>OX336391.1:693331466-696003466 GCA_946902985.2 Meconema thalassinum
CCTGGGACGCGCCACGTGGGAGTATCACCTCTCCGCCTCAAGTCCGCTGGCAAGCCGGTGAGGACCCCCCTATCCGCCACATGGGACGCGCCACGTAGGAGTATCACCCCTCCCCCTCAAGTCCGCTGGCAAGCCAGTGAGGACCCCCCTATCCGCCACCTGGGACGCGCCACGTGGGAGTATCCACCTCTCCGCTTCAAGTCCGCTGGCAAGCCAGTGAGGACCCCCCTATCCGCCACCTGGGACGCGCCACGTGGGAGTATCACCTCTCCCCCTCAAGTCCGCTGGCAAGACAGTGAGGACCCCCCTATCCGCCACCTGGGACGCGCCACGTGGGATTAGCACCTCTCCCCCTCAAGTCCGCTGGCAAGCCAGTGAGGAACCCCTATCGCCACCTGGGACGCGCCCCGTGGGAGTAGCACCTCTCCGCCTCAAGTCCGCTGGCAAGCCAGTGTGGACCCCCCTATCCGCCACCTGGGACGCGTCCATGTGGGAGTATCACCTCTTCCCCTCAAGTCCGCTGGCAAGCCAGTGAGAACCCCCCTATCCGCTACCTGGGACGCGCCACGTGGGAGTAGCACCTCTCCCCTCAAGTCCGCTGGCAAGCCGGTGAGGACCCCCCTATCCGCCACCTGGGACGCGCCACGTGGGAGTATCACCTCTCCGCCTCAAGTCCGCTGGCAAGCCGGTGAGGACCCCCCTTCCGCCACCTGGGGACGCGCCACGTGGGAGTATCACCTCTCCACCTCAAGTCCGCTGGCAAGCCGGTGAGGACCCCCCTATCCGCCACCTGGGACGCGCCACGTGGGAGTAGCACCTCTCCGCCTCAAGTCCGCTGGCAAGCCAGTGAGGACCCCCTATCCGCCACCTGGGACGCGCCACGTGGGAGTATCACCTCTCCGCCTCAAGTCCGCTGGCAAGCCGGTGAGGATCCCCCTATCCGCCACCTGGGGACGCGCCACCGTGGGAGTATAACCTCTCCCCTCAAGTCCGCTGGCAAGCCAGTGAGGACCCCCCTATCCGCCCCCTGGGACGCGGCCACGTGGGAGTATCACCTCTCCCCCTCAAGTCCGCTGGCAAGCCGGTGAGGACCCCCCCATCCGCCACCTGGGACGCGCCACGTGGGAGTATCACCTCTCCCCCTCAAGTCCGCTGGCAAGCCAGTGAGGACCCCCCAGTCCGCCACCAGGGACGCGCCACGTGGGAGTAGCACCTCTCCCCCCTCAAGTCCGCTGGCAAGCCAGTGAGGACCCTCTATCCGCCTCCTGGGACGCGCCACGTGGGAGTAGCACCTCTCCGCCTCAAGTCCGCCGGCAAGCCAGTGAGGACCCCCCTATCCGCCACCTGGGACGCGCCACGTGGGAGTATCACCTCTCCGCCTCAAGTCCGCTGGCAAGCCGGTGAGGACCCCCCTATCCGCCACATGGGACGCGCCACGTGGGAGTATCACCCCTCCCCCTCAAGTCCGCTGGCAAGCCAGTGAGACCCCCCTATCCGCCACCTGGGACGCGCCACGTGGGAGTATCACCTCTCCCCCTCAAGTCCGCTGGCAAGACGGTGAGGATCCCCCTATCCCGCCACCTGGGACGCGCCACGTGGGAGTAGCACCTCTCCCCCTCAAGTCCGCTGGCAAGCCGGTGAGGACCCCCCTATCCGCCACCTGGGACGCGCCACGTGGGAGTATCACCTCTCCGCTTCAAGTCCGCTGGCAAGCCAGTGAGGACCCCCCCTATCCGCCACCTGGGACGCGCCACGTGGGAGTATCACCTCTCCCCCTCAAGTCCGCTGGCAAGCCAGTGAGGACCCCCCTATCCGCCACCTGGGACGCGCCACGTGGGATTAGCACCTCTCCCCCTCAAGTCCGCTGGCAAGCCAGTGAGGAACCCCTATCGCCACCTGGGACGCGCCACGTGGGAGTAGCACCTCTCCGCCTCAAGTCCGCTGGCAAGCCAGTGAGGACCCCCCTATCCGCCACCTGGGACGCGCCACGTGGGAGTATCACCTCTTCCCCTCAAGTCCGCTGGCAAGCCAGTGAGGACCCCCTATCCGCCATCTGGGACGCGCCACGTGGGAGTAGCACCTCTCCCCCTCAAGTCCGCAGGCAAAGCCAGTGAGGACCCCCCTATCCGCCACCTGGGACGCGCCACGTGGGAGTAGCACCTCTCCGCCTCATGTCCGCTGGCAAGCCAGTGAGGACCCCCCCTATCCGCCACCTGGGACGCGTCACGTGGGAGTAGCACCTCTCCCCCTCAAGTCCGCTGGCAAGCCAGTGAGGACCCCCCTATCCGCCACCTGGACGCGCCACGTGGGAGTATCACCTCTCCCCTCAAGTCCGCTGGCAAGCCGGTGAGGATCCCCCTATCCGCCACCTGGGACGCGCCACGTGGGAGTATCTCCTCTCCCCCTCAAGTCCGCTGGCAAGCCAGTGAGGACCAACCTATCCGCCACCTGGGACGCGCCACGTGGGAGTATCACCTCTCCGCCTCAAGTCCGCTGGCAAGCCGGCGAGGATCCCCCTATCCGCCACCCTGGGACGCGTCACGTGGGAGTAGCACCTCTCCGCCTCAAGTCCGCTGGCAAGCCGGTGAGGACCCCCCTATCCGCCACCTGGGACGCGCCACGTGGGAGTAGCACCTCTCCGCCTCAAGTCCGCTGGCAAGCCGGTGAGGACCCCCCTATCCGCCACCTGGGACGCGCCACGTGGGAGTATCACCTCTCCCCCTCAAGTCCGCTGGCAAGACGGTGAGGACCCCACTATCCGCCACCTGGGACGCGCCACGTGGGAGTATCTCCTCTCCCCCCTCAAGTCCGCTGGCAAGCCAGTGAGGACCCCCCTATCCGCCACCTGGGACGCGCCACGTGGGAGTATCACCTCTCCCCCTCAAGTCCGCTGGCAAGCCGGTGAGGACCCCCCTATCCGCCACCTGGGATGCGCCACGTGGGAGTATCACCTCTCCGCCTCAAGTCCGCTGGCAAGCCAGTGAGGACCAACCTATCCGCCACCTGGGACGCGCCACGTGGGAGTATCACCTCTCCGCCTCAAGTCCGCTGGCAAGCCGGCGAGGATCCCCCTATCCGCCACCTGGGACGCGCCACGTGGGAGTAGCACTCTCCGCCTCAAGTCCGCTGGCAAGCCGGTGAGGACCCCCCTATCCGCCACCTGGGACGCGCCACGTGGGAGTAGCACCTCTCCATCTCAAGTCCGCTGGCAAGCCGGTGAGGACTCCCTATCCGCCACCTGGGACGCGCCACGTGGGAGTAGCACCTCTCCCCCTCAAGTCCGCTGGCAAGACGGTGAGGACCCCCCTATCCGCCACCTGGGACGCGCCACGTGGGAGTAGCACCTCTCCGCCTCAAGTCCGCTGGCAAGCCGGTGAGGGACCCCCCTATCCGCCACCTGGAACGCGCCACGTGGGAGTAGCACCTCTCCCCCTCAAGTCCGCTGGCAAGACGGTTAGGACCCCCCTATCCGCCACCTGGGACCGCGCCACGTGGGAGTATCTCCTCTCCCCCCTCAAGTCCGCTGGCAAGCCAGTGAGGACCCCCCCCTATCCGCCACCTGGGACGCGCCACGTGGGAGTATCACCTCTCCCCCTCAAGTCCGCTCGCAAGCCGGTGAGGACCCCCCCTATCCGCCACCTGGTATTGCGCCACGTGGGAGTATATCATCTCTCCGCCTCAAGTCCGCTGGCAAGCCAGTGAGGACCAACCTATCCGTCACCTGGGACGCGCCACGTGGGAGTATCACCTCTCCGCCTCAAGTCCGCTGGCAAGCCGGTGAGGATCCCCCTATCCGCCACCTGGGACGCGCCACGTTGGAGTAGCACCTCTCCGCCTCAAGTCCGCTGGCAAGCCGGTGAGGACCCCCCCCTATCCGCCACCTGGGGACGCGCCACGTGGGAGTAGCACCTCTCCGCCTCAAGTCCGCTGGCAAGCCGGTGAGGGCTCCCTATCCGCCACCTGGGACGCGCCACGTGGGAGTTGCACCTCTCCCCCTCAAGTCCGCTGGCAAGACGGTGAGGACCCCCCTATCCGCCACCTGGGACGCGCCACGTGGGAGTAGCACCTCTCCGCCTCAAGTCCGCTGGCAAGCCGGTGAGGACCCCCCTATCCGCCACCTAGGACGCGCCACGTGGGAGTAGCACCTCTCCCCCTCAAGTCCGCTGGCAAGACGGTGAGGACCCCCCCTATCCGCCACCTGGGACGCGCCACGTGGGATTAGCACCTCTCCCCCTCAAGTCCGCGGGCAAGCCAGTGAGGAACCCCTATCGCCATCTGGGACGCGCCACGTGGGAGTAGCACCTCTCCGCCTCAAGTCCGCTGGCAAGCCTGTGAGGACCCCCCTATCCGCCACCTGGGACGCGCCACGTGGGAGTATCACCTCTTCCCCTCAAGTCCGCTGGCAAGCCAGTGAGGACCCCCCTATCCGCCACCTGGGACGCGGCCACGTGCGAGTAGCACCTCTCCCCCTCAAGTCCGCAGGCAAGCCAGTGAGGACCCCCCTATCCGCCACCTGGGACGCGCCACGTGGGAGTAGCACCTCTCCGCCTCATGTCCGCTGGCAAGCCAGTGAGGACCCCCCTATCGCCACCTGGGACGCGTCACGTGGGAGTATCACCTCTCCCCCTCAAGTCCGCTGGCAAGCCAGTGAGGACCCCCCTATCCGCCACTTGGGACGCGCCACGTGGGGAGTATCACCTCTCCCCCCTCAAGTCCCGCTGGCAAGCCGGTGATTATCCCCCTATCCGCCACCTGGGACGCGCCACGTGGGAGTAGCACCTCTCCCGCCTCAAGTCCGCTGGCAAGCGGTGAGGACCCCCCTATCCGCCACCTGGAACGCGCCACGTGGGGAGTATCACCTCTCCGCCTCAAGTCCCGCTGGCAAGCCGGTGAGGTTCCCCCTATCCGCCACCTGGGACGCGCCACGTGGGAGTATCACCTCTCCCCCTCAAGTCCGCTGGCAAGCCAGTGAGGACCCCCCTATCCGCCACCTGGGACGCGCCACGTGGGAGTATCACCTCTCCCCCTCAAGTCCGCTGGCAAGCCAGTGAGGACCCCCCTATCCGCCACCTGGGACGCGCCACGTGGGAGTATCACCTCTCCCCCTCAAGTCCTCTGGCAAGCCGTGAGAACCCCCCCTATCCGCCACCTGGTACGCGCCACGTGGGAGTATCACATCACCCCCTCAAGCCCGCTGGCAAGCCAGTGAGGACCCCCCTATCCGCCACCTGGGACGCGCCACGTGGAAGTATCACCTCTCCCCCTCAAGTCCGCTGGCAAGCCAGTGAGGACCCCCCTATCCGCCACCTGGGACGCGCAACGTGGGAGTATCACCTCTCCCCCTCAAGTCCGCTGGCAAGCCGGTGAGGATCCCCCTATCCGCCACCTGGGACGCGCCACGTGGGAGTATCTCCTCTCCCCCTCAAGTCCGCTGGCAAGCCAGTGAGGACCCCCCTATCCGCCACCTGGGACGCGCCACGTGGGAGTATCACCTCTCCCCCTCAAGTCCGCTGGCAAGCCGGTGAGGACCCCCCCTATCCGCCACCTGGGATGCGCCACGTGGGAGTATCACCTCTCCGCCTCAAGTCCGCTGGCAAGCCAGTGAGGACCAACCTATTCCGCCACCTGGGACGCGCCACGTGGGAGTATCACCTCTCCGCCTCAAGTCCGCTGGCAAGCCGGCGAGGATCCCCCTATCCGCCACCTGGGACGCGCCACGTGGGAGTAGCACCTCTCCGCCTCAAGTCCGCTGGCAAGCCGGTGAGGACCCCCCTATCCGCCACCTGGGACGCGCCACGTGGGGAGTAGCACCTCTCCGCCTCAAGTCCGCTGGCAAGCCGGTGAAGACCCCCCTATCCGCCACCTGGGACGCGCCACGTGGGAGTATCACCTCTCCCCCTCAAGTCCGCTGGCAAGACGGTGAGGACCCCCCTATCCGCCACCTGGGACGCGCCACGTGGGAGTATCTCCTCTCCCCCTCAAGTCCGCTGGCAAGCCAGTGAGGACCCCCCTATCCGCCACCTGGGACGCGCCACGTGGGAGTATCACCTCTCCCCCTCAAGTCGCTGGCAAGCCGGTGAGGACCCCCCTATCCGCCACCTGGGATGCGCCACGTGGGAGTATCACCTCTCCGCCTCAAGTCCGCTGGCAAGCCAGTGAGGACCAACCTATCCGCCACCTGGGACGCGCCACCGTGGGAGTATCACCTCTCCGCCTCAAGTCCGCTGGCAAGCCGGCGAGGATCCCCCTATCCGCCACCTGGGACGCGCCACGTGGGAGTAGCACCTCTCCGCCTCAAGTCCGCTGGCAAGCCGGTGAGGACCCCCCTATCCGCCACCTGGGACGCGCCACGTGGGAGTAGCACCTCTCCGCCTCAAGTCCACTGGCAAGCCGGTGAGGACTCCCTATCCGCCACCTGGGACGCGCCACGTGGGAGTAGCACCTCTCCCCCTCAAGTCCGCTGGCAAGACGGTGAGGACCCCCCTATCCGCCACCTGGGACGCGCCACGTGGGAGTAGCACCTCTCCGCCTCATGTCCGCTGGCAAGCCGGTGAGGACCCCCCTATCCGCCACCTGGGACGCGCCACGTGGGAGTAGCACCTCTCCCCCTCAAGTCCGCTGGCAAGACGGTTAGGACCCCCCTATCCGCCACCTGGGACGCGCCACGTGGGAGTATCTCCTCTCCCCCTCAAGTCCGCTGGCAAGCCAGTGAGGACCCCCCCTATCCGCCACCTGGGACGCGCCCCGTGGGAGTATCACCTCTCCCCCTCAAGTCCGCTCGCAAGCCGGTGAGGACCCCCCCTATCCGCCACCTGGGATGCGCCACGTGGGAGTATCATCTCTCCGCCTCAAGTCCGCTGGCAAGCCAGTGAGGACCAACCTATCCGTCACCTGGGACGCGCCACGTGGGAGTATCACCTCTCCGCCTCAAGTCCGCTGGCAAGCCGGTGAGGATCCCCCTATCCGCCACCTGGGACGCGCCACGTTGGAGTAGCACCTCTCCGCCTCAAGTCCGCTGGCAAGCCGGTGATTATCCCCCTATCCGCCACCTGGGACGCGCCACGTGGGAGTAGCACCTCTCCGCCTCAAGTCCGCTGGCAAGCCGGTGAGGACCACCCAATCCGCCACCTGGAACGCGCCACGTGGGAGTATCACCTCTCCGCCTCAAGTCCGCTGGCAAGCCTGTGAGGTTCCCCCTATCCGCCACCTGGGACGCGCCACGTGGGAGTATCACCTCTCCCCCTCAAGTCCGCTGGCAAGCCAGTGAGGACCCCCCTATCCGCCACCTGGGACGCGCCACGTGGGAGTATCACCTCTCCCCCTCAAGTCCGCTGGCAAGCCAGTGAGGATCCCCCTATCCGCCACCTGGGACGCGCCACGTGGGAGTATCACCTCTCCCCCTCAAGTCCTCTGGCAAGCCGGTGAGGACCCCCCTATCCGCCACCTGGTACGCGCCACGTGGGAGTATCACCTCACCCCCTCAAGTCCGCTGGCAAGCCAGTGAGGACCCCCCTATCCGCCACCTGGGACGCGCCACGTGGGAGTATCACCTCTCCCCCTCAAGTCCGCTGGCAAGCCAGTGAGGATCCCCCTATCCGCCACCTGGGACGCGCCACGTGGGAGTATCACCTCTCCCCCTCAAGTCCGCTGGCAAGCCGGTGAGGATCCCCCTATCCGCCACCTGGGACGCGCCACGTGGGAGTATCTCCTCTCTCCCTCAAGTCCGCTGGCAAGCCAGTGAGGACCCCCCTATCCGCCACCTGGGACGCGCCACGTGGGAGTATCACCTCTCCCCCTCAAGTCCGCTGGCAAGCCGGTGAGGACCCCCCCTATCCGCCACCTGGGATGCGCCACGTGGGAGTAGCACCTCTCCGACTCAAGTCCGCTGGCAAGCCAGTGAGGACCAACCTATCCGCCACCTGGGACGCGCCACGTGGGAGTATCACCTCTCCGCCTCAAGTCCGCTGGCAAGCCGGCGAGGATCCCCCTATCCCCCACCTGGGACGCGCCACGTGGGAGTAGCACCTCTCCGCCTCACGTCCCCTGGCAAGCCGGTGAGGACCCCCCTATCCGCCACCTGGGACGCGCCACGTGGGAGTAGCACCTCTCCGCCTCAAGTCCGCTGGCAAGCCGGTGAGGACTCCCTATCCGCCACCTGGGACGCGCCACGTGGGAGTAGCACCTCTCCCCCTCAAGTCCGCTGGCAAGACGGTGAGGACCCCCCTATCCGCCACCTGGGACGCGCCACGTGGGAGTAGCACCTCTCCGCCCCAAGTCCGCTGGCAAGCCGGTGAGGACCCCCCTATCAGCCACCTGGGACGCGCCACGTGGGAGTAGCACCTATCCCCCTCAAGTCCGCTGGCAAGACGGTGAGGACCCCCCTATCCGCCACCTGGGACGCGCCACGTGGGAGTATCTCCTCTCCCCCTCAAGTCCGCTGGCAAACCAGTGAGGACCCCCCTATCCGCCACCTGGAACGCGCCACGTGGGAGTATCACCTCTCCCCCTCAAGACCGCTCGCAAGCCGTGAGGACCCCCCTATCCGCCACCTGGGATGCGCCACGTGGGAGTATCACCTCTCCGCCTCAAGTCCGCTGGCAAGCAGTGAGGACCAACCTATCCGCCACCTGGGACGCGCCACGTGGGAGTATCACCTCTCCGCCTCAAGTCCGCTGGCAAGCCGGTGAGGATCCCCCTATCCGCCACCTGGGACGCGCCACGTGGGAGTAGCACTCTCCGCCTCAAATCCGCTGGCAAGCCGGTGAGGACCCCCCTATCCGCCACCTGGGACGCGCCACGTGGGAGTAGCACCTCTCCGCCTCAAGTCCGCTGGCAAGCCGGTGAGGACTCCCTATCCGCCACCTGGGACGCGCCACGTGGGAGTAGCACCTCTCCCCCCTCAAGTCCGCTGGCAAGACGGTGAGGACCCCCCTATCCGCCACCTGGGACGCGCCACGTGGGAAGTAGCACCTCTCCGCCTCAAGTCCGCTGGCAAGCCGGTGAGGACCCCCCTATCCGCCACCTAGGACGCGCCACGTGGGAGTAGCACCTCTCCCCCTCAAGTCCGCTGGCAAGCCGGTGAGGACCCCCCTATCCGCCACCTGGGACGCGCCACGTGGGAGTATCACCTCTCCGCCTCAAGTCCGCTGGCAAGCCGGTGAGGACCCCCCTATCCGCCACCTGGGACGCGCCACGTGGGAGTATCACCTCTCCACCTCAAGTCCGCTGGCAAGCCGGTGAGGACCCCCCTATCCGCCACCTGGGACGCGCCACGTGGGAGTAGCACCTCTCCGCCTCAAGTCCGCTGGCAAGCCAGTGAGGACCCCCTATCCGCCACCTGGGACGCGCCACGAGGGAGTATCACCTCTCCGCCTCAAGTCCGCTGGCAAGCCGGTGAGGATCCCCCTATCCGCCACCTGGGACGCGCCACGTGGGAGTATCACCTCTCCCCCTCAAGTCCGCTGGCAAGCCAGTGAGGACCCCCCTATCCGCCACCTGGGACGCGCCACGTGGGAGTATCACCTCTCCCCCTCAAGTCCGCTGGCAAGCCGGTGAGGACCCCCCCATCCGCCACCTGGGACGCGCCACGTGGGAGTATCACCTCTCCCCCTCAAGTCCGCTGGCAAGCCAGTGAGGACCCCCCTATCCGCCTCCTGGGACGCGCCACGTGGGAGTAGCACCTCTCCGCCTCAAGTCCGCCGGCAAGCCAGTGAGGACCCCCCTATCCACCACCTGGGACGCGCCACGTGGGAGTATCACCTCTCCGCCTCAAGTCCGCTGGCAAGCCGGTGAGGACCCCCCTATCCGCCACATGGGACGCGCCACGTGGGAGTATCACCCCTCCCCCTCAAGTCCGCTGGCAAGCCAGTGAGGACCCCCCTATCCGCCACCTGGGACGCGCCACGTGGGAGTATCACCTCTCCGCTTCAAGTCCGCTGGCAAGCCAGTGAGGACCCCCCTATCCGCCACCTGGGACGCGCCACGTGGGATTAGCACCTCTCCCCCTCAAGTCCGCTGGCAAGCCAGTGAGGAACCCCTATCGCCACCTGGGACGCGCCCCGTGGGAGTAGCACCTCTCCGCCTCAAGTCCGCTGGCAAGCCAGTGAGGACCCCCCTATCCGCCACCTGGGACGCGCCACGTGGGAGTATCACCTCTTCCCCTCAAGTCCGCTGGCAAGCCAGTGAGAACCCCCCTATCCGCTACCTGGGACGCGCCACGTGGGAGTAGCACCTCTCCCCCTCAAGTCCGCTGGCAAGCCGGTGAGGACCCCCCCTATCCGCCACCTGGGACGCGCCACGTGGGAGTATCACCTCTCCGCCTCAAGTCCGCTGGCAAGCCGGTGAGGACCCCCCTATCCGCCACCTGGGACGCGCCACGTGGGAGTATCACCTCTCCACCTCAAGTCCGCTGGCAAGCCGGTGAGGACCCCCCTATCCGCCACCTGGGACGCGCCACGTGGGAGTAGCACCTCTCCGCCTCAAGTCCGCTGGCAAGCCAGTGAGGACCCCCCTATCCGCCACCTGGGACGCGCCACGTGGGAGTATCACCTCTCCGCCTCAAGTCCGCTGGCAAGCCGGTGAGGATCCCCCTATCCGCCACCTGGGACGCGCCACGTGGGAGTATAACCTCTCCCCCCTCAAGTCCGCTGGCAAGCCAGTGAGGACCCCCCTATCCGCCACCTGGGACGCGCCACGTGGGAGTATCACCTCTCCCCCTCAAGTCCGCTGGCAAGCCGGTGAGGACCCCCCCCCCATCCGCCACCTGGGACGCGCCACGTGGGAGTATCACCTCTCCCCCTCAAGTCCGCTGGCAAGCCAGTGAGGACCCCCCCTGTCCGCCACCTGGGACGCGCCACGTGGGAGTAGCACTTCTCCCCCTCAAGTCCGCTGGCAAGCCAGTGAGGACCCTCTATCCGCCTCCTGGGACGCGCCACGTGGGAGTAGCACCTCTCCGCCTCAAGTCCGCCGGCAAGCCAGTGAGGACCCCCCTATCCGCCACCTGGGACGCGCCACGTGGGAGTATCACCTCTCCGCCTCAATTCCGCTGGCAAGCCGGTGAGGACCCCCCTATCCGCCACATGGGACGCGCCACGTGGGAGTATCACCCCTCCCCCTCAAGTCCGCTGGCAAGCCAGTGAGGACCCCCCTATCCGCCACCTGGGACGCGCCACGTGGGAGTATCACCTCTCCCCCTCAAGTCCGCTGGCAAGACGGTGAGGATCCCCCTATCCGCCACCTGGGACGCGCCACGTGGGAGTAGCACCTCTCCCCCTCAAGTCCGCTGGCAAGCCGGTGAGGACCCCCCTATCCGCCACCTGGGACGCGCCACGTGGGAGTATCACCTCTCCGCTTCAAGTCCGCTGGCAAGCCAGTGAGGACCCCCCCTATCCGCCACCTGGGACGCGCCACGTGGGAGTATCACCTCTCCCCCTCAAGTCCGCTGGCAAGCCAGTGAGGACCCCCCTATCCGCCACCTGGGACGCGCCACGTGGGATTAGCACCTCTCCCCCTCAAGTCCGCTGGCAAGCCAGTGAGGAACCCCTATCGCCACCTGGGACGCGCCACGTGGGAGTAGCACCTCTCCGCCTCAAGTCCGCTGGCAAGCCAGTGAGGAACCCCCTATCCGCCACCTGGGACGCGCCACGTGGGAGTATCACCTCTTCCCCTCAAGTCCGCTGGCAAGCCAGTGAGGACCCCCTATCCGCCACCTGGGACGCGCCACGTGGGAGTAGCACCTCTCCCCCTCAAGTCCGCAGGCAAGCCAGTGAGGACCCCCCTATCCGCCACCTGGGACGCGCCACGTGGGAGTAGCACCTCTCCGCCTCATGTCCGCTGGCAAGCCAGTGAGGACCCCCCTATCCGCCACCTGGGACGCGTCACGTGGGAGTAGCACCTCTCCCCCTCAAGTCCGCTGGCAAGCCAGTGAGGACCCCCCTATCCGCCACCTGGGACGCGCCACGTGGGAGTATCACCTCTCCCCCTCAAGTCCGCTGGCAAGCCGGTGAGGATCCCCCTATCCGCCACCTGGGACGCGCCACGTGGGAGTATCTCCTCTCCCCCTCAAGTCCGCTGGCAAGCCAGTGAGGACCAACCTATCCGCCACCTGGGACGCGCCACGTGGGAGTATCACCTCTCCGCCTCAAGTCCGCTGGCAAGCCGGCGAGGATCCCCCCTATCCGCCACCTGGGACGCGTCACGTGGGAGTAGCACCTCTCCGCCTCAAGTCCGCTGGCAAGCCGGTGAGGACCCCCCTATCCGCCACCTGGGACGCGCCACGTGGGAGTAGCACCTCTCCGCCTCAAGTCCGCTGGCAAGCCGGTGAGGACCCCCCTATCCGCCACCTGGGACGCGCCACGTGGGAGTATCACCTCTCCCCCTCAAGTCCGCTGGCAAGACGGTGAGGACCCCCCTATCCGCCACCTGGGACGCGCCACGTGGGAGTATCTCCTCTCCCCCTCAAGTCCGCTGGCAAGCCAGTGAGGACCCCCCTATCCGCCACCTGGGACGCGCCACGTGGGAGTATCACCTCTCCCCCTCAAGTCCGCTGGCAAGCCGGTGAGGACCCCCCTATCCGCCACCTGGGATGCGCCACGTGGGAGTATCACCTCTCCGCCTCAAGTCCGCTGGCAAGCCAGTGAGGACCAACCTATCCGCCACCTGGGACGCGCCACGTGGGAGTATCAACCTCTCCGCCTCAAGTCCGCTGGCAAGCCGGCGAGGATCCCCCTTTCCGCCACCTGGGACGCGCCACGTGGGAGTAGCACCTCTCCGCCTCAAGTCCGCTGGCAAGCCGGTGAGGACCCCCCTATCCGCCACCTGGGACGCGCCACGTGGGAGTAGCACCTCTCCGCCTCAAGTCCGCTGGCAAGCCGATGAGGACTCCCTATCCGCCACCTGGGACGCGCCACGTGGGAGTAGCACCTCTCCCCCTCAAGTCCGCTGGCAAGACGGTGAGGACCCCCCTATCCGCCACCTGGGACGCGCCACGTGGGAGTAGCACCTCTCCGCCTCAAGTCCGCTGGCAAGCCGGTGAGGACCCCCCTATCCGCCACCTGGGACGCGCCACGTGGGAGTAGCACCTCCCCCCCTCAAGTCCGCTGGCAAGACGGTTAGGACCCCCCTATCCGCCAACTGGGACGCGCCACGTGGGAGTATCTCCTCTCCCCCTCAAGTCCGCTGGCAAGCCAGTGAGGACCCCCCTATCCGCCACCTGGGACGCGCCACGTGGGAGTATCACCTCTCCCCCTCAAGTCCGCTCGCGAGCCGGTGAGGACCCCCCCCTATCCGCCACCTGGGATGCGCCACGTGGGAGTATCATCTCTCCGCCTCATGTCCGCTGGCAAGCCAGTGAGGACCAACCTATCCGTCACCTGGGACGCGCCACGTGGGAGTATCACCTCTCCGCCTCAAGTCCGCTGGCAAGCCGGTGAGGATCCCCCCTATCCGCCACCTGGGTCGCGCCACGTTGGAGTAGCACCTCTCCGCCTCAAGTCCGCTGGCAAGCCGGTGAGGACCCCCCTATCCGCCACCTGGGACGCGCCACGTGGGAGTAGCACCTCTCCGCCTCAAGTCCGCTTGCAAGCCGGTGAGGGCTCCCTATCCGCCACCTGGGACGCGCCACGTGGGAGTAGCACCTCTCCCCCTCAAGTCCGCTGGCAAGACGGTGAGGACCCCCCCTATCCGCCACCTGGGACGCGCCACGTGGGAGTAGCACCTCTCCGCCTCAAGTCCGCTGGCAAGCCGGTGAGGACCCCCCTATCCGCCACCTAGGACGCGCCACGTGGGAGTAGCACCTCTCCCCCTCAAGTCCGCTGGCAAGACGGTGAGGACCCCCCCTATCCGCCACCTGGGACGCGCCACGTGGGATTAGCACCTCTCCCCCTCAAGTCCGCTGGCAAGCCAGTGAGGAACCCCTATCGCCACCTGGGACGCGCCACGTGGGTGTAGCACCTCTCCGCCTCAAGTCCGCTGGCAAGCCAGTGAGGACCCCCCTATCCGCCACCTGGGACGCGCCACGTGGGAGTATCACCTCTTCCCCTCAAGTCCGCTTGCAAGCCAGTGAGGACCCCCCTATCCGCCACCTGGGACGCGCCACGTGGAGTAGCACCTCTCCCCCTCAAGTCCGCAGGCAAGCCAGTGAGGACCCCCCTATCCGCCACCTGGGACGCGCCACGTGGGAGTAGCACCTCTCCGCCTCATGTCCGCTGGCAAGCCAGTGAGGACCCCCCCTATCCGCCACCTGGGACGCGTCACGTGGGAGTAGCACCTCTCCCCCTCAAGTCCGCTGGCAAGCCAGTGAGGAGCCCCCTATCCGCCACCTGGGACGCGCCACGTGGGAGTATCGCCTCTCCCCCTCAAGTCCGCTGGCAAGCCGGTGATTATCCCCCTATCCGCCACCTGGGACGCGCCACGTGGGAGTAGCACCTCTCCGCCTCAAGTCCGCTGGCAAGCCGGTGAGGACCCCCCTATCCGCCACCTGGAACGCGCCACGTGGGAGTATCACCTCTCCGCCTCAAGTCCGCTGGCAAGCCGGTGAGGTTCCCCCTATCCGCCACCTGGGACGCGCCACGTGGGAGTATCACCTCTCCCCCTCAAGTCCGCTGGCAAGCCAGTGAGGACCCCCCTATCCGCCACCTGGGACGCGCCACGTGGGAGTATCACCTCTCCCCCTCAAGTCCGCTGGCAAGCCAGTGAGGACCCCCCCTATCCGCCACCTGGGACGCGCCACGTGGGAGTATCACCTCTCCCCCTCAAGTCCTCTGGCAAGCCGGTGAGAACCCCCCTATCCGCCACCTGGTACGCGCCACGTGGGAGTATCACATCACCCCCTCAAGCCCTCTGGCAAGCCAGTGAGGACCCCCCTATCCGCCACCTGGGACGCGCCACGTGGAAGTATCACCTCTCCCCCTCAAGTCCGCTGGCAAGCCAGTGAGGACCCCCCTATCCGCCACCTGGGACGCGCCACGTGGGAGTATCACTCTCCCCCTCAAGTCCGCTGGCAAGCCGGTGAGGATCCCCCTATCCGCCACCTGGGGACGCGCCACGTGGGAGTATCTCCTCTCCCCCTCAAGTCCGCTGGCAAGCCAGTGAGGGACCCCCCTATCCGCCACCTGGGACGCGCCACGTGGGAGTATCACCTCTCCCCCTCAAGTCCGCTGGCAAGCCGGTGAGGACCCCCCTATCCGCCACCTGGGATGCGCCACGTGGGAGTATCACCTCTCCGCCTCAAGTCCGCTGGCAAGCCAGTGAGGACCAACCTATCCGCCACCTGGGACGCGCCACGTGGGAGTATCACCTCTCCGCCTCAAGTCCGCTGGCAAGCCGGCGAGGATCCCCCTATCCGCCACCTGGGACGCGCCACGTGGGAGTAGCACCTCTCCGCCTCAAGTCCGCTGGCAAGCCGGTGAGGACCCCCCTATCCGGCACCTGGGACGCGCCACGTGGGAGTAGCACCTCTCCGCCTCAAGTCCGCTGGCAAGCCGGTGAGGACCCCCCTATCCGCCACCTGGGACGCGCCACGTGGGAGTATCACCTCTCCCCCTCAAGTCCGCTGGCAAGACGGTGAGGACCCCCCTATCCGCCACCTGGGACGCGCCACGTGGGAGTATCTCCTCTCCCCCTCAAGTCCGCTGGCAAGCCAGTGAGGACCCCCCCTATCCGCCACCTGGGACGCGCCACGTGGGAGTATCACCTCTCCCCCTCAAGTCCGCTGGCAAGCCGGTGAGGACCCCCCTATCCGCCACCTGGGATGCGCCACGTGGGAGTATCACCTCTCCGCCTCAAGTCCGCTGGCAAGCCAGTGAGGACCAACCTATCCGCCACCTGGGACGCGCCACGTGGGAGTATCACCTCTCCGCCTCAAGTCCGCTGGCAAGCCGGCGAGGATCCCCCTATCCGCCACCTGGGACGCGCCACGTGGGAGTAGCACCTCTCCGCCTCAAGTCCGCTGGCAAGCCGGTGAGGACCCCCCTATCCGCCACCTGGGACGCGCCACGTGGGAGTAGCACCTCTCCGCCTCACGTCCACTGGCAAGCCGGTGAGGACTCCCTATCCGCCACCTGGGACGCGCCACGTGGGAGTAGCACCTCTCCCCCTCAAGTCCGCTGGCAAGACGGTGAGGACCCCCCTATCCGCCACTTGGGACGCGCCACGTGGGAGTAGCACCTCTCCGCCTCAAGTCCGCTGGCAAGCCGGTGAGGACCCCCCTATCCGCCACCTGGGACGCGCCACGTGGGAGTAGCACCTCTCCCCCTCAAGTCCGCTGGCAAGACGGTTAGGACCCCCCTATCCGCCACCTGGGACGCGCCACGTGGGAGTATCTCCTCTCCCCCTCAAGTCCGCTGGCAAGCCAGTGAGGACCCCCCTATCCGCCACCTGGGACGCGCCACGTGGGAGTATCACCTCTCCCCCTCAAGTCCGCTCGCAAGCCGGTGAGGACCCCCCCTATCCGCCACCTGGGATGCGCCACGTGGGAGTATCATCTCTCCGCCTCAAGTCCGCTGGCAAGCCAGTGAGGACCAACCTATCCGTCACCTGGGACGCGCCACGTGGGAGTATCACCTCTCCGCCTCAAGTCCGCTGGCAAGCCGGTGAGGATCCCCCTATCCGCCACCTGGGACGCGCCACGTTGGAGTAGCACCTCTCGCCTCAAGTCCGCTGGCAAGCCGGTGAGGACCCCCCTATCCGCCACCTGGGACGCGCCACGTGGGAGTAGCACCTCTCCGCCTCAAGTCCGCTTGCAAGCCGGTGAGGGCTCCCTATCCGCCACCTGGGACGCGCCACGTGGGAGTAGCACCTCTCCCCCTCAAGTCCGCTGGCAAGACGGTGAGGACCCCCCTATCCGCCACCTGGGACGCGCCACGTGGGAGTAGCACCTCTCCGCCTCAAGTCCGCTGGCAAGCCGGTGAGGACCCCCCCTATCCGCCACCTAGGACGCGCCACGTGGGAGTAGCACCTCTCCCCCTCAAGTCCGCTGGCAAGACGGTGAGGACCCCCCTATCCGCCACCTGGGGACGCGCCACGTGGGATTAGCACCTCTCCCCCTCAAGTCCGCTGGCAAGCCAGTGAGGAACCCCTATCGCCACCTGGGACTCGCCACGTGGGAGTAGCACCTCTCCGCCTCAAGTCCGCTGGCAAGCCAGTGAGGACCCCCCCTATCCGCCACCTGGGACGCGCCACGTGGGAGTATCACCTCTTCCCCTCAAGTCCGCTTGCAAGCCAGTGAGGACCCCCCTATCCGCCACCTGGGACGCGCCACGTGGGAGTAGCACCTCTCCCCCTCAAGTCCGCAGGCAAGCCAGTGAGGACCCCCCTATCCGCCACCTGGGACGCGCCACGTGGGAGTAGCACCTCTCCGCCTCATGTCCGCTGGCAAGCCAGTGAGGACCCCCCTATCCGCCACCTGGGACGCGTCACGTGGGAGTAGCACCTCTCCCCCTCAAGTCCGTGGCAAGCCAGTGAGGGACCCCCCTATCCGCCACCTGGGACGCGCCACGTGGGAGTATCACCTCTCCCCCTCAAGTCCGCTGGCAAGCCGGTGATTATCCCCCTATCCGCCACCTGGGACGCGCCACGTGGGAGTAGCACCTCTCCGCCTCAAGTCCGCTGGCAAGCCGGTGAGGACCCCCCTATCCGCCACCTGGAACGCGCCCACGTGGGAGTATCACCTCTCCGCCTCAAGTCCGCTGGCAAGCCGGTGAGGTTCCCCCTATCCGCCACCTGGGACGCGCCACGTGGGAGTATCACCTCTCCCCCTCAAGTCCGCTGGCAAGCCAGTGAGGACCCCCCTATCCGCCCACCTGGGACGCGCCACGTGGGAGTATCACCTCTCCCCCTCACGTCCGCTGGCAAGCCAGTGAGGACCCCCCTATCCGCCACCTGGGACGCGCCACGTGGGAGTATCACCTCTCCCCCTCAAGTCCTCTGGCAAGCCGGTGAGAACCCCCCTATCCGCCACCTGGTACGCGCCACGTGGGAGTACCACATCACCCCCTCAAGCCCGCTGGCAAGCCAGTGAGGACCCCCCTATCCGCCACCTGGGACGCGCCACGTGGAAGTATCACCTCTCCCCCTCAAGTCCGCTGGCAAGCCAGTGAGGACCCCCCTATCCGCCACCTGGGACGCGCCACGTGGGAGTATCACCTCTCCCCCTCAAGTCCGCTGGCAAGCCGGTGAGGATCCCCCTATCCGCCACCTGGGACGCGCCACGTGGGAGTATCTCCTCTCCCCCTCAAGTCCGCTGGCAAGCCAGTGAGGACCCCCCTATCCGCCACCTGGGACGCGCCACGTGGGAGTATCACCTCTCCCCCTCAAGTCCGCTGGCAAGCCGGTGAGGACCCCCCTATCCGCCACCTGGGATGCGCCACGTGGGAGTATCACCTCTCCGCCTCAAGTCCGCTGGCAAGCCAGTGAGGACCAACCTATCCGCCACCTGGGACGCGCCACGTGGGAGTATCACCTCTCCGCCTCAAGTCCGCTGGCAAGCCGGCGAGGATCCCCCTATCCGCCACCTGGGACGCGCCACGTGGGAGTAGCACCTCTCCGCCTCAAGTCCGCTGGCAAGCCGGTGAGGACCCCCCCTATCCGGCACCTGGGACGCGCCACGTGGGAGTAGCACCTCTCCGCCTCAAGTCCGCTGGCAAGCCGGTGAGGACCCCCCTATCCGCCACCTGGGACGCGCCACGTGGGAGTATCACCTCTCCCCCTCAAGTCCGCTGGCAAGACGGTGAGGACCCCCCTATCCGCCACCTGGGACGCGCCACGTGGGAGTATCTCCTCTCCCCCTCAAGTCCGCTGGCAAGCCAGTGAGGACCCCCCTATCCGCCACCTGGGACGCGCCACGTGGGAGTATCACCTCTCCCCCTCAAGTCCGCTGGCAAGCCGGTGAGGACCCCCCTATCCGCCACCTGGGATGCGCCACGTGGGAGTATCACCTCTCCGCCTCAAGTCCGCTGGCAAGCCAGTGAGGACCAACCTATCCGCCACCTGGGACGCGCCACGTGGGAGTATCACCTCTCCGCCTCAAGTCCGCTGGCAAGCCGGCGAGGATCCCCCTATCCGCCACCTGGGACGCGCCACGTGGGAGTAGCACCTCTCCGCCTCAAGTCCGCTGGCAAGCCGGTGAGGACCCCCCTATCCGCCACCTGGGACGCGCCACGTGGGAGTAGCACCTCTCCGCCTCAAGTCCACTGGCAAGCCAGTGAGGACTCCCTATCCGCCACCTGGGACGCGCCACGTGGGAGTAGCACCTCTCCCCCTCAAGTCCGCTGGCAAGACGGTGAGGACCCCCCTATCCGCCACCTGGGACGCGCCACGTGGGAGTAGCACCTCTCCGCCTCAAGTCCGCTGGCAAGCCGGTGAGGACCCCCCTATCCGCCACCTGGGACGCGCCACGTGGGAGTAGCACCTCTCCCCCTCAAGTCCGCTGGCAAGACGGTTAGGACCCCCCTATCCGCCACCTGGGACGCGCCACGTGGGAGTATCTCCTCTCCCCCCTCAAGTCCGCTGGCAAGCCAGTGAGGACCCCCCTATCCGCCACCTGGGACGCGCCACGTGGGAGTATCACCTCTCCCCCTCAAGTCCGCTCGCAAGCCGGTGAGGACCCCCCCTATCCGCCACCTGGGATGCGCCACGTGGGAGTATCATCTCTCCGCCTCAAGTCCGCTGGCAAGCCAGTGAGGACCAACCTATCCGTCACCTGGGACGCGCCACGTGGGAGTATCACCTCTCCGCCTCAAGTCCGCTGGCAAGCCGGTGAGGATCCCCCTATCCGCCACCTGGGACGCGCCACGTTGGAGTAGCACCTCTCCGCCTCAAGTCCGCTGGCAAGCCGGTGAGGACCCCCCTATCCGCCACCTGGGACGCGCCACGTGGGAGTAGCACCTCTCCGCCTCAAGTCCGCTGGCAAGCCGGTGAGGGCTCCCTATCCGCCACCTGGGACGCGCCACGTGGGAGTAGCACCTCTCCCCCTCAAGTCCGCTGGCAAGACGGTGAGGACCCCCCTATCCGCCACCTAGGACGCGCCACGTGGGAGTAGCACCTCTCCCCCTCAAGTCCGCTGGCAAGACGGTGAGGACCCCCCTATCCGCCACCTGGGACGCGCCACGTGGGAGTAGCACCTCTCCGCCTCAAGTCCGCTGGCAAGCCAGTGAGGACCCCCCTATCCGCCACCTGGGACGCGCCACGTGGGATTAGCACCTCTCCCCCTCAAGTCCATTGGCAAGCCAGTGAGGACCCCCCTATCCGCCACCTGGGACGCGCCACGTAGGAGTAGCACCTCTCCCCCTCAAGTCCGCTGGCAAGACGGTGAGGACCCCCCTATCCGCCACCTGGGACGCGCCACGTGGGAGTAGCACCTCTCCCCCTCAAGTCCGCTGGCAAGCCAGTGAGGACCCCCCTATCCGCCACCTGGGACGCGCCACGTGGGAGTAGCACCTCTCCCCCTCAAGTCCGCTGGCAAGACGGTGAGGACCCCCCTATCCGCCACCTGGGAGCGCCACGTGGGAGTAGCACCTCTCCGCCTGCTACGACAACGTATTTACTTACTTATTTATTTATTTATTTATTTATTTATTTATTTATTTATTTATTTATTTATTTATTTTGTTTTATTGACTTTAGGCATTTTTAAAAGTCTTCATCTCTATATTTTTTTTTCAAATTTTTATAATAAGCTTGTTAAGTGGAGCAGATGACCTCACTGTTCCAGCCCATTGACTTTACTTGGAAACCTAACACGACTGCAAGTGTTCCCAGACATCAGCTTGGGAATAGGGATGGCATTTGGGCCCAAAAACTGCAAAGCAATCGTCTTAGCGCAAGGATACAGCAGTGAGTTGTTTGAAAGCAGAGAGGCGAGGAAAAGAACTTCCAACACCTTGTTAAGCTTCTTATGTAACCACCAAACGCCGGGGTGTGGATCGTAAGTTCTTTTTTGTTTGGGAGCTTTGAAACTTAATTTCCATTCTATTACAAGACACTTGAGGAAGAGCGGACAAAAGCACTGCCACTCTGTCCCCCACAACCGTTCCTCAAACCTGACCAGGCGGTGGCAGTGGACACAAGCACCAAGGGTTTTATTTTTATCAGTTTTTGGATATTTTCAGCATGTGGATTGTTACGTTCGTTTCTAATTGAAGGGCGTAAACATGATCTAAAATAAAATGTTGAAAACAAATGGTTATTGATGCCAATTTATTTTTAATGCAGCCATTGGTCATCATCATATATATTATTTCAGTAGTATAGATTCCTCCTGCGGCGCTCACAAGCGACCGATCGTGACAAATGAGCATTCAAATGAGAGAATAGACATTAGCAGTGACTAATTGCATTCTAATTTCATAAATATATTTTATTTCTTTAAAAAATGACTTTGAAAAAATGTACGAAGTGTGCGATTTGCAAATACTGTTGCTGTAGGAGAATATGCTCCATAATTGCTGTCCACTTCACATTTTGGCCGCTGTGACGCCTGTTTCGTGTCATTTTAACTTTCTGAGGTCTTTCCTTTATCATTTTGCATGGATTTCAGAAACAGTAAATCAAAGGAATGAGAACTCAAATCGTATAATTTTATAAATATCGAATAACTGGTGAGTGTTACGGCCAAGCTGACAATCAATGGATTCAGCACACAAATTACATTAGCAGTGACGAATTGCACTCCAATTCCATAAATATAAATTTTTGTAAGAAGTGTGCGATCTGCAAATACTGTTGCTGTAGGAATACACGAAATAAAACCATAACCACCTATCCCCTTAAATCTCTCATTACAAACCTATTGGGGAACATACGAGGTTTTTCGCACGGGTCCGCTACTTTATATTATTTTCAGAACAGCCGAGGGATTCGAACCCACACTCTCCCGATGCCAGCAAGGCACGAGATCGTCGTGACCTGTAATGAACTGAATTCGAGTTGTGCCGCACGAAAATGATCCAACCCCGTTCCCCGCTCAGACGATAATTCAGTTTCTTGGCAAAGCAAAGAATCGAACCTGGTCTTTCGGAGCAACAGTTAAGTATGATGATGATAATTGTTGTTTTAAGGGGCCTAACATCTAGGTTATCGGCCCCTAACGGTTTGGGTGATAGTGAAACATGAGATGAATAGTTATTAACAAGAAATGTACATCCGCCTGAATCAATACTAGAGAGAAAAATAATAATTATTTGACTTGTTTTCCGTACATGTTTCGAGGATTAATTATATTTTATCCCTTTTATCAGCTATTGAAAAAAAAAGAAGCGTAGCACAGTAATAAGATACGTATTTAAACCTAATATGGTGCACCATAAAATTTAGGTTATAAGAACAGAATAAAATTAAATGAATTAGATGGTGACGGTGATCAGCTTGCAGCTGCTCATGACAAATAGTAGTTCCGTATTGAAGCTTGAAATGGTGGATATGTAACACCAATACTTCACCAATCCGTGTAGGTCTATAATTAATGAAGAGCCTGTATGCTTAAAGATCCAAATTTAGCCTTTTCAAAACAAAGCGGCTTTGAGAAACTCGGCGTGATGGAAAGTGATCTCTTGGTAAATAGAGGTTAGTTCAAAGCATATGGTGTATGAGGTTAGGACAATGTTACATTTAGAAAATGATTTTTTTAAGAGCGTATGCATTCCTTAGGAGGGGAAGTAAAGCCGGTGGGTCCATGTCATAGATTCATGGCATGAAAAAGAATCTTACATTAACTACACTAGTTTGAAGCCAAAATTTGTAGGCTAGATTTGATTAATGCTCTTAAGTTCCAACGTTCGTCATCCAGCACTGGTTGCGATGGCATCTAGTAGTAGCCACGTTCACATCTGGGTGTCGTTGACGATAGCATTTGGTAACGAAAGTAGGAACAACTTCAAATTATTGTCTGCAGTCCTTACTTGAATTAAAAACAGATAACACACACTAATAGAGCCATCACATTTAACACCGTTTATCAGACAGATTCTACACACACCCAAAGTACACGGGACTACATGACCGCGTTGTCGCAGCCCCTAAACTAAGGAACCAACCAACTTCTGAAAGTTAACATTATCAACATAGTATAAGGTGCGTTCAAAAAGTAACGAGCCGGAGGCATAATTACAGAAACCAGTTCCTGTATGTTAGAAGTATTGGCCCTGGCTGTTGAGGCACTTGTCCCACTGTGACACGAGGCGGCGAATGGCTGTCTC
The DNA here is from genome assembly GCA_946902985.2 of Meconema thalassinum. Taxonomy (NCBI): domain Eukaryota; kingdom Metazoa; phylum Arthropoda; class Insecta; order Orthoptera; family Tettigoniidae; genus Meconema; species Meconema thalassinum. The sequence continues at coordinate 693,354,656 of OX336391.1, forward strand.
AAAAAATTCCCTGGGCTGCGATGTGAACCAGTTCCGGACGTACAGCTGGACGTCGGCGTCCGAGGTGAATCGTTGGCCCCGCAGAGCCCTTTTCAGGGGACCAAACATGGCGTAATCACAGGGAGAGAGGTCTGGGCTGTATGGAGGATAGCCGAGAACCTCCCATTTGAATTTCTGCAGGATTGCCGCGACTGTGTTGGCCGTCTGAGGTCGTGCATTGTCGTGGAGCGACCACGGCGGCTATGGCGTTCACTGTCACTCGGCGGTCCTGGGTAATGAGTGCATCAACCAGCTGGACGTTGTCATCGGTAATGCACGGCGTTGCCCTAGACAGGGCATCATCGGCTAACGACACCCGTCCTTCCCTGAAGCGCTTGTGCCACGCCTTGACCCTTGCAAGGGACATGCAGTGTTCGCCGTACACTTGTGACATTCGGCGATGAATGTCCGTTCCCCCTACTCCTTCTGCTGTCAGAAACCGAGCAACACCTCTTTGCTCTTCGTTTGACGCCTCCATGCCACTGTTTGCAATGCGACTGGCAGCGTTGAACTATTGATGTATGCTGCTCCTCGCTTTGTATCGTCGCGTAACGTGCACGCGTGCCCTCTAGCGACGGGCTGTGACCTTACACGCGCTGGTCGGAACCACACCTCGTTACACACGCCACGATTAGCCGATGTAGTCACCGGTTTGCGCATTCCAGCCTCCGGCTCGTTACTTTATGAACGCACCTTATAGATGATTTTATGCGTGCGTCTCTGATTCAGGAGTGCCGTACGTGTTTCAGAAGCATCCGTGTGTTGTATTTGGTGTCATGGCACGTTATGCACTAATTGTTCATTGAATTAGGTCTCCATCTGTGATGTCCTTCTACAGAGGCAATGCTGCATTTATTAAGCCGCAGCGTCGTTTTGCAATTAATGTGATCCCAAATACGGGAAGAGCGCGCTCTGAGTAACACAACTGTTTGTTATGTTTGCATTACAAAGCGCAGGGGATTTGCATTGCGGAGTTAGCTTTCAAACTTGCCAATTTATTGAGGTTTTAAGGGTGGAACCACTGACCTCAAGTTTGATTCCCCAGTTTGGATAACCCACACTGATCTACTCGATGCTGCAGAGCTATCGAACATTAGGACCAGAATATAGATATGTTTCCCATAAATGGTCTGATTTTCAATCTCCGGATAAAAGCGATGGGCATCCACTCCCCGAGTAACTTTGCTCAACACTTTTAACCCTTCGACATTCGAAACGTGTTTTTCAATGTAAAGTTACTCGACGGAAGTATCAACGAACGCCTACAGTACGGGTTATGTGATTGGACAAAATTGAATTCTGAACGGTAAACGCTCATGCGAAATCTGGTGTCAAGTGATCACATGGTCTGAGTTTCCGGTATTGTGTTTCTCCACAATGGCTATTCAGATAATAACCCAGATTGCGGTAATGCAGTTATCAACATAGTATATGTCGATGTGTTTATACGTGAACTGAGCAAGGCTTGGTGTATTCTTTGGAATACACGGTAAGACAGAGTAAGCTTTTGCTACTCTTTCCTTTAGTTCATTCCTTCCTTTTTCGCAAACACCAACAGTGATCTCCTGATTTCTCTTTGCTGGTGTATTTTTCTTATACTACCTGTAAGTCTGTTCTAGATATATATCTTCCATGACCCACCTAGCGTCATCTAGCAGCGAATCTCTGAAGTTCCTCAATTTTCCCTGGTACAAGAGGACTTCCTTACCAATCTGGCCACCAGATCTCGTCGCTATCGCCAGCTATCATCTCTGTGATCAAGAGGACTTCGTCTACTTTTTCATCCACCAGGGTTTGCTAGTGACCCCTGCTATCAACTCTTTGAAGACCAATTCATCAAAAGAATTTAGTGTTACTATGTTGGTTATTCTTATGTGTATTCCTTTTGTCTCCCACCCCCACTCTTTTCCCTTCCCTGGTCTCTCCGCGCTCCGTTGAGCTGGTCTCACTTGTGCGTCTGAAGTCAAACCAGTCAGTTGGAGCTCAACTAGAGCTCGTCTCCTCACCTCAAGAGACAAACTTTCAAATTGGACGCCATGTCCAGATCGTAACTAACGGTCAGCAAGGAATCGCCTTTCATCAGAAATGAGCTAAGTACTATTTCGACGTTCTTCACCTTATTTTAATGGATTTTAAATAGCTACTGTACATGCTTTTAATCATCATTTTATAGGCAGTGTGAGATTTCTAATGTGGAGCAATAATCATCCTTCGCGGGATTTTTTATGTTGGACTTTTGTCTATCTAAACTAACATTAACATGAAGCAGTATTTCTTATGCTTATTAACTGAGATTCTTTCTCACAACGTGGGACACCATTGAATTACCCACTGTCTATAGAATACTCAGCTCGTTCCACCACTGGACTAATTTTTGCCCTATTCTTCAGTCATGATTGTTCTGGAATTTTCCATGCCAAACAATTCATCTACAAGTTAAACTTTCTAGTACTTTCCACTCACATGTGGGAATACTTTTTCAAACTAAGGAATCTTCCTTATGAACTGCTAATCAATACCTAATTTTTCTTCCTCCGTTGGAATTTTTCTGCTGCATTCAACTATAACCTACAAGTTTTTCATGCAATAGACTCTTGCAAATCTAGTGTAACTAGTTATTTTCCACCATCGCAATAACTTTCCTTGCCATAAACGTTTTGTGCTACTACAGTAAACTTTCCAACTATATCAACAGACTATAGTGAAAACAGTCCTTGTTCAACTTTTTCATCCGCGTCGCGCTCGTCCGAGTACTATAAATTCGGCCATGAACAATCTTCCACAATCCCCTTTGATCTTTCCCAAACCCTTTACTAACAAACAAGAGTAATCAAATTGCAAATTTAGGTCTTTTTTCAATGAGGTGTCACTCTCAATAAGTGCCCTCCCTTACTTGCTCCACGTACAACGAATTAATGTCTGTAAAACTTCGTGTCTAGTACACGCCTTAAAGTATATTGTTTCTCCCTTCTAATTAGGGAACCCAATTCTTTCTACTCAAAAGTGAGTTATATCCAGGTTTCACGAAAGGGTAACTTGCCCCATTTTTTCCTCGTGATCCTGGTTAAACATAGAAGTTCTAGAAACTTCCTTTCAATTTTTCTCTTCAGGTTTCACAATAAGTGACCTGCCCTATTTGTATATTCTTTAAACGTAGTTCTATATTAATACAAGAAGTTATAGAAACTTCTATTTCATTTCTTCCTGTTTTTTTTTGTTGTTACTTTCCAAGTTGTTATTTGTTCATATTTCTGAGATACCTATCTAGAAATCCTTAAAGTACACATCTTGTACTTGATTTATTGTTTAACCTTTTTACGTTAATTATCTTAAAATTTTCTATTTATTAATCTTAGCACCATTTCAAAATCTTACGAAGATTTTAGCTCATATAAAAGGTTTAAAGCCTAAAAAATTATCAATTGTCTGGCGCAAGATTTAAATGATTTCGGAGGTCTGCGACCCCAATTGTTTGTAAACTCAAATTATACATGTCTTAAATTCATTACACCTTTTTGCATTGTTATATAAATTTGAATTTTTCCTTTTGCTTTATCATTTCTCTGAAATAACGGTTAGCCAAGATCCTGTCTTCCCTGACTCTTCCTAGGTTCATGCCCTCTTTAATAAAAATAAATCCATTGATAAGGTTTGCACTACTTGTTGCATTTGAGCAAGAACTCTTAGTTATTAATTTATTAAAGTCTCTCTTAGCTTTGATAGCTAATTCTAACTGGCCAGTAAGGCAAGCATAGCTCGCTACGCCAGCTTCCTGCTTGTTGAGATTCTCTCTACAACTTATGGTTGGTTTTTCAAAATGTAAGTGTTTCTCATTGGCTAAACTTTTAGTCGGCGCTTTGCTGGGTAAAAGCTTAGTCATTCCTAAATGCGACTATTGGTGCTCTTACCAAAATTATTCCCAAGGGTATAATTGCTTTATCGCTATCCTTCTTGGAAACATTCGGTCGCTCTTGAAAAATTCTACAATTTCAAGAAGTAAAATATCACAGCTGATTCAAATTATTTGCTTTCTTCAAATTACTTGTTAAAAAACTCCTTTGAACGGATACACAGAAAATCTGTTACTCTTTGTCTTGCCAGACCACCACCCTTCCCCATAGTAGGTAAATTTATGCTTGAGAGGGAATGCGCTATAGCAGCTTGCTTGCGTATAGCCCAAGTTCCAGCTGCGTTTCCTGTTAGCTTCGCCCAGGTCCCTACCCACTTTAGGTATCGGAAAGCGGATTTAAAGTGGCAGCTGCCTTTGAGTGTACTTAAAGTTAAAGTTATAACTTATGTCAGACTCTCTTCGTATTTCTCCATCCCTTTTCTCCAGTCCGAAACCCACTTCTTTTTCTTCATCATCTTCCCTTGGGGGTCAGGTTATTCCCAAGCTAATAATCTATCCAAACTTTGGTCCCAGAAACCCGGGAGAGTCCATTCATGACATTGATAAGGTTTGCACTACTTGTTGCATTTGAGCAAGAACTCTTAGTTATTAATTTATTAAAGCCATTATAGTGCATACTTTGCAAGGATTCCCACGCCTTGTATCTGTGTAAATCCTTTAAAGAACTGTCGGCCGACGACAGAAGAAAATTAGTTTCCCAGAATAAACATTGCTTTATTTGACAATATTTTGCAAACCATTAATATCTACTTTGAATTATTCAGCTGTAGCATCACCGTGCAAAGCCTGTGAAGGGGAAGGAGGCCGCTCCTGTCTCCTTTAGTGTGTCCCTTTCTTTCAACTTGTTTGCTGCTGCCAGTCTGACAGCATTTCCAAGGTTCCACAGTCGCGTAAGTTATACTTGAATTTACCTATTTCTGCATGGCTCCTCCAGATAAAGATAAGGATGGCAAGGATGAAAAACTCACTTCCAAACGAGCTCTTTATAAAGGGCAACTTACCCGATTCCGAAAATACATCAGGGAATTAGATCCCTCAGAAGCGCAATTAGATTTGTTAAAACATCGCGTAAAGGACTATGAATATTCTAATGAAAACTATTGTACTATCCAAACCGAAATAGAAACCTGCATGCTCAATCAAACTGATGATCGAGTAGAGGTAGAAAATAAATATTATGACGGTATAGCCTCCGCCTTTAAAATAATTCGCCAACTTGAGGAAGAGCAGAAAAGGGATGGTTCTGTTCTTGGTTCCTAAAGTCGATGTTGCTACCCTCAAAGCTTGGGAAATGGAACTTTCCAAAGATGATAGTTACTCATATGAGCATTTAGTCACTTTCATAAATGCTAGATGCCAACTCTTAACTGCTTTAGCTAATCAAAGTGAACCCTCTTCTCCTAGCTCTAAACTTGAATTACTGTCTCTTAAATCTAAAACCGAACACGTAGCTTCTAGTACCCAAAAACCTGAGTCCAGTTCGTCTAAACTAAAGTCAAACTCCACTGGTTACTCAACTAGGTCTAGTGAACGCCGTCTTACCAGTTCTCTCGCTTTAAACACTCAGAGCGAACCCCGTAATAGTTTAAATGAGCCATTATAGTGCATACTTTGCAAGGATTCCCACGCCTTGTATCTGTGTAAATCCTTTAAAGAAGTGTCGGCCGACGACAGAAGAAAATTAGTTTCCCAGAATAAACATTGCTTTAACTGCCTAGCACCCAAGCATTCTGCTTCTAATTGTAAGTCTTCAAGACTTTGTTACCACTGTGAAAAACCGCACCACACTTTATTGCATCGTCATGATCAATCGAGGTCATCAGCAGCATCTACGTTTCAGAAAAATGATAATACCAGCAATCCTAGTGCGACTTCTTACATTCAAAACGCTAAGTCTTTACGTAGTGCTCAAGTATTGTTATCCACTGTTCAAGTCGAAGTCCAAGACGAATTCGGCAACTGGGTCAGTGCTCGCGGTCTTCTTGATTCAGCGGTCACTCATGATTTTGTGTCTAATTCTTTGATTAGAAAATTAGGCCTACCTGTAAACCCCACTTCTATCAATGTATCAGGCATTAACAGCTCAAAATCGCAAGCTTTACAGTTTTCAAAGCTAACACTAAGAGACACTTGTCACAGAAATAATTTTCTAAAACTTAATTGCCTCATCCTCAACAGTATCGGAGAGGACACTCCAAGTCACTCCGTCGATATTTCAGGTATAAACATTCCCTCGCATTTAAGGTTAGCTGACCCTCTGTTCAATGTACAAAGCCCCATTTTACATACTCTTCAGTGCCAATGTTTTCTGGAATTGCCTTCGTAAACAGGTCCGTAAGTTATCCTCAAACGTGGTTGCCTGAGACACTAATTTGTGATGGATCGTTACCGGTCAACTTCCTCATTATTCTCCCCAACACGTATTCCTCAATGTTATTTTGCTAATACTGATTTGAAACAGTTCTGGAGGCTCGAAAGCGTTGATTCTCCTAACGTAAACTCTTCAGAAAACGAATTCTGTGAGCAACTTTTCCTGAACACTACCACTCGTTCTCCTGAAGGCCGGTTCATTGTTCAGATTCCAAGATTACTCAATCCCCCCAAACTTATTAATTCTCAACCCAAAGCTCGAAAAGCTCTCTTTGCCATCGAGAGCAAAATTCAAGAAATAACCTCTTGTTAAACAACAGTACACTGATTTCATGCATGAGTATGAAAGCTTGGATCATATGGAAGTTGTCAGCAAATCTGATGACGAATTGCACCCCCAATTGAAACGGTTTTCTTAAATCATCATCCAGTGTGGAAAACCCCTCTTGTAAAGGATAAAATCCGAGTCGTTTTCAATGGTTCATCCCCTGACGTTAATGGCAACAGTCTTAACGATACTCTTTACTCTGGTCCCGCTATTCAGTCAGATTTATCTGCTATACTGTTAAACGTTCGATTATTTCCCATAGCTGTTATAGCGGACATAAACCAGATGTACCGTCAAATTTTAATTCAGCCTGAACATCAAGACCTCCAAAGAATCTTGTGGCGCGATGAAATCAGCAAGCCCATTAAGATATTTCGCTTAAAGACGGTCACTTATGGCTTAAAACCATCCGCTTTCCATGCTATTCGCTCCTTACACATGTTAACCTCTCTAGATGGTCACTTATTTGATTCTAAAGCTTCCGAAGCACTAACTACATCATTCTATGTTGACGATTACTTGCAGTCCTTCCCCACTGTGGAAGAAGCTTCCTTCGTGTCACTAGAACTTCAGGCATTGCTAAAGAATGGAGGATTCCCACTTTATAAGAGGAATTCCAACTCCCATGAGTTTCTCGCCCAGTTTCCTATTGAAGATGTAGACCCCTCCTCTGTTGAAATTTGTGGGGATTCCGAATCCATAAAAACTCTTGGAGTGCATTGGTTCACTAGCACTGATACTCTCATCTATAAAGTTTCGCTTGCCGAAGAGCTCAATAACACAAAAAGGCAAATTCTCTCTGAAATCGCAAAAAATTTTGATCCGCTTCAATTTCTTGCTCCGGTTATTGTTATAGGCAAACTTTTCGTGCAAGAGCTATGGTCTCTCAAATGTGAATGGGACGAAACTGTTCTCCTTTCTTTTCTTAACAGATGGCTCTTTTTTCGCAGCAATTTGCTTGATCTTTCCCTTATTGAAATTCCTAGGAATTTAATTAACGCTCATCCTAATACATCTTTTTCCTTCATGTGTTTGCAGATAGTTCCGAAAAAGCTTACGGTTGCTGTGCATATTTGGTTTATCGCGGTTCGTTAAATGAATCTCCAGCTTCCAACCTTGTTTGTGCCAAATCGAAGGTGGCTCCTCTTAAAACTATCACCTTGCCAAGGCTTGAATTGTGTGCTGCACTCATGGCCGCAGAACTTGTTAAGAAATTACGGTAAGTCTTAAAGGTCGAATTTTCGCAAATCTATCTCTGGAGCGATTCCATGATCACCCTTTCTTGGATTGTCAAAACCCCGCTCATTGGCAAACTTTTGTTGCAAATAGGGTTTCCAAAATTCAAACCCTCTCTTCGGGATGTCAATGGAGGCATGTGCCCAGCGCTGACAACCCCGCCGACATCATTTCTCGTGGATGTTCACCCTCTCAATTGGCAACTTCTCAGTTGTACTGGCATGGGCCCTCGTGGTTAATCGAAGACTCTTCTTGCTGGCCTTCTAAACCTCCAGTTACAAACACCAACTTGCCTGACGTTAAAGTATCTAAACCTACTGCTTCGTGTCTTGTTTCCAACGTTTCTCATCCCTTGTTGTCCCGCTATTCTTCCTTTCACAAATTAATTCGAATTGTTGCCTATCTTCTCAGATGGAAATATCTTGTGGTTGACCAACCTCTTCTCCCTAAACCACACCTTACCAACCATGAATTGAATCTCGCTACCTTTAAGGTTTTGCAACTAACCCAGCAAGAAGCCTTTTCTTCTGAATTGCCTTTGCTTTCTGCTAAAAAGGATCTTCCGAAATCTAGTCGTCTTCGTGCCTTAGCCCCGTTCCTTGATGACAACAGGTTACTCAGGGTAGGTGGTAGGCTATCGCAATCTTCGCTTTCTGAGGAGAAAAAGCATCCTGTTATTTTGCCTTCAAAACATCACGTATGTATGACTACCCCTTATTATTCCCGTTTTTTTCCAACAGGGTCAGGGATGAGATGCGATGGAAGTCTTTGTGGCGATGATTTTTACGGCCGGATGCCCTTCCTGACGCCATACACAGGAGAGGAGTTAATGAGAGATGAAATGAATGATGGTGAATGAAACTGGGCAAGGATGTGGAAGGAAGCGGCCGTGGCCTGTCAGAAGATACCGTCCCAGCATTTGCCTGGTGTTGAAAATGGGAAACCACGGAAAACCATTTCAAGAACGGCCGACGGTGGGGCTCGAACCCACGCGTCTACCGAGTCAGCAGAGAGCTTGGCCCCATGACCTAATGCTGCGCGTTAGCCAGCGTAACCACTACTGTCGGTCCTTCAAAACATCACGTAACTTATTTAATTATACGTGACTTTCATTATCGTAATCTGCACGTTGGTACACGCACATTGCTTTGTCTCTTAAGGGAAAAGTACTGGATCATAAATGGAATTCATGAAGTTTCCTCTGTAATTCACAAATGCATTCCTTGCTTCAAAGCTAAACCTAAAGTCAATACTCAATTAATGAGCGATCTGCCTTCTTTTTGCTCTTCTCCTACACGTCATTTTGCTTTAACTGGTGTGGACTATATTGGTCCGTTCCAATATCACCGCAATTCCCCTGAAGCTAAACGCAAATTGTTTGGTAAGCTCTATGTTTCTCTCTTTGTTTGCATGGTTACTGGTGCGATACATTTGGAACAAGTAACGAATGCCTCCACTTCTTACCTTTTGTCAGCCGTCTCTCGCTTCGCTGCTAGGCGTGGTGTTCCTTCTGAGATGTTCTCTGATAACGCTTCCACTTTTCAAGGCGCCGCTTCCTTGTGGAAGAAAGCTCTCACATCTTCTCCTGCCATGGAACAGATTTCTAATTTTTCCTACTCAAAGGGTTTCAAATGGCGTTTTATACCTCCCTACGCCCCTCATCACGGTGGTAGGTGGGAATCCTGCGTAAAGCTCACTAAACGTCATCTAAGAAAGGTTTTAGGTAATCGCATTCTGACTTATGAAGAATTTAATTCGCTGTCTGTTCTGATTGAAGGTGTTGTTAATTCTCGCCCTTTAACTCCGCTTTCCAACGACCCTGATGACCTGCTTCCACTCTACACCTGGTCACTTCCTTATAGGCACTTATCTTTCTGTCCCTCCTCCCCTTCCCAACTCTTACAGAGATTCTAATTTACCTATTGTTTGGCGTAAACTTGAAGCCCTCCGTAATTCTTTCTGGAAGAGGTGGAATTTGAAATACTTAACTTCCTTGCAACGGAGACAGAAGTGATTTCTTTCTAATCCCGACATTAAGGTGGGGGACTTGGTCCTGGTTAGGGATGTTTCTCCTCCCTTGGTCTGGATTTCTGGTAGAGTGGCCGAGTGTTACCCTGGAAGAGATGGGAGAGTTAGGGTGGTCAAGATCATGACCACTAATGGGTATATTATAAGACCACTGTCTTTGATTGCTCCTTTACCTTCAAGTTCTTAATTTCATGTCTTTTGTTCTCTGTTGGTGTTGTCCCCTCCCAGCTTGGTGTATTCTTTGGAATACACGGTAAGACAGAGTAAGCTTTTGCTTCTCTTTGCTTTAGTTCTTCCCTTCCTTTTTCGCAAACACCAACAGTGATCTCCTGATTTCTCTTTGCTGGTGTATTTTTCTTATACTACCTGTAAGTCTGTTCTAGATATATATCTTCCATGACCCACCTAGCGTCATCAAGCAGTGAATCTCTGAAGTTCCTCAATTTTCCCTGGTACAAGAGGACTTCCTTACCAATCTGGCCACCAGATCTCGTCGCTATCGCCAGCTATCATCTCTGTGATCAAGAGGACTTCGTCTACTTTTTCATCCACCAGGGTTCGCTAGTGACGCCTGCTATCAACTCTTTGAAGACCATTTCATCAAAAGAATTTAGTGTTACTATATTGGTTATTCTTATGTGTATTCCTTTTGTCTCCTACCCCCACTCTTTTCCCTTCCCTGGTCTCTCCGCGCTCCGTTGAGCTGGTCTCACTTGTGCGTCTGAAGTCAAACCAGTCAGTTGGAGCTCAACTAGAGCTCGTCTCCTCACCTCGAGAGACAAACTTTCAAATTGGACGCCATGTCCAGATCGTAACTAACGGTCAGCAAGGAATCGCCTTTTATCAGAAATGAGCTAAGTACTATTTCGACGTTCTTCACCTTATTTTAATGGATTTTAAATAGCTACTGCACATGCTTTTAATCATCATTTTATAGGCAGTGTGAGATTTCTAATTTGGAGCAATAATCATCCTTCGCGGGATTTTCTATGTTGGGCTTTTGTCTATCTAAATTAACTTTAACCCGAAGCTGCATTTCTTATGCTTATTAACTGAGAATTTTTTCTCACAACGTGGGACACCATTGAATTTCCCACTGTCTATCACTGTCAGCTCGTTCCACCGCTAGGCTAATTTTTGCCCTATTCTTCAGTCATGATTGTTCTGGAATTTTCCATGCCAAACAATTCATCTACAAGTTAAACTTTCTAGTACTTTCCACTCAAACGTGGGAATACTTTTTCAAACTAAGGAATCTTCCTTATGAACTGCTAATCAATACCTAATTTTTCTTCCTCCGTTGGAATTTTTCTGCTACATTCAACTATAACCTACAAGTTTTTCAAGCAATAGACTCTCGCGAATCTAGTGTAACTAGTTATTTTCCACCATCGCCATAACTTTCCTTGCCATAAACTTCTTGTGCTACTACAGTGAACTTTTCAACTATATCAAGAGACTATAGTGAAAACAGTGCTTGTTCATCTTTTTCATCCGCGTCGCGCTCGTCCGAGTACTATAAATACGGCCATGAACACTCTTCCACAATCCCCTTTGATCTTTCCCAAACCCTTTACTAACAAACTAGAGTAATCAAATTGCAAATTTTGGTCTTTTTTCATTGACTATGTTTTCATCCCTCCTATTAATTTATAGTATAATATGTGATGTTTATTGAAACAAGTGTGACAGTAGCATCTCCAATTCAATCTATACATACATCATAGTACCGGTATAAAAACTGAGCGTACATTCAGATTCGTCGCAATTTTAAGAATGTCCAAGCTGTGTAGAATACGAGATATTTGAAATGTTTAATTTTCTATTCAGGTGCGTATATAAGGGGAGCCCCCCCTCCCGATATTTTTGTTGCATATATTATTTGTTTACAAATACACAGACATTAAAAACTAATATAATCGTACTTATCATGTACTATTGTTACTAAGCTACGTATAGCAACGTTGCAAAGCAAGGCGAAGTTAGAGCGATGTGAATAGTGTTCGTTTGTTGGTTCTTAAGTTTAGGGGCTGCGGCAACGCGGTCATGTAGCCCCGTGTACTTTGGGTCTGTGTAGAATCTGTCTGATAACCGGTGTTAATGATGTGAACAGTCTGACAATCAATTTGCTCTGATCTTATGTGTAACAACATAACCTCTTATTACTTTGCAGTGCCTTCGCTCTTATGAACCTACCAAGAACAGCAACAAGTGGCCTTGAAGTGTGTGACAAACGTTGTTTTCCCTAACTTTTATACCCTTATCAAACTTTTGGCAAATTTGCCACTCTCTGTAGCTACCGGTATTGTCGAACAGAGTTTGAGTTGGTTGAAAACATACTTAAGAAATTCTACTTCTGAAAACAGACTCAACGGTCTAGTATTATTTCTATTCACCGAGATATGCATCTCACTGACGAAGTTATAAACCGATTTGGTAATGTCTCAAGAAATCTTGACTTTATATTATAGTGTGAGTTGTAAATCAAAACAGTGATGTTAATTCTTTCCATCTAAACACTATCGAGTGAGCAAGATTATTGTACTAATAAAAAGGAACATAAAATGGTCTTAGTTGTGTTTGACATTAAGGGACACTAGGGCTGAGTTTTTAGGCAAAAATGACAAAATAACTGTTTTTTGTTTTTCCCATATATATCTTATAGACACCTGTGTATCATTTCATTAAAACAATTTTCATGCACCGCCATTTTTAAACGCTCAGCGAAATTTTTAAATCTCCTCTGCCTAAAAAGAAGATGGAAGGCAAATCATAGAAAGTAGGCTATACTTTTAAAACTAGACATCCTAGAAAGTCGTAGGTTAACTCAAACGAAAGGTCTCCATGCTCTTTATCTCTACAACAAAACATTGTATTTTCACATTTTTTTCACAAAAGTTTCATTGGGTGAGCCAAACTGGTTAATATAATATGCGATTTTATAAAAATGCTTTTATCTCCAAATATTGTTTTTAGGCAATTAATATGCTCCATGTGCATGAGGTATTCACCAATTTTACTAAAAAAATCACTGGATATTCAGAAACACATGTGTTGCAAGATAACATTGCAATATCTCCAGCCTTTTTGTAAATTACAGACCAAAAAATTTAAAAACTATGAAAATTTATCAAAATTCATAAGACATGATGGCACATAAAGAATAAATTAATCTGACAGCATACATGTGTCACTTTCCTGAAATGACTCAATGTTATAATATTTAGAATAGTTTTATGTATATGTAATAAAAATATCAAGCGTTTTACACAATTGCTAATGCGCATGGAGCATTTTGATCACACGGTATATTTTAATAATATAATTAGTAAAAAATCAATTACATTTCATCCAATTGTTTTCAAATTTGGTATGTGACTTAGTGTTACTATTCTATGTATGCAGTATAAATTTCAACTCATTCTGATAATAAATTTGGAAATTGAAAAACTCAGCCCTAGTGTCCCTTAAAACTCATCATTTTGTACCAAATTACACAAAAGATTCCCGGACCCCCTATTCTTTGGGCCTACACCAAGCCCCCTAACCCTCAGTTGGGCACCCCCCGAAATAAAACTCTATAAACGCCCCTGTTTCTATTGCATTATCATGAATACAAATATCGTCACCTGTGTGCGTACCGAAGCTGATAATTCTAGCGCAGCCATCACAGCACTTTTTGATAAACTAAAACAAGCCATGAAATAAAGATTTATAGAATTAAAATACAAATCATGAAGTGTTGACATGCAACTACAGAGTGTCTCTACTTATCCACCACTAATAGCACCGAGTAAAAAGTGAAAGACTAGACTTTGTATCATTTTAAATGCTACAAATGATGAAAAATGTTAGAAAGACTCTTGACATGTTAGAAAATTATGTGCATAATACTTATCTTGCTTGATAATACTTTACCTTGTTTCAAATTACTCGCGAACGGCAAGTGCAAACCGAGGGCAAAGCAAGGTCAGGCGCGCGGGATGCCATCACGCTCACCGGAGTGCGCGGGGACGTGCCCCTTCCATCCAGTCTAAAAACACTTATAGTGGGCGATGTATTGAAGATAGAGATATGCTCTCGCGGACTTTTGTAGAACTTTTCATGCTGACCAATTCTTACGCTCATAGTATGTTTATATTGTTAACGGTTTGCCCAGCGTAAGCTTAAGCAGCGCACGGACGCCAAGTTTGTTTTCGACTTTTTCACTGAGATCGTTACTGCTTGGCTTCCTTTGATCATACATAAATTTTGTTCTACAGAATCTTTCCTCGAGATATCGTTTACAGAATGGTGAAAACCGCATCAAAATCCATCCAGTGGTTCTCGAGATTACCCGTGACATCCAAGAATCGGGGATTTTTTCTTATACTAACGATGTAGAGATTGTCGGGGAACACATGCACCAAGCGGTACTATGACGTCATACACCTCAGTGCATCTGGGTACATTTCGTCCCGTCACCGCAACGTAACGCCAGACCCCAGCGTAACGACCAAGATCATTTAAAATTATAAAAATACAGAATGACCAACTTGCCCACCAGCGTTGCCTAGGCCCTTAGGGGGTTGAGCATGTTTCCTGTAATACGGGCCACAGGACACTTGCTGCATGATACACTTTAGTTTGTAGGAGATGTTCGTTACATCGTGCAGCAAGTCCGGAGTTCAAAGGTTCAAATCGTGGCTCTGACATCGGCTATCCTGTGAGATTCTCCCTGGGCTTTTCCACACTCCCTCCAGGCTAATGCTACGATAGTACCTTACTTCAAGTCCCGGGGCACCTACCATCCATGTCATCACAGGAATACAGGTTATCTGACAAGCTCAACACATGCACAACTACCCGGGGCTGATGACCTAGATCTTTCAAGCCCCTTAAATGATTTAGCAACAAATGACGGTATGAAATGCCTTACATACTTTGAGTGTTTGAGTCGATTAATTCTCTGTGATGTTTTAGTCGAGTTTTTAGACATTTCCACGAGAGGTCTCTCTATGGCGTTGATTTGATCTTTTCAGGCACATACAGTGTGTGCACTAAGTCCGTATACCCCTACACATTTTCTTTTTTTAGCCTATTTTCATTTTTTTAATATGCTTATGAGATCACCTTTTGTCCGTGTGTCTGTGTGTGCGTGTGTGTGTGTGTGTGTGTGTGAGGATTTTTGTGGGTCCTCCCCTAATAACTTCTAAACGGCTGGAGCGATTTCAATGAAACTCGGTAAGTTCATAGTACTATTCCGCACAACCCCGACCGTGCCCTTCAAATTATGTTACGTGTCACCAATCCAACATGGCGGCTGTGCAAAATATTTTACCAGCATTCAATATCTCCGAAACTATTACCGATATCACCCTGGAATTCTGTACGGTGATCAAGGGAACTACTAGAAGTTTACCAATGTGACCTTTGAAAACTTGGTAGCTACAAAACCAACATGGCGGCCAAGCGAATTTGCGACTTTTAAATAGACGTTTCTCGCCATTCAACCAACCAAACCCAATAGCACTTGGTACAGTATATGTTTATACACATTGTAATGCACCGACATCTAACTTTGTTCAATTGTTTATATAACCTCAAGATGGCGGCTGTGCGAAATATTTCACCGGCATTTTATATCTCTTAAACTATTATCGGTATCACCATGAAATTTTGTACGAAGATAAAGGGCACAACTGGAAGTTCATCTATGAGACTTTCAAAAACCGGTTAACTACAAAACGAACATGGTGGCCAAGCGAATTTGAAAGTTTTAAATAGATTTTTCTCGCGATTTAATATTCCAAACGCAATGAAACTTCGTAATGCACTGGTATCTAATTTAGTTCAATTGTTTATATAACCTCAATATGGCGGCTGTGCGAATTTCGAAAATTAAGTTTTTATTTCTTGTGTTCTAATCATGCGATCGAAATCAACATTTGCATAATGAACGTACACAATAATCATCATCTAATAGTACATAACCCTATGGCCTACATATATTAAAATCCAACATGGCGGCCATCCGAAATATTTAGATGGTTCTCAATATCTACTAATCTACTACAGCAATCAAACTGAAATTTTGTAAGTGTATAGAGGCTATAAGCATAAGTTCACCTATGGGACGTTCAATAACCTGGCGAGCACAAATCCAACATGGCGGCGACGCAAATTTTAAATATTCAAATGGACGTTTCTTGCGTTTTAACCATGATACGGTATATGCTTATACAAATTTTAATCGACTGGCTTCTAATTCATTTAAATTATTTTCATAACCACAAGATGGTGGCTGAGCGAAATTTTAAAATCACGCTTTTATTTCTTGTGTCCTAATCATGCGATTGAAGTTTGAATAAAACACCTACACAATAATCTTCATGTAATAGTACATAAATCTAAGGCCTATAATATAAAAATCCAACATGGTGACCATCCAAAATATTTAGACGGTTCTCAATATCTATGGATCTATTACAGGAATCAAACTGACAATTGTTATGTTGATAGAGACAATTAATATTAGTAGGATATATGAAAATAGGCTATTTAGTTCTTCACGGAACTACTTGTTTTCTATTGTCAGTACTTTCGTACTCACATCTTAGAAATCTAAAACATCCGTATGTGTCCCTCCATTGTCTCTGTTCAGCCGCCATGTTCTGATGCTCATTCTTGTCAGCGACACATACCGCTGCTTCCTCAGTTCTTGATGTAACTCCAGAGTGCGTTAGCGGATGTTGGTGGCCATGGAAGAGGAGCCGGATCAATGCCCGATCCAGTGATTCACTAAGACTGCGTTCACACGTTGTTGAACAGCAACTCCGAAGTGACGTGAGCTGGGTTTCGCTCGATTTCTTGAAATAAATGTGGAATTATGTTTCCCCAAATGTAAACATTGTGACAAGGGGAGCAGCAATAAATCGCACATTCGTCAGTAAACATGCCTTTTGCCTTCTGAGCCATTCTTTGGAATTGTTGCAGGAAAGCATCAACACGTCTCTCCAAATCATCGTCTAATTGACAACACCTCATTTTCAGATGCACTTTGATGTGTTTCTTCATGGTTGATTCGGGTACCGCCAACTCTGACGGAAGTTTCCGTATGAATTTGACCGGATATTGTTTGATAGATTCTTCCACGTCAGCACAAATCAGTTTTCTTTTCCCGCGCTAACAACGTCTTCCTTGTCAGTGCTGCTTTCAAAAACCGCGCCACGAAATCGTCCTTCACATTTTTAATTGACTCACACCCATGAACCCACACAGCGGCCGGAACATGTTCCTCAATCGTATAATCATTTGACACCAACTGCTGTCAATAACATTGGGTATCTGACAATGTAAGTAGAAATACATAAATAATGAATAGGTGTATACGCACTTTGTGCGCACACAGTATTCTCATTGTGGTGTATTCCAATTGTTGACTCACTTGCTCTGCATGCGCTGGGACAGTAGGCTACTTGAGTACCCGGACACATTTTGCTCTCCTAGATCAAAATCTGTCAGACTTCCTGCCAATAATAATCTTTATCCTTGATTACTGAACTTAAAAAAGATCCTGGTGACTCGCCAAAAAGCTTAATTTTCAGTACTTA
This sequence comes from Meconema thalassinum, assembly GCA_946902985.2. Taxonomy (NCBI): domain Eukaryota; kingdom Metazoa; phylum Arthropoda; class Insecta; order Orthoptera; family Tettigoniidae; genus Meconema; species Meconema thalassinum. Next base: position 693,372,159 of record OX336391.1, read on the forward strand.
CAATTGTAGAAATGTGGTTTTACAGGAGAATGATGAAGATCAGGTGGGTAGATAAGGTTACAAACGAAGAGTTATTAAGACGATTGTGGGAGGAGAGATGGTTAGTTGGTTGGTTGGTTCTTTAGTTTAGGGGCTGTCCCGTGTACTTTGGGTGTGTATAGAATCTGCCTGATAACCGGTGTTTATTGTGAGGACTGTATTAGTGTGCGTATCTGTTTTTAGGTAGATTTCATTAGAAAGCTAACTATTGCAATGGGTACCATGTTTCGACTTCCGGAAAATTTCGACATATCTTCACGTTTCACATCCCCTAGACCCCAAAACCACCGTCAGTTAAAAAGTTTATATATAATTTATGCATATATATATACATATATCACTTTCTTGTGGACACGATAACTACCGCAATTTTGTACCAATCAATTTGAATTTTTTACATAATATGCATCCCTATAAAATCTCGGTCGAGTTCGTTAATGGGCACAATCGGTCGCCGGGGGTGAAAATGGGGATCTTTTTTCGAAAAAGTGAAATATCGCTATAACTCTCTTAATATTTGAAATATCGAATCCATTCAAAGTTCATACTATGTGTCGAATAAGGCCCAAAAATTTATGTTTGAAGAGTTTTTTGATAGCACCAACCATTGACCAAAGGGGTTGGAAAAAGTGGGTTTTTCGGGAAACATTAATCATATCTCTTTTAATAGGCACAATATCAAAACCCTACAAAATGGACAATATTCCCCTAATAATTACCTAAAACTTTTGTCTGAAATAATTTTTGATATGACCCACCATTACGCCAAGGGATGAGAAAAATGATAAGGACAGTGTATAAAAATGTACCCCAAATGACAAGAAGGTTACCGTCCCCATAAGACAATAAAATGTTTAAAATATGCATAAAATGACGAAAAACAAAGTTAATTAAGCTCCAATTATAAAATACTTTTTCGCAATAAATGAAGTCTGATCCTTCTACGAAAACCTGCATATTCTGCCTATTTTCGCCTATCCCCAAGTTTGCCCGATGAAATCTACCTCCGCCTTCCAGCGTGCCGAGAGGATTTTTTAAATTCAATTAAGGACTGGAACTTTGAATTTTTCAAATAGTTCCTACTTTTGCCGCCAACGCCACTAGGCCTAGTTCAGAACTTAGTTCCTAGTCGCCACCGCAGTCGGCAACGAACCTAAGAGCGTTGTTTACATTCTTAACCTATACAATTTAGTTTCACACAGGTGTAATCAGTGGAAAGTTCTTTAACATGCCATAAATCTATGACCGCCGGCTTTACTTCTCCTCCGAAGGCATACTGAGGGATTTTAACGCTCTTAAATCCGACGATTTCGGCTGGGTTTGAACCCGCTATCTTGGGCATAGAAGCTCAGCATGCTACCGACTACGCCACCGAAGCCGCTAGAATAAAGATGTTTCAGGCGACTGCTAATGAAGAGAAGAGATAGGTTGGTAGGACACATACTAAGACACCCAGGAATAGCAAGCTTAGTTATGTAAGGAAGGGTCGAGGACAAGAACTGTAGGTGTAGACCAAGGTTAGAATATGTTAAACAGATTGCCTTGGGTGTAGGGTGTGGTAGCTATGTAGAGATGACACGATTAGCTCAGGACAGGGAGGCATGGAGAGCTGCATCAAACCAGTCAAAAGATTGAAGACTCAAACAACAACAACAACAACAACAACAACAACAACAACAACAACAACAATTGTAGAGCCCAGCGCAAGAACCAGACAGCACTAAAATATACATTTCTAGAGGAAACACAAAAACCGAAAAAGTAATTATATGTTTAAATAGTACGTACACTGGCTAGAGTCAATAGTAACATGCATATTGAAGTGGGTTGTGTTACTGATCTCCTCACAGTTTATTCACACAACCACTCGTGCCTCGGTAAACTGTGTGTACTGCGGAGACTGCAATAACCAGTACTATTTACCTGAGTTATCACTGTAACATAGCAAACTTACTGAGAGAGCAAATATTATTACAACCCAACAAGATTTTTAGCCTACTTTTGCAAAAATGAGGAAAAAAGTAGACGTATGAGATCGATCCGGGAAAATGTGTGTCTGTCCTTCTGTCTGTCTGGCTGTGTGTCCCCCCACTATCAACTCCTAAACGGCTGCAGCAATCAAAACCAAATTTAGTATGAGTAAAGATGTATACCGGAATATCTCAAGCCCATATTTGAAAATGATGTCAGTGCTACCAACTACTGAAAAAACGCACTAGAAATTTGAACTCCATGTTGGATATCATGGAAGGTATGCTTAGGAACTATTCCAAAATTGGCAAACATGTAGATAATACTATTTCAGTTTAATTTCCAGGAGGCCATACATGACAGTGTTGCCAAAATAATTTTAAGCCTTCTGATAGGTCCAATTTTTAAATGCATGTAACTTCTACACTATTAATTAAATTTCAACCTAATTTTGTATGTAATATGTGTACATAAACAGATATGACTGAGTGTATTCTTAAGAGCAACCAGGGCTGCCAACTGTTAATAATTGCTCTCTCTATTTTCTTCATCCAAATACCAATATATCTGAAAGTATGCAAGCTGACAGCTTTAAACTATGCACACGTATAGTACCTGACATTTTAGATGAATTTGGAGTAACTTATATACTTCACTTCTACCAACATGATTCTAAGCCTGCTGATAGGACCAATTTTTAAATACATTTATCTTCTATACTATCAGTTGGATTTTAACCAAATTTCGTATGTGCTATGTGTAACATAACAGATATGACTATAAGTATTCTTAAGAGCCATCAGGGCTGCCAAATGTTAATAAATGCTGTCTATATATTTTTACCGTAATATCAATATATCAGAAAGTATGCAAGCCAAAGGCTCTATATTTTGCACACGTATAGCACCTGACACTCGTAATTAATATAAGTCAGTGCTGCCAACATGATTCTATGCTTGCTGATAGGTCCAATTTTAAAATACATGTAACTTCTATACTAACAAATGGATTTCATCCAAAATTGGCACAACAAGATATCTTAATATTTCCCATTATTTCTAACCAGCACACGCATGACATTGTTGCCAACATGATTTTACGCGTGCTGATAGATCCAATGTCTAACTGCATGTAACGTCCATTGGACTTCAACCAAATTTTGTATTCTGTACCTTAAGAGATGGAATTAAGAATATATTCAGTCACCAGGGCTGCCAACTTTAGTGCTGTATTAGGCTACGTTATACCAGGAATATTTCGAACTATATAGACATTTCGATATTACCAACTTAATTTCGTCATTATTCTAGATAGGTTCATATACTGTAGAATAATCATTGGCATGAAAAGTAGGCTTTTTATTTCGTCACGGAAATTCTTGTTAACCTACTTTTCTCATTTTGCAAAAATGAGGAAAAAGTAGACTTATGAGATCGATCCGGGAAAATGTGTGTCTGTCTGTCTGTCTGTCTGGCTGTGTGTCCCCCACAACTCCTAAACGGCTGCAGCTATGGAAACCAAATTTGGTATGAGTAAAGATCTATGCCGGAATATCTTAAGGCCATATTTGAAAATGATCTCAGTGCTGCCAACTACTAAAAATCGAAATTGTAATTTGAGTTCAATATTGGATATCCTGGAGGGTATGCATGGGAGCTATTCGAAAGTTGGCACGCATGTAGATAATAATATTCCAGTGTAAGTTCCAGCAGGCCATACATGACAGTGTTACCAACATGATTCTAAGCCAGCTGATAAGTCTAATTTTTAAATGCATGTAACTTCTACACTATCAATGGCATTTCTACCAAATTTCATATGTACTATGCGTACAATAACAAATATGACTGTGCGTATTCTTAAGAGCAGCCAGGGCTGCCAACTGTTAATAAACACTCTCTCTCTCTCTATTATTTTATCCTAATACCAATATATGAGAAGATATGCAAACCAACAGCTTTAAACTATACACACGTGTAGTACCTGGCACTCTAGATTAATTTGGCGTAACTAATATTCGTCAGTGCTGGCAACATGATTCTAAGCCTGCTGATGGGTCTAATTTTAAAATGCATGTAACTTCTCTACTAACTAATGGATTTCATTCAAAATTGGCACAACAATAGATCATATTATTTCAGATCATTTCTGACCAACACATGCATGACATTGTTGCCAACATGGCTTTTACGCGTGAAGATAGATCCAATGTCTAACGGCGTGTAACGTCCATTGGACTTCAACCAAATTTTGTATTCTGTACCTTAAGAGATGGAACTAAGAATATATTCAGTCATCACCAGGGCTGCCAACTGTAGTGCTCTATTAGGCTACATTATACCAGGAATATTTCGAACTAATTAGACATTTCGATATTACCTACTGTGCCCATTTAGCAAGAAATATGCCAATCACAGTATACCAGCGTAGCTCAATTCGGAATTTCGGGGCAGCGGTAAGTTCCCCCCCTCTGTGACTCACATATTTTGGATTAATTAGAGGATACACTTGCAAAAATAACAACAAAATCAACTCCTATTTAAACACATTTAATTAATAAATTTAATGGCGCTACAAACATTTAAACAATTTAATTACTGACCCAAATATCAACTGCTTGTTCCAAATGAACAAGGGATCACAAAAATAAAATAAACAAATATTGTATTCAAAACCTGTGGTTTCCACATAAACCATCAATTCTTACTTAGTCTCACTTCCATAAAGCACTAACATTAAGTTTACATAATTCTGAGCTCTTTGGCTCCATGCATTTACATTATTACGGTGTCATTCTTGTACACCTCAAACACAGTCTTTTTTTATTTTCTTATTTCTCAAAAACAAATATATAATTATCTTTAAAAATCTAGGTTAATTATCTAACTCAATATTTTTGGGCATGTCCACACATTCAGTTGTTATCATCTCTCTTTATTTCACAAATATATTAAGGTAATCAGAAAATCAATTGTGTACTCCAGAGCGTGAAGGTACTTGACACAGTCAAAAAAACTATAGTTACTCCCGAACTCAGTTGCCTTCAATCAACTCGTGGAATCCCACGTCCTTACATTATTACAATAGGGATTGTTATTTATCTCTTATGTCTTAATAGACCATTATCATATAAGAAACTACGATCTGAACCGGCAAACGAAATATCTATCTTTAAGGACCTCGGTTCAACGCCCGGGTCGTTTACAACTTTAAACACTCCTGGTGTATTCGTTTCTCTTTTCAACAGCTTACGAGACGGTCTCTGTTCCCCTCGCTTTAAAAGAGCTAGTCTCTACTACTGGGGTGCGATTTATGACACGTAGGGCGGCGGAGACATCCCGTCTGACCCAACATTTAGTAGCTTATTTTCAAGGCTTTCAAAACAAACCTTTCCATTCATCCAGTTCTGGGGAGACCGGGCTTTATTGTACCGTAACATTCAAACAACTATTCTTTGGTTCAAAGACCATTTCCGTATTCTTGGCATTTATTAATTATGAGAGGGTCCTCATTGATTGGGAAGATTAAATACACATACGACGACGGAGAATTACAGGGGCTTTTATCATAAGAAGATCCTGCATTCGAATCTCTTCAGGTGCCTCGGGAACTAATCCCGTACAGAGGACTTATTTCAAAATGCGATTTAGAGTCGGCCGTGGCCCATATGACATACGCTCAATAATACCATATATTAGCTCCCTTTTTAAATACATACACAATGCCTCGTGATACTAATGTCACAAAATAGAGGACTTACACAATTATCAATTCACTGCAATCAACTACCCTCCATAAATAATGTACCAAGTATTTAACCACTACGCGTTCCTAGCGTGACACGTTAATATTATATTTGCGCTCATTATGCGCTATGCATTATTTTAAGCCGAAAATGTCTTCCCAAGAACTGATAAAATCTCTTTAGTAACAATTCATATTATTTTAATTCACCTATTAATCTTTCCATGGTCGATAAATCGCTCCCTGTTTTAAAATATTCCATTGAACTTCATTTCTTACACATACGTTAAGGCTTAACGTTCTTATGTTCATATCAATTTATTTGATTTTTATTTAACATTTCCATATTTAATTATTATTATTATCTTTATTCTTTATACAAGCTCAAAAGCTATTTCTTTCATATCTCAACTTTACTTTATTTCAATGTCTTTTATGATAATTAATGATATTTCGCTTGCTCTTATGACATCTGTTAAATACATTAACCCTTTATTCACATATTACCTCTACGGAATTTATTCTTTACATAATTATTCATAATTTCTCTATTTATTTTATTATTGTTCAGACCGTATTCTTGATTATTCAGTATTCATTCATTAAAACACATCCCTTTCACTCAAAACTCCGGTGGTTTTTGTACACAATCAATTTCTGACACCAAAATGAAAAGGAATTTTGTACTCACATATTTTCAGATCATCCCATGATCTTAAATCTGGTGTGGTGATTCATTTTTGGGCCCACTTCAAACTTTTTACACCATATTGAAGGTATTCATCTTACGTAAAAACACTTTTTGACCTATATCTAGAACACTTAATATTGACGACATTTTTATATACTGGTGTGTCCCTTTTGAACACATAATAACACTAAAAATATTATCTAACACACAATCTTGATTATTTTACACTTCACAATTACTCGATCACTAGGCCGTACTTCTGAGCCTTTCACACGTGATCTTCTTAAGTTCCCGTTTCCAAGGGTGAGATTTATCTGATGTCGGCTTCCTACTCTAAAGAATGCGAAAGTCCTGAAACATCTACGGTTCCCTGGAGTTCAATTCTGCTATTCCTATCCTGGATAACCGGCTATTTATCTAGCTTGAACGGCTTCTCTGTAGATCTGTCTATCGATCCTAACGAAAGTTTATATGGATCGAGGTCTCCTCTAAGACCTATAGATTTAGTTTCTAGCAGCTAGCACTTCTCGATTCTAGTACTATTTAGAATTGTTCGCCTGCTTTCTGGAGCTAATGTTTATAGTCTCCTATTCTATTTATTTGAACTGTTTTAACACTCCTACGTTCGAACCTTATTCTGTTCTTCCTTTTTAGGTTGTTTCAATTTAAATAACAGTTTATCTGTCTGGTACGATACTTCCGTACGTTATGATCTCTTCGTTTAAACATTTAACGACCTATCGCCTTTAAGTCCGACTTTCGCAGCCTGCTATGACTATATCTTGCGAATTTTCACTTTAACTTGTATACAGTCGGGCCTAAATCCTATAATTAGGATTTTCCTAATATTTCACAACGGCGATACTTTAAGATTTCGTCTTGACCACCCCTTATGGAAGGCAAGCAAGTCGTTACTACTGTGACGCCTGTGGCTATTGGATCTTACTTCGGTGGTGTGAAACAGCGTTTTCTCCCCTCAAGGAGTACTGGTAGCTGTTATCGATGTAACGCAGAGTTACGTCCCCTCACGGACTGTCGGAAGGATTACTTCTACGTCGTGGAGCAGCACTTCCCCTCACGGAATGCTCGTAGGACTGTATGCGATGTGACACATTGACGTGCCCTCTGGCTGTCTGAATACTGCATGATTGGCTTGGAAACGCTCGAAGCTTTATACTATTTTACTACAAAAAATAAGACTCAAGCCTTTCCTGTGGTCAACTTCTAAAATAATGGTTCCACAAATATAAAAATTATACCTTCCGAAAGCTCGTCTTTTCAATGTCAAATGATCTTATTGCACCTAAGAATCGATCGTGCAATTCGGAGATATTAATTAATTTCTCGTCCTCAATTGTGTGGGTGTTGCATTCTTTTTGCTCTCTCCCTTCCACAGAGGCTTAGGTAATTCACCGATGACGTCGTCTTACGTCGGCAGTTTATTTCTGCACAATTATTACATGGTTTCTCTATACTGAAAAATCTCTCATTCCAAATGATTCACTGTACTGTGCTTGTTTACTCATTATTATGCTCGTAAACGTGTTAATTTTAATTATTCCTCTTCTGGTGCATATGCGACGTTGTCAATTTCCAGCCACGTCAGCTTGAATTCCGATTCAGGCTTCTCTTTCTATCACGGTGGAAGATTCCACTCAGTTATTAATACTCGTGACCAGCCCTCTCTGGCATGTCGAGTGGGGTGATCTCATCTAAGGAGCATCTGTCCCTAGTCGCTTGCACAATGTTAAGCTATATTCCTGGCTTAAAATCTCTCTCCGTTCCTTTAAGAAACTATACTTTTCTTTCATTTCTTCCTTAAGGACATTGGTTCGACCGTCATGGACCCTATGGCCCATGGGTTCATCTCTCCCCTCCTTAGGTAAATAAATTTTCGAAAATTTTGAGGAAATTTATTTCAATTTAATTTGTATTTCTTTATCGTCGAATCCATCATAACGTCATCCGTATTTACTGTTGTTTTTACTTCTTTTAAGTCGTATCCGGTAATTGTGTAGGTCGGGTATGCTCTGTCCCTACCCTTTCTTTCTTTCTTTTATTGTCTGGACTTTACGTTCCCGGAACCTCATTCTCCCTTACGGGTTTGGTCTATCCCTACCCGTTTCCTTATTTCATCATTTTCTTTTCTTAACTTGGAATTTTCTTCTTCAATAAATTCAATTATTTCTTTAATTTCCCAATATACTTTCTCCAATTCGCATTCGCACTCGAATGCTTGAGCTCTATTTTCTATTTCTTCCTTATTCTTGTCTATGTCAAAAGCGGATTCCTCTCTAAATGTTTCCATGACCAGGGCTTGTTCATTTTCTTCATCAAAATCTTCGGGAGGGTAATATAATTTCAAATTTGCTGAATTCATGGTCACTTCGTGATCCGTTTCACAGTGCCGAATTCTATATGCGTTATTCCTCAAATCTCTGATTATCTGATATGGTCCGTGGTACATTTTCTGGAACTTCTTGTACACACGGTTCCCTGGGTCCGAAATGGCTGGTCTTTTCACTAACACCATTTCTCCTTCTAATAACGGTCGATGATACCTCTTATGCCTATTTCTTCTCTGCCTCCTGTCGGCTTGAGCTTTTAGATGCTCAAAGGCTCTCCTAATTCGTACATCTCTTCCCGGCTGAGCGTCTGCTGGTCTAGGAATTACCAGATTCCAAGGTCTTTCTGGTTGCTCATTCCGATGTAACGTTATGGGTATCTCTCCTGTGGATTCATGGATTGTATTATTTATACAAATTCAATAATATCCAAAATATCTAACCACTTCCAATTTTCTTCGGCACAGTATATTCTACAGTACTTGGCCGTTTCTCTCATAACTCTCTCTACAGGGTTTGCCTCAGGATGGCGAATACTTGACAAAATTTGACGTATCCCAAGTCTTTCTAATTCTCGTCTGAACTCTACACTGGTGAAACAACTGCCGTGATCCGACAACAAATTCTCAGGTTTCCCCAGAATCGGTATCACTTTTTCTTTAAGTCGTTTTAACACCTGTTTGGTACTAGTCTTCTGTATGGGAGCAAGGACAACCATTTTAGTGAAGACATCCATAGCCACCATTATGTGTCGATTTCCTCTTCTTGCCTTGGGCAAAGGTCCAAAATTATCGATAGATATGATTTGGTCGGGCCTTTCGGGCAACAATGGTATAGGCTTCTGTCTCATCAGAAATGCATTAGGTTTGATCCTTTGACATAAATCACATGTCTTTAGCGTGTCCCTTACAGTTTCTCTCAGTCTCGGCCAGATAAATGCTTCTTTCAGCATCGAGACTGTTTTGTCGACTCCCATATGTCCGAACGATCTATGGGCTAACCATACTATTTTCCTCTGCAAAATTGCAGGTACAACAATCCTTAATTTCGTATGGTCAGAGTCCACAAACTTATATAATAACCCATTATAAAACGTGTAGTCCTGTGCTATCTTCTCAGCTTCCGTGTACGCTGGTGTTCCTCTTATCAAGCTTCCCTCAAGGAATGATATGAGCATGTTCATCCATGGATCCTCCCGTTGCCTTTGACTAATGTTTCTTAACTCATTAAGAGTACGCTGATCCCTGTCTTCCAAATCTATAGCCATTACTTCCTCTTCTATGGACTCTGGCTGTCTACTTAAGTAGTCTGGAACTATGTTTTCCTTTCCTGGGCAGTACTCTATCTTGACATCAAATTGTTGAATATATAAAGCCCAACCCATCAACCTTTGACTGGATAAATCAGTCTTCATCAAAAAGGTTAAGGCTTTATGATCCGTCCTTAGAATGACCTGAAACCCATATACGATCTTCCGCCAATATTGCAACGCGTGCAATATCGCTAACAGCTCGATTTCGCTGATCGTATAATTTTTCTCGTGTGGTTTCAGTCTCCTACTTGTGAAAGCTAGATAGTTCTTCTTATCAGGGTTTTCCGGGTTCTCCTGATATAGCATTGCCCCTATTCCAATCTGGGATGCGTCTGTCTGAATGATAAATCTCTGATTAAAATCAGGATATCCTAGCTTCACGTAATTTAAAAGCATTTCCTTGGCCTCCACGAATGCTTTCTCTGCTTCCTCCGTCCATTTCCACTTGCCCCCCTTCTTCAGAAGGTCCTGTAGTGGTGCCACAGTTTTGGTGTATGATGGACAATGTCCTGAGAAGAACCCAATCAATCCCAAAAACTGGCGAACGTTCTTCACTTTCAAAGGCCTTGGAAAATCCCTTATCGATTCCAATTTGCATGGATTTGGTTTAACACCTTCCTTGTCAATCACATGCCCTAAAAATGTCACTTGCCTTTGACAGAAGTTCGATTTCTTTAAATTTATCTTAAAATTTGCCCTTCTTAGGTCTTCTAATAATTTCTTCAAATTTTCTAAATGTTCCTCAATGTTCTCCGAGGTAAGCAAAATGTCATCTACGTATCGGATAGTGCACTCTTTCACTTCCTCTGACAGGTTTCGATCCAGCGCTCTTATTAATGCGGATCCTGCAGTCTTTAATCCAAACGGACATCTTCTAAAGCAGTATGTTTGTTGATCGAACTGAAATCCAGTCAACAAGCTGGTTTTCTCTTCCAGTTCGAGATGATGATACGAAGAAGTCATGTCAATATTTGTAAAAATCTTCTTGCCTTTAAACTTCCTCAGTATTTCTTTTATGGGTGGTGCCGAATCATTTTCTGGTATAATTTTTGCATTTAGATTTCTGGCATCTAAACACACCCTTACTGAGCCATCCGGTTTACTCACAATCACTAATGGACTAACATATGGTGTCGCCATCTTTTCTATAACACCTGCATTCATCATCTCCTGCAGTGTTTTCTTGGTTTGTGGGTAATGTTTTTCCGCAACCGGGTATGGTTTTTGTTTGAACGGTGCCCAATCGTTGACTTGGAACGCGTATTTAAAATTTTCAATCTTCCCTGGCTTGGAATCAAATACGTCCCTATAATCCAATAATAATTTCTTTAACTGTTCCTTAATTTCGAGGCTGACTTTAGCTTCCTCCACTTTTCCTGACAGGTTGGTCTCGAACTCAATTTCCACATTATCTTCGAGTTCTATGTTGAGGACTTCAAATATTTTTTCTATGTCCTTATAATCTTCCTCAATCACTTCTTCCATATGCCATACCTGTTCGGTTATTTTCGCCTCCTGATCCTGTAGGTTAATGTTTTGCTCATCCACATCCTCTCTTTGAATTCTAATGCAGTTTTGCGCTAGGTCTATAATGACCTTGTTCTCACGGATAAAATCAATACCTAATATGACATTATACGGTAATTGATTTACCAGCAAAAAGCACTGCGAAATTTCAGCGTTACCCATGATTAAATCAATGTATACCTGAAATTTACATGTCAAAGATTTTTCAGGGATAATTCCCTTAATCTTTACACTTGATGTGGGAATCTTTAGTACTCGGCCCCTTGTTTCCAATTCATTTAAAAGGGTTTGTGTAATTAGACTTATTGTGGATCCAGTATCAATCAATGCTCTGACCAGTAATCCTTCTATCCTAAGCATAATTATAGGTAGTTCTCTTTTAACAGGTGGGATTCCTTCCATATCCTCGTTAATTAGTTCATCTGGTCTGGCTATCCAATTTACAATTTCTACCTCCTCCCAGCTCCTGGTATGTTTCCACTTTTGACAATTTAAATTTGGAGTTTTTTTTTATCCTGAGGGCTCCCTTTTCCCTCATTCTTCAACTGAGCTTGTAGTTCCAAGCTTTGAGCTCCGTCTAGTCGGTCGGGTGATTTCCGGTTCTTGATTGCCTCACTCCAACGGACTTTTTGCCTATCAGGTTCATCTGGTCTTTCGTTCATATAACGAAGACTCTCCTGATATCTTTCTTCTATTTCGGCCCGATATTCATCATCTCTATCGTCTGGCCTTACATTCCTCCTGGGATAATTCTCCCATTTCTTTCTATTGTCCGGCCTTTGCTGATTATTGTTATAGGGTCGGCTTTCCTGTTGCCTATAACCCGTCGTTCGAGGATTTCTTCCTCGATATCCTCCCCGGTAATATGGCTGTATCCTTCTAGGCTCCTGGTGCCCATACTCTCGATCTCGTCCTTGAGTATCCGTACTGGTGGACTTATTCCTGGTCGCTGGTTTTTCTCCAGTTTCCTGACTGCTGGCCATGTGTACTTGCTCAGTTTGTCTCTGATGCCGAGGTGTTACGTGCGAAGTCGTCATATCTAACTGACGTAATACGCTTTCCACTTCCACAGCACTTCTGGCTTTGGATGAGATTAGCAGCCTCTGAATCTCATATGGAAGCTGTCTCGCAATGGCGGCACACAGGTCGTTTTCTGCCGGAGCAATATCCAGTTCGCGGAATTTACACAGCTGAGCGGTGAAAAATTCCGAGTATTTAGTGGGTGCATTGGTGCTGTACTTCCTAGAGTACAGATCTAGCCTTAAATTTTCTTGGACATCTGCTGCCCAATATCGCTTCAAAAATGCTTCCCTAAAGCCTTCCACCGTATCAAAAGTGTATCTGAAGCTTCTGAACCAGGTGAGACAATCACCTGCCAACAGCTTTTCAATAGCTCTCAGTCTCCTGTCCTGAGGAACCTTCATTTCATTTAGATACTCTGCCACTTCTTTGAGCCAGTATTTTGGAGTAATAGACATGTTATTACCCGTAAACTTTACTGGTCTATCCTCATTGGATTTAATAATATTTATTATTTGGCCATTTGTCTGATTCGTGTACGGGGTTGACATCGCCATTGGATATCCTGGGATCTTATAAGGGCTCTCCCCTCCTAAGTCCCTCTCCGCATCTGTGCCTTGTTCACGAGAATCTGCCCATCCTGTTTTTGGAAACTCCTCCTGATTTTCGAATTCTAGCTTCCTTTCTCTTCGGGCACTTTCTTCATTTGCCATGAGTTGGATTTCCATTTGACTGTTCTTATGTTCCGTCCTCTCCAATCGGGATCTTAATTCATTCTGAATTCTTTCTTGATTCCTTTTAATCTCTTCCTCTTCCTTTTTGGATTGGAATTTCTCATCCCTGTAACTATCCCTGAATTCCTTTATTTGGTCTTCTACCTCTTTCTTAATGATCTTAGCCTGTTGGTCTATAATTTCTGGCTTAACGTCACCTATGGTCTCCAGGCCCTCTCGTATCTCCTTTATCTGCTTATCCACTTCTTTTTGTCCTTTGTAGACTTTATCCTGGATCTTGTTCATATCCTCTCGAGCCCTTCCTTGCTCCTCGAATATAATTGTTATGTCGGTCATAACCTTATCTATCTCTCCCTTTGTGTCTCCCATTTGTTTTGTTAATCCTACTACGGTTTCCCGAATTCCAGTAACCCCTTTATCTATCTTCTCTATTTTTATAAGTTGTTCATCACGATCCCTTTTTCGTTGCGTGCTTTCCTTCTTAAGATTCCCTTCGTATTCGCTTAACTTCGTAGTTATATCCCCCTCATGCTTTCTCAACCATTCGTCCACCTGTCCCGTGAATACGTTAAATTGCAATTCCCTTTTGTTGGCATCGGCCTCAGCTTGCTTCTTAACCTCAGTTATTTCTGTCTGTACTTTCTCGACTTTCCCCTCGAGTTTTTCTACTTTCTCTTCAACCCCTTCAAATCTATCTCCTAACTTATTCACGCTTTGTTTTATTTCATCCCGGGATGCCTTACAAATATCGCTGTTATATTTTATCTGAGCTTCTAACCTTTCCTGCACACCTTGGATCTGGGTTACAAGTTTATTTTCACACTCATCACCCTTTGTTTCTATGTTCATTAATTTAGTTTCTATAGAACCAAATTTATTTTCCATGGTATCAATTTTATTCCCTATACTTTTAAAATTATCTTGGCACTCCTTTTTGGATTCTATACTATTTTTGTTCATAGTCTCTATTTGGACTTGTATTCCTGAGTAAAATCCTTTACTTTCCTCTTTAATTTCACTTAGCTTAGTCTCCAACTTAGTGTCAAAACCTTGGAACTTGTTATTTATTTTATCTATCTCAGCCTTTACTTCATTGTTCATTGTTACACAGTTAGCCTCGATAGCTTCTAACTTAATTCCCATGGTATTACCTTTAACTTCGATATTATCTAATTTAGTTTCCATGGTATTACTTTTAGCTTCGATATTCTCTAATTTAGTGCCCATATTAGCACTATCAGTTTTTATTGACTCCAAACTTTCATTTATGGATTCGAACACTATGTTATTTTCCTCCTTTTGGAGGCCCAATGTCTTGTTTATCGCCTCCAACTTCTCATTACTATCGGCTTTTATCGCCTCCAAAAGCCCCTGCAATTCCTCACTCAATACCATCTTATGAGAATACAGTGGGCCACAAATGCCACCACACTAGTACATGCTTGAGAGATGATACTCTGAATCCGTGTCCCAATTTCTTTAAAATATTACTTTAGTACGGGTATTCACTTACAACGTACCCTTTTGATACTTTTGTTCATTTTCATAAACCTTTATGGAAGTGTTTAAAATTCAAAATTTCGAAAAACCATTTTTTTTTTAAATGAAAATTTTGTTTTTTCGAGAAAACTCGGGTTTTCCCTAGGAAAACTCAGCCCTGCGTACTGGGCGCCATGTTTAGTTTTTGCTAGGGGGTTCATAATAATATATTCAGGGCTGCTCGGTATGAGTTTCCAGGGACCCATGCGGTCAGTTAATATTTTACGTTGTAGCTATTCCTATTATTACTTTAATTTTACATGATATGACCGACTTAAGTGTTCCTCTAGGTATTAATCCAGCACAGTATTTATATATCCCCCTGTGCCCATTTAGCAAGAAATATGCCAATCACAGTATACCAGCGTAGCTCAATTCGGAATTTCGGGGCAGCGGTAAGTTCCCCCCCTCTGTGACTCACATATTTTGGATTAATTAGAGGATACACTTGCAAAAATAACAACAAAATCAACTCCTATTTAAACACATTTAATTAATAAATTTAATGGCGCTACAAACATTTAAACAATTTAATTACTGACCCAAATATCAACTGCTTGTTCCAAATGAACAAGGGATCACAAAAATAAAATAAACAAATATTGTATTCAAAACCTGTGGTTTCCACATAAACCATCAATTCTTACTTAGTCTCACTTCCATAAAGCACTAACATTAAGTTTACATAATTCTGAGCTCTTTGGCTCCATGCATTTACATTATTACGGTGTCATTCTTGTACACCTCAAACACAGTCTTTTTTTATTTTCTTATTTCTCAAAAACAAATATATAATTATCTTTAAAAATCTAGGTTAATTATCTAACTCAATATTTTTGGGCATGTCCACACATTCAGTTGTTATCATCTCTCTTTATTTCACAAATATATTAAGGTAATCAGAAAATCAATTGTGTACTCCAGAGCGTGAAGGTACTTGACACAGTCAAAAAAACTATAGTTACTCCCGAACTCAGTTGCCTTCAATCAACTCGTGGAATCCCACGTCCTTACATTATTACAATAGGGATTGTTATTTATCTCTTATGTCTTAATAGACCATTATCATATAAGAAACTACGATCTGAACCGGCAAACGAAATATCTATCTTTAAGGACCTCGGTTCAACGCCCGGGTCGTTTACAACTTTAAACACTCCTGGTGTATTCGTTTCTCTTTTCAACAGCTTACGAGACGGTCTCTGTTCCCCTCGCTTTAAAAGAGCTAGTCTCTACTACTGGGGTGCGATTTATGACACGTAGGGCGGCGGAGACATCCCGTCTGACCCAACATTTAGTAGCTTATTTTCAAGGCTTTCAAAACAAACCTTTCCATTCATCCAGTTCTGGGGAGACCGGGCTTTATTGTACCGTAACATTCAAACAACTATTCTTTGGTTCAAAGACCATTTCCGTATTCTTGGCATTTATTAATTATGAGAGGGTCCTCATTGATTGGGAAGATTAAATACACATACGACGACGGAGAATTACAGGGGCTTTTATCATAAGAAGATCCTGCATTCGAATCTCTTCAGGTGCCTCGGGAACTAATCCCGTACAGAGGACTTATTTCAAAATGCGATTTAGAGTCGGCCGTGGCCCATATGACATACGCTCAATAATACCATATATTAGCTCCCTTTTTAAATACATACACAATGCCTCGTGATACTAATGTCACAAAATAGAGGACTTACACAATTATCAATTCACTGCAATCAACTACCCTCCATAAATAATGTACCAAGTATTTAACCACTACGCGTTCCTAGCGTGACACGTTAATATTATATTTGCGCTCATTATGCGCTATGCATTATTTTAAGCCGAAAATGTCTTCCCAAGAACTGATAAAATCTCTTTAGTAACAATTCATATTATTTTAATTCACCTATTAATCTTTCCATGGTCGATAAATCGCTCCCTGTTTTAAAATATTCCATTGAACTTCATTTCTTACACATACGTTAAGGCTTAACGTTCTTATGTTCATATCAATTTATTTGATTTTTATTTAACATTTCCATATTTAATTATTATTATTATCTTTATTCTTTATACAAGCTCAAAAGCTATTTCTTTCATATCTCAACTTTACTTTATTTCAATGTCTTTTATGATAATTAATGATATTTCGCTTGCTCTTATGACATCTGTTAAATACATTAACCCTTTATTCACATATTACCTCTACGGAATTTATTCTTTACATAATTATTCATAATTTCTCTATTTATTTTATTATTGTTCAGACCGTATTCTTGATTATTCAGTATTCATTCATTAAAACACATCCCTTTCACTCAAAACTCCGGTGGTTTTTGTACACAATCAATTTCTGACACCAAAATGAAAAGGAATTTTGTACTCACATATTTTCAGATCATCCCATGATCTTAAATCTGGTGTGGTGTTTCATTTTTGGGCCCACTTCGAACTTTTTACACCATATTGAAGGTATTCATCTTACGTAAAAACACTTTTTGACCTATATCTAGAACACTTAATATTGACGACATTTTTATATACTGGTGTGTCCCTTTTGAACACATAATAACACTAAAAATATTATCTAACACACAATCTTGATTATTTTACACTTCACAATTACTCGATCACTAGGCCGTACTTCTGAGCCTTTCACACGTGATCTTCTTAAGTTCCCGTTTCCAAGGGTGAGATTTATCTGATGTCGGCTTCCTACTCTAAAGAATGCGAAAGTCCTGAAACATCTACGGTTCCCTGGAGTTCAATTCTGCTATTCCTATCCTGGATAACCGGCTATTTATCTAGCTTGAACGGCTTCTCTGTAGATCTGTCTATCGATCCTAACGAAAGTTTATATGGATCGAGGTCTCCTCTAAGACCTATAGATTTAGTTTCTAGCAGCTAGCACTTCTCGATTCTAGTACTATTTAGAATTGTTCGCCTGCTTTCTGGAGCTAATGTTTATAGTCTCCTATTCTATTTATTTGAACTGTTTTAACACTCCTACGTTCGAACCTTATTCTGTTCTTCCTTTTTAGGTTGTTTCAATTTAAATAACAGTTTATCTGTCTGGTACGATACTTCCGTACGTTATGATCTCTTCGTTTAAACATTTAACGACCTATCGCCTTTAAGTCCGACTTTCGCAGCCTGCTATGACTATATCTTGCGAATTTTCACTTTAACTTGTATACAGTCGGGCCTAAATCCTATAATTAGGATTTTCCTAATATTTCACAACGGCGATACTTTAAGATTTCGTCTTGACCACCCCTTATGGAAGGCAAGCAAGTCGTTACTACTGTGACGCCTGTGGCTATTGGATCTTACTTCGGTGGTGTGAAACAGCGTTTTCTCCCCTCAAGGAGTACTGGTAGCTGTTATCGATGTAACGCAGAGTTACGTCCCCTCACGGACTGTCGGAAGGATTACTTCTACGTCGTGGAGCAGCACTTCCCCTCACGGAATGCTCGTAGGACTGTATGCGATGTGACACATTGACGTGCCCTCTGGCTGTCTGAATACTGCATGATTGGCTTGGAAACGCTCGAAGCTTTATACTATTTTACTACAAAAAAATAAGACTCAAGCCTTTCCTGTGGTCAACTTCTAAAATAATGGTTCCACAAATATAAAAATTATACCTTCCGAAAGCTCGTCTTTTCAATGTCAAATGATCTTATTGCACCTAAGAATCGATCGTGCAATTCGGAGATATTAATTAATTTCTCGTCCTCAATTGTGTGGGTGTTGCATTCTTTTTGCTCTCTCCCTTCCACAGAGGCTTAGGTAATTCACCGATGACGTCGTCTTACGTCGGCAGTTTATTTCTGCACAATTATTACATGGTTTCTCTATACTGAAAAATCTCTCATTCCAAATGATTCACTGTACTGTGCTTGTTTACTCATTATTATGCTCGTAAACGTGTTAATTTTAATTATTCCTCTTCTGGTGCATATGCGACGTTGTCAATTTCCAGCCACGTCAGCTTGAATTCCGATTCAGGCTTCTCTTTCTATCACGGTGGAAGATTCCACTCAGTTATTAATACTCGTGACCAGCCCTCTCTGGCATGTCGAGTGGGGTGATCTCATCTAAGGAGCATCTGTCCCTAGTCGCTTGCACAATGTTAAGCTATATTCCTGGCTTAAAATCTCTCTCCGTTCCTTTAAGAAACTATACTTTTCTTTCATTTCTTCCTTAAGGACATTGGTTCGACCGTCATGGACCCTATGGCCCATGGGTTCACTACTTAATTTCGTCATTATTCTAGAAAGGTTCATATACTGAAGATTAATCATTGGCATGAAAAGTAAGTTCTTTAGTTCGTCCCGGAACTTCTTGTTATACACCAAATAAATTAGGTTCGCAGGAAGTTCATCATTATTGAATATGAACATGATACCGGGTGAGTTAGCCGTGGTCGTTACGGCGTGGCTCAAGCAGGTTCAATCCCCCCACCGCACAGTGGGTCAAAATCGAAATCTAGGAGGACAAAATTATTTTATTTTCATAATTAAAACATCAAAATGTATTACTTCTACAGCATTCTCATATAATTGCCGCTCACTATTCTAGGATATAAACGCATCTTAATGTAAATCTGTCACCACTGTTCGAGCAGTCTGAATTGGAGGGTGAATGTAAGTGGCTGTGGTTTGGTTGTCTTTGTGGTTAGTGTGATGCTTTAAGATGGAACATGCAGCTGAAGGTATGATCTTTGTAACGTGTTTCAGTTATTAATGGGCGTAATTGTTACGTAATTTTAGCTATATTCGCATTATATAATATGTAACTATAATTTTTAGCCTATTTGTCCGTGTGTGTATGTGTATGTGTGTGCGTGTGTGCGCCCCCTGCTAATAAATTCTAAACGGCTAGAGAGATTTAAATGAAACCCGGTGAGGTCATAGCACCATCTAGAACCCCGACCGTGCCCTTCAAATTACATTACGTATCACCAATCCAACATGGTGGCGGTGCGAAGTATTTCACCGGCATTCAATATCTCCAAAACTATTACTGATATCACTCTGAAATTTTGTACGGTGATAAAGGGCACTACTATACTTTCATTTATGTAACTTTCAAAAGCCTGTAGAGTAAAATACGCACATGGTGGCCATGCGAAGTAGAAACACTTTTATATACTTTTCTCGCTATTTAACCATCTGAGCGCAGTGAAATTTGGTACAGTAAAGGTATATACACATTGTAATGTACTGGCATCTAACTTAGTTCAATTGTTTATATAACCTCAAGATGACGGCTGCACGAAATTTTAAAATTAAGTTTTAATTTATTGTGCATTGATCATGTGATCAAAGTGAACGTTTGAATAATGAACCTACGCAATAATGGGCATCTAATAGTACTTACCTTTATGGCCTACATATACAACATGGCGACCATCCGAAATATTTAGACGGTTCTCAATATCTACGAATGTATTATAGCAATCAAACTGAAATTTTGTAGGTTGATGAGGCAATTAACATAAGTAGGATATATGAAAATAGGCTATTTAGTTCTTCATGGAAATACTTGTCGTTATATCTGTTCCAGGTAATTCTATAGGCCTTCTGTAATTTAAATTCTCTCTTTATTTGCTGCACGATTCACTCCTGATGGCAAAATTACTTCTCCTAATCACTTCAGTTTATTTACTTGATGAATTTTGCCGAATTTAGTCTTCAGAGGCTGCCCATCTAGATGACGAGAGGATCCCACTTTGAGTTTTTAGCCTACTTTTCACATTTTGCAAAAATGAGGAAAAAGTAGACTTATGAGATCGATCGGGGAAAATGTGTGTCCTTCTGTCTGTCTGTCCGTCTGTCTGTCTGTCTGTCTGTCTGTCTGTCTATCCGTCTGGCTGTGTGTGTCACCCCCCTATCAACTCCTAAAGGGCTGCAGCAATCAAAACCAAATTTAGAATGAGTAAAGATGTATACCAGAATATCTCAAGCCCATATTTTAAAATGTCAGTGCTGCCAACTGCTGAATAAACGCACTAGAAATTTGAGCTCCATGTTGGATATCTTGGAAGGTATGCATGGGAGCTATTTCAAAATCGGCACACATGTAGATAATACTATTTCAGTTTAATTTCCAGGAGGACATACATAAAAGTGTTGCCAAAATAATTTTAAGACTTCTGATAGGTCCAATTTTAAATGCATATAACTTCGACACTAACAATTGGATTTCAACCAAATTTTGTATGTAATATGTGTACATAAACAGATATGACTGAGCGTATTCTGTTGATAATTGCTCTCTCTCTCTTTTTTATCCAAATGCCAATATAACAGAAAGTATGCAAGCCGACAGCTTTAAATTATGCACACGTATAGTACCTGACATTTTAGATTAATTTGGAGTAACTTACATACGTCAGTTCTACCAACATGATTCTAAGCCTGCTGATAGGACCAATTTTTTAATACATGTAACTTCTATACTATCAGTTGGATTTCATCCAAATTTCGTATGTGCTATGTGTAACATGACAGATATGACTATAAGTATACTTAAGAGCATTCAGGGCTGACAACTGTTAATAATTGCTCTCTATATTTTTTACCCTAATATTCTAGATAGTTTCATATACTGTAGATTAATCATTGGCATGAATCTTAATTTTAATAAAAGTAGGCTCTTTAGTTCGTCACGGAACTTCTTGTTGCCTATGATATTTGGCGTCCGTCGTAGCTGCAATTTCGTGAATTTTCTCAAGAGCCTGAACTGCCTCTAGTCTGTTGTTAGAAAGAACAGCCAGATCATCTGCTAAAGCCAAACACTGCAGATGAATTGTGTTTTTGAGTAATCGGACAATAGTTATTCCTTTTGTTTCATTCTCATGCACGAGATTGGAGATGGTCCGTCTCCTTGTCGAAGGCCTGTGTTAATATGAAAATGATCAGAAAGTTCACCTTGAAATTTAACTTTTGAAGTTGTGGCTGTCAATGTCTGCTTAATTAATTCTCTTGTTTTCTTGCCAACTTTAAATTCTACTAGAATGTTGAATAGAGTGTGCCGGTCAACCGAGTCGTAAGCATTCTTGAAATCAACAAACGTGATCACTGTTTGCCTGGTTTTACGAATTTGCAAGATGGTTTTGAGATTGAGAATATGTTCTGTACATGTCATTATTATTATTATTATTATTATTACATTTGAATTGAGCCTCTATGGACAGCACATTAACACTACCGGCCTTGATATCCTGCCGGTATTTATTGAGCCCCTTGTCTCAGACGCCTCTTTAAAATGTTCCAGCTTTTAACCATTTGCCGAAAATGAAATCTGTCGTGGATTTTCGTTTCTGGAATACCAATTAGCACCAGGTCTTTCTCACATTTTTG
This sequence comes from Meconema thalassinum, assembly GCA_946902985.2. NCBI lineage: Eukaryota > Metazoa > Arthropoda > Insecta > Orthoptera > Tettigoniidae > Meconema > Meconema thalassinum. The sequence goes on from OX336391.1 coordinate 693,394,439, forward strand.
GAACCATCACCAATTGGTTTCCTTTTTCTTTGTGAAATTCCAGAATTTCTTAGTCAGTCACTCATCTGTCATACGAAAGATGTGCTCGCAGAACAGCAATCTTTTCTTCCTGATGGACGACATTATTGGTTCTATCTTGGTGTATAGTTCTTCATTGGATCTCAATCGTAGTTGGCTATCAGCCCATTGGATGCCCAAATTCTTCCGTAATGTTGTCGTTTAAGTCTTCAAACTTTTGACTGGTTTGATGCAGCTATCCATACCTCCCTGCCCTGAGCTAACCGTTTCATCTCATAATATCTACCACACCCTACATCCGAGGCAATCTGTTAAACATATTCTAACCTTGTTCTACTCCTACAGTTCTTGTCCTCCACCCTTCCTTCCATAACTAACCTTTCTATTCCTGGGTGTCTTAGGATGTGTCTTACCTACCTATATATTCTCTTCATTAGCAGTCGCCAGAAACATCTCTCCTCTCCCATTCGTCTTAACACCTCTTCGTTTGTTATCCTATCTACCCATCTCATCTTCATCATTCTCCTGTAACACCACATCTCAAACGCTTCAATTCTCCTCTCATCTGCTGCACCAATAGTCCAAGTTTCACTTCCATAGAGCGCCACGCTCCAGACAAAATCCTTCAAAGATGACTTCCTAATGCCTAAATCAATATTAGATGTCAACAGATTCCTTTTTTGTAGAAATGCTTTCCTTGCCTGAGCCAACCTACTTTTTATATCATCTTTGCTTCGTCCATCACTGGTTATTTTGCTTCCTAAGTAACAGAAGTCTCCTACTTCCTTTAGCCTTTCACCTGCCAATTTGATGTCGATAGGGGTTCCTGAATTATTTCGGCTGCATTCCAATATTTTTGTTTTACATTTACTGTATTAATTTTCATCATGAATTCTTTCCTCAAGACGGAGTCCATACCATTCAAGAACTCATTCAAATCCTCAGGAGTGTCGGCTAAGATGACGATGTCATCAGCAAATCTCAGAGTGGAATTATTTCTCCTTGAATCTTCACTCCCACTTTAAATTTTTCTCCAATTTCCTTCATTGCATGTTCAATGTAAAGATTGAAAAGTATGGGTAATAAGTTGCAGCCTTGCCTTACACCTTTCTGAATACCAGCTTCTCTCTCATATCCTTCAGCTCGAATGGCTGCTGTCTGGTTTCTGTACAGATTGTAGATCACCCTCCTATCCCTGTACATTATTCTAATCGTTTTAAAAATTTCAATATCCTTTAATATAATGTATCGACCTGTCCATAACTGTCGATAGAGTGACGCCAAGGGAGAAGAGAACAAGTACTGACCTAGAGAGGCAGAAAGGAAATATGTAAGTCTATTGAAGATGTAAAACTGTGACCTCATTGACGTCATCTAGGGCCAGAGGTTTGACCTCCTTGGCGGATCTACCCTATCCCCTGTGACGTCACGAGACTGCAGCGCGGCCCGGGGGTCGAGCCCCACCCCTTGCCATGACGTCATTCATTGAGAAAAAGAGGTCCGCCCCATTCATGCCCTAGCTCGTGCGGTCGATACGCGGTAGGGTCAAGGTCGACCAGGTCGACCATTCAACTATCGCTGCTTTGCCCTATTTGCAATTAGCGACAGGTTTTCATTTCAATCCGCGAATATTGCACAATAACTCTGTTATGTTGGCGATGACGTGTCCCTATTGCTGTTGGTTTATTTGAGGGGTTCTGTCACTCAAACCCTTGTACTCGGGTGAGTCCGTGTGGAATTCGGTCTGATAATCTACGATGTTTTGATGACTCTATTAGTCTCAAATTAATCTCAAATTATACAAGTAGTTCCGTGAAGAACTAAAGCCTGTTTTCATATATCCTACTTATGTTAATTGCCACTATCAACATACAAAAAATCAGTTTAATTGCTGTAATAGATTCCTGGATATTGAGATCCATCTTAATGTTTCGGATGGTCGCCATGTTGGATTGTTAAATGTATAGGCCATAGAGTCATGTACCATTAAAGGAAAATTTTTGCGTAGGTTCATTGTTCAAACTATCATTTCGATCGCATGGTTACGACACAAGAAATAAAACTTAATTTTAAAATTCGCACAGCCGCCATCTTGAGGTTATGTAAACAATTGAACAAAATTAGATACAAGTGCATTACAATGTGTATAAACATATCCTGTACCAGATTAAATTGCGTTTGGAACATTAAATCGCGAGAAAGGTCTATTAATTTTTCAAATTCACTTGGCCGCTAGGCTCGTTTTGTTGTTAACCGATTTTTGAAGGTCTTATAGATGAACTTCCAGTAGTGCCCTTTATCTCCGTAAAAAATTTCAGGGTGATACCGCTAATAGTTTCAGAGATATTGAATGCCGGTGAAATATTTCGCACATCCGCCATCTTGTGGTTATGTAAACAATTGAACGAAGTTAGATGTCTGTGCATTACAATGTGTATAAACATATACTGTACCAAGTTATATTGCGTTTGGTTAGTTAAATCGTGAGAAACGTATATTTAATAGTCGCAAATTCGCGTGGCCGCCATGTTGGTTTTGTAGTTACCAGTTTTTCAAAAGTCACATAGGTGATCTTTTAGTAGTTCCCTTTATCACCGTAAAAAATTCCAGGGTGATATCGGGAATAGTTTAGGAGATATTGAATCCTGGTGAAATATTTCGCACAGCCGCCATGTTGGATTGGTGAGACGTAACAAAATTTGAAGGTCGGGGTCATCCGGTATAGTGCTATGAACTTACCGAGTTTCACTGAAATCGCTACAGCCGTTTAGAAGTTATAATGGGGGGAATCACACACACACCTCACATAGACACACACGCACACACACACGGACAAAAGGTGATCTCATAAGCTCTTTTTTTTTTTTTTCAAAATTGAAAATAGGCTAAAAAACTGCCATATCAAAAACTAGAAAAAAAGTATGGATGGTTGATTGGTTCCTTGCTTAGGGGCTGCGAGAACGCGGTCATGTAGCCCCGTGTACTTTGGGTGTGTGTAGAATCTGTCTGATAACCGGTGTTAGTTGTGATGGCTGTATTACACAGGTGGCCAAAATATTATGGTAAGGCTAAATAGAGCCAGATTTATTATTGTTAATAGTAGTGGTTTTGTGGGGGTTCAGATGCCTCCACCTCCACACCCTCTAAACACGAGATGGCGGCGGCCCGATATCTCTCGAACGCATGGTCGAATGAGGAGTCGTTGAACTCGGGCTGACACCCCCTTTTCAATGGACAACATATTTCAACCCCAAAATAAAACCTACCCCTAATAGGGGGGTGAAATTGTAATTTTTTTAGAAAGTCTCGCTTTCCAAGTGCAACATGTGAGAGTTTAAATGCCAATATGGAATGAAACGTTGTTCTACACAAGAGATATGTGTGCGGTGGAATGCCACTATGAATTAGCATGCCCACTCAAAGCTTTTGTAAGAGGGTGGGGGAGCGGTTCTCTGTGGACGGGTCCTTGTTGACAGGTCCCTGTGGACGGGTCATTGTTGCCGGGTCATTGTTCACGAGTCCCTGTGGACGAGTCCTTGTAGACAAGTCCTTGTTGACAGGTCCTTGTTGACGAGTCCTTGTGGACGAGTCCTTGTTGACAGGTCCTTGTGGACAAGTCCTTGTGGATGAGTCCTTGTTGATGAGTCCCTTTGGACTGATCCCTTTGGACCGGTTCCTACGGACTAGCCCATGAATTTATTTAAATTATGTCAAAGGCCCTAACTACATTTTGCGTGTAAAGCAGTGTGTTGAACTGACGTTGTTCACCAGTCCCCCACTAGTATAATGTGATAACGATATGAAAGGAAAGTGACGAAATACAAGTGAACACGTGTGAGATGTCATTATTACCGTCCTCCTTGTGAAACAAGTCACATTCTGTTTTGGTTCATACGTGAGAAAATGCGAGTTCATGTGTAATATGACCTAACACACAGGTGTTCACCTGTACACGTGCACGATAAGAGCTAACAAGTCACAACCAGTTTTGACAGTGGTGGAAGCTGAAGGGGCGGAGAGGGGGAGAGTCGGTATAAGAGAGAACACAGGTGAAGAGAGAAAGAAATATGTATTGCTCATAATACATGTGGAGCTGAGAGCTGTACATAGGACTGTAGGTTAAGTGCAACATAAGTGAATAAATAAATACAAGGCACACAGGTTCACACAACATGTAATTTATTAATCCAAGAATTAAAGGCTGAGCTAAATCCCAACCATTTTACATATAGTTTATTTCCTTTTTGTTTCAACACTTTTTCCACAGGGTAATGTTTAGGAAACGCTGTCTTTTGGAGTTCTTGGAGATAAAACCTGCCTTTTATGGGTTGATGGTCGAGGTCCTCGAGTAAATAGGTGACTGGACTGTTCAGCTTGACTTGACGAATTTGAAATAGTTCAGTCCCCCAATTTGGTGTGTAGCCCTTGTCGAAGGCGGACTTGAATTTGCTCACACGAACATGGTCCCCGATGTTAAGGCGATGACGTTTAGGGTCTGCTGTTTTTATGGGGTTAAACAGTTTATCCAGCTGTGGGATATGTTTGGTCACAAGTCGTGGCTTGGTCCCAATGGTTCTTGGTTTGGTGTCATTGTAACGTGACACTAGCTCAGGTAACAAGTCCAACCAGCGATAAGTGCCCTGAGCGGTAAACGCTTTCCACATATGGGTTTTCAATGTTCGGTTGAACCGCTCGACCACGCTGGCTTTGAGATTGCTGTACGTGGTGTAATGGTGAATATCCTTAGATTTGAGAAAACTGGAGAAATCCTTGTTGACAAATTATTTTCCCTGATCGGTTTGTAGCAGCTGAGGTTGACGTTTGGATTGTCGAATAATATGTTGAAAGGCCTTGGTGACTAGTGGACCAGACTTGCGTAGCACAGGTTCAACAAACGCCATTTTGGAATAAACATCAATGACCGTCAACATATAGCGTACAACATCGTTAACGCTAGCATAGGGAATCATTTCAACCAAGTCTGCTTGCCAAAGTTCATCCACACCCTGTGAAATCACTTTGAGTCGCTGATAGCGACGTCTAGCTGGACGATGCAACTCGTGAGCAATACCCATTTTAATGGGTGAGGGATTAAACAATAATTTTGGCATTTCGAAGTTCTTCCTCAATTTCTTGAATTTCCCAATCGTGACCAGTATGGCCGGCTTGACGTGAAGCATGCAATAGCTGTAGTCGCTGGACGAGTTTATTGGGATTATGCCAGTAGGTAATATCCACAAGGGGTTTTAATGGCTTAAATGTCACCCCTGAAGCGGACACTTTACGACGACCACTTTGACTAGTGGGGAACATTTTTGCAATGATGGTTTTATATTTTTGAGATATATTGGCATTCACTTGTTGAGTGGGATCATACTGTTTTTTGTGGGCATGGGTGTCCAATAAAATGGATTTATATTTATCAAGGTCCTCTAGCGTATAATCTTGGGATGAGGGAGTCCGAGAGAATAGTAGCTTTAACAGTCCTGGTGTTAATTTATAGTTGATCTTTTTAATGAAAGCTTTAGTACGACTAAATTTAATCGATGAATCCCCAATTTTAAAACTATCATCCTCATAGCGAACACCATATGTGGTATCTGTGTTTCCAATAAATAGATTGGTGAAATAGGGTTCCAGTGTTGATCCATAATATTTTATTAAAATGTTTTTCAGTAGAGCTTTATGTTGAGGGGTGGTTAAGAGTTGCGAAAATGGAGACGATCTGGAAGGGCAAGGTGTTTCGACCATGACCAAGGATTTCCTTTTTCTTAAAAACTCTGCAAGGGGTGACGCCTTTGTTTGAGGCGTAAACACTTGTTCCTCATTATCCTCAACTTCGCTAACACTGGTTAAATCTTCCTGTTCCTCTTCCTGTTCCTCTTCCTCTTCCTCAGGGTCCTCGCGGTGCGTCTGAGTGGCTTGTGAAACGGTGGGTAGCGTTTCAGATGGCTTGAAAGAGGGTTTCAACATAGCTTTTAGCGGAGGGGCTAAATGTTGTTGAATAAACAAAGCATGATCCGCACGCGATCGTTTCAATTGACGGAACTTTTGGCGAATAGTATTTTTTGCTCTAAATATATGCTTTTTCAATTGACTCTCTGCTAACGCCATGCTGTCGTGACAAATGACTTGAGAGGGAATGATACAGTGCCTTAAATAGCAATATAATGATCAAACCCTGATCACTTTTCGTGATACTTTCAATGTTTAGCTTGGCCCATTTGTCGGTCAAATTTGTTTCTTGTTACCGAGATCCCCGGATGATAATTATTTCTTTGGAAATGTATTAATTGCTTAAACTATATGCATAACCTTGTTATTAATCACCTAATTCATAGATATTACAGTTACTCACCTAGTGTTTAAGGCTTCCGCAACACATCACTACAACGACTACACTGAGCCTGTCTGCTGCTTCCCTGCTGTCGCCACGAGCTCGTGACGTCATTTCCTTGTCCAACCAATAGCAGCGGTGTTTTTGGTCAGCTGCCCTCCCCGGCGGGTTTTCGCCGCTATAAAACCTCGAGTCATCTTCTGGGTGACGTGCCACTCTTCATCTATTCTTCGGCCTCGACTCTACGGGCCAGTGTGGTGCCACTCTTCATCTATTCTTCGGCCTCGACTCTACGGGCCACTGTGGTGCCACTCTTCATCCATTCTTCGGCCACGACTCTACGGGCCACTCTGGGCCGCTATTCTTCGGACTTACTCTACGGCCAACATTCTACTGTCAACATATGACAATCTGCTTTTTGGTCACCACTCTGAGACCAATAAACTTCAAATATTCTCGCCAAGACTTTTCAAGTACCACAGTGAGAGTCATCATCTACGACTAATAATAATAATCTTCATGGTGCACTATCTCGCAGGGAGGAAATGCACAAGGAAGGTATGTCAACAGTAGTTGCTACGCGCCGTGGTCAGCCAGGACCAACCAAGTTTGTAAACATACTCCAATCTCTCCAGTGCACAACAACAGCAGTGATACCTCTCAAATGTGTGGAGTGGGTTGCCTACTGGGACTGACAAATGTTCATACGTGACTGTGTTTGTATACATTTCTTCGCTTGAGGGATAATTCACTCCGGACATACCCTACTCTAAAGTGTCGCCCAAGATAAGATAAGTTTCTTAGCATTCATTTATAGAACATTTTTATTGCCTCTTCTATTTTAAGAAGACAAAGTTGATCTTTGCCATGAACTTTTTAATAAGAAGCTCAAGTATTTTCTTCAGTGGTTATTAATTGATGTTTTGTTTGCTTAAACAGTATATTAATAAATTGCATATTTGTTACCTATTATGTTTAATTGTGAAATCCTTCAGCACCTTATATTAACGCATAGTTCAGTCTTATTGCTTCACCCTAATGATATTGAAACCAAGCTAATGCTTGTTGCTGTTCTCCCTCTATTAGTTGGAGTTTTCTGGGGCAAACTCCACCATATTTATGGTGCCTAACCCCCGGGAAACATATCTGTTGCACCCTGGGAATGTTACAAGTTTCATATCTTGGATTTCACATTAAACATTAACAATTTTTGTTTCTTGTGTTTCAACACTAATTCAAATTGTAAGTTTCAGCCTGAGGCGCATGTTCAGCAGAGGAGGAGAGAAACGTAAGCTAAGCCGGTTTCTTCCGCATCAGACTAAACCATACTATCTAGCAAGCTGTCATCCTCTGGCTTCCAGTACTCGAAGTCACAATATTGACGTGAGTAACAAACAACTTTTAACATGCCTAACCTTGATGAAAAACTCAGCAACGCCAGAGCCTCTTGTAAGGGCAAGCTCACATGGTTTCGTACTTTTTAACGCAGCTTGAACCTCAAGAGCGTAATCTTGACATAATTTCGCAGAGGCTTAAGAATTATGAACAAGCCTTTGAGAAATATGATGAGATACAATGCAGTATAGAAACTCAGCACCCGGACCAGCAAAGTGTTAGGTTGGAAGTTGAAAAATTATACTATCAGGGATTTGCTGAAGCTAAACAGCTTATTAGGGCTTTGACTTTAAAAGAAAAACAATAAGATCAAACTTCTGCAGCATCTTCTACATCTTCATCGCGCATTGTATTACCCAAATTAGAAATGCCCAAATTCACTGGTAAGGACATAGAATGGGAGCCATTTTTTGAATTATTTAATACTTTAGTACATGAGAATACTTCTATCCCGGTAATTCAAAAATTTCACTACTTGCGTCTGGCAGTTCAAGGCAACGCACTTAACCTGATTCAAGCACTTTCTTTGACCAGTGATAATTATGAAGTTGCTCTGAATCTTCTTAAGGATAGATATGGGAATATTCGTTTATCTATTCAACGCCATATACAAAGCTTATTCCAGTTACCTAACGTGCAAGCAGACAACAGCTTATCACTTCGTAAGTTGATTGACACTGCAGAACTACAAGTCAGAGCATTGTCCAATTTAAACCAACCTGTAAATAACTGGGATTTATTTCTAGTTCACCTCATTTCTGCAAGATTGGATGCAAGTACATTAAAAGCCTGGGAGACAGAACTTTCCCAGCATTTGCAATGCACTTATGAGGCAATTATTAACTTTTAGAAAGCTAGAAGCCAAGTCTTTTCCGCCATAGCTAACCAAAAAACTAGTATTTCAGATTCAAAAGCCTTCTCAAAAGACAAGGTTAGCAGTTCTAATCAAAGAATCTTAAGATCACATGCTCTTCCTGTTGATGCTCGGTCACCTAACCAAATGCAAAAGTGCGGTCTGTGTCAGCAATTGCATAATTTATACAATTGTGATGAATTTAAATCTTTTTCAGTAGATGAAAGACGAAAGTTAATTACGAATAAAAAACATTGTTTTAACTGTTTGTCAGGAACGCATATGTTAAACAATTGCCGTTCACAACGTTTATGCTTTCATTGTAAGGCTAGACACCATTCCCTTTTGCACAGACATGAAAGATCACGGTTATCAGGACCAAGCAGTCCCAATACCAAGTCTAATTCTGAGACTTCTCAAAATAGTGCGCAGTCGTATGCTCAAAGTTCTACCTCGCTTGGCAAAGTCCAGGTTTTATTATCTACCGTGCAGGTTCAATTGAAAAATGCTTACGGGAAATGGGTATCTGTCAGGGGATTATTAGACAATGCCGCTACTAACAATTTTATCTTACCTCAACATCCTACCTCAATAGAGGTTACAGGAATAAACTGCTCTAAATCGCAATCCTTAAGCTTTGCTAAAGTGGATCTGAAGGACTCTAATAATCCTGGTACGCAGTTGCAATTAGATTGTTTGATTATCAAGTCTATAGGCAACAATATTCCCGGCACTTCTTATCCTATTCAAAGTTGGAATATCCCGAATTTGTCCAGCTAGCTGACCCTCATTTCAACAGAGCTTCGCCCGTAGAGCTTCTTTTCAGCTCAAGCGTATTTTGGCAATGTCTTCATTCCAATAAAGTAAAAATTGCTCCTAATGTTTTCTTCCGCGAAACTGATTTTGGTTGGATCGCTACTGGTCAAATATACCGTAATCCTATTCAAACTGTATCGAATTGTTATTTTGTTGGTGCCGATTTGAGTCAAGAGCTGACCAAGTTCTGGGATCTTGAAAATGTTCAGACTACTTCTTCTTCTTCTAACGAAATTTGTGAAAAGTTATACAAGGAAACCACTGTTCGTACTGCTGAAGGCAGATTTATAGTAACTCTTCCACGTATTCCTAATCCTCCCGCCATTACGGGCTCGCATTCCAGAGCACTCAGGGCACTATTTGCTATTGAAAATCGGTTCAAACGAGATGCTTCTGTTAAAACTCAGTATGCTTCCTTTATGGAGGAATACAAATCATCCAATCACATGGAGGTAATTTCTAAATCAGAAGAAATTGGCCATCCTTTTAAGGAAATAGTTTATCTAAATCATCACCCGGTATGGAAAAATTATTTAACACAACACAATATAAGAGTAGTTTTTAATGGCTCATCACCAGATTCCAATGGAGTCTCTTTAAATGATACCCTGCAATGTGGTCCCGCTATTCAAACAGATCTCACCCCTGTCTTGCTTAATTTTCGACGGTTTCCTATTGCTGTAATCTCAGATATTAAGCTGATGTACCGGCAGATTCTCGTAAATTCTGAGCAGCAAGATCAGCAAAGAATATTGTGGCGCGATGAGAGTTTCAAACCCATAAAGATATTTAGATTGAAGACTGTGACATATGGCCTGAAGCCTTCAGCCTTTCTTATGATTCGGTCTCTCCACATGTTAGCCGAGCAAGATGGTCATCTGTATCATCCTTTGGCTTCTGAGGCATTAAAAACGGCATTTTATGTTGACGATTTCTTGTATTCTTTCCCTAATATTTCTGAAGCACTCCTTGTGTGCGAAGATTTGAAATCCCTGCTCCTAGGAGGTGTTTTTCCGCTCCATAAATGGACTTCAAATTCTACTGAATGTATATCAAAATTTTCATCAGAGGTCCCAGTCAAAGAATTTGTTGCTATTCCTACTGATGAAGCAGCCGTAAAAGCATTGGGTGTTTTTGGTGTCCTTCTTCTGATACCTTGTCTTATCAGGTACATTTGTCAGAATCTCCCCCTGTAACTAAGAGACAAGTTCTGTCAGAAATCGCAAAGATCTTTGACCCTTTGCAATATATTGCTCCTATAGTTATTGTTGCAAGAATGTTCCTGCAAAAGCTTTGGTCATTAAAATCTGACTGGGATGAAAATCTCCCCTTTCCTCTTTTAGAAGAATGGTTAGAGTATTGCAGTAGTTTGCTGGATCTCTCCAAGGTTTCTACACCCCGCCTTTTAATTTCTAATCCCTTATGCCGGCAGTATAACCTGCATGTATTTTCTGATAGTTCAGAACGGGCTTATGGCTGTTGTGCATACATAGTAGGACGTTCCTCAGCCACTTTCCCTGGATTTTCTAATTTAGTGTGCGCTAAATCAAAAGTTGCTCCACTTAAAACGGTATCATTGCCGAGATTAGAATTATGCTCTGGTTTAATGGCAACAGAATTAGCTATTAAACTAAATGTCAGTTTAAAGTTAAAATTTTCCCGCACATTTTTTGGAGCGATTCTTCTATTGTACTAGCTTGGATTTCCAAGCCTTCTTCTCATTGGAATACCTTTGTGGCAAATCGCGTTTCTAAGATTCATGAAGTTTCTCATTCTGAACAATGGAGACATGTTCCTAGCCGTGAAAACCCCGCGGATATAATATCACGTGGTTGCACGCCTAAAAAATTGATTTCTTCAGACCTGTACTGGAATGGTCCTCCTTGGCTAAGTCAGGAATCATTTTGCTGGCCTCGCTTAGCTAATCAATTTGCAGAAGAAGTACCTGATGCCCGCACTGACCCTGTCACGTCGCATCTTACTTCTACTTCTACTAGCCTTTTTCATAGATACTCTTCATTTGATAAATTGATTCGTGTAGTGTCTTATATATCCCGGTGGAAATATTTAGTAATTGATCAACCATTGAAGCCTCAACCCTTTCTCACCAGATTGGAGTTAGAATTTGCTACTCGCAAAATTTTGTTGCTTGTTCAGCAGGAAGTATTTTCTCCTGAAAAGCAAGCTCTTATAAGTGGTAAAGATTTACCCAAGTCTAGCAGGCTTTCACCACTCACTCCTTTTCTAGACCAGGACGGCATAATACGTGTGGGTGGAAGATTAGCTATGTCTAGTTGTGAGGATGGGAAAAACATCCCATCATCCTTCCTTCAAAGCATCCTGTCACTACACTTATAATAAAAAAGTTTCATTATAAACACCTTCATGCTGGCACTCGCACCTTGCTCTGTCTAATTCGTGAACTCTACTGGATCATTAATGGCGTTCATGAGGTTTCTTCTGTTGTCAAAAGGTGTATACCTTGCTTTAAGGTTAAACCACGCCCCGCCACGCAGATTATGGGTAAATTACCTCCATTTCGTTCAGAACCTAGTAAGCCCTTCGCTCTTACTGGGATCGATTACGCCGGTCCTTACGTATATCAGACCAATCCCTCTTCATCTAAGCGCAAAATCTTAGGTAAACTTTACATCTCGTTATTTGTATGTATGGTGACGGGAGCCATCCACCTCGAGTTGGTTACGAACGCTTCTGTATCTTATTTTTTGGCCGCCTTTTCTAGATTTGCTGCTATAGGAGTGTTCCATCTGAAGTCTTTTCAGATAATGCAAAAATTTTTGTAAGTGCTTCTGATCTCTGGAAAAAAAAAAGTGTTAAGCTCCCCTTCTGCTAAAGAAATAATTTCCAACATTTCCTATTCTAAAGGGTTCAAATGGCATTTCACCCCGCCTTATGCCGATGGGAGTCCTGCATCAAACTTACTAAAAGACAGCTTTTGAAAACTCTTGGTCCAACCATTCTTTCTTATGAGGAATTCAACTCTTTAATTATTCAAGTCGAAGGTATCGTAAATTCCAGACCTCTGACTCCTCTTTCAAACGATCCTAAGGATCTTTTACCTTTGACACCCAGTCACTTCCTGATTGGCTGTTCGCTTGCTGCTACTCCGCCTTTGCTGGTTCGACGCTGTGATCCTAGCCTACCTATCTTTTGGAGAAAAGTAGAATCTTTGCGCTGTTCTTTTTGGCGCCGATGGAAGTTAGAATATCTCAGCTTGCTAAATAGGCGTGAGAAGTGGTGGCTTCCTCAACCAGATGTACGAGTGGGGGACATGGTTCTTCTTCGAGACCCATCTCCGCCTCTCGTGGGGAACCTAGGCAGAGTTATTCACTGCCACTTTGGCCGTGATAAACCCGTCAGAGTTGTTGGTGTTTTAACTAATAAAGGTCTTTACACTAGACCTATCTCTGCTATCTCTGTTTTGCCTTTCGAGTCTTAGTTTACTCCTCGTCTGTCATCCATGTTTGTTTTGACTGATTCTTTTGTTTGTTTTCATTCCGAGTTCTCGGAGCATGATCACTTTTCGTGATACTTTCAATGTTTAGCTTGGCCCATTTGTCGGTCAAATTTGTTTCTAGTTACCGAGATCCCCGAATGATAATTATTTCTTTGGAAATGTATTAATTGCTTAAACTATATGCATAACCTTGTTATTAATCACCTATTTCATAGATATTATAGTTACTCACCTAGTGTTTAAGGCTTCCGCAACACATCACTACAACGACTACACTGAGCCTGTCTGCTGCTTCCCTGCTGTCGCCACGAGCTCGTGACGTCATTTCCTTGTCCAACCAATAGCAGCGGTGTTTTTGCTCAGCTGCCCTCCCCGGCGGGTTTTCGCCGCTATAAAACCTCGAGTCATCTTCTGGGTGACGTGCCACTCTTCATCTATTCTTCGGCCTCGACTCTACGGGCCACTGTGGTGCCACTCTTCATCTATTCTTCGGCCTCGACTCTACGGGCCACTGTGGTGCCACTCTTCGTCCATTCTTCGGCCACGACTCTACGGGCCACTCTAGGCCGCTATTCTTCGGACTTACTCTACGGCCAACATTCTACTGTTAACATGTGACAATCTGCTTTTTGGTCACCACTCTGAGACCAATAAACTTCAAATATTCTCGCCAAGACTTTTCAAGTACCGCAGTGAGAGTCATCATCTACGACTAATAATAATAATCTTCATGGTGCACTATCTCGCAGGGAGGAAAGGCACAAGGAAGGAATGACAACAGTAGTTGCTACGCGCCGTGGTCAGCCAGGACCAACCAAGTTTGTAAACATACTCCAATCTCTCCAGTGCACAACAACAGCAGTGATACCTCTCAAATGTGTGGAGTGGGTTGCCTACTGGGACTGACAAATGTTCATACGTGACTGTGTTTGTATACATTTCTTCGCTTGAGGGATGATTCACTCCGGACATACCCTCCACTAAAGTGTCGCCCAAGATAAGATAAGTTTCTTAGCATTCATTTATAGAACATTTTTATTGCCTCTTCTATTTTAAGAAGACAAAGTTGATCTTTGCCATGAACTTTTTATTAAGAAGCTCAAGTATTTTCTTCAGTGGTAATTAATTGATTTTTTGTTTGCTTAAACAGTATATTAATAAATTGCATATTTGTTACCTATTATGTTTAATTGTGAAATCCTTCAGCCCCTTATATTAACGCATAGATCAGTCTTATTGCTTCACCCTAATGATATTGAATCCAAGCTAATGCTTGTGGCTGTTTTCCTTCTATGAGTTGGAGTTTTCTGGGGCAAATTCCACCAAACCCTAAGCGATACCGCCCTTGGTTGAGTTCACTTTGTTTGTCAATCACTAAACAGGCATGACGTTGTGTGTTCCTGCACTTGTCACACAATTCTCTAAACATATGAAAGGTCATATCCGGATGCACATGGTCATTATAAATGTGACGACTGTTCCTCTCGTCCTGGCGAAATAAAACAATGACATTGGCATTGTCACGAATCAAATGTTTGGACATTTTAGAATACGTTTGTCCAAGATAGAAGAAATCGATATGTTTGTGTCGACCCAAGCTGAAATAGCTTTGAATGATGCCTTGTCGTTCAGTGGATACATCATCGAAAATCATGAGTGAATCAGGCTTTACCTCATCCGGTGAAATAACATTTTCTTGCGTGGAAAGTGTAAAATAACCCATATTCTCATTTTGTAATCCAGACATGACTTGATCCAGAAATACGTAGAGGGGTTGGTAGAGAGATTTTGCGAAAATATAAATATTTTGAAAACACAGACCATTGGGCGCTCTAATAAGTGTCAGCAAAAGATTGGTCTTTCCACAGCCGGAAGGTCCCACAATGATGCAGCGAATGGAAGATGGAAACAGTGAACCATGGCGTTGTTCACGTGATGTGGGGCAGAGATTGGAAACCATGTCCTTCACGGGGAATGACTCTTGCTGCTTAATTAGCTTCATTTCAACTAGGGCTTAGAGAGGCTATTATGCTGTCTATATACATCGCACCGAGCCTTGTCATAGAAACAGTAGACTCGTACTACAGGTTGACGATGGATTTCTTTGGACGTGCGTTGATGGCCAAAGCTAGGCCTGTCTCCATACATGATCCTAAACAAGAAACAGATCCTGCTAATAAACACTATGTGGATAGGTCAGTAGTGCCACGCACAAAACAAGGAGATTATGACTTTAAAGGAAAGCGGTTAACCAATGTAAAACATCCTCAAGTGTCTACAGACGTTACTACAAAAAAGTATGTGGATAACAAGGTGTATGAGTTTTATGATAAAGTGCCTCAGCTTACGGTGAATGGCTATAGCGCTAATCATCGCCGCATTATTCACGTGGAAGACCCACAAGGAGATGATGATGTCTGTACCAAGCGATACGTGACCTATGAAATGAAAAGGCTTTATAAATGTATCCCATCTGTATTTTTAGTGCATCTGACAAATGTAAAACCTGTGAATGAGAGAAACCATATACCGCTAGTTCATGACCAGCACTTGACCTATGTGCTTGCTTCTGGTTTAAGCCACTATCGACTACACTATGATGGAACCATTCACATCAAATATGCCATACCTGATGAGAACCATTTACAAATAGAGATAAATGGTCATATGATGTTGGTCCATAACCATGAAATGGTCAATGCAGGAGACGAATTAACCTTTCATCTCATGTTGACATGGAATGAAAAGCAAGCTGGAAAAACCATAAACGATTTCCCACTTTATGTAGAATTGGAATATACAGCCATGAAATAACAATCTGACGTTATTGTCATTTAGACTTTCACGGCCCGTGTTATTATTCATAATGTTGAATTTTGGGCTTATGCCGTGTTTTATTATAGTGCAATTCGACGCGTTTCGAAAGAAACCATGTCTTTCATCGTCAGGAATAATCTGGAATACGACAATGTTGCTAAGAGAAAGCAACGAAGAACATATAGAAGGTGCCCAAAGATGGACGCCATTATAGCCCCATGTTAGGGACAACGGAAAGCAGCAGTGAATTACTTTCTCAGGGTTCTGATAATAGGTAGCCAGGATTCACTGAGATTGTAGCCGGTGTCGCGGTTGAAATTATCTGGGTGTTTACGTATTTCAACCGCCTCCCTGATGATTCTGGGACGATATTGCTTTATACGGGCAAGAACATCCACTCCTTGGAACATGACATCATGGCCAGGTGTTAAAGCATGATCGGCAACAGCTGATTTATCAGGTTGAATGAGCCTGATACATCTATTATGTTCCTTAATGCGAGTGCATATTGTTCTCGAAGTCTGCCCGATGTAAACCTTGCCACAAGTACAGGGAACTCTGTAGATACCCGGTTGTTGCAATTTAGGCAAACTGTCCTTAGTTGGTCGCAGGAGTTGCCTAATCTTAACAGAAGTTCCAAATACAGTCCGTATGTTGTATCGACGTAGGATTTTAGCAATACGATCCGTTGTGTTATGTATGTAGGGAAGGTAAGCAGTTCCTCTTACATCTCTTTTCTCAACTGACGTACTATTATTATTTGTTGGTTTCAGAACCGTAGAAATCAAAGCCTTGCTATAACCGTTGCTCTCAAAGGTGGTTCGCAGGGTGTTAATTTCTTCTTGTAAAGAAGACACTTCACAAATCCTCCTAGCCCTGGTAGTTAGAGTTGTAAGGATACCATGTTTCTGGGCAGGGTGATGGTGAGAACTTGCGTGGAGATATCTATTGGTGTGTGTTGGCTTACGAAAAACGCTGTGTCCTAAAGATCCATCCTCTTTCTTGGTGACGAGAACATCTAAAAAAGGTATTTTGCCGTCAGATTCCTTTTCCATGGTGAAACAAATAGAAGGGTGCTGGAGATTAAGGTGATCCAGGAAATGGCTAAGATTTTCCTCACCTTCCGTCCAAACAACGAACGTGTCATCCACATAACGCCACCAGATCTTCGGTTTGAAAGGAGCCGACGACAAAGCTTTCTCTTCAAAGTTCTCCATGAAGAAATTAGCCACAACAGGAGAGAGAGAACTACCCATGGCCACACCATCAGTCTGCTCATAAAAATTCCCATTCCATAGAAAGTAGGAGGAGGTCATGCAGTGATAAAAAAGTCTTGTGATGTCTTCAGGAAAAAAGCCATTAATGAGAGACATAACACCATCAATAGGTACTCTCGTAAACAGAGACTCCACGTCGAGACTCACTAGAATATCACCCGGCTGAAGTGTTATAGCTTTTAACTTTTCCACGAAGTGTGTGGAATCCTTAATGTACGAAGGAGTGTTACCCAGAAGCGGTTGAAGTAGTCTACCTAAGTATTTGGAAAGGGCATATGTAGGAGAACCAATCGTACTAACAATAGGTCTAAGAGGAACATCTTCCTTATGTATTTTAGGAAGACCATAGAGTCTCGGAGGAATAGCATCCCCTGGAAGGAGAGTCTTCGCTGCATCCGCTGGAATAGATGATTGCTTGATCAATTTGACGGTGACATTTGAGTAGCGAGTAGTAGGATCACGACTATTAATCCTATATACAGCATTTTTCAGCATTTGTAGCATTTAAAATGATACAAAGTCTAGTCTTTCAGACTTTTTATATATAGGCCTTAGAGTAATGTACTAGTACATGAAGATTATTGTGTAGGTGTATTATTCAAACTTCAATCGCATGATTAGGACACATGAAATATTAACGAGATATTAAAATTTCGCCCAGCCGACATCTTGTGGTTATGAGAATAAGCATAAATAAGCATAGACATTTATATAAGCATATACCGTACCAAGTTTCACTGCGAGAAACGTCCATATGAATATTTAAATTCCGCGTCGCCGCCATGTTGGATTTCTGATCGCCAGGTTATTGGATGTCCCATAGTTGAACTTATGATTATAGCCTCTATCGACATGCAAAATTTGAGTTTGATTGCTGTCATAGATTAATAGATATTGAGAACCGTCTAAATATTTCGGATTGTCGCCATGTTGTATTTTAATATACTGTATGTAGGCCATAGAGTTATATACCATTATTGTGTAGGTTATTTATTAAAACGTTGACTTCGATCGCATGATTACGACACAAGAAATAAATAAAAACTTAATTTTAAAATTCGCACAGCCGCCATCTTGTGGTTATGTAAACAATTCAACTAAATTAGATACCAATGCATTACAATGTGTGTAAACATTTCCTGTACCAGATTTCATTACGTTTGGAACATTAAATCGCGAGAAAGGTCTATTTAAAATTTTCAAATTCGCTTGGCCGCCATGTTCGTTTTGTAGTTAACCGGTTTTAGAAAGTCTTATAGATGAACTTCTAGTAGTGCCCTTTATCTCCGTACAATATTTCAGGGTGATACCGCTAATAGTTTCAGAGATATTGAATGCCGGTGAAATATTTCGCACATCCGCCATCTTGTGGTTATGTAAACAATTGAACGATGTTAGATGTCGGTGCATTACAATGTGTATAAACATATACTGTACCGAGTTTTATTGCGTTTGGTTGGTTAAATCGCGAGAAACGTCTATTTAAAAGTCGCAAAATCGCGTGGCCGCCATGTTGGTTTTGTAATTACCAGCTTTTCAAAAATTACATAGGTGAACTTTTAGTAGTTCCCTTTATCACCGTAAATATCCAGGGTGATATTGGGAATAGTTTTGGAGATATTGAATGTTGGTGAAATATTTCGCACAGCCGCCATGTTGGATTGGTGAGACGTAACAAAATTTGAAGGGCACGGTCGAGGTCACCCGGAATAGTGCTATGAACTTACCGAATTTCATTGAAATCGCTCCAGCCGTTTAGATATTATTAGGGACACACACACACACACCTCACACACACACACGCACACACACACGGACAAAAGGTGATCTCATAAGCCTATTTTTTCAAAATTGAAAATAGGCTAAAAATGGTGATAGACATTTCTTCATTTTCATTTTTTCTTACATGAATATTTACAATTTCCACTTCCCCTTTTTTACATTCCCCTTGTTTAGTTCACACATTCTGTACATTTTTTTTGTTGTGAAATAAAAATAAGGTTCACCAGATCACTATATCTTTTAATTCTAAAAATGGTGATAGCCATTTCTTCATTTTCATTTTTTCACACATGAATATTTACAATTTCCACTTTACATTTTTTACATTCCCCCTTGTTTAGTTCACAGATTCTGTACATTTTTTTGTTGTGAAATAAAAATAAGGTTCACCAGATCACTATATCTTTTAATTTTTAAAAATGGTGATAGTCATTTCATTTTTTTCACACATGAATATATACAATTTCCACTTTTCATTTTTTACATTCCCCTTGTTTAGTTTACACATTCTGTACATTTTTGTTGTTGTGAAATAAAAACAAGGTTTATCAGATCACAATGTCTTTTTAATTTTAAAATGGTGATAGCCATTTCACTTTTTCACACATGGATATTTACAATTTCCACTTTACATTTTTTACATTACCCTTGTTTAGTTCACACATTTTGTGCATTTTTAAAAATCTTTTTCGTAGTACTGTATACAAAAGCAAACATTTTACAATAAAATGTATTACTTATCTTATTTTTACTAAACTACAGTAGCCTAACATTATACATTCTACTTACAGTTTTTTACAAAAAAATATTACAATATAAAACACACTACAAATATTACAATATAGTGATCATTAGACTCAAGTAAAGTAATAGTCGTCAATGCGACTGTTTCCCCAAGCAAGAGTATCAAATGTGTTGGGTATAATGAATCGTTTATTGTCTTCATTACTTAAAGCAACTTTGTTCAGCAAATTGGTATGTAGTTGATGATTTTTACTTCTAAATACACACATTTTCTTATATAATACAGGTGGGTTACTAACTATACAGTTTTTATAATCACTTATATCAAACTCTTTACTAACAACATTCTTTTTCACTCTTTTAATTTTTTTACTACTACATCATCAATTGTCATATAGCTGTATGATTTAGATTTTGTGCCTACAAAGGTGTCTATAATAACACCAGCACATTCATCCTTAAATTTCCCTAGAACCTTTTTGTTTACTAGAGGCAAATGGTAAATATTATCCTCGGGATAGTCACTTGTATCAAACCTATTTAGCTCAGTTCTGATATCCTCATAAAAATCATCAGTTTTAAACACATAAATAAAAGAATCTGTGTCTGTGTAGAGTAATTTAGCATTATCAAGATAGTTTTTCTTTACATAATCATAGTGAAGTTCATACATAAGTGTTTTTGACAATTCCAGAATGGTGTAACCCACATATATGGGTTTGTTGTAAGTTACTTTAAGACGATTCATTTGTATTACAACTAAATCCTCATGAATAATTGAACAGCTATGAAAGTTAGGCTTGCTTATTAAGTTGCTCGCACCATACCTTTTACCATCATTCTCCCACTTTGTTATCAGCTTTACATCAACTCGTTTATCAACATTCTCCATAGTCTTTCCAAAAACACTATTATTCATGAGTTTATAAAAATCTTTTTCAAACGCGTTTGTTGACTGTGTTCTTAAACTATTGTTTAGATCAATATACGGTTTGAGCCATGCTGACTGATGAAATTGCAATACGCGATGAATTTTAGTTAATTTCAGTCCATGCTGTAGACACTGTTTCAGGTTTTGATAATGTATTACATATTTACATTTATCATTTACATTAGCAATTAACATTTTTGTTCGTGATGTGATGAATGGAGATTTCATATTCTCAGGACAAAATGGTAAATCATTATGATCATCATGTAACTCTTTAGGGTACTCAAGATTTACCTCTAAAATATATCCTTTATCATCGTTATCATTAAGAGTGTCAACATGTAAGACATCAATTTCAGGTTGTGTCAGCCAGCGAAAACCTTTCAGTGGTAGATATTGACTCATAGGCCAACCATATTGGTTATTTGCATCGAGGTAGACAATATACTTTGACTCTTCACAAGGGTTGTAGCTAGGTATGTATTTATTATTCGCTTGTGAGAACCGTCCACTACATTGGCTTAATCCATCTCGAATTGATGATTTTATAAAATTGATCATGTCTATATCAGTCATTAATTCTAAATTTACTTTCGTTTTTTTTCAACCTTGAACTGAAACTTAACCCAGGAGCTGTGAAATACTGACAAGGATCAAGGTCATAAGTTTTCATACAAACATTCCGAAAATTTTCAAAAACATCTGCTAATAACA
Organism: Meconema thalassinum; assembly: GCA_946902985.2. Taxonomy (NCBI): domain Eukaryota; kingdom Metazoa; phylum Arthropoda; class Insecta; order Orthoptera; family Tettigoniidae; genus Meconema; species Meconema thalassinum. Next base: position 693,415,601 of record OX336391.1, read on the forward strand.
ACACATCTGTCTTCAAATATATGTCTGAAAATTCTCCTAAAGTTTGAATGTGGAACTGTGTCCATACACGTTGTGCATGTAAATATTCCTGATCACTGATATGACTTGTGTTTAAGGAACTGTAAAATGCATCTTTCGGCGGTAAAGAACACTCCTCAAGACGTTCCACACATTTAATATATTCATAAGGGAATATACCCTTTTGACGAATCAAATTAAAATCATCTTCTTTAGGAAAGACACGTTGAATTTCATGAAACTGATCTGATTTTAAATTACTAGCCAGCTTATCAAGACGACTCGGCATAAAGCGGAATGAATCTAAAAATCGCAGTTCAATGGTTTTTATTGCTAGTTTTGATGTATTATGTGAACGATACGTATTGTACCTTATTATTTGCAATCACATCAATTTTCACATCTGAATCTCCAAATTCTTTAACGATAAAGTGGTTATCGTATTTGCTACCGTTATGTAGAATGACCGGAATGAATTTACTTACTCTATAATTTAAATTACATTCTTGGTGAGCAGCACCACGATATTTTCCTGTTAAATGGTCATGATCGCGAAACCTGTCTGTATATAAACATTCACCACATATAAAACAATTAGTTTCAGTTTCAAAATTCATTTGCTCTGATGAAGTTAGTGGCTCCATTGGAATGATCGTATTTAAAATAGAGGATATACGGATGGCATCTTTTTCAAGTTTTTCCATAAAAACTTTAGGTGCATCAGGTCCTCTATAGAGCTCAAACTTATTTAAAGAGTCATCGTAACTACATTTAATATAATATGCAAAGCTAAAAGGTTCATGAATGTGAGTAGTGTTGGTAAAAGGTTGGGCTGGATTCGATGAAATGGTTTTAGCAAAGCTTCAAAGTCAGCATATATAACAAATGGTACTCGAAGCTGTTTCTCATAATCCTTAAATTTTAGAATGTTATTTTTAGGAGTAGGTAATACCGTACAAACATGATTACATCCCCATTTTTGATGTTGAGTTAGTTGATCCTCTTTCTGGAAATGTAGCAAACAACCATCACACAACCACTTCTTAGATTTATGTTTTGATACTTGACTACCAACAAGTCTACCTAAATGTTTTATCCAACAATAGTGAGCATTTTCACCTTCGGTTATGTATAGTAAATTTACATGAGCATCCTTTTTTTCCTGAGTATAATATAGAGGACCAACTATACTCTTATTTTCAATTTCATACACATTAATACTTACATTGTTCAGCTTTTCAAAACGTTTAATGTCTTTTATCGCCATAGGAAATTCCATTTCTTTTAAATCTAACACTGAAGAATAGTGAGGATATGATGATGTTCTCATCGTGTCCCTCACTGCTCGATGGAGAACTGAGGTTACAGCCCATGCAAAGCATGCGTCATCATTATTCATAACGTTTACACAAGCATGCTTACGTTTGATCCATCCTGGCAAATCAATGTATGATGATGCTCGAAGGGGATTATATTTATTCATGTTGGTTTCTAAATAAAGTACTTCAACCAACGCCCAGCCTGACTCCCTTTCCTGAAACTCTTCACTCTTCACAATGATAGCTCTTGAAATATCTTGGTATGTATCACTAATATTAGTTGATTCGCTAACAATTATGTTTTTGTATTAAAAGATTTGATATCTGTAATTTCACCTTCACTCCCAGTTTTTACATACAGTCCAAAAAGTTCAAAATTCATTTTAAATGTTTTATGCTCCACTAAAACTTTTTCTTCCAAGCCAAACACACTAGGTTGAACATTTCTTAAAAATGATTCAATACATTGAGTTTTTTTCTTCACTATGAAGTCTGTAACTAGCAATTCGACTTTTAAACGCACTACCAATTTGTTGAATATTTCCAGAATTTCTTTCATGGCAAGCGATATTTTTATGATGAATACTGCGTAAATGTCCATGAATGATTGAAGAAGGTATATCAATATTACATACATCACAATGTGTTATTGAAGGTTCACCATTCTTCTTTCTTTTTGTTGCACAACTATTTTCACAATCTTGAGAACGTTTACGCTTTTGAGCATCACATTCATTTAAAGGTTCCGTGCTTGTTGATGGTTTTACAGTTTTTAATTCCTGTTGTTCCCCATGCACTTCAACCACGTGGGATTGATATCGCTTTACAGCAGAAAAACCAAGTTTGCGAACTCAACATGAAAAAGGTGCTGAAATGACATGCATTAAATTTACTTGCCGTCCAAGACTATTTTGTCTGTTAAATGTGGTAGCACAATGACTGCACACAAACATTTTAATGTCATGTTTAGCATTTGCGTGTCGTTGAAGGTTGTCATCTTGAGAACTGTTTCTTACAGTCACCACACTTGAGCATTATGATCACTTTCGAAATTACCTATAAAAGAAAGAAATCATAAATGTTAATAAATGATAAAACAAAGTACAATATAAATAGTTTAATTATATTCCAGCCAATGGTTATAGCTGGGTATTTAAATCGATCTGTGAACTCCTAGCAAGTCTAACTTCATGTAGTTCTAACTGGGGGTTACTATATACCACTGTCACTGACACCTAGCGGTGAACATTGGAACTTGATAGAGTGGTAGAAACCAGCGGTCGGCAGTTAAGTGTTCTAAGTGTGACGTCATAGCCAGTCTTAAAGCAAGTATAAACTTGTAGAACATGTCACGTGATAGAAATCAGCGATCACCAGTTAAGTGAGCTAAGTGTGACGTCATAGCCAGTCTTAAAACAAGTCTAAACTTGTAGAACATGTCACGTGATAGAAAGCAGCGATCGTCAGTTAAGTGAGCTAAGTGTGACGTCATAGCCAGTCTTAAAATAAGTTTAAACTTGAAAAACATGTCACATGACAAGGTTAAGTTAGGTAAAGTTAGGTTATGTTAGGTGAACTGAGGTTAAGTCTTTAAATATTCCCTCTGACACTGACACCTAGCAATGAACATTCAGACTTAATAGAGCGGTAATCAAAATCTAACCTACAAAATTAGCTTTACACACCATGGTCAAGTAGTTCCAACTTTTGACTGCCAAATATACCATTTTCACTGGCATGTAGTGGTGAACATTGGAAAATATCACTCTAACTGTTTAAAAGTTATTAAAGGGTCACTTACCTTTTTATAATTTATCAACTGCTGCCACTGAATGAACAGATTGTAGGAATCTGGTAACTTACAGGTACCCAATTATTTGTAAACAAATCAATCAATCAATCAATTAATCAATAAATACATTCCAATCAATATCTTCAACATCAATTAGTAATAAAATACTACAATCCATTAATAATAAGTACTTACCTTGCAAAATAATTTAATGATTTTCTACCAAAAAGGCTTTTTTACAACTCTTGAGCAGTAATAGAGCACTGTTCACTCAAAGCGAGTAATAAAGACTGACAGTAGAGAAATATATGACACCTCTCTTATATAAACTCTCATCGCTCGTGTCAGCAGTTTTTTTCAGATCAATTCAATTCCTTTCCCAATACAGCTGAGAGTCCAAAGTACACTAGGAACACCTGTGTGGTATCCAATGACTGCTGACTTTGCATGATCATCACCCATTGTCTTGATCAACACCTGGGGTTTCAAATTACTGCAGCGTTAGTCATAGCAACAGCAGTGTGCGCTCTCTGCCATGTCAGCAACATGACACCGGAAGGAACACCTGTGTGATATCCAATAACTGCTAACTTTGCATGATCGTCACCCATTGTCTTCATGAACACTTGCGGTTTCAAATTACTGCAGCGTTAGTCATAGCAACAGATCTGCGCGCTCTCTGCCATGTCTGTAATATGACACAGGAAATAACAAGATATCTTACTACACGTACCATCTCCATAGTTTTAACATCTTAAGAACATGTATTATTCTCCTTCAACTACAAATGACTCGTTAGAACACATCCATCCACCAAGTTAGATCCCTTGTATGTTCACATGTACTTCGTCACTTTCCTTTCATATCGTTATCACATTATACTAGTGGGGGACTGGTGAACAACGCCAGTTCAACACACTGCTTTACACGCAAAATGTAGTTAGGCCCTTTGACATAATTTAAATAAATTCAGGGGCTAGTCCGTAGGAACCGGTCCAAAGGGACTCATCAACAAGGACTCATCCACAAGGACTCGTCCACAAGGACCTGTCAACAAGGACTCGTCCACAGGGACTCGTCCACAAGGACCTGTCAACAAGGACTTGTCCACAAGGACTCATCCACAGGGACTCGTCAACAATGACCCGGCAACAATGACCCGTCCACAGGGACCTGTCAACAAGGACCCGTCCACAGGGAACCGCTCCCCCACCCTCTTACAAAAGCTTTGAGTGGGCATGCTAATTCATAGTGGCTTTTCACCGCACACATGTATCTTGTGTAGAACAACGTTTCATTCCATATTGGCATTTAAACTCTCACATGTTGCACTTGGAAAGCGAGATTTTCTAAAAAAAAAATACAATTTCACCCCCACTATTAGGGTTAGGTTTTATTTTGGGGTTGAAATATGTTGTCCATTGAAAAGGGGGTGTCAGCCCGAGTTCAACGCCATCAAAATCCGACCATGCGTTCGAGAGATATCGGGCCGCCGCCATCTTGTGTGGAGGGTGTGGAAGTGGAGGCATCTGAACCCCCACAAAACCACTACTGTTAATTGGTTCGCAGAATCTTCAACAATGTATAGATTTCCTGTATCCTGATGAAGAGAATGTGTTTTTGTGGCGTTCTAACCAGACAACCAATTGAGCTAACGCTACTGGAAATTAATTACATTATAATCGATCATTTGCTGTGAAATAATTTCTTGTATTTAGGATAGTCGTATAACATACACTACTCGTTACATAATAATATACGACAGATTTAATTGAATTCCGACAACACTCCGTTTATCTTTCTTAAGATTCGCAATTTCATGTCTATTATTTAATAGAAAATTTAAATATATAAAGCACTTTAAATTTAATTGCGTAACAACAAAGCCAAAATGAATGTGATGTTGGTTCATAAAAAATCTCTTGTAGCGCATTTGGAGAATTCATGACAAAATACAACAAAGAAATCAGGCGCAGATTCAAGGGGTGGGGGTCACGGGGGTCATGACCCCTCCCCCCAAACGGAGACCAAATTTTTTTGCAAACTCAAAACACAATAACCAGATAAATAAAACTTAACGAATTTTAACTGAAAAACAGTTTTTTTTTCATATTATTCAATACAGAAAATATCTTTATTGCAATTATTATGTTCTGTTACAACTGTACATATTTACAACTTCAAACCTCTTATATAAAAACGATTATTTATATAACAAAATCAACTCGTCTATTTTGTTTAGCAAACCTTGTGATTACCGAATCGATGTGTATAGTGATGTCACGATGAATGTGCAGCAATGCACGGATAGGAATTTGGGGCTTTTTTTCGCACCAAAAAAATTTTGCCGACGTCCAAACTGCAAGCTTGGTTGGCAATTTAAGCTGTGACTTTCTCCCCTTTGTCGGTACCAACTCGACTTGCCGAAACTGTAACGTACCTTGATACTTTTCTCGAAGCTCGATGTAAAAGTCGCAAAACACGCCGTTGCAATTTGTACGAATATTTTTGGTGTGTTAAACGCATCAGATTTCTATGTAACTTGCAAAAAAATTGGTCTGGTTTTGTACGTTTGGTTATTTTGTGATTGCGTTTTTAGTGATACCATTTTTCTTAACAATTTCGATCCTCTGACCCCCCCCCCCCCCCCCCCAAGCCAAACTCTAGAGCCGTGCCTGCAAGAAATTTCCTGCAAATGATAATCGGTCTCAAATAATGCATTGTATCTTAATTTGCAATAAAGAATTTGATTCGGTTGAGCTCTTTACCCTAACAATTTGGCCATCTCTATAGTGTGTGTTATTGGTGATTCAAGGTAGAAGGACTGCAGACGTTTATTTTTTCCAAGTAGTTCCTAGTTTTGCTACCAAATGCTGCTATCCACAACACCTGGCGGCGGACGTGGCTACTAAATGCCATCGCAGTCAACACCTGGAGGCGAACGTTGGAACTAATATAGCGTTATCAAACTAACCTACAAATTTTAGCTTCCACAAGTGGAGTTTGTGGAAGATTCGTTTTCATGCCATAAATCTATGACATGGGACCGCCGACTTTACTTCCCCTCCAAAGAAAGGCATACTGAGGGATTTTAACGCTCTTCAAAAATCCGACCACTTCAGCCGTGTTTGAACCCGCGATCTTGGGCATAGAAACTTAGAATGCTAACAACTACGCCACCGAAGCCGCCAGAAAGAAGTTTAATAATTACATTAATACGTAGGCCTACATATTTCGTCGCGCAATGATACCCTCATCAGCGTGGATTGGATAATAAAAGAAACTTAAATCTGTTGTTGTTTGAGTTTTCAGTCTTTTGACTGGTTTGATGCAGCACTCCATGCCTCCCTGTCCTGAGCTAATCGTTTCATCTCTACATAGCTACCACACCCTACATCCGAGGCAATCTGTTTAACATATTCTAACCTTGGTCTACCCCTACAGTTCTTGTCCTCGACCCTTCCTTCCATAACTAAGCTTGCTATTCCTGGGTGTCTTAGTATATGTCCTACCAACCTATCTCATCTCTTCATTAGCAGTCGCCAGAAACATCTCTCCTCTCCCACTCGCATTAATACCTCTTCGTTTGTAACCCTATCTACCCATCTGATCTTCATCATTCTCCTGTAACACCACATTTCAAATGCTTCAATTCTCCTCTTTCCTTCTGCACCAACAGTCCAAGTTTCACTTCCATAGAGCGCCACGCTCCAGACTAAGGCTTTCAAAAATGACTTCGTAATACCTAAATCTATATTCGATGTGTACAGATTCCTTTTTTGTAGAAATGCTTTCCTTGCCTGAGCCAACCTACTTTTTATATCCTCTTTGCTACGTCCATCACTGGTTATTCTGCTTCCTAAGTAACAGAAGTCTCCTACTTCCTTCAGCTTTTCACCTGCCAATTTGATCTCCATAGAGGTTTCTGACATATTTCGGCTGCATTCCAGTATTTTTGTTTTACATTTATTAATTTTCATCATGAATTCCTTCCGTAAGACGGAATCCATACCATTCAAAAACTCATTCAAATCCTCAGGCTTGTCGGCCAAGATGACGATGTCATCAGCAAATCTCAGAGTTGAAATTATTTCTCCTTGAATCTTCACTCCCACTTTAAATTTTTCTCCAATTTCCTTCATTGCTTGTTCAATGTAAATATTGAAAAGTATGGGTGATAAGTTGCAGCCTTGCCTTACACCTTTTGAATACCAGCTTCTCTCTCATGTCCTTCAGCTCGAATGAATGCTGTCTGGTTTCTGTATAGATTGTATGTCACCCTCCTATCCCTGTACTTTATTCCAATCATTTTCAAAATGTCAAACAATTTAGTCCAATGAACGTTATCAAAACCCTTTTCTAAGTCTACAAATGCCATGAACGTTCTCTTATCTTTCCTTATTCTACCTTCCAAAATCAGCCTAAGACTTAGTACAGCTTCCCTTGTTCCTACATTTCTCCTGAAACCAAACTGGTCTTCACCCAACTCCGTTTCTATCTGGCTTTCAATCCCCTTGTAAATTATTCTAGACAGGATCTTTGAAGCATGAGTAATCAAGCTGGTTGTACGGTAATCTTCACATCTGTCAGCTCCCACTTTCTTTGGTATAGGGATGATAACATTCTTCTTGAAATCAGAGGGTACCTCACCTGTCTCATAAATCCTACACACCAAGTGAAATAACCTGATCAGACCTTCATCTCCTATGCAGCGTAGCAACTCAATCGGTATATCATCTATGCCTGGTGCTTAATTCCTGCCTAAGTCCTCTAATGCTCTGTCAAATTCTGATCTCAATATTAAATCTCCTTTTGCATCCTCATCAATTTCCTCCTCCCTTTCCATTACATGATTCCCAATCTCCTTTCCCTTATACAAACACTCTATGTTAGCTTTCCATCTCTCAACCTTTTCTTCCCTATCTGTCAGAGGCTTTCCATTTGTGTCCTTAATATTACAGCACTTGGTCTTCTTTTCCCCAAAAGTATTCTTAATCCTTCGATAAGCTGTGTCTACTTTTCCTAATTTCAGACAATTTTCTATACCTGCACATTTTTCTTTCAACCATTCTTCTTTCGCTTCCTTGCACTTCTTGTTAACCTCATTTCTCAGACTCTGTATTCTGCTTTCCCTTTTTCATCTCTTGAATTCTTGTGTTTCCGCCTTTCATCCATCAATTCTAGTATATCCTGAGTGATCCACGGTTTTCTACCTATTCTTTATTTCCTACCAATGTTTTCTTTTGCGGATTTTGTTATTTCATTCTTCAAAAGTGTCCATTCGTCTGCAATTGAAGATTGTTTAGGGGTTTTGATTAGTCCTTCCTTTATACTCTTCTTGAATCTTTCGTTTACATCCTTTACTTTCAGTCTGTCTATTGCCCACCTTTTTGGCTTTTGACTTTTCTTCAGTTTCTTCAACTTTAATCTGCATTTCATTACAACCAGATTGTGGTCAGAGTTTATGTCAGCACCAGGATATGTTTTACAATCCAAAATCTGGTTTCGAAACCTCTGCTTGACATAATGAAGTCGATTTTGTAACGCCCTGTATCTCCTGGTCTCATCCATGTGTATATTCTTCTATTGTGGTTATTGAATAAGGTGTTAGCTATGACCAACTCATGTTCGGTGCAGAATTCCATCAGCCTGCTTCCTCGATCATTCCTTTCACCTAATCCGAAATCTCCTACTATCTTCCCTTCTCTTCCTTTTCCAACCACAGCATTCCAATCTCCCATTACTGTAACATTTTCATCACCTTTGATATACCTCAGAATGTCATCTATTTCTTCGTAGACCTTTTCAACATCCTCATCATCAGCTTGACTGGTTGGCATATAGACTTGTACCACTGTGGTGCACGTAGGTTTAGTATTGATTTTTGCTACAATAATCCGTTCACTATATTGTTCATAATATTCCACCCGCTGGCCGAATTTCCTACTCAATATGAGACCAACCCCTGCTTGGCCATTGTTTGATTTAGTGCTAATGACCCTATAGTCTCCTGATCAAAGTCCTGCTCTTTCTGCCAGCGCATTTCACTAATCCCAACCAAATCCAACCTCAACCTATCCATTTCCCTTTCTAAGTTTTCTAACTTTCCACTTCCTAGCAGACTTCTAACATTCCACGCTCCGATCCGTAGAATATCAGATTTCCTCTTTGTAACTTCTGTGATGTTAACCCCCTCTCGAGTAGTCCCCACCCGGAGATCCGAACGGGGGACTAGTTAACCTCCGGATTGAAATTTTACAAGGGAGGTGGCCATCTTCACATGTAATTATGCATAGAGAGGTGCATATCCTCGGGAATAGCATACGGCTGTAGTTTCCCCTTGCTTTCGGCCGTGCAGCAGAACGCAGTGTAGCCATTAGTTGGCTTATATTATCAATATCTTAACCGTCTATTAATAATAATAATTATTATTATTATTATTACCGTCTATTAGACTAGTAAAGAATTGATTTATTCTGAAAGGCTGCTACTCCCTTTCAGAATAAGTAAAGAGCAATTCTACTACAAAATACTAACCTTCTACTAACAATTAAATACCAAAATTCTACTAACGAAAAAAATACTAAAGTTTCACCAACAAACAAATACTACCACTAAAACAGTCTGTCACCAGGGCCCATTCACATGCACCCTCACACATCACAGTCTAATAGAACAATGACATATATCTAATAAACAAATTAACTTCATACTTACAACTAAAACTAACTACATACTTACTGTACTGTAATTTGAATTGACAATATTTACAAAATTTAAAATGATAATCTGGTAGCAAAAATATCTACCCCGTCCGGGATTCGAACCCGAGATCTCTAGGTAGGTTGGTAGATACCCTCAAAACCTCAAAGCAGACATTATAAAATTAAATTTAGATGATAATAATAGGTGTATATTCAAGCAATGTTAATGTAAAAAAAGGGACTTTGACAATATCTTATACTGTATTATAAAAAGAAGGAACAAAATTTTAAGAAACCTCATAAATAAAAATGTAAATAATGAAACATCAATGAGTTATTTATACTTCAGTAAAATGATTGCACATATTAGCTTAACCTGGATATGAAGATATTTGCATGACAAACAAAATACTTAAATCTATGTTAACAAATACCAAAGGGAAAATGGATATCCTTACAATAAACCATTAGAATTTAAATAAAATGAAAGGTCACAAAAAATAGAAAATACATAGCGGTAAAAGAAAGAAGAAGAAGAAGAAGAAGAGAGTTGAAGCGATTGAAATGTGGTGTTACAGGAGAATGATGAAGATCAGATGAAGAGGTATTAAAACGAGTGAGAGAGGAGAGATGTTTCTGGCGACTGCTAATGAAGATTAGAGATAGGTTGGTAGGGCACTTACTAAGACACCCAGGAATAGCAAGCTTAGTTATGGAAGGACGGTCGAGGACAAGAACTGTAGGGGTAGACCAAGGTTAGAATATGTTAAAAAGATTGCCTCGGATATCGGGTGTGGTAGCTATGTAGAGATGAAACGATTAGCTCAGGACAGGGAGGGATGGAGAGGTGCATCAAACCAGTCAAACGACTGAAGACTCAAACAACAACAACAACAAAAGAAACAAGACTAAAGTTAATATGAATCTACCTTAATAGATTGTCTATATTACACTTCTTCAATGTGGATCATCTATGCCCAAGGTCGTGGCTTCAAATCCGGCCAAAGTCGTCGGATTTTTTAAGAGCGTTAAAAATCCCTCAGTATGCCTTCCTTCGGAGGGGAAGTAAAGCCGGCGGTCCCATGTCATAGATTTATGGCATGTTAATGAATCTTCCACTAATTACACCTGTGTGAAGCTGAATTTTATAGGTTAAGAAAGTAAACAACGCTCTTAGGTTCCTACGTTCGTTGCCAGGAACCGACTGCGGTGGCGTCTGGTAGCTAAATTCTGAACTAGTAGTCGTTGACGGTTGCGTTTGGTGGCAAAAGTAGGAACTATTTGAAAAATTCAAAAGTCTGCAGTCCTTATTTGAATTAAAAACAGATAACACACACTAATGCAGCCAACACAATTGACACCGGTAATCAGACAGATTCTACACACACCCAAAGTACACGGGGCTACATGACCGCCTTTTCGCAGCCCCTAAACTGTGGAACCAACCAACAACAAAGGAAACAAGACTAAAGTTAATATGAATCTACCTTAATAGATTGTCTATCCTACACTTCTTCAATGTGGAGCAATACTATAATTGAACTCCCCTCCTGTTGTTTCCTTGTATAAAGAAGTGGTGAAATGCGTAACAATTCATGACTGACTAAGTCCTCTAACCATGAAAAACGTTCCAGTTGAATCCAAATTGTCGGTTAAGGGACAGTGAATATTATATTTCTTCAATATGGTTCAATAATATAATGTAGTAGTGTGTGCAGCTATATTAAGGACAGGGATGGAGCAGGTATCTCGGAACTATCCCGGCATATGCCTGGACAGAAAGTGAAAAATCAGTTCAAGATAGCCTCTGTCAGAGCCTACATTTGCTAAAGCTGTATATTATTTCTTTTTTCAAGAGTTGATCGTCAAACAGGATCTTGGAGATGGCAGCTAACAATTCGATCCACTACAACACGAAGCTATTCAAGAAGAAAATGATTAGTTCTGACGTCTCGTAAAATCTAATAAAAGAAACGTGGAGAGCGGCTAAACGAAAGAAATCCTAGAACTCAAATAGCTTAATAACGTTGGAGTAACAAGAGAAGATGAGTTCACAAAGTTAAATCGATAGCTAGGATAAATGGTAGGAAACTGACACAAGAAAATGGATGAAATGCAGTCCCATTGTCACTAAATAGGCAGAAGGAAAATCCTCCCCGTAACCGCATTCAGCGAGATTGCGTTGCTTGGGAGCTATGCTAGTCATTGCAGTCTGGTGAGCCCAGATCATTACTAGAGTGTCGCTGTGCTTGTCGGGCCTCATAAAGGTTGTACCTGTTCCCCTTTAAAAGGACAGCTCCCAAGTTATGCTTCTCTCCATGAATATGAAGATGTAGAATGCTTCCTCAGTTTTATGTTTGTTTGTTGTGTGTTGCTGCCGGAACGTCTGGAGCGATTGGCTTAAAAATCTATATATTTAAAACACTAAGCTGATTTTTGTTACCGCGAGATTGAGGGAACGGTAGAACCGTTTCACTTCGTAGAGCAATCTGTCGAAAGCTGTAGGCCTGTAGATTTGCAGAGTGTCTTTAAAATAAACAAATATGTTACCACATATTTTAAAATTTATAAACAAAACTGCAAAATTATTGGTTCAAGCGCATGCGCAGAATCATCTTGGTTAATGACAGACATGGCGGATGTCCACCGCGTTTTAATGCAATAGTTAGTTATAAGAATTATAATAAAGGAGGGGAATATTGATTATGAAGTTTCCACGATATAAACAGGAATAGAATATTATAAAAAACGGGAAATGTAGAAGAACTTATACGGAGTCTTGAGAGTGAATATTCTTTAAGTACCTTAATATTGCACTCTTCCAGCAGTGATTTGGTAGCTCAGACGGTAGCGTTCAACATTCTTAATTTATGCATCGCGCAATGGAAGCAGTTCGAATCCCACCTCCGACAAATATTTTTATTTCTCAATTATTCTTTCTGGCTATTGGTAATTCATTGTCTTAACATATTTTACTTTCGTTATTCCCCTACAGTAAGGAATTCTCCCCGATTTACATTGCCATATACTTTTAAATTATTAAATAAAAGATGGCCACAATCGCTTTCGCCATGAGAGACAATTGACGAATATAATTCATTTGATGGACTCAGACATCGTGGTCACTCAGCCCCGTCTACTTTGGTGTGTGTGTGTGTAAAATTTTCTCTGATAACCTGTGTTATTGTGATGGCTGTACTGATGTGTGCATTTGTAATTCAAGTGGGGAATGGGGAATTGACGACCGAGGCTTTAAGTTACGAACTATCCCGGTATTTACCTGCAATAGAAATTCATTTGATGGACTCAGACATCGTGGTCACTCAGCCCCGTCTACTTTGGTGTGTGTGTGTAAAATTTTCTCTGATAACCTGTGTTATTGTGATGGCTGTACTGATGTGTGCATTTGTAATTCAAGTGGGGAATGGGGAATTGACGACCGAGGCTTTAAGTTACGAACTATCCCGGTATTTACCTGCAGTAGAAGTGGCAAACCACGGAAAACCACATCCCAGATTGTTGAGATGGGAATCGAACTTGCCCTACTTAGTTTTGCCTCAAGAGTGCGCCCCGTTCCAGCCCTCAGACCAGAATTACACCTGCAGTGGAAGTGGCAAACCACGGAAAACCAAATCCCAGATTGTTGAGATGGGAATCGAACCTTGCCCTTCTTAGTTTTGCCTCAAGAGTGCGCCCCGTTCCAGCCCTCAGACCAGAATTACAGTTCTAGAGAAATGGCGGATAAAGGATTCATCGTATCGTAGTGTGATCTTTGTTTTTGAGAATTAAAAAGAGGAGATTGAAGAACTTCAACAGGCGTTTGAGTTCGTTTGTTGTTTAAGTAACTTAATATTGGTTTAGAAGTCTGTTGACTGGGTGGCTCAGGGGTAACATTGCGGACCCAGGAATGAATTTTGCATAGTCGAAGGAGTCTCACCTCAGACATGTATTTTTATTTCCTAATTATTCTTTCTGGCTATTGGTAATTCATTGTCTTAACATATTTTACTTTCGTTATTCCCCTACAGTAAGGAATTCTCCACGATTTACGTTCCCATATACTTTTAAATTATTAAATAAAAGATGGCCACAATCGCTTTCGCCATAAGAGACAATTGACGAATATAATTCATTTGATGGACTCAGACATCGTGGTCACTCAGCCCCGTCTACTTTGGTGTGTGTGTAAAATTTCCTCTGATAACCTGTGTTATTGTGATGGCTGTACTGATGTGTGCATTTGTAATTCAAGTGGGGAATGGGGAATTGACGACCGAGGCTTTAAGTTACGAACTATCCCGGTATTTACCTGCAGTGGACGTGGCAAACCACGGAAAATCACATCCCAGATTGTTGAGATAGGAATCTAACCTTGCTCTTCTGAGTTTTGCCTCAAGAGTGTGCCCCGTTCCAGCCCTCAGACCAGAAGTAAATTTCTTGGCAATCCAGGGATCGAACCTGGAATCCGGGGCGATAGCTCAGAATGTAGCCTTCAGATTGGGCTTCCCTGTGTTAATACGATTTTTGACAAGCACTGAGCATATAGTCTAACTCTTAAACTCCCTCCATTACGGTGGCTGTCGAAGTGAGTCTATGCTCATTCCAGTAGTCGGCGAAGTATGCTCCCTTGCTTAATTTTCTGTCATGAAAATGCAAAGGATTGTACCTACATCAGGTGATGGAAATTGCTTATTTAGAGCAGTTTCGTACTGTTTATTCCAAAATGCAGGACGTTATCCTGAGCTGCGTTTGCAAGCAAATTGCAAAAAATGTTGCTGGCATGAATAATTATAAGGATTTTATTATTGGCGATCAGTATCATCGCATTCTCATCAGCAACAAACTTGAGAATGAAAGTATCTGAACTTCATTGTATACGTGAATATTATTGTTTATTGATTATTTGTTTAGAGTACATAACAATGAGTCTAACCACGCTGTTGATTTTGGCAATGGAAGTATTATTTGCCATTTAATATTTGGCGGCTGCGTTGATGCAGGCCACTATAGTGTTATTGAATATGACGTTAATTTGGAGAGAAATGCTGCAATAAATATACCCATTTGACGAAAAAGAATATTAGCCACAAAAAAGTGGGAAATCGTAGAAAATACGAAGCCACTTTTAAAATCTAATATAAAAATGCCATTTCAGAAACAATTCCAGATATTATGCCGTACAGTGTATGGTCCTTGACGAACAAATGTAAACATTGTTCTGCACTGTATTTCTGTAGCGAGAAATCTACGCCTGGTTACTTTGACCTTTGGTGTTGTAATGGCAAAATTAATCTTCCTAAATATAAAATATTTGACAGACCGCAACAATTTTTCACTGGAAATGATATCTCAAGGAATTTAAGAGAGAACTTCGTTAATGTATATTCCAAAATTATAAGCGACGGTTCCTGTGGCCAGTTGTATATATTAGACTCCTCAGAATTCTTGAATTCCTTGGAATTAAGTGATTTGCTTCCTCATACTCCAAACGATTGACCCATAGATATGCTCCTGAGAAATCTGAAGTTTCCTAAGGGCATCTAAATGGTACCATATTAATTATAAGAAATATGTACGAAAATTGCTTGAATTTGGAAATAATAAGTGCAGTTAAAATTAGGCGGAGAGATCTAACCCTTCGACTTGATTCCATATTAATAATATGAAATATGCTTGAAAATGCTTGGATTTGGAAATAAGTGCAGTTAAAATTAGGCAGAAAGGTCTAATCCTTCGACTTGATTTAACACCACCGGATAAAACAATCATTTTCTTTTAAGAGGCAACATTTTCCGATTCGCTTGGCATACTTTATCACAATCAATAAAGCTCAAGGGGGAACTCTGGAACGTATAGGTCTCAATTTGCCTCATCAAGTTTTCAATCATGGCCAGCAGTATGTTGCAATGTCTAGAGTGCAATCTTTTGACGCCCTTAAAGTTTCAATAGTGCCAAAAAATAATTGTACAAAGAACGTATATAATAAAATTCTTCAGTAAATATTTTCTTATTGGCCGTCATGTATTGACGGGTTTCAACTAGTCTATATATTTAAAACGCTAAGATGATTTTTGTTACCGCGAGATTGAGATAACGTGTAAACCGATTGACTTCGTATTGCATTCTAACAAGAGCTCTTGGCATTTATATTTGCAGAGTGTCTTTAAAAGGAAAATACCTGTATATGTTAGGGTATATTTTTAAATTATTAAAGAAAAAGAAAAATGTAATATTTGTCGCACCCACGCTTGCGCACCGTGGCTCTATTCCACCAGAGAAATGGCGGATCGCACCGCGTCTTACTGAGATCTTTGTTTATGGGAATCAAAAAGGGGGAAAATATTGCTGTGGCTCTATCGATCAAAATTAGAGTAAGTAAATACCTGTAAGTATCACTTAATGGGCAGAGAGCCAAAATCCTTCGACTTGATTTAACATCTTCCGATAAAACACTTCAATTTTCCAATTTCCAATTCGCTTGGCGTACTTTATCACCATTAATAAAGCTCAAGGGGAAACGCTGGAACGTGTAGGTCTCTATTAACCTCATCAAGGTTTCAGTCATTGCCAGTTATATGTTGCGAGGTCTATCTTTCGACGCCCTTAAAGTTGCAACAGTGTCAAAAAGTATCGTCACAAAATGCATACTGTATAAGAGAATCCTTCAGTAAATATTTTCCCAATGACAGTCATGTTTTGACGGGTATCAACTAGTTGGTATTTAAGTACACGGCTTCCTTAATAGCGTTGGATAAATTCCTGACATGGAAATGCCACAGCTTACTTCTAGTGAGGAGCAGATGGCGTCACTGCTTTACCCTTATAACAATTAACCTCAGTCACTTAGGTTTGCGATTTGAATTCCTCTTTTAGTACTATTTATCGTCAGACGTGTTTCACCACTGGTCTTTCGTGCCGAGAGGCGAGCAGTTTGATGGCTGCGCCAACATGCGACTGATCGATTTTGGCTTGCATTATTCGTCCGTTGCTTGAAGAAGACATACTTATCTCATATCTCCTGTGTTTTGAGAACCCCCCCCCCCCATATCTCCTTTGTTATAGGAATCCTTTACCTCTCCTGTGTTATCGGAGTATTTAAAAGTTTCTTTCTTAGGTGCGTAATAAACCTCTCACGGAGCTTTTCTATACAACTTGTAAAATTAAAAAGTTCCTCAGAATAAAAATGATATCATAAAGTAAATCTGACTGAGGCTTGCCTTGTACCTAGAGGTTAAGCATGACTCATCCTTACTTTGTACCTAGAGGTTAAACATGACTCAGGCTTATTTTTTACCTGGAGGTTAAACATGACTCAGGCTTACTTTGTACCTGGAGGTTAAACATGACTCAGGCTTACTTTGTACCTGGAGGTTCAACATGACTCAGGCATACTTCGTACCTGGAGGTTAAACATGACTCAGGCTTACTTTGTACCTGGAGGTTCAACATGACTCAGGCTTACTTTGTACCTGGAGGTTAAACATGACTCAGGCTTAATTCGTACCTGGAGGTTAAACATGACTCAGGCTTACTTCGTACCTGGAGGTTAAACATGACTCAGGCTTACTTTGTACCTGGAGGTTAAACATGACTCAGGCTTACTTTGTACCTGGAGGTTCAACATGACTTAGGCTTTCTTTGTACCTGGAGGTTAAACATGACTCAGGCTTACGTTGTACCTGGAGGTTAAACATGACTCAGGCTTACTTTGCACCTTGAGGTTAAACACGACTCAGGCTTACTTTTTACCTGGGGGTTAAACATGACTCAAGCTTACTATGTACCTGGAAGTAAAATATGACTCAGGTTTACTTTGTACCTGGAGGTTAAACCTGACTCAGGCTTACCTTGCACCTGGAGGTTAAACATGACTCAGACTTACTTTTTACCTGGGGGTTAAACATGACTCAGGCTTACTTTGTACCTGGAGGTTCAACATGACTCAGGCTTACTTTGTACCTGGAGTTTAAACATGACTCAGGCTTACTTTGTACCTGGAGGTTAAACATGACTCAGGCTTACTTTGCACCTGGAGGTTAAACATGAATCAGGCTTATTTTATACCTGGAGGTTAAACATGACTCAGGCTTACTTTGTACCTGGAGGTTAAACATGACTCAGGTTTACTTTGTACCTGGAGGTTAAACATGACTGAGGCTTACTTTGTACCTGGAGGTTAAACATGACTCAGGCTTACTTTGTACCTGGAGATTAAACATGACTCAGGCTTACTTTGTACCTGGAGGTTAAACATGACTCAGGCTTACTTTGTACCTGGAGGTTAAACATGACTCAGGCTTACTTTTTACCTGGGGGTTAAACATGACTCAAGCTTACTTTGTACCTGGAAGTAAAATATGACTCAGTTTTACTTTGTCCCTGGAGGTTAAACATGACTCAGGCTTACCTTGCACCTGGAGGTTAAACATGACTCAGACTTACTTTTTACCTGGGGGTTAAACATGACTCAGGCTTACTTTGTACCTGGAGGTTAAACATGACTCAGACTTGCTTTTAACCTGGGGGTTAAACATGACTCAGACTTGCTTTTTACCTGGGGGTTAAGCATGACTCAGACTTGCATTTACTGGGGGTTAAACATGACTCAGACTTGCTTTTTACCTGGGGGTTAATCATGACTCAGACTTGCTTTTGCCTGGGGGTTAAACATGACTCAGACTTGCTTTTTATCTGGGGGTTAAGCATGACTCAGACTTGCTTTTTATCTGGGGGTTAAACATGACTCAGACTTGCTTTTTATCTGGGGGTTAAACATGACTCAGACTTGCTTTTTATCTGGGGGTTAAACATGACTCAGACTTGCTTTTTATCTGGGGGTTAAACATGACTCAGACTTGCTTTTTATCTGGGGGTTAAACATGACTCAGACTTGCTTTTTACCTGGGGGTTAAACATGACTCAGACTTGCTTTTTAGATAGATTAGATAGATTTATTTTGACTGGCAAGATTAGGGCCATTGGGCCCTCTCTTCCATCTAACCAGATCATACAAATGATAAGTAATGCACAATACAAATTCAACTTAAATCTAACAATTTTACAATATTTATACAATATAAAATACATATAAACTGGATTAGCTTGGTGGTGTAGGCTGTAAATTGTTGCATTGTTAGGGTAAATAACTAAGATACTTAGGAGTAAGTTTTCAATTACAGTAAGGTAAAGGAAATAGGCTACTGAAAACAAGTAGACTAATGATGGTGATGAAGATGATGATGAAGATAATTAGTCGTTACTGAAGGAGGTTATTTAGATATCTAAATAGAGAGTAAATGAGAAAGTGAGAATTGGAAAGTTTGAATATACTGTATGTAATACGACGTAAGAATATAAGCATAAATATTGAGTTCAACTTTCATTTAATTAGTGAGTATGTACTGCTGGCAACGCTGCTTGAAGCTGGACGGGGTTGCTCCTCTGACTGAGCGAGGCAGATTGTTCCACAGTCGTGCAGTAGCAACAACGAAGAAGTTGGTATAGCGTACTGTACGGTGTATGGGTATCAGCAAGAGTGTGTCGTATTTTGACCGTGTTCCAAGAGTATGCTCGTACGAGAGGCGGTGAAGCTGAGAGTGCAGGTAAGCTGGAGTTGAAGTTGAGAGTATTTGTTGAAGAATACATAAAGAATGGAGGTCGCGGCGCTGATTTAGACGTAACCAGTTAAGTTGCTCATAAGCGGGGGTGACATGGTCATAGTACCGTAAATTAAATATGTAGCGTACACAGGCATTTTGTGCATGTTGGAGTTTATTTTTAAGAGTAACAGTGAGATCTTTGTATACCACATCGCAGTAATCAAAATGAGGCAATATTAGGGAGGAAACAAGTCGTTCCTTTAATACACGAGAGAAGATATTCCAGAATCTTCTAAGTGAATTCAATGCGGAAAATACTTTTCTGGAAACATTGCAGACGTGCTGCGTCCAGGAAAGATGTTTATCTATAATAACGCCTAGATCTTTAACTGACTCACGGAATTCGATTGGGGAATCGCACAAGCGTAATTTTGGTAATGTGGGTTCATTTTTTAGTTTTAGGAGGATTTTCGGGTGGGAGATTATGATTGCTTGGGTTTTAGCCTCATTGAGTCGTAGTCCATGTAAGCGAGTCCAGTTACAGATTTCAGTTAAGTCTTCATTAAAGGTGCCGATTGCTTCCGATAGTTTTTCTGGTGCTGAATGCAGGTAGATTTGTACATCATCAGCATATAGGTGGTGTTTGCATTTAGTGATTGATGACGGAATGTCGTTTATATATATTGAAAACAGGAGCGGTCCAAGGACTGACCCCTGAGGGACTCCTCTCTCAACTGGACGCCATGAAGACATTTGATTTAAGTTAATTTTAACACATTGTTGACGTCCACGTAGATAAGAGTCCATCCATTGGATACTGTTCTTGGAGAGATGAATTTTAAATAGGCAAGAGAGTAATATGTCATGGTCAACAGAATCGAAGGCTTTACTGAAATCAAGCAGTGTTAGGATTGTTACTAGCCCACTATCCATAGCCTTTCTTATGTCATCCGTGACCTTGAGAAGTGCAGTAGTAGTACTATGATTGGTGTTCATCAAGGATATTGTGCTCCAGCAAATAGGAGGAGAGTTGTTCGTGGACGATAAATTCCAGTGATTTGGAGAGGGATGATAGTATACTGACTGGGCGATAATCGCTTACATGTTTAGCCTGTGTATTTTTAGCCTATTTACAATTTTGAAAAAATAGGCTTATGAGATCACCTTTTGTCCGTGTGTGTGTGCGTGTGTGTGTGTGTGTGTGTGTGTGCGAGCGATTCGTGTGTGTGTGTCCCCCTAATAAAATCTAAACGACAGGAACGATTTCAATGAAACTCGGAAAGCTCATAGCACTATTCCCGGCGACCTCGACCGTGCCCTTCAAATTTTGTTACGTCTCACCAATCCAACATGGCGGCTGTGCGAAATATTTCACCAGCATTCAATATCTCCGAAACTATTACCGATATTACCCTGACATTTTCTATGGTGAAAGAGAGAACTACTATAAGTTCACTTATGTGACTTTTGAAAATCTGGTAACTACAAAACCAACATGGAGGCCAAGCGAATTTGCGACTTTTAAATAGACGTTTCTCGTGATTTGACCAACCAAACGCAATGAAACTTGGTACAGTATATGTTTATATACATTGTAATGCACCGACATCTAACTTCGTTCAATTGTTTACATAATCACAAGATGGCGGATGTGCGAAATATTTCACCGGTATTCTATATCTCTGAAACTATTAGCGGTATCTCCCTAAAATTTTGTACGGAGATAAAGGGCACTACTGGAAGTCCATCTATAAGACTTTCAAAAACCGGTTAACTACAAAACGAACATGGCGGCCAAGCGAATTTGAAAATTTTAAATAGACCTTTCTCGCGATTTAATGTTCCAAGCGCACTGAAACCTGGTACAGGAAATATTTATACACATTGTAATCCACTGGTATCTAATTTAGTTCAATTGTTTACATAACCTCAAGATGGCGGCAGTGCGAATTTTAAAATTAAGTTTTTATTTCTTGTGATGTAGTCATGCTATCGAAGTGAAAGTTTGAATAATGAACCTACGCAATAATTTTCCTTTAGTGCTACATGACTCTATGGCCTATACATTTAACAATCCAACATGGCGACCATCCGAAATATTTAGACGATACTGAATATCTACGAATCTATTTTAGCAATCAAACTGCATTTTTTAATGTTCATAGGGGCTATGAACTTAAGTTCACCTATAGGACTTTAAATAACCTGGTGATCACAAATCCAACATGGCGGTGATGCGAATTATAAATATTCACATGGACGTTTCTCGCAATTTAACCATCCGAGTGCAGTGAAACTTGGTACAGTAAATCCTTATACGAATGTTAATCCACTGGCATCTAATTTATTTCAGTTGTTTCCATAACCACAAGATGGCAGCTGTGAAAAATTTTAAAATCTCCTTGTTTTTTCTTGTGTCCTAATTATGCGATTGAAATTTGAATACTACACGTTCACAATAATCTGCATGTAACAGTACATAACTCTAGGACCCACATATATAAAATCCAACATGGCGACCATATTTAGTCGGTTCTTAATATCTTCGAATCTATTACAGCAATCAAACAGAAATTGTGTATGTTGATAGTGGCAATTAACATAAGTAGGATATATGAAAATAGGCTGTATAGTTCTTCACGGAACTACTTGCTTGGGATTGGAATGACGAAGGCCGCTTTCCAAAGCGATGGGTACATACCTGTCATTAACTAGTGATTGAATATGTGTGTTATTGTGGGAAGTATAATATCAATGATACGTTTGAATAATTCGATTTCTATATTGTCAATCCCTTTAGATTTCGATTTTATTCGAAGAATAGCACGTCTGACTTGTGAGGGGGTAACATGCGAGAAATGGAATGTTTCTCTGTTAGGGGTGGGGATGTTGTAGTTAATGATCAAAGTTCTGTGTTTCATGTCAGGGTCAACTAAGTGTCCGATAGTTGTAAAATGATCGTTGACTGTGTCAAGAGGTAGATTAATGGGGTTGTCAATTTTCTCTCTACCTATTCCCATATTTCTTAGTTCCCTCCACGCCGCAGAGGGTTTAATATTACCTCCTAGCAGGCTATGAGCATGTCTGATTCGAGCATTACGTACCGTTTGGGAAGTTTTGTTTCGAAGATTTTTGTAATCATCATAATTCTGTTGAGTGGGTAATCTCTAAACTTTCTGTGTGCCACATCGCGCTTAGCCATCAGTACTTTAAGTTCCGGGCTGAGCCAAGGTGCGGGAGGTCGCGTTGCTCGAACAGATTTTACTGGAGCATGTCTGTCATAAAGTTCTGTCAAGTATTCGGTCATTGTGTGTACCTTATCATCTATGTTGTGAATAGTCAGTATATCTTGCCATGGGATACATAGAGCGTCTTCTGTCAAGGAGTTCATATCAATTTTAGAGAGGCCTCTGTACATGATGGTCCTTGGTTTGGTCTTGGGACATTTTAATGAGTAGGAGATATAGATTATATCGTGGGCTGAAATTCCGGGTACAGATGTCTGACCAAACTGAAGCACCCTGTCAGTGTTCTTTACTGATATCAAGTCAATTGTCGTGTGTGAAGTACGCGTGTGATGTGTTGGTAATAGTTCTAATATTTTCATGTCTCGTGACGAAAGCATATTCAGCAGTTGCCGAGTTTCAGACTTGGTGTTGTCGCCTATATTAGTATTGAAATCGCCCATGACTATTACATGTTGGTAAAGTGGTAGGATTCTTAGTAACGCATTCTCCACGTCCTCCAAGTGACCCAGTGAAGGTGCTTTGTAAACAACACAGACAGCGCACTTTTGATGGGCGGCATCAATTTCGAATAGCATAAATTCAGGCCTCCTATTATACTGGCTATCAGAACATGCTAAGACTTTAGGATTAAGGTTTGACTTAACGAAAGCTCCTACCCCTCCTCCTCTCTTCCCGACACGGTCATTACGTATTAGAGTGTAACCTGGGGGTTAAACATGACTCAGACTTGCTTTTTACCTGGGGGTTAAACATGACTCAGACTTGCTTTTACCTGGGGGTTAAACATGACTCAGACTTGCGTTTTACCTGGGGGTTAAACATGACTCAGACTTGCTTTTTACCTGGGGGTTAAACATGACTCAGACTTGCCTTTTACCTGGGGGTTAAACATGACTCAGACTTGCTTTTTACCTGGGGGTTAAACATGACTCAGACTTGTTTTTAACCTGGGGGTTAAACATGACTCAGACTTGCTTTTTACCTGGGGGTTAAACGTGACTCAGACTTGCTTTTCACCTTGGGGTTAAACATGACTCAGGCTTAATTTGTACCTGGAGGTTAAACAAGTACTTCAATTTTTTTAATGTTAAAGATATCCTGTATCATTGGAGATATAAAGAAAATAGGAAAAGGAGTAAGACAAGGGTGCAGCCTTTCACTTCTGCTCTTCAATGATTATGTAGAAGAAGCAATAAAAGAATTTTCAGTAACATGCACACATGGAATAAAATAAACGGTGAATTTACCAAACAATGCGCTTGGCAGATGATATTGCCATCATAGCAGATGATGAGAAAAAACTAGACATTGCATTACATGAATTAAATGATCATCTAAGGGTAAAATGTAAAATGTAGATTAACAATACAAAAGCCAAGATAATGAAATGTAGTCGAGATGGTAGTCAGAACAATAATGTATAGTTGGAAGGAGAAAGATTGGCTCAAGTAAATCTGTTCATGTATTTGGGAGGCATTATTACTTTTGATTTGAGATATGAAAAGGATATTCGCTCTCGAATAGCCCTGGCTAAAGAAGCCTTCAACAAGATGAGAAGTCTCCTGACATCCAAAGCCATATCCGTACAAGTCAGAGAGCACTTCATTAAAAGTTACATTTGGAGCATTGCGACCTATGGTTGCGAAACCTGGACATTATTGAAGGCCGACAAGAAACAATTATGTGCATTTGAAATGTGGTGCTGGCGACAAATGCTACGGATACCTTGGACCCTAAGGCTAACTAATGAAGAGGTTCTAGGAAGAGCAGAGGAAATTATCAATCTGACAGAAACAATCCAAAAAAAAGAAGAAATAATTGGATAGGCCACCTACTCCGGCATTCACCATGGTGCATCACACTACTTGAAGGGAAAATGGAAGTCAAGGCAGGAAGAGGACGACCAAGAGCAGAATTCTTTGATGACATCGGAGGAAGATGTCAGTACCACCTGATCAAACAGCGGGCTCAGGATAGAAGACCTTTGGACTAAGACATCCATGCTACCCACCAACCGCCAGGTTGAGGAGAGAAAGAAGAAGAAGGGTACATTATGATTAACTTAGAAGTGTGTTCCCGCTAGCTATCAAGTGTGTCTGCCTTGTTGCAATACACGGATGACCGGCACATTCATAGTGTGACTATCATCTTCCCCTGAAGAAAGCACAATTGCGGAGTTCTTTAATAATACTGTATTTACAATATGCTTATGTTGGTGACGTTCGAATCGATATCGATGCAGCTTTATAATTACAAGGGATGTGGGGGAGGCCGAGCGTTATAGTACACCGTATCATTTTAGGCCATTCAGAGGTGAGATTAGATTTCATCAAAGCTTGGGCTATTTTAAGGGTCCTAGATTATTTTCGGAACCTCGTGTTATGTGTCCTTTACTTTACCCACAATCTTGATGGTGGCTCCAAACTGCATGGACACGAAGGTTGATGAGTATTATCGATTAGGATTTGAAAGGTGTATGTAGCCCAGAAATAAAGTTTGTATGGTGTGTCGAACTGGAATTTGGTCACTTTTTGAGGAAATCCCCCCACTGCTACATATTCGCAGACTAGCTAGTGTACCCGGCGTTGACTATGTTATAGCAAGATACATGCCAATATATTTCGCATTCTGTATTCATTTTGCCCCTAAGTGAGTTTAGAACATATTTCTCATGGAGTCTGGTGTTACTCAAGTGCCATATTAACTCACTGTAAACCTAGTCGAAAATTACAGTGGAGTGCAATAACGTAGCGGAGAATGCAACAATAGTTTAAAGGGATGGACTTATATAAACAATTCCTCGAGAACTCAGTCTCATTATTACTTTCCTGATAGTGTTTATTTTTAGCCTATTTTCAATTTTGAAAAAATAGGCTTATGAGATCACCTTTTGTCCGTGTGTGTGTGCGTGTGTGTGCGTGTGTGTGTGTGTGTGTGTGTGTCCCTAATAAATTCTAAACGGCTGGAGCGATTTCAATGAAACTCTGTAGGTTCATAGCACTATTCCGGGCGACCCCGACCGTGCCCTTCAAATTTTGTTACGTCCCACCAATTCAAGATGGCGGCTGTGCGAAATGTTTCACCAGCATTCAATATCTCCGAAACTATTCCCGATATCCCCTGAAATTTTTGCGGTGATAAAGGGAACTATTAGAAGTTCGCCTATGTGACCTTTATAAAACTGGTAACTACAAAACCAACATGGCGGCCACGCGAATGTGGAACTTTTAAATAGACGTTTCTCGCGATTTAACCAACCAAACGTGGTACATTATATGTTTATACACATTGTAATGCACCGACATCTAACTTCGTTCAATTGTTTACATAACCACAAGATGGCGGATGTGTGAAATATTTCACCGGCATTCTATATCTCTGAAACTATTAGCGGTATCACCCTGAAATTTTGTACGGAGATAAAGGACACTTTTGGAAGTTCATCTATAAGATTTTCAAAAACCGGTTAACTACAAAACGAACAAGGCGGCCAAGCGAATTTGAAAAATTTAAAAAGACCTTGCTCACGATCTAATGTTCCAAACGCAATGAAATCTGGTACAGGAAATGTTTATACACATTGCAATGCACTGGTATGTAATTTAGTTCAATTGTTTACATAACCTCAAGATGGCAGCTGTGCGAAATTTTAAAATCTCGTTTTTACTTCTTGTGTCCTTATCATGCGATTGAAGTTTGAATGCTACACGTACACAATAATCTTCATGTAACAGTACATAACTCTAGGATATACATACATAAAATCCAACATGGCGACCATCCGAAATATTTAGTCGGTTCTCAATATCTACGAATCTATTACAGCAATCAAACTGATTTTTTTATGTTGAGAGTGGCAGTTAACATTAGTAGGATATATGAAAATAGGCTGTATAGTTCTTCACGGAACTACTTGTTTTATTTAATGGGGTAATTAACATTGGAGTGGTTACTATTGTAATCCAGGGGTACATTTTATGCTGCAACTAAGGATTGGCAACACTTATGACCTTGAGCGGTCTTCTACCTTCCAGTCGCATACCCACACTGCTGTCAGTCAAGTGGCAGCGCTCAAAGCAAACGCCCGGTCACATACCCGCACTGCTGTCAGTCAAGTGGCAGCGTCCAAAGCAAACGCCCGGTCACATACCCGCACTGCTGTCAGTCAAGTGGCAGCGCTCAAAGCAAACGCCCGGTCACAAACCCGCACTGCTGTCAGTCAAGTGGCAGCGCTCAAAGCAAACGCCCAGTCACATACCCCCACTGCTGTCAGTCAAGTGACAGCGCTCAAAGCAAACGCCCGGTCGCATACCCGCACTGCTGTCAGTCAAGTGGCAGCGCTCAAAGCAAACGCCCGGTCACATACCCGCTCTGCTGTCAGTCAAGTGGCAGCGCTCAAAGCAAACGCCCGGTCACATACCCGCACTGCTGTCAGTCAAGTGGCAGCGCTCACAGCAAACGCCCGGTCACATACCCGCACTGCTGTCAGTCAAGTGGCAGCGCTCAAAGCAAACGCCCGGTCGCAAACCCGCACTGTTGTCAGTCAAGTGGCAGCACTCAAAGCAAACGCCCGGTTACATACCCGCACTGCTGTCAGTCAAGTGGCAGCGCTCAAAGCAAACGTCCGGTCGCAAACCCGCACTGCTGTCAGTCAAGTGGCAACGCTCAAAGCAAACGCCCGGTCACATACCCGCACTGCTGTCAGTCAAGTGGCAGCACTCAAAGCAAAACCCGGTCGCATACCCGCACTGCTGTCAGTCAAGTGGCAGCGCTCAAAGCAAACGCCCGGTCACATACCCGCACAGCTGTCAGTCAAGTGGCAGCGCTCAAAGCAAACGCCCGGTCGCAAACCCGCACTGCTGTCAGTCAAGTGGCAGCGCTCAAAGCAAACGCCCGGTCACATACCCGCACTGCTGTCAGTCAAGTGGCAGCGCTCAAAGCAAACGCCCGGTCACATACCCGCACTGCTGTCAGTAAAGTGGCAGCGCTCAAAGCAAACGCCCGGTCACATACCCGCACTGCTGTCAGTCAAGTGGCAGCACTCAAAGCAAACGCCCGGTCGCAAACCCGCACTGCTGTCAGTCAAGTGGCAGCGCTCAAAGCAAACGCCCGGTCACATACCCGCACTGCTGTCAGTCAAGTGGCAGCACTCAAATCAAACGCCCGGTCGCATACCCGCACTGCTGTCAGTCAAGTGGCAGCGCTCAAAGCAAACGCCCGGTCGCATACCCGCACTGCTGTCAGTCAAGTGGCAGCGCACAAAGCAAACGCCCGGTCACATACCCGCACTGCTGTCAGTCAAGTGGCAGCGCTCAAAGCAAACGCCCGGTCGCAAACCCGCACTGTTGTCAGTCAAGTGGCAGCACTCAAAGCAAACGCCCGGTTACATACCCGCACTGCTGTCAGTCAAGTGGCAGCGCTCAAAGCAAACGTCCGGTCGCAAACCCGCACTGCTGTCAGTCAAGTGGCAACGCTCAAAGCAAACGCCCGGTCACATACCCGCACTGCTGTCAGTCAAGTGGCAGCACTCAAAGCAAAACCCGGTCGCATACCCGCACTGCTGTCAGTCAAGTGGCAGCGCTCAAAGCAAACGCCCGGTCACATACCCGCACAGCTGTCAGTCAAGTGGCAGCGCTCAAAGCAAACGCCCGGTCGCAAACCCGCACTGCTGTCAGTCAAGTGGCAGCGCTCAAAGCAAACGCCCGGTCACATACCCGCACTGCTGTCAGTCAAGTGGCAGCGCTCAAAGCAAACGCCCGGTCACATACCCGCACTGCTGTCAGTAAAGTGGCAGCGCTCAAAGCAAACGCCCGGTCACATACCCGCACTGCTGTCAGTCAAGTGGCAGCACTCAAAGCAAACGCCCGGTCGCAAACCCGCACTGCTGTCAGTCAAGTGGCAGCGCTCAAAGCAAACGCCCGGTCACATACCCGCACTGCTGTCAGTCAAGTGGCAGCACTCAAATCAAACGCCCGGTCGCATACCCGCACTGCTGTCAGTCAAGTGGCAGCGCTCAAAGCAAACGCCCGGTCGCATACCCGCACTGCTGTCAGTCAAGTGGCAGCGCTCAAAGCAAACGCCCGGTCACATACCCGCACTGCTGTCAGTCAAGTGGCAGCGCTCAAAGCAAACGCCCGGTCACATACCAGCACTGTTGTCAGTCAAGTGGCAGCGCTCAAAGCAAACGCCCAGTCACATACCAGCACTGTTGTCAGTCAAGTGGCAGCGCTCAAAGCAAACGCCAGGTCACATACCCGCACTGCTGTCAGTCAAGTGGCAGCGCTCAAAGCAAACGCCCGGTCGCATACCCGCACTGCTGTCAGTCAAGTGGCAGCGCACAAAGCAAACGCCCGGTCACATACCCGCACTGCTGTCAGTCAAGTGGCAGCACTCAAAGCAAACGCCCGGTCACATACAAGCACTGTTGTCAGTCAAGTGGCAGCGCTCAAAGCAAACGCCCGGTCACACACCCGCACTGCTGTCAGTCAAGTGGCAGCGCTCAAAGCAAACGCCCGGTCGCATACCCGCACTGCTGTCAGTCAAGTGGCAGCGCTCAAAGCAAACGCCCGGTCTCATACCCGCACTGCTGTCAGTCAAGTGGCAGCGCTCAAAGCAAACGCCCGGTGGCCTACCCGCACTGCTGTCAGTCAACTGGCAGCGCTGAAAGCAAACGCCCGGTCACATACCAGCACTGCTGTCAGTCAAGTGGCAGCGCTCAAAGCAAACGCCCGGTCGCATACCCGCACTGCTGTCAGTCAAGTGGCAGCGCTCAAAGCAAACGCCCGGTCACATACCCGCACTGCTGTCAGTCAAGTGGCAGCGCTCAAAGCAAACGCCCGGTCGCTCACCCGCACTGCTGTCAGTCAAGTGGCAGCGCTCAAAGCAAACGCCCGGTCACATACCCGCACTGCTGTCAGTCAAGTGGCAGCGCTCAAAGCAAACGCCCGGTCACATACCCGCACTGCTGTCAGTCAAGTGGCAGCGCTCAAAGCAAAGGCCCGGTCACATACCCGCACTGCTGTCAGTCAAGTGGTAGCGCTCAAAGCAAACGCCCGGTCGCTCACCCGCACTGCTGTCAGTCAAGTGGCAGCGCTCAAAGCAATCGCCCGGTCGCTTACCCGCACTGCTGTCAGTCAAGTGGCAGCGCTCAAAGCAAACGCCCGTTCACATACCCGCACTGCTGTCAGTCAAGTGGCAGCGCTCAAAGAAAACGCCAGGTCACATACCCGCACTGCTGTCAGTCAAGTGGCAGCGCTCAAAGCAAACGCCCGGTCACATACCCGCACTGCTGTCAGTCAACTGGCAGCGCTCAAAGCAAACGCCCGGTCACATAACCGCACTGCTCTCAGTCAAGTGGCAGCACTCAAAGCAAACGCCCGGTCGCATACCCGCACTGCTGTCAGTCAAGTGGCAGCGCTCAAAGCAAACGACCGGTCACATACCCGCACTGCTGTCAGTCAAGTGGCAGCGCTCAAAGCAAACGCCCGGTCGCTTACCCGCACTGCTGTCAGTCAAGTGGCAGCACTCAAAGCAAACGCCCGGTCGCTCACCCGCACTGCTGTCAGTCAAGTGGCAGCGTTCAAAGCAAACGCCCGGTCGCATACCCGCACTGCTGTCAGTCATGTGGCAGCGCTCAAAGCAAACGCCCGGTCACATACCCGCACTGCTGTCAGTCAAGTGGCAGCGCTCAAAGCAAACGCCCGGTCACATACCCGCACTGCTGTCAGTCAAGTGGTAGCGCTCAAAGCAAACGCCCGGTCACATACCCGCACTGCTGTCAGTCAAGTGGCAGCGCTCAAAGCAAACGCCCTGTCACATACCCGCACAGCTGTCAGTCAAGTGGTAGCGCTCAAAGCAAACGCCCGGTCACATACCCGCACTGCTGTCAGTCAAGTGGCAGCGCTCAAAGCAAACGCCCGGTCACATACCCGCACTGCTGTCAGTCAAGTGGTAGCGCTCAAAGCAAACGCCCGGTCACATACCTGCATTGCTGTCAGTCAAGTGGTAGCGCTCAAAGCAAACGCACGGTCACATACCCGCACTGCTGTCAGTCAAGTGGCAGCGCTCAAAGCAAACGCCCGGTCACATACCCGCACTGCTGTCAGTCAAGTGGTAGCGCTCAAAGCAAACGCCCGGTCACATACCCGCACTGCTGTCAGTCAAGTGGTAGCGCTCAAAGCAAACGCACGGTCGCATACCCGCACTGCTGTCAGTCAAGTGGTAGCGCTCAAAGCAAACGCCCGGTCGCTCACCCGCACTGCTGTCAGTCAAGTGGCAGCGCTCAAAGCAAACGCCCGGTCGCACAGCCGCACTGCTGTCAGTCAAGTGGCAGCGCTCAAAACAAACGCCCGGTCACATACCCGCACTGCTGTCAGTCAAGTGGCAGCGCTCAAAGCAAACGCCCGGTCACATACCCGCATTGCTGTCAGTCAAGTGGCAGCGCTCAAAGCAAACGCCCGGTCATATACCCGCACTGCTGTCAGTCAACTGGCAGCGCTCAAAGCAAACGCCCGGTCACATAACCGCACTGCTGTCAGTCAAGTGGCAGCACTCAAAGCAAACGCCCGGTCGCATACCCGCACTGCTGTCAGTCAAGTGGCAGCGCTCAAAGCAAACGCCCGGTCGCTCACCCGCACTGTTGTCAGTCAAGTGGCAGCACTCAAAGCAAACGCCCGGTCGCATACCCGCACTGCTGTCAGTCAAGTGGCAGCGCTCAAAGCAAACGCCCGGTCGCCTACCCGCACTGTTGTCAGTCAAGTGGCAGCGCTCAAAGCAAACGCCCGGTCGCTCACCCGCACTGTTGTCAGTCAAGTGGCAGCGCTCAAAGCAAACGCCCGGTCACATACCCGCACTGCTGTCAGTCAAGTGGCAGAGCTCAAAGCAAACGCCCGGACGCATACCGGCCCTGCTGTCAGTCAAGTGGCAGCGCTCAAAGCAAACGCCCGGTCACATACTCGCACTGCTGTCAGTCAAGTGGCAGCGCTCAAAGCAAACGCCCGGTCACATACCCGCACTGCTGTCAGTCAAGTGGCAGCGCTCATAGCAAACGCCCGATCACATACCCGCACTGCTGTCAGTCAAGTGGCAGCGCTCAAAGCAAACGCCCGGTCGCATACCCGCACTTCTGTCAGTCAAGTGGCAGCGCTCAAAGCAAACGCCCGGTCACATACCCGCACTGCTGTCAGTCAAGTGACAGAGCTCAAAGCAAACGCCCGGTCACATACCCGCACTGCTGTCAGTCAAGTGGCAGTGCTCAAAGCAAACGCCCGGTCGCATACCCGCACTGCTGTCAGTCAAGTGGCAGCGCTCAAAGCAAACGCCCGGTCACATACCCACACTGCTGTCAGTCAAGTGCCAGCGCTCAAAGCAAACGCCCGGTCGCATACCCGCACTGCTGTCAGTCAAGTGGCAGCGTTCAAAGAAAACGCCCAGTCACATACCCGCACTGCTGTCAGTCAAGTGGCAGCGCTCAAAGCAAACGCCCGGTCGCATACCCGCACTGCTGTCAGTCAAGTGGCAGCGCTCAAAGCAAACGCCCGGTCGCTCACCCGCACTGCTGTCAGTCAAGTGGCAGCGGTCAAAGCAAACGCCCGGTCGCATACCCGCACTGCTGTCAGTCAAGTGGCAGCGCTCAAAGCAAACGCCCGGTCGCATACCCCCACTGCTGTCAGTCAAGTGGCAGCGCTCAAAGCAAACGCCTGGTTACATACCCGCACTGTTGTCAGTCAAGTGGCAGCACTCAAAGCAAACGCCCGGTCACATACCCGCACTGCTCTAAGTCAAGTGGCAGCGCTCAAAGCAAACGCCCGGTCGCATATCCGCAGTGCTGTCAGTCAAGTGGCAGCGCTGAAAACAAACGCCCGGTCGCATACCCGCACTGCTGTCAGTCAAGTGGCAGCGCTCAAAGCAAACGCCCGGTCGCATACCCGCACTGCTGTCAGTCAAGTGGCAGCGCTCAAAGCAAACGCCCGGTCGCATACCCGCACTGCTGTCAGTCAAGTGGCAGCGCTCAAAGCAACGCCCGGTCACATACCCGCACTACTGTCAGTCAAGTGGCAGCGCTCAAAGCAAACGCCCGGTCGCTTACCCGCACTGCTGTCAGTCAAGTGGTAGCGCTCCAAGCAAACGCCCGGTCACATACCCGCACTGCTGTCAGTCAAGTGGCAGCGCTCAAAGCAAACGCCCGGTCGCATACCCGCACTGCTGTCAGTCAAGTGGCAGCGCTCAAAGCAAACGCCCGGTCACATACCGCACTGCTGTCAGTCAAGTGGCAGCGCTCAAAGCAAACGTCCGGTCACATAACCGCACTGCTGTCAGTCAAGTGGCAGCGCTCAAAGCAAACGCCCGGTCACCTACCCTCACTGCTGCCAGTCAAGTGGCAGCGCTCAAAGCAAACGCCCGGTCACATACCCGCACTGTTGTCAGTCAAGTGGCAGCGCTCAAAGCAAACGCCCAGTCACATGCCAACACTGCTGTCAGTCAAGTGGCAGCGCTCAAAGCAAACGCCCGGTCGCATACCCGCACTGCTGTCAGTCAAGTGGCAGCGCTCAAAGCAAACGCCCGGTCACATACCCGCACTGCTGTCAGTCAAGTGGCAGCGCTCAAAGCAAACGCCGGTCGCATACCCGCACTGCTGTCAGTCAAGTGGCAGCGCTCAAAGCAAACGCCCGTTCGCTCACCCGCACTGCTGTCAGTCAAGTGGCAGCGCTCAAACAAACGCCCGGTCGCATACCCGCACTGCTGTCAGTCAAGTGGCAGCGCTCAAAGCAAACGCCCGGTCGCATACCCCCACTGCTGTCAGTCAAATGGCAGCGTTCAAAGCCAACGCCTGGTTACATACCCGCACTGTTGTCAGTCAAGTGGCAGCACTCAAAGCAAACGCCCGGTCACATACCCGCACTGCTGTCAGTCAAGTGGCAGCGCTCAAAGCAAACGCCCGGTCGCATACCCGCACTGCTGTCAGTCAAGTGGCAGCGCTCAAAGCAAACTCCCGGTCGCATACCCGCAGTGCTGTCAGTCAAGTGGCAGCGCTCAAAGCAAACGCCCGGTCGCATACCCGCACTGCTGTCAGTCAAGTGGCAGCGCTCAAAGCAAACGCCCGGTCACATACCCGCACTGCTGTCAGTCAAGTGGCAGCGCTCAAAGCAAACGCCCGGTCGCTTACCCGCACTGCTGTCAGTCAAGTGGCAGCGCTCAAAGCAAACGCCCAGTCGCATACCCGCACTGCTGTCAGTCAAGTGGCAGCGCTCAAAGAAGACGCCCGGTCGCATACCCGCACTGCTGTCAGTCAAGTGGCAGCGCTCAAAGCAAACAACCGGTCACATACCCGCACTGCTGCCAGTCAAGTTGCAGCGCTCAAAGCAAACGCCCGGTCGCATACCCGCACTGCTGTCAGTCAAGTGGCAGCGCTCAAAGCAAACGCCCGGTCGCATACCCGCACTGCTGTCAGTCAAGTGGCAGCGCTCAAAGCAAACGCCCGGTCACATACCCGCACTGCTGTCAGTCAAGTGGCAGCGCTCAAAGCAAACGCCCGGTCGCATACCCGCACTGTTGTCAGTCAAGTGGCAGCGCTCAAAGCAAACGCCTGGTTACATACCCGCACTGCTGTCAGTCAAGTGGCAGCGCTCAACGCAAACGCCCGGTCACATAGCCGCACTGCTGTCAGTCAAGTGGCAGCGCTCAAAGCAATCGCCCGGTCGCATACCCGCACTGCTGTCAGTCAAGTGGCAGCGATCAAAGCAAACGCCCGGTCACATACCCGCACTGCTGTCAGTCAAGTGGCAGCACTCAAAGCAAATGCCGGGTCGCATACCCGCACTGCTGTCAGTCAAGTGGCAGCGCTCAAAGCAAACGCCCGGTCGCATACCCGCACTGCTGTCAGTCAAGTGGCAGCGCTCAACGCAAACGCCCGGTCACATACCCGCATTGCTGTCAGTCAAGTGGCAGCGCTCAAAGCAAACGCCCGGTCGCATACCCGCACTGCTGTCAGTCTAGTGGCAGCGCTCAAAGCAAACGTCCGGTCGCCTACCCGCACTGCTGTCAGTCAAGTGGCAGCGCTCAAAGCAAACGCCCGGTCACATACCAGCACTGCTGTCAGTCAAGTAGCAGCGCTCAAAGCAAACGCCCGGTCACATACCCGCACTGCTGTCAGTCAAGTAGCAGCGCTCAAAGCAAACGCCGGTCACATACCCGCACTGCTGTCAGTCAAGTGGCAGCGCTCAAAGCAAACGCCCGGTCGCTCTCCCGCACTGCTGTCAGTCAAGTGGCAGCGCTCAAAGCAAACGCCCGGTCGCATACCCGCACTGCTGTCAGTCAAGTGGCAGCACTCAAAGCAAACGCCCGGTCACATACCCGCACTGCTGTCAGTCAACTGGTAGCGCTCAAAGCAAACGCCCGGTCACATACCCGCACTGCTGTCAGTCAAGTGGTAGCGCTCAAAGCAAACGCCCGGTCGCTCACCCGCACTGCTGTCAGTCAAGTGGCAGCGCTCAAAGCAAACGCCCGGTCACATACCCGCACTGCTGTCAGTCAACTGGCAGCGCTCAAAGCAAACGCCCGGTCACATAACCGCACTGCTGTCAGTCAAGTGGCAGCACTCAAAGCAAACGCCCGGTCGCATGCCCGCACTGCTGTCAGTCAAGTGGCAGCGCTCAAAGCAAACGCCTGGTCACATACCCGCACTGCTGTCAGTCAAGTGGCAGCGCTCAAAGCAAACGCCCGGTCACATACCCGCACTGCTGTCAGTCAAGTGGCAGCGCTCAAAGCAAACGCCCGGTCACATACCCGCACTGCTGTCAGTCAACTGGCAGCGCTCAAAGCAAACGCCCGGTCACATAACCGCACTGCTGTCAGTCAAGTGGCAGCACTCAAAGCAAACGCCCGGTCGCATACCCGCACTGCTGTCAGTCAAGTGGCAGCGCTCAAAGCAAACGCCCGGTCACATACCCGCACTGCTGTCAGTCAAGTGGCAGCGCTCAAAGCAAACGCCCGGTCGCTTACCCGCACAGCTGTCAATAAAGTGGCAGCACTCAAAGCAAACGCCCGGTCGCTCACCCGCACTGCTGTCAGTCAAGTGGCAGGGCTCAAAGCAAACGCCCGGTCGCATACCCGCACTGCTGTCAGTCAAGTGGCAGCGCTCAAAGCAAACGCCCGGTCACATAACCGCACTGCTGTCAGTCAAGTGGCAGCGCTCAAAGCAAACGCCCGGTCGCTTACCCGCACTGCTGTCAGTCAAGTGGCAGCGCTCAAAGCAAACGCCCGGTCGCATACCCGCACTGCTGTCAGTCAAGTGGCAGCGCTCAAAGCAAACGCCCGGTCGCATACCCCCACTGCTGTCAGTCAAGTGGCAGCGCTCAAAGCAAACGGCTGGTTACATACCCGCACTGTTGTCAGTCAAGTGGCAGCACCCAAAGCAAACGCCCGGTCACATACCCGCACTGCTGTCAGTCAAGTGGCAGCGCTCAAAGCAAACGCCCGGTCGCATACCAGCACTGCTGTCAGTCAAGTGACAGCGCTCAAAGCAATCGCCCGGTCGCATACCCGCACTGCTGTCAGTCAAGTGGCAGCGCTCAAAGCAAACGCCCAATCACATACCCGCACTGCTGTCAGTCAAGTGGCAGCGTTCAAAGCAAACGCCCGGTCGCATACCCGCAGTGCTGTCAGTCAAGTGGCAGCTCTCAAAGCAAACGCCCGGTCGCATACCCGCACTGCTGTCAGTCAAGTGGCAGCGCTCAAAGCAAACGCCCGGTCACATACCCGCACTGCTGTCAGTCAAGTGGCAGCGCTCAAAGCAAACGCCCGGTCGCTTACCCGCACTGCTGTCAGTCACGTGGTAGCGCTCAAAGCAAACGCAAGGTCGCACACACGCACTGCTGTCAGTCAAGTGGCAGCGCTCAAAGCAAACGCCCGGTCACATACCCGCACTGCTGTCAGTCAAGTGGCAGCGCTCAAAACAAACGCCCGGTCGCATACCCGCACTGCTGTCAGTCAAGTGGCAGCGTTCAAAGAAAACGCCGGTCGCATACCCGCACTGCTGTCAGTCAAGTGGCAGCGCTCAAAGCAAACGCCCGGTCACATACCCGCACTGCTGCCAGTCAAGTGGCAGCGCTCAAAGCAAACGCCCGGTCGCATACCCGCACTGCTGTCAGTCAAGTGGCAGCGCTCAAAGCAAACGCCCGGTCACATACCAGCACTGCTGTCAGTCAAGTAGCAGCGCTCAAAGCAAACGCCCGGTCACATACCCGCACTGCTGTCAGTCAAGTAGCAGCGCTCAAAGCAAACGCCGGTCACATACCCGCACTGCTGTCAGTCAAGTGGCAGCGCTCAAAGCAAACGCCCGGTCGCTCTCCCGCACTGCTGTCAGTCAAGTGGCAGCGCTCAAAGCAAACGCCCGGTCGCATACCCGCACTGCTGTCAGTCAAGTGGCAGCACTCAAAGCAAACGCCCGGTCACATACCCGCACTGCTGTCAGTCAACTGGTAGCGCTCAAAGCAAACGCCCGGTCACATACCCGCACTGCTGTCAGTCAAGTGGTAGCGCTCAAAGCAAACGCCCGGTCGCTCACCCGCACTGCTGTCAGTCAAGTGGCAGCGCTCAAAGCAAACGCCCGGTCACATACCCGCACTGCTGTCAGTCAACTGGCAGCGCTCAAAGCAAACGCCCGGTCACATAACCGCACTGCTGTCAGTCAAGTGGCAGCACTCAAAGCAAACGCCCGGTCGCATGCCCGCACTGCTGTCAGTCAAGTGGCAGCGCTCAAAGCAAACGCCCGGTCACATACCCGCACTGCTGTCAGTCAAGTGGCAGCGCTCAAAGCAAACGCCCGGTCACATACCCGCACTGCTGTCAGTCAACTGGCAGCGCTCAAAGCAAACGCCCGGTCACATAACCGCACTGCTGTCAGTCAAGTGGCAGCACTCAAAGCAAACGCCCGGTCGCATACCCGCACTGCTGTCAGTCAAGTGGCAGCGCTCAAAGCAAACGCCCGGTCACATACCCGCACTGCTGTCAGTCAAGTGGCAGCGCTCAAAGCAAACGCCCGGTCGCTTACCCGCACAGCTGTCAATATAGTGGCAGCACTCAAAGCAAACGCCCGGTCGCTCACCCGCACTGCTGTCAGTCAAGTGGCAGGGCTCAAAGCAAACGCCCGGTCGCATACCCGCACTGCTGTCAGTCAAGTGGCAGCGCTCAAAGCAAACGCCCGGTCACATAACCGCACTGCTGTCAGTCAAGTGGCAGCGCTCAAAGCAAACGCCCGGTCGCTTACCCGCACTGCTGTCAGTCAAGTGGCAGCGCTCAAAGCAAACGCCCGGTCGCATACCCGCACTGCTGTCAGTCAAGTGGCAGCGCTCAAAGCAAACGCCCGGTCGCATACCCCCACTGCTGTCAGTCAAGTGGCAGCGCTCAAAGCAAACGGCTGGTTACATACCCGCACTGTTGTCAGTCAAGTGGCAGCACCCAAAGCAAACGCCCGGTCACATACCCGCACTGCTGTCAGTCAAGTGGCAGCGCTCAAAGCAAACGCCCGGTCGCATACCAGCACTGCTGTCAGTCAAGTGACAGCGCTCAAAGCAATCGCCCGGTCGCATACCCGCACTGCTGTCAGTCAAGTGGCAGCGCTCAAAGCAAACGCCCAATCACATACCCGCACTGCTGTCAGTCAAGTGGCAGCGTTCAAAGCAAACGCCCGGTCGCATACCCGCAGTGCTGTCAGTCAAGTGGCAGCTCTCAAAGCAAACGCCCGGTCGCATACCCGCACTGCTGTCAGTCAAGTGGCAGCGCTCAAAGCAAACGCCCGGTCACATACCCGCACTGCTGTCAGTCAAGTGGCAGCGCTCAAAGCAAACGCCCGGTCGCTTACCCGCACTGCTGTCAGTCACGTGGTAGCGCTCAAAGCAAACGCAAGGTCGCACACACGCACTGCTGTCAGTCAAGTGGCAGCGCTCAAAGCAAACGCCCGGTCACATACCCGCACTGCTGTCAGTCAAGTGGCAGCGCTCAAAACAAACGCCCGGTCGCATACCCGCACTGCTGTCAGTCAAGTGGCAGCGTTCAAAGAAAACGCCGGTCGCATACCCGCACTGCTGTCAGTCAAGTGGCAGCGCTCAAAGCAAACGCCCGGTCACATACCCGCACTGCTGCCAGTCAAGTGGCAGCGCTCAAAGCAAACGCCCGGTCGCATACCCGCACTGCTGTCAGTCAAGTGGCAGCGCTCAAAGCAAACGCCCGGTCAAATACCCGCACTGCTGTCAGTCAAGTGCCAGCGCTCAAAGCAAACGCCCGGTCGCATACCCGCACTGTTGTCAGTCAAGTGGCAGCGCTCAACGCAAACGCCCGGTCACATACC
The DNA here is from genome assembly GCA_946902985.2 of Meconema thalassinum. Lineage (NCBI taxonomy): Eukaryota > Metazoa > Arthropoda > Insecta > Orthoptera > Tettigoniidae > Meconema > Meconema thalassinum. Next base: position 693,454,626 of record OX336391.1, read on the forward strand.
CGCACTGCTGTCAGTCAAGTGGCAGCGCTCAAAGCAATCGCCCGGTCGCATACCCGCACTGCTGTCAGTCAAGTGGCAGCGCTCAAAGCAAACGCCCGGTCACATACCCGCACTGCTGTCAGTCAAGTGGCAGCACTCAAAGCAAACGCCCGGTCACATACCCGCACTGCTGTCAGTCAAGTTGCAGCACTCAAAGCAAACGCCCGGTCACACACCCGCACTGCTGTTAGTCAAGTGGCAGCGCTCAAAACAAACGCCCGGTCACACACCCGCACTGCTGTCAGTCAAGTGGCAGCGCTCAAAGCAAACGCCCGGTCACACACCCGCACTACTGTCAGTCAAGTGGCAGCGCACAAAGCAAACGCCCGGTCACATACCCGCACTGCTGTCAGTCAAGTGGCAGCGTTCAAACCAAACGCCCGGTCACATACCCGCACTGCTGCCAGTCATGTGGTAGCGCTCAAAGCAATCGCCCGGTCACATACCCGCACTGCTGTCAGTCAAGTGGCAGCGCTCAAAGCAAACGCCAGGTCACATACCCGCACTGCTGTCAATCAAGTGGCAGCGCTCAAAGCAAACGCCCGAACACATACCCGCACTGCTGTCAGTCAAGTGGCAGCGCTCTAAGCAAACGCCCGGTCACATACTCGCACTGCTGTCAGTCAAGTGGCAGCGCTCAAAGCAAACGCCCGGTCACATACCCGCACAGCTGTCAGTCAAGTGGCAGCGCTGAAAGCAAACGCCCGGTCACACAACCGCACTGCTGTCAGTCAAGGGGCAGCACTCAAAGCAAACGACCGGTCACACACCCGCACTGCTGTCAGTCAAGTGGCAGCGCTCAAAGCAAACGCCCGGTCGCATACCCGCACTGCTGTCAGTCAAGTGGCAGCGCTCAAAGCAAACGCCCGGACACATACCCGCACTGCTGTGAGTCATGTGGCAGCGCTCAAAGCAAACGCCCGGTCACATACCCGCACTGCTGTCAGTCAAGTGGCAGCGCTCAAAGCAAACGCCCGGACGCATTCCCGCACTGCTGTCAGTCAAGTGGCAGCGCTCAAAGCAAACGCCCGGTCACATACCGCACTGCTGTCAGTCAAGTGGCAGCGCTCAAAGCAAACGTCCGGTCACATAACCGTACTGCTGTCAGTCAAGTGGCAGCGCTCAAAGCAAACGCCCGGTCACATACCCGCACTGCTGCCAGTCAAGTGGCAGCGCTCAAAGCAAACGCCCGGTCACATACCTGCACTGTTGTCAGTCAAGTGGCAGCGCTCAAAGCAAACGCCCGGTCACATACCCACACTGCTGTCAGTCAAGTGGCAGCGCTCAAAGCAAACGCCCGGTCGCATACCCGCACTGCTGTCAGTCAAGTGGCAGCGCTCAAAGAAAACGCCCGGTCACATACCCGCACTGCTGTCAGTCAAGTGGCAGCGCTCAAAGCAAACTCCCGGTCGCATACCCGCACTGCTGTCAGTCAAGTGGCAGCGTTCAAAGCAAACGCCCGGTCGCTCACCCGCACTGCTGTCAGTCAAGTGGCAGCGCTCAAAGCAAACGCCCGGTCGCATACCCGCACTGCTGTCAGTCAAGTGGCAGCGCTCAAAGCAAACGCCCGGTCGCATACCCCCACTGCTGTCAGTCAAGTGGCAGCGCTCAAAGCAAACGCCTGGTTACATACCCGCACTGTTGTCAGTCAAGTGGCAGCACTCAAAGCAAACGCCCGGTCACATACCCGCACTGCTGTCAGTCAAGTGGCAGCGCTCAAAGCAAACGCCCGCTCGCATACCCGCACTGCTGTCAGTCAAGTGGCAGCGCTCAAAGCAAACGCCCGGTCGCATACCAGCACTGCTGTCAGTCAAGTGGCAGCGCTCAAAGCAAACGCCCGGTCGCATACCCGCACTGCTGTCAGTCAAGTGGCAGCGCTCAAAGCAAACGCCCGGTCACATACCCGCACTGCTGTCAGTCAAGTGGCAGCGCTCAAAGCAAACGCCCGGTCGCATACCCGCAGTGCTGTCAGTCAAGTGGCAGCGCTCAAAACAAACGCCCGGTCGCATACCAGCAGTGCTGTCAGTCAAGTGGCAGCGCTCAAAGCAAACGCCTGGTCACATACCCGCACTACTGTCAGTCAAGTGGCAGCGCTCAAAGCAAACGCCCGGTCGCACAGCCGCACTGCTGTCAGTCAAGTGGCAGCGCTCAAAACAAACGCCCGGTCACATACCCGCACTGCTGTCAGTCAAGTGGCAGCGCTCAAAGCAAACGCCCGGTCATATACCCGCACTGCTGTCAGTCAACTGGCAGCGCTCAAAGCAAACGCCCGGTCACATAACCGCACTGCTGTCAGTCAAGTGGCAGCACTCAAAGCAAACGCCCGGTCGCATACCCGCACTGCTGTCAGTCAAGTGGCAGCGCTCAAAGCAAACGCCCGGTCGCTCACCCGCACTGTTGTCAGTCAAGTGGCAGCACTCAAAGCAAACGCCCGGTCGCATACCCGCACTGCTGTCAGTCAAGTGGCAGCGCTCAAAGCAAACGCCCGGTCGCCTACCCGCACTGCTGTCAGTCAAGTGGCAGCGCTCAAAGCAAACGCCCGGTCACATACCCGCACTGCTGTCAGTCAAGTGGCAGCGCTCAAAGCAAACGCCCGGTCGCATACCCGCACTGCTGTCAGTCAAGTGGCAGCGCTCAAAGCAAACGCCCGGTCACATACCGCACTGCTGTCAGTCAAGTGGCAGCGCTCAAAGCAAACGTCCGGTCACATAACCGCACTGCTGTCAGTCAAGTGGCAGCGCTCAAAGCAAACGCCCGTTCACATACCCTCACTGCTGCCAGTCAAGTGGCAGCGCTCAAAGCAAACGCCCGGTCACATACCCGCACTGTTTTCAGTCAAGTGGCAGCGCTCAAAGCAAACGCCCTGTCACATACCCACACTGCTGTCAGTCAAGTGGCAGCGCTCAAAGCAAACGCCCGGTCGCATACCCGCACTGCTGTCAATCAAGTGGCAGCGCTCAAAGCAAACGCCCGGTCACATACCCGCACTGCTGTCAGTCAAGTGGCAGCGCTCAAAGCAAACGCCGGTCGCATACCCGCACTGCTGTCAGTCAAGTGGCAGCGCTCAAAGCAAACGCCCGTTCGCTCACCCGCACTGCTGTCAGTCAAGTGGCAGCGCTCAAAGCAAACGCCCGGTCGCATACCCGCACTGCTGTCAGTCAAGTGGCAGCGCTCAAAGCAAACGCCCGGTCGCATACCAGCACTGCTGCCAGTCAAGTGGCAGCGTTCAAAGCAAACGCCCGGTCGCATACCCGCACTGCTGTCAGTCAAGTGGCAGCGCTCAAAGCAAACGCCCGGTCACATACCCGCACTGCTGTCAGTCAAGTGGCAGCGCTCAAAGCAAACGCCCGGTCACATACCCGCACTGCTCTCAGTCAAGTGGCAGCGCTCAACGCAAACGCCCGGTCACATACCGCACTGCTGTCAGTCAAGTGGCAGCGCTCAAAGCAAACGTCCGGGCACATAACCGCACTGCTGTCAGTCAAGTGGCAGCGCTCAAAGCAAACGCCCGGTCACATACCCGCACTGCTGCCAGTCAAGTGGCAGCGCTCAAAGCAAACGCCCGGTCACATACCTGCACTGTAGTCAGTCAAGTGGCAGCGCTCAAAGCAAACGCCCGGTCACATACCCACACTGCTGTCAGTCAAGTGCCAGCGCTCAAAGCAAACGCCCGGTCGCATACCCGCACTGCTGTCAGTCAAATGGCAGCGCTCAAAGAAAACGCCCAGTCACATACCCGCACTGCTGTCAGTCAAGTGGCAGCGCTCAAAGCAAACGCCCGGTCGCATACCCGCACTGCTGTCAGTCAAGTGGCAGCGCTCAAAGCAAACGCCCGGTCGCTCACCCGCACTGCTGTCAGTCAAGTGGCAGCGGTCAAAGCAAACGCCCGGTCGCATACCCGCACTGCTGTCAGTCAAGTGGCTGCGCTCAAAGCAAACGCCCGGTCGCATACCCCCACTGCTGTCAGTCAAGTGGCAGCGCTCAAAGCAAACGCCTGGTTACATACCCGCACTGTTGTCAGTCAAGTGGCAGCACTCAAAGCAAACGCCCGGTCACATACCCGCACTGCTGTCAGTCAAGTGGCAGCGCTCAAAGCAAACGCCCGGTCGCATACCCGCACTGCTGTCAGTCAAGTGGCAGCGCTCAAAGCAAACGCCCGGTCGCATACCAGCACTGCTGTCAGTCAAGTGGCAGCGCTCAAAGCAAACGCCCGGTCGCATACCCGCACTGCTGTCAGTCAAGTGGCAGCGCTCAAAGCAAACGCCCGGTCACATACCCGCACTGCTGTCAGTCAAGTGGCAGCGCTCAAAGCAAACGCCCGGTCGCATATCCGCAGTGCTGTCAGTCAAGTGGCAGCGCTCAAAGCAAACGCCCGGTCGCATACCCGCACTGCTGTCAGTCAAGTGGCAGCGCTCAAAGCAAACGCCCGGTCGCATACCCGCACTGCTGTCAGTCAAGTGGCAGCGCTCAAAGCAAACGCCCGGTCGCATACCCGCACTGCTGTCAGTCAAGTGGCAGCGCTCAAAGCAAACGCCCGGTCACATACCCGCACTACTGTCAGTCAAGTGGCAGCGCTCAAAGCCAACGCCCGGTCGCTTACCCGCACTGCTGTCAGTCAAGTGGTAGCGCTCAAAGCAAACGCCCGGTCACATACCCGCACTGCTGTCAGTCATGTGGCAGCGCTCAAAGCAAACGCCCGGTCGCATACCCGCACTGCTGTCAGTCAAGTGGCAGCGCTCAAAGCAAACGCCCGGTAACATACCGCACTGCTGTCAGTCAAGTGGCAGCGCTCAAAGCAAACGTCCGGTCACATAACCGCACTGCTGTCAGTCAAGCGGCAGCGCTCAAAGCAAACGCCCGGTCACATACCCTCACTGCTGCCAGTCAAGTGGCAGCGCTCAAAGCAAACGCCCAGTCACATACCCGCACTGTTGTCAGTCAAGTGGCAGCGCTCAAAGCAAACGCCCAGTCACATACCCACACTGCTGTCAGTCAAGTGGCAGCGCTCAAAGCAAACGCCCGGTCGCATACCCGCACTGCTGTCAGTCAAGTGGCAGCGCTCAAAGCAAACGCCCGGTCACATACCCGCACTGCTGTCAGTCAAGTGGCAGCGCTCAAAGCAAACGCCGGTCGCATACCCGCACTGCTGTCAGTCAAGTGGCAGCGCTCAAAGCAAACGCCCGTTCGCTCACCCGCACTGCTGTCAGTCAAGTGGCAGCGCTCAAAGCAAACGCCCGGTCGCATACCCCCACTGCTGTCAGTCAAATGGCAGTGTTCAAAGCCAACGCCTGGTTACATACCCGCACTGTTGTCAGTCAAGTGGCAGCACTCAAAGCAAACGCCCGGTCACATACCCGCACTGCTGTCAGTCAAGTGGCAGCGCTCAAAGCAAACGCCCGGTCGCATACCCGCACTGCTGTCAGTCAAGTGGCAGCGTCCAAAGCAAACTCCCGGTCGCATACCCGCAGTGCTGTCAGTCAAGTGGCAGCGCTCAAAGCAAACGCCCGGTCGCATACCCGCACTGCTGTCAGTCAAGTGGCAGCGCTCAAAGCAAACGCCCCGTCACATACCCGCACTGCTGTCAGTCAAGTGGCAGTGCTCAAAGCAAACGCCCGGTCGCTTACCCGCACTGCTGTCAGTCAAGTGGCAGCGCTCAAAGCAAACGCCCGTCGCATACCCGCACTGCTGTCAGTCAAGTGGCAGCGCTCAAAGAAAACGCCCGGTCGCATACCCGCACTGCTGTCAGTCAAGTGGCAGCGCTCAAAGCAAACAACCGGTCACATACCCGCACTGCTGCCAGTCAAGTGGCAGCGCTCAAAGCAAACGCCCGGTCGCATACCCGCACTGCTGTCAGTCAAGTGGCAGCGCTCAAAGCAAACGCCCGGTCGCATACCCGCACTGCTGTCAGTCAAGTGGCAGCGCTCAAAGCAAACGCCCGGTCACATACCCGCACTGCTGTCAGTCAAGTGGCAGCGCTCAAAGCAAACGCCCGGTCGCATACCCGCACTGTTGTCAGTCAAGTGGCAGCGCTCAAAGCAAACGCCTGGTTACATACCCGCACTGCTGTCAGTCAAGTGGCAGCGCTCAACGCAAACGCCCGGTCACATAGCCGCACTGCTGTCAGTCAAGTGGCAGCGCTCAAAGCAATCGCCCGGTCGCATACCCGCACTGCTGTCAGTCAAGTGGCAGCGATCAAAGCAAACGCCCGGTCACATACCCGCACTGCTGTCAGTCAAGTGGCAGCACTCAAAGAAAACGGCGGGTCGCATACCCGCACTGCTGTCAGTCAAGTGGCAGCGCTCAAAGCAAACGCCCGGTCGCATACCCGCACTGCTGTCAGTCAAGTGGCAGCGCTCAAAGCAAACGCCCGGTCGCCTACCCGCACTGCTGTCAGTCAAGTGGCAGCGCTCAAAGCAAACGCCCGGTCACATACCAGCACTGCTGTCAGTCAAGTGGCAGCGCTCAAAGCAAACGCCCGGTCACATACCCGCACTGCTGTCAGTCAAGTGGCAGCGCTCAAAGCAAACGCCGGTCACATACCCGCACTGCTGTCAGTCAAGTGGCAGCGCTCAAAGCAAACGCCCGGTCGCTCTCCCGCACTGCTGTCAGTCAAGTGGCAGCGCTCAAAGCAAACGCCCGATCGCATACCCGCACTGCTGTCAGTCAAGTGGCAGCACTCAAAGCAAACGCCCGGTCACATACCCGCACTGCTGTCAGTCAACTGGTAGCGCTCAAAGCAAACGCCCGGTCACATACCCGCACTGCTGTCAGTCAAGTGGAAGCGCTCAAAGCAAACGCCCGGTCGCTCACCCGCACTGCTGTCAGTCAAGTGGCAGCGCTCAAAGCAAACGCCCGGTCACATACCCGCACTGCTGTCAGTCAACTGGCAGCGCTCAAAGCAAACGCCCGGTCACATAACCGCACTGCTGTCAGTCAAGTGGCAGCACTCAAAGCAAACGCCCGGTCGCATACCCGCACTGCTGTCAGTCAAGTGGCAGCGCTCAAAGCAAACGCCCGGTCACATACCCGCACTGCTGTCAGTCAAGTGGCAGCGCTCAAAGCAAACGCCCGGTCACATACCCGCACTGCTGTCAGTTAAGTGGCAGCGCTCAAAGCAAACGCCCGGTCACATACCCGCACTGCTGTCAGTCAACTGGCAGCGCTCAAAGCAAACGCCCGGTCACATAACCGCACTGCTGTCAGTCAAGTGGCAGCACTCAAAGCAAACGCCCGGTCGCATACCCGCACTGCTGTCAGTCAAGTGGCAGCGCTCAAAGCAAACGCCCTGTCACATACCCGCACTGCTGTCAGTCAAGTGGCAGCGCTCAAAGCAAACGCCCGGTCGCTTACCCGCACTGCTGTCAATAAAGTGGCAGCACTCAAAGCAAACGCCCGGTCGCTCACCCGCACTGCTGTCAGTCAAGTGGCAGCGCTCAAAGCAAACGCCCGGTCGCATACCCGCACTGCTGTCAGTCAAGTGGCAGCGCTCAAAGAAAACGCCCAGTCACATACCCGCACTGCTGTCAGTCAAGTGGCAGCGCTCAAAGCAAACGCCCGGTCGCATACCCGCACTGCTGTCAGTCAAGTGGCAGCGCTCAAAGCAAACGCCCGGTCGCTCACCCGCACTGCTGTCAGTCAAGTGGCAGCGCTCAAAGCAAACGCCCGGTCACATACCCGCACTGCTGCCAGTCAAGTGGCAGCGCTCAAAGCAAACGCCTGGTCACATACCTGCACTGTTGTCAGTCAAGTGGCAGCGCTCAAAGCAAACGCCCGGTCACATACCCACACTGCTGTCAGTCAAGTGCCAGCGCTCAAAGCAAACGCCCGGTCGCATACCCGCACTGCTGTCAGTCAAGTGGCAGCGCTCAAAGAAAACGCCCAGTCACATACCCGCACTGCTGTCAGTCAAGTGGCAGCGCTCAAAGCAAACGCCCGGTCGCATACCCGCACTGCTGTCAGTCAAGTGGCAGCGCTCAAAGCAAACGCCCGGTCGCTCACCCGCACTGCTGTCAGTCAAGTGGCAGCGGTCAAAGCAAACGCCCGGTCGCATACCCGCACTGCTGTCAGTCAAGTGGCAGCGCTCAAAGCAAACGCCCGGTCGCATACCCCCACTGCTGTCAGTCAAGTGGCAGCGCTCAAAGCAAACGCCTGGTTACTTACCCGCACTGTTGTCAGTCAAGTGGCAGCACTCAAAGCAAACGCCCGGTCACATACCCGCACTGCTGTCAGTCAAGTGGCAGCGCTCAAAGCAAACGCCCGGTCGCATACCCGCACTGCTGTCAGTCAAGTGGCAGCGCTCAAAGCAAACGCCCGGTCGCATACCAGCACTGCTGTCAGTCAAGTGCCAGCGCTCAAAGCAAACGCCCGGTCGCATACCCGCACTGCTGTCAGTCAAGTGGCAGCGCTCAAAGCAAACGCCCGGTCACATACCCGCACTGCTGTCAGTCAAGTGGCAGCGCTCAAAGCAAACGCCCGGTCGCATATCCGCAGTGCTGTCAGTCAAGTGGCAGCGCTCAAAGCAAACGCCCGGTCGCATACCCGCACTGCTGTCAGTCAAGTGGCAGCGCTCAAAGCAAACGCCCGGTCGCATACCCGCACTGCTGTCAGTCAAGTGGCAGCGCTCAAAGCAAACGCCGGGTCGCATACCCGCACTGCTGTCAGTCAAGTGGCAGCGCTCAAAGAAAACGCCCGGTCACATACCCGCACTACTGTCAGTCAAGTGGCAGCGCTCAAAGCAAACGCCCGGTCGCTTACCCGCACTGCTGTCAGTCAAGTGGTAGCGCTCAAAGCAAACGCCCGGTCACATACCCGCACTGCTGTCAGTCAAGTGGCAGCGCTCAAAGCAAACGCCCGGTCGCATACCCGCACTGCTGTCAGTCAAGTGGCAGCGCTCAAAGCAAACGCCCGGTCACATACCGCACTGCTGTCAGTCAAGTGGCAGCGCTCAAAGCAAACGCCCGGTCACATACCAGCACTGCTGTCAGTCAAGTGGCAGCGCTCAAAGCAAACGCCCGGTCACATACCCGCACTGCTGTCAGTCAAGTGGCAGCGCTCAAAGCAAACGCCGGTCACATACCCGCACTGCTGTCAGTCAAGTGGCAGCGCTCAAAGCAAACGCCCGGTCGCTCTCCCGCACTGCTGTCAGTCAAGTGGCAGCGCTCAAAGCAAACGCCCGATCGCATACCCGCACTGCTGTCAGTCAAGTGGCAGCACTCAAAGCAAACGCCCGGTCACATACCCGCACTGCTGTCAGTCAACTGGTAGCGCTCAAAGCAAACGCCCGGTCACATACCCGCACTGCTGTCAGTCAAGTGGAAGCGCTCAAAGCAAACGCCCGGTCGCTCACCCGCACTGCTGTCAGTCAAGTGGCAGCGCTCAAAGCAAACGCCCGGTCACATACCCGCACAGCTGTCAGTCAACTGGCAGCGCTCAAAGCAAACGCCCGGTCACATAACCGCACTGCTGTCAGTCAAGTGGCAGCACTCAAAGCAAACGCCCGGTCGCATACCCGCACTGCTGTCAGTCAAGTGGCAGCGCTCAAAGCAAACGCCCGGTCACATACCCGCACTGCTGTCAGTCAAGTGGCAGCGCTCAAAGCAAACGCCCGGTCACATACCCGCACTGCTGTCAGTCAAGTGGCAGCGCTCAAAGCAAACGCCCGGTCACATACCCGCACTGCTGACAGTCAACTCGCAGCGCTCAAAGCAAACGCCCGGTCACATAACCGCACTGCTGTCAGTCAAGTGGCAGCACTCAAAGCAAACGCCCGGTCGCATACCCGCACTGCTGTCAGTCAAGTGGCAGCGCTCAAAGCAAACGCCCTGTCACATACCCGCACTGCTGTCAGTCAAGTGGCAGCGCTCAAAGCAAACGCCCGGTCGCTTACCCGCACTGCTGTCAATAAAGTGGCAGCACTCAAAGCAAACGCCCGGTCGCTCACCCGCACTGCTGTCAGTCAAGTGGCAGCGCTCAAAGCAAACGCCCGGTCGCATACCCGCACTGCTGTCAGTCAAGTGGCAGCGCTCAAAGAAAACGCCCAGTCACATTCCCGCACTGCTGTCAGTCAAGTGGCAGCGCTCAAAGCAAACGCCCGGTCGCATACCCGCACTGCTGTCAGTCAAGTGGCAGCGCTCAAAGCAAACGCCCGGTCGCTCACCCGCACTGCTGTCAGTCAAGTGGCAGCGCTCAAAGCAAACGCCCGGTCACATACCCGCACTGCTGCCAGTCAAGTGGCAGCGCTCAAAGCAAACGCCTGGTCACATACCTGCACTGTTGTCAGTCAAGTGGCAGCGCTCAAAGCAAACGCCCGGTCACATACCCACACTGCTGTCAGTCAAGTGCCAGCGCTCAAAGCAAACGCCCGGTCGCATACCCGCACTGCTGTCAGTCAAGTGGCAGCGCTCAAAGAAAACGCCCAGTCACATACCCGCACTGCTGTCAGTCAAGTGGCAGCGCTCAAAGCAAACGCCCGGTCGCATACCCGCACTGCTGTCAGTCAAGTGGCAGCGCTCAAGGCAAACGCCCGATCGCTCACCCGCACTGCTGTCAGTCAAGTGGCAGCGGTCAAAGCAAACGCCCGGTCGCATACTCGCACTGCTGTCAGTCAAGTGGCAGCGCTCAAAGCAAACAGCCCGGTCGCATACCCCCACTGCTGTCAGTCAAGTGGCAGCGCTCAAAGCAAACGCCTGGTTACTTACCCGCACTGTTGTCAGTCAAGTGGCAGCACTCAAAGCAAACGCCCGGTCACATACCCGCACTGCTGTCAGTCAAGTGGCAGCGCTCAAAGCAAACGCCCGGTCGCATACCCGCACTGCTGTCAGTCAAGTGGCAGCGCTCAAAGCAAACGCCCGGTCGCATACCAGCACTGCTGTCAGTCAAGTGGCAGCGCTCAAAGCAAACGCCCGGTCGCTTACCCGCACTGCTGTCAGTCAAGTGGCAGCGCTCAAAGCAAACGCCCGGTCACATACCCGCACTGCTGTCAGTCAAGTGGCAGCGCTCAAAGCAAACGCCCGGTCGCATATCCGCAGTGCTGTCAGTCAAGTGGCAGCGCTCAAAGCAAACGCCCGGTCGCATACCCGCACTGCTGTCAGTCAAGTGGCAGCGCTCAAAGCAAACGCCCGGTCGCATACCCGCACTGCTGTCAGTCAAGTGGCAGCGCTCAAAGCAAACGCCGGGTCGCATACCCGCACTGCTGTCAGTCAAGTGGCAGCGCTCAAAGCAAACGCCCGGTCACATACCCGCACTACTGTCAGTCAAGTGGCAGCGCTCAAAGCAAACGCCCGGTCGCTTACCCGCACTGCTGTCAGTCAAGTGGTAGCGCTCAAAGCAAACGCCCGGTCACATACCCGCACTGCTGTCAGTCAAGTGGCAGCGCTCAAAGCAAACGCCCGGTCGCATACCCGCACTGTTGTCAGTCAAGTGGCAGCGCTCAAAGCAAACGCCCGGTCACATACCGCACTGCTGTCAGTCAAGTGGCAGCGCTCAAAGCAAACGTCCGGTCACATAACCGCACTGCTGTCAGTCAAGTGGCAGCGCTCAAAGCAAACGCCCGGTCACATACCCTCACTGCTGCCAGTCAAGTGGCAGCGCTCAAAGCAAACGCCCGGTCACATACCCGCACTGTTGTCAGTCAAGTGGCAGCGCTCAAAGCAAACGCCCAGTCACATACCCACTCTGCTGTCAGTCAAGTGGCAGCGCTCAAAGCAAACGCCCGGTCGCATACCCGCACTGCTCTCAGTCAAGTGGCAGCGCTCAAAGCAAACGCCCGGTCGCATACCCGCACTGCTGTCAGTCAAGTGGCAGCGCTCAAAGAAAACGCCCGGTCGCATACCCGCACTGCTGTCAGTCAAGTGGCAGCGCTCAAAGCAAACAACCGGTCACATACCCGCACTGCTGCCAGTCAAGTCGCAGCGCTCAAAGCAAACGCCCGGTCGCATACCCGCACTGCTGTCAGTCAAGTGGCAGCGCTCAAAGCAAACGCCCGGTCGCATACCCGCACTGCTGTCAGTCAAGTGGCAGCGCTCAAAGCAAACGCCCGGTCACATACCCGCACTGCTGTCAGTCAAGTGGCAGCGCTCAAAGCAAACGCCCTGTCGCATACCCGCACTGTTGTCAGTCAAGTGGCAGCGCTCAATGCAAACGCCCGGTCACATACCCGCACTACTGTCAGTCAAGTGGCAGCGCTCAAAGCAAACGCCCGGTCTCTTACCCGCACTGCTGTCAGTCAAGTGGTAGCGCTCAAAGCAAACGCCCGGTCACATACCCGCACTGCTGTCAGTCATGTGGCAGCGCTCAAAGCAAACGCCCGGTCGCATACCCGCACTGCTTTCAGTCAAGTGGCAGCGCTCAAAGCAAACGCCCGGTCACATACCGCACTGCTGTCAGTCAAGTGGCAGCGCTCAAAGCAAACGTCCGGTCACATAACCCCACTGCTGTCAGTCAAGTGGCAGCGCTCAAAGCAAACGCCCGGTCACATACCCTCACTGCTGCCAGTCAAGTGGCAGCGCTCAAAGCAAACGCCCGGTCACATACCCGCACTGTTGTCAGTCAAGTGGCAGCGCTCAAAGCAAACGCCCAGTCACATACCCACACTGCTGTCAGTCAAGTGGCAGCGCTCAAAGCAAACGCCCGGTCGCATACCCGCACTGCTGTCAGTCAAGTGGCAGCGCTCAAAGCAAACGCCCGGTCGCATACCCGCACTGCTGTCAGTCAAGTGGCAGCGCTCAAAGAAAACGCCCGGTCGCATACCCGCACTGCTGTCAGTCAAGTGGCAGCGCTCAAAGCAAACAACCGGTCACATACCCGCACTGCTGCCAGTCAAGTGGCAGCGCTCAAAGCAAACGCCCGGTCGCATACCCGCACTGCTGTCAGTCAAGTGGCAGCGCTCAAAGCAAACGCCCGGTCGCATACCCGCACTGCTGTCAGTCAAGTGGCAGCGCTCAAAGCAAACGCCCGGTCACATACCCGCACTGCTGTCAGTCAAGTGGCAGCGCTCAAAGCAAACGCCCGGTCGCATACCCGCACTGCTGTCAGTCTTGTGGCAGCGCTCAACGCAAACGCCCGGTCACATAGCCGCACTGCTGTCAGTCAAGTGGCAGCGCTCAAAGCAATCGCCCGGTCGCATACCCGCACTGCTGTCAGTCAAGTGGCAGCGATCAAAGCAAACGCCCGGTCACATACCCGCACTGCTGTCAGTCAAGTGGCAGCACTCAAAGCAAACGCCGGGTCGCATACCCGCACTGCTGTCAGTCAAGTGGCAGCGCTCAAAGCAAACGCCCGGTCGCATACCCGCACTGCTGTCAGTCAAGTGGCAGCGCTCAACGCAAACGCCCGGTCACATACCCGCACTGCTGTCAGTCAAGTGGCAGCGCTCAAAGCAAACGCCCGGTCGCATACCCGCACTGCTGTCAGTCAAGTGGCAGCGCTCAAAGCAAACGCCCGGTCGCCTACCCGCACTGCTGTCAGTCAAGTGGCAGCGCTCAAAGCAAACGCCCGGTCACATACCAGCACTGCTGTCAGTCAAGTGGCAGCGCTCAAAGCAAACGCCCGGTCACATACCCGCACTGCTGTCAGTCAAGTGGCAGCGCTCAAAGCAAACGCCGGTCACATACCCGCACTGCTGTCAGTCAAGTGGCAGCGCTCAAAGCAAACGCCCGGTCGCTCTCCCGCACTGCTGTCAGTCAAGTGGCAGCGCTCAAAGCAAACGCCCGGTCGCATACCCGCACTGCTGTCAGTCAAGTGGCAGCACTCAAAGCAAACGCCCGGTCACATACCCGCACTGCTGTCAGTCAACTGGTAGCGCTCAAAGCAAACGCCCGGTCACATACCCGCACTGCTGTCAGTCAAGTGGTAGCGCTCAAAGCAAACGCCCGGTCGCTCACCCGCACTGCTGTCAGTCAAGTGGCAGCGCTCAAAGCAAACGCCCGGTCACATACCCGCACTGCTGTCAGTCAACTGGCAGCGCTCAAAGCAAACGCCCGGTCACATAACCGCTCTGCTGTCAGTCAAGTGGCAGCACTCAAAGCAAACGCCCGGTCGCATACCCGCACTGCTGTCAGTCAAGTGGCAGCGCTCAAAGCAAACGCCCGGTCACATACCCCCACTGCTGTCAGTCAAGTGGCAGCGCTCAAAGCAAACGCCCGGTCACATACCCGCACTGCTGTCAGTCAAGTGGCAGCGCTCAAAGCAAACGCCCGGTCACATACCCGCACTGCTGTCAGTCAACTGGCAGCGCTCAAAGCAAACGCCCGGTCACATAACCGCACTGCTGTCAGTCAAGTGGCAGCACTCAAAGCAAACGCCCGGTCGCATACCCGCACTGCTGTCAGTCAAGTGGCAGCGCTCAAAGCAAACGCCCGGTCACATACCCGCACTGCTGTCAGTCAAGTGGCAGCGCTCAAAGCAAACGCCCGGTCGCTTACCCGCACTGCTGTCAATAAAGTGGCAGCACTCAAAGCAAACGCCCGGTCGCTCACCCGCACTGCTGTCAGTCAAGTGGCAGCGCTCAAAGCAAACGCCCGGTCGCATACCCGCACTGCTGTCAGTCAAGTGGCAGCGCTCAAAGCAAACGCCCGGTCACATAACCGCACTGCTGTCAGTCAAGTGGCAGCGCTCAAAGCAAACGCCCGGTCGCTTACCCGCACTGCTGTCAATCAAGTGGCAGCGCTCAAAGCAAACGCCGGTCGCTCACCCGCACTGCTGTCAGTCAAGTGGCAGCGCTCAAAGCAAACGCCCGGTCGCATACCCGCACTGCTGTCAGTCAAGTGGCAGCGCTCAAAGCAAACGCCCGGTCGCATACCCCCACTGCTGTCAGTCAAGTGGCAGCGCTCAAAGCAAACGGCTGGTTACATACCCGCACTGTTGTCAGTCAAGTTGCAGCACCCAAAGCAAACGCCCGGTCACATACCCGCACTGCTGTCAGTCAAGTGGCAGCGCTCAAAGCAAACGCCCGGTCGCATACCAGCACTGCTGTCAGTCAAGTGGCAGCGCTCAAAGCAATCGCCCGGTCGCATACCCGCACTGCTGTCAGTCAAGTGGCAGCGCTCAAAGCAAACGCCCAGTCACATACCCGCACTGCTGTCAGTCAAGTGGCAGCGTTCAAAGCAAACGCCCGGTCGCATACCCGCAGAGCTGTCAGTCAAGTGGCAGCTCTCAAAGCAAACGCCCGGTCGCATACCCGCACTGCTGTCAGTCAAGTGGCAGCGCTCAAAGCAAACGCCCGGTCACATACCCGCACTGCTGTCAGTCAAGTGGCAGCGCTCAAAGCAAACGCCCGGTCGCTTACCCGCACTGCTGTCAGTCAAGTGGTAGCGCTCAAAGCAAACGCAAGGTCGCACACACGCACTGCTGTCAGTCAAGTGGCAGCGCTCAAAGCAAACGCCCGGTCACATACCCGCACTGCTGTCAGTCAAGTGGCAGCGCTCAAAACAAACGCCCGGTCGCATACCCGCACTGCTGTCAGTCAAGTGGCAGCGCTCAAAGAAAACGCCGGTCGCATACCCGCACTGCTGTCAGTCAAATGGCAGCGCTCAAAGCAAATGCCCGGTCACATACCCGCACTGCTGCCAGTCAAGTGGCAGCGCTCAAAGCAAACGCCCGGTCGCATACCCGCACTGCTGTCAGTCAAGTGGCAGCGCTCAAAGCAAACGCCCGGTCACATACCCGCACTGCTGTCAGTCAAGTGGCAGCGCTCAAAGAAAACGCCCGCTCGCATACCCGCACTGTTGTCAGTCAAGTGGCAGCGCTCAAAGCAAACGCCTGGTTACATACCCGCACTGCTGTCAGTCAAGTGGCAGCGCTCAACGCAAACGCCCGGTCACATACCCGCACTGCTGTCAGTCAAGTGGCAGCGCTCAAAGCAATCGCCCGGTCGCATACCCGCACTGCTGTCAGTCAAGTGGCAGCGCTCAAAGCAAACGCCCGGTCACATACCCGCACTGCTGTCAGTCAAGTGGCAGCACTCAAAGCAAACGCCCGGTCACATACCCGCACTGCTGTCAGTCAAGTTGCAGCACTCAAAGCAAACGCCCGGTCACACACCCGCACTGCTGTTAGTCAAGTGGCAGCGCTCAAAACAAACGCCCGGTCACACACCCGCACTGCTGTCAGTCAAGTGGCAGCGCTCAAAGCAAACGCCCGGTCACACACCCGCACTGCTGTCAGTCAAGTGGCAGCGCGCAAAGCAAACGCCCGGTCACATACCCGCACTGCTGTCAGTCAAGTGGCAGCGTTCAAACCAAACGCCCGGTCACATACCCGCACTGCTGCCAGTCATGTGGTAGCGCTCAAAGCAAACGCCCGGTCACATACCCGCACTGCTGTCAGTCAAGTGGCAGCGCTCAAAGCAAACGCCCGGTCACATATCCGCACTGCTGTCAATCAAGTGGCAGCGCTCAAAGCAAACGCCCGAACACATACCCGCACTGCTGTCAGTCAAGTGGCAGCGCTCTAAGCAAACGCCCGGTCACATACTCGCACTGCTGTCAGTCAAGTGGCAGCGCTCAAAGCAAACGCCCGGTCACATACCCGCACAGCTGTCAGTCAAGTGGCAGCGATGAAAGCAAACGCCCGGCCACACAACCGCACTGCTGTCAGTCAAGGGGCAGCACTCAAAGCAAACGACCGGACACACACCCGCACTGCTGTCAGTCAAGTGGCAGCGCTCAAAGCAAACGCCCGGTCGCATACCCGCACTGCTGTCAGTCAAGTGGCAGCGCTCAAAGCAAACGCCCGGACACATACCCGCACTGCTGTGAGTCAAGTGGCAGCGCTCAAAGCAAACGCCCGGTCACATACCCGCACTGCTGTCAGTCAAGTGGCAGCGCTCAAAGCAAACGCCCGGACGCATTCCCGCACTGCTGTCAGTCAAGTGGCAGCGCTCAAAGCAAACGCCCGGTCACATACCGCACTGCTGTCAGTCAAGTGGCAGCGCTCAAAGCAAACGTCCGGTCACATAACCGCACTGCTGTCAGTCAAGTGGCAGCGCTCAAAGCAAACGCCCGGTCACATACCCGCACTGCTGCCATTCAAGTGGCAGCGCTCAAAGCAAACGCCCGGTCACATACCTGCACTGTTGTCAGTCAAGTGGCAGCGCTCAAAGCAAACGCCCGGTCACATACCCACACTGCTGTCAGTCAAGTGGCAGCGGTCAAAGCAAACGCCCGGTCGCATACCCGCACTGCTGTCAGTCAAGTGGCAGCGCTCAAAGCAAACGCCCGGTCGCATACCAGCACTGCTCTCAGTCAAGTGGCAGCGCTCAAAGCAAACGCCCGGTCGCATACCCGCACTGCTGTCAGTCAAGTGGCAGCGCTCAAAGCAAACGCCCGGTCACATACCCGCACTGCTGTCAGTCAAGTGGCAGCGCTCAAAGCAAACGCCCGGTCGCATATCCGCAGTGCTGTCAGTCAAGTGGCAGCGCTCAAAGCAAACGCCCGGTCGCATACCCGCACTGCTGTCAGTCAAGTGGCAGCGCTCAAAGCAAACGCCCGGTCGCATACCCGCACTGCTGTCAGTCAAGTGGCAGCGCTCAAAGCAAACGCCCGGTCGCATACCCGCACTGCTGTCAGTCAAGTGGCAGCGCTCAAACAAACGCCCGGTCACATACCCGCACTACTGTCAGTCAAGTGGCAGCGCTCAAAGCAAACGCCCGGTCGCTTACCCGCACTGCTGTCAGTCAAGTGGTAGCGCTCAAAGCAAACGCCCGGTCACATACCCGCACTGCTGTCAGTCAAGTGGCAGCGCTCAAAGCAAACGCCCGGTCGCATACCCGCACTGCTGTCAGTCAAGTGGCAGCGCTCAAAGCAAACGCCCGGTCGCATACCCGCACTGCTGTCAGTCAAGTGGCAGCGCTCAAAGCAAACGCCCGGTCGCTCACCCGCACTGCTGTCAGTCAAGTGGCAGCGGTCAAAGCAAACGCCCATCGCATACCCGCACTGCTGTCAGTCAAGTGGCAGCGCTCAAAGCAAACGCCCGGTCGCATACCCCCACTGCTGTCAGTCAAGTGGCAGCGCTCAAAGCAAACGCCTGGTTACATACCCGCACTGTCAGTCAAGTGGCAGCACTGAAAGCAAACGCCCGGTCACATACCCGCACTGCTGTCAGTCAAGTGGCAGCGCTCAAAGCAAACGCCCGGTCGCATACCCGCACTGCTGTCAGTCAAGTGGCAGCGCTCAAAGCAAACGCCCGGTCGCATACCAGCACTGCTGTCAGTCAAGTGGCAGCGCTCAAAGCAAACGCCCGGTCGCATACCCGCACTGCTGTCAGTCAAGTGGCAGCGCTCAAAGCAAACGCCCGGTCACATACCCGCACTGCTGTCAGTCAAGTGGCAGCGCTCTAAGCAAACGCCCGGTCGCATATCCGCAGTGCTGTCACTCAAGTGGCAGCGCTCAAAGCAAACGCCCGGTCGCATACCCGCACTGCTGTCAGTCAAGTGGCAGCGCTCAAAGCAAACGCCCGGTCGCATACCCGCACTGCTGTCAGTCAAGTGGCAGCGCTCAAAGCAAACGCCCGGTCGCATACCCGCACTGCTGTCAGTCAAGTGGCAGCGCTCAAAGCAAACGCCCGGTCACATGCCCGCCCTACTGTCAGTCAAGTGGCAGCGCTCAAAGCAAACGCCCGGTCGCTTACCCGCACTGCTGTCAGTCAAGTGGTAGCGCTCAAAGCAAACGCCCGGTCACATACCCGCACTGCTGTCAGTCAAGTGGCAGCGCTCAAAGCAAACGCCCGGTCGCATACCCGCACTGCTGTCAGTCAAGTGGCAGCGCTCAAAGCAAACGCCCGGTCACATACCGCACTGCTGTCAGTCAAGTGGCAGCGCTCAAAGCAAACGTCCGGTCACATAACCGCACTGCTGTCAGTCAAGTGGCAGCGCTCAAAGCAAACGCCCGGTCACATACCCTCACTGCTGCCAGTCAAGTGGCAGCGCTCAAAGCAAACGCCCGGTCACATACCCGCACTGTTGTCAGTCAAGTGGCAGCGCTAAAAGCAAACGCCCAGTCACATACCCACACTGCTGTCAGTCAAGTGGCAGCGCTCAAAGCAAACGCCCGGTCGCATACCCGCACTGCTGTCAGTCAAGTGGCAGCGCTCAAAGCAAACGCCCGGTCACATACCCGCACTGCTGTCAGTCAAGTGGCAGCGCTCAAAGCAAACGCCGGTCGCATACCCGCACTGCTGTCAGTCAAGTGGCAGCGCTCAAAGCAAACGCCCGTTCGCTCACCCGCACTGCTGTCAGTCAAGTGGCAGCGCTCAAAGCAAACGCCCGGTCGCATACCCGCACTGCTGTCAGTCAAGTGGCAGCGCTCAAAGCAAACGCCCGGTCGCATACCCCCACTGCTGTCAGTCAAATGGCAGCGTTCAAAGCCAACGCCTGGTTACATACCCGCACTGTTGTCAGTCAAGTGGCAGCACTCAAAGCAAATGCCCGGTCACATACCCGCACTGCTGTCAGTCAAGTGGCAGCGCTCAAAGCAAACGCCCGGTCGCATACCCGCACTGCTGTCAGTCAAGTGGCAGCGCTCAAAGCAAACTCCCGGTCGCATACCCGCAGTGCTGTCAGTCAAGTGGCAGCGCTCAAAGCAAACGCCCGGTCGCATACCCGCACTGCTGTCAGTCAAGTGGCAGCGCTCAAAGCAAACGCCCGGTCACATACCCGCACTGCTGTCAGTCAAGTGGCAGCGCTCAAAGCAAACGCCCGGTCGCTTACCCGCACTGCTGTCAGTCAAGTGGCAGCGCTCAAAGCAAACGCCCGGTCGCATACCCGCACTGCTGTCAGTCAAGTGGCAGCGCTCAAAGAAAACGCCCGGTCGCATACCCGCACTGCTGTCAGTCAAGTGGCAGCGCTCAAAGCAAACAACCCGTCACATACCCGCACTGCTGCCAGTCAAGTGGCAGCGCTCAAAGCAAACGCCCGGTCGCATACCCGCACTGCTGTCAGTCAAGTGGCAGCGCTCAAAGCAAACGCCCGGTCGCATACCCGCACTGCTGTCAGTCAAGTGGCAGCGCTCAAAGCAAACGCCCGGTCACATACCCGCACTGCTGTCAGTCAAGTGGCAGCGCTCAAAGCAAACGCCCGGTCGCATACCCGCACTGTTGTCAGTCAAGTGGCAGCGCTCAAAGCAAACGCCTGGTTACATACCCGCACTGCTGTCAGTCAAGTGGCAGCGCTCAACGCAAACGCCCGGTCACATAGCCGCACTGCTGTCAGTCAAGTGGCAGCGCTCAACGCAAACGCCCGGTCACATACCCGCACTGCTGTCAGTCAAGTGGCAGCGCTCAAAGCAAACGCCCGGTCGCATACCCGCACTGCTGTCAGTCAAGTGGCAGCGCTCAAAGCAAACGCCCGGTCACATACCCGCACTGCTGTCAGTCAAGTGGCAGCGCTCAACGCAAACGCCCGGTCACATACCCGCACTGCTGTCAGTCAAGTGGCAGCGCTCAAAGCAAACGCCCGGTCGCATACCCGCACTGCTGTCAGTCAAGTGGCAGCGCTCAAAGCAAACGCCCGGTCGCCTACCCGCACTGCTGTCAGTCAAGTGGCAGCGCTCAAAGCAAACGCCCGGTCACATACCAGCACTGCTGTCAGTCAAGTGGCAACGCTCAAAGCAAACGCCCGGTCACATACCCGCACTGCTGTCAGTCAAGTGGCAGCGCTCAAAGCAAACGCCGGTCACATACCCGCACTGCTGTCAGTCAAGTGGCAGCGCTCAAAGCAAACGCCCGGTCGCTCTCCCGCACTGCTGTCAGTCAAGTGGCAGCGCTCAAAGCAAACGCCCGATCGCATACCCGCACTGCTGTCAGTCAAGTGGCAGCACTCAAAGCAAACGCCCGGTCACATACCCGCACTGCTGTCAGTCAACTGGTAGCGCTCAAAGCAAACGCCCGGTCACATACCCGCACTGCTGTCAGTCAAGTGGAAGCGCTCAAAGCAAACGCCCGGTCGCTCACCCGCACTGCTGTCAGTCAAGTGGCAGCGCTCAAAGCAAACGCCCGGTCACATACCCGCACTGCTGTCAGTCAACTGGCAGCGCTCAAAGCAAACGCCCGGTCACATAACCGCACTGCTGTCAGTCAAGTGGCAGCACTCAAAGCAAACGCCCGGTCGCATACCCGCACTGCTGTCAGTCAAGTGGCAGCGCTCAAAGCAAACGCCCGGTCACATACCCGCACTGCTGTCAGTCAAGTGGCAGCGCTCAAAGCAAACGCCCGGTCACATAATGGCACTGCTGTCAGTCAAGTGGCAGCGCTCAAAGCAAACGCCCGGTCACATACCCGCACTGCTGACAGTCAACTGGCAGCGCTCAAAGCAAACGCCCGGTCACATAACCGCACTGCTGTCAGTCAAGTGGCAGCACTCAAAGCAAACGCCCGGTCGCATACCCGCACTGCTGTCAGTCAAGTGGCAGCGCTCAAAGCAAACGCCCTGTCACATACCCGCACTGCTGTCAGTCAAGTGGCAGCGCTCAAAGCAAACGCCCGGTCGCTTACCCGCACTGCTGTCAATAAAGTGGCAGCACTCAAAGCAAACGCCCGGTCGCTCACCCGCACTGCTGTCAGTCAAGTGGCAGCGCTCAAAGCAAACGCCCGGTCGCATACCCGCACTGCTGTCAGTCAAGTGGCAGCGCTCAAAGAAAACGCCCAGTCACATTCCCGCACTGCTGTCAGTCAAGTGGCAGCGCTCAAAGCAAACGCCCGGTCGCATACCCGCACTGCTGTCAGTCAAGTGGCAGCGCTCAAAGCAAACGCCCGGTCGCTCACCCGCACTGCTGTCAGTCAAGTGGCAGCGCTCAAAGCAAACGCCCGGTCACATACCCGCACTGCTGCCAGTCAAGTGGCAGCGCTCAAAGCAAACGCCTGGTCACATACCTGCACTGTTGTCAGTCAAGTGGCAGCGCTCAAAGCAAACGCCCGGTCACATACCCACACTGCTGTCAGTCAAGTGCCAGCGCTCAAAGCAAACGCCCGGTCGCATACCCGCACTGCTGTCAGTCAAGTGGCAGCGCTCAAAGAAAACGCCCAGTCACATACCTGCACTGCTGTCAGTCAAGTGGCAGCGCTCAAAGCAAACGCCCGGTCGCATACCCGCACTGCTGTCAGTCAAGTGGCAGCGCTCAAGGCAAACGCCCGATCGCTCACCCGCACTGCTGTCAGTCAAGTGGCAGCGGTCAAAGCAAACGCCCGGTCGCATACTCGCACTGCTGTCAGTCAAGTGGCAGCGCTCAAAGCAAACGCCCGGTCGCATACCCCCACTGCTCTCAGTCAAGTGGCAGCGCTCAAAGCAAACGCCTGGTTACTTACCCGCACTGTTGTCAGTCAAGTGGCAGCACTCAAAGCAAACGCCCGGTCACATACCCGCACTGCTGTCAGTCAAGTGGCAGCGCTCAAAGCAAACGCCCGGTCGCATACCCGCACTGCTGTCAGTCAAGTGGCAGCGCTCAAAGCAAACGCCCGGTCGCATACCAGCACTGCTGTCAGTCAAGTGGCAGCGCTCAAAGCAAACGCCCGGTCACATACCAGCACTGTTGTCAGTCAAGTGGCAGCGCTCAAAGCAAACGCCCGGTCGCATACCCGCACTGCTGTCAGTCAAGTGGCAGCGCTCAAAGCAAACGCCCTGTCACATACCCGCACTGCTGTCAGTCAAGTGGCAGCGCTCAAAGCAAACGCCCGGTCGCTTACCCGCACTGCTGTCAATAAAGTGGCATTACTCAAAGCAAACGCCCGGTCGCTCACCCGCACTGCTGTCAGTCAAGTGGCAGCGCTCAAAGCAAACGCCCGGTCGCATACCCGCACTGCTGTCAGTCAAGTGGCAGCGCTCAAAGAAAACGCCCAGTCACATTCCCGCACTGCTGTCAGTCAAGTGGCAGCGCTCAATACAAACGCCCGGTCGCATACCCGCACTGCTGTCAGTCAAGTGGCAGCGCTCAAAGCAAACGCCCGGTCGCTCACCCGCACTGCTGTCAGTCAAGTGGCAGCGCTCAAAGCAAACGCCCGGTCACATACCCGCACTGCTGCCAGTCAAGTGGCAGCGCTCAAAGCAAACGCCTGGTCACATACCTGCACTGTTGTCAGTCAAGTGGCAGCGCTCAAAGCAAACGCCCGGTCACATACCCACACTGCTGTCAGTCAAGTGCCAGCGCTCAAAGCAAACGCCCGGTCGCATACCCGCACTGCTGTCAGTCAAGTGGCAGCGCTCAAAGAAAACGCCCAGTCACATACCCGCACTGCTGTCAGTCAAGTGGCAGCGCTCAAAGCAAACTACCGGTCGCATACCCGCACTGCTGTCAGTCAAGTGGCAGCGCTCAAGGCAAACGCCCGATCGCTCACCCGCACTGCTGTCAGTCAAGTGGCAGCGGTCAAAGCAAACGCCCGGTCGCATACTCGCACTGCTGTCAGTCAAGTGGCAGCGCTCAAAGCAAACGCCCGGTCGCATACCCCCACTGCTGTCAGTCAAGTGGCAGCCCTCAAAGCAAACGCCTGGTTACCTACCCGCACTGTTGTCAGTCAAGTGGCAGCACTCAAAGCAAACGCCCGGTCACATACCCGCACTGCTGTCAGTCAAGTGGCAGCGCTCAAAGCAAACGCCCGGTCGCATACCCGCACTGCTGTCAGTCAAGTGGCAGCGCTCAAAGCAAACGCCCGGTCGCATACCAGCACTGCTGTCAGTCAAGTGGCAGCGCTCAAAGCAAACGCCCGGTCGCTTACCCGCACTGCTGTCAGTCAAGTGGCAGCGCTCAAAGCAAACGCCCGGTCACATACCCGCACTGCTGTCAGTCAAGTGGCAGCGCTCAAAGCAAACGCCCGGTCGCATATCCGCAGTGCTGTCAGTCAAGTGGCAGCGCTCAAAGCAAACGCCCGGTCGCATACCCGCACTGCTGTCAGTCAAGTGGCAGCGCTCAAAGCAAACGCCCGGTCGCATACCCGCACTGCTGTCAGTCAAGTGGCAGCGCTCAAAGCAAACGCCGGGTCGCATACCCGCACTGCTGTCAGTCAAGTGGCAGCGCTCAAAGCAAACGCCCGGTCACATACCCGCACTACTGTCAGTCAAGTGGCAGCGCTCAAAGCAAACGCCCGGTCGCTTACCCGCACTGCTGTCAGTCAAGTGGTAGCGCTCAAAGCAAACGCCCGGTCACATACCCGCACTGCTGTCAGTCAAGTGGCAGCGCTCAAAGCAAACGCCCGGTCGCATACCCGCACTGTTGTCAGTCAAGTGGCAGCGCTCAAAGCAAACGCCCGGTCACATACCGCACTGCTGTCAGTCAAGTGGCAGCGCTCAAAGCAAACGTCCGGTCACATAACCGCACTGCTGTCAGTCAAGTGGCAGCGCTCAAAGCAAACGCCCGGTCACATACCCTCACTGCTGCCAGTCAAGTGGCAGCGCTCAAAGCAAACGCCCGGTCACATACCCGCACTGTTGTCAGTCAAGTGGCAGCGCTCAAAGCAAACGCCCAGTCACATACCCACTCTGCTGTCAGTCAAGTGGCAGCGCTCAAAGCAAACGCCCGGTCGCATACCCGCACTGCTGTCAGTCAAGTGGCAGCGCTCAAAGCAAACGCCCGGTCGCATACCCGCACTGCTGTCAGTCAAGTGGCAGCGCTCAAAGAAAACGCCCGGTCGCATACCCGCACTGCTGTCAGTCAAGTGGCAGCGCTCAAAGCAAACAACCGGTCACATACCCGCACTGCTGCCAGTCAAGTCGCAGCGCTCAAAGCAAACGCCCGGTCGCATACCCGCACTGCTGTCAGTCAAGTGGCAGCGCTCAAAGCAAACGCCCGGTCGCATACCCGCACTGCTGTCAGTCAAGTGGCAGCGCTCAAAGCAAACGCCCGGTCACATACCCGCACTGCTGTCAGTCAAGTGGCAGCGCTCAAAGCAAACGCCCTGTCGCATACCCGCACTGTTGTCAGTCAAGTGGCAGCGGTCAATGCAAACGCCCGGTCACATACCCGCACTACTGTCAGTCAAGTGGCAGCGCTCAAAGCAAACGCCCGGTCTCTTACCCGCACTGCTGTCAGTCAAGTGGTAGCGCTCAAAGCAAACGCCCGGTCACATACCCGCACTGCTGTCAGTCATGTGGCAGCGCTCAAAGCAAACGCCCGGTCGCATACCCGCACTGCTGTCAGTCAAGTGGCAGCGCTCAAAGCAAACGCCCGGTCACATACCGCACTGCTGTCAGTCAAGTGGCAGCGCTCAAAGCAAACGTCCGGTCACATAACCCCACTGCTGTCAGTCAAGTGGCAGCGCTCAAAGCAAACGCCCGGTCACATACCCTCACTGCTGCCAGTCAAGTGGCAGCGCTCAAAGCAAACGCCCGGTCACATACCCGCACTGTTGTCAGTCAAGTGGCAGCGCTCAAAGCAAACGCCCAGTCACATACCCACACTGCTGTCAGTCAAGTGGCAGCGCTCAAAGCAAACGCCCGGTCGCATACCCGCACTGCTGTCAGTCAAGTGGCAGCGCTCAAAGCAAACGCCCGGTCGCATACCCGCACTGCTGTCAGTCAAGTGGCAGCGCTCAAAGAAAACGCCCGGTCGCATACCCGCACTGCTGTCAGTCAAGTGGCAGCGCTCAAAGCAAACAACCGGTCACATACCCGCACTGCTGCCAGTCAAGTGGCAGCGCTCAAAGCAAACGCCCGGTCGCATACCCGCACTGCTGTCAGTCAAGTGGCAGCGCTCAAAGCAAACGCCCGGTCGCATACCCGCACTGCTGTCAGTCAAGTGGCAGCGCTCAAAGCAAACGCCCGGTCACATACCCGCACTGCTGTCAGTCAAGTGGCAGCGCTCAAAGCAAACGCCCGGTCGCATACCCGCACTGCTGTCAGTCTTGTGGCAGCGCTCAACGCAAACGCCCGGTCACATAGCCGCACTGCTGTCAGTCAAGTGGCAGCGCTCAAAGCAATCGCCCGGTCGCATACCCGCACTGCTGTCAGTCAAGTGGCAGCGATCAAAGCAAACGCCCGGTCACATACCCGCACTGCTGTCAGTCAAGTGGCAGCACTCAAAGCAAACGCCGGGTCGCATACCCGCACTGCTGTCAGTCAAGTGGCAGCGCTCAAAGCAAACGCCCGGTCGCATACCCGCACTGCTGTCAGTCAAGTGGCAGCGCTCAACGCAAACGCCCGGTCACATACCCGCACTGCTGTCAGTCAAGTGGCAGCGCTCAAAGCAAACGCCCGGTCGCATACCCGCACTGCTGTCAGTCAAGTGGCAGCGCTCAAAGCAAACGCCCGGTCGCCTACCCGCACTGCTGTCAGTCAAGTGGCAGCGCTCAAAGCAAACGCCCGGTCACATACCAGCACTGCTGTCAGTCAAGTGGCAGCGCTCAAAGCAAACGCCCGGTCACATACCCGCACTGCTGTCAGTCAAGTGGCAGCGCTCAAAGCAAACGCCGGTCACATACCCGCACTGCTGTCAGTCAAGTGGCAGCGCTCAAAGCAAACGCCCGGTCGCTCTCCCGCACTGCTGTCAGTCAAGTGGCAGCGCTCAAAGCAAACGCCCGGTCGCATACCCGCACTGCTGTCAGTCAAGTGGCAGCACTCAAAGCAAACGCCCGGTCACATACCCGCACTGCTGTCAGTCAACTGGTAGCGCTCAAAGCAAACGCCCGGTCACATACCCGCACTGCTGTCAGTCAAGTGGTAGCGCTCAAAGCAAACGCCCGGTCGCTCACCCGCACTGCTGTCAGTCAAGTGGCAGCGCTCAAAGCAAACGCCCGGTCACATACCCGCACTGCTGTCAGTCAACTGGCAGCGCTCAAAGCAAACGCCCGGTCACATAACCGCTCTGCTGTCAGTCAAGTGGCAGCACTCAAAGCAAACGCCCGGTCGCATACCCGCACTGCTGTCAGTCAAGTGGCAGCGCTCAAAGCAAACGCCCGGTCACATACCCCCACTGCTGTCAGTCAAGTGGCAGCGCTCAAAGCAAACGCCCGGTCACATACCCGCACTGCTGTCAGTCAAGTGGCAGCGCTCAAAGCAAACGCCCGGTCACAAACCCGCACTGCTGTCAGTCAAGTGGCAGCGCTCAAAGCAAACGCCCGGTCGCTTACCCGCACTGCTGTCAATAAAGTGGCAGCACTCAAAGCAAACGCCCGGTCGCTCACCCGCACTGCTGTCAGTCAAGTGGCAGCGCTCAAAGCAAACGCCCGGTCGCATACCCGCACTGCTGTCAGTCAAGTGGCAGCGCTCAAAGCAAACGCCCGGTCACATAACCGCACTGCTGTCAGTCAAGTGGCAGCGCTCAAAGCAAACGCCCGGTCGCTTACCCGCACTGCTGTCAGTCAAGTGGCAGCGCTCAAAGCAAACGCCGGTCGCTCACCCGCACTGCTGTCAGTCAAGTGGCAGCGCTCAAAGCAAACGCCCGGTCGCATACCCGCACTGCTGTCAGTCAAGTGGCAGCGCTCAAAGCAAACGCTCGGTCGCATACCCCCACTGCTGTCAGTCAAGTGGCAGCGCTCAAAGCAAACGGCTGGTTACATACCCGCACTGTTGTCAGTCAAGTTGCAGCACCCAAAGCAAACGCCCGGTCACATACCCGCACTGCTGTCAGTCAAGTGGCAGCGCTCAAAGCAAACGCCCGGTCGCATACCAGCACTGCTGTCAGTCAAGTGGCAGCGCTCAAAGCAAACGCCCGGTCGCATACCCGCACTGCTGTCAGTCAAGTGGCAGCGCTCAAAGCAAACGCCCGGTCGCATACCCGCACTGTTGTCAGTCAAGTGGCAGCGCTCAATGCAAACGCCCGGTCACATACCCGCACTACTGTCAGTCAAGTGGCAGCGCTCAAAGCAAACGCCCGGTCTCTTACCCGCACTGCTGTCAGTCAAGTGGTAGCGCTCAAAGCAAACGCCCGGTCACATACCCGCACTGCTGTCAGTCATGTGGCAGCGCTCAAAGCAAACGCCCGGTCGCATACCCGCACTGCTGTCAGTCAAGTGGCAGCGCTCAAAGCAAACGCCCGGTCACATACCGCACTGCTGTCAGTCAAGTGGCAGCGCTCAAAGCAAACGTCCGGTCACATAACCCCACTGCTGTCAGTCAAGTGGCAGCGCTCAAAGCAAACGCCCGGTCACATACCCTCACTGCTGCCAGTCAAGTGGCAGCGCTCAAAGCAAACGCCCGGTCACATACCCGCACTGTTGTCAGTCAAGTGGCAGCGCTCAAAGCAAACGCCCAGTCACATACCCACACTGCTGTCAGTCAAGTGGCAGCGCTCAAAGCAAACGCCCGGTCGCATACCCGCACTGCTGTCAGTCAAGTGGCAGCGCTCAAAGCAAACGCCCGGTCGCATACCCGCACTGCTGTCAGTCAAGTGGCAGCGCTCAAAGAAAACGCCCGGTCGCATACCCGCACTGCTGTCAGTCAAGTGGCAGCGCTCAAAGCAAACAACCGGTCACATACCCGCACTGCTGCCAGTCAAGTGGCAGCGCTCAAAGCAAACGCCCGGTCGCATACCCGCACTGCTGTCAGTCAAGTGGCAGCGCTCAAAGCAAACGCCCGGTCGCATACCCGCACTGCTGTCAGTCAAGTGGCAGCGCTCAAAGCAAACGCCCGGTCACATACCCGCACTGCTGTCAGTCAAGTGGCTGCGCTCAAAGCAAACGCCCGGTCGCATACCCGCACTGCTGTCAGTCTTGTGGCAGCGCTCAACGCAAACGCCCGGTCACATAGCCGCACTGCTGTCAGTCAAGTGGCAGCGCTCAAAGCAATCGCCCGGTCGCATACCCGCACTGCTGTCAGTCAAGTGGCAGCGATCAAAGCAAACGCCCGGTCACATACCCGCACTGCTGTCAGTCAAGTGGCAGCACTCAAAGCAAACGCCGGGTCGCATACCCGCACTGCTGTCAGTCAAGTGGCAGCGCTCAAAGCAAACGCCCGGTCGCATACCCGCACTGCTGTCAGTCAAGTGGCAGCGCTCAACGCAAACGCCCGGTCACATACCCGCACTGCTGTCAGTCAAGTGGCAGCGCTCAAAGCAAACGCCCGGTCGCATACCCGCACTGCTGTCAGTCAAGTGGCAGCGCTCAAAGCAAACGCCCGGTCGCCTACCCGCACTGCTGTCAGTCAAGTGGCAGCGCTCAAAGCAAACGCCCGGTCACATACCAGCACTGCTGTCAGTCAAGTGGCAGCGCTCAAAGCAAACGCCCGGTCACATACCCGCACTGCTGTCAGTCAAGTGGCAGCGCTCAAAGCAAACGCCGGTCACATACCCGCACTGCTGTCAGTCAAGTGGCAGCGCTCAAAGCAAACGCCCGGTCGCTCTCCCGCACTGCTGTCAGTCAAGTGGCAGCGCTCAAAGCAAACGCCCGGTCGCATACCCGCACTGCTGTCAGTCAAGTGGCAGCACTCAAAGCAAACGCCCGGTCACATACCCGCACTGCTGTCAGTCAACTGGTAGCGCTCAAAGCAAACGCCCGGTCACATACCCGCACTGCTGTCAGTCAAGTGGTAGCGCTCAAAGCAAACGCCCGGTCGCTCACCCGCACTGCTGTCAGTCAAGTGGCAGCGCTCAAAGCAAACGCCCGGTCACATACCCGCACTGCTGTCAGTCAACTGGCAGCGCTCAAAGCAAACGCCCGGTCACATAACCGCTCTGCTGTCAGTCAAGTGGCAGCACTCAAAGCAAACGCCCGGTCGCATACCCGCACTGCTGTCAGTCAAGTGGCAGCGCTCAAAGCAAACGCCCGGTCACATACCCCCACTGCTGTCAGTCAAGTGGCAGCGCTCAAAGCAAACGCCCGGTCACATACCCGCACTGCTGTCAGTCAAGTGGCAGCGCTCAAAGCAAACGCCCGGTCACAAACCCGCACTGCTGTCAGTCAACTGGCAGCGCTCAAAGCAAACGCCCGGTCACATAACCGCACTGCTGTCAGTCAAGTGGCAGCACTCAAAGCAAACGCCCGGTCGCATACCCGCACTGCTGTCAGTCAAGTGGCAGCGCTCAAAGCAAACGCCCGGTCACATACCCGCACTGCTGTCAGTCAAGTGGCAGCGCTCAAAGCAAACGCCCGGTCGCTTACCCGCACTGCTGTCAATAAAGTGGCAGCACTCAAAGCAAACGCCCGGTCGCTCACCCGCACTGCTGTCAGTCAAGTGGCAGCGCTCAAAGCAAACGCCCGGTCGCATACCCGCACTGCTGTCAGTCAAGTGGCAGCGCTCAAAGCAAACGCCCGGTCACATAACCGCACTGCTGTCAGTCAAGTGGCAGCGCTCAAAGCAAACGCCCGGTCGCTTACCCGCACTGCTGTCAGTCAAGTGGCAGCGCTCAAAGCAAACGCCGGTCGCTCACCCGCACTGCTGTCAGTCAAGTGGCAGCGCTCAAAGCAAACGCCCGGTCGCATACCCGCACTGCTGTCAGTCAAGTGGCAGCGCTCAAAGCAAACGCTCGGTCGCATACCCCCACTGCTGTCAGTCAAGTGGCAGCGCTCAAAGCAAACGGCTGGTTACATACCCGCACTGTTGTCAGTCAAGTTGCAGCACCCAAAGCAAACGCCCGGTCACATACCCGCACTGCTGTCAGTCAAGTGGCAGCGCTCAAAGCAAACGCCCGGTCGCATACCAGCACTGCTGTCAGTCAAGTGGCAGCGCTCAAAGCAATCGCCCGGTCGCATACCCGCACTGCTGTCAGTCAAGTGGCAGCGCTCAAAGCAAACGCCCAGTCACATACCCGCACTGCTGTCAGTCAAGTGGCAGCGTTCAAAGCAAACGCCCGGTCGCATACCCGCAGAGCTGTCAGTCAAGTGGCAGCTCTCAAAGCAAACGCCCGGTCGCATACCCGCACTGCTGTCAGTCAAGTGGCAGCGCTCAAAGCAAACGCCCGGTCACATACCCGCACTGCTGTCAGTCAAGTGGCAGCGCTCAAAGCAAACGCCCGGTCGCTTACCCGCACTGCTGTCAGTCAAGTGGTAGCGCTCAAAGCAAACGCAAGGTCGCACACACGCACTGCTGTCAGTCAAGTGGCAGCGCTCAAAGCAAACGCCCGGTCACATACCCGCACTGCTGTCAGTCAAGTGGCAGCGCTCAAAACAAACGCCCGGTCGCATACCCGCACTGCTGTCAGTCAAGTGGCAGCGCTCAAAGAAAACGCCGGTCGCATACCCGCACTGCTGTCAGTCAAATGGCAGCGCTCAAAGCAAATGCCCGGTCACATACCCGCACTGCTGCCAGTCAAGTGGCAGCGCTCAAAGCAAACGCCCGGTCGCATACCCGCACTGCTGTCAGTCAAGTGGCAGCGCTCAAAGCAAACGCCCGGTCACATACCCGCACTGCTGTCAGTCAAGTGGCAGCGCTCAAAGAAAACGCCCGCTCGCATACCCGCACTGTTGTCAGTCAAGTGGCAGCGCTCAAAGCAAACGCCTGGTTACATACCCGCACTGCTGTCAGTCAAGTGGCAGCGCTCAACGCAAACGCCCGGTCACATACCCGCATTGCTGTCAGTCAAGTGGCAGCGCTCAAAGCAATCGCCCGGTCGCATACCCGCACTGCTGTCAGTCAAGTGGCAGCGCTCAAAGCAAACGCCCGGTCACATACCCGCACTGCTGTCAGTCAAGTGGCAGCACTCAAAGCAAACGCCCGGTCACATACCCGCACTGCTGTCAGTCAAGTTGCAGCACTCAAAGCAAACGCCCGGTCACACACCCGCACTGCTGTTAGTCAAGTGGCAGCGCTCAAAACAAACGCCCGGTCACACACCCGCACTGCTGTCAGTCAAGTGGCAGCGCTCAAAGCAAACGCCCGGTCACACACCCGCACTGCTGTCAGTCAAGTGGCAGCGCGCAAAGCAAACGCCCGGTCACATACCCGCACTGCTGTCAGTCAAGTGGCAGCGTTCAAACCAAACGCCCGGTCACATACCCGCACTGCTGCCAGTCATGTGGTAGCGCTCAAAGCAAACGCCCGGTCACATACCCGCACTGCTGTCAGTCAAGTGGCAGCGCTCAAAGCAAACGCCCGGTCACATACCCGCACAGCTGTCAGTCAAGTGGCAGCGATGAAAGCAAACGCCCGGCCACACAACCGCACTGCTGTCAGTCAAGGGGCAGCACTCAAAGCAAACGACCGGACACACACCCGCACTGCTGTCAGTCAAGTGGCAGCGCTCAAAGCAAACGCCCGGTCGCATACCCGCACTGCTGTCAGTCAAGTGGCAGCGCTCAAAGCAAACGCCCGGACACATACCCGCACTGCTGTGAGTCAAGTGGCTGCGCTCAAAGCAAACGCCCGGTCACATACCCGCACTGCTGTCAGTCAAGTGGCAGCGCTCAAAGCAAACGCCCGGACGCATTCCCGCACTGCTGTCAGTCAAGTGGCAGCGCTCAAAGCAAACGCCCGGTCACATACCGCACTGCTGTCAGTCAAGTGGCAGCGCTCAAAGCAAACGTCCGGTCACATAACCGCACTGCTGTCAGTCAAGTGGCAGCGCTCAAAGCAAACGCCCGGTCACATACCCGCACTGCTGCCATTCAAGTGGCAGCGCTCAAAGCAAACGCCCGGTCACATACCTGCACTGTTGTCAGTCAAGTGGCAGCGCTCAAAGCAAACGCCCGGTCACATACCCACACTGCTGTCAGTCAAGTGGCAGCGGTCAAAGCAAACGCCCGGTCGCATACCCGCACTGCTGTCAGTCAAGTGGCAGCGCTCAAAGCAAACGCCCGGTCGCATACCAGCACTGCTCTCAGTCAAGTGGCAGCGCTCAAAGCAAACGCCCGGTCGCATACCCGCACTGCTGTCAGTCAAGTGGCAGCGCTCAAAGCAAACGCCCGGTCACATACCCGCACTGCTGTCAGTCAAGTGGCAGCGCTCAAAGCAAACGCCCGGTCGCATATCCGCAGTGCTGTCAGTCAAGTGGCAGCGCTCAAAGCAAACGCCCGGTCGCATACCCGCACTGCTGTCAGTCAAGTGGCAGCGCTCAAAGCAAACGCCCGGTCGCATACCCGCACTGCTGTCAGTCAAGTGGCAGCGCTCAAAGCAAACGCCCGGTCGCATACCCGCACTGCTGTCAGTCAAGTGGCAGCGCTCAAACAAACGCCCGGTCACATACCCGCACTGCTGTCAGTCAAGTGGCAGCGCTCAAAGCAAACGCCCGGTCACAAACCCGCACTGCTGTCAGTCAACTGGCAGCGCTCAAAGCAAACGCCCGGTCACATAACCGCACTGCTGTCAGTCAAGTGGCAGCACTCAAAGCAAACGCCCGGTCGCATACCCGCACTGCTGTCAGTCAAGTGGCAGCGCTCAAAGCAAACGCCCGGTCACATACCCGCACTGCTGTCAGTCAAGTGGCAGCGCTCAAAGCAAACGCCCGGTCGCTTACCCGCACTGCTGTCAATAAAGTGGCAGCACTCAAAGCAAACGCCCGGTCGCTCACCCGCACTGCTGTCAGTCAAGTGGCAGCGCTCAAAGCAAACGCCCGGTCGCATACCCGCACTGCTGTCAGTCAAGTGGCAGCGCTCAAAGCAAACGCCCGGTCACATAACCGCACTGCTGTCAGTCAAGTGGCAGCGCTCAAAGCAAACGCCCGGTCGCTTACCCGCACTGCTGTCAGTCAAGTGGCAGCGCTCAAAGCAAACGCCGGTCGCTCACCCGCACTGCTGTCAGTCAAGTGGCAGCGCTCAAAGCAAACGCCCGGTCGCATACCCGCACTGCTGTCAGTCAAGTGGCAGCGCTCAAAGCAAACGCTCGGTCGCATACCCCCACTGCTGTCAGTCAAGTGGCAGCGCTCAAAGCAAACGGCTGGTTACATACCCGCACTGTTGTCAGTCAAGTTGCAGCACCCAAAGCAAACGCCCGGTCACATACCCGCACTGCTGTCAGTCAAGTGGCAGCGCTCAAAGCAAACGCCCGGTCGCATACCAGCACTGCTGTCAGTCAAGTGGCAGCGCTCAAAGCAATCGCCCGGTCGCATACCCGCACTGCTGTCAGTCAAGTGGCACCGCTCAAAGCAAACGCCCAGTCACATACCCGCACTGCTGTCAGTCAAGTGGCAGCGTTCAAAGCAAACGCCCGGTCGCATACCCGCAGAGCTGTCAGTCAAGTGGCAGCTCTCAAAGCAAACGCCCGGTCGCATACCCGCACTGCTGTCAGTCAAGTGGCAGCGCTCAAAGCAAACGCCCGGTCACATACCCGCACTGCTGTCAGTCAAGTGGCAGCGCTCAAAGCAAACGCCCGGTCGCTTACCCGCACTGCTGTCAGTCAAGTGGTAGCGCTCAAAGCAAACGCAAGGTCGCACACACGCACTGCTGTCAGTCAAGTGGCAGCGCTCAAAGCAAACGCCCGGTCACATACCCGCACTGCTGTCAGTCAAGTGGCAGCGTTCAAAACAAACGCCCGGTCGCATACCCGCACTGCTGTCAGTCAAGTGGCAGCGCTCAAAGAAAACGCCGGTCGCATACCCGCACTGCTGTCAGTCAAATGGCAGCGCTCAAAGCAAATGCCCGGTCACATACCCGCACTGCTGCCAGTCAAGTGGCAGCGCTCAAAGCAAACGCCCGGTCGCATACCCGCACTGCTGTCAGTCAAGTGGCAGCGCTCAAAGCAAACGCCCGGTCACATACCCGCACTGCTGTCAGTCAAGTGGCAGCGCTCAAAGAAAACGCCCGCTCGCATACCCGCACTGTTGTCAGTCAAGTGGCAGCGCTCAAAGCAAACGCCTGGTTACATACCCGCACTGCTGTCAGTCAAGTGGCAGCGCTCAACGCAAACGCCCGGTCACATACCCGCATTGCTGTCAGTCAAGTGGCAGCGCTCAAAGCAATCGCCCGGTCGCATACCCGCACTGCTGTCAGTCAAGTGGCAGCGCTCAAAGCAAACGCCCGGTCACATACCCGCACTGCTGTCAGTCAAGTGGCAGCACTCAAAGCAAACGCCCGGTCACATACCCGCACTGCTGTCAGTCAAGTTGCAGCACTCAAAGCAAACGCCCGGTCACACACCCGCACTGCTGTTAGTCAAGTGGCAGCGCTCAAAACAAACGCCCGGTCACACACCCGCACTGCTGTCAGTCAAGTGGCAGCGCTCAAAGCAAACGCCCGGTCACACACCCGCACTGCTGTCAGTCAAGTGGCAGCGCGCAAAGCAAACGCCCGGTCACATACCCGCACTGCTGTCAGTCAAGTGGCAGCGTTCAAACCAAACGCCCGGTCACATACCCGCACTGCTGCCAGTCATGTGGTAGCGCTCAAAGCAAACGCCCGGTCACATACCCGCACTGCTGTCAGTCAAGTGGCAGCGCTCAAAGCAAACGCCCGGTCACATACCCGCACAGCTGTCAGTCAAGTGGCAGCGATGAAAGCAAACGCCCGGCCACACAACCGCACTGCTGTCAGTCAAGGGGCAGCACTCAAAGCAAACGACCGGACACACACCCGCACTGCTGTCAGTCAAGTGGCAGCGCTCAAAGCAAACGCCCGGTCGCATACCCGCACTGCTGTCAGTCAAGTGGCAGCGCTCAAAGCAAACGCCCGGACACATACCCGCACTGCTGTGAGTCAAGTGGCAGCGCTCAAAGCAAACGCCCGGTCACATACCCGCACTGCTGTCAGTCAAGTGGCAGCGCTCAAAGCAAACGCCCGGACGCATTCCCGCACTGCTGTCAGTCAAGTGGCAGCGCTCAAAGCAAACGCCCGGTCACATACCGCACTGCTGTCAGTCAAGTGGCAGCGCTCAAAGCAAACGTCCGGTCACATAACCGCACTGCTGTCAGTCAAGTGGCAGCGCTCAAAGCAAACGCCCGGTCACATACCCGCACTGCTGCCATTCAAGTGGCAGCGCTCAAAGCAAACGCCCGGTCACATACCTGCACTGTTGTCAGTCAAGTGGCAGCGCTCAAAGCAAACGCCCGGTCACATACCCACACTGCTGTCAGTCAAGTGGCAGCGGTCAAAGCAAACGCCCGGTCGCATACCCGCACTGCTGTCAGTCAAGTGGCAGCGCTCAAAGCAAACGCCCGGTCGCATACCAGCACTGCTCTCAGTCAAGTGGCAGCGCTCAAAGCAAACGCCCGGTCGCATACCCGCACTGCTGTCAGTCAAGTGGCAGCGCTCAAAGCAAACGCCCGGTCACATACCCGCACTGCTGTCAGTCAAGTGGCAGCGCTCAAAGCAAACGCCCGGTCGCATATCCGCAGTGCTGTCAGTCAAGTGGCAGCGCTCAAAGCAAACGCCCGGTCGCATACCCGCACTGCTGTCAGTCAAGTGGCAGCGCTCAAAGCAAACGCCCGGTCGCATACCCGCACTGCTGTCAGTCAAGTGGCAGCGCTCAAAGCAAACGCCCGGTCGCATACCCGCACTGCTGTCAGTCAAGTGGCAGCGCTCAAACAAACGCCCGGTCACATACCCGCACTACTGTCAGTCAAGTGGCAGCGCTCAAAGCAAACGCCCGGTCGCTTACCCGCACTGCTGTCAGTCAAGTGGTAGCGCTCAAAGCAAACGCCCGGTCACATACCCGCACTGCTGTCAGTCAAGTGGCAGCGCTCAAAGCAAACGCCCGGTCGCTCACCCGCACTGCTGTCAGTCAAGTGGCAGCGGTCAAAGCAAACGCCCATCGCATACCCGCACTGCTGTCAGTCAAGTGGCAGCGCTCAAAGCAAACGCCCGGTCGCATACCCCCACTGCTGTCAGTCAAGTGGCAGCGCTCAAAGCAAACGCCTGGTTACATACCCGCACTGTCAGTCAAGTGGCAGCACTGAAAGCAAACGCCCGGTCACATACCCGCACTGCTGTCAGTCAAGTGGCAGCGCTCAAAGCAAACGCCCGGTCGCATACCCGCACTGCTGTCAGTCAAGTGGCAGCGCTCAAAGCAAACGCCCGGTCGCATACCAGCACTGCTGTCAGTCAAGTGGCAGCGCTCAAAGCAAACGCCCGGTCGCATACCCGCACTGCTGTCAGTCAAGTGGCAGCGCTCAAAGCAAACGCCCGGTCACATACCCGCACTGCTGTCAGTCAAGTGGCAGCGCTCTAAGCAAACGCCCGGTCGCATATCCGCAGTGCTGTCACTCAAGTGGCAGCGCTCAAAGCAAACGCCCGGTCGCATACCCGCACTGCTGTCAGTCAAGTGGCAGCGCTCAAAGCAAACGCCCGGTCGCATACCCGCACTGCTGTCAGTCAAGTGGCAGCGCTCAAAGCAAACGCCCGGTCGCATACCCGCACTGCTGTCAGTCAAGTGGCAGCGCTCAAAGCAAACGCCCGGTCACATGCCCGCCCTACTGTCAGTCAAGTGGCAGCGCTCAAAGCAAACGCCCGGTCGCTTACCCGCACTGCTGTCAGTCAAGTGGTAGCGCTCAAAGCAAACGCCCGGTCACATACCCGCACTGCTGTCAGTCAAGTGGCAGCGCTCAAAGCAAACGCCCGGTCGCATACCCGCACTGCTGTCAGTCAAGTGGCAGCGCTCAAAGCAAACGCCCGGTCACATACCGCACTGCTGTCAGTCAAGTGGCAGCGCTCAAAGCAAACGTCCGGTCACATAACCGCACTGCTGTCAGTCAAGTGGCAGCGCTCAAAGCAAACGCCCGGTCACATACCCTCACTGCTGCCAGTCAAGTGGCAGCGCTCAAAGCAAACGCCCGGTCACATACCCGCACTGTTGTCAGTCAAGTGGCAGCGCTAAAAGCAAACGCCCAGTCACATACCCACACTGCTGTCAGTCAAGTGGCAGCGCTCAAAGCAAACGCCCGGTCGCATACCCGCACTGCTGTCAGTCAAGTGGCAGCGCTCAAAGCAAACGCCCGGTCACATACCCGCACTGCTGTCAGTCAAGTGGCAGCGCTCAAAGCAAACGCCGGTCGCATACCCGCACTGCTGTCAGTCAAGTGGCAGCGCTCAAAGCAAACGCCCGTTCGCTCACCCGCACTGCTGTCAGTCAAGTGGCAGCGCTCAAAGCAAACGCCCGGTCGCATACCCGCACTGCTGTCAGTCAAGTGGCAGCGCTCAAAGCAAACGCCCGGTCGCATACCCCCACTGCTGTCAGTCAAATGGCAGCGTTCAAAGCCAACGCCTGGTTACATACCCGCACTGTTGTCAGTCAAGTGGCAGCACTCAAAGCAAACGCCCGGTCACATACCCGCACTGCTGTCAGTCAAGTGGCAGCGCTCAAAGCAAACGCCCGGTCGCATACCCGCACTGCTGTCAGTCAAGTGGCAGCGCTCAAAGCAAACTCCCGGTCGCATACCCGCAGTGCTGTCAGTCAAGTGGCAGCGCTCAAAGCAAACGCCCGGTCGCATACCCGCACTGCTGTCAGTCAAGTGGCAGCGCTCAAAGCAAACGCCCGGTCACATACCCGCACTGCTGTCAGTCAAGTGGCAGCGCTCAAAGCAAACGCCCGGTCGCTTACCCGCACTGCTGTCAGTCAAGTGGCAGCGCTCAAAGCAAACGCCCGGTCGCATACCCGCACTGCTGTCAGTCAAGTGGCAGCGCTCAAAGAAAACGCCCGGTCGCATACCCGCACTGCTGTCAGTCAAGTGGCAGCGCTCAAAGCAAACAACCGGTCACATACCCGCACTGCTGCCAGTCAAGTGGCAGCGCTCAAAGCAAACGCCCGGTCGCATACCCGCACTGCTGTCAGTCAAGTGGCAGCGCTCAAAGCAAACGCCCGGTCGCATACCCGCACTGCTGTCAGTCAAGTGGCAGCGCTCAAAGCAAACGCCCGGTCACATACCCGCACTGCTGTCAGTCAAGTGGCAGCGCTCAAACCAAACGCCCGGTCGCATACCCGCACTGTTGTCAGTCAAGTGGCAGCGCTCAAAGCAAACGCCTGGTTACATACCCGCACTGCTGTCAGTCAAGTGGCAGCGCTCAACGCAAACGCCCGGTCACATAGCCGCACTGCTGTCAGTCAAGTGGCAGCGCTCAACGCAAACGCCCGGTCACATACCCGCACTGCTGTCAGTCAAGTGGCAGCGCTCAAAGCAAACGCCCGGTCGCATACCCGCACTGCTGTCAGTCAAGTGGCAGCGCTCGAAGCAAACGCCCGGTCACATACCCGCACTGCTGTCAGTCAAGTGGCAGCGCTCAACGCAAACGCCCGGTCACATACCCGCACTGCTGTCAGTCAAGTGGCAGCGCTCAAAGCAAACGCCCGGTCGCATACCCGCACTGCTGTCAGTCAAGTGGCAGCGCTCAAAGCAAACGCCCGGTCGCCTACCCGCACTGCTGTCAGTCAAGTGGCAGCGCTCAAAGCAAACGCCCGGTCACATACCAGCACTGCTGTCAGTCAAGTGGCAACGCTCAAAGCAAACGCCCGGTCACATACCCGCACTGCTGTCAGTCAAGTGGCAGCGCTCAAAGCAAACGCCGGTCACATACCCGCACTGCTGTCAGTCAAGTGGCAGCGCTCAAAGCAAACGCCCGGTCGCTCTCCCGCACTGCTGTCAGTCAAGTGGCAGCGCTCAAAGCAAACGCCCGATCGCATACCCGCACTGCTGTCAGTCAAGTGGCAGCACTCAAAGCAAACGCCCGGTCACATACCCGCACTGCTGTCAGTCAACTGGTAGCGCTCAAAGCAAACGCCCGGTCACATACCCGCACTGCTGTCAGTCAAGTGGAAGCGCTCAAAGCAAACGCCCGGTCGCTCACCCGCACTGCTGTCAGTCAAGTGGCAGCGCTCAAAGCAAACGCCCGGTCACATACCCGCACTGCTGTCAGTCAACTGGCAGCGCTCAAAGCAAACGCCCGGTCACATAACCGCACTGCTGTCAGTCAAGTGGCAGCACTCAAAGCAAACGCCCGGTCGCATACCCGCACTGCTGTCAGTCAAGTGGCAGCGCTCAAAGCAAACGCCCGGTCACATACCCGCACTGCTGTCAGTCAAGTGGCAGCGCTCAAAGCAAACGCCCGGTCACATACCCGCACTGCTGTCAGTCAAGTGGCAGCGCTCAAAGCAAACGCCCGGTCACATACCCGCACTGCTGACAGTCAACTGGCAGCGCTCAAAGCAAACGCCCGGTCACATAACCGCACTGCTGTCAGTCAAGTGGCAGCACTCAAAGCAAACGCCCGGTCGCATACCCGCACTGCTGTCAGTCAAGTGGCAGCGCTCAAAGCAAACGCCCTGTCACATACCCGCACTGCTGTCAGTCAAGTGGCAGCGCTCAAAGCAAACGCCCGGTCGCTTACCCGCACTGCTGTCAATAAAGTGGCAGCACTCAAAGCAAACGCCCGGTCGCTCACCCGCACTGCTGTCAGTCAAGTGGCAGCGCTCAAAGCAAACGCCCGGTCGCATACCCGCACTGCTGTCAGTCAAGTGGCAGCGCTCAAAGAAAACGCCCAGTCACATTCCCGCACTGCTGTCAGTCAAGTGGCAGCGCTCAAAGCAAACGCCCGGTCGCATACCCGCACTGCTGTCAGTCAAGTGGCAGCGCTCAACGCAAACGCCCGGTCGCTCACCCGCACTGCTGTCAGTCAAGTGGCAGCGCTCAAAGCAAACGCCCGGTCACATACCCGCACTGCTGCCAGTCAAGTGGCAGCGCTCAAAGCAAACGCCTGGTCACATACCTGCACTGTTGTCAGTCAAGTGGCAGCGCTCAAAGCAAACGCCCGGTCACATACCCACACTGCTGTCAGTCAAGTGCCAGCGCTCAAAGCAAACGCCCGGTCGCATACCCGCACTGCTGTCAGTCAAGTGGCAGCGCTCAAAGAAAACGCCCAGTCACATACCCGCACTGCTGTCAGTCAAGTGGCAGCGCTCAAAGCAAACGCCCGGTCGCATACCCGCACTGCTGTCAGTCAAGTGGCAGCGCTCAAGGCAAACGCCCGATCGCTCACCCGCACTGCTGTCAGTCAAGTGGCAGCGGTCAAAGCAAACGCCCGGTCGCATACTCGCACTGCTGTCAGTCAAGTGGCAGCGCTCAAAGCAAACGCCCGGTCGCATACCCCCACTGCTCTCAGTCAAGTGGCAGCGCTCAAAGCAAACGCCTGGTTACTTACCCGCACTGTTGTCAGTCAAGTGGCAGCACTCAAAGCAAACGCCCGGTCACATACCCGCACTGCTGTCAGTCAAGTGGCAGCGCTCAAAGCAAACGCCCGGTCGCATACCCGCACTGCTGTCAGTCAAGTGGCAGCGCTCAAAGCAAACGCCCGGTCGCATACCAGCACTGCTGTCAGTCAAGTGGCAGCGCTCAAAGCAAACGCCCGGTCGCATACCCGCACTGCTGTCAGTCAAGTGGCAGCGCTCAAAGCAAACGCC
Source organism: Meconema thalassinum (assembly GCA_946902985.2). Taxonomy (NCBI): domain Eukaryota; kingdom Metazoa; phylum Arthropoda; class Insecta; order Orthoptera; family Tettigoniidae; genus Meconema; species Meconema thalassinum. The sequence goes on from OX336391.1 coordinate 693,495,826, forward strand.
CGGTCACATACCCGCACTGCTGTCAGTCAAGTGGCAGCGCTCAAAGCAAACGCCCGGTCGCATATCCGCAGTGCTGTCAGTCAAGTGGCAGCGCTCAAAGCAAACGCCCGGTCGCATACCCGCACTGCTGTCAGTCAAGTGGCAGCGCTCAAAGCAAACGCCCGGTCGCATACCCGCACTGCTGTCAGTCAAGTGGCAGCGCTCAAAGCAAACGCCGGGTCGCATACCCGCACTGCTGTCAGTCAAGTGGCAGCGCTCAAAGCAAACGCCCGGTCACATACCCGCACTACTGTCAGTCAAGTGGCAGCGCTCAAAGCAAACGCCCGGTCGCTTACCCGCACTGCTGTCAGTCAAGTGGTAGCGCTCAAAGCAAACGCCCGGTCACATACCCGCACTGCTGTCAGTCAAGTGGCAGCGCTCAAAGCAAACTCCCGGTCGCATACCCGCACTGCTGTCAGTCAAGTGGCAGCGCTCAAAGCAAACGCCCGGTCACATACCGCACTGCTGTCAGTCAAGTGGCAGCGCTCAAAGCAAACGTCCGGTCACATAACCGCACTGCTGTCAGTCAAGTGGCAGCGCTCAAAGCAAACGCCCGGTCACATACCCTCACTGCTGCCAGTCAAGTGGCAGCGCTCAAAGCAAACGCCCGGTCACATACCCGCACTGTTGTCAGTCAAGTGGCAGCGCTCAAAGCAAACGCCCAGTCACATACCCACTCTGCTGTCAGTCAAGTGGCAGCGCTCAAAGCAAACGCCCGGTCGCATACCCGCACTGCTGTCAGTCAAGTGGCAGCGCTCAAAGCAAACGCCCGGTCGCATACCCGCACTGCTGTCAGTCAAGTGGCAGCGCTCAAAGAAAACGCCCGGTCGCATACCCGCACTGCTGTCAGTCAAGTGGCAGCGCTCAAAGCAAACAACCGGTCACATACCCGCACTGCTGCCAGTCAAGTCGCAGCGCTCAAAGCAAACTCCCGGTCGCATACCCGCACTGCTGTCAGTCAAGTGGCAGCGCTCAAAGCAAACGCCCGGTCGCATACCCGCACTGCTGTCAGTCAAGTGGCAGCGCTCAAAGCAAACGCCCGGTCACATACCCGCACTGCTGTCAGTCAAGTGGCAGCGCTCAAAGCAAACGCCCTGTCGCATACCCGCACTGTTGTCAGTCAAGTGGCAGCGCTCAATGCAAACGCCCGGTCACATACCCGCACTACTGTCAGTCAAGTGGCAGCGCTCAAAGCAAACGCCCGGTCTCTTACCCGCACTGCTGTCAGTCAAGTGGTAGCGCTCAAAGCAAACGCCCGGTCACATACCCGCACTGCTGTCAGTCATGTGGCAGCGCTCAAAGCAAACGCCCGGTCGCATACCCGCACTGCTGTCAGTCAAGTGGCAGCGCTCAAAGCAAACGCCCGGTCACATACCGCACTGCTGTCAGTCAAGTGGCAGCGCTCAAAGCAAACGTCCGGTCACATAACCCCACTGCTGTCAGTCAAGTGGCAGCGCTCAAAGCAAACGCCCGGTCACATACCCTCACTGCTGCCAGTCAAGTGGCAGCGCTCAAAGCAAACGCCCGGTCACATACCCGCACTGTTGTCAGTCAAGTGGCAGCGCTCAAAGCAAACGCCCAGTCACATACCCACACTGCTGTCAGTCAAGTGGCAGCGCTCAAAGCAAACGCCCGGTCGCATACCCGCACTGCTGTCAGTCAAGTGGCAGCGCTCAAAGCAAACGCCCGGTCGCATACCCGCACTGCTGTCAGTCAAGTGGCAGCGCTCAAAGAAAACGCCCGGTCGCATACCCGCACTGCTGTCAGTCAAGTGGCAGCGCTCAAAGCAAACAACCGGTCACATACCCGCACTGCTGCCAGTCAAGTGGCAGCGCTCAAAGCAAACGCCCGGTCGCATACCCGCACTGCTGTCAGTCAAGTGGCAGCGCTCAAAGCAAACGCCCGGTCGCATACCCGCACTGCTGTCAGTCAAGTGGCAGCGCTCAAAGCAAACGCCCGGTCACATACCCGCACTGCTGTCAGTCAAGTGGCAGCGCTCAAAGCAAACGCCCGGACGCATACCCGCACTGCTGTCAGTCAAGTGGCAGCGCTCAACGCAAACGCCCGGTCACATAGCCGCACTGCTGTCAGTCAAGTGGCAGCGCTCAAAGCAATCGCCCGGTCGCATACCCGCACTGCTGTGTGTCAAGTGGCAGCGCTCAAAGCAAACGCCCGGTCACATACCCGCACTGCTGTCAGTCAAGTGGCAGCGCTCAAAGCAAACGCCCGGACGCATTCCCGCACTGCTGTCAGTCAAGTGGCAGCGCTCAAAGCAAACGCCCGGTCACATACCGCACTGCTGTCAGTCAAGTGGCAGCGCTCAAAGCAAACGTCCGGTCACATAACCGCACTGCTGTCAGTCAAGTGGCAGCGCTCAAAGCAAACGCCCGGTCACATACCCGCACTGCTGCCATTCAAGTGGCAGCGCTCAAAGCAAACGCCCGGTCACATACCTGCACAGTTGTCAGTCAAGTGGCAGCGCTCAAAGCAAACGCCCGGTCACATACCCACACTGCTGTCAGTCAAGTGGCAGCGGTCAAAGCAAACGCCCGGTCGCATACCCGCACTGCTGTCAGTCAAGTGGCAGCGCTCAAAGCAAACGCCCGGTCGCATACCAGCACTGCTCTCAGTCAAGTGGCAGCGCTCAAAGCAAACGCCCGGTCGCATACCCGCACTGCTGTCAGTCAAGTGGCAGCGCTCAAAGCAAACGCCCGGTCACATACCCGCACTGCTGTCAGTCAAGTGGCAGCGCTCAAAGCAAACGCCCGGTCGCATATCCGCAGTGCTGTCAGTCAAGTGGCAGCGCTCAAAGCAAACGCCCGGTCGCATACCCGCACTGCTGTCAGTCAAGTGGCAGCGCTCAAAGCAAACGCCCGGTCGCATACCCGCACTGCTGTCAGTCAAGTGGCAGCGCTCAAAGCAAACGCCCGGTCGCATACCCGCACTGCTGTCAGTCAAGTGGCAGCGCTCAAACAAACGCCCGGTCACATACCCGCACTACTGTCAGTCAAGTGGCAGCGCTCAAAGCAAACGCCCGGTCGCTTACCCGCACTGCTGTCAGTCAAGTGGTAGCGCTCAAAGCAAACGCCCGGTCACATACCCGCACTGCTGTCAGTCAAGTGGCAGCGCTCAAAGCAAACGCCCGGTCGCATACCCGCACTGCTGTCAGTCAAGTGGCAGCGCTCAAAGCAAACGCCCGGTCGCATACCCGCACTGCTGTCAGTCAAGTGGCAGCGCTCAAAGCAAACGCCCGGTCGCTCACCCGCACTGCTGTCAGTCAAGTGGCAGCGGTCAAAGCAAACGCCCATCGCATACCCGCACTGCTGTCAGTCAAGTGGCAGCGCTCAAAGCAAACGCCCGGTCGCATACCCCCACTGCTGTCAGTCAAGTGGCAGCGCTCAAAGCAAACGCCTGGTTACATACCCGCACTGTCAGTCAAGTGGCAGCACTGAAAGCAAACGCCCGGTCACATACCCGCACTGCTGTCAGTCAAGTGGCAGCGCTCAAAGCAAACGCCCGGTCGCATACCCGCACTGCTGTCAGTCAAGTGGCAGCGCTCAAAGCAAACGCCCGGTCGCATACCAGCACTGCTGTCAGTCAAGTGGCAGCGCTCAAAGCAAACGCCCGGTCGCATACCCGCACTGCTGTCAGTCAAGTGGCAGCGCTCAAAGCAAACGCCCGGTCACATACCCGCACTGCTGTCAGTCAAGTGGCAGCGCTCTAAGCAAACGCCCGGTCGCATATCCGCAGTGCTGTCACTCAAGTGGCAGCGCTCAAAGCAAACGCCCGGTCGCATACCCGCACTGCTGTCAGTCAAGTGGCAGCGCTCAAAGCAAACGCCCGGTCGCATACCCGCACTGCTGTCAGTCAAGTGGCAGCGCTCAAAGCAAACGCCCGGTCGCATACCCGCACTGCTGTCAGTCAAGTGGCAGCGCTCAAAGCAAACGCCCGGTCACATGCCCGCCCTACTGTCAGTCAAGTGGCAGCGCTCAAAGCAAACGCCCGGTCGCTTACCCGCACTGCTGTCAGTCAAGTGGTAGCGCTCAAAGCAAACGCCCGGTCACATACCCGCACTGCTGTCAGTCAAGTGGCAGCGCTCAAAGCAAACGCCCGGTCGCATACCCGCACTGCTCTCAGTCAAGTGGCAGCGCTCAAAGCAAACGCCCGGTCACATACCGCACTGCTGTCAGTCAAGTGGCAGCGCTCAAAGCAAACGTCCGGTCACATAACCGCACTGCTGTCAGTCAAGTGGCAGCGCTCAAAGCAAACGCCCGGTCACATACCCTCACTGCTGCCAGTCAAGTGGCAGCGCTCAAAGCAAACGCCCGGTCACATACCCGCACTGTTGTCAGTCAAGTGGCAGCGCTAAAAGCAAACGCCCAGTCACATACCCACACTGCTGTCAGTCAAGTGGCAGCGCTCAAAGCAAACGCCCGGTCGCATACCCGCACTGCTGTCAGTCAAGTGGCAGCGCTCAAAGCAAACGCCCGGTCACATACCCGCACTGCTGTCAGTCAAGTGGCAGCGCTCAAAGCAAACGCCGGTCGCATACCCGCACTGCTGTCAGTCAAGTGGCAGCGCTCAATGCAAACGCCCGTTCGCTCACCCGCACTGTTGTCAGTCAAGTGGCAGCGCTCAAAGCAAACGCCCGGTCGCATACCCGCACTGCTGTCAGTCAAGTGGCAGCGCTCAAAGCAAACGCCCGGTCGCATACCCCCACTGCTGTCAGTCAAATGGCAGCGTTCAAAGCCAACGCCTGGTTACATACCCGCACTGTTGTCAGTCAAGTGGCAGCACTCAAAGCAAACGCCCGGTCACATACCCGCACTGCTGTCAGTCAAGTGGCAGCGCTCAAAGCAAACGCCCGGTCGCATACCCGCACTGCTGTCAGTCAAGTGGCAGCGCTCAAAGCAAACTCCCGGTCGCATACCCGCAGTGCTGTCAGTCAAGTGGCAGCGCTCAAAGCAAACGCCCGGTCGCATACCCGCACTGCTGTCAGTCAAGTGGCAGCGCTCAAAGCAAACGCCCGGTCACATACCCGCACTGCTGTCAGTCATGTGGCAGCGCTCAAAGCAAACGCCCGGTCGCTTACCCGCACTGCTGTCAGTCAAGTGGCAGCGCCCAAAGCAAACGCCCGGTCGCATACCCGCACTGCTGTCAGTCAAGTGGCAGCGCTCAAAGAAAACGCCCGGTCGCATACCCGCACTGCTGTCAGTCAAGTGGCAGCGCTCAAAGCAAACAACCGGTCACATACCCGCACTGCTGCCAGTCAAGTGGCAGCGCTCAAAGCAAACGCCCGGTCGCATACCCGCACTGCTGTCAGTCAAGTGGCAGCGCTCAAAGCAAACGCCCGGTCGCATACCCGCACTGCTGTCAGTCAAGTGGCAGCGCTCAAAGCAAACGCCCGGTCACATACCCGCACTGCTGTCAGTCAAGTGGCAGCGCTCAAAGCAAACGCCCGGTCGCATACCCGCACTGTTGTCAGTCAAGTGGCAGCGCTCAAAGCAAACGCCTGGTTACATACCCGCACTGCTGTCAGTCAAGTGGCAGCGCTCAACGCAAACGCCCGGTCACATAGCCGCACTGCTGTCAGTCAAGTGGCAGCGCTCAACGCAAACGCCCGGTCACATACCCGCACTGCTGTCAGTCAAGTGGCAGCGCTCAAAGCAAACGCCCGGTCGCATACCCGCACTGCTGTCAGTCAAGTGGCAGCGCTCAAAGCAAACGCTCGGTCACATACCCGCACTGCTGTCAGTCAAGTGGCAGCGCTCAACGCAAACGCCCGGTCACATACCCGCACTGCTGTCAGTCAAGTGGCAGCGCTCAAAGCAAACGCCCGGTCGCATACCCGCACTGCTGTCAGTCAAGTGGCAGCGCTCAAAGCAAACGCCCGGTCGCCTACCCGCACTGCTGTCAGTCAAGTGGCAGCGCTCAAAGCAAACGCCCGGTCACATACCAGCACTGCTGTCAGTCAAGTGGCAACGCTCAAAGCAAACGCCCGGTCACATACCCGCACTGCTGTCAGTCAAGTGGCAGCGCTCAAAGCAAACGCCGGTCACATACCCGCACTGCTGTCAGTCAAGTGGCAGCGCTCAAAGCAAACGCCCGGTCGCTCTCCCGCACTGCTGTCAGTCAAGTGGCAGCGCTCAAAGCAAACGCCCGATCGCATACCCGCACTGCTGTCAGTCAAGTGGCAGCACTCAAAGCAAACGCCCGGTCACATACCCGCACTGCTGTCAGTCAACTGGTAGCGCTCAAAGCAAACGCCCGGTCGCATACCCGCACTGCTGTCCGTCAAGTGGCAGCGCTCAAAGAAAACGCCCAGTCACATACCTGCACTGCTGTCAGTCAAGTGGCAGCGCTCAAAGCAAACGCCCGGTCGCATACCCGCACTGCTGTCAGTCAAGTGGCAGCGCTCAAGGCAAACGCCCGATCGCTCACCCGCACTGCTGTCAGTCAAGTGGCAGCGGTCAAAGCAAACGCCCGGTCGCATACTCGCACTGCTGTCAGTCAAGTGGCAGCGCTCAAAGCAAACGCCCGGTCGCATACCCCCACTGCTCTCAGTCAAGTGGCAGCGCTCAAAGCAAACGCCTGGTTACTTACCCGCACTGTTGTCAGTCAAGTGGCAGCACTCAAAGCAAACGCCCGGTCACATACCCGCACTGCTGTCAGTCAAGTGGCAGCGCTCAAAGCAAACGCCCGGTCGCATACCCGCACTGCTGTCAGTCAAGTGGCAGCGCTCAAAGCAAACGCCCGGTCGCATACCAGCACTGCTGTCAGTCAAGTGGCAGCGCTCAAAGCAAACGCCCGGTCACATACCAGCACTGTTGTCAGTCAAGTGGCAGCGCTCAAAGCAAACGCCCGGTCGCATACCCGCACTGCTGTCAGTCAAGTGGCAGCGCTCAAAGCAAACGCCCTGTCACATACCCGCACTGCTGTCAGTCAAGTGGCAGCGCTCAAAGCAAACGCCCGGTCGCTTACCCGCACTGCTGTCAATAAAGTGGCATTACTCAAAGCAAACGCCCGGTCGCTCACCCGCACTGCTGTCAGTCAAGTGGCAGCGCTCAAAGCAAACGCCCGGTCGCATACCCGCACTGCTGTCAGTCAAGTGGCAGCGCTCAAAGAAAACGCCCAGTCACATTCCCGCACTGCTGTCAGTCAAGTGGCAGCGCTCAATACAAACGCCCGGTCGCATACCCGCACTGCTGTCAGTCAAGTGGCAGCGCTCAAAGCAAACGCCCGGTCGCTCACCCGCACTGCTGTCAGTCAAGTGGCAGCGCTCAAAGCAAACGCCCGGTCACATACCCGCACTGCTGCCAGTCAAGTGGCAGCGCTCAAAGCAAACGCCTGGTCACATACCTGCACTGTTGTCAGTCAAGTGGCAGCGCTCAAAGCAAACGCCCGGTCACATACCCACACTGCTGTCAGTCAAGTGCCAGCGCTCAAAGCAAACGCCCGGTCGCATACCCGCACTGCTGTCAGTCAAGTGGCAGCGCTCAAAGAAAACGCCCAGTCACATACCCGCACTGCTGTCAGTCAAGTGGCAGCGCTCAAAGCAAACTACCGGTCGCATACCCGCACTGCTGTCAGTCAAGTGGCAGCGCTCAAGGCAAACGCCCGATCGCTCACCCGCACTGCTGTCAGTCAAGTGGCAGCGGTCAAAGCAAACGCCCGGTCGCATACTCGCACTGCTGTCAGTCAAGTGGCAGCGCTCAAAGCAAACGCCCGGTCGCATACCCCCACTGCTGTCAGTCAAGTGGCAGCCCTCAAAGCAAACGCCTGGTTACTTACCCGCACTGTTGTCAGTCAAGTGGCAGCACTCAAAGCAAACGCCCGGTCACATACCCGCACTGCTGTCAGTCAAGTGGCAGCGCTCAAAGCAAACGCCCGGTCGCATACCCGCACTGCTGTCAGTCAAGTGGCAGCGCTCAAAGCAAACGCCCGGTCGCATACCAGCACTGCTGTCAGTCAAGTGGCAGCGCTCAAAGCAAACGCCCGGTCGCTTACCCGCACTGCTGTCAGTCAAGTGGCAGCGCTCAAAGCAAACGCCCGGTCACATACCCGCACTGCTGTCAGTCAAGTGGCAGCGCTCAAAGCAAACGCCCGGTCGCATATCCGCAGTGCTGTCAGTCAAGTGGCAGCGCTCAAAGCAAACGCCCGGTCGCATACCCGCACTGCTGTCAGTCAAGTGGCAGCGCTCAAAGCAAACGCCCGGTCGCATACCCGCACTGCTGTCAGTCAAGTGGCAGCGCTCAAAGCAAACGCCGGGTCGCATACCCGCACTGCTGTCAGTCAAGTGGCAGCGCTCAAAGCAAACGCCCGGTCACATACCCGCACTACTGTCAGTCAAGTGGCAGCGCTCAAAGCAAACGCCCGGTCGCTTACCCGCACTGCTGTCAGTCAAGTGGTAGCGCTCAAAGCAAACGCCCGGTCACATACCCGCACTGCTGTCAGTCAAGTGGCAGCGCTCAAAGCAAACGCCCGGTCGCATACCCGCACTGTTGTCAGTCAAGTGGCAGCGCTCAAAGCAAACGCCCGGTCACATACCGCACTGCTGTCAGTCAAGTGGCAGCGCTCAAAGCAAACGTCCGGTCACATAACCGCACTGCTGTCAGTCAAGTGGCAGCGCTCAAAGCAAACGCCCGGTCACATACCCTCACTGCTGCCAGTCAAGTGGCAGCGCTCAAAGCAAACGCCCGGTCACATACCCGCACTGTTGTCAGTCAAGTGGCAGCGCTCAAAGCAAACGCCCAGTCACATACCCACTCTGCTGTCAGTCAAGTGGCAGCGCTCAAAGCAAACGCCCGGTCGCATACCCGCACTGCTGTCAGTCAAGTGGCAGCGCTCAAAGCAAACGCCCGGTCGCATACCCGCACTGCTGTCAGTCAAGTGGCAGCGCTCAAAGAAAACGCCCGGTCGCATACCCGCACTGCTGTCAGTCAAGTGGCAGCGCTCAAAGCAAACAACCGGTCACATACCCGCACTGCTGCCAGTCAAGTCGCAGCGCTCAAAGCAAACGCCCGGTCGCATACCCGCACTGCTGTCAGTCAAGTGGCAGCGCTCAAAGCAAACGCCCGGTCGCATACCCGCACTGCTGTCAGTCAAGTGGCAGCGCTCAAAGCAAACGCCCGGTCACATACCCGCACTGCTGTCAGTCAAGTGGCAGCGCTCAAAGCAAACGCCCTGTCGCATACCCGCACTGTTGTCAGTCAAGTGGCAGCGGTCAATGCAAACGCCCGGTCACATACCCGCACTACTGTCAGTCAAGTGGCAGCGCTCAAAGCAAACGCCCGGTCTCTTACCCGCACTGCTGTCAGTCAAGTGGTAGCGCTCAAAGCAAACGCCCGGTCACATACCCGCACTGCTGTCAGTCATGTGGCAGCGCTCAAAGCAAACGCCCGGTCGCATACCCGCACTGCTGTCAGTCAAGTGGCAGCGCTCAAAGCAAACGCCCGGTCACATACCGCACTGCTGTCAGTCAAGTGGCAGCGCTCAAAGCAAACGTCCGGTCACATAACCCCACTGCTGTCAGTCAAGTGGCAGCGCTCAAAGCAAACGCCCGGTCACATACCCTCACTGCTGCCAGTCAAGTGGCAGCGCTCAAAGCAAACGCCCGGTCACATACCCGCACTGTTGTCAGTCAAGTGGCAGCGCTCAAAGCAAACGCCCAGTCACATACCCACACTGCTGTCAGTCAAGTGGCAGCGCTCAAAGCAAACGCCCGGTCGCATACCCGCACTGCTGTCAGTCAAGTGGCAGCGCTCAAAGCAAACGCCCGGTCGCATACCCGCACTGCTGTCAGTCAAGTGGCAGCGCTCAAAGAAAACGCCCGGTCGCATACCCGCACTGCTGTCAGTCAAGTGGCAGCGCTCAAAGCAAACAACCGGTCACATACCCGCACTGCTGCCAGTCAAGTGGCAGCGCTCAAAGCAAACGCCCGGTCGCATACCCGCACTGCTGTCAGTCAAGTGGCAGCGCTCAAAGCAAACGCCCGGTCGCATACCCGCACTGCTGTCAGTCAAGTGGCAGCGCTCAAAGCAAACGCCCGGTCACATACCCGCACTGCTGTCAGTCAAGTGGCAGCGCTCAAAGCAAACGCCCGGTCGCATACCCGCACTGCTGTCAGTCTTGTGGCAGCGCTCAACGCAAACGCCCGGTCACATAGCCGCACTGCTGTCAGTCAAGTGGCAGCGCTCAAAGCAATCGCCCGGTCGCATACCCGCACTGCTGTCAGTCAAGTGGCAGCGATCAAAGCAAACGCCCGGTCACATACCCGCACTGCTGTCAGTCAAGTGGCAGCACTCAAAGCAAACGCCGGGTCGCATACCCGCACTGCTGTCAGTCAAGTGGCAGCGCTCAAAGCAAACGCCCGGTCGCATACCCGCACTGCTGTCAGTCAAGTGGCAGCGCTCAACGCAAACGCCCGGTCACATACCCGCACTGCTGTCAGTCAAGTGGCAGCGCTCAAAGCAAACGCCCGGTCGCATACCCGCACTGCTGTCAGTCAAGTGGCAGCGCTCAAAGCAAACGCCCGGTCGCCTACCCGCACTGCTGTCAGTCAAGTGGCAGCGCTCAAAGCAAACGCCCGGTCACATACCAGCACTGCTGTCAGTCAAGTGGCAGCGCTCAAAGCAAACGCCCGGTCACATACCCGCACTGCTGTCAGTCAAGTGGCAGCGCTCAAAGCAAACGCCGGTCACATACCCGCACTGCTGTCAGTCAAGTGGCAGCGCTCAAAGCAAACGCCCGGTCGCTCTCCCGCACTGCTGTCAGTCAAGTGGCAGCGCTCAAAGCAAACGCCCGGTCGCATACCCGCACTGCTGTCAGTCAAGTGGCAGCACTCAAAGCAAACGCCCGGTCACATACCCGCACTGCTGTCAGTCAACTGGTAGCGCTCAAAGCAAACGCCCGGTCACATACCCGCACTGCTGTCAGTCAAGTGGTAGCGCTCAAAGCAAACGCCCGGTCGCTCACCCGCACTGCTGTCAGTCAAGTGGCAGCGCTCAAAGCAAACGCCCGGTCACATACCCGCACTGCTGTCAGTCAACTGGCAGCGCTCAAAGCAAACGCCCGGTCACATAACCGCTCTGCTGTCAGTCAAGTGGCAGCACTCAAAGCAAACGCCCGGTCGCATACCCGCACTGCTGTCAGTCAAGTGGCAGCGCTCAAAGCAAACGCCCGGTCACATACCCCCACTGCTGTCAGTCAAGTGGCAGCGCTCAAAGCAAACGCCCGGTCACATACCCGCACTGCTGTCAGTCAAGTGGCAGCGCTCAAAGCAAACGCCCGGTCACAAACCCGCACTGCTGTCAGTCAAGTGGCAGCGCTCAAAGCAAACGCCCGGTCGCTTACCCGCACTGCTGTCAATAAAGTGGCAGCACTCAAAGCAAACGCCCGGTCGCTCACCCGCACTGCTGTCAGTCAAGTGGCAGCGCTCAAAGCAAACGCCCGGTCGCATACCCGCACTGCTGTCAGTCAAGTGGCAGCGCTCAAAGCAAACGCCCGGTCACATAACCGCACTGCTGTCAGTCAAGTGGCAGCGCTCAAAGCAAACGCCCGGTCGCTTACCCGCACTGCTGTCAGTCAAGTGGCAGCGCTCAAAGCAAACGCCGGTCGCTCACCCGCACTGCTGTCAGTCAAGTGGCAGCGCTCAAAGCAAACGCCCGGTCGCATACCCGCACTGCTGTCAGTCAAGTGGCAGCGCTCAAAGCAAACGCTCGGTCGCATACCCCCACTGCTGTCAGTCAAGTGGCAGCGCTCAAAGCAAACGGCTGGTTACATACCCGCACTGTTGTCAGTCAAGTTGCAGCACCCAAAGCAAACGCCCGGTCACATACCCGCACTGCTGTCAGTCAAGTGGCAGCGCTCAAAGCAAACGCCCGGTCGCATACCAGCACTGCTGTCAGTCAAGTGGCAGCGCTCAAAGCAAACGCCCGGTCGCATACCCGCACTGCTGTCAGTCAAGTGGCAGCGCTCAAAGCAAACGCCCGGTCGCATACCCGCACTGTTGTCAGTCAAGTGGCAGCGCTCAATGCAAACGCCCGGTCACATACCCGCACTACTGTCAGTCAAGTGGCAGCGCTCAAAGCAAACGCCCGGTCTCTTACCCGCACTGCTGTCAGTCAAGTGGTAGCGCTCAAAGCAAACGCCCGGTCACATACCCGCACTGCTGTCAGTCATGTGGCAGCGCTCAAAGCAAACGCCCGGTCGCATACCCGCACTGCTGTCAGTCAAGTGGCAGCGCTCAAAGCAAACGCCCGGTCACATACCGCACTGCTGTCAGTCAAGTGGCAGCGCTCAAAGCAAACGTCCGGTCACATAACCCCACTGCTGTCAGTCAAGTGGCAGCGCTCAAAGCAAACGCCCGGTCACATACCCTCACTGCTGCCAGTCAAGTGGCAGCGCTCAAAGCAAACGCCCGGTCACATACCCGCACTGTTGTCAGTCAAGTGGCAGCGCTCAAAGCAAACGCCCAGTCACATACCCACACTGCTGTCAGTCAAGTGGCAGCGCTCAAAGCAAACGCCCGGTCGCATACCCGCACTGCTGTCAGTCAAGTGGCAGCGCTCAAAGCAAACGCCCGGTCGCATACCCGCACTGCTGTCAGTCAAGTGGCAGCGCTCAAAGAAAACGCCCGGTCGCATACCCGCACTGCTGTCAGTCAAGTGGCAGCGCTCAAAGCAAACAACCGGTCACATACCCGCACTGCTGCCAGTCAAGTGGCAGCGCTCAAAGCAAACGCCCGGTCGCATACCCGCACTGCTGTCAGTCAAGTGGCAGCGCTCAAAGCAAACGCCCGGTCGCATACCCGCACTGCTGTCAGTCAAGTGGCAGCGCTCAAAGCAAACGCCCGGTCACATACCCGCACTGCTGTCAGTCAAGTGGCTGCGCTCAAAGCAAACGCCCGGTCGCATACCCGCACTGCTGTCAGTCTTGTGGCAGCGCTCAACGCAAACGCCCGGTCACATAGCCGCACTGCTGTCAGTCAAGTGGCAGCGCTCAAAGCAATCGCCCGGTCGCATACCCGCACTGCTGTCAGTCAAGTGGCAGCGATCAAAGCAAACGCCCGGTCACATACCCGCACTGCTGTCAGTCAAGTGGCAGCACTCAAAGCAAACGCCGGGTCGCATACCCGCACTGCTGTCAGTCAAGTGGCAGCGCTCAAAGCAAACGCCCGGTCGCATACCCGCACTGCTGTCAGTCAAGTGGCAGCGCTCAACGCAAACGCCCGGTCACATACCCGCACTGCTGTCAGTCAAGTGGCAGCGCTCAAAGCAAACGCCCGGTCGCATACCCGCACTGCTGTCAGTCAAGTGGCAGCGCTCAAAGCAAACGCCCGGTCGCCTACCCGCACTGCTGTCAGTCAAGTGGCAGCGCTCAAAGCAAACGCCCGGTCACATACCAGCACTGCTGTCAGTCAAGTGGCAGCGCTCAAAGCAAACGCCCGGTCACATACCCGCACTGCTGTCAGTCAAGTGGCAGCGCTCAAAGCAAACGCCGGTCACATACCCGCACTGCTGTCAGTCAAGTGGCAGCGCTCAAAGCAAACGCCCGGTCGCTCTCCCGCACTGCTGTCAGTCAAGTGGCAGCGCTCAAAGCAAACGCCCGGTCGCATACCCGCACTGCTGTCAGTCAAGTGGCAGCACTCAAAGCAAACGCCCGGTCACATACCCGCACTGCTGTCAGTCAACTGGTAGCGCTCAAAGCAAACGCCCGGTCACATACCCGCACTGCTGTCAGTCAAGTGGTAGCGCTCAAAGCAAACGCCCGGTCGCTCACCCGCACTGCTGTCAGTCAAGTGGCAGCGCTCAAAGCAAACGCCCGGTCACATACCCGCACTGCTGTCAGTCAACTGGCAGCGCTCAAAGCAAACGCCCGGTCACATAACCGCTCTGCTGTCAGTCAAGTGGCAGCACTCAAAGCAAACGCCCGGTCGCATACCCGCACTGCTGTCAGTCAAGTGGCAGCGCTCAAAGCAAACGCCCGGTCACATACCCCCACTGCTGTCAGTCAAGTGGCAGCGCTCAAAGCAAACGCCCGGTCACATACCCGCACTGCTGTCAGTCAAGTGGCAGCGCTCAAAGCAAACGCCCGGTCACAAACCCGCACTGCTGTCAGTCAACTGGCAGCGCTCAAAGCAAACGCCCGGTCACATAACCGCACTGCTGTCAGTCAAGTGGCAGCACTCAAAGCAAACGCCCGGTCGCATACCCGCACTGCTGTCAGTCAAGTGGCAGCGCTCAAAGCAAACGCCCGGTCACATACCCGCACTGCTGTCAGTCAAGTGGCAGCGCTCAAAGCAAACGCCCGGTCGCTTACCCGCACTGCTGTCAATAAAGTGGCAGCACTCAAAGCAAACGCCCGGTCGCTCACCCGCACTGCTGTCAGTCAAGTGGCAGCGCTCAAAGCAAACGCCCGGTCGCATACCCGCACTGCTGTCAGTCAAGTGGCAGCGCTCAAAGCAAACGCCCGGTCACATAACCGCACTGCTGTCAGTCAAGTGGCAGCGCTCAAAGCAAACGCCCGGTCGCTTACCCGCACTGCTGTCAGTCAAGTGGCAGCGCTCAAAGCAAACGCCGGTCGCTCACCCGCACTGCTGTCAGTCAAGTGGCAGCGCTCAAAGCAAACGCCCGGTCGCATACCCGCACTGCTGTCAGTCAAGTGGCAGCGCTCAAAGCAAACGCTCGGTCGCATACCCCCACTGCTGTCAGTCAAGTGGCAGCGCTCAAAGCAAACGGCTGGTTACATACCCGCACTGTTGTCAGTCAAGTTGCAGCACCCAAAGCAAACGCCCGGTCACATACCCGCACTGCTGTCAGTCAAGTGGCAGCGCTCAAAGCAAACGCCCGGTCGCATACCAGCACTGCTGTCAGTCAAGTGGCAGCGCTCAAAGCAATCGCCCGGTCGCATACCCGCACTGCTGTCAGTCAAGTGGCAGCGCTCAAAGCAAACGCCCAGTCACATACCCGCACTGCTGTCAGTCAAGTGGCAGCGTTCAAAGCAAACGCCCGGTCGCATACCCGCAGAGCTGTCAGTCAAGTGGCAGCTCTCAAAGCAAACGCCCGGTCGCATACCCGCACTGCTGTCAGTCAAGTGGCAGCGCTCAAAGCAAACGCCCGGTCACATACCCGCACTGCTGTCAGTCAAGTGGCAGCGCTCAAAGCAAACGCCCGGTCGCTTACCCGCACTGCTGTCAGTCAAGTGGTAGCGCTCAAAGCAAACGCAAGGTCGCACACACGCACTGCTGTCAGTCAAGTGGCAGCGCTCAAAGCAAACGCCCGGTCACATACCCGCACTGCTGTCAGTCAAGTGGCAGCGCTCAAAACAAACGCCCGGTCGCATACCCGCACTGCTGTCAGTCAAGTGGCAGCGCTCAAAGAAAACGCCGGTCGCATACCCGCACTGCTGTCAGTCAAATGGCAGCGCTCAAAGCAAATGCCCGGTCACATACCCGCACTGCTGCCAGTCAAGTGGCAGCGCTCAAAGCAAACGCCCGGTCGCATACCCGCACTGCTGTCAGTCAAGTGGCAGCGCTCAAAGCAAACGCCCGGTCACATACCCGCACTGCTGTCAGTCAAGTGGCAGCGCTCAAAGAAAACGCCCGCTCGCATACCCGCACTGTTGTCAGTCAAGTGGCAGCGCTCAAAGCAAACGCCTGGTTACATACCCGCACTGCTGTCAGTCAAGTGGCAGCGCTCAACGCAAACGCCCGGTCACATACCCGCATTGCTGTCAGTCAAGTGGCAGCGCTCAAAGCAATCGCCCGGTCGCATACCCGCACTGCTGTCAGTCAAGTGGCAGCGCTCAAAGCAAACGCCCGGTCACATACCCGCACTGCTGTCAGTCAAGTGGCAGCACTCAAAGCAAACGCCCGGTCACATACCCGCACTGCTGTCAGTCAAGTTGCAGCACTCAAAGCAAACGCCCGGTCACACACCCGCACTGCTGTTAGTCAAGTGGCAGCGCTCAAAACAAACGCCCGGTCACACACCCGCACTGCTGTCAGTCAAGTGGCAGCGCTCAAAGCAAACGCCCGGTCACACACCCGCACTGCTGTCAGTCAAGTGGCAGCGCGCAAAGCAAACGCCCGGTCACATACCCGCACTGCTGTCAGTCAAGTGGCAGCGTTCAAACCAAACGCCCGGTCACATACCCGCACTGCTGCCAGTCATGTGGTAGCGCTCAAAGCAAACGCCCGGTCACATACCCGCACTGCTGTCAGTCAAGTGGCAGCGCTCAAAGCAAACGCCCGGTCACATACCCGCACAGCTGTCAGTCAAGTGGCAGCGATGAAAGCAAACGCCCGGCCACACAACCGCACTGCTGTCAGTCAAGGGGCAGCACTCAAAGCAAACGACCGGACACACACCCGCACTGCTGTCAGTCAAGTGGCAGCGCTCAAAGCAAACGCCCGGTCGCATACCCGCACTGCTGTCAGTCAAGTGGCAGCGCTCAAAGCAAACGCCCGGACACATACCCGCACTGCTGTGAGTCAAGTGGCTGCGCTCAAAGCAAACGCCCGGTCACATACCCGCACTGCTGTCAGTCAAGTGGCAGCGCTCAAAGCAAACGCCCGGACGCATTCCCGCACTGCTGTCAGTCAAGTGGCAGCGCTCAAAGCAAACGCCCGGTCACATACCGCACTGCTGTCAGTCAAGTGGCAGCGCTCAAAGCAAACGTCCGGTCACATAACCGCACTGCTGTCAGTCAAGTGGCAGCGCTCAAAGCAAACGCCCGGTCACATACCCGCACTGCTGCCATTCAAGTGGCAGCGCTCAAAGCAAACGCCCGGTCACATACCTGCACTGTTGTCAGTCAAGTGGCAGCGCTCAAAGCAAACGCCCGGTCACATACCCACACTGCTGTCAGTCAAGTGGCAGCGGTCAAAGCAAACGCCCGGTCGCATACCCGCACTGCTGTCAGTCAAGTGGCAGCGCTCAAAGCAAACGCCCGGTCGCATACCAGCACTGCTCTCAGTCAAGTGGCAGCGCTCAAAGCAAACGCCCGGTCGCATACCCGCACTGCTGTCAGTCAAGTGGCAGCGCTCAAAGCAAACGCCCGGTCACATACCCGCACTGCTGTCAGTCAAGTGGCAGCGCTCAAAGCAAACGCCCGGTCGCATATCCGCAGTGCTGTCAGTCAAGTGGCAGCGCTCAAAGCAAACGCCCGGTCGCATACCCGCACTGCTGTCAGTCAAGTGGCAGCGCTCAAAGCAAACGCCCGGTCGCATACCCGCACTGCTGTCAGTCAAGTGGCAGCGCTCAAAGCAAACGCCCGGTCGCATACCCGCACTGCTGTCAGTCAAGTGGCAGCGCTCAAACAAACGCCCGGTCACATACCCGCACTGCTGTCAGTCAAGTGGCAGCGCTCAAAGCAAACGCCCGGTCACAAACCCGCACTGCTGTCAGTCAACTGGCAGCGCTCAAAGCAAACGCCCGGTCACATAACCGCACTGCTGTCAGTCAAGTGGCAGCACTCAAAGCAAACGCCCGGTCGCATACCCGCACTGCTGTCAGTCAAGTGGCAGCGCTCAAAGCAAACGCCCGGTCACATACCCGCACTGCTGTCAGTCAAGTGGCAGCGCTCAAAGCAAACGCCCGGTCGCTTACCCGCACTGCTGTCAATAAAGTGGCAGCACTCAAAGCAAACGCCCGGTCGCTCACCCGCACTGCTGTCAGTCAAGTGGCAGCGCTCAAAGCAAACGCCCGGTCGCATACCCGCACTGCTGTCAGTCAAGTGGCAGCGCTCAAAGCAAACGCCCGGTCACATAACCGCACTGCTGTCAGTCAAGTGGCAGCGCTCAAAGCAAACGCCCGGTCGCTTACCCGCACTGCTGTCAGTCAAGTGGCAGCGCTCAAAGCAAACGCCGGTCGCTCACCCGCACTGCTGTCAGTCAAGTGGCAGCGCTCAAAGCAAACGCCCGGTCGCATACCCGCACTGCTGTCAGTCAAGTGGCAGCGCTCAAAGCAAACGCTCGGTCGCATACCCCCACTGCTGTCAGTCAAGTGGCAGCGCTCAAAGCAAACGGCTGGTTACATACCCGCACTGTTGTCAGTCAAGTTGCAGCACCCAAAGCAAACGCCCGGTCACATACCCGCACTGCTGTCAGTCAAGTGGCAGCGCTCAAAGCAAACGCCCGGTCGCATACCAGCACTGCTGTCAGTCAAGTGGCAGCGCTCAAAGCAATCGCCCGGTCGCATACCCGCACTGCTGTCAGTCAAGTGGCACCGCTCAAAGCAAACGCCCAGTCACATACCCGCACTGCTGTCAGTCAAGTGGCAGCGTTCAAAGCAAACGCCCGGTCGCATACCCGCAGAGCTGTCAGTCAAGTGGCAGCTCTCAAAGCAAACGCCCGGTCGCATACCCGCACTGCTGTCAGTCAAGTGGCAGCGCTCAAAGCAAACGCCCGGTCACATACCCGCACTGCTGTCAGTCAAGTGGCAGCGCTCAAAGCAAACGCCCGGTCGCTTACCCGCACTGCTGTCAGTCAAGTGGTAGCGCTCAAAGCAAACGCAAGGTCGCACACACGCACTGCTGTCAGTCAAGTGGCAGCGCTCAAAGCAAACGCCCGGTCACATACCCGCACTGCTGTCAGTCAAGTGGCAGCGTTCAAAACAAACGCCCGGTCGCATACCCGCACTGCTGTCAGTCAAGTGGCAGCGCTCAAAGAAAACGCCGGTCGCATACCCGCACTGCTGTCAGTCAAATGGCAGCGCTCAAAGCAAATGCCCGGTCACATACCCGCACTGCTGCCAGTCAAGTGGCAGCGCTCAAAGCAAACGCCCGGTCGCATACCCGCACTGCTGTCAGTCAAGTGGCAGCGCTCAAAGCAAACGCCCGGTCACATACCCGCACTGCTGTCAGTCAAGTGGCAGCGCTCAAAGAAAACGCCCGCTCGCATACCCGCACTGTTGTCAGTCAAGTGGCAGCGCTCAAAGCAAACGCCTGGTTACATACCCGCACTGCTGTCAGTCAAGTGGCAGCGCTCAACGCAAACGCCCGGTCACATACCCGCATTGCTGTCAGTCAAGTGGCAGCGCTCAAAGCAATCGCCCGGTCGCATACCCGCACTGCTGTCAGTCAAGTGGCAGCGCTCAAAGCAAACGCCCGGTCACATACCCGCACTGCTGTCAGTCAAGTGGCAGCACTCAAAGCAAACGCCCGGTCACATACCCGCACTGCTGTCAGTCAAGTTGCAGCACTCAAAGCAAACGCCCGGTCACACACCCGCACTGCTGTTAGTCAAGTGGCAGCGCTCAAAACAAACGCCCGGTCACACACCCGCACTGCTGTCAGTCAAGTGGCAGCGCTCAAAGCAAACGCCCGGTCACACACCCGCACTGCTGTCAGTCAAGTGGCAGCGCGCAAAGCAAACGCCCGGTCACATACCCGCACTGCTGTCAGTCAAGTGGCAGCGTTCAAACCAAACGCCCGGTCACATACCCGCACTGCTGCCAGTCATGTGGTAGCGCTCAAAGCAAACGCCCGGTCACATACCCGCACTGCTGTCAGTCAAGTGGCAGCGCTCAAAGCAAACGCCCGGTCACATACCCGCACAGCTGTCAGTCAAGTGGCAGCGATGAAAGCAAACGCCCGGCCACACAACCGCACTGCTGTCAGTCAAGGGGCAGCACTCAAAGCAAACGACCGGACACACACCCGCACTGCTGTCAGTCAAGTGGCAGCGCTCAAAGCAAACGCCCGGTCGCATACCCGCACTGCTGTCAGTCAAGTGGCAGCGCTCAAAGCAAACGCCCGGACACATACCCGCACTGCTGTGAGTCAAGTGGCAGCGCTCAAAGCAAACGCCCGGTCACATACCCGCACTGCTGTCAGTCAAGTGGCAGCGCTCAAAGCAAACGCCCGGACGCATTCCCGCACTGCTGTCAGTCAAGTGGCAGCGCTCAAAGCAAACGCCCGGTCACATACCGCACTGCTGTCAGTCAAGTGGCAGCGCTCAAAGCAAACGTCCGGTCACATAACCGCACTGCTGTCAGTCAAGTGGCAGCGCTCAAAGCAAACGCCCGGTCACATACCCGCACTGCTGCCATTCAAGTGGCAGCGCTCAAAGCAAACGCCCGGTCACATACCTGCACTGTTGTCAGTCAAGTGGCAGCGCTCAAAGCAAACGCCCGGTCACATACCCACACTGCTGTCAGTCAAGTGGCAGCGGTCAAAGCAAACGCCCGGTCGCATACCCGCACTGCTGTCAGTCAAGTGGCAGCGCTCAAAGCAAACGCCCGGTCGCATACCAGCACTGCTCTCAGTCAAGTGGCAGCGCTCAAAGCAAACGCCCGGTCGCATACCCGCACTGCTGTCAGTCAAGTGGCAGCGCTCAAAGCAAACGCCCGGTCACATACCCGCACTGCTGTCAGTCAAGTGGCAGCGCTCAAAGCAAACGCCCGGTCGCATATCCGCAGTGCTGTCAGTCAAGTGGCAGCGCTCAAAGCAAACGCCCGGTCGCATACCCGCACTGCTGTCAGTCAAGTGGCAGCGCTCAAAGCAAACGCCCGGTCGCATACCCGCACTGCTGTCAGTCAAGTGGCAGCGCTCAAAGCAAACGCCCGGTCGCATACCCGCACTGCTGTCAGTCAAGTGGCAGCGCTCAAACAAACGCCCGGTCACATACCCGCACTACTGTCAGTCAAGTGGCAGCGCTCAAAGCAAACGCCCGGTCGCTTACCCGCACTGCTGTCAGTCAAGTGGTAGCGCTCAAAGCAAACGCCCGGTCACATACCCGCACTGCTGTCAGTCAAGTGGCAGCGCTCAAAGCAAACGCCCGGTCGCTCACCCGCACTGCTGTCAGTCAAGTGGCAGCGGTCAAAGCAAACGCCCATCGCATACCCGCACTGCTGTCAGTCAAGTGGCAGCGCTCAAAGCAAACGCCCGGTCGCATACCCCCACTGCTGTCAGTCAAGTGGCAGCGCTCAAAGCAAACGCCTGGTTACATACCCGCACTGTCAGTCAAGTGGCAGCACTGAAAGCAAACGCCCGGTCACATACCCGCACTGCTGTCAGTCAAGTGGCAGCGCTCAAAGCAAACGCCCGGTCGCATACCCGCACTGCTGTCAGTCAAGTGGCAGCGCTCAAAGCAAACGCCCGGTCGCATACCAGCACTGCTGTCAGTCAAGTGGCAGCGCTCAAAGCAAACGCCCGGTCGCATACCCGCACTGCTGTCAGTCAAGTGGCAGCGCTCAAAGCAAACGCCCGGTCACATACCCGCACTGCTGTCAGTCAAGTGGCAGCGCTCTAAGCAAACGCCCGGTCGCATATCCGCAGTGCTGTCACTCAAGTGGCAGCGCTCAAAGCAAACGCCCGGTCGCATACCCGCACTGCTGTCAGTCAAGTGGCAGCGCTCAAAGCAAACGCCCGGTCGCATACCCGCACTGCTGTCAGTCAAGTGGCAGCGCTCAAAGCAAACGCCCGGTCGCATACCCGCACTGCTGTCAGTCAAGTGGCAGCGCTCAAAGCAAACGCCCGGTCACATGCCCGCCCTACTGTCAGTCAAGTGGCAGCGCTCAAAGCAAACGCCCGGTCGCTTACCCGCACTGCTGTCAGTCAAGTGGTAGCGCTCAAAGCAAACGCCCGGTCACATACCCGCACTGCTGTCAGTCAAGTGGCAGCGCTCAAAGCAAACGCCCGGTCGCATACCCGCACTGCTGTCAGTCAAGTGGCAGCGCTCAAAGCAAACGCCCGGTCACATACCGCACTGCTGTCAGTCAAGTGGCAGCGCTCAAAGCAAACGTCCGGTCACATAACCGCACTGCTGTCAGTCAAGTGGCAGCGCTCAAAGCAAACGCCCGGTCACATACCCTCACTGCTGCCAGTCAAGTGGCAGCGCTCAAAGCAAACGCCCGGTCACATACCCGCACTGTTGTCAGTCAAGTGGCAGCGCTAAAAGCAAACGCCCAGTCACATACCCACACTGCTGTCAGTCAAGTGGCAGCGCTCAAAGCAAACGCCCGGTCGCATACCCGCACTGCTGTCAGTCAAGTGGCAGCGCTCAAAGCAAACGCCCGGTCACATACC
Source organism: Meconema thalassinum (assembly GCA_946902985.2). Taxonomy (NCBI): domain Eukaryota; kingdom Metazoa; phylum Arthropoda; class Insecta; order Orthoptera; family Tettigoniidae; genus Meconema; species Meconema thalassinum. The sequence continues at coordinate 693,517,894 of OX336391.1, forward strand.
CGCACTGCTGTCAGTCAAGTGGCAGCGCTCAAAGCAAACGCCGGTCGCATACCCGCACTGCTGTCAGTCAAGTGGCAGCGCTCAAAGCAAACGCCCGTTCGCTCACCCGCACTGCTGTCAGTCAAGTGGCAGCGCTCAAAGCAAACGCCCGGTCGCATACCCGCACTGCTGTCAGTCAAGTGGCAGCGCTCAAAGCAAACGCCCGGTCGCATACCCCCACTGCTGTCAGTCAAATGGCAGCGTTCAAAGCCAACGCCTGGTTACATACCCGCACTGTTGTCAGTCAAGTGGCAGCACTCAAAGCAAACGCCCGGTCACATACCCGCACTGCTGTCAGTCAAGTGGCAGCGCTCAAAGCAAACGCCCGGTCGCATACCCGCACTGCTGTCAGTCAAGTGGCAGCGCTCAAAGCAAACTCCCGGTCGCATACCCGCAGTGCTGTCAGTCAAGTGGCAGCGCTCAAAGCAAACGCCCGGTCGCATACCCGCACTGCTGTCAGTCAAGTGGCAGCGCTCAAAGCAAACGCCCGGTCACATACCCGCACTGCTGTCAGTCAAGTGGCAGCGCTCAAAGCAAACGCCCGGTCGCTTACCCGCACTGCTGTCAGTCAAGTGGCAGCGCTCAAAGCAAACGCCCGGTCGCATACCCGCACTGCTGTCAGTCAAGTGGCAGCGCTCAAAGAAAACGCCCGGTCGCATACCCGCACTGCTGTCAGTCAAGTGGCAGCGCTCAAAGCAAACAACCGGTCACATACCCGCACTGCTGCCAGTCAAGTGGCAGCGCTCAAAGCAAACGCCCGGTCGCATACCCGCACTGCTGTCAGTCAAGTGGCAGCGCTCAAAGCAAACGCCCGGTCGCATACCCGCACTGCTGTCAGTCAAGTGGCAGCGCTCAAAGCAAACGCCCGGTCACATACCCGCACTGCTGTCAGTCAAGTGGCAGCGCTCAAACCAAACGCCCGGTCGCATACCCGCACTGTTGTCAGTCAAGTGGCAGCGCTCAAAGCAAACGCCTGGTTACATACCCGCACTGCTGTCAGTCAAGTGGCAGCGCTCAACGCAAACGCCCGGTCACATAGCCGCACTGCTGTCAGTCAAGTGGCAGCGCTCAACGCAAACGCCCGGTCACATACCCGCACTGCTGTCAGTCAAGTGGCAGCGCTCAAAGCAAACGCCCGGTCGCATACCCGCACTGCTGTCAGTCAAGTGGCAGCGCTCGAAGCAAACGCCCGGTCACATACCCGCACTGCTGTCAGTCAAGTGGCAGCGCTCAACGCAAACGCCCGGTCACATACCCGCACTGCTGTCAGTCAAGTGGCAGCGCTCAAAGCAAACGCCCGGTCGCATACCCGCACTGCTGTCAGTCAAGTGGCAGCGCTCAAAGCAAACGCCCGGTCGCCTACCCGCACTGCTGTCAGTCAAGTGGCAGCGCTCAAAGCAAACGCCCGGTCACATACCAGCACTGCTGTCAGTCAAGTGGCAACGCTCAAAGCAAACGCCCGGTCACATACCCGCACTGCTGTCAGTCAAGTGGCAGCGCTCAAAGCAAACGCCGGTCACATACCCGCACTGCTGTCAGTCAAGTGGCAGCGCTCAAAGCAAACGCCCGGTCGCTCTCCCGCACTGCTGTCAGTCAAGTGGCAGCGCTCAAAGCAAACGCCCGATCGCATACCCGCACTGCTGTCAGTCAAGTGGCAGCACTCAAAGCAAACGCCCGGTCACATACCCGCACTGCTGTCAGTCAACTGGTAGCGCTCAAAGCAAACGCCCGGTCACATACCCGCACTGCTGTCAGTCAAGTGGAAGCGCTCAAAGCAAACGCCCGGTCGCTCACCCGCACTGCTGTCAGTCAAGTGGCAGCGCTCAAAGCAAACGCCCGGTCACATACCCGCACTGCTGTCAGTCAACTGGCAGCGCTCAAAGCAAACGCCCGGTCACATAACCGCACTGCTGTCAGTCAAGTGGCAGCACTCAAAGCAAACGCCCGGTCGCATACCCGCACTGCTGTCAGTCAAGTGGCAGCGCTCAAAGCAAACGCCCGGTCACATACCCGCACTGCTGTCAGTCAAGTGGCAGCGCTCAAAGCAAACGCCCGGTCACATACCCGCACTGCTGTCAGTCAAGTGGCAGCGCTCAAAGCAAACGCCCGGTCACATACCCGCACTGCTGACAGTCAACTGGCAGCGCTCAAAGCAAACGCCCGGTCACATAACCGCACTGCTGTCAGTCAAGTGGCAGCACTCAAAGCAAACGCCCGGTCGCATACCCGCACTGCTGTCAGTCAAGTGGCAGCGCTCAAAGCAAACGCCCTGTCACATACCCGCACTGCTGTCAGTCAAGTGGCAGCGCTCAAAGCAAACGCCCGGTCGCTTACCCGCACTGCTGTCAATAAAGTGGCAGCACTCAAAGCAAACGCCCGGTCGCTCACCCGCACTGCTGTCAGTCAAGTGGCAGCGCTCAAAGCAAACGCCCGGTCGCATACCCGCACTGCTGTCAGTCAAGTGGCAGCGCTCAAAGAAAACGCCCAGTCACATTCCCGCACTGCTGTCAGTCAAGTGGCAGCGCTCAAAGCAAACGCCCGGTCGCATACCCGCACTGCTGTCAGTCAAGTGGCAGCGCTCAACGCAAACGCCCGGTCGCTCACCCGCACTGCTGTCAGTCAAGTGGCAGCGCTCAAAGCAAACGCCCGGTCACATACCCGCACTGCTGCCAGTCAAGTGGCAGCGCTCAAAGCAAACGCCTGGTCACATACCTGCACTGTTGTCAGTCAAGTGGCAGCGCTCAAAGCAAACGCCCGGTCACATACCCACACTGCTGTCAGTCAAGTGCCAGCGCTCAAAGCAAACGCCCGGTCGCATACCCGCACTGCTGTCAGTCAAGTGGCAGCGCTCAAAGAAAACGCCCAGTCACATACCCGCACTGCTGTCAGTCAAGTGGCAGCGCTCAAAGCAAACGCCCGGTCGCATACCCGCACTGCTGTCAGTCAAGTGGCAGCGCTCAAGGCAAACGCCCGATCGCTCACCCGCACTGCTGTCAGTCAAGTGGCAGCGGTCAAAGCAAACGCCCGGTCGCATACTCGCACTGCTGTCAGTCAAGTGGCAGCGCTCAAAGCAAACGCCCGGTCGCATACCCCCACTGCTCTCAGTCAAGTGGCAGCGCTCAAAGCAAACGCCTGGTTACTTACCCGCACTGTTGTCAGTCAAGTGGCAGCACTCAAAGCAAACGCCCGGTCACATACCCGCACTGCTGTCAGTCAAGTGGCAGCGCTCAAAGCAAACGCCCGGTCGCATACCCGCACTGCTGTCAGTCAAGTGGCAGCGCTCAAAGCAAACGCCCGGTCGCATACCAGCACTGCTGTCAGTCAAGTGGCAGCGCTCAAAGCAAACGCCCGGTCGCATACCCGCACTGCTGTCAGTCAAGTGGCAGCGCTCAAAGCAAACGCCCGGTCACATACCCGCACTGCTGTCAGTCAAGTGGCAGCGCTCAAAGCAAACGCCCGGTCGCATATCCGCAGTGCTGTCAGTCAAGTGGCAGCGCTCAAAGCAAACGCCCGGTCGCATACCCGCACTGCTGTCAGTCAAGTGGCAGCGCTCAAAGCAAACGCCCGGTCGCATACCCGCACTGCTGTCAGTCAAGTGGCAGCGCTCAAAGCAAACGCCGGGTCGCATACCCGCACTGCTGTCAGTCAAGTGGCAGCGCTCAAAGCAAACGCCCGGTCACATACCCGCACTACTGTCAGTCAAGTGGCAGCGCTCAAAGCAAACGCCCGGTCGCTTACCCGCACTGCTGTCAGTCAAGTGGTAGCGCTCAAAGCAAACGCCCGGTCACATACCCGCACTGCTGTCAGTCAAGTGGCAGCGCTCAAAGCAAACTCCCGGTCGCATACCCGCACTGCTGTCAGTCAAGTGGCAGCGCTCAAAGCAAACGCCCGGTCACATACCGCACTGCTGTCAGTCAAGTGGCAGCGCTCAAAGCAAACGTCCGGTCACATAACCGCACTGCTGTCAGTCAAGTGGCAGCGCTCAAAGCAAACGCCCGGTCACATACCCTCACTGCTGCCAGTCAAGTGGCAGCGCTCAAAGCAAACGCCCGGTCACATACCCGCACTGTTGTCAGTCAAGTGGCAGCGCTCAAAGCAAACGCCCAGTCACATACCCACTCTGCTGTCAGTCAAGTGGCAGCGCTCAAAGCAAACGCCCGGTCGCATACCCGCACTGCTGTCAGTCAAGTGGCAGCGCTCAAAGCAAACGCCCGGTCGCATACCCGCACTGCTGTCAGTCAAGTGGCAGCGCTCAAAGAAAACGCCCGGTCGCATACCCGCACTGCTGTCAGTCAAGTGGCAGCGCTCAAAGCAAACAACCGGTCACATACCCGCACTGCTGCCAGTCAAGTCGCAGCGCTCAAAGCAAACTCCCGGTCGCATACCCGCACTGCTGTCAGTCAAGTGGCAGCGCTCAAAGCAAACGCCCGGTCGCATACCCGCACTGCTGTCAGTCAAGTGGCAGCGCTCAAAGCAAACGCCCGGTCACATACCCGCACTGCTGTCAGTCAAGTGGCAGCGCTCAAAGCAAACGCCCTGTCGCATACCCGCACTGTTGTCAGTCAAGTGGCAGCGCTCAATGCAAACGCCCGGTCACATACCCGCACTACTGTCAGTCAAGTGGCAGCGCTCAAAGCAAACGCCCGGTCTCTTACCCGCACTGCTGTCAGTCAAGTGGTAGCGCTCAAAGCAAACGCCCGGTCACATACCCGCACTGCTGTCAGTCATGTGGCAGCGCTCAAAGCAAACGCCCGGTCGCATACCCGCACTGCTGTCAGTCAAGTGGCAGCGCTCAAAGCAAACGCCCGGTCACATACCGCACTGCTGTCAGTCAAGTGGCAGCGCTCAAAGCAAACGTCCGGTCACATAACCCCACTGCTGTCAGTCAAGTGGCAGCGCTCAAAGCAAACGCCCGGTCACATACCCTCACTGCTGCCAGTCAAGTGGCAGCGCTCAAAGCAAACGCCCGGTCACATACCCGCACTGTTGTCAGTCAAGTGGCAGCGCTCAAAGCAAACGCCCAGTCACATACCCACACTGCTGTCAGTCAAGTGGCAGCGCTCAAAGCAAACGCCCGGTCGCATACCCGCACTGCTGTCAGTCAAGTGGCAGCGCTCAAAGCAAACGCCCGGTCGCATACCCGCACTGCTGTCAGTCAAGTGGCAGCGCTCAAAGAAAACGCCCGGTCGCATACCCGCACTGCTGTCAGTCAAGTGGCAGCGCTCAAAGCAAACAACCGGTCACATACCCGCACTGCTGCCAGTCAAGTGGCAGCGCTCAAAGCAAACGCCCGGTCGCATACCCGCACTGCTGTCAGTCAAGTGGCAGCGCTCAAAGCAAACGCCCGGTCGCATACCCGCACTGCTGTCAGTCAAGTGGCAGCGCTCAAAGCAAACGCCCGGTCACATACCCGCACTGCTGTCAGTCAAGTGGCAGCGCTCAAAGCAAACGCCCGGACGCATACCCGCACTGCTGTCAGTCAAGTGGCAGCGCTCAACGCAAACGCCCGGTCACATAGCCGCACTGCTGTCAGTCAAGTGGCAGCGCTCAAAGCAATCGCCCGGTCGCATACCCGCACTGCTGTGTGTCAAGTGGCAGCGCTCAAAGCAAACGCCCGGTCACATACCCGCACTGCTGTCAGTCAAGTGGCAGCGCTCAAAGCAAACGCCCGGACGCATTCCCGCACTGCTGTCAGTCAAGTGGCAGCGCTCAAAGCAAACGCCCGGTCACATACCGCACTGCTGTCAGTCAAGTGGCAGCGCTCAAAGCAAACGTCCGGTCACATAACCGCACTGCTGTCAGTCAAGTGGCAGCGCTCAAAGCAAACGCCCGGTCACATACCCGCACTGCTGCCATTCAAGTGGCAGCGCTCAAAGCAAACGCCCGGTCACATACCTGCACAGTTGTCAGTCAAGTGGCAGCGCTCAAAGCAAACGCCCGGTCACATACCCACACTGCTGTCAGTCAAGTGGCAGCGGTCAAAGCAAACGCCCGGTCGCATACCCGCACTGCTGTCAGTCAAGTGGCAGCGCTCAAAGCAAACGCCCGGTCGCATACCAGCACTGCTCTCAGTCAAGTGGCAGCGCTCAAAGCAAACGCCCGGTCGCATACCCGCACTGCTGTCAGTCAAGTGGCAGCGCTCAAAGCAAACGCCCGGTCACATACCCGCACTGCTGTCAGTCAAGTGGCAGCGCTCAAAGCAAACGCCCGGTCGCATATCCGCAGTGCTGTCAGTCAAGTGGCAGCGCTCAAAGCAAACGCCCGGTCGCATACCCGCACTGCTGTCAGTCAAGTGGCAGCGCTCAAAGCAAACGCCCGGTCGCATACCCGCACTGCTGTCAGTCAAGTGGCAGCGCTCAAAGCAAACGCCCGGTCGCATACCCGCACTGCTGTCAGTCAAGTGGCAGCGCTCAAACAAACGCCCGGTCACATACCCGCACTACTGTCAGTCAAGTGGCAGCGCTCAAAGCAAACGCCCGGTCGCTTACCCGCACTGCTGTCAGTCAAGTGGTAGCGCTCAAAGCAAACGCCCGGTCACATACCCGCACTGCTGTCAGTCAAGTGGCAGCGCTCAAAGCAAACGCCCGGTCGCATACCCGCACTGCTGTCAGTCAAGTGGCAGCGCTCAAAGCAAACGCCCGGTCGCATACCCGCACTGCTGTCAGTCAAGTGGCAGCGCTCAAAGCAAACGCCCGGTCGCTCACCCGCACTGCTGTCAGTCAAGTGGCAGCGGTCAAAGCAAACGCCCATCGCATACCCGCACTGCTGTCAGTCAAGTGGCAGCGCTCAAAGCAAACGCCCGGTCGCATACCCCCACTGCTGTCAGTCAAGTGGCAGCGCTCAAAGCAAACGCCTGGTTACATACCCGCACTGTCAGTCAAGTGGCAGCACTGAAAGCAAACGCCCGGTCACATACCCGCACTGCTGTCAGTCAAGTGGCAGCGCTCAAAGCAAACGCCCGGTCGCATACCCGCACTGCTGTCAGTCAAGTGGCAGCGCTCAAAGCAAACGCCCGGTCGCATACCAGCACTGCTGTCAGTCAAGTGGCAGCGCTCAAAGCAAACGCCCGGTCGCATACCCGCACTGCTGTCAGTCAAGTGGCAGCGCTCAAAGCAAACGCCCGGTCACATACCCGCACTGCTGTCAGTCAAGTGGCAGCGCTCTAAGCAAACGCCCGGTCGCATATCCGCAGTGCTGTCACTCAAGTGGCAGCGCTCAAAGCAAACGCCCGGTCGCATACCCGCACTGCTGTCAGTCAAGTGGCAGCGCTCAAAGCAAACGCCCGGTCGCATACCCGCACTGCTGTCAGTCAAGTGGCAGCGCTCAAAGCAAACGCCCGGTCGCATACCCGCACTGCTGTCAGTCAAGTGGCAGCGCTCAAAGCAAACGCCCGGTCACATGCCCGCCCTACTGTCAGTCAAGTGGCAGCGCTCAAAGCAAACGCCCGGTCGCTTACCCGCACTGCTGTCAGTCAAGTGGTAGCGCTCAAAGCAAACGCCCGGTCACATACCCGCACTGCTGTCAGTCAAGTGGCAGCGCTCAAAGCAAACGCCCGGTCGCATACCCGCACTGCTCTCAGTCAAGTGGCAGCGCTCAAAGCAAACGCCCGGTCACATACCGCACTGCTGTCAGTCAAGTGGCAGCGCTCAAAGCAAACGTCCGGTCACATAACCGCACTGCTGTCAGTCAAGTGGCAGCGCTCAAAGCAAACGCCCGGTCACATACCCTCACTGCTGCCAGTCAAGTGGCAGCGCTCAAAGCAAACGCCCGGTCACATACCCGCACTGTTGTCAGTCAAGTGGCAGCGCTAAAAGCAAACGCCCAGTCACATACCCACACTGCTGTCAGTCAAGTGGCAGCGCTCAAAGCAAACGCCCGGTCGCATACCCGCACTGCTGTCAGTCAAGTGGCAGCGCTCAAAGCAAACGCCCGGTCACATACCCGCACTGCTGTCAGTCAAGTGGCAGCGCTCAAAGCAAACGCCGGTCGCATACCCGCACTGCTGTCAGTCAAGTGGCAGCGCTCAATGCAAACGCCCGTTCGCTCACCCGCACTGTTGTCAGTCAAGTGGCAGCGCTCAAAGCAAACGCCCGGTCGCATACCCGCACTGCTGTCAGTCAAGTGGCAGCGCTCAAAGCAAACGCCCGGTCGCATACCCCCACTGCTGTCAGTCAAATGGCAGCGTTCAAAGCCAACGCCTGGTTACATACCCGCACTGTTGTCAGTCAAGTGGCAGCACTCAAAGCAAACGCCCGGTCACATACCCGCACTGCTGTCAGTCAAGTGGCAGCGCTCAAAGCAAACGCCCGGTCGCATACCCGCACTGCTGTCAGTCAAGTGGCAGCGCTCAAAGCAAACTCCCGGTCGCATACCCGCAGTGCTGTCAGTCAAGTGGCAGCGCTCAAAGCAAACGCCCGGTCGCATACCCGCACTGCTGTCAGTCAAGTGGCAGCGCTCAAAGCAAACGCCCGGTCACATACCCGCACTGCTGTCAGTCATGTGGCAGCGCTCAAAGCAAACGCCCGGTCGCTTACCCGCACTGCTGTCAGTCAAGTGGCAGCGCCCAAAGCAAACGCCCGGTCGCATACCCGCACTGCTGTCAGTCAAGTGGCAGCGCTCAAAGAAAACGCCCGGTCGCATACCCGCACTGCTGTCAGTCAAGTGGCAGCGCTCAAAGCAAACAACCGGTCACATACCCGCACTGCTGCCAGTCAAGTGGCAGCGCTCAAAGCAAACGCCCGGTCGCATACCCGCACTGCTGTCAGTCAAGTGGCAGCGCTCAAAGCAAACGCCCGGTCGCATACCCGCACTGCTGTCAGTCAAGTGGCAGCGCTCAAAGCAAACGCCCGGTCACATACCCGCACTGCTGTCAGTCAAGTGGCAGCGCTCAAAGCAAACGCCCGGTCGCATACCCGCACTGTTGTCAGTCAAGTGGCAGCGCTCAAAGCAAACGCCTGGTTACATACCCGCACTGCTGTCAGTCAAGTGGCAGCGCTCAACGCAAACGCCCGGTCACATAGCCGCACTGCTGTCAGTCAAGTGGCAGCGCTCAACGCAAACGCCCGGTCACATACCCGCACTGCTGTCAGTCAAGTGGCAGCGCTCAAAGCAAACGCCCGGTCGCATACCCGCACTGCTGTCAGTCAAGTGGCAGCGCTCAAAGCAAACGCTCGGTCACATACCCGCACTGCTGTCAGTCAAGTGGCAGCGCTCAACGCAAACGCCCGGTCACATACCCGCACTGCTGTCAGTCAAGTGGCAGCGCTCAAAGCAAACGCCCGGTCGCATACCCGCACTGCTGTCAGTCAAGTGGCAGCGCTCAAAGCAAACGCCCGGTCGCCTACCCGCACTGCTGTCAGTCAAGTGGCAGCGCTCAAAGCAAACGCCCGGTCACATACCAGCACTGCTGTCAGTCAAGTGGCAACGCTCAAAGCAAACGCCCGGTCACATACCCGCACTGCTGTCAGTCAAGTGGCAGCGCTCAAAGCAAACGCCGGTCACATACCCGCACTGCTGTCAGTCAAGTGGCAGCGCTCAAAGCAAACGCCCGGTCGCTCTCCCGCACTGCTGTCAGTCAAGTGGCAGCGCTCAAAGCAAACGCCCGATCGCATACCCGCACTGCTGTCAGTCAAGTGGCAGCACTCAAAGCAAACGCCCGGTCACATACCCGCACTGCTGTCAGTCAACTGGTAGCGCTCAAAGCAAACGCCCGGTCACATACCCGCACTGCTGTCAGTCAAGTGGAAGCGCTCAAAGCAAACGCCCGGTCGCTCACCCGCACTGCTGTCAGTCAAGTGGCAGCGCTCAAAGCAAACGCCCGGTCACATACCCGCACTGCTGTCAGTCAACTGGCAGCGCTCAAAGCAAACGCCCGGTCACATAACCGCACTGCTGTCAGTCAAGTGGCAGCACTCAAAGCAAACGCCCGGTCGCATACCCGCACTGCTGTCAGTCAAGTGGCAGCGCTCAAAGCAAACGCCCGGTCACATACCCGCACTGCTGTCAGTCAAGTGGCAGCGCTCAAAGCAAACGCCCGGTCACATACCCGCACTGCTGTCAGTCAAGTGGCAGCGCTCAAAGCAAATGCCCGGTCACATACCCGCACTGCTGACAGTCAACTGGCAGCGCTCAAAGCAAACGCCCGGTCACATAACCGCACTGCTGTCAGTCAAGTGGCAGCACTCAAAGCAAACGCCCGGTCGCATACCCGCACTGCTGTCAGTCAAGTGGCAGCGCTCAAAGCAAACGCCCTGTCACATACCCGCACTGCTGTCAGTCAAGTGGCAGCGCTCAAAGCAAACGCCCGGTCGCTTACCCGCACTGCTGTCAATAAAGTGGCAGCACTCAAAGCAAACGCCCGGTCGCTCACCCGCACTGCTGTCAGTCAAGTGGCAGCGCTCAAAGCAAACGCCCGGTCGCATACCCGCACTGCTGTCAGTCAAGTGGCAGCGCTCAAAGAAAACGCCCAGTCACATTCCCGCACTGCTGTCAGTCAAGTGGCAGCGCTCAAAGCAAACGCCCGGTCGCATACCCGCACTGCTGTCAGTCAAGTGGCAGCGCTCAAAGCAAACGCCCGGTCGCTCACCCGCACTGCTGTCAGTCAAGTGGCAGCGCTCAAAGCAAACGCCCGGTCACATACCCGCACTGCTGCCAGTCAAGTGGCAGCGCTCAAAGCAAACGCCTGGTCACATACCTGCACTGTTGTCAGTCAAGTGGCAGCGCTCAAAGCAAACGCCCGGTCACATACCCACACTGCTGTCAGTCAAGTGCCAGCGCTCAAAGCAAACGCCCGGTCGCATACCCGCACTGCTGTCAGTCAAGTGGCAGCGCTCAAAGAAAACGCCCAGTCACATACCCGCACTGCTGTCAGTCAAGTGGCAGCGCTCAAAGCAAACGCCCGGTCGCATACCCGCACTGCTGTCAGTCAAGTGGCAGCGCTCAAGGCAAACGCCCGATCGCTCACCCGCACTGCTGTCAGTCAAGTGGCAGCGGTCAAAGCAAACGCCCGGTCGCATACTCGCACTGCTGTCAGTCAAGTGGCAGCGCTCAAAGCAAACGCCCGGTCGCATACCCCCACTGCTCTCAGTCAAGTGGCAGCGCTCAAAGCAAACGCCTGGTTACTTACCCGCACTGTTGTCAGTCAAGTGGCAGCACTCAAAGCAAACGCCCGGTCACATACCCGCACTGCTGTCAGTCAAGTGGCAGCGCTCAAAGCAAACGCCCGGTCGCATACCCGCACTGCTGTCAGTCAAGTGGCAGCGCTCAAAGCAAACGCCCGGTCGCATACCAGCACTGCTGTCAGTCAAGTGGCAGCGCTCAAAGCAAACGCCCGGTCGCATACCCGCACTGCTGTCAGTCAAGTGGCAGCGCTCAAAGCAAACGCCCGGTCACATACCCGCACTGCTGTCAGTCAAGTGGCAGCGCTCAAAGCAAACGCCCGGTCGCATATCGGCAGTGCTGTCAGTCAAGTGGCAGCGCTCAAAGCAAACGCCCGGTCGCATACCCGCACTGCTGTCAGTCAAGTGGCAGCGCTCAAAGCAAACGCCCGGTCGCATACCCGCACTGCTGTCAGTCAAGTGGCAGCGCTCAAAGCAAACGCCGGGTCGCATACCCGCACTGCTGTCAGTCAAGTGGCAGCGCTCAAAGCAAACGCCCGGTCACATACCCGCACTGCTGTCAGTCAAGTGGCAGCGCTCAAAGCAAACGCCCGGTCGCTTACCCGCACTGCTGTCAGTCAAGTGGTAGCGCTCAAAGCAAACGCCCGGTCACATACCCGCACTGCTGTCAGTCAAGTGGCAGCGCTCAAAGCAAACTCCCGGTCGCATACCCGCACTGCTGTCAGTCAAGTGGCAGCGCTCAAAGCAAACGCCCGGTCACATACCGCACTGCTGTCAGTCAAGTGGCAGCACTCAAAGCAAACGTCCGGTCACATAACCGCACTGCTGTCAGTCAAGTGGCAGCGCTCAAAGCAAACGCCCGGTCACATACCCTCACTGCTGCCAGTCAAGTGGCAGCGCTCAAAGCAAACGCCCGGTCACATACCCGCACTGTTGTCAGTCAAGTGGCAGCGCTCAAAGCAAACGCCCAGTCACATACCCACTCTGCTGTCAGTCAAGTGGCAGCGCTCAAAGCAAACGCCCGGTCGCATACCCGCACTGCTGTCAGTCAAGTGGCAGCGCTCAAAGCAAACGCCCGGTCGCATACCCGCACTGCTGTCAGTCAAGTGGCAGCGCTCAAAGAAAACGCCCAGTCGCATACCCGCACTGCTGTCAGTCAAGTGGCAGCGCTCAAAGCAAACAACCGGTCACATACCCGCACTGCTGCCAGTCAAGTCGCAGCGCTCAAAGCAAACGCCCGGTCGCATACCCGCACTGCTGTCAGTCAAGTGGCAGCGCTCAAAGCAAACGCCCGGTCGCATACCCGCACTGCTGTCAGTCAAGTGGCAGCGCTCAAAGCAAACGCCCGGTCACATACCCGCACTGCTGTCAGTCAAGTGGCAGCGCTCAAAGCAAACGCCCTGTCGCATACCCGCACTGTTGTCAGTCAAGTGGCAGCGCTCAATGCAAACGCCCGGTCACATACCCGCACTACTGTCAGTCAAGTGGCAGCGCTCAAAGCAAACGCCCGGTCTCTTACCCGCACTGCTGTCAGTCAAGTGGTAGCGCTCAAAGCAAACGCCCGGTCACATACCCGCACTGCTGTCAGTCATGTGGCAGCGCTCAAAGCAAACGCCCGGTCGCATACCCGCACTGCTGTCAGTCAAGTGGCAGCGCTCAAAGCAAACGCCCGGTCACATACCGCACTGCTGTCAGTCAAGTGGCAGCGCTCAAAGCAAACGTCCGGTCACATAACCCCACTGCTGTCAGTCAAGTGGCAGCGCTCAAAGCAAACGCCCGGTCACATACCCTCACTGCTGCCAGTCAAGTGGCAGCGCTCAAAGCAAACGCCCGGTCACATACCCGCACTGTTGTCAGTCAAGTGGCAGCGCTCAAAGCAAACGCCCAGTCACATACCCACACTGCTGTCAGTCAAGTGGCAGCGCTCAAAGCAAACGCCCGGTCGCATACCCGCACTGCTGTCAGTCAAGTGGCAGCGCTCAAAGCAAACGCCCGGTCGCATACCCGCACTGCTGTCAGTCAAGTGGCAGCGCTCAAAGAAAACGCCCGGTCGCATACCCGCACTGCTGTCAGTCAAGTGGCAGCGCTCAAAGCAAACAACCGGTCACATACCCGCACTGCTGCCAGTCAAGTGGCAGCGCTCAAAGCAAACGCCCGGTCGCATACCCGCACTGCTGTCAGTCAAGTGGCAGCGCTCAAAGCAAACGCCCGGTCGCATACCCGCACTGCTGTCAGTCAAGTGGCAGCGCTCAAAGCAAACGCCCGGTCACATACCCGCACTGCTGTCAGTCAAGTGGCAGCGCTCAAAGCAAACGCCCGGTCGCATACCCGCACTGCTGTCAGTCTTGTGGCAGCGCTCAACGCAAACGCCCGGTCACATAGCCGCACTGCTGTCAGTCAAGTGGCAGCGCTCAAAGCAATCGCCCGGTCGCATACCCGCACTGCTGTCAGTCAAGTGGCAGCGATCAAAGCAAACGCCCGGTCACATACCCGCACTGCTGTCAGTCAAGTGGCAGCACTCAAAGCAAACGCCGGGTCGCATACCCGCACTGCTGTCAGTCAAGTGGCAGCGCTCAAAGCAAACGCCCGGTCGCATACCCGCACTGCTGTCAGTCAAGTGGCAGCGCTCAACGCAAACGCCCGGTCACATACCCGCACTGCTGTCAGTCAAGTGGCAGCGCTCAAAGCAAACGCCCGGTCGCATACCCGCACTGCTGTCAGTCAAGTGGCAGCGCTCAAAGCAAACGCCCGGTCGCCTACCCGCACTGCTGTCAGTCAAGTGGCAGCGCTCAAAGCAAACGCCCGGTCACATACCAGCACTGCTGTCAGTCAAGTGGCAGCGCTCAAAGCAAACGCCCGGTCACATACCCGCACTGCTGTCAGTCAAGTGGCAGCGCTCAAAGCAAACGCCGGTCACATACCCGCACTGCTGTCAGTCAAGTGGCAGCGCTCAAAGCAAACGCCCGGTCGCTCTCCCGCACTGCTGTCAGTCAAGTGGCAGCGCTCAAAGCAAACGCCCGGTCGCATACCCGCACTGCTGTCAGTCAAGTGGCAGCACTCAAAGCAAACGCCCGGTCACATACCCGCACTGCTGTCAGTCAACTGGTAGCGCTCAAAGCAAACGCCCGGTCACATACCCGCACTGCTGTCAGTCAAGTGGTAGCGCTCAAAGCAAACGCCCGGTCGCTCACCCCCACTGCTGTCAGTCAAGTGGCAGCGCTCAAAGCAAACGCCCGGTCACATACCCGCACTGCTGTCAGTCAACTGGCAGCGCTCAAAGCAAACGCCCGGTCACATAACCGCTCTGCTGTCAGTCAAGTGGCAGCACTCAAAGCAAACGCCCGGTCGCATACCCGCACTGCTGTCAGTCAAGTGGCAGCGCTCAAAGCAAACGCCCGGTCACATACCCCCACTGCTGTCAGTCAAGTGGCAGCGCTCAAAGCAAACGCCCGGTCACATACCCGCACTGCTGTCAGTCAAGTGGCAGCGCTCAAAGCAAACGCCCGGTCACATACCCGCACTGCTGTCAGTCAACTGGCAGCGCTCAAAGCAAACGCCCGGTCACATAACCGCACTGCTGTCAGTCAAGTGGCAGCACTCAAAGCAAACGCCCGGTCGCATACCCGCACTGCTGTCAGTCAAGTGGCAGCGCTCAAAGCAAACGCCCGGTCACATACCCGCACTGCTGTCAGTCAAGTGGCAGCGCTCAAAGCAAACGCCCGGTCGCTTACCCGCACTGCTGTCAATAATGTGGCAGCACTCAAAGCAAACGCCCGGTCGCTCACCCGCACTGCTGTCAGTCAAGTGGCAGCGCTCAAAGCAAACGCCCGGTCGCATACCCGCACTGCTGTCAGTCAAGTGGCAGCGCTCAAAGCAAACGCCCGGTCACATAACCGCACTGCTGTCAGTCAAGTGGCAGCGCTCAAAGCAAACGCCCGGTCGCTTACCCGCACTGCTGTCAGTCAAGTGGCAGCGCTCAAAGCAAACGCCGGTCGCTCACCCGCACTGCTGTCAGTCAAGTGGCAGCGCTCAAAGCAAACGCCCGGTCGCATACCCGCACTGCTGTCAGTCAAGTGGCAGCGCTCAAAGCAAACGCCCGGTCGCATACCCCCACTGCTGTCAGTCAAGTGGCAGCGCTCAAAGCAAACGGCTGGTTACATACCCGCACTGTTGTCAGTCAAGTTGCAGCACCCAAAGCAAACGCCCGGTCACATACCCGCACTGCTGTCAGTCAAGTGGCAGCGCTCAAAGCAAACGCCCGGTCGCATACCAGCACTGCTGTCAGTCAAGTGGCAGCGCTCAAAGCAATCGCCCGGTCGCATACCCGCACTGCTGTCAGTCAAGTGGCAGCGCTCAAAGCAAACGCCCAGTCACATACCCGCACTGCTGTCAGTCAAGTGGCAGCGTTCAAAGCAAACGCCCGGTCGCATACCCGCAGAGCTGTCAGTCAAGTGGCAGCTCTCAAAGCAAACGCCCGGTCGCATACCCGCACTGCTGTCAGTCAAGTGGCAGCGCTCAAAGCAAACGCCCGGTCACATACCCGCACTGCTGTCAGTCAAGTGGCAGCGCTCAAAGCAAACGCCCGGTTGCTTACCCGCACTGCTGTCAGTCAAGTGGTAGCGCTCAAAGCAAACGCAAGGTCGCACACACGCACTGCTGTCAGTCAAGTGGCAGCGCTTAAAGCAAACGCCCGGTCACATACCCGCACTGCTGTCAGTCAAGTGGCAGCGCTCAAAACAAACGCCCGGTCGCATACCCGCACTGCTGTCAGTCAAGTGGCAGCGCTCAAAGAAAACGCCGGTCGCATACCCGCACTGCTGTCAGTCAAATGGCAGCGCTCAAAGCAAATGCCCGGTCACATACCCGCACTGCTGCCAGTCAAGTGGCAGCGCTCAAAGCAAACGCCCGGTCGCATACCCGCACTCCTGTCAGTCAAGTGGCAGCGCTCAAAGCAAACGCCCGGTCACATACCCGCACTGCTGTCAGTCAAGTGGCAGCGCTCAAAGCAAACGCCCGGACGCATTCCCGCACTGCTGTCAGTCAAGTGGCAGCGCTCAAAGCAAACGCCTGGTTACATACCCGCACTGCTGTCAGTCAAGTGGCAGCGCTCAACGCAAACGCCCGGTCACATACCCGCACTGCTGTCAGTCAAGTGGCAGCGCTCAAAGCAATCGCCCGGTCGCATACCCGCACTGCTGTCAGTCAAGTGGCAGCGCTCAAAGCAAACGCCCGGTCACATACCCGCACTGCTGTCAGTCAAGTGGCAGCACTCAAAGCAAACGCCCGGTCACATACCCGCACTGCTGTCAGTCAAGTTGCAGCACTCAAAGCAAACGCCCGGTCACACACCCGCACTGCTGTTAGTCAAGTGGCAGCGCTCAAAACAAACGCCCGGTCACACACCCGCACTGCTGTCAGTCAAGTGGCAGCGCTCAAAGCAAACGCCCGGTCACACACCCGCACTGCTGTCAGTCAAGTGGCAGCGCGCAAAGCAAACGCCCGGTCACATACCCGCACTGCTGTCAGTCAAGTGGCAGCGTTCAAACCAAACGCCCGGTCACATACCCGCACTGCTGCCAGTCATGTGGTAGCGCTCAAAGCAAACGCCCGGTCACATACCCGCACTGCTGTCAGTCAAGTGGCAGCGCTCAAAGCAAACGCCCGGTCACATACCCGCACTGCTGTCAATCAAGTGGCAGCGCTCAAAGCAAACGCCCGAACACATACCCGCACTGCTGTCAGTCAAGTGGCAGCGCTCTAAGCAAACGCCCGGTCACATACTCGCACTGCTGTCAGTCAAGTGGCAGCGCTCAAAGCAAACGCCCGGTCACATACCCGCACAGCTGTCAGTCAAGTGGCAGCGATGAAAGCAAACGCCCGGCCACACAACCGCACTGCTGTCAGTCAAGGGGCAGCACTCAAAGCAAACGACCGGACACACACCCGCACTGCTGTCAGTCAAGTGGCAGCGCTCAAAGCAAACGCCCGGTCGCATACCCGCACTGCTGTCAGTCAAGTGGCAGCGCTCAAAGCAAACGCCCGGACACATACCCGCACTGCTGTGAGTCAAGTGGCAGCGCTCAAAGCAAACGCCCGGTCACATACCCGCACTGCTGTCAGTCAAGTGGCAGCGCTCAAAGCAAACGCCCGGACGCATTCCCGCACTGCTGTCAGTCAAGTGGCAGCGCTCAAAGCAAACGCCCGGTCACATACCGCACTGCTGTCAGTCAAGTGGCAGCGCTCAAAGCAAACGTCCGGTCACATAACCGCACTGCTGTCAGTCAAGTGGCAGCGCTCAAAGCAAACGCCCGGTCACATACCCGCACTGCTGCCATTCAAGTGGCAGCGCTCAAAGCAAACGCCCGGTCACATACCTGCACTGTTGTCAGTCAAGTGGCAGCGCTCAAAGCAAACGCCCGGTCACATACCCACACTGCTGTCAGTCAAGTGGCAGCGGTCAAAGCAAACGCCCGGTCGCATACCCGCACTGCTGTCAGTCAAGTGGCAGCGCTCAAAGCAAACGCCCGGTCGCATACCAGCACTGCTCTCAGTCAAGTGGCAGCGCTCAAAGCAAACGCCCGGTCGCATACCCGCACTGCTGTCAGTCAAGTGGCAGCGCTCAAAGCAAACGCCCGGTCACATACCCGCACTGCTGTCAGTCAAGTGGCAGCGCTCAAAGCAAACGCCCGGTCGCATATCCGCAGTGCTGTCAGTCAAGTGGCAGCGCTCAAAGCAAACGCCCGGTCGCATACCCGCACTGCTGTCAGTCAAGTGGCAGCGCTCAAAGCAAACGCCCGGTCGCATACCCGCACTGCTGTCAGTCAAGTGGCAGCGCTCAAAGCAAACGCCCGGTCGCATACCCGCACTGCTGTCAGTCAAGTGGCAGCGCTCAAACAAACGCCCGGTCACATACCCGCACTACTGTCAGTCAAGTGGCAGCGCTCAAAGCAAACGCCCGGTCGCTTACCCGCACTGCTGTCAGTCAAGTGGTAGCGCTCAAAGCAAACGCCCGGTCACATACCCGCACTGCTGTCAGTCAAGTGGCAGCGCTCAAAGCAAACGCCCGGTCGCATACCCGCACTGCTGTCAGTCAAGTGGCAGCGCTCAAAGCAAACGCCCGGTCGCATACCCGCACTGCTGTCAGTCAAGTGGCAGCGCTCAAAGCAAACGCCCGGTCGCTCACCCGCACTGCTGTCAGTCAAGTGGCAGCGGTCAAAGCAAACGCCCATCGCATACCCGCACTGCTGTCAGTCAAGTGGCAGCGCTCAAAGCAAACGCCCGGTCGCATACCCCCACTGCTGTCAGTCAAGTGGCAGCGCTCAAAGCAAACGCCTGGTTACATACCCGCACTGTCAGTCAAGTGGCAGCACTGAAAGCAAACGCCCGGTCACATACCCGCACTGCTGTCAGTCAAGTGGCAGCGCTCAAAGCAAACGCCCGGTCGCATACCCGCACTGCTGTCAGTCAAGTGGCAGCGCTCAAAGCAAACGCCCGGTCGCATACCAGCACTGCTGTCAGTCAAGTGGCAGCGCTCAAAGCAAACGCCCGGTCGCATACCCGCACTGCTGTCAGTCAAGTGGCAGCGCTCAAAGCAAACGCCCGGTCACATACCCGCACTGCTGTCAGTCAAGTGGCAGCGCTCTAAGCAAACGCCCGGTCGCATATCCGCAGTGCTGTCACTCAAGTGGCAGCGCTCAAAGCAAACGCCCGGTCGCATACCCGCACTGCTGTCAGTCAAGTGGCAGCGCTCAAAGCAAACGCCCGGTCGCATACCCGCACTGCTGTCAGTCAAGTGGCAGCGCTCAAAGCAAACGCCCGGTCGCATACCCGCACTGCTGTCAGTCAAGTGGCAGCGCTCAAAGCAAACGCCCGGTCACATGCCCGCCCTACTGTCAGTCAAGTGACAGCGCTCAAAGCAAACGCCCGGTCGCTTACCCGCACTGCTGTCAGTCAAGTGGTAGCGCTCAAAGCAAACGCCCGGTCACATACCCGCACTGCTGTCAGTCAAGTGGCAGCGCTCAAAGCAAACGCCCGGTCGCATACCCGCACTGCTGTCAGTCAAGTGGCAGCGCTCAAAGCAAACGCCCGGTCACATACCGCACTGCTGTCAGTCAAGTGGCAGCGCTCAAAGCAAACGTCCGGTCACATAACCGCACTGCTGTCAGTCAAGTGGCAGCGCTCAAAGCAAACGCCCGGTCACATACCCTCACTGCTGCCAGTCAAGTGGCAGCGCTCAAAGCAAACGCCCGGTCACATACCCGCACTGTTGTCAGTCAAGTGGCAGCGCTAAAAGCAAACGCCCAGTCACATACCCACACTGCTGTCAGTCAAGTGGCAGCGCTCAAAGCAAACGCCCGGTCGCATACCCGCACTGCTGTCAGTCAAGTGGCAGCGCTCAAAGCAAACGCCCGGTCACATACCCGCACTGCTGTCAGTCAAGTGGCAGCGCTCAAAGCAAACGCCGGTCGCATACCCGCACTGCTGTCAGTCAAGTGGCAGCGCTCAAAGCAAACGCCCGTTCGCTCACCCGCACTGCTGTCAGTCAAGTGGCAGCGCTCAAAGCAAACGCCCGGTCGCATACCCGCACTGCTGTCAGTCAAGTGGCAGCGCTCAAAGCAAACGCCCGGTCGCATACCCCCACTGCTGTCAGTCAAATGGCAGCGTTCAAAGCCAACGCCTGGTTACATACCCGCACTGTTGTCAGTCAAGTGGCAGCACTCAAAGCAAACGCCCGGTCACATACCCGCACTGCTGTCAGTCAAGTGGCAGCGCTCAAAGCAAACGCCCGGTCGCATACCCGCACTGCTGTCAGTCAAGTGGCAGCGCTCAAAGCAAACGCCCGGTCACATACCCGCACTGCTGTCAGTCAAGTGGCAGCGCTCAAAGCAAACGCCCGGTCGCTTACCCGCACTGCTGTCAGTCAAGTGGCAGCGCTCAAAGCAAACGCCCGGTCGCATACCCGCACTGCTGTCAGTCAAGTGGCAGCGCTCAAAGAAAACGCCCGGTCGCATACCCGCACTGCTGTCAGTCAAGTGGCAGCGCTCAAAGCAAACAACCGGTCACATACCCGCACTGCTGCCAGTCAAGTGGCAGCGCTCAAAGCAAACGCCCGGTCGCATACCCGCACTGCTGTCAGTCAAGTGGCAGCGCTCAAAGCAAACGCCCGGTCGCATACCCGCACTGCTGTCAGTCAAGTGGCAGCGCTCAAAGCAAACGCCCGGTCACATACCCGCACTGCTGTCAGTCAAGTGGCAGCGCTCAAAGCAAACGCCCGGTCGCATACCCGCACTGTTGTCAGTCAAGTGGCAGCGCTCAAAGCAAACGCCTGGTTACATACCCGCACTGCTGTCAGTCAAGTGGCAGCGCTCAAAGCAATCGCCCGGTCGCATACCCGCACTGCTGTCAGTCAAGTGGCAGCGATCAAAGCAAACGCCCGGTCACATACCCGCACTGCTGTCAGTCAAGTGGCAGCACTCAAAGCAAACGCCGGGTCGCATACCCGCACTGCTGTCAGTCAAGTGGCAGCGCTCAAAGCAAACGCCCGGTCGCATACCCGCACTGCTGTCAGTCAAGTGGCAGCGCTCAACGCAAACGCCCGGTCACATACCCGCACTGCTGTCAGTCAAGTGGCAGCGCTCAAAGCAAACGCCCGGTCGCATACCCGCACTGCTGTCAGTCAAGTGGCAGCGCTCAAAGCAAACGCCCGGTCGCCTACCCGCACTGCTGTCAGTCAAGTGGCAGCGCTCAAAGCAAACGCCCGGTCACATACCAGCACTGCTGTCAGTCAAGTGGCAGCGCTCAAAGCAAACGCCCGGTCACATACCCGCACTGCTGTCAGTCAAGTGGCAGCGCTCAAAGCAAACGCCGGTCACATACCCGCACTGCTGTCAGTCAAGTGGCAGCGCTCAAAGCAAACGCCCGGTCGCTCTCCCGCAC
The DNA here is from genome assembly GCA_946902985.2 of Meconema thalassinum. Lineage (NCBI taxonomy): Eukaryota > Metazoa > Arthropoda > Insecta > Orthoptera > Tettigoniidae > Meconema > Meconema thalassinum. Next base: position 693,538,986 of record OX336391.1, read on the forward strand.
TGCTGTCAGTCAAGTGGCAGCGCTCAAAGCAAACGCCCGGTCGCATACCCGCACTGCTGTCAGTCAAGTGGCAGCACTCAAAGCAAACGCCCGGTCACATACCCGCACTGCTGTCAGTCAACTGGTAGCGCTCAAAGCAAACGCCCGGTCACATACCCGCACTGCTGTCAGTCAAGTGGTAGCGCTCAAAGCAAACGCCCGGTCGCTCACCCCCACTGCTGTCAGTCAAGTGGCAGCGCTCAAAGCAAACGCCCGGTCACATACCCGCACTGCTGTCAGTCAACTGGCAGCGCTCAAAGCAAACGCCCGGTCACATAACCGCTCTGCTGTCAGTCAAGTGGCAGCACTCAAAGCAAACGCCCGGTCGCATACCCGCACTGCTGTCAGTCAAGTGGCAGCGCTCAAAGCAAACGCCCGGTCACATACCCCCACTGCTGTCAGTCAAGTGGCAGCGCTCAAAGCAAACGCCCGGTCACATACCCGCACTGCTGTCAGTCAAGTGGCAGCGCTCAAAGCAAACGCCCGGTCACATACCCGCACTGCTGTCAGTCAACTGGCAGCGCTCAAAGCAAACGCCCGGTCACATAACCGCACTGCTGTCAGTCAAGTGGCAGCACTCAAAGCAAACGCCCGGTCGCATACCCGCACTGCTGTCAGTCAAGTGGCAGCGCTCAAAGCAAACGCCCGGTCACATACCCGCACTGCTGTCAGTCAAGTGGCAGCGCTCAAAGCAAACGCCCGGTCGCTTACCCGCACTGCTGTCAATAATGTGGCAGCACTCAAAGCAAACGCCCGGTCGCTCACCCGCACTGCTGTCAGTCAAGTGGCAGCGCTCAAAGCAAACGCCCGGTCGCATACCCGCACTGCTGTCAGTCAAGTGGCAGCGCTCAAAGCAAACGCCCGGTCACATAACCGCACTGCTGTCAGTCAAGTGGCAGCGCTCAAAGCAAACGCCCGGTCGCTTACCCGCACTGCTGTCAGTCAAGTGGCAGCGCTCAAAGCAAACGCCGGTCGCTCACCCGCACTGCTGTCAGTCAAGTGGCAGCGCTCAAAGCAAACGCCCGGTCGCATACCCGCACTGCTGTCAGTCAAGTGGCAGCGCTCAAAGCAAACGCCCGGTCGCATACCCCCACTGCTGTCAGTCAAGTGGCAGCGCTCAAAGCAAACGGCTGGTTACATACCCGCACTGTTGTCAGTCAAGTTGCAGCACCCAAAGCAAACGCCCGGTCACATACCCGCACTGCTGTCAGTCAAGTGGCAGCGCTCAAAGCAAACGCCCGGTCGCATACCAGCACTGCTGTCAGTCAAGTGGCAGCGCTCAAAGCAATCGCCCGGTCGCATACCCGCACTGCTGTCAGTCAAGTGGCAGCGCTCAAAGCAAACGCCCAGTCACATACCCGCACTGCTGTCAGTCAAGTGGCAGCGTTCAAAGCAAACGCCCGGTCGCATACCCGCAGAGCTGTCAGTCAAGTGGCAGCTCTCAAAGCAAACGCCCGGTCGCATACCCGCACTGCTGTCAGTCAAGTGGCAGCGCTCAAAGCAAACGCCCGGTCACATACCCGCACTGCTGTCAGTCAAGTGGCAGCGCTCAAAGCAAACGCCCGGTTGCTTACCCGCACTGCTGTCAGTCAAGTGGTAGCGCTCAAAGCAAACGCAAGGTCGCACACACGCACTGCTGTCAGTCAAGTGGCAGCGCTTAAAGCAAACGCCCGGTCACATACCCGCACTGCTGTCAGTCAAGTGGCAGCGCTCAAAACAAACGCCCGGTCGCATACCCGCACTGCTGTCAGTCAAGTGGCAGCGCTCAAAGAAAACGCCGGTCGCATACCCGCACTGCTGTCAGTCAAATGGCAGCGCTCAAAGCAAATGCCCGGTCACATACCCGCACTGCTGCCAGTCAAGTGGCAGCGCTCAAAGCAAACGCCCGGTCGCATACCCGCACTCCTGTCAGTCAAGTGGCAGCGCTCAAAGCAAACGCCCGGTCACATACCCGCACTGCTGTCAGTCAAGTGGCAGCGCTCAAAGCAAACGCCCGGACGCATTCCCGCACTGCTGTCAGTCAAGTGGCAGCGCTCAAAGCAAACGCCTGGTTACATACCCGCACTGCTGTCAGTCAAGTGGCAGCGCTCAACGCAAACGCCCGGTCACATACCCGCACTGCTGTCAGTCAAGTGGCAGCGCTCAAAGCAATCGCCCGGTCGCATACCCGCACTGCTGTCAGTCAAGTGGCAGCGCTCAAAGCAAACGCCCGGTCACATACCCGCACTGCTGTCAGTCAAGTGGCAGCACTCAAAGCAAACGCCCGGTCACATACCCGCACTGCTGTCAGTCAAGTTGCAGCACTCAAAGCAAACGCCCGGTCACACACCCGCACTGCTGTTAGTCAAGTGGCAGCGCTCAAAACAAACGCCCGGTCACACACCCGCACTGCTGTCAGTCAAGTGGCAGCGCTCAAAGCAAACGCCCGGTCACACACCCGCACTGCTGTCAGTCAAGTGGCAGCGCGCAAAGCAAACGCCCGGTCACATACCCGCACTGCTGTCAGTCAAGTGGCAGCGTTCAAACCAAACGCCCGGTCACATACCCGCACTGCTGCCAGTCATGTGGTAGCGCTCAAAGCAAACGCCCGGTCACATACCCGCACTGCTGTCAGTCAAGTGGCAGCGCTCAAAGCAAACGCCCGGTCACATACCCGCACTGCTGTCAATCAAGTGGCAGCGCTCAAAGCAAACGCCCGAACACATACCCGCACTGCTGTCAGTCAAGTGGCAGCGCTCTAAGCAAACGCCCGGTCACATACTCGCACTGCTGTCAGTCAAGTGGCAGCGCTCAAAGCAAACGCCCGGTCACATACCCGCACAGCTGTCAGTCAAGTGGCAGCGATGAAAGCAAACGCCCGGCCACACAACCGCACTGCTGTCAGTCAAGGGGCAGCACTCAAAGCAAACGACCGGACACACACCCGCACTGCTGTCAGTCAAGTGGCAGCGCTCAAAGCAAACGCCCGGTCGCATACCCGCACTGCTGTCAGTCAAGTGGCAGCGCTCAAAGCAAACGCCCGGACACATACCCGCACTGCTGTGAGTCAAGTGGCAGCGCTCAAAGCAAACGCCCGGTCACATACCCGCACTGCTGTCAGTCAAGTGGCAGCGCTCAAAGCAAACGCCCGGACGCATTCCCGCACTGCTGTCAGTCAAGTGGCAGCGCTCAAAGCAAACGCCCGGTCACATACCGCACTGCTGTCAGTCAAGTGGCAGCGCTCAAAGCAAACGTCCGGTCACATAACCGCACTGCTGTCAGTCAAGTGGCAGCGCTCAAAGCAAACGCCCGGTCACATACCCGCACTGCTGCCATTCAAGTGGCAGCGCTCAAAGCAAACGCCCGGTCACATACCTGCACTGTTGTCAGTCAAGTGGCAGCGCTCAAAGCAAACGCCCGGTCACATACCCACACTGCTGTCAGTCAAGTGGCAGCGGTCAAAGCAAACGCCCGGTCGCATACCCGCACTGCTGTCAGTCAAGTGGCAGCGCTCAAAGCAAACGCCCGGTCGCATACCAGCACTGCTCTCAGTCAAGTGGCAGCGCTCAAAGCAAACGCCCGGTCGCATACCCGCACTGCTGTCAGTCAAGTGGCAGCGCTCAAAGCAAACGCCCGGTCACATACCCGCACTGCTGTCAGTCAAGTGGCAGCGCTCAAAGCAAACGCCCGGTCGCATATCCGCAGTGCTGTCAGTCAAGTGGCAGCGCTCAAAGCAAACGCCCGGTCGCATACCCGCACTGCTGTCAGTCAAGTGGCAGCGCTCAAAGCAAACGCCCGGTCGCATACCCGCACTGCTGTCAGTCAAGTGGCAGCGCTCAAAGCAAACGCCCGGTCGCATACCCGCACTGCTGTCAGTCAAGTGGCAGCGCTCAAACAAACGCCCGGTCACATACCCGCACTACTGTCAGTCAAGTGGCAGCGCTCAAAGCAAACGCCCGGTCGCTTACCCGCACTGCTGTCAGTCAAGTGGTAGCGCTCAAAGCAAACGCCCGGTCACATACCCGCACTGCTGTCAGTCAAGTGGCAGCGCTCAAAGCAAACGCCCGGTCGCATACCCGCACTGCTGTCAGTCAAGTGGCAGCGCTCAAAGCAAACGCCCGGTCGCATACCCGCACTGCTGTCAGTCAAGTGGCAGCGCTCAAAGCAAACGCCCGGTCGCTCACCCGCACTGCTGTCAGTCAAGTGGCAGCGGTCAAAGCAAACGCCCATCGCATACCCGCACTGCTGTCAGTCAAGTGGCAGCGCTCAAAGCAAACGCCCGGTCGCATACCCCCACTGCTGTCAGTCAAGTGGCAGCGCTCAAAGCAAACGCCTGGTTACATACCCGCACTGTCAGTCAAGTGGCAGCACTGAAAGCAAACGCCCGGTCACATACCCGCACTGCTGTCAGTCAAGTGGCAGCGCTCAAAGCAAACGCCCGGTCGCATACCCGCACTGCTGTCAGTCAAGTGGCAGCGCTCAAAGCAAACGCCCGGTCGCATACCAGCACTGCTGTCAGTCAAGTGGCAGCGCTCAAAGCAAACGCCCGGTCGCATACCCGCACTGCTGTCAGTCAAGTGGCAGCGCTCAAAGCAAACGCCCGGTCACATACCCGCACTGCTGTCAGTCAAGTGGCAGCGCTCTAAGCAAACGCCCGGTCGCATATCCGCAGTGCTGTCACTCAAGTGGCAGCGCTCAAAGCAAACGCCCGGTCGCATACCCGCACTGCTGTCAGTCAAGTGGCAGCGCTCAAAGCAAACGCCCGGTCGCATACCCGCACTGCTGTCAGTCAAGTGGCAGCGCTCAAAGCAAACGCCCGGTCGCATACCCGCACTGCTGTCAGTCAAGTGGCAGCGCTCAAAGCAAACGCCCGGTCACATGCCCGCCCTACTGTCAGTCAAGTGACAGCGCTCAAAGCAAACGCCCGGTCGCTTACCCGCACTGCTGTCAGTCAAGTGGTAGCGCTCAAAGCAAACGCCCGGTCACATACCCGCACTGCTGTCAGTCAAGTGGCAGCGCTCAAAGCAAACGCCCGGTCGCATACCCGCACTGCTGTCAGTCAAGTGGCAGCGCTCAAAGCAAACGCCCGGTCACATACCGCACTGCTGTCAGTCAAGTGGCAGCGCTCAAAGCAAACGTCCGGTCACATAACCGCACTGCTGTCAGTCAAGTGGCAGCGCTCAAAGCAAACGCCCGGTCACATACCCTCACTGCTGCCAGTCAAGTGGCAGCGCTCAAAGCAAACGCCCGGTCACATACCCGCACTGTTGTCAGTCAAGTGGCAGCGCTAAAAGCAAACGCCCAGTCACATACCCACACTGCTGTCAGTCAAGTGGCAGCGCTCAAAGCAAACGCCCGGTCGCATACCCGCACTGCTGTCAGTCAAGTGGCAGCGCTCAAAGCAAACGCCCGGTCACATACCCGCACTGCTGTCAGTCAAGTGGCAGCGCTCAAAGCAAACGCCGGTCGCATACCCGCACTGCTGTCAGTCAAGTGGCAGCGCTCAAAGCAAACGCCCGTTCGCTCACCCGCACTGCTGTCAGTCAAGTGGCAGCGCTCAAAGCAAACGCCCGGTCGCATACCCGCACTGCTGTCAGTCAAGTGGCAGCGCTCAAAGCAAACGCCCGGTCGCATACCCCCACTGCTGTCAGTCAAATGGCAGCGTTCAAAGCCAACGCCTGGTTACATACCCGCACTGTTGTCAGTCAAGTGGCAGCACTCAAAGCAAACGCCCGGTCACATACCCGCACTGCTGTCAGTCAAGTGGCAGCGCTCAAAGCAAACGCCCGGTCGCATACCCGCACTGCTGTCAGTCAAGTGGCAGCGCTCAAAGCAAACGCCCGGTCACATACCCGCACTGCTGTCAGTCAAGTGGCAGCGCTCAAAGCAAACGCCCGGTCGCTTACCCGCACTGCTGTCAGTCAAGTGGCAGCGCTCAAAGCAAACGCCCGGTCGCATACCCGCACTGCTGTCAGTCAAGTGGCAGCGCTCAAAGAAAACGCCCGGTCGCATACCCGCACTGCTGTCAGTCAAGTGGCAGCGCTCAAAGCAAACAACCGGTCACATACCCGCACTGCTGCCAGTCAAGTGGCAGCGCTCAAAGCAAACGCCCGGTCGCATACCCGCACTGCTGTCAGTCAAGTGGCAGCGCTCAAAGCAAACGCCCGGTCGCATACCCGCACTGCTGTCAGTCAAGTGGCAGCGCTCAAAGCAAACGCCCGGTCACATACCCGCACTGCTGTCAGTCAAGTGGCAGCGCTCAAAGCAAACGCCCGGTCGCATACCCGCACTGTTGTCAGTCAAGTGGCAGCGCTCAAAGCAAACGCCTGGTTACATACCCGCACTGCTGTCAGTCAAGTGGCAGCGCTCAACGCAAACGCCCGGTCACATAGCCGCACTGCTGTCAGTCAAGTGGCAGCGCTCAACGCAAACGCCCGGTCACATACCCGCACTGCTGTCAGTCAAGTGGCAGCGCTCAAAGCAAACGCCCGGTCGCATACCCGCACTGCTGTCAGTCAAGTGGCAGCGCTCAAAGCAAACGCCCGGTCACATACCCGCACTGCTGTCAGTCAAGTGGCAGCGCTCAACGCAAACGCCCGGTCACATACCCGCACTGCTGTCAGTCAAGTGGCAGCGCTCAAAGCAAACGCCCGGTCGCATACCCGCACTGCTGTCAGTCAAGTGGCAGCGCTCAAAGCAAACGCCCGGTCGCCTACCCGCACTGCTGTCAGTCAAGTGGCAGCGCTCAAAGCAAACGCCCGGTCACATACCAGCACTGCTGTCAGTCAAGTGGCAACGCTCAAAGCAAACGCCCGGTCACATACCCGCACTGCTGTCAGTCAAGTGGCAGCGCTCAAAGCAAACGCCGGTCACATACCCGCACTGCTGTCAGTCAAGTGGCAGCGCTCAAAGCAAACGCCCGGTCGCTCTCCCGCACTGCTGTCAGTCAAGTGGCAGCGCTCAAAGCAAACGCCCGATCGCATACCCGCACTGCTGTCAGTCAAGTGGCAGCACTCAAAGCAAACGCCCGGTCACATACCCGCACTGCTGTCAGTCAACTGGTAGCGCTCAAAGCAAACGCCCGGTCACATACCCGCACTGCTGTCAGTCAAGTGGAAGCGCTCAAAGCAAACGCCCGGTCGCTCACCCGCACTGCTGTCAGTCAAGTGGCATCGCTCAAAGCAAACGCCCGGTCACATACCCGCACTGCTGTCAGTCAACTGGCAGCGCTCAAAGCAAACGCCCGGTCACATAACCGCACTGCTGTCAGTCAAGTGGCAGCACTCAAAGCAAACGCCCGGTCGCATACCCGCACTGCTGTCAGTCAAGTGGCAGCGCTCAAAGCAAACGCCCGGTCACATACCCGCACTGCTGTCAGTCAAGTGGCAGCGCTCAAAGCAAACGCCCGGTCACATACCCGCACTGCTGTCAGTCAAGTGGCAGCGCTCAAAGCAAACGCCCGGTCACATACCCGCACTGCTGACAGTCAACTGGCAGCGCTCAAAGCAAACGCCCGGTCACATAACCGCACTGCTGTCAGTCAAGTGGCAGCACTCAAAGCAAACGCCAGGTCGCATACCCGCACTGCTGTCAGTCAAGTGGCAGCGCTCAAAGCAAACGCCCTGTCACATACCCGCACTGCTGTCAGTCAAGTGGCAGCGCTCAAAGCAAACGCCCGGTCGCTTACCCGCACTGCTGTCAATAAAGTGGCAGCACTCAAAGCAAACGCCCGGTCGCTCACCCGCACTGCTGTCAGTCAAGTGGCAGCGCTCAAAGCAAACGCCCGGTCGCATACCCGCACTGCTGTCAGTCAAGTGGCAGCGCTCAAAGAAAACGCCCAGTCACATTCCCGCACTGCTGTCAGTCAAGTGGCAGCGCTCAAAGCAAACGCCCGGTCGCATACCCGCACTGCTGTCAGTCAAGTGGCAGCGCTCAAAGCAAACGCCCGGTCGCTCACCCGCACTGCTGTCAGTCAAGTGGCAGCGCTCAAAGCAAACGCCCGGTCACATACCCGCACTGCTGCCAGTCAAGTGGCAGCGCTCAAAGCAAACGCCTGGTCACATACCTGCACTGTTGTCAGTCAAGTGGCAGCGCTCAAAGCAAACGCCCGGTCACATACCCACACTGCTGTCAGTCAAGTGCCAGCGCTCAAAGCAAACGCCCGGTCGCATACCCGCACTGCTGTCAGTCAAGTGGCAGCGCTCAAAGAAAACGCCCAGTCACATACCCGCACTGCTGTCAGTCAAGTGGCAGCGCTCAAAGCAAACGCCCGGTCGCATACCCGCACTGCTGTCAGTCAAGTGGCAGCGCTCAAGGCAAACGCCCGATCGCTCACCCGCACTGCTGTCAGTCAAGTGGCAGCGGTCAAAGCAAACGCCCGGTCGCATACTCGCACTGCTGTCAGTCAAGTGGCAGCGCTCAAAGCAAACGCCCGGTCGCATACCCCCACTGCTCTCAGTCAAGTGGCAGCGCTCAAAGCAAACGCCTGGTTACTTACCCGCACTGTTGTCAGTCAAGTGGCAGCACTCAAAGCAAACGCCCGGTCACATACCCGCACTGCTGTCAGTCAAGTGGCAGCGCTCAAAGCAAACGCCCGGTCGCATACCCGCACTGCTGTCAGTCAAGTGGCAGCGCTCAAAGCAAACGCCCGGTCGCATACCAGCACTGCTGTCAGTCAAGTGGCAGCGCTCAAAGCAAACGCCCGGTCGCATACCCGCACTGCTGTCAGTCAAGTGGCAGCGCTCAAAGCAAACGCCCGGTCACATACCCGCACTGCTGTCAGTCAAGTGGCAGCGCTCAAAGCAAACGCCCGGTCGCATATCCGCAGTGCTGTCAGTCAAGTGGCAGCGCTCAAAGCAAACGCCCGGTCGCATACCCGCACTGCTGTCAGTCAAGTGGCAGCGCTCAAAGCAAACGCCCGGTCGCATACCCGCACTGCTGTCAGTCAAGTGGCAGCGCTCAAAGCAAACGCCGGGTCGCATACCCGCACTGCTGTCAGTCAAGTGGCAGCGCTCAAAGCAAACGCCCGGTCACATACCCGCACTACTGTCAGTCAAGTGGCAGCGCTCAAAGCAAACGCCCGGTCGCTTACCCGCACTGCTGTCAGTCAAGTGGTAGCGCTCAAAGCAAACGCCCGGTCACATACCCGCACTGCTGTCAGTCAAGTGGCAGCGCTCAAAGCAAACTCCCGGTCGCATACCCGCACTGCTGTCAGTCAAGTGGCAGCGCTCAAAGCAAACGCCCGGTCACATACCGCACTGCTGTCAGTCAAGTGGCAGCGCTCAAAGCAAACGTCCGGTCACATAACCGCACTGCTGTCAGTCAAGTGGCAGCGCTCAAAGCAAACGCCCGGTCACATACCCTCACTGCTGCCAGTCAAGTGGCAGCGCTCAAAGCAAACGCCCGGTCACATACCCGCACTGTTGTCAGTCAAGTGGCAGCGCTCAAAGCAAACGCCCAGTCACATACCCACTCTGCTGTCAGTCAAGTGGCAGCGCTCAAAGCAAACGCCCGGTCGCATACCCGCACTGCTGTCAGTCAAGTGGCAGCGCTCAAAGCAAACGCCCGGTCGCATACCCGCACTGCTGTCAGTCAAGTGGCAGCGCTCAAAGAAAACGCCCGGTCGCATACCCGCACTGCTGTCAGTCAAGTGGCAGCGCTCAAAGCAAACAACCGGTCACATACCCGCACTGCTGCCAGTCAAGTCGCAGCGCTCAAAGCAAACGCCCGGTCGCATACCCGCACTGCTGTCAGTCAAGTGGCAGCGCTCAAAGCAAACGCCCGGTCGCATACCCGCACTGCTGTCAGTCAAGTGGCAGCGCTCAAAGCAAACGCCCGGTCACATACCCGCACTGCTGTCAGTCAAGTGGCAGCGCTCAAAGCAAACGCCCTGTCGCATACCCGCACTGTTGTCAGTCAAGTGGCAGCGCTCAATGCAAACGCCCGGTCACATACCCGCACTACTGTCAGTCAAGTGGCAGCGCTCAAAGCAAACGCCCGGTCTCTTACCCGCACTGCTGTCAGTCAAGTGGTAGCGCTCAAAGCAAACGCCCGGTCACATACCCGCACTGCTGTCAGTCATGTGGCAGCGCTCAAAGCAAACGCCGGGTCGCATACCCGCACTGCTGTCAGTCAAGTGGCAGCGCTCAAAGCAAACGCCCGGTCACATACCGCACTGCTGTCAGTCAAGTGGCAGCGCTCAAAGCAAACGTCCGGTCACATAACCCCACTGCTGTCAGTCAAGTGGCAGCGCTCAAAGCAAACGCCCGGTCACATACCCTCACTGCTGCCAGTCAAGTGGCAGCGCTCAAAGCAAACGCCCGGTCACATACCCGCACTGTTGTCAGTCAAGTGGCAGCGCTCAAAGCAAACGCCCAGTCACATACCCACACTGCTGTCAGTCAAGTGGCAGCGCTCAAAGCAAACGCCCGGTCGCATACCCGCACTGCTGTCAGTCAAGTGGCAGCGCTCAAAGCAAACGCCCGGTCGCATACCCGCACTGCTGTCAGTCAAGTGGCAGCGCTCAAAGAAAACGCCCGGTCGCATACCCGCACTGCTGTCAGTCAAGTGGCAGCGCTCAAAGCAAACAACCGGTCACATACCCGCACTGCTGCCAGTCAAGTGGCAGCGCTCAAAGCAAACGCCCGGTCGCATACCCGCCCTGCTGTCAGTCAAGTGGCAGCGCTCAAAGCAAACGCCCGGTCGCATACCCGCACTGCTGTCAGTCAAGTGGCAGCGCTCAAAGCAAACGCCCGGTCACATACCCGCACTGCTGTCAGTCAAGTGGCAGCGCTCAAAGCAAACGCCCGGACGCATACCCGCACTGCTGTCAGTCAAGTGGCAGCGCTCAACGCAAACGCCCGGTCACATAGCCGCACTGCTGTCAGTCAAGTGGCAGCGCTCAAAGCAATCGCCCGGTCGCATACCCGCACTGCTGTGTGTCAAGTGGCAGCGCTCAAAGCAAACGCCCGGTCACATACCCGCACTGCTGTCAGTCAAGTGGCAGCGCTCAAAGCAAACGCCCGGACGCATTCCCGCACTGCTGTCAGTCAAGTGGCAGCGCTCAAAGCAAACGCCCGGTCACATACCGCACTGCTGTCAGTCAAGTGGCAGCGCTCAAAGCAAACGTCCGGTCACATAACCGCACTGCTGTCAGTCAAGTGGCAGCGCTCAAAGCAAACGCCCGGTCACATACCCGCACTGCTGCCATTCAAGTGGCAGCGCTCAAAGCAAACGCCCGGTCACATACCTGCACAGTTGTCAGTCAAGTGGCAGCGCTCAAAGCAAACGCCCGGTCACATACCCACACTGCTGTCAGTCAAGTGGCAGCGGTCAAAGCAAACGCCCGGTCGCATACCCGCACTGCTGTCAGTCAAGTGGCAGCGCTCAAAGCAAACGCCCGGTCGCATACCAGCACTGCTCTCAGTCAAGTGGCAGCGCTCAAAGCAAATGCCCGGTCGCATACCCGCACTGCTGTCAGTCAAGTGGCAGCGCTCAAAGCAAACGCCCGGTCACATACCCGCACTGCTGTCAGTCAAGTGGCAGCGCTCAAAGCAAACGCCCGGTCGCATATCCGCAGTGCTGTCAGTCAAGTGGCAGCGCTCAAAGCAAACGCCCGGTCGCATACCCGCACTGCTGTCAGTCAAGTGGCAGCGCTCAAAGCAAACGCCCGGTCGCATACCCGCACTGCTGTCAGTCAAGTGGCAGCGCTCAAAGCAAACGCCCGGTCGCATACCCGCACTGCTGTCAGTCAAGTGGCAGCGCTCAAACAAACGCCCGGTCACATACCCGCACTACTGTCAGTCAAGTGGCAGCGCTCAAAGCAAACGCCCGGTCGCTTACCCGCACTGCTGTCAGTCAAGTGGTAGCGCTCAAAGCAAACGCCCGGTCACATACCCGCACTGCTGTCAGTCAAGTGGCAGCGCTCAAAGCAAACGCCCGGTCGCATACCCGCACTGCTGTCAGTCAAGTGGCAGCGCTCAAAGCAAACGCCCGGTCGCATACCCGCACTGCTGTCAGTCAAGTGGCAGCGCTCAAAGCAAACGCCCGGTCGCTCACCCGCACTGCTGTCAGTCAAGTGGCAGCGGTCAAAGCAAACGCCCATCGCATACCCGCACTGCTGTCAGTCAAGTGGCAGCGCTCAAAGCAAACGCCCGGTCGCATACCCCCACTGCTGTCAGTCAAGTGGCAGCGCTCAAAGCAAACGCCTGGTTACATACCCGCACTGTCAGTCAAGTGGCAGCACTGAAAGCAAACGCCCGGTCACATACCCGCACTGCTGTCAGTCAAGTGGCAGCGCTCAAAGCAAACGCCCGGTCGCATACCCGCACTGCTGTCAGTCAAGTGGCATCGCTCAAAGCAAACGCCCGGTCGCATACCAGCACTGCTGTCAGTCAAGTGGCAGCGCTCAAAGCAAACGCCCGGTCGCATACCCGCACTGCTGTCAGTCAAGTGGCAGCGCTCAAAGCAAACGCCCGGTCACATACCCGCACTGCTGTCAGTCAAGTGGCAGCGCTCTAAGCAAACGCCCGGTCGCATATCCGCAGTGCTGTCACTCAAGTGGCAGCGCTCAAAGCAAACGCCCGGTCGCATACCCGCACTGCTGTCAGTCAAGTGGCAGCGCTCAAAGCAAACGCCCGGTCGCATACCCGCACTGCTGTCAGTCAAGTGGCAGCGCTCAAAGCAAACGCCCGGTCGCATACCCGCACTGCTGTCAGTCAAGTGGCTGCGCTCAAAGCAAACGCCCGGTCACATGCCCGCCCTACTGTCAGTCAAGTGGCAGCGCTCAAAGCAAACGCCCGGTCGCTTACCCGCACTGCTGTCAGTCAAGTGGTAGCGCTCAAAGCAAACGCCCGGTCACATACCCGCACTGCTGTCAGTCAAGTGGCAGCGCTCAAAGCAAACGCCCGGTCGCATACCCGCACTGCTGTCAGTCAAGTGGCAGCGCTCAAAGCAAACGCCCGGTCACATACCGCACTGCTGTCAGTCAAGTGGCAGCGCTCAAAGCAAACGTCCGGTCACATAACCGCACTGCTGTCAGTCAAGTGGCAGCGCTCAAAGCAAACGCCCGGTCACATACCCTCCCTGCTGCCAGTCAAGTGGCAGCGCTCAAAGCAAACGCCCGGTCACATACCCGCACTGTTGTCAGTCAAGTGGCAGCGCTAAAAGCAAACGCCCAGTCACATACCCACACTGCTGTCAGTCAAGTGGCAGCGCTCAAAGCAAACGCCCGGTCGCATACCCGCACTGCTGTCAGTCAAGTGGCAGCGCTCAAAGCAAACGCCCGGTCACATACCCGCACTGCTGTCAGTCAAGTGGCAGCGCTCAAAGCAAACGCCGGTCGCATACCCGCACTGCTGTCAGTCAAGTGGCAGCGCTCAAAGCAAACGCCCGTTCGCTCACCCGCACTGCTGTCAGTCAAGTGGCAGCGCTCAAAGCAAACGCCCGGTCGCATACCCGCACTGCTGTCAGTCAAGTGGCAGCGCTCAAAGCAAACGCCCGGTCGCATACCCCCACTGCTGTCAGTCAAATGGCAGCGTTCAAAGCCAACGCCTGGTTACATACCCGCACTGTTGTCAGTCAAGTGGCAGCACTCAAAGCAAACGCCCGGTCACATACCCGCACTGCTGTCAGTCAAGTGGCAGCGCTCAAAGCAAACGCCCGGTCGCATACCCGCACTGCTGTCAGTCAAGTGGCAGCGCTCAAAGCAAACTCCCGGTCGCATACCCGCAGTGCTGTCAGTCAAGTGGCAGCGCTCAAAGCAAACGCCCGGTCGCATACCCGCACTACTGTCAGTCAAGTGGCAGCGCTCAAAGCAAACGCCCGGTCACATACCCGCACTGCTGTCAGTCAAGTGGCAGCGCTCAAAGCAAACGCCCGGTCGCTTACCCGCACTGCTGTCAGTCAAGTGGCAGCGCCCAAAGCAAACGCCCGGTCGCATACCCGCACTGCTGTCAGTCAAGTGATAGCGCTCAAAGAAAACGCCCGGTCGCATACCCGCACTGCTGTCAGTCAAGTGGCAGCGCTCAAAGCAAACAACCGGTCACATACCCGCACTGCTGCCAGTCAAGTGGCAGCGCTCAAAGCAAACGCCCGGTCGCATACCCGCACTGCTGTCAGTCAAGTGGCAGCGCTCAAAGCAAACGCCCGGTCGCATACCCGCACTGCTGTCAGTCAAGTGGCAGCGCTCAAAGCAAACGCCCGGTCACATACCCGCACTGCTGTCAGTCAAGTGGCAGCGCTCAAAGCAAACGCCCGGTCGCATACCCGCACTGTTGTCAGTCAAGTGGCAGCGCTCAAAGCAAACGCCTGGTTACATACCCGCACTGCTGTCAGTCAAGTGGCAGCGCTCAACGCAAACGCCCGGTCACATAGCCGCACTGCTGTCAGTCAAGTGGCAGCGCTCAACGCAAACGCCCGGTCACATACCCGCACTGCTGTCAGTCAAGTGGCAGCGCTCAAAGCAAACGCCCGGTCGCATACCCGCACTGCTGTCAGTCAAGTGGCAGCGCTCAAAGCAAACGCCCGGTCACATACCCGCACTGCTGTCAGTCAAGTGGCAGCGCTCAACGCAAACGCCCGGTCACATACCCGCACTGCTGTCAGTCAAGTGGCAGCGCTCAAAGCAAACGCCCGGTCGCATACCCGCACTGCTGTCAGTCAAGTGGCAGCGCTCAAAGCAAACGCCCGGTCGCCTACCCGCACTGCTGTCAGTCAAGTGGCAGCGCTCAAAGCAAACGCCCGGTCACATACCAGCACTGCTGTCAGTCAAGTGGCAACGCTCAAAGCAAACGCCCGGTCACATACCCGCACTGCTGTCAGTCAAGTGGCAGCGCTCAAAGCAAACGCCGGTCACATACCCGCACTGCTGTCAGTCAAGTGGCAGCGCTCAAAGCAAACGCCCGGTCGCTCTCCCGCACTGCTGTCAGTCAAGTGGCAGCGCTCAAAGCAAACGCCCGATCGCATACCCGCACTGCTGTCAGTCAAGTGGCAGCACTCAAAGCAAACGCCCGGTCACATACCCGCACTGCTGTCAGTCAACTGGTAGCGCTCAAAGCAAACGCCCGGTCACATACCCGCACTGCTGTCAGTCAAGTGGAAGCGCTCAAAGCAAACGCCCGGTCGCTCACCCGCACTGCTGTCAGTCAAGTGGCAGCGCTCAAAGCAAACGCCCGGTCACATACCCGCACTGCTGTCAGTCAACTGGCAGCGCTCAAAGCAAACGCCCGGTCACATAACCGCACTGCTGTCAGTCAAGTGGCAGCACTCAAAGCAAACGCCCGGTCGCATACCCGCACTGCTGTCAGTCAAGTGGCAGCGCTCAAAGCAAACGCCCGGTCACATACCCGCACTGCTGTCAGTCAAGTGGCAGCGCTCAAAGCAAACGCCCGGTCACATACCTGCACTGCTGTCAGTCAAGTGGCAGCGCTCAAAGCAAACGCCCGGTCACATACCCGCACTGCTGACAGTCAACTGGCAGCGCTCAAAGCAAACGCCCGGTCACATAACCGCACTGCTGTCAGTCAAGTGGCAGCACTCAAAGCAAACGCCCGGTCGCATACCCGCACTGCTGTCAGTCAAGTGGCAGCGCTCAAAGCAAACGCCCTGTCACATACCCGCACTGCTGTCAGTCAAGTGGCAGCGCTCAAAGCAAACGCCCGGTCGCTTACCCGCACTGCTGTCAATAAAGTGGCAGCACTCAAAGCAAACGCCCGGTCGCTCACCCGCACTGCTGTCAGTCAAGTGGCAGCGCTCAAAGCAAACGCCCGGTCGCATACCCGCACTGCTGTCAGTCAAGTGGCAGCGCTCAAAGAAAACGCCCAGTCACATTCCCGCACTGCTGTCAGTCAAGTGGCAGCGCTCAAAGCAAACGCCCGGTCGCATACCCGCACTGCTGTCAGTCAAGTGGCAGCGCTCAAAGCAAACGCCCGGTCGCTCACCCGCACTGCTGTCAGTCAAGTGGCAGCGCTCAAAGCAAACGCCCGGTCACATACCCGCACTGCTGCCAGTCAAGTGGCAGCGCTCAAAGCAAACGCCTGGTCACATACCTGCACTGTTGTCAGTCAAGTGGCAGCGCTCAAAGCAAACGCCCGGTCACATACCCACACTGCTGTCAGTCAAGTGCCAGCGCTCAAAGCAAACGCCCGGTCGCATACCCGCACTGCTGTCAGTCAAGTGGCAGCGCTCAAAGAAAACGCCCAGTCACATACCCGCACTGCTGTCAGTCAAGTGGCAGCGCTCAAAGCAAACGCCCGGTCGCATACCCGCACTGCTGTCAGTCAAGTGGCAGCGCTCAAGGCAAACGCCCGATCGCTCACCCGCACTGCTGTCAGTCAAGTGGCAGCGGTCAAAGCAAACGCCCGGTCGCATACTCGCACTGCTGTCAGTCAAGTGGCAGCGCTCAAAGCAAACGCCCGGTCGCATACCCCCACTGCTCTCAGTCAAGTGGCAGCGCTCAAAGCAAACGCCTGGTTACTTACCCGCACTGTTGTCAGTCAAGTGGCAGCACTCAAAGCAAACGCCCGGTCACATACCCGCACTGCTGTCAGTCAAGTGGCAGCGCTCAAAGCAAACGCCCGGTCGCATACCCGCACTGCTGTCAGTCAAGTGGCAGCGCTCAAAGCAAACGCCCGGTCGCATACCAGCACTGCTGTCAGTCAAGTGGCAGCGCTCAAAGCAAACGCCCGGTCGCATACCCGCACTGCTGTCAGTCAAGTGGCAGCGCTCAAAGCAAACGCCCGGTCACATACCCGCACTGCTGTCAGTCAAGTGGCAGCGCTCAAAGCAAACGCCCGGTCGCATATCCGCAGTGCTGTCAGTCAAGTGGCAGCGCTCAAAGCAAACGCCCGGCCGCATACCCGCACTGCTGTCAGTCAAGTGGCAGCGCTCAAAGCAAACGCCCGGTCGCATACCCGCACTGCTGTCAGTCAAGTGGCAGCGCTCAAAGCAAACGCCGGGTCGCATACCCGCACTGCTGTCAGTCAAGTGGCAGCGCTCAAAGCAAACGCCCGGTCACATACCCGCACTACTGTCAGTCAAGTGGCAGCGCTCAAAGCAAACGCCCGGCCGCTTACCCGCACTGCTGTCAGTCAAGTGGTAGCGCTCAAAGCAAACGCCCGGTCACATACCCGCACTGCTGTCAGTCAAGTGGCAGCGCTCAAAGCAAACTCCCGGTCGCATACCCGCACTGCTGTCAGTCAAGTGGCAGCGCTCAAAGCAAACGCCCGGTCACATACCGCACTGCTGTCAGTCAAGTGGCAGCACTCAAAGCAAACGTCCGGTCACATAACCGCACTGCTGTCAGTCAAGTGGCAGCGCTCAAAGCAAACGCCCGGTCACATACCCTCACTGCTGCCAGTCAAGTGGCAGCGCTCAAAGCAAACGCCCGGTCACATACCCGCACTGTTGTCAGTCAAGTGGCAGCGCTCAAAGCAAACGCCCAGTCACATACCCACTCTGCTGTCAGTCAAGTGGCAGCGCTCAAAGCAAACGCCCGGTCGCATACCCGCACTGCTGTCAGTCAAGTGGCAGCGCTCAAAGCAAACGCCCGGTCGCATACCCGCACTGCTGTCAGTCAAGTGGCAGCGCTCAAAGAAAACGCCCAGTCGCATACCCGCACTGCTGTCAGTCAAGTGGCAGCGCTCAAAGCAAACAACCGGTCACATACCCGCACTGCTGCCAGTCAAGTCGCAGCGCTCAAAGCAAACGCCCGGTCGCATACCCGCACTGCTGTCAGTCAAGTGGCAGCGCTCAAAGCAAACGCCCGGTCGCATACCCGCACTGCTGTCAGTCAAGTGGCAGCGCTCAAAGCAAACGCCCGGTCACATACCCGCACTGCTGTCAGTCAAGTGGCAGCGCTCAAAGCAAACGCCCTGTCGCATACCCGCACTGTTGTCAGTCAAGTGGCAGCGCTCAATGCAAACGCCCGGTCACATACCCGCACTACTGTCAGTCAAGTGGCAGCGCTCAAAGCAAACGCCCGGTCTCTTACCCGCACTGCTGTCAGTCAAGTGGTAGCGCTCAAAGCAAACGCCCGGTCACATACCCGCACTGCTGTCAGTCATGTGGCAGCGCTCAAAGCAAACGCCCGGTCGCATACCCGCACTGCTGTCAGTCAAGTGGCAGCGCTCAAAGCAAACGCCCGGTCACATACCGCACTGCTGTCAGTCAAGTGGCAGCGCTCAAAGCAAACGTCCGGTCACATAACCCCACTGCTGTCAGTCAAGTGGCAGCGCTCAAAGCAAACGCCCGGTCACATACCCTCACTGCTGCCAGTCAAGTGGCAGCGCTCAAAGCAAACGCCCGGTCACATACCCGCACTGTTGTCAGTCAAGTGGCAGCGCTCAAAGCAAACGCCCAGTCACATACCCACACTGCTGTCAGTCAAGTGGCAGCGGTCAAAGCAAACGCCCGGTCGCATACCCGCACTGCTGTCAGTCAAGTGGCAGCGCTCAAAGCAAACGCCCGGTCGCATACCCGCACTGCTGTCAGTCAAGTGGCAGCGCTCAAAGAAAACGCCCGGTCGCATACCCGCACTGCTGTCAGTCAAGTGGCAGCGCTCAAAGCAAACAACCGGTCACATACCCGCACTGCTGCCAGTCAAGTGGCAGCGCTCAAAGCAAACGCCCGGTCGCATACCCGCACTGCTGTCAGTCAAGTGGCAGCGCTCAAAGCAAACGCCTGGTCGCATACCCGCACTGCTGTCAGTCAAGTGGCAGCGCTCAAAGCAAACGCCCGGTCACATACCCGCACTGCTGTCAGTCAAGTGGCAGCGCTCAAAGCAAACGCCCGGACGCATACCCGCACTGCTGTCAGTCAAGTGGCAGCGCTAAACGCAAACGCCCGGTCACATAGCCGCACTGCTGTCAGTCAAGTGGCAGCGCTCAAAGCAATCGCCCGGTCGCATACCCGCACTGCTGTCAGTCAAGTGGCAGCGATCAAAGCAAACGCCCGGTCACATACCCGCACTGCTGTCAGTCAAGTGGCAGCACTCAAAGCAAACGCCGGGTCGCATACCCGCACTGCTGTCAGTCAAGTGGCAGCGCTCAAAGCAAACGCCCGGTCGCATACCCGCACTGCTGTCAGTCAAGTGGCAGCGCTCAACGCAAACGCCCTGTCACATACCCGCACTGCTGTCAGTCAAGTGGCAGCGCTCAAAGCAAACGCCCGGTCGCATACCCGCACTGCTGTCAGTCAAGTGGCAGCGCTCAAAGCAAACGCCCGGTCGCCTACCCGCACTGCTGTCAGTCAAGTGGCAGCGCTCAAAGCAAACGCCCGGTCACATACCAGCACTGCTGTCAGTCAAGTGGCAGCGCTCAAAGCAAACGCCTGGTCACATACCCGCACTGCTGTCAGTCAAGTGGCAGCGCTCAAAGCAAACGCCGGTCACATACCCGCACTGCTGTCAGTCAAGTGGCAGCGCTCAAAGCAAACGCCCGGTCGCTCTCCCGCACTGCTGTCAGTCAAGTGGCAGCGCTCAAAGCAAACGCCCGGTCGCATACCCGCACTGCTGTCAGTCAAGTGGCAGCACTCAAAGCAAACGCCCGGTCACATACCCGCACTGCTGTCAGTCAACTGGTAGCGCTCAAAGCAAACGCCCGGTCACATACCCGCACTGCTGTCAGTCAAGTGGTAGCGCTCAAAGCAAACGCCCGGTGGCTCACCCGCACTGCTGTCAGTCAAGTGGCAGCGCTCAAAGCAAACGCCCGGTCACATACCCGCACTGCTGTCAGTCAACTGGCAGCGCTCAAAGCAAACGCCCGGTCACATAACCGCTCTGCTGTCAGTCAAGTGGCAGCACTCAAAGCAAACGCCCGGTCGCATACCCGCACTGCTGTCAGTCAAGTGGCAGCGCTCAAAGCAAACGCCCGGTCACATACCCCCACTGCTGTCAGTCAAGTGGCAGCGCTCAAAGCAAACGCCCGGTCACATACCCGCACTGCTGTCAGTCAAGTGGCAGCGCTCAAAGCAAACGCCCGGTCACATACCCGCACTGCTGTCAGTCAACTGGCAGCGCTCAAAGCAAACGCCCGGTCACATAACCGCACTGCTGTCAGTCAAGTGGCAGCACTCAAAGCAAACGCCCGGTCGCATACCCGCACTGCTGTCAGTCAAGTGGCAGCGCTCAAAGCAAACGCCCGGTCACATACCCGCACTGCTGTCAGTCAAGTGGCAGCGCTCAAAGCAAACGCCCGGTCGCTTACCCGCACTGCTGTCAATAAAGTGGCAGCACTCAAAGCAAACGCCCGGTCGCTCACCCGCACTGCTGTCAGTCAAGTGGCAGCGCTCAAAGCAAACGCCCGGTCGCATACCCGCACTGCTGTCAGTCAAGTGGCAGCGCTCAAAGCAAACGCCCGGTCGCATACCCCCACTGCTGTCAGTCAAGTGGCAGCGCTCAAAGCAAACGGCTGGTTACATACCCGCACTGTTGTCAGTCAAGTTGCAGCACCCAAAGCAAACGCCCGGTCACATACCCGCACTGCTGTCAGTCAAGTGGCAGCGCTCAAAGCAAACGCACGGTCGCATACCAGCACTGCTGTCAGTCAAGTGGCAGCGCTCAAAGCAATCGCCCGGTCGCATACCCGCACTGCTGTCAGTCAAGTGGCAGCGCTCAAAGCAAACGCCCAGTCACATACCCGCACTGCTGTCAGTCAAGTGGCAGCGTTCAAAGCAAACGCCCGGTCGCATACCCGCAGAGCTGTCAGTCAAGTGGCAGCTCTCAAAGCAAACGCCCGGTCGCATACCCGCACTGCTGTCAGTCAAGTTGCAGCACTCAAAGCAAACGCCCGGTCACACACCCGCACTGCTGTTAGTCAAGTGGCAGCGCTCAAAACAAACGCCCGGTCGCATACCCGCACTGCTGTCAGTCAAGTGGCAGCGCTCAAAGAAAACGCCGGTCGCATACCCGCACTGCTGTCAGTCAAATGGCAGCGCTCAAAGCAAATGCCCGGTCACATACCCGCACTGCTGCCAGTCAAGTGGCAGCGCTCAAAGCAAACGCCCGGTCGCATACCCGCACTGCTGTCAGTCAAGTGGCAGCGCTCAAAGCAAACGCCCGGTCACATACCCGCACTGCTGTCAGTCAAGTGGCAGCGCTCAAAGAAAACGCCCGCTCGCATACCCGCACTGTTGTCAGTCAAGTGGCAGCGCTCAAAGCAAACGCCTGGTTACATACCCGCACTGCTGTCAGTCAAGTGGCAGCGCTCAACGCAAACGCCCGGTCACATACCCGCACTGCTGTCAGTCAAGTGGCAGCGCTCAAAGCAATCGCCCGGTCGCATACCCGCACTGCTGTCAGTCAAGTGGCAGCGCTCAAAGCAAACGCCCGGTCACATACCCGCACTGCTGTCAGTCAAGTGGCAGCACTCAAAGCAAACGCCCGGTCACATACCCGCACTGCTGTCAGTCAAGTTGCAGCACTCAAAGCAAACGCCCGGTCACACACCCGCACTGCTGTTAGTCAAGTGGCAGCGCTCAAAACAAACGCCCGGTCACACACCCGCACTGCTGTCAGTCAAGTGGCAGCGCTCAAAGCAAACGCCCGGTCACACACCCGCACTGCTGTCAGTCAAGTGGCAGCGCACAAAGCAAACGCCCGGTCACATACCCGCACTGCTGTCAGTCAAGTGGCAGCGTTCAAACCAAACGCCCCGTCACATACCCGCACTGCTGCCAGTCATGTGGTAGCGCTCAAAGCAAACGCCCGGTCACATACCCGCACTGCTGTCAGTCAAGTGGCAGCGCTCAAAGCAAACGCCCGGTCACATACCCGCACTGCTGTCAATCAAGTGGCAGCGCCTAAAGCAAACGCCCGAACACATACCCGCACTGCTGTCAGTCAAGTGGCAGCGCTCTAAGCAAACGCCCGGTCACATACTCGCACTGCTGTCAGTCAAGTGGCAGCGCTCAAAGCAAACGCCCGGTCACATACCCGCACAGCTGTCAGTCAAGTGGCAGCGATGAAAGCAAACGCCCGGCCACACAACCGCACTGCTGTCAGTCAAGGGGCAGCACTCAAAGCAAACGACCGGACACACACCCGCACTGCTGTCAGTCAAGTGGCAGCGCTCAAAGCAAACGCCCGGTCGCATACCCGCACTGCTGTCAGTCAAGTGGCAGCGCTCAAAGCAAACGCCCGGACACATACCCGCACTGCTGTGAGTCAAGTGGCAGCGCTCAAAGCAAACGCCCGGTCACATACCCGCACTGCTGTCAGTCAAGTGGCAGCGCTCAAAGCAAACGCCCGGACGCATTCCCGCACTGCTGTCAGTCAAGTGGCAGCGCTCAAAGCAAACGCCCGGTCACATACCGCACTGCTGTCAGTCAAGTGGCAGCGCTCAAAGCAAACGTCCGGTCACATAACCGCACTGCTGTCAGTCAAGTGACAGCGCTCAAAGCAAACGCCCGGTCACATACCCGCACTGCTGCCATTCAAGTGGCAGCGCTCAAAGCAAACGCCCGGTCACATACCTGCACTGTTGTCAGTCAAGTGGCAGCGCTCAAAGCAAACGCCCGGTCACATACCCACACTGCTGTCAGTCAAGTGGCAGCGGTCAAAGCAAACGCCCGGTCGCATACCCGCACTGCTGTCAGTCAAGTGGCAGCGCTCAAAGCAAACGCCCGGTCGCATACCAGCACTGCTCTCAGTCAAGTGGCAGCGCTCAAAGCAAACGCCCGGTCGCATACCCGCACTGCTGTCAGTCAAGTGGCAGCGCTCAAAGCAAACGCCCGGTCACATACCCGCACTGCTGTCAGTCAAGTGGCAGCGCTCAAAGCAAACGCCCGGTCGCATATCCGCAGTGCTGTCAGTCAAGTGGCAGCGCTCAAAGCAAACGCCCGGTCGCATACCCGCACTGCTGTCAGTCAAGTGGCAGCGCTCAAAGCAAACGCCCGGTCGCATACCCGCACTGCTGTCAGTCAAGTGGCAGCGCTCAAAGCAAACGCCCGGTCGCATACCCGCACTGCTGTCAGTCAAGTGGCAGCGCTCAAACAAACGCCCGGTCACATACCCGCACTACTGTCAGTCAAGTGGCAGTGCTCAAAGCAAACGCCCGGTCGCTTACCCGCACTGCTGTCAGTCAAGTGGTAGCGCTCAAAGCAAACGCCCGGTCACATACCCGCACTGCTGTCAGTCAAGTGGCAGCGCTCAAAGCAAACGCCCGGTCGCATACCCGCACTGCTGTCAGTCAAGTGGCAGCGCTCAAAGCAAACGCCCGGTCGCATACCCGCACTGCTGTCAGTCAAGTGGCAGCGCTCAAAGCAAACGCCCGGTCGCTCACCCGCACTGCTGTCAGTCAAGTGGCAGCGGTCAAAGCAAACGCCCATCGCATACCCGCACTGCTGTCAGTCAAGTGGCAGCGCTCAAAGCAAACGCCCGGTCGCATACCCCCACTGCTGTCAGTCAAGTGGCAGCGCTCAAAGCAAACGCCTGGTTACATACCCGCACTGTCAGTCAAGTGGCAGCACTCAAAGCAAACGCCCGGTCACATACCCGCACTGCTGTCAGTCAAGTGGCAGCGCTCAAAGCAAACGCCCGGTCGCATACCCGCACTGCTGTCAGTCAAGTGGCAGCGCTCAAAGCAAACGCCCGGTCGCATACCAGCACTGCTGTCAGTCAAGTGGCAGCGCTCAAAGCAAACGCCCGGTCGCATACCCGCACTGCTGTCAGTCAAGTGGCAGCGCTCAAAG
Organism: Meconema thalassinum; assembly: GCA_946902985.2. Lineage (NCBI taxonomy): Eukaryota > Metazoa > Arthropoda > Insecta > Orthoptera > Tettigoniidae > Meconema > Meconema thalassinum. The sequence goes on from OX336391.1 coordinate 693,562,689, forward strand.
CAAACGCCCGGTCACATACCCGCACTGCTGCCAGTCAAGTGGCAGCGCTCAAAGCAAACGCCCGGTCACATACCCGCACTGTTGTCAGTCAAGTGGCAGCGCTAAAAGCAAACGCCCAGTCACATACCCACACTGCTGTCAGTCAAGTGGCAGCGCTCAAAGCAAACGCCCGGTCGCATACCCGCACTGCTGTCAGTCAAGTGGCAGCGCTCAAAGCAAACGCCCGGTCACATACCCGCACTGCTGTCAGTCAAGTGGCAGCGCTCAAAGCAAACGCCGGTCGCATACCCGCACTGCTGTCAGTCAAGTGGCAGCGCTCAAAGCAAACGCCCGTTCGCTCACCCGCACTGCTGTCAGTCAAGTGGCAGCGCTCAAAGCAAACGCCCGGTCGCATACCCGCACTGCTGTCAGTCAAGTGGCAGCGCTCAAAGCAAACGCCCGGTCGCATACCCCCACTGCTGTCAGTCAAATGGCAGCGTTCAAAGCCAACGCCTGGTTACATACCCGCACTGTTGTCAGTCAAGTGGCAGCACTCAAAGCAAACGCCCGGTCACATACCCGCACTGCTGTCAGTCAAGTGGCAGCGCTCAAAGCAAACGCCCGGTCGCATACCCGCACTGCTGTCAGTCAAGTGGCAGAGCTCAAAGCAAACTCCCGGTCGCATACCCGCAGTGCTGTCAGTCAAGTGGCAGCGCTCAAAGCAAACGCCCGGTCGCATACCCGCACTGCTGTCAGTCAAGTGGCAGCGCTCAAAGCAAACGCCCGGTCACATACCCGCACTGCTGTCAGTCAAGTGGCAGCGCTCAAAGCAAACGCCCGGTCGCTTACCCGCACTGCTGTCAGTCAAGTGGCAGCGCTCAAAGCAAACGCCCGGTCGCATACCCGCACTGCTGTCAGTCAAGTGGCAGCGCTCAAAGAAAACGCCCGGTCGCATACCCGCACTGCTGTCAGTCAAGTGGCAGCGCTCAAAGCAAACAACCGGTCACATACCCGCACTGCTGCCAGTCAAGTGGCAGCGCTCAAAGCAAACGCCCGGTCGCATACCCGCACTGCTGTCAGTCAAGTGGCAGCGCTCAAAGCAAACGCCCGGTCGCATACCCGCACTGCTGTCAGTCAAGTGGCAGCGCTCAAAGCAAACGCCCGGTCACATACCCGCACTGCTGTCAGTCAAGTGGCAGCGCTCAAAGCAAACGCCCGGTCGCATACCCGCACTGTTGTCAGTCAAGTGGCAGCGCTCAATGCAAACGCCTGGTTACATACCCGCACTGCTGTCAGTCAAGTGGCAGCGCTCAACGCAAACGCCCGGTCACATAGCCGCACTGCTGTCAGTCAAGTGGCAGCGCTCAACGCAAACGCCCGGTCACATACCCGCACTGCTGTCAGTCAAGTGGCAGCGCTCAAAGCAAACGCCCGGTCGCATACCCGCACTGCTGTCAGTCAAGTGGCAGCGCTCAAAGCAAACGCCCGGTCACATACCCGCACTGCTGTCAGTCAAGTGGCAGCGCTCAACGCAAACGCCCGGTCACATACCCGCACTGCTGTCAGTCAAGTGGCAGCGCTCAAAGCAAACGCCCGGTCGCATACCCGCACTGCTGTCAGTCAAGTGGCAGCGCTCAAAGCAAACGCCCGGTCGCCTACCCGCACTGCTGTCAGTCAAGTGGCAGCGCTCAAAGCAAACGCCCGGTCACATACCAGCACTGCTGTCAGTCAAGTGGCAACGCTCAAAGCAAATGCCCGGTCACATACCCGCACTGCTGTCAGTCAAGTGGCAGCGCTCAAAGCAAACGCCGGTCACATACCCGCACTGCTGTCAGTCAAGTGGCAGCGCTCAAAGCAAACGCCCGGTCGCTCTCCCGCACTGCTGTCAGTCAAGTGGCAGCGCTCAAAGCAAACGCCCGGTCGCATACCCGCACTGCTGTCAGTCAAGTGGCAGCACTCAAAGCAAACGCCCGGTCACATACCCGCACTGCTGTCAGTCAACTGGTAGCGCTCAAAGCAAACGCCCGGTCACATACCCGCACTGCTGTCAGTCAAGTGGTAGCGCTCAAAGCGAACGCCCGGTCGCTCACCCGCACTGCTGTCAGTCAAGTGGCAGCGCTCAAAGCAAACGCCCGGTCACATACCCGCACTGCTGTCAGTCAACTGGCAGCGCTCAAAGCAAACGCCCGGTCACATAACCGCACTGCTGTCAGTCAAGTGGCAGCACTCAAAGCAAACGCCCGGTCGCATACCCGCACTGCTGTCAGTCAAGTGGCAGCGCTCAAAGCAAACGCCCGGTCACATACCCCCACTGCTGTCAGTCAAGTGGCAGCGCTCAAAGCAAACGCCCGGTCACATACCCGCACTGCTGTCAGTCAAGTGGCAGCGCTCAAAGCAAACGCCCGGTCACATACCCGCACTGCTGTCAGTCAACTGGCAGCGCTCAAAGCAAACGCCCGGTCACATAACCGCACTGCTGTCAGTCAAGTGGCAGCACTCAAAGCAAACGCCCGGTCGCATACCCGCACTGCTGTCAGTCAAGTGGCAGCGCTCAAAGCAAACGCCCGGTCACATACCCGCACTGCTGTCAGTCAAGTGGCAGCGCTCAAAGCAAACGCCCGGTCGCTTACCCGCACTGCTGTCAATAAAGTGGCAGCACTCAAAGCAAACGCCCGGTCGCTCACCCGCACTGCTGTCAGTCAAGTGGCAGCGCTCAAAGCAAACGCCCGGTCGCATACCCGCACTGCTGTCAGTCAAGTGGCAGCGCTCAAAGCAAACGCCCGGTCACATAACCGCACTGCTGTCAGTCAAGTGGCAGCGCTCAAAGCAAACGCCCGGTCGCTTACCCGCACTGCTGTCAGTCAAGTGGCAGCGGTCAAAGCAAACGCCCGGTAGCTCACCCGCACTGCTGTCAGTCAAGTGGCAGCGCTCAAAGCAAACGCCCGGTCGCATACCCGCACTGCTGTCAGTCAAGTGGCAGCGCTCAAAGCAAACGCCCGGTCGCATACCCCCACTGCTGTCAGTCAAGTGGCAGCGCTCAAAGCAAACGGCTGGTTACATACCCGCACTGTTGTCAGTCAAGTGGCAGCACCCAAAGCAAACGCCCGGTCACATACCCGCACTGCTGTCAGTCAAGTGGGAGCGCTCAAAGCAAACGCCCGGTCGCATACCAGCACTGCTGTCAGTCAAGTGGCAGCGCTCAAAGCAATCGCCCGGTCGCATACCCGCACTGCTGTCAGTCAAGTGGCAGCGCTCAAAGCAAACGCCCAGTCACATACCCGCACTGCTGTCAGTCAAGTGGCAGCGTTCAAAGCAAACGCCCGGTCGCATACCCGCAGTGCTGTCAGTCAAGTGGCAGCTCTCAAAGCAAACGCCCGGTCGCATACCCGCACTGCTGTCAGTCAAGTGGCAGCGCTCAAAGCAAACGCCCGGTAACATACCCGCACTGCTGTCAGTCAAGTGGCAGCGCTCAAAGCAAACGCCCGGTCGCTTACCCGCACTGCTGTCAGTCAAGTGGTAGCGCTCAAAGCAAACGCAAGGTCGCACACACGCACTGCTGTCAGTCAAGTGGCAGCGCTCAAAGCAAACGCCCGGTCACATACCCGCACTGCTGTCAGTCAAGTGGCAGCGCTCAAAACAAACGCCCGGTCGCATACCCGCACTGCTGTCAGTCAAGTGGCAGCGCTCAAAGAAAACGCCGGTCGCATACCCGCACTGCTGTCAGTCAAATGGCAGCGCTCAAAGCAAACGCCCGGTCACATACCCGCACTGCTGCCAGTCAAGTGGCAGCGCTCAAAGCAAACGCCCGGTCGCATACCCGCTCTGCTGTCAGTCAAGTGGCAGCGCTCAAAGCAAACGCCCGGTCACATACCCGCACTGCTGTCAGTCAAGTGGCAGCGCTCAAAGCAAACGCCCGGTCGCATACCCGCACTGTTGTCAGTCAAGTGGCAGCGCTCAAAGCAAACGCCTGGTTACATACCCGCACTGCTGTCAGTCAAGTGGCAGCGCTCAACGCAAACGCCCGGTCACATACCCGCACTGCTGTCAGTCAAGTGGCAGCGCTCAAAGCAATCGCCCGGTCGCATACCCGCACTGCTGTCAGTCAAGTGGCAGCGCTCAAAGCAAACGCCCGGTCACATACCCGCACTGCTGTCAGTCAAGTGGCAGCACTCAAAGCAAACGCCCGGTCACATACCCGCACTGCTGTCAGTCAAGTTGCAGCACTCAAAGCAAACGCCCGGTCACACACCCGCACTGCTGTTAGTCAAGTGGCAGCGCTCAAAACAAACGCCCGGTCACACACCCGCACTGCTGTCAGTCACGTGGCAGCGCTCAAAGCAAACGCCCAGTCACACACCCGAACTGCTGTCAGTCAAGTGGCAGCGCACAAAGCAAACGCCCGGTCACATACCCGCACTGCTGTCAGTCAAGTGGCAGCGTTCAAACCAAACGCCCGGTCACATACCCGCACTGCTGCCAGTCATGTGGTAGCGCTCAAAGCAAACGCCCGGTCACATACCCGCACTGCTGTCAGTCAAGTGGCAGCGCTCAAAGCAAACCCCCGGTCACATACCCGCACTGCTGTCAATCAAGTGGCAGCGCTCAAAGCAAACGCCCGAACACATACCCGCACTGCTGTCAGTCAAGTGGCAGCGCTCTAAGCAAACGCCCGGTCACATACTCGCACTGCTGTCAGTCAAGTGGCAGCGCTCAAAGCAAACGCCCGGTCACATACCCGCACAGCTGTCATTCAAGTGGCAGCGCTGAAAGCAAACGCCCGGTCACACAACCGCACTGCTGTCAGTCAAGGGGCAGCACTCAAAGCAAACGACCGGTCACACACCCGCACTGCTGTCAGTCAAGTGGCAGCGCTCAAAGCAAACGCCCGGTCGCATACCCGCACTGCTGTCAGTCAAGTGGCAGCGCTCAAAGCAAACGCCCGGACACATACCCGCACTGCTGTGAGTCAAGTGGCAGCGCTCAAAGCAAACGCCCGGTCACATACCCGCACTGCTGTCAGTCAAGTGGCAGCGCTCAAAGCAAACGCCCGGACGCATTCCCGCACTGCTGTCAGTCAAGTGGCAGCGCTCAAAGCAAACGCCCGGTCACATACCGCACTGCTGTCAGTCAAGTGGCAGCGCTCAAAGCAAACGCCCGGTCACATACCCGCACTGCTGCCAGTCAAGTGGCAGCGCTCAAAGCAAACGCCCGGTCACATACCTGCACTGTTGTCAGTCAAGTGGCAGCGCTCAAAGCAAACGCCCGGTCACATACCCACACTGCTGTCAGTCAAGTGGCAGCGCTCAAAGCAAACGCCCGGTCGCATACCCGCACTGCTGTCAGTCAAGTGGCAGCGCTCAAAGAAAACGCCCGGTCACATACCCGCACTGCTGTCAGTCAAGTGGCAGCGCTCAAAGCAAACTCCCCGTCGCATACCCGCACTGCTGTCAGTCAAGTGGCAGCGCTCAAAGCAAACGCCCGGTCGCTCACCCGCACTGCTGTCAGTCAAGTGGCAGCGCTCAAAGCAAACGCCCGGTCGCATACCCGCACTGCTGTCAGTCAAGTGGCAGCGCTCAAAGCAAACGCCCGGTCGCATACCCCCTCTGCTGTCAGTCAAGTGGCAGCGCTCAAAGCAAACGCCTGGTTACATACCCGCACTGATGTCAGTCAAGTGGCAGCACTCAAAGCAAACGCCCGGTCACATACCCGCACTGCTGTCAGTCAAGTGGCAGCGCTCAAAGCAAACGCCCGCTCGCATACCCGCACTGCTGTCAGTCAAGTGGCAGCGCTCAAAGCAAACGCCCGGTCGCATACCAGCACTGCTGTCAGTCAAGTGGCAGCGCTCAAAGCAAACGCCCGGTCGCATACCCGCACTGCTGTCAGTCAAGTGGCAGCGCTCAAAGCAAACGCCCGGTCACATACCCTCACTGCTGTCAGTCAAGTGGCAGCGCTCAAAGCAAACGCCCGGTCGCATACCCGCAGTGCTGTCAGTCAAGTGGCAGCGCTCAAAACAAACGCCCTGTCGCATACCCGCACTGCTGTCAGTCAAGTGGCAGCGCTCAAAGCAAACGCCCGGTCACATACCCGCACTACTGTCAGTCAAGTGGCAGCGCTCAAAGCAAACGCCCGGTCGCTTACCCGCACTGCTGTCAGTCAAGTGGTAGCGCTCTAAGCAAACGCCCGGTCACATACCCGCACTGTTGTCATTCAAGTGGCAGCGCTAAAAGCAAACGCCCAGTCACATACCCTCACTGCTGTCAGTCAAGTGGCAGCGCTCAAAGCAAACGCCGGGTCGCATACCCGCACTGCTGTCAGTCAAGTGGCAGCGCTCAAAGCAAACGCCCGGTCACATACCCGCACTGCTGTCAGTCAAGTGGCAGCGCTCAAAGCAAACGCCGGTCGCATACCCGCACTGCTGTCAGTCAAGTGGCAGCGCTCAAAGCAAACGCCCGTTCGCTCACCCGCACTGCTGTCAGTCAAGTGGCAGCGCTCAAAGCAAACGCCCGGTCGCATACCCGCACTGCTGTCAGTCAAGTGGCAGCGCTCAAAGCAAACGCCCGGTCGCATACCCCCACTGCTGTCAGTCAAATGGCAGCGTTCAAAGCCAACGCCTGGTTACATACCCGCACTGTTGTCAGTCAAGTGGCAGCACTCAAAGCAAACGCCCGGTCACATACCCGCACTGCTGTCAGTCAAGTGGCAGCGCTCAAAGCAAACGCCCGGTCGCATACCCGCACTGCTGTCAGTCAAGTGGCAGCGCTCAAAGCAAACTCCCGGTCGCATACCCGCAGTGCTGTCAGTCAAGTGGCAGCGCTCAAAGCAAACGCCCGGTCGCATACCCGCACTGCTGTCAGTCAAGTGGCAGCGCTCAAAGCAAACGCCCGGTCACATACCCGCACTGCTGTCAGTCAAGTGGCAGCGCTCAAAGCAAACGCCCGGTCGCTTACCCGCACTGCTGTCAGTCAAGTGACAGCGCTCAAAGCAAACGCCCGGTCGCATACCCGCACTGCTGTCAGTCAAGTGGCAGCGCTCAAAGAAAACGCCCGGTCGCATACCCGCACTGCTGTCAGTCAAGTGGCAGCGCTCAAAGCAAACAACCGGTCACATACCCGCACTGCTGCCAGTCAAGTGGCAGCGCTCAAAGCAAACGCCCGGTCGCATACCCGCACTGCTGTCAGTCAAGTGGCAGCGCTCAAAGCAAACGCCCGGTCGCATACCCGCACTGCTGTCAGTCAAGTGGCAGCGCTCAAAGCAAACGCCCGGTCATATACCCGCACTGCTGTCAGTCAAGTGGCAGCGCTCAAAGCAAACGCCCGGTCGCATACCCGCACTGCTGTCAGTCAAGTGGCAGCGCTCAAAGCAAACGCCTGGTTACATACCCGCACTGCTGTCAGTCAAGTGGCAGCGCTCAACGCAAACGCCCGGTCACATAGCCGCACTGCTGTCAGTCAAGTGGCAGCGCTCAAAGCAAACGCCCGGTCGCATACCCGCACTGCTGTCAGTCAAGTGGCAGCGATCAAAGCAAACGCCCGGTCACATACCCGCACTGCTGTCAGTAAAGTGGCAGCACTCAAAGCAAACGCCGGGTCGCATACCCGCACTGCTGTCAGTCAAGTGGCAGCGCTCAAAGCAAACGCCCGGTCGCATACCCGCACTGCTGTCAGTCAAGTGGCAGCGCTCAACGCAAACGCCCGGTCACATACCCGCACTGCTGTCAGTCAAGTGGCAGCGCTCAAAGCAAACGCCCGGTCGCATACCCGCACTGCTGTCAGTCAAGTGGCAGCGCTCAAAGCAAACGCCCGGTCGCCTACCCGCACTGCTGTCAGTCAAGTGGCAGCGCTCAAAGCAAACGCCCGGTCACATACCAGCACTGCTGTCAGTCAAGTGGCAACGCTCAAAGCAAACGCCCGGTCACATACCCGCACTGCTGTCAGTCAAGTGGCAGCGCTCAAAGCAAACGCCGGTCACATACCCGCACTGCTGTCAGTCAAGTGGCAGCGCTCAAAGCAAACGCCCGGTCGCTCTCCCGCACTGCTGTCAGTCAAGTGGCAGCGCTCAAAGCAAACGCCCGGTCGCATACCCGCACTGCTGTCTGTCAAGTGGCAGCACTCAAAGCAAACGCCCGGTCACATACCCGCACTGCTGTCAGTCAACTGGTAGCGCTCAAAGCAAACGCCCGGTCACATACCCGCACTGCTGTCAGTCAAGTGGTAGCGCTCAAAGCAAACGCCCGGTCGCTCACCCGCACTGCTGTCAGTCAAGTGGCAGCGCTCAAAGCAAACGCCCGGTCACATACCCGCACTGCTGTCAGTCAACTGGCAGCGCTCAAAGCAAACGCCCGGTCACATAACCGCACTGCTGTCAGTCAAGTGGCAGCACTCAAAGCAAACGCCCGGTCGCATACCCGCACTGCTGTCAGTCAAGTGGCAGCGCTCAAAGCAAACGCCCGGTCACATACCCCCACTGCTGTCAGTCAAGTGGCAGCGCTCAAAGGAAACGCCCGGTCACATACCCGCACTGCTGTCAGTCAGGTGGCAGCGCTCAAAGCAAACGCCCGGTCACATACCCGCACTGCTGTCAGTCAACTGGCAGCGCTCAAAGCAAACGATCGGTCACATAACCGCACTGCTGTCAGTCAAGTGGCAGCACTCAAAGCAAACGCCCGGTCGCATACCCGCACTGCTGTCAGTCAAGTGGCAGCGCTCAAAGCAAACGCCCGGTCACATACCCGTACTGCTGTCAGTCAAGTGGCAGCGCTCAAAGCAAACGCCCGGTCGCTTACCCGCACTGCTGTCAATAAAGTGGCAGCACTCAAAGCAAACGCCCGGTCGCTCACCCGCACTGCTGTCAGTCAAGTGGCAGCGCTCAAAGCAAACGCCCGGTCGCATACCCGCACTGCTGTCAGTCAAGTGGCAGCGCTCAAAGCAAACGCCCGGTCACATAACCGCACTGCTGTCAGTCAAGTGGCAGCGCTCAAAGCAAACGCCCGGTCGCTTACCCGCACTGCTGTCAGTCAAGTGGCAGCGGTCAAAGCAAACGCCCGGTCGCTCACCCGCACTGCTGTCAGTCAAGTGGCAGCGCTCAAAGCAAACGCCCGGTCGCATACCCGCACTGCTGTCAGTCAAGTGGCAGCGCTCAAAGCTAACGCCCGGTCGCATACCCCCACTGCTGTCAGTCAAGTGGCAGCGCTCAAAGCAAACGGCTGGTTACATACCCGCACTGTTGTCAGTCAAGTGGCAGCACCCAAAGCAAACGCCCGGTCACATACCCGCACTGCTGTCAGTCAAGTGGCAGCGCTCAAAGCAAACGCCCGGTCGCATACCAGCACTGCTGTCAGTCAAGTGGCAGCGCTCAAAGCAATCGCCCGGTCGCATACCCGCACTGCTGTCAGTCAAGTGGCAGCGCTCAAAGCAAACGCCCAGTCACATACCCGCACTGCTGTCAGTCAAGTGGCAGCGTTCAAAGCAAACGCCCGGTCGCATACCCGCAGTGCTGTCAGTCAAGTGGCAGCTCTCAAAGCAAACGCCCGGTCGCATACCCGCACTGCTGTCAGTCAAGTGGCAGCGCTCAAAGCAAACGCCCGGTAACATACCCGCACTGCTGTCAGTCAAGTGGCAGCGCTCAAAGCAAACGCCCGGTCGCTTACCCGCACTGCTGTCATTCAAGTGGTAGCGCTCAAAGCAAACGCAAGGTCGCACACACGCACTGCTGTCAGTCAAGTGGCAGCGCTCAAACCAAACGCCCGGTCACATACCCGCACTGCTGTCAGTCAAGTGGCAGCGCTCAAAACAAACGCCCGGTCGCATACCCGCACTGCTGTCAGTCAAGTGGCAGCGCTCAAAGAAAACGCCGGTCGCATACCCGCACTGCTGTCAGTCAAATGGCAGCGCTCAAAGCAAACGCCCGGTCACATACCCGCACTGCTGCCAGTCAAGTGGCAGCGCTCAAAGCAAACGCCCGGTCGCATACCCGCTCTGCTGTCAGTCAAGTGGCAGCGCTCAAAGCAAACGCCCGGTCACATACCCGCACTGCTGTCAGTCAAGTGGCAGCGCTCAAAGCAAACGCCCGGTCGCATACCCGCACTGTTGTCAGTCAAGTGGCAGCGCTCAAAGCAAACGCCTGGTTACATACCCGCACTGCTGTCAGTCAAGTGGCAGCGCTCAACGCAAACGCCCGGTCACATACCCGCACTGCTGTCAGTCAAGTGGCAGCGCTCAAAGCAATCGCCCGGTCGCATACCCGCACTGCTGTCAGTCAAGTGGCAGCGCTCAAAGCAAACGCCCGGTCACATACCCGCACTGCTGTCAGTCAAGTGGCAGCACTCAAAGCAAACGCCCGGTCACATACCCGCACTGCTGTCAGTCAAGTTGCAGCACTCAAAGCAAACGCCCGGTCACACACCCGCACTGCTGTTAGTCAAGTGGCAGCGCTCAAAACAAACGCCCGGTCACACACCCGCACTGCTGTCAGTCAAGTGGCAGCGCTCAAAGCAAACGCCCGGTCACATACCCGCACTGCTGTCAGTCAAGTGGCAGCACTCAAAGCAAACGCCCGGTCACATACCCGCACTGCTGTCAGTCAAGTTGCAGCACTCAAAGCAAACGCCCGGTCACACACCCGCACTGCTGTTAGTCAAGTGGCAGCGCTCAAAACAAACGCCCGGTCACACACCCGCACTGCTGTTAGTCAAGTGGCAGCGCTCAAAGCAAACGCCCGGTCACATACCCGCACTGTTTTCAGTCAAGTGGCAGCGCACAAAGCAAACGCCCGGTCACATACCCGCACTGCTGTCAGTCAAGTGGCAGCGTTCAAACCAAACGCCCGGTCACATACCCGCACTGCTGCCAGTCATGTGGTAGCGCTCAAAGCAAACGCCCGGTCACATACCCGCACTGCTGTCAGTCAAGTGGCAGCGCTCAAAGCAAACGCCCGGTCACATACCCGCACTGCTGTCAATCAAGTGGCAGCGCTCAAAGCAAACGCCCGAACACATACCCGCACTGCTGTCAGTCAAGTGGCAGCGCTCTAAGCAAACGCCCGGTCACATACTCGCACTGCTGTCAGTCAAGTGGCAGCGCTCAAAAAAACGCCCGGTCACATACCCGCACAGCTGTCATTCAAGTGGCAGCGCTGAAAGCAAACGCCCGGTCACACAACCGCACTGCTGTCAGTCAAGGGGCAGCACTCAAAGCAAACGACCGGTCACACACCCGCACTGCTGTCAGTCAAGTGGCAGCGCTCAAAGCAAACGCCCGGTCGCATACCCGCACTGCTGTCAGTCAAGTGGCAGCGCTCAAAGCAAACGCCCGGACACATACCCGCACTGCTGTGAGTCAAGTGGCAGCGCTCAAAGCAAACGCCCGGTCACATACCCGCACTGCTGTCAGTCAAGTGGCAGCGCTCAAAGCAAACGCCCGGACGCATTCCCGCACTGCTGTCAGTCAAGTGGCAGCGCTCAAAGCAAACGCCCGGTCACATACCGCACTGCTGTCAGTCAAGTGGCAGCGCTCAAAGCAAACGTCCGGTCACATAACCGCACTGCTGTCAGTCAAGTGGCAGCGCTCAAAGCAAACGCCCGGTCACATACCCGCACTGCTGCCAGTCAAGTGGCAGCGCTCAAAGCAAACGCCCGGTCACATACCTGCACTGTTGTCAGTCAAGTGGCAGCGCTCAAAGCAAACGCCCGGTCACATAACCGCACTGCTGTCAGTCAAGTGGCAGCGCTCAAAGCAAACGCCCGGTCGCATACCCGCACTGCTGTCAGTCAAGTGGCAGCGCTCAAAGAAAACGCCCTGTCACATACCCGCACTGCTGTCAGTCAAGTGGCAGCGCTCAAAGCAAACTCCCCGTCGCATACCCGCACTGCTGTCAGTCAAGTGGCAGCGCTCAAAGCAAACGCCCGGTCGCTCACCCGCACTGCTGTCAGTCAAGTGGCAGCGCTCAAAGCAAACGCCCGGTCGCATACCCGCACTGCTGTCAGTCAAGTGGCAGCGCTCAAAGCAAACGCCCGGTCGCATACCCCCACTGCTGTCAGTCAAGTGGCAGCGCTCAAAATAAACGCCTGGTTACATACCCGCACTGTTGTCAGTCAAGTGGCAGCACTCAAAGCAAACGCCCGGTCACATACCCGCACTGCTGTCAGTCAAGTGGCAGCGCTCAAAGCAGACGCCCGCTCGCATACCCGCACTGCTGTCAGTCAAGTGGCAGCGCTCAAAGCAAACGCCCGGTCGCATACCAGCACTGCTGTCAGTCAAGTGGCAGCGCTCAAAGCAAACGCCCGGTCGCATACCCGCACTGCTGTCAGTCAAGTGGCAGCGCTCAAAGCAAACGCCCGGTCACATACCCTCACTGCTGTCAGTCAAGTGGCAGCGCTCAAAGCAAACGCTCGGTCGCATACCCGCAGTGCTGTCAGTCAAGTGGCAGCGCTCAAAACAAACGCCCGGTCGCATACCCGCACTGCTGTCAGTCAAGTGGCAGCGCTCAAAGCAAACGCCCGGTCACATACCCGCACTACTGTCAGTCAAGTGGCAGCGCTCAAAGCAAACGCCCGGTCGCTTACCCGCACTGCTGTCAGTCAAGTGGTAGCGCTCAAAGCAAACGCCCGGTCGAACACCCGCACTGCTGTCAGTCAAGTAGCAGCGCTCAAAGCAAACGCCCGGTCGCTTACCCGCACTGCTGTCAGTCAAGTGGTAGCGCTCAAAGCAAACGCCCGGTCGAACACCCGCACTGCTGTCAGTCAAGTAGCAGCGCTCAAAGCAAACGCCCGGTCACATACCCGCACTGCTGTCAGTCAGGTGGCAGCGCTCAAAGCAAACGCCCGGTCGCATACCCGCACTGCTGTCAGTCAAGTGGCAGCGCTCAAAGCAAACGCCCGGTCACATACCGCACTGCTGTCAGTCAAGTGGCAGCGCTCAAAGCAAACGTCCGGTCACATAACCGCACTGCTGTCAGTCAAGTGGCAGCGCTCAAAGCAAACGCCCGTTCACATACCCTCACTGCTGCCAGTCAAGTGGCAGCGCTCAAAGCAAACGCCCGGTCACATACCCGCACTGTTTTCAGTCAAGTGGCAGCGCTCAAAGCAAACGCCCTGTCACATACCCACACTGCTGTCAGTCAAGTGGCAGCGCTCAAAGCAAACGCCCGGTCGCATACCCGCACTGCTGTCAGTCAAGTGGCAGCGCTCAAAGCAAACGCCCGGTCACATACCCGCACTGCTGTCAGTCAAGTGGCAGCGCTCAAAGCAAACGCCGGTCGCATACCCGCACTGCTGTCAGTCAAGTGGCAGCGCTCAAAGCAAACGCCCGGTCGCTCACCCGCACTGCTGTCAGTCAAGTGGCAGCGCTCAAAGCAAACCCCCGGTCGCATACCCGCACTGCAGTCAGTCAAGTGGCAGCGCTCAAAGCAAACGCACGGTCGCATACCCCCACTGCTGTCAGTCAAGTGGCAGCGCTCAAAGCAAACGGCTGGTTACATACCCGCACTGTTGTCAGTCAAGTGGCAGCACCCAAAGCAAACGCCCGGTCACATACCCGCACTGCTGTCAGTCAAGTGGCAGCGCTCAAAGCAAACGCCCGGTCGCATACCAGCACTGCTGTCAGTCAAGTGGCAGCGCTCAAAGCAATCGCCCGGACGCATACCCGCACTGCTGTCAGTCAAGTGGCAGCGCTCAAAGCAAACGCCCAGTCACATACCCGCACTGCTGTCAGTCAAGTGGCAGCGTTCAGAGCAAACGCCCTGTCGCATACCCGCAGTGCTGTCAGTCAAGTGGCAGCTCTCAAAGCAAACGCCCGGTCGCATACCCGCACTGCTGTCAGTCAAGTGGCAGCGCTCAAAGCAAACGCCCGGTCACATACCCGCACTGCTGTCAGTCAAGTGGCAGCGCTCAAAACAAACGCCCGGTCGCTTACCCGCACTGCTGTCAGTCAAGTGGTAGCGCTCAAAGCAAACGCAAGGTCGCACACACGCACTGCTGTCAGTCAAGTGGCAGCGCTCAAAGCAAACGCCCGGTCACATACCCGCACTGCTGTCAGTCAAATGGCAGCGCTCAAAACAAACGCCCGGTCGCATACCCGCACTGCTGTCAGTCAAGTGGCAGCGTTCAAAGAAAACGCCGGTCGCATACACGCACTGCTGTCCGTCAAGTGGCAGCGCTCAAAGCAAACGCCCGGTCACATACCCGCCCTGCTGCCAGTCAAGTGGCAGCGCTCAAAGCAAACGCCCGGTCGCATACCCGCACTGCTGTCAGTCAAGTGGCAGCGCTCAAAGCAAACGCCCGGTCACATACCCGCACTGCTGTCAGTCAAGTGGCAGCGCTCAAAGCAAACGCCCGGTCGCATACCCGCACTGTTGTTAGTCAAGTGGCAGCGCTCAAAGCAAACGCCTGGTTACATACCCGCACTGCTGTCAGTCAAGTGGCAGCGCTCAACGCAAACGCCCGGTCACATACCCGCACCTCTGTCAGTCAAGTGGCAGCGCTCAAAGCAATCGCCCGGTCGCATACCCGCACTGCTGTCAGTCAAGTGGCAGCGCTCAAACAAACGCCCGGTCACATACCCGCACTGCTGTCAGTCAAGTGGCAGCACTCAAAGCAAACGCCCGGTCACATACCCGCACTGCTGTCAGTCAAGTTGCAGCACTCAAAGCAAACGCCCGGTCACACACCCGCACTGCTGTTAGTCAAGTGGCAGCGCTCAAAGCAAACGCCCGGACACATACCCGCACTGCTGTGAGTCAAGTGGCAGCGCTCAAAGCAAACGCCCGATCACATACCCGCACTGCTGTCAGTCAAGTGGCAGCGCTCAAAGCAAACGCCCGGACGCATTCCCGCACTGCTGTCAGTCAAGTGGCAGCGCTCAAAGCAAACGCCCGGTCACATACCGCACTGCTGTCAGTCAAGTGGCAGCGCTCAAAGCAAACGTCCGGTCACATAACCGCACTGCTGTCAGTCAAGTGGCAGCGCTCAAAGCAAACGCCCGGTCACATACCCGCACTGCTGCCAGTCAAGTGGCAGCGCTCAAAGCAAACGCCCGGTCACATACCTGCACTGTTTTCAGTCAAGTGGCAGCGCTCAAAGCAAACGCCCGGTCACATACCCACACTGCTGTCAGTCAAGTGGCAGCGCTCAAAGCAAACGCCCGGTCGCATACCCGCACTGCTGTCAGTCAAGTGGCAGCGCTCAAAGAAAACGCCCGGTCACATACCCGCACTGCTGTCAGTCAAGTGGCAGCGCTCAAAGCAAACTCCCCGTCGCATACCCGCACTGCTGTCAGTCAAGTGGCAGCGCTCAAAGCAAACGCCCGGTCGCTCACCCGCACTGCTGTCAGTCAAGTGGCAACGCTCAAAGCAAACGCCCGGTCGCATACCCGCACTGCTGTCAGTCAAGTGGCAGCGCTCAAAGCAAACGCCCGGTCGCATACCCCCACTGCTGTCAGTCAAGTGGCAGCGCTCAAAATAAACGCCTGGTTACATACCCGCACTGTTGTCAGTCAAGTGGCAGCACTCAAAGCAAACGCCCGGTCACATACCCGCACTGCTGTCAGTCAAGTGGCAGCGCTCAAAGCAGACGCCCGCTCGCATACCCGCACTGCTGTCAGTCAAGTGGCAGCGCTCAAAGCAAACGCCCGGTCGCATACCAGCACTGCTGTCAGTCAAGTGGCAGCGCTCAAAGCAAACGCCCGGTCGCATACCCGCACTGCTGTCAGTCAAGTGGCAGCGCTCAAAGCAAACGCCCGGTCACATACCCTCACTGCTGTCAGTCAAGTGGCAGCGCTCAAAGCAAACGCTCGGTCGCATACCCGCAGTGCTGTCAGTCAAGTGGCAGCGCTCAAAACAAACGCCCGGTCGCATACCCGCACTGCTGTCAGTCAAGTGGCAGCGCTCAAAGCAAACGCCCGGTCACATACCAGCACTGCTGTCAGTCAAGTGGCAGCGCTCAAAGCAAACGCCCGGTCACATAACCGCACTGCTGTCAGTCAAGTGGCAGCGCTCAAAGCAAACGCCCTGTCACATACCCACACTGCTGTCAGTCAAGTGGCAGCGCTCAAAGCAAACGCCCGGTCGCATACCCGCACTGCTGTCAGTCAAGTGGCAGCGCTCAAAGCAAACGCCCGGTCACATACCCGCACTGCTGTCAGTCAAGTGGCAGCGCTCAAAGCAAACGCCGGTCGCATACCCGCACTGCTGTCAGTCAAGTGGCAGCGCTCAAAGCAAACGCCCGGTCGCTCACCCGCACTGCTGTCAGTCAAGTGGCAGCGCTCAAAGCAAACCCCCGGTCGCATACCCGCACTGCTGTCAGTCAAGTGGCAGCGCTCAAAGCAAACGCCCGGTCACATACCCTCACTGCTGTCAGTCAAGTGGCAGCGCTCAAAGCAAACGCCCGGTCGCATACCCGCAGTGCTGTCAGTCAAGTGGCAGCGCTCAAAACAAACGCCCTGTCGCATACCCGCACTGCTGTCAGTCAAGTGGCAGCGCTCAAAGCAAACGCCCGGTCACATACCCGCACTACTGTCAGTCAAGTGGCAGCGCTCAAAGCAAACGCCCGGTCGCTTACCCGCACTGCTGTCAGTCAAGTGGTAGCGCTCTAAGCAAACGCCCGGTCACATACCCGCACTGTTGTCATTCAAGTGGCAGCGCTAAAAGCAAACGCCCAGTCACATACCCTCACTGCTGTCAGTCAAGTGGCAGCGCTCAAAGCAAACGCCGGGTCGCATACCCGCACTGCTGTCAGTCAAGTGGCAGCGCTCAAAGCAAACGCCCGGTCACATACCCGCACTGCTGTCAGTCAAGTGGCAGCGCTCAAAGCAAACGCCGGTCGCATACCCGCACTGCTGTCAGTCAAGTGGCAGCGCTCAAAGCAAACGCCCGTTCGCTCACCCGCACTGCTGTCAGTCAAGTGGCAGCGCTCAAAGCAAACGCCCGGTCGCATACCCGCACTGCTGTCAGTCAAGTGGCAGCGCTCAAAGCAAACGCCCGGTCGCATACCCCCACTGCTGTCAGTCAAATGGCAGCGTTCAAAGCCAACGCCTGGTTACATACCCGCACTGTTGTCAGTCAAGTGGCAGCACTCAAAGCAAACGCCCGGTCACATACCCGCACTGCTGTCAGTCAAGTGGCAGCGCTCAAAGCAAACGCCCGGTCGCATACCCGCACTGCTGTCAGTCAAGTGGCAGCGCTCAAAGCAAACTCCCGGTCGCATACCCGCAGTGCTGTCAGTCAAGTGGCAGCGCTCAAAGCAAACGCCCGGTCGCATACCCGCACTGCTGTCAGTCAAGTGGCAGCGCTCAAAGCAAACGCCCGGTCACATACCCGCACTGCTGTCAGTCAAGTGGCAGCGCTCAAAGCAAACGCCCGGTCGCTTACCCGCACTGCTGTCAGTCAAGTGACAGCGCTCAAAGCAAACGCCCGGTCGCATACCCGCACTGCTGTCAGTCAAGTGGCAGCGCTCAAAGAAAACGCCCGGTCGCATACCCGCACTGCTGTCAGTCAAGTGGCAGCGCTCAAAGCAAACAACCGGTCACATACCCGCACTGCTGCCAGTCAAGTGGCAGCGCTCAAAGCAAACGCCCGGTCGCATACCCGCACTGCTGTCAGTCAAGTGGCAGCGCTCAAAGCAAACGCCCGGTCGCATACCCGCACTGCTGTCAGTCAAGTGGCAGCGCTCAAAGCAAACGCCCGGTCACATACCCGCACTGCTGTCAGTCAAGTGGCAGCGCTCAAAGCAAACGCCCGGTCGCATACCCGCACTGCTGTCAGTCAAGTGGCAGCGCTCAAAGCAAACGCCTGGTTACATACCCGCACTGCTGTCAGTCAAGTGGCAGCGCTCAACGCAAACGCCCGGTCACATAGCCGCACTGCTGTCAGTCAAGTGGCAGCGCTCAAAGCAAACGCCCGGTCGCATACCCGCACTGCTGTCAGTCAAGTGGCAGCGATCAAAGCAAACGCCCGGTCACATACCCGCACTGCTGTCAGTAAAGTGGCAGCACTCAAAGCAAACGCCGGGTCGCATACCCGCACTGCTGTCAGTCAAGTGGCAGCGCTCAAAGCAAACGCCCGGTCGCATACCCGCACTGCTGTCAGTCAAGTGGCAGCGCTCAACGCAAACGCCCGGTCACATACCCGCACTGCTGTCAGTCAAGTGGCAGCGCTCAAAGCAAACGCCCGGTCGCATACCCGCACTGCTGTCAGTCAAGTGGCAGCGCTCAAAGCAAACGCCCGGTCGCCTACCCGCACTGCTGTCAGTCAAGTGGCAGCGCTCAAAGCAAACGCCCGGTCACATACCAGCACTGCTGTCAGTCAAGTGGCAACGCTCAAAGCAAACGCCCGGTCACATACCCGCACTGCTGTCAGTCAAGTGGCAGCGCTCAAAGCAAACGCCGGTCACATACCCGCACTGCTGTCAGTCAAGTGGCAGCGCTCAAAGCAAACGCCCGGTCGCTCTCCCGCACTGCTGTCAGTCAAGTGGCAGCGCTCAAAGCAAACGCCCGGTCGCATACCCGCACTGCTGTCTGTCAAGTGGCAGCACTCAAAGCAAACGCCCGGTCACATACCCGCACTGCTGTCAGTCAACTGGTAGCGCTCAAAGCAAACGCCCGGTCACATACCCGCACTGCTGTCAGTCAAGTGGTAGCGCTCAAAGCAAACGCCCGGTCGCTCACCCGCACTGCTGTCAGTCAAGTGGCAGCGCTCAAAGCAAACGCCCGGTCACATACCCGCACTGCTGTCAGTCAACTGGCAGCGCTCAAAGCAAACGCCCGGTCACATAACCGCACTGCTGTCAGTCAAGTGGCAGCACTCAAAGCAAACGCCCGGTCGCATACCCGCACTGCTGTCAGTCAAGTGGCAGCGCTCAAAGCAAACGCCCGGTCACATACCCCCACTGCTGTCAGTCAAGTGGCAGCGCTCAAAGGAAACGCCCGGTCACATACCCGCACTGCTGTCAGTCAGGTGGCAGCGCTCAAAGCAAACGCCCGGTCACATACCCGCACTGCTGTCAGTCAACTGGCAGCGCTCAAAGCAAACGATCGGTCACATAACCGCACTGCTGTCAGTCAAGTGGCAGCACTCAAAGCAAACGCCCGGTCGCATACCCGCACTGCTGTCAGTCAAGTGGCAGCGCTCAAAGCAAACGCCCGGTCACATACCCGTACTGCTGTCAGTCAAGTGGCAGCGCTCAAAGCAAACGCCCGGTCGCTTACCCGCACTGCTGTCAATAAAGTGGCAGCACTCAAAGCAAACGCCCGGTCGCTCACCCGCACTGCTGTCAGTCAAGTGGCAGCGCTCAAAGCAAACGCCCGGTCGCATACCCGCACTGCTGTCAGTCAAGTGGCAGCGCTCAAAGCAAACGCCCGGTCACATAACCGCACTGCTGTCAGTCAAGTGGCAGCGCTCAAAGCAAACGCCCGGTCGCTTACCCGCACTGCTGTCAGTCAAGTGGCAGCGGTCAAAGCAAACGCCCGGTCGCTCACCCGCACTGCTGTCAGTCAAGTGGCAGCGCTCAAAGCAAACGCCCGGTCGCATACCCGCACTGCTGTCAGTCAAGTGGCAGCGCTCAAAGCTAACGCCCGGTCGCATACCCCCACTGCTGTCAGTCAAGTGGCAGCGCTCAAAGCAAACGGCTGGTTACATACCCGCACTGTTGTCAGTCAAGTGGCAGCACCCAAAGCAAACGCCCGGTCACATACCCGCACTGCTGTCAGTCAAGTGGCAGCGCTCAAAGCAAACGCCCGGTCGCATACCAGCACTGCTGTCAGTCAAGTGGCAGCGCTCAAAGCAATCGCCCGGTCGCATACCCGCACTGCTGTCAGTCAAGTGGCAGCGCTCAAAGCAAACGCCCAGTCACATACCCGCACTGCTGTCAGTCAAGTGGCAGCGTTCAAAGCAAACGCCCGGTCGCATACCCGCAGTGCTGTCAGTCAAGTGGCAGCTCTCAAAGCAAACGCCCGGTCGCATACCCGCACTGCTGTCAGTCAAGTGGCAGCGCTCAAAGCAAACGCCCGGTAACATACCCGCACTGCTGTCAGTCAAGTGGCAGCGCTCAAAGCAAACGCCCGGTCGCTTACCCGCACTGCTGTCATTCAAGTGGTAGCGCTCAAAGCAAACGCAAGGTCGCACACACGCACTGCTGTCAGTCAAGTGGCAGCGCTCAAACCAAACGCCCGGTCACATACCCGCACTGCTGTCAGTCAAGTGGCAGCGCTCAAAACAAACGCCCGGTCGCATACCCGCACTGCTGTCAGTCAAGTGGCAGCGCTCAAAGAAAACGCCGGTCGCATACCCGCACTGCTGTCAGTCAAATGGCAGCGCTCAAAGCAAACGCCCGGTCACATACCCGCACTGCTGCCAGTCAAGTGGCAGCGCTCAAAGCAAACGCCCGGTCGCATACCCGCTCTGCTGTCAGTCAAGTGGCAGCGCTCAAAGCAAACGCCCGGTCACATACCCGCACTGCTGTCAGTCAAGTGGCAGCGCTCAAAGCAAACGCCCGGTCGCATACCCGCACTGTTGTCAGTCAAGTGGCAGCGCTCAAAGCAAACGCCTGGTTACATACCCGCACTGCTGTCAGTCAAGTGGCAGCGCTCAACGCAAACGCCCGGTCACATACCCGCACTGCTGTCAGTCAAGTGGCAGCGCTCAAAGCAATCGCCCGGTCGCATACCCGCACTGCTGTCAGTCAAGTGGCAGCGCTCAAAGCAAACGCCCGGTCACATACCCGCACTGCTGTCAGTCAAGTGGCAGCACTCAAAGCAAACGCCCGGTCACATACCCGCACTGCTGTCAGTCAAGTTGCAGCACTCAAAGCAAACGCCCGGTCACACACCCGCACTGCTGTTAGTCAAGTGGCAGCGCTCAAAACAAACGCCGGGTCACACACCCGCACTGCTGTCAGTCAAGTGGCAGCGCTCAAAGCAAACGCCCGGTCACATACCCGCACTGCTGTCAGTCAAGTGGCAGCACTCAAAGCAAACGCCCGGTCACATACCCGCACTGCTGTCAGTCAAGTTGCAGCACTCAAAGCAAACGCCCGGTCACACACCCGCACTGCTGTTAGTCAAGTGGCAGCGCTCAAAACAAACGCCCGGTCACACACCCGCACTGCTGTTAGTCAAGTGGCAGCGCTCAAAGCAAACGCCCGGTCACATACCCGCACTGTTTTCAGTCAAGTGGCAGCGCACAAAGCAAACGCCCGGTCACATACCCGCACTGCTGTCAGTCAAGTGGCAGCGTTCAAACCAAACGCCCGGTCACATACCCGCACTGCTGCCAGTCATGTGGTAGCGCTCAAAGCAAACGCCCGGTCACATACCCGCACTGCTGTCAGTCAAGTGGCAGCGCTCAAAGCAAACGCCCGGTCACATACCCGCACTGCTGTCAATCAAGTGGCAGCGCTCAAAGCAAACGCCCGAACACATACCCGCACTGCTGTCAGTCAAGTGGCAGCGCTCTAAGCAAACGCCCGGTCACATACTCGCACTGCTGTCAGTCAAGTGGCAGCGCTCAAAAAAACGCCCGGTCACATACCCGCACAGCTGTCATTCAAGTGGCAGCGCTGAAAGCAAACGCCCGGTCACACAACCGCACTGCTGTCAGTCAAGGGGCAGCACTCAAAGCAAACGACCGGTCACACACCCGCACTGCTGTCAGTCAAGTGGCAGCGCTCAAAGCAAACGCCCGGTCGCATACCCGCACTGCTGTCAGTCAAGTGGCAGCGCTCAAAGCAAACGCCCGGACACATACCCGCACTGCTGTGAGTCAAGTGGCAGCGCTCAAAGCAAACGCCCGGTCACATACCCGCACTGCTGTCAGTCAAGTGGCAGCGCTCAAAGCAAACGCCCGGACGCATTCCCGCACTGCTGTCAGTCAAGTGGCAGCGCTCAAAGCAAACGCCCGGTCACATACCGCACTGCTGTCAGTCAAGTGGCAGCGCTCAAAGCAAACGTCCGGTCACATAACCGCACTGCTGTCAGTCAAGTGGCAGCGCTCAAAGCAAACGCCCGGTCACATACCCGCACTGCTGCCAGTCAAGTGGCAGCGCTCAAAGCAAACGCCCGGTCACATACCTGCACTGTTGTCAGTCAAGTGGCAGCGCTCAAAGCAAACGCCCGGTCACATACCCACACTGCTGTCAGTCAAGTGGCAGCGCTCAAAGCAAACGCCCGGTCGCATACCCGCACTGCTGTCAGTCAAGTGGCAGCGCTCAAAGAAAACGCCCTGTCACATACCCGCACTGCTGTCAGTCAAGTGGCAGCGCTCAAAGCAAACTCCCCGTCGCATACCCGCACTGCTGTCAGTCAAGTGGCAGCGCTCAAAGCAAACGCCCGGTCGCTCACCCGCACTGCTGTCAGTCAAGTGGCAGCGCTCAAAGCAAACGCCCGGTCGCATACCCGCACTGCTGTCAGTCAAGTGGCAGCGCTCAAAGCAAACGCCCGGTCGCATACCCCCACTGCTGTCAGTCAAGTGGCAGCGCTCAAAATAAACGCCTGGTTACATACCCGCACTGTTGTCAGTCAAGTGGCAGCACTCAAAGCAAACGCCCGGTCACATACCCGCACTGCTGTCAGTCAAGTGGCAGCGCTCAAAGCAGACGCCCGCTCGCATACCCGCACTGCTGTCAGTCAAGTGGCAGCGCTCAAAGCAAACGCCCGGTCGCATACCAGCACTGCTGTCAGTCAAGTGGCAGCGCTCAAAGCAAACGCCCGGTCGCATACCCGCACTGCTGTCAGTCAAGTGGCAGCGCTCAAAGCAAACGCCCGGTCACATACCCTCACTGCTGTCAGTCAAGTGGCAGCGCTCAAAGCAAACGCTCGGTCGCATACCCGCAGTGCTGTCAGTCAAGTGGCAGCGCTCAAAACAAACGCCCGGTCGCATACCCGCACTGCTGTCAGTCAAGTGGCAGCGCTCAAAGCAAACGCCCGGTCACATACCCGCACTACTGTCAGTCAAGTGGCAGCGCTCAAAGCAAACGCCCGGTCGCTTACCCGCACTGCTGTCAGTCAAGTGGTAGCGCTCAAAGCAAACGCCCGGTCGAACACCCGCACTGCTGTCAGTCAAGTAGCAGCGCTCAAAGCAAACGCCCGGTCGCTTACCCGCACTGCTGTCAGTCAAGTGGTAGCGCTCAAAGCAAACGCCCGGTCGAACACCCGCACTGCTGTCAGTCAAGTAGCAGCGCTCAAAGCAAACGCCCGGTCACATACCCGCACTGCTGTCAGTCAGGTGGCAGCGCTCAAAGCAAACGCCCGGTCGCATACCCGCACTGCTGTCAGTCAAGTGGCAGCGCTCAAAGCAAACGCCCGGTCACATACCGCACTGCTGTCAGTCAAGTGGCAGCGCTCAAAGCAAACGTCCGGTCACATAACCGCACTGCTGTCAGTCAAGTGGCAGCGCTCAAAGCAAACGCCCGTTCACATACCCTCACTGCTGCCAGTCAAGTGGCAGCGCTCAAAGCAAACGCCCGGTCACATACCCGCACTGTTTTCAGTCAAGTGGCAGCGCTCAAAGCAAACGCCCTGTCACATACCCACACTGCTGTCAGTCAAGTGGCAGCGCTCAAAGCAAACGCCCGGTCGCATACCCGCACTGCTGTCAGTCAAGTGGCAGCGCTCAAAGCAAACGCCCGGTCACATACCCGCACTGCTGTCAGTCAAGTGGCAGCGCTCAAAGCAAACGCCGGTCGCATACCCGCACTGCTGTCAGTCAAGTGGCAGCGCTCAAAGCAAACGCCCGGTCGCTCACCCGCACTGCTGTCAGTCAAGTGGCAGCGCTCAAAGCAAACCCCCGGTCGCATACCCGCACTGCAGTCAGTCAAGTGGCAGCGCTCAAAGCAAACGCACGGTCGCATACCCCCACTGCTGTCAGTCAAGTGGCAGCGCTCAAAGCAAACGGCTGGTTACATACCCGCACTGTTGTCAGTCAAGTGGCAGCACCCAAAGCAAACGCCCGGTCACATACCCGCACTGCTGTCAGTCAAGTGGCAGCGCTCAAAGCAAACGCCCGGTCGCATACCAGCACTGCTGTCAGTCAAGTGGCAGCGCTCAAAGCAATCGCCCGGACGCATACCCGCACTGCTGTCAGTCAAGTGGCAGCGCTCAAAGCAAACGCCCAGTCACATACCCGCACTGCTGTCAGTCAAGTGGCAGCGTTCAGAGCAAACGCCCTGTCGCATACCCGCAGTGCTGTCAGTCAAGTGGCAGCTCTCAAAGCAAACGCCCGGTCGCATACCCGCACTGCTGTCAGTCAAGTGGCAGCGCTCAAAGCAAACGCCCGGTCACATACCCGCACTGCTGTCAGTCAAGTGGCAGCGCTCAAAACAAACGCCCGGTCGCTTACCCGCACTGCTGTCAGTCAAGTGGTAGCGCTCAAAGCAAACGCAAGGTCGCACACACGCACTGCTGTCAGTCAAGTGGCAGCGCTCAAAGCAAACGCCCGGTCACATACCCGCACTGCTGTCAGTCAAGTGGCAGCGCTCAAAACAAACGCCCGGTCGCATACCCGCACAGCTGTCAGTCAAGTGGCAGCGTTCAAAGAAAACGCCGGTCGCATACACGCACTGCTGTCCGTCAAGTGGCAGCGCTCAAAGCAAACGCCCGGTCACATACCCGCCCTGCTGCCAGTCAAGTGGCAGCGCTCAAAGCAAACGCCCGGTCGCATACCCGCACTGCTGTCAGTCAAGTGGCAGCGCTCAAAGCAAACGCCCGGTCACATACCCGCACTGCTGTCAGTCAAGTGGCAGCGCTCAAAGCAAACGCCCGGTCGCATACCCGCACTGTTGTTAGTCAAGTGGCAGCGCTCAAAGCAAACGCCTGGTTACATACCCGCACTGCTGTCAGTCAAGTGGCAGCGCTCAACGCAAACGCCCGGTCACATACCCGCACCTCTGTCAGTCAAGTGGCAGCGCTCAAAGCAATCGCCCGGTCGCATACCCGCACTGCTGTCAGTCAAGTGGCAGCGCTCAAACAAACGCCCGGTCACATACCCGCACTGCTGTCAGTCAAGTGGCAGCACTCAAAGCAAACGCCCGGTCACATACCCGCACTGCTGTCAGTCAAGTTGCAGCACTCAAAGCAAACGCCCGGTCACACACCCGCACTGCTGTTAGTCAAGTGGCAGCGCTCAAAGCAAACGCCCGGACACATACCCGCACTGCTGTGAGTCAAGTGGCAGCGCTCAAAGCAAACGCCCGATCACATACCCGCACTGCTGTCAGTCAAGTGGCAGCGCTCAAAGCAAACGCCCGGACGCATTCCCGCACTGCTGTCAGTCAAGTGGCAGCGCTCAAAGCAAACGCCCGGTCACATACCGCACTGCTGTCAGTCAAGTGGCAGCGCTCAAAGCAAACGTCCGGTCACATAACCGCACTGCTGTCAGTCAAGTGGCAGCGCTCAAAGCAAACGCCCGGTCACATACCCGCACTGCTGCCAGTCAAGTGGCAGCGCTCAAAGCAAACGCCCGGTCACATACCTGCACTGTTTTCAGTCAAGTGGCAGCGCTCAAAGCAAACGCCCGGTCACATACCCACACTGCTGTCAGTCAAGTGGCAGCGCTCAAAGCAAACGCCCGGTCGCATACCCGCACTGCTGTCAGTCAAGTGGCAGCGCTCAAAGAAAACGCCCGGTCACATACCCGCACTGCTGTCAGTCAAGTGGCAGCGCTCAAAGCAAACTCCCCGTCGAATACCCGCACTGCTGTCAGTCAAGTGGCAGCGCTCAAAGCAAACGCCCGGTCGCTCACCCGCACTGCTGTCAGTCAAGTGGCAGCGCTCAAAGCAAACGCCCGGTCGCATACCCGCACTGCTGTCAGTCAAGTGGCAGCGCTCAAAGCAAACGCCCGGTCGCATACCCCCACTGCTGTCAGTCAAGTGGCAGCGCTCAAAATAAACGCCTGGTTACATACCCGCACTGTTGTCAGTCAAGTGGCAGCACTCAAAGCAAACGCCCGGTCACATACCCGCACTGCTGTCAGTCAAGTGGCAGCGCTCAAAGCAGACGCCCGCTCGCATACCCGCACTGCTGTCAGTCAAGTGGCAGCGCTCAAAGCAAACGCCCGGTCGCATACCAGCACTGCTGTCAGTCAAGTGGCAGCGCTCAAAGCAAACGCCCGGTCGCATACCCGCACTGCTGTCAGTCAAGTGGCAGCGCTCAAAGCAAACGCCCGGTCACATACCCTCACTGCTGTCAGTCAAGTGGCAGCGCTCAAAGCAAACGCTCGGTCGCATACCCGCAGTGCTGTCAGTCAAGTGGCAGCGCTCAAAACAAACGCCCGGTCGCATACCCGCACTGCTGTCAGTCAAGTGGCAGCGCTCAAAGCAAACGCCCGGTCACATACCAGCACTGCTGTCAGTCAAGTGGCAGCGCTCAAAGCAAACGCCCGGTCACATAACCGCACTGCTGTCAGTCAAGTGGCAGCGCTCAAAGCAAACGCCCTGTCACATACCCACACTGCTGTCAGTCAAGTGGCAGCGCTCAAAGCAAACGCCCGGTCGCATACCCGCACTGCTGTCAGTCAAGTGGCAGCGCTCAAAGCAAACGCCCGGTCACATACCCGCACTGCTGTCAGTCAAGTGGCAGCGCTCAAAGCAAACGCCGGTCGCATACCCGCACTGCTGTCAGTCAAGTGGCAGCGCTCAAAGCAAACGCCCGGTCGCTCACCCGCACTGCTGTCAGTCAAGTGGCAGCGCTCAAAGCAAACCCCCGGTCGCATACCCGCACTGCTGTCAGTCAAGTGGCAGCGCTCAAAGCAAACGCCCGGTCGCATACCCCCACTGCTGTCAGTCAAGTGGCAGCGCTCAAAGCAAACGGCTGGTTACATACCCGCACTGTTGTCAGTCAAGTGGCAGCACCCAAAGCAAACGCCCGGTCACATACCCGCACTGCTGTCAGTCAAGTGGCAGCGCTCAAAGCAAACGCCCGGTCGCATACCAGCACTGCTGTCAGTCAAGTGGCAGCGCTCAAAGCAATCGCCCGGACGCATACCCGCACTGCTGTCAGTCAAGTGGCAGCGCTCAAAGCAAACGCCCAGTCACATACCCGCACTGCTGTCAGTCAAGTGGCAGCGTTCAGAGCAAACGCCCTGTCGCATACCCGCAGTGCTGTCAGTCAAGTGGCAGCTCTCAAAGCAAACGCCCGGTCGCATACCCGCACTGCTGTCAGTCAAGTGGCAGCGCTCAAAGCAAACGCCCGGTCACATACCCGCACTGCTGTCAGTCAAGTGGCAGCGCTCAAAACAAACGCCCGGTCGCTTACCCGCACTGCTGTCAGTCAAGTGGTAGCGCTCAAAGCAAACGCAAGGTCGCACACACGCACTGCTGTCAGTCAAGTGGCAGCGCTCAAAGCAAACGCCCGGTCACATACCCGCACTGCTGTCAGTCAAGTGGCAGCGCTCAAAACAAACGCCCGGTCGCATACCCGCACTGCTGTCAGTCAAGTGGCAGCGTTCAAAGAAAACGCCGGTCGCATACACGCACTGCTGTCCGTCAAGTGGCAGCGCTCAAAGCAAACGCCCGGTCACATACCCGCCCTGCTGCCAGTCAAGTGGCAGCGCTCAAAGCAAACGCCCGGTCGCATACCCGCACTGCTGTCAGTCAAGTGGCAGCGCTCAAAGCAAACGCCCGGTCACATACCCGCACTGCTGTCAGTCAAGTGGCAGCGCTCAAAGCAAACGCCCGGTCGCATACCCGCACTGTTGTTAGTCAAGTGGCAGCGCTCAAAGCAAACGCCTGGTTACATACCCGCACTGCTGTCAGTCAAGTGGCAGCGCTCAACGCAAACGCCCGGTCACATACCCGCACCTCTGTCAGTCAAGTGGCAGCGCTCAAAGCAATCGCCCGGTCGCATACCCGCACTGCTGTCAGTCAAGTGGCAGCGCTCAAACAAACGCCCGGTCACATACCCGCACTGCTGTCAGTCAAGTGGCAGCACTCAAAGCAAACGCCCGGTCACATACCCGCACTGCTGTCAGTCAAGTTGCAGCACTCAAAGCAAACGCCCTGTCACACACCCGCACTGCTGTTAGTCAAGTGGCAGCGCTCAAAGCAAACGCCCGGACACATACCCGCACTGCTGTGAGTCAAGTGGCAGCGCTCAAAGCAAACGCCCGGTCACATACCCGCACTGCTGTCAGTCAAGTGGCAGCGCTCAAAGCAAACGCCCGGACGCATTCCCGCACTGCTGTCAGTCAAGTGGCAGCGCTCAAAGCAAACGCCCGGTCACATACCGCACTGCTGTCAGTCAAGTGCCAGCGCTCAAAGCAAACGTCCGGTCACATAACCGCACTGCTGTCAGTCAAGTGGCAGCGCTCAAAGCAAACGCCCGGTCACATACCCGCACTGCTGCCAGTCAAGTGGCAGCGCTCAAAGCAAACGCCCGGTCACATACCTGCACTGTTGTCAGTCAAGTGGCAGCGCTCAAAGCAAACGCCCGGTCACATACCCACACTGCTGTCAGTCAAGTGGCAGCGCTCAAAGCAAACGCCCGGTCGCATACCCGCACTGCTGTCAGTCAAGTGGCAGCGCTCAAAGAAAACGCCCGGTCACATACCCGCACTGCTGTCAGTCAAGTGGCAGCGCTCAAAGCAAACTCCCCGTCGCATACCCGCACTGCTGTCAGTCAAGTGGCAGCGCTCAAAGCAAACGCCCGGTCGCTCACCCGCACTGCTGTCAGTCAAGTGGCAGCGCTCAAAGCAAACGCCCGGTCGCATACCCGCACTGCTGTCAGTCAAGTGGCAGCGCTCAAAGCAAACGCCCGGTCGCATACCCCCACTGCTGTCAGTCAAGTGGCAGCGCTCAAAATAAACGCCTGGTTACATACCCGCACTGTTGTCAGTCAAGTGGCAGCACTCAAAGCAAACGCCCGGTCACATACCCGCACTGCTGTCAGTCAAGTGGCAGCGCTCAAAGCAGACGCCCGCTCGCATACCCGCACTGCTGTCAGTCAAGTGGCAGCGCTCAAAGCAAACGCCCGGTCGCATACCAGCACTGCTGTCAGTCAAGTGGCAGCGCTCAAAGCAAACGCCCGGTCGCATACCCGCACTGCTGTCAGTCAAGTGGCAGCGCTCAAAGCAAACGCCCGGTCACATACCCTCACTGCTGTCAGTCAAGTGGCAGCGCTCAAAGCAAACGCTCGGTCGCATACCCGCAGTGCTGTCAGTCAAGTGGCAGCGCTCAAAACAAACGCCCGGTCGCATACCCGCACTGCTGTCAGTCAAGTGGCAGCGCTCAAAGCAAACGCCCGGTCACATACCCGCACTACTGTCAGTCAAGTGGCAGCGCTCAAAGCAAACGCCCGGTCGCTTACCCGCACTGCTGTCAGTCAAGTGGTAGCGCTCAAAGCAAACGCCCGGTCGAACACCCGCACTGCTGTCAGTCAAGTAGCAGCGCTCAAAGCAAACGCCCGGTCGCTTACCCGCACTGCTGTCAGTCAAGTGGTAGCGCTCAAAGCAAACGCCCGGTCGAACACCCGCACTGCTGTCAGTCAAGTAGCAGCGCTCAAAGCAAACGCCCGGTCACATACCCGCACTGCTGTCAGTCAGGTGGCAGCGCTCAAAGCAAACGCCCGGTCGCATACCCGCACTGCTGTCAGTCATGTGGCAGCGCTCAAAGCAAACGCCCGGTCACATACCGCACTGCTGTCAGTCAAGTGGCAGCGCTCAAAGCAAACGTCCGGTCACATAACCGCACTGCTGTCAGTCAAGTGGCAGCGCTCAAAGCAAACGCCCGTTCACATACCCTCACTGCTGCCAGTCAAGTGGCAGCGCTCAAAGCAAACGCCCGGTCACATACCCGCACTGTTTTCAGTCAAGTGGCAGCGCTCAAAGCAAACGCCCTGTCACATACCCACACTGCTGTCAGTCAAGTGGCAGCGCTCAAAGCAAACGCCCGGTCGCATACCCGCACTGCTGTCAGTCAAGTGGCAGCGCTCAAAGCAAACGCCCGGTCACATACCTGCACTGCTGTCAGTCAAGTGGCAGCGCTCAAAGCAAACGCCGGTCGCATACCCGCACTGCTGTCAGTCAAGTGGCAGCGCTCAAAGCAAACGCCCGGTCGCTCACCCGCACTGCTGTCAGTCAAGTGGCAGCGCTCAAAGCAAACCCCCGGTCGCATACCCGCACTGCTGTCAGTCAAGTGGCAGCGCTCAAAGCAAACGCCCGGTCGCATACCCCCACTGCTGTCAGTCAAGTGGCAGCGCTCAAAGCAAACGGCTGGTTACATACCCGCACTGTTGTCAGTCAAGTGGCAGCACCCAAAGCAAACGCCCGGTCACATACCCGCACTGCTGTCAGTCAAGTGGCAGCGCTCAAAGCAAACGCCCGGTCGCATACCAGCACTGCTGTCAGTCAAGTGGCAGCGCTCAAAGCAATCGCCCGGACGCATACCCGCACTGCTGTCAGTCAAGTGGCAGCGCTCAAAGCAAACGCCCAGTCACATACCCGCACTGCTGTCAGTCAAGTGGCAGCGTTCAGAGCAAACGCCCTGTCGCATACCCGCAGTGCTGTCAGTCAAGTGGCAGCTCTCAAAGCAAACGCCCGGTCGCATACCCGCACTGCTGTCAGTCAAGTGGCAGCGCTCAAAGCAAACGCCCGGTCACATACCCGCACTGCTGTCAGTCAAGTGGCAGCGCTCAAAACAAACGCCCGGTCGCTTACCCGCACTGCTGTCAGTCAAGTGGTAGCGCTCAAAGCAAACGCAAGGTCGCACACACGCACTGCTGTCAGTCAAGTGGCAGCGCTCAAAGCAAACGCCCGGTCACATACCCGCACTGCTGTCAGTCAAGTGGCAGCGCTCAAAACAAACGCCCGGTCGCATACCCGCACTGCTGTCAGTCAAGTGGCAGCGTTCAAAGAAAACGCCGGTCGCATACACGCACTGCTGTCCGTCAAGTGGCAGCGCTCAAAGCAAACGCCCGGTCACATACCCGCCCTGCTGCCAGTCAAGTGGCAGCGCTCAAAGCAAACGCCCGGTCGCATACCCGCACTGCTGTCAGTCAAGTGGCAGCGCTCAAAGCAAACGCCCGGTCACATACCCGCACTGCTGTCAGTCAAGTGGCAGCGCTCAAAGCAAACGCCCGGTCGCATACCCGCACTGTTGTTAGTCAAGTGGCAGCGCTCAAAGCAAACGCCTGGTTACATACCCGCACTGCTGTCAGTCAAGTGGCAGCGCTCAACGCAAACGCCCGGTCACATACCCGCACCTCTGTCAGTCAAGTGGCAGCGCTCAAAGCAATCGCCCGGTCGCATACCCGCACTGCTGTCAGTCAAGTGGCAGCGCTCAAACAAACGCCCGGTCACATACCCGCACTGCTGTCAGTCAAGTGGCAGCACTCAAAGCAAACGCCCGGTCACATACCCGCACTGCTGTCAGTCAAGTTGCAGCACTCAAAGCAAACGCCCGGTCACACACCCGCACTGCTGTTAGTCAAGTGGCAGCGCTCAAAACAAACGCCCGGTCACACACCCGGACTGCTGTCAGTCAAGTGGCAGCGCTCAAAGCAAACGCCCGGTCACACACCCGCACTGCTGTCAGTCAAGTGGCAGCGCACAAAGCAAACGCCCGGTCACATACCCGCACTGCTGTCAGTCAAGTGGCAGCGTTCAAACCAAACGCCCGGTCACATACCCGCACTGCTGCCAGTCATGTGGTAGCGCTCAAAGCAAACGCCCGGTCACATACCCGCACTGCTGTCAGTCAAGTGGCAGCGCTCAAAGCAAACGCCCGGTCACATACCCGCACTGCTGTCAATCAAGTGGCAGCGCTCAAAGCAAACGCCCGAACACATACCCGCACTGCTGTCAGTCAAGTGGCAGCGCTCTAAGCAAACGCCCGGTCACATACTCGCACTGCTGTCAGTCAAGTGGCAGCGCTCAAAGCAAACGCCCGGTCACATACCCGCACAGCTGTCAGTCAAGTGGCAGCGCTGAAAGCAAACGCCCGGTCACACAACCGCACTGCTGTCAGTCAAGGGGCAGCACTCAAAGCAAACGACCGGTCACACACCCGCACTGCTGTCAGTCAAGTGGCAGCGCTCAAAGCAAACGCCCGGTCGCATACCCGCACTGCTGTCAGTCAAGTGGCAGCGCTCAAAGCAAACGCCCGGACACATACCCGCACTGCTGTGAGTCAAGTGGCAGCGCTCAAAGCAAACGCCCGGTCACATACCCGCACTGCTGTCAGTCAAGTGGCAGCGCTCAAAGCAAACGCCCGGACGCAATCCCGCACTGCTGTCAGTCAAGTGGCAGCGCTCAAAGCAAACGCCCGGTCACATACCGCACTGCTGTCAGTCAAGTGGCAGCGCTCAAAGCAAACGTCCGGTCACATAACCGCACTGCTGTCAGTCAAGTGGCAGCGCTCAAAGCAAACGCCCGGTCACATACCCGCACTGCTGCCAGTCAAGTGGCAGCGCTCAAAGCAAACGCCCGGTCACATACCTGCACTGTTGTCAGTCAAGTGGCAGCGCTCAAAGCAAACGCCCGGTCACATACCCACACTGCTGTCAGTCAAGTGGCAGCGCTCAAAGCAAACGCCCGGTCGCATACCCGCACTGCTGTCAGTCAAGTGGCAGCGCTCAAAGAAAACGCCCGGTCACATACCCGCACTGCTGTCAGTCAAGTGGCAGCGCTCAAAGCAAACTCCCGGTCGCATACCCGCACTGCTGTCAGTCAAGTGGCAGCGCTCAAAGCAAACGCCCGGTCGCTCACCCGCACTGCTGTCAGTCAAGTGGCAGCGCTCAAAGCAAACGCCCGGTCGCATACCCGCACTGCTGTCAGTCAAGTGGCAGCGCTCAAAGCAAGCGCCCGGTCGCATACCCCCACTGCTGTCAGTCAAGTGGCAGCGCTCAAAGCAAACGCCTGGTTACATACCCTCACTGTTGTCAGTCAAGTGGCAGCACTCAAAGCAAACGCCCGGTCACATACCCGCACTGCTGTCAGTCAAGTGGCAGCGCTCAAAGCAAACGCCCGCTCGCATACCCGCACTGCTGTCAGTCAAGTGGCAGCGCTCAAAGCAAACGCCCGGTCGCATACCAGCACTGCTGTCAGTCAAGTGGCAGCGCTCAAAGCAAACGCCCGGGCGCATACCCGCACTGCTGTCAGTCAAGTGGCAGCGCTCAAAGCAAACGCCCGGTCACATACCCGCACTGCTGTCAGTCAAGTGGCAGCGCTCAAAGCAAACGCCCGGTCGCATACCCGCACTGCTGTCAGTCAACTGGTAGCGCTCAAAGCAAACGCCCGGTCACATACCCGCACTGCTGTCAGTCAAGTGGCAGCGCTCAAAGCAAACGCCGGTCACATACCCGCACTGCTGTCAGTCAAGTGGCAGCGCTCAAAGCAAACGCCCGGTCGCTCTCCCGCACTGCTGTCAGTCAAGTGGCAGCGCTCAAAGCAAACGCCCGGTCGCATACCCGCACTGCTGTCAGTCAAGTGGCAGCACTCAAAGCAAACGCCCGGTCACATACCCGCACTGCTGTCAGTCAACTGGTAGCGCTCAAAGCAAACGCCCGGTCACATACCCGCACTGCTGTCAGTCAAGTGGTAGCGCTCAAAGCAAACGCCCGGTCGCTCACCCGCACTGCTGTCAGTCAAGTGGCAGCGCTCAAAGCAAACGCCCGGTCACATACCCGCACTGCTGTCAGTCAACTGGCAGCGGTCAAAGCAAACGCCCGGTCACATAACCGCACTGCTGTCAGTCAAGTGGCAGCACTCAAAGCAAACGCCCGGTCGCATACCCGCACTGCTGTCAGTCAAGTGGCAGCGCTCAAAGCAAACGCCCGGTCACATACCCCCACTGCTGTCAGTCAAGTGGCAGCGCTCAAAGCAAACGCCCGGTCACATACCCGCACTGCTGTCAGTCAAGTGGCAGCGCTCAAAGCAAACGCCCGGTCACATACCCGCACTGCTGTCAGTCAACTGGCAGCGCTCAAAGCAAACGCCCGGTCACATAACCGCACTGCTGTCAGTCAAGTGGCAGCACTCAAAGCAAACGCCCGGTCGCATACACGCACTGCTGTCAGTCAAGTGGCAGCGCTCAAAGCAAACGCCCGGTCGCATACCCGCAGTGCTGTCAGTCAAGTGGCAGCGCTCAAAACAAACGCCCGGTCGCATACCCGCACTGCTGTCAGTCAAGTGGCAGCGCTCAAAGCAAACGCCCGGTCACATACCCGCACTACTGTCAGTCACGTGGCAGCGCTCAAAGCAAACGGCCGGTCGCTTACCCGCACTGCTGTCAGTCAAGTGGTAGCGCTCAAAGCAAACGCCCGGTCGAACACCCGCACTGCTGTCAGTCAAGTAGCAGCGCTCAAAGCAAACGCCCGGTCACATACCCGCACTGCTGTCAGTCAGGTGGCAGCGCTCAAAGCAAACGCCCGGTCGCATACCCGCACTGCTGTCAGTCAAGTGGCAGCGCTCAAAGCAAACGCCCGGTCACATACCGCACTGCTGTCAGTCAAGTGGCAGCGCTCAAAGCAAACGTCCGGTCACATAACCGCACTGCTGTCAGTCAAGTGGCAGCGCTCAAAGCAAACGCCCGTTCACATACCCTCACTGCTGCCAGTCAAGTGGCAGCGCTCAAAGCAAACGCCCGGTCACATACCCGCACTGTTTTCAGTCAAGTGGCAGCGCTCAAAGCAAACGCCCTGTCACATACCCACACTGCTGGCAGTCAAGTGGCAGCGCTCAAAGCTAACGCCCGGTCGCATACCCGCACTGCTGTCAGTCAAGTGGCAGCGCTCAAAGCAAACGCCCGGTCACATACCCGCACTGCTGTCAGTCAAGTGGCAGCGCTCAAAGCAAACGCCGGTCGCATACCCGCACTGCTGTCAGTCAAGTGGCAGCGCTCAAAGCAAACGCCCGTTCGCTCACCCGCACTGCTGTCAGTCAAGTGGCAGCTCTCAAAGCAAACGCCCGGTCGCATACCCGCACTGCTGTCAGTCAAGTGGCAGCGCTCAAAGCAAACGCCCGGTCGCATACCCGCACTGCTGTCAGTCAAGTGGCAGCGCTCAAAGCAAACGCCCGGTCGCATACCCCCACTGCTGTCAGTCAAGTGGCAGCGTTCAAAGCCAACGCCTGGTTACATACCCGCACTGTTGTCAGTCAAGTGGCAGCACTCAAAGCAAACGCCCGGTCACATACACGCACTGCTGTTAGTCAAGTGGCAGCGCTCAAAGCAAACGCCCGGTCGCATACCCGCACTGCTGTCAGTCAAGTGGCAGCGCTCAAAGCAAACGCCCGGTCACATACCAGCACTGCTGTCAGTCAAGTGGCAGCGCTCAAAGCAAACGCCCGGTCGCATACCCGCACTGCTGTCAGTCAAGTGGCAGCGCTCAAAGCAAACGCCCGGTCACATACCCGCACTGCTGTCAGTCAAGTGGCAGCGCTCAAAGCAAACGCCCGTTCGCATACCCGCAGTGCTGTCAGTCAAGTGGCAGCGCACAAAGCAAACGCCCGGTCGCATACCCGCACTGCTGTCAGTCAAGTGGCAGCGCTCAAAGCAAACGCCCGGTCACATACCCGCACTGCTGTCAGTCAAGTGGCAGCGCTCAAAGCAAACGCCCGGTCGCTTACCCGCACTGTTGTCAATCAAGTGGCAGCGCTCAAAGCAAACGCCCGGTCGCATACCCGCACTGCTGTCAGTCAAGTGGCAGCGCTCAAAGAAAACGCCCGGTCGCATACCCGCACTGCAGTCAGTCAAGTGGCAGCGCTCAAAGCAAACGCCCGGTCACACACCCGCACTGCTGCCAGTCAAGTGGCAGCGCTCAAAGCAAACGCCCGGTCGCATACCCGCACTGCTGTCAGTCAAGTGGCAGCGCTCAAAGCAAACGCCCGGTCGCATACCCGCACTGCTGTCAGTCAAGTGGCAGCGCTCAAAGCAAACGCCCGGTCACATACCCGCACTGCTGTCAGTCATGTGGCAGCGCTCAAAGCAATCGCCCGGTCACATACCCGCACTGCTGTCAGTCAAGTGGCAGCGCTCAAAGCAAACGGCCGGTCGCATACCAGCACTGCTGTCAGTCAAGTGGCAGCGCTCAAAGCAAACGCCCGGTCGCATACCCGCACTGCTGTCAGTCAAGTGGCAGCGCTCAAAGCAAACGCACGGTCACATACCCGCACTGCTGTCAGTCAAGTGGCAGCGCTCAGAGCAAACGCCCGGTCGCATACCCGCAGTGCTGTCAGTCAAGTGGCAGCGCTCAAAACAAACGCCCGGTCGCATACCCGTACTGCTGTCAGTCAAGTGGCAGCGCTCAAAGCAAACGCCCGGTCACATACCCGCACTACTGTCAGTCAAGTGGCAGCGCTCAAAGCAAACGCCCGGTCGCTTACCCGCACTGCTGTCAGTCAAGTGGTAGCGCTCAAAGCAAACGCCCGGTCGAACACCCGCACTGCTGTCAGTCAAGTGGCAGCGCTCAAAGCAAACGCCCGGTCACATACCCGCACTGCTGTCAGTCAAGTGGCAGCGCTCAAAGCAAACGCCCGGTCGCATACCCGCACTGCTGTCAGTCAAGTGGCAGCGCTCAAAGCCAACGCCCGGTCACATACCGCACTGCTGTCAGTCAAGTGGCAGCGCTCAAAGCAAACGTCCGGTCACATAACCGCACTGCTGTCAGTCAAGTGGCAGCGCTCAAAGCAAACGCCCGTTCACATACCCTCACTGCTTCCAGTCAAGTGGCAGCACTCAAAGCAAACGCCCGCTCACATACCCGCACTGTTTACAGTCAAGTGGCAGCGCTCAAAGCAAACGCCCTGTCACATACCCACACTGCTGTAAGTCAAGTGGCAGCGCTCAAAGCAAACGCCCGGTCGCATACCCGCACTGCTGTCAGTCAAGTGGCAGCGCTCAAAGCAAACGCCCGGTCACATACCCGCACTGCTGTCAGTCAAGTGGCAGCGCTCAAAGCAAACGCCGGTCGCATACCCGCACTGCTGTCAGTCAAGTGGCAGCGCTCAAAACAAACGCCCGTACGCTCACCCGCACTGCTGTCAGTCAAGTGGCAGCGCTCAAAGCAAACGCCCGGTCGCATACCCGCACTGCTGTCAGTCAAGTGGCAGCGCTCAAAGCAAACGCCCGGTCGCATACCCCCACTGCTGTCAGTCAAGTGGCAGCGTTCAAAGCCAACGCCTGGTTACATACCCGCACTGTTGTCAGTCAAGTGGCAGCACTCAAAGCAAACGCCCGGTCACATACCCGCACTGCTGTCAGTCA
Organism: Meconema thalassinum; assembly: GCA_946902985.2. Taxonomy (NCBI): domain Eukaryota; kingdom Metazoa; phylum Arthropoda; class Insecta; order Orthoptera; family Tettigoniidae; genus Meconema; species Meconema thalassinum. Next base: position 693,599,839 of record OX336391.1, read on the forward strand.
AGTGGCAGCGCTCAAAGCAAACGCCCGATCGCATACCCGCACTGCTGTCAGTCAAGTGGCAGCGCTCAAAGCAAACGCCCGGTCGCATACCAGCACTGCTGTCAGTCAAGTGGCAGCGCTCAAAGCAAATGCCCGGTCGCATACCCGCACTGCTGTCAGTCAAGTGGCAGCGCTCAAAGCAAACGCCCGGTCACATACCCGCACTGCTGTCAGTCAAGTGGCAGCGCTCAAAGCAAACGCCCGGTCGCATACCCGCAGTGCTGTCAGTCAAGTGGCAGCGCACAAAGCAAACGCCCGGTCGCATACCCGCACTGCTGTCAGTCAAGTGGCAGCGCTCAAAGCAAACGCCCGGTCACATACCCGCACTGCTGTCAGTCAAGTGGCAGCGCTCAAAGCAAACGCCCGGTCGCTTACCCGCACTGTTGTCAATCAAGTGGCAGCGCTCAAAGCAAACGCCCGGTCGCATACCCGCACTGCTGTCAGTCAAGTGGCAGCGCTCAAAGAAAACGCCCGGTCGCATACCCGCACTGCTGTCAGTCAAGTGGCAGCGCTCAAAGCAAACGCCCGGTCACACACCCGCACTGCTGCCAGTCAAGTGGCAGCGCTCAAAGCAAACGCCCGGTCGCATACCCGCACTGCTGTCAGTCAAGTGGCAGCGCTCAAAGCAAACGCCCGGTCGCATACCCGCACTGCTGTCAGTCAAGTGGAAGCGCTCAAAGCAAACGCCCGGTCACATACCCGCACTGCTGTCAGTCAAGTGGCAGCGCTCAAAGCAAACGCCCGGTCGCATACCCGCACTGTTGTCAGTCAAGTGGCAGCGCTCAAAGCAAACGCCTGGTTACATACCCGCACTGCTGTCAGTCAAGTGGCAGCGCTCAACGCAAACGCCCGGTCACATACCCGCACTGCTGTCAGTCAAGTTGCAGCGCTCAAAGCAATCGCCCGGTCGCATACCCGCACTGCTGTCAGTCAAGTGGCAGCGCTCAATGCAAACGCCCGGTCACATACCCGCACTGCTGTCAGTCAAGTGGCAGCACTCAAAGCAAACGCCCGGTCACATAACCGCACTGCTGTGAGTCAAGTGGCAGCGCTCAAAGCAAACGCCCGGTCACATACCCGCACTGCTGTCAGTCAAGTGGCAGCGCTCAAAGCAAACGCCCGGACGCAATCCCGCACTGCTGTCAGTCAAGTGGCAGCGCTCAAAGCAAACGCCCGGTCACATACCGCACTGCTGTCAGTCAAGTGGCAGCGCTCAAAGCAAACGTCCGGTCACATAACCGCACTGCTGTCAGTCAAGTGGCAGCGCTCAAAGCAAACGCCCGGTCACATACCCGCACTGCTGCCAGTCAAGTGGCAGCGCTCAAAGCAAACGCCCGGTCACATACCTGCACTGTTGTCAGTCAAGTGGCAGCGCTCAAAGCAAACGCCCGGTCACATACCCACACTGCTGTCAGTCAAGTGGCAGCGCTCAAAGCAAACGCCCGGTCGCATACCCGCACTGCTGTCAGTCAAGTGGCAGCGCTCAAAGAAAACGCCCGGTCACATACCCGCACTGCTGTCAGTCAAGTGGCAGCGCTCAAAGCAAACTCCCGGTCGCATACCCGCACTGCTGTCAGTCAAGTGGCAGCGCTCAAAGCAAACGCCCGGTCGCTCACCCGCACTGCTGTCAGTCAAGTGGCAGCGCTCAAAGCAAACGCCCGGTCGCATACCCGCACTGCTGTCAGTCAAGTGGCAGCGCTCAAAGCAAGCGCCCGGTCGCATACCCCCACTGCTGTCAGTCAAGTGGCAGCGCTCAAAGCAAACGCCTGGTTACATACCCGCACTGTTGTCAGTCAAGTGGCAGCACTCAAAGCAAACGCCCGGTCACATACCCGCACTGCTGTCAGTCAAGTGGCAGCGCTCAAAGCAAACGCCCGCTCGCATACCCGCACTGCTGTCAGTCAAGTGGCAGCGCTCAAAGCAAACGCCCGGTCGCATACCAGCACTGCTGTCAGTCAAGTGGCAGCGCTCAAAGCAAACGCCCGGGCGCATACCCGCACTGCTGTCAGTCAAGTGGCAGCGCTCAAAGCAAACGCCCGGTCACATACCCGCACTGCTGTCAGTCAAGTGGCAGCGCTCAAAGCAAACGCCCGGTCGCATACCCGCACTGCTGTCAGTCAACTGGTAGCGCTCAAAGCAAACGCCCGGTCACATACCCGCACTGCTGTCAGTCAAGTGGCAGCGCTCAAAGCAAACGCCGGTCACATACCCGCACTGCTGTCAGTCAAGTGGCAGCGCTCAAAGCAAACGCCCGGTCGCTCTCCCGCACTGCTGTCAGTCAAGTGGCAGCGCTCAAAGCAAACGCCCGGTCGCATACCCGCACTGCTGTCAGTCAAGTGGCAGCACTCAAAGCAAACGCCCGGTCACATACCCGCACTGCTGTCAGTCAACTGGTAGCGCTCAAAGCAAACGCCCGGTCACATACCCGCACTGCTGTCAGTCAAGTGGTAGCGCTCAAAGCAAACGCCCGGTCGCTCACCCGCACTGCTGTCAGTCAAGTGGCAGCGCTCAAAGCAAACGCCCGGTCACATACCCGCACTGCTGTCAGTCAACTGGCAGCGGTCAAAGCAAACGCCCGGTCACATAACCGCACTGCTGTCAGTCAAGTGGCAGCACTCAAAGCAAACGCCCGGTCGCATACCCGCACTGCTGTCAGTCAAGTGGCAGCGCTCAAAGCAAACGCCCGGTCACATACCCCCACTGCTGTCAGTCAAGTGGCAGCGCTCAAAGCAAACGCCCGGTCACATACCCGCACTGCTGTCAGTCAAGTGGCAGCGCTCAAAGCAAACGCCCGGTCACATACCCGCACTGCTGTCAGTCAACTGGCTGCGCTCAAAGCAAACGCCCGGTCACATAACCGCACTGCTGTCAGTCAAGTGGCAGCACTCAAAGCAAACGCCCGGTCGCATACACGCACTGCTGTCAGTCAAGTGGCAGCGCTCAAAGCAAACGCCCGGTCGCATACCCGCAGTGCTGTCAGTCAAGTGGCAGCGCTCAAAACAAACGCCCGGTCGCATACCCGCACTGCTGTCAGTCAAGTGGCAGCGCTCAAAGCAAACGCCCGGTCACATACCCGCACTACTGACAGTCACGTGGCAGCGCTCAAAGCAAACGGCCGGTCGCTTACCCGCACTGCTGTCAGTCAAGTGGTAGCGCTCAAAGCAAACGCCCGGTCGAACACCCGCACTGCTGTCAGTCAAGTAGCAGCGCTCAAAGCAAACGCCCGGTCACATACCCGCACTGCTGTCAGTCAGGTGGCAGCGCTCAAAGCAAACGCCCGGTCGCATACCCGCACTGCTGTCAGTCAAGTGGCAGCGCTCAAAGCAAACGCCCGGTCACATACCGCACTGCTGTCAGTCAAGTGGCAGCGCTCAAAGCAAACGTCCGGTCACATAACCGCACTGCTGTCAGTCAAGTGGCAGCGCTCAAAGCAAACGCCCGTTCACATACCCTCACTGCTGCCAGTCAAGTGGCAGCGCTCAAAGCAAACGCCCGGTCACATACCCGCACTGTTTTCAGTCAAGTGGCAGCGCTCAAAGCAAACGCCCTGTCACATACCCACACTGCTGTCAGTCAAGTGGCAGCGCTCAAAGCTAACGCCCGGTCGCATACCCGCACTGCTGTCAGTCAAGTGGCAGCGCTCAAAGCAAACGCCCGGTCACATACCCGCACTGCTGTCAGTCAAGTGGCAGCGCTCAAAGCAAACGCCGGTCGCATACCCGCACTGCTGTCAGTCAAGTGGCAGCGCTCAAAGCAAACGCCCGTTCGCTCACCCGCACTGCTGTCAGTCAAGTGGCAGCTCTCAAAGCAAACGCCCGGTCGCATACCCGCACTGCTGTCAGTCAAGTGGCAGCGCTCAAAGCAAACGCCCGGTCGCATACCCGCACTGCTGTCAGTCAAGTGGCAGCGCTCAAAGCAAACGCCCGGTCGCATACCCCCACTGCTGTCAGTCAAGTGGCAGCGTTCAAAGCCAACGCCTGGTTACATACCCGCACTGTTGTCAGTCAAGTGGCAGCACTCAAAGCAAACGCCCGGTCACATACACGCACTGCTGTTAGTCAAGTGGCAGCGCTCAAAGCAATCGCCCGGTCGCATACCCGCACTGCTGTCAGTCAAGTGGCAGCGCTCAAAGCAAACGCCCGGTCACATACCAGCACTGCTGTCAGTCAAGTGGCAGCGCTCAAAGCAAACGCCCGGTCGCATACCCGCACTGCTGTCAGTCAAGTGGCAGCGCTCAAAGCAAACGCCCGGTCACATACCCGCACTGCTGTCAGTCAAGTGGCAGCGCTCAAAGCAAACGCCCGTTCGCATACCCGCAGTGCTGTCAGTCAAGTGGCAGCGCACAAAGCAAACGCCCGGTCGCATACCCGCACTGCTGTCAGTCAAGTGGCAGCGCTCAAAGCAAACGCCCGGTCACATACCCGCACTGCTGTCAGTCAAGTGGCAGCGCTCAAAGCAAACGCCCGGTCGCTTACCCGCACTGTTGTCAATCAAGTGGCAGCGCTCAAAGCAAACGCCCGGTCGCATACCCGCACTGCTGTCAGTCAAGTGGCAGCGCTCAAAGAAAACGCCCGGTCGCATACCCGCACTGCAGTCAGTCAAGTGGCAGCGCTCAAAGCAAACGCCCGGTCACACACCCGCACTGCTGCCAGTCAAGTGGCAGCGCTCAAAGCAAACGCCCGGTCGCATACCCGCACTGTTGTCAGTCAAGTGGCAGCGCTCAAAGCAAACGCCCGGTCACATACCCGCACTGCTGTCAGTCATGTGGCAGCGCTCAAAGCAATCGCCCGGTCACATACCCGCACTGCTGTCAGTCAAGTGGCAGCGCTCAAAGCAAACGGCCGGTCGCATACCAGCACTGCTGTCAGTCAAGTGGCAGCGCTCAAAGCAAACGCCCGGTCGCATACCCGCACTGCTGTCAGTCAAGTGGCAGCGCTCAAAGCAAACGCCCGGTCACATACCCGCACTGCTGTCAGTCAAGTGGCAGCGCTCAGAGCAAACGCCCGGTCGCATACCCGCAGTGCTGTCAGTCAAGTGGCAGCGCTCAAAACAAACGCCCGGTCGCATACCCGTACTGCTGTCAGTCAAGTGGCAGCGCTCAAAGCAAACGCCCGGTCACATACCCGCACTACTGTCAGTCAAGTGGCAGCGCTCAAAGCAAACGCCCGGTCGCTTACCCGCACTGCTGTCAGTCAAGTGGTAGCGCTCAAAGCAAACGCCCGGTCGAACACCCGCACTGCTGTCAGTCAAGTGGCAGCGCTCAAAGCAAACGCCCGGTCACATACCCGCACTGCTGTCAGTCAAGTGGCAGCGCTCAAAGCAAACGCCCGGTCGCATACCCGCACTGCTGTCAGTCAAGTGGCAGCGCTCAAAGCCAACGCCCGGTCACATACCGCACTGCTGTCAGTCAAGTGGCAGCGCTCAAAGCAAACGTCCGGTCACATAACCGCACTGCTGTCAGTCAAGTGGCAGCGCTCAAAGCAAACGCCCGTTCACATACCCTCACTGCTGCCAGTCAAGTGGCAGCACTCAAAGCAAACGCCCGCTCACATACCCGCACTGTTTACAGTCAAGTGGCAGCGCTCAAAGCAAACGCCCTGTCACATACCCACACTGCTGTAAGTCAAGTGGCAGCGCTCAAAGCAAACGCCCTGTCGCATACCCGCACTGCTGTCAGTCAAGTGGCAGCGCTCAAAGCAAACGCCCGGTCACATACCCGCACTGCTGTCAGTCAAGTGGCAGCGCTCAAAGCAAACGCCGGTCGCATACCCGCACTGCTGTCAGTCAAGTGGCAGCGCTCAAAACAAACGCCCGTTCGCTCACCCGCACTGCTGTCAGTCAAGTGGCAGCGCTCAAAGCAAACGCCCGGTCGCATACCCGCACTGCTGTCAGTCAAGTGGCAGCGCTCAAAGCAAACGCCCGGTCGCATACCCCCACTGCTGTCAGTCAAGTGGCAGCGTTCAAAGCCAACGCCTGGTTACATACCCGCACTGTTGTCAGTCAAGTGGCAGCACTCAAAGCAAACGCCCGGTCACATACCCGCACTGCTGTCAGTCAAGTGGCAGCGCTCAAAGCAAACGCCCGATCGCATACCCGCACTGCTGTCAGTCAAGTGGCAGCGCTCAAAGCAAACGCCCGGTCGCATACCAGCACTGCTGTCAGTCAAGTGGCAGCGCTCAAAGCAAATGCCCGGTCGCATACCCGCACTGCTGTCAGTCAAGTGGCAGCGCTCAAAGCAAACGCCCGGTCACATACCCGCACTGCTGTCAGTCAAGTGGCAGCGCCCAAAGCAAACGCCCGGTCGCATACCCGCAGTGCTGTCAGTCAAGTGGCAGCGCACAAAGCAAACGCCCGGTCGCATACCCGCACTGCTGTCAGTCAAGTGGCAGCGCTCAAAGCAAACGCCCGGTCACATACCCGCACTGCTGTCAGTCAAGTGGCAGCGCTCAAAGCAAACGCCCGGTCGCTTACCCGCACTGTTGTCAATCAAGTGGCAGCGCTCAAAGCAAACGCCCGGTCGCATACCCGCACTGCTGTCAGTCAAGTGGCAGCGCTCAAAGAAAACGCCCGGTCGCATACCCGCACTGCTGTCAGTCAAGTGGCAGCGCTCAAAGCAAACGCCCGGTCACACACCCGCACTGCTGCCAGTCAAGTGGCAGCGCTCAAAGCAAACGCCCGGTCGCATACCCGCACTGCTGTCAGTCAAGTGGCAGCGCTCAAAGCAAACGCCCGGTCGCTTACCCGCACTGCTGTCAGTCAAGTGGAAGCGCTCAAAGCAAACGCCCGGTCACATACCCGCACTGCTGTCAGTCAAGTGGCAGCGCTCAAAGCAAACGCCCGGTCGCATACCCGCACTGTTGTCAGTCAAGTGGCAGCGCTCAAAGCAAACGCCTGGTTACATACCCGCACTGCTGTCAGTCAAGTGGCAGCGCTCAACGCAAACGCCCGGTCACATACCCGCACTGCTGTCAGTCAAGTTGCAGCGCTCAAAGCAATCGCCCGGTCGCATACCCGCACTGCTGTCAGTCAAGTGGCAGCGCTCAATGCAAACGCCCGGTCACATACCCGCACTGCTGTCAGTCAAGTGGCAGCACTCAAAGCAAACGCCCTGTCGCATACCCGCACTGCTGTCAGTCAAGTGGCAGCGCTCAAAGCAAACGCCCGGTCGCATACCCGCACTGCTGTCAGTCAAGTGGCAGCGCTCAACGCAAACGCCCGGTCACATACCCGCACTGCTGTCAGTCAAGTGGCAGCGCTCAAAGCAAACGCCCGGTCGCATACCCGCACTGCTGTCAGTCAAGTGGCAGCGCTCAAAGGAAACGCCCGGTCGCCTACCCGCACTGCTGTCAGTCAAGTGGCAGCGCTCAAAGCAAACGCCAGGTCACATACCAGCACTGCTGTCAGTCAAGTGGCAGCGCTCAAAGCAAACGCCCGGTCGCATACCCGCACTGCTGTCAGTCAAGTGGCAGCGCTCAAAGCAAACGCCCGGTCACATACCCGCACTGGTGTCAGTCATGTTGCAGCGCTCAAAGCAAACGCCCGGTCGCTCACCCGCACTGCTGTCAGTCAAGTGGCAGCGCTCAAAGCAAACGCCCGGTCGCATACCCGCACTGCTGTCAGTCAAGTGGCAGCGCTCGAAGCAAACGCCCGGTCACATACCCGCACTGCTGTCAGTCAACTGGCAGCGCTCAAAGCAAACGCCCGGTCACATACCCGCACTGCTGTCAGTCAAGTGGTAGCGCTCAAAGCAAACGCCCGGTGGCTTACCCGCACTGCTGTCAGTCAAGTGGCAGAGCTCAAAGCAAACGCCCGGTCGCTCACCCGCACTGCTGTCGGTCAAGTGGCAGCGCTCAAAGCAAACGCCCGGTCGCATACCCGCAGTGCTGTCAGTCAAGTGGCAGCGCTCAAAGCAAACGCCCGGTCGCATACCCCCACTGCTGTCAGTCAAGTGGCAGCGCTCAAAGCAAACGGCTGGTTACATACCCGCACTGTTGTCAGTCAAGTGGCAGCACTCAAAGCAAACGCCCGGTCACATACCCGCACTGCTGTCAGTCAAGTGGCAGCGCTCAAAGCAAACGCCCGGTCTCATACCCGCACTGCTGTCAGTCAAGTGGCAGCGCTCAAAGCAAACGCCCGGTCGCATACCAGCACTGCTGTCAGTCAAGTGGCAGCGCTCAAAGCAAACGCCCGGTCGCATACCCGCACTGCTGTCAGTCAAGTGGCAGCGCTCAAAGCAAACGCCCGGTCACATACCCGCACTGCTGTCAGTCAAGTGGCAGCGCTCAAAGCTAACGCCCGGTCGCTTACCCGCACTGCTGTCAGTCAAGTGGTAGCGCTCAAAGCAAACGCAAGGTCGCACACACGCACTGCTGTCAGTCAAGTGGCAGCGCTCAAAGCAAACGCCCGGTCACATACCCGCACTGCTGTCAGTAAGTGGCAGCGCTCAAAACAAACGCCCGGTCGCATACCCGCACTGCTGTCAGTCAAGTGGCAGCGCTCAAAGAAAACGCCGGTCGCATACCTGCACTGCTGTCAGTCAAGTGGCAGCGCTCAAAGCAAACGCCCGGTCGCATACCCGCACTGCTGCCTGTCAAGTGGCAGCGCTCAAAGCAAACGCCCGGTCGCATACCCGCACTGCTGTCAGTCAAGTGGCAGCGCTCAAAGCAAACGCCCGGTCGCATACCCGCACTGCTGTCAGTCAAGTGGCAGCGCTCAAAGCAAACGCCCGGTCACATACCCGCACTGCTGTCAGTCAAGTGGCAGCGCTCAAAGCAATCGCCCGGTCGCATACCCGCACTGCTGTCAGTCAAGTGGCAGCGCTCAAAGCAAACGCCCGGTCACATACCCGCACTGCTGTCAGTCAAGTGGCAGCACTCAAAGCAAACGCCCGGTCTCATACCCGCACTGCTGTCATTCAAGTGGCAGCGCTCAAAGCAAACGCCCGGTCGCATACCCGCACTGTTGTCAGTCAAGTGGCAGCGCTCAACGCAAACGCCCGGTCACGTACCCGCACTGCTGTCAGTCAAGTGGCAGCGCTCAAAGCAAACGCCCGGTCGCATACCCGCACTGCTGTTAGTCAAGTGGCAGCGCTCAAAGCAAACGCCCGGTCGCCTACCCGCACTGCTGTCAGTCAAGTGGCAGCGCTCAAAGCAAACGCCCGGTCACATACCAGCACTGCTGTCAGTCAAGTGGCAGCGCTCAAAGCAAACGCCCGGTTGCATACCCGCACTGCTGTCAGTCAAGTGGCAGCGCTCAAAGCAAACGCCCGGTCACATACCCGCACTGCTGTCAGTCAAGTGGCAGTGCTCAAAGCAAACGCCCGGTCGCTCACCCGCACTGCTGTCAGTCAAGTGGCAGCGCTCAAAGCAAACGCCCGGTCGCATACCCGCACTGCTGTCAGTCAAGTGGCAGCGTTCAAAGCAAACGCCCGGTCACATACCCGCACTGCTGTCAGTCAAGTGGCAGCGCTCAAAGCAAACGACCGGTCACATACCCGCACTGCTGTCACTCAAGTGGTAGCGCTCAAAGCAAACGCCCGGTCGCTCACCCGCACTGCTGTCAGTCAAGTGGCAGCGCTCAAAGCAAACGCCCGGTCGCTTACCCGCACTGCTGTCAGTCAAGTGGCAGCGCTCAAAGCAAACGCCCGGTCACATACCCGCACTGCTGTCAGTCAAGTGGCAGCGCTCAAAGCAAACGCCCGTTCACATACCCGCACTGCTGTCAGTCAAGTGGCAGCGCTCAAAGCAAACGCCCGGTCACATACCCGCACTGCTGTCAGTCAACTGGCAGCGCTCAAAGCAAACGCCCGGTCACATAACCGCACTGCTGTCAGTCAAGTGGCAGCACTCAAAGCAAACGCCCGGTCGCTTACCCGCACTGCTGTCAGTCAAGTGGCAGCACTCAAAGCAAACGCCCAGTCGCTCACCCGCACTGCTGTCAGTCAAGTGGCAGCGCTCAAAGCAAACGCCCGGTCGCATACCCGCACTGCTGTCAGTCAAGTGGCAGCGCTCAAAGCAAACGCCCGGTCACATACCCGCACTGCTGTCAGTCAAGTGGCAGCGCTCAAAGCAAACGCCCGGTCACATACCCGCACTGCTGTCAGTCAAGTGGTAGCGCTCATAGCAAACGCCCGGTCACATACCCGCACTGCTGTCAGTCAAGTGGTAGCGCTCAAAGCAAACGCCCGGTCACATACCCGCACTGTTGTCAGTCAAGTGGCAGCGCTCAAAGCAAACGCCCTGTCACATACCCGCACAGCTGTCAGTTAAGTGGTAGCGCTCAAAGCAAACGCCCGGTCACATACCCGCACTGCTGTCAGTCAAGTGGCAGCGCTCAAAGCAAACGCCCGGTCACATACCCGCACTGCTGTCAGTCAAGTGGTAGCGCTCAAAGCAAACGCCCGGTCACATACCTGCACTGCTCTCAGGCAAGTGGTAGCGCTCAAAGCAAACGCCCGGTCACATACCCGCACTGCTGTCAGTCAAGTGGCACCGCTCAAAGCAAACGCCCGGTCACATACCCGCACTGCTGTCAGTCAAGTGGTAGCGCTCAAAGCAAACGCCCGGTCACATACCCGCACTGCTGTCAGTCAAGTGGTAGCGCTCAAAGCAAACGCCCGGTCGCATACCCGCACTGCTGTCAGTCATGTGGTAGCGCTCAAAGAAAACGCCCGGTCGCTCACCCGCACTGCTGTCAGTCAAGTGGCAGCGCTCAAAGCAATCGCCCGGTCGCACAGCCGCACTGCTGTCAGTCAAGTGGCAGCGCTCAAAACAAACGCCCGGTCACATACCCGCACTGCTGTCAGTCAAGTGGCAGCGCTCAAAGCAAACCCCCGGTCGCATACCCGCACTGCTGTCAGTCAAGTGGCAGCGCTCAAAGCAAACGCCCGGTCACATACCCGCACTGCTGTCAGTCAACTGGCAGCGCTCAAAGCAAACGCCCGGTTACATAACCGCACTGCTGTCAGTCAAGTGGCAGCACTCAAAGCAAACGCCCGGTCGCATACCCGCACTGCTGTCGGTCAAGTGGCAGCGCTCAAAGCAAACGCCCGGTCACACACCCGCACTGCTGCCAGTCAAGTGGCAGCGCTCAAAGCAAACGCCCGGTCGCATACCCGCACTGCTGTCAGTCAAGTGGCAGCGCGCAAAGCAAACGCCCGGTCGCATACCCGCACTGCTGTCAGTCAAGTGGCAGCGCTCAAAGCAAACGCCCGGTCACATACCCGCACTGCTGTCAGTCAAATGGCAGCGCTCAAAGCAAACGTCCGGTCGCATATCCGCACTGTTGTCAGTCAAGTGGCAGCGCTCAAAGCAAACGCCTGGTTACATACCCGCACTGCTGTCAGTCAAGTGGCAGCGCTCAACGCAAACGCCCGGTCACATACCCGCACTGCTGTCAGTCAAGTGGCAGCGCTCAAAGCAATCGCCCGGTCGCATACCCGCACTGCTGTCAGTCAAGTGGCAGCGCTCAACGCAAACGCCCGGTCACATACCCGCACTGCTGTCAGTCAAGTGGCAGCAGTCAAAGCAAACGCCCTGTCGCATACCCGCACTGCTGTCAGTCAAGTGGCAGCGCTCAAAGCAAACGCCCGGTCGCATATCCGCACTGCTGTCAGTCAAGTGGCAGCGCTCAACGCAAACGCCCGGTCACATACCCGCACTGCTGTCAGTCAAGTGGCAGCGCTCAAAGCAAACGCCCGGTCGCATACCCGCACTGCTGTCAGTCAAGTGGCAGCGCTCAAAGGAAACGCCCGGTCGCCTACCCGCACTGCTGTCAGTCAAGTGGCAGCGCTCAAAGCAAACGCCAGGTCACATACCAGCACTGCTGTCAGTCAAGTGGCAGCGCTCAAAGCAAACGCCCGGTTGCATACCCGCACTGCTGTCAATCAAGTGGCAGCGCTCAAAGCAAACGCCCGGTCACATACCCGCACTGGTGTCAGTCAAGTTGCAGCGCTCAAAGCAAACGCCCGGTCGCTCACCCGCACTGCTGTCAGTCAAGTGGCAGCGCTCAAAGCAAACGCCCGGTCGCATACCCGCACTGCTGTCAGTCAAGTGGCAGCGCTCAAAGCAAACGCCCGGTCACATACCCGCACTGCTGTCAGTCAACTGGCAGCGCTCAAAGCAAACGCCCGGTCACATACCCGCACTGCTGTCAGTCAAGTTGTAGCGCTCAAAGCAAACGCCCGGTCGCTCACCCGCACTGCTGTCAGTCATGTGGCAGCGCTCAAAGCAAACGCCCGGTCACATACCCGCACTGCTGTCAGTCAACTGGCAGCGCTCAAAGCAAACGCCCGGTCACATAACCGCACTGCTGTCAGTCAAGTGGCAGCACTCAAAGCAAACGCCCGGTCGCATACCCGCACTGCTGTCAGTCAAGTGGCAGCGCTCAAAGCAAACGCCCGGTCGCATACCCGCACTGCTGTCAGTCAAGTGGCAGCGCTCAAAGCAAACGCCCGGTCACATACCCGCACTGCTGTCAGTCAAGTGGCAGCGCTCAAAGCAAACGCCCGGTCACATACCCGCACTGCTGTCAGTCAACTGGCAGCACTCAAAGCAAACGCCCGGTCACATAACCGCACTGCTGTCAGTCAAGTGGCAGCACTCAAAGCAAACGCCCGGTCGCATACCCGCACTGCTGTCAGTCAAGTGGCAGCGCTCAAAGCAAACGCCCGGTCACATACCCGCACTGCTGTCAGTCAAGTGGCAGCGCTCAAAGCAAACGCCCGGTCGCTTACCCGCACTGCTGTCAGTCAAGTGGCAGCACTCAAAGCAAACGCCCGGTCGCTCACCCGCACTGCTGTCAGTCAAGTGGCAGCGCTCAAAGCAAACGCCCGGTCGCATACCCGCACTGCTGTCAGTCAAGTGGCAGCGCTCAAAGCAAACGCCCGGTCGCATACCCCCACTGCTGTCAGTCAAGTGGCAGCGCTCAAAGCAAACGGCTGGTTACATACCCGCACTGTTGTCAGTCAAGTGGCAGCACTCAAAGCAAACGCCCGGTCACATGCCCGCACTGCTGTCAGTCAAGTGGCAGCGCTCAAAGCAAACGCCCGGTCTCCTACCCGCACTGCTATCAGTCAAGTGGCAGCGCTCAAAGCAAACGCCCGGGCGCATACCAGCACTGCTGTCAGTCAAGTGGCAGCGCTCAAAGCAAACGCCCGGTCGCATACCCGCACTGCTGTCAGTCAAGTGGCAGCGCTCAAAGCAAACGCCCGGTCACATACCCGCACTGCTGTCAGTCACGTGGCGGCGCTCAAAGCAAACGCCCGGTCGCTTACCCGCACTGCTGTCAGTCAAGTGGTAGCGCTCAAAGCAAACGCAAGGTCGCACACACGCACTGCTGTCAGTCAAGTGGCAGCGCTCAAAGCAAACGCCCGGCACATACCCGCACTGCTGTCAGTCAAGTGGCAGCGCTCAAAACAAACGCCCGGTCGCATACCCGCACTGCTGTCAGTCAAGTGGCAGCGCTCAAAGAAAACGCCGGTCGCATACCCGCACTGCTGTCAGTCAAGTGGCAGCGCTCAAAGCAAACGCCCGGTCGCATACCCGCACTGCTGCCAGTCAAGTGGCAGCGCTCAAAGCAAACGCCCGGTCGCATACCCGCACTGCTGTCAGTCAAGTGGCAGCGCTCAAAGCAAACGCCCGGTCGCATACCCGCACTGCTGTCAGTCAAGTGGCAGCGCTCAAAGCAAACGCCCGGTCACATACCCGCACTGCTGTCAGTCAAGTGGCAGCGCTCAAAGCAATCGCCCGGTCGCATACCCGCACTGCTGTCAGTCGAGTGGCAGCGCTCAAAGCAAACGCCCGGTCACATACCCGCACTGCTGTCAGTCAAGTGGCAGCACTCAAAGCAAACGCCCGGTCGCATACCCGCACTGCTGTCATTCAAGTGGCAGCGCTCAAAGCAAACTCCCGGTCGCATACCCGCACTGTTGTCAGTCAAGTGGCAGCGCTCAACGCAAACGCCCGGTCACGTACCCGCACTGCTGTCAGTCAAGTGGCAGCGCTCAAAGCAAACGCCCGGTCGCATACCCGCACTGCTGTCAGTCAAGTGGCAGCGCTCAAAGCAAACGCCCGGTCGCCTACCCGCACTGCTGTAAGTCAAGTGGCAGCGCTCAAAGCAAACGCCCGGTCACATACCCGCACTGCTGTCAGTCAAGTGGCAGCGCTCAAAGCAAACGCCCGGTTGCATACCCGCACTGCTGTCAGTCAAGTGGCAGCCCTCAAAGCAAACGCCCGGTCACATACCCGCACTGCTGTCAGTCAAGTGGCAGTGCTCAAAGCAAACGCCCGGTCGCTCACCCGCACTGCTGTCAGTCAAGTGGCAGCGCTCAAAGCAAACGCCCGGTCGCATACCCCCACTGCTTTCAGTCAAGTGGCAGCGCTCAAAGCATACGCCCGGTCACATACCCGCACTGCTGTCAGTCAAGTGGCAGCGCTCAAAGCAAACGCCCGGTCACATACCCGCACTGCTGTCACTCAAGGGGTAGCGCTCAAAGCAAACGCCCGGTCGCTCACCCGCACTGCTGTCAGTCATGTGGCAGCGCTCAAAGCAAACGCCCGGTCATATACCCGCACTGCTGTCAGTCAAGTGGCAGCGCTCAAAGCAAACGCCCGGTCACATACCCGCACTGCTGTCAGTCATGTGGCAGCGCTCAAAGCAAACGCCCGGTCACATACCCGCACTGCTGTCAGTCAACTGGCAGCGCTCAAAGCAAACGCCCGGTCACATAACCGCACTGCTGTCAGTCAAGTGGCAACACTCAAAGCAAACGCCCGGTCGCATACCCGCACTGCTGTCAGTCAAGTGGCAGCGCTCAAAGCAAACGCCCGGTCACATACCCGCACTGCTGTCAGTCAAGTGGCAGCGCTCAAAGCAAACGCCCGGTCGCTTACCCGCACTGCTGTCAGTCAAGTGGCAGCACTCAAAGCAAACGCCCGGTCGCTCACCCGCACTGTTGTCAGTCAAGTGGCAGCGCTCAAAGCAAACGCCCGGTCGCATACCCGCACTGCTGTCAGTCATGTGGCAGCGCTCAAAGCAAACGCCCGGTCACATACCCGCACTGCTGTCAGTCAAGTGGCAGCGCTCAAAGCAAACGCCCGGTCACATACCCGCACTGCTGTCAGTCAAGTGGTAGCGCTCATAGCAAACGCCCGGTCACATACCCGCACTGCTGTCAGTCAAGTGGTAGCGCTCAATGCAAACGCCCTGTCACATACCCGCACAGCTGTCAGTTAAGTGGTAGCGCCAAAGCAAACGCCCGGTCACATACCCGCACTGCTGTCAGTCAAGTGGCAGCGCTCAAAGCAAACGCCCGGTCACATACCCGCACTGCTGTCAGTCAAGTGGTAGCGCTCAAAGCAAACGCCCGGTCACATACCTGCACTGCTGTCAGTCAAGTGGTAGCGCTCAAAGCAAACGCCCGGTCACATACCCGCACTTCTGTCAGTCATGTGGCACCGCTCAAAGCAAACGCCCGGTCACATACCCACACTGCTGTCAGTCAAGTGCTAGCGCTCAAAGCAAACGCCCGGTCACATACCCGCACTGCTGTCAATCAAGTGGTAGCGCTCAAAGCAAACGCACGGTCGCATACCCGCACTGCTGTCAGTCAAGTGGTAGCGCTCAAAGCAAACGCCCGGTCGCTCACCCGCACTGCTGTCAGTCAAGTGGCAGCGCTCAAAGCAATCGCCCGGTCGCACAGCCGCACTGCTGTCAGTCAAGTGGCAGCGCTCAAAACAAACGCCCGGTCACATACCCGCACTGCTGTCAGTCAAGTGGCAGCGCTCAAAGCAAACGCCCGGTCACATACCCGCACTGCTGTCAGTCAAGTTGCAGCGCTCAAAGCAAACGCCCGGTCACATACCCGCACTGCTGTCAGTCAACCGGCAGCGCTCAAAGCAAACGCCCGGTCACAAAACATCACTGCTGTCAGTCAAGTGGCAGCACTCAAAGCAAACGCCCGGTCGCATACCCGCACTGCTGTCAGTCAAGTGGCAGCGCTCAAAAAAAACGCCCGGTCGCTCACCCGCACTGTTGTCAATCAAGTGGCAGCACTCAAAGCAAACGCCCGGTCGCATACCCGCACTGCTGTCAGTCAAGTGGCAGCGCTCAAAGCAAACGCCCGGTCGCCTACCCGCACTGTTGTCCGTCAAGTGGCAGCGCTCAAAGCAAACGCCCGGTCGCTCACCCGCACTGTTGTCAGTCAAGTGGCAGCGCTCAAAGCAAACGCCCGGTCACATACCCGCACTGCTGTCAGTCAAGGGGCAGCGCTCAAAGCTAACGCCCGGACGCATACCGGCCCTGCTGTCAGTCAAGTGGCAGCGCTCAAAACAAACGCCCGGTCACATACTCGCACTGCTGTCAGTCAAGTGGCAGCGATCAAAGCAAACGCCCGGTCACATACTCGCACTGCTGTCAGTCAAGTGACAGCGCTCATAGCAAACGCCCGATCACATACCCGCACTACTGTCAGTCAAGTGGCAGCGCTCAAAGCAAACGCCCGGTCGCATACCCGCACTGCTGTCAGTCAAGTGGCAGCGCTCAAAGCAAACGCCCGGTCGCATACCCGCACTGCTGACAGTCAAGTGGCAGCGCTCAAAGCAAACGCCCGGTCACATACCCGCATGGCTGTCAGTCAAGTGGCAGCGCTCAAAGCAAACGCCCGGTCACATACCCCCACTGTTGTCAGTCAAGTGGCAGCGCTCAAAGCAAACGCCCGGTCACATACCCGCACTGCTGTCAGTCAACTGGCAGCACTCAAAGCAAACGCCCGGTCATATACCCGCACTGTTGTCAGTCAAGTGGCAGCGCTCAAACCAAACGCCCGGTCACATACCCGCACTGCTGTCAGTCAAGTGGCAGCACTCAAAGCAAACGCCCGGTCACACACCCGCACTGCTGTTAGTCAAGTTGCAGCGCTCAAAGCAAACGCCCGGTCACACACCCGCACTGCTGTCAGTCAAGTGGCAGCGCTCAAAGCAAACGCCCGGTCACACACCCGCACTGCTGTCAGTCAAGTGGCAGCGCTCAAAGCAAACGCCCGGTCACATACCCGCACTGCTGTCAGTCAAGTGGCAGCGTTCAAACCAAACGCCCGGTCACATACCCGCACTGCTGCCAGTCAAGTGGTAGCGCTCAATGCAAACGCCCGGTCACATACCCGCACTGCTGTCAGTCAAGTGGCAGCGCTCAAAGCAAACGCCCGGTCACATACCCGCACTGCTGTCAGTCAAGTGGCAGCGCTCAAAGCAAACGCCCGGTCACATAACCGCACTGCTGTCAGTCAAGTGGCAGCGCTCAAAGCAAACGCCCGGTCGCTTACCCGCACTGCTGTCAGTCAAGTGGCAGCGCTCAAAGCAAACGCCCGGTCGCTCACCCGCACTGCTGTCAGTCAAGTGGCAGCGCTCAAAGCAAACGCCCGGTCGCATACCCGCACTGCTGTCAGTCAAGTGGCAGCGCTCAAAGCAAACACCCGGTCGCATACCCCCACTGCTGTCAGTCAAGTGGCAGCGCTCAAAGCAAACGGCTGGTTACATACCCGCACTGTTGTCAGTCAATTGGCAGCACCCAAAGCAAACGCCCGGTCACATACCCGCACTGCTGTCAGTCAAGTGGCAGCGCTCAAAGCAAACGCCCGGTCGCATACCCGCACTGCTGTCAGTCAAGTGGCAGCGCTCAAAGCAAACGCCCGGTCGCATACCAGCACTGCTGTCAGTCAAGTGGCAGCGCTCAAAGCAATCGCCCGGTCGCATACCCGCACTGCTGTCAGTCAAGTGGCAGCGCTCAAAGCAAACGCCCAGTCACATACCCGCACTGCTGTCAGTCAAGTGGCAGCGTTCAAAGCAAACGCCCGGTCGCATACCCGCAGTGCTGTCAGTCAAGTGGCAGCGCTCAAAGCAAACGACCGGTCGCATACCCGCACTGCTGTCAGTCAAGTGGCAGCGCTCAATGCAAACGCCCGGTCGCTTACCCGCACTGCTGTCAGTCAAGTGGCAGCGCTCAAAGCAAACGCCCGGACAAATACCCGCACTGCTGTGAGTCAAGTGGCAGCGCTCAAAGCAAACGCCCGGTCACATACCCGCACTGCTGTCAGTCAATTGGCAGCGTTCAAAGCAAACGCCCGGACGCATACCCGCACTGCTGTCAGTCAAGTGGCAGCGCTCAAAACAAACGCCCGGTCGCATACCCGCACTGCTGTCAGTCAAGTGGCAGCGCTCAAAGCAAACGCCCGGACAAATACCCGCACTGCTGTGAGTCAAGTGGCAGCGCTCAAAGCAAACGCCCGGTCACATACCCGCACTGCTGTCAGTCAATTGGCAGCGTTCAAAGCAAACGCCCGGACGCATACCCGCACTGCTGTCAGTCAAGTGGCAGCGCTCAAAGCAAACGCCCGGTCATACACCCGCACTGCTGTCAGTCAAGTGGCAGCGCTCAAAGCAAACGCCCGGTCGCATACCCGCACTGTTGTCAGTCAAGTGGCAGCGCCCAAAGCAAACGCACGGTCACATACCCGCACTGCTGTCAGTCAAGTGGCAGCGCTCAAAGCAAACGCCCGGTCGCATACCCGCACTGCTGTCAGTCATGTGGCAGCGCCTAAAGCAAACGCCCGGTCGCATACCCGCACTGCTGTCAGTCAAGTGGCAGCGTTCAAAGCAAACGCCAGGTCACATAACCGCACTGCTGTCAGTCAAGTGGCAGCACTCAAAGCAAACGCCCGGTCGCATACCCGCACTGTTGTCAGTCAAGTGGCAGCGCCCAAAGCAAACGCCCGGTCACATACCCGCACTGCTGTCAGTCAAGTGGCAGCGCTCAAAGCAAACGCCCGGTCGCATTCCCGCACTGCTGTCTGTCATGTGGCAGCGCCTAAAGCAAACGCCCGGTCGCATACCCGCCCTGCTGTCAGTCAAGTGGCAGCGCTCAATGCAAACGCCCGGTCACATAACCGCACTGCTGTCAGTCAAGTGGCAGCGCTCAAAGCAAACGCCCGGTCGCATACCCGCACTGCTGTCAGTCATGTGGCAGCGCTCAAAGCAAACGCCCGGTCGCATACCCGCACTGCTGTCAGTCAAGTGGCAGCGCTCAAAGCAAACGCCCGGTCGCATACTCGCACTGCTGTCAGTCAAGTGGTAGCGCTCAAAGCAAACGCCCGGTCGCTCACCCGCACTGCTGTCAGTCAAGTGGCAGCGCTCAAAGCAAACGCCCGGTCACATACCCGCACTGCTGTCAGTCAAGTGGCAGCGCTCAAAGCAAACGCCCGGTCGCATACCCCCACTGCTGTCAGTCAAGTGGCAGCGCTCAAACAAACGCCCGGTCACATACCTGCAGTGTTGTCAGTCAAGTGGCAGCGCTCAAAGCAAACGCCCGGTCACATACCCGCACTGCTGTCAGTCAAGTGGCAGCGCTCGAAGCAAACGCCCGGTCACATACCCCCACTGCTGTCAGTCAAGTGGCAACGCTCAAAGCAAACGCCCGGTCACATACCCGCACTGCTGTCAGTCAAGTGGCAGCGCTCAAAGCAAACGCCCGGTCACATACCCGCACTGCTGTCAGTCAAGTGGTAGCGCTCATAGCAAACGCCCGGTCACATACCCGCACTGCTGTCAGTCAAGTGGTAGCGCTCAAAGCAAACGCCCGGTCACATACCCGCACTGTTGTCAGTCAAGTGGCAGCGCTCAAAGCAAACGCCCTGTCACATACCCGCACAGCTGTCAGTTAAGTGGTAGCGCTCAAAGCAAACGCCCGGTCACATACCCGCACTGCTGTCAGTCAAGTGGCAGCGCTCAATGCAAACGCCCGGTCACATACCCGCACTGCTGTCAGTCAAGTGGTAGCGCTCAAAGCAAACGCCCGGTCACATACCTGCACTGCTCTCAGGCAAGTGGTAGCGCTCAAAGCAAACGCCCGGTCACATACCCGCACTGCTGTCAGTCAAGTGGCACCGCTCAAAGCAAACGCCCGGTCACATACCCGCACTGCTGTCAGTCAAGTGGTAGCGCTCAAAGCAAACGCCCGGTCACATACCCGCACTGCTGTCAGTCAAGTGGTAGCGCTCAAAGCAAACGCCCGGTCGCATACCCGCACTGCTGTCAGTCATGTGGTAGCGCTCAAAGAAAACGCCCGGTCGCTCACCCGCACTGCTGTCTGTCAAGTGGCAGCGCTCAAAGCAATCGCCCGGTCGCACAGCCGCACTGCTGTCAGTCAAGTGGCAGCGCTCAAAACAAACGCCCGGTCACATACCCGCACTGCTGTCAGTCAAGTGGCAGCGCTCAAAGCAAACCCCCGGTCGCATACCCGCACTGCTGTCAGTCAAGTGGCAGCGCTCAAAGCAAACGCCCGGTCACATACCCGCACTGCTGTCAGTCAACTGGCAGCGCTCAAAGCAAACGCCCGGTTACATAACCGCACTGCTGTCAGTCAAGTGGCAGCACTCAAAGCAAACGCCCGGTCGCATACCCGCACTGCTGTCGGTCAAGTGGCAGCGCTCAAAGCAAACGCCCGGTCACACACCCGCACTGCTGCCAGTCAAGTGGCAGCGCTCAAAGCAAACGCCCGGTCGCATACCCGCACTGCTGTCAGTCAAGTGGCAGCGCTCAAAGCAAACGCCCGGTCGCATACCCGCACTGCTGTCAGTCAAGTGGCAGCGCTCAAAGCAAACGCCCGGTCACATACCCGCACTGCTGTCAGTCAAATGGCAGCGCTCAAAGCAAACGTCCGGTCGCATATCCGCACTGTTGTCAGTCAAGTGGCAGCGCTCAAAGCAAACGCCTGGTTACATACCCGCACTGCTGTCAGTCAAGTGGCAGCGCTCAACGCAAACGCCCGGTCACATACCCGCACTGCTGTCAGTCAAGTGGCAGCGCTCAAAGCAATCGCCCGGTCGCATACCCGCACTGCTGTCAGTCAAGTGGCAGCGCTCAACGCAAACGCCCGGTCACATACCCGCACTGCTGTCAGTCAAGTGGCAGCAGTCAAAGCAAACGCCCTGTCGCATACCCGCACTGCTGTCAGTCAAGTGGCAGCGCTCAAAGCAAACGCCCGGTCGCATATCCGCACTGCTGTCAGTCAAGTGGCAGCGCTCAACGCAAACGCCCGGTCACATACCCGCACTGCTGTCAGTCAAGTGGCAGCGCTCAAAGCAAACGCCCGGTCGCATACCCGCACTGCTGTCAGTCAAGTGGCAGCGCTCAAAGGAAACGCCCGGTCGCCTACCCGCACTGCTGTCAGTCAAGTGGCAGCGCTCAAAGCAAACGCCAGGTCACATACCAGCACTGCTGTCAGTCAAGTGGCAGCGCTCAAAGCAAACGCCCGGTTGCATACCCGCACTGCTGTCAATCAAGTGGCAGCGCTCAAAGCAAACGCCCGGTCACATACCCGCACTGGTGTCAGTCAAGTTGCAGCGCTCAAAGCAAACGCCCGGTCGCTCACCCGCACTGCTGTCAGTCAAGTGGCAGCGCTCAAAGCAAACGCCCGGTCGCATACCCGCACTGCTGTCAGTCAAGTGGCAGCGCTCAAAGCAAACGCCCGGTCACATACCCGCACTGCTGTCAGTCAACTGGCAGCGCTCAAAGCAAACGCCCGGTCACATACCCGCACTGCTGTCAGTCAAGTTGTAGCGCTCAAAGCAAACGCCCGGTCGCTCACCCGCACTGCTGTCAGTCATGTGGCAGCGCTCAAAGCAAACGCCCGGTCACATACCCGCACTGCTGTCAGTCAACTGGCAGCGCTCAAAGCAAACGCCCGGTCACATAACCGCACTGCTGTCAGTCAAGTGGCAGCACTCAAAGCAAACGCCCGGTCAAATACCCGCACTGCTGTCAGTCAAGTGGCAGCGCTCAAAGCAAACGCCCGGTCGCATACCCGCACTGCTGTCAGTCAAGTGGCAGCGCTCAAAGCAAACGCCCGGTCACATACCCGCACTGCTGTCAGTCAAGTGGCAGCGCTCAAAGCAAACGCCCGGTCACATAACCGCACTGCTGTCAGTCAAGTGGCAGCACTCAAAGCAAACGCCCGGTCGCATACCCGCACTGCTGTCAGTCAAGTGGCAGCGCTCAAAGCAAACGCCCGGTCACATACCCGCACTGCTGTCAGTCAAGTGGCAGCGCTCAAAGCAAACGCCCGGTCGCTTACCCGCACTGCTGTCAGTCAAGTGGCAGCACTCAAAGCAAACGCCCGGTCGCTCACCCGCACTGCTGTCAGTCAAGTGGCAGCGCTCAAAGCAAACGCCCGGTCGCATACCCGCACTGCTGTCAGTCAAGTGGCAGCGCTCAAAGCAAACGCCCGGTCGCATACCCCCACTGCTGTCAGTCAAGTGGCAGCGCTCAAAGCAAACGGCTGGTTACATACCCGCACTGTTGTCAGTCAAGTGGCAGCACTCAAAGCAAACGCCCGGTCACATGCCCGCACTGCTGTCAGTCAAGTGGCAGCGCTCAAAGCAAACGCCCGGTCTCCTACCCGCACTGCTATCAGTCAAGTGGCAGCGCTCAAAGCAAACGCCCGGGCGCATACCAGCACTGCTGTCAGTCAAGTGGCAGCGCTCAAAGCAAACGCCCGGTCGCATACCCGCACTGCTGTCAGTCAAGTGGCAGCGCTCAAAGCAAACGCCCGGTCACATACCCGCACTGCTGTCAGTCACGTGGCGGCGCTCAAAGCAAACGCCCGGTCGCTTACCCGCACTGCTGTCAGTCAAGTGGTAGCGCTCAAAGCAAACGCAAGGTCGCACACACGCACTGCTGTCAGTCAAGTGGCAGCGCTCAAAGCAAACGCCCGGCACATACCCGCACTGCTGTCAGTCAAGTGGCAGCGCTCAAAACAAACGCCCGGTCGCATACCCGCACTGCTGTCAGTCAAGTGGCAGCGCTCAAAGAAAACGCCGGTCACATACCCGCACTGCTGTCAGTCAAGTGGCAGCGCTCAAAGCAAACGCCCGGTCGCATACCCGCACTGCTGCCAGTCAAGTGGCAGCGCTCAAAGCAAACGCCCGGTCGCATACCCGCACTGCTGTCAGTCAAGTGGCAGCGCTCAAAGCAAACGCCCGGTCGCATACCCGCACTGCTGTCAGTCAAGTGGCAGCGCTCAAAGCAAACGCCCGGTCACATACCCGCACTGCTGTCAGTCAAGTGGCAGCGCTCAAAGCAATCGCCCGGTCGCATACCCGCACTGCTGTCAGTCGAGTGGCAGCGCTCAAAGCAAACGCCCGGTCACATACCCGCACTGCTGTCAGTCAAGTGGCAGCACTCAAAGCAAACGCCCGGTCGCATACCCGCACTGCTGTCATTCAAGTGGCAGCGCTCAAAGCAAACTCCCGGTCGCATACCCGCACTGTTGTCAGTCAAGTGGCAGCGCTCAACGCAAACGCCCGGTCACGTACCCGCACTGCTGTCAGTCAAGTGGCAGCGCTCAAAGCAAACGCCCGGTCGCATACCCGCACTGCTGTCAGTCAAGTGGCAGCGCTCAAAGCAAACGCCCGGTCGCCTACCCGCACTGCTGTAAGTCAAGTGGCAGCGCTCAAAGCAAACGCCCGGTCACATACCCGCACTGCTGTCAGTCAAGTGGCAGCGCTCAAAACAAACGCCCGGTTGCATACCCGCACTGCTGTCAGTCAAGTGGCAGCCCTCAAAGCAAACGCCCGGTCACATACCCGCACTGCTGTCAGTCAAGTGGCAGTGCTCAAAGCAAACGCCCGGTCGCTCACCCGCACTGCTGTCAGTCAAGTGGCAGCGCTCAAAGCAAACGCCCGGTCGCATACCCGCACTGCTTTCAGTCAAGTGGCAGCGCTCAAAGCATACGCCCGGTCACATACCCGCACTGCTGTCAGTCAAGTGGCAGCGCTCAAAGCAAACGCCCGGTCACATACCCGCACTGCTGTCACTCAAGGGGTAGCGCTCAAAGCAAACGCCCGGTCGCTCACCCGCACTGCTGTCAGTCATGTGGCAGCGCTCAAAGCAAACGCCCGGTCATATACCCGCACTGCTGTCAGTCAAGTGGCAGCGCTCAAAGCAAACGCCCGGTCACATACCCGCACTGCTGTCAGTCATGTGGCAGCGCTCAAAGCAAACGCCCGGTCACATACCCGCACTGCTGTCAGTCAACTGGCAGCGCTCAAAGCAAACGCCCGGTCACATAACCGCACTGCTGTCAGTCAAGTGGCAACACTCAAAGCAAACGCCCGGTCGCATACCCGCACTGCTGTCAGTCAAGTGGCAGCGCTCAAAGCAAACGCCCGGTCACATACCCGCACTGCTGTCAGTCAAGTGGCAGCGCTCAAAGCAAACGCCCGGTCGCTTACCCGCACTGCTGTCAGTCAAGTGGCAGCACTCAAAGCAAACGCCCGGTCGCTCACCCGCACTGTTGTCAGTCAAGTGGCAGCGCTCAAAGCAAACGCCCGGTCGCATACCCGCACTGCTGTCAGTCATGTGGCAGCGCTCAAAGCAAACGCCCGGTCACATACCCGCACTGCTGTCAGTCAAGTGGCAGCGCTCAAAGCAAACGCCCGGTCACATACCCGCACTGCTGTCAGTCAAGTGGTAGCGCTCATAGCAAACGCCCGGTCACATACCCGCACTGCTGTCAGTCAAGTGGTAGCGCTCAAAGCAAACGCCCGGTCACATACCCGCACTGTTGTCAGTCAAGTGGCAGCGCTCAATGCAAACGCCCTGTCACATACCCGCACAGCTGTCAGTTAAGTGGTAGCGCCAAAGCAAACGCCCGGTCACATACCCGCACTGCTGTCAGTCAAGTGGCAGCGCTCAAAGCAAACGCCCGGTCACATACCCGCACTGCTGTCAGTCAAGTGGTAGCGCTCAAAGCAAACGCCCGGTCACATACCTGCACTGCTGTCAGTCAAGTGGTAGCGCTCAAAGCAAACGCCCGGTCACATACCCGCACTTCTGTCAGTCATGTGGCACCGCTCAAAGCAAACGCCCGGTCACATACCCACACTGCTGTCAGTCAAGTGCTAGCGCTCAAAGCAAACGCCCGGTCACATACCCGCACTGCTGTCAGTCAAGTGGTAGCGCTCAAAGCAAACGCACGGTCGCATACCCGCACTGCTGTCAGTCAAGTGGTAGCGCTCAAAGCAAACGCCCGGTCGCTCACCCGCACTGCTGTCAGTCATGTGGCAGCGCTCAAAGCAATCGCCCGGTCGCACAGCCGCACTGCTGTCAGTCAAGTGGCAGCGCTCAAAACAAACGCCCGGTCACATACCCGCACTGCTGTCAGTCAAGTGGCAGCGCTCAAAGCAAACGCCCGGTCACATACCCGCACTGCTGTCAGTCAAGTTGCAGCGCTCAAAGCAAACGCCCGGTCACATACCCGCACTGCTGTCAGTCAACCGGCAGCGCTCAAAGCAAACGCCCGGTCACAAAACATCACTGCTGTCAGTCAAGTGGCAGCACTCAAAGCAAACGCCCGGTCGCATACCCGCACTGCTGTCAGTCAAGTGGCAGCGCTCAAAAAAAACGCCCGGTCGCTCACCCGCACTATTGTCAATCAAGTGGCAGCACTCAAAGCAAACGCCCGGTCGCATACCCGCACTGCTGTCAGTCAAGTGGCAGCGCTCAAAGCAAACGCCCGGTCGCCTACCCGCACTGTTGTCCGTCAAGTGGCAGCGCTCAAAGCAAACGCCCGGTCGCTCACCCGCACTGTTGTCAGTCAAGTGGCAGCGCTCAAAGCAAACGCCCGGTCACATACCCGCACTGCTGTCAGTCAAGGGGCAGCGCTCAAAGCTAACGCCCGGACGCATACCGGCCCTGCTGTCAGTCAAGTGGCAGCGCTCAAAACAAACGCCCGGTCACATACTCGCACTGCTGTCAGTCAAGTGGCAGCGATCAAAGCAAACGCCCGGTCACATACTCGCACTGCTGTCAGTCAAGTGACAGCGCTCATAGCAAACGCCCGATCACATACCCGCACTACTGTCAGTCAAGTGGCAGCGCTCAAAGCAAACGCCCGGTCGCATACCCGCACTGCTGTCAGTCAAGTGGCAGCGCTCAAAGCAAACGCCCGGTCGCATACCCGCACTGCTGACAGTCAAGTGGCAGCGCTCAAAGCAAACGCCCGGTCACATACCCGCATGGCTGTCAGTCAAGTGGCAGCGCTCAAAGCAAACGCCCGGTCACATACCCCCACTGTTGTCAGTCAAGTGGCAGCGCTCAAAGCAAACGCCCGGTCACATACCCGCACTGCTGTCAGTCAACTGGCAGCACTCAAAGCAAACGCCCGGTCATATACCCGCACTGTTGTCAGTCAAGTGGCAGCGCTCAAACCAAACGCCCGGTCACATACCCGCACTGCTGTCAGTCAAGTGGCAGCACTCAAAGCAAACGCCCGGTCACACACCCGCACTGCTGTTAGTCAAGTTGCAGCGCTCAAAGCAAACGCCCGGTCACACACCCGCACTGCTGTCAGTCAAGTGGCAGCGCTCAAAGCAAACGCCCGGTCACACACCCGCACTGCTGTCAGTCAAGTGGCAGCGCTCAAAGCAAACGCCCGGTCACATACCCGCACTGCTGTCAGTCAAGTGGCAGCGTTCAAACCAAACGCCCGGTCACATACCCGCACTGCTGCCAGTCAAGTGGTAGCGCTCAATGCAAACGCCCGGTCACATACCCGCACTGCTGTCAGTCAAGTGGCAGCGCTCAAAGCAAACGCCCGGTCACATACCCGCACTGCTGTCAGGCAAGTGGCAGCGCTCAAAGCAAACGCCCGGTCACATAACCGCACTGCTGTCAGTCAAGTGGCAGCGCTCAAAGCAAACGCCCGGTCACATACCCGCATGGCTGTCAGTCAAGTGGCAGCGCTCAAAGCAAACGCCCGGCACATACCCGCACTGCTGTCAGTCAAGTGGCAGCGCTCAAAACAAACGCCCGGTCGCATACCCGCACTGCTGTCAGTCAAGTGGCAGCGCTCAAAGAAAACGCCGGTCGCATACCCGCACTGCTCTCAGTCAAGTGGCAGCGCTCAAAGCAAACGCCCGGTCGCATACCCGCACTGCTGCCAGTCAAGTGGCAGCGCTCAAAGCAAACGCCCGGTCGCATACCCGCACTGCTGTCAGTCAAGTGGCAGCGCTCAAAGCAAACGCCCGGTCGCATACCCGCACTGCTGTCAGTCAAGTGGCAGCGCTCAAAGCAAACGCCCGGTCACATACCCGCACTGCTGTCAGTCAAGTGGCAGCGCTCAAAGCAATCGCCCGGTCGCATACCCGCACTGCCGTCAGTCGAGTGGCAGCGCTCAAAGCAAACGCCCGGTCACATACCCGCACTGCTGTCAGTCAAGTGGCAGCACTCAAAGCAAACGCCCGGTCGCATACCCGCACTGCTGTCATTCAAGTGGCAGCGCTCAAAGCAAACTCCCGGTCGCATACCCGCACTGTTGTCAGTCAAGTGGCAGCGCTCAACGCAAACGCCCGGTCACGTACCCGCACTGCTGTCAGTCAAGTGGCAGCGCTCAAAGCAAACGCCCGGTCGCATACCCGCACTGCTGTCAGTCAAGTGGCAGCGCTCAAAGCAAACGCCCGGTCGCTCACCCGCACTGCTGTCAGTCAAGTGGCAGCGCTCAAAGCAAACGCCCGGTCGCATACCCGCACTGCTGTCAGTCAAGTGGCAGCGCTCAAAGCAAACGCCCGGTCGCATACCCCCACTGCTGTCAGTCAAGTGGCAGCGCTCAAAGCAAACGGCTGGTTACATACCCGCACTGTTGTCAGTCAATTGGCAGCACCCAAAGCAAACGCCCGTCACATACCCGCACTGCTGTCAGTCAAGTGGCAGCGCTCAAAGCAAACGCCCGGTCGCATACCCGCACTGCTGTCAGTCAAGTGGCAGCGCTCAAAGCAAACGCCCGGTCGCATACCAGCACTGCTGTCATTCAAGTGGCAGCGCTCAAAGCAATCGCCCGGTCGCATACCCGCACTGCTGTCAGTCAAGTGGCAGCGCTCAAAGCAAACGCCCAGTCACATACCCGCACTGCTGTCAGTCAAGTGGCAGCGTTCAAAGCAAACGCCCGGTCGCATACCCGCAGTGCTGTCAGTCAAGTGGCAGCGCTCAAAGCAAACGACCGGTCGCATACCCGCACTGCTGTCAGTCAAGTGGCAGCGCTCAATGCAAACGCCCGGTCGCTTACCCGCACTGCTGTCAGTCAAGTGGCAGCGCTCAAAGCAAACGCCCGGTCGCATACCCGCACTGCTGTCAGTCAAGTGGCAGCGCTCAAAGCAAACGCCCGGTCGCATACCAGCACTGCTGTCAGTCAAGTGGCAGCGCTCAAAGCAAACGCAAGGTCGCACACACGCACTGCTGTCAGTCAAGTGGCAGCGCTCAAAGCAAACGCCCGGTCACATACCCGCACTGCTGTCAGTCAAGTGGCAGCGCTCAAAACAAACGCCCGGTCGCATACCCGCACTGCTGTCAGTCAAGTGGCAGCGCTCAAAGCAAACGCCCGGACAAATACCCGCACTGCTGTGAGTCAAGTGGCAGCGCTCAAAGCAAACGCCCGGTCACATACCCGCACTGCTGTCAGTCAATTGGCAGCGTTCAAAGCAAACGCCCGGACGCATACCCGCACTGCTGTCAGTCAAGTGGCAGCGCTCAAAGCAAACGCCCGGTCATACACCCGCACTGCTGTCAGTCAAGTGGCAGCGCTCAAAGCAAACGCCCGGTCGCATACCCGCACTGTTGTCAGTCAAGTGGCAGCGCCCAAAGCAAACGCACGGTCACATACCCGCACTGCTGTCAGTCAAGTGGCAGCGCTCAAAGCAAACGCCCGGTCGCATACCCGCACTGCTGTCAGTCATGTGGCAGCGCCTAAAGCAAACGCCCGGTCGCATACCCGCACTGCTGTCAGTCAAGTGGCAGCGTTCAAAGCAAACGCCAGGTCACATAACCGCACTGCTGTCAGTCAAGTGGCAGCACTCAAAGCAAACGCCCGGTCGCATACCCGCACTGTTGTCAGTCAAGTGGCAGCGCCCAAAGCAAACGCCCGGTCACATACCCGCACTGCTGTCAGTCAAGTGGCAGCGCTCAAAGCAAACGCCCGGTCGCATTCCCGCACTGCTGTCTGTCATGTGGCAGCGCCTAAAGCAAACGCCCGGTCGCATACCCGCCCTGCTGTCAGTCAAGTGGCAGCGCTCAATGCAAACGCCCGGTCACATAACCGCACTGCTGTCAGTCAAGTGGCAGCGCTCAAAGCAAACGCCCGGTCGCATACCCGCACTGCTGTCAGTCATGTGGCAGCGCTCAAAGCAAACGCCCGGTCGCATACCCGCACTGCTGTCAGTCAAGTGGCAGCGCTCAAAGCAAACGCCCGGTCGCATACTCGCACTGCTGTCAGTCAAGTGGTAGCGCTCAAAGCAAACGCCCGGTCGCTCACCCGCACTGCTGTCAGTCAAGTGGCAGCGCTCAAAGCAAACGCCCGGTCACATACCCGCACTGCTGTCAGTCAAGTGGCAGCGCTCAAAGCAAACGCCCGGTCGCATACCCCCACTGCTGTCAGTCAAGTGGCAGCGCTCAAACAAACGCCCGGTCACATACCTGCACTGTTGTCAGTCAAGTGGCAGCGCTCAAAGCAAACGCCCGGTCACATACCCGCACTGCTGTCAGTCAAGTGGCAGCGCTCGAAGCAAACGCCCGGTCACATACCCCCACTGCTGTCAGTCAAGTGGCAACGCTCAAAGCAAACGCCCGGTCACATACCCGCACTTCTGTCAGTCAAGTGGCAGCGCTCAAAGCAAACGCCCGGTCGTATACCCGCACTGTTGTCAGTCAAGTGGCAGCGCTCAAAGCAAACGCCCGGTCGCATACCCACACTGCTGTCAGTCAAGTGGTAGCGCTCAAAGCAAACGCCCGGTCGCATACCCGCACTGTTGTCAGTCAAGTGGCAGCGCTCAAAGCAAACGCCCGGTCACATACCCGCACTGCTGTCAGTCATGTGGCAGCGCTCAAAGCAAACGCCCGGTCACATACCCACACTGCTGTCAGTCAAGTGGCAGCGCTCAAAGCAAACGCCCGGTCGCATACCCGCACTGCTGTCAGTCAAGTGGCAGCGCTCAAAGCAAACGCCCGGTCGCATACCCGCACTGCTTTCAGTCAAGTGGCAGCGCTCAAAGCAAACGCCCGGTCACATACCAGCACTGCTGTCAGTCAAGTGGCAGCGCTCAAAGCAAACGCCCGGTCGCATACCCGCACTGCTGTCAGTCAAGTGGCAGCGCTCAAAGCAAACGCCCGGTCACATACCCGCACTGCTGTCAGTCAAGTGGCAGCGCTCAAAGCAAACGCCCGGTCGCTCACCCGCACTGCTGTCAGTCAAGTGGCAGCGCTCAAAGCAAACGCCCGGTCGCATACCCGCACTGCTGTCAGTCAAGTGGCAGCGCTCAAAGCAAACGCCCGGTCACATACCCGCACTGCTGTCAGTCAAGTGGCAGCGCTCAAAGCAAACGCCCGGTCACATACCCACACTGCTGTCAGTCAAGTGGCAGCGCTCAAAGCAAACGCCCGGTCACATACCCGCACTGCTGTCAGTCAAGTGGCAGCGCTCAAAGCAATCGCCCGGTCGCTTACCCGCACTGCTGTCAGTCAAGTGGCAGCGCTCAAAGCAAACGCCCGGTCACATACCCGCACTGCTGTCATTCAAGTGGCAGCGCTCAAAGCAATCGCCCGGTCGCTTACCCGCACTGCTGTCAGTCAAGTGGCAGCGCTCAAAGCAATCGCCCGGTCGCTTACCCGCACTGCTGTCAGTCAAGTGGCAGCGCTCAAAGCAAACGCCCGATCACATACCCGCACTGCTGTCAGTCAAGTGGCAGCGCTCAAAGCAAACGGCTGGTTTCATACCCGCACTGCTGTCAGTCAAGTGGCAGCGCTCAAAGCAAACGCCCGGTCACATACCCGCACTGCTGTCAGTCAAGTGGCAGCGCTCAAAGCAATCGCCCGGTCGCTTACCCGCACTGCTGTCAGTCAAGTGGCAGCGCTCAAAGCAATCGCCCGGTCGCTTACCCGCACTGCTGTCAGTCAAGTGGCAGCGCTCAAAGCAAACGCCCGGTCACATACCCGCACTGCTGTCATTCAAGTGGCAGCGCTCAAAGCAATCGCCCGGTCGCTTACCCGCACTGCTGTCAGTCAAGTGGCAGCGCTCAAAGCAATCGCCCGGTCGCTTACCCGCACTGCTGTCAGTCAAGTGGCAGCGCTCAAAGCAAACGCCCGATCACATACCCGCACTGCTGTCAGTCAAGTGGCAGCGCTCAAAGCAAACGGCTGGTTTCATACCCGCACTGCTGTCAGTCAAGTGGCAGCGCTCAAAGCAAACGCCCGGTCACATACCCGCACTGCTGTCAGTCAAGTGGCAGCGCTCAAAGCAATCGCCCGGTCGCTTACCCGCACTGCTGTCAGTCAAGTGGCAGCGCTCAAAGCAATCGCCCGGTCGCTTACCCGCACTGCTGTCAGTCAAGTGGCAGCGCTCAAAGCAATCGCCCGGTCGCTTACCCGCACTGCTGTCAGTCAAGTGGCAGCGCTCAAAGCAATCGCCCGGTCGCTTACCCGCACTGCTGTCAGTCAAGTGGCAGCGCTCAAAGCAAACGCCCGGTCACATACCCGCACTGCTGTCAGTCAAGTGGCAGCGCTCAAAGCAAACGCCCGGTCACATACCCGCACTGCTGTCAGTCAAGTGGCAGCGCTCAAAGCAAACGCCCGGTCACATACCCGCACTGCTGTCAGTCAAGTGGCAGCGCTCAAAGCAAACGCATCGATTTTTGGTGGAATTTTAAAATTGTTTGGATTACAAAAGCATTCCGCGCGACTATTTACGTTACTTTTTCTGTTTTTGAAGTAGTTTCTTGTTTTTGTGTTTTTAGTGCTTTTTATTTATATTTTTCATTAAGACTAAGTGGCAATTATTACATTGATCTCCCCCAGGGGCTCACATCTAGTGGGACGTGGGTTGGCGACCACGGGGCCCAAGCTGAATCCGCCATTGCCTCCACTTACGTGTGCCGGGCTCCTCTCCGTCTTCTTTCCTGTCGACCTCACTTGGACAACACTTGTTCTCTTCCGACACCGACGGTATTAGGGTATCCGAGGCCTAGGGAGTCTCTTTTCCCGCCTTAATTGACCCTTGTCTCATCTTTTCTGATACCCTCCTTCTGCGAGGGGTCAGCCTTCTTTTTCTTTTCATGTTATCTCCTGCCTTCTGCTCAAGGCCCTCAATGAGGCGGGGAGTGTGTATCCCCACCACTTCTGGTGCACCCTGGATAGTGCTGGTGAGGGATTCCTGAGCAGGGTCCAGTTTCCCCTTTTATCCATTACCTGTGGGACGGACCCTCTCCTCTTGAAATTTCCTATCTGCCTTTTATGGCTCTCCTTCCTTCTAAGTCCCTCTACCCGCATTCTTCGAGGGTTGTGGGCATTTCTTTTCCTCCTGTCCTTTATTTGCCTCATCTCATTTTTCACTATCACCCAAACCATTTGGGGCCGATAACCTAGATATTTGTATCAGTATTTTTTATTTTTTCAAACATATGTAAATATAAGCTTAACTTGAATACCATTATTATTGTTTATCCCAAAATTGTGTCTCATATAAACCTTTAACCCTAATAAATAATGTATGTATGTCTACCCCTTATTATTCCCGTTTTGCAACGGGGGTCGGGATGAGATGGTTTTTACGGCCGGATGCCCTACCTGACGCCTGAGAGGAGTTAATGAGAGATGAAATGAATGATGGTGAATGAAACT
This sequence comes from Meconema thalassinum, assembly GCA_946902985.2. Lineage (NCBI taxonomy): Eukaryota > Metazoa > Arthropoda > Insecta > Orthoptera > Tettigoniidae > Meconema > Meconema thalassinum. Next base: position 693,632,589 of record OX336391.1, read on the forward strand.
GGGCAAGGATGTGGGAGGAAGCGGCCGTGGCCTGTCAGAAGGTACCGTCCCAGAATTTGCCTGGTGTTGAAAATGGGAAACCACGGAGAACCAATTCAAGGACGGCCGACGGTGGGGCTCGAACCCACGTGTCTACCGAGTCAGCAGAGAGCTTGGTCCCATGATCTAATGCTGTGCTTTAGCCAGCGTAGCCACTACTGTCGGTAATAATAATAATAAATTAAAAATAAATAAGAAATAGTATTTAAAATATCTATTTTAAAATGGATTACAATAGTAATCCGCGCGACCACTATTGTTACTAAATTTCGCACGACTACTGCAGTGTTAAGACGTCTTATAGCAGTGTTCACATAGTTGTCTCTATTTTTAGCCTATTTTCAATTTTGAAAAAATAGGCTTATGAGATCACCTTTTGTCCGTGTGTGTGTGCGTGTGTGTGTGTGTGTGTGAGGTGTGTGTGTGTGTGTGTCCCTAATAAATCTAAACGGCTAGAGCGATTTCAATGAAATTCGGTAAGTTCATAGCACTATTCCGGGCGACCTCGACCGTGCCCTTCAAATTTTGTTACGTCTCACCAATCCAACATGGCGGCTGTGTGAAATAGCTCACCAGCATTCAATATCTCCGAAACTATTACCGATATCACCCTGGATTTTTTTACGGTGATAAAGGGAACTACTAAAAGTTCACCTATGTAACTTTTGAAAAGCTGGTAATAACAAAACCAACATGGCGGCCAAGCGATTTTGCGACTTTTAAATAGACGTTTCTCGCGATTTAACCAACCGAACGCAATAAAACTCGGTACAGTATATGTTTATACGCATTGTAATGCACCGACATTTAGCATCGTTCAATTGTTTACATAACCACAAGATGGCGGAAGTGCGAAATATTTTACCGGCATTCTATAACTCTGAAACTATTAGCGGCATCACCCTGAAATTTTGTACGGAGATAAAGGGAACTACTGAAGTTCATCCACAAGACTTTCAAAAACCGGTTAACTACAAAACGAACATGGTGGCCAAGCGAATTTGAAAATTTTAAATAGACCTTCCTCGCGATTTAATGTTCCAAACGTAATGAAATCTGGTACAGGAAATGGTTATACACATTGTAATGCATTGGTATCTAATTTAGTTGAATTGTTTACATAACCTCAAGATGGCGACTGTGCGAATTTTAAAATTAAGTTTATATTTCATGTGTCGTAATCATGCGATCGAAGTGATAGTTTGAATAATGAACCTACGCAATAATTTTCCTTTAATGGTACATGACTCTATGGCCTCTACATTTAACAATCCAACATGGTGACCATCCGAAATATTTAGACGGCTCTGAATATCTACGAATCTATTATAGCAATCAAACTGATTTTATTATTGTTCATAGGGGCTATAAACTTAAGTTCACCTATAGGACTTTAAATAACCTGGTGATCACAAATCCAACATGGCGGTGACGCGAATTATAAATATTCACATGGTCGTTTCTCGCAATTTAACCATCCGAGTGCAGTAAAACTTGGTGCAGTAAATCCTTATACGAATGTTAATCCACTGGCATCTAATTTATTTCAATTGTTTCCGTAACCACAAGATGGCAGCTGTGCGAAATTTAAAATCTCTTTGTTACTTCTTGTTTCCTAATCATGCGATAGAAGTTTGAATGCTACACGTACACAATAATCTTCATGTAACAGTATATAACTCTAGGACCTACATATTGTTACGTGCCACCCCCTAGTGGCACCTTTGTTAACTGGATTACGGTGGGTATAAAGCACAACACCAATTACTGCTTAAAGAAATAATTAATTTTATTGCAGCCAGAAAAAAATACACTACTCAACAGCAATTATTACCTTACTCCAGTTTCCTTACGTCGAGAATACTTTACCTTTCACTTGTCAACAGACCACAGTTAATTCTCTTCGCTAATGAGTCCGGTCCCGTACGCTAGCAGGAAATAGCTGCACTAGGTCTGTCACTGTACTATACACTGTTTCACAAGCACCACAATCACTTCCTCGCTGACAAGAGAATCAGTTGCACTAGGGGTTTCGCAAGTCACCACACTTCTGTCGCTCAGGATAATCGCTCACACTAGCTCGTAAAACACAACAAAAACCACTGCTTGACAGGTCGCACTTATATAGCAGGCCGGTGACTCAATAAATGCTTCTAGATCCATCCAGGGTTCACGGCTTCTCGAGGTTTCCATCGCTGGTCCAGTCACGAATATTCTGGACTATCCCTTTGTCCTAGTAGCCCTGTTGCATAAGGCGCACGCAATACAGGAGGCAGGCCACAGCCCAGCCCTGGGGCAGTTGTGACTCATGCGGCGAGCGATGATACAAACTCACAGCCGTAACACCACCCCCTTCCTAAAAAAAGGCTGATCTTCCCGATCAATCATTGATCCGTCTGTGTCCCTCCGTAGGCTGCCAGGCGATCTCGGTGCACGATCTTCATCTTCACCCTCGGGCTCCGCTGGATCCTGTAGACGACATCGTTGATCCGTTTCACGACTCGGTACGGGCCCTCCCAGGACTTCTGCAGTTTGGGTGACAGGCCTTTCTTCCGAAATGGGTTGAAGAGCCAGACCAGGTCGTCCTCGTGGAATCCGCCGGCATCCGTCTGCTGGTCGTATCGGGTCTTCATTCGGTCGGTCTCGATCCGCAGCTTCCTCCTCGCGAATGCGTGTACGTCCTCCAGTTGGTCGACCAGTTCTTGACAATACTGGCTTACCGGGATCGGATCATTCCCAGGTCGGCCGAAGGCAAGATTACAGGTAGACGGAGCTCCCTCCCAAACATGGCCCGGGCTGGTGTGCACCCGGTGGCTTCATGCACGGCGGCGCGGTAGGCCAGGAGAAATAGAGGAAGATGCTTGTCCCAATCCCTCTGGTGCTCGCTGACGACTATTCGGAGATGGTTCTCGATGGTGCGATTGAATCGCTCTACCATCCCGTCGGACTGAGGGTGTAGCGGCGTTGTCTTTGTCTTCCGGATTCCCAGCAGCTGGCATAGGTTCTGGAACACCTGTGACTCGAAGTTCCTCCCTTGGTCGGAGTGCAGCTCCAGGGGTACTCCGTACCGGCTGACGAATTCCTTCACCAGGGTCTCTGCAATAGTCGCGGCTTCTTGGTTAGGGAGCGCATACGCCTCGGGCCATTTGGTAAAGTAGTCGCTGACGACTAATATGTAGCGGTTCCCTGCCTCGCTTAACGGGAATGGCCCAGCAACATCGATGGCCACTCTCTCCATGGGGCCGCCCACGTTGTAGGTCTTCAGTGGACCCCGTCGCCTTCGTCCTGGGCCCTTGCTGGCTGCGCAATCGTGGCACCTCGCGCAGTAGTTCTCCACCTCTGTTCGGCATCCGATCCAGTAGAACCGCTCTCTCAGCTTCTCCAGGGTCTTCTTTATCCCTAGATGTCCACCAGATGATCCTCCATGAACTTCCTTCAGGACTTCCTCCGTCATAGCCTTTGGAACGACGACTTGTTCCCGAGATGTCTTCCCGTCGGTGCTCTCCCAGGTACGGCAGATGAGGCCATCCCTTACAATCAGCGAGTCCCACTGTGCCCAGTAGGACTTAAACTTCGGGCTGCAGTCACTCACAATGTTCCACCCGGGTCTGGGGACACAGGCCCTCTTCCATTCGGCTATCAGTCCCAGGTCATCATCTTCTGCTTGTGCCTGCGTGAAAGATTCGCGGCTCGAGTTCCCTTGAAGTTCCACAGTAGTCCGTCGGCACAGTATCCCGGTATTCTCCTCCCTTCGGGCACAGAAGGTGCAGTCTTCGGGGCACGGTTTTCGTGACAGGGCGTCGGCGTTAGAATGCAGTTGGCCTTTCCTGTGCTGAATCTCAAAGTTGTACTGTTGAAGCCTCTCTAACCACCGCGCGAGTTGACCCTCGGGCTGCTTGAAGTTCAGGAGCCACCGCAGGGATGCATGGTCGGTCCTGATGAGAAATTCTTGCCCGTACAGGTACTTGTGGAAGTGTTCAATGGTCTTCACGATGGCGAGCAGCTCCTTCCTGGTGACGCAGTAGTTCCTTTCTGGCTTTGACAAGGCCTTGCTGAAGTAGGCCACTACTCTCTCCTCGCCGTCCACTACCTGCGACAGGATTCCCCCTATGCCAAAGTCGCTGGCATCGGTATCGACGATGTACCTTGTTCCAGGTCTGGGGTAGGCCAGAATAGGCGCGGTGCCCAGAGCCTGCTTGAGTTGTTCGAAGGCATTCTGCTGTCCACGTGAAGAGTTGGTCCTTCTCAGTCAGTCGATGTAAAGGTTTGGCGATGTCGGCGAATCCCCTCACGAAGCGACGGTAATAAGTGCAGAGTCCCAGGAAGCTTCGTAGTTGGGACTTGTCCTTCGGAACTGGCCACTCCCTCACAGCTGCGGTCTTCTCTGGGTCGGTGCGCACCCCTTCCTCGGAGACGATATGCCCAAGGTACTGGACCCGCTTCTGGAAGAGTTGACACTTCTTGGGGCTCAACTTCAGCTGGGCAGCCCGTAGCTTCAACAAGATCTCCTTCAGGTTGCTGTAGTGCTCCTCGAAGCTTCTCCCCAGAACGATGACGTCGTCTAGGTAGACCAGGCAGGTCTTCCAGTGTAGTCCCCTCAGAATGGACTCCATTAGCCTTTCGAAGGTCGCAGGGGCGTTGCACAGACCGAATGGCATGACGGTGAACTGCCAGAGCCCGCTGCCCACAGAGAACGCCGTTTTCTCGCGGTCCTTGGGGTGGACCTCCACCTGCCAGTAGCCACTCTTCAAATCCAAGGTGGAGAACCACCTTGACCATGATATGGTATCCAGCGTGTCGTCGATCCGGGGTAGAGGGTAGCTGTCCTTTTTCGTGACGTCGTTCACCCGCCTGTAGTCCACGCAGAACCTGGTGGAACCGTCCTTCTTCTTCACAAGCACGACCGGAGAACTCCAAGGACTATGTGATGGCTCGATCACCCCTTGCTCCTTCATCTCTTCTACCATCCGGTCGACTTCGGCTTGCTTGGCGAGCGGGACACGTCGGAATGGGGCCCTAATCGGTGCGCTGTCCCCAACGTCGATTCTGTGCTGGACCAAGCTTGTCCTGCCGAAGTCTTTGCTCCCCACGGAGAAGACATCCTGGAATTCGCGTAGCAGGTCCTGAAGTTGGCGTGATTGTTCCTCGTCTAAATGGTCCTGGGATCCTTGGTACAGCTTCTGTAGTTCTTCTGGCAGTGTGCGTCTTCTTCGGTTGTCCGTCTGCAGGTGTCCGTCTGTCGTATCTGTGATGCGGGCAATCCAGGTAACGGGTTCGCAGACTCCTAGGTTGGTGTCCCGGTGAACCGTAATGTCGTAGTCGTTCAGGATGGACAGGCGGACGTACGTCCGAGTCGTCGTGTTGATGAGAGTCTTGGCTACTAACAATCCTTTTGTCTGGATGTCCTCATATTTTGGCTCGATGACAGCCGCCACTCCCTCAGCAGTTCCGTCGACAATTACGGCAGCGCTGACCTCCGTCCTGGCGGGAACGATGACGTCTTCTCTCAGCCTTAATCGTCGTGCGGTGATGGACTCGTGCGCAGGTTGCAAAGCAAGTTCCTCACCTCCGAAGTGCAGAGTGTTGGTACTCAGATCCAAGATGATGTTGTTCTGGTCCAGGAAGTCCAGTCCGATGATCACTTCATTTGATACGTCAGCCACAAGCACTGGATGCTTTATCGCCCGTCGACCAATGACGAACTCCAGTGATGCTTCGCCAAGTACCGGTGCCGTCTCTCCGGTCGCGGTTATTAGCTGGAGGTTCCTTTGTGTGGGTTGAACTCTCCTCTTCGGGATCACGGTGGGACTGACGATGGTCCTCGATGCTCCCGTGTCGATTAGCATGGACCAGCTCTCTCCGTTGACGACTCCGTCGACCATCAGGCTGCTATTGTCCCTCCGTAACTTCGTCACACGAACCTGGACTGCCGGGGCTTGACGACTGTCACAAGCCAACCTTTGCCCCCCAAGGCTGGCTAATACTCGTTTCCTTGGGTCGCGCGGTTTTCAGACGACTGATTTCCCGTCGGATACCCTCGGCGGTGGCGATCACCGCAGTCCTTGCTCAGGTGGCCTTTCTTACCGCAGGTCCAGCAGGTCGGAAGTCCTCTTCCGGGCCGCCTCTCCGGTTGCCTTCCGGCTGTGTCGTTGCTGGTGGTGCCGCGACTATCGAAGAATCGGCTTAGCGCCTCCATTAATTCGTCGGCCAGGGGCTTGGTCTCGTTGGTTTTTACTGGTTCGTCGACGTCCACTTGACGCAACCGCGCGTGCATTCTGGATGCCTTTTTGCCGTCTCTAACTCAAGTGCGTGGCTCAGCGCATCTGCCAGGGTCTAATTGCGCGCGGGACGCAGCGCCTGTTGAGTGTCCGAGTCCCGTAGCCCGTCAGTGAAAGTCTGCGTCGCTATCTGCTCCAGAAAGTCGGCCGGCGCTGTTGGGTAGGCGAGCCTTACGAGGCGTGCGATGTCCATCTCGAACTCCTGCAGGGTTTCCGCGTTCTTCTGTACCCGGGTCCGGAGCTGCATCTGATAGGCCTGCTGAAGATGGCTATCTCCATATCGGGACTCCATATGGGCGATCAGGGAAGCGTAGTCCTGGGATCCAGTCGGGATGGCCTGAAGGACGTTAAGGGCGTCACCTCTCAGCGCTACAATGAGAGCTGTAGCCTTTTCTGTGTTGTTCCAGTTATTTATGGAACAGGCCGCCTCGAACTGACGTAAGTAGGTGCTCCACGGGACCTTTCCGTCAAAGGTTGGGGGCGTCACTCTGCTATGTCCCGTTCCTGATATTCCGGGTGTAACGGTGGGCGGGCGTTGGCGCAGCTCGGCAACTTCCTCTCGTAGAGCGTTGAATTTCTCTTCCACCCCCGTCAGTGGGCGTTGGCGCAGCTCGGCAACTTCCTTTTGTAAGGCGTTGAATTTCTCCTCCACCTCCATCAGCGGGCGTTGGCACAGCTCGGCAACTTCCACTTGTAAGGCGTTGAATTTCTCCTCCACCCCCATCAGCGGTCGTTGGCACAGCTCGGCAACTTCCACTTGCAAGGCGTTGAATTTTTCCTCCACCCCCATCAGCGGGCGTTGGCGCAGCTCGGCAACTTCCACTTGTAAGGCGTCGAACTTCTTTTCCACTACCGTGACTTCCTCACGCAGACCCAGTTCTAATTTCTTCAGGTCCTGTGTCAACTTATTCTGACCGTCTTCCATCTTCTTCTGGCCGTCCTCTATCCTCTTCAGGTCCTCCGCTAGCTTATTTTGACCGTCTTCCATCTTCTTCTGGCCGTCTTCTAGTTTGGCAGTTAGGTCCTCGGCTAACTTCTTCTGGCCGTCTTCTAGTTTGGCAGTTAGGTCCTCGGCTAACTTCTTCTGGCCGTCTTCTAGTTTGGCAGTTAGGTCCTTGGTTAAATTCTTCTGGCCGTCCTCCATCTTGGTTTCCATGCCATTTAACGTTTCTAGCAATGCTGCCAATTTCTCCTCCATTTTAGTTGTTTGTCTTGCAAAGGGCATGCACTCACAGGAAAATTAGAGAAAATGACCTGCTCGGGTTTTGAAACCAGGACCGTCAGGTGTTGTGCTTGAGTTCGTAATTCCGCTTCTGACACCAGTTGTTACGTGCCCCCCCCCCCCCCTAGTGGCACCTTTGTTAACTGGATTACGGTGGGTATAAAGCACAACACCAATTACTGCTTAAAGAAATAATTAATTTTATTGCAGCCAGAAAAAATACACTACTCAACAGCAATTATTACCTTACTCCAGTTTCCTCACGTCGAGAATACTTTCCCTTTCACTTGTCAACAGACCACAGTTAATCCTCTTCGCTAATGAGTCCGGTCCCGTACGCTAGCTGGAAATAGCTGCACTAGGTCTGTCACTGTACTATACACTGTTTCACAAGCACCACAATCACTTCCTCGCTGTCAAGAGAATCAGCTGCACTAGGGGTTTCGCAAGTCACCACACTTCTGTCGCTCAGGATAATCGCTCACACTAGCTCGTAAAACACAACAACAACCACTGCTTGACAGGTCGCACTTATATAGCAGGCCGGTGACTCAATAAATGCTTCTAGATCCATCCAGGGTTCACGGCTTCTCGAGGTTTCCATCGCTGGTCCAGTCACGAATATTCTGGACTATCCCTTTGTCCTAGTAGCCCTGTTGCATAAGGCGCACGCAATACAGGAGGCAGGCCACAGCCCAGCCCTGGGGCAGTTGTGACTCATGCGGCGAGCGATGACACAAACTCACAGCCGTAACAATATGTAAAATCCAACATGGCGACCATCCGAAATATTTAGTCTGTTCTCAATATCTACGAATCTATTACAGCAATCAAACTGAAATTTTTGTATGTAGATAGAGGTAATTAACATTAGTAGGATACATGAAAATAGGCTGTATAATTCTTCACGTACTACTTGTTTTTCAAATGTAGCAACTACCTTCTTGATATGAAATAATATTCAAATTATTCAATGATTGGAAGATAAAGTCATCATTGTGGAGTGAAATATACTTACTGTATGATTTTTAATCCCGCACAAATCACCTGAATAATGACAAATGACTTATTCCTGTAGATAGGTCAGTGTGTACAATACTCGTAACAGCATATTAAGGAACAGTATTGCTGTATGAATAATTTACATACATATGATCTCATCCACATCGAGTTAAAGTAAATTAAGCAACGTATAATCCCAGTATAATGTCAAATATGATGCTTGATTCTGAAGACTTTGGGCTTCCTTAGCCTCTTAAGTATTTCGTGAGATAGGAAATAAATTCTCTAAACTCAATCCTTAGTAATCTCTAAAATCCTACAGTGGAATCCAGAGTGATTAGAACTCCTGACAATTATAACAGTATTCAATAACTTTTGCCAGTAAGCACTAAAATGGCTAATACAGGGTCTTTAGATTTGATTGGCAAGGACATTCTCGCTCACGCGCTCCGCCAGTGACGGCTCATTCGTCGGCAATCGTGCGCCCGTATGTACGGCAGAATACGGTGCTTAAAATCAGTATCATGCATTTTTACTCACCATGTTTACAGTAGATGCTGAAAATGTTCCCCATCCGCTGCCAAACATAATCAGCATCTTCTTATCGAGTTTCTGGTTAATCCGGTTAATTTAGCTTCAGTAAGGAAATCTTCACGTCTATTTTTATTGTTTACTGAACCTGTACGTTTGAATCGCAAATTTTATTGTCCGATTTAGAGGAATGGGTCTCCCTGGAAATTTCACTCGAAACATTTGTCTTGTTCTAGCGCACGATTTCCTGCACTTTGTGTACGTATTGTGCAGATAAACACGTTCAAGTAACGAATATTTCACATAAGGCATTACTGCACTTTACACAATCACAATAAAACAACTCGCTAAGAGATTCAAACGTACCGGTTCAGTAAATGATACAAGTAGAAGTAAATGTCGTTATTTCCTTAGTGAAGCTAAATTAACCGGAATAACCGGAAAATTCATAAGTAGATGCCCATTATGTTTGGCAGCAGATGGGGAACATTTTCAGCATTTACTGTAAACATGGTGAGTAAAAATTCATGATACTAACTGTAAGCACCAACTCTGCCGTATAGATAGATAGATAGATAGATAGATTTTTATTAATTCCATTTGATCAAATACATGCATTCAATACATTTTTGATATAGGACACGTCAGAATTTACATGCATAAAATAAAAGAACTAACAGGTATATATTACTAAGATTATAACTATTTATAACTTATTATAATAGCAAATCTTAATAGATACAATCTTATTGCACAACTATTTACACCTCACTCTATTATCATAATATGAAAACTTAATTCTATAAATACAACAACATACAGCTAGGTATTAAAATTAAATTAAAAAAGTAAAATATAGTTATAGATTCCATCACTCCTATACGCTAAAATATTCAACTACTGAGTAAAAACAATGGCACTGCAGATAAGCTTTCAACATTCTATCAAAGGTTTTTATTTTTGGGGCCAGTTTTATATACTGGGGTAGTTTATTGTATAATTTAACTCCAGTGTGAAAAGTTCCTTTTTGATATATGCTTGTGTGTGTGTGTGAAATATGAATGTTTTGATTTTGTCTTGTGTTATGCCTATGAACATCATTGTTTGTTTTAAGAAAAACATCTTTATTCATTAAATTCTTTTTAAAAAACATAATACTTTCAAAGATATATATGCAGGGCAGTGGGAGAATGTTTAAATCTTTAAACAGAGGTCTACATGATTCTCTAGAGTTTACATTTGCCATAATTCTAATCGCTCTCTTTTGTATCCGAAACGTGCTTAGTACATCTGGCGACATACCCCAAAATATGATCCCATATCTTAAGTATGAATGGAAATAAGCAAAATAAGTATTTCTTAATGTGTGCATGCTAGTGCAGGTTTTCAAAATACGTAACGCAAAGCACATCGAGTTCAGTTTAGTATTCAGATATTGTATATGTTTATTCCATTTCAAGTCTTGTTGTATCCATAGTCCTAAAAACTTTATTTCTGATTTATTTTCTATTTGATGACCATTTAATGTTATATTGGGCATCGCAGGATTCCTATTCTGTATAGTGTGGAAATTTAGACATACTGTCTTTTTATAGTTTATTATGAGGCGATTATCTTGTGACCATTTGGTTAACTCTCCTGTAACGGAGTCAGCAGACTGCTGTATGACCTGTTTAGTTTCACCTTTTATTACGAGTGTTGTATCGTCCGCAAACAAAATTTCCTTATGTGAATGAACGTTCTGTGTTATATCATTTATATATAGAAGAAAGAGTAGTGGGCCCAAAACCGATCCCTGGGGTACTCCAAATTCAATAATTCCCTCATTGGACAATGTTTCATTAAGTAATTTGGTTCCATCATCCTTGTGTCTCAAGCTTACTATTTGTTTACGCCTTGTTAAGTAAGACTCTATCCATTTATTAGCTAGACCTCTAACACCGTATTGATTTAGTTTGGTAAGGAGGATTTTATGGTCAACTACATCAAATGCTTTCGATAAATCCAAGAATAGGCCAGTTACATGTTCCTTATTGTCAATTAATTTCAGTATACTATTACTACATTCGTAAATTGCTGTCTGTGTAGATTTTTCCGTTCTAAATCCATGTTGTGAGTTTGATAATATTTTATTTTTTTCTATGAAACTTATCAGTCTCTTATACATAATTTTTTCCACAATTTTTGCAATACCAGTTGGTAAGGTAATAGGACGATAGTTATCTAATTCATCTTTTGAACCGTTTTTGTGCACTGGAATTACTTTTGATAACTTCAAAATATCCGGGTAAGTTCCTGAGAGAATTGAACTGTTTATTAAGTGCGTAAGTGGATTTATTATATTTTCTGCACATTTCTTTAAAATTGCATCAGGGATTCCATCAATGCCAGCACAGAATTTATTTTTTAGCTCTTTTATAACTATTCTTACCTCTTCACTTGTGACATGATTTATAAATAAAGAATCACTGCATATATTTATTTTATTATTAGAATTTAGTGTATTTACCTGTGATTTATTTAATAATTTTTGCGGAATTTCCAGAAAATAGTCATTAAAAGTGTTTGCTATTTCCTCTGGATTATTAATCACTTTATTATTTCTGGTCAGTGTAATGTTCCTTTGTATTTTAGCAGATTTTCCAGTTTCTTTCTTTATTACGGACCACATCGCCCTGTTTTTATTAGATGATTGGGAAATAAAATTATCATTATGCATTTTATTTGCTAGTCTTATTACCTTATTTAATATGCTAGTGTATTTTTTGTAGTATAAATTGAATTCAGGTGTTGTGTGGTATTGTTTATATAATTTGTGTAGAAATTTCTTTCTTTGACATGAATTTATAATCCCTGTTGTTATCCAATTGCTAGTTTTGTTATTTTGAACAGTTCTTCGTTTAAAGGGGAATGCTATTTCAAAATAGTGTTTTAGGGTACTGTTAAATGCATTAAATTTATCATTTACATTTTCTAGTTCATAAATTTCTGACCATGTTTCCTTATTTAATAAGTCATTGAAATATGTAACATTTGATTCAGTGAATGACCTGCACTTTGATTTTACTCCATTATCATTATTATTGATTACTTCGGATACTTCAAAACTCAGTATTTGTCCATGGTGGTCACTAAAACCCGGACAATAGACTTCTATTGAATGGTGATATTTATCTGTATTTATAAAAATTTGATCAGGAGTGGTTTTACTAAATTTTGTTATTCTTGTTGGTGTATTTACTGTAGGTTTCAGTCCATAGGAAATTAGTAACTGGTTTAATAATTCACAATTTCTATCAAGTTTTAAGAAATCCACATTTACATCCCCACAAATTATTATATCGAAATTTACTTTGCTCATGTTATTGAGTAACAATTCTAGTTTATCTATAAATAGAGGAAACTTTCCTGACGGAGAACGGTATACGCATACAATTATTAACTTAAACTGCTGAATTTTTACGGCAGAGAATTCAAAATCCTGTTCCATAATTAGATAATCATAAGCTGTTATCTGTTCATGATCTAAATTATTTCTTAAGAAGATGCAAGTACCACCATGGCTAATATTAGATCTAGAGTATTTACTAGCTTGTATAAACCCTGGGAATTGAATTAATTCGAGTTGTTCCTCTTTCAGCCAATGTTCTGAAATACATAGTGCTGAGATGTCTTTAAGTTCATTTTTAAGCATTAGATTTATGTAATCAATTTTATTATAAAGAGACTGGACATTCTGGTGGTAAATTTTAAATTTGTTACTTTTGCAAGCTTGTGTTGGTGATTTATTTACATTATTATTATCATAATTGTTATTATTATTGTTGCTAGACAAATCCGAAATACCATTGTTGCACTCCGTTAAATTTGACTTTAAAAGATGTGAATGCCAAACCTCACGTTTGGCTTCTTCTACCAGTTTCCCTGCTTCCACTCTAATGATATTACTGTTGAATTATTCTTACCATTTGAATTTACAATTTTGCAGATTTCATCACTAAGATACTCTTTTCCTAATCTATTTAAGTGTAGGCCATGCCGAGTGTGGAACTTCCTGTCTAATTTACTTACATCTACAATTTGGACATTTGGAAAACTCTTACAAATTTTATGAATTTTTCCATTTGTAGCCTCTATTTCTACATTTACACATGACTTGGGAATTAAATCGTGTCTCTGCGGAATATACGCACACGTGGCAGCCGGCAACTGAGCCGTCACTAGCGGAGCGCGTGAGCGAGAATATTCTTGCCAAGCAAATATAATGACCCTGTATTTATACATAAAAAGAGGAAAAATAAACTAACACACGGACACACGGGCACACACACAAACTTTCACAATATAATAATTATTATAATATACAAAGTGATATAAGGATGTTTAGAAACAGACCTACTGTATCTCAATAGTTAATAGTCGTAATGGTGTATCGTTCTACGCATTGAATGCAAACATCTGATATGGAGAGTCATCAGAAATATATTGTAGAATGTCAACAAAGAACCAGTTTGTGATGTAAAAAACCAATGTTCTGAATTCTTTGAATTTGAGAAGCTTTTATAAAAGCAGTAATCCCTTGAGAAGTTTTCAGATTGTGTAAGAATGGAAATAGTTGTTGTCAGAGCAGCTTGTCGACATAATTAGTACACAAACACTGTTTCCTATGTTGTAGTTCTGGCTTTTTAGCATCATCCCAGCAGAGTTCCTATAGGGCATTCCGCATATTAGTTTACCAGTCTAGTGTAGTTTAGGACTCATCACAGCAACAGTAGGTTCACCTTCATAGATTAGTTTCGGGGAGGGAGACTGTTTTGTTTGATGGATCATCATTTTCGCAACATTAAAATAAATAGTTATTTTTTCGTGTGATTAATGGCTTGATATTTATCAGTAACAAGCTGTACACGGAATGCGTCCCAATGCCAAGCAAAAAGAATGTTGGCGTTGTAATTTTATTCATTGAATTTACTTGTGTGCTACCTATTGTAATATCGATTTACTAAGTCAGTAACCTTAGCAGGAGTGTACATAACAACTCAACAAAGTTTCATCGCAATTGATGAATGGTAGGCGATATGACCGCATAAAGGACATACACCCACACACAGTCAGACTATCTCGTAGCATTCATTTTATATACCGTATAGAGATATAGAAAGATAGTTACTGAGTTAACTGACGGGTTCTTTGTTTAGTTTTTGGAGGGCAGAGACTGTCTGTGGATGCCACTGTAGTGTTTAGTAGGATTGTGACCTGATGATGCCCGCTTGACGGGCGAAACATGTCATGTCTTAGTGTTCTCCTACTTCAAGTCCGTAAAAATATACCTTAACCAGATGTAGCCTAATTAATTTCAGGGTATTTTTCGTATATTCCAGTGGGCTAATTAGTATTTTGCGTCGACCAGCCGGCAGAAAGTTATAATAAGGCTTCATCTTCCTTGATGTTAGAAGCTGTACCTCATTGTGTTATGACTAGGGCTCGAATTTTTAGGTGCTGAAAATCTGGAAAATATTTATGTTTTATGTATTAAAAATATCTGAAATATGTGATAAGAAAGTAAAAATATTTAATTATAATTTACTTTATTAATGTGAATATAAACAATATGCAGTCTCACTGACTGCTGAAGCATTACAATACACAACGAGATACATCTTCAGGTTGTCCATCACAATTGACCGACCATTATCGCGAAACACTTCTTCTGAAGGCGAAAAACTGCGGCAATATGTTTCTTGCCCTCGAGGTGTTGTGTAACTTGAGATCGCTGTTCAGCCTTGATTTCTTTTCCACATGGTTGGCAGAACGCCCCCATCAGAAGTAAAATTATCTTTAAATTCTGCAACAGACGATAACTTGTAATAGTTTTTATTTTAGGCATCGCAGAACTGCCTTACACTTCACAGTGCCAGAAATGAAATGCATGTGAGTGACACTGGTTCCAGGTAGCTCTGGCACGTGGTGCAATATGGCTATGGACAAGAAAATCCGCGGCTTCCACAGTGAGTGGCACGGGGCGACAAGTTAAGAATAACACAGTTGCAAGCTGACATACGCTCTGCATGAAGATTTGATAGCTCAAAGGTTCTTCCCCGTTGAAGCAACACAGAACAAAAATGCAATATACTAAAGATCTAGCATACTGATTTTTTTAAATGTAAATATTATGTATTTTTATGTGCCAAAAGTCAAAAGCAGAAACGTATGTATTTATAGATAAAATGTATAAAATATGTATTTACATAAAAAATATTTATTTACCTAAAAATTCGAGCCCTAGTTATGACGCTATGGCCGGAGTGCGCACGGGTTGAAACATTCACACAACTGTTTTATGAAGTCAGGAGCACTGTTTAACAAATAGCTGCGAGCATTTCAATCAATTAAAGCCCTGTTTGAAACGTCATGATTGTTTTGATATAATTCATGCAAAGGGAGGGATTTCAACATTTTGCTGTGTTTTTCCACATTCTCAGAGTGCAGAAACAATGCCAGAAATCACCTGATGAATCAGTCAAGAACAAAATCATCCTCAGTGAAGTGAAAATGTTCGATAAGACTGTTGGATATGGTTGGAAATGAAAGGTAAATTACTGTCGTTGTAGGAATTCTCTGGTTGGTTGGTTCTTAAGTTTAGGGGCTGCGACAACGCAGTCTTGTAGCCCCGTGTACTTTGGGTGTGTGTAGAATCTGCCTGATAACCGGTGTTAATTGTGATGACTATATTAGTGTGTGTTATCTGCTTTCTTTTTATTCAAGTAAGGACTGCAGACTTTTGAATTTATCAAATAATTCCTACCGTTGCCGCCAAACGACACCGTTAATGACTACTAATTCAGAACTTAGCTACCAGACGCCACCGCAGTCGGCTCTTGGTAACGAACGTAGGAACCTAAGAGCGTTGTTTACATTCTTAACCTATACAATTTAGCTTCACACAGGTGTAATTAGTGGTAGGTTCTTTAACATGCCATAAATCTATGACATGGGACCGCCGGCTTTACTTCCCTTCCGAAGGAAGGCATACTGAAGGATTTTAACGCTCTTAAAAAATCCGACGACTTCGGCCGGGCTTGAATCAGCGATCTTGGGGATAGAAGCTCTGTTGCATGCTTTTATTATCGCATTGGAAGCCATTTTTCAGTGTTTCCTGAGTGATCGAAATTTAATGATTTTCAGTCAACACGACTGTACCCAATTGTAATGCGTCATTCCCTAATCCTGAAAATAATTTACATAAGATAATATATTGGCTTTCACGGCCAGTAAATTAAAAATCAGCAATTTTTCTAGGTTTATGCCATTTCTTGTGTGGGGTTTCGCTGAGGACACCATGCTGGCTCATCAGCCAGCCTTTATTGAGAGGTGAAAGGCTGCTTGAGCTTTTAGCTCTCGCAGGATAGAGGCGCACGTGCGCTTCATAAGAAGAGAGGTAGTCCGCAGTTCGCTACTCCTGTGGGGGTCCGGGCGCAGACACCAAGAGCCCGCTGATGAGTCCGTGGCAAAACCTCACACAAGACACGGCATAATCCTAGAAAAATAGCTGAGTTTTAATTTACATGAGATTAATAAATACACTTGGATGACCAGTTTGGATCGTCAAGTGATCATCATCAGATCCTTTACACTTACGCTATTATATCCATGTCTAAAAGTATGAGTTATAGTAGGCTACTGTATTTACAATAACAGTATACACTTATCTAGTTGCAATAGTGATTAAACTAGTGAAGATGTGTGATTTTTGTTAAGACTGTGATAGTGGTGATTGACCTACAAGTTTGCTTGCTTAGTGTGATTATGTGATTGTTACTAAATGCTCAGGTTATTTTGCATTGTGCACTTAGCTGTTTGAGCGATGAGTGGTGCGTTCCTGTGCCGCTGACTGCACTCAACTGTACAGGATTTCCTGTCTTGTTACGTTATCTCTTATCTTCCTTGGCCTTTCTCCCACATTCCTGTCAGTGTTCGTTGAGCATTGTAACATTGTAACATATGTAACATATGTTTCCTGCCAAAGTCTAGAACATCTTAATATGATGTATGTTTCTGTATACTGGGCATCTTCAACTATTAAAGGTAATTTCTCATTATCGCCACGCGTAAGCTAAACAGCCCTCTTCAAGCCCAAACGGTTTAATGAGAATGTTCTAATACTGCTGTTAATGCCGGCGTCGGTCTATTGAAGATATGGTACATGATAGATCCTGATCCAGCGACATGTTTCCTAATGTTGCTTCCTTATGTAGATTGGCTGCAACGTAGTGTTTTTTCTCGTTTCTCACGGGGTGAGAAGGGTGAGTTCTCCATGAATGTGTGTTCATTCATATTATTAGTGTTGTTTGTTATAGCTATGTATATCTCCATTGCTACCTTTATATCGGAGGTCTTCTTTTCAGTTCGTGATACAGTAGGCATATATGATTTTTAAGTCGGTATCATTGCTATTGAAGCTGTTTCCAGCGTCGAACATGTGTTCGCATACGGTCGAGTGTGTCCCGTATTTTATCGCACATCTGTGTTCTTTGAACCGCAAGTCCATTCTTCTACCACTTTGGCCAATATAATTTGCTTGATACCCTGTATCTTAGCACGTTATAGAATATACAATCCACTTGACATTGAATACGGATCTTGTTTATTTAAATTACTGTTCTGCAGACGCATTCCGGTTGTGTTGTTTTTGAGAATGCTATTTAATGCCTTGTTTCTTGAATAAATTTCTGATTTTACGTAATTAAAACGCGCGAATTTGTTCTCTTTATTGTCCGGCGTTTGAATTCTTTTATTTTTATGCCTGGCTACAATTTGATCTATTTTTCTAAATGGAAAATTATTTTCTTTAGCAATTTGTTTTATTGTTCTGATTTCCTTATTGTGATTATCTTTAGACATGGGTATGTTTAAAGCCCTATGGACCACTGATTTGTGCGTACTGGGATGGTTGGTCTGATTGTCAATATTGCACGTCATTTTTGTGTGGGTTTCCGTGAGGTGAGGAGGTTCCAATCACCTCGCCGGCAACCTTGAAGATGGTCTTCTGTGGTTTCCCATCTTTACGTTCGATGGTTATATCGAGATAAGTTATTTTCCGATCCGTTTCGGGTTCCTTCGTGAATTTAAACGAGAGGTGTCGGCTATTTGTTTCTTCACTTGTTAATTTAGTGTCGTCTCTTTTCCACTATGTGCGTTAAAGGAAACCGAAAACATATTAACCAAAGCCGAAAAACCAAAATTAATAAACATGAACCAGAAACTACCAATAATGCACAAAACTGAATGCCCAATAAGACCAATGGTTAATTGCAGAAACGCGCGAAATTACAAAATCAGTAAGAAATTATTGAAAACATAACACCGAAGCCTTTCCATCGACAAAACAATTCAGTAAAGAGCACATGATACCAGGTGAGTTAGCCGTGGTCGCTACGGCGTGGCTGTCGGCAGTCGCTCACAACCGTGAGGTGAGGAGGATCCAATTACCTCGCCGGCAACCTTGAAGATGTTCTTCTGTGGTTTCCCATCTTCCTTCCAGGCAAATGCCGGGGTTGGTCCCTAACTATAGGCCACAGCCGCTACTTTCCAATTCCTCGTCCTTACATTCGCACTTTCCTCCCCAGACAACACTCCACGCGCGACGGTACTTGTAGCTCACCCCATGGGTGTCCGCATAGAAGCAGCTACAAACTGGCGAACCGGACATGCCCTCGGACACTCCCGGCACTAAAAGCCATACGGTAAATAAAAATATAAAATTGGGTGTGTGCAACTACGATGCGCGACGATATTTGATCGTGACAACGTATTCTCGGACTGGTTTGTATGAACTGTCGCTCTTGTGAAATCTCAGCTTCGTATATTTTTAATTATATATTTTGCGAAACGTAAAGTTCACAGGCGAAATGAAGAAAAGCACTTCCAGGGAAACTCCAAACACAACCACTCTTCTCTGAAATGTTAACTCATCACGACTCGACAGTTTGCTGCTGGCTGTATCTGGGGTAATAGGCTCGCCCGCTAGCCAGACTGTAACTGGAGTGATAGACTCGCCCCTAGCCAGCTCGTTAACTGTCGCCTCAGTATTTGAATGGAGATTGTTGCAAGAAATGAAAACGTAAAAACACTTATTGTGGGCGATGTATTGAAGATAGACATATGCTCTCGCGGACTTTTCTGTAGAACGTTTCATGCTGAACAATTGTTACACTCATAGTATAAAGATATTCTTAACGGTTTGCCCAGCGTAAGCTTAAAGTGCACACGGACGCCATGTGTTCATTCGTACTATTTCACTGAAGTCGTTACTGCTCAGCTTCTTTTGATTATAAATAAATTATTTTCTACAGAAACCTTTCTTGAGATATCCATTACAGAATGGTGAAAAACCACATCAAAATCCATCCAGAGGTTCATCCCTGACATCCTAAAACGACAGTAGCGACAATCAAGCGCAGCAACAGAAGAGAGAGAGAGAGCGTGTCAGCAGAAGAGAGATAAAACGATATCATCACCTTTCACTGTAACACTTTTCACGAATGTCACAGTATTCCAACAATGTATTTGACGTCGATATGCGGTCAATATATTTTTAAGGGGCTCACACACATCCAATATATGAAACTTCGGTGTCTACAATAGTCAACTTCCTAGGTTAAATCCATCTTTAGACGAGATCAATATTACTTGCCTAGTAAGGCGGTATCTCGAGCTGACCCCCACACGCGTTTACAATTTCTAGAGTTGGAATCGAACCCGGTTATCTAGTATCCACAGTAGCTCCCTTTATTACTTTACTTAGATCCGTCTTTTATCGAACTCATCACAACTACGATCACAACTAAACGGTCTGGGATATTAGATATGACAATCTATCAACAAACTTTTTATAATGCGTAACTTCGCATACACAACAATATTTTAGTTTTCCGTAATTTTTTAATCTTTGAAATCCAATATAATTACCCATAATTATTCTTTAATTAGACATTATATGACTTAGACGCGGTCATTAACGGATTTTACAATGCCCTTCGACATGAACTCTAAGGTGGTTCTGGTCACTTATTATTTCATTTCTAAAGAGCTCAACTCTTTGAATTATTATTATTCATTTCTTTACTTGATACAACTTGTTTGCGGTATGTTCAGATCCGTATTTCATCTTCTACAATATTACACATATTCACTCACCATCTCATTTATATTAGTGCGCTCTTTTCCCATTTTAAGGCTTTCGCGAACTTCCCCCAAAATGTATACACTCATGATTGAAATCTTGTACTTACATCTTATCTGATGGATCTCGAACTTCATGGTTGGACCTTTTCGCCCACATTCTGGGTCTAGTATTCACCCATAACACTCATTTCACAAAACACTTTTTCATTTCTATTACACATATTATATACATTAAATTCTACACTGGGGTGATTTCCCAACAGGATTCAATTACAAATTATACACTGAATAACCCTAAATAAAAGCAATATAAACTTTACACTTCAATCCCAACCTTTTGGCATGTTTTCACTCATGGTTTAAAGATCGTAACACTTCCTAAGGAATGCAGGCCCTGATGACGACTTGTCCCGGTCCTACGTCCCCTCGAGCTGCGGGAAAGTCTCTAATTCCAGCTACCCCTGGTCGCTGTTCACCTCGGTTACTCCTATCAGTGTATCCTTACTCGTTCCGCGTTGGAAAGGCCTTAATAGACTATCGCGTTAGAGTTTGCTCTGAAGTCTTACACTGAATCCACGGATGTATATCGGTCCTAATTCATACTGTACTTCCGAACTACCGTTTTTTCTATGTTCTGATACTCCAAGCACGGATGAATTCAGAATCGTTACTACGTTAGACCCACTTTGGTCTTTGATGATTACTTGAACACTGTTATTGTTTTCGACTTCCTCGATACTGGCGAAATGTTTTTACTTAGTCCGCAGTTTGCCGAACAAATTTCTTGTCGCACAGTAGATATTTTATTCAAGTCCTTGTTAACTTGATAACTTCCGCAGTCTACTATGATAACCCACATTGGTTCCAATTATTAGTTAAGTCTCCCCTAGAGAAGATCTCAAGACAGTATATTGTAACACGTTTCCACGTTCACTGTAGACTGACTATTGTGATGCAGCACTTCTGCACTAGATGTTTGATGATAACTGCGTGTACGTTGCGACTCAGCGTGACAGTACGAGGTCTCATGTAAACTGCATGATTGTTGCAGTTCGAGCTCACTATTTATTCATTTCCGAATAAAATTAAGTCACGCCCTCCATCTTGAAATTATTTTCTAAACTAATTGCTCTACGATCTTAGAAAAAATATGTCCAGAACCCTTATGGTCTCAACGCCTCAAAAATGTACATATTTTAGAGAATCGATCGTAGCAAATGTTTATATTAATTCCTAAATGCTCCCTGATTGTGTGGGTGGCATGAAAATTTCCTCAGGCGTCACGAGCCCTCTTACAATGACGTAGTGCTGACATTGTGCTTCTTTCCTGTACGTTAATTACTTAAATTTTCTCTCGGATAAATCCTTATTTCCAAAATAATTCATATTGCCATGCTCTTTTGTTTATAATTTTGCATAGATCCAGATTTCGCACAGATGTCACCATACTGTGTACTCTTCCGAATGCAACAACGTTAGTTAAAGTGCCGACGTGGCTAGGCTAGGGGAATTCCCTTCCTCGCTCTTGCCTCCTGAGCTCGCTCACTTATCAAATATATGGGTACGACGCACAGGTCCCACGTGCGTGTTGCTCGTATTATGGCTCATCTTTGCAGCTGCTTAATTACGTCTCGTTGCGACATCTGGTCTCTCTTTCACTGGAGATCTGGTCATGTAGTATAATTCCTTCTAAACACATATCTTTTCTTCCCTAAAATCAAGGATTCGAACTTGTACCGATCCCAATAAGGGTTCAGTAACAAACGAAGAGGTATTAAGACGAGTGGGAGAGATTTTACTGGCGACTGCTAATGAAGAGAAGAGATAGGTTGGTAGGACGCATGTTAAGACACCCAGGAATAGCAGGCTTAGTTATGGAAGGAAGGGTCGAGGACAAGAACTGTAGGAGTAGACCAAGGTTAGAATATGTTAAACAGATTGTCTCAGATGTAGGGTGTAGTGGCTATGTAGAGATGAGACGACTAGCTCAGGATATGGAGGCATGGAGAGCTGCATTTAACCAGTCAAAAGACTGAAGACTCAAACAACAACAACAACAACAACACTCCCGTAAATTCGCTAAGGAACCCTAAACCGATCGGAAAATAAATTATCTCGAAAGAACAAACAAGAATAATTCATTGACTGCTATTGGAATACCTTTTTCGTGAAACTAGTTTCTTCATTATTTTATTTTGATCCTTTTTCTCTCGTGATCGCCGACGTTTCTTCTTTGTAACGCCATTGCTTCTCCTCTTGTTCCAATGAAGATATAAGTGTTTTATTCAGATAAATACTCTTTGGTGGCAGAATCTTGCAGATAGTTGTCACGGAACGTCAAACAATAGCATCAGTAACAGCAATGACCCGTTTCCCAAATTTGAACTTCTGATATATTTTCTCCATTTCTACAATTTTTCTAAGCCATTTTGATGAATGTTTAATGAGACCACTACAAGATAAACTTCTAACCCAAGACCATGCACAGTAGGAATGGAAGTCATCGGTCTCGATCTTATGCGTGCGCTTGCCAAGATCAGGAAATTCTTTTGGTGTTTCTTTGCAAGGAAACCAGTGATTTACTTCAGGTCATCCTTCACTGAAAAAATAATTGAGAGGGCTGTCATTACACTTTCAAAGAAATTTGTCAAAGATCTTTGATAAAAGATATGACAGAGTAATAGTGAAATCTTATATATATAAAAGGATGTTCGTTTGTTCGTCTTTTATGCGTTCACAAACCATTCATCCGATTGCGATCAAATTTTGGTGAGTTGTTGTGCACACTTCCGAAATCATGATAGGCATAGTTAATCCAATGTACAATAGACAGCGCGTGAGTAGTTTAAACAAATGCGTGTTGGCGATGCGCTCATACACAATTCATCCGATTGCGATCAAATTTTGGTGAGTTGTTACGCACAGTCCCGGAAAAGTTATAAAGGTAGTAAATCCAATTTACAATAGATGGCGCGCGAGTAGCTTCAACAAAATGGCGTGCGTTTGTTTCAAGAAAGTCCCACATGCGTTCATATACCATTAATCCCATTGCGATGAAACGTGGGTGAGATGTTCTGTACACTTCAGGTAAGGTCTCTGGCTGAGTAAATCCACTTAACAATTGGTAGTGCACGAGTAGATTCAACAAATGAGCGACGAGGGGCGAAGCGTTTCAACAAAGTCCTGTATGCGTTCACATACCATTCGTCCGATAGCGATGAAACTTGGGTGAGGGGTTGTGTATACTACATACAAGGTTTCTGGCTTAGTTAATCCATGTTATAATAGGAAGCGCACGAGTTGATTCAACAAATGAGCGACGACGCGCGAAGCGTTTCAACAAAGTCCCGTGTGTGTTCATATACCATTCATGTGATGGTGATAAAACTTTGGTGAGTTGAGTACAGTCCTGCGTAGGTGTATGAATTAGTAAATCCGATTTTCAATGGGTAGCACAGAAGTAGATTCAACAAATGAGTGACGGCGCGCGAATCGTTTATACAAAATCTCGTATGCGTTCATATGCCATTCATTTCATTACGATGAAACTTTGGTGAGTTGTTGAGCACGCTCCCATGATTAATTTTTTGAGAGAGTAAATCAATTTTACAATAGTTTAGAGGTGGTTAACGGAAAAAGAAAAAATATTGGGAATCCAAAAGCACTTCAACAAACATAGTTACAACGCCTATAAAATTTCTTATATAAAATGTATGAGAAACATATTGGGATCAGAATTTGACAGAGCATTGGAAGACTCGAGCAGGAACAAAGCACCAGGCATAGATGATATACCGATTGGCTTGCATAGGTGATGAAGGTCTGATCAGGTTATTTCACTTGGTATGAAATGAGACAGGTGAGTTGCCCTCTGATTTCAAGGAGAATGTTATCATCCCTATACCAAAGAAAGTAGGAGCTAACAGATGTGAAGATTACCGTACAATCAGCTTGATTACTCATGCTTTAAAGATCCTGTCTAGGATAATTTACAAGAGGATGGAAATCCAGATAGAAACGGAGTTGGGTGAAGACCAGTTTGGTTTCAGGAGAAGAGTAGGAACGAGGGAAGCTGTACTAAGTCTTAGGCTGATTTTAGAAGGTAGAATAAGGAAAGACAAGAGAACGTTCATGGCTTTTGTAGACTTAGAAAAGGCTTTTGATAACGATGATTAGACTAAATTGTTTGACATTTTGGAAACGATTGTAATAAAGTACAGGGATAAGAGTTTGATGTACAATCTCTACAGAAACCAGACAGCAGTCATTCGAGCTGAAGGACATGAGAGGGAAGCTGGTATTCAGAAAGGTGTAAGGCAAGGCTGCAAATTAACACCCATACTTTTCAATCTTTACATTGAACAAGCAATGCAGGGAATTGGAGAAAGATGTAAAGTGGAAGTGAAGATTCAAGGAGAAATAATTTCAACTCTGAGATTTGCTGATGACTTCGTCATCTTGGCCGACACGCCTGAGGATTTGAATGTGTTTTTGAATGATATAGACTCCGTCTTGAGGAAAGAATTCATGATGAGAATGAATAAATGTAAAACAAAAATATTGGAATGCAGCCGAAATAAATCAGAAACAGCTATGGACATCAAATTGGCAGGTGAAAAACTAAAGGAAGTAGGAGACTTCTGTTACTTAGGAAGCAAAATAACCAGTGATGGACGAAGCAAAGAGGATATAAAAAGTAGGTTGGCTCAGGCAAAGAAAGCATTTCTACAGAAAACAAATCTGTTGACATCGAATATAGATTTAGGTATTAGAAAGTAATTTCTGAAAGCCTTTGTCAGGAGCGTGGCGCTCTATGGCAGTGAAACTTGGGTGCTACAGAAATGAGGAGAATTGAAGCGTTTGAAATGTGGTTTTACAGGAGAATGATGAAGATCAGATGGGTACATAGGGTAACAAACGAAGAGGTAATAAGGCGATGGGAGAGGAAATATGTTCTGGCGACTGTAAATAAAGAGAAGAGATAGGTTGGTAGGACACATACTAAGACACCCAGGAATAGCAAGCTTAGTTATGGAAGGAAGGGTAGAGGACAAGAGCTGTAGGGGTAGACCAAGGTTAGGATATGTTATACAGATTGCCTCGGATGTAGGGTGTGGTAGCTATGTAGAGATGAAACGATTAGCTCAGGACAGTGAGGCATGGACGGCTGCATCAAACCAGTCAAAAGACTGAAGACTCGAGCAACAACATGAACAACATGTTAATTTGATAAAAGATTCAAACCTAAATGGCGGATCATAACAGATTGAATATTACTGCAACAAAGATACTCATATCACAGTGTGAAATGTTACATAATAAATTGTGTATAAATGTAAAAATATAAATAAAAGATATAAAGTGTAGATAAAATTGGCAGAGGCCAAGGTCGCACTTTACAGGACATTAAGAAGAATTAAATAGTTAAGTAGGCTGAAAAGAGACGTGAATGATAGTGTATTTCCGTTTATTTTTTCCGTTATGGTTTTACCCCCTAGGGTTGGCTCTTCCCACGGACTAAGCGAGGATCCCACCTCTACCGCCACTGCGGGCAGTGTCCTGGAGCTTGAGACTCTGAGTCAGGGATGCAACTGGGGAGTGTGACTAGCACTTCGTCCAGGTTGCCTCGCCTGCAAAGCGAACAGGGGCCTTATGAAGGGACGGGAAGAGTTGGAGAGATAGACAAGGAAGAGGGAGAGAAGCGACCGTGGCCTTACGGTAGGTACCGTTCCGGCATTTGCCCGAATGGGAAACGACGGAAAACCACTTTGAGGATGCCTCCGGTAGAAACGAACCCCCTCTACTCATTTGGACCACCCGAGGCTGAGTACACCCCGTTCCAGAGCCCATACCAGCCGAGAATCGAACCTCAGATCTCCGGGGTGGCAGCTAAGCATGCTGACCACCAAGCCACGGAGGTGACATCACAAAATATTATAATATAATAATTCCCCACCGACCAGTTAGAGAGGAATTAAATCAATGCTGAAGTATAGCTCTCTCTCTCTAACACACACCATCCTACTCCTCCTTGAGTTGAAGAAGTTTCAAAGTTCATTTTTATGCTTTCTAACTTCTTTCCAATTAAACATTGGGTAGAGTCTGGCATATTATTAGCGCTCGCTGTGCGTGGGCGTGAAGCGTGGAGTCATAGCTTCACATTCCCCTTCCAGCTGACATCAAGATACAACAAGAGTGTTCCAACTTGTTATTTACTTTTTCCTCAGAAACTAACAGGAACTCTCCTCACTTTTTATATTTCCATGATTATTACGCAAGAATAAAACAGTGGTGATGAGTAGAGGTAAGAAAGAAAGAAAGAAAGAAAGAAAGAAAGAAAGAAAGAAAAGGAGTAATCAAAGTCGGAGATAAGGAATTGGAAGGGATGAAACACTTCAAATACTTCGGAAATGAACTGACTGAAGATGGAAGACCAGATTTGGAAATTAGCAGAAGAATACTACTCGGGAGTGCTTTCTACCAACAGGTACGGGGACTAGTATGGATCGAGGATATACCAATTAAAGCTAAAGCATATTATGTTCCTATAATGACATATGCAGCGGAAACTTGGGCAATGACTAAGAAGGATGAGAGCAGAGTACAGTCAGCTGAGATGAGATTCCTGAGATGTATGGTCCAGAAAACGAGGAGAGACAGAGTGAGAAATGAAGATATACGGAAAGAACTGGGAGTACAGGAACTAAATTTCAAACTGGAGCAAAACAGATTGAGATGGTTTGGACATGTCAAACGGATGAATGAAGTAAGGCTATTAAGACGAGCACTGGAACGACGGGTAACAGGGAAGAGAGGACGAGGAAGACCAAGAATGCGTTGGATGGACTCGGTGGAGAATAGTATTAGAAAACGGAACCTGGATTGGAACACTGTGTCGGAAGAGGAATGGTGGAACGACAGAACAAAATGGAGATGAACCATATTTTCCCCCACCCAGTGTCAGCTGGAAAAGGGGAAATGAAGATGAAGATGATGATGATCACGTCACGTACTATTAGAAGAGGATTATTGCGTACGTTCATTATTCAAACGTTGATTTCTATCGCATGATTAGAATAATGATCGTGTGGCCTCCGGAGAGAACGAGTGCAGGTCTTTCTAGTTGACGCCCGTGGGCGACCTGCGCGTATTAATGAGGATGAAGACGTCGCATACACCCAGTCCCCGAGCCACGGGAATTAACTCCAGGATATTAAAATCCCTGATGGCTCGGCCGGGAATCAAACCCGGTGCACTTCGGGCCAAAGCGTAGTGCGCTAACCATTTAGCTATGGAACCGGACATCGCATGATTAGAATACAAGAAATAAAAACTTAATTTTAAAATTTCACAAAGCCGCCAAATTGAGGTTATGTAAACAATTGAACTAAATTAGATGTCAGTAAATTATAATTTGTATAAACATTTGCTGTACCAAACTTTATGCGTTTAGATGGTTAAATCGCGAGAAAAGTCTATTTAAGTGTTTCAACTTCGCTTGGCCGACTTGTTCGTTTTGTAGTTAACAGGTTTTTGAATATCGTATGGCCTCGGATGCCTGGTGCAAGCTTTGCTATTACACCCAGAGGGTAGCTCGCATGTCGAATTTCGTTGTTCCTTGACTATGAAAGTCAAGGAGGTTAGATGTTAGATATCTAAGCTCCTTGAATACTGTACAGCCCAGGGGCAGTACCCCCTAAGACCCACCCCTCCATCTTTCATCAAAACCACCCTCATAGGCATACCATAAGCCTCATGTACTTCTTCAAACACAAGCAGGCCCGGCATACTGCTGACAGCCACGCTTACATAATACAAACACAAATACAATAACTGGAGCGGCAGCAATGATGAAACGCTGACCAAGCTGTGGGGAAGGCCTTAAAGGCTAGGCCCGGAAGAGCCCCATTATCTGTTCTTGGCCAGCGGCCCTGCCCCGACGAGGTCCGTTCCAGCTCTTCACCAGGTGAGATCTAGCCGTGTGTTCAGATTCCTTATCTTTGTAAACACCTACCCTAAACATTTGTGCACTTTACAACTTGTACTTCATTTTATATCTGTTTAACTCCCAAAAGGGACATCACATCACAGCTACTGGCCAATAAATACTTGGTCAGTAAACACACACGTTTATTACTAATTACACCTCATTTTACATCCTTATACCCAACCTGACCATAGTCATAATTGCCCCTGACCGTAGAGAACAGGAACTGCATCGTCAGGAGTCTTATTGTACTCGAGCAAGCGGCCCGACTGCAGAGTGTCAAGTCACCGACTCTGCACGCTCGCTGAATTGCTCACTCTACTTAATTGGCAGGCTAGATTAGCAGTCCACACTTAGACATTCATCCCCTAGCAGGTGAACGCATCCTGCAGGGACGCCCCCAATAGATTAAGTACTCTCGCCAACACACTACACTGGTAGTCTTTCCCAATCACGGGAAACTACCCTCATTCGGAAACAGCCCTTAAAATTAACACACCTACACTACCGTGTTTATCCCACCCCCAACAAAGGGATAAACAATACTATAGCACTTTCTAGTAGAGAAATGAGGAACTTTGTGTTGGCAGAAACTCCCGAGATTAATTTTGCCATTACGAACTCGGCCTACTGAATTCAAATGGGTTGTTTGACATGCCAACGTCGTATAACATGCGTATCATATTTTTGCCGCCTTTCAAAAATCACTTACCATGACTAGGAGCGAACCTGCAACTTTGGGGTTAGTAGACCGACACGATATCCACTCACCCACCGCGGCAAGCTATCACATAGGTGAACGTCTATTGCATTACAGTGTGTATAAACATTTACTGCACCAAAATTCACTGCGCTCAGACGGTTAAATCGCGAGAAAAGTCTATTAAAATGATTTACTTTCGCTTGGCCACCCTGTTCTTTTTACATTTTACAAGTTTTTGGAAGTCTCTTAGCTGAACTTCTAGTAGAATCCTTTATCGCCGTACACAATTTCAGGGTGATATCAGTAATAGTTTCGGAGATATAGAATGCCGGTGAATATTTCGCACAGCCACCATGTTGGATTGGTGAGACATGCCAAAATTTGAAGGGCACGTTCGGGGCCGGTGAATTTCATTGAAATTGCTCTAGCCGTTTAGGAGTCATTAGAAGGGGGGGGGGACAAAAGTTTATCTTATAAACCTATTTTTAGTAAATTTTCATTTATGAAATTGTCAAATTAAAATAATAATACCTAGGTAATAATAATAACAATAATAATAAACTAATTTTTCTTTAGCTTAAATGATCAACTACAATGTTCATCATAATTTGTTAAATACAACTCGTCGTTGTTGTTGTTGTTGTTGTTGTTGTTGTTGTTGTTGTTGTTGGTGGTGGTGGTGGTGGTGGTGGTGGTGGTGGTGGTGGTGGTGGTGGTGGTGGTGGTGGTGGTGGTGGTGGTGCCTCAGGTTGGGACATCTAGATCATCATCTCCGTGTATATAGTTTTGTGTGGATTTATTTCTGACAATAGTATTCGGGCCTAGGACTGGTGTAGGTATCCTGAGTCCATTCCAGCATTTGACTAGTGAAAATCTCGGGACTATGAGCGCAAGGAATCTCAGCTCCCCGGTTGACAGATGATGTCCTCGTGAGGAAAGTACATTGTTTACACAGCGGACTGTTAAAGGGAATAGCGCCAGACACTATTTTAATCCCGGGAAAGGCGAAAGAGAAAGCCATATTAAGAGTCGCTGGTTACGAGGTTGTCAAATACCTGGGTTCTATCGTTATTAACACCGGCGTGTACGAACCTGGCCAGAATGTTACCGCTATAAGAGGTCATTTACTTTCTTTTGGTCATATCGCTAATAATATCCAAAAGTTACGCTGATATCTCAGGCGACACAATCATAGCTTTACAAAGCCATGTTTACTCTGGTCATATTGCTAACAATATCTATATGTTACGCTGATATCTCAGATGACACAATCCTAGCTGTGGAAGACCATGTTATCTCTGGTCATAACGCCAACAATATCTATATGCTACGCTGATATCTCAGATGACACAATCCTGGCTGTGGAAGACCATGTTTTCTCTGGTCATATTGTTAACAATATCTATATGTCACGCTGATATCTCAGGTGACACAATCCTAGCTGTGGAAGACCATGTTTTCTCTGGTCATAACGCTAACAATATCGAAATGTTACGCTGATATCTCAGATGACACAATCCTGACTGTGGAAGACCATGTTTTCTCTGGTCATATTGCTAACAATATCTATATGTTACGCTGATATCTCAGATGACACAATCCTAGCTCTGGAAGACCATGTTTTCTCTGGTCATAACGCTAGCAATATCGAAATGTTACGCTGATATCTCAGGTGACACAATCCTGGATGTGGAAGACCATGTTTTCTCTGGTCATATTGCTAACAATATCTATATGTTACGCTGATATCTCAGATGACACAATCCTGGCTGTGGAAGACCATGTTTTCTCTGGTCACATTGCTAACAATATCTATATGTTACACTGATATCTCAGGTGACACAGTCCTAGCTGTGGAAGACCATGTTTTCTCTGGTCACATTGCTAACAATATCTATATGTTACACTGATATCTCAGGTGACACAATCCTGGCTGTGGAAGACGATGTTTTCTCTGGTCACATTGCTAACAATATCTATATGTTACACTGATATCTCAGGTGACACAATCCTAGCTGTGGAAGACCATGTTTTCTCTGGTCACATTGCTAACAATATCGAAATGTTACGCTGATATCACAGGTGACACAATCCTAGCTGTGGAAGACCATGTTTTCTCTGGTCACATTGCTAACAATATCTATATGTTACACTGATATCTCAGATGACACAGTCCTAGCTGTGGAAGACCATGTTTTCTCTGGTCACATTGCTAACAATACCTATATGTTACACTGATATCTCAGGTGACACAATCCTAGCTGTGGAAGACCATGTTTTCTCTGGTCACATTGCTAACAATATCTATATGTTACACTGATATCTCAGGTGACACAATCCTAGCTGTGGAAGACCATGTTTTCTCTGGTCATAACGCTAACAATATCTATATGTTACGCTGATATCTCAGATGACACAATCCTAGCTGTGGTAGACCATGTTTTCTCTGGTCATATTGCTAATAATATCTATATGTTACGCTGATATCTCAGATGACACAATCCTGGCTGTGGTAGACCATGTTTTCTCTGGTCATATTGCTAACAATATCTATATGCTACGCTGATATCTCAGATGACACAATCCTAGCTGTGGAAGACCATGTTTTCTCTGGTCGTATTGCTAACAATATCTATATGTTACACTGATATCTCAGGTGACACAATCCTAGCTGTGGAAGACCATGTTTTCTCTGGTCATATTGCTAACAATATCTATATGTTACGCTGATATCTCAGGTGACACAATCCTAGCTGTAGAAGACCATGTTTTCTCTGGTCATATTGCTAACAATATCTATATGCTACGCTGATATCTCAGATGACACAATCCTGGCTGTGGAAGACCATGTTTTCTCTGGTCATATTGCTAACAATATCTATATGTTACGCTGATATCTCAGATGACACAATCCTAGCTGTGGAAGACCATGTTTTCTCTGGTCACATTGCTAACAATATCTATATGTTACACTGATATCTCAGGTGACACAGTCCTAGCTGTGGAAGACCATGTTTTCTCTGGTCATATTGCTAACAATATCGAAATGTTACGCTGATATCTCAGGTGACACAATCCTAGCTGTGGAAGACCATGTTTTCTCTGGTCATATTGCTAACAATATCGAAATGTTACGCTGATATCTCAGATGACACAATCCTAGCTGTGGAAGACCATGTTTTCTCTGGTCATATTGCTAACAATATCTATATGTTACACTGATATCTCAGATGACACAATCCTAGCTGTGGAAGACCATGTTTTCTCTGGTCATATTGCTAACAATATCTATATGTTACGCTGATATCTCAGATGACACAATCCTAGCTGTGGAAGACCATGTTTTCTCTGGTCATATTGCTAACAATATCTATATGTTACACTGATATCTCAGATTACACAATCCTAGCTGTGGAAGACCATGTTATCTCTGGTCATATTGCTAACAATATCGAAATGTTACGCTGATATCTCAGATGACACAATCCTAGCTGTGGAAGACCATGTTATCTCTGGTCATATTGCTAACAATATCGAAATGTTACACTGATATCTCAGATGACACAATCCTAGCTGTGGAATACCATGTTTTCTCTGGTCATATTGCTAAAAATATCTATATGTTACACTGATATCTCAGGTGACACAATCCTAGCTGTGGAAGACCATGTTTTCTCTGGCCATATTGTTAACAATATCTATATGTTACACTGATATCTCAGATGACACAATCCTAGCTCTGGAAGACCATGTTTTCTCTGGTCATATTGCTAACAATATCTATACTTTACGCTGATATCTCAGGTGACACAATCCTAGCTGTGGAAGACCATGTTTTCTCTGGTCATATTGCTAACAATATCTATATGTTACCGTAAGAAATGAGGCGACGCGCCGTGGCTCGGGGAACTCCCCTCTGCACGTGAGCAAGGATTAATAAAGCACAATTACGCCCCGAGTGATTGTATCGCGGTCCACATTTAGATCGAGTACAAGTGGCACACGAGACTAATTCCCTCATACATCTCGCTGAGTTTTTGCTCTGCTCGTACACAGCAGAGATTCTTAATCTTGGAGCTTTGACACGCGGTCTGAATACCCTCGACTAGCACAGAGGGACAAACACTATGTTCCTTACAGATTCAATCTGGTTTAACTGCCCTTTAACAGTAGCATTATCAATTATTGCTTGCATGTTCCACAGCAATAATGGTAGATTTGTAGAGCTGTTTGTTGTTCGGATCTTTATTTCACAGTCTTGGAACATCTTCTAATGTTTGTTTGTTCGTCTTTTATGCGTTCATATAACTTTCATCCCATTACGATAAAACTTTCGTAAGTTGTTGTGCACACTCCCGCGAAGGTTTCTGAATTCGTAAATCCATTTTACAATAGTTGGCGTGTGAGTCGTTTCAACAAATGAGTGTTGATTCATGAATCGTTTCAACTAAGTCCTGTACGCATTCATATAACTTCATGTGATCGCAATGAAATATTGGTGAGTTGTTGTGCACACTCCCGCGAAGATTTCTGAATCAGGAAATCCAGTTTATAATAGATGTCGCACGAATCCTTTCAACAAATAAGTGTTGACGCGGGATTTGTTTCAACCAAGTACCGTATCCGTTCAAATACCATTCATCCGATTTAGATGAAACTTTGGCGAGTTGTTGTGTGCATGCCCACCCGCAAAGGTTTCTGAATTAGTTTCTATAAACCAAAACACTGGAAATAAGAGCTTACAAAGAAAACAGAGAAGTTCCTCTGTTCGTCACCAGACAGCTTACTGAAGCTATTGTATGAACGTATGCAGAAAACGCGCCACATTTTTGGGGATATGCGGTGTGAAAAGTGTTATTGTAATGACATAGCCTAACCTATACATTTTGTGAGGGACCTTGCATCCATTTTCAATTGAACAGTGTGTCAATGAAACTTACGAGAAAATAATTGAGTGTTCCTCTGTTTGTCATCAGCCGGTTGATTGACGCTACTGTGTGGACGTAGGCAGAAAGCACGCCATTTTTAAGTAATAGTGTCGGCACGCGAGTCGTTTCACCAAATAACCATTGGAATAGGTAGTGGGCGTGTCATTTTAACAAATAAAAATTGGGGCGTAATTTGGTAGATCTACCAACAGAGCACGAAACTACTACTATATTTTCTTATAAAGACGCGCTCTTCACGAGGAACGGCCTTTCGAGTAGTCTTTCTTACTCTATAGTCAGAAACCTTTGATATTTCTTATTGGTGTTTTACGTAGAGTCAATTTGAAAGCAGGAGCAAGTGTGTAGCTGATCGCTGATGTTAGCCGATGGTGATAAGGAATGTATTACAATTCATCTTAACAAAATCTACATTTTAAAAATAGCTGTACTTTGGTGAGAATAAAATAATACTCTCTATATTGATCATGCCAAGTTATATTGGCTTTCACAGCCAGTGAATTGAAACTCTGCAATCCTTCCAGGTTTGTGTCGTGTCTTGTGTGCCCTACCATACTTTTCGAAGCCTTCATAGGGAGGTTATGGCTGCTTGAGCTTTTAGTTCCCGTAGTAAAGAGGCGCAGGTGCGCTTCATGAAAAGGGATGTAGCGAGCAGTTCGCAACTCCTGTGGGGGTCTAGACGGGGACACCAAGAGCCCGCTGATGAGCCAGCTTGGTGTCCTAGGCGAATTTCCACACAAGAGACGGCACAAACCTAGAAGAATTGCTGAGTTTTAATTCACCGGCCGTGAAAGCCAATATACCATCTTTTGGAAGCCTTTATTGGGAGGTTATGGCTGTTTGAGCTTTTAGTTCATGCAGTAAAGAGGCGCAAATGCGCTTCATAAAACGGGAGGTAGCACGCAGTTCGCTACTCCTGTGTGGGTCCGGGTGGGGACACCTAGAGTCCGCTGATGAGTCAGCTGCATAAGAGAGCGGCAATCATTGAAATCGAACTCAGGCTCGTCGCTAGCGCGCTGCGAGCAGATTTCACGCCAATTGCGGGTGGATAGGCAACCCATTTTACAGTTTCGTGCTGAATCGGAACACGCTGTAGATCTTCCAGTGTACCACTGAAGGCTCTGAGGGGACAATCGATCGTCATGATGTGATCTATAGTCTGCTTCTCTTCTTCACAGTCGCAATTTGGAGTGCACTTCCAACCTGGCCAGTTCTAATCCGGTTCAACAAGCACCAGTGACGTCTGGATAAGTGATACCCTGCAGGCCTTTCCCAGGGATTAATAATTAATCCATGGTGTGCCAGGGAGTTTGTTTATGACTAGTGGACCCATGTGTGCTGGTACGACGTACACAGTTATTGTCTAGCACTAGGAAGAAAATAGTGTTCAGTATCGTTTGCAGGACATGCTTATTGTGCATTAACACCATACGGGAAGCAGCAGAGAAATATCCACCTTCCTGATAACACGCGCTATTTGGGTTGTATAAAACAATATTATTATGGGCGGCTGAACCACGTGGTATTGTCCCCTCAGAGCCTTCAGTGGTACACTGGAAGATCTACACAGGCCATCTCAAGAGGCTGACTGCAGGTTGGTTATTACAAAGTAGTGAAATTGCAAACTTCATTGCCATTTATAAGGTGCGTTCAAAAAGTAACGAGTCGGAGGCATAATTACAGAAACCAGTACCTGTATGTTAAAAGTATTGGCCCTGCCTGTTGAGGCACTTGTCCCACTGTGACACGAGGCGGTGAATGGCTGTCTCATAAAATTCCTTGGGCTGCGATGTGAACCAGTTCCGCACGTACAGCTGCACGTCGACGTCCGAGGTGAATCGTTGGAACCAAACATGGCGTAATCACAGGGAGAGAGGTCTGGACTGTAAGGAGGGTGGCCGAGAACCTCCCATTTGAATTTCTGCAGGAGTACCGCGACTGTGTTGGCCGTATGAGGTCGTGCATTGTCGTGGAGCAGAATGACCCCACGGGTGAGATTGCCTGGTCGTTTTGTTTTGATCGCTTGGCGAAGGGAGGTCAAGGTTTGCGAGTAACGCTGGGCATTCACTATTGTCCCGTGTGGCATGAAGTGTATCAGAAGGGGGCCATCTTGGTCAAAGAAGAACGTCAGCATTACTGGCAGCGTTGAACGATTGATGCATGCTGCTGCTCGCTTTGCATCGTCACGTGACGTGCACGCGTGCCTTCTAGCGACGGGCTGTGACCTTCTACGCTCTGGTCGGAACCACACCTCGTTACACACGCCACGATTAGCCGATGTCGTCACCGGTTTGCGCATTCCAGCCTCCGGCTCGTTACTTTTTGAACGCACCTTATATCTCACAACTACTATTGAGTCGCTTCGTTCCCTGTGGCATAACACTCCCCATATATACAATGCGTTTGGCCCTCTAAGGAGCACGTAGTTAGCATTGATCATCTTGTTCGTAATCTCGTGCGACTCGTCCACCCACAACTCTTACAGAACTGTGAGCACAGGTCGAGCAGGCGAGGAATAACGTATCCCAAGAAGTATTCGCCATCTGTATGATCGACTGGATGCAAGAGTCTGCATTGCCGCCCATGGAGGCTACACCTCGTACTAATACGGGTGTTTCACCTGGTATCTCTGAACCGCTTGGTCTATTAATATGTATATTTAATCATTTCATGTACTCCATATGCACTGTTGCCACAATAAATCTTGAGTGAATTGGTAAACTCTAAAAGGGTGACCTATTTCTTCCGGCAGTGTATATAATAAATTTATAATACGATAATAACAGATACTTGTCGGCCCATCAGGTCACACACGTGCTCGATTGACGACAAGTCCGGCGATCGTGTTGGCCAGGGAAGTTGCTACACATCTTGCAGTGCACGTTGAGTTGCACGGGCAGTGTGTGGGCGAGCATTATCCTGTTGGAAAAACACACGCCCTTCCTGTTGCATGAATCGCAAATGAACGCGTCTAACAACATCCTGCATGTGCCAAGCGATGGTTAGCGTTCCCTCCACAAACACCAAAGGTGAACGAGAGTTGTAGCTTATCGCACCCCAGACCATAAGGCCTGGGGTGGGGCTGGCGTGTTTTGGACGAATGCAGTCTACCAGACAGCGCACACCAGGTCTACGTCGAACGCACCAACGACCATCACTTGCGTGCAGGCAGAATCTGCTTTCATCGCTGAAGACCATGGCGCGCAATTCTATCTTCCAAGTGATCCTCTGATGGCACCAGAGGAGCCGTGCACGTCGATGCCATGGGGTGAGTGAAAGACGGGCTAGAGGTGTACGTGCCCGTAGTCCCACTGCTAGTAACCAGTTCGCAATAGTTCGTGTTGACATTTCTGGGCTCACAAGCCATCGTATCTGTGCTGTGGTACCTGTACGATCTGCCACTGCAGTCCTTAAAATTCGACGATCCTAGCGGACGTCTGTGCTGCGTGGACGTCCAGAACCTAGTCTACGGGTGTGAGAATGTTCACGTGACCACTGATACCAGCATCGTTGCACATCGGATACAGCACGTCCAACTTGTGTGGCAATTCTCCGAAAGGATCATCCCGCCACAATTTGACCCATTTCAAACTCGCTCAGTTGGCTGTAAGAAGCACGAGTGCGTCTCAATGGCATTGTACCTGCTTGCTTCACACGTTTGCACCACAATGAGCCGTATGGCTGTGAGCTTTCCCTTTTAAATGGTAGACACAGATGGCGCTCTGGTTGCGACGCCACTACGCTAACTGTTCGCGGACGACGTTGAATCCCTTATCAGTGAATCTACTATCCCCCTCTGCTGTCATCGGATCAAAATCGACGTCGTCTTTTCAGGTGACCTTTTTTCCTGCAGTGTATTATACGAAATTAAAATAAAAATTCAAACTTATGACCGTCGGACTCGTTGCAAATCAAAGACACTGATGATTGCACTGGATCTCAAGATGTTCAGAGTCACCGAAGAGACAAAACCTTACGCACTATAAGTTACTTGAGATTGGTTACTTTTCTAGTTATTATT
This sequence comes from Meconema thalassinum, assembly GCA_946902985.2. Lineage (NCBI taxonomy): Eukaryota > Metazoa > Arthropoda > Insecta > Orthoptera > Tettigoniidae > Meconema > Meconema thalassinum. The sequence goes on from OX336391.1 coordinate 693,670,502, forward strand.
GTTATTATTATTTCCCTTAGTCGCCTCCGTAGCGTAGCAGGAATAATCAGTTTCGGAATAACAGATCGCAAGGTTACCGTCCGTATCAACAGAGAAGAGGCTGGAACTATAATCGAGGAAATTACAACAATGGAAGAGGCAGATACTACAACAATAATGGTTATAACAGAAATTATAATAGAAATAACCAGAACCAAAATAGAAATCAAAATCCTCAAGGTCAGGTTATGACACCCGATCAGTATCAGGAAAGAGAGAGGGAAAGCCAGCAATACCTGAAGGAGTTACGGGAAAAAGAAGCCGAAAACCAAAAGAAAAGGCAGGATGTTGTGATCGATCCTGGACCTTCGACAATCCAGCAGAACTTAGAAAATAGAAATACTGGACAGAAGAGAAAGTAGAGAGGAGAGAATGCATTTAACCACACACAACCCAGAGCAGCAGAGAAACGATTGAAAAGAGTAGCTGGAAAACGTTTTGGTACACCCTTACAAGTTGGAAATCTTGTATTACTACGCAGACCTGTCAAGGCTGATATGAGCAAGAAAATCTATCCCAAGTTTGGAATTGTGTTTATGGGTCCGTTTAGAATTACGAACGCTTATGGAAACAACTGTTAAGAGCTCTACGATGATGAGAATAATGTCATTTACGGCAAGTTCAATGCTGGAAATTTGAAAAGATACTATCCTAGAGTAAGCCAGTAGTAATTCAATTTCGTGTTCAAGAGAGTTGAGGTACTTGTAACACTGAGTTTAAAAACAATTTGCAACTGTTTTTAAAACGTGGTGAGGGGAGAATGCCCCCGTAAATTGAATTATAGTGAGACCACGGTGGCTATTTTGGAAATTATGAAGAAAGTTGTGGCTGTCATAGTTATGACGTGGATGGTCATGACGTAAGCACGGATGACGCAGACGTTATACCAGCAGGCTGCTTGAGCTGAGATTCTCAATGACGTCAGCATTTGTTCGAGAAAGATTCGAGATTTACGACGCAGTCGCAGGAAATGTGGAATTGTGCTGAGGAAGAAATTATGCTATTGGAGGGGAGGCTCGAACCAATGAACGATTGTTTGAAGGAAGACGGAGATTGCTGAAACTATGATATTTTTAATACTTTTTGGAATGAAGAATTGTGGAAATCCATTTGCAGTAGAGGCATTGATCTGGAATTTTGGTGAAATTTATTTTCAGTTTTTGAATTTTGAAAATCCGTCAAGTATTGACGAAGTTGGAACTTCTAGCGATGACGCAGTAACACGCTATGGAAGGGATGGATACGCCCCTTATGAAGTTTATAAAAGGCCTTGCGCCTGATTTGGTGAGACGTCGAGTGAAATAAGTAGAAAGAGTCGTCATTTTAACGCGTGGTGAAGCCACCGCATTAAACGAGATTCGAGCAGACAAGCAGTGCAAGTTTACAGTGAGTGAAAACTAGGCGAAGTTAAAACGCACATTATAACGCGTCTACAAGATTAGCTATGAACAGTTAGCGTTTGCCTATAAGCTAATTCTATTGTGCTGTGCTACATTAAGGAGTGTAGAAAAGTTGAACAATTTCACGAAGTTATTTTGGAAGATATTGGCATTTTTAGACGACTGACAAAAGTGATTTTCTCGCCACCTGAGAAGCACTTTATATCGTCAGATTCTACGGTACGGCTGACACTGCCAGTGCAACAGGGAGACTTAAGATTGAATTGTGACACAACGCTACAGTATTATGGAGCAGTTTAATATGGCAGTTTGTTCTACTATTACCATAACCGAAGAGAAGATGGAAGGCTAAAGGACTTTAATGCAATTGGGACATATATCGTTGGAGTAAGATAGCAGCATGGAACTTCGCTAATTGCTATTCCACACATGCGAACATGTGGTGAACAACCATCTACACCCATGTTTCGTGGTCCAACGCTGAATACTATCAAACAGCAATGGAAACGATTTCATACTCACTGTATATGAATATTTCGATGGAAATTACTACAAAAACTTCATGGCGATTTTCTACAAGAACTTCAGGGATTTTTCAAGAGAGGTCAGGGTGATCCCGACTCACAAAGAAGAGTTTTTCCGGAAGGATGTCTTTCGTCTACACGGAGCAGTGCAATTTCAGGAGGAGGAAGCAGTTCGATTCTCCGAGGGTGCTGTTTCCTGTTTCTAGGATGGAGCTCATCTTTAAGTTGGTGAAATGGATCCATCAGCAGTCTTCCTTGGGGAATTTTCCTCTGGAACTTCAATTGGCAGATAAGGTAGTCGTGAACGTTTATTGTTTTATTTGAGCTTTTTAGCGATATCTGAGCAACCATTTTCCCATATTTTCTGTCCTCATGTATTTTGTCCTATATTCTTGTTTGAGATTCCTGTACTCAGTACACCTGTTGAGTTATGCCTTTTTCGACGATTTATTAAGACATTGTTAAGTCATGGGCATAGTTAAATGATTTTGGATCAGTTGAGACTGACATTTAGATATTTCAGTAATTTGCTTACTTTTGTAGTCACGATTTGACTATAAGTTAATGATTTTCATGGCAGATTTAAATTCAGACAGCGTGTCACTTTATTAAAGTAATTCTACCCCAGTTTAATTACTTTGACCAATTTTCTGTCATCATCAAGAAGGAAGAATATTTAAATGATTTTAGAGCGTTAAAATCTCTTACGTTGTCGACGATCTTGGAAATACTAGTCGTTATTTGAAATTGATTGCAACACAGACATTTATCGGCAGTTATGAACGACCATTGCATCATAGACAATTTTGTGAAAGATGAACTTTGATTATGAATTATTGAATGCATTAAAGTCATGAACGTTGTTAGGAGTTTTTTCTCAATTAGAGATTTGAATAATAATGTTTGCATTCCACAGTCTAATTGGATTCTATTCGACTATTTTGCAGTTTAGTCGCACTTTGTTTGATGATAGTATTTTTATACTACAATACTTTGAAGATGATAATCTTAAATTTTGATAGACCAGAGAGGCGTATATAAGCGTATTCACTATTAAATTTGTTTGTGATTGGCAAATTTTTACTTCATTTCGATTCATGAATGAAATCCACGAAAGTTTAAGATAACAGTTTTGAAACAATTAATGATTATAAGAATTTTTGAAGTGGAACTATGAATGTATAATCGCTAGTGCAGCGGACGTGTTGAAAGTCGCTGATGTATAATGCCCTTGAATAAATGAAGGAGGTTCCCACAGTAATTAATGATGTTGAAGAATTTGTTAGTGGAGGTTTTTGTAAGTTCTGTGGAAGATTTTGATGCCGTATATATTAATATATGATGAATTCTGGGCCTATTTTAATGCAGTTTTGTGCATTTTTTTGTAAGCGAAGTATTTTCCGCTGGAGTGTATTGTCTTAGTCCTTTGAAAATTAATCAAGTGAATTTACTGTTATAATTAACAAGAGTATTGAAAGAATTTGAGATAAGATTTTGAATGAAGATTACCGTCACAAATAATTATAATAATTATTAAAACTTTATTAACCCAGATTGTGACATTAACATGTATAACTAACCTTCATTGGTCGATTATATTGACACGATTATGAAATTACCAACCGGATGAACATGTGGTTAAATGTATTTCTTAAATTAATAATTTGAATAATTTAAATGTTAATATTGTAAATAATGATGTAAATATCTTTGACAAAAATGTGGAACGAAAGTAATGTTAGAGGCGTGTTATAAATTTTTCAATTGTCTTTGACAAATATTATAAACAATTTCTAATTGTTATAAATAATTTATGAGCTTTTGTTATAAACATTTAAGAGTTTGTTTTATACTCTAAACAATGCTTATTAAACATTTGGATGATAATTTAACAAGCTTAGGGATTGTCAGAATAATCCAGTGGTATGTGAGTTGAGCATTTGAAAGATTTGCGTAACAATATTTGTGTTGTCTTGCGGACATTTAAAGCGTCAAAGTGAGAGGGAGCTGGATTCTTACGCAATGTGGCATGACAAGTGAGTCCATTTGACAAGGTGTGCGACATGTTGAAGGGTAGACCGCAGCTGGCCAGACAACTGGTTATCAGCGGGCAAGGTCGTCTACATTGTGGCCTTGTGCCTATAAATACAAGTGTCATGTTTACTAAAAGAAACCAAATGCTCTGTATATGTGTCTCGTCCTGACTTCCTTATCCAGTCCAATTGTGTTATGAATATTACGTTATTTTGAGCTCGGGGGAGCTAACATGTTGTATGATAACTTTGCAAGTCCTATAGGGGGACATAGTCAGATTGGCATGGGCTACTGATAGCCACATTTATTTTGTTGAGTTTGTTAAAATCATACCCTTTATTTGAAATAAAAATTTTGTACAGTTCAAAGATCTTGCCTTCGTTCTGGTTCGTTTTTAAATGTCATGGTGGAGGTTATTGTGGGAGCATACTTTGGAGATCCTGTTGACAACCCAATCCCCGAGATAATTTTTAAGAGGTAAGTAAAGGTAAGTATGAACCCCCGTCTATTTTGGTGTGTTCCACAATAATTACCTGTTAACTTCTGTGCTCAAATCTCGGTAGTATCTGTCAGTGCCATTTTCATTGGTGTAGCTGAGCCGGTGCGGTTGACTATTGGCAATCCGATTGAGGGGGCGGATATCTGACAGCCTACTATCCGGGTAAACGGGGACAGAAGGATTGGCGCAGTCAACGTATGGGGCTTGTTCAACATAATTGGATCACCAGGTTGAACGCCAGTAGGATTGGCAAACCTAAAACGTGTGGATCGATAGACTCAAATAAGGAGGTTGATTCTTTGTTAGATGTCTTGGCCAATTGTAGAATTTAAGAGTGTGATTATATAGGAATTAAATGTTGTATTGTATTAGGAAAATTACACTCAGAAAAGATCAGATCTTATACAACTTGAGAAAGGTTAAATAGGCTGGAAACTTAGAAAAATCGCCTATGATCTGAAATCTTATTTTATTTGACCGGCTTATGACATGTTTTAGTCATATTAAAGATAAAATTAAATTATTTGGATTGTAAATGTAAATTATTTGTGTTAGGATATTTTAAAATGGGCCAGGGAAATTTGAACATGTGCTTGAGTTTGTTTCAACATGAAGTGTCTTCGAAGGTTAATTATAAGGTAATTATAAGTAAGATTTAAGACAGAAAATTGATCAAATTTATATATGGTGAAAAGTGTTGCTCAGATGTTGTTATTTTGCTCTATTGATGTATGTCCCTACAGCAGTCTATTTTTGAATTAATATTGTAATGGCAGACGAAAGTATGAGGATGATGTTAGAAGAGTTGAAAGCTAGCATGAATGAAAGTGCGAGGGAGATGGAAGCTAGGAATGCTAGTAGAATGAAGCAGATGATGGAGGAGAATGCTAGTAATATGTCTGCTAGTTTGAAAGTTAGCATGGATGAAAGCATGATGGAGATGGAAGCTAGGAATACTAGTCGAATGGAGGAGAATGCTAGTAATTTGTCTGCTAATATGAAAGTTCTCCAGACCAGTTCTGCTAACTTAGAGGATAATATGTCGCGTTTACAGATTAATACCCAAGGAATCGAGAATGCTGTAACTGACATGCGCTCAGACGTGTCCAATGTCCAAAAAGATTTATCCAATGTGCATAAAAATGTTTCAGAGGTTAAAATAGATGTGTCTAAGGTACAGAAAGATCTTACAATGTTGAACCTAGATGTGGCTAATGTCCGAGGTGATATTTCTTGTGCTAGGGCTGAAGTAGTTGTTGTTAAAAATGATGTTGCGACTGTCCAAGACAAGGTTGAGGAAGTCCAAAGAGAAATCCAAAATGTTAGAACTGATGTGTCCAATGTTCAGGTTGATATTAATAACATTCATTCGGATGTAAATGAGATGCAAAGGGATATAAATAAGATTCAAGTAGAAGTCAACACAGTTTTCGTAGATATTGCTAAAGTCCAAACTGATGTAAATAAAGTCAGGGAAGAAATAGAAAATTCGAAAACACTTTGTACGCGTAATATGAGTGCATTAACGACTCGGCTAGTTGATGAGTCAGTTAGAACGACAGCGTCTTTAGCAGGTTTAAAGTATGATGTAGAGGTCATGAGAACCCAGGTATTAGACCATAATAGATTACTTAAAGAAGATATCGAAGTAGACATAGCAGAAATTTTAACGGCAAATGTAGCAGTATGGAAAGACGAGTGGAATAGGTCAAGTGGGGAACATGTAACCCAAATTCAGGAACGTATTGAAAGAAAATTTGCCAGTACTCAAATAGATATTAACAATGAAGTAGTACAGATTAGGAAAGATTTAAGCGTAAGGATGGATTCGCTATCCGAGAGACAAAATAGGTCAGGATGTGCAAGCATTAAAATCTGCGTTAGAGGATCAGATTCATAAAGTTGTCTCTGATGTTAATGAAACGACGAGCAAACTGCAGAATTTGAAGCTAGGAGAAGCTAGTTTGATGGAGACCTACAAAGAAGAGTTAATCAGGAAAGTCTTAACGGAAATCACTGACAAGGATACAGAAGGCTTGGCTTGCGAAACCAATAGGAATTATGCCAGAAGATATAACCTAGATCCAGAAGAGAGAGACGTGACTCCTGAAGAACGTATATCCAGATTCAGGGAGGAAGATGACGAGAGGAATATGGAACCTGAGTGGAACTATCGAGATAGTGGGAAAAACTACCCGGATTCATATCCGAGGAATGTGACGGTCATCAGGAATTTTGAAGACAAACCGCAAAAATTCACCAACACTGATAGTTTGACGCCTATAGAATATGTCAGGAACCTCAAAGATTATTTCATCGAAGCTCACATTCCCAGAGAGAGAGAGATGAAGATAGTGGAAAGATTTTTGATTGGAGGACCCCTCGAATGGTTTCGCGCATTTAGATACACATTCAGTAACTTTGACGAGTTTGCAGAGGCATTAATCAAACGATTTTGGTCCATAGAAGCGCAGAATTCGTTAAGAGCGGAGGTTTATTCAAGAAAATACTCAGGTACTCTTCCAACGCGGTACGCTGATTTCTTTACGAGTCAATTGTCCCGCTTGAGATTTTTGCAACCCCCATTGTCAACGGAGCAATTAATTGATGCGATTTCTCGTATGCTGCCAGTGGAGGTGAGGAGACTAATCATTTCGTCAAACATCAGGGATTTGACCAGCATGGACAAATTACTGAGGAGGTTAGACTACACAAGTCCAATGCCTAACGTGGTACAGAAAGGTCAAAGGCATGACTTCAAAGAAATAAATACTGTATATATGGACCAAGTACAGCAAACTGACAAGCCAGATGAAGAGAAAACTGACAATGTAGGTCCTCACAGGAATAATCAGTTTCGGAATAACAGATCGCAAGGTTACCGTCCGTATCAACAGAGAAGAGGCTGGAACTATAATCGAGGAAATTACAACAATGGAAGAGGCAGATACTACAACAATAATGGTTATAACAGAAATTATAATAGAAATAACCAGAACCAAAATAGAAATCAAAATCCTCAAGGTCAGGTTATGACACCCGATCAGTATCAGGAAAGAGAGAGGGAAAGCCAGCAATACCTGAAGGAGTTACGGGAAAAAGAAGCCGAAAACCAAAAGAAAAGGCAGGATGTTGTGATCGATCCTGGACCTTCGACAATCCAGCAGAACTTAGAAAATAGAAATACTGGACAGAAGAGAAAGTAGAGAGGAGAGAATGCATTTAACCACACACAACCCAGAGCAGCAGAGAAACGATTGAAAAGAGTAGCTGGAAAACGTTTTGGTACACCCTTACAAGTTGGAAATCTTGTATTACTACGCAGACCTGTCAAGGCTGATATGAGCAAGAAAATCTATCCCAAGTTTGGAATTGTGTTTATGGGTCCGTTTAGAATTACGAACGCTTATGGAAACAACTGTTAAGAGCTCTACGATGATGAGAATAATGTCATTTACGGCAAGTTCAATGCTGGAAATTTGAAAAGATACTATCCTAGAGTAAGCCAGTAGTAATTCAATTTCGTGTTCAAGAGAGTTGAGGTACTTGTAACACTGAGTTTAAAAACAATTTGCAACTGTTTTTAAAACGTGGTGAGGGGAGAATGCCCCCGTAAATTGAATTATAGTGAGACCACGGTGGCTATTTTGGAAATTATGAAGAAAGTTGTGGCTGTCATAGTTATGACGTGGATGGTCATGACGTAAGCACGGATGACGCAGACGTTATACCAGCAGGCTGCTTGAGCTGAGATTCTCAATGACGTCAGCATTTGTTCGAGAAAGATTCGAGATTTACGACGCAGTCGCAGGAAATGTGGAATTGTGCTGAGGAAGAAATTATGCTATTGGAGGGGAGGCTCGAACCAATGAACGATTGTTTGAAGGAAGACGGAGATTGCTGAAACTATGATATTTTTAATACTTTTTGGAATGAAGAATTGTGGAAATCCATTTGCAGTAGAGGCATTGATCTGGAATTTTGGTGAAATTTATTTTCAGTTTTTGAATTTTGAAAATCCGTCAAGTATTGACGAAGTTGGAACTTCTAGCGATGACGCAGTAACACGCTATGGAAGGGATGGATACGCCCCTTATGAAGTTTATAAAAGGCCTTGCGCAGAAGAGAGCTGTCTCAAATCGTCAGATCTTCAGTCTCAGATCTTCAGTTCTTATAGTATCAGATCTTATATAGTCGTTTTTCTGATTTGGTGAGACGTCGAGTGAAATAAGTAGAAAGAGTCGTCATTTTAACGCGTGGTGAAGCCACCGCATTAAACGAGATTCGAGCAGACAAGCAGTGCAAGTTTACAGTGAGTGAAAACTAGGCGAAGTTAAAACGCACATTATAACGCGTCTACAAGATTAGCTATGAACAGTTAGCGTTTGCCTATAAGCTAATTCTATTGTGCTGTGCTACATTAAGGAGTGTAGAAAAGTTGAACAATTTCACGAAGTTATTTTGGAAGATATTGGCATTTTTAGACGACTGACAAAAGTGATTTTCTCGCCACCTGAGAAGCACTTTATATCGTCAGATTCTACGGTACGGCTGACACTGCCAGTGCAACAGGGAGACTTAAGATTGAATTGTGACACAACGCTACAGTATTATGGAGCAGTTTAATATGGCAGTTTGTTCTACTATTACCATAACCGAAGAGAAGATGGAAGGCTAAAGGACTTTAATGCAATTGGGACATATATCGTTGGAGTAAGATAGCAGCATGGAACTTCGCTAATTGCTATTCCACACATGCGAACATGTGGTGAACAACCATCTACACCCATGTTTCGTGGTCCAACGCTGAATACTATCAAACAGCAATGGAAACGATTTCATACTCACTGTATATGAATATTTCGATGGAAATTACTACAAAAACTTCATGGCGATTTTCTACAAGAACTTCAGGGATTTTTCAAGAGAGGTCAGGGTGATCCCGACTCACAAAGAAGAGTTTTTCCGGAAGGATGTCTTTCGTCTACACGGAGCAGTGCAATTTCAGGAGGAGGAAGCAGTTCGATTCTCCGAGGGTGCTGTTTCCTGTTTCTAGGATGGAGCTCATCTTTAAGTTGGTGAAATGGATCCATCAGCAGTCTTCCTTGGGGAATTTTCCTCTGGAACTTCAATTGGCAGATAAGGTAGTCGTGAACGTTTATTGTTTTATTTGAGCTTTTTAGCGATATCTGAGCAACCATTTTCCCATATTTTCTGTCCTCATGTATTTTGCCCTATATTCTTGTTTGAGATTCCTGTACTCAGTACACCTGTTGAGTTATGCCTTTTTCGACGATTTATTAAGACATTGTTAAGTCATGGGCATAGTTAAATGATTTTGGATCAGTTGAGACTGACATTTAGATATTTCAGTAATTTGCTTACTTTTGTAGTCACGATTTGACTATAAGTTAATGATTTTCATGGCAGATTTAAATTCAGACAGCGTGTCACTTTATTAAAGTAATTCTACCCCAGTTTAATTACTTTGACCAATTTTCTGTCATCATCAAGAAGGAAGAATATTTAAATGATTTTAGAGCGTTAAAATCTCTTACGTTGTCGACGATCTTGGAAATACTAGTCGTTATTTGAAATTGATTGCAACACAGACATTTATCGGCAGTTATGAACGACCATTGCATCATAGACAATTTTGTGAAAGATGAACTTTGATTATGAATTATTGAATGCATTAAAGTCATGAACGTTGTTAGGAGTTTTTTCTCAATTAGAGATTTGAATAATAATGTTTGCATTCCACAGTCTAATTGGATTCTATTCGACTATTTTGCAGTTTAGTCGCACTTTGTTTGATGATAGTATTTTTATACTACAATACTTTGAAGATGATAATCTTAAATTTTGATAGACCAGAGAGGCGTATATAAGCGTATTCACTATTAAATTTGTTTGTGATTGGCAAATTTTTACTTCATTTCGATTCATGAATGAAATCCACGAAAGTTTAAGATAACAGTTTTGAAACAATTAATGAGTATAAGAATTTTTGAAGTGGAACTATGAATGTATAATCGCTAGTTCAGCGGACGTGTTGAAAGTCGCTGATGTATAATGCCCTTGAATAAATGAAGGAGGTTCCCACAGTAATTAATGATGTTGAAGAATTTGTTAGTGGAGGTTTTTGTAAGTTCTGTGGAAGATTTTGATGCCGTATATATTAATATATGATGAATTCTGGGCCTATTTTAATGCAGTTTTGTGCATTTTTTTTGTAAGCGAAGTATTTTCCGATGGAGTGTATTGTCTTAGTCCTTTGAAAATTAATCAAGTGAATTTACTGTTATAATTAACAAGAGTATTGAAAGAATTTGAGATAAGATTTTGAATGAAGATTACCGTCACAAATAATTATAATAATTATTAAAACTTTATTAACCCAGATTGTGACATTAACATGTATAACTAACCTTCATTGGTCGATTATATTGACACGATTATGAAATTACCAACCGGATGAACATGTGGTTAAATGTATTTCTTAAATTAATAATTTGAATAATTTAAATGTTAATATTGTAAATAATGATGTAAATATCTTTGACAATAATGTGGAACGAAAGTAATGTTAGAGGCGTGTTATAAATTTTTCAATTGTCTTTGACAAATATTATAAACAATTTCTAATTGTTATAAATAATGTATGAGCTTTTGTTATAAACATTTAAGAGTTTGTTTTATACTCTAAACAATGCTTATTAAACATTTGGATGATAATTTAACAAGCTTAGGGATTGTCAGAATAATCCAGTGGTATGTGAGTTGAGCATTTGAAAGATTTGCGTAACAATATTTGTGTTGTCTTGCGGACATTTAAAGCGTCAAAGTGAGAGGGAGCTGGATTCTTACGCAATGTGGCATGACAAGTGAGTCCATTTGACAAGGTGTGCGTCATGTTGAAGGGTAGACCGCAGCTGGCCAGACAACTGGTTATCAGCGGGCAAGGTCGTCTACATTGTGGCCTTGTGCCTATAAATACAAGTGTCATGTTTATTAAAAGAAACCAAATGCTCTGTATATGTGTCTCGTCCTGACTTCCTTATCCAGTCCAATTGTGTTATGAATATTACGTTATTTTGAGCTCGGGGGAGCTAACAAGTTGTATGATAACTTTGCAAGTCCTATAGGGGGACATAGTCAGATTGGCATGGGCTACTGATAGCCACATTTATTTTGTTGAGTTTGTTAAAATCATACCCTTTATTTGAAATAAAAATTTTGTACAGTTCAAAGATCTTGCCTTCGTTCTGGTTCGTTTTTAAATGTCATGGTGGAGGTTATTGTGGGAGCATACTTTGGAGATCCTGTTGACAACCCAATCCCCGAGATAATTTTTAAGAGGTAAGTAAAAGGTAAGTATGAACCCCCGTCTATTTTGGTGTGTTCCATAATAATTTCCTGTTAACTTCTGTGCTCAAATCTCGGTAGTATCTGTCAGTGCCATTTTCATTGGTGTAGCTGAGCCGGTGCGGTTGACTATTGGCAATCCGATTGAGGGGGCGGATATCTGACAGCCTACTATCCGGGTAAACGGGGACAGTACTGTCCCCGTATATTCTAGAGGCGGTCTGTTGGATATCCGAAGCAACAGCTGGATTCGTAGGCCCTGACTGCTCCGGCGCAAAATACTAGTCAAGGATCTACTTCCAACTAGACCCTTGCGAATATACGTGGCGGAAATTACGACACAACTGTGAATTACATGAAAAATACACTCAGTTCGTGGTCAGCCTGTGGACCTATAATGGGTTTCACAGTTGCATCTCCTTATATCTAAAATAAATCATTAAGACGCGGCTTCTAATAAAACTAAACGATTTAATTACAAAAGATGTAAACTATGGCTAAACATTCATACAATAAAATAAAAACACACTCCCATTTTCTCATCTTTACATTCACGCCACTGATAGAACTGCGTTCTATGAACGCTTTGATAAAATTTGGGGTAGCTTGTGTCAATACATCAAGCTGTACAACAATTACACACCCCTGTGTATTTACATTCCTTTGGCGCATTCCAATAAACATCTGGGCGCTAAGGGCGCGCGACCCTCGCCACGCGTCCGATGACATAACATTCACCGTTACATTCCCAGTCCTAGCTGGTTTAAAAAGCTGCAAGCCTGCAGTTCGCAACATCTCTCTCCATTTGTGCGACCTGGCCGTGGCCTTGGCTAGAAACGAGTTTTACAGAAGTCCTCGCTATTCCCGCCTGGCTCACAAATACACTCTCCATAACAATAAAAGCTGTGTTAAAATTAAACAGGTTCACGTCAGAAAAATACGTGAACTGTACGCACATCCTACACGCTATTAACATAAAACTTCTATACACACGTCCATTCATACTCTCGCATTGTGACGTCCCAATGGAGTTCATTTCATTCACACTGAACAAGAAACAAACCACATCCAGTCACATACTCATGCATACTCTAACCTCTACGTTAAAACAAACCATAAACTTCCTATGCCTAACATATTATACACTCGATTGGTATATAATGAATGTTAACATTGAACGAATTTACAATGACGCTTATAGCATCAGCTATAGTCCTTTCAAAATAAGTAGCGTCTATATACACTTGAGCCTGAGCTCTGATCTAACAGTTATGTCGAATACAGTGAACTGAGTTCCATAAATCTTCTACATCTCCAGAAATAACCACCACCAGTCTCTTCTCTCTGATCTGGTGTCAAAATAGTTTAAATACATTCGACCACTCAAGGTGAAACATATGTCGTTACATATTCGGGTTTAATAATCTCGATAAGAGTATAACATAACAGATGTCAATATCCATTTCCCGTTTCAATTTCAACCGTGACCCTTCATGTCCTCTCTAATCCAAAGTCGTGTATCCCAAATAAGGAGTACTCTCTACTCACACCTTATGCCTTTGCGAAACCTTAGTCATGCCCACGCAATGACTGTAATACAAAATGCGGAAAACACCCTCGCAAAACCTCGTATGCCAACTACGTACGGAAATCATACATAAAAACCACTATCAAAGGGTTATCAACTTCACTTCTTTCAAACTGGCATTCCTTGAAAAGGGCATAATTCCTCAGTGTTGTCACAACAATCGCTGGTCTCTTGAACAATAGCAACAATTGTTAAATCATTAATTTATACATCATAACGACCTTTGGACTTTACGATACTAACCTCCTCACTTATTACTCTCGAAACATTATTCTGATAAATATAAACTGTCGTGCATGTATTTAATTTAAAAAAACTACATCTCATCTTCATACTTCTGGGTTCGACTTTATCGAAGAAAGAATATTATGTCTACAACGTGGCATGATATTACTCCTCGTAAATATTTAATCACAACATTAAATCTGTGTGTGTCCAAAAAGAATCGATCACGACGAGTATATCAAACGATAATTACCCTAACGTCGGATGACAATAAATAAATCTTCCAAGAAGATTCTAGCTTCAAATAAATTTAAATGACTGAAAGTTCATAGCTTTCTTCAATAAAACATACAATTAGTCATATTCGTATTCTCTCCATTCTGAACGAATGTCTATGAGTTCTGACGATAATAATCGTTTCCACGTTAAATGTTTCTTTTCCACAAGATGTCATGATATTTCACAATATATCACTACCAAGATCTTCTTCTCTTGACGTTTCTTCTCGACGGATAAAATGCCCAAATTAAACTAATAAAAATTAATTTAATGGGTAACATCGACGCAAATGTCTATCACCTGAATTCAGAATGAATTCAAAAACGTCGAAAATAAATTACTGTTCCTAAAAGGAAATGACAAAAGCTTGTTCCTCGATCAAGACAATTAATCTCAGTTCAGAAACTGGATTCCTAACAAACGAAGCTAAAAGCGTCGCAAGACGATCACTACAATAAATTTCGAAGAAATAAAAGCTATACATGGAGTACATAAATATTGTGTCGAAATATGGATAAAGGATTTGCTCATAAAATGTCACTACAAGCTCTAACTACAAGATTAGTGAACACTGCTACCTGGTCTCGAAGTCTAGAAGATCAAGATAGAGCATTACAAAATACTCGGTTGTTACATCTCCCAAAGATCTGGGCTGTGTCCTAGCTCGTCTCCAAGAACTCGTGACCTCAGGAAAGGAACGATTTCCCCTACTGGAAAACAGCAAGGTCCGACCGGGATCGAACTGCGGGCCTCCAATCATCATCTTCTTTGTGAACGGGATAACCCTGGACCTTTTGATAAACTTGATGTTTCTTCTTTCTCCGTCACAGCACAGATTCATCATAACAGCGAGTATCGTCGAAAGTTCTGCTTTCCACTTCGAAAGGCATTCGAAAAGAAAGTCATGGACCTCACTCGCATAACGAACATTCATATAGATGGAATATGAACATCGTTCTGTAGTCGCTAATGTTAATATTCAGCTCATGTTTGACAAGAATGCACTGGAATAGAGTTGTACATCAGGTCTCATGATCGCTCATTAAGTAGACATTCATGAACAGTCTCCTCTAACGAAGCTCCATCGTTGACTATACTGCTTCTATCTGCTTATACTCCTGGCACACATATTAATTTAGTCCATAATAATCTTCATCATAGTCGACTGAATAATGTTCTTCACTATGGAATACATCTCCATCCTATGTGTGTTGTAATACAGTTCCACAATAGCAATGCTAATATACACTCGTCCTCACTTGTGGCTGCTGCATGCGCTGTAGTCGCTCGAACAAAAGTGTCTTATCGCGCTGGAAAGAAACACTTTTCTCGCGGTTCACAAAACTGCTTATAATTGCTGAAATATTTCTCTCAAACTTCTGAAAGTTCGTAATATACAATATCTGATGACAAGCTACAATTTGTAGTTGAAATAATGTCTCTGAAGCCGATCAGACTGAAGTGATTGAGGCATATAAGTTCATCGCAACTTCACTTAGTTTCAAGGCGCGGTAATCTCCTAACTCTACCCTCGCTTATGCCTTGTCTCCACGAGTCACCTTCTACAAGCTCGGCGAAACACTCTTCCAGTAGCACACGTCTGACCTTTCGGACATTCAGATGATAAAGAGCCTCGATGCTTGGCATCTCCCCTCCAAGTCTACCGATTCTGGCCGCCTTTTAGAGTTCGCTCTCAAATTCGCGTGGGCTCTAGCAAATCGCTTATTCCTTCCAATAGCGACCTGCTATCGACTTATAAAATATTTCCAATGTTTTATTATCATATTCTTCTCTTTTCCAATATATAAATTCACTCTCTACGGGCTTAAATGAATTAAATATCCGTAAAATTTAGTTGCTGGAACTCCCGTCTTCTCTAAACCTTCATCCTATTGGCTGTAAGCTCATATCCAATCGGATAATTTATAACAATATTTAAACAATTCCTGGGAATATTCGCTGTTGCTAGGTCGATTCTAAGCTTCTAGAAACTTCCATTGCGCAATACAATCACGTGACGGAATTTCTCTCCTGCTCAACGTCGCCTCAAGACTGGTTTCTGCCAAGTTCCAGCCATAATATTCCTTGGTTAAATGTTATCATGGGCTTCAAAAAATCTATTATTCCCATTTTTATCCCTTATAATTCATTTTACGGGGGCAGTACCTACTTCAAGGCCACGGCCGCCTCCTTCCCTCCCCCTTGCCTATCCATCCTGACCATCCATTACCTTCCCTCATGAGGGCCCTTGTTTGCTTTGCAGGTGAGGTGCCAATCGCACCTCACCAGTTGTATCCACTCCAATTAGATGTTCCCAGCTCTAGGACACTGCCCGTAGAGGCGGTAGTGGTGAGTTCCCTCGCTGAGTCCGTGGGTTCCACCAACCTGGAGGGTAAACGACTAAGAAAATAGATTATTTCCCTTTATTGTTATAAAACTGATAAAAATAACTGTTACAGAATACCGATTTGAAGTTTATAGAATCTCTTGTGTTTTCAGTTTCTAGTTCTGGAAACCATATCTACACCAAAAGTATAATTAATAAAGAGGGCCTCGGATATTTTTCAAGGAAACCGACCTCTATGTGATTGTTAAAATTGCCAGTGAGATCGGAATTCTCATATTCCTGTATGTTGTGCAATCAGTGATATTAAGGACGAGACTATCTCTACGCTAAGTGAACTGGGTCGATCAATAAATATAGAAAAGTACCGGTAAATAGAAGCTGGCGGTGATCCAAGCCACAGATATCCTATCGTGTTGCCATTGTAGTTGGCCTAGATCGTTTAACTTTAGTTTCAATGTTCAGGGCAGAGATGGGAGAAGCTCTATTGTCAAACCAACGTACTAATAGTAAAAGGACGCATGACAGTTTATGACTGGCGGATGCTTGAGCTCACGGCCGACTGGATGCGAGCAGCACTCTCCACAACCGGCCTAGACCACAGATTACCTACTACTACAGATAGCCGACAGCCATGCTAATACTTGGCACCTAAGACTTCAGCGCTGTCTGGTGTTTGACCGCTATACTAGTTGACGTGTAGCACGGCCATGCGGGTAGCCTACCCCACCCCTTCCCCTCGTTCCGCTAAATATTCTCGTCCTAAATTCTCTGCCCACTTCAATGTTCCGAAAATCACAATCTTCCCAATACTTATAGCACGTTTTTAAGTGTGGAGATAATCATATGATCAACAAGAAATAAATCACAATCAAAATACCAATAACATTTTTTTAAATAATACCTAAGTCGGAAATTGTGAATTCCTGAGCTCTGAAATGAACAACCACAGCATTTAGGACATGTTAGTTAGTTATTGTTGTTTTAAGAGGCGGAACTACGACGTCATCTGCCCCTATTTTAGGACATGACCTCATCAATAATTTACATGTTTACATTTCTTTCAGTTGCAATTGGAGCATATTGCATTGGTGACAAGAATTAGGCTACTAAAAGGCCTGCAGCATATTATTACTCACCTTAAAAATATGGTCCCTTCCAATTAACCACATTAGGCCTAATTAGGCCTATAACCAATCAGTTATTAGAATAAACTGCAAAGGAAAAGTACTGTGAAGGGAGAATATTCATATCTTAACATGCTTGATGCTGTTAACAATAACAGTAAAATGTTAAGAGAGAATGCTAAGTAAACAGGTGGTGTAACCAGATCACACTAAAATTGTTAGTGTACTTAGTGCCAAATTCATTGGGAGACTGAAATTTCAGAAAAATAATTGGATATTACAAAATGTCTATACAGTAGTTCATTTCATATTCCCTTTTAAAATATATCCAGTTCACCAATATTTACAGGGGAAATACAGTAAGTACATCAAAAAAATCATCGCACACTAATACAGTAAATTCTATGACATCCTGTGAAGGGGAAAGGAGAAATAGGACTTTCAACGAAAAACAAGAAAAACACTCAATACTGCTAGAAATCATCATGTTTTATTTAAAAAGTTGTCAACGAAGAAAAATAACAGCGAGAGCCAAGATCACACTTAGCAAAAATACAGAAATCAAATCTGGTCCTCCTAAAAGTACGTGTTGAGGCATGTTCCTTTCTTCTTTCTTGCCAAGGCATAACAGTAGACTATAGCACAGGAAAATGAACCTCTTCCCTCCTTTATGCCATGGCTAACACTGATGAACAGCAAATTCCTACAACACATGCAAGTTTGTATATTGAAGCAGTAAACTTAATAAAATATGTAATGCTTCAAATGGAGAACTTGAATTTGCTGATATGTGTATGGTTGCACCTACTATAACTACATTTTAAAAGAATCTCTTATTGTAGAATCATTGTGTTGTTGATATTAATTCATTTAGCCCCATGTATTTGGAAGTATGTAGGATTTGTATGATAATCTGTGTTATTGTAGTATCTGTAGTAGTGAGTACTGCTCGCGTCTAAGCTGCGTGAACCTGAGAGAAATGTGCATCGCAGAAGTGTTGACGAGTGATGAGGTTCCTTGGTCCGTGCATAGTACAGAACCAAATACGTTGGTCGGTGACTCACTCACTCATTCGTAACACCAGAGTGGTTTGAGCAACAGCCCTACGTTAGCATTATTGGAATAGAAAGGAATACCAGATATCACGGCGGGCAGTTGACAGGCCCTTCTCTTCTCGCCTGACCCTCCCCTGCTCTTTCTCCTCACCCCGCAAGTTCACAGAACATGGAAAATGGACCCGAGCAGTATAGCCTACTTTTTGTAATTCAGGTGACGAGTGGAAAGGAGGCAGCCATTGCCTTAAGTTAGGATCAATCCCAGCGTTAGCCTGGAGTGGAAGTGGGGAAACCACGGAAAACCACTTCTTGGATGGCCGAGGTGAGAATCGAACCTACTTCTTCTCAGTTCCGGCTCACGAAGCTGATTGTGAGTCGTTCCAACCCTCAGACCAGAATTAAATTACTTGGAAACTAGCCCAGGACCTTAGGAGTGGCACCTACCACACCACAATGTGGTATTATGGTAGCACTGAATGAAAGTAGAACGAGTGATAACATTCTCCATAAGGGGCAGATGGCCGCGTAGTTCCGCCCCTTGAAAGAACAATAACTCACTGGTATATTTTCCAGAGTTGGAATCTGACAATTCAGCACCACTGGACAAAAACAGCTGACGACAAGATCGCTCGCATGGCTTGTTGCCATGGAAACTATACAGCGCTGCCAATTTGAATGATGCTATTTCACCACGTGCTTGTTGCCGATCAGTCGCTTGTTTGGTTGCCTCCAGTGCACACTCACCTTGCTGCGTTTCATAATCTGTTGTTTTAATGAGTTATAATTGTTTGATTTAATTCGTTAATTATTTTTTCATGTAGGATTAATACTTATTTATACTTTATATTTATATTTATACTTATAATTCATTAGAGACCATTATTTATGTATGTAGCAGTGTTAGTGTCAGTTCCGAGCATCAGGCAAACCATTAATTCCATTCAGTCGCGCGCAGGAGTGTAGGCTACCGCCTCTGCTCTTGTAATTAGTAAGACTACTGTGATTAGCTTCTGTCTTCTAAAGGGTGACTTAATAGTCTACACAATGAGCCTATATTTTGTAATACAATTGTGTTACTTGTGACTTGAAACTTATTCTACAGGAAATATAAATAACTAAAAATCATGGAAACAATCACGTGTTGTCGTTTCGCTTTGATCATTTTTGCTTTATGATAGTAGGCCTATTCGTAATATTGTTATTGCAATTCATTACAATAATTTAGGCCTCTCCTAATTTGACGGGCTAATATTTTGTTTTACAGTTTGCACCGAACAGATTTAAGCATTGGTTTGTTTAAGATTTTTGAAAACCATCTGAATAAAAATGTAATAACGGTGCTAATGATATTATGAGCATGAGGAAAAGAGCGGGAGGATGGAAGTATGCGCGTGGTGGCCAGCAGCATTCGTGGCACCGCTGCCTTTAGTTCAACAGTTCTCCGCCGAACTGTCAGATCCCTACTCTGGATAATACACCTATAACATTCTCTATAGTACATAAATTGGCCAAAATACCTTATGAAACGACGAGAAATAAATCAGGGAATGAAGTTTAAATAGATGTTTTCTCCTCCGCTCTCTGTGACCCACCCAACCATCCCAAAAAGAATGACGACTTATATAGGCAAAATTACAGCTGTGGCTGCCATTGTTCACATCAACTATCATAAAACAGTACTACCAACCTCGCCAACACCTGACCATTCTAACCTTCGTTTCGTCCATTCCAATGGTTTTTGACAATGGTTACAGCCTAACGCGTCCAGATCAATGATTATTTTATCAACAGTGATTTTGTATGCCACTTTTTTTATCAACAGTGATTTTGTATCCCACATGTTGGCAACAATTTGTGCGCCTCAGTGTGTGCCGCTAGAGTGGACCTTGTTGACAGTTGAAATGAGATGCAAGCGCTGACGGAACATGGCAGCCGTTTTTAAAAGAGCAAAATATAGAAACACATATTTACATACTGGGCGCCAGGGAATGTTGTCCGCAGTGCCTACAAGCTGCTGCGAGAGATTAATTCACCAGTTACGTTGGCAGCACGGCTGTCGCTTGTATCATAACAAACAGTAAACTTTATACTCACCCAGCCATTCATAGCATACTGTTGCAATCTTCCAATAATCTAACTATACGCACTGACGATTTCGACAGCTCACAGCCCACACATGTGGCCTTCGCCCTATCAGGGACACCGTGCTGCGAACTAAACTGATGACGCAACCTCTCGCATCTGCAGAGAACATTTCCTGGCACCCTGCACTTTAGCACATATATATGATGTGCAGTAGTGACCAGGGTTCCTAATTTCAATAGGCCTACGTAATAACGCCCAGAAGATGAAACAAGGAGACAAGGTATGTAAAAGTCACATTCATGTCTGATGCAAGTGTATAAGCTGCGTTCTACCTTCATTCAGAATTAATACCTAGGTAAAGTAACATGTGGGAATAAATATACTAGCTAGCCTATATCAACCATTACTTTGGCATACAATAAAACAATTATATTTGTCTTGTATCCATCTCGCTGTTACAGAAAATCATTGACACTAATTACCAAGAATATAATCGGCCCCTTATAGAGAATGTTATCGCTCGTTCTACTTTCATTCAATGCTACCTTAATTTTGAATGTAAGTGGAACGCGGATTATACACTTGCAGCAGACATGAATGTAACTTTTACATACCTTGTGTCCTTGTTTCATCTTCTGGGCGATATTACATATTGAAATTAGGAACCCTGGTCACTACCGAACCTCATGATGTGCTAAAGTACGTAAATATGTTTTTCTATTTATTGATATTTTAAAAACGGCTGCCATGTTTCGACAGCGCTTGCATCTCGTTCAACTGTCATCATCGCTCACTCTAGCGGCACGCACCAAGGCGTACACATTGCTGCCAACATGCGAGATACAAAATCACTGTTGATAAAAAGAACTGGGATCAAAAAAAGTAGTTCATCGGGATGCGTTAGGCTGTAACCATTATCAAAACCAATGTTGTACGAAAAAATTATACATATTTATTACAGCGGAGCGATATACTGCATAATAATTACAGAGCATATAACAAAAATAACTCATTTCAGCCGTGGGAAAGAAATCATTACAGAGAAGTGAAAATATTGCACACACTATCCTAATTAAGAGCAGTGAACCGAGTGCTGCACACTAGAGACTAAACTGGGCACTTCTTTGTTTGGCAGTACTGTTATGGTACTGTTTTGAAGATGATTGATTTTAACAATGGCACCCACAGCTGTAATTTTCGCTAGACTATAGCCTATATGCTGTGATCCTATTTGGGATGGCTGGGTGGGTCACAGACGGCAGAGGAGGAAACATCCATTAAAACATCGCTCCCTAATTTATTTCTCATCGTTTCATAAGGTATTTTGGCTAATTCATCTATTATAGAGAATGTTCTATGTTCATTTAGCGCTACCTTTATTTTAGTAAAACACAGAAGCTATTTATTAATGTAATGGACATCTATGATTGATCCAACCCATAGGGCTGCCTTCCTCACCTTTCAATAAATAACTAAAATTTTAAGCCTGTGATTAATGTAACTAATCCACATGTGAGTCCACATGGGTCACTAATACCCAAAATTCCTCCAGCTTAATATTTGGGGAGTGGGTGTAGGTGGGAGGTATACCTCACCCCACACAAAAAACAAAATTGAACCACATATTAGGCCTACACACATCATCCAATAAAAATAACTAGCTTCATTAAGTCAAGGTTTTGGATCAAGAGATCTTACTAAAAAAAATACTTAAAACATGGCAGTTGTCAGATTGGCAGAGTGAGTAGACCTAATTAGACAGTAATTACAAGTTTCGAACACTTCAAGTCGCTTACAAATTGATTAGGTTATGTTAGTCGCATCTTAGTCATTGTAGGCCTACATGTTACAGCCCACATGCTGTACGATTAATTCAAGAGTACAAAATTAATGAATGAATTAATAAAACAGTGCATTCTACTCCAGGCGGTGAAGGTCACACTTCACCTATCTAGGGCTGAGATGTAGAACTACAGTAGTTACAAGTACTGCCAGTGACAGCGAGACAGAGGTTATCGAGAGGGTGCGCAAGGTAGTCCCAAAGTCTATTTTACAAAATAATTAATTTTCTTTTTAAACAGTTACAGCTGAGAGCTGACTGTAGGATGATCACAGCATTGCTGACTGTTTCTGAACACGCAATAGCGGTATAGTGCTCAGAGCGAGGGACAGAACAAGATGCGTCACATTTTCAAGCTTTAGCACGCTTCCTTTTCATGATCGAATTGTTTGTGTAGTTTTCATGTGGACACTGCCGGGAGTATAGAAATGTGGGAACTCTAAACCAAGATATAAACTGGGAGCATAGCGCCCCCAATGGGGGGCTGCAGCAACTCTGGAGGTTGGAGATTTGGTTCCCCGCACTGACAGAAGCTGTCCTGAGCGTTGTTTTTCCATACTCCCTCCCAGTGGCAATTACTCCACGTAGGACGTGAGGATCATCACTTTAAATTTAATTTAAAAAGTGCCATCAAAGGAATCTGACTAAATAATTACAGAACAGCCTAATTATTGATACATACCTTGAGTCATCAACTGAGAAGCGATGAAAGGAGCATATCTCCAACCTCTACTTTTGCAGCCAAGAACACAAGATTCTGAGTGATGTTTTCCCATAACCTACATACAAAATATATAGAATGAGGTACAGAAACCATGAAATACAAAATCTAACAACAACAAAAATTAAATTAAAGTCATTAAATCTAGCTTTCTACGACTACGAAAGTCCACAAATAATAATGCATGGCTCTCATGAGAATCCTATCGATAATATCAGCACTCTCTTAAGAAATCAATTGAATAATACATAATGCATTATCGGTACTTACAACAGAAATAATACCGGTACTGGTTTACAGGTTACATCCAATTGAAAACGCCAAGATTACGGCACTTCTTTTTCACAGAACATCAAGAAACACATGTATTTAAGGTGATTGATATTGATAATTGTTGCTGTAAGGGACCTAACATCTAGGTTATCGGCCCCTATTTAAGGCGAAATCAATCGAAAACTCTGGGGAAGAAATATTGCTGTAATGTACAGAAAATGTAAATACACCGCCATGTTTGAACAGAACAAAAGTAGTGTGCAGGAAGGCAATGCCGCCAACCGACAAAAATAATGTTTATTTAATGATAAGTGCCGTAATTATCGTCTGTGAGCAAAATAATTGCAAGGAAATGTCAATTAGGAATTATGTGTATATTTATTGACTAAATATAGGGATATGTTTGCAATTTAATTACAACGTGTATCATGCATATGTTGGCAAGACGATATACAGCGCTCCATACGACTGGTCGCGCTACTACACCGATGGTGCCAAATAATCCCTATCTGGTTGACACCCCCTGACCTAGACAATGAGACATTTTACATGATTCTTGTTAGTTACTCAACTGCTCACACAGCGCTGTCGACCAAGCATAGCACAACAAAGACTTAACTCTACTTAGTGTAAAACAAAGTCCCCGATTCTTGGATGTCACGGGTAATCTCGAGAACCACTGGATGGATTTTGATGCGGCTTTCACCATTCTGTAATATCGAGGAAGATTTTTATAGAAAATAATTTATTTATTATCAAAGGGAGCCAAGCAGTAACGATTTCATATTTCAGTGAAAAAGTCGGAAAAATAACACATTGCATCCGTGCGCTTTTTAAGCTTGCGCTGGGCAAACCGTTAGAAATATCAATAAACTATGAGTGTAAGAATTGTTTAGCATGAAAAATTCTACAAAAAAGTCCGTGAGAGTATATCTCTATAGTCGATACTTCGCCCACTATAAGTGTTTTTAGTTTGGACGGGAGGGAGATTTGTGTCTCATGCACCTCGCCATTTTTAAATTACGTCTGACAGGAATTCCTTGCACATTCATAACTGTTCCAGGGCGAAGGCCGGTATAGAGCCAGCTCGCATCCAGTAGCCGTGCTTGAGCTACATCTAACTCGCACTCACGTCTACAGATAGCGCGCCACTCGCGTCTACAGAGAATTAGAGGGAGCTGCAGAATATCAGAAGAGCATTTATCGCTTAAGCAGTTCCAGAAACATACGAATGTTTAAGGAAATATTCAACCCTATTTTCACCACTAAAATAGGCTCCCAACAAATCGAATATTTCTCAAACACATGCCCCTTTCAATTTATTAAATTCATGTTTCAAGTTTGTGTTGTAAGTTGTTTTATCGCTTGCCTATAAACGTAAAGCAACCCCCGTGAAAAAAAATAATGCTAAGTCCATAGTTACCGAGATATGGTTGACGAGTGCGTTACATTTGCCATTTATATGCACTTTGTATACGCCCCTGTTCCGTCAGTGTGCATGTCTACACAGATGTACTGTAATGACTTATATCAAAACAACAACAAATTACAGTCAGTCTGAAAGACTAGACTTTAATCATTTCAAATGACGCATGCTACTAATGCTACACATTTTAGAAAGGCTCAGGAGGGCTTCGAGCGAAGGTCACCCTGTATTTGAGTCTGACATCTTTTACAACTCTTTAAGGGTCACCCATTATTTTAAACTGATAACTTGCAAACCTCTTTAAGGGTCACCCTGTATTTGAATTGAATCTAACATACTGTACACGTCGTTAAGTGTCACCCTGTATTTTGCTCTGACATCCTGCACACCTCTTTAGGAGACACCTTGTATTCTGCTCTGGTATCTTGTATATCTCTTTAGAAGTCCCCCTGTATTCTTGTGTGACATCTTGTACACCTCTTTAGGGGTCACCATGTATTCTTGTCTGACATGTTGTACACCTCTTTAGGAGTCACCCTGTATTCTCGTCTGACATCTTGTGCACCTCTTTAGGAGTCACCCTGTATTCTTCTCTGCCATCTTGTACACCTCTTTAAGAGTCACCTTGTATTCTTATCTGGCATCTTGTATATCTCTTTAGGAGTCACCCTGTATTCTTATCTGGCATCTTGTACACCTCTTTAGGAGTCACCCTGTATTCTTATATGACGTCTTGTATATCTCTTTAGGAGTCACCCTGTATTCTTGTGTGACATCTTGTACACCCCTTTCTGAGTCACCCTGTATTCCTGTCTGACACCGTGTACACTTCTTTAGGAGTCACCCTGTATTCTTATCTGGCATCTTGTACACCTCATTAGGAATCACCCTGTATTCTTATGTGACGTCTTGTATATCTCTTTAGGAGTCACCCTTTATTCCTGTGTGACATCGTGTACATCTCTTTAGGAGTCACCCTGTTTTCCTGTCTGACGTCACGTACTCGCCGTCTCCCAGCAGTAAACTCAGACTCGGTGCATATGCACTGAACAACATGATGACGTCATACACGCCGTAACCGTAACGCATAACGTTATACCCAGGCATAACGACCAAGTCGACAAGATCATTTGAAATGATAAAAATGGCTTGTAATCTTACTTGTCTCTTAAACCTAACGATTATAAGAAACAAGACCTCTGTACGTGACTTCTTACTTCAATGAACAAACATAACCTTAAATCAACATGAGTACACCAGCTGCTCCCTCTCGTTCTATGTAAACGCGAGTGGCGCGGTATCTGTAGACGAGAGTCCGAATCAAATCTAGCTCATACTTCCACCAATCATTATCCGTTATTTTAGGGCCTATGCTGTACGAAGTAAGATCGGTGAACATGCTGAAAGGGCCTACCGCAACCTCTTAGCCACAGCCGTCTCGACCAGACGCTGCACAGCCTTGACAATCGCTCAGCAGGAAAGTGATAACAATTGCCGCTAGAGCGCTCTCAACCTGAGATTGTTAGGCCATATTACCTACAGTTCAATTCGCCTACCTTTACTGCAGGAAGTTTCTCCTCTTTCTTCTGCCACAGTCGACTCAATCAGACGCTACACAGCCTTGACAATCGCTCAGCAGGAAAGTGATAACAATTACCGCTAGAGCGCTCTCAACCTGAGATTGTTAGGCCGTATTACCTCGAGTACAATGGGCCTACCTTTACTGCACGAAGTTTCTCCTCTTTCTTCTGACACAGTGGACTCAATCAGATGCTACACAGCCTTGACAATCGCTCAGCAGGAAAGTGATAACAGGTGCCGCTAGAGCACTCTTAACCTGAGATTGTTAGGCCTACCTTTACTACAAGAAGTTTCTTCTCTTCGTGTCTTTCTTTCTTTCTTTCTTTCTTTCTTTCTTTCTTTCTTTCTTTCTTTCTTTCTTTCTTGCATCATGGCCGACTCGATGAGACGCTCCACAGCCTTGGCAATCGATCAGCAGGAAAGTGCTAACAGTTGCCGCTAAAGCGCTGTCAACCTGAGATTGTTAGGCCTACCTTTACTACAGGAAGTTTCTCCTCTTTCTTGTGCCACAGCTGACCATTTTGTGAGTCTAGAAGAAGACAGGAGTTTTCTGCTGATCAAGTCTGTGGGTTGAAGTGGTTTCCCGTGAGTTCTCACTTTCTATTCCAGGCAAATGCTCGGACGGTAACCCCTCTTTCCATTCAGCTCAATATCTCTTATCAACTTCTCTGACGAATATGCTATCCGACTCACGCGCTACGTATAATTCCTGACTCGGTGGGTCAGTTGTAGCCTGTCTCGTGTCCACCTAAAGATCTCGGAGTCGCAGGTTGGATGTCCGGCCGAGGTTATAGCGGCACACCAAGTCGTACGATGACTAGTAAAAGATCTCCCGTATCACATTTGGTGACACAGCCACAGTCGAGTTCAGGTTCTCACTACCAGATGGCAGTGCAGTGAAGTCAAATGACTTCCTCGTAATTTTGTCTCCTTCATTGAGTTTAGGTTTCTCCAGTGTTTCTTCATCCTTCTGTCAAAACAGTTGAGCGCATTTTGTGTTTTACTGAAAACATCCAATTTAGCCTACTTCTCACATTATTCAACAAGTAGTTCCCCGAAGAACTAAATAGCCTATTAGCCTACTTTCGATTTTTGCAAAAAATGAAAGTAGACTTATGAGATCAACACAGGGCGAAAAAAGTGTGTCTGTCTGTGTGTGTGTATGTGTGTGTGTGAGTCTGTGTGTGTGTGTGTGTGTGTGTGTGTGTGTGTGTGTGTGAGTCTGTGTGTGTGTGTGTGTGTGTGTCTGTGTGTGTGTGAGTGTGTGTACTCTGAATGTCTGTCCCCCCCTATCAATTCGAACACGGTGAATGCGAATTGAATGAAACTTGGTACAAAGGTAGCACTAGCAAAGGACACCTCAGTGTCATGTTTTATATCGCCGCCATCTTGACGGAAACGTAATGGCGGCCACACAAATGTTCAAAGCTTAAATCAAATTACGACTAACCTAATCATCCGATCTCTACCAAATTTTGCAACAACATACCTTTATGGGGGGAGCATCCTTTGACCAAACAAATAGGTCATCAGCGCAATAGTTTGCGGATGGCGGCCATCTTTGTGTGAAAATCGATTCCCCCTATTAATTCGAACACGGTGCAACCGAATGGAACGAAATTTGGTACAGAGGTAGTACTAACAAAAGGCACCTCAGTGTCATGTTTTATATCGCCGCCATCTTGAAGGAAACGTAATGGCGGCCACACAAATGTTCAAAGCTTTAAAAAAAATTACGATTAACCTAATCATCCGATCTCTACCAAATTTTGCAACAACATACCTTTATAGAGGAAGCATCCTTTAACCAAAGGACTAAGTCATTAGCCTAATAGTTTGCGGATGGCGGCCATCTTTGTGTGAAAATCAATTCCCCCTATTAATTCAAACACGGTGAAACCGAATGGAACTAAATTTGGTACAGAGGTAGCACTAGCAAAGGGCATCTGATTGTCATGTTTTATATCGCCGCCATATTGACAGAAACGTAATGGTGGCCACACAAATGTTCAAAGCTTAAGTTAAATTACGACTAACATAACCATCCGATCTCTACCAAACTTTGCAACAACATTCCTTTATGGAGGGAGCATCCTTTGACCAATCTAATAGGTTATTAGCCTAATAGTTTGCGGATGGCGGCCATCTTTATGTCAAAATTGATTCCCCCTATTAATTCGAACACGGTGGAACCGAATGAACGAAATTTGGTACAGAGGTAGCACTAGCAAAGGGCACCTCAGTGTCATGTTTTATATCGCCGCCATCTTGACAGAAACGTAATGGCGGCCACACAAATGTTCAAAGCTTAAGTTAAATTACGACTAACATAACCATCCGATCTCTACCAAACTTTGCAACAACATTCCTTTATGGACGGAGCATCCTTTGACCAATTTAATAGGTTATTAGCCTAATAGTTTGCGGGTGGCGGCCATCTTTATGTCAAAATTGATTCCCCCTATTAATTCGAACACGGTGGAACCGAATGGAACGAAATTTGGTACAGAGGTAGCACTAGCAAAGGGCACCTCAGTGTCATGTTTTATATCGCCGCCATCTTGACTGAAACGTAATGGCGGCCACACGAATGTTCAAAGCTTAAATCAAATTACGATTAACCTAATCATCCGATCTCTACCAAATTTTGCAACTACATACCTTTATGGAGGGAGCATCCTTTGAACAATCTAATAGGTCATTCGCCTAATAGTTTGCGGATGGCGGCCATCTTTGTGTCAAAATCGATTCCCCCTATTAATTCAAACACGGTGAAACCGAATGGAACGAAATTTGGTACAGAGGTAGCACTAGCAAAGGGCACCTCAGTGTCATGTTTTATATCGCCGCCATCTTGACGGAAACGTAATGGCGGCCACACAAATGTTCAAAGCTTAAATCAAATTACGATTTGCCTAATCATCCGATCTCTAGCAAATTTAGCAACAACATACCTTTATGGAGGGAGCATCCTTTGACCAAACTAATAGGTCATCAGCCTAATATTTTGCGGATGGCGGCCATATTTGTGTGAAAATCGATTCCCCTTATCAATTCGAACACGGTGAAACCGAATGGAACGAAATTTGGTACAGAGGTAGCACTAGCAAAGGGCACCTCAGTGTCATGTTTTATATCACCGCTATCTTGACGGAAACGTAATCGCGGGCACCCAAATGTTAAAAGCTAAAATGTAATTACGACCAACCTAATAATCTAGTCTCTACCAAATTTTGCAACACCATGTCTTTATGTGGGTAATATATTCAGACCAAACTGCAAGATCATCAGCCCAATAGTTTGCAGATGGTGGCCAAGTATGTGTGCAAATCGATTCCCCTTATCAATTCAAACACGGTGAAACCGAATTGAACGAAATTTGTTACAGAGGTAGCACTAGCAACGGGCACCTCTATTCATGTTTAATATCCCTATAGCACGTTGTATTTCAACAAGCTACTACAACCAACATTCAATCATACTCCTTGAAAAGGACAAAGAGTTATAACAATACCCATGCATTTAGGAGAAAGTAGGCTATATGTTCTTTACTGAACATCTTGTTTTTTATATCATAATACTATTAATTGCCTCTATCAACATACAAATTTTCAGTTTGATTGCTGTCATCATCTTCTTCTTCCTCTTTTATTCATGGGACCTCTTGTTTCCAAGTTCCTGGTTAGCGTCGACCTTTTGCTACCACGTGTTTCCTTCATTCCCACCTTCTCCCTTCACAAAGCTGCAGATCAATCTTATTGGGTCTTCTAGGATTTTCTCTCTTTCTTCACCCGGTAGCCCCAGTGTGGAGATTCTAATTATTCCCAGCGTCTCACATTCAAAAAGTAGGTGTTCAGCTGATTCTTCTGCTTCATTGCATTTCCTACATTTATATTGTCTCTTATTGCTTATTTATAAGATGGCAGTGTCCTGTCAATAGTCCCACTACCCATCTTATATTTCCTCTGCTAAGTTGTAGGAGTTCTTTAGTGTGCTTCTTGTTTGGTCCTTTTATCAGTTCCTTTGCAAGTCTGCATGATTGCTGTCATATATTAATAGATATTGAGAACCGACTAAATATTTCGGATGATCGTTACTTTGGATTTTAATATGTGTACGCCGTAGTGTTACGTACTATTAGATAAGGATTAGTACGTTCATTATTCAAACGTTGATTTCGATCGCATGATTAGAACACAAGAAATAAAAGCTTAATTTTAAAATTTCACACAGCCGCCATCTTGACGTTATGTAAACAATTAAATAAAACTAAATGTAAGTGCATTGCAATTTGTATAGTCATTTGCTGTACTGAGTTTCACTGATTTCGGGTGGTTTAATCGCGAGAAAAAACTATTTAAATGTTTCATCTTCGCTTGGCCGCCATATTCGTTTTGTAGGAAACAGAGTTTTGGAAGTTACATAGGTGGACTTCTAATTGTGCCCCTTTTAATCGTACAAAGTTTCAGGATGATATGATTAATAGTTTCGGAGATATAGAAAGCCAGTTAAAAATTTCGTGCAGCTACCATGTTGGATTGGTGAGACGTAATACAATTTCAAGGGCACGGTAGGGGTCGGCCAAAATAGTACTATGATCTTACCGAGTTTCATTGAAATCGCTCGAGCCGTTTAAAAGTTATTAGACACACACACACACGGACAAAAGGTGATCTCATAAGCCTACTTTTTCATAGATGCAAATAGGCTAAAAATGATGAAAAAGTAGACTTAAGACTTCCAATAGATAGCGCGGACGTTACATGCAATTAAACATTGAGCCTATCAACAAGCAGATGTGTGTGTGTTTGTCCAACCCTATCAAATCCTAAACGACTGCAGCTATCGAAACCAAACTTGGTATGAGTGAAGATCTATACCAGGATGTCTCAAGGCCATACTTGAAAATTATACGAGCTACCAACTGCTGCAAAACAATAATTGAAATTAGAATTTTAAGTTGGATATCCCAACCGTTTCAAAATTGTCACACATATAGAACAAAATATTTCAAATTAATTTTCAGGAGCCCGTACACGATAATGTTACCAACTTGATTCTATGATTCTATTGGAATTCAACTACATTTGGTATGTGTACTGTGTACCTTAAGAGGTAAAATTAGCCATATATTCAGAGTCCCCAGGGCTGCCAACTGCTGATAAATGCTCTCTATAATTTTGAACGCTATTCTCAATATATCACAAAGTGTGCAGACCAACGACTCTAAACTTTGCAAACGTTTAAAACTTAGAATTTCAGAAAAATTGTGGGTGGTAACTCATATAATATGACAGTGCTGCCAACACGATTGATAGGTTCAATATTTAACTCCATGTAACTTCTATACTAACGAATGGATTTCATCCAAAGCAGGCACACATATATATAGATGATATTTCAGATTAATTTTGGGCTGTACAGCGTTGCCGAGATGGAGCGCATCACTTCCGAGCGAGGCGCGCCATGACGCGTGATGGGCTCCATCTCGGCAACGCTGTACAGCTTTCCCAGGAGCGGCTAGCTGGTGAACCATGTCTTATTTCCCCGTACAAATACAAACCTATATGAAATAAGTGAATTAATTTACGTATTTCACAGTCATACAGCATAATATTTTGATGTATAAGGATTACAAAGCGACCAAGAACTACATTTTTCAACCACCCCGGGCCGAGAAACAATTTCCATGCAAAAATGATAACAACTTTGTTCCTCGTAGTTCCGCCCTTTAAAACAACAATAACTAACTAACTAACACAACATTTTGCAATTAATAAACCAGTTATACAACATTCCAATGTAGACTATATTGTGTTAAAATTTGGATTCGATCTGATGACGGGTTTTTGAGATAATAATTCTTAAATGTGACGCATGGTAGAAACACGCTTAAAAACGGGCACTTTTTGTGTTCCAACTGCGATAAAAAAATATTAAAATATAAATTCAAATTTCCAATCCTACATGAACTAACGTAAAATAGAACGACGAAAATGATGATATTATTGGATTTTATGTAGGTCTATTGTTTACTTCACAAACAACCTTCGAACTCGAGTGCACATAATACTTTGGTCGACAGTAGTTCAGTGAAAGTTCATGATGCTTCAGACAAATTCATAGTAAATCATTCAAGTTAGTGCAGCCAACATAATTCTATTGATGTGTATAATATACAACTGCATGCAACTGTCATGTGTTTGTACCTAATTTCCCTCAGTATGCCTTCCTTCGGAGAGGAAGTAAAGCCGGTGGTCCCATGTCATAGATTTGTCGTAAGATAAAGAACCTTCCACTAATTACACTTGTGTGAAGCTAAATTATAGGATAGATTGGACTAACGCTATTAGGTTCCCACGTTCGTCGCCAGGAGCCGACTGTGGTGGCATCTAATAACCAAGTTCAGAACTAGTTGGTCGATTATGGTGGCGTTTGGTAACAAAAGTTGGAACTACTTGAAATGTAAATGTCTGCAGTCCTTACTTGAATTAAAAACATATAACACACACTAATACAGCCATCACAATTAACACCGGTTTTCAGACAGATTCTACACACACCCAAAGTACACGGAGCTACATGACCTCGTTGTCGCAGCCCCTAAACTGAGGAACCAACCAACCCAACGTTCAATGTACGTCTTAGCAGAAAGGTCTACCAACTGCCTAGACACTTTCTGAGAACATTTGAGCCCTAGACTCAATATCGTGGAATATGTTCATACAATCAATTTTAATATTTTGGATGGATTTTGAGCAACACATATCTATAAATCAGTGTTGCCAAAATAATTGAACGTGTTCCATGTTGAGCTCCTTGTAACTTCGATAACATTCAGTGAATTCCTGGCATACCTTGCCTACGCAGATGATATCAGTTTACTCTCCAGCTCTCAGGAAGAGTTGAGGCAAATGACCAGAGCACTCAAGGCAGCTGCCAACAAATTTGGGCTAATCGTGAATGAAACCAAGACGGAGTACCTCAATATGACTCGCGGGCAAGGCCACGTTTTTGGGCAACTACAGTCACTCCGGGTAGTGGACCAGTCCTACAAGACGGTCCATGAATTTAAGTACCTAGGATTGCTTTTCACGGAGAACTCATCATGAGAGGCAGAAATCAACGCCATTATCCAAGCAGGAAACGGAACTCTCTACAGCTTAACACAGCTTCTTCGGTCCAGATGACTCTCCAGACTGTTCAAAATTCGTCTGTATAAAACTCTGATCCAACCCGTTGTACTATATGGATGTGAGAAATGGTGTATCCGAAAACAGGACATTCATAAACTACTTGTTTTTGAGAGAAAAGTTCTTCGGAAGATCTTCGGACCGGTGAGGGATGTACACACAGGTGAATGGAGGATTAGACACAATCATGAAGTAGAAGACCTGTACCATGATGCCAACATAGCTGGAACCATCAAAACCAGAAGACTGCAGTGGGCTGGACATGTAGCCCGGATGGAAGACCACCGATGGCCACGGAAGCTACCGGATTTCATCCCCACAGGAAGAAGACCACCAGGGAGACCAAGGAAGCTGTGGAGTGATGGACTCCATGAAAATCTGCAACAGGCAGCGATACGTGTGGACAGTTGGCGGATCGCAGCTATGGATAGGAGACGATGGAGAAGGAAACTTGTAGCAGCACGCGGTCCACTGGGCCTGATCGCGTAGAAGAAGGAAGAAGAGAAGAATTCCTACTTACACAATGCACATTCTGAATACCAACTATCTAATAATACCCGGGCATTTGAGCCGTAGACTCGCAGAATCCATCCTGTTGCACCCCCGGAACTAAGCATCATCATTATGCACGAAATATTCAGTCATATTCAGTCATAATTAAAAAGACAAAATTACTGTGAAAATCACAATGCCAAGAAAATTCGGTTTTATTAATTCATAGCGAAACTACGTCGAGGCCACGAGCTCCTATTCCCGTAATGTTGGCAGTGGAGCGCGATGACGCTAATCAATTTATGGCAAAGTTGGAAAATAAACGCAGACATGAAATCGGCGTAATATATTTTATGGGGAGCCCCATGCAGATCGAGTAAAAATAAAGTACCCCGAAAAAATCAGCGTAAATGCTCATACACCAACTTAAATCCCCCAACGCACAGAGGAGGAACAAAATTATGACTGGCGGCTTCGTGGCGTTTTTGGCGGCATGCTGAGTTTCTATGCCCAAGGTTGCGGGTTCAAACCCGGCCGAAGTCGTCGGAATGTTTAAGAGCGTTAAAATCCATCGGTATATCTTCCTTCAGAGGGGAAGTTGGGTAGATTATTAGCTTGGGATTAACCTAACCCCCAAGGGAAGATGATGAAGAAAAAGAAATGGATTCGGACTGGAGAAAAAGGATGGAGAAATAGGACGAGAGTCCAAAAGAAGTTATAATTTTAACCTTAAGTATACTCAAAGGCAGCTGCCACTGCAAATCCGCTCTCCGATACCTAAAGTGGGTAGGGACCTGGGCGAAGCTAACGGGAAACGCAGCTGGAACTTGGGCTGTTCTCGAGAAAGCTGCTGTAGTGTATTCCCTCTCAAGCATACATATGCCTACTATGCGGAAGGGTGGTGGTCTGGCAAGACAAAGAGTAACAGATTTATTGTGTATCTGTTCAAAGGAGTTTGTTTCTAAACAAGTAATTTGAAGAGTGCAAACAATTTGAATCAGCTTCGATATTTTAGTTTTTGGAATTGTAGAATTTCTAAAGAGCGACCAAATGTTTCCAAGAAGGATAGGGATAAAGCAATTATACTTTTGGGAATAATTTTAGTTAGTGTACCAATAGTTGCATTTAGAAATGACTAAGCTTTTACCCAGCGAGGCGCCGACTAAAAGTTTAGACAATGAGAAACACTTATATTTTGAAAAACCAACCATAAGTGTTAGAGAGAATCTCCACAAGCAGGAAGCTGGCGTAGCGAGCTATGCTTGCCTTACTGGCCAGTTAGAATTAGCTATTAAAGCTAAGAGAGGCTTTACTAAGTTACCAGCTAAGAGTACTTGCCCAAATGCAACAAGTGGTGAAAACCCTATCAATAGATTTATTTTTATTAAATAGGAAGAATCATGGAAGACAGGATCTTGCCTAACCGTTATGTTAGAGAAATGATAAAGCGAAAAACAAATCTTCAATTTATTTAACAATGTAAAGGGAAGAAGTTTTAGTAACAAATATATAATTTTGATTTTTTTATAAACAATTGGGGTCGCAGACCTCCGAAAATATCTAAAGCTTGCGCCAGGCAATTGATAACTCTTTTGGTTTTAAACCTTTTATATGCTTTAAAATCTTCGTAAGATTTTGAAATGGCTAAGATAAATAAATTGAAAATTTAAAGATAACTGACGTAATTAAAGTTAATAAATCAAGTACAAGGTGAGTACTTTAAGGATTTCTAGATAAGTATCTTAGAAATAATAACAACTTCGAAAGTAACAATAACAGAAAGCAGGAAGAATAAAATAGAAGTTTCTATAACTTACTGTATTGATACAGAAATACTTGGTTGGATTATAAAAATAGGGCAGGTCACTTATTGTGAAACCTGAAGAGAACAATTGAAAGGAAGTTTCTAGAACTCCTATGTTTAAGTAGGGATCACGAGAAAAATGGGGCAAGTTTCCCTTTTGTGAAACCTAGAGATAACTCACTTTTGAGTTGAAAGAATTATATTCCCTAATTAGAAGGGAGAAACAATACAATTTAAGGCGTGTACTAGACACGAAGTTTTACAGACATTAATTCGTTGTACGTGGAACAAGTAAGGGAGGGCACTTATTGAGAGTGACACCTCATTGAAAAAAGACCTAAAGTAACAATTTTATTACTTTGGTTTGTTAGTAAAGGGTTTGGGAAAGATCAAATGGCCGTATTTATTATACTCGGACGAGCGCGACGCGGATGAAAGTTTGAACAGGCACTGTTTTCACTATAGTCTGTTGATATAATTGAAAAGTTCACTGTTGTAGCACAAAAAGTTGATTGCAAGGAAAATTATTGCAATGGTGGAAAATAACTTGTTACACTAGATTAGCGAGAGTCTATTGCTTGAGAAACTTGTAGGTTGCAGTTGAATGCACCAGAAAAATCCCAACGGAGGAAGAAAAAGTAGATATTGATTTGCAGTTCATAAGGAAGATTCCTTAGTTTGAAAAAGTATTCCCATATGTGAGTGGAAAGTACATGACAGTATAACTGGTAGTTAGAGTGCAAGTTCTGGAAGATTCCAGAGCAATGATGACTTGTTTAAATTGGGTAGAGAATCCCTCGGCGGAAGGCTAGATTATATAGACAGTGTGTATTTTAGAAATATCCCTCGATATGAGATAGCATCTCAGAAAATCTTTCATATTGAAAGTTGGACTTGATAGTTTAAGTTTGATCAAGAAGATCTCTAGAAAGCAGTTATTTTCACATAGCAACTTTCACTGTCTATAAAATCCAAATAAAAGCATTGAGCCTTTAAAAAGCGATGAGAATTAGGTTAAAACCTGAAGTCGGTACTTATCTTTGCTTCATGAAGAAGGCGATGTTCCTGTTGACGGTTGATACTAAAATTCTAACATGGCGCAGAATTTAAAAGTTTGCCTCTAGAGTTGAGGAGGCGAGCTTTAGTTAAGCTCTAACTGACTGGGTCGACTTCCGACGGACAAGTGAGACACGCTCAACGGAGCGCGGAGGGACGAGGGAAGGGAAAAGAGTTGGGGTAGGAGACAAAAGGAATACATACAAGAATAGCCAACTTAACAGTTTAAAAAAAATCTTCATGATGAAATGGTCTTCAAAGAGTTGATAGTAGGAGTCACTAGCGCAGCCTGGAGGGTGAAAAAGTAGACGAAGTTCTCTTGATCACGGAGATGATAGCTGGCGATGGCGACGAGATCTGGTGGCTAGATTGATAAGGAAGTCCTCTTGTACAGGGAAGAGTTGAGGAACTTCAGAGATTCGCTGCAAGATGGCGCTAGGTGGGTCATGGAAGATATATATCTAGAACAGACATACAGGTAATATGAGAGACATATACCAACAAAGAGAAATCAGGAGATCACTGTTGGTGTTTGAGAAAAAGGAAGGGATGAACTAAAGTAAAGAGAAGCAAAAGCTTACTCTATCTTACAGTGTATTCCAAAGAATACACCAGAAGTAAACTGGGCAAGCTCATATCATAGATTTATGGCATGTAGGAGAACCTTCCACTAACTAAACTTGTGTGAAGCAAAATTTGTAGGTTAGGTTTGATTACTTCTCAGTTACAACGTTCGAAAACGGCCGCTGGTTGCGATGGCATCTAGCAGTAGCCAAGTTCACAGCAAGGTGTCGTGGACGGTAGCATTTGGTGGCGAAAGTAGGAACTAGGCCTACTTAAAATTATCGTTTGCAGTCCTTACTTGAATTTAAAAAAGAGACTAGCGGACCCGTGCGAGAAATAGCTTTATAATGAGAGACTTAAGGAGACAAGTCGTTATGATTTTATTTCAACCAAACGATTATGCAACACTATTTGCATTTCAGTCAGAATTCCAAGTTTTACGTTCCCTAACTTAAGAAGGAAATCACTGTAAATTGGAATCATCAAAACACTACGTGTTATTCGACATTTTTGAAATTGTACGACTTGAGTACTCATTCCTCTGATTTACTGTTTCTGAAATCCAAGCAAAATGATAAAGGAAAGGCCTCAGAATGTTAAAATGTCATGAAACAGGCGTCACTGCTGTCAAAATGTGATGTGGACAGCAATTATGGAGCGTATCTTCCTACAGCAACAGTATCTCCTAATCGCTCACTTCGTACATTTTTTTAAAGAAATTATAGATATTTATATAATTACAAGCTGTACCCGGTATGGGTTGCAATGCCAATTAAAGAAAGTGTTGGCGTTGAAATTCTGTTTCTTGAAGTGCATTTGGATACACAACATGTTTTTCAATTTCCGTTAACTGCCTCTAAGCTATCGTAAAATGGATTTTCTAATTTAGAACCATTCGTTGGAGCGTGCACAACAACTTTCAAAAGTTTCATCGCAATCGGATGAATGGCATATGAACGTATACGGGATTTTGTTTGAACGATTCGTGCGCTGTCACTCATTTATTGATTCTACTCGTACGCTACCTATTGATAAATGGATTTACTAAGTCGAAACCCTATCCTGGCGTGTACACAATAACTCATCAAGGTTTCATCACAATCGATGAAGGTTATATAAACGCATAGGGGATTTTGTTGAAACGCTTCGCGCGTCGTCACCCATTTGTTGCATATACTCGTGCGCTACCTATTGTGAAATGGATTTACTAAGTCGAAACCCTTCCCTGGCGTGTACACAATAACTCATCAATGTTTAATCGCAATCGAAGAAGGTTATATATACGCAATAGGGGATTTTGTTGAAACGCTTCGCGCATCGTCACCCATTTGTTGCATCTACTCTTGCGCTACTTATTGTGAAATGGATTTACTAAGTCGAAACTCTTCCCTGGCGTGTACACAATAACTGATCAATGTTTCATCGCAATCGGATGAATAGTATATGAACGCATACCGGATTTTGTTTAAACGATTCGCGCCCAGTCACTCATTTAATGAATCTACTCGTGCGCTACCTACTGTAAAATGTATTTACTAATATAGAAACCGTCACGTAAGTGTCCACAACATCTCACCCAAGTTTCATCGCTATCGGACTAATGGGATATGAAGACATAGGGGACTGTATTGAAACGCTCCGCGTGTCGTCGTTCATTTGTCGAATCTACTCGTGTGCTACCTACTGTGAAATGTATTTACTAAGCCAGAAACCTTCCTTGGAGTGTCCACCATATTTCACCCAAGTTTCACCGCTAATGGCAGAATGGTATATGACCTTCTACGGGACTTTGTTGAAACGCTTCGCGCGTTGTCCCTCATTTGTTGAATCTACTTGTGCGCTGCATATTGTATAGTGGATTTACTAAGCCAGAAATCTTCCATGACGTGTACACAACATCTCACCCAAGTTTCATAGCTATCGGACGAATGGCATATGGATGCATACGGGACTTGGTTGAAACCTTCGAGCATAAATACAATAGAGTGCGCATTGCCACATTGCACCTGTACTGTGACGTGAAACCAACATCTCGATCAGCTGACTAAAGGATAAACAGAGGAACTCGTAATGGATGGTGATAGGAGTAGGTGGGGAAATGAGTTTTAATGAGGGTTTAAACACACATTTTCGTAATTTATACGATATTGGGAAAAGCATCGCATGTTTCTTTACGTACAGGAAGGTAGCAAAGGTTAAGAATGTAACATATTTGGAGTTAAAAGTGGCTATCGTGTTCCGTAATACCCATACATCTAGGATCCCCTCTTGTAAATACGTAATAACAAATGCAACTCTTAAAGGGCCTACTGATTTTTGAACAGAATTGTGTTTGTGTAAACAGTGGCTGCCGTGTTCCGTAATACTCATACATCCAGGATCCCCTCTTGCAAATACTTAATAACAAATCCAACTCTGAATTAGGCCTACTGATTTTTGAACAGAATTGTTGTTGTGTAAAGAGTGGCTGTCGTGTTCCATAATACTCACACATCCAGGAGCCCCTCTTGTAAATAATTAATAACAAATCCAACTCTGAATTGTGTTTGTGTAGCTGGTAATTTTTGATTGTACGCCCGAGAGCTCCAAACAAGTTCAATCTATTACTACATCATTTCCTAATTTGTTTTTCATCATTAGAAAATGTATTTTGGCTAATTTCAGTACATTACTTGACAAAATTTTATCGTACGATTAGCTCTTATTCAGCGTTACCTTCCACTTCAGTATTTTATGAAAGTGAACAAAACATGGGCAAATGGAAAAAAGGAAGTCTATTGATTTAGTAAGCGTTGCTTTTTAAAAACTATTTATTACATTTGCTACAAAGGAAAACATTACAAGCATTGAACTGTTTCCTTTTAACTTCCATTTCCCATGAATCATAGAATCCTTCACAAAAATAACCCAGAACTTTCAAATTCTACGAAGAATTGACTAATTTAGAACTGCAATGTATCCTGAAAATTTCCTCAACCAAACGCACTGTCCATACGTTTAATAAGATGACAAATATTTCCTCAGCGTATTTATTATCGAAGACTACTGTACATCGTCACATCAGTAGCATAACCTGCAATTTGACACTGAACATGATTGAAAAGGGAGGTTGTTTTATGTTGTGATGGTCCTAATTTTGCTTCATAGATATGTTTAGTGGAGTAAGGATAGGGTAAATTTTAATAATTTGTAATGAATGCCAGCATTTACATGTTAAATTATTTTTCTTTCATGTTTCGGAGTTAAGAGGAAACGTAAAGAAATGCAAGTAGTGAAGTCAAGAATTTTAGGGTTATATTACAATGAATTAACTTAGGAAAGAGATGCCCGATCCTTATCTAAACGTCTCCTTACATCCATACTCTGCACAGTAATACACAATTCTAGCTTAGTACGGAAATGAATAGAATAGAATAGCCCGATTCTATCATCACGTGGAGTATTTCAGTGCTCCAAACTATCCGCAGTTCCCGGCAGTTCCCTTTAGTCAGCTGATCGAGATGTTGGTTTCACCAATGTGACGTCATCAGCCATCTATTGGATTTATGATCTAAGGTTGAAACGCTTTGCGTGTCGTCGCTCATTTGTTGATTTTACTCTTGCGCTACGTATTCTAATACGGATGTACTCAGCCAGATACCTTCCCTGGAGTGTACACAACACCTCACCCAAGTTTCATCGCAATCGGATGAATGGTATGTGAACGTATACGGGACGTTGTCGAAACGCTTCACGCGTAGTCACTCATTTGTTGAATCTAAACGTGCGCTTCGTATTGTAAAATGGATTTCCTGAGCCAGAAACCTTTCCTGGAGTGTACACAACAATTCACCAAACATTTATAACTATCAGACGAATGGTATATGACCTTATACGGGACTTTGTTGAAACGCTTCGCATGTCATCGATCATTTTTGAATCTACTGGCGCGCTACCTATTGTAAAATGTATGTACTAAGCCAGAAACCTTCCCTGGTGTGTACGCAACATCTCACCCAAGTTTCATCGCTATCGGATGAATGGTATATGACCTCATATGGGACTTTGTTAAAACGCTTCGCGCGTCGTCGCTCATTTGTTGATTCTACTCGTGCTCTACCTATTTTAAAAGGGATTTACTAAGCCAGAAACCTTCCCTGGAGTGCACACAAAATCTCAGCCTAGTTTCATCGCTATCGGACGAATTGTATATGAACGCATACGTGACTTTGTTGAAATGCTTCGCGAGTCGTAGCTCATTTGTTAAATCTACTCGTGCGCTGCCTATTGTAATGTGGATTTACTAAGCCAGAAATTTTCCCTGAAGTATACAGAACATTTACGCAAGTTTCATAGCTATCGGATGAATGGTATATGAACGCATAGGAGACATACACACCCACAGACAGACAGACAAACTATCACGCAATTCGTCATATAAAGTATATTCTCTTTCATTTGAATGTTCATTTGTCACGATCGGTCACTTGTGAGCACCGCAGGAGAGATCTATACTACTGAAATAATATAGCCTATATGATAACAAACACTAATACAGTCATCACAATTAACACCGGTTATCAGACAGATTCTACACACACCCAAAGTACACGGGGCTACATGACCACGTTGTCGCAGCCCTTAAACTAAGGAACCAAGCAACCAACCAAAATTATGACATAATAATAGCTCCATCACTGATAAAATTGAAAACACCGTTGTCAAGTGACGGAGACACTCAACGCGTCTGGCAGAAATAAAAAGTTCCAGCTCCTACGCACCAACAAAGTTAAACAACGCAGGTATAAATGAAATGTGGCTTACCCAGAAAGAGCAATAAAATCACGCACGCGGAAATGAAAGAGAGATATCGGATTCCGAGTAAAGCCTCAAATAAACACGGTTCGGCAAACAACGAAGAGAAGTCGTCTTTATAAACAAGCCAACCAACATTGAAACATAAAAGTAATTTCTGTGTCCCGAAACAAAGACAGCCGAAGATAACAGACTAACACAAGTAGAGCTGGTATAAGCGATGTTCGGTAAATGGATTAACCCTTTATAATTTAGTGGTATGCACTATCACAGTTTATGTTATAAAAAGTGCTGATGGTCGGATATTTCAGCCTTATTCACGGTTGGTGAATGTCGGATTACTAACCCCAAGCTTGCAGGTTCGCTCCTTACCTTACCTTACACTTACAGTCCTTGAAGGACC
This sequence comes from Meconema thalassinum, assembly GCA_946902985.2. Classification (NCBI taxonomy): domain Eukaryota; kingdom Metazoa; phylum Arthropoda; class Insecta; order Orthoptera; family Tettigoniidae; genus Meconema; species Meconema thalassinum. Next base: position 693,713,216 of record OX336391.1, read on the forward strand.
GTGGCCTGCTCCACAACACACCAGCAATCTTCTCTATCCTGTGCTCTCCTCTTCCACGATTTAATTCCAAGATCTCGAAGAATTTTCTCCACATCGTCCTGCCACTCGGTATTTCCCGGTACACTTCTCGGGTCTGCCTGTCTTCATTCATTCTTTCTACAATGTCCAATCCTCCTAATTCTATTCTTTTTAATTTCTGCCAAAATCGTTCGCTCCTGGCCGTGGTAAGTGATTTTTGAAAGACGGCAAATATTACGACACGCATGTCATACGTTGTTGGCATGTTAGAGAACCCATTTTAATTCAGTAGGCCGTGTTCTTAGTGGCAAAATTAATCTCGGGATTTTCCGCTAACACGAAGTTCCTCATTTCTCTACTAGAAAGGGCTATATATGCTGCTCAAAAAAATTAAAGCACCACTTTTTCAAAGGCCACCAAATTTTGAAATGTTGACCGCACAAGCTCGAAATCTCAGTATGACGTTTGTCTTGACGCCTACCAAGCATATGCTTCAGCACAACTCCCCAACTTGAGTAGTTTCGGGGTAGCACCCCGAAAACCAGCCCATTTTCGAAAACCACAAATTGAAGTTTGCGAAAAACGCTGTAGGACTTGTCGCAGGTTGCCAAAGCAGTCGAAAATGAATGAGTCTTGCTCTTAAAGGTTCCACAAACACGTTGAAATCGTTACATTTGACGTTTGGGCATTTTCAACCCCCTTCATCATCCCCTAAACATGACTACCATTGGGGGTGTCTGAGAAGGTACCGGGTGTGTTTAATCACCTGAAACCTGCACACCGTCCTCAGTTGCTGATTGCAGTAAATTCTTAAGGCCTCCGGCAATGTTCACACCCCCTATCACACTCAAATGGCATGGGACCAAACCACCCCCTCTCGATTCACCCCTAAGAAAGGTCTTAATTGAGATGTTTATCAGTGCTGTGAATGGGGGGGGGTCTTCCCCTAACGTTTCAAAACAGAAGCTGTGCCTGTGTCACCACCCCTTCTCCTGCTACCCCCGTTTGTATGATTTTTCGAAGCAGGCCCTTTTTAAGGGCTGAAACGAGGTCTTAATCGCTGACAGCGCTGTAAAGGTCCTTAGAAGTAGTGGTGACACGAAATCAACCCCTTCCGATCGTTGATTGACATTCCGTCCCCCAAATTCGAAATGTTTGCACCCCCAACCCTCCTTGTCTGGACGCGTAACGCGTCATGGCAGATTTTTCAGAGTTGGATGAAAATGAAACTTATGGCCTGAAATGGACCCCAAAACAGCAGGTTGGATAGAAATTCATCGGTAGGGTGGGAAACGGGACCAAAATTTTTCAAAAATGTTGACAGCCTCTAGTAAGTACACCAATGCATAGGCAACCCACATCACGTCATTTTTCTCCCATTGCCAAACTTAGTAACCTATTGCCGATCATAGGCAACCCACACGCACGGACGTGATGTGGGTTGCCTATGCACCTACTATAGGCTGTTAACTTTTTTGAAAAAATTTGGTCCCGTTTCCCACCCTACCGATGAATTTCCATCCAACCTGCTGTTTTGGGCTCCATGTCAGGCCATAAGCTTCATTTTCATCCAACATTGAAAACTCTGCCATGACGCGTTATGCGTCCCGACAGGGAGGGTTGGGTGTGCAAACATTTCGAATTTGGGGGACGGAATGTCAATCAACGATCGGAAGGGGTTGATTTCGTATCACCACTACTTCTAAGGACCTTTACAGCCCTTTCAGCGATTAAGACCTCGTTTCAGCCCTTAAAAAGGGCCTGATTCGAAAAAAATCACAAAAACGGGGGTAGCAGGGGAAGGGGTGGTGACAAAGGCACAGCTCCTTTTTTGAAACGGTAGGGGAAGACCGCCGCATTCACAGCACTGATAAACATCTCGATTTAAACCTTCCTTAGGGGTGAATTGAGAGGGGGTGGTTTGGTCCCATGCCAGTTGAGGGTGTTAGGGGGTGTGGACATTGCCGGAGGCCTTACGAACTTACTGAAATCAGCAACTGAGGACGGTGTGCAGGTTTCTAGGTGGTTAAACACACCCGGTACCGTCTCAGACGCCCCCAGTGGTAGTCCATGTTTAGGGGATGATGAACGGGGTTGAAAATGCCCAAACGTCAAATGTAACGATTTCAACGTGTTTGTGGAACCTTTAAGAGCAAGACTGATTCACTTTCGACTGCTTTGGCAACCTGCGACAAGTCCTACAGCGTTTTTCGCAAACTTCAATTTGCACATTTCGAAAATGGGCTGGTTTTCGGGGTGCTACCCCGAAACTACTCAAGTTGGGGAGTTGTGCTGAAGCAAATGCTTGGTAGCCGTCAGGACAAACGTCATACTGAGATTTCGAGCTTGTGTGGTCAACGTTTCAAAATTTGGTGGCCTTTGAAGAAAGTGGTGCTTTAATTTTTTTTTTGAGCAGTTTACTTCAAGTAGCTTAGATATCTAACCTCCTTGACTTTCATAGTGCTTCAAGGGACAACAACAACAACATAAATAATAACTATAACAATAAATATAAAAATAAAATTAAGGAAAATCAGAAAATTAAAATTACACTTATTTTCGGAATGATGTATGCTGTAAAAATCTATAAAAGTTACTTTTTACCTAAATATACAAAGTGTTCTTCCTTGTTTATGTTAACAATAACCAAATAAGAGTGAGCGACAATGGAAGGTGAAACACCAATCAAACTGGGAAGGGGTTCGGAAAAGGAAAGCGAAGAGTTTTCAGTAAAGATTTTGAATTCTTGTTCAATGTTTGCAATTTAGGACAGGAACATTTAGGGTTTAGTATAGTTTTCACAAAGAAGGTACGTTATTTAAAATATATGACGGCAGTTTAATGCTCTTCAGTCGGTCAACAAGATTGACACCGACTGAAAAGCATTAAACTTTCGTTTACTAAGGCAACACTGAAAATCGCTTCAAACACCATAATATAATGATACATACAAAGTTTCATGTTGATTAATGTAATATATTCGTAGATATTGAGAACCGTCTAAATGGATGGTCGCCTTGTGGGGTTATATATGTAGGTCTTAGAGTTATGTACTATTACATGATAATACAAGACTTTAGGGAAATTAGGGGGTTTTAATAGGTAAATGTTATCTGGATCAGGTGTACGATGTACTTTTCTTCTGCAATAAACCAAGGCCCGTATTCGCGGCAGTATTAAAGGTGCCGGGACGTTCTCAAAAGACCGGGCAGCGCTTAGTTTGAATGGCTTATGGTCCACGCGTGGCGGGGAATGTTCCACGGTCTTTGATAGTTGTAGACCCACCTCATTCAATAACATACATCTTATCTAGGTTGGCAACACCCCACATAAACACATCGCACTGACTCTGCACAGCACATATCAACAGGGGGGAGAAAAGGGAAAAACCAGTGTCGTTTAGATAACAGACTATTTCAGTCGACCACACCTGGAGTGACAGTGAACTCGAAAACTGCGCGTAGCTCTAGAAAGGAAGACAAACAGATACGTACTATACTCTGATTTACAAAAGATGCTCGGTGAAAGCTGTCATCCGCTTGAAGGGTGAGTTGAGGAGTGGAGACGAGAGGGGTAACTGTCTCCATAGCAACAGCAAGCAATATTGCAATGTATGCCGACACAGCAGTAAGCACATGGTTTGACACAGTGTGTCTTCACTCGTCGCGGTCATTAGAGCGCCAGGCAGGGGGGCTAACTTCCCCAGTATTTGTATCTTCCTGCAAGCCTCTTGGAATGTTATGAGCCATGATCTGCCTCAGTGGCAACGCGGCATTTCCCCACGTGCTAGCTTTGACAGCTGTCAGCGATCATTTTTGGTGATTCAGAATATAGCCTGTAATAGGATTACAGTTTAACCATAGTTGATTTTTACAACCATATAATCACTCCAAATTACAAACTCCGGATATCTATCACCATTTAGCATTTCACCTAACATCATATATACTGCATTTAGCATACACCGACTCCAATACTGCAACTAAATAATTGTACATATTGTAAATATTTTCACTTGTGTTTTCAAACATAGATTTTATAGCCTAAGTGTAATGGATCTGATGATGATCGATATCTATCACCATTTAGCATTTCACCTAACATCATATATACTGCATTTAGCATACACCGACACCAATACTGCAACTAAAAAATTGTACATATTGTAAATATTTTCACCTGTGTTTTCAAACATAGATTTTATAGCCTAAGTGTAATGGATCTGATGATGATCGCTTGACGATCGAAACTGGTCACCCTTGTGTATTTCTTCTTCTTCCTTCGATTTTGGCCTACTGTGGACCACGGAAAACAACTGATTTGTTGGTTAGTCTTTTTTTCTTCTCCCAAAATTTATTCATCCTTTCGCTGTGGTTCCTCCTCCTCTCATCTGACCAGGTGTTTTTGGCCCTTTTACATTGCTTTTCCTGGAACCCCTTGAATTTATCAATCTTAGCTCGAAACACATCTCTATTCCAAATGTCTTCTGGATTTATCCCCACTTCCTCCATGTCTTTTCTCGTTTCCTCTATCCATAATGTAGTTGCCTTGATCTTGGTCATGTAGTTAAAGATTCTCTTCGTTAGTCGACTCTCGCTCATTCTCATGAGGTGTCCATAAAACTTCAATCTCCTCTTACGGATGGTGTCTGTGATTTTCTCTGCCTGTCTGTAGAGATCTGCATTTCTCCTCTTCCTCCATGTACCATCTTTTTGTTTTTCAGGTCCTAGGATCTTTCTCAAGATTTTCCTTTCCTTCTTCTCTAAATCCTTGATTTCCCCTTTCTTATTCAATATCAAGCATTCTGAGCTATAGAGTCCCTCTGGCTTGACAACCGTGGTATAGTGTCTTATCTTTGCCCTGTAGGATATAGTTCTCTTCCTAGTGTATTTATTAATCTCATGTAATTTATTCCAGGATTAGGACATAACCCAGCTCTTTTGGGTACATTCGTGTTGACCGACTGAAAAGCACTAAACTCTTGTTTACTAAGGCAACACTGAAAATATGGCTTCAAACACCACAATACATGATAATAATAATAATAATATCGTATGGCCTCGGGTGCCCGGTGCAAGCTTTGTCATTTAACACCCAAAGGGTAGCTTGCATGTTGAATTTCGTTGTTCCATGAAGCACTATGAAGGTCAATGAGGTTATATATCTAAGCTCCTAGAACACTATAGCGCTTTCTAGTAGAGAAATTAAGTACTTTGTGTTCGCGGAAACTCCCGAGATTAATTTTGCCATTATCAACACGGCCTACTGAATTCAAATGGGTTCTTAGAGATGCCAACATCGTATGACATGTTGTCGTAATTTTTTCCGCCTTTCAAAAATCACTTACCATGGCCAGGAGCGAACCTGCAAGCTTGGAGTTAGTAGACCGACACGTTGACCACTCACCCACCGTGGCAAGCTATTACATGATGAGTATTGCGTATGTGTATTATTCAAACTTCAATCGCATGATAAGGACACAGGAAATAACAGAAACGAGATTTTAAAATTTCGCACAGCCGCCATCTTGTGGTTACGAAAACAATTGAAACAAATTAGGTGTCAGAAGATTAAAATTTTTATAAGCATTTCACTGCGCTCGGATGGTTAAATATATGATGCCAAGTACCAGCCCTAATCCAAACATTAGCCCTCAATCTTTGAGATTTGTTCTCAGTCTTTTGACTTGTTTGATGCAGCTATCCATGGCTCTCTATTCTGAGCTAATCGTTTCATCTCTACATAGCTACCACACCCTACATCCGAGGCAATCTGTTTAACATTGGTCGCCCCTACATTTCTTGTCCTCGACCCTTCCTTCCATAACTAAGCTTACTAATCCTGGGTGTCATAGTATGTGTCTTACCAACCTATCTCTTCTCTTCATTAGCCGTCGCCAGAAACATCTCTCCTCTCCCACTAGTCTTAATACCTCTTCGGTTGTAACCCTATCTACACATCTGATCGTCATCATTCTTCTGTAACACCACATTTCAAACGCTTCAATTCTCCTCTTTTCAGCTGCTCCAATGGTCCAAGTTTCACTTCCATAGAGCGCCTCGCTCCAGACAGAGGCCTTCTAAAATGACTTCCTAACACCTAAATCTATATTCGATGTCAACAGATGCCTATTCTGTAGAAATGCTTTCCTTGCCTGTGCTAACTTACTTTTTATATCCTCTTTGCTTTGTCCATCACTGGTTATTTTGCTTCCTAAGTAACAGAAGTCTCCTACTTCCTTCAGCTGTTCACCTGCCAATTTGATGTCCATAGATGATTCTGATTTATATCGGCTGCATTCCAGTAATTTTGTTTTAAATTTATTAATTTTCATCGTGAATTCTTTCCTCAAGACGGAGTCCATACCATTCAAAAACTCATTCCAATCCTCAGGCATGAGTAGAAATCAGAAAGAATATTTAAGCATGGCACAATATAGCTTTAATTAATCCCCATATCTCATCCACCCCTACTCCTTTCCCAGACCCGAATTGCTACATAACCTACACAGCTTAAGATTCACTCCGATTGCTTTTAGAGGACATGAGAAATAATAGTACATTATGCAACAAGCCTATAATGGCAATAATTAAGACACGAGTATGTTTATAAAACGAAGCGAGTTTTATAATTCCATACCGGTGTCTTAATTACCATTTTGCTTGCCACGGTGGGTGAGTGGTCAACGTGTCGGCCTACTAACCCCAAGATTGCAGGTTCGCTCCTGGCCGTGGTAAGTGATATTTTTTTTTTTTGAAAGGCGGAAAAAATCACGACACCATGTCATACGATGTTGGCATGTCAATGAACCCATTTGAATTCAGTAGGCCGAGTTCAGAATGGCAAAATTAATCTCGGGAGTTTCCGCCAACACAAAGTTCCTCATTTCTCTACTAGAAAGCGCTAACTTATAGTGTTCAAGGACCTTAGATATCTAACCTCCTTTACTTCCATAGCGCTTCAAGGAAAAACTAAATTCGACAGGCAAGCTACCCCTTGGGTGTCGAATAACAAAGCTTGCACCCGGCATTCAAGGCCATACGATATTATTATTATTATTATTATTATTATTATTATTATTATTATTATTACCGACAGTAGTGGCTACGCTGGCTAACGCGCAGCATTAGGTCATGGGGCTAAGCTCTCTGCTGACTCGGTAGACGCGTGGGTTCGAGCCCCACCGTCGGCCGTCCTTGAAATGGTTTTCCGTGGTTTCCCATTTTCGACACCAGGCAAATGCTGGGACGGTACCTTCTGACAGGCCACGGCCGCTTCCATCCACATCCTTGCCCAGTTTCATTCACCATCATTCATTTCATCTCTCATTAACTCCTTTCATGAGGTTGGCGTCAGGAAGGGCATCCGGCCGTAAAAACCATCGCCACAAAGACTTCCATCGCATCTCATCCCCGACCCCGTTGGAAAACGGGAATAATAAGGGGTAGACATACAATTATTATTATTATTATTATTATTATTATTATTATTATTAATTACCATTATAGGCGAGTTACATATGACTGTTTATGTTCGATGATAATTAAAATCGATGATAATTATAACTATTTTATGTTCGAACATAAATATTCATAAATATCTGTCGAGATTTCGCCAGTTTTATGTACTGAACAGAGCGCATGGGTCGCAGAGAATACCATGGCCTCCTCGAATACCCCACTATGACACTGCTGTAAGCCACGCAGTGAAATTTAAAATAGGAGGCCGTGGAAGTGAGCGCAGGTGTGATGCTATCCTTTCCTAATTGGTCACACACCTGTTTTTTGAGTACTGATTGTTGGGAGAAACTGTATCTTAATGAAAACTTGTACTATAATGAGCCTGACATATAATATTTACATTTCGCCAAGGTCGAACATTAAATATGTTCTTAAATATTTTAGACATTCGCCATCTTGACTTTATGAATACGTCGTTACAGAATCACATACCAGGCTATTTGGTGTATTGTTCTGGTTTAATTTGCCAACTTTCACAATGATCGAGTCATTCCACGTCCAGTTAGAGAAATCTTGTCTTAAGAATTGAAAGGCTAATCACGCAGAGATTAAATCATTCCGAGAAGAGTTAGACGATTCATTCCCGCCAAATTGGCATACGCGCCATCTATAATACGAGACCTATAATTCGTAAACAATTGGGACATGCACCAGTAGATCATAGAAATAGCTTCTTATGCAAAGTTTCATATCGATCGCCTGAATGGCAAAGAACAAACACATTTAAAAAAAACAAGTTTAAAATTTTACACATCTTGAATTTGGAAACAATTGATGTTTCTAAGACGCTAATAAATGATTCGATATGCCAAGTTTCACGAAAAATAAACGGCACGCATTTCGTACGTTGTTGGCATGTTAAAGAACCCATTTGAATTCAGTAGGCCGTTTTCATAATGGCAAAATTAATCTCGGGATTTTCCGCCAATACAAAGTTCCTCATTTCTCTACTAGAAAGCGCTGTAGTGTCAAGGAGCTTAGATATCTAACCTCCGTGACTTTCATAGCACTCCAAGCTGCCGTCTGGGCGCAAATACAAAGCTTGCACCCACCACCGGAGGCCATACGATATTATTATTATTATTATTATTATTATTATTATTATTATTATTATTATTATTATTATTATTATTATTATTATTATTATTATTATTATTATTGGGCTTCAGGGAACCAAGTACAGTTCCTGAAACAGCAACTTCTAAGCTGGAATGTCGCTACCCATGAACTTCCGAACGATTCTGGTTGTTGATGGAACTACTGCCTTCTGCATTAATTTGTACAGTTGCGTATCGAGATCTAGTTCTTTAAGACCTTGGAGCAAGGTACTTGGGATCACACCCGTACTCGAGACAATGATAGGTATGGTCTTTACTCGCTCTACATGCCATTGTCTTTTGATAGGGTCGACCAACTCGTTGTATTTGCTGACCTTTTCTATGTGTTTTGACTGGAGATTCTTGTTGTTAGGAATCGCAACATCAATCAAGGTAGTTTGCTTGATTTTTTTGCTGACAAACACCAGATCCGGCCTGTTGTGTGATACCGATTGATCAGTCAGAATAGTTCGGTCCCAATACAGCTTGTATTCATTGTTTTCAAGAACACACTCTCGCTGATATTGGTAATAAGGATGTTTTTTCCTTTAAGAAGCTGAAACTTATCAGCCAACTCCTGATGCAAGATTTTAGCAATTGTAATATGTTATTATTATTATTATTATTATTACCGACAGTAGTGGCTTCGCTGGTTAAAGCGCAGCGTTAGGTCATGGGGCCAAGCTCTCTGCTGACTCGGTAGACGCGTGGGTTCGAGCCCCACCGTCGCCCGTCCTTGAAATGGTTTTCCGTGGTTTCCCATTTTCAACACCAGGCAAATGCTGGGACGGTACCTTCTGATAGGCCACGGCCACTTCCTTCCACATCCTTGCCCAGTTTCATTCATCTTCATCCATTCCATCTCTCATCCCGACGCGCAAGTCGCCCACTAGAAAGACCTGCACTCGGCCTCTCAGGAGGTCACACGAAAAAGAAAGAATTATTATTATTATTATTATTATTATCACTAGATTTCCCGCGACCAACACGCTGGATTTGTCCTTACCATGTGTGACGTCACCTTGCATTAGTTGTCTTATCAGCTCACAAAATTTCAGGTCAATTGTTGGCGTAGGTTCGGTAAGTACAGTGGTGAGGAATAAGAAGTGGAACCATCAAAGGCTGATAGGCCCTAAGTCAGTGGAAAAAGGAATAAATTGGACTCAGCTCAGAAATCCCTTGGTGTCACCAGCCGTGATACCTTGGAGATATTGAGTACTCGTAAAGTATTTCGCGTGGCGGCCATGTTGGATCGGTGACTCTTTTGTCAACATTCGAAAGGGTCGGTTGGTTGGTTCCTTAGTTTAGGGGCTGCGACAACGCGGTTATGTAGCCCCGTGTTCTTTGTGTCTGTCTGATAACCGGTGTTAATTAGAGTGTGTTATCTGTTTTTAATTCAAGTAAGGACTGCAGACAATAATTTCAAGTAGTTCCCACTTTTGCTACCAAATGCTACCGTCCACGACACCTAGCTTGCGGACTTGGTTACTAGATGGCATCGCAGTCAGTACTTAGCGGCAAACGGTTGAACTAATAGAGCGTTATCAATTCTAACCTACAAATTATGGCTTCACAGAAGTGGAGTTAGTGGAAGGTTCTTTATCGTGCCATATAAATCTATGACATCGGACCACTGGCTTTACTAACCCCCCGAAGGAAGGCCTACTGAGGGGTTTTAATGCTCTTAAAAATCCAACGACTCAGCGTGCTACCAACTACGCGGCCTAAAAGGTATAGTCGAGGTCGGATGGGTTGGTAGTAAGTTTTATTTTAATCGCTACAGCCAATCGAAATACAGTGTAACGTCGTTCATCCGGAGTAATTGGGACCGAATTTATTCCGGATAACGGTTTTTCCGGATAATCGAACATGTGTTTATTTCATAGTACAACCATACTACAATAGCGCAGTTTCTAATGCAGTAATAGCTTCTCTATGACTCGGTCCTTCTTCATCTTTCTCATCTAGGCTTTCATCCTTTTCGTCTTCCCCACTTCTTGCACCAGAGAAGCAATTTCATCATCATCATCTAAGATTTGAAAACCAGAGTCGCTTGTGCGCCTTCTCCATCACAGTCGGAAAATCCAGCAACTTGGGGGGAATAACTCATTTGTCACCGCATTCAAATCTTCATCAACACTGTCTGTAGTCTTAACGGTCTCTTGTTCTCATACCAATTTATTCAATGCATTTCGAAGATTGTGTGGTGTTTCCATCCATCGGCGATCAAGTAACAGTAGTCTTTAAGAGAAAGCTTTTTTGAAAAAAGATATCACACTCTCCTCATCTTCTGCCAACAGTAAACGACGTAAAACTTCCTTCTCGTACATGCGCTTAAGCTTTTTTTGTTTTTGTTTTTTTTGCTCGTCCGGATAATTGACGTTCCGGTTGTTTGACGTCCGGATAAACGACGTTTTAATAGAAGTTTAAGCTCTAAATAAAAGAGTCGATACCAAGTTTCAGACACATGGAGGAAAGATGATCTCAAAGAGCTTACTTTAGTTAGTAATTGTTGTTTTGAAGGGCGGAACTACGAGGTCATCTGCCCCTAAAATCACTTTCGACCTGTGCTCATTGAGTCCATGAACTGTGCGGTAAGAATAGCACCAGGAAGTTTGAAACTATGGCGATAACACAGGAACTTGGTGTCGTGTAACCGCTCGCTCATATTGGAGACCAATTTGGCGCCTAATTCAACTCTGGTGTAATCTATCTTCGTGATCTACAGCTAATTTACAAAGAAAGACAAGGAAAGACAATAAACGAAAGAACAAAAACAGAGCAGGAAGGTTGAGAAGAAGAGGAGCCATCAAAGGCTGATAAGCCCTAAATCACTGGAACAAGGAATACATTGGACTCAGCTCAGTAATCCCTCGGAGTCTCGGCAGCCATGTTCCTTTAGGGTATCCTTCCTGTGAGAGTCTGTCCTCCCGAAAATGTGGGTGTCAGGGAATAAGAGTTGTTGGCCTATTTTCCTTTATGAAAATATAGGCTTATGCGATTACTTCTTGTCCCTGTGTGTGTGTGTGTGTGTGTGTGTGTGTGTGTGTGTGTGTGTGTGTGTGTGTGTGTGTGTGTGTGTGTGTGTGTGCGCGTCTATGTGTGTCTCCCCCTAATAACTTTTAAACGGCTCGAGAGATTTCAATGAAACTCGGTAAGGTCATAGTACTACTTTGGCCGACCCTGACCATGCCCTTTACATTTTATTGCGTCTCGCCAATCCAACATAGCGGCTGTGCGAAATATTTCATCGGCATTCTATATCTCCGATACTATTACTGATATCACCCTGAAATTTTGTATGGTGATAAAGGGCACTACTAAAGTTTCATCTATATGACTCTTAAAACAAACATGGTGGCCAAGCGAACTTGAAACATTTAAATACACTTTTCTCGCGATTTAACCATCCGAACGCAGTGAAACATTGTACAGCAAATGTTTATACACATTGTAATGCACTGACATATAATTTAGTTCCATTGTTTACATAACCTATAGATGGCGGCTGTGCGAAATTTTAAAATCTGGTTTTTATTTTTTGTTTCCTAATCATGCAATTGAAGTTTGAATAACACATTTACACAATAATCTTCTACATAAATATCCAACATGGCGACCATCCAAAATATTTAGACGATTCTCAATATCTACGAATCTATTACAGCAAACAAACTGAAATTTTGTATGTTGATAGAGGCAATTATCTTGTAATTACAGTAGGATATATGAAAATGGGCTGTATGCTGGTATATTGGCTTTCACGGCAAGTGAATTATAAAACTAAGCCATTTTTCCAGGGTTTGTGTGGGGTTTCACCTAGGACACCAAGCTGGCTAATCAGCGAGCTCTTCATGTCCCCGCCAGGACCACCACAGGAGTAGCGAACTGCGCGCTACCTCCCTATTTATGAAGCGCACCTGCGCCTTTTTACTGCAAGAACTACAGTAAAATCTCTAGCAGCCATAACCTCCCTATGAAGGCTTGCAAAAAGAACACCAAACTGGCTCATCAGCGAGCTCTTGCTGTCCCCACCCGGACCCCCACAGGAGTAGCGAACTGCGCGCTACCTCCCTTTTTATGAAGCGCACCTGCGCCTCTTTACTGCAAGAACTACAGTAAAATCTCTAGCAGCCATAACCTCCCTATGAAGGCTTGCAAAAAGGACACCAAGCTGGCTCATCAGTGAGCTCTTGCTGTCCCCGCCCGGACCCCCACAGGAGTAGCGAACTGCGCACTACCTCTCTTTTTATGAAGCGCACCTGCGCCTCTTTACTGCGAGAACTAAAAGCTCAAGCAGCCATAACCTCCATATGAAGGCTTGCAATAAGACCACCAAGCTGGCTCATCAGCAAGCTCTTGGTGTCCCCGCCCGGACCCCCACAGGAGTAGCGAACTACGCGCTACCTCTATTTTTATGAAGCGCACCTGCGCCTCTTTACTGCGAGAACTAAACGCTCAAGAAGCCATAACCTCCCCTTGAAGGCTTGCCAAAAAAACACCAAGCTGGCTCATCAGCGGGCTCTTGGTGACCCCGCCCGAAACCCCACACAAGACACGGTACAAACCTAGTTAGGTTGTATAGTTCTTCACGAAACTACTTGTTACTGCATTTGAGGGGTTTGGGACACCATGGTCATGAGCCCCATGCTGAACCTGTATGCATGTGGAGACGGGGATGGGACAGCGCCCAGGTGCCTCGGGACTATCCCAGTATTTGCGTGAAGGGAGTGTGGAATACCACACTCAGCGTAGCCGCTCTGCGCTATCCGGACTTGCTGCAGCTGCCCACAAGTAGTGGGTAGTGGTTTGGCGACCACGGGACCCCAGCTGAGTTCGGCATTACTTGCACTTACTCATGCCGGGCTCCTCTCTATTACCTTTCCTGTCGACCATCCTTGGTCAACTCTTGTTCTTTTCCAACCCCGACGGTATTAGCGTATCCGAGACCTAGGGAGTCTTTTACTTTCCCGTCTTAATTGGTCCTTCCTGATCCCTCATTCTTCGTGGGGTCAGACCTCGTCTGTTCTCTTCCTATCTCCTGCCTTCTGTTCAAGGCCCTCAAGGAGGCAGGGTGTATGTAGCCCCACCACTTCTGGTGCACCCTGTATAGTGCTACACCCTCAAGGGCTCACGGCTGGTGTGTTTGGGAGTTGGCGACCCCGAAGGATTCCTGAGCTGGGTCAGGTTTTCCCCCTTTTCCCATTGCCTTTGGTGCGGGCCGTCTCCTCTTTTCTATCTGCCTTTCATGGCCCTCCTTCCTTCCAAGTCCCTCAATCCTCATTCTTCGAGGGTTGAGAGCATTTCTTCCTGTCCTTTATTTGCCTTATCCATTATTTGTTTACCATTTCTTCTTCTAGTTTGTAAGTCTGTAGTTAGTATTAGTTATATGTTTCATTCCCATCTCATCTTTCACTATCACCCAAACCATTAGGGGCCGATAACCTAGATGTTATCACACACACACACCAAAATACACGGGGTCACCATGTCGCAGCCCCTAAAATAAGCAACAACAAACAAGAACAATATTCAACCCACTCCAGCAGGGTTGCAAAAGGCGACAGGTTCTATAAGGTCGCTTAGCAAAGGCATTCTAGTCTATTCTCTGCTAATTTCAGCGCATTTTGTTGGAGTTTCTAATAACCACACCTTCTATTGAACAAAACCCCGAGTATGTGGAGATAAAGAATGCAAGAGGTGACGGCTTTGATGTCAAGTGGCAGGCAGGAGTCGGGTGTCTTTGCTAGTTTGTATGATCGCCACTTGTGAGCAGCACCTGACTACAGTCAAGCTGTCTGCACTTGATACACAGCGTTGTCAAGAGAGCGCAGCACGGTCACCAGAGTGCTCTATCTATGGTCCGCAAACCAAAGCCGCGCGTCACCCAAGCCCGCTTCTGACTTATTATTGCATACGCCGGCATCTTTCCTGGCGATCTCCCTCGGCCTAGTCTCGTTCTTTTCCGACCCCGGCAGTATTAGTTACGGAGACGTAGAGTGTCTTTCATTTCCGGTATCGGTGATGTTTCATTATTTCTAATATTGTACCCTCATATTTCGAGTGATCGAAATCCAATAAAGGTAAGTTCTACCACTTATACCAGCAAATCAACATTATACTTTCCAGATAATATTAATAATAATAATACTAATAATTCTCCAGAGTTACGTTCGTGGGGGGACTCTCCACCCCTTTCGAGATTAAAACAGGTGTACGGCAAGTAGATGGACTTTCTCCTCTACTATTTAACTGTGCCCTACAAAAAGTAGTCAGAGAGTGGAATGTGAAGACCCACAGTGGAATCAGACTAGGAACTAAAAACAAAGGCATTAAGGTCAATTGTTTAGCTTTTGCTGATGACATGACATTACTAGCTGAGACATGGGAAGAAGCCAAGGAACAGATCCTCGAACTCCAGAGGCAAGAGTTAAAATGGGTCTCAAATTCTGAGTTGAAAAGACCAAAGTAATGACAAACATAAAAAACACCAAAAAAGCTTCAAGTGGGCAAACAATACATAGACATCGTCAAAGAATTTAAATATCTTGGGGAATGGATCAGCTGGAATGCTCTAGAGGAAAAGGCAATGGAATCTAAGAGAAATAAAGTTGAATTGGCCTTCCAATTTACGAAGGACACTTATAACAAAAAGTCTCTCTCCTGGAATACCAAGATAAGACATTATAACATGGTAATTAAACCAGAAGCCTTATATGCGGCCAAAACATTGTCTCTCACCACCCAGGGACCAATTGAAAGGCTCGAGGTCAAGGAAAGAAAGATATTATGCAAAATGTTAGGCCCCAAATTTCATAACAACAAATATGTCCGTGTCAGGAATGAAACTCTTTACCAAAAGACTGAAAAACTCCCAGGCACATTAAGAAAACGGAGAATTGATTTTTATGGGCACATCCTCCGGATGAATTCAAATAGACTAACCAAAAAGATCTTAGACTACTTTCGTAATTAAAAAAGACAAAACCTCTTTGGTTTAAGAAAACCGAGAATGACCTCGTGGAACTCCAAATTACAGACACCATGCTCATGGACAAAACAGCCAAAACCGTCACCAAGGATAAGAAGCAACGGTTCCAAGTTACAATCAAACAAAAGCGCACGCTCCACGTCTCTGCCGAAGAAAGGAAAGGATGAGGCAATACTGGGCCAAAAGGAAAGCTCAAAACAATAAAAGTGATTTATTTCATGTACCCCAAAGTTGGGTGAAACGAATAAAGAAGAAGAAGAAGAATTAATAAAATTTTCTGTATGTCTGACGACTAAGGAAATCTGGATTTCCACAAAGCCAAAGGCAACCAAATGGAAATGGTTCCAAGACCTGATGGAAATTGGTATTCCAGAAAAGAAAATCCACGACAGATTGACATTTCGGGAAATGGTTAAGAGCTATCAGGATTTTAAAGTGCAATCTGAGCCCAGAAGAAGGAGGGGGCAAGAATCGATGTACTCAAGAATACATGCAGAGACTGTATTCTAGTATTATGCGAGCTCGACTTCAAACAGTTCTGACAGGGACTGTTTAAACGCACTTTTTAAACAATTACCCCTCCCTATATTATTCTGCTAAGGTCCCATTCCAGTTTAGTACCGAAAATAAGGTCCCCTTAACTCCAACCTACACATATGGGGTACCTGCAGGTTCAGCATAACCCAATGAGAAAGCGAAACGCACTCACTTACTCTTTAAATGCCTCACAATTAAATAAATACCTTAAAACGTGTATATTTACAATGAAATAATGAAAGAATGCAACACGGTAACCATGGTAACAGAATCTCACAGATCCATCTATTTCTGTAAGACGCAATGCAATTCCAATTATTACATTGCTGTGAAAGTTTCCAGACGGTTAAAAGATTATCACTGAACCAAATTAAGCTGTAAAATTCATCAATATATACAGTATAGTGTGCTTAAGGGGGGTCAAGGGGCACTCTAGAATTTTTCACGCAATTTTCACGTGTGTGTGAGTTACGAAAGGTCTTCTTCACCCGATTATAAAGGGTCTCCGAAAACCACATTTAAAGGCCCTTAAATTAACCGTGTCTGTGATATTCCCAGAAAACAAACTTCTCTCTGATAGACCTATGAAGGAATGAGAAACCCCTAACCACTGCACCAGTAGCTGAATTGATAAAGTCTGATTATTCATACCAAGGATAAATCACGATCACAGAGAGTATTGTGAAACAAACAGTGCTCCTTTGCGTGATGATAATGCTATCGCAATCCACGAGAGCTCGCTCGTGTAGTCCAAACCACTGCGTAGTGGCGTCGCACTTTGTCAGGTAAACAAAACACGATTATACAAAAATATTTTATGTTTTTAGAAGCTACAGCGAGTTTAATATACATTCTCTGTTGCAAGCGTGGAGAAATCTGACTGCAGAATTGGGTAATGCGGTAAAGATTTCCCGATACGGTACTGCTATTGCTGCTGCGAGTTGTTTAAGGCAGGGGTTCTCAACCAGCGGGTCGCGACCCCGTGGGGGGTTACAGGATGTGTCATGTGGGGGCCGCGAGATACTTAGGAAAAGTTTTAAAAAATTAGTTATTGCTGTAGCTTTTATAAAAATAAGAATACACTCACATTGCACTTAACTTTTACGTTAGATTTTTTAAATTATATTAATGAGAAACGGAAAGTGGAAAGTTCAGGTACCGAAAAAATGACGACCTCAACAAAAATTAAGAAATTCAAAAAAATCAACGATACGATCAGGAAAATAAGAGTTAATTTCTTTGGACACGCAATGAGGATGAATAACACCAGACTCACAAAACAGATTTTACAAAAGCAAGAACGGTAATCAATGGGTACAAAGGATATGGAAGAGACGGAAGTAACAATAGATATTATTCAGGACGGACCACTTTTCAGAAATATGATCAAACATTTGAGGGGTTTCCAGGAGAAGGAAAAGAAGAAGCGGATTAACATCTGGACGGAAGAGAGAAGAAGGGGACAAAGTGAAGTAATGAAGAACTACTGGAAGGCAAGAAAGAGACAGTGAATGCAATGGGTTATTTCACGCGGTCCAAAGATGGACAAAATCGAGGAAAGAAGAAGAAGAAGATAACTTGAGTTTGTTTGGAATTAACCAGTTTTTAAAAGTCTGGAATGATTTTTGTAAAACACAAAAAAATGTAATTTTCCAGTTTCAAACGGTTTCTTGATTTGGTTTTTAAAATCACCATTGTGGAGAACCCTTGTTGACAGTTGTAAGATGTATCGCTGTTGTGGACAGTTCTGGGTATTCCTTTATGTTCGACCCTGACTATTATATGTCAGAAAACTGTACTATAATGAGGCTCATTATAACACTATTTTTCATTATGAAACAGTTTCTCCCACCAATTAGAGCTCAAGAAACAGTTGTTTGACCAATTTGATAATTAGATGCGCTGAGTTCCACAGCCTTCTAATTTAAATTTCACTGCCTGGCCTAGTGTCATGGTAGGGTAATCGAGGAGGCCATGGTCAAATACAAGGCATTCCCTGCGTCCCATGCGCTCTGTTCAGTACAAAAAACTGGCGAAATCTCGACAGATATTTATGAATATTTATGTTCGAACACAAAATAGTTATAATAATTATCGTCGAACATAAACAGTCGTTTGCAACTCGCCTATAATGGTAATTAAGACACTCGTATGGATATTATAAAGCTTTCATACGCTCGTTTTATAAACATACTCGTGTCTTAATTATTGTCATTATAGGCTCGTTGCATAATGTACTATTATGTTCGACTCTGACTATTATATGTCAGAAAACTGTACTATAATGAGGCTCATTATAACACTATTTTTCATTAGGAAACAGTTTCTCCCACCAATCAGAGCTCAAGAAACAGTTGTTTGACCAATTAGACAATTAGATGCGCTGAGTTCCACAGCCTTCTAATTTAAATTTCACTGCCTGGCCTAGTGTCATGGTAGGGTAATCGAGGAGGCCATGGTCAAATACAAGGCATTCCCTGCGTCCCATGCGCTCTGTTCAGTACAAAAAACTGGCGAAATCTCGACAGATATTTATGAATATTTATGTTCGAACACAAAATAGTTATAATAATTATCGTCGAACATAAACAGTCGTTTGCAACTCGCCTATAATGGTAATTAAGACACTCGTATGGATATTATAAAGCTTGCATACGCTCGTTTTATTAACATACTCGTATCTTAATTATAATAAACATGGCCAGAAAAGTAGTTTGTTAAAATTGTTGTTGTTTGTTCTTTTAGTTGTAAGTTAGGACCCAACCCGGCAATTGCTTAGAGTGGACGTGGGAAACTACAGAAAACCACTTTCAGGATGGCTGAGGAAGCAAAATAACCAGTGATGGACGAAGCAAAGAGGATATAAAAAGTAGGTTGGCTCAGGCAAAGAAAGCATTTCTACAGAAAGGAATATGTTGACATCAAATATAGATTCGGGTATAAGGAAGTCATTTTTGAAAGCCTTTGTCTGGAGCGTGGCGCTCTATGGAAGTGAAACTTGGACTATTGGTGCAGCAGAAAAGAGGAGAATTGAAGCGTTTGAAATGTGGTGTTACAGGAGAATGATGAAGATCGGGTGGGTAGGGTAACAAATGAAGAGGTATTAAGACGAGTGGGAGAGGAGAGATGTTTCTGGCGACTGCTAATGAAGAGAAGGGATAGGTTAGTAGGACATATACTAAGACACCCAGGAATAGCAAGCTTAGTTATGGAAGGAAGGGTCGAGGACAAGAACTGCAGGGGTAGACCAACGTTAGAATATGTTAAACAGATTGCCTCGGATATAGGGTGTGGTAGCTATATAGAGATGAAACGATTAGCTCAGAACAGGGAGGTATTGAGCCCGTCAGACGAGCTGTGAGGGTCGTCACTAACCGCAATGACTTCCCGGACAACTCATCGTCCGAACACATATTCCGAAGAGGATTGGATGTACATTTTATAGGTCAGTGAGCACGGGATGCAAGATCACGGGGCGATCTGGGCAGACAAGGTAAATGTCAAGAATAACCCAAGAAGTACACCGCAGAAACACTTAAACTACAAAATAATAACATCCAGACTTATTTAAACTCGGGAAAAATTTATAAAAAAAATAACTAACACCTGGCTTAGTTCGGAGGGTTTGTTTCGGGCTAGTCCCGCAAGCTAATAAAAAAAAGTAAAGGGCTAAGAATCCTACACTGATTGAAGTTTAAAACCCTCGCGAAGGATCTATAATAAAAGAAAACAATAACAGTGGCACGAAAAGTATACCCTACACAGATGAAATGTGTAACTATAGAAAATGAGAAGTTAAATTAACAATAAACAAGCAAGAGAATTTATGATGGTACCACTCACAATTTTACATTTAATTATTTGATGAATCTAGCTAAGAATTTACGGTGAATGACTGCCGTAATAAACAAACATTTACAACATAAGTTATATGATAACCAGCCACAAAAAAAACATTAAATACACCCTTACAAGCTAAGGGTACAACAGGTTATCATACATTATAACACTCAAATAAATAAATGAACACAGCACTCACAAAGTTCCTTATTAAGCCTGCCTACACGCTAGAATACTGTTTGTATTCAACGGTCATCTGATAATGTAGTTACGCTGGCAACTGCGTGATCAAAATCACGACTTACGTCGCATGAGCATCGTGCGCCACCAGTTGAGAACTAATGGTTAGTGCGCAGCTCCGTCGTCTCAAGATAGTGTACAAAAGTCAAAAAGTCATTTCCCGTTGGAAATGGAAAACATCCAAACAGAATCATCCAGCGAGCACAATGTTGAGGATCAAGATTAAATTCACAGTCATCGTTATTTAGCATATAACTAGCTGTACCCGGCATGCGTTGCAATGCCAATCAAAGAAAGTGTTGGCATTGTAACTTTGTATGTTGAAGTGCTTTTGGATTCCCAATACTGTTATTCTTTTTCCGTTAACCACCTCTAAACTATTGTAAAATTGATTTACTATCTCAAAAAAATCATGGGAGCGTGCTCAACAACTCACCAAATTTTCATCGTAATGAAATGAATGGTATATGAACGCATACGGGACTTTGTTGAAACGATGCGAGTGCCGTCACCCATTTGTTGAATATACTCGTACGCTACCTATTGTAAAATGGATTTACTAAGTGAAAACCTTCCCTGGCGTGTACACAACAACTCATGAAAGTTTCATCGCAATCGGTTGAATGGCATATGAACGCATACGGGATTTTGCTTAAACGATTCGCGCGACTACACTCATTTGTTAAATCTACTTGTGCGCCACTCATTGACAAACGGATTTACTAATTCATACACCTTCGCAGGACTGTGCTCAACTCCCCAAAGTTTTAAGATAATCGGATGAATGTTATATGAACGCATACGGGACTTGGTTGAAACGATTCACGCGCTGTTGCCCATTAATTGAATCTAATCGTGCGCTACCAATTGTAAAATAGATTTACTAAATCAGATATCTTTGCGGGAGTGGAAACAACATTTCTCCAAATTTCATTGCAATCGCATGAATGGTATATGAACGCATACGGATTTTTTGTTTAAACGATACGCACGCCGTTACTCATTTGTTGAACCTACTTGTGCGATACCTATTGTAAAGTGGATGGTCTAAGCCAGATACCTTCCCTGAAGTGTACACAACATCTCACCCAAGTTTCATTGCTTTCGGACAAATGGTATATGAACGCATACGGGACTTGGTTGAAACGCTTGGCGCGCCTTCGCTCATATGTTGAATCTACTTGAGCGCTACCTATTGTAAAATGGATTAACTAAGCCTGAAACTTTCCTTGGAGTGTACACAACAACTCACCCAAGTTTAGTCGCTATCAGACGAATGGTATATGAACGTATACGGGACTATGTTGAAACACATGGTGCGTCGTCGCTCATTTGTTGAATCTACTCGTGCGCTACCTATTGTTAAGTGGATTTAGTAAGCCAGACTCCTTCCCTGAAGTGTACACAACATCTCACCCAAGTTTCATCCCTATCAGACGAATAGTATATGAACGCATGCGGGACTTTGTTAAAACGCTTCGCTCGTCGTCGCTCATTTGTTGAATCTACTCGTGCGTTACCTATTATAATATGGATTTACTAAGAGAGAAACCATGCCCGTAGTGTACACAACCTCTCACCCAAGTTTAATCGCTATCGGGCGAATGGTATGTGAACACATACAGGACTTTGTTGAAACACTTCGGCTGTCGTCGCTCATTTGTTGGATCTTATCGTGCGCAACCTATTGTTAAGTCGATTTACTAACCAGAAAACTTTCCTGAGGTGTACACAACATCTCAGCCCAGTTTCATCACTATCTCACGAATAGTATATGAAGGCATACGGGACTTTGTTGAAACGCTTCGCTCCTCGTCGCTCATTTGTTGAATCTACTCGTGCGCTGCCTATTATAACATGGATTTACTAAGCCAGACACCTTGCTTGTAGTGTACACAACCGCTCACCCAAGTTTCATCGCTATCGGACGAATGGTATGTGAACGCATATAGGACTTTGTTGAAACGCTTCGTCCGTCGTCGCACATTTGTTGAATCTTCTCGTGCGCTACCTATTGTTAAGTGGATTTACTAAGCCAGAAACCTTCCATGAAGTGTACACAACATCGCACCCAAGTTTCATCACTATCAGACGAATAGTATATGAACGCATACGGGAATTAGTTGAAACGCTTCGCTCGTCATCGCTCATTTGTTGTATCTACTCGTGCGCTACCTATTATAACATAGATTTACTAAGCCAGAAAACTTGCCTGTAATGTACACAACCTCTCACCCAAGTTTCATCGCTATCGGACGAATGGTATGTGAACGCATACAGGACTTTGTTGAAACGGTTCGGCCGTCGTCGCTCATTTGTTGAATCTACTCGTGCGCTACCTAGTGTAAAAAGGGTATACTAAGTCAGAAACCTTTCCTGGAGTGTGCACAACAATACAACCAAAGTTTCATAGCAATCGGATGAATGGTATATGAACGCATATGGGATTTTGTTTAAGCGATTCGCGTGC
The DNA here is from genome assembly GCA_946902985.2 of Meconema thalassinum. Lineage (NCBI taxonomy): Eukaryota > Metazoa > Arthropoda > Insecta > Orthoptera > Tettigoniidae > Meconema > Meconema thalassinum. Next base: position 693,735,929 of record OX336391.1, read on the forward strand.
CGTCACTCATTTGTTGAATCTACTCGTTCGCTACAACTTTCATATTTATTCACCTTTTAAACCTTCTCTGGACTTCCACAAACAATTCAAGACCAAAATTAGCCAAATCGGTCCAGCCGTTCTCGAGTTTTAGCGAGACTAACGAACAGCAATTCATTTATATATATATAGATAATTAGATATTTATTATTATTATTAGGAGCACGGTTTATGTTTGTCGTTGGTTTATGACGAATATGCTGGTGATTCTATGGATACCTAGGCTTAAGGTACGTGAAGTCTACTGGAAGATCATCACTCATAAAACCTCGGCTCAACAGCCGGCACAACAACACGAGTGAGCAAGACTCGGTTGCAAAAATACTGCCAGGGGCGCACAGCTCTCCTCAGGCTAATCCTGGTAAGAATGGTCGCAGAGATAGCTCTGTACGACAGTGCATCTCGTGCACTCAACTATAATAGATCAAAAGCCTCAAACAGGGTGTCATAATCACCACTACATAATAGACAACATAGGTTTCCTACAAAATCATACACTCTCCAATAGTGCTAAAATGAAGTTCGCTTTCCAATAGCGATAACACATAAGTTAAATGCACGTCTCATGATGTCAGCAAAACATCTGATCTCACAACAAAGCTCCTTGCCTTGACCTAGAGAATGGCTACATTCTCCAAACGGTAAAACAATTGATGCGTGCGCATCTGTCATAACAGTATAAAGACAGTCGTCTCGCAAAGAGAGCGTGATGAACCATGGGTAGAGAAACCCGTTCTGACTGGTGATAGCAAACACACAGCTTCACAGTCGCGTCTGGCAACTGACTACATTCTGCAGGCAATAATTCACACAAATACTGTCCTATTGTGAATTACGCTGACTCAAATATCATCACAAATAACTGTAAAACACTAGTGGCATGTGTACCAAATGAAAATACGAAGTATAATGATAAATCATGTTAAAAGCTTCCAAACAACATATTCACTAAGATGTTCCACTTCTCGTGGAGTGCTTTGAGTTGACACAGAGATGTCACTCTACTAATATGTGCATTCTTCCAATACAGAAACTTTTGCGTGTACATGGCTTGACACAAAATAAAGATATAATCAATATGGCAATCTTACAAACTACTAAGATGTCGGAAATGATACGGAAGGTATCGGGGTTCAATGCTCTAGTGTAGCATATTTAATATAATTCCCCTGTTCTTACTTGAACTGATGTGGCTTCAGTGCTCACATAAACAATAAACAACATAATTACATCATAAAGGCAATGACTATGGTCGGTCATTGACTGATACGCCCACTCAGGGCAAAACAGTGGCGTCGTGGAAGTGTCGCGGAAGGGGTAACAACAAAAATGACTAAAGCATGGTTGTCCATCCTTCCAAAATAAATCTGGCCCACATGAAGGGTCGTCCAAAACAAATCCAAGTGATCTGTGGTCATATCTAACAAAAAAAAATATCAGGACGTTACATCCTGCTGACACATCCAGAATGCACCAATCGGTGACTAACACACACTGTAAAGAAAAAATCAAAAACTAGCTAGAAAAATCCTGCTTAAGCTGGTTATCACGAGTTCGGTTAGTTTACTACATTCTAATCTACCACAGCTAAACCCGTACAAAGAAGAGAAGTTGTAGACTCACATACAGGTCACCTCATGTTAATTCAATGATAAAGGAGGTGTTTCCAAGACCTGGACGGTTGCAATGGTATTCCAAATCAGACTCCCGGGATCGAGTCTCCTCCGCTCCAGTCTTCGACGGCGTCTACTAGTTGCATTCGCGTACAAGATCTCCTCCCTGCGGTTAGCTGGTGGGTTGATGGACTCCCTGGCTCCATGTTCCTCAAAGGTGTTGGTTGGTTCTCCTGCCATGTCGAAGTTTCCTCTTCTTCGGATATCTCTCTCACATAGATGGGGTCTACTCCATTACACTAATGGATAGCACTTGAATAACGGGGTACACGTGGTTGACGTTGTGATTGCTCATCATGCTAGATTTCACACGTGTTCTAACAGAGTTTAATAGATTTAGCACAGTAGAAAAATATGGCTCACAGGTTTTACACTCTTGTTTGCAGACTTGGTAATCAAAAATGGCTCTCATTGTCTGCTCCAGTGATTTTAAGTAACACATGTGGTGTTAAAAATCACAGATTCTATAGCAGTAGAAATCGTTAAATATCATGAGAATCCTGGTCAAAATTCACTTCACTGAGTGTGTCGTTGATGGTTTTAATTGGATTGTGCCTGTCCGCACATGGTGATTGTTGATTGCTGAAAGCGTTACAATATTTCTTGTCCTTCGTGGACTTAGGTTTTATGTGGCCCACGTGTTGAAATGTGGTGTTACTTGCAGCCAAAAAAATATCCACGGAAATATAATATAATTTCCACACTTTTCACTTGTGAAGTAATAGATTGATAGTACAGTCGATTAAGCATTCACTGTTAGAATTATGACAGCAACTTACACTTGATGTTTGACGATTTTCCATCCAACTCGTGGGCGGATCACAATGGTCATCGTCTCAATGACGGATATGCATCTTCGTCTCACACTGCCGGTAATAATACTTTCACTTTCGTTGCACAGCACACCATGGTGCTAAAATAAACTTCACAATATTCACGACGATTGTCGGTTTAAATAATACTTCATCACCCTGCGGGTGGACTTTGACTTTCCTCGTCTACACGACGGACAGTTCCAGCACGTCTAGCACGGACGGCTGCTAGCTTGGTAGTTTTCGAGCATGGGCTCACTTGCAGTCCAGACGGTCACTCGAATCGTCGACAGTCTAACTTCCTCCCGCCTATCTGCGGCATAGATTACCTTTACCGAAAAACAATGAAATAATGGGTGCTCAGAAAAATTATTAGGGTGAATGTCCAGAGTCAAGACATCATCCCTTTCTTACTACATGCCGCGCGCTGCATACGGGCGCGTTCAGTGACAAATCATTGACATTAGCATAAATATCACCGTGCAATGAGCTCAGGCGGGCTCAGTATGGAGCGTCAAACCAGTCAAAAGACTGGAAACTCAAACAACAACGAGGTGGGAATCGAACCCTCCTCTCCTCAGTTCTGCCTCACGAGACTGAGTATACCCCGTTCTAGCCCTTGGTAGAGTCGGGATCAAACCCTTGCCTCCGTGGTGACAGCCATGCATGCTAGTCACTACACCACACGGAGGACGGATATCAGGAGAGAAAAGACAAGGCTTTAACCGAGACCTCGGATATCTCATTACCACCGGGGTATAAGAGATAGGAGCCCATACACGAGTAAGTGGATGCCATGCCGGACTCAGCAGGATTCCCGTGGTCGCCAACCATCGTCTCGCTAATTGAGGTTCCCGGACAAGGTGTGTGATGCTCAAATATTACCTGTTTAGTCTGTTTGTAGAGGGGTGGAGTGAATGGGCTCCTATATTACTTAGTGATCACAAATTAGCGTTAGATTAAGGTAATATTGTTTAAGGGTTGATTATCAAGATATTCCCTGACCCTAATCGAAGCGACATTTAATCGCATAACATTACTCGTCCAAATGTACAACATGTTCTACAGTGAGTCCGGGAATGTTCTCCGCAGCGCCTACATGCGTCTGCGAGAGATAGCTACAGCAGTTACGTTGGTAGCACGGCTGCCGCTTGCATCATAACAAATAAACAGTAAACTTTGTACTCACCACAGCCATTCATAACCGATGCTGGAACCATTCACAGTGCATCACTCTTTTTCCGTAATCAGTTTGTTTTAATTCATGAACCACGGTAACTTTATAAGGGAACAACTGAAGCTTTATGTGCTGTCGACTTAGAGATTCCTGTTTCTTGGGCTAATTTTCGTGTTGATTTACTTGGACTACGCAGCATTATATCGGAGATTTCATCAAGTTTTTCGTCCGTTAAAAGCGTAGGCCTGCCTGTTCCCGGTACATCGTGAACTGAGCCAGTCACACGAAATTTACTTACCAAATCCCGAACGGTATCACGGTTTGGACACTTTGAATTAGGAATCCGCGCCTGAAATCTTAATTTTACATTTTCTGTAAACCGATCGCATTCGCGAAAAACGTATTCCACCAAAAGAACTCTGTCTTCAGTAGCAAACATTACCGCCTGTATACTGTTGCACTCTTCCAATAATCTATCTGAACGCTCGCTTATCGCAATACACACTGACAGACCACACGGGGGAGTCCCGCTTTCAAGGACACAGTGCAGTGCAGCCAACTAAACTCATGACTCAACCACTCACAGCAGCACTTACCCACTGCGGAGAACATTCTCGGGCACCCTGTATGAAAAATAAACTCAGACAGGCTGTGAGGCGTGCTTTGAAGGAAGTCCATGGTTTTCAGGAGAAACCTCGGAAGAAAGGTACCCCTGGACTATTGAAAGAAAGGAGTTACACCGGCAGAAAAGGCGAAGATCAAGACCCTACAGTTGAATACGCTTGGTCCTAAGTTGGCCCTCACCAGTTCGAGAGGAGGAGAACTAGAAAGTATGCTAGGAAATGCAACACGTCAAAGTCGCAGAAACACAAATAAGAAGAAACGTATCTGAGACAAAACGTAATGTATGTCTGTCTACCACTTATTATTCCCGTTTTCCAACGGGGTCGGGGATGAGATGCGATGGAAGTCTTTGGGGCGATGGGTTTTACGGCCGGATGCCCTTCCTGACGCCAACCTCATGAGAGGAGTTAATGAGAGATGAAATGAATGATGGTGAATGAAACTGGGCAAGGATGTGGAAGGAAGCGGCCGTGGCTTGTCAGAAGGTACCGTCCCAGCATTTGCCTGGTGTTGAAAATGGGGGAAACCACGGAAAACCATTTCAAGGACGGCCGACGGTGGGGCTCGAACCCACGCGTCTACCGAGTCAGCAGAGAGCTTGGCCCCATGACCTAATGCTGCGCTTTAGCCAGCGTAGCCACTACTGTCGGTCAAAACGTAATAATAATAATAATAATATTAATATGTAGCCTCTGTGGTGTAGTGGTCAGTGTGCTTAGCTGCTAACCCGGAGGTCCGAGGTTCGATTCCCGGCTCTGCCAAGAAATTTTAAAAGATGTATGAGGACTGGATCGGGGTCTACTCAGCCTCGCGGGGTCCAAATGAGTAGAGGGGGTTCGATTCCTGCCTCAGCCATCCTTGAAGTGGTTCTCCGTGATTCCCGACTTTGTCTTCGGGCAAATTGCCGGGATGGTATCTCCCGTAAGGGCACGGCCCCCTCCTTCCCTCTTCGTTGTCTATCCCTCCCATTCTTCCCATCCCGTCCCATCTCTCATGAGATCCCCTGTTCGCATGGTAGGTGAGGCCGCCTGGGCGAGGCACTAGTCCCACCTCCCCAGTTGTATCCCCCAACTGGATGTCAAGCCCCAGGACATTGCCCGTAGAGGCGGTAATGGTGGGAAAAACCTAACTGGTGGGTAAATTGAATACGAAAAAAAACATAATAATAATAATAATAATAATAATAATAATAATAATAATAATAGAAATGTTTCTTTTTAATGGCTTATCCTCCCAGCTCGGCTTCACCCACGGTCTCTGCGAGGGAATCATTCCTCGACCGCCACAAGGGAGCTGAACACACTTTGTCAGCAGATACAACTGGGGATGGTGACAAGTGACCGTCAGGGAAGTCGGACGGGGATCTGTTGAAACGAACCGTCCCAGCATTTGCCTGTGGTGAATATGAGGAACCACAGAAACCATTTTCAGGACGGCCAAGATAGGTTCGAACGCAGTGCTGTCGGCCACCGTGACGTGGCCGATCTGTGGCTGTGCTATGGATTTCAGAAATAGCCTACAACTGACTCGCCCGGGAATTGAACCCGCTATATTGGGACACTGACCCACCAAGGAACATGACAAAATAGTAAACTTAAGGTAAGAAAGACCTGTCTAGGGGCGAAAAAGAATAAAAAAAACATTTTTTTGTGATTTAAGTTGTATACAATGTAGAGAACAGGAATTTGTCAAAAAAAAGTCGAAAAAATATGAAAAATTGTCATTTTATAAGATATAAATGACTATGCTGCACCTTCAATGACAACGCCCACTGAGATTTAGGTTTATGCGTATAACTTCTGAGCTATTATGGATAGATTTCTTATCTGCTCTGTTGAGCGCACATTTTGTGTTGGTAACAATGGCAACTTCCTGCATTGTTTATGTTACTAGTGGTTACTGAACATCGTCACAATATTATAATAACACTGACCTATTGAAAAAATATTGTTTAAGGGGACGAACAGCGAGGTAATCTGCCCCAATTATTAATAATTGAAACATTGATTTGAAGGGGGAAACAAGTCCTCTTATTTGCAAGAAGATAAGTTGAAATATGCATTTCTTTATTTATTTACTTATTCATGTATTTGTTTAGTTATTTATTTATTCATTTATTTATTTATTTAAAAGCTAAAGGAAGTAGGAGAAGCAAAATAACCAGTGATGGACGAAATGATGCAAGTTATGGGCAGGAATGTTCTAAGAATTGTCAGAGGTAACAAAATGTAATGTAAAACTTCAACCTCGTTTTTCTCAATTTAACATTTTTCACTACCTTAGTACTATTTGTAAGAAAACTAATAAAGATAGGTCAATATTTTTTAATGTATCAACATCATCTTAATTGACAGTAATAAGAAGGGATATTCCTTTAAATAATATACAAAATGAAATATAAATATTTTCGGCATCATTTTGGATTAAAATGTCTTAAACAAAAATTCACATCGGCAAAAATATTTCGTTTTAGTAAATAATCCTTCTTATTATTCAAATATTTAGGATATCATTTATCTTTTCAAGAAGAACGTGACTAACTGCAAAAATAACAAATTATTCCAGAACAACAGGAATCATCAATCACGTCATGAAGGCATCTCCTGTCCAAAGGCATACACGCTTGCGTTTGTATAACACATCAGCCAGACCAACCCTGTGCTATGGCAGCGAGGCATGGACAATAAGATCTCAGGACATCTCCAGACTCACAGCACCCGAAATGACCTTCATGTGCCGAACAGCAGGCTATACTAAATGGGATCATAAGAGAAATGAGAATGTGCTGAAGGACCTAAAAGTGAAACCACTAACTACATACATTTGTGACTACCAAGAGAACTGGAAACATCATGTCCAAAGGATGGAACCTGGAAGATTACCAAAGGAGATCCTTCGCTTACTGCCTCAGGGAAATAGATCGATAGGACGTCCGATGAAGACATGGAGGGAAAGTGCAAGACCGATTATTGCAGATAATGATCCAAACAGTAATCCCTGAAAGTTTCAGTTGGATAACCCAAACAGATTTTGAGTACAGTGTACCAACAATTTGAAGATTTAACATGGGCAAGATACCTGCGTCTCGCGACAGACTTGGGCGGATAAGCTGATTGGTTGAATGGTGTGACGTCATCAAAACTCGACGTTACTTCCTTAACCTTTCCATTCCAGCTTCTCGTTCAGTACAAGAACAAGAGTTGTCCAGTCAAGTCTGTCACGAGACGCAAGTTTTAGCATTTTAAATGAGTATCTAGGGTCTGGCGTTACGTTACGGTGACGGGTCGAAATGTACCGAGAATGCACTAAGGTGTGTGACGTCATACTACAATGTAGCAGCCGAGTACCAAGAAGGCAGTGCGAGAACAGAGTTTCAAGAAGGCAGTGCGAGAACAATCAAGTAGGCAGTGAAGAAAGAAAATAGAATCTTGAAACTCTGTTCGTGCACTGCCTTCTTGGGGTGTCTTCCTGATTGCGACCATTCCAGATTACGTTCACCTCATTAGCAGTCCAGATTGCGGTCACTTTTCGTGGGAGACCGGTCCGGTTGTAACTCACCTTTCACTTCCACCCCTCTTGCCATATGTCAGTTCTCTTTGGAATGTTAATAAACCTAAAACTTCAAATGTTTGATTTTGTGTGTAAGAGGGGCGGGGACAAACATTGTTTACAAAGGGGATTTAGAATCAAACGCAGAACAAATTATTTTAACGAGACGAATTTTTCGAGGTAATAAAAAGAAAGTTTTTCACTATACACAGTAGGCTACCTATTATAAAAATAGATATATCGCGTCTCAAATGGGAGGAGAGGGGCAGAAATTACAAATTATACCCTGTAAGTATAAAATTTCCCATTAAAACAATTTTGTTTAAAGTGAAGTTCGTCGATTCCGATCCTGAAACGTTTCTATTCTTAAGACTGAAAATGTTATAATCATTGCTTTACGAGGTGCTGTCAGATTGGGAGGGGACTTGATTTAAGCGAAGTTTTATGTGGTGTGCTCAGCTGTATTCTTCGGTTAGGTAGTGCAACATCAGTTTCCCCTTGTTATCCACCAAATTTACGGAAGGTATAAGTCAGTTGGGAAGAACCAAGAACCATGGACCGGTCTCCCAAGAAAAGAGATCGCAATCTGGACTGCTAATGAGGTGAACGCAATCCGGAATGGTCGCAATTAGGACACAACCCCTTCTTGGTACTCGGCTGCTAGCATTTAAAATGTCTAGTCTTTCAGACTGACTATCCGTGTCTTTTTCATCAACTAAAGCTTAGCACACTGATGAAATGAAATGAACAGTATTATTATTATTCTCAATTTTTTATTTTTTATTTTTTTTAGCGTATGGCTTTTATGCCGGGAGTGTCCGAGGACATGTTCGGCTCGCCAGTTTTGTAGCTGCTTCGAGACGGACACCCAATGGGTGAGCTACAAGTACCGTTGGGGAGGGAAGGAGGGAAGTTGGATTGTAAGGACGAGTAGTTGGAAGGTAGCGGCTGTGGCCTATAGTTAGGGACCAACCCCGGCATTTGCCTGGAAGGAAGATGGGAAACCACAGCAGACCATCTTCAAGGTTGCCGGCGGGGGGATTCGAACCTCCTCGCCTCCCGGATGTGAGCGACTACCATCAGTCATGCCGTAACCACCAAGGCTAACTCACCCGGTATTATTCTTAATAAAATTATAGCTTAAAGCAGTAGACCAGCGCTTATTCTTCTTTCCTCGCTCTAGTGGGCTGTTAGTGACAGCTTTCTGTTCGTTATCTTACCAAAACTACGTTAACGTTTAGGCATTCAACCACTCGCAAGTATGCACACTTTTATAGATTCGAGAAGGGGGGGGGGGCTTCTGTAATGAGATTTCAAAATTTTGAACAAATTTAAATAAATATAATTTTGTAAACGTCGTTAAAACGTGACTGGGATAACAATGGCCTCTGTTACAAAAGTGAGGTTGAAGTTATGTCTCGATCCTGGTCAGAGCGACCAATCAGCTTGTCCAGCCAAGTCTGTCGCGAGACGCAAGTGGCGAGATAGGCAGGTCTTTCATAGACAATATTGAAAGCAGCAAGGTACCACAAAAGAAAATATCACAACACACTGCTATCCTTAGTCGTGACAACCAAAGCGTTGAATTATTCGCAGTAAAGAGGCACAGATGCGCTCCATAAAAAGGGAGGTAGCACGCAGTTCGCTACTACTGTGGGGGTCCGGGCGGGGACACCAAGAGCCCGCTGATGAGCCAGCTTGGTGTCCTAGGCGAAACCCCACACAAGACACGGTGCAAACCTAGAAACATTGCTGAGCTTTGATTTAGGTGTTGGTTGTCAAGATATCCCCAGACCTTAAGCGAAACGAAACGACGCTCATAAACCCGATTCACGCTATTTCCGACCATCCTGGTTCCCAGAAACCAACAACGAACCGAACGTCCATGGATTTCGTACATCCGCGCAGAATATGGCGTGTAGTTGAATACTTCGCTCAGAGGTATCGCACCAACCGCCAAAAGGCGTCAACTTCTTTCGATTTGGACGCGCCTGGCTCTGATCACAGATTACCGTACTCTGGTCACTGGATCGAGCTGAGAAAATTAACTGCTGTGTCGACGCATCCAAGCACACAACGAATAAAATCAATATTGTCATCTGAGAATTGTTAAGTAAAATGTTCTCGAAGAACATTGTCAACCTTAAGCAGATATCAGTCCGATAATTGCTCCTCAGATAAAATGCCGTATATCGTTCTTTCATCTGCAACTCCGCGCATTCCAGGGTTCAGATATTACTTGCGATTTAAAGCATTGAAGCAAGACCAACTACAATACTCAGACCTTAATGCAGGTCTCGAAAGTGTGAAAATGGCGTATGCTGAAGCCCCGGCATATTGTTTGTTTACATTCGTTGCTGGGATACACTATTTAGCTTTGATTAGCTTCGTTTGATGAAGGTTGGGATAAACTGTCGCTCATCTGTAATTGTTAGTTTAGTGTCTTCTGTATGTCTGTAAAGTCCAGTTCACGTTAATGTACTGCAATCGTATGTAAATATGTGATAATACGCTTAATATGGACTGGTTCGTTTGTGTGAAGATTGTCCAGTCAACCGATGGCATTGTGTCATTTACTTCGGATGTTGAAGTACCTAAGACTAAAGCATGATAGAAGTGTCTCAAGAATATACACCGCAATGATTTGCTAGTTAGTGACAATATAATAATAGCTTAGTACACGTCAGTAGTGTCGAACTTATTACGTAAAGGGAAAACGCAATGAGCATCTACGGCTAGACCAAACCGTTGACGTTATTTTGAACGCTCAGCAATATGTGCCTCCGTAAATCATTACCAGTCTGGCAGATGTTCTACACTGCCTTGTATACACGCCAAATAATACGGTGAACTTCTGTTTTATTGGGTAAGGAAGATGTTCCCCCTGTGCCAAACAGTGAACTCATTGTGCTCCGTCATTATTCATACTTTTGTGATTCTTACAGCTAGCAAGTTATTTTTTATTATGATGTGTGTAATAAAGTGTTGTGAGTACCTTGCCAATTATTTTCTTATATTGCGAGATGGTGTGCCGCGATAATTTCGTAAGAGGGAGATGGTGCTTTCCAACCTATAGTACTGTACTAAATCAACTATCTCCAACGTACAACTATTCCAAACGGTAACAGCGAATGTTTAATAGGTTAGATGGTAACATATTATCGTGTCCCTTGTGTGTACCCAGTAGTATTCTCCATAATTATGTTTTGATATCCACACGACGACTTCTTTGCATATTTCAATCAACCAATTCGGTGTGATGTTTTACCCGAGATTTTAGGCAATTCCACGAGAGGTCTTGCTTGAAATGTATCTCTACGGCGTTGGTTCGATTATTTCAGGCAACTATTCTCATTCCGATTGTGTACACAAATACTCTGCATGTGCTGGGACAGCACTTCAGTAACCGGGTACTTTCTTCTTTCCTACTTCAGAATCTGTCTGATTTTATGCTAATAATATTAATCTATAATTACTGAACTTAAATACAAATCGTGATAACTCGCCAAAAAGCTTCTTATTCAACCACAGAAACAGTGAGACTATTGTAGCTGCCCCTTGGGTGAAGACGAAGAAACCTAATATTCGAGGCCAGCACTATATAGATAAATTAATTCAGGTAAGTCTAAATTATTGATGCATATTTCTTCGGAACCTAGTCTCGTCTTGTGATATATTTTATGCTCTTAGGTGAGTAAAAATAATAATTTACACGAACTGTGACAAGCCCTATGACATGATCTTAGCTATTGGTAGGGCAACCGTCGCCGCCATGTTTTTTCTACATTAAGGTCTGAGTATTGTAGTTGGTCTTGATTGAAGTTATACATGAACGTTCATTGTTGTAATCCAGGCTAATTTCTTGTAACACTCTCAACATTGCAAAGTACTGTTGGTCATGACTGAAGGATTAATGAGGGCTATTGAGACCTATACGTTTCAGAGTTTCCCCTTGAGTTTTATTGAGTGTGATAAAGTATGCCAAATGAATTGGAAAATATTGCTCTTAAAAAAAAATTATAGTTTTTTATCGGATGGAGTTAAATCAAGTCGAAGGATTAGACCTCTTTGCCTAATTTTAACTGCACTTATTATTTCCAAATCCAAGCAACATGGTTGCATTTAGGAGCCCTTGGGAAACGTTCAGATTTCTAAGGAGCATAACTATGGGTCAAGCGTTTGAAGTATGTGGAGGCAAATCATTTAATTCCAAGGATTTCAAGAAATCTGAGAAGTCTTATATATACAACCGGCCGCAAACCGTTGCTTATAATTTTGGAATATAACGAAGAAATGCGATGATGTGCAATTCCATACATTTTAAAACAATGTGGACCGTATGCATGTGGCACAGTAACATTCTCTCTGAAATTCCTTGAGATAACATCTCCAGTGAAAAATAATTGTTGCAGCCTGTCAAATATGTTATATTTAGTCAGATCCATTTTACCATTTCAACAGCAAAGGTCAAAGTAACCAGGTGTAGATTTCGCGCGAGAGAAATACAGTGCAGAACAATGTTTACATTTGTTCGTCAAGGACCCTACACTCGAACGGCATAGTATCTAGAATTGTTTCTGAAATGCCATATTTATATTGGATTTTAAAAGTGGCTTCGTATTTTTCTCCGATTTCCCACTTCTATGCGGCCAATGTTCTATTTCGTCAAATGGGTTAATTTATAGCAGCATTTCTCCCCAAAGTAACGTCATATTAAATAACACTATAGTGGCCTGCATCAACGAAGCCGCCAAATAATAAATGGCTAATAATAACTTACTTCCATTGCCAAAATTAACAGCGTGGTTAGACTCGATGTTATGTATTCTAAAGAAATAATCAATCAACAATAATATTCACTTATACAATGAAGTTCAGAGAACACTCATTCTCAAGTTGGTTGCTGATGAAAATGCGATGAAACTCATCGCCAATAATAAAATCCTTGCAATTTGCTTGCAAACGCAACTCAGTATTGTGCCCGCTGGCCGAAGGTTTCGGGGAGCCACCGGTTTCAAATGACCCTTCCGAGACCCTCTTCCAGTTAACACACAAGTATAGGGGACGATACATTCATAGGCTGGTGTAGCACAAAGTCTGCACTCGGGGGTGTCGGGAATTAGTGAGGTTCGATCTTTAACCAGCTCAGAGGAATGAATCGATACCAAAACTAAACAAGAAAAGAGAGGCCAGTCTTATGTTAAAATCACAAATAAATTTTATTCAGAATAGATCCCTAGCCTAGCATGAGAGTTGCAAACGGCTAGTCCGATACTATTCTGCCCTGAAAGAAAATATAAAAAAGTCCTAAATAAGATCTAAATTACTCTCATGGTCCTAATACAAAATTCTACTAAAATGAACAAGCTAAGAGAATGGCACGTAAGATCGGCCCTAAGCAATTACATCGAAATGACTACGGGAGGGTCAAACATCAAAAGAATCTACAGCAAAGCAAGACATTTCCTTGTTTACAAATACTAGAACATTTACATTTAGTAGCAAGGGGAAAATTTGTCCTATGCTATGACGGTGCCATCTCTAACATTTATCTTTAGAGTTAAGTGTTTAGCTAGTCCTAAATATCATAAATTAATAAACGAGATGCGTTTATTACTAAGAAAATCAAGCTATGTGCACAATGTTGCTGAATAAAAAAAACTATGCTAACACTACAAAAATGCATACAATAATTCAGCACTCCTATGGTTGTGCAATTGGCACTGCCTGCGTACTCGATTTGTTACTGTTTGTAACAAACGGTCACAGTGTCAAAGTGTTAAGAAAGTAGAAAAATATAGGAAAGCCTGCAAATGCGATAGTAATTAAACAATTACATCGACTCATATTGCTACTAATCTGATGAGTGTGCTTCTGTTATCACATCACAAATTAGTTGTCGACTATTCATGTGAAAATGTATCAAAATGTATCTAAAACAGCTTAACAATATCTAAGTGTTAACATTTGGTCCAGAAAATAGTTTATTTTTAATGCTTAGACATTTTATTTAGACTCAGGGGGAATTATAAGATTCGTTAGTTCTCAAAACCCTATTTTTGATTATTAAAGTTTCACACAATTTATCCCTGACTGTATTGTTGTTCAGTTTATGGACCTTTAAAAGCGTTCAGTGTATTTAGGTAACGTGTGTATCCAACTTAAGCAAAATAACTCATTAGTTTAATAGTTTACTAGACACCCTGTGTCTTCACCAATATTTCATCATTTTTAGAAATCCTGTGTCTCCACCAATTACTTCATAATTATTAGACATCCTGTGTCCTCACCAATTACTTTACTCTTATTTCGGATTCATTGATCCAGGCGCCCTCGGTTTGGTACGACTTCAAATAGTTCATTACCACCGGTATAACCACAATAACAATGACGGAGGTATTAATCCACCGTCACGACTCATATGATACTCTCATAACGTTAATTTACAAAAGTGTGGATTCCTAATTGATACACGTTTGAAGTGCTGGTAATAAAGATTATGTGTACAGAAAACACATCCTGACAACGCTTTAAATAAACATGCAGGCTTCTGATACAAGCTAAAAGTGTGTGTGAGCATTTATAAAATTGCCTCTTCCCTGAATAAGGTCAAACCTGCGTTCATTTTGTTACGAAATACAGTTGCATTCATTGCCTGCGTGGATTCTCTTAAAGAAATAACCCTGTTTTCAAGTATTGATCTGGCCAACAAATGTGAATAACGGAACTCTGCATTCCACTTGTAGTAATGTTAAGAATCTCACAGCCTTCTAAAAAAATACTGATGCATTGCCTAGAATCGAGTGTGCTGTGTAGTGGGTTTGGCTCGTAACCTTGGCCTTGATTTAACATTGTCAAACTAGTTTATTTGTCATCAGCTTGACAAAATAAAAATTGATAATAACTGTTTTGAAATGATACGCAATGAGCATTGAAAATCCACCCTTCCTGGCGTCTATAAATGTTTAATAAAACTATTGCTTTCCACACGCGTCTTATAATTAACTACCTGCATTGTGCACAAAAATAAATGAAACCAAATTAAACTAATCTACTGTTTCCAACTCACTACAATACGCTACAAATACTTGATCTGACTTACAGATGCAGCGACACTTGGTTCGAGACCCGCCATGAGATGTTATATGCGGTCTCGTGTATGGCTTTAGATTATCTTCTCATTGTATTTGGACATCTTCCGCTGCCAATTCCCCACGCATGATTTAGAAGTCACATGCCATCGCGTGGTTGGGGTTGTATTTGAAGATCTGATGGTTTAGCATGATTGTAATGTTAGCGTTGGTAATAACGTAGCACATAGTTAACGAAAACTTGCGCGCACTGAAGCTAATATGCGGTAAAAAGATGCCCATTTTCACTCCGCCACTGGCTCTAGTCTTGTCGCTTGTGCGACACTCACTCGTGACTTTTGCACTGATATTTACAGAAAATATTAACATAAATTATTAAACCAAAAATACTGCCCATCCGGCAAACAAAAGATTGTACTCGTAGATTTTGTACAGTTAATTAATTACACAGTTTATGTAACACTGTAGTGTGTGTGTGTGACCATGCGGTCATAAAGTTTGCTTTACACAAGTCCATCATTTCACCTCGGAGAATGAAAATATTTCACAGTTTATGTAATGATGAATGTCTCCAATCTTTAAATTGTTAAATAATGCCATGATGGCAATCCATGAGAAAAATATCCACTGATTTTTCGTGCCACATGGTTTCCCTTCACGGACGTACTTTCACTTGTGCTCCAACATGCACGTCGATGTTGCCTCGTCCAAAGACAAATAGGAACTGGTGTTACCAAATATGGCGTGCTCTTAGGATATGAGCTAGCCGCGTAAATTGATAGTTTCATTGATTTGCGAAGTATGCTGTACTTCAAATATGCAGAATTACTTGGTTATAATTATAATTGATTTTTGGAATGTCCAAAATACATAAAAATATGATCATAAGCGATATTACTTCAGATTCTTCCCGCCGCTCGCAGGGTATGTTCAGTTACATTCCAGCATAAGTTTTAGTCTCTGTTATCTGAGCAAACATGCGTCAACGGGCGCAGTATGATGATCTTCATTTTGAAATAAACAGAATGAAACTGCTCTAAATAATCAATTTTCCATCATCTGTTGAAGGTATAATACTTTGCATTTCCATGACAGTAAATCCTGCAAGGGAGCATAGAATCACTTCGCCAACTACTGGAATGAGCATAGACTCACTTCGCCAGCCACCGTTTTAAAATTATATGTTCAGTGCTTGTCAAGGATCGTATTAGCACAGGGAATCCCACTCTTAAGGCTACATTCTGAGCTATCGCCCCGGATTCCAGGTTCGATCCCTGCTCTGCCAAGAAATTGAATTCTGGTCTGAGGGCTGGAACGGGGCGCACTCTTGAGGCAAAACTAAGAAGAGGAAAGTTTGATTCCCATCACAACAATCTTGGATGTGGTTTTCCGTGGTTTCCCACTTCCACTCCAGGCAAATACCGGAATAGTTCCTAACTTAAAGCCTCGGTCGTCAACTCCCCATTCCCCACATTAATTACAAATGCACACATCAACACAGCCATCACATTAACGCAGGTTATCAGAGAAAATGTTACACTCACACACCAAAGTAGACGGGGCAGAGTGACCACGATGTCTCAGTCCATCAAATGAATAATGGTCGCCAATTTTCTCTCATGGCGAAAGCGATTGTGGCCATTTTTAGCCTACTTTTCACATTTTGAAAAAAGAGAGGAAAAAGTAGACTTATGAGCTCGGGTAAATGTGTGTCTGTCTGTCTGTCTGTCTGACTGTCTGTCTGTCTGTCTGTCTGTCTGTCTGTCTGTCCTTCTGTCTGTCTGTCTGTCTGGCTGTGTGTGGGTCCACCCCCCCCCCTATCAACTCCTAAACGGCTGCAGAAATCGAAACAAAATTTGGTAGCAGTAAAGATCTATATCTGAATATCTCACGTCCATATATGAAAATGATGTCAGTGCTACCAACTACTAAAAATCGCAATTGAAATTTGAGCTCCATGATCGATATCATGGAAGGTATGAATGGGAGCTATTTCAAAATTGGCACACTTATAGATAATAATATTGCAGTTTAATTTCCAGGAAGCCATACATGGCATTGTTGCCAAAATGATTATAAGCCTACTGAGAGGTCCAAATTTAAATGCATGTAACTTCTATACTATCAATTGGATTTCAACCAAATTTTGTGTGTGCTATGTGTACCATAACAGATATGACTATGCCGATTCTTAAGTGTAACCAGGACTGTCAACTGTTAATAAATACTGTCTCTATTTTTGTTACCCTAATGTCAATATATCAGAAAGTATGCAAGCCAACAGCTCTAAACTTTGCTCACGAATAGTACCTGGCATTCTAGATTAATTTGGAGTAACTAATATAGGCCTACGCCAGTGCTGCCAACATAATTCTAAGCCTGCTGATAGGTCCAATTTTACAATGCATGTAACTTGTATACTAACTAATGGATTTCATTCAAAATTGACGCAACCATAAATCATATTTTTTCAGATTATTTCTGGCCAATACATATATGTCATTGTTGCCAACATGATGTTACGCGCGCTGATAGATCCAATGTTTAACTGCATGTAACCTCCATGCTATCCATTGGACTTCAACCACATTTTGTATTGTGTACCTTAAGAGATGGAACTAAGAATATATTCAGTCACCAGGGCTGCCAACTGTAGTTCTCTATTAGGCTACGTTATGCCAGGTATACAGTATTTCGAACAAATTAGGAATTTCGATATTACCAACTTAATTTCGTCATTATTCTAGATAGATCAATAATATAGATTAATCATTGGTATGATTCTTAAATTTTACGAAAAGTAGCCTCTTTAGTTCGTCACGGAACTTCTTGTTATTTAATAATTTAAAAGTATATGGCAAAGTAAATAGTGGAGAATTCCTTACCTTACGGGAATAATAAAAGTAACATATGTTTAGACAATGTAATGCCAATTGCAAGAAAGAATAATTGGGAAATAAAACATATGTCCGAGGTGGGAATGAAACTCCTTCGACGATGCATAATCAATTTCGTTCTCCATAATGTTAGCCGCTGAGCCACCCAGACAACGGAATGCGAGTGCAATATTAAGTGACGTAAACAACAAACGCACTCAACTGCCAGTTAAAGTTCTTCAATATTTCCCTTATTTCATGATTTTATTTCAGTATATATCGGGACACAACATAAGCGATGTTTCCCTTTCTAATTCTCATAAACAAAAATCACACTACGATACGGTGGATCTTTTATCCGCCATTTCTCTCGTGAAGAAACGGAATTGTGCGCACGCGCAATTGCCACATATATTACATTTGTCTTTAAACATTTAAAAGTATACTGTAACATATATTTTCCTTGTAAAGACACACTGCAAATCTACAGGCCAACGGCTTTCGTAAGAATGCTTTACGAAGCAAATCGGTTTAGTCGTTTTCACAATCTCGTGGGAACAAAAAACACCTTTGTGTTTTAAATATAAGGATAAAACGTCCTGGATTTTTAGCCTACTTTTCTCATTTTGCAAAAATTAGGAAAAAGTAGACTTATGAGATCGACCCGGGAAAATGTGTGTCTGTGTATGTCCCCCCCCCCTTATCAACTCCTAAACTGATGCAGCTATCGAAACCAAATTTGGTATGAGTAAAGATCTATACCTGAATGTCTCAACGCCATATTTGAAATTGACGTCAGTGCTACCAACTGCTGAAAATTCACAATTGAAATTTGAGCTCTATGTTGATATCTCAGAAGTTATGCATGCGAACTATTTCAAAATTGGTATGCATATAGATGATAGCATTAAAAATTAATTTTCAGAAGTCCATACATGCCAGTGTGAATGGATTTCAACCAAATTTCGTATGTGCTTTGTGTGCCATAACAGTTAAGACCATGTGTATTTGTAAGAGCCACCAGGGCAGCCAACTGTTAATAAATGCTCTCTCTATGATTTAACCCTAATATCAATATATCAGAAAGTATGCAAGCCAACAGCTCTAAACTTTGCACACGTATAGTACTAGACATTATAGATTAATTTGGAGTAAGTAATGTACCTCAGTGCTGCCAACATGATTCTAAGCTTTCTGATAGTTTCAACTTTTAATTACATGTAACTTCTATACGAACAAATGTATTTTATCCAAAATTGGCACTATAGTAGATCGTAATATTTCAGATTAATTCTGAGCATCACATACATGACATTGTTACCGACTTGATTTTATGCGCACTGATAAATCCAATATCAATCAGCATGTAACGTCCATACTATCCATTAGATTTCACCCAAATTTTGTATGTGCATTGTATACCTTAAGAGATGGAACTAAGAATATATTCAGAGTCTCCAGGGCAGCCAACTGTAGTAAGTTTATTAGGTTACACTACTTCAGGTGTATTTCAAACTACAGTACATAGAAATGTTAGTATTACCAACTTGATTTCGTCATTATTCTAGATAGGTCTATATAGATTGGCATGAATCTTAAATCTTAAGAAAAGTAGGCTCTTTAGTTCGTCGCGGAACTACTTGATCCTTTCTTGATGCATTACTTGCAGTTTATGTTTGCTTGGTTGCGATACATTGTAATTGTGGAAAACAGAGTTTAGTTTGAAGTTAGTGTGTCTTTAAAACTGGCAAAATTCAATGACGTGTGGACAATGGACTTTCCTTCAGTGAAACTAAAATGGCACGAGTATGAAGCTTCCTTATATCGCATTATGACATCATAATCAGAATGAATGGACAGGTTTAACAACACATGCACAAAATAAATTTATATTTATCTTCTTCTTCTACTTTATGTGCCATTTCCTCTCAGGAGGTTGGCAACCATCATAGAGACTCTTGCTTTAGATGATGCAGCACGAAACAGCTCAATAGTGGAACAATTGAACCAAGTTTTCAGATTATCGATCCAAGAAATGCGTCTTCTTCCTGGTCTTCTTTTGCCTTGTTGCTTCCCTTGAATGACCAGCTGCAGCAGATGATATTTCTCTCCTCTCATCACATGACCCAGATACTGCAGTTTTCTAATTTTGACAGTATTTAATATATCCTTTCTCTTTCCCATCCGCCTCATCACCTCATCGTTGGTGACCTTTTCTTTCCAACTCAGCCTCAGTATCCTTCTGTACGTCCGTAGCTCAAATGCCTCCAATCTGTCCATTTCTCTTTTATTTATGGTCCAGATCTCTACTCCATAGAACAAGGTGGAGAAGACATAGCATCTCAGAAGTCTAATTTTTAGATGTAAATTAAGGTCTCTGCTACAGAACACTCTCCTCATTTTATTGAATGCATTTCTGGCTTGACCGATCCTGGACTTTATCTCCTCAGTATAGTTAATGTACTAGTTCACATTTGTTCCTAAATAGTTGTACTTTGTCACTTGCTGTACTGACTCCCCATTGATTATCAAGCTCTCTTGATGTTGTGTTCGTGATACTACCATAAAATGTGTCTTACTGACATTAAGTGTTAATCCCCATTGTTCACTTGCCTCCACGACTTTGTTAATCAGTTGCTGAAAATCTTGTAGACTACGTGTCATCTGCAAATCTTAAGTTGTTTATTATTTATTATTTATCTAAGTTTCTAAGATAAGTAAATCTTATATTGTGGTATAAAAAGTTTGCTGGGTAACTGGCCTTGTAAATTATAAACACAACGTTATTACGGCATAAATCATGACGATTAGCTAGGTCCTGAGTTCTTCCCCTCGTCCTTATGGCAGCCCAACAAAGTTCGCTCAGCCTCGTGAGGCCAAACTGAGTAGAGGAGAGTTCGATTTACACCTCAGTCATCCTGGAAGTGGTTTCCCCAGGCAAATGCTGGGATGGTTCCTAACTTCAGGCCACGGCCGCCTTCTTCCCAATCCACACCTGAATTACGTATAGGCCCTACACACACAACTACACCTTCACAATAAAACCGGCTATCATACAAATTGCACACACACACAAATACACGGGGATTATGACCATGGTGTCGCAGCCTACAAAATAAAAACACATAAATCCGTGATGAAATATACAGCCTTTATCAACATACAAAATTTCGGTTTGACTGCTCTAATAGATTCGTAGATATTGAGAACCGTCTAAATATTTCGGATGGTCGCCATGTTGGATTTTTATATCTGTAGGTCTTAGACTTAGCCCCTATTACATGAAGAATATTGTGTAGGTATTCAAACTTCAATCACATGATTAGGATACAAGAAATAAAAACTTATTTTTAAAATTTCGCACAGCTGACATGTTGAGGTTATGTAAACAATATTGAACTAAATTAGATGCCAGTGCATTACAATGTGTATAAACATTTACTGTATCAAGTTTCACTGCGTTTTGATTGTTAAATCGCGAGAAAAGTGTATTTAAATGTTTCAACTTCGCTTGGTCGCCATGTTCGTTTTGTAGTTAACAGGTTTTTAAAAGTCTCATATGTGAACTTTTAGTAGTGCCCTTTAGTTATAGTTAGTTAGTTAGTTATTGTTGTTTTAAGGGGAGGAACTACGAGATCATCTGCCCCGTAGTGCCCTTTATCACCGTACAAAATTGCAAGGTGATATCAGTAATAGATTCGGAGATATAGAATGCCGGTGAAAGATTTCGCACAGCCGCCATGTTGGATTGGTAAGACGTAATAAAATTTGAAGGGCACGGTTTGGATCGGCCGAAATGGTGCTATGACCTAACCAAGTTTCATTGAAATCGTTCCAGCAGTTTAGAAGTTATTAGGGGGACACACGCATACGCACACACGGACAGAAGGTTATCCCATTGGCCTATTTGTTAGCCTATTTTCAATTTTGAAAAAATAGGCTTATGAGATCACCTTTTGTCCGTGTGTGTGTGTGTGTGTGTGTGTGTGTGTGTGTATGTCCCCTAATGAATTCTAAACGGCTGGAGCGATTTCAATGAAACTCGGTAAGTTCATAGCACTATTCCGGACGACCCCGACCGTGCCCTTCACATTTTGTTACGTCTAACCAATCCAACATGGCGGCTGTGCGAAATATTTCACCAGCATTCAATATCTCCGAAACCATTACCGATATCACCCTGGAATTTTTACGGTGATAAAGGGAACTACTAGAATTTCAACCATGTGACTTTTGAAAAACTGGTAACTACAAAACCAACATGGCGGCCACTCGAATTTGCGACTTTTAAATGGACGTTTCTCGTGATTTAATAAACCGAACGCAATAAAACTTGGTACAGTATTATGTTTATACACATTGTAATGCACCGACATCTAACTTCGTTCAATTGTTTACATAACCTCAAGACGGCGGCTGTGCGAAATATTACACCGGCATTCTATATCTCTGAAACTATTAGCGGTATCACCCTGAAATTTTGTACGGAGATAAAGGGCACTACTGGAAGTTGATCTATAAGACTTTCAAAAACCGGTTAACTACAAAACGAACATGGTGGCCAAGCGAATTTGAAAATTTTCAATAGACCTTTCTCGCGATTTAATGTTCCAAACGCAATGAAATCTGGTACAGGAAATGTTTATACACATTGCAATGCACCGGTATCTAATTTTGTTCAATTGTTTACATAGCCTCAAGATAGCGGCTGTGCAATTTTTAAATTAAGTTTTTATTTCTTGTGTCGTAATCATGCGATCGAAGTGAAAGTTTGAATAATGAACCTACGCAATAATATTCCTTTAATGGTACATGACTCTATCGCCTAAACATTTAACAATCTAACATGGCGACCATCCGAAATATTAAGACGGCTCTGAATATCTACGATTTTGCATGTTCATAGGGGCTACGAACTTAAGTTCACCTATAGGACTTTAAATAACCTGGTGATCACAAATCCAACATGGCGGCGACGCGATGTATAAATATTCACATGGACGTTTCTCGCAATTTAACCATCCGAGTGCAGTGAAACTTGGTACAGTAAATCCTTATACGAATGTTAATCCACTGGCATCTAATTTATTTCAATTGTTTCCATAACCACAAGATGGCAGCTGTGGAAAATTTTAAAAACTCCTTGTTACTTCTTGTGTCCTAATCATGCGATTGAAGTTTGAATGCTACATGTACACAATAATCTTCATGTAACAGTACATAACTCTAGGACCTACGTATATAAAATCCAACATGGCGACAATCCGAAATACTTAGTCGGTTCTCTATATCTACGAATCTATTACAGCAATCAAACTGAAATTTTGTTTGTTGATAGTGGCAATTAACATAAGTAGGATATATGAAAATAGGCTAACAAATGTGTGGGGATTCAGTTTTTGCCTACAACAGCGCTGAACCTCGGACACACTCGGCAGGAGAAAAGTGTTGTGCAAGTTACGGTGAAGTAGAACCGTCAATTCGTATTAACTGTATCGTGCACTAAGTGCGCTTCCACCATGGTAACTAAGTAGTCCACGTTAATCTCTGATGGACCCCCGGCCCATGTTAATAAAGAGTGCATCTCCTCAGCTGAGGTCACTGTCAGAGCAAGCCTGGTTGGTCCTTAAGGAAAATGAAAATGAACACCACTCTCCAAGGGAAAATGGACAAAAGTAAAAACAGGGAATAAGTGCCTTCATCCTTCGAAGAAAAAGGATTGAGGGTCTTGGAAGAAAGGAGACAGACAGGAAGGTAGAGGCCTCTTCCCGAAATTAATGTAAAAGGAATATTATTATTATTATTAATCGTACGGCATGGCATTTACACATCACTTTTGGAACACAAAGAAATGATGATGATGATGATAATTGTTGTTTTAAGGGGCCTAACATCGAGGTTATCGGCCCCTAATGAAATGAAATGGCGTGAAATGAAAGGATGTAGATAAAAACAACTCACTGCCATAGATGAAGCGTAAATGGTGTTTATAAAACAGACAGTGAGCCCCAAAAATTATGCCTTATTTGAATAAAAAGAATAAAAGGCGGATGGTAAAAAAAGGATAAAACAAATAAGGCATAGTGAACAATACAATACATAACACAATAAAAAACATAAAACAGATTTAACCAGAATTAAAACTCGTAACTACACATTAAAACTTAAAAAAGTAACCACTCTCCCTCATGAACCGGATGACGAGGTCAGCTGACGGCCCGTCATCACGGAGAATAAGGGCGACGGTATTAGGCAGTTTAAGAGTCCCTCGCAGATCGACCAGATCCACACACTCCAAGAGAAGGTGTGCCACGGTTAGGTGGGCGCCGCAAGTACACACAGGAGGATCATCTCTCTTTAGCAAGTGGGAGTGCGTAGCAATCCCATGGCCGATCCGGAGTCGACAGAGTACCACAGCCTCCTTCCGGAGAGATCGGAAGGAAAATTTTCACACCTTCGTTGTCTCCTTGATGCCTCTCAGTTTGTTGGGTGGAGGCGTGGCACGCCATGCCACCTCCCAATGCGACAGGATCGAATGCCGCAACTGAGAGCGCACATCACTAGCAGGCACCTTATACGGTAGCGAGGGCAGTGCGACTGCCTCTCTCGCCGCCTGATCAGCAAGCTCGTTTCCCGCAATACCCATGTGGCTAGGAAGCCACACAAAGGTCACCCCGGTTCCAGCGTTACGCGAACTGACGAGCTGGTCGTGCACACGCTGGACCAACGGGTGCTTCGGGAAACACACATCGATCGCCTGCAGCGCACTCAGAGAGTCAGTACACACAAGAAAGTGCTGGTGATCCTCTGATAACGTGTACCGCAGAGCCTCTAAGATGGCATAGAGCTCCGCAGTGTACACGCCACAGGCCTCGGGAAGTGAAAAAAGAAACCGACGATCCTCAACCACAAATGCACAGCCTACTTTCTCGTTTACCCTCGAACCGTCCGTGAATACAAGCCCTGATCCCGGATACCGTGTCACCACGGACTGGAACAGCCTCCGATGGACGGAGGAGTCCGTGTCCGACTTGGGGCCGGTGTGCAGATCCAGGATGATATCAGGGCGAGAGACCATCCACGGAGGGGCCTTGCTAGGT
Organism: Meconema thalassinum; assembly: GCA_946902985.2. Classification (NCBI taxonomy): domain Eukaryota; kingdom Metazoa; phylum Arthropoda; class Insecta; order Orthoptera; family Tettigoniidae; genus Meconema; species Meconema thalassinum. The sequence goes on from OX336391.1 coordinate 693,760,870, forward strand.
ACTAGGACGATACAGGAGACAGAAGGAAATCGGAACTGACGGTATAAGTCATCCAAGCGAATCCCCGCCGGCCGAGTGGCTCGGGCGAGCACATCATACAGCCGGCGATTCGGATTGGAAAACAAACATGGATAGCTTGGATGAAGTGGCATCTGTCGAATAGTTGCAGCATAGGTCAACAGTACTTGTTGGCGCCTCAGGTATAAAGGAGGTACGCCAGCCTCGGCGAGCAAGCTGACGACTGGGCTTGTCCGAAAAGCACCCGTCGCCAGCCTCACATCGCCGTGGTGGACACTGTCCAGTTTAACAAGCACTGACTTACGGGCCGAACCATATGCTACACTGCCATAATCTAACCTAGATAAAATCAGTGACTGATAAAAACGCAGGAGCACCGCGCGGTCCGCCCCCCATGATGTGCCGCTAAGAAACCGCAACATGTTGAGTTTCTTAGCGCAGGCAGTTTTCAAACACCGCACGTGTGGTTCCCACGTCAATTTCTGATCGAAAAGGAGCCCAAGGAACCGGTACGCAGCAACAACAGGCAAAGCTACATTGCCCAGATGAAGCTCAGGATCTGGATGGAGGGTGCGCTTTCGGCAGAAATGGACAACCGAGGACTTAGCGGTTGAGAATCGAAAGCCATGCTCCAGTGTCCAGCGTTCCACTCTCCGAATAGCTTGTTGTAGCTGTCGTTCAGCGACCGCCATATTTTGCGCACTATAATGTAGAGCGAAGTCGTCTACATATAGCGACGGTACCACTGCTGGACCAGCAGCAGCGACTATACCGTTTATGGCAATCGCAAATAATGTTACGCTAAGCACCGATCCCTGTGGGACTCCGTTTTCCTGTATATGATATTGCGAATATGTCCCCCCTATTCGGACACGGAACAGGCGAAGGGACAGAAAATTCGCAATAAAAACCGGCAAGTTACCTCGGAATTTCCATTGATGCAGGGTAGAGAGGATGCCGTAACGCCAAGTGGTGTCATAGGCCTTCTCGAGGTCAAAGAAAACAGCGACTAGGTGCTGTCTCCGGAGAAAAGCGTCCTGTATGGCAGTCTCCAGGCGTACCAGATGGTCGTTGGTACACCGAGACGCCCTGAAACCACACTGGTATTCAGACAGGAGTCCCCGTTTCTCCAGGACCCACACTAGGCGCCGATTGACCATCCTCTCAAAGAGCTTGCACAAACCGTTAGTGAGACAAATAGGTCTGTAACTCCCTGTCAATTTGGGATCCTTATCGGGCTTCAGGATAGGTATAATGATACCTTCCTGCCATTGCGCTGGAAACACACCTTCCAACCAGATACGATTAAACACCCTGAGCAAATAGCGAATGCTCTCATCGTTAAGGTGTTTAAGCATCTGGTTGTGAATATTATCCGGGCCAGGAGACGTGTCCCTGCAGAGCGCCAGCGCTCCGCGGAGTTCCCACTCCGTAAAGGGCACGTTGTACTCCTCCGAAGCGCGGGAAGCAAAACTAAGCTGAAAACGTTCCGCTTCGCGCTTGAGGGCCACGAAGGCAGGGTCATAGTTATCAGAACCGGATATATCCACAAAATACGAGGCGAGATGGTTTGCAACGCGATAAGGATCTGTAACCAGTTCATTAGCAATGGAAATTCCCGGTACAGTAGAAGATGTCTGAATTCCCGAAATGCGTCGTAGTTAAGTCGACACTTGAGAGGAGGGGGTATGTGCCGTAATAGAAGACACATACCGTTCCCAGGATTGTTTCTTACTCTGGCGAATAAGAATCCGTGCCTTGGCACGAAATTTCTTAAACGCCACCAAATTGGCCATGGTTGGACGCCGACGGTAGTGCTTGTGAGCTCGACGACGGTCTCTTTTTGCCGCTGCAATATCCTCTGTCCACCAAGGGACGAGTTTGCGACGAGGAGTCCCAGAAAAGGATGGAATGGACTCTTCGGCGGCAGCAAGAAGCACATCGGTGATGTGCTGTACCTCGTCATCGACGCTCCGGCAACCAAGATCAACGAACACAGCTCGTTCTTGAAACGAGGGCCAATTTGCCCGCTTAAGAACCCAACGACTGGGGAACTCCACGGGCGTCTGGGTCAGAAGGGTAAGGACGATCGGGAAATGGTCACTGTCACAGAGGTCGTCGTGTACATACCAACCAAATAGGGGGACCAGCGCACGGCTACACACACTCAAGTCAATGTGTGAGTACGTGCCGTGCGCTAAGCTAAAATGTGTAGCTTCCCCTGTATTTAATAGAGATAAATCCAACCCTTGAATTAAGCCCTCCACGTCCCTTCCTATGGGGCAGGAAGATGGTGATCCCCATTGGGGGTGATGAGAGTTGAAATCACCCACGATTAGGAAAGGGACTGGAAGTTGATCAACAAGATCAATGACGTCATTAATATCAAGGGGCTGGTTCGGTGGAAGGTACACGTTACAAACAGTTGTCATAGCAGGCAAGGACACGCGAACTGCAATAGCTTCCAGAGGAGTGGCGAGTGGAAACTCCTCACTATAGCAGTCAGAGCGAACGAAGGTACAAACGCCCCCGGAAGCCCGGGCGGCGTCTTGTCGCTCTTTAGAGTATAGTCGGAAACCTCTCAGAACAGTCTCGTGATCAGGTCTGAGATTTGTTTCCTGTAGGCAGACTATACTCGCTGCGTATTGGGCAATAAGCTGACGGATTTCTGTCAAATGCCTGTCATAACTGTTACAATTCCACTGTAACAGTGCCATTGTGTGAACTTAGGGAATAACTTGGAGCAGCAAGTTACTCCAACTTTGACTCTGGAGGATCTACAGTCACTACGTCGACTATAATCTCCATGTCCTCAGGCGAGGTCATGGAGTGAATCGACTCGGTGGAAGATTTCATAGACGCAGTTCGGCGGCGGGGGGATCTCCGTGGGGAGCGCGCAGATCTGGGGACCGAAACGTCCCCAGGCGCAGAAGCATCCGCAGGTGTTGGCGCGGATGGCTTCCCCTTTTTGGGAGAAAGGGAATGCGTAGTGCGGGGTCCCTTCTTACCCTTACCCGCCTCTTTAAGATATATAGATGGGTCAGGAGCCGAATTCCTGACCCTGGTCGACGATGCCGCCTCCGCCGGCTTCGGCGCGGCTTTCACCGACCGTTTGGGTGGGGAGAAAGTCTTCGACTTCCTCCCGAGTGGGGAGTAAGTCTTCAACTTCCTCCCCTGCTGTGCGGGCGGAGCAGCCTTCGCTCGCACAGCCTCCTTTGGGGCCGAAGGTGGGGTTGAAGTCACCTTCGGGCTCTCTCTCTGATTTTGGGGAGTAGCTAGAGATGTTGATGGCAGTGGTAAATTGGAAGGTTTCACAGTTGAGACAAAAGATGATGTAGCCGGGACCAAATTTGGTATTATGGCTCTATAATCAATCGTTGGAGAAGGCGAAATCGTGGTATGGTACTTCTTGCGGGCCTCCTGGTAGGTGAGACCATCCAGGGTTTTGATCTCCTGGATTTTCTTCTCACGCAGGAAGACAGGGCAGTTCCTGTCCCGAGGAGAATGAAATCCAGGGCAATTAGTGCACTGATATGGTGTTGTGCACTCTTCCGCTTCGTGGGGTACCTTACCGCATGTTCCACAGACGTCAGGGCTTGAGCATCGGGATAACATGTGCCCGAATTTCTGGCACTTATAACACCTCATTGGTGGAGGGATATAAGGCCGAACGTCGCAAAGGTAACTTGTTACCTTGACTTTCTCCGGGAGCACCGAGAGCTCAACGGAAATAATGAAAGCACCAGTATCCACGATTTGACCATTGACCTTGCGCGTAATGCGCCGGACATCAGTCACGTGACGGTGCTGCATATCCTCCTTGAGCTCCTCGTCAGTGTTCAGAATCAGGTCCCGGTGGAAAATGACTCCCCGGACCAGATTCAAAGACGTGTGCTTCTCCACTTTGACAGGGATATCGCCAAAGTGGTCACATTTCAGAAGGTGTTCAACCTGCTCACCAGTCCTAGTCTTGAGCAACAAGCTACCGTTTCTCATCTTTTGTACCTTCTCAAGCTCGCCATAGACTCCTTCTATGTGCCGAGAAAACAAAATAGACTTTACCATCTTGAAATCACCCCCATCCGTTCTGGTTGCGACCAGAAACTTGGGAGTGTTAGCTGCCAGATTCTCACGAACAGACTGTTCCCAGGGGGTTGATCCCCGTAGGGAATCAAAAGTTAAAGACTTGGGTGGCGGACCACCCTGGTGGGAGATATTCCTTTTCTGTCCCATGGCCGTTTCATCCTCCCTGAATGCCACCGACTCCAATCACGGGCTGTCTCTGTAGCCGCTACCCAGCCAAGGCAAGGCCCGCCTAGCTTGGAAGGCATTGCCCGGGGGTCCGATGTTTGACATGCCATTCAGGCATGTACCCCTTGGCATATACTAGAGAGTTTTCCAGCACAGGCATGCAGCTGTGCGGGGACCTGCGTTGTCAGGCGGATACTACTGCAGAGTACATGGCGCACCCACCTGTCGGTGTGGCCAGACCGAACAGGCTCTCGAGCGTAGTCGCACACTTAGGTGGCCCTTCCCCTGACAGCACGCACATGTAATTTTGAGTGCCAGACCTCAAAAACATGAACGGAAAAAGGCGTGCGATATAACCTAATGAGAGTTATATCGCACAAAGTGGGGCGTTTAGAGCTGGCTGTCAAACCCGTAAAGGGGACCTGGACCAAGAAACCCTTTACGTCGCCTTCTACGACTGGCAGGGTATTCCATCCCTCCCACCCACGGGAGGTCCAATTCGCAAGACAAGCCGGAAACCTAAAAGGATAGCCAAGGTCGCCACTTTGAGTCGCCTCGTACGACAGGCAGGGTATACCGTGGGTGTATTCTAAACCCCCCACCCACAGGGGGAGGAACACAAAGAAAAATATATAGCCTACAAGATTTACAAATTTACAGATAAATTATTTACATTGTCAATCGAATTTGCTGTAGCATGCAAAAAGTCCAATCGGTTACCACAAAACCATTTCTGAGGGCACTCTTTGACTATATGTCTGATTGTCTGACGCGGGTATCCACACGTGCAGTCAGGAGAGGCGATCTTTCCCCATTTGTGAAAATGATCACATCTCCCATTGTTGGTACGTATCCTATTCAGAGTACACCAAGTCCTCCGGGGCAAATCAAGTGCCCATGATTTGCTGTTGCTTTGGAGAAAACTATGTAGCTTTGGTGGAGTGTTATTATACCATTGTTGTGCCCAGGCTTTATGAAGATTGAAGTTATGGTTTGCCAGGTTGGTTGCTGTTCTGATTGCAGGATGTCTCGAGTGAAGTCTTGGTTGTTGCTGATTTTGCTATATTCTCTGAGGAGGATATTCTTTCTTCTCAGCGTACGAGGTGGAATACGGCTCAGGACAGGTAGTCAGTAAACAGGTGTGGTCCTGTGGATATAAAACCTCCCTCTCGGCACGCCCGAAGGGGGAGGTAGATTTCAACGGGCAAAGATATAACGGCCTGTTACTTCTTCATCCAAAATTGTATCTCGCAATGGGACAGACGGAAAGCTGAATGTGATCTCATGCAATGACGTTGTCATGGTAACGATTGGCTCTTCCTTCTTCAATTTGGCAACTTATATTTGGCGTAACGATGGGTCATATCAAAAATTATTTCAGACAAAAGTTTTAGGTAATATTAGAGGAGTATTAACCATTTTAAACGGTTTTGTTGTTGTGCCTATTAATGAAGGCGTAATTTCTATTCTCTAAAAAATCATTTTTCCTACTCCTTTCGTCAATGGTTGGTAATGAAATCTACCTTTAAAAGAACTATCCAGCTCAGGAATCATCCACTCCCGAGCTCACCAGCTGTGAGCTTTTGAGGGCAAGCACCATTCAACGCCATTCAAAATATAGGAAAGGCTCAATAATAATAATATTATTTTGAATTTAACTGTGACTTCAGAATCGCGGGGGTGTTCGAACTTTGTAATCATTTTATGTATGCATCGCTGGTTGGTTGGTTCCTCAGTTTAGGGGCAGCGACAACGCTGTCATGTAGCCCCGTGTACTTTGGGTGTGTGTATAATATGTCTGATAACCGATGTTAATTCTGATGGCTGTATTAGTGAGTGTTATCTGTTTTTAATTCAAGTAAGGACGGCAGCCATTCAATTTTCGAGTAGTTCCTACTTTTGCTATCAAACGCCACTGTCAACGACAACTAGTTCTGAACTTGGTTACTAGATGCCACCGCTGTCGGCTCCAGGCGACGAACGTTGGAACCTAAGAGCGTTAGTCAAATCTAACCTATAATTTCGCTTCACAAAAGTGTAATTAGTGTAGATTCTTTAACATGCCCAAAAAGCTATGACATGGGACCGCCAGCTTTACTTCCCCTCCGAAGGAAAGCACACTTAGGGATTTTTAACGCTCTTAAAAATCCGACTACTACGGGCGGGTTTAAACCCGCGACCTTGGGCGTAGAAGTTCAGCATACTACCGACTACTCCACCGTAGCCGCCCGCTGGAACAGAGATTAAAAAGATGGAAGCAAATAGTCTAGTATGGGTAATTAACCGGCCACGGTGGTCGACAGCGCTAACGCGCTACCTCGGGAGAGTGAGGGTTCGAACCCCAACTTGGCCGTTCTAAAAATGGCTTTGCTTGGTTTCCCATGTTCACCCCCAGGCTGATGCCGGGACAGCTCCTTTCAACAGCTCCACAGCCTGAACCTGACAAGACGCCGTCCTTCGCACAGTCCGTGGGTGAAGCCGAGAAATTATTTATCTAATGGGTAAAACATTAGGCTCCATTGTAATGCGGACAAACCAGGAGCGCACAACCTTTTAGACACTGCAACCCCCTTTTTAGGCTGAGTATTTTGCCCCCCCCCCCCCCCTCCACCAAGGTTTAACGTTAAAACAATAATTAAAAAACTAGAATAATTCTGAAGTTTTAATCATAAAAACACTAATAATAATAATAATAATAATAATAATAATATCGTATGGCCTCGGATGCCGGGTGCAAGCTTTGTTATTTGACATCCAGAGGGTAGCTTGCAGGTCGAATTTCGTTGTTTTTGAAGCACTATGAAAGTCAAGGATATTAGATAACTAAGCTCCTTGAATACTATAGCGCTTTCTAGCAGTGAAATGAGGAACTTTGTGTTGGCGGAAATTCCCGAGATTAATTTTGCCATTATGAACATGGCCTACTGAATTCAAACGGGTTCTTTGACATGCCAACAACGTATGACGAGGTGTCGTAATCTTTGCCGCCTTCCAAAAATCAATTACCACGGCCAGGAGCGAACCTATAAGCTCGGGGTTAGTAGACAGACACGTTTACCACTCACCCACCGTGGCAAAAAACACTTATAGGCTAACTAATATTAAAAAACATTAATTCAAAAACTGGTTAATCCAAACCTCATTCTCATTAATACAATAAAAAAAACGTAAAAGTTGAATACAACATGAGTGTGTTCTTTAATTTAAAAAAACTAGAGCAATAACTCATTTTTAAACTTTTCCGACATATCTCGCGACCCCCCAAGACACATCCTGCGACCGTCCAGGGGGTTGCGACCCACCGGTTGAGAACCCCTGGGTTAGACTGTTCGTAGATCACATCTCTTCCATAATGCAATAGGAAACCCAGGTAATTATCGTTGGTATAGGAAACTCCAAGAAATGTTCGAAAAGCTATGATGATTTACAGAGATTTAAACTACATGACCGAATTCCAACATCTCAGCCGTCGCCTCGCCTAGTTCCTAGAGCCTAAAACGAAGTGAGCGCTCATCAATACGTTCCATGCCACGCCTAAAGAGGGCAGTAGTGCACGCGCCCACCTCGCACATGGTTGTATATTTTGTTCAGAGATGCCGCAACGGGCAGCAAAAGCGGCAAATTTATTTTCGATCTTGACGCACTCTATTGACAAGCTGGTAAACTCGCTTAGCAGACTGATCGAGATGAGAAAATCGACTCCGTAGCAGGCAAGAATTAATCGATTGTTCTCTTGGTACAACCGAACTAAATCAAACAGTAGTAAACTTGATAATTATATCAGGTGAGATTGTGAATGCAAATAACTTTCTGATTTAAGAAACCAAGTCGCCTAATTCCGTGAAAACCTCTCCCGCCTACAAATCAGATTTGATACGTGACTTACATTGTGTGTTTTTTGTTTGTTTTTGTGTTTAGCGTATGGCTTTTAGTGCCGGGAGTGTCCGAGGACACGTTCGGCTCGCCAGAGTTTGTAGCTGCTTCAATGCGGACACCCATGGGATGAGCTACAAGTACCGTCACGTGTGACGTGTTGTCTGGGGAGGAAAGTGTGAATGTATGGACGGGGAATTCGAAGGTAGCGGCTGTGGCCGATAGTTAGGGACCAACCCCGGCATTTGCCTGGAAGGAAGATGGGAAACCACAGACAACCATTTTCAAGGTTGCCGGCGGGGAGACTCGAACCTCCTCGCCTCCCGGATGTGAGCGACTGCCTGCAGCCACGCCGTAACGACCACGGCTAACTCACATTGTGATGAAGTACAGAGCAACTCAGATCCAAACGTTGTACTCATTTCTGACAGTAAAATAATATTTATGTTCGACCCTGACTATTATATGTCAGAAAACTGTATCATAATGATGGTCATTATAACACTATTTTTCATTATGAAACTGTTTCTCCCACCAATCACAGCTCAAGAAACAGTTGTTTGACCAATTAGATAAGGTTAGCATCGCACCCGCGCTGAGTTCCAAGGCCTTCTAATTTAAATTTCACTGCGTTGCCTAGTATCATAGTGGGGCAATCGGGGAGGCCATGATCAAATACATGGCATTCTCTGCGTCCCATGCGCTCTGTTCAGTACATAAAACTGGCGATATCTCGACAGATATTTATGAATATTTAAGTTCGAACATAAAATAGTTATAATAATTATCGTTGAACATAAACAGTCGTATGCAACTCGCCTATAATGGCAATTAAGACACGAGTATGGAAATTATAAAACTCGCATACCTCGTTTTATAAACTTACTCGTGTCTTAATTATTGCCATTATAGGCTCGTTGCATAAGGATACAGAATACCATCCATCGACACACCTCCGAACTTACACGATCATGATCACTAAGGGGCTGTGTTCCAGTTAATGGTTTATCAACTCACGGAGACACCGGCTCAATAGAACATCACTGAAATATGTTCATTTCCAGAATTGAACATACGTATAGGCCACGGTGGGTGAGTGGATAGCGTGTCGGTCTACTAACCCCAAGATTGCAAGTTCGCTCCTGACCGTGGTAAGTGATTTTTGAGAGGCGGAAAAAATACGACACGCATGTCATACGATGTTGGCTTGTCAAAGAACCCATTTGAATTCAGTAGGCCGTGTTCATAATGGCAAAATTAATCTCGGGAGTTTTCGCCAACACAAAGTTCCTCATTTCTCTACTAGAAAGCGCTATAGTGTTCATGGAGCTTAGATATCTAACCTCCTTGACTTTCATAGTGATTCAAGGAACAAAGAAATTCGACATGCAAGCTACCCTCTGGATGCAAATTACAAAGTTTGCACCCGGCATCCGAGGCCATACGATATTATTATTATTATTATTATTATCATTATTATTATTATTATTATTATTACTATATCTATAATTTACGATAGAAATTAGGGGTACATAACCTTGGTGTTCCGCCCCTTAAGGTATGTATGAATGGCGTTCTATATTGTTTTAAACTTTATTGTGAAGTTCATTACACACCAGTTGTTACGTCCACCTTCTCAACATAATCTCCTTGTGACTTTATGCACTTTTGCCATCAAGCATTTAGTCCCGCGGCGTAGCCGCGCTCGTCAAACGTGCACCATGGTCGCGAAGGCAGCTGCAGTAAGTACGGATATCATAGGTTCGAATCCCGGTGTTATCCAGAGTGTGGTTTTTCCCCGGGGTTTGCCACACTCCCTACAGGCAATTGCCGGGATAGTGCCTTACTTCAAGTCCCGGAGCGTCTACCCAATCCCTGTCCCAGATACATTTCCACACACAACTACAATCATCACAGCAATACAGGTTGCCAGACAACTTCAAAGCACTCCCAACAACACGGGGCTGATGACCAAGATATCTCAAGCCCCTCAAATGAATTAACAACAACTCTACAAGTATTTCCATTCATCAATGAGATATTACACAAGAAAGGTTTCTTCAATGTTGATCCCGAAGTTTTCGAGTAATTCAATATGCACAAAAGAAAAAAACACGTGTACTGACTGGGAATCGAACCTGGTCCGCCGCGGTGAAAGACCGATAGCGTGATCGTTGCGCCACCACGCCCCTAAGAAACAACAGACTTACGAAGCAGAGTGAGAATCTACTGGCTTCTGTGCGGCCGAAAATTACTGCCTGTACCACAGTATTACTCATAGACAAATCGCGCCCGAGATACAAACCTTTGAAACAAAGAAGACCATTATAAGCTTCTCACTTCGTAACCGATCGTTAAGCTACGGCTTTCTCCGCTACCATGTGGTGACTCGATGACATGATATACTTCGTAACCAATCGTAACACTTCGGCATTCTCCGCTACTCGAAGCCATATTCCTCTCTGTCTGTAACGTCAAGTAATTTTTCTAGGTTTATGCCGTGTCTGGTGTGGGGTTTCACCTAGGACACCAAGCTGGCTCATCAGCGGGCTCTTGGTGTCCCCACCAAGCCAGCTTGGTGTCCTAGGCGAAACCCCACACAAGACACGGCACAAACCCCGAAATAATGCTGAGTTTTACCCAGACACCTCATTGCCTACCATAAGACAACACCTCAAGTACCACCAGAACCCTCAAGCTGGCATTCACGGCCAGTGAATTAAAACTCAGCAAGTTTTCTGGGTTTATGCCGTGTAACAGGCTGCTCTCTCGCACTTTGCACTCGCACCAGACAACTCATCAAGTGCCACCGGAAAACGTGTCATGCATCACTGGGAGATAAACTCTACTATAAAGTTGAGCGTTTCTCAGGGCCGTCATACGGTCGAGACGTAGGCTAAGTGTTAAAACTGATACTCTTTTCGGTCTGCACCGCACAGGAATACTCATTTCCACACCACCATGAGGTAGAGTACATGGCGCGTTTTTTTTACGTGGTTTCCCCAGTAGGCCTAGTCCACGGTTACTGTGGCATTTGAGATTGTCCACGTTGAAATTCGGGTTCGTTTCCTTCTGAAACTGCGTACATTCCGCTGTAAACTACTCGTAAAGTTTGGTTATTCTGTTTGTCGGTGTTGACGAGCCGTCCAAGCTTCCTTTAAACATAAAAGTTATAATCACGTCCGTTGTTACTGTAATTTCTAAATAATTCAGTTGATCGTATTTATTCTTCACTCATGTGTGTCTTCTGGACTGACACAGTGCTATCACCTCAACATTAGTATTCCCTCTTCTTGCAATTCCTCACCCTCCGTCTTCTTGTTCTTATTTAGATGTGTCTCAGAGTTGATGTTTAACTGCTGGCTGAATCATGTGAGAATTCTCCTGTATATTCATTCAACCTGAACCCATTCACTATAGCTCGAGCTATTGTACACTAGGGTATTCTTTTAGAGTAATACACACACAATAAGCCCATAACCATACCGATTGTACATTATCATTTAACTAATTCCATTGCGGTAGATTTGTTATGAACGATGGTTACCCTGACAGACTATCGATGCCGTCCAACTTCTTTCCAAAGACAATGCTTGTTCTTGCTGCCAATGGTCAGAAGAGAACTTCAAACCACTCACATACAGACACAAACTCCCCATTAGACACACAAGAATGGTAGGGTGTTGAATGATACAGCAGTTTCACAGTCAATGGGGGTCCAATTATGGGTACATAACCTCCTCACTGACATTCCAAATGACACGAAAACATATCGGGAACGGCCATACGAAAGGTTTGAAGTTCTCTTTAGAACATTGGCCGCAAGAACAGGCATTGTTTTTGGAAAGAGGTTAGACGATATCGATGGTCTCTCAGGGTAACCATAGTTTTTTTCTTTCACTTCTGTATTTGAATGAACTACGACTACTTGCACAATATCGAGAGCTTATTTACAGAAGGATAATAATATATCCATAGGCATGACGCCTGCGTTGAGGAGGCCCAGGAGTGCAGTATGAGGCAGAATGATCCTCCCTCTTCCAAAAGAAGCACCTGCATGAAGACCGCATCCTATATCCAGGGGCTGGAACGCCGAGACGGTAGTTTTACGGAAGTTCAAATCCATTATGATCCTGAATATTATGACGACGTACGCAGAGAAAGCATGTAGAAGAGCTCATATTCTCCAGTTCATAACAAATCTACCGCAATGGAATTAGTTGAATGATAATGCATAATCACTATGGTTATGGGCGTATTGTTAAACGCATGGTTTGTTGCATTCATTTCATATTCCACTGAGATAACACTAATAGAGCGATCAAATAGCCATCTTATTAGCTATTTGGACAGTAGCGGCTATTCAGGTGAAGAGAGTGAAGAGCCTCTTCACTAGCCATCTCTTAAACAAAACAAACATTATTTTTTCTTATTTAAATAAAATGTTGTCATTGTCTTGGGCTACTTTTTCATTTTGTGTACTGTTATTTCTACACTCCGTCGCTAGATGGTGCGCAAGCAAGGCAGCATGACGTCCTTGTGGCAGTTGTACTCCCTGTCGCTAGATTGTACTGCCGTAACTTGGAAGGAAATCTGCAGGAGACGAAGTATCTTGTTTATGTCAGCCACATCGTCTCGTTGCCATGGTAACCTGACGTCAGTTGTGACGTCATTACCTGCCGTTAGACAGACGAGTGAAGATGTTCCTGTGTCGGCAAGGCAATACGTCTAGTTCAGTTGATGAAAGTTTACATTGCAACAGGCTTCTTTTTCTTTTATCTTGAGGCTTTTATTTACTTTCCCAATAAATAGTATATATTTATAACGTTATATACCCTGTTGTTGATGAAAGTTGATGGCTTTTAGTACCGCTTTGAGCCAAACTCGATTCGGCACGGAGACCAGCATATTTCCTCATAGCGAGTGACGAGAGAGGCTACGGAAAAGATCGTAAATAGGACTGCGCATGCGTCAACCGTTGCTTACATAGTTGTGCAGTAGTTATAGAACTGTTCTGTTGGCCTTGCTTACTTTACAGTAACAGTAATGTTGTGTATTTACTTGAGTTAACATGAACATTCTAGAAAGTGTTTGCAGTGAAAGACACGTTATTAATTTTATTAGAAATTCCCTTCAGTAGGTGGAAAGATGAAGACAAAAGGGATTTATTAATTGATTTATTAATTTGTGGGCGGCCAAAAAATTAATAGAACTGTGCACTAAAGAAAGTCCTATGGCCTTCATCGCAAGGGATCTTGGTTCGAACAGTTCACATAGTTGTGCAGTAGTTATAGAACTGTTTTGTTGGCCTTGCTTACTTTACAGTAACAGTAATGTTGTGTATTTACTTGAGTTAACATGAACATTCTAGAAAGTGTTGTCTTAACATGGACATTCTAGTCAGTGTTGTGTATTTAGGCTACTTGAGTTAACACGAACATTCTAGTCACTATGCCCAGAACATTCCAATCTGGAACATTCGATTCTGGAACTTTCCAGCTACTATGTATATATGCACCCGCGGACTGTAGACGACAGTTCCGCTCAAGTTAGTTCACATTGTGTATCGTTGTGTATCGACTAGTGTTTAATAAACCGTTGTGTTATATTAACAAGTGTATGTTATTTATCTTGTATCTCCCATGATATAACAAGTAACAAATTTCCAAAACATTACGCGCGGGTTGAACAAACACGAGGACAGTGAGCAACATTTAAAGAATCAGTTACCACTTATAACACGCGCACAAGCACGATATCTGACACTTTAAGGGAAAATGCAAGACTAAGTGCACTTAAATGTAATGTGAATGTGACTTTAAGTAGGCAGATCCTGGGTCTTGTGATTAGAGTTGTTCTCTACTTAAGTTTACAGGAACTCTCTTCTAGAGGACATGACGAGACCTCTTTAAACCGTGTGCGCTTTAAGGAATTACTAGATGAAACCCGTCAAAACATGACGGACAATGGAAAACAAATTTACTGAAGAAGCTTCTTATATAAGTTACATTCTTTGTACGATTACTTTTTAGCACTATTGCATCTTTAAGGGCGTCAAAAGATAGCACTCTCAGCATTGCAACATATTGCTGGTCATGACTGAAAACGTGATGAGGTCATCATCATCTTGCACAGTTTCCAGCCACTGGCCGGGTCTGTTTGGAACACAAGCCTCTCCACCGTCTTCTGTCTTCCCACCATCTCTCAACCTCCACCCTTGTCCAGTCTTCTCCTCTCTTCTTCACGCTTTCTTCCACCCCCTTCAGCCACCTGTCTCTCGGTCTCCCTCTTGGTCTCTTTCCTTCCCACTTCGTCTCGTGTATCCTCCTGGGTATCCTCTTCTCCTCCATTCGTTTTACATGTCCATACCATCTAAGTCTAGATTTCTCTATACCATCCTGTAATGGTTCCTCCTTTATTAATTCTCTGGTCCTCTCATTTCTTATTCTGTCCCTCTTTGTAGCTCCAATACTGCTTCTCAAGAACCTCATCTCACTGGCCTGTATTTTGCTCTTCTCCCTTCCTTTCATAACCCAGGTCTCCGAGGCATACGTCAGGATAGGGACATAGTACGATATTTGATCTACATGCTGTTCTGAGGGACATCCCTGCTCCATAACATGCTTCTCACACTCCTCCGGAATGCTTCTGCCTGTCTCCCCCGCTCATTTATTTCTCTACCGTTTCTTCCATTCTCTTGTATCAGGCTTCCCAGATACTTGAAACTCTCCACTTTCTTCAGCTGTTCCCCACCAATTGTTATTCCCGTTGTGGTCCTTTCCTTCTTCCTTGTTGTGATCACCATCTCACTCTTATTTATGCTAAATTTCATCCCATATCCTTGTATTATTCCTTCCCACACGTCCAACTGTTCCTGTACCTCCTCCTCCTTGTTTCCACAATCATCAAATCATCCGCAAACACCATTGCTTTCATCTTTCCTTCCCCAATTACTTGTTCCGCTCGGGTCATTATGTCATCCATCACCAGAATGAAAAGTAACGGTGACAGTGCACTTCTTTGTTTCAGGCCGTTTCTCTGTTCCACCCAGTCCGATCTCTCTCCTCCCACTTTCACACAGCTCACGCTTCCCTTGTACATCTCTTTTATCCTCCTTATAGTCCATTTTTCTACTCCTCTATCCTCCAGGGACTTCCATACTTTGTTTCTGCATACACTGTCATATGCTTTCTCAATGTCCAGGAAGGCCATCAGTAGATCTGTTCCATACTCATAGTGCTGTTCTTGTAACTGACTTACAGCAAAAATCAAATCCACTGTGGACCTTCCTGCTCTGAAGCCATGTTGTTCTTCCCTCATCCCTCCTTCTATCCTTGTCCTAATTCTCCTTTCTAAAACTTTCTCAAACATCTTTGCACAATGACTCATCAGTGTTATTTCCCGATAGTTTCTGCATTCTGTTCTACTACCTTTCTTGAAGATCGGGACAATTATTCCCTTTTTCCAGTCCTCTGGGGTCTTCCTTTCCTTCCATGCTGCCTTCATCACTCGGTACAACCATTGTATCCCCACCTCTCCTACTGCTCTCACCATCTCCACACTCAACTCATCCACACCCGGTGCCTTCCCTCCTTACATCTTCCTCACTGCATCTTCCACTTCTTTCCATGTTAAGTCCTTTTCTGTTTGCAGTTCATCTACTGTACCTCTTCCCCGATTTCTTCTTCCTCGCCGTGGTTTCCATTTGGGTTCAGGAGTTCTTCAAAATATTCTTTCCACATTTTCTTCAGTTCTTCCCTATTTTCTATCCCTTGTCCCCTTTTGTTCACCATTCTGACATAATCCGTAGGATCCTTCCGCCTCTTATTCTTTACCATCCCATAGGGGACCTTTTTTGTACCTTCACTATCCTGCTGGTCATGACTTAAAACGTGATGAGGTAAATAGCCCAATACGTTCAAGAGTTTCTCCTTGAGCTTGATTGATTGTGATAAAGTAAGCCGAGCGAATAGGACATTGTTGCCTATTAAAAGAAAATGTACTGTACCTGCAAGTGTTTTATCGGAAGGTGTTAAATCAAGTCGTAGTATTTGAGCTCTCTGCCTAATATTACTGCACCTATTATATCCGAATCCAAGCAATTTCTTACATATTTCTTACAATTAATATATTACCATATATGAGTCCTTGGGAAACGTTCAGATTTCTAAGGAGCATAACTATGGCTCAAACGTTCGGAGTATGTGGAGGCGAATCACTTAATTCCAAGGAATTGAAAAATTCAATAAAAGGGAAATGAAGTAGCTGGCTTTCATCTTCAGTATCCAATCTGTTAACGCTGATGTATGTGTTTGAACTACTGGATATAAGTTCAATGACTTTTAAATCAATATAATTACATTGTTGCAGCTTGGCAAATATTTTTTATTCCAGCAGATCAATTTTACCCTCACAACAGTAAAGACCAAAGTAACCACGCATAGATTTTACGCAAGAGAAGTACAATGTAGAACAAAGTTTACATTTGATCGTCAAAGACCTTACAGTACACTGTACTGCATAATATCTGGAATTGTTTCTGAAATGGCCTATTTATATTGGATTATAAATGTGGCTTCGTATTATTCGATAACACTATAGTGTCCTGCAATAACGGAGCCGCTAAATATTACATGGCAAATAATACTTCCATTGCCGAAATCAACTGCGTAGTTAGACTCAGTACTCTAAACAAATAATCATTAAACAATTGTCTTATACAATGAAGTTCAACATGACCGTCCAGAGACTTTCATACTCAAGTTGGTTGGTGAGGAGAATGCGATGAGACTGATCGCTTAAAATAAATTCCTTATAATTGTTCCTGCCAGCGAAATTTTTTGCGATAGCTTGAAAACGCAGCTCAGAATGACGTTCTTCATTTTGTTATAAACAGTACGAAACTGCTCTAAATAAGCAATTTCCATCACCTGTTATAGGTTATGGCAGTACATTTTGCAGGGGAACATAGAATCACTTCGCCAACTACTGGAACGACCATAGGCCTATACTCAATACTAACTTCGGCAGTCACCCTAATGGAGGCAGTTTTTGAATTATATGTCCCGTGCATGTCAAAAATCGTATTAACACATGGAGGCCCACCTATTCTTGTCTATCGCCCCGGAGACCCGGGTTACATTTCCTGCTCTGCCAAGAAATTGAATTCTGGTCTGAGGGCAAAAACGGGGCACATTCAGTCTCTTGAGGTATAACTAAGAAGAGGAAGGTTTAATTCCCACCTCGACAATCTTGGATGTGGTTTTCCGTGGTTTCCCACTTCCACTTAAGGCAAATACCGGGATGGTTCCTAACTTAAGGCCTTGGCCGTCTCCTTGCCATTTACCACCTTAATTACAAATACACACAGTAATGCAGCCATCACAATAACACAGGTTATGAGAGAAAATTTCACATAAACACCCAAGTACACGGGGCTGAGTGACCACGATGTCGAGCCCTTCAAACGAATTATGTTTGCCAAGTGTCTCTTATGGCGAAAGCAATTGTGGACACGCGCGAGTGCCTGGAAAACTACTTTTTTCTTTAATAATTTAAGAGTATATCGACGATGCATAATTATAACTTTTAGTCTAGGACGCTAATAACTTGACCACCGAAGCATTGGGAAGAAATTGCAATATTAAGGTACATAAACAACATAGCCCTACACATTCAACTGTCGGTTAGTGTTCCTCAAAATTTCCCTTCTTAAATATTCCCCTCCTTTATAATTCTCCATCACGTGAAAACGTGCCATGTCTTGGGTTTTAAATATATCGATGCAATGGTGCTGCCATCTGCTGTCAGTTACTGGAACTATATGGGCGATGTACTGCCATCTATTGTCAGTTATAGGAACTGATTGCAGACATTTAAACGGCGTACAGAGGACAACAGTTTGCTCTTTTGATCACATGCTGTAATGCAATGGTAAAACGGAAATAAAACGTATTGAGAGGGAATGTAGAAATATGTATCTTTTACAGACATAAAACCTTACTAATACTCCTTGATTAAGCAATATTTCAATGGTAAAAAAAAAATATCGGCGAGGACTGGGATCGAACCGGTGAACCTTGGAACCACAGTCTGTCGCCTTAACCACATAGCTACCCGCGCACTCTTGGTCAACAGCAGACCCAGCCGTTCTTTATCTTCAAAAGCTGCTGTCTGAAGGAAATAATCCATTTCATTGTCCAAATAAATCAATGTTGCACATTCGTATACGTTCATACTGTTATTATATTTTATTGCCAGAACTTGGTTAATGTATGTTTTCAATTACATGGAAGCTTATTAAATAACTTACATTTTAATGGAATTCTCACCGCCATTTTGTCATGACCTCAGGCGGATTGTGCGCATGCGTGAGGGGCAAGAATTCTGCTATTTTCTATATTAATTCAAAAATATACCGAGAGGGAATGTAGAAATATGTATCTTTAACAGACATAAAACCGTACTAATACTCCTTGATTAAACAATATTTCAGTGGTAAAAAAAAAAAAAAAAACGCGAGGACTGGGATCGAACCGGTGAACATAGGAACCACAGTCTGTCGCCTTAACCACATAGCTACTCGCGCACTCTTGGTCAGCAGCAGACGCAGCCGTTCTTTATCATTAAAAGCCGCTGTCTGAAGGAAATAATCCATTTCATTATCCAAATAAATCAATGTTGCACATTCGTATACGTTCATACTGTTATTATATTTTATTGTCAGAACTTGGTTAATGTATGTTTTCAATTACATGCAAGCTTATTAAATAACTTACATTTTAATGGACTTCTCACCGCCATTTTGTCATGACCCCAGGCGGATTGTGCACATGCGTGAAGGACAGGAATTCTGCTATTTTCTATATTAATTCAAAAATATACCGTAATATATTTGTTTATTTTATAGACACTCTGCAAATCTAGAGGCCAAGAGCTTTCGATAGAGTGCTCTACGAAGTAAATCGGTTCTGTCGTTCTCTCAATCTCGTGGTAACAAAAATCACCTTACTGTTTTAAATATATAGATTGAAGATACTGATATCTAATAAGCCCTTAGAACCTCAAAATTATTAAGATAAAATTCAAAGTGTGTTCTCTGGAAATAACTGATGCAATATCAGAGTACATCAGAGATCATAATAATGTTCCGCTTTTTTTCTATGCTAACGCATGGTTGTGATAAATTACAATTCTTAAATAAGTCTTATAGATTCCGACAAATTTGAGCTGCATAACAAACATATTCAGCAATACCCCACATTTAAGAAATGAACTGCCACTCTTTTATGCTCATGAATCCTACAAAGTAAAAATAGTCGGGAGAAATACATCAAGAACTCCGTGAATAGAAGAGACTTACAAACTTTTGCTTAATTGGGTACTGGCAATACCTTATACAAGTGCATCAGTAGAACGCAGTTTCTCTTGTTTGAAAAGATTCAATACTTTTGCAAGTAACACAATATCTCACTCCAGACTTACATCATTGGCTATCTCCATAAACCGTGAATTGTAGTTGAAATTGATTGAAGACCTTCTATGAGGACATCATGGATAAGATGGCCGACCTTAGGGAACGGAGGATTCATTTAAGCTATAAAAAATAAGCGAGTTTGACTTTTTAGTACGATAACTTATGTTTGGTTTGGTTTTAAGTGTTAGGCTTTAAGTAGATATTTTAGCATTAAAATACGAAAAAGAATGTCAATATTCACAAACGCAAACATCATGCACTGATGAAATTAGGAGTTTGGCTCTTCACCTGATATTTCATCAACGAGCCGCCACTGTATTTGGAGCGATTATCTAGATTCTAAGGCAGGCAGCATGTTCACCGATCCCACGACGTATAGCCACGGCAGACTGAATGCGAGCTGCGCTCTCCACAACCGGCATAGACAACGAGATTTTTTTACATGAAATCCCGTTATTTACTCAACTGCTCACACAGCGCTGTCGCCCAAGCATAGCACGACAAAGACTTATCTCTACTTAGTATAAAACAAAGTCCCCGATTCTTGGATGTCATGGGTAATCTCGAGGAAGATTTCTGTAGAAAATGATTTATTTATGATCAAAGGAAGCCAAGCAGTAACGATTTTAGTGAAACGGTCGAAAAAAGAACCTGGCGTCTGTGCGCTTTTTAAGCTGACGCTGGGCAAACCATTATAAATATCAATATACAATGAGTGTAAGAATTGTTCAGCATGAAAAATTCTGCAAAAAAAGATACGAGCCTTACAGTAGTCGCATATGATGTGTAACATCTAACATGTTGTCCTACTATGAAATTGAGATGAAATGTATGTGAAGTCATCTGACATGTTATCCTACTTGTATACTACACAGCTTGGACATTCTTAAAGTGTTAATTTACGCTCCGTTTTCATACTGGTACCATGATGGATGTATAGATTGAATTGGAGATATGCTACTGTCAAACTTGTTTGAACAAACATCACATATTATATTGTAAATTAAGAGGAGGAATGAAACCATAGTCTCTAGCCTATCTATAGACTACTAGAAACAGTGTTCAATACAATCAAATTTCCCAACTCCTGCTTGGTGCAAACTATTGTGATTAAAATTAGATAAATCATAATTTCATGTAGATTCTGCTAAAATGACACATACTGTTATGATTGATATCGTTTAAATCGATAATCCGGTAGTAAAAATAATTGCCGGGACGGAGGTTCGAACCTGAGACCTCATGATTCGCAGACCAAGATGTTAGCACGCAGCCATTACAACCGCAGAAATTTAGAGTGCAAAAGAGTTACTTATTTTCACGTGCCGGAAATAATATGGAAGTATTTTTTATGCTCCATTAATATTTTGCTCTTTTTTTTTCGATAGTTCCTGCGTGGAATTGAGTTTTAAATTAGTTATGAATACACCTACTTGACAGTAAAGGGAATTCCTATCGTGGCCCATAAAAGGCTAGCTCAGTTCCCGTATAAAAACATCGATATATATTACATTGATCACTGCATTACCGCAATGTGGGTTAATACCTGAATAACCATTGTGCTGAAACATAATACCGGCTTTGCCGACTAGTCACAATGTTTCATATTAAAGCATATCATCATTTAAATACTGATAAGAAGACTTTTATCATGTGGTTTGTGTTTCAATCATTAGACACCAGAGTTCGCATGAGCGTTTACCGTTCAGTATGAAAGTGTTGAGCAAAGTTACTCGGGGAGTGGATGCCCATCACTTTTATCCAGAGATTGAAAAACAGACTCGTAATAAATCATAATTATTTTCAGCAAATATGATATAATGAGTATTTTACACCAAAGAAAGACAACATGAAGATAATTTATTGTAGAAATATCTGTAATGGCACCTCCAAACTTTGAAGTAATCCGTATGTGATATACATTTCACATATCCGACAGTGCGTCATGTTACCAATCTCCGACAACGTGCGGTCATTGTTTCCCCTTACCACTGCCAGCTGGATCGCATCCCTCCTGGCTGCTGGAGGGATGTGATCCAGCTGGCAGTGCGTCTTACACACTTCCGTCCGATCCACTTCCGTCCCATTTTTTAAAATCACTCCAACAAAAATATCCGGCAACCGAGTGGAAAGATGTTACACATAAAAAAACAGTTCTTCAAAAATTTAAGTTAATTTTTGACTAAAATGTCACTTCAATGGTAAATCTAGAACATTCCTGTTCCCCTGACAGGAACAAAATAAACTCAAATCTATCTGTGCTACCAACATGAAGACTGCGTATCTCTCAACAAGAGAAATCATTTACCGAGGTCTCAGCATAAGTTGGCATGTCCTCTCACGATGTATCATGTTGGTGTATGAGTTATTCAGTCCTCATTTTTATATTTATTCAGTTCTTTGTTGAAATTAGCCCTGAATGCCCAAAATATAATTTTCGACGTTTTTTGTCCCCTACCAAGGTCCTTCTTACCCTACAAATGCTACATGAAGCCGGAAGAAGGTTTAGTTGCTTACACTACACATGCGACAAATTTCACTCATTCGTAACCGTAATTCGGGGAATCGCTGGACATATATTTACGTAATATGAAGCGACTCGGCTGACGGTTGTCTCATGCTCAAGAAGTTAATAACGATACCAAAATTAGTGATAATGTACCCATAGCATTTTCTAAGTCATTATTAAAACGCTTCATTTTTCATAAAAATTAGATTAATTTACGTATAACTTCTCTCCCGCCAAGAAAAGAAAAAAAGCTAATATTATCCCGCTATGTGGGATTCAAAATAATGTTGCGCTAGCCTCAGTTTGAAATAAGCGATAGGCTATTTCGCGGGGGAGGAAGGAGTTGTATTACCACAGTCTAAAATACACAGCCGCGAATCTCGCTGTGTTACGAAATTGCATCCTCTTGGTAGGTGAAGCGACACTAGCGCTCACGACGGCCAGCAACCCAGCAACTTCCTTGACCACGTTATTCGCGGAACAGGGGATTTCACTTTTGCGGGGGTTTTATGAATTTTAACTCACCTGAGTTATTATTTCCATTGTAAACATAAGTCATGTTAAATCACTAACCACTATAGAATAGAAAAGCCACAATGTTGATATACTCTACACTCTTAATTCATAGAAACATAAAAAATGCTCTGTTTTTTTTTTTTTGTTAATTCAGTCCTTAATATCCCTAGGTACAGTTGCATGACGCATTTAATGAGTCTTACGTAGAATTAATAGCCCATGAAAATGAAAATCCACAGCCTGCTTCCAGTCTCCGACCGGGTCAGGAATGGAATGAATGAAGCCCCCCATCTAGCGGCGAGGATATGAACTGTGCCGGCTGCCAAGGCCTGACGCACTCCTCTGGGGCAATGATTAAATGAATGACAGATGAAATGAAATGATAGTGGAGAGTGTTGCTGGAATGAAATTTTGACAGGGAAAACCGGAGTACCCGGAGAAAAACCTGTCTGCCTCCGTTTTGTCCAGCACAGATCTAACATGGAGTGACCGGGATTTGAACCACGGATCCAGCGGTGAGAGGCCGGCGTGCTGCCGCCTAAGCCACGGAGGCTTAATTAATAGCCCATACTAGTTATAAATTCATGTAGGCTATTTGTTTCAATATAATAATAATATCGTATGGCCTCGGTGGCCGGGTGCAAGCTTTGTTATTTGACATCCAGAGGGTAGCTTGCATGTCGAATTTCGTTGTTCCTTGACTATGAAACTCAAGGAGGTTAGATGTTAGATATCTAAACTCCTTGAACACTATTGCGCTTTCTAGTAGAGAAATGAGGAACTTTGTGTTGGCGGAAACTCCCGAGATTAATTTTTGCCATTATGAACTCGGCCTACTGAATTCAAATGGGTTCTTTGGCATGCCAACATCGTATGACATGCATATCGTATATTTGCAACCTTTCAAAAATCACTTACCATGGCCAGGAGCGAACCTGCAATCTTGGGCTTGGTAGACCGACACGATGTCCACTCACCCACCGTGGCAAGCTATTTGTTTCAATGATAGTCGCGGGCATCTCTACACTGTTTAAAACAAAGACCCCGATTCTTGGAGGTACTGAGTAATCTCGAAAACCACAGAATCGATCTTGATGTGGTTTTCACCATTCAATAAAGGATATCTCGAGGAAGGTCTTTGTAGGAAAACATTCATTTATGACCAAACGAAGCCGAGCAGTAACGATTTCAGTGAAACGAGTCGAAGAAAAACCTGCCGTCCATGCGCCTTTTCAGCTTACGCTGGGTAAACCATTAAAAATATCCCGGTACTATGAGTGTACGAATTGGTCAGCATGAAAAATTCCATAAAAGTCCACGACAGCATATCTCTATTCTTAATACATCACCCACTATACGTGATTTTACGTTTTTATTTCTTCCAACAATCTCCATTCCGTTGTTCTTGTGGTTGTTGTTGTTGTTGTTGACAACGCACGCAATGGCTTGGGACGTCAGGACCGGTAGTATTGTGTAGCCTACTTTGTAAGTGTTCATGTATAAAATAATTTCGATACTCAGCCCTGGTGTATCATAGGCGTCCGTGTCGGACCTTCTGTTGAGTAGTTTCTGAGAATAGTAAAAACAGTCACTTAATGAAATACAGTGTGACAAATTTCCGACATCCCGTAGTCTGTTCAAAACTAGGCATTTAAGACGGAAGAAAAATACTTGATGTTTTGTTTGAGAGGCTTGGCGATTTTGGTCATTTAGCCCCATGTAGCTGGGTGTGAGTAGAATTTGTGTGAAAACCTGTGTTTTTGTGGTTTCTGTAGTAATGTGGGTATTTGTAATTCAGGTGAGGATTCGGAAGAAGGCGCCGGCCCGGTGGTGTTGGGGCAGTGCAACTGCCTCTCTCCCGGAGGCCCTGGGTTCGATTCCCGGCTCCATCAGGGATATTAGAAACTGACGTGAGGGCTGGAACGCGGTAGTAGTGGTTTTGTAGCGGTTCTACAGCCACCTCCACCTCCCCACCTCACAAGATGGCGGCGGCGCGATATCTCTCGAACGCATGGTCGGATTTTGACGAATGAGGTGTCATTGAACTCGGGCTGACACCCCCTTTCCAATGGACAACATAGTTCAACCCCAAAAATAAAATCTACCCTACTAGGGGGTGAAATTGTAATTTTTTAGAGAATCTCTCTTTCCAATTGCAACATGTGAGAGATTGGATGCCGATATGGATTTAAACGTTGTTCTACATAAAGTGCATGTGTTCGGTGGATAGCCACTATGAATTAACATGCTTGTTTTTGTTTTTTACGCATGCCCACTCATGGCTTTTGTAAGAGGGTGGGAGAGCGGATCCCTATGGATGGGTTATTGTTGACGGGTCATTGTTGGCAGGTCATTGATGACAGGTCCTTGTGGACGAGTCCTTGTGGACGAGTCCTTGTGGACAGGTCCTTGTGAACGAGTCCTTGTGGACAAGTCCTTGTGGACGAGTCCTTGTCCCTTTGGACTGATCCCTTTGGACGGGTCCCTTTGGCCAGGTTCCTACGGACTAGCCCATGAATTTATTTAAATTATGTCAAAGGGCCTAACTACATTTGTGTGTGTTGAATTGACGTTGTTCACTAATCCCCCACTACTATAATGGGATAACGATATGAAAGGAAAGTGACGAAATACATGTGAACACGTGTGAGATGACCTTATTACCGTCCTCCTTGTGAAACAAGTCACATCCTGTTTTGCTTCATACGTGAGAAAATGTGAGTTCATGTGTAATATGATCTAACACACAGGTGTTCACCTGTACACGCGCACGATAAGAGCTAACAAGTCACAACCTGTTTTGAAAGTGGTGGGAGGTGAAGGGGGGGTTAGTGTAAGAGAGAACACAGGTGAAGAGAGAAAGAAATACGTATTGCTCATAATACATGTATAGCTGAGGACTGTACATAGGACTGTAGGTTAAGTACAACATGAGTAAATAAATAAATACAAGACACACAGGTTCACACAACATGTAATTTATTAATCCAAGAATTAAAGGCTGAGCTAAATCCCAACCATTTTATATATAGTTTATTTCCTTTTTGTTTCAACACTTTTTCCACAAGGTAATGTTTATGAAACGCTGTCTTTTGAAGTTCTTGAAGATAAAACCTGCCTTTCATGGGTTGATGGTTGAGGTCCTCGAGTAAATAGGTGACTGGACTGTTCAGGTTGACTTGACGAATTCGAAATAGTTCAGTCCCCCAATTTGGTGTGTAGCCCTTGTCGAAGACGGACTTCAATTTGCTCACACGAACATGGTCCCCAATGTTAAGGCGATGACGTTTAGGGTCTGCTGTTTTTATGGGGTTAAACAGTTTATCCAGTTGTGGAATATTGTTAGTTACAAGTCGTGGCTTGGTCCCAATGGTTCTGTGTTTGGTGTCGTTGTAACGTGACACTAACTCACGTAACAAGTCCAACCAGCGATAAGTGCCCTGAGCGGTAAACGCTTTCCACATATGGGTTTTCAATGTTCGGTTGAACCGCTCGACCACGCTGGCTTTGAGATTGCTGTACGTGGTGTAATGGTGAATATCCTTAGATTTGAGAAAACTGGAGAATTCCTTGTTGAAAAATTCTTTTCCCTGGTCGGTTTGTAGCAGCTGAGGTTGACGTTTAGATTGTTGAATAATATGTTGAAAGGCTTTGAGGACTAGTGGACTAGACTTGCGACGCACAGGTTCAACAAACGCCATTTTGGAATAAACATCAATGACCGTCAACATATAGCGTACACCATCGTTAACGTTAGCATAGGGAATCATTTCAACCAAGTCTGCTTGCCAAAGTTCATCCACACCCTGTGAAATCACCTTGAGTCGCTGATAGTGACGTCTAGCTGGACGATGCAACTCGTGAGCAATACTCATTTTAATGGGTGAGGGCTTAAACAATAATTTTGGCATTTCGAAGTTCTTCCTCAATTTCTTGAATTTCCCAATCGTGACCAGTATGGCCGGCTTGAGGTGAAGCACGCAACAGCTGTAGTCGCTGGACGAGTTTATTGGGATTGTGCCAGTAGATAACAACCACAAGGGGTTTTAATGGTTTAAATGTCACCCCTGAAGCGGACACTTTACGACGACCACTTTGACTAGTGGGGAACATTTTTGCAATGATGGTTTTATATTTTTGGGATATATTAGCATTCACTTGTTGAGTGGGATCATACTGTCTTTTGTGAGCATGGGTATCCAATAAAATGGATTTATATTTACTAAGGTCCTCTGACGTATAATCTTGAGATGAGGGAGTCCGAGAGAATAGTAGCTTTAACAGTTCTGGTGTTAATTTATAGTTGATCTTTTTAATGACAGCTTTAGTACGACTAAATTTAATCGATGAATCACCAATTTTAAAACTATCATTCTCATAGCGAACGCCATATGTGGTATCTGTGTTTCCAACAAATAGATTGGTGAAATAGGGTTCCAGTGTTGATCCATAATAATTTATTAAAATGTTTTTCAGTTGATCTTTATGTTGAGGGGTGGCCAAGAGTTGTGAAAATGGAGACGATCTGGAAGGGCAAGGGGTTTCGACCATGGCCAAGGATTTCCTTTTTCTTAAAAACTCTGCAAGGGGTGATGCCTTTTTTTGAGGAGTAAACACTTGTTCCTCATTATCTTCAACTTCGCTAACACTAGTTAAATCTTCCTGTTCATCTTCCTCTTCCTCTTCCTCTGAGTCCTCGTGGTGCGTCTGACTGGCTTGTGAAACGGTAGGTAGCGTTTCAGATGGCTTGAAAGAGGGTTTCAACATAGCTTTTAGCGGAGGTGCTAAATGTTGTTGAATAAACAAAGCATGATCCGCACGCGATCGTTTCAATTGACGAAACTTTTGGCGAATAGTATTTTTTTCTCTAATAATATGCTTTTTCAATTGACTCTCTGCTAACGCCATGATGTCGTGACAAATGACTTGAGAGGGAATGATACAGTGCCTTAAATAGCAATAAAATGATCAAACCCTAAGCGATACCGCCCTTGGTTGAGTTCACTTTGTTTGTCAATCACTAAACAGGCATGACGTTGTGTGTTCCAGCACTTGCCACACAATTCTGTAAACATTTGAAAGGTCATATCCGGATTCACATGTTCATTATAAATGTAACGACTGTTCCTCTCGTCCTGGCGAAATAAAACAATGACATTGGCATTGTCACGAATCAACTGTTTGGACATTTTAGAATACGTTTGTCCAAGATAGAAGCAATCGATATGTTTGTGCCGACCCATGCTGAAATAGCTTTGAATGAACCTTGTCGTTCAGTGGATACATCATCGAAAATCATGAGTGAATCAGGCTTTACCTCATCCGGTGAAATAACATTTTCTTGCGTGAAAAATGTAAAATACCCCATATTCTCATTTTTTAATCCAGATATGACTTGATCCAGAAACACGTAGAGGGGTTGGTAGAGAGATTTTGCGAAAATATAAATATTTTGAAAACACAGACCATTGGGCGCTGTAATAAGTGTCAGTAAAAGATTGGTCTTTCCACAGCCGGAAGGTCCCACAATAATGCAGCGAATGGAAGATGGAAACAGTGAACCATGGCGTTGTTCACGTGATGTGGGGCAGAGATGGGAAACCATGTCCCTCACGGGGAATGACTCTTGCTGCTTAATTAGCTTCATTTCAACTAAGGCTTAGAGAGGCTAGCAGGCTGTCTATATACATCGCACCGAGCCTTGTCATAGAAACAGTAGACTCGTACTACAGGTTGACGATGGATGTCTTCGGACGTGCGTTGATGGTCAAAGCTAGGTCTGTTCCCATACATGATCCTAAACAAGAAACAGATCCTGCTAATAAACACTATGTGGATAGGTCAGTAGTGTCACGCACAAAACAAGGAGATTATGACTTTAAAGGAAAGCAGTTAACTCATGTAAAACATCCTCAAGTGTCTACAGACGTTACTACAAAAAAGTATGTGGATAACAAGGTATATGAGTTTTATGATAAAGTGCCTCAGCTTACGGTGGATGGCTATAGCGCTAATCATCACCGCATTATTCACGTGGAAGACCCACAAGAAGATGATGTCTGTACCAAGCGATACGTGACCTATGAAATGAAAAGTCTTTATAAATTTATTCCATCTGTATTTTTAGTGCATCTGACAAATGTAAAACCTGTGAATGAGAGAAACCATATACCGCTAGTTCATGACCAGCACTTGACCTATGTGCTTGCTTCGGGTTTAAGCCACTATGGACTACACTATAATGGAACCATTCACATCAAATATGCCATACCTGATGAGTACCAATTACAAATAGAGATAAATGGTCATAGGATATTGGTCCATAACCATGAAATGGTCAATGCAGGAGACGAATTATCCTTTCATCTCCTGTTGATATGGAATGAAAAGCAAGCTGGAAAAACCATGAATGATTTCCCACTTTATGTAGAATTGGAATATACAGCCATGAAATAACAATCTAATGTTAGTTGTGACTTAAACTTTCTTGTGAAAGGTTGTTGGTCATCATCATCATGGCGAAACAAAGATATGTGGTGAGAAAGACAAAAAATATGAGCCTGTCCTTGGCAAAGCCTGGGCTTATGACATTCGTGGACAAGCCCTTGCGAAAGAAAAAAAAAAGAAAAAATAATGTGTTGACCATAAGGAAAGCTCTTCGAGCAGCACAGAGGCATGTTATTCCAAAACGTCAGCGACAGGGTTCAAAACAAGGGCGAGTGATCCCCGTCCCCAAACGAGCGGGATTTTTACCTGCATTATTCGCTGGTCTGGCTGCTCTAGGTTCACTTTTAGGCGGCGCCAGTGCAGTGGCAAAAACAATTAAAGCCGTGCAACAGGGCAAGCAACAACTCAATGAAAGTCAGCGACACAATGAAACAATGGAGGCCATTGCTATGGGGGCTAGAAATGTATATTTGAAGCCAGCCTTTTATCAACAAGGATTTGGAATTTCACCTTTTCGAAATAAGAAAAAACATCTTTAACCTCAACCATAGCAAGACATGCCCTGACGCATCAGCAAGTGGAAAGCTATGCTAAACAACTGAAGCTTTCTCATTTTCGAGGTGTGTATATGCGAAACCAATTACCCTCACAACCCTGGAAACATGAATGTGCTGTTGTCAATTTGGATGATCACCGAGGACCTGGAACACATTATGTAGCTTATGTCAAAGAGGGATCTACTGTATGGTACTTTGACAGTTTTGGGAATTTTCCCCCGCCCATGGAACTAGTGGCCTATTTTGGAAACAGGATCAAGATATATTATAATGTGAAACGTGAGCAAACGTTTAACAGCCAACAGTGTGGACGTTTGTGTTTAATTTTTTTATATAAGACGCAACATAAGCAAAAACGTCAACAGTATGTCGGTGGAAAGTAAGACGTTTACACTGCATGGACGTGGACCTGAAGTGAGTCTAGACTTTTACCCACCTATCGAATTGAGTGAAAAACCTTATGGTTTAGGACTTGTTTCTCTTGAAACGTACAATCGAATATACAACATACGTGAAAATGTGAACAACAAGTTTTACTAAGATGATTCTGTGCTCACCCTGAACTCTGGTGGATACACGATAGATGACATTTATGAACACATTTATGTGGTGTTGATCAATGAATATGGTTTAAAGTCATTTCTTGATGGAACGCGCAAGTTTGAACTTGTAGGAAATACCAACACTCATCGCTGCAGTATTTTTTCTACATTCAAAATTGACTTTAAAACTCACCCCGATTCCATTGGTCCATTACTAGGATTTAAACCACGTGTGTTAGAGCCCAACAAAAAACATGAATCAGACCATGAAGTGAAATTCATTGAGGACCATCATGTGTCGGTGACGTGTAATATTATTAGTCAAGTGTACACCAATCAAGAACCGTCGCATTCGCTTTATGACTTTATTGTAACATCGCCCAATGGCTATATTATTCGTGAAAACCCTCCAGTGGTGATATTTCATTCTGTGGCTGTCGATGGTATTAGTAATATAACATTAAGACTGATCAATAGAGAGCAACAACTCATTGATCTAGATTCTACCACACCAGTGACTTACAAGTTGGTGCTAAAACCACTATGAAGTTTGTATATAAAGCAACAGCACCGTCTAGGAATGGTGTTAGTTGTTTACCACGTGAATACACGTTAACATCTCAGAACAAGCAGATTTTACAGCATTTGGGTTACCACATTAACCCCCGCGATGAATTCTATTCTAGAGGTAGCGAACCACATCGAGGAACAACCAGGAGTGGTAAGAATTGATCTGCATTCTTATCAAGCTCAAACACCTGGACTCATAACAATGATGAAATTCAATTTGTTATCAACAACCAAGATATTTACACTCTACCGCATGAAAGTGTTATTCAGATTGAAGGTCGGCTCACCAAAGCCGATGGTTCTACACCCACTACATCCAAGTTAGCCAACCATGCTTTCGCCTTCCTGTTTTCTGAAGTACGTTATGTCATTAACGATATCGTGGTGGATAGCACTCGAAATGTGGGTATTTCCAGTGTCATGAAACTATATCCCTCTTATAGTGAGGAAGAAGCTAAAACACTTTGCATGGCGGGTTGGTGCCCTGACTCGACCAATGACTGGATGGTACACACCGATGACTCCTTCACTGGATATTTACCTCTTAAACGGATTTTAGGCTTTGCTGAAGATCACCAGTGCATTGTGGTCAACGCAAGGCAAGTGCTTTATCTGGTGAGAGACAGGAGTGATAATAATGCACCCAAGGGAGTCGACAATGCCCCCATTGATTCAAAAATTCAACTACAACGCTTGCTATGGAAAGTGCCTCATGTGACCCTTAACGATAGCAAAAAACTGGACATACTCAAAATGGTAAAGAGAGATATACCTCTACCCATGGAATTTAGAAGCTGGGAACTCCATGAGTACCCGTTATTGCCCACCACCAACACACACAGTTGGTCTATAAAAACAGCCCGCTATACAGAGAGACCTCTCTACATGATTGTGGGTTTTCAATCGAATCGCAAGTATCAACAAACCAAAGATGTCACGCAATTTGATCACCTGCAATTGAGAAATGCACGTCTTTTCCTCAACGGTGCTGTGTTTCCCTATGAAGGGCTGGATTTAGATTTTTCAAAAAATAAGTTTTCCCCCCTGTACGACTTGTTTTCTAAATTTAGATGGTCGTATTATCAAAAAGAGAATTGTCCAATGTTATCACCCCAAGCTTTTAAGACAAGGGCGCCACTGATTGTCTTTGACTGTTCCTACTTGTAAGAGTCTGTCAAACCATCCAATATTGACATTCGACTAGATTTTGAAACGCATGACAATGTTCCAGCCAATACCACGGCCTACTGTTTGATTATTCATCACAAACAAGTCAACTATTATCCACTGTCCAACCAAGTGACAAGTGTATAAATAGCAGGTCAACACACATCAAACCACTCAGTCATGTCTTGCTTTCAAGCCTCAAGAGAAGTTACATCCATGAATTTAAAATCTGAGGAACAACGTTTCAAGACCTTTGCGACGTGGCCGGTGCCTTTTATAAACCCTCAAGCCTTAGCAGCTGCTGGATTCTACTATTTAAAATGAAGAGATGAAGTGAAATGTGTGTTTTGTCCCATCATCTTAGACCAATGGCAAGAGAGCAATGAACCCATGCAGGAACATCAGCGCTGGTCACCTGCCTGCCCCTACCTGAGCAGAATGGAGGTGGGTAATATACCCTGTCATACAAGTTACCCCTCACTCATGCCTCTGAGTGATGAAAAAAGTTATGATACGTGTGGACTTTATGGTGCCGGCAGTGCTTCAGTGAGCAGCTCACAGTTAAAAACATCCAGTTTAGAGACATTGGGATATCATCGGTGTTATGGACACTATAAACACAAAAGACTTTTTTGTTGTATGAGATGGTACCGCCTCTATCCTAGAACGAAAAAAGAATGTAAAACTTGTTATGCTAATAAAATAATGAAATAAAAAAAATTGGTTGTTGTTATATTATTATTTCTTATGCCCCCCTGTCATATCCTAACCTCTATAGTGACTACTCGATGTTTTTCTTTTCTTTTACTAGAATGGAATGTAAGTAAATTACATGGGTACACCTTACTGAACAATTGTCAGTCTGTGGTCAGTTGGACTTGATCCAGACAAGAGTGAACATGTTGCGTACACTGATTGTCGACTGTCAAGGGTTTAAAATTGGAGATAACAAATTTATATTTAAAGAAGTGGCCATCATCGTTTGTTCCACTTTTTGGATATCACAAGCTACTCATTTGGTGTTTAAACCACCTTATGCGTTTGATTTGTTGTGTGATAAAGACCGTAAACAAACCCAGTGGATTGAAACTCATATGCAACTAGACTGGAAGCAAGGAACCATTTCATATAAGCACCTGGACAGGGTCATGAAAGCTCACTTGTCTTCTGCCCATGTAATATTTGTTAAAGGTAGTGAAAAACGTCAATGGCTACAGCCATTTTTAGCGTCTTACTGTCAATGTATCGATTTAATGGACATGGGCTGTCCGTCGCTGAAAACACTCATGGATATCTGCCCCTGTGACAATATTACCCATAAAGCCTTAGCACAGGTGTGGCAATTGTTTCATTGGCTATCCACCAATGCCTGCTGGGAGTTGTTAAATAAAATTAAAACTAAAGGTTTACCTGTGAATGACACCAGTGAGATTTCTACAAGCGACGTGTAAACATCAACGTGATACCATGGAGAAAGGGGATGCTACCGATAAAGCGATTGGAAAGTTCTTTGTGTGTAAAAAGAAACTAGACAGTTTTACTAAAGAAGAATTATTGGCTCTTCCAAAATCATTCATTTATTATGTCGCAGCAAATGCAGTGAAAGAAATCTGGCAACATGTACCAAAATCATGGACTCAAGACCCTGTGTTAAGTGAATTGCAACAATGTACGGATTATGATCACCATAAGCAAGTGGCTATGGCAAAAATACCCTCTATGCGACAGTGTGCTACTTGTCAGCTAGTCAAACTGTATCATGGTCATAAAAGTCAGTGTAAAGACTTTGTTTCCTCATACCACGGGCGTGATGAAGAAAAAAAGCAACAACAACAAACATCATCCACAGAGGAGGAGGAGGAGGAGGAAGATCAAACCTTTTTACCATCGATGGAAAAGCATATGCCATACCTGTACTGGCAATGGCGTCATTAACAAAGTAATTCAATACTTGACTTTCGAAATCTACCTACCTGGTTATTATTTGTGTAGTCCTGGAACTTGTCTTGAAGAACCTTTGCAGCATAGTGATATACCTATTAATCCTTTGGATCAAGCATGCATCTTTCTTATCACCACAGTCATTCTGCATTAAGACGTGTAGCGGATAAAGTATCGTTGAAAAGCTAAACAACTTTTGACATTCTGTGATGTCTCAGTGGGAGAGAGGTTGCCAGTCGTCATTGTGATTAGTGTTATAAAAGG
Source organism: Meconema thalassinum (assembly GCA_946902985.2). Lineage (NCBI taxonomy): Eukaryota > Metazoa > Arthropoda > Insecta > Orthoptera > Tettigoniidae > Meconema > Meconema thalassinum. The sequence goes on from OX336391.1 coordinate 693,795,001, forward strand.
AAAGTTAATAATGAGTGGACATGGACATTGAAAAGGATTGAGGAATTGGTATTTCTTTGTATTCTATTTTTGTAAAGCTCTCTTTGTTGTGAAATAAAAACAAGGTTTACAAGATCACAATGTCTTTTATTTTAAAAAATGGTGATAGCCATTTCATTTTTTTCACACATGAATATTTACAATTTCTACTTTACATTTTTTTACATTCCCCTTGTTTAGTTTAAACATTCTGTACATTTTTGTTGTTGTGAAATAAAAACAAGGTTTACCAGATCACAATGTCTTTTAATTCTAAAAATGGTGATAGTCATTTCTTCATTTTCATTTTTTCACACATGAATATTTACAATTTCCACTTTACATTTTTTACATTCCCCTTGTTTAGTTCACACATTCTGTAAATTTTTTTGTGAAATATAAATAAGGTTCACTAAATCACTATATCTTTTATTTTTTAAAAATGGTGATAGCCATTTCATTTTTTCACACATGAATATTTACAATTTCCACTTTTCATTTTTTACATTCCTTGTTTAGTTTACACATTCTGTACATTTTTGTTGTTATGAAATAAAAAAAACGAGGTTTACCAGATTACAATGTCTTTTTAATTTTAAAATGGTGATAGCCATTTCACTTTTTCACACATGGATATTTACAATTTCCACTTTACATTTTTTACATTCCCCTTGTTTAGTTCACACATTCAGTACATTTTTTAAAATCTTTTTCGTAATATACAAAAGCAAACATTTTACACTAAAATGTATTACTTATCTTATTTTTACTAAACTACTGTAGCCTAACATTATACATTCTACTTACAGATTTTTCCAAAAAATATTACAATATAAAACACACTACAAATATTACAATATAGTGATCATTAGACTTAAGTAAAGTAATAGTCGTCAATACGAATGTTTCCCCAAGCAAGAGTATTAAATGTGTTGGGTATAATGAATCGTTTGTTGTCTTCATTACTTAAAGCAACTTTGTTCAATAAATTGGTATGTAGCTGATGATTTTTTTCTAAATACACACATTTTCTTATATAATACAGGTGGGTACTAACTATACAGTTTTTATAATCACTTATATCTAACTCTTTACTAACAACATTCTTTTTAACTCCTTTTATTTTTTTTTACTACTACATCATCAATTGTCATATAGCTGTATGATTTAGATTTTGTGCCTACAAAGGTGTCTATAATAACACCAGCACATTCATCCTTAAATTTCCCAAGAACCTTTCTGTTTACTAGAGGTAAATGGTAAATATTATCCTTGGGGTAGTCACTTGTATCAAACCTATTTAGCTCAGTTTTGATATCCTCGTAAAAATCATCAGTTTTAAACTCATAAATAAAAGAATCTGTGTCTGTGTAGAGTAATTTAGCATTATCATGATAGTTTTTCTTTACATAATCATAATGAAATTCATACATAAGTGTTTTTGATAATTCCAGAATGGTGTAACCCACATATATGGGTTTGTTGTAAGTTACTTTAAGACGATTCATTTGTATTACAACTAAATCCTCATGAATAATTGAACAGCTATGAAAGTTAGGCTTGCTTATTAAGTTGCTCGCACCATACCTTTTACCATCCTTCTCCCACTTTGTTATCAGCTTTACATCAACTCGTGTATCAACATTCTCCATAGTCTTTCCAAAAACACTATTTATTATTCATGAGTTTATAAAAATCTTTTTCAAACGCGTTTGTTGACTGCGTTCTTAAATTATTGTTTAGATCAATATACGGTTTCAGCCATGCTGACTGATGAAATTGCAATACGCGATGAATTTTAGTTAATTTCAATCCATGCTGTAGACACTGTTTCAAGTTTTGATAATGTATTACATATTTACATTTATCATTTACATTAGCAATTAACATTTTTGTTCGTGATGTGATGTATGGAGATTTCATATTCTGAGGACAAAATGGTAAATCATTATGATCATCATGTAACTCTTTAGGGTACTCAAGATTTACCTCTAAAATATATCCTTTATCATCGTTATCATTAAGAGTGTCAACATGTAAGACATCAATTTCAGGTTGTGTCAGCCAGCGAAAATCTTTCAGTGGTAGATATTGACTCATAGCCCAACCATATTGGTTATTTGCATCGAGGTAGACAATATACTTTGACTCTTCACAAGGGTTGTAGCTAGGCATGTATTTATTATTCGCTTTAGAGTACCGTCCACTACATTGGCTTAATCCACCTCGAATTGATGATTTTATAAAATTGATCATGTCTATATCAGTCATTAATTCTAAATTTACTTTCGTTTTTTTCAACATTGAACTGAAACTTAACCCAGGAGCAGTGAAATACTGACAAGGATCAAGGTCATAAGTTTTCATACAAACATTTCGAAAATTTTCAAAAACATCTGCTAATAATAACACATCTGTCTTCAAATATATGTCTGAAAATTCTCCTAAAGTTCGAATGTGGAACTGTGTCCATACACGTTGTGCATGTAAATATTCCTGATCACTGATATGACTTGTGTTTAAGGAACTGTAAAATGCATTTTTCGGTGGTAAAGAACATTCCTCAAGACGTTCCACACAGCTAATATATTCATAAGGGAATATACCCTTTTGACAAATCAAATTAAAATCATCTTCTTTAGGAAAGACACGTTGAATTTCATGAAACTGATCTGATTTTAAATTACTAGCCAGCTTATCAAGACTACTCGGCATAAAGCGGAATGAATCTAAAAATCGCAGTTTAATGTTTTTTTTATTGCTAGTTTTGATGTATTTTGTGAACGATATGTATTGTTCCTTATTATTTGCAATCACATCAATTTTCACATCTGAAGCTCCAAATTCTTTAACGATAAAGTGGTTATTGTATTTGCTACCGTTATGTACAATGACCGTTATGAATTTACTTACTATATAATTTAAATTACATTCTTGGTGAGCAGCACCACGATATTTTCCTGTTAAATGGTCATGATCGCAAACCCTGTCTGTATATAAACATTCACCACATATAAAACAATTAGTTTCAGTTTCAAAATTCATTTGCTCTGATGCAGTTAGTGGCTCCATTGGAATGATCGTATTTAAAATAGAGGATATACGAATGGCATCTTTCTCAAGCCTTTCCATAAAAACTTTAGGTGCATCAGGTCCTCTATAGAGCTCAAACTTATTTAAAGAGTCATCATAACTACATTTAATATAATATGCAAAGCTAAAAGGTTCATGAATGTGAGTTGTGTTGGTGAAAGTTTGGGCTGGATTTGATGAACATGTATTAAATGGTTTTAGCAAAGCCTCGAAGTCAGCATATATAACAAATGGTACTCGAAGCTGTTTCTCATAATCCTTAAATTTTAGAATGTTATATTTAGGAGTAGGTAATACCGTACAAACATGATTACACCCCCATTTTTGGTGTTGAATTAGTTGGTCCTCTTTTCTGAAATGCAGCAAACAGCCTTCACACAACCACTTCTTACCTTCGTATCTTGATAGTTGACTACCAACAAGTCTACTTAAATGTTTTATCCAACAATAGTGGGCGTTTTCACCTTTAGTTATGTACAGTAATTTTACATGAGCATCCTTTTTTTCCTGAGTATAATATAGAGGACCAACTATACTCTTATTTTCAATTCCATAAACATTAATACTTACATTGTTCAGCTCTTCAAAACGTTGAATGTCTTTTATCGCCATAGGAAATTCTATTTCTTTTAAATCTAACACTGAAGAATAGTGAGGATAAGATGACGTTCTCTTTTCATTCATCGCTGCTGGATGGAGAGCTGAGGTTACAGTCCACACAAAACATGCATGGTCACTATTCATAACGTTTACACAAGCTTTCTTCCGTTTAATCCATGCAGGTAAATCAATGTATGATGATGCTCGAAGGGGATTATATTTATTCATGTTGGTTTCTAAATAAAGTGCTTCAACCAATGCCCAGCCCGACTCCCTTTCCTGGAACTCTTCACTCTTCACGATGATAGCACTTGAAATATTTTGATATATATATCACTAATATTAGTTGATTCACTAACAATTACGTTTTTTGTATTAAAAGATTTGATATCCGTAATTTCACCTTCACTACCAGTTTTTACATAGAGGCCAAAAAGTTCAAAATTCATTTTAAATGTTTTATGCTCTAATAAAACATTTTCTACTAAGCCAAACACAGTTGGTTGAACATTTTTTAAGAATGATTCAATACTTTGAGTTTTTTCTTTACTATAAAGTCTATAACTAGCAATTCGACTTTTAAATGCACTACCAATTTGTTGAACATTTCCAGAATTTCTTTCATGGCAAGCGTTATTTTTATGATGAATACTGCGTAAATGTCCATGAATGAATGAAGAAGGTATATCAATATTACATACATCACAATGTGTTATCGAAGGTTCACCATTCTTCTTTCTTTTTGTTGCACAACTATTTTCACAATCTTGAGAACGTTTACGCTTTTGAGCATTACATTCATTTAAAGGTTCCATGCTAGTTGTTGGTTTTACAGTTTTTAATTCTTGTTGTTCACCATGCACTTCAACCCTGTGGGATTGATATCGCTTTACAGCAGAAAAACCAAGTTCACAAACTGAACATGAAAATGATGCTGAACTAACATGCATTAAATTTACATGACGTGCAAGATTATCTTGTCTGTTAAATGTGGTAGCACAATGACTGCACACAAACATTTTAATGTCATGTTTAACATTTGCGTGTCGTTGAAGGCTGTCAGGTCTTGAGAACTGTTTCTTACAGTCACCACACTTGAACATGATGATCCCTTTCGAAATTACCTATAAAAGAAAGAAATCATAAATGTTAATAAATGATAAACAAAAGTACAATATAAATAGTTTAATTACATTCCAGTCAATGGTTATAGCAGGGTATTCAAATCTATCATCTGTGAACTCCTAGCAAGTCTAACTTCATGTAGTTCTAACTGGGGGTTACTATATACCACTGTCACTGACATCTAGCGGTGAACATTGGAACATGATAGAGTGATAGAAATCAGCGATCGCCAGTTAAGTGAGCTAAGTGTGACGTCATAGCCAGTCTTAAAACAAGTCTAAACTTGTAGAACATGTCACGTGATAAAAACCAGCGATCGCCAGTTAAGTGAGCTAAGTGTAACGTCATAGCCAGTCTTAAAACAAGTTTAAAATTGTAAAACATGTCACATGATAAGGTTAAGTTAGGTAAAGTTAGGTTATGTTAGGTGAACTGAGGTTAAGTCTTTAAATATTCCCTCTGTCACTGACACCTAGCAATGAACATTCAGACTTAATAGAGCGGTAATCAAAATCTAACCTACAAAATTAGCTTTACACACCATGGTCAAGTAGTTCCATCTTTTGACTGCCAAATATACCATTTTCGCTAACATGTAGGGGTGAACATTGGAAAATATCACTCTAACTGTTTAAAAGTTATTAGAGGGGGCACTTACCTTTTTATAATTTATCAACTGCTGTCACTGAATGTTGGAATTGTTGGAATCTGGTAACCTACAGGTACCCAATTATCTGTAAACAAATCAATCAATCAATCAATAAATACATTCCAATCAATAACTTCAACATCAATTAGTAATAAAAGACTACAATCCATTAATAATAAGTACTTACCTTGCAAAATAATTTAATGATTTTCTACCAAAACGGCTTTTTTTACAACTCTTGAGCAGTAATAGATCACTGTTCACTCAAAGCGAGTAATAAAGACTGACAGTAGGGAGATATATGACACCCCTCTTATATAAACTCTCATCGCTCGTGTCAGCAGTTTTTTGCAAATCATTGCAATTCCTTTCCCAATACAGTTGAGAGTCCAAAGTACACTAGGAACACCTGTGTGGTATCCAATGACTGCAAACTTTGCATGATCATCACCCATTGTCTTAATCAACACATGGGGTTTCAAATTACTGCATCGTCAGTCATAGCAACAGCAGTGTGCGCTCTCTGGTATGTCAGCAACATGACACCGGAAGGAACACCTGCGTAATATCCAATAACTGCTAACTTTGCATGATCATCATCCATTGTCTTAATGAACACTTGCGGTTTCAAATTACTGCAGCGTTAGTTATAGCAACAGATCTGCGCGCTCTCTGCCATGTCTGTAATATGACACAGGAAGTAACAAGACGTCTTACTGCACGTGCCATCTCCTCAGTTTTAACATCTTAAGAACATGTATTATTCTCTTTCAACTACAAATGACTCGTTAGAACACATCCATCCACCAAGTTAGATCTCTTGTATGTTCACATGTATTTCGTCACTTTCCTTTCATATCGTTATCCCATTATAGTAGTGGGGGATTAGTGAACAACGTCAATTCAACACACACAAATGTAGTTAGGCCCTTTGACATAATTTAAATAAATTAATGGGCTAGTCCGTAGGAACCAGGCCAAAGGGACCCGTCCAAAGGGATCAGTCCAAAGGGACAAGGACTCGTCCACAAGGACCTGTCCACAAGGACTCGTCCACAAGGACTCGTCCACAAGGACCTGTCATCAATGACCTGCCAACAATGACCCGTCAACAATAACCCATCCATAGGGATCCGCTCTCCCACCCTCTTACAAAAGCCATGAGTGGGCATGCGTAAAAAACAAAAACAAGCATGTTAATTCATAGTGGCTATCCACCGAACACATGCACTTTATGTAGAACAACGTTTAAATCCATATCGGCATTCAAACTCTCACATGTTGCAATTGGAAAGAGAGATTCTCTAAAAAATTACAATTTCACCCCCTAGTAGGGTAGATTTTATTTTTGGGGTTGAAATATGTTGTCCATTGGAAAGGGGGTGTCAGCCCGAGTCCAATGACACCTCATTCGTCAAAATACGACCATGCGTTCGAGAGATATCGCGCCGCCGCCATCTTGTGAGGTGGGGAGGTGGAGGTGGCTGTAGAACCGCTACAAAACCACTACTCGCGGTGCACTAAGCCTCGTGAGGGCAATTGAGTAGCTGTCTGACGAGGCAGTGCCCCAGTCAGGAAAATCAAGATTAATGCCCGAGGGGACCCGATGCACTGACCACGCGTCACCCTATTATCTGCAGGCCAAAGGGCTGGGCAGCGGTCGCTTGGTAGGTCTAGGCACTTCATGGGCTGCACTGCCAGCGGTTATGGTTATTGGGAAGAAGGCGGCCGTGGCCTTAAGTTAGGAACAATCCCAGCATTTGCCTGGGGGTAGAAGTGGAAACCCATGGAAAACTACTTCCAAGATTTAATACTAGTACGTTACCACATGTACATATTGTGAATTGTCCCATCCCATCTCCAGCCCTGGAGTGGCCATAAACCGGAGAAGGGGGAGTCTTGATTTATTGGTCAATCAACAATGTACATACATATGAAAATACACGAAAATGAAAATAAAATACAAATACATTGTTATAATGCAGTGTTATAATAACAACAACAATAATAATAATAATAATAATAATAATAGGATAATAGGAGAAAAATATTTGGAGCAGTACACAGAGATGGGATATGGATGAAAAGACCTAGGCCTACCAAAGAGCTATATGAACACACAGACAGACTCACAGATATCATTAGAAAACGCAGACTAACTTTCTATGGGCACATACAGAGAATGAACAATAAACGACTTACAATGATAATCTTTGATGTAGTAAACAGTTCAAAAAGGAAAACAAATTGGTATCATGAAATAGAAGACGACTTAAAGCAATTAGGGATCAACAAGCAAATGATAGAAGACAGAGAAAATTTCTGAAACAAAATTAAGAATGCCAAGTGAAAGGAAGAACATAGGAACTTTGTGGACGAAACAAAGGAAACAGGAACACAGTCAAAAGATGAAGAGATTTTGGGAAGAGAAGAAGGGAAAGAAGTGAAAATTGTGACATCATGAGATATTTAAGTCCATAAGGGCAAAAATGATGTAATAATAATAATAATAGGATAATAATAGTAATAGTCTGATAATAATAATAATAGTCAGCATGTGTAGTTCTGGTGGTAGAGTGCTAACCTTCCCGAGGGTGCGATCTACGTTCTGTCATGTAGTAAATGAATGGGATCTAATACGATCATGTCCATGGATTTCATGGCACATACAAGAAATCCTACGTACATTAAAGTCTGGCAACTCGACATACCAAAAAGAAACATAAAAGAAGTTAGTGTGTCTAAAAGCCTATTATTACTATTATTAGTATTATTAATATTTTTATTACAGTTGTTGCACTATCTTCACACAAAGATAGACCAACAGTTCCTTAAATTAATTTACCAAATCTTTAGGATTTCTATTTTCTATGCATAGTCCATGAGGCTGGCAAAATCCTAGACAGTTCCACCATCACTAGTCATGTAGCCACTCCCCATGAAGATGTGAATCAGCTGTTCATAGGCTCGGTTTGTGTATTTCAATGTCATTCGCAGACAAGGCGAGGAGGTCACTAACTGCAGACTCTGGTCAACATTCCTCAGCGTAGGAGGGGAGGGTGACGGGGAGAAGTCAGCTGTGCTGCTGAGGGGAACGAAGTGAAAGCCCGTTTCCAAGACATTGACCGACGATTTTTGTGATTTAATTCCACCTACACTAATTAAGATCCGACTTAATTTCATGAAGATATTTGCTTAGAATACCATCTTCTATCACCAGTGTAAAGGACTTCCATCATATCAAATACACCCTGTATATGTTTGGAGTTTTCCTTTTCACCTCGGCTTTTTTTTATTGCGTCTGGGACTCACCGTCCGAGCGCCTTTTAAGCTTACGCTGGGTAAATCTTTAAGATACCGGACGAAGCCTGGCGGGTTGCTAAAATATCAAATTCTTAACCATATCAAAAGCTAATTATTCCGTAAAATTGAGTAACATTATAATTTAGTAAAAATACCGGTGTGATTTGTGAAACGTAAAGTTTAAGAAGATCTTAATGTCTTAAATGGCTCATTTGTAGGTACTTCGTATTTTTCTGTGGGTTTGGAACCTTTCATTCCTAAATTTGACAAAATAATACAATGTCAATTTTACAAATAATATTTTGGCAATAACAATGGTGTAGGGTACTTTCAAAGCAGCCATGTGGGAGACCAGGTATTTCATAAGAGAAGTAACAAACAGTGTACCACATCTAAGTTTCTGAGCATTATCCTGACGACATAAATTGGCTTGCTTCAAAATGATTCGACAATGAGTTTATATCATTATATAAGGCGCGTTCAAAAATTAAAGAGCCGGAGGCATAATTACTGAAGCCAGTACCTGTATGTTAGAAGTATTGGCCCTGGCTGTTGAGTCACTTGTCCCACTGTGACACAAGGCGCTGAATGGTTGTCTCGTAAAATTCCCTGGGCTGCGATGTGAACCAGTTCCTCACGTACAGCTGGACGTCGGCGTCCGAGGTGAATCGTTGGCCCCGCAGAGCCCTTTTCAGGAGACCAAACATGGCGTAATCAGAGGGAGAGAGGTCTGGACTGTATGGAGGATGGCCAAGAACCTCCCATTTGAATTTCTGCAGGAGTGCCGAGACTGTGTTGGCCGTATAAGGTCGTGCATTGTCGTGGAGCTACCACGGCGGCTATGGCGTTCACTGTCACTCGGCGGTCTTGGGTAATGAGTGGATCAACCAGCTGGACGTTGTCATGGGTAATGCAGGGGGGTGCCCCAGACCAGGCATCATCGGCTAACGACACCCGTCCTTCCCTGAAGCGCTTGTGCCACGCCTTGACCCTTGCAAGGGACATGCAGTGTTCGCCGTACACTTGTGACATTCGGCGATGAATGTCCGTTCCCCCTACTCCTTCCGCTGTCAGAAACCGAACAACACCTCTTTGCTCTTCGGTTGACGCCTCCATGTCACTGTTTGCAATGCGAGTGCCAGCGTTGGACGATTGATGCATGCTGCTGCTCGCTTTGTATCGTCACGCGACGTGCACGCGTGCCCTCTAGCGATGGGCTGTGACCTTCCACGCTCTGGTCGGAACCACACCTCATTACACACGCCACGATTAGCCGATGTCGTCACCGGTTTGCTCATTCCAGCCTCCAGCTCGTTACTTTTTGAACGCTCCTTATAAAAATAGTCTACATCTTTATTCATCAAAACAGCTCTCTGACTATTAAAAAGTCATTTCCTACACCTGAAAATTAAAAAATCACAGTCAGTCTGAAAGACTAGACGTTGTATCATTTCAAATGACGCATGCTACAAATGCTACACATGTTAGAAAGGCTCAGGAGGGCTTCTCGCTTCGCTCGAAGTCCCAGGACTCTTTCACGGGTCACGGGAAGAAATGTGTTTCTTGTACTTGTATTAGAGATGTGTTCGGTTGAATAAAGCGTAAATTGTGTACTTTTTGATAGGGGTTTTGTGGCCCATCATCCCAGGCAAGCCGGCGGAAACCTTTGCCTCCCTCACAGAAGGATCATTTGGCCGTAAATTTGAATTAGTGTAAGGATGTAAAATGAGTATCCAGATTTAGACAATAGCCTACTCCATGAAGGAGTCACGACTATGCCGTCTGTGTCTGTTTAAAGTATAGAGAAACTGAAATGAGGTAAGTTTACCGAATTTGGTGTTTGTAGAATGGAATTTTCGATTTAAATTTTGGTTTTCGTGAAGCTTGTTGCGGAGTTATTTTGTTTCTCTGAAAAGGAGTGTTTTTGCCCCAGGCAGGCCTGTGTTCGACCTGACTAGACTAGTGTAACGGTAAAGAGTTGGGAGATGAGTTGTAGAACCTTGGAGCGAGCAGTGGCGGGCTGAACAGTAGAGGGTGGGGGGCACTTTTTTTGACTGAGAGTATGGATGGAATATTGGGACTGGTTCGATGCTTTGCTCTGACATCCTGCACACCTCTTTAGAAGGCACCCTGTATTCTTATTTCAGACTGACTGTAATTTTTTGCTCTGACATCCTGCACACCTCTTTAGGAGGCACCCTGTATTCTTATATGGCTTCTTGTATATCTCTTTAGAAGTCACCCTGTATTCTTGTGTTCGCTTCGCTCAAAGCCCCAGGTCGCTCGACGCCAGGCCTCTTTCAACAGACTCCAATAATCATTAGCGTCTGCTTCTCGCTCCCCGCGTGAGCATGACGTCACATCAGTCTCCGTGTCCGTCTCCGTAACGCATAACGATGGACCCCAACCACAACGACGAAGTCGACAAGATCATTTGAAATTATAAATGTTTGAGATGACATAATTTACGTTTACTCTTGTCTTAATTTTAAAAATGCATAGATATTTGCACGTTAAACTACAAGCTTGCTTTTTTTTTGCATAGATATTTGAATTGCAGCCAATGGCAGGGAATTTCAAATGAACGCCCGTAGGCTCCCCAATTTCAATGTCAAGTAGTTCCAACTTGAGCTACCAGACGCCACTGTCACTGACACGTAGTGGCGAACGTTGGAACTTGATAGAGCGTTTCTAACCCAATAGCCTACAAATTTTTGGCTACACACTACCATTTGTAGTTGTAGGTTATTTTACATGCCATAAATCTATGACATGGGCCCCACGACTTCGACTGGGTTTGAACCCGCGATCTTGGGCACAGCGGTAACGCTCTCGCCTGCTGTCCCCAATGTTGCAGGATCTAATCCCGGCGCAGTCAGCTGGCATTTAAGGGTGCGTAAATACGAGGGACCCGTGTTTGAAGATTGACTGCCACGTTAATGATCCCCTTCAGGGCATAATTCCGTCACCCCGACGTCTCTAAAAGCCACAGTAGTTAAAAGGACCTACAACCTATAACATTATTATTGATTTATAGTCAGTTAAAGAACTAGTTCTGTTGTTTTATTGAAAAGCTTTATAATACTTTCTACTGCGTATCCCAATTAATTGGGGTCACCAAGGCCAACCAGGCTCATTTTGGTTTTGGCTGGGGATTTAAGGCCGGATGTCCTTCCTGACGCCACGTTATTTTTCAGGTGAAAATTCCACCCCGCTATCACCGGGATTGGAACTCCGGCCGACCGAGTGATTGACGAGCAGCTAAGCCACTGCACCATCACGCTCCCCTTGAAAAGCTTTATAATACCAGCCTAAAATCCATAGCTCAAATCTTGCCTTTTAGGGTCCTTTGGAAACACGGGTGTCGTCTAGTAATTTTAACAGTCTGTTGTTGTTTGAGTCTTCAGTCTTTTGACTGGTTTGATGCAGCTCTCCATGCCTCCCTGTCCTGAGCTAATCGTTTCATCTCTACATCCGAGGCAATCTGTTTAACATATTCTAACCTTGGTCTACCCCTACAGTTTTTGTCCTCGACCCTTCCTTCCATAACTAAGCTTGCTATTCCTGGGTGTCTTAGTATGTGTCCTACCAACCTATCTCTTCTCTTCATTAGCAGTCGCCAGAAACATCTCTCCTCTCCCACTCGTCTTAATACCTCTTCGTTTGTAACCCTATCTACCCATCTGATCTTCATCATTCTCCTGTAACACCACATTTCAAATGCTTCAATTCTCCTCTTTTCTGCTGCACCAATAGTCCAAGTTTCACTTCCAGACAAAGGCTTTCAAAAATGACTTCCTAATACCTAAATCTATATTCGATGTCAGCAGATTATTTTTTTGTAGAAATGCTTTCTTTGTCTGAGCCAACCTACTTTTTATATCCTCTTTGCTTCGTCCATCACTGGTTATTCTGCTTCCTAAGTAACAGAAGTCTCCTACTTCCTTCAGCTTTTCACCTGCCAATTTGATCTCCATAGAGGTTTCTGATTTATTTCGGCTGCATTCCAGTATTTTTGTTTTACATTTATTAATTTTCATCATGAATTCATTCCGTAAGACGGAGTCCATACCAATCAAAAACTCATTCAAATCCTCAGGCATGTCGGCCATCAGCAAATCTCATAATTGAAATTATTTCTCCTTGAATCTTCACTCCCACTTTAAATTTTTCTCTAATTTCCTTCATTGCTTGTTCAATGTAAAGATTGAAAAGTATGGGTGATAAGTTGCAGCCTTGCCTTACACCTTTCTGAATACCAGCTTCTCTCTCATGTCCTTCAGCTCGAATGACTGCTGTCTGGTTTCTGTATGGATTGTAGATCATCCTCCTATCCCTGTACTTTATTCCAATCGATTTCAAAATGTGGAACAATTTAGTCCAATCCACGTTATCAAAAGCCTTTTCTAAGTCTACAAATGCCATAAACGTTCTCTTATCTTTCCTTATTCAACTTTCCAAAATGAGCCTAAGACTTAGTACAGCTTCCCTTGTTCCTACATTTCTCCTGAAACCAAACTGGTCTTGACCCAACTCCGTTTCTATCTGGCTTTCAATCCAGTCTACATTAATACAATGACTTCTCAGTCAACATGAATTCTCCCAATTAGATTGGGCGAGGAGTAACAATTAATTTCCCTGTGTAATTGTGTAATCAATAATTATTTATACACTTAATAAATCGCTTCTCTTATGCGGGAAGTGTTTTATTAAGTGTATAAACAAATCATGTACCTTTATTTCAGGCACTAGGAGATAAATTGTCATTCCCCGCCCAATCTAATTGGGTACTGTACACTCGTGTTGAGCGACTGAAAAGCTATCATATAGGTTATTTAGCAACACTGAAATATTGCTTCTAATATTTGATCTGTTTATTGAACTGCACATCTCCTCTTGTAAAGCACATGTTAAATCTATTATATAAAGCTCAAATACCACTCACTCATTCATTCATCACGAAATCTCAGAAACCACCGAACGACTTGGAATGAAATTTGGTATGCAGCTTCCTCAAGGGCCGCAAACGCCCACTAAGAAAGGATTTTTTGATATTCAGGTTCTAAAGGGGTGTTAAGGGGGTAGACCTGCATTTCCCGATTGGTTTCATTGGGGGATGTGATACTCGGCATATAAACTCATCATTAAAAATAAGAAGACACGTGTCTGACGGTTCTTCGATGTGGTGTACACACATCAAAAAAAGTTTTGCATCACCTCGGTTCCCAGATCTCCGGCATATAGACGTTGACTGTGTATATTGTATCCAAGATACAGTCCCTTTGACTGTTCATAGATGTCACTAAAACTGCTCAAAGATGTAAACAACCATGCATGAGCAGGGCCTATTAGACGGAGGGGGTACGACAGCCGATCAGTTCCAGTCATTCCACCAGGACGAAGGTACGCTGCTCATGTTGTCTGTAGTTCTACCATGCCTAGAAGGTCAATACCGCAGTTCGATCGCGTCCGCATTGTTACTTTGTGTCAAGAAGGGCTCTCAACAAGGGAAGTTTCCAGGCGTCTCAGAGTGAACCAAAGCGATGTTGTTCGGACATGGAGGAGGTACAGAGATACAGGAACTGTCGATGACAGGCCTCGCTCAGGCCGCCCAAGGGCTACTACTGTAGTGGATGACCGCTACTTACGGATTGCCGCTCGGAGGAACCCTGACAGCAATGCCACCATGTTGAATAATGCGTTTCGTTCAGCCACAGGACGTCGTGTTTCAACTCAAACTGTGCGCAATAGGCTGCATGATGCGCAACTTCACTCCCGACGTCCATGGCGAGGTCCAGCTTTGCAACCCCGACACCATGCAGCGCGGTACAGATGGGCCCAACAACATGCTGAATGGACCCCACGGAATTGGCATCACGTTCTCTTCACCGATGAGTGTCGCATATGCCTTCAACCAGACAATCGTCGGAGACGTGTTTGGAGGTACCCTGGTCAGGCTGAACGTCTTAGACACACTGTCCAGCGAGTGCAGCAAGGTGGTGGTTCCCTGATGTTTTGGGGTGGCATTATGTGGGGCCGACGTACGCCACTGGTGGTCATGGAAGGCTCCGAAACGGCTTTACGATACCTGAATGACATCCTCCGACCCATAGTGCAACCATATCGGCAGAATATTGGAGAGGCATTTGTCTTCATGGACGACAATTCTCGACCTCATCGTGCACATCTTGTGAATGCGTTCCTTCAAGATAACGACATCGCTCGACTACAGTGGCCAGCATGTTCGCCAGACATGAACCCTATCGAACATGCCTGGGATATGTTGAAAAGGGCTGTTTATGGACGTCTTGACCCACCAACCACTCTGAGAGATTTACGCCGAATTGTCGTTGAGGAGTGGGACAATTTGGACCAACAGTGTCTTGATGAACTTGTGGATAGTATGCCACGGCGAATACAGGCATGCATCAATGCAAGAGGACGTGCTACTGGGTATTAGAGGTAGTGGTGTGTACTGCAATCTGGACCACAAATGCTGAAAGTCTAGCTGTATGATGGTACAACATGCAATGTGTGGGTCTCATGAGCAATAAAACGAGCTGAAATGTTGTTTGTGTTGATCTCTATTCCCTTTGTATTTAACGGTTCCGGAACTCTTGGAACCGAGGTGATGGAAAACTTTTTTTGATGTGTGTATATTATGAGGTGAAAGGGGTGAAAAGTGGGGGTTGAAGGATTCCTAACGGAGCGTGTATCTCTTAAACGACATAGGCGAGGAGTTTGAAACTCAGCGGGAAAAAATCACCATAAAAATAAGTAAATAGGTGTTTGACCGTTTTTTTTTCATAAATCCTATTTAAGGGGCCCATGGGGAGGGGTGAATTTCTGGGGGGAAAAAACAGGTAATATGTCTGAGTGGAAAATTATACATGGCTTATGTTGTAGACAATAACACATTACATCTTTTTTGTCTCTTGCTATTTCATCAACGACGAATACTTCGGGAGTTATTTAATGATTTTGTACTTTTTGGCCGGAATTTTCTAAGTCCCAGGAATAACAAAAATTGATTCGAATGAAATTTCAAAAAATAGTTTTTTTAATACTTTTATTATATTTTTCACGTCTTTTAGGGTCCGAAACCAACATGATATTTTGATGTTGTTTTTTTTCGTCCCATACATTTTTGGTTTCAGGTGATAGAATTATTTTCCACTAGGACCCATGCTTATCTATCTATATAACTAATGTTATAACGGGATTCCAAATGTTATTGCGGGCGAAGCCGCGGGTAACAGCTAGTTAAAGATATAACGTTTACACAATGCTAACATACAGTGAATCCAGCAACAATAACAAAACCCAACACAGCGCAGTCGGCGCATTCTTGCTGGCCGCGTGAGAGCATTATTGTCGCGCGGAAGAAAAATATGAGTCAAGCTTCGCGATCTGTAGGTAGACTGTGGTTATACGTTGTCATGAAGACGTGTGTAGCCACAAATGGGGACCCGATGAGTCAAGCTTCGCGATCTGTAGGTAGACTGTGGTTATACGTTGTCATGAAGACGTGTGTAGCCACCAATGGGGACCCGATGAGTCAAGCTTCGCGATCTGTAGATAGACTGTGGTTATACGTTGTCATGAAGACGTGTGTAGCCACCAATGGGGACCCGATGAGCCAAGCTTCGCGATCTGTAGGTAGACTGTGGTTATACGTTGTCATGAAGACGTGTGTAGCCACCAATGGGGACCCGATGAGTCAAGCTTCGCGATCTGTAGATAGACTGTGGTTATACGTTGTCATGAAGACGTGTGTAGCCACAAATGGGGAGCCGGGCCGAAAGGCGACAATAGTGCATCACCACAGACACAAATCACAACCTGCCAGAATTCCAATGGAGGAATGGGGGAGGGTAAGACGACAGTGTTCTGGAACACAAAGGTCATCATCCTCATTGACTGGCTGGAATTGGGAGCCACAATTAACAGTGCAGCATATGTGGCAACCCTTAAGCGTTTACGTCGTGCCATTCAAACTAAGCGGCGAGAAAAATGGGCTAATGGTGTGCTTCTGCAACATGACAATGCCCGCCCCCACTCTAGCCGAGAGACCGCCGCTGCCATTGATGAAATGGGCTTCACGGTGCTGCCACACCCACCATATTCTCCCGACTTGGCACCAAGTGATTATCACCTGTTCGGGAACATGAAGAAACCTCTGGACACAGCCTACAAGGCATGGGCACGCAGCATTCCGAAAGAATGGTTTCAGGAAGGTTGGAGAGACCGACAAATCGATGTACCTGTATATCCAATGCCTCAATACCTACCTTGATAGCAGTCTATCCACTACACTACTATATTACTCGCGCAAAGAAATGTCTACTCAATAAATGAACAACTAAAGGGTCCCTTTCTCTAACTAATTGTAGCCTACTTTTCACATTTTGCAACAAGTAGTTCCGTGAAGAACCATATAGCCTACTTATATTAATTGCCTCTCTCAAATTTTCAGTTGGATTGCTGTAATATATTCATAGATATTGAGAACCATCTAAATATTTCGGATGGTCACCATGTTGGATTTTAATATATGTAGCGTACGCCATAGAGTTATGTTCTATGAGATGAGGATTATTGCGCACGTTGCTTATTCAAACGATGATTAGAACACAAGAAATAAAAACCTAATTTTAAAATTTGGCACAGCCGCCATCTTGAGGTTATGTTAACAATTGAACTAAATTAGTTGTCAGTGCATTTCAATTGGTATAGTCTTTTTCTGTACCAAGTTTCACTGCGTTTGAGTGGTTAAATCGCGAGAAAAGTCTATTAAAAAAATTTGCTTGGCCGCCATGTTGGAATGGATTCTACGGTCTGGGTCGGCCAAAATAGTACTATGAGCTTACCGAGTTTCACTGAAATCGCTGCAGCCGTTTAGACGAAGTGAAAGTTTGAATAATGAACCTACGCAACATGGAGGCGACGAGAAGAATAAATGTTTAAATGGACGTTTCTCGGGATTTTAACACCCAAGTGCCGTGAAACTTGGAACGGAATATGCTTATACGAATGTTATTCCACTTACATCAAATTTATTTCTATTGTTTTCATAACCACAAGATGGCAGCTGTGCGAAATTTTTGAATCTCCTTGTTAGGTCTCGTATCCTAATCATGTGATTGAAGTGTGAATACTTCTCATACACAATAATCTTCATGTAATCTCTCTCTATATATATAAAAATGAAAGTTTGTCTGTTTTTTCTGAATTTCCACGGAAATTTGCGTTATTTGCGCGTTTCAGACTGTTTTTTGACGGATGCGCGCAAATTTTTTTTTTCTGTCTGTCTGTCTGTCTGTCTGTCTGTCTGCTTGTTTGTCTGTCTGTGGACAACTTTGAGTCCTTATAACTTGAGAACGGCTGGGTGGATCAACGTAAAATTTGATACAGATATCCATCAGAGGCACCACACTAATCATTGATGTAACTCTTCTCCGTACCTCTCATATGAGGGGCATACCCCCTTAAAATGCATGCTGAAATAGGTGTAGAAGGGCCAGACAAAGCTCATTTTCAGCCCCTCAATATCAGAAACAAAACTCGAGGCCCTAAGGGCCCCGAAAACCACATTTTAAGGCCCTAAAACCAATAGTTTTTGAGTTATTCCCAGAAAACTAATTTGATTCAATAAAATAATGAAAGTATGCAACCCGGTAACTATGGCAACAGAATCTCACAGGTCATTGCTAGACGCAATACAATTCCAATTATTACATTACTGTGAAAGTTTGTAAACGGCTATACGGTTATCACGGAACCAAATTACGGTGTAAAATGCATCAATACATACAGCATACTGCGCTTAAGGGGGTCAAGAGGTACTCTAGAATTTTTTCACGTGATTTACACGTGTGGGTGTGGTACGGAAGGTCTATTTAATCCCCATCTCTATATAATTATACAATTATTATTATTATTATTATTATTATTATTATTATTATTATTATTATTATTATTATTATTATATAATGGCACACAACGACGAGACAAAGCTCATTTTCAGCCCCTCGGTGTCGGAAACAAAACACGGGGGCCCTAAAGTGCCCCCGAAAACTAAATTTTAAGGCTGTATAACCCACAGTTTCTGAGATAATCCCTGAAAACTAATTTCATTTAATAAACTAATCAAGGAATGCAAGCCGGTAACCATGGCAACAGTATCTCAAGATATGACATCCAACTTTCCATCTCTTTCTGTAAGAAGCAATACCACTCCATTTATTACATTTCTGTGAAAGTTTGCAAATGGCTATAAGGTTATCACGGAACCAACTAAGACTGTAACATTCGTCAATGCGTTTAAGGGGGTCAAGGGGCACTCCAGAATTCTTTCACCCGACTTACACGTGCGATATGTTGTACAGAAGGTCTATTATATCTCCAAACAGCAATATTATTTTCAAAAATTCCTGAATTGAAAAGGTATTTTTGCGGCTTTTTAGGAATTTGAGGTATTCAATTTTATTTTCACGTCAGGTAGTACACGTTAGGTGAATTTAGTTTGAGAGCACATTTTAACTAATAGTTCTTTTTGTCAACAAACGGGTACATCGTAAGGATGATTTTGTTTGAGTTAGTTAGTTATTGTTGTTTTAAAGGGTGGAACTACGAGGTCATCTGCCCCTTGAATTTGTTTGTTACTGTGTGGTTGATATATCCATATTTGGACACCTGGGTGATACGTTGTAAACAATAGAGTTAGTTTGCCTCATGGCCACTAGTTGCCTTTGCTCTTGCATAAATGCACCTATCTATAAACGTATGATTGTTTGTTTATTAAAGTTTCAATTTTGTTTCTTTTACGCGTTTCGGTATGTTTTTTGACGGATGCAAGCAAAATATGGATTTGTGTGTCTGTATTTCTGTGTATCTTTATGTACGCCTATAACTCGTGTTCGGATGCTTGGAGTATCGTAAAATTAGGTAGGTATCCATGAGGGTCCATACAATGATCATTTATAAAACTCTTCTTTGTACTTTTCATAGAAGGGTGGGTATAGGGAAAAAAAGTTTCAAAATACATGCTAAAATAGGCGAAATATAAAAATTATTCTAGAAGGACGACCAAAGAATATGTTGCGCTTCTCAATGTGAGACACAAAATTCGGGGGTCTATAAAGGGTCTCCCAGAAAACTAACATCGTTCTGATAAAACCTTTGAAGGAATGACAAACCGTTAACCATTGCAACAGTAGCTGAATTGATAACGTCTGGTTATTCATACCAAAGACCGTTCGAAGAACGGGTACTTCTGCTAGTCTATTATATAAAACAAAGTGTCCTGTCTGACTGACTGACTGACTGACTGACTCATCATCGCCCACCAAAACTATTAAAGATATAAACATGAAATTTTTGGGATATGTTCGCTGTAAGTCAAAAACGCCCACTAAGGAAGGAATTTCGGATATTCAGGTTCTAAAGGGGTGTTAAGGGGGTTAAACATACATTTCATTGAATAACAATATCTCACGAGTCGTTTCATTTGGGGATGTGATACTCGGCATGTAAACTAATCATTAAAAATAAGCAGACACTTGTGTAAGGGTTTTTCGATGTGGTGTATATTATGAGGTGAAAGGGGTGAAAAGTGGGGGTTGAAGGATTCTTAATTGAGCGTGTATCTCTTAAACGACATAGGCGAGAAGTTTGAAAGTGATCGGGAAAGAATCAGCTTAAAAATAACTGAATAGGTATTCGACCGTTTTTTTTTTCATAAATTCAATTTAACGAGCCCATGGGGTGGGGTGAAATTCTGGGGGGAAAAATAAAATAAAATGTCCTGACTGTCTCACTCACTCATCATCGCACAGCCAAAATTTTGGGGATATGTTCGTTGTATGTCGAAAACGCCCACTAGGGAAGGAATTTCGGATATTCAGGTTCTAAAGGGGTGTTAAGGGGGTTAAACATACATTTCATTGAATAACAATATCTCACGAGTCGTTTCATTTGGGGATGTGATACTCGGCGTATTAACTAATGATTTAGCAAGTAGAACAGTGAAGAACTATACAGCCTATTTTCATATATCCTACTTATGTTAATTGCCAATATCAACATACAACATTACAGTTTGATTGCTGTAATAGATCCGTAGATATTGAGAACCAACTAGATATTTCGGATGGTCGCAATGTTGGACTTTATATAATTATGTAGGTCCTAGAGTTATGTACTGTTACATGAAGATTATTGTTTACGTGTAGCATTCAAACTTCAATCGCATGATTAGGACACAAGAAGTAACAACGAGATTTTAAAATTTCGCACAGCTGCCATCTTGTGGTCATGGAAACAATTGAAATAAATTAGATGCCAGTGGATTAACATTCGTATAAGGATTTACTGTACCAAGTTTCACTGCACTCGAATGGTTAAATTGCGAGAAACGTCCATGTGAATATTTATACTTCGCGTCGCCGCCATGTTGGATTTGTGATCACCAGGTTATTGAAAGTCCTAGAGGTGAACTTATGTTCATAGCCCCTATGAACATAAAAATATTCAGTTTGATTGCTATAATAGATTCGTAGATATTCAGAGCCGTCTAAATATTTCGGATGGTCGCCATGTTGGATTGTTAAATGTATAGTCCATAGAGCCATGTACCATTAAAGGAAACTTATTGCGTAGGTTCATTATTCAAACTTTCACTTCGATCGCATGATTACGACACAAGAAATAAAAACTTAATTTTAAAATTCGCACAGCCGCCATATTGAGGTTATGTAAACAATTGAAATAAATTAGATACCAGTGCATTACAATGTGTATAAACATTTCCTGTACCAAGTTTCATTGCGTTTGGATAATTACATCGCGAGAAAGGTCTATTTAAATTTTCAAATTCGCTTGGCCGCCATGTTCGTTTTGTAGTTAACCGGTTTTTGAAAATCTTATAGATAAATTTCCAGTAGTGCCCTTTATCTCCGAACAAAATTTCAGGGTGATACCGCTAATAGTTTCAGAGATATAGAATGCCGGTGAAATATTTCGCACATCCGCCATCTTGTGGTTATGTAAACAGTTGAACGAAGTTGGATGCCGGTGCATTACAATGTGTATAAACATATACTGTACCAAGTTTTATTGCGATTGGTTGGTTAAATCGCGAGGAACGTCTATTTAAAAGTCGCAAATTCGCGTGGCCGCCATGTTGGTTTTGTAGTTACCAGTTTTTCAAAAGTCACATGGGTGAACTTTTAGTAGTTCCCTTTATCACCGTAAAAAATTCCAGGGTGATAT
Organism: Meconema thalassinum; assembly: GCA_946902985.2. Taxonomy (NCBI): domain Eukaryota; kingdom Metazoa; phylum Arthropoda; class Insecta; order Orthoptera; family Tettigoniidae; genus Meconema; species Meconema thalassinum. Next base: position 693,817,061 of record OX336391.1, read on the forward strand.
CGGGAATAGTTTTGGAGATATTGAATGCTGGTGAGATATTTCGCACAGCCGCCATGTTGGATTGGTGAGATATAATAAAATTTGGAGGGCACGGTCGGGGTCATCCGGAATAGTGCTATGAACTTACCGAGTTTCATTGAAACCACTCCAGCAGTTTTGAATTTATTAGGGGACACACACACACACCTCACAGACACACACGCACAGACACACGGACAAAAGGTGATCTCATAAGCCTATTTTTCAAAATTGAAAATAGGCTAAAAATAAGCAGACACGTGTCTAAGGGTTTTTCGACGTGGTGTATATTATGAGGTGAAAGGGGGGAAATGTGGGCGTAGAGGTATTTTACTTGTGTAATTTGCTTGTGTGATTTTTTTTTCATAGGAATTTAGGTAAATGGATTTTGTGTTTAGTCAGTGTGTTTAATATACTGTATCTCACGTATTTGTTATTTACATTTGTGGTCGGAAACCGTGTTGTGATTTTGAGTCGAATTTTATACATGCGATGAGACATGACGTTGGAGAGATTTATGTGCTATTGTTGTGCTATATTGTCTGATTGCTTACGGTCTTTACCAAATTATTATCATTATTATTCAAAATTAAACGATAAACCAAAAATAGCTTTCATGATTGAGACGTTGCTAAGTGTACTCTTTACAACTACAATTTTCGCGGGCGAAGCTGCGACGGGTAATGCTAGTAGTACATAACTCTAAGATCTAAATAATAAAAATTCAACGTGGCAACTATCCGAAATATTAGACGGTCCTCAATATCTACGAACCTATTTCAGCAAACAAACTGAAATTTTGTATGTTGATAGAGGCAATTAACATAAGTAGAATATATGAAAAATGAGATCACCCGAGCAGATGTCCATCTGTGGCCCCCTAAATGGCTGGAACTATCGAAACCAAATTTGGTATGATTAAAATTCTAAACCAGGAGATCTCACAGCCATATTTGGAAATGACACCAGTGCTACCAATTGCAGAATTGAAATTTGAGCTCTATCTCGGAAGATATGCATGGGAACTGCTCCACAATTGGCACACATAATATGATTTCATATATCATTTCAGGAGCCTATAGATGACAGTGTTGCCAACATAAGAATCAACGATATGTATCACCTAGATATATTCCAAGTCAGTTGACTGGTCTGGTGCCTCAACACCCGACAGCTGTGCCGCGCGGGAAGAGGGGCTGCCAGGTGCAGCTGAGTCAGTGTTCCTAGAAGTGGCGGGTTAATTACAGCCTGCACTTCTCGGAACTGTCCACTGCCATTTGATAAACAGCGCGATCATCTGTCCCTATCAGTTGTATGTATCCCGAATGAGGTGAATAATGGCCCTCAGTTATGCCGCTCTTCTTCGCCATCATATTGCCCCGTGTATTTGGATGTGTGTGGTATAGTAAAACCTGCCTAATGTTTGAGTCTTCGGTCTTTTGACTGGTTTGATGCAGCCGTCCACGCCTCCCTGTCCTGAGCTAAACGTTTCATCTCTACATAGCTACCACACCCTACATCTGAGGCAATCTGTTTAACATATTCTAACCTTGGTCTACCCCTACAGTTCTTGTCCTCGACCCTTCCTTCCATAACTAAGCTTGCTATTCCTGGGTGTCTTAGTATGTGTCCTACTAACCTATCTCTTCTCTTCATTAGCCGTCACCAGAAACTTCTTTCCTCTCCCACTAGTCTCAATACCTCTTCGTTTGTAACCCTATCTACCCATCTGATCTTCATCATTCTCCTGTAACACCACATTTCAAACGCTTCAATTCTCCTCTTTTCTGCTTCACCAATAGTCCAAGTTTCACTTCCATAGAGCGCCACGCTCCAGACAAAGGCCTTCTATATTCGACGTCAACAGATTCCTTTTTTGTAGAAATGCTTTCCTTGTCTGTGCTAACCTAATTTTTATATATTCTTTGCTTCGTCCATCACTGGTTAATTTGCTTCCTAAGTAGTCACCTACTTCCTTTAGCTTTTCACCTGCCAATTTGATGTCCATAGAGGATTCTGATTTATTTCGGCTGCATCCCAATATTTTTGTTTTACATTTATTAATTTTCATCATGAATTCTTTCCTCAATACGGAGTCCATACCATTCAAATCCTCAGGCGTGTCGGCCAAGATGACGATGACCTACCTAAAGAGGAACGCAATCGTTGAGGATCATTTTTCCGTTTTCACAGGTTTCCGTTTTACAAAGGGTTGAGTGTTAATAAGACAAAATACTGTATTATCCCTTAGGATTACTATGAAATAAAATATAGATCTGTAAATTAAGAAAAATTAGGTTCACATGTATCACACTGTATTTTCAACTAACGTACAAAAATTTCAGTTTCTCTGCTCGTTTCTTTGTTTCCACACGTCTTTCAAAGTGCATTGTCACGACTTCTTTACAAGAGAACGTTGTGTGATCTCCTTTGAATCCTGCATTAACTCCAGGAGTTCTGGAACATTCTTGGAATTAAAAACACTTACGTTATAATATTGGCCAAATCAATACTTAAAAAACACTTGAAAATCCACAGCCTGCTTCCAGTCTCCGACCGGGTCAGGAATGGAATGAATGAAGCCCCCATCTAGCGGCGAGGATATGAATTGTGCCGGCTGCCGAGGCCTGACGCACTCCTCTGGGGCAATGATTAAATGAATGACAGATGAAATGAGATGATAGTGGAGAGTGTTGCTGGAATTAAATTTTGACAGGGAAAACCGGAGTACCCGGAGAAAAACCTGTCTGCCTCCGTTTTGTCCAGCACAGATCTCACATGGAGTGACCGGGATTTGAACCACGGACCCAGCGGTGAGAGGCCGGCGTGCTGCCGCCTAAGCCACGGAGGCTTTACTTAAAAAACACTTAATTGTCTATATTTTACAGACTATGTGTACATGTATCAAAACGTATTGGTTCTTCTTCAGCACATACATATAACTTATCCTATGTAAACTTAACTAAGAAATGACACCCTTACAATAAGAATTAAGAATTAATTAAGAAACAAGATGTTCGGTAAAGAACATATAGCCTACTTTCTCCTAAATGCATGGGTATTGTTATATCTCTTTGTCCTTTTCAAGGAGTATAATAAATTGAATGTTGGTTGTAATAGCTTGCTGAAATACAACGCGTTATACGGATATTATACATGAATATGAGGTGGCCTTTGCTAGTGCTACCTCTGTACCAAATTTTGTTCAATTCGGTTTCGCCGTGGTTTAATAGATAGGGGGAATCGATTTGCACACATACATGGCCGCCATCCTCAAATTATTGGGCTGATGACTTTGCAGTTCGGTCAAAAGGTTCTTCGTATATAAAGGTATAATGCTGCAAACTTTGGTAGAGATCAGACGATTAGTTTGGTCGTAATTTGATTTAAGCTTTTTAAATTTGGGTGACCGCCATTATGTTTTCGTCAAGATGGCGGCGATATAAAACATGACACTGACGTTCCTTTTGCTAGTGCTACCTCTGTATCAAATTTTGTTCAATTCGGTTTCACCGTGTTCGAATTGATAGGGGAGACAGACATTCAGAGTACACACACTCACACACACACTCACACACACACAAATTTTCGCCCTGTGTTGATCTCATGTCTACTTTCATTTTTTGCAAAAATCGAAAGTAGGCTAAAAACATTAAACATAATCCTTTGAATATATGTTTGAAAAATCGTATTATAGGCTAATCTTCTGAAAATATGTTGTTGTTTTTTTTTTTAGTCGTTTACCCTCCAGGTTGGTGGAACCCACGGACTCAGCGAGGGAACTCACCACTACCGCCTCTACGGGCAGTGTCCTAGAGCTGGGAACATGGAATCGGAAGGGATACAACTGGTGAGGTGGGATTGGCACCTCGCCCAGGCGGCCTCACCTGCAAAGCGAACAGGGGCCACATGAGGGAAGGGAAGGGATGGGTAGGATGGATAGGAAAGGAAGAGGGAAGGAGGCAGCCGTGGCCTTGAAGAAGGTACTGTCCCCGATAATCCGGATAGTAGGCTGTCAGATATCCGCCCCCTCAATCGGATTGCCAATAATCAATCGCACCGGCACAGCTACATCAATGAAGATGGCACTGACAGATACTACCGAGATTAGAGCACAGTAGTTAACAAGAAATTATTGTGGAACACACCAAAAATACGGGGGTTCATTCTTACCTTTTACTTACCTATTCAATTTAATCTCGGGTCTGGGTTTTCAACTGGATCACTTAATAGTATGCCCTCACAATAACCTCCACCACGATATTTAAAATGAACCAAGTCGGAAACAAGAAAATTTAAACTGCACAATAATTTATTTCACATAAAGAAAAATATAACAAAATTTAACAACAAAATATACGTGGCAATCAGAAGCCATTGTCAATGCAATCATGTCCTCCTGTAGGACTTGCAGACTTCACATACAAAATGTCAGCTTTCTCTAGCTCAAAAGACCGTAATAATAACAACAATGCACTTTGGAATGGATAAGGGAGCTGGGACGAGACATAAAGCATTTGTTTCCTTGTTCATGAACTTCACATTTTATTTATAACCGCAAGGCTGCTATGTAGATGACCTTGGCCTCTACCATTCAGTTATCTGGCCACCTGTAATACACCCTGCACCGTGTCGCATGCTTGCTTCGTCAAATGGACGCACCTGTCCAAACAATGTTAGCATATGCTAGTTACCTCAGAGCCTAGCTCCTTTTCAAAACACTTTAAATGTTCACATCTCAACTCAAATATTATCACGCAAATCTTTTAAATGCTCCGTTCAAATATCAATGGATTACTCTAATAATCCCAAATCTTGTTTAATTGTACAATCCAATTGTTGAACTAGCGTTGTTTAGAGTATAATAACGAAAACGCTTAATGTTTATAACAAAATGTTCATTAATTATTTATAACATCTTAAATTGTTTATAACATTGTCAAACGACAATTGAAAAATTTATACACGCCTCTATTAATCCCGTTCGTTTCAAATTATTATTAAAAATATTTACATAGTTATTTACATTATTTATATTATTTATATTAGAAATACATTAAACCACACGTTTATCCGGTTGATAATTACTTAAATCGTGGTGATATAATCGACCAATGAAGGTTAGTTATATTTAAATTTTAGATTCAGGTTTAATTAGATTTAATAATTATTATTTGTGACGGTAACCTCCATTCAAAATCGTTATCTCATATTATTTAAACACTCTTGTTAATTTTAACAGTAACTTCACATGAATAATTTTCAATGGACCTGAACAATACACTCAGCGGAAAAATACCTCGCTCAAAACGCACAAAATTGCACCAAAATTGGCCCATAATTCATCATATATCTCATTATATATGGCATCAAAATCTTCCACAATACACACAAAAAACCTCCACTTATAAATTCATCATCTTCATCAATATTACTGTGGGAACCTCCTTCACTTATTAAAGGGCATTATTCATCAGCGACTTTTACACGTCCACTGAACTAACGATTATACATCCATAGTTCCTCTTTAAAAATTCTTATATTCATCAATTGTATCGAAAACTGTTATTATATTTAACCTTCGTGGGTTTCATTCATGAAGCGATATGAAGTAAAAAATTTGCCAGTCACAAATAAATTTAATAGCAAATACGATTAGACACGCCCCCCTGGTCTATCAAAATTGAGATTAATATCATCAAAGTATCGCAGTATAAAAATACTACCTTCAATCAAAGTTCATCTAAACTGCATAAATAGTCGAATAGAATACAATTAGACTGTGGACTGCAAATATTATTGTTCCAATCTACAATTGAGAAAAACTACTATCAAATGTTCATTATTATAGTGTACTCAATAAATCGTACTCAAAGTTCATATTTCATAAAATTGTCTATAATGCAATGGTATTTCAGAATTGACGATAAATGTCTATGTTGCAATCATGTTCATAAAACGACTAGTATTTCTAAGATCGTCGATAAAGTAAGTAGGGAATATAAGCCGAAGCTGGCACAGGGGCTAATGGGCAAGATGGCGGCCACGCGCAACCAGCTCTATGTTATTCTTATGGAGGGGTTAGTCAGAGCTGGCACAGGGGCTAATGGGCAAGATGGCTGCCACACTCTGAGACCGTGAATAATGTCACAGGGGGAGGTCGCCCGTGTAGTCGCTAAATGGAATATTTATTGTTTTTATTATTATTATTATTAATATTAATTTTATTAGGTAATTATTGATTGAAAGCTTGCCACGGTGGGTGAGTGGTTATTGTGTCGGACTACCAATCCCAAGCTTGCAGGTTTGCTCTTGGTCGTGGTAAGTGATTTTTGAAAGGCGGCAAAAATTAAGACACGCATGTCATACGATGTTGGCATGTAAAAGAATGCAGGGAGAGGTCGGCTATGCAGTTGCTAAATGGAATATGTATTATTATTATTATTATTATTATTATTATTTATTATTATTATTATTATTATTAGGTAATCTTGCATTGATTATGTACAATCAAGACCAGTCTTATATTGTCCACTTTTTGGTGTAGTGGTTAGCATTCTTGGCTGTTACTGTGGAGGCTCGGGTTCGAGTCCTGGCTCTGTCAAGATTTTAAATTCTAGGCTGAGGGTTGGAATGGGGTACACTCAACCTTGTGAGGCAAAACTGACAGGAGCTGGCTTTTGATTCATACCGCTGCCATTCTGCCTAACCCAACTTCACCTAACCTAACCTAACCTAACCTTACCTAACCTAACCAGATCCCACGTTACCTTACCTAACCTAACCTAACCTAACTTAACTTCAAAGTCAGAATGTACAATACATTTTTTTTTTACCCTCATAAATTAGATATAGAGAATGTCCACCACGATTTAGATCCTCGAGCACACTTTTCTGACATATATCATTAAAACGTGTAGAAAGGAATGTCTGATAATTTTCAATAACACATAATACAAGTTCACCATACATTGTGTCCACTTTTTGAATGTTAATGATACGGAAAAGAGTATGCATTGGTAATTCAGTGAGCTTTTTTTCTCTCTAATCAATAGTTCTACCCCCATAGCATTGTGAATATTTATTGTAGTAGCCTATAAAGAATCAAAAAAATCATATCTATTACAGTTTAGCTATAAGAGACCAGAACCACTATAACATTTTATTCTAATAAGGAGATTTCCATAATGAAAAGAAAAAAACGCTTACCATATTCGTGGATTGTGTGTAAGTAAACGTCTTTCGCTGCATGATGCCACTACTAAACTTATAGTCATACAACAGACAAGTGAGTTCATGTTTAGCTGACGTAATCGTATGTTCCCACGCACTTCCTGTGTATTGCACGCTCCGTAGTGGCTAAATTTGAAACTAGATGAGATGATTTGCTGATGTAATCGTATGTTCACCTGCACGCACACGCAGGCCCCTGTGAATGGGTCATTGTGGACGGGACCCTGTGGACGGGTCATTGTTGACGGGTCATTATTGGCGGGTCATTGTTGACGGGTCCTTGTTGACGGATCCTTGTGGACGAGTCCCTGTGGACAGGTCATTGTTGACAGGTCCTTTTTGACTAATCCCTTTAGACCGGTCCCTTTGGACTGGTCCCTACTGCTTTAATGAAATTAAACGTTGTTCCACATGAAACGCAAGCAAAGAGCCGATCGCTACTATGAATTAACATGTTTTTTGTTTGTTTTGTTTTTACACATGTGCACTTGGAGGGTTTTTGTAAGAGGGCGGGCTTTTGAATACAGATTTATAGATGAGTTATTTTTTTTTAAATACCAAAAGATCCAAAACTAATAGGTCATTAGCTTTTTAATATCTCATGATCCAATAAGGCTAGGGACTTGTATGAGAGGTCGTTGGACTTGAGGTGACATTCTTTTTTTGAATGTATTATTTATTTTTATCAAAAGGGCTTAACTACACTTTTTTAATATCTCGCTAACTAATAATCAGAGAGGGATAAGTGAGGTGTCATGGGACTCAGGATGGTTAACCATTTTCCATGGCCAAGGAATTTACCCAAAATACCCAATACATTAAGGTCATTGACCTGAGATTTTATAAACTAATAATTGGATACGAACATGTGAGATGTTTACCATGTGTGATGAAACATAGCTAGGTAGAGAAAGAATTAGTGTAGCTGACTGACAAGTCTTTTACCATTGAAACTTGTTTTCAGATCAAACTGCAGTATAGAGAGAGTATAGGTTGCAGGTATGGGTTAATAAATGAGAAACGGTGTACGCAAACTCTGATTTATCAAGAATTAAGAGTAGACTATCTTTAATTGATTGGTTAAAGATAATAGTTAAAACACAAAAATGCTCAGTGGTTACCGAGACAAAATGGTTGCTACACACAACAAGCTTTAAATACTTGAGGCTAATAATCTATACACACACACACACTCGCTTGTTGTAAACTAAACTGTGTTGCTGTCAGTGCTCAGACAGTAGGCTGATGACAAAATGCATTGCTAACAGAAATATAATCATTTCCAGTTGTCTAATGTTACCAGCTGTGTTGCAGTGGTAAGCACTTTTAGCTCTTGTACTGGTGGTCTTAACTCGAATTCCAGGTCTGTGGCCTAGAACAAGTTGAACTTAGAAACAAGGGCATAGTGGTGCAGTGGTTAAGCTGTTAGCCTTTCACTAGGGGTTCGATTTCAGGTTAATATGCTGTTTAGTTCGTACGTAACGTTAGGTTAGGGCTAATGCACACACCCTAGTACACGAGGCACATGCCATTTGAGAGCAGGTCAAGGGATCTAACTTGGTGGATGGATGTGTTCTAACGAGTCATTTGTAGTTGAAAGAGAATAATACTTGTTCTTAAGATGTTAAAACTGAGGAAATGAATGTACAGTAAGACGTCTTGTTATTTCCTGTGTCATATTACAGACATGGCAGAGAGCACACGGTTCTGTTGCTATGACTACGCTGCAGTAATTTGAAACCCTACGTGTTCATTAAGACAATGGGTGATGATTATGCAAAGTTAGCAGTCATTGGATATTACACAGGTGTTCCTTCCGGTGTCATGTTGCTGACATGGCAGGGGAGCGCACAGTTCTATTGCTACGACTAACGCTGCAGTAATTTGAAAGCCCAAGGTGTTGATCAAGACAATGGGTGATGAATATGCAAAGTCAGCAGTAATTGGATACCACACATCAACATTGACTAAATCATAAACGTGTTGTCATAACCATTAGAAACCTCATTTAAAGATTTTAGATTTTACATTCTAAATTTAAGATTGTTTTTGATTTTTAGATTTTACTTTTTTACATTTTCCTAAAAGAGTAAACAACAAGGTCACATACCTAATCTCATTAAACCTAACTTTACCAAACCTAACTTAAGCTAATCCAAAGGCTAATGCACATACCCAAAGCATATAAGGTACATGCAACTATCCTTAAGCTAGTCTTACAGGTTACTGTACAACATGATCACTACCCAAACGGATTTTTTTTTTCATTTTGTTGTTTACACATATGTCAATTTTCCAATTCCCCATTTTCAGTTTTTTTAATGTCAGGTTTTTAGTGTTTTCAATTTCATAATATGGAAAACATGGATTTTTGCATTTTGTTGTTTACACATTTATTAATTTCACAATTTCCCATTTTCAGTTCTTAAAATGTCAGTTTAAAGTTTTTCAATTTCATGATATAGAAACATGGATTTTCCAATTTATTGTTTTCTCATTTGTCAATTTACCAAATTCACATTTACATTTTTTTTTAAATTTCAGTTTAGTTTTTTTTGTTCTATTTGTTAATATGGAAACATGGATTTTTTTTACAATTTGTGTTTTACATGTCATGCAATTATCCTTATGCTAGTCTTATAGGTTACTGTACAATATGATTACTATCCCCCACTGGATTTTGTTTTTTCATTTTTTTGTTGTTTATACATATGCCAATTTTCCAATTTACCATTTTCAGTTTTTTTATGTCAGTTTTTAGTTTTTTTTTTTCAATTTGATAATATGGAAAACATGGATTTTGCATTTTGTTGTTTACACATTTATTAATTTCGCAATTTCCCATTTTCAGTTCTTAAAATGTCAGTTTAAAGTTTTTCAATTTCATGATATTGAAACATGGATTTTCCAATTTGTTGTTTTCAAATTTGTAAATTTACCAAATTCACATTTACAGTTTTTTTTTTAATTTCAGTTTAATGTTTTTTTGTTCTATTTGTTAATATGGAAACATGGATTTTTTTACAATTTGTGTTTTTTACATGTCATGCAATTATTCTTATGCTAGTCTTATAGGTTACTGTACAACATGATTACTACCCCACTGGATTTTTTTTTCATTTTGTTGTTTACACATATGCCAATTTTCCAATTCCCCATTTTCAGTTTTTTTAATATTAGTTTTAAGTTTTTCAATTTCATAATATGGAAACATGGATTTTGCATTTTGTTGTTTACACTTTTATCAATTTTACAATTTCCCATTTACAGTTCTTAAAATGTCAGTTTAAAGTTTTTCAATTTCATGATATAGAAACATGGATTTTCCAATTTGTTGTTTTCACATTTATCAATTTACCAAATTCACATTTACAGTTTTTAAAATTTCAGTTTAATGTTGTTGTTTTTTTTTCTATTTGTCAATATGGAAACAAGGAATTTTTTTCCAATTTGTGTTTTACATGTTCATTTTGCATTAGGAGTGGAGAAAGGTGGGTAGTAATTAAAAAATGTGCAAGCAGTGCCCATTGTTGACAGGTCATTGTTGACTAGTCCTTTTCATACAACAGACAAGTGAGTTCATGTTTCGCATGCATTACTAAAAATGTAATACCATGCAAGTGTTTAACATTTTTACAAATTAGCTTATGTATTAGTTTATGTGTGGGGTCTCATGTTGAGCATTTTTTATTGACTTATTTGACAAGTTATTTTTGTCAATGCATTTAGTGGATTTTTCTCTTGGTCTTGGAAAGTATATCAGTCCATTTTATCACAACATAATGCTTACTGCCATGTTTTTAAGCAGCAACAACACACTTAACTTTCAAAAAAAACACTAAAGTACTCTAAGGTGCCTAAGATGACTAAAGTGCCTAGTCAAGAACATTATTTTTTTTGCAAAAAAAGGTGAACGGGGAAAGTAGACTATATGTTTAAACTAAAAAAATCATATAAAGTCATATGTTAGCCCTAACACCTACGTAGTCGAAAAATATTACATTTTTTTAAATATTTCTAAAAAATATTTGGAAAGTAGGCTATATTTTGAAAACTACTCATCCTATAAAGTCATATATAGACTCAAACCAATGAGTTTTATATCCTTAATCGTTAGAACAAAATATGGAATTATTGACATTTTTTCCAAAAATGATCATTTTGAAAAAGGGGTATACATTGGAAACTAGGAATTTTACAAAAAAGTGTGTTTGACATAAATGACAGGTATTTACCACTTCTACCCACAAGCCAAGTCCCAGATCTCTGGGACAACATCCAAAAATGTTTTTATTGTGAAGGCGATATTTTCAAAACGTATCATTCTAAAAAGTCATATATAGACTCAAACAAATGTTCTTTAAGTTATTTAACGTTAAAACAAAACTTAACATTTGTTTCATTTTTTCTAAAAAAGTCCAATTTTCAAAATTGTCTATGGTGGCTTATGGTGGTGGCTTATGGTGGTGGTTTATGGTGGCTTATGGTGGCTTATGGCGGTGGCTTATGATGGTGGCTTATGGTGGTGGCTTATGGTGGTTTATGGTGGTGGCTTATATGGTGGCTTATGGTGGCTTATTGCGGTGGCTTATGGTGGTGGCTTATGGTGGTGGCTTATGGTGGCTTATGGTGGTGGCTTATAATGGTGGCTTATGGTGGTGGTTTATGATGGTGGCTTATAGTGGTGACCTATGGTGGCTTATGGTGGTGGCATATGTTGGTGACTTATTTTTGGTGGTTTACGTTAATACCTTATTTGTAATGGCTTATTTGACAAGTTATTTTTTGTCAATGTATTTAGAGGATTTTTCTCTTGGTCTTGGAAAGTATTTCAACCCTTTTTGTTATGGTAGCATAATGCTTACCGCCATGTTTGTAAGCAAAAACACCACACTAAAATTCCAAGAATCCAAAGTACTCTAAGGTTAATGATTGTCTCTCAACTCCTTTCAACGACTAGTCAAAAACATTATATATATTTTTAAAATTTTTCAAAAAAGGTAAATTGGGAAAGTAGGCTATATGTTTAAACTAAAAATCATATCAAATCATATGCGAACTCTAACACCTACGTCTATCCCACTCTCATTCAAAAAATATAATATTCTTTAAAATTTTTCCAAAACAATAATTGGAAAGTAGGCCATATTTGGAAAACTAATCATCCTATAAAGTCATATATTGTACCCTTTTAGCAAGAAATATGCCAATCACAGTATACCAGCGTAGCTCAATTCGGAATTTTCGGGGCAGCGGAAAGTTCCCCCACTCTGTGACTCACATATTTTGGATTAATTAGAGGATACACTTGCAAAAATAACAACAAAATCAACTCCTATTTTCAACACATTTAATTAATAAAATTAATGGCGCTACAAACACTTTAACAATTTAATTACTGACCCATAATCATCTACTTGTTCCAAATGAACAAGGAATCACAAATATAATAAAACAAATATTGTATTCAAACATATGGTTTCCACATAAACCAACAATTCCTACTTAGTCTTACTTCCATAAAGCATCACTGTAAGTTTTATATAACTCCGAGCTCTTTTGGCTCCATGCTTTACATAATAATGGTGTCATTCTTGTACACCTCAAACACTATCCTTTATATTTTCTTAATTCTCAAAAACAAATTTATAATTACATTTAAAATTTATGTTAATTATCTAACTCAATATTTTGGGCATGTCCACACATTCAGTTGTTATCATCTCTCTTTATTTCACAAATATATTAAGGTAATCAGGAAATCAACTGTGTACTCCAGAGCATGAAGATACTTGACACAGTCAAAAACTATAGTTACTCCCGAAACTTAGTTGCCTTCAATTAACTCGTGGAATCCTACGTCCATACATCATTACAATAGGGATTGTTATTTATCTCTTATGTCTTATAAGACCATTATCATATAAGAAACTACGATCTGAACAGGCAAACGAAAATATCAATCTACAAGGACCTCGGTTCAACGCCCGGGTCGTTAACAACTTTAAACACTCCTGGTGTATTCATTTCTCTTTACAACATCTTACGAGACGGTTTCTGGCCACTCTCACTCTAAGAAGGCTAGACCCTTCTACTTGGGCGCGATTTATGACACGGAGGGTGACGGCGACTCCCTGTCTAACCCACGTTAGTAGCTTATTTCCAAGGCTTTCAAAACAAACCTTCACATTATATTCAGTTCTGGGGAGAGACCGGCTTTTACTGTACCGTACTCATTCAAACAACAAATCTTTGGTTCATAGACCACCTTCGTAACCTTGGCATTTATTAATTATGAGAGGGTCCTCATTGATTGGGAAGATTAATACACCTTCGACGACGAAGAATTAAGGGGCTTTTATCATAAGAAGATTCCGCGTTCGAATCTTTTCACATGCCTCGGGAACCATTCCCTTACAGAGGACTTATACAAAATGCGATTTAAAGTCGGCCGTGGCCCATATGACATACGCTCAATAATACCATATATTAGCTCCCTTTCAAATACATACACAATGCCTCGTGATACTACGTCACAAATAGAGGACTTATACAATTATCAATTCACTGCAATCAACTACCCTCCATAAGTAATCTACCAAGTATTTTAACCTCTACGCGTTCCTAGCGTGACATTTTAATATATTTTGCGCTCTTTTGCGCTATGAATTATTTTAAGCCGAATTGTCTTCCCAAGAACTGATAAATCTCATTAGTAACAATTCATATTATTTTAATTCTTATATTAATTTTTTCCATTGCCGATAAATCGCTCCCTTTTAAACTATTCCCTTGAACATCATATCTTCTACATAAGTTAAGGCTTTTACGCTCTTATGTTCACATCAATTTATTTGATCTTTCTATAATATTTCCTTATTTAGTTATTATTATTATCTTTATTCTTTACACAAGCTCAAAAGCTATTTCTTTCATATCTCAACTTTATTTTATTTAAATATCTTTCCTGATAATTACTGATATTTCGCTTGCTCTTATGACATTTGTTAAATACATTAACATTTTATTCACTTATTTCCTCTACGGGATTTATTCTTTACATAATCATTTATAATTTCTCAAATTTTCTATTATTGTTCAGACCGCGTTCTTGCTTATTCAGTATTTATTTATTAAAACACATCCCTTTTACTCAAAAACTCCGGTGGATTTGTACACAACCAATTTCTGACACCAAACTAGAATGAAATTCAGTACTCACATGTTATTAAGATCGTCCCATGATCTTTATTCTTGTGCGGTGCTTCATTTTGGGCCCACTTTGAACTTTTTACTCCATATTAAAGGAATTCATCTTATGTATAAACACTTTTGACATATATTTAAAACACTTAATATTGACGACATTTTTATACACTGATGTGTCCCTTTTGAACACATAATAAACACTAAAAATATTAATTTAACACACAATCTTGATAATTTTTACACTTCACAATTCTTGATCACTAGGCCGTATTTCTGAGCCTATCACACGTGACCTTCTTAATTTCCCGTTTCCAAGGGTGAAATTTATTCGATGTCGGCTTCCTATCCTGCAGAATACGAAAGTCTCGAAACATCTACTGTTTCCCTGGAATCCAAATTCTTCTACTCCTATCCTGGATGACCGGCTATTTATCTAGCTTGAACGGCTTCTTTGTAGATCTGTTTATCGATCCTAGCGAAAGTCTATTCGGATCGAGGTCTCCTCAGTGACCTATAGATTTAGTCTATAGCAGCTAGTACTTCTCGAGTCTAGTACTTTTAGAATAGTTCGCCTACTTTCTGGAGATAATGTTTATAGTCTCCTATCTTCTTTATTTGATCGGTTCTAGCACTCCTACGTTTCTGATGTACGTTCCGAACCTTATTCTGTTCTTCCCTTTTTGGGTTCTTTAATTTAGATGACAGTTTATCTTTCTGGTACGGTACTTCCGTACGTTATGATATATTCGTTCGTCTATTTAACGACCTATCGCCTTTAAGTCCGACGTTCGCAGCCTGCTCTGACTATATCTTACGAACTTTCACTATAACTTGTATACAGTCGGGCCTAAATCCTGTAACTAGTATTTTCCTACTCTTTCAATACGGCGATACTTTAAATTTCTTCTTGACCACTCCTTATGGAGGCAAGCAAGTCGTTAATACTGCGACGCCTGTGGCTATCGGATATTACTTCTGCGGTGTAACACAGCGTTTCTCTCCTCAAGGAGTACTGGTAACTGTCTTCGGTGTTTGATGTAGCCTAGTGACGTGCCCTCAGGCCGTTTGAAACTGCATGTGCTGATGATCCAGCGTTACGTCCCCCTGGACGGACTTGTACTGCGTGATGCGTGATTATGCCCCTCACGGGCTGTCGGAACTGCATGATTGGCTTGGTGAAGCCCGAAGCTTTATACTATTTCACTACAAAAAATAAGACTCTAGCCTTTTCTGTGGCCAACTTCTAAAATAATGGTGCCACAAATATAAAAATTATACCTTCCGAAAGCTCGTCTTCTCAATGTCAAATAATCTTATTGCACCTAAGAATCGATCGTGCAATTTGGAGATATTAATTAATTTCTCGTCCTCAATTGTGTGGGTGTTGCATTTCTTTTGCTTTCTCCCCTCCACACAGGCTTCGGTAATTCCCCAATGACGTCGTCTTGCGTTAGCAGTTTTTTCCTGCGCAATTATTAAATGGTTTCTCTTTACTGAAAAATCTCTCATTCAAAATGATTCACTGTACTGTACTTGTTTACTCATTATTATACTTGTAAACGGGTTAAATTTAATTATTCCTCTCCTGGCGCATAAGCGGTGTTGTCATTTTCCAGCAACGTCAGCTTGAATTCCGATTCAGGCCTCCTTGTCTAATCCTGGGAAATTTCCACTCGGTTATTAATACTCGTGACTCGCTCCCTTCTGAATGTCAAGAGGGATGATATCATCCTCTCGAACACCTGGTCCTCGTTAGTTGCACAACCTTATACTGGCCTCCTAGCTTGATCTTTCTTTAAAGTACATTAGAAACTGTACGTTTCTTTGATTTCTTCCTCAAATGCATGGATTCGACCATCCATGGACCTGATGGCACATGGGTTCAATATAGACTCAAACCAATGGCTTTTATATCCTTAATCGTAAGTACAAAATATGGAATTTTTGACATTTTTTTCAAAAAATGTTCTTTTTAAAACGGGGGCTATATTTTGGAAACTAGGAATTTTACAAAAAAGTTTGTTTAACGTAAATGACAGGTATTTACCCCCACTACCCACAAACCAAGTCCCAGGTCTCTGGGGCAAAATCCAAAAAAAAGTTCAATTTGGAAAGTAGGCGATATTTTGAAAACTAATCATCCTAAAAAGTCATATATAGACTCAAACCAAATGGCTTTTATGTCCTTAATTGGTAGAACAAAACTTAACATTTTTTCAGTTTTTCCAAAAAAGTCCTTTGGACTGATCCCTATGGACTGGCCCTTTTTAATCCAAATTATGTCAAAGGGGACCCGCCACAGGGACCCGTCAACAAGGACCCGTCCTCCGGGACCCGTTAAAAAAAGTGACTCAAAGGTTAAGTTAAGCTACGGCAGCCATTTTTGGAACTTTTTGATCACACCTCGTAGGGTTAGGTTAGGTTGAGTTAAGCTACGACCTCCATCTTGGAACTTTATGACCACACTTCGTAGGTTTAGGTTAGGTTAGGTTAGGCAAGGTTCAGTTAAGCTATGACCACTATTTTGAAAAATTTTTGATCACACCTCGTAGGTTTAGGTTAAGTTAGGTTAGGTTAAGTGAAGCTACGGCCGCCATTTTTGAACTTTTTGATCACACCTTGTAGGTTAGGTTAGGTTAGGCTAGGCTAGGTTTGGTTAAGTTGCAGCCAAATTTTTGGAACTTTTTGATCACACCTCGTAGGTTAGGTTAGGTTAGGCTAGGTTAAGTTAAGCTACAGCCGCCATCTTGTTAGGTTAGGCTAGGTTAAGTTAAGCTACGGCCGCCATCTTGGAGGCTGCGGAACTCTCACAAACACACTACTGCACAGTTTTTGTCCTAGGGACCTGATATGTATTTTTTGGCGTAGAGGGGGTAAAGACCTTTCATTTACGTTAAACAAACTTTTTTGTAAAATTCTTAGTTCCCAAAATATAAACAATTTTGAAAATTGGACTTTTTTGGAAAAACTGAAAAAATGTTAAGTTTTGTTCTACCAATTAAGGACATAAAAGCCATTTGGTTTGAGTCTATATATGACTTTTTAGGATGATTAGTTTTCAAAATATCGCCTACTTTCCAAATTGAACTTTTTTTTTGGATTTTGCCCCAGAGACCTGGGACTTGGTTTGTGGGTAGTGGGGGTAAATACCTGTCATTTACGGTAAACAAACTTTTTTGTAAAATTCCTAGTTTCCAAAATATAGCCCCCGTTTTAAAAAGAACATTTTTTGAAAAAAATGTCAAAAATTCCATATTTTGTACTTACGATTAAGGATATAAAAGCCATTGGTTTGAGTCTATATATGACTTTATAGGATGATTAGTTTTCAAAATATGGCCTACTTTCCAATTATTGTTTTGGAAAAATTTTAAAGAATATTATATTTTTTGAATGAGAGTGGGATAGACGTAGGTGTTAGAGTTCGCATATGATTTGATATGATTTTTAGTTTAAACATATAGCCTACTTTCCCAATTTACCTTTTTTGAAAAATTTTAAAAATATATATAATGTTTTTGACTAGTCGTTGAAAGGAGTTGAGAGACAATCATTAACCTTAGAGTACTTTGGATTCTTGGAATTTTAGTGTGGTGTTTTTGCTTACAAACATGGCGGTAAGCATTATGCTACCATAACAAAAAGGGTTGAAATACTTTCCAAGACCAAGAGAAAAATCCTCTAAATACATTGACAAAAAATAACTTGTCAAATAAGCCATTACAAATAAGGTATTAACGTAAACCACCAAAAATAAGTCACCAACATATGCCACCACCATAAGCCACCATAGGTCACCACTATAAGCCACCATCATAAACCACCACCATAAGCCACCATTATAAGCCACCACCATAAGCCACCATAAGCCACCACCATAAGCCACCATCATAAGCCACCGCCATAAGCCACCATAAGCCACCATTATAAGCCACCACCATAAGCCACCATAAGCCACCACCATAAGCCACCATCATAAGCCACCGCCATAAGCCACCATAAGCCACCATAAACCACCACCATAAGCCACCACCATAAGCCACCACCATAAGCAACCATAGACAATTTTGAAAATTGGACTTTTTTAGAAAAAATGAAACAAATGTTAAGTTTTGTTTTAACGTTAATAACTTAAAGAACATTTGTTTGAGTCTATATATGACTTTTTAGAATGATACGTTTTGAAAATATCGCCTTCTTCACAATAAAAACATTTTTGGATGTTGTCCCAGAGATCTGGGACTTGGCTTGTGGGTAGAAGTGGTAAATACCTGTCATTTATGTCAAACACACTTTTTTGTAAAATTCCTAGTTTCCAATGTATACCCCTTTTTCAAAATGATCATTTTTGGAAAAAATGTCAATAATTCCATATTTTGTTCTAACGATTGAGGATATAAAACTCATTGGTTTGAGTCTATATATGACTTTATAGGATGAGTAGTTTTCAAAATATAGCCTACTTTCCAAATATTTTTTAGAAATATTTAAAAAAATGTAATATTTTTCGACTAAGAATGGAATAAACGTAGGTGTTAGGGCTAACATATGACTTTATATGATTTTTTTAGTTTAAACATATAGTCTACTTTCCCCATTCACCTTTTTTTGCAAAAAAAATAATGTTCTTGACTAGGCACTTTAGTCATCTTAGGCACCTTAGAGTACTTTAGTGTTTTTTTTGAAAGTTAAGTGTGTTGTTGCTGCTTAAAAACATGGCAGTAAGCATTATGTTGTGATAAAATGGACTGATATACTTTCCAAGACCAAGAGAAAAATCCACTAAATGCATTGACAAAAATAACTTGTCAAATAAGTCAATAAAAAATGCTCAACATGAGACCCCACACATAAACTAATACATAAGCTAATTTGTAAAAATGTTAAACACTTGCATGGTATTACATTTTTAGTAATGCATGCGAAACATGAACTCACTTGTCTGTTGTATGAAAAGGACTAGTCAACAATGACCTGTCAACAATGGGCACTGCTTGCACATTTTTTAATTACTACCCACCTTTCTCCACTCCTAATGCAAAATGAACATGTAAAACACAAATTGGAAAAAAAATCCTTGTTTCCATATTGACAAATAGAAAAAAACAACAACATTAAACTGAAATTTTAAAAACTGTAAATGTGAATTTGGTAAATTGATAAATGTGAAAACAACAAATTGGAAAATCCATGTTTCTATATCATGAAATTGAAAAACTTTAAACTGACATTTTAAGAACTGTAAATGGGAAATTGTAAAATTGATAAAAGTGTAAACAACAAAATGCAAAATCCATGTTTCCATATTATGA
This sequence comes from Meconema thalassinum, assembly GCA_946902985.2. Classification (NCBI taxonomy): domain Eukaryota; kingdom Metazoa; phylum Arthropoda; class Insecta; order Orthoptera; family Tettigoniidae; genus Meconema; species Meconema thalassinum. The sequence goes on from OX336391.1 coordinate 693,836,833, forward strand.
AATTGAAAAACTTAAAACTAATATTAAAAAAAACTGAAAATGGGGAATTGGAAAATTGGCATATGTGTAAACAACAAAATGAAAAAAAAATCCAGTGGGGTAGTAATCATGTTGTACAGTAACCTATAAGACTAGCATAAGAATAATTGCATGACATGTAAAAAACACAAATTGTAAAAAAATCCATGTTTCCATATTAACAAATAGAACAAAAAAACATTAAACTGAAATTTAAAAAAAACTGTAAATGTGAATTTGGTAAATTGACAAATTTGAAAACAACAAATTGGAAAATCCATGTTTCAATATCATGAAATTGAAAAACTTTAAACTGACATTTTAAGAACTGAAAATGGGAAATTGCGAAATTAATAAATGTGTAAACAACAAAATGCAAAATCCATGTTTTCCATATTATCAAATTGAAAAAAAAACTAAAAACTGACATAAAAAACTGAAAATGGTAAATTGGAAAATTGGCATATGTATAAACAACAAAAAAATGAAAAAACAAAATCCAGTGGGGGATAGTAATCATATTGTACAGTAACCTATAAGACTAGCATAAGGATAATTGCATGACATGTAAAACACAAATTGTAAAAAAAATCCATGTTTCCATATTAACAAATAGAACAAAAAAAACTAAACTGAAATTTTAAAAAAAATGTAAATGTGAATTTGGTAAATTGACAAATGAGAAAACAATAAATTGGAAAATCCATGTTTCTATATCATGAAATTGAAAAACTTTAAACTGACATTTTAAGAACTGAAAATGGGAAATTGTGAAATTAATAAATGTGTAAACAACAAAATGAAAAATCCATGTTTTCCATATTATGAAATTGAAAACACTAAAAACCTGACATTAAAAAACTGAAAATGAGGAATTGGAAAATTGACATATGTGTAAACAACAAAATGAAAAAAAAAATCCGTTTGGGTAGTGATCATGTTGTACAGTAACCTGTAAGACTAGCTTAAGGATAGTTGCATGTACCTTATATGCTTTGGGTATGTGCATTAGCCTTTGGATTAGCTTAAGTTAGGTTTGGTAAAGTTAGGTTTAATGAGATTAGGTATGTGACCTTGTTGTTTACTCTTTTAGGAAAATGTAAAAAAGTAAAATCTAAAAATCAAAAAAAATCTTAAATTTAGAATGTAAAATCTAAAATCTTTAAATGAGGTTTCTAATGGTTATGACAACACGTTTATGATTTAGTCAATGTTGATGTGTGGTATCCAATTACTGCTGACTTTGCATATTCATCACCCATTGTCTTGATCAACACCTTGGGCTTTCAAATTACTGCAGCGTTAGTCGTAGCAATAGAACTGTGCGCTCCCCTGCCATGTCAGCAACATGACACCGGAAGGAACACCTGTGTAATATCCAATGACTGCTAACTTTGCATAATCATCACCCATTGTCTTAATGAACACGTAGGGTTTCAAATTACTGCAGCGTAGTCATAGCAACAGAACCGTGTGCTCTCTGCCATGTCTGTAATATGACACAGGAAATAACAAGACGTCTTACTGTACATTCATTTCCTCAGTTTTAACATCTTAAGAACAAGTATTATTCTCTTTCAACTACAAATGACTCGTTAGAACACATCCATCCACCAAGTTAGATCCCTTGACCTGCTCTCAAATGGCATGTGCCTCGTGTACTAGGGTGTGTGCATTAGCCCTAACCTAACGTTACGTACGAACTAAACAGCATATTAACCTGAAATCGAACCCCTAGTGAAAGGCTAACAGCTTAACCACTGCACCACTATGCCCTTGTTTCTAAGTTCAACTTGTTCTAGGCCACAGACCTGGAATTCGAGTTAAGACCACCAGTATAAGAGCTAAAAGTGCTTACCACTGCAACACAGCTGGTAACATTAGACAACTGGAAATGATTATATTTCTGTTAGCAATGCATTTTGTCATCAGCCTACTGTCTGAGCACTGACAGCAACACAGTTTAGTTTACAACAAGCGAGTGTGTGTGTGTGTATAGATTATTAGCCTCAAGTATTTAAAGCTTGTTGTGTGTAGCAACCATTTTGTCTCGGTAACCACTGAGCATTTTTGTGTTTTAACTATTATCTTTAACCAATCAATTAAAGATAGTCTACTCTTAATTCTTGATAAATCAGAGTTTGCGTACACCGTTTCTCATTTATTAACCCATACCTGCAACCTATACTCTCTCTATACTGCAGTTTGATCTGAAAACAAGTTTCAATGGTAAAAGACTTGTCAGTCAGCTACACTAATTCTTTCTCTACCTAGCTATGTTTCATCACACATGGTAAACATCTCACATGTTCGTATCCAATTATTAGTTTATAAAATCTCAGGTCAATGACCTTAATGTATTGGGTATTTTGGGTAAATTCCTTGGCCATGGAAAATGGTTAACCATCCTGAGTCCCATGACACCTCACTTATCCCTCTCTGATTATTAGTTAGCGAGATATTAAAAAAGTGTAGTTAAGCCCTTTTGATAAAAATAAATAATACATTCAAAAAAAGAATGTCACCTCAAGTCCAACGACCTCTCATACAAGTCCCTAGCCTTATTGGATCATGAGATATTAAAAAGCTAATGACCTATTAGTTTTGGATCTTTTGGTATTTAAAAAAAATAACTCATCTATAAATCTGTATTCAAAAGCCCGCCCTCTTACAAAAACCCTCCAAGTGCACATGTGTAAAAACAAAACAAACAAAAAACATGTTAATTCATAGTAGCGATCGGCTCTTTGCTTGCGTTTCATGTGGAACAACGTTTAATTTCATTATAGCATTAGGGACCAGTCCAAAGGGACCGGTCTAAAGGGATTAGTCAAAAAGGACCTTTCAACAATGACCTGTCCACAGGGACTCGTCCACAAGGATCCGTCAACAAGGACCCGTCAACAATGACCCGCCAATAATGACCCGTCAACAATGACCCGTCCACAGGGTCCCGTCCACAATGACCCATTCACAGGGGCCTGCGTGTGCGTGCAGGTGAACATACGATTACATCAGCAAATCATCTCATCTAGTTTCAAATTTAGCCACTACGGAGCGTGCAATACACAGGAAGTGCGTGGGAACATACGATTACGTCAGCTAAACATGAACTCACTTGTCTGTTGTATGACTATCAGTTTAGTAGTGGCATCATGCAGCGAAAGACGTTTACTTACACACAATCCACCAATATGGTAAGCGTTTTTTTCTTTTCATTATGGAAATCTCCTTATTAGAATAAAATGTTATAGTGGTTCTGGTCTCTTATAGCTAAACTGTAATAGATATGATTTTTTTGATTCTTTATAGGCTACTACAATAAATATTCACAATGCTATGGGGGTAGAACTATTGATTAGAGAGAAAAAAAGCTCACTGAATTACCAATGCATACTCTTTTCCGTATCATTAACATTCAAAAAGTGGACACAATGTATGGTGAACTTGTATTATGTGTTATTGAAAATTATCAGACATTCCTTTCTACACGTTTTAATGATATATGTCAGAAAAGTGTGCTCGAGGATCTAAATCGTGGTGGACATTCTCTATATCTAATTTATGAGGGTATAAAAAAAATGTATTGTACATTCTGACTTTGAAGTTAAGTTAGGTTAGGTTAGGTTAGGTAAGGTAACGTGGGATCTGGTTAGGTTAGGTAAGGTTAGGTTAGGTTAGGTTAGGTGAAGTTGGGTTAGGCAGAATGGCAGCGGTATGAATCAAAAGCCAGCTCCTGTCAGTTTTGCCTCACAAGGTTGAGTGTACCCCATTCCAACCCTCAGCCTAGAATTTAAAATCTTGACAGAGCCAGGACTCGAACCCGAGCCTCCACAGTAACAGCCAAGAATGCTAACCACTACACCAAAAAGTGGACAATATAAGACTGGTCTTGATTGTACATAATCAATGCAAGATTACCTAATAATAATAATAATAATAATAAATAATAATAATAATAATAATAATAAATATTCCATTTAGCAACTGCATAGCCGACCTCTCCCTGCATTCTTTTACATGCCAACATCGTATGACATGCGTGTCTTAATTTTTGCCGCCTTTCAAAAATCACTTACCACGACCAAGAGCAAACCTGCAAGCTTGGGATTGGTAGTCCGACACAATAACCACTCACCCACCGTGGCAAGCTATCAATCAATAATTACCTAATAAAATTAATATTAATAATAATAATAATAAAAACAATAAATATTCCATTTAGCGACTACACGGGCGACCTCCCCCTGTGACATTATTCACGGTCTCAGAGTGTGGCAGCCATCTTGCCCATTAGCCCCTGTGCCAGCTCTGACTAACCCCTCCATAAGAATAACATAGAGCTGGTTGCGCGCGGCCGCCATCTTGCCCATTAGCCCCTGTGCCAGCTTCGGCTTATATTCCCTACTAAAGTAGTAGATTTTAACGCTCTAAAATCTTTTAATCATTCTTCTTTCTTGAGGATGACAGAAAATTGGTCAAAGTAATTTACTGAATAGAGTTACTTTAATAAAATGACACGCTGTCTCAATTCAAATTTGCCATAGAAAATCGTTAACTTTACAGTCAAATCGTGACTACAAAAATATGCAAATTACTGAAAGAATATCTAATATCAGTCTCAACTGATCCAAAATTATATAAATATGCCAATGACATAATAATGTCTCAATAAATCGTAGAAAAAGGCATAAATCAGCAAAGTGTACAGAGTACAGAAATATCAAGCAAGAATATGGGACAAAATATATGGGACAGAAAATATGGGAAAAATGGTTGCTCAGATATCGCTAAATGGCTCAAATAAATCAAGAAACGTTCACGACTACCTTATCTGTTGATTGAAGTTCTAGAGGAAAATTTCCAAAGAAGACTGCTGTTGGTTCCATTTCACCACCGTACAGATGTGCTCCGACCTCGAACCTGGAACCTGCGCCCTCGGAGAATAGAACTGCTTCCTCCTCCTGAAATCGCACTGCTCCGTGTAGACGATAGACATCCTTCTGGCAAAACTCTTCTGTGTGAGACGGGTCCACCCTGGCCTCTCTTGAAAGTTCCCTGAAGTTCTGGTAGAAATTCGCCATGAAGTTTATTGCAATTATTTCCGCAGAAATGTTCATAATTGTGGAGTATGAAGATATTTCCACTGCCATTTGATGTAATTCAGCGATGGATTACGATGCATGAGTGTAGTTGGATGTTCACTACATGCTCGCTTTTGTAGAATGACGATTAACGAAGCTCCATGCTGCTATTTCACTCCATTGATATATGTCCCAATTGCATTAAAGTTTTAGTTTTCCATCTCCACTTCCGTTATAATAATAGTCGAAAGTACTGCCAGATTATATAGTTCCATTGTAGAATGTAGCGTTGTATCACCAAATGTAATCTTCAGTATCACGGTTGCAATACATGTGTCAGCCGTAGCGTAGAATGTGGTATTATAAAAGTGCTTCTCAGGTGTCGAGAAAATCACTTTTGTCTGCAGTCTTAAAATGCGAATATCTTCCAAAGTATAATAGTGAAAATGTTCAACTTTCGTACACGCCTCAATATTGTAATGCACAATTGAATTAGCATAAATGCAGTAGCTTACTTTTGATAGATAATCTTGTAGACTCGTTTATGTGTGCGCTCCAACTTCGCCTAGTTTTAGTAACCGTAAAATTGCACTGCCGCACACTCAGTGCTTGTTCGATGCTGTGGGCTCTGCCACACGTGCTAATGACGACTTGCTTCACTGAATAATATATACTTGTTCTATCGGAATTAAGAACTCGCAGTCTGACAATATGAGGCATGAGAACTGAGACATGAGCCATGAGAGCTTCCTCTCTGCTGTGCAAGGCCTTTTATCAACTTCTTAAGGGGCGTATCCATCCCTACCATAGCTTGTTCCTCCGTCATTGCTAGAAGTTCTAACTTTGGCTATACTTGACGGATTTTCAAATTTCAAAAACTCATAATTAATTTCTTCAAAATTCCAAATCAATGCCATAACTGAAAATATATTTCCACATGTCTGCATGCCAAAAGTAATTAAAAATGGTAGTTTCAGTAATCTCCGTCTCCCTCCAAACTATCATTCATTGGTTCGAGCCTCTCCTCCAATAGCGTAACTTCTTCCTCAGCACAATTCCTTGCTTCCCTGCGACTGCGTCGTAAATCTCAGATCCTTCTCGAACAAAATCATGACGTCACCAAGAATCTCAGCTCATCCAGCCTACTTGCATGAAGTCTGCGTCATCCGTGCCTACGTCATGAATATACACGTCACAACTATGACAGCCATAACTTTATTCACATATGCCAATACAGCCACCGTGGTCTCAGTATAATTCAATTTACGGGGGCATTCTCCCTTCACCACGTTTTAAAAACAGTTGCAAATTGTTTTTAAACTCTGTTATAAATATCTGAATTTACTTGAACACGAAATTGAATTATTATTGGCTTACTCTTGGATAATATTTCTTCAAGTTTCCAGCATTGAACTTGCCATATACGACATCATTCTCATCATCATAGAGTTCATAACAGTTGTTTCCATAAGCATTCGTAATTCTGAACGGACCCATAAACACTATTCCAAACTTGGGATAGATTTTCTTACTCACATCAGCCTTGACAGGTCTGCGTAGTAATACCAGATTTCCAATTTCTAAGGGAGCACCAAAACGTTTTCCAGCTACTCTTTTCAGTCGTTTTTGTGCTGCTCTCTGGAGTTGTTCTTTCGCTCTGTCAATTCTCTGCTGCCTTCCTAGGTCGGGATCTCTAGGAACGTGGTTGAAAAGATTGTCCCACGGCCTTTCTGGGTGTCTTCCTAGATGAAGTCTCATTGGCACCTCTCCTGTGCTCTCCTGCACTGTAGAATTTAGACACTCCTCAATAAGGGGTACAAATCTCTCCCAACTAGTATGATCTTTCGGACAGAAAATTCGACAAAATTTCGAAAATTCAGCCATGTATCTTTCTGAAGAATTCGATTCCGGACAGCGCACGCTTGAAAATATGTGCTTAATACCGAGCCTTTCCATATCTGCAGTAAATTCTAAGGATGTAAACTGAGCTCCATGATCCGATAGTAGATACTCTGGTTTACCAGCCTTTGGAAATACAGCATGTTTCAGTCTGCTTACAACGTTCCTCGTGTTAGCTTTTTGCTTGGACTCATTGTTACAAATTTCGAGAAGACATCCACGGTAACCAACAGGTACTGATTACCCTGGTATCCCTTCGGACAGGGGCCAAATATGTCCGTCGCCATGAGTTCATTCGGTTTAGAGGGAATCATAGCCTTAGGTTTTCCTTTTAATAGAGCGGAAGCATACTTTGCTCTTTGACATTTATCACAAGAACGAATGACATTAGCAATGCTAGAACGCATGTTAGTCCAAATAAACTCCTCTTTAAGAGTATCAAGAGTTTTATCCAGACCGGCATGTCCAGTTGCGTGATGAGCTACCCACACTAAATTGACTACAAGTTTAGGTGGCACGACTATTCGGAGCTTTGTATGCGCAGAGTCAGCATACTTACATACGACGTCTCCACTCAAGACAAAGTGTCGTGAATCTCTCTGTGTAGCTGCATAGTCAACATCAGTATTGTCCATGTAACCCTTAAGGAACCTGTACATTTTCCTGATTGGAGCGTGTCTCTTCTGTGACACACCGATTCGGGCTAACCTCCTAACGGTCTCTTGATCTTGCTGCTCCAATTGTACATGGTGTATCTGCACATTTTTGATAGGGTTACGTGATAAATCATCAGCCAGTAAGTTGTCTTTCCCAGGCTGATGGACAATAGTGGCGTTAAACTGTTGGGTGAACAAAGCCCAACGTGTCAATCTATCACTAGACATGTCAGTTTGCAGCATAAACTGAAGTGCTTTGTGATCTGTAATAATGATAACCTTGTGTCCCAGCAGCATTTTCTTCCACGCTTGCAAAGCTGTTACAAAAGCTAACGCTTCTAGTTCTGTCGTAAAGTAGCTTTCCTCGTGTTTCTTTAATTTACGACTAGTGAACGCAATGTAGTGCTTGTTGCCTGCCTCGTCTTTTTGGTATAAGACTGCACTAATGCCTATTCTTGATGCATCAGACTCAATATAGAACACCTTCTCAAAGTCTGGGTACTCCAGTTTAACGTTGTTTCTGAGCATCTCCTTTGCTTTCTCAAAAGCCTCGTCTGCTGCGGTACTCCATTTCCATCTATTATTCTTCTTGAGTAAGTCATACAGAGGAGCCATAATTTCAGAGTATCTCGGACAGTGGCTGCTGATGAATTGGCATACGCCTACAAATTCTCTGACTTGTTTCACCTTAGTTGGCTTTGGGAACCTTGTGATCGCATCTACTTTCTGCATGTTCGGATGATATCCATCCTTATCAATAGTATGCCCCAAGTAGTTGATCTCCTTCTTCAAGAATTGACATTTTCCAAAATTGACCTTAATAGTGGCCTTTCTTAAATTTTCAAACAACTTTCTCAAATGCACTAAATGTTCTGCGGCGTTGGGTGAAGATACAATTAAATCGTCAATGTAGCAGATTACATTTTCCTTTACTTCGTCAGTGAACTTGCTATCAAGAGCTCGAATAAGTGCTGGTCCACTGTTGACCATTCCAAAAGGCATTCTCTGGAAGACCCATGACGTCTGGTCAAATAAGAATCCAGTGTACTGCATACTTTCTTCTTCCAGTTGAACTTGGTAAAACGAAGATGTCAAGTCAAGAACACTGAAACATGCTCTCCCTTTGAACTTTCTAAGCAGATCTCTAATCTTAGGTGGTCGGTCATTTTCTGGAAGAATCTTTAAGTTGATGGTCCGAGCATCGAGACAGAGACGTATCTGACCATTACTTTTCTTGACTACAGTGATGGGGTTTATGTAAGACGACGCCTGTTTTTTTATAATCCCGTCTACCTCCATTTTTCTGATCAACCCTCGTACTTCTTAATAGTATTTCTCAGGTATGGGGTATATTTTCTTTTGGTAAGGGGTTTCATCGGTCAGCCTTATCTCATATTTATAGTCTTTAATCAATCCAGGCTTTTCATCAAATATATCTTGGAATTCCTTTATCAAATCCTCAAATTCCCCCTGAATTTCTTCAAATCCTTCAGTTTTTCTACTGGGTATTTCTGTTAGATTCTCCACTTCATTGATAATGGTATTTAAAGTCTCTTCCCTAAAGTCTATCTCCAGACTGTTTTTCCCGTCCTGTTCTTCGATCTCTTCTGTGATCATGTACCCATCATTAAAGCTAATAATCCTATTCTTCATATCAATAATGGCTCCAACTTTCGATATAAAATCGATTCCTAGCACAATGTCGAAATGGATCTTGTTCACCACAATAAAGATCTGTTCATAATTCCTTCCATTAATTTCAAAGTTCAACAACACTTGGATCTTGCATTTCACTGCCTTGTCTTGGAAAATTCCTCTCACTTTGACGGTAGAAGCAGGTAAAACTGTCATGTTTTCTCCCTTTAATAGACTTTGATAGCATTCATCAGAAATGATAGAAATAATTGCGCCGGTATCCATAAGAGCTTTGTACTGTTGGCCATCTATCAGTACAGAAATAATAGGTAAGGCACATGGTCTTTCCTCTTTGACGATTCCCCTCTCTTCTAATAAATCCTCATCAGTTACTTCGTAAATTTCATTGATGGTAATTATGTGTGGTGTGGCAATGTATTCATTGTTTCTCACTTTCGTTGAGAAATCGGCGTTTTTTTTTTGTGTTACCAATTTCAAAGTTCCCCTGCTGGCTTGTAGAAGGACCAGGATCGATCACTAAATCCTGTCTTTTCTTCTGGTTTTCAGCTTCCTTCTCTCGTAATTCCTTCAAATACTGCTGACTTTCTTTCTCTCTCTCTTGATACTTGTCCGGTGTCATAACCTGACCTTGAGAATTTTGATTCCGATTCTGGTACTGGTTATTTCTGTTGTAGTTCCTATTGTACCCATTGTTATTATAATATCTACCTCTTCCGTTATTATAGTTCTCTCTATTGTTATTCCAGCCTCGTCTTTGCTGATATGGACGGTAACCTTGTGATCCGTTGTTGCGAAAATAATTGTTCCTGTGAGGACCTACATTTTCAGTTTTCTCTTCAGCAGGCGTATCAGTTTGCTGAACTTGATCCATGTAGACTGTATTAATGTCTTTGAATTCGTGCCTCTGACCTTTTTGAACCAAATTTGGCATTGGACTCGTGTAGTCAAGCCTTCTCAATAGTTCGTCCATACTAGTCAAATCCCTGATATTTGACGATATAATAAGCCTTCTTACCTCCACAGGTAACATACGTGAAATAGCATCTATCAACTGTTCTGTCGACAATGGGGGTTGTAAAAATCTCAAGCGCGATAACTGGCTCGTGAAGAAATCAGCGTACCGTGTTGGAAGAGTACCCGAATACTTCCTCGAGTATACCTCAGCTCTTAATGAATTTTGTGCTTCTATTGACCAGAATCGTTTTATCAGTGCCTCTGCAAATTCATCGAAATTACTAAAAGTGTACCGAAATGCTCTGAACCACTCAAGGGGTCCTCCAGCTAGAAATCTTTCTACGATTCTCATCTCTCTTTCTCTAGGAATATGGGCTTCAATAAAATAGTCTTTCAGGTTTCTGATATATTCTATCGGTGTTAGACTATCTGTATTACTAAATTTCTGAGGCTTGTCCTCAAAGTTTCGGATGACTGTCACATTTCTTGGATATGAATCCATGTAATTCTTCCCACTATCACGATATTTCCATTCAGGTTCACTATTCCTATCCTCTTCTTCTTCCCGGAATCTGAATATACGTTCCTCAGGACTAATATCTCTCTCTTCAGTAGCGAGGTTACATCTTCTCACGTAATTCCTATTATCTTCACAAGTCAATCCTTCTGGATCCTTATCTGTGATTTCCGTGATGAATTTCCTAATCAACTCTTCTTTATACGTTTCCAACATGCTAGCTTCTCCTAGTTTCAAATTCTGAAGTTTGCTCGTAGTTTCATGGACATCAGAGACAACCTTATGAATTTGTTCCTCTAACGCGGTTTTTAATGCTTGCACGTCCTGGCTTATTTGAGTTCTATCCTCTACCTGCTTTTCGGATAGCGAATCCATTCTTATATTCAAGTCCTTTCTAATTTGAACTACCTCATTATTTATATCTACCTGTGTACTGGCAAGTTTTCGTTCAATTCGCTCCTGAATCTGATTGACATGTTCCCCACTTGACCTGTTCCATTCATCTTTCCAAACCGTTACATTTGCAGTTAACATTTCAGCAATATCTACTTCAATGTCTTCCTTAAGTAAACGATTATGATCTAAGACTTGGATCCTCATGACCTCTACATCATGTTTTAATCCAGCTAGTGAAGCTGTTGTCCTAACACACTCGTCAACCAATCTAGTTGTTAAAGCACTAATGTTACGAGTACAAAGCGTTTTTGAAGTTTCAATTTCTTCTCTAACCTTATTAACATCAGTTTGAACTTTGGCAATGTCTACAAAAACTGTATTAACTACTATTTGCATCTTATTGATATCGCTTTGCATATCATTAACATCAGAATGAATATTATTTATGTCTACTCGAACGTTTGACACATCGGTTCGAACATTTCTAATCTCTCTTTGAACTTCTTCTACCTTGTCTTGTACAGTAGCAACATCATTCCTAACAACGATTACTTCTGCTCTAGCACATGAAATATCACCCCGGACATTAGCAACATCAAGATTCAACATATTAAGGTCCTTATGTACATTGGAAACATCTTTATGGACATTGGATAAATCTACTTTAACATCCGAGTCATCCTTGTGAATGTCAGTCACGGCATTCTGGATTCCCTGGGTACTGGTCTGTAAACGCGACACATTATTTTCCAAGTTTGCAGAACTGGTCTGAAGAACTTTCAAACTTTCATCCAGCCTAATAGACAAATTACTAACATTCTCCTCCATCATCTGCTTCATTCGACTAGCATTCCTAGCTTCCATCTCCTCCAACATCTTTCTCATACTCTCATCTGCCATCTCAATAATATTTCAATAATAGACTGCTTTAGGGACATACATCAAATAGAGCAAGATAACAACATCTGAGCAACGCCTTTCACCATATATAAAGTTTGAGCAATTTTCTGTCTTAAATCTAACTTATAAATAGCTTATCACTAACTTCATAAACACCCTATGTTGAAATAAACTCAAGCACATGTTCAAATTTCTTTGGTTCATTTTAAATATCCTAACACAAATAATTTACATTTACAATCCATATAGTTTAATTTTATCTTTAATATGACTAAACATGTCATAAGCCGGTCAAATAAAATAAGACTCCAGATCATAGGCGATTTTTTAAAGTTTCCAGCCTATTTAACCTCTCTCAGGTTGTATAAGATCTGATCTTTTCTGAGTGTAATTTTCCTAATACAACACAACATTTAATCCCTATATAATCACACTCTCAAATTCTACAATTGGCCAAGACATCTAACAAAGAATCAACCTCTTTATTTGAGTCTTCACAATCCCATTGACATCGATAACTTGGTAATCCAATGTTATTCGAACACTCCACACGTTGATTGCACCAATCCAACTGGCGTTCAACCTGGTAATCCAGTTTTGCAGAGCCCCACGAAATTGCGGCGCCAATCCTACTGTCCCCGATAATCCGGATAGTAGGCTGTCAGATATCCGCCCCCTCAATCGGATTGCCAATAATCAATCGCACCGGCACAGCTACATCAATGAAAATGGCACTGACAGATACTACCGAGATTAGAGCACAGTAGTTAACAAGAAATTATTGTGGAACACACCAAAAATACGGGGGTTCATACTTACCTTTTACTTACCTATTCAATTTAATCTCGGGTCTGGGTTTTCAACTGGATCACTTAATAGTATGCCCTCACAATAACCTCCACCACGATATTTAAAATGAACCAAGTCGGAAACAAGAAAATTTAAACTGCACAATAATTTATTTCACATAAAGAAAAATATAACAAAATTTAACAACAAAATATACGTGGCAATCAGAAGCCATTGTCAATGCAATCATGTCCTCCTGTAGGACTTGTAGACTTCACATACAAAATTTCAGCTTTCTCTAGCTCAAAAGAACGTAATAATAACAACAATGCACTTTGGAATGGATAAGGGAGCTGGGACGAGACATAAAGCATTTGTTTCCTTGTTCATGAACTTCACATTTTATTTATAACCGCAAGGCTGCTATGTAGATGACCTTGGCCTCTACCATTCAGTTATCTGGCCACCTGTAATACACCCTGCACCGTGTCGCATGCTTGCTTCGTCAAATGGGCGCACCTGTCCAAACAATGTTAGCATATGCTAGTTACCTCAGAGCCTAGCTCCTTTTCAAAACACTTTAAATGTTCACATCTCAACTCAAATATTATCACGCAAATCTTTTAAATGCTCCGTTCAAATATCAATGGATTACTCTAATAATCCCAAATCTTGTTTAATTGTATAATCCAATTGTTGAACTAGCGTTGTTTAGAGTATAATAACGAAAACGCTTAATGTTTATAACAAAATGTTCATTAATTATTTATAACATCTTAAATTGTTTATAACATTGTCAAACGACAATTGAAAAATTTATACACGCCTCTATTAATCCCGTTCGTTTCAAATTATTATTAAAGATATTTACATAGTTATTTACATTATTTATATTATTTATATTAGAAATACATTAAACCACACGTTTATCCGGTTGATAATTACTTAAATCGTGGTGATATAATCGACCAATGAAGGTTAGTTATATTTAAATTTTAGATTCAGGTTTAATAAGATTTAATAATTATTATTTGTGACGGTAACCTCCATTCAAAATCGTTTTCTCAAATTATTTAAACACTCTTGTTAATTTTAACAGTAACTTCACATGAATAATTTTCAATGGACCTGAACAATACACCCAGCGGAAAAATACCTCGCTCAAAACGCACAAAATTGCACCAAAATTGGCCCATAATTCATCATATATCTCATTATATATGGCATCAAAATCTTCCACAATACACACAAAAAACCTCCACTTATAAATTCATCATCTTCATCAATATTACTGTGGGAACCTCCTTCACTTATTAAAGGGCATTATTCATCAGCGACTTTAACACGTCCACTGAACTAACGATTATACATCCATAGTTCCTCTTTAAAAATTCTTATATTCATCAATTGTATCGAAAACTGTTATTATATTTAACCTTCGTGGGTTTCATTCTTGAAGCGATATGAAGTAAAAAATTTGCCAGTCACAAATAAATTTAATAGCAAATACGATTAGACACGCCTCCCTGGTCTATCAAAATTGAGATTAATATCATCAAAGTATCGCAGTATAAAAATACTATCTTCAATCAAAGTTCATCTAAACTGCATAAATAGTCGAATAGAATACAATTAGACTGTGGACTGCAAATATTATTGTTCCAATCTACAATTGAGAAAAACTCCTATCAAATGTTCATTACTATAGTGTACTCAATAAATCGTACTCAAAGTTCATATTTCATAAAATTGTCTATAATGCAATGGTATTTCAGAATTGACGATAAATGTCTATGTTGCAATCATGTTCATAAAACGACTAGTATTTCTAAGATCGTCGATAAAGTAGTAGATTTTAACGCTCTAAAATCTTTTAATCACTCTTCTTTCTTGAGGATGACAGAAAATTGGTCAAAGTAATTTACTGAATAGAATTACTTTAATAAAATGACACGCTGTCTGAATTCAAATTTGCCATAGAAAATCGTTAACTTTACAGTCAAATCGTGACTACAAAAATATGCAAATTACTGAAAGAATATATATAATATCAGTCTCAACTGATCCAAAATTATATAAACATGCCAATGACATAATAATGTCTCAATAAATCGTAGAAAAAGGCATAAATCAGCAAAGTGTACAGAGTACAGAAATATCAAGCAAGAATATGGGGAAAAATATATGGGACAGAAAATATGGGAAAAATGGTTGCTCAGATATCGCTAAATGGCTCAAATAAATCAAGAAACGTTCACGACTACCTTATCTGTTGATTGAAGTTCTAGAGGAAAATTTCCAAAGAAGACTGCTGTTGGTTCCATTTCACCACCGTACAGATGTGCTCCGACCTCGAACCTGGAACCTGCGCCCTCGGAGAATAGAACTGCTTCCTCCTCCTGAAATCGCACTGCTCCGTGTAGACGATAGACATCCTTCTGGCAAAACTCTTCTGTGTGAGCCGGGTCCACCCTGGCCTCTCTTGAAAGTTCCCTGAAGTTCTGGTAGAAATTCGCCATGAAGTTTATTGCAATTATTTCCGCAGAAATGTTCATAATTGTGGAGTATGAAGATATTTCCACTGCCATTTGATGTAATTCAGCGATGGATTACGATGCATGAGTGTAGTTGGATGTTCACTACATGCTCGCTTTTGTAGAATGACGATTAACGAAGCTCCATGCTGCTATTTCACTCCATTGATATATGTCCCAATTGCATTAAAGTTTTAGTTTTCCATCTCCACTTCCGTTATAATAATAGTCGAAAGTACTGCCAGATTATATAGTTCCATTGTAGAATGTAGCGTTGTATCACCAAATGTAATCTTCAGTATCACGGTTGCAATACATGTGTCAGCCGTAGCGTAGAATGTGGTATTATAAAAGTGCTCCTCAGGTGTCGAGAAAATCACTTTTGTCTGCAGTCTTAAAATGCGAATATCTTCCAAAGTATAATAGTGAAAA
The DNA here is from genome assembly GCA_946902985.2 of Meconema thalassinum. Classification (NCBI taxonomy): domain Eukaryota; kingdom Metazoa; phylum Arthropoda; class Insecta; order Orthoptera; family Tettigoniidae; genus Meconema; species Meconema thalassinum. The sequence continues at coordinate 693,852,668 of OX336391.1, forward strand.
TGTTCAACTTTCGTACACGCCTCAATATTGTAATGCACAATTGAATTAGCATAAATGCAGTAGCTTACTTTTGATAGATAATCTTGTAGACTCGTTTATGTGTGCGCTCCAACTTCGCCTAGTTTTAGTAACCGTAAAATTGCACTGCCGCACACTCAGTGCTTGTTCGATGCTGTGGGCTCTGCCACACGTGCTAATGACGACTTGCTTCACTGAATAATATATACTTGAGGGGTCTAGATGCAAAACCGGCTATCTCCACTTTTTTGTGAAAATGAGCTATGGTTGGAGTACCATTCTCCGAGACGTTTGTGATCTGTTTATAAACTTGTTTGGTTGCAAATCAGGCTATATCCCCTTCAAAAATAGGGTGAAAAATAGGGGTTAGTTGCAAACCCGGCAATCTCCGTACGGCGTTGAGGTGCAGAACCGGCTATCTCCATGGCTCAAAATGACTCAACAAAACCACGCTTTCCTGTGGCATTATGATGACATGTTTGTGACATTAGCGCTCCTACGGCCATAAGCGTCAACAGATAGCAGTTAAGTACAGTCGAGTTGGCAGTCTAGAGTAAGGTGTGTGTATTTTTGTTGTTATGAGCTAGGAAGCAACGTGTGAAGTTTGTTGGGACAGTAACGACCTGATTGTAATTACTGTGTCTAATAATAACAGAAAAAGGTCATGGAGATCAATGCCGAACCCGTTTCACCAACCAAGGCAAGAAAGAGGCAAAGGCAACAGGAGAAATGGAAGAGGAATATCGCAAAGCAAAAGAGGTTAGTGTCTTTTATAGCATACTTTGATTTACGGTGTGCATAGTGTCACCGTTGTTTGAAACTATTTTCGGTAGACTTAAAATATGACACCAAAGTAAGAAATGGAATCTGTAAAAGATGGTTTGTGTCTGTCCATAGGTATGGTGCCACATTCCCGCCCTCCATTCCTGAGTGCGGACATTCGACCCATGATTATCGCTGCTCGACCCTAACAATAGGCGAGATCACCGATTTTCATAAGCTGTTCTATGCTACACAGGATAAACAGATGCAAGATGCATTCCTAGCACGGTACTGCAGAAGTACCGTCTGCAAGCGTAGGCGCGCCAAAAATGAAACCCGTGCTCCAAAAGTGTCAACAATACAGTGTTATGTTAGGAATGGACGAAATGAACACGTGCCTGTCTGTCAAGCAGCATTCTTAAAAATACTACACGTTAAAAAACACAGACTGCAGTTTGTCACTAAAAATAGTACAGCAACAGGGAATTCACCAAAAGAAAGAAGAGGAGGAGATCACACCAGCCACAGGTATCGCAACAAGAGGGAATCGGTGGTAAGCTTTATAAGGAAATTTACGTGTGTAGGTGCACATTATACGAGATCGGCAACAAATGTCAGACGATACTTACCATCCGATTTGAATATCAGAAGGATGTGGCGGATGTATAACAGCGAAACACAACAAACAACTTTAAAAGTCAAGGAATCGTTCTTCCGGGGTGTGTTCAATAGGTCTTTCAATCTGGGCTTCGGAACCCCTCTTACTGATGTATGTTCCACCTGCTTGAGTTTAGATGAAAAAATTAAAAGTGAGGTAGATTCAGACAAGAAAAGTGAACTTTGTATTGAAAAACGCGTTCATAGTTTACGAGCAAAGGCGTTTTATTCATTACTTCGAGAGAGGACGAATACTCTCCTCATCTTGAGCTTTGACTGTCAGCAAAATCAGGTTTTGCCTAAGTTACCTGATCAGTCCGCTTACTACAGCCGGCAATTGTATATTTACAACCTGTGCTTTGTACAAGGTTCTTCTAGGGAAAAGGAGACAGTGGATAAGACTTTTATGTACACATGGACAGAAAACGAGTATCACAAGGGCTCCAGTGAGATCGCCTCTGCCGTCTATCACAGACTCACCAATAGGACTTCTCTGGCATAGAAACACTGCGATTAGTATGTGACGGGTGCGGGGGGCAGAATAAGAATCGCATCATCATCGCAGCGTGTGCTACATAGTTTCTGAATGCACCCCGTACACTGACGTCCATCGAAGTGATATACCCAGTAACAGGACATTCCTTTTTGCCTAGTGATCGAGTGTTTGGCAGAATCGAGCAGGTATTAAGAAAAAGGGAAACTGTCACAAATCCGACTGAGTATAAAAACATTTTTGAAAGATTTGGGACCGTTATTGAAATGGGAAATGACAGCCTAGTCTCTGACTGGAAGACAGAAGCAAATAAGGTGTTCAAAATCACTGGCTCGTGGCACTTCAAATTTAAAAGCGTTTCATTCTAACAAGGTCCAATTCACATCCCATGAATAACGTGTTAGTCCGTGGAGAGCCTTATTACAGGACTGATGTATGCGTGGCAAAAAGTGTTTGTAAGCCAGGCAAGAATGTGGGAATGATTAATCCAGCCGTAATCAGGAAGGGTGTTGAAGTTAACCCTTTGAAATTACGGGACGTTACTAAATTGCTTGCTAAACACTACGGTGACCAATGGAAAAATCCTCAAAGACCAACGATTTTTCGCCGACTTGATCGAGATCAAGCAAGATGAAGCAAACCATGATGAAGGAACCGAGGGACTTATTGAAGAATATGGCTTGGAGGAAACTGAGCATCTCATTGTTTAAACACCTTTGTTGTGGAAAATTGTACTATATCATAATTCCATGGAATAGACCGAAAATACTTTTCTCTCCAGTGTTAATATTCTTATTTCACCCTTTTCAATCCCAATTCCAGATATTCTGGCAAAACAATCGATGCTATACTTGTATTTTCAATGGGTGAGATGCAAAACCGGCAATCTCCAATTTTTATTGCCCCCCTATTAATATGTTATCATATATTCTAGTTCGTTCATGCACTTAATGTCATTTATAAATCAAACAATACATTATAGAGCAATAACCATAATATTATATCACTTAGTTACTGAGGTATAAGAAATTCGTCTGTCCTGTAAAATTAGAGTCAGTGGAGATAGCCGGTTTTGCATCCAGACCCCTCACTTGTTCTATCGGAATTAAGAACTCGAAGTCTGACAATATGAGACATGAGAACTGAGACATGAGCCATGAGAGCTTCCTCTCTGCTGTGCAAGGCCTTTTATCAACTTCTTAAGGGGCGTATCCATCCCTACCATAGCTTGTTCCTCCGTCATTGCTAGAAGTTCTAACTTTGGCTATACTTGACGGATTTTCAAATTTCAAAAACTCATAATTAATTTCTTCAAAATTCCAAATCAATGCCATAACTGAAAATATATTTCCACAAGTCTGCATGCCAAAAGTAATTAAAAATGGTAGTTTCAGTAATCTCCGTCTCCCTCCAAACTATCATTCATTGGTTCGAGCCTCTCCTCCAATAGCGTAACTTCTTCCTCAGCACAATTCCTTGCTTCCCTGCGACTGCGTCGTAAATCTCAGATCCTTCTCGAACAAAATCATGACGTCACCAAGAATCTCAGCTCATCCAGCCTACTTGCATGAAGTCTGCGTCATCCGTGCCTACGTCATGAATATACACGTCACAACTATGACAGCCATAACTTTATTCACATATGCCAATACAGCCACCGTGGTCTCAGTATAATTCAATTTACGGGGGCAGTACCATCCAGGCAATTGCCCGAAGGCGAAGTGGGAAACCACGGAAAACCACTTCGAGGATGGCTGAGGGGGAATCGAACCCCCTCTATTCATTTGGGCCACCCGAGGCTGAGTAGACCCCGTTCCAGTCCTCATACCACTTCTGAAAATATGTATGAAAATGTTTTATATAGGTCCGGGCAACGCAACACTGAACTTCGCCAAGGTAGAGCGACGAGTCTGTTGTATTTCAGCATCATAATGGATTTTGTCCAACTAAGTTTTCTTTGGCGCCAGTATTCCTTCATTCTCTTATTCACAGCTGTTCAATGTTGTTTCTTGTTGGTCGCTGTTTCTGGCGCTAGGAACCCCTCAAATGTGTGTACCTTATTTCTGAAAGTGGTTCTGTTGCGGATGTTGATTTCTTGTAGATCCTTCTTGGTGTTAGCAAACCATTTTTCGTAAGAGTTACCTTTTCTATTCGGCTTGTTGAAGCGTTTAAAAATGTTTTTAAGCCGCGTTTACACCAAATGTTGCCAACTTTCGTTGACAACATGTTGACAACGAAAGTTGGCAATAAATGCTAGCAACATTGTTGGCGAATATCGAGAATGGTAAGATTTGTTGACAACAATTTAGCTCATTTTTGGCGCGTTTCGCCAGTTGCATTCTGTATTCCGAGATTTCAACACAAGAGGAACTTGCGGCGATAGCAACAGCGTGCGTCATCATAGGTATACAGAGAATTGGTGGTTTTCATTTCCCAGGAAATGTCATTCCAGGCATAGTTCTTCAGGTTGTTTTTTATTAGTCTGGGTCCCTCGGGTTCCAGAGAAGTGGTTGCTCACGATAGAGCTCGATCAAATTTAGGACATTATCCCGCGACCAATCAAAATCACTTAATAGGTTGTCCATATTGACTTGCACTTCGACAGTTCGACACCACAAACAGAAGTCCAGTATTACCCTGTCACGAAATGTTTGCCGGCGGTCGATATGGGAACTAATTGTTCACTTGTGTCACTCGTCAGCCTGATTCGTTCACAGGTACAGTTGCGCGAGTAGGATATGACTCAGCTCAAGTAGCCTCTGTCATCGTTTAACTGTCCGTAGTGACATGAGCTCCTATGACGCGCAATGCTGCTTGGCTTATGTGTAAAATACACTCTGTCATCGCTGTGTTCCCCGCTTCGTCCCGCGGGGCGGCTGCTACAATAAACAACAAACACTGGCGCAGCCACACTCAGCGGCAATCAAATGTTAAATTAGTAATGCCACGGCGGCCAACCACGTGCGCTGGACAGTTGAAGGGGAATTGTTGCCAACATTGTTGCGGGTAGGGCCTCCATGGCTAAGGCGGCAGCACGCCGGCCTCTCACCGCTGGGTCCGTGGTTCAAATCCTGGTCACTCCAAGTGAGATTTGTGCTCGACAAAGCGGAGGCAGATAGGTTTTTCTCCGGGTACTCTGGTTTTCCCTGTCACCATTTCATTCCAGCAACACTCTCCACTATCATTTCATTTCATCTGTCATTCATTTAATCATTGCCCCAGAGGAGTGCGACAGGCTTCGGCAGCTGGCACAGTTCATATCCTCGCCGCTAGATGGGGGCTTCATTCATTCCATTCCCTGACCCGGTCGGTTAACTGGAAACAGGCTGCGGATTATCATTGTTGCGGGTCACTTCAAGTCCCGTCAACATTGCTGCCAACAAATGTTAACAACACTCTTTGATCTTTACCGACTGCTGGTGGGTAATGTTGCCAACACTTTTTTGGTGTTGACGGCATTGTTGGCAGCAATGTTGACAGAAAATGTTAGTACGATGTTTGTAAATGTTGTCAACATTTGTTGTCAACACTGTTGTCAACTCCGGTGTAAACACGGCTTTAGTAAGTCTGTCGTTAGACATTCTTGAAGCATCTCAAAGAATTTAACCCTTCGTTTTCGTGTGGTATCTGAGAATCTGCTACATGCTTTATATACTTCTTCGTTACTGCGTAACCGGTATGTGTCAGCACATTTTTTGGTACGAGAATTTTTCTTAAAACCTTTCGTTCCTTTTTTTTTTTTCTTCAATTAGTTTTTTAGTCGTTAGTTGTCCAACTCTGGTTGAATTACTGTTTATTAGTATTATTCTGAATTTATTCTTCTCTTCATTTGTTTGTTTATTCGCTTACGTATTCGTGTTTGAAGAACTCCACAATGTTGCGTATTAGTCATTGCAAGTGATGGAACATTTTAGATCCAAGTTTAGGATGTTTTTGACAGATGTAGGACTTTGTTGTTTTTGATATACAGTAGTTGCATTTTAGTTGAGGATAGACGTGTGTGAAATAGACAATTGTAATAACGCCATAGAGGACATGAGAGTCTACAATAAGATGGTAGAACAAGGTCAAATAATAAATGGTGGCTTCGGTAGCGTAGTGGGTAGCATGCTGAGCTTCTATGCCCAAGGTCGCGGTTTCAAACCCAGCCGAAGTTGTTGGATTTTTAAGAGCGTTAAATATCCCTCAGTATGCCTTCCTTCGGAGGGAAGTAAAGCCGGCGGTCCCATGTCATAGATTTATGGCATGAAAAAGAACATTCCACTAACTACACTTGTGTGAAGCCAAGATTTGTAGGTTACAAATGATAACGCTATATTAGTTCCAACGTTCACCACCGGGTGCTGATTGCAATGGCATCTAGTAGCCAAGTCCGCAAGCTAGGTGTCGTGGACGGTAACATTTGGTAGCGAAAGTAGGAACTATTTGAAATTATCGTCTGCAGTCCTTACTTGAATTAAACAGATAACACACACGAATACAGCCATCACAACTATCACAGGTTATCAGACAGATTCTACACACACCCGAAGTACACGGGGCTACATGACCGCGTTGTCGCAGCCCCTAAACTAAGGAACCAACCGATCAAATAATAAGATATGACAACATTGTGTGATGAAATTACAGATGATGAATTTGAGAATTTGTTGAAATGTGATAAGAATGTATTGAACTCGAGGAAACTCGATGAAAGTTATGGTACACTTATAATCTGTTGAGATATCGAGTGAAGGTGACCAAATACGACATTTTAGAGGAAGGATTATTGTGACGAGTAGGATGAATATATATTGGATTGGAATTATGTCACGTTAAGAACTTTAAGGAAGGTTAAAAAGCTCGATAGGTATAGTGCTACGACCATGCAAGCACGATGGTCATGTTAATGCAGTGTCACCATGAAGGGAATTGTCCCGTGGTCAATTGTTGATGTTTTTGAAATGTTTATGAGGTTATTATGATATCTGCGCATGAGTTATAAGTGGAATGGCGTTATGTACAGTATATCTGCAGATGGTACGAGTAATATTGTGATATTGGAAGTGTCACATCATTGTGCTATTTGAAAGGTTATGTTTACAAAGCTTTATGAAAGAAGTTATGTCATCAAACGAGTAGTAGTATTGTGCTTTATTGAATCTACAAGGAGTTACTAGGTCTGATATTTTACTATTTAAGTTACAATAAGTATGTGACAGATTTTGAGGGTGTTGATTGAAAATAATTGATGCATTATTGATCAGCTGATATGTGACAATAAGATGATGGGAGGTTGTACAGTATATAATACTATTGACTATTCCAATTTCGGTTTAGTAAATTGGAGGGTAAGTCAGATAACGACTTCTATATTCAAATACGAGCCTGAATATTAAGTACACATTTACTTACTCCTTGGCGCTACCTTGGCCTCCCGGACAATCTCCACCCATTCTTCCCTGTTTACTGCTTTGGTTGCCCATCTTCTGACTCCCATCTTTCAGAGATCCTCCTCCACGTTGTCCAGCCATCTGGTCCTAGGTCTTCCCCTCACACGCCGTCCTCCAGACTGCCCATTGAACACCTTCCTTACTACCCTGTTCTCTGTCATTCTTCCTATATGTCTCAACCAACGCAATCTACTATTCTTTATTTCCACTACAATACCATACAACTCTCTTATCTCTATATTATTTCTGATTCGACAGAATTCACCCTGCTTTGCTGGTCCATATACTTTCCTGAGTATCTTCCTTTCCCATCTCCTTAGCAATTCCTCATCGCCTTGTGTCATGGTCCACACATCACCACACGATATACAGTCAGCTTCAGTATTCTACTAAGACTTGTTGCTTTAAAAACTTGGCTTAAAGCAAAGTAACTCCTATTTCTAGCTGCTATCCTTGCATGTATTTCTTCTCTCATATCATTGTGTTCAGCTATCATTGACCCTAAATATTCAAACTTTTTACAGTGTTCATATTCTTTCTCATTCCGTTTCACATTTTTCTCTAATTCATTATACTTTCTCCTAGATGTTAGCATATACTTTGTATTCGAGTGTCCAATCTCTGCCCCGTATTCCTCTAATTAAGTACAAAGGACTCATTTATTTGAGAATTCTTCTTATGATGCAGAAACTTTAATGGAGTGTGTGAAATTTATTGAGATAATATGTTGTCAACAATACGACAGTAAGATGTTAATATAGCACGCATTTAGAATGATGATTTAAATAGTTACATATGAAAGATTGTACATATTTATTACAGAGAGGAAATAGTTAGATAATTATTTATGGATGAGTAGGTGTCGAGACGTTCGATGGTTTCAAAATATTGAGGTAGATGGAGCTGCTGTCGCTTGGACATTCAGACTGATAAGCTCTTTGGTTTTGCGTGTTCCTACTCTTTGTTATGTGCTACAATCGATCACTGTGTTACATGTTGATAGCAAAGAAAAGAAGATCAGTTTCAAATAAAGGAAATGATTAGTTTCAATTCAATAACAGGTGCGTGCAATTTCCATTGATTTACCATTCCATATCATATAAAGATATAACAGTAGGGCAAAGAGGTTCTCTGTAATAGTAACGATGCTATAATCAGAAAAGTCACCATAAGAGGTTGTTTTCTATTTCAGGAAGTGGCAGTGTTATTTTGTTCAGAGTGAAATGGACATTTTGGGTGACAAAGAACATTTTAGTTAGGGATTTTATATTCATTGAGAGGGCGCGCACGGTCGATAGCACCGGGTTCATTCCATTATCACTCGGTATCTTGATGACTGCTAAGCTTACCTCCCTTCCCTCAGTATACCTTTGCATGGAATCGTCCTTTGCTGGTTACGCTTGGGTAGGGAAATTAAGTTCTATTAGGTTTACCGCCAGCCGTTGTTGTTTGTCGAACTTGCCTTTGTGACCAGTTTTGTTGACCCGGGCAAATACACCAAACACAAGTACACAAATACACACAATGGTCACGTGCGTCAGGTACTGACGATGATAGGAGCCTAGTAAATGTGAGTGAACGACAACTATTATGGAAAAATGGACGACACTTGTATTTTGTTTATTGTTTCACTTGTGTGCGACTTCTGGAAACAGTGGTATATTTTAGTGATTATAGAAACTTTTTTTTTCAGTCGTTTACCCTCCAGGTTGGTGGAACCCACGGACTCAGCGAGGGAACTCACCACTACCGCCTCTACGGGCAGTGTCCTAGAGCTGGGAACATCGAATCGGAAGGGATACAACTGGTGAGGTGTGATTGGCACCTCGCCCAGGCGGCCTCACCTGCAAAGCGAACAGGGGCCTCATGAGGGAAGGTAAGGGATGGGTAGGATGGATAGGCAAGGAAGAGGGAAGGAGGCGGCCGTGGCCTTGAAGAAGGTAGCATCCTGGCATTTGCCCGAAGACGAAGTGGGAAACCACGGAAAACCACTTCGAGGATGGCTGAGGGGAAATCGAACCCCCTCTACTCATTTCGGCCACCCGAGGCTGAGTAGACCCCGTTTCAGTCCTCGTACTGCACCATTATTCATAAAAGGGCTTAAGTACAGACATGGTTATAGTATTTTGGGAACACCCTGTAACTTCCTAACTTGCCTCTGAAGTCGATCATAACAGCTGGTCTGCAGCAAGGAAAAGCCATGCTATCATGAAAGAGATCGGCAGAGCTCGTGTTTCCGACGAGAAATCCGAAGCTCATCGATAATAACCATGTTGACTGTGTCTAACACCATATCGATCGATTCACCTGAGAGTGATTAATACAAATTAATGCATATTTAGCGCTTTATGTAAGCAGATACATGTGTCTATATGTATATTTCCATGGCAAAAAGCTATTATTAAGAAAGCCATTATTAAGAAAGTATGAAGAACAGAAGATGATATGTTAACTCACTGCTGATCACGTTTCGACTGCGATATATTTCGTATCGAGTCATGACGTGTGTGTGGTGGTGGGGGAAGCAGATGTGAGACTCAGGCGACCTCGTGCAGAGCTGAATGTATATAGAACTTGACAGCGCAGAGGGTTGAGCTGGAAATCAGTGAAAGTAAAATCGCCAGCTAACGGGAGTTGTAAAAACGTGTGACCGTGCTGAAGTGTATTCTAGTTCGTTGAGCATTCTACGTGAAGTAGAAACGTGTTTAATAGGGCTCAGACATGGTCTTAAACATGTAATAATTTACCTCTGTGACTGTGTGTCTACAGCAACTAACGGGCCATGCGGATGGATACTTTTATAATCACGACAGCGAGCTCAGCCGTGATGTGTCACGAAACTCTGCATATAAACCGTCGTGGAAATGCAGCCTAGATTTGATTCACTCTTCACTGTGATTATACTTTTTGAAAAGAGTACATTCTCAAGCAAGGTGTCAAGGGGAAGGGACAATATGAAGCTTATATCCACTACGATGGTAGGCTAAATTGATTTAAGAATACTGCATTAGCAGGGTACAGCGGGGACTTGTCGAAGGCAACTTTCTTTTAGCATGAAGTGTGCACGCGACTCTCGTGTCAAGAGGGGCCGCGTCGACCCTCGTGAACTTGTTCATACGCGCGTTCTCACATTGGAACTTGTTAGTGACGGTTCGACTTCACTTTCGCGTCGTGACGAGTTGATAAACTGTGTGCGGTCCTTCCGTTGGTGTTCGAATATGTATGGGAAGATATCGCCAGGATATGTTGGAACTATTTCGATCGACCGGGTGTTGCTCGAGCCTGGGAGGACTTTGGTTCGTTCTATGGAAACCCAGTTGAAGTCCAGCATATTTTCTGTTGGTCCGGAGCTGATTATGGCCAACGATATCCTTTTTTCCTCATCTAGATTCGCCAAAGGTACTGATCACTTCAACTTGTTACAGTAGTGTAGCGTGGACATTTAGAAATACCACTTTGCCATATTTGATTTTGTAGTTTAAATGGTTCAGTAGAAAGTGCAGGTTCGATGTTCATTTCGAAACTGACCTTCTATGATGCCAGGATTTTGACTCATAAAAATGAGTGCATCCTTTGTGTAATTTTGATGAATAAATTAATAATTTCAGTAGTATTTTACAGTATTTAAAATGATATGCTCATTCTTATTTGTCGAGAAGCAAATGTAGGAAGAAGATTTACAGTTTTTCTTGTGTAAGAACATTTTTAGTAACGCAACTTTCTTTTGAGAACGTTGGTTGAGTTTTCATATTCTAGTGCATTGTTCTTTAAGCACTTTCGCTTGGATTATCGTATTCTTTAGAGGGGAATTTTCCTTTTCGTATTTTGATTAAGATATTAGAAGTTTCCGGACCCAGTTATTCTAAATGTTACTTCGAGTCCTTGGACTATATTTTCTTCAGTTTTTTTTAATAACAGATTTAACTTGTGTTTTCTGAGCGTGATTTTCGAAATGGATTGCCTAATGGGTCATTAGTCGCTTAGCCTTTGTTGCTAACCTAGATCCATGCTGTAGGTCTAATCCATCGACATTTTCGCGTTCGGGAAATTCAGGGAGGATCTCATTTTGAGATTGAATTTATATTTTTATAGACCTCTTTACAACCTCAGTTTGTGTGGTTGGGCAGCGTTATATACAGTTTATATATATATTTTTTTTTTTGAAGTTAACACTGGATTAAATTGATATCATTGCCTTTAGTGCAATAGTTTTTCTATTAAGAGGGTATTTGAACGACATCCAAATTTGCGAGGATAATCCCAGGGACGACTTACTATAAGTCATACGTTTAAGAATTATGGATCTTGAAATAAATCAATGTAAGGCAAGTTTTTAAAGTTAGGTGGAATATTTCTGAAATCCACTGGGCTTTGTTGGCAATCTGTTACGGGATCATATTTTTCGAGTGCAGGATTTTTACCATAAACAGCTGATTTGCATAATTGTGGATTTATAACAGTAAGGCTCCTATTATAGGTGCATATTGGTCTTTAGAGAGGCATATACTATGAGTAATGTCTTTGTGTTTAAATATATTGATGCAATGCTTTGTAAAGCATATTTTTCTTGTTGAGGATTGAGCTAGGTGTGCCAATCAGGATTAGATTGATTAGGGTTTTAACCCAGAGAGAGGTGTTGTTTTAACCTAGAATGGTTAATAATTGGTCATTGTTAACTTTATCGCTGTTATCGTGAAAATGCCTGTGTGAAGATTAATATTTTTCCGAGCAGTATTGTTGGGAATCTTGAGTGGATATTCGGTTAAATATTTCCAGTAAAACTAATATAACAATTTTGTCATAAGATGTATGTTTAAAAAGGAAACCGATAACTATTTAAGACTGACTTTACAATTAATTTTTGCTTAGCTTAACTGTTCGGCAGAATTTCCCTAAAACAAGAATTGAAATAATATTAAACAGAAAGGAATGTCGTGACTTCAAGTCAGTAGGAAGGGAATAATTGAAATTATTCTGGAATTTTGTGTAAATTATATTCTGTAAATAGGCCATATGAATTTCTTCATTCAATAACAAGAACATATAAAGTTACTGAAGATGTCGTGTAGGATTAGTAATTATAACCAGGATATTTTTGTATAAGATGTTATTTCCGTTAAGGAACCGAAATTAATTTAATGTATTCAAGTCTTATAATATTTCTCTTTTTGTAAATGCTTACCCTATGGGATTGATCATCATTATTATTAATATGCCTTATATTTTAATCAGCTAAAAGTTAGTTGTGATAATGGATAATATATATATTTTTTTTCTGGAAGATAATCCAATATAATCAATGAGATTGTTTTTTTTTTTTTTTGATTGGTCGTGGTATCGACGAAATTGATATTCTTCTGTCTTGTTTATTCTTACAATAAATCACTTTACTACTTGGTTTTAATTATTGCGTGATGCTTTATAGAGGTGATGGAAGGGTGTATTAAGGGGGCCATCGCTAGGTATTTTAGTGTTTACCACACCTTTGAGATTCTTTCTTCCTTTTGAAGAATTCTCGTGTTTTGAGCTAGTCTTTTCTTTTTCTGAGCCTTGATCAGTCTTAATACATCCTGTTAGGTATTCGAGTGGCCCTATTATCCCTGTGTCTGTTGGTAGAACTTGGGGGGTCTTTAGAGCCGGGGCATTTTCAGGTTCTACGATCCAGCTGCTATCCAGGGATTCAACAGGTATTGGTAGGTAAAAGGGTACATTAGGTGGCGCCCAGCTCAGGGGCTTCGAAAAACTGGAATACCAGAGCGAATACCAGGGAGTTGAATGCCATAATTCTGCCAAAATTGAAACTGAAAGTACAAAGTGGAAATTAGTTTTATGATCATGTAACACAGATCGCGAATTGGAACACCGTGTTTCTTGTGTGACTATGAATCAAGGCGATAAAATAATGGTGAACCAATATTTTGGCACGAACTATTGGAATTCCTATGGAACAAAGCAATTACGAGGATACTCGAGCTACTTGACCCACAAGTGGTATTGCAACCATTATTAATTTTTATTTTATTTTATGTATTGGAGTGGTGCCACACGCTTTGTTAATAATTTGTTCTACTTGTTTCCGGCTGATGATCATTGCTGACATCATTAAAAATAGAAGTATTTGTAGTAAATTTAAAATTTAAGTAATGGTAGAATCACAGACCTTCACCGATATAAACCAACACGCACTTGTATATGGTCGATCCCAAATGAAATGGGGCACTTTGTGTTTAGACATAAGTTTATTTTAAGGTAACGCCAGACAATAAGAATGAGCATATATGGTAAATGGTGGTTGTTTGTAGATGTTCTCGCTGTGCTTTGTTGGTGTGGTATTCTTATTTCTTGTGAAGTGTAGTGAAGCATGTCTGAAGGTAATATGGTGACTGTTGGTGACGTTAAGAAGATGTTTGAAATTCTTCAACATAAAATGGACAATTTGAATCAGGACATTGAAAATATTAAGGTCCAAACTAGATCTGCATTAGACCATATGTCTGAAACTGTGCAGGGTGCAGTTGCTGAAGGTATCAGGGGGGAAATTGATACTATGCAATCCTCATTGAAGGCTATCAATGACAGTTCTAAAAGGGTAGAAAGGAAGGTTACCAGTGTAGAATCTAATATCGAAGATATCCAGGATGATAATAGAAAAACTCAACTAGATATGAGTACACTACGGGCTAATGTTGGATTGGTACAGGTTGCCCAAGAAAGAATCCAAACTAGTCAAACATCAATCCAAACAGATCTTAACAATATGCAAACTAGTCAAACATCAATCCAAACAGATCTTAACAATATTCAGACTAGTCAAAGGGGAATTGAGGAAACTGTAAAGGATGTAAACTCTAATGTAAGGATTATGCAATCCCAAATCAATGATTTAAGAACAGATGTGGGATTAATAGAATCCAGTCAAAATAAAATGGAGCTAGAGGTCCGAAAAATCGAATCTAGTCAAAATCAGACGGAGGTTAAGTTAATGGAGCTAGAAAAATCTAATAAAGAATTTCAAGTTGAGATTAGACTAGACTTTGAAAAGAGTGTGAAGCTCAGTAAAAAAAATTTAGAAACACTTCAGCTGCAGTTTTCCCATGACACTAATCAGACCCAGAATAGCCTGGAACAGTTGAAATGTGAAATGGGGACACTCCGAGCTCAAGTCACTGATCATACGAAACTTCTCAGGGATGATTTTGACATCGATTTGAAAGGGATCATAAGTGATAATATTGTAACATTTCGTCAAGATATTATGAAAATTAATGAGGAATGTTTTAAAGTTGAGAAATCTAAGTTAGAATCTAAACTTGCCACTGGTCTTGCAACTAATAGCAAAGACATAATAAATGTTAGGGAAGATCTAAGCAAAAGAATGGATGGAATTCAAAATACTCAGGTTAATAACATATCCGATTTAGAGAAGCGTATTAACAATGTTGAAACTAAAGTCGACCAAAGTAAGATAGAGTTAAATGAGGTCAGGGAGAAGAAAACTTCCGAGATTAATGAAATTAGAAAGGGTCTCGAGCAAATTAATCTAGAGGGGCATATCAATTTAGATACTCTAAAAGATCAATTGCGATCACTTTTACAGTCCGATTTTCGAGTTCTAGTTGAACAACCTGAAGTGATAGTACCTGATGGTAGGGAAAGGATGATACAGGAATCTTCCAACAACGAACCCAACGTTCGGCTCAGTCAAATGGAACATTCGAGTCCCATTCGAACAAGCAGGGAAACTTTTAGTTCTCCGAACCCCAACGTAGGCGTGGGTGATTATACTTCGAAATCATCGGAAAAGACACCGAATGTAACCATAATACGAAATTTTGATGACAAACCTAGGAAGTTTAGCAATTTGGATGGAATGACACCAATCGAATTTGTCAGGACATTAAGAGATTACTTTTTGGAGTCACATGTGCCACGTGAGCGTGAGCTACGTATGGTGGAAAGGTTTCTCACCGATGCTCCGTTACAATGGTTCAGGGCTTTTCGTTACACATTTGACAACTTTGAGCAGTTTTCGGAAGCCTTCATACAAAGATTTTGGTCGATCGAGGTCCAACAGAATGTGAGATCAGAAGTCTATTCACGCAAGTACTCCAGTACAGGACCAACCAGCTACGCTGAATACTTTGCGTGTCAGTTAGCAAAACTCCGTTTTCTTCAGCCGCCGTTAACACAGGAAGAACTCCTTGAAGCTATCTCACGTCAATTGCCTGCGGAAGTAAGGAAATCAATTATTTCCTCCGGAGTATCGTCTTTAACGTCGTTAGATGACCTGTTACGTCGATTAGATCACATGAGTATGATGACGCAACCTACTATAGTCAAAAATGCCAGGCAGGAATCGAAAGTTGTAAACGCGGTAATGATGAACCGTACACAGCAGACGGATCGTTTCGAACAAAGAAGAGATGATAGAATAGGTCCTATTAGAAATACCCATCAGGAAGAGAGGAGATGGGAAAACCAACGTAGGGACGCCCAGGAGAGGCCTTGGCAACGTCGCTACGAGGAGAGAATTTTTTATCGAAGAGATAATGATCGAGACCGGAATGATCATCGAGAAACGCCTTATGATAGGAATTACAGATATGATCAAAATAATCGAGATAACAGATACAATAGGAATGATAGAGATACCCGAGACAATAGAGATAACAGATATAATAGGAATGATAGAGATACCCGAGACAATAGAGATAACAGACAAAATCAAGGGTACTCGAGATACAACAATTATCGAACGGAGGCGTCCGATAAAAAAGTGCAACAGGAGAGGCTCAAGAGAGGGCGAGATAAGTCCACGGAGGTTGGACGAAGAAAATCGAAGGAAAGAAAGGATGAAAATCTAGATAAGTCACAACCCAGTACTAGCAGAGAAGGTCGGAGTTCAGAAAGAGCTCCGGATCGAGAAAAAAAAACGCCAATTTCCGGGCGAAATTAATAACTGACGTTGCCACGCATTCCTCTGATATCACGATTTTTGAAATATTTGAAGCTACTGACGAAGACCTTCTATTTGAACCAGAAACGAAACCGAGAGGAAGGATAGTTGAACTTCCCGTTATTGATATACTAATTGGTCTACAACATTGTAAAGCCTTGATGGACACAGGTGCTATGATCTCAATAGTTGACGAGGACTGTTTTGAAAGATTGAAACCAGAAAATCAATTTACCATTCTTCCAGCATCTCCAACAAAAATTCGTGGGATATTTAAGGATGAAACTATGAAATGCAAAGTGCAGATTCTAATGAAATTCTGGATCAATGAGAGAAGTTATGAACATATTTTTATAGTCGTTAAGAATATTAATTTTGACGTCATACTAGGCATCGATTTTATTACTCAAGCTAGAGCAATGATCGACATGGACAAAGGAATAATAAGATTCAAGGAAGAAAGTATAGAGGATGTAGTGATGGAGGAAATGGATGGAAACGAAATTAATAGAGATATCCCTAGAATGGAAATCCTAGATCACGTGTTATGGCAGAAATTAGCAAGTTCGCGAGAATTTACTGTCCTGAGGATCATGCGAGCTGGGTGAAGTTCATCCCACTCATGGAAAGATGCATGAATTCCACATTCCATGAGAGCTTATCAGATATACCTATGGTTGTTCACCATAATAAGAGGCCAGAAAGAGCCTGGACAGAGATCGTGAGATTTCTACCTAAGGACAGGGAGCCTACAGTCCAAGAAAGAATTAATTCAGCTAGAGAAAGCTTGATGGATGCAGCCGAGAAGCGGCATAAACGAATCAGAAATAAAAGATATCGGCCACCGATGAGAGTAGGCGAGATGATTCTCGTCAAGAAACCGACGAAAGCAGATGTGGCTAAGAAGCAATTCACCAAGTTTTCCTATGTCTTCCACGGACCCTATAAGATTGCTAGGTCGTTCGGAAATAATTGTTATGAAGTAGTAAGCCTAAATGAAAGAGAAATGATAGGTCGTTTCAATGCAAAGAACCTGAAAAGATATGTGAAGAAGATAGACTGAGTGTTGACTGAATAATGCTACATATGCTGAGATTACCTGGAATGGTGTAAATAAAAGTTGAGGAGACTTTTATTTAAGGTATCAAAGGGAAAATGCACCATTATTCATAAAAGGGCTTAAGTACAGACATGGTTATAGTATTTTGGGAACACCCTGTAACTTCCTAACTTGCCTCTGAAGTCGATCATAACAGCTGGTCTGCAGCAAGGAAAAGCCATGCTATCATGAAAGAGATCGGCAGAGCTCGTGTTTCCGACGAGAAATCCGAAGCTCATCGATAATAACCATGTTGACTGTGTCTAACACCATATCGATCGATTCACCTGAGAGTGATTAATACAAATTAATGCATATTTAGCGCTTTATGTAAGCAGATACATGTGTCTATATGTATATTTCCATGGCAAAAAGCTATTATTAAGAAAGCCATTATTAAGAAAGTATGAAGAACAGAAGATGATATGTTAACTCACTGCTGATCACGTTTCGACTGCGATATATTTCGTATCGAGTCATGACGTGTGTGTGGTGGTGGGGGAAGCAGATGTGAGACTCAGGCGACCTCGTGCAGAGCTGAATGTATATAGAACTTGACAGCGCAGAGGGTTGAGCTGGAAATCAGTGAAAGTAAAATCGCCAGCTAACGGGAGTTGTAAAAACGTGTGACCGTGCTGAAGTGTATTCTAGTTCGTTGAGCATTCTACGTGAAGTAGAAACGTGTTTAATAGGGCTCAGACATGGTCTTAAACATGTAATAATTTACCTCTGTGACTGTGTGTCTACAGCAACTAACGGGCCATGCGGATGGATACTTTTATAATCACGACAGCGAGCTCAGCCGTGATGTGTCACGAAACTCTGCATATAAACCGTCGTGGAAATGCAGCCTAGATTTGATTCACTCTTCACTGTGATTATACTTTTTGAAAAGAGTACATTCTCAAGCAAGGTGTCAAGGGGAAGGGACAATATGAAGCTTATATCCACTACGATGGTAGGCTAAATTGATTTAAGAATACTGCATTAGCAGGGTACAGCGGGGACTTGTCGAAGGCAACTTTCTTTTAGCATGAAGTGTGCACGCGACTCTCGTGTCAAGAGGGGCCGCGTCGACCCTCGTGAACTTGTTCATACGCGCGTTCTCACATTGGAACTTGTTAGTGACGGTTCGACTTCACTTTCGCGTCGTGACGAGTTGATAAACTGTGTGCGGTCCTTCCGTTGGTGTTCGAATATGTATGGGAAGATATCGCCAGGATATGTTGGAACTATTTCGACCGACCGGGTGTTGCTCGAGCCTGGGAGGACTTTGGTTCGTTCTATGGAAACCCAGTTGAAGTCCAGCATATTTTCTGTTGGTCCGGAGCTGATTATGGCCAACGATATCCTTTTTTCCTCATCTAGATTCGCCAAAGGTACTGATCACTTCAACTTGTTACAGTAGTGTAGCGTGGACATTTAGAAATACCACTTTGCCATATTTGATTTTGTAGTTTAAATGGTTCAGTAGAAAGTGCAGGTTCGATGTTCATTTCGAAACTGACCTTCTATGATGCCAGGATTTTGACTCATAAAAATGAGTGCATCCTTTGTGTAATTTTGATGAATAAATTAATAATTTCAGTAGTATTTTACAGTATTTAAAATGATATGCTCATTCTTATTTGTCGAGAAGCAAATGTAGGAAGAAGATTTACAGTTTTTCTTGTGTAAGAACATTTTTAGTAACGCAACTTTCTTTTGAGAACGTTGGTTGAGTTTTCATATTCTAGTGCATTGTTCTTTAAGCACTTTCGCTTGGATTATCGTATTCTTTAGAGGGGAATTTTCCTTTTCGTATTTTGATTAAGATATTAGAAGTTTTCGGACCCAGTTATTCTAAATGTTACTTCGAGTCCTTGGACTATATTTTCTTCAGTTTTTTTTTAATAACAGATTTAACTTGTGTTTTCTGAGCGTGATTTTCGAAATGGATTGCCTAATGGGTCATTAGTCGCTTAGCCTTTGTTGCTAACCTAGATCCATGCTGTAGGTCTAATCCATCGACATTTTCGCGTTCGGGAAATTCAGGGAGGATCTCATTTTGAGATTGAATTTATATTTTTATAGACCTCTTTACAACCTCAGTTTGTGTGGTTGGGCAGCGTTATATACAGTTTATATATATATATTTTTTTTTGAAGTTAACACTGGATTAAATTGATATCATTGCCTTTAGTGCAATAGTTTTTCTATTAAGAGGGTATTTGAACGACATCCAAATTTGCGAGGATAATCCCAGGGACGACTTACTATAAGTCATACGTTTAAGAATTATGGATCTTGAAATAAATCAATGTAAGGCAAGTTTTTAAAGTTAGGTGGAATATTTCTGAAATCCACTGGGCTTTGTTGGCAATCTGTTACGGGATCATATTTTTCGAGTTCAGGATTTTTACCATAAACAGCTGATTTGCATAATTGTGGATTTATAACAGTAAGGCTCCTATTATAGGTGCATATTGGTCTTTAGAGAGGCATATACTATGAGTAATGTCTTTGTGTTTAAATATATTGATGCAATGCTTTGTAAAGCATATTTTTCTTGTTGAGGATTGAGCTAGGTGTGCCAATCAGGATTAGATTGATTAGGGTTTTAACCCAGAGAGAGGTGTTGTTTTAACCTAGAATGGTTAATAATTGGTCATTGTTAACTTTATCGCTGTTATCGTGAAAATGCCTGTGTGAAGATTAATATTTTTCCGAGCAGTATTGTTGGGAATCTTGAGTGGATATTCGGTTAAATATTTCCAGTAAAACTAATATAACAATTTTGTCATAAGATGTATGTTTAAAAAGGAAACCGATAACTATTTAAGACTGACTTTACAATTAATTTTTGCTTAGCTTAACTGTTCGGCAGAATTTCCCTAAAACAAGAATTGAAATAATATTAAACAGAAAGGAATGTCGTGACTTCAAGTCAGTAGGAAGGGAATAATTGAAATTATTCTGGAATTTTGTGTAAATTATATTCTGTAAATAGGCCATATGAATTTCTTCATTCAATAACAAGAACATATAAAGTTACTGAAGATGTCGTGTAGGATTAGTAATTATAACCAGGATATTTTTGTATAAGATGTTATTTCCGTTAAGGAACCGAAATTAATTTAATGTATTCAAGTCTTATAATATTTCTCTTTTTGTAAATGCTTACCCTATGGGATTGATCATCATTATTATTAATATGCCTTATATTTTAATCAGCTAAAAGTTAGTTGTGATAATGGATAATATATATTTTTTTTTTCTGGAAGATAATCCAATATAATCAATGAGATTGTTTTTTTTTTTTTTTTTTTTGATTGGTCGTGGTATCGACGAAATTGATATTCTTCTGTCTTGTTTATTCTTACAATAAATCACTTTACTACTTGGTTTTAATTATTGCGTGATGCTTTATAGAGGTGATGGAAGGGTGTATTAAGGGGGCCATCGCTAGGTATTTTAGTGTTTACCACACCTTTGAGATTCTTTCTTCCTTTTGAAGAATTCTCGTGTTTTGAGCTAGTCTTTTCTTTTTCTGAGCCTTGGTCAGTCTTAATACATCCTGTTAGGTATTCGAGTGGCCCTATTATCCCTGTGTCTGTTGGTAGAACTTGGGGGGTCTTTAGAGCCGGGGCATTTTCAGGTTCTACGATCCAGCTGCTATCCAGGGATTCAACAGGTATTGGTAGGTAAAAGGGTACATTAGCACTTTTCAAATTTCGTGGCAGAGCCGGGAATGGAACCCAGGACCTCCGGGGCGGCAGCTAACCATGCTGACCGCTACGCTACGGAGGCGACTATAGAAACGTACTAGTTTAAAATCCATGTTAAAAATAAAGTTGTGTGGTGGGTTCTTTCTTAAACCCGGTCTAAACCACCGTGCGCGCCTCCTCAAGGGTTAATTTCCAGGAAAATGCTCACAGCAAATTATTCAGAGAATTTCTCGTCGATATAATCATCCAAAGATAGTAATTATACGTTTACTGAGCATTTTAGTGTATAGTCATAATTGGGGTGACATTTGTGGAGTATTATTTAGACATAATAAAGGAGGAATAGCGGACCAGGGCGAGAAATCTTGCATGTTCATAAACCACACTTTCCCCAATAGGTTTATAATGAGAGACTCAAGGAGATACGTTGTTGTGTTGAACACTATTTACATTTCAGTTAGAATTCCAAGTTCCAAATTCCGTAACTTAAGAAGGCAATCCACTGAAAATTGGATTATCATAACACTCACCGGCTATTCGATATTTATGAAAGTATACGATTTGAGTAGTCTTTCCTTTGATTTACATTTTTCTGAAAAATGATAAAGGAAAGACTTCAGAATGTTAAAACCACATGAAAAAGGCGTCACAGCGGCCAAAATGTGAAGTGGACAGCAATTATGGAGCGTAATTTCCTATAGCAACAGTATCTGCAAATCGCACTCTTCGTAAATATTTTTAAGTCATTTTTAAAAGAAATTATAGATATAGATATTCGTCACTGGTAATGTCTATTCTCTCATTTGAATGCTCATTTGTCACGATCGGTCGCTTGTGAGCGCCGCAGGAGGGATCTATACTACTGAAATAATATACAGTATATGATGATTGATTTATAGAGTTGTGTACTGTATTTTTAATTTGCTGTATTTTGTCCGGAAGCATAGATTTGTGTTTAGGTAATTTAGTTTGATGTAAAACCCACCTATCAACAATCCCGACATGCCTCGTTCGACCCCGATGAGCGTGAACTCTTTCAAACCAAAATCCACAGCATAAATGATTTTTTAAGAAGTGGGAAGTGTGCTGTGCTGTCGCCGGAGTGTAATGGGTCATTGCTAACAACAGTGAAGTGTAGAGTTATTGCTAGTTTGACCCGCTGGAACTTTTGACGCCCCTGCGCCACGCCGATTACTGTGGACAAGTGCTAATGGCAGCGAGTAAAAAGGCTGGGCTGGTCCGCCACGCCCCAACAGCTGATGTGGCGTCGCGGCGCGGTCTTGGCGACGTCTTGTGCGTGTGAGTGACGGACGCCCACCCTTTCCTTGTCGTCTGTCTTGCGCACTGCTCCACATATTATACAGCACCGGTACCGCTCCGCCAGCTGCCATAATAATAATAATACAACAAGTTCAGTGACGAACTAAAGAGCATACTTTCTCCTAAATGCATGGGTATTGTTATAACACTTAGTCCTTTTCAAGGAGTATAATGGAATATTGGTTGTAGTAGTTTGTAGAAATACAACGTGTTATACGGATATTAAAGATGAATATGAGGTGCCCTTTGCTAGTGCTACCTCTGTAAAAAAATTCATTCAATTCGGTTTCACCATGTTTGAATTGATAGGGGGAATCGATTTGCACACATGCATAGCCACCATCTGCAAACTGTTGGGCTGATGACCTTGTAGTTTAGTCAAAAGACGCTCGCCGTACAAATATATGTTGTTGCAAAATTTGGTAGAGATCGGATGATTAGGTTAGTCGTAATTTGATTTAAGCTTTGAATATTTGGGTGGCCGCTATTACGTTTCCGTCAAGATGGCGGCAATATAAAACATGACACTGAGGTGTCCTTTGCTATTATATCTCTGTACCAAATTTCGTTCAATTCGGTTTTATCGTGTTCGAATTGAATAGGGGGGACAGACATTCCGAGTACACACTCACACACACACGGAGAGACTCACAATTTTTGGCCCTTTGTTGATCTCATAAGTCGACTTTCATTTTTTGCAAAAATTGAAAGTAGGCTAATAATAATAATACAAGGAGTTCCGTGACGAACTAAAGAGCCTACTTTTCTTAAAATGTAAGATTCATGCCAATGATTAATCTGTATGGACCTGTCTAGAATAATGACAAAATCAAGGTGGTAATATCGACATTTCTAATTAGTTCGAAATATACCTGGCATAATGTAGCCTAATAGAGCACTGCAGTTGGCAGCCCTGGTGACTGATTATATTCTTAGTTCCAAAAATTTGTTTGACGTCCAATAGATAGCATGGACGTTACATGCAGTTAGACTCTGGATCTATCAGCGTGCATAAAATCATGTTGGCAACAATGTCATGCATGTTTTGGTCAGAAATAATTTGAAATATTATGATATATTGTTGTGCCAATTTTGGATGGCATCCATTTTTTAGTAGGCTATAGAAGTTACATGTATTTAAACATTAGACCAATCAGGAGGCTTAGAATCATTTAGGCAACACTGTCATGAATGGCCTCCTGGAAATTAAACTGAAATATTATTATCCAATCGTGTGCCAATTTTGGAATAGTTCCCTTGCATACCTTCCAGGATATCCAAAATGGAGCTTGAATTTCAATTGTGGTTTTTCAGCAGTTGGTAGCACTCACATCATTTTCAAATATGACCTTAAAATATTCACGTATAGATCTTTACTCATACCAAATTTGGTTTCGATTGCTGCAGCCATTTAGGAGTTAGTAGGAGGGACACACACACATCGAGAAGGACAGACAGACATACATTTGCCCGGATCGATCTAATTTTTGCAAAATGTGAAAAGTAGGCTAATAATAACAATCATGGTTTCCATATGACGTAACAAGAAGCCCCCTTTGAATAATGTGTGCAGAAATAAGACGCCGATGTCTTAAACCCTGATTGCATGATAAAATACATGCTATCTCCGGACAAGTGAGTTCGAACCCCACCGTCGGTTATCCTTCAAGTGGGTTTCTGTGTTCTCCGCTATTAACTCCAGGCAAATGGAACGACACTAGGCCATGGCCTCTTCCTGCCATCTTCTTTCTCAGATTAATTAATTCCTGATAGTGTAGTGAAAAGGGTATTGCGTGAGAGAAGTTTACAACTGTGGGAAGAAGAGTGGAGAGAAACGTCCAATGGATCCATGACAAAACTCTTTCCAAGTGTTCAAGCGAGACTTGTCCCATAATATGACGGTTATGATGACAGAACTTGGAAAAATCTGTGTAGGTTTAAAATCTAAGAGCATATGACGTGCCGGTGTGAACCACATCCTATATGAATGTGAATTTGTAAAACACGAATGGGACAAAATAAAGACAAGGCCACTGGCCTGCAAGGATGAATGAACTTGTAGATAAATATGTCAAATTCTTTGACCTATTTGTGCAGAGCATCAATTTTGATAACCTGATGTAGGACATAATTAGGTCAAGAAAGAAAACTATCGCTTAAAAAACTGAAACATATTATATCTAGGCTAGACACGCTACAATCAACCATATAGGCTAGATATATGTTACATAATGTAAAGAAAGGTTATATCATACTCATATCAAAACGAATAGAATATAAAGTGTGATCTCTTCTCCCTCAATAGCATGTAATGAATACGGATCGGGTTGGCACTCGCCGCTACGCAGCGCTACAGTCGATTTGTGATTGTTGATTTCCACATATGCTTATGTGTTTATGTGCGATATATTGAGTATTTAATCGGTAGGAGTGTTTTGGTGGTGTTCTTTGCAAACATTTATTGATATACACGTGCTTACACTATTACTTCATAGTATTAATACCTGAAATCCTATTGTAGGAAGCATTAACTGAAATGGAATTTAATTTCTTGTCGTGTGTTGACGTTATCTTCGTACCGGTATGTTAATTTTTTTGTTATTTAATGTAGGTAAACAGCAGTTTAGCCCTTACATTTTCATGAGTGCTTAATGTGAGTAGTGAAGATGCCTTGCTGTTTTGTACCAGGATGCAGATCTGGCTATGGCGACTGTAAAGAGGTCAGACGGTTTTTCAAACAAAGATAAGGAACGTTTTATCAAGTGCAAAGGGGCCATACCAGGGAAGGATAGGGAACTTACCGAAAAGTCCTACATCTGTGATTCTCACTTTTCAGAAGATTTAAATATTAAATTTGACAAATTTGTGATAGGAAGTAGTACTGTACTTCTCCCAAGAACCAACTGGCGATTGAAAGACTATTCTGTTCCACATATATTTCCTAATTTGCCCAACTATTTGTCCAATATGGTGTAAATAAAAATGCTCTTGATGCCATTAAAGACTACCTCTGTGAAGAAAGGGATGAGAATAAAACGACAATGAATTTGAAAACATACCGTAATGCTGAAGGAGGCGTGATCAGTTTTAGGCAATAGCCTACTCTAAGAAGGGGTCATGACTGTGCCTTCTATGTCTGTTAAATATTAAGTGCTACTGAAATGATGGTAGATTATTGAGTTTGGTGTTTATGGAGTGAAATGTATGGGTATAATTGATTTCTTTAATATTCTAAGGTAAAGTTGAATGAGCCGTGATCGGGTTTAGGCAATAGCCTACTCTATGAAGGGATCAAGACTATGTCTTCTATGCCTGTTTAATGTTAAGTTCTTCTGAAATGATGGTAGTTAACTGATTTTGGTGTTTGTGGAGTGAAATTTATGGTTATTATCCAATTTTATAATAATCTACGGTAAAGTTGAAAGTTGCGTTCATTCGTTTTTTTTTTGCTGTGTTGCAAGACTGTTAAGGGAATGTAAAATGTGTAACAATGTGAAGAAATCCTTTCTGATAGCGAGGTTAATTTTTTCGTTTTTTTTTTTTTTTTTTTTTTTTTTTACCGATAGCTGGCAAAACTAATTGCATTTTGAACTTGCTCTCAGTCTTCGCTTATTGTCGAAACTGGACTATTACAGGAGACGACTTATTAAATTATAATTGGGCACAGTAAAGTAAGTGGTGATGTCGAACTTATTAGCGCCTTTGAGGATATCTTGTGGTGTTTTAACATGTAAAACAGGTCGCAAGGTTTTAAAAGTCTCGTAAGCGCCAATGCTAACTTACATCACAGATCGGAGCCAGCGCTGCGCTGCAGCGGACCAGGCGAACTAGGCCAGTGATATCACTTCTTATTCTATTCGATATGCTCATATATAAGATCACCAATGCCTGTAGCTTTACTTCACTTGTAATGGAGCATGTAGTTCATAAATATGATGTAAAAAGAAAAAAATCCTTCGAGAGGTTGGCGTGAAGAAGGGTATTCGGCCGTAAAATCAATCCATCACAAAAAATAATCGCTTCCCTTCTCATGTCCGATCCCGTAGAAACAGGAATGTGTGGGTATTGATAGATGAATTCAAAGTTTAAAGTATACGCCCATCAGTAGACTACTTGTTTATACTGTACATTAAGAATTAAAAATAAAATACTTAAATCTAAAGTAAGTTGTTTGATGTAAAATATTTATGATTAAAATTGTTATTAAAAGAATGAAATAATACTACATCATGCAACGAGCCTATAATGGCAATAATTAAGACTCGAGTATGTTTATAAAACGAGCGTAGTGTCTTAATTGCCATTATAAATGAGTTGCATACCACTGTTTTTAATCGACGATAATTATAACTTTATTATATGTTTTTAACATAAATATTCATAAATATCTGTGGGATTCAGTTACTTCAGTTATTGAACAGGGCGCGCTGGGTGGTTTGCTGACTGAACAAAGCGCATGGGTGGGTCAAAGCACTTTGAAAGCAGAGACAATTTACTTTGCTTGGCAATGCTATTGTTTACAGCCTGCATCATGATGACCAGTGCCGTCCAGCTATAGCATTCACTAATATTGTCACCGAAGTCGTTTGAAAGCAATGCGCTGTGTAGAAATTGGAGTTGGGGATATAAAGGTACAGTGTTATTTCTTGTTGCCGGCCCCGTGGTGTTGGGGTAACGCACCTGCCTTTCACCCGCAGGTCCCGGGTTCTATCCCCGGCTCCGTCAGGGATTTTAAAACTGGCGTGAGGGTTGGAACGGGGTGCACTCAGCCTCGTGAGGACAATTGAGTAGCCCCGATCACGAATACCAAGATTAACGGCCGAGGGGACCCGACGCGCTGATCTAGCGTCACCACAATATCTGCAGGCCGAATGGCTGGGCAGCGGTCGTTTGGTCGGCCTTAGCCCGTCATGGGCTGTATAGTGCCAGGGGTTGACATTTTTGTTGTTGTTGGCTATTTCTTGTCTCATATTCGCCAGTTTATTTACGCGAACATATGGACGGTGCACTTTCCATATTGGCAATTTATATAGAAGGATGCTGTGTTGCTAACTCCTGGACGTTCTTGTTACCGTAAAGGTTCGTGCTGATTTTGTCTTTGTGTTTGGGATTGTAACCACAATGGTTGATCCGATATCCAATTTGAACTTTCAAATCATGTAATTCATGTCCGACATGTTTGATTTTGAGCGCATGCGCGAAGGTATCCTTACCTAATTGGACAATAAATAAGCTCTGATTGGCTGGAGAAACTGTCTCATAATGAAAAACAGTAGCCTAATATAATGACCATCATTATGATACAGTTTTCTGACGTATAATATTTGCATTTCGACATCGTCGAACATAAAGCAATAAAATGGACATCCTTACAATGTAATATTAATTGCAAATAAATAAAATAAAATAAAAGATAATATAATATTAGGCTTTACATTTTTTTTTAAATACAGTTAGAAAAAATATTGTTATTTGTAATTGTGAGTGTAAATGAAATATTGGACTTTATATTAAAAATTCCAAATATAGACAATTAAATAATTATAAAATTAAGTGCCGAATATCAACAAATATTCTAACTCAGTGCTTGAAATGAGTAAAACAAATCCTCTTCCAAAATACGGAGAGTGAATTTTGATCTGGTGCCAACCAGTTAGTGCGTCATTTGAATTAACCTAATTGATTGGAAAATAATATGTCAGAGAATATTTTTATTTATATGATAGAAAATAACTAGCCTGCATAATGAAATGTGACAAATACCTACTTAATATAATTTAGTATCACTTACCGTGTTGTACAACGTCAGTATAATTCACATAATAACTTGAGTGAATGGTAATATGTACATTTATAGGTGGTAATTCTGAATTCATCCAAGTGTTTTGAATAATGAAACGGGGCCCTTGCAACAGAATTTTAGCATCAATAACTCCTCGTGCGTATCAAATAATGTACGTTCATATATGTATCTTCTTAAAGAAAACTGTGAATTATAAATAAAGTGATCTGTTGTGATTTATGAGGAGGTTTGAAATGCATTTATCATATTAGTATGTATTCTTACCATATGTAAATTCTTCTTGTAATATATAATGTATGTTTATAAACAATTTCTTGCCATTTTTGTTCATATCAATGAAGTTCAAATACATTTTAGTCCATAGGTGGTCAATTCATATAGTATTGAAATGTTTCCAAGGAAATTGTGGGTATCTCTTAACTAAGGGCGATGTGGTAGCGCTGTTAAGCATCTTAAAGTGTTGAAATATTTTGCTCTTACGGTATATATTTCGCTTATGTCACCTTAATTATAAATTTTGCCTCGAGCACCTAGTTTTATTGTGATTAATGGTGTGTTATGTGTGATTCTTCAAAATAGCATATTAAATTTCACTAGATTAGCATCTTGGTGAATGTATACAGTATATCAACGAGATTTAAGATTTAGTTACATTGCATTCCATAGGTAACCATAGTGTAAAAAATAGTCTCCAAGGAGATATGAGACTGAAGTTTAATAAATGTGCCGTTGTAGCGTTGCTATGTATAGGATTAAATCAACTTATTAACTACGTCAAATTGGTCAATTATAATGGGTATTAGATCCTAGTTTTTCCAATTATTACAAGATATTAAGAATTATTTACTTTAATGTTGTAAATGTCGATGGATAAATTTTAGATTGCCTCTTTGTTAAGCTAAGTGCCTGTTTATAAGTATACTAGCAGTAGTACCCGGCCTTGCCCGGTGGAATGATGATAATATTTCAGTCTCCTTAACACTCAACGTCATTGATGAAGATGATACTGACGACGACTGCTATTGAACGGGTATAATAAACTTACACTCTAATAGAAATACATATTTTTAAATTACCGGCGAGTAAGACTGTGGTGTTGCCTAGTAGTACTGTATAATGGGCGTAACATCTAGGTCATTTTCCCTTTTGATGAGGATGACAATGAAGACTACTACTACTGAACGGGTATATTAAACTTACAAACTAATGGAAATACACATTTTATAAATCACAGGCAATGAAGACTGTGGTGTTGCTTAGTAGTACTGTATAATGGACGTAACATCTAGGTCATTTGCCCTTTTGATGAGGATGATATTGAAGACGACTACTACTGAACGGGTATATCAACCTTACAAATTAATGCAAATACATATTTTTAAAATCACAGGCTAGGTAGACTCTGGTGTTGTTTAGTAGTATAATGGACGTAACATCTAGGTCATTTGCCCTTTTGATGAGGATGATAATGAAGACACCTACTACTGAACGGGTATATCAAACTTACAAACTAATGGAAATACACATTTTAAAATCACAGGCCATGAAGACTGTGGTGTTACTTAGTAGTATAATGGACGTAACATCTAGGTCATTTGCCCTTTTGATGAGGATGATAATGAAAACTACTGTTGAATTGACACGACAAACTTACAAACTACCGTGATAGAAAGAAATATTTCAAAATTCACAGGCGATGAAGACTTATTGTGTGTGGTGATTAGTGGTATAATGGGCGTAACATCTAGGTCATTTGCCCTTATGATAATAATAAGGTAATGAAAAATGACTACTAAACGAACATGGTGTAATTTTAAATCTGATATGGGCAATTTAGATTTCTACCTTCGATGTCTTCCAAAGTCTGAACGTTATTTTCTGGCTTAGGCCTATACTCGATGCGTGTAGTGAAAGAGCTTATCGAGTACTGCCCGGGTCCAAGCTGCACGAATCGCAGATGATGACGATATATGATGACAGACGTACGGGGGGTTCCCGGTCCTATTCAAATTGACCGGTGAATCACTCACTCTTTCGTAACACTACAGTGGTTTGAGCAAAGATCCTGTATGAACATCAGCATAGTCAGCAATACCAGGTAACACGGCGGGGTCTGGACATTTCTCTCATGTCAACTCGCGATGAATCAGCATGCTATTCTCACACCTGGCCCCCTCCTCCACCCTCCACCCACCAGGGTCTCTCAACTTGTGGGACGTGGGTTTGCGACCACGGGACCCCAACTGAGTCCGGCATTGCTTCTACTTACTGGTGCCGGGCTCCTTTCAGTTCTCTTTCCTGTCAGCCTCCCCTGGTCAAACTCTTGTTCTCTTCCGACCCCGATGGTATCAGGGTATCCGAGGCCTAGCGACTCTTTCACTTTCCCGCCTTAATTGGCCCTTGTCTAATAATTCCTGATAGCCTCATTCTTCGAGGTGTCAGCCTTCTTTTTCTTTTCTTAATATCTCATGTCTTCTGCTCAAGACCCTCAAGGAGGCAGGGTGTGTGTAGCCCCACCACTTCTGGTGCACCCTGGATAGTGCTACATCCTCAAGGGCTCATGGCTGGTGAGTTCGGGAGATGGCAACCCTGAGGGTTTCCTGAGCGGGTCCGGTTTTACCCCTTTTTCCATTGCCTTTGGGACGAACCCTGTCCTCTTTCCGGAAATGGAGTGGTCTGTCCGCAATTTCAAGCAGACAATGTTACTCGCAGGGTACCAAAGGGTAAGTATACAAATTTTGGTTCTGAACGGTGAAACGGTGTAGATTTGTGCTAAAGGGCCTAAATGCAGGGAATGGGGTGATCTGTCCGCAATTTCAAGTGGACAGGGTTACCCGCAGGGTTCGAAAGGGTAAGTATACAAATTTTGGTCCGGATCGGTGAAACGATATAGATTTTTGCCAAAGGGCCTAAATGCAGGAAATGGGGTGGTCTGTCCGAAATTTTAGGTGGACAGTGATATTCACAGAGTTACAAAGGGTAAGTATACACATTTTGGTTCAGATCGGTGAAACTGTGTAGATTTTAGCCAAGGGGCCTAAATGCAGGGAATGGAGTGGTCTGTCCGCAATCTCAAGCAAACAATGTTACTCGCAGGGTACCAAAGGGTAAGTATACAAATTTTGGTTCTGATCGGTGAAACGGTGTAGATTTGGGTCAAAGGGCCTAAATGCAGAGAATGGGGTGGTCTGTCCGAAATTTCAAGTGGACAGGGTTACCCGCAGGGTTGCAAAGGGTAAGTATACAAATTTTGGTTCGGATCGGGCAAACGGTGTAGATGTTTGCCAAAGGGCCTAAATGCAGGAAATAGGGTGGTCTGTCCGAAATTTTAAGTGGACAGTGTTATTCACAGGGTTACATAGGGTAAGTATACAAATTTTGGTTGAGATCGGTGAAACGGTGTAGATTTGGGCCAAAGGGCCTAAATGCAGGGAATGGGGTGGTCTGTCGGAAATTTCAAGTGGACAGGGTTACCCGCAGGGTTCCAAAGGGTAAGTCTACAAATTTTGGTTCAGATCGGTGAAACAGTGTGGATTTGTATACATAACAGACAGACAGACAAACATTGAGCTTCATATATATAGATTGTTTTTTTTTTTGCATCTAAATACATTGAATTGTTTCCAAGTAGATGTGGGAAAGAATGAAGGTAACTAATGGCGACGTTTCATTGCTGCTAATTTTCATCAAAGTATTTAACAAATTTTGTTCTTGTGGAAGTGTTATTTGTTCTTACATATTCATGAGTGTAAATTAAATCTATATTAAATTAATATTTACCGGATGTTATAAGTACTGGGAAAAAACAAATGGAAATAAGAAGACAAAGGTCGAAAGTGTAATATACCGACTTCTATGCAACGGAGGCCATGGTAAATAGATCATGGATGGAAACCAACCAAGACCTGCGCCATTTCATAAACTCTTTGGCATCGCACGGATACCACCATGTGCTGAACGAAACAAGCGTATGTGATTTTTGTGAACGCCTATCTGATTGGTACCACATTTCAACATGCAAAAATCTATCCAAGTTAATAATCGAGACTTGCTTAGAACCAAAAGACTGAAACAAAGTATAAATGAATGTAGTGTAAATGTATTTGTATGCTAACTTGTACGCGTTTCTTTAATAATAATGGAATAGCTTATTTAAACCTGTGGAAATTTTTACATTGCTAATATTGCTTCTTTAAATGTCAGGTATTCTGTTGTTTTTAAAGCGGGTTGATGTTATGAATGGTGGTGAAAATTGTATAAAATTTGATTTATGATGGAAACGAATTTAATCTCTGGGATTGTTAAAGATATTTATGGAGGTAGGATTATTTGTTTCTTGTTTTTTATGTGGTTAAAGGTTGTGATGAACAAGGGGTTACTTTCGTTAATTATTTCATTTATGTTGAGGTCTGGGTATAATGTTAAGTCTGTGTTAATAGATGTAAAACCATGGTTCATATCCCTTATGTGCTCTCCCATACTTGAGTATTTCTTATATTTGACGGCATTAACGTGTTCATTGAATCGATTATTAAAAGTTCTCCCAGTCTGGCCAATATATGTGAGTTTGCAAGCGTTACATTCTTGTTTATATACTCCTGATTTATTGAACATGTTTTCCTTATTTAATTTGTTGAAATTGTAAATCAATATGTATACAGTATTATGTGTTTTAAATGCAATAAATATATTTGTTATACTGTAAATTGTATTGTAGGAGTATGTGAATGTGAGCAATGTCTTATTCTTATCTTCATTTTGAAGTGTTGAAGTTATTTTATTCTTAATCTGTTTTAAGATATTATTAACGAATTATTTATTGTATCCATTAAGTTCAGCAATGGTATAGATTGTGTGTATTTCTAGTATGTATTTCTCCGACTTTATGGGTGAATTTAAGGTCTTTGTAATAAGACTGTAAAATGTTGATTTTTATGAGATCCTGGGTGCACAGAATCATTTCATATGATATTAGAAGTCATCGTATGTGAATCGGTTGTTATCTCGTGTAACTGAAATGTCGAGATAATTCAAGGTGTTATTTCTTTCAGATTCTAAAGTGAATTTAATGTTTGGGTCTAAAGAATTCATATGAGTTAGAAAATTATCGATATTAATAATATCTTTATTGATAACGATAAATATATCGTTTGCATTTCTTCCCCATATTTCAAGAACAGGATATTTATTAATAATGAACTGATGTTCTAAATGGTCGATGTAAATATTGGCCAAAATCCCTGAAGCCGGGGAACCCATGTTTCGTTATACGTGAAGTAGTTGTTATGTAAGGTGAATGTTAGAATTGAAATGAATTATTCAATCTCGACTGTACTTAACCCGCTGTTTTGTGTTAAATTATCCCTTATTATTTTGATATTCGCTTTTATGGGTAAGTTGGTGTACATATTTGTGATCAATGGAATGCATTTGTGCTTTTGCTATTAAGACAGAAGTTTTTTGTTTTTAGAATGTAATTCATAAACATCGTTCATTAACTAATCCTAAGTGTACAGGATCTGAAGAGGGTCAATTGACGATCGAAACATGTCAACCAATTAAGAACCCACCCCCCATTTTTATCCTATATTCATTTTATGAAAAAATAGGCTTATAGATCACCTTTTGCCCGTGTGTGTACTGTATCTGTGAGTGTGTCCCCCCTAACAACTTCTAAACGGCTTGAGCGATTTCAATGCAACTCGGTAAGGTCATAGCACTATTTCGGCCGACCATGGCGGCTGTGCGAAATATTTCAACGGCATTCTATATCTCCGAAACTATTACTGATAACACCCTGAAATTTCGTATGGTGATAAAGGGTACTTCTAGACGATCACCTAGGAGACTTTCCAAAACCTTTTAAGTACAAAACGAACATGGCGGCCAAGCGAAGTTGAGATATTAAAATAGACTTTTCTCCCGATTTAACCATCCAAACGCAGTGAAACTTGGTACATTAAATGTTTTGTACACATTGCAATTCACTGGCATCTAATTTAGTTCAGTTGTTTACATAACCTCAAAATGGTGGCAGTGCAAAATTTTAAAATTAATTTTTAATTTGTGTGTGTTAATCATGCGATCGAAGTCAACGATTGAATAATAAACCTACGCAATAATCGTCATCTAATTGTACATAACTCTATGGCCTACATATATAAAAATCCAACATGGCGACCATCCGAAATATTTAGACGGTCCTCAATATCTAATACGGTAATCTATGACAGAAATCAAACTGAAATTTTGTATGTAGATAGAAGCTATGGACATAAGTTCACCTATGGGGCTTTCAATAACCTGATGAGCACAATTCCAATATGGCGGTGACGCGAAATATAAATATTTAAATGGACGTTTCTCGCGATTTAACCATCCGAGCGGAGTAATACTTGTTCCGGTAAATGCTTATTCACATTTTAATCCACTTGCATCTAATTTATTTCAATTGCTTTTATAACAACAAGATACCGGGTGAGTTAGCCGTGGTCGTTACGGCATGACTGCTGGCAGTCGCTCACATCCGGGAGGCGAGGAGGTTCGAATCCCCCCGTCGGCAACCTTGAAGATGGTCTTCTGTGGTTTCCCATCTTCCTTCCAGGGAAATGCCGGGGTTGGTCCCTAACTATAGGCCACAGCCGCTACCTTCCAACTCCTCGTCCTTCCATTCCAACTTCCCCCCCAACGGTACTTGTAGCTGACCCATTGGGTGTCCGTCTCGAAGCAGCTACAAAACTGACGAGCCGAACATGTCCTCGGACACTCCCGGCACTAAAAGCCATACGCTAAAAAAAACATAAGATGGCAGCTGTGCGAATTTTTAAAATCTCGATTTTTTTTCTTGTGTTCTAATCCTGCGATTGAAGTTTGAATACTACATCTACACAATAATCTTCATGTAGCCTAATAGTACTTAACTTAACTGTAAGACTTACATATATAACAAGAAGTTCCGTGACGAACTAAAAAGCCTACTTTTCTTAAAATTTAAGATTCATACCAATGATTAACCTATATGGATCTATCTAGAATAATGACGAAATTAAGTTGCTAATATCGAAATTTCTAATTAGTTCGAAATACTGTATACCTGGCATAATGTAGCCTAATATAGCACTACATTTGGCAGCCTTGGTGACTGAATATATTCTTAGTTCCATCTCTTAAGGTACCGTACAGAATACAAAATTTGGTTGAAGTCCAATGAATAGCATGGACGTTACATGCAGTTAAACATTGGATCTAACAGCGCGCGTAAAATCATTTTGACAACAATGTTATGCATGTAATGGTCAGAAATAATCTGAAATAATATGATCTATTGTTGTGCCAATTTTGAATGAAATCCATTAGTTAGTATAGAAGTTACATGCATTTTAAAATTGGACCTATCAGCAGGCTTTGAATCATGTTGGCAGCACTAACGTATATTAGTTACTCCAAATTCATCTAGAATGCCAGGTACTATACGTGTGCAAAGTTTAGAGCTATTGGCTTGCATACTTTCTGATATATTGATATTACGGTAACAAAAATAGAGACTACACATATTAACAGTTGGCAGCCCTGGTTGCTCTTAAGAATACGCATAGTCATATCTGTTATGGTACACATAGCACATACGAAATTTGGTTGACATCCAAATGATAGTATGGAAGTTGCATGTATTTAAAGTTGGACCTCTCAGCAGGCTTAGAATCATGTTGGTAGCACTGAGGTATATATGTTACTCCAAATTAATATAGAATATCAGGTACTATACGTGTGCATAGTTTAAAGCTGTCGGGTTGCATACTTTCTGATATATTGGTATTTTGGACAAAACAAATTAAGAGCATTTATTAACAGTTGGCAGCCCTGGTGGATCTTAAGAATACGCTCAGTCATATCTGGTTATGTACACATTCAATATACGAAATTTGGTTGAATTCCAATTGATAGTGTAGAAGTTATATGCATTTAAAAATTGGTCCTATCAGCAGGCTTATAATCATTTTGGCAACACTGCCATATATGGCCTCCTGGAAATTAAACTGCATTATTATTATCTATACGTGTGCCAATTTTTAAATAGCTCCCATTCATAACTTCCAAGATATCCAACATGGAGCTCAAATTTCAATTGCGATTTTTTAGCAGTTGGTAGCACTGACATCATTTTCAAATATGGCCGTGAGATATTCAGGTATAGATCTTTACTCCTACCAAATTTTGTTTCGATTGCTCCAGCCGTTTAGGAGTTGATAGCGGGGGCACACACACACAGCCAGACAGACAGACAGACAGACAGACACACATTTGCCCGATCTCATAAGACTACTTTTTCCTCATTTTTGCAAAATGTGAAAATTAGGCTAAAAATCCAACGTGGTGACCAACTGGCATATTTTGACGGTTCTCAATATGTACGAATCTATTACAACAATCAAACTGAAATTGTGTATGTTGATAGAGGCAATTAACATAAGTAGGATATATGGAAATAGGCTTTAGTTCTTCACGGAACTACTTGTTGTTCATAAAAGCGTCTTATTTCGTGATAAGGCATATAAATACTTGTTTCCCGCCCAATGTAATTGTGTTGACCGACTGAAAAGCATTAATACAACTAGGCAACATGCCTGACTTACAGGTGAGGATGGTTCACATAACTGGGCTTGAATTAGTACATTATGCAACGAGCCTATAATGGCAATAATTAAGACACGAGTATGTTTATAATACGAGCGTAAGCGACTTTATAACTTTATTGTATGTTTTAACATAAATATTCATAAATATCTGTTGAAATTCAGTCACTAGAATTTTGTGATCAGAGGGCAAACGCAGGGTAGGATATCTCTGTTTTCCAAGTGCTCTGACCGACCGACGCATGCGCTCTGTGTGTTTGGCAATGTTTACAGCCTGCCGAAGTGCATCTGCATTCAGTCAAACTGTCACTGAAGTCGTTTGAAAGCAATGCGCTGTGTTGAAATTGGAGTTGGGGATATTAAGGTACAGTGCTATTTCTAGTCTCATATTCTCCAGTTTATTTACGCAAACATATGCACGGTGCACTGTCGGTAATTTATATAGACATGTTGGATTTTGAGCGCATGCGCGAAGGTATCCTTACCTAATTGGTCACACAACTGTTTCTTGAGCTCTGATTGGTGGGAGAAACTGTTTCATAATGAAAAATAGTGTTATAATGAGCCTCATTATGATACAGTTTTCTGATACATAATGTTTGCATTTCGACATCGTGCTATCAATAACAGACTGTATTAAATCCCAAGGAAATGGCAAGCATAATCTTGTTCTGCATTCTTTTGAAGAAGCGCGCGAACTGACATGCGCTCTGGCGGCTGTTTCCTGAATGAGTGTTCCAGATGTCATGGGCACCACCACCGAAGATAAGACTCAGTATTAAGGCGAAGCCGGAGCGGGTCGGTAGCACTGCATTTGCTAATTATGTGTGATTTTGAGCTATTGATAGTGGTGATTGATATCTGTGATTATTGTTAAATGGTCAGGTTGGCCAACTTACCTGGTTGAGGGTCCCGTGCAGCTGCCTGTGTGGTCTCGTTCTCTCTTATCCTCTTTGGCCTTTTCCACACATTCCTAACTGTGTATATTCGTGCGGCAATGTAACATACCGGTAGATTCAAAAATAAAGTTCCCACATTTGCTAGTAACAGTTAGCTTCTTATGTTTTACTCGAAAAGTACACCAATGGAAAGCTTGTTCTTTCCGCTATTTTTCAAATTTTTAAATACATTTTTGCTGCCGAGAGCAGCACTTTTGTATACCTGCCTAACGCAAGTCCACCGCCAAGCCGTTGAGCAACCTGGTAGCTTCTTTCGCTTCATCGTCCGTCTCTAATCGTCGTGACTGTTGTTTCGGGAGTGAATTAGTGGCACCACGTTTCATCACCAGTGAACATGGAGTCTAAGAATTCGTCAGTGTTTTCGGCGCATTTATGAAGAAACTCCTCGGCACCGTCGACGCGTGGCTGTTTGTGTTCTGGTGTAAGGATGTGGGGGACCCAACGCGCAAAAATCTTGTGATAGCCCAATTTCTCGGTCAAAATCCTTTCAATGGAAGATTCAGAAACCTCAGGAATCCGACGAGCCATTTCCTTGATCGAGATTCTCCGCTCTTCGAGCGGAATTCGCTCAATCATTGCGACAGTTTCATCTGAGGCCCACGCGACGGCCTCCCACTTCGTTGTTCATCATGGATGTCTGTTCGGCCGTTCGAGAACTCCCTAAACCATTTGGGGACGTGGCGACAGTAAAAAGTCCTCTCGGCACGCCGGAAGGCGGAGGTAGATTTCACCGGACAAACTTGGGGATAGTCGAAAATAGGCAGAATATGCAGGTTTTCGTAGAAGGATCAGACCACATTTATTGCGTGAAAGTATTTTATAATTGGAGATTAATTAACTTTGTTTTTCGTCATTTTATGCATATTTTAAACATTCTATTGTCTTATGATGACGGTAACCTTCTTGTCATTTGGAGTCCATTTTTAGCCTATTTTCAATTTTGAAAAAATAGGCTTATGAGATCACCTTTTGTCCGTGTGTGTGTGCGTGTGTGTGTGTGTGTGTGTGTGTGTGTGTGTGTGTGATTCGTGTGTGTGTCCCCCCCCTAATAAAATCTAAACGGCTGGAGCGATTTCAATGAAACTCGGAAAGTTCATAGCACTATTCCCGGCGACCTCGACCGTGCCCTTCAAATTTTGTTACGACTCACCAATCCAACATGGCGGCTGTGCGAAATATTTCACCAGCATTCAATATCTCCGAAACTATTACCGATATTACCCTGACATTTTCTATGGTGATAGAGGGAACCGCTATAAGTTCACTTATGTGACTTTTGAAAACCTGGTAACTACAAAACCAACATGGAGGCCAAGCGAATTTGCGACTTTTAAATAGACGTTTCTCGTGATTTGACCAACCAAACGCAATGAAACTTGGTACAGTATATGTTTATATACATTGTAATGCACCGACATCAAACTTCGTTCAATTGTTTACATAATCACAAGATGGCGGATGTGCGAAATATTTCACCGGCATTCTATATCTCTGAAACTATTAGCGGTATCTCCCTAAAATTTTGTACGGAGATAAAGGGCACTACTGGAAGTCCATCTATAAGACTTTCAAAAACCGGTAAACTACAAAACGAACATGGCGGCCAAGCGAATTTAAAATTTTAAATAGATCTTTCTCGCGATTTAATGTTCCAAGCGCACTGAAACCTGGTACAGGAAATATTTATACACATTGTAATCAACTGGTATCTAATTTAGTTCAATTGTTTACATAACCTCAAGATGGCGGCAGTGCGAATTTTAAAATTAAGTTTTTATTTCTTGTGATATAGTCATGCGATCGAAGTGAAAGTTTGAATAATGAACCTACGCAATAATTTTCCTTTAATGGTACATGACTCTATGGCCTATACATTTAACAATCCAACATGGCGACCATCCGAAATATTTAGACGATACTGAATATCTACGAATCTATTTTAGCAATCAAACTGCATTTTTTAATGTTCATAGGGGCTATGAACTTAAGTTCACCTATAGGACTTTAAATAACCTGGTGATCACAAAACCAACATGGCGGTGACGCGAATTATAAATATTCACATGGACGTTTCTCGCAATTTAACCATCCGAGTGCAGTGAAACTTGGTACAGTAAATCCTTATACGAATGTTAATCCACTGGCATCTAATTTAATTCAATTGTTTCCATAACCTCAAGATGGCAGCTGTGCAAAATTTTAAAATCTCCTTGTTTTTTCTTGTGTCCTAATTATGCGATTGAAGTTTGAATACTACACGTTCACAATAATCTGCATGTAACAGTACATAACTCTATGACCTACATATATAAAATCCAACATGGCGGCCATCCGAAATATTTAGTCGGTTCTTAATATCTACGAATCTATTACAGCAATCGAACAGAAATTGTGTATGTTGATAGTGGCAATTAACATAAGTAGTATATATGAAAATAGGCTGTATAGTTCTTCACGGAACTACTTGTTATACTTGTGGTCACACTGTCCTTATGCAAAGTTTCGACACTGATGTGTAACTATGTAACGGTCTGTTACTTCTTCACGCAAAATTATATCTCCCGCAGAGATGTTGGTTGGTTCCTCAGTTTAGGGGCTGCGACAACGTCGTCATGTAACCCCGTGTACTTTGGGTGAGTGTAGAATCTGTCTGATAAACGGTGTGAATTGTGATAGCTGTATTAGTCTGTAATTCAGGTAAGGAATGCAGACGCTCAATTTCAAGCAGTAGTTCCTAATGTTGCTACCAGATACTACCGTCAACGACACCTAGCTGTGAACTTGGCTACTAGATGCCACCGCAATCAGCAACTCGCAACGAACGTTGGAACTTCCCCTCCAAAGGAAAGCATACTGAAGGATTTTTAGCGCTCTCAGAAAATCTGACGACTTTGGCCGGCTTTGAACCCGCGACCTTGGGCATAGGAGTTCAGCATGCTACCAGTTAAGTCACCGAAGCCGCATCACACTTAGTCAGATGGAAATCTGAATCTGATCTTGCGCAAGTGCGTTGTCATGGCAACGTCTGATGGCTCATCCCTCATCAATTTAGTAGTGTTGCCATGTCAACCACTGATAGCTCTTGGCATTTTCTTACAATTCCGAAATCATTTTTCTCATCCCTTGGCGTAATGGTGGCTCATATCAAAAATTCTTTCAGACAAAGGTTTTAGGTAATTATTAGGGGAATATTGTCCATTTTGTACGGTTTTGATATTGTGCCTATTAACAGAGATATGATTAATGTTTCCCGAAAAAAAAAACACTTTTTCCCACCCCTTTGGTCAATAGTTGGTGCTATCAAAAAAACGTTTCAAACATAAATTTCTGAGCTTTATCCGACACATAGTATGAACTTTGAACGGATTCGATATTTCACATATTAAGAGAGTTATAGCAATATTTCATTTTTTCGAAAAAAAAAGTCCCCCATTTTCATCCCCTTCGACCGATTTAGCCCAGTAACGAACTCGTCCGAGATTTTATGGGTATACATATTCGGTAAAAAATTCAAAGTGATTGGTGCAAAATTACGGCAGTTATCGTGTCCACAAGAAACTGATATACATATATATACATATATTACATAAATTATATATAAACGTTTGAACTGACGGTGGTTTTGGGGTCTGGGGGATGTGAAACGCGAAGATATGTCGAAATTTTCCGGAAATCGAAACATGGTACCCATTGCAATAGTTAGCTTTCTAATGAAATCTACCTAAAATACTGCCGTCAACGACACCTAGCTGTGAACTTGGCTACTAGATGCCACCTCAATCAGCAACTCGCAACGAACGTTGGAACTTCCCCTCCGAAGGAAAGCAAACTCAGGTTTTTTAGCGCTCTTAGTAAATCCGACGACTTTAGCCGGGTTTGAACCCGCGACCTTGGGCATAGAAGTTCAGCATGCTACCAGTTCCGATACCGAAGTCGCTTCCCACTGACATATGAAAACTGAATGTGATCTCGTACAGTGGCGTTGTCATAGCAACTGCTGATGGTCATCCCTTATCAATTAAAAGTAAAGTTGTCATGGCAACCTCTCTTGGCACTTGGCATTTTCTTATAATTTAAATCGGGGGCGTGGTGGCTCAGCGGTCTAGCTGTATGCCTCTCACCAAGGCGGTCCGGGTTCGATTCCCGGTCAATGCATGTGAGATTTTCGAAGTGAAATGCCATGTCCTGTGGTTCGGATTCCACGTAAAAAGGAGGTCCCGTGGCTCATGATCTCAAGATTAACGGTCACGTTAAACTACAAGCTTCCTTTATAATTTAAATCATTTTGTTCACCCCGTGGCGTAATGGTGGGTCATATCAAAAATTCTTTCAGACAAAAGTTTTAGGTAATTATTGGAGGAATATTGTCCATTTTGTGCGGTTTTGATATTGTGCCTATTAACAGAGATATGATTAATGTTTCCCGAAAAAACCACTTTTTCCCACCCCTTTGGTCAATGGTTGGTGCTATCAAAAAACTTATTTGACATAAATTTTTGGCACTTATCCGACACATATTATGAACTTTGAAGGGATTCGATATTTCATGTATTAAGAGAGTTATAGCGATATTTCACTTTTTCGAAAAAAGCCCCCCATTTTTACCACCTTTGACCGATTTTGCCCATTAACGAACTCGACCGAGATTTTATAGGGATACATATTATGTAAAAAATTCAAAGTGATTGGTGCAAAATTACGGCAGTTATCGTGTCCACAGATAGATAGATAGATAGATACATATATACATAAACAAGCTGTACCCGGCATGCGTTGCAATGCCAATCAAAGAAAGTGTTGGCGTTGAAATTATGTTTCTTGAAGTGCTTTTGGATACACAACATGTTAACTGCCTCTAAGCTATCGTAAAATGGATTTTCTAATTTAGAACCATTCGTGGAAGCGTGCACAACAACTTTCAAAAGTTTCATCGCTGTCACACATTTGTTGAATCTACTCGTACGCTACCTGTTGTGAAATGGATTTACTAAGTCGAAACCCTTAACTGGCGTGTACACAATAACTCATCTATGATTCATCGCAATCGGATGAATGGTATATGCACGTATACGGGATTTGTTTAAACGATTCGTGCGTTGTCACTCATTTGTTGAATCTACTCGTGCGCTACCTATTGAGAAATGTCGAAGCCCTTCCCTGGCGTGTACACAATAACTCATCAAGGTTTCATCGCAATCGAAGAATGTTATATGAACGCAATAGGGGATTTTGTTGAAACGCTTCGCACGTCGTCACCCATTTGTTGCATCTACTCTTGCGCTACTTATTGTGAAATGGATTTACTAATTCCCCTTCCCTGGCGGGTACACAATAACTGATCAATGTTTCATCGCAATCGGATGAATAGTATATGAACGCATACCTGATTTTGTTTAAACGATTCGCGCTCCGTCACTCATTTGTTGAATCTACTCGTGCGCTACCTACTGCAAAATGTATTTACTAAGTTAGAAACCGTCACGTAAGTGTCCACAACATCTCACCCAAGTTTCATCGCTATTGGACTAATGGGATATGAAGACATAGGGGACTGTATTGAAACGCTCCGCGTGTCGTCGTTCATTTGTCGAATCTACTCGTGTGCTACCTACTGTGAAATGTATTTACTAAGCCAGAAACCTTCCTTGGAGTGTCCACCATATTTCACCCAAGTTTCACCGCTAACGGCAGAATGGTATATGACCTTATACGGGACTTTGTTGAAACGCTTCGCGCGTCGTCCCTCATTTGTTGAATCAACTTGTGCGCTGCATATTGTATAGTGGATTTACTAAGCCAGAAATTTTCCATGACGTGTACACAACATCTCACCCAAGTTTCATAGCTACGGACGAATGGTACATGAATGCATACGGGACTTGGTTGAAACTTTCGCGTGTCGTCGCTCATTTGTTGATTCTACTCTTGCGCTACATATTGTAATATGGATGTACTCAGCCAGAAACCTTCCCTGGAGTGCACACAACATCTCACCCAAGTTTCATCGCAATCGGATGAATGGTATGTGAATGTATACGGGACGTTGTCGAAACGCTTCGCGTGTAGTCACTCATTTGTTGAATATAAGCGGGCGCTTCGTATTGTAAAATGAATTTACTTAGCCAGAAACCTTTCCTGGAGTGTACACAACAATTCACCAAACATTTATCACAATCAGACGAATGGTATATGATATTATACGGGACTTTGTTGAAACGCTTCGCGTGTCATCGCTCATTTGTTGAATCTACTGGTGCGCTAACTATTGTAAAATGTATGTACTAAGCCAGAAACCTTACCTGGAGTGTACACAACATCTCACCCAAGTTTCATCGCTATCGGATGAATGGTATATGAAATTATATGGGACTTTGTTGAAATGCTTCGCGCGTCATCGCTCATTTGTTGATTCTGCTCGTGCTCTACCTATTTTTAAAGGGATTTACTAAGCTAGAAACGTTCCCTGGAGTGCACACAAAATCCCAGCCTAGTTTCATCGCTATCGGACGAATGGTATATGAACGCAAACGTGACTTTGTTGAAATGCTTCGCGCGTCGTAGCTCATTTGTTGAATCTACTCGTGCGCTGCCTATTGTGAAGTGGATGTATTAAGCCAGAAAATTTCCCTGCAGTGTTCACAACATTTTACGCAAGTTTCATAGCTATCGGACGAATGGTATATGAATGCATACGGGACTTTGTTGAAACGCTTTGCGTGTCGTCGCTCATTTGTTGAATCTACTCGTGCGCTATCTACTGTGAAATGTATTCACTATTTTTTAAACCTTCACGTAAGTGTACACAACATCTCACCCAAGTTTCATCGCTATCGGACGAATGGTATATGAACACATACGGGACTTTGTTGAAATGCTTCGCGCATCGTCGCTCATTTGTTGAATCTACTCGTGCGCTGCCTATTGTAAAGTGGATTTACTAAGCCAGAAAATTTCCCTGAAGTGTACACAACATTTTACGCAAGTTTCATAGCTATCGGACGAATGGTATATGAATGCATAC
Organism: Meconema thalassinum; assembly: GCA_946902985.2. Lineage (NCBI taxonomy): Eukaryota > Metazoa > Arthropoda > Insecta > Orthoptera > Tettigoniidae > Meconema > Meconema thalassinum. Next base: position 693,897,528 of record OX336391.1, read on the forward strand.
GGGACTTTGTTGAAACACTTTGCGTGTCGTCGCTCATTTGTTGAATCTACTCGTGCGCTATCTACTGTGAAATGTATTCACTAATTTTGAAACCTTCACGTAAGTGTATACAACATCTCCCCCAAGTTTCATTGCTATCGGACGAATGGTATATGAACACATACGGGACTTGTTTGAAACGCTTCGCGCATCGTCACTCATTTGTTGAATCTACGCGTGCGCTACCTATTGTAAAATGGATTTACTAAGTCAGAAACCGTCCTTGGAGTGCACTCAACATCTCAGCCAAGTTTCATCACAATCGGATGAATGGTATATGAACGCATAGGAGACATACACACCCACAGACAAACTATCACGTAACATTGATTTTTATATATATAGATTATATATAAACTTTTGAACTGACGGTGGTTTTGGGGTCTGGGGGATGTGAAACGCGAAGATATGTCGAAATTTTCCGGAAGTCGAAACATGGGACCCATTGCAATAGTTAGCTTTCTAAAGAAATCTACCTAAAATTGTCCTGGACACCACGTACTCTTCCATGATGAAAAAATCGATTTTTTTTAGCCTACTTTTCACATTTTGCAAAAATGAGGAAAAAGTAGACTTATGAGATCGGGCAAATGTCTGTCTGTCTGTCTCTCTGTCTGTCTGTCTATCTGTCTGTCTGTCTGTCTTTCTGTCTGTCTGTGTGTGTGTCCCCCCTATCAACTCCTAAACGGCTGCAGCAATCGAAACAAAATTTGGTAGGAGTAAAGATCTATACCTGAATATCTCACGCCCATATTTGAAAACGATGTCAGTGCTACCAACTGCTGAAAAATCGCAATTGAAATTTGAGCTCCATGTTGGATATCTTGGAAGGTATGAATAGGAGCTATTTCAAAATTGGCACACGTATAGATAATAATATTGCAGTTTAATTTCCAGGAGGCCATACATGGCAGTGTTGCCAAAATGAATATACGCCTTCTGATAAGTCCAAATTTTAAATGCATATAACTTCTACACTATCAATTGGATTCCAACCAAATTTCGTATGTGCTATGTGCACATAAACAGACATGACTGAACGTATTATTAAGATCCACCAGGGCTACCAACTGTTAATAAATGCTCTCAATTTATTTTATCCAAATACCAATATATCAGAAAGTATGCCAGCCGACAGCTTTAAACTATGCACACGTATAGTACCTGACATTCTATATTAATTTGGAGAAACTTTTATACGTCAGTGCTACCAACATGATTCTAAGCCTGCTGAGAGGTCCAACTATAAATACATGTAACTTCTATACTATCATTTGGATTTCAACCAAATTTCGTGTGTGCTATGTGTACCATAACAGATATGTATATGCCGATTCTTAAGAGTAACCAGGGCTGCCAACTGTTAGTAAATACTGTCTCTGTTTTTGTTATCCTAATATCAATATATCAGAAAGTATGCAAACCAATAGCTCTAAACTTTGCACACGTATAGTACCTGGCATTCTAGATTAATTTGGAGTAACTAATATACGTCAGTGCTGCCAACATGATTCTAAGCCTGCTGATATATCCAATTTTAAAATGCATGTAACTTATATACTAACTAATGGATTTTATTCAAAATTGACACAACAATAGATCATATTATTTCAGATTATTTCTGACCAATACAAGTATGTCATTGTTGCCAACATGATTTTACGCGCGCTGTTAGTTCCAATGTTTAACTGCATGTAACGTCCATGCTATCCATTGGACTTCAACCAAATTTTGTATTCTGTACCTTAAGAGATGGAACTAAGAATATATTCAGTCACCAGGGCTGCCAACTGTAGTATGCCAGGTATACAGTATTTCGAACTAATTAGAAATTTCAATATTTCCAACTTAATTTCGTCAATATTCTAGATAGATCCATATAGATTAATCATTGGCATAGATCTTAAATTTTAAGAAAAGTAGGCTCTTTAGTTCGTTACGGAACTTCTTGTTGTTTTTGGCGCCATAAAATTCTTCATTCTTTTCTGAATCCAAATATATATAGTTTGTTGGGGTTTTGATGTCTACAACTATCTTAAATTCGTTTTGTAAAATTAGCGTCCCATGCTCTGAATAATACATTTTTAACTTAGCAAGCTGTTTTCCGTTAATACTCATTTTTCATGTTTAAGTACTGTACCGTATATTTTCATAAGGTTATGCCCAGATACTGTAATGGAGACGACGAGAGACGTGATGCTGTCGAGCTCGTGAGTCAAGTCATGAAATATCACGCTGTTAATATCAGAAGTGTCATTCGGTTCGAGATCGGAAAGTAACGAGCATTCCCGAGTGGGTGCACTCTCAGATAGACCGATCAATAAACGTATACGTGACGTCATGTCATATATCGATCCACGCTACAGGATTATCTTTATTGTTTTGAAGCGAATTAGAGTATTAGAAGACGTTTCAAAGGACATAGAACGCAGATTAGCATAGCAGAAAGCTATTTCATATGAGGAATACAATATAACAAGCGACGTGCAATAATAACATCTATAATGATCAAGCCATAAGCGAGTTATTGACACATCGAGATATCGATGAAGGAAGGCGGTAGTGGGGGTTGCTTGCTGTGGCGTTTGGCTGCAAGCAAGGCGATTTCACTTGGACGTGTACTGTTGTATTCGCAGTGTCATATGTATGGTTACGGAACTCGGCTAGCAAGCGAGATCGCAGGTGCAATGCAGGCTGTGATAACTTCGCGTGGAGACGGCTCGTGTTTATACTCAGCGAAGCCGAACAGTTCTTTTTTAAGTGTGTTAGAAACGTGCAGAGCATTTCGTGTCTCGACAAGTTGACGTATACCGTGCTCACGTATTTATTAAAGCTACCAGTTTATGATGGATCTGAGATAGTATCAGAACAGTTGTAAATGTATACTGCCATCTTGGTCAGGAAGAATTGTGTCGAAGCGGAACGTGGACTGACTGTATGTCTCTGTCCAGCGGTGTCCATTACCAAGGCAGCCATTTCGAAACCTAGTGAGGTCTTCATCACGAGTAATAGTAACGTGTATGATTGTGCTGATACATGCTTACTTCAGGACTTGTTAAGCTGTACATTATGCAGACACTAGAACGCATATTATCGTCTGAGATGTCAGAGGGGAAGTTCAATGTTATAGTTATGACTTCCAGAATGGCAGGCTAATTTAATGGGGTAGCTTCATGAGAAATGCATAAGCGAAATGACCGCCAGCCACAACTGCATTCTCCTTGTTGGAGAGGTGTATATTTTCACCGCACTCCAGTGGTTGTTCGCGAGTGCTTTCATGAGCGGCGACATGCAGGACAGTGCTTTTTCTCAGGCGGATGATAGTATTTCTGGCATGAAGGGAGTAGGCTCGTATGGTCGTCTGACTAGTATGCGTGTGTGCTGCAGACCCGGGTTCGATTCCCAGATCCAGAGAAGAAGAAGAGTGTATTATCTGGTGATACCCTGGATTTTCATCAGATATTTATATATCCCGCTTAAGACGCTTCAAGATGCAACAAAAGGTACTGGACCAGCAGACTCTATTAACGTAGCTTAGTGGAGGCACTTGTTAGCAATTGCAATTGTCATTTCTTTTTTGTAGATTAAATGGGTATTCACAAGTTTAGGTTCGATGTTTCTGTCTAATCTGACTTGCTGTGTTCCCGGGATTTTGTATTCGCTTAACGAATTCATCCCTTGTGTATTACTAGTTTGGATCATTTAATCTGTAGAATCAGTAATTTCTTAGTAGTGCGTATTTTTATTTGCCGAGAAGAGAATTTAGGGGAAGATCTCCAATATTTTGTCCAAGCATGGTTTTAATCGCGTTTCTTTATCAGTGTTTGGAACACTGATTTATTTCAGGCCAGTACATGTTTTCATATATTACTGTTCTGTTAGGAACTTCGCTTTCTCGCAGCGATTTGAATCTTGGAAAGTTTATCTTGGTGTTCGTGGCATATATAGTTTTAATCCCCCTGTTGGATTATTTTCATGGAAAGCAATTCGCTTTTGTGAGTGCAGATTTATTAGTGGATTTACTTAATGATTGTCATTGGATTAACCGGATTAGTTAATTTGCTTTCATGGTGTAAGTTTTATCCACTGATACTTCGAAGCCCACCGAAGTTGGAGGCTATCCTGATTCAGGAAAAGATCAGTTTTACCTTCTATTAGGTATTGATTTGAGATTAAATTAATTTAGGATGTCATTTTGAGACATGTATTTTCCACAGTATTAACGTAAATAATTGCATTTAATGCAATTGTGTGAGTGAGATGTAGTATAGCAGTTTGGAACACCATTTACAAAGTTGATTAAATCATTCCAGGAAAGCTTGACTTGGAGTCAAGAGAAATGAACATACATTATCGGGAGGCAAGATAGGTTGATTTGCTAGTGGAAAGTTTCAGTGTCTCGACTTTGAACAACGTGCTTAAGGTTAGTGTGTGAGTTAAGCATGATTGTAGCTCTTGTGTGAATATTGAGATTAAAAATAATAGTAGTGTTGTGAAGGTTCGTATAACCTTGTTGTGTTGTGTTTTGGATGCACATCTAGGATGATGCATATTTGTGAGATTTCATGCTTGTTGAAGCATTAGGCCTATTTTAGATTGAGCCGGTAAGTGCTTTTTCAGCCGGTGTGTGCCAATCTGTTTTGTGACTTCGAGTAGTCAACACCCGTGTTTGGTGTTACGTTAATATAGATGAGTTTTTCTGGTATTTTAATGTCTGTTGGAGACATTGGTGTCGTCATTCTTATAGAGCGATCCTACATGCTTTTTCTTCACCTAATCAAAGGCAACGCTTGGATAATCTGTTCGAGCTACTTAAGACATTTCCACAGCATATAATCGTTAAAACCTCTACAATTTTGTACAAGTTTACTTGAAATTTGAAGCATGAACATAGTCGATAGTTACACTACTTTGCTTAATTGCTTGATGAATATTGGTAACCCAATATATTGAATGTTAATTGCACATCACGATGCGAATGTTATGGCCAAGATCAGCTGTTTAGGCTGAATCATGTAAATGTCTGAGGACATTTTTGTATATATTCTTATAAACAATTTTATATAATCTTGATATTGCTACACTTTTGGAATATCGTTTAAGACGATACACGTGTATAAATTTTGATAATTCTTCTTTATTCATCGTCTAATATTTCATCCAGTCCTCCTAATATCATTAGGAGATTGATGCCTAATTTCCTTATTACGTAGTGTAAGTTTTTTTTAATCAACCCAGCGTGTAGGTGATGATCGTAATCCATTTCTGGAATCATGTAGGATTTTCTTACTACAGTTGTGTTTAGCTGTGATTTTGTTTTCTTGACGACAGGGTATTAATATTCTTTATTTTCTTGTCTGTTACCTTGTTCTCATAGAATAAATTGTTTTTCCCAATTATAAATCATGGTGTGATATTTTAACGAAGAGATTGGAGGTCGTTTTAAGATGGCCATCGCTTGGATTTTCTTTTTCCAGGGTTTTCCACCCTTGAGATAGTTCTTTTTAGAGTCGTTTTTTCGTGTTCTTGAGCTAGTTTCTTGTTTGTTCGTTCGTTGTGGCCATGGTCATTCTTAAAACAGCCTGATAGGATGACTAGTACCCCATTCATTCCTCTACTTGGTGGTAGGACCTGGGAGGGTTTTTCGCCGGGCATTTTTCAGGTTCTACGATCCAGTGACCATCGAGGGATTTCACCAGGTATTGGTAAGTGTTTCGGGTACAGTACCAATAATTAGGAAACCATTTAAGATAGAGCGCTATTTTTTACATTAACTTGCCTAATGGAGTACTTGAATGTTAACCTATTTTCACTTCCAAAACACAGTTGGCATGGATTGGGAAGAGAAAAAATTGATACATATTTTTGAATAAATTTAAAAAGAAAGAGTTCGGATTTTTTTCTTGCATTCTGTCCCAATAATAATTAAACAGAGTGGTTACTCATCTGCCATAGTCCATTCCAAGTATGTGAACAAAATTTGAGAATATTTGATTGAAAAACAACTGAGAAATGTGTACCTGAAGCAACTTATACAACATTTTTTTTTGAAAATGTATCTGTCCAAATTTGTATTCATTTCACACATCCTATAAAAGCAAAGTAGCACTACATGGTCAAAAACAGATCAGAATATACCGCTTCTTATATGTGACAAGAATCATAGCTGTACATTTTGCATAAACCCAGAAAATACTTAGTAAAGTGATGCCACAAAAATAGACTTTTTCGTCGTGTAAGAGTACGTGGTGACCTTAACAGTTGAAGATGTCCATATTAGGATGTTCTAGACTTGGCAGCACACTGGCAATGAACACATTGCCATGTGAGTATTGACATGTTTATGATAGAATGACTGGTATGGGATGATTATTGATCTTTCTTTCGTTTCTGAAACTTAGGTTAAATATATTTATGTTTGATGATTGAATTTACTGGACCGTCCTTCTTTCTCTCTCGCTATTTATTAACACCTCCGTCAACTATCCTCACGAGAGATCTTTCAAGGCTGCAAAGAACTTCAGTTGGTTTCAGTTTAGGGGCTGCAACAGCGCGGTCATGTAGCCCCGTGTACTTTGGGTGTGTGTAGAATTTGTCTGATAACCGGTGTTAACTGTGATGGCTGTATTAGTGTGAGTTATCTGTAATTCAGGTAATGACTACTTTTGCTACTAAATGCTACCGTCCACGATACCTATCTGTGAACTTGGCTAATACTAGATGCCATTACAACCAGCGCCTGTGGTGACAAACGTTGGAACTTAAAAGCATTAATCAAACCTAACTAACAAATTTTGCTTCACACAAGTTTAGTTAGTGGAAGGTTCTTTTACATGCCATAAATCTATGACTTGGGCTTTACTTCCCCTCAGAGGGAATGCATAATGAGGGATTTTAACCCTCTTAAAAAATCCGACGACTACTGTCGGGTTTGAACCCGCGACCTTGGGCAGAGAAGGTTAGCATGCTACCTACTACCCCACCAAAGTCGACTACAAAGAACTTCATATGCCAAAATCAGTAACGTTAGCTTGTGTCAAACCTACTTAGGCCTGATTGGTTATAATTATTATTTTCCAACCTATTCTATACTAATCGGGTCCCGTGGTGTTGGAGTAGTGTTGGAGGCCCCGGGTTCGACTCCCGGCTCCTTCATGGATTTTAGAAACAGACGCGAGGGCTGGAACGGGGTGCACTCAGCCGCATGAGGACAATTGAGTAGCTGTCTGACAGTGAGGCACGGAAACCAAGATAACCGGATGAAGGGACCCCCCGCAGTCTGTAGGCTGAGGCACCACGGGGCTATTCAATGTTGCCTTAGTAAACGAAAGTTTGATGCTGTTCATAGGGTCAACACTCGCTCATCTTGGTGTCCCCGCCCGGACCCCCACAGGAGTGACCTCCCTTTATATTAGGCGCAACTGCACCACTTCACTGGTGTCCTAGGCGAAACCCCACACAAGACACGGCACAAACCTAAAAGAATTGCTGAGTTTTGATTCACTGGCCGTGAAAGCCAATATACCGTCTTTCTAACGCTGCTTTTTGACATATGCTGTGAGATTCAGCTTCCATTTGTTCAGCAATCCGTCTGACATACTTCATCGTAGTATGCGAATTATATCTGAAACACTACTTCCAACTCCGATCCAGAGGTTACCAATGCTCAGTAATATCGCACCTCCTCATATCAGAAGACAGAAAAATCTAGTTCATATTTGGTCCAGAATACAGAAGAATCAGACACTTCCAATCCATGATGACGTTCAACAGTTGGCTCTTCTAGACTGAAATCCCGCAAACCTGCGTGGAAAACAGCCTTAGAACTAACAAACGGCAATTTCAAAGCTGGCAGACTGAGTGGACAAGAGCTCCTCCTCGAGGCATCGTAAAAGTTGGGAACCCAACTACAACTTGCCGAGACTTACCTGGAGTAGACTCAATCGTGTGGGAAGACTACATACTTGGGGATGGAAAGATTCGCTATACTGTGACTGTGATAGTGTTTGATTGTCCCTGCCGAGTGGTCCCGGGGAGTCTGGAGGATTTAAATTGTGCTACTCCAGAAGCAGTCAATTGGTTAAATAGACTGGATGGTGATTTAGGATATTTTCAACTTTAGTAGTTACCGGTATATCTCTTGTTGTCATATTGTTTGGTTGTTTGTGACACTGTATTCATGTCTTTGTTTTCTACACCTTCTGTCTGAAGAGTTCGGTGAATGGGTCTATATTACGAACGGATTGTTGGTTTACCTGAATCAGCCGTTACTGTCCTTCGAAGCAATCCCCGTGGATGGTTATGCACTTCTGAGAACGACCGAACAAGTCCTGGAAACTCCTGGTATAGTCTTCTTTAGGAACAGCCGTCAGTTTGGGTCGTCAAAACTCTAAATTGAAAGCAGGAGAGAAGCATGAATTTATGCAACCTGCCTTGCATATCTGATAGACGGGCGGCAGTGAGAAGGGTGAATTTATGCAACCTAACGAGCACACCTGTTCGACGGGTGGCAGTGAGATGGGTGAATGTTCCGTGGAATTAAATGGTCCTGAAAACCATCGTCACGGGTGACGAGACCTGGTGCCTGAGGCACGACCTCTAAGGCAAGTGTCAAAGTATCGGGGTCCAGGGTCGCCGAAAAGCCCTGAAGGGCGAGAGGTTTTCGGACATTTCGGACATCCAACTGAAGGCTATCCCTCAGGAAGCCTATGCCAGGACTTGTACAGCCATTCTAAGAAGTGCATAACCATCCACGGGGATTACTTCGAAGGATAGTAATGGCTGTTTCAGGTAAGCCAACAATCCGTTCGTAATGTAGACGCATTCACCGAACTTTTCAGACAGAGGGTGTATATTGTGTTATAGCTCGCGTCAGCCTGGAAGGTGGCCGGCTCTGTGGGATTTGCGCAGAGAGAGTAAGAGATACATTTCCACTGTTGCAACAGGTCAACCATGTCCGAGTTCCCACACCGCAGGCTGCTGCCATGAGTTCCTGCGGTATGACAACACCGTCGCTTACCTCAACGAGCCTGTCTCTTTCACGCTGCTTTACATTTAGCTTTCCTGACAACACACTAGCTCAGATTCTTAAGCCAGACTGACTGTGATTGGTGGGATGGAAGTGAGGCATGACGTAATGGTAGCGTTGTGATCTGCGCACCGACTTCCCGGCTGGCTCGAGCTCTAGCATCATACAATAAATAAAATAAATCGGCGGTATGGCCTCGTTTGGTTATTATGCTTAACTTTTGGACACTAGTGTAGTTGAGGGACGTTCTAGGCCATGTGATGGGGAAGAGGGTAGATTAACAAGACTGGGCAACACAACAGACAATGTATTGACGTCAAGGGTACATTAGAAGCTACACGGGTACAGATTTGCGCTTCGGGACGGCTTCTTCGTCTGACGTCACCTCCACTCCAAGTCGCTTCCTTTTCCTGAGAGGTCGGTCAGAGTTGGCGGGGCGAGGTGTGCCCCTGGGCTCTGTGGGGATGGGATCAGGTGGTGGGGGCGGGCTGGGGGGCACCGTGTTGGGGGCGCTCTCCTCTGAGGGGGCAGACTCGCTCTTCCTGAGCCCAAACAGCGGGATGGGTATGGGGATAGGCAAGGGGATGGGGAGGATGATGGGGTAGGGCACCATGATGGTGATGGGGGGCACCAGCATGCGAGGAGGCGGGGGGCGAGGGGGCAGCGGGAGCAGAGGGGGCGGCGGGGACCCCCTCAGTAGCGGGAACCTCGGGAAGTGCGGGTGGTGGGGGGGGTAGCATCCCCGGGGGCAGGAAGGGCGGTGGGTGTCGTGGGAGGTGTGCCTCGTGCAGGTGTGGGGGTGGGTGCATCACGGGGGGCGGCTGGGGCAGCAGGTGAGGCGGCAGATGACTGTTCTGTTTGGGGGGAGATAGACTGCCCCCACTCCTGGGCGAGGACGAGGACGTGGTGCGCAGGTCTGTCGGTCCGGTCACTGTCGCAGGCGCGATCACTCGCCTGGGACGCCCCTGGCGGCGCAGCTTGGCACTGGGCTCTGGCGGAGCGGGTGGCGGACTGCTGCGAGGCGCAGGGGAGGACGAACGGTCGGACACGGGCGAGTCGGAGCGACAGTCTCGGAGCCACAGGTCTGGAGTGATGAGTCCTCCTGCTGCGCCACTACCACCCTCCTGTAAGTGCGGGTGTAGTTGCAGGTGCGCCTGCGTCTCCTTGCAGAAGATGTTCATTTTGTACTGGTTCAGGCATTTGTCGCTGAAACACACACAACAATATTGTTCAGTTACATGCACAATGCCTATATCTCAAGATCCTTCAAGCTAACGCGCCAGGATACAGCTCCCATATTTAGCCTATTTTCATTTATGAAACCATAGGCTTATGAGATCACCCTTGTCGGTGTGTGTGTGTGTCCCACCTAATAACTTCTAAACGGCTGGAGCGATTTCAATGAAGCTCGATGAGGTCATAATACAATTTTGGCCGACCCTGACTGTGCCCTTCAGATTGTATTACTTCTCACCAATAAAGTACAGGGATAGGAGGGTGATCTACAATCTATACAGAAACCAGACAGCAGTCATTCGAGATGAAGGACATGAGAGAGAAGCTGGTATTCAGAAAGGTGTAAGGCAAGGCTGCAACTTATAACACATACTTTTCAATCTTTACATCGAACAAGCAATGGAGAAATTTGTAGAAAAATTTAAAGTGGGAGTGAAGATTCAAGGAGAAATAATTTCAACTCTGAGATTTGCTAATGACATCGTCATCTTGGCCGACACGCCTGAGGATTTGAATGAGTTTTTGAATGGTATGGACTCCGTCTTGAGGAAAGAATTCATGATGAAAATTAATAAATGTAAAACAAAAATATTGGAATGCAGTCGAAATAAATCAGAATCCTCTATGGACATCAAATTGGCAGGTGAAAAACTAAAGGAAGTAGGAGACTTCTGTTCCTTAGGAAGCAAAACAACCAGTGATGGACGAGGCAAAGAGGATATAGAAAGTAGGTTAGCACAGACATGGAAAGCATTTCTACAGAAAAGGAATCTGTTGACTTCGAATAACTTATAGATTTAGGTATTAGGAAGTCATTTTTGAAGGCCTTTGTCCGGAGCGTGGCGCTCTATGGAAGTGAAACTTGGACTATTGGTGCAGCAGAAAAGAAGAGAATTGAGGCGTTTGAAATGTGGTGTTACAGGAGAATTATGAAGATCAGATGGGTAGATAGGTCTGGCGACTGCGAATGAAGAGAAGAGATAGGTTGGTAGGACACATCCTAAGACACCCAGGAATAGAAAGCTTTGTTATGGAAGGATGGGTCGAGGACAAGAACTGTAGGGGTAGACCAAGGTTAGAATATGTTAAACAGTTTGCCCGGACTTAGGGTGTGGTAGCTATGTAGAGATGAAACGATTAGCTCAGGACAGGGAGGCATGGAGAGCTGTGCATCAAACCAGTCAAAAGACTGAGGACTCAAACAACAACCAATCCAGTATTGCGGCAGTGCGAAATATTTCACCGGCATTCTATATCTCCGAAACTATTATTCATATCACCCTGAAATTGTGTACGATGATAAAGGGCACTACTAAAATTTTAGCTATGAGATTTCCAAAAACCTGTAAAATACAAAACGAACATGGCGGCCAAGCGAAGGTGAAACATGTTAATAGACTTTTCTCGAGATTTAACCGTCTGAGCGCAGTGAAATGTGGTACAATGAAGGTTTGTAATGCACTGGCATCTAATTTAGTTCAATTGTTTACGTGACCTCAAGATGGCGGCTGTGCGAAATCATATATAAATTATTATTTCTTGTGTATTAATCATGCGATCGAAGTGAACCTTTGAATAATGAACCTAAGCAATAATCGTCATCTAATAATACATAACTCTATGGCCTAAATATATCAAAATCCAAGGGGCTTCGGTGGCGTAGTCGGTAGCATGCTGAACTGCTGTGCCCAAGATAGCGGGTTCAAACCCGGCCGAAGTCGTCGGATTTTTAAGAGCGTTAAAATCCTTCAGTATCCCTTCTTTCGGAGGGGAAGTAAAGCCGGCGGTCCCATGTCATAGACTTATGGCATGTAAAAGATCCTTTCACAGACTAAACTTGTGTAAAGCAAAATTGTTAGGTTAGATTTTGTCATAACGCTGTATCAAAGTTCCAACGTTCACCACTAGGTATCATTGATAACTGGTAGCGAAAGTTGGAACTACTTGAAATTGAACGGAACTCATAGCTCACCCTAAGGGTGTCCGCTGGAAGCAGCTACAAACTCAGGCGAGCCGAACATGTCCTCGGACACTCCCGGCACTAAAAGCCATACGATAAATAAATAATCAAAATCCAACATGGTGACCATCCGAAATATTTAGACGGTTCTCAATATCTACTACTTGTTTCTGTATGTTTTTGGCGTACACGATTATCCAAATATGTTGTCATATTTCCATCTGCTTTTCACTTTAATTGGGAGCTTTAGCAACTTTTCTTTCCATGTGATGAATAATTGTGGAGTGGGATTTGGCAGGGTGATTCAGTACGACAGTATACACCTTGGTTGAGCGCCAAAAGAGCACCCGAGAATTCTGTTTTATGGTGAATCAGGCTCAAAGGTTGACAACACTGTCAAATATTTTATCAAACCTCGAATAGTTCAAGATAAAGTTACTCTAAGTTTCCTCTCAGTTGTTATGCTTCATGTTGGTTCTCATCGCTTGCATTCTCCATATCCTTATGTCCTTCTAATGTCCAATGTCCTCTCCCAATACGAACAGTCGAGCTTATGGTCAGCAGAGCACATAATACACAAATACATTAATTAATTAAATAAACCAGGGAATTGCTAATTATATATAATCAATAATACAGGTGTCGGAAAATAAGAGGTAGAAAATCAAAGCACGTATGGGGGTGGGTCTGGGGAGCAGTATGAGGTAAGGTACCTGTGGGCCCAAACCAGCCGTTAAGCCTCTGTGAGCATTTCTAATTACGAGTAAACTTGGCAACGTCGCGCAATGCCCAGCATCGAGTGTGGTGATGACACTCTTGTGTGTTTCGAGCTGACCTGTGGTTCCCGTCGCTTAGTGGGCAAGGCGCTTCGTTTTCGAATCCGGAAAAACTTAATTTTTCCCCCGATTTTTTTTCATTGCATGACAGATCATATTGCGCATTAATCACGACAGCTGACTCAGCTCGGAACACACAAGAGTGTAGACGCCGCACTCGATGCTGCTCATTGCGCGACGTTGCCAAGTTTTACTCGTAATTAGAAATGCCCACAGGGGCTTAACGGTTGGTTTGCGCCCACAGGTATCTTACCTCATATTGCTCCCCAAGCATGATTTGAGTTTCTACCTCTTATTTTCCGACACCCTATACAAATAATGAAGAAATAAATAATGAAGAAATCGGAGTACATGTGCCTAGGAGGACAAGGAGAAGAAACAATCCAATTGGTAGGGCGAGACTTTTGAAGAAAGTAGATAGTTAGGTTCAACAGACGTGGCAATAGCCCTCAGAGTGCAGGTAGGATGGACTTCAGGTGTATTGTGTGATAGAAGGATAAACCTGAGGACTAAAGTCAGTAATGATTTATGGGCACCAACTAAGGCACATTGTAAGGCAATGGATGTGGCTGAAATGAAAATGTGGCGTCACCAGAGCCGATAGAATTAGAAATGAGAGACTCAAGCTACGGTTTCCTCCAGTAGCGGTATCGTTTTCTAGCGGCCGTAATTTGACGGCGAATGACGCATGGAAACTGGCAACCGTCTTCACGGTGAACAATGGTGTAAAGTTAGAGCTAATTATCTGTGTGTGGTCATGTTGTCGTAAAGTTAAATAAGAAATAAATGATCCTGACATGGCGCTCGTGATATTTTTGGAAGAGGAGTCATCCAAAGACGACATAGAACGTTCCGGGTGGAAGTGACATTTTAAAAATGAGAAGGTGGATATGAAATTTTAGTGTGTCGTCATCTGCATTGCAATGAAGTTAAATAAGAATATTTTCGGATGACACTCGTGTTAATTGAATATGTTCCGAATTACTTAATGGATGACATAACTTCAGTGACTTACAACAAAAACAAAAGACCAATATCTCCTGAACAGAAACTCTGTGTATTTTTAAGGTTACTCTTCACATTATACTATGCCCCACGATTCTTTACGAAATCTATTAATGTCTCCTCTTGCCCATACTCCAATACTCAGTCATTGTATATAATTCATTACTTTCAGCACGCACCGTACACCGTACAAAAACGTTGACGAACTGTTTGCTACCATACTCACCACCGTCATATGAATGACGCCACCGCAATTTTATGTGACGGTGGTAGTCAACGCTTCCTAGAAAACCACTCGCTTTCGTTTCTATGCTAGAAAGCGGTACCGCAGTCATGTCCATTGCCCAGTAAAACCCTTACTAGCCATGACCAAGAAGCATCCCTTACTAATTTTGGGTTTTAAATGATAATAATAATAATTAACCTATTATTATTATCATTACTACTGTCCATGAGAGACAGAGTATATTTTCTTCAGGAAGTCAGAATGTTACAACAGCTCACTCCAAGCCTACAGGCAAAGCATGTATAAGCTAAAAGCTTGCTATTATAGACAGAAGCACTCTAAGTGAACATATTCCTATTAGATATTTCTTAGAAGGCCTGACCTGGGAGTTGGTCACAGCGAACATTCATAACTTTCCAGACTGTCTCTACAATTTCACAAGGAACACACATTTCTGTTCCTTCCTCGTAATAATTCTCAGTATTGAAGTTTCCACAACAACTTGTAAGGTCAAGCTAACCAAGCCCCAACGCTTATGGTCTGATTGGCTATTACCCCGTCCTACCACTAGAGATACACGCCATTGGTCAATCTCCTATTGTGACAGCTTTTCCCTCTCCAGAGAAAGTTATAGTTTATATACTGATGCAGAGCCCGGAATCGCTCTCTTCACAACAAATCACTTCGAAGGAGATGTCTCTCTCTAGGAGACATGCTTCTTCACAACCATACAGCAGACCATGTGGTCACTCTTCATTACCAGACTAAGTAGTCTCTGCTAGGTGAGCTGTCTCTATATTAGACAGACTCCTCATAATTTAAGGCTTCATGTAAAGTGTATTGTAAAGATACTTAAGGTGTTGGTAACCAATAAATTAACATCTTCTCAACGTCTTCTATACTTTTGTAAGTATAACAATATACAGCGCGGTAGAACTTGAGCGGACCTAAATAGTAGATCCTCAAACAATATTCAAATTAAGTGAGTGTCGATAAGTTCACTCTTCTCCAACTAGGCAACTGGCCGGAGATCTACGAAAAACTTATCTCCGGTACTGGAGGAAACCGCTGCTTAAGAGGCAGTGTTAAAGTGACGGATGGTTCAAGAGAGAAGACTAAAGTGGTCATGAGAAGGGACGACACTTGTGTTGGCAAGAGAATGACAGTAATGGTAGTGGAAGGTGAAGATGGAGGGACTGTATATCAGATGACTTGAGGGAGAAACATCCAAGAAAAGAGGACGTATGGGACCGAGAGAGATGGAGAAGACTTGCCAGGAACGTCGACCCCATTTGAGTAGGAAAAGACGAAGGAAAAGAATAAGAAGAAGAAGAAGAAGAAGAAGAAGACGAATGAATGAAGGCAGGAATGTATCAATTAATTAATCGATTAATGAATGAAGGAATGAATTCATTAGTGAATTAATGAACGTATTAATTAATTAACCAATTAACAAATGAATGAATTAATCAAGTAATTATTTAATTAATGAACGAATTATTCCTGAATTAATGACTTAAATGAAAATCCACAGCCTGCTTCCAGTCTCCGACCGGGTCAGGAATGGAATGAATGAAGCCCCCATCTAGCGGCGAGGATATGAACTGTGACGGCTGCCGAGGCCTGACACACTCCTCTGCGGCAATGATTAAATGAATGACAGATGAAATGAAATGATAGTGGAGAGTGTTGCTGGAATGAAATTTTGACAGGGAAAACCGGAGTACCCGGAGAAAAACCAGTCTGCCTCCGTTTTGTCCAGCACAGATCTCACATGGAGTGACCGGGATTTGAACCACGGACCCAGCGGTGAGAGGCCGGCGTGCTGCCGCCTAAGCCACGGAGGCTTCAATTAATGACTTAAATAATGAATTAATTCATTCGTGAATTTATACTTAGAATAACTTCACCTTTATGATGAGCTCACAAGGATCATCAACAATATTTGGGAAGAAGAGAAGCTCCCAGATGGACAGATACACCCACCCACTTCACAAGAAAGGAGACAAAAAGATGTGAACAACTATAGAGGAATAGAGCTACTGCCGGGAACATACAAGATCCTTTCAAAAGCACTTCTAAATAGAGCAGAAAAACAGTTAGAACCTCAAATTGGCGAGTATCAAGGAGGTTTGAGAAAAGGTAGATAATGCGCGGAACAAATCTTGAACCTAAAGTTAATCATTTCGTACTAGAAACAACGAAATAAGAAATTCGTACTCAAAAAGGCTTACGATTCAGTGGACAGAGAAACACTTATCCAAATTTTAGAAGAAATGAGTCTGGATAGGAAGACCAAGGAACTAATCAGACAGACGGTAATGGGCACAACATCAGAGGGATCTTGTCGTAATCCTTTGAGATTAAGGCTGGGGTTAGACAGGGAGACGGTTTTTCCCTCTTCTCTTCAACTGTGTTCCTGACAAGGTTATTAGAGAGTGGCGTGAAAACCTACAAGGAATAGGTGGTATACGAATGGGAGGCACGAACAGAGGAATTGAAGTAGATTGCTTGGCCTTTGGGGATGGCATTGTGATTTTGTCAGAATCAATAGAAGAGATTGCTGAGCTGCAAGAACAAGCAAGTAAAACTAGTCTGCGGATCCCCTTTGAAAAAACACAATACTTGATCAACATCGAAACACCACCCAAATGGATGGCAGTAGAGGGAGAGCGGATCAAAAAAGTGGGGAAAGTTAAGTACTTGGGAGAATAGATAGAGAACAACCTGTCACAAAAAGAGGCAATGAAATAGAGAATTAACAAGTTAAACTTGGCATACAAATTACCCTGGAACACTTACAACAAGAAGACCATCTCAATCAACACAACTGAGACACTGCGAGACAGTGAAGCCATTTATGCAGCTGAATGTTTGTGTCTGACAAAGAAAGGAATGATCAAAAAGTTGGAGCTAATAGAGACAAAGATTCTTAGGAAGATACTCGGACCTAAAAGAACACAAGATGGGTCGTATAGAAAAAAAAAGGGAACCAAGAACTATACCTCAGAATGGATAAAATCTCAGACACCATCCGGAAACGAAGGGCCATGTTCTTTGGACATATACAAGGTCTTTCATATAAAGTAAGAACGGCAATCGGCAGTTTTGTTATTCGTTGGTGCGGTAGCCTTGGCCGAGCTTGTGGCGTGCCATGTTCCCCTGCTGTACTATTGAAAGCGCGCGCACAGTACATACGAGGGCTGGTATTGTTTTCAAGTTCCGATGTACTGTATAAAAATAACAGATTGACATACCAAACTGATTTTACTACTAAATGTTTGCTTGTTTTATTCGTATGTCTCAACATAATCGCCGAAACGATTGAAACATTTGTCGTATCGTTACACCAGCTTTCCAATGCCCTCGGCAAAATATTCTACCACCACTGAGGTGGGTACTTCTGGACAGTCTCCCGCAGTTTTCCCTTTTGACGAGGCGTTGCCGCCCAACCATACCTTCAATTCTCGAAAAAGGTGAGAATAATTCACTGCTGGTTTGGACTAAACGGCAGATAATCCAAAAATTCACAATTGAATTATTTGTAAAAGTCCATCGTAACGTTGGTACAGTGCGGTCGTGAATGATTTTCACCTTTTTTGGAGAATTGAAGATATGGTTGGGCGGCAACGACTCAATAGAAAGGAAAAACTTCAGGAGCCTGTCCAGAAGTACCCACCTAAGTGGCGGCAGAATATTTTGCCGAGGGCATTGGAAAGCTGGTGTAACGATTCGACAAATGTTTCAATCGTTCTGGCGATTATGTTGAGACATACGAATAAAACAAGCAAACATTTAGTGGTTAAATAAGTTTGGTATGTCAATGTGTTATTTTTATACAGTCCATAGGAACTTGATAAACAAAACAGCCCTCGAATGTACTATTCGCGCGCTTTCAATAGTACAGCAGGGGGCCATGGCGCGCCACAAGCTCGGCCAAGGTGACCGCAGCAGTGAATAACAAAACTGCCACTTGCCGTTCTTACTTTATATGAAATACCCTGTATATAGAATGGACCCAGCTAGATTAACCAACCAGATAATGAAATTCTTTGCAACCAGGAAAACCACAGCTCGCTGGTATCAGGAGGTGAAGAAGGACCTAGAAGAAATGGCAACATCTGAAGCTGAAATCAGCAACAGGGAAGCATACAAAGCCATAATTGAGAATTTCACGGGTTTTAAGAGTCATCCTGCATCGCGGATCCTGGCGCCATGGACTGAAGAAAGGAGGGGAATGCTGAGCGGTAGAATGAAGGAGTATTGTGCAAAAATAAACATCCAGAAGCTGAAATCAAATTAACGTGGTCCACAGTCGGCTGAACGGCAGAAGAAGAGGAGGAAGAAGAAGAATGAATGAATTAATTAATTAATTAATTAATTAATTAACTAATTAATGAAGGAACGATTGAATGAAGCGTGTAGGCTACCTGCAGAACTGCAGCTGGTGCTCGCCATCCTGGAAGTCCACGTAGTTGACGGTGTGTCGAACATGGCGACACCAGTCACAAGTCTTGTTTCGTTTGAAGTTGGCACGCCTGCACTGCGTGAAGCACACCTCTGAGCAGAACGCCTTCTGGCCCGTGGGAGTGCGTAGCGAGAAGAGCTGCTGACTACGGCACGTCTTCTGACACCAGGCGCACGTGGGGTCTGTGGAGCACAGAACATCGTTACTAGGACAGTTGTCTCCTTCTCTAGGGAACATGTAAGTATTAGACCAGCCCTTGGGAATTGTTGATAGTCATTGCGCACGTGGGGTCTGTGGAGCACAGAACATCGTTAATGGGACAGTTGTCTCCTTCTCTAGGGAACATGTAAGTATTAGACCAGCCCTTGGGAATTGTTGATAGTCAGGGTCTGTGGAGCACAGAACATCGTTAAAGGGACAGTTGTCTCCTTCTCTAGGGAACAAGTAAGTATTAGACCAGCCGTTGGGAATTGTTGATAGTCAGGGTCTGTGGAGCACAGAACATCGTTAAAGGGACAGTTGTCTCCTTCTCTAGGGAACATGTAAGTATTAGACCAGCCGTTGGGAATTGTTGATAGTCAGGGTCTGTGGAGCACAGAACATCGTTAAAGGGACAGTTGTCTCCTTCTCTAGGGAACATGTAAGTATTAGACCAGCCCTTGGGAATTGTTGATAGTCATTGCGCACGTGGGGTCTGTGGAGCACAGAACATCGTTAATGGGACAGTTGTCTCCTTCTCTAGGGAACATGTAAGTATTAGACCAGCCCTTGGGAATTGTTGATAGTCAGGGTCTGTGGAGCACAGAACATCGTTAAAGGGACAGTTGTCTCCTTCTCTAGGGAACAAGTAAGTATTAGACCAGCCCCTTGGGAATTGTTGATAGTCATTGCGCACGTGGGGTCTGTGGAGCACGGAACATCGTTAATGGGACAGTTGTCTCCTTCTCTAGGGAACATGTAAGTTTTAGACCAGCCCTTGGGAATTGTTGATAGTCATTGCACAGGTTGGGTCTGTGGAGCACAGAACATCGTTAAAGGGACAGTTGTCTCCTTCTCTAGGAAACATGTCCCAGACCAGCCCTTGGGAATTGTTGATAGTCATTGCGCACGTGGGGTCTGTGGAGCACAGAACATCGTTAATGGGACAGTTGTCTCCTTCTCTAGGGAACATGTAAGTATTAGACAAGCCGTTGGGAATTGTTGATAGTCATTGCGCACGTGGGGTCTGTGGAGCACGGAACATCGTTAATGGGACAGTTGTCTCCTTCTCTAGGGAACATGTATGTATTGGACCAGCCGTTGGGAATTGTTGATAGTCATTGCGCACGTGGGGTCTGTGGAGCACAGAACATCGTTAAAGGGACAGTTGTCTCCTTCTCTAGGGAACATGTAAGTTTTAGACCAGCCCTTGGGAATTGTTGATAGTCATAGCACAGGTTGTGTCTGTGGAGCACAGAACATCGTTAATGGGACAGTTGTCTCCTTCTCTAGGGAACATGTAAGTATTAGACCAGCCCTTGGAAATTGTTGATAGTCAGGGTCTGTGGAGCACAGAAGATCGTTAAAGGGACAGTTGTCTCCTTCTCTAGGAAACATGTCCCAGACCAGCCCTTGGGAGTTGTTGATAGTCATTGCACAGGTTGGGTCTGTGGAGCACAGAACATCGTTAATGGGACAGTTGTCTCCTTCTCCAGGGAGTATGTAAGTTTTAGACCAGCCCTTGGGAACTGTTGATAGTCATTGCACAGGTGGGGTCTGTGGAGCACAGAACATCGTTAATGGGACAGTTGTCTCCTTCTCTAGGGAACATGAAAGTATTAGACCAGCCCTTGGAAATTGTTGATAGTCATTGCACAGGTTGGGTCTGTGGAGCACAGAACATCGTTTATGGCACAGTTGTCTCCTTCTCTAGGGAACATGTCCCAGATCAGCCCTTGGGAGTTGTTGATAGTCATTGCACAGGTTGGGTCTGTGGAGCACAGAACATCGTTAATGGCACAGTTGTCTCCTTCTCCAGGGAACATGTCCCAGACCAGCCCTTGGGAGTTGTTGATAGTCATTGCACAGGTTGGGTCTGTGGAGCACAGAACATCGTTAATGGGACAGTTGTCTCCTTCTCTAGGGAACATGTCCCAGACCGCCCTTGGGAGTTGTTGATAGTCATTGCGAACCACACGCTGACTGGGTATTGTATTGGAATACCGGGGATGTCCCTGGTGAGAATATTTCTTTCAATAGCAAAGTTGTACAACACAATAAAGTTCCTCCATATTCAGAATATGCATAGTTAGCTCACTTGGGATACGAATCGTTCGGTCTTCACTAATTGCTGGAAAATGTTCAAAAGAAAATTTTCAATATTTTTTGTTGCATTTTTCAAAATATAACTTTACCTAACATCGAAAATACTCGTCCATGCAAGGATCCTGCAGGCTAAAAGGAAAGCAAAGTCAACTCCGTACAGGCCATGGAAGCCCTGGGAGTAGTGGAAGGTAGAGGCTAGCACTAGATGGGATGGAGCTCGACCGTCTTTGCTCCCAGGAATTACCCTGGTCCTCATTTCTGGTGTAGGCTGAGTGAACCCCAGGACTATGTGGTAGTTTCGTTTCTATAAGGTGCGTTCAAATAGTAAAGAGCCGAAAGCTGGAATGCGCAAACCGGTGACTACATCGGCTAATCGTGCCGTGTGTAACGAGGTGTGGTTCCAACCAGAGCGTGGAAGGTCACAGCCCGTCGCTAGAAGGCACGCGTGCACGTCACGTGACAATACAAAGCGAGGAGCAGCATGCATCAATCGTCCAACGCTGCCAGTCGCATTGCAAACAGAGACATGGAGGCGTCAACCGAAGAGCAAAGAGGTAGTTGTTCAGTTTCTGACAGCGGAAGGAGTTGGGGGAACGGACATTCATCGCCGAATGTCACAAGTGTACGGCGAACACTGCATGTCCCTTGCAAGGGTCAAGGCGTGGCACAAGCGCTTCAGGGAAGGACGGGTGTCGTTAGCCGATGATGCCCGGTCTGTGGCACCCCCATGCATTACCGATGACAACGTCCAGCTGGTTGATGCATTCATTACCCAGGACCGCCGAGTGACAGTGAACGCCATAGCCGCCGTGGTCGCTCCACGACAATGCACGACCTCATACGGCCAACACAGTCGCGGCACTCCTGCAGAAATTCAAATGGGAGGTTCTCGGCCACCCTCCATACAGTCCAGACCTATCTCCCTGTGATTACGCCATGTTTGGTCCCCTGTAAAGGGCTCTGAGGGGCCAACGATTCACCTCGGACGCCGACGTCCAGCTGTACGTGCGGAACTGGTTCACATCGCAGCCCAGGGAATTTTATGAGACAGCCATTCACCGCCTCGTGTCACAGTGGGACAAGTGCCTCAACAGCCAGGGCGAATACTTCTAACATACAGGTAATTAAGCCTCCGGCTCGTTACTTTTTGAACGCACCTTATAAAATACACTGCCTGGGTGGGGATCGAGCCCACTCCCTTTCAGTTAGAAGCTCAGCGCCTCTACAGTGCCACGCAACACCCTTCCTACAGGCGACTCTCTAGTATTAAGGAGAACAGCTGTGCTACGATTGTCTTTTGGTAGTCTATTGTTTCAAACATGATGGAAGGGGCGGGCATCAATTCCGCTCGGGAATTCCAGTCAGGTAGCCAGGGTCACCTCAATTCCACTCGGTCCTCCAAGGGACCCAAAAATAAGTTCCTCCACTCCGCTCAGGCTTTGACAAGGGGTCGGCAAAGGGGTTATCCCTAATGACTAAACAAATGTCATAACCCTCCTGCTCGCATACCAAGGGCCGGGTCAAACACCTTCTGAGCGAATTCTTGAATGCAGCTGATTTTTCCGTTCTAGGCTGCAAAACAGTATTTTCAGCACCCGCAGCTGATATAGAATGTATTTTGGTACAAATTATACACCTATTATTATCATCTAAATTTAATTTAATAATGTCTGACTAGGTTAAAAAATATACAAACATTTAATTATGCACATGTTAAAAACAATGTATAAAATTTGTAGAAAAAAAAATAGAAAACTTAGCAGACTTATTTAAAAGAATATTATGATTAATTTTAAAACACTTGTATTTTTTGCCATATAAGTTATAATGAGCCAAACATGATGGAAGGGGCGGGCATCTCCGCTCGGGAATTACAGTCAGGTAGCCAGGGTTACCTCAATTCCACTCGGTCCTCCAAGGGAGCGGAATTGATGTTCGACCGATGGAAGTTGACTGTGTTTCCTTTCATTGACCCCCCCCCCCTCCCTCTCCCTCCAGGGGCTCACTTTATACCTGATTTAACGAATGAGCGGACTTGACATCAGAGCGGTTGACCAATGGTACAACAATGTCTTGCGAACACCACCACGCCATCGGTCAAGCGCTCTGAAGTCAAATATTTTTCTACAAATTTTATGCATTGTTTTTAACATGTGCATAATTAAATGTTTGTATATTTTTTAACCTAGTCAGACATTATAAAATTAAATTTAGATGATAATAATAGGTGTGTAATTTGTACCTAAAACAAGAAGTTCCGTGAAGAACTATACAGCCTACTTTTCATGCCAATAATTATTCTACAGAATATGAACCTATCTAGAATAATGACGAAATTAAGTTGGTAATATCGAAATATCTAATTAGTTCAAAATATACCTGGTATAATGTAGCCTAATAGAGCACTACAGTTGGTAGCCCTGGTGACTGAATATATTCTTAGTTCCATCTCTTAAGGTACAAAATACAAAATTAGATTGAAGTCCAATGGACGTTACATGCAGTTAGACACTGGATCTATCGGCACGCGTAAAAGCATGTTGCCAACAATGTCATGCGTGTGCTGGTCAGAAATAATCTGAAATATTATGATATCTTGTTGTGCCAATTTTGGATGAAATCCATTTGTTAGTATAGAAGTAACATGTATTTTAAAATTGGACGTATCAGCAGGCATAGAATCATGTTGGCAGCACTGCCTTGTATTAATTACTCCAAATTAATCTAGAATGTCAGGTGCTATACGTGTGCAAAGTATAGAGCTCTTGGCTTGCATACTTTCTGATATATTGATATTAGGGTTTAAAAATATAGACAGCATTTATTAACAGTTGGCAGCCCTGATTGCTCTTAACAATACTTATAGTCATATATGTTATGGTACACATAGCACATACGAAATTTGGTTGAAATCCAACTGATAGTATAGAAGTTACATGTATTTAAAAATTGGTACTATCAGCAGGCTTATAATCATGTTGGTAGAACTGACGAATATAAGTTACTCCAAATTAATCTAAAATGTCAGAATATACGTGTGCATAGTTTAAAGCTGTTGGCTTGCATACTTTCTGATATATTAGTATTTGGATTTAAAAAATAGAGAGAGGAATTATTAACAGTTGGCAGCCCTGGTGGCTCTTAAGAATACGCTCAGTCATATCTGTTTATGTACAGATATTACATACAAAGTTGGTTGAAATACAATTGATAGTGTAGAAGTTATATGCATTTAAAAATTGGACCTATCAGAAGGCTTAAAATTATTTTGGCAACACTGTCATGGTTGGCCTCCTGGAAATTAAACTGAAATAGTCTTATCTACATGTGTGCCAATTTTGGAATAGCTCCCATGCATACCTTGCAAGATATCCAACATGGAGCTCAAATTTCTAGTGCGTTTTATCAGCAGTTGGTAGCACTGACATCATTTTCAAATATGGACGTGAGATATTCGGGTGCACATCTTTACTCATACTAAATTTGGTTTTGATTGCTGCAGCCGTTTAGGAGTTGATAGGGGGGGGGGGCACACACACAGCCCGACAGACAGACACACATTTTCCCGGATCGATCTCATAAGTCTACTTTTTCCTCATTTTTGCAAAATGTGAAAAGTAGGCTAAAAATACTTTCTATATCAGCAGCGGATGCTGAAAATACTATTTTCCAGCCGAGAACGGAAAAATCAGCTGCATTCAAGAATTCCCTCACGCGCTGCAGAAGGGATATGACATTTGTTTACGTCATTGGGGATAATCCCTTTGCCGACCCCTTGTTGAGGAACTTATTTTTGGATCCCTTGGAGGACCGAGTGGAATTAAGGAAAATCGAGCGGAATTGATGTTCGACCAATGGAAGTTGACTGTGTTTTCTTTTATTGCCCCCCCCCCTCCCCCTCCCTCCCCCCCCCCCCCCAGGGGCTCACATATAGTGGGGCGTGGGTTGGCGACCACGGGACTCCAGCTGAGTCTGGGATTGTTTCCACTAACTTGCGGCGGGCTCCTCTCCGTCTTATTTCCTGTCGACCTCTCTTGGTCAACTCTTGTTCTCTTCCGACTCCGACGGTATTAGGGTATCCGAGGCCTAGGGAGTCTTTCACTTTCTCGCCTTAATTGGCCCTTGTCTCTTCTTTCCAGATACCCTCCTTCTGCAAGAGGTCGGCCTTCTTTTTCTTTTCATGTTATCTCCTGCCTTCTGCTCAAGGCCCTCAAGGAGGCAGGGTGTGAGTAGCCCCACCACTTAAGGTGCACCCTGGATGGTCCTGCATCCTCAAGGGCACATGGCTCGTGAGATCGGGAGTTGGCGATCCCGGGGAATTCCTGAGCTGGGTCCGTTTTATCCCCTTTTTCCACTGACTTTGGGGCGGCCCCTCTCCTCTTTCCCTTTCCTATCCGCCTTTCATGGCTCTCCTTCCTTCCAAATCCCTCAATCCTCTTCTTCAAGGATTGAGGGCATTTCGTTTCTTCCTGGCCTTTATTTGCCTTATCCTTTATTTGTTTACCATTTCTTCTCCTAGTTTGTAAGTTTGTAGTTAGTATTAAAGTTTCCATCTTTCACGATCACCAAACCATTAGGGGCCGATAACCTAGATGTTAGGCCCCTTGAAACAACAATTATTATCTTCATGGTCATCTTTCATTGCCATCAAAATAAAGATATTATTAAAATTTAAAATAGTTTCTGTTGAACAACTTCTACATCTCTGATCACAAAGTGGCTTCTTCCAAACGAGCAAATAGGGAATGTCTTGAAGTCCCGCAATGATCACATCACTATTATTGTAACTGGACTATGTTCATGGAGTGAACTGTTATGCAGTGAATTCCAACATGACGAAAATGTCGTTAGAAATACGCAAGTGCCTCACTCACCAGCTTGGAAACTAAAGTCTGTTCGCTGAGTCGAGACAGTGGAAGTAAAGACAGCTGTGCGCGTGATTCCAGGGCTACCCGCTAGGGGTGCGTAGAGCTGTGCCCACGCTTACATGTGAAGCGGGCGAGTGCGATTTATATTTTTATTCGGAATTATGATTTTATCACTTATATAGTTGCTATTACTACTGCAACTAATTACCTTCACCGAATCCTTTAGACAGAGATTTTATAGCCTAAGTGTAATGGATCTGATGATGATCGCTTGACGAAACTGTCCATCCAAGTGTATTTATTAATTTATTAATCTCATATATTTTATTTCATGATTAGGGAATAACCCATCACAATATTCTCGCTAATACAGAAATTTCCTTTACTTCAAGAAATTTTTGACGTGTGAACGACTGTGATTCATTCTCGTGAGTTACATCGCTTTCTCAAAATGTAATGGGAATGTTCATCGAAGTGATGCTAACATTGGTGTGCCTGTTTTATTTATTTAGCGTATGATGCATCATTTAACAATCGTTTGAAATGTATTTTACATACAATTGCTATTAGAAAAATATATATACACAAGCTGACCCGGCAGACGTTGTCCTGCCAATCAAAGAAAGTGTTGTAACTTTGTTTCTTGAAGTGCTTTTGGATACACAATATTTTTTTTTTTTTCAATTTATGTTAACTGCCTCTAAACTATCGTGAATTGAATTAACTTATTTAGAAACATTCGTTGGAGTGTGCACAACAACTCTCCAAAGTTTCATCGCAAACGTATTAATGGCATTTAACGCATACGGGATTTGGTTTAAGTGATTCGTGCGCTGTCACTCATTTGTTGAAACTACTCGTGCTCTAGCAACTGTGAAATGGATTTACTAAGTTAGAAAGCTTCACGTAAGTGTACACAACAACTCATCAAAGTTTCATCGCAATCGATGAATAGTATATGAACGCATACAGGATTTTGTTGGAACGCTTCGCGCGTCGTCACTCATTTGTTACATCTACTCGTGCGCTACCAATATTGTAAAATGGATTTACCAAGTTGAACACCTTCCCTGGCGTGTACACAACAATTCATCAAAGTTTCATCGGAATCGGATGAATGACATATGAACGCATAAGTGATTTTCTTTAAACGATTCGCGTGCCGCCACTCATTTGTTGAATCTACTCATGCGCTACCTATTGTAAAATAGATTTGCTAAGCCTGAAACCTTCTCTGGCATGTACTCAATGATTCACCAAGGTTTGATCGCAATCGGATGAATGATATATGACCGCATACGGGACATTGTGGGAACGATTCGCGTGCCGTCGCTCATTTGTTGAATCGACTCGTGCGCTACTTATTAAAAACTGGATTTACTAAGACAGAAACATTTCCTGGAGTGTACACAACAATTCACCAAAGTTTCATCGCAATCGGATAAATGGTATATGGACGCATACGGTACTTTGTTGAAATGATTCGCGTGCCGCCACACATTTGTTGAATCTACTCGTGCGCTACCTATTGTAAAATGGATTTATTAAGCCAGAAACCTTCCGTAGGGTGTACACAACATCTCACCCAAGTTTCATCATAATCGGACGAATGGTATTTGAACGCATACGGGACCTTATTGAAACGCTTCGCGCGTCGTCGCTCATTTGTTGAATCTACTCGTGCGAAACCAAATGTGAAATGGATTTTTTAAGTTAGAAACCCTCACGTAAGTGTACACAACATCTCACCCAAGTTTCATTGCAATTGGATGAATGGTATATGAACGCATACGGGACTTTGATTAAAAGTTCGCGCGTCGTTGCTCATTTGTTGAATCTACTCGTGAGCTACCTATTGTAAAATGGATTTACTAAGTTAGAAACCCTCACGTAAGTGTACACAATATCTCACCCAAGTTTCATCGCTATCGGACGAATGGTATTTGACCACATACGGGACTTTGTTGAAACGCTTCGCACGTTGCCGCTCATTTGTTGATTCTACTCGTGCGCAACCTCCCGTGAAACGGATTACTAAGTTAGAAGCCTTCACTTAAGTGTACACAACAACTCATCAAAGTTTCATCTCAATCTATGAATGGAATATAAACTTATACTGGATTTTGTTGAAACGCTTCGCGCGTCGTCACTCATTTGTTGAATTTAGTCGTGCGCTACCTAATGTGAAATTGATTTACTATGCCAGAAGCCTTCCCTGGAGTGTACACAACATCTCACCCAAGTTTCATCGCTATCGGACGAATGGTATTTGAACGCATACGGGACCTTTTCGAAACGCTTCGCGCGTCGTCGCTCATTTGTTGAATCTATTCGTGCGCTATCTATTGTAAAATGAATTTACTAAGCCAAACACCTTCCCTGGAGCTCACTCAACATATCACCCAAGTTTTATGGCAATCAGATGAATGGTATATGAACGCATACGGGACTTGGAAACGCTCCAACGTGCAGAGACAATCAGTAGAATTCGACATCCCTGCCACCTTTGGTATAAAACACAACTTTCCGCCACGGGCGGAGTGTATGTAATGGCGGTAGTTGCACAGGTTGCGACCAGGTGGCTCTAAAGTGCAGAGACAAACCGTCCAAAGACATCAGCTTTCACGAAGGCCAAGGCTAGTGGTTTCCATGACGACTGTTTTTGACTGTATATTGTGGTTCTAAAATTGTGTGTAAATTGTGGTTCTAAAATTGTGTTCATTCCACCTACCGGGTCAGATTGTGAATCTAAACCATACATGGACCCACCCTATTATACATACCAAATTCCATCAAAATCGGTTCAGTCGTTTAGGAGGAGTTCAGTCACATACACACGTGTCGAAGAATTATATATATAAAGATATTTACATACATGGATATACAGTATTACAGACACACACACACACACAGCTGCAGATTCTGAGATTTCATCACAAGCTGATGTCTAGTCCTTCCAACTAAGTGAGTGTCGCAGGGGTTACTTGATGTAGCTCCTCCATAGGCCCAGTGAATGCTCGTAGAGGACATTCTTTCACAATATGGCTGATGGTTTGCGCTTCAGCACCACAGTTGCAGGAAGGAGACTCCAACCACCCCCATTGGTGTAGTGCAGAAGCAGTTCTTCCAACGCCGCAGCGTATCCTGTTTAGTCTGTTCCAGATGGTTCGTGGGAGGTTGAACCCAGGAGGTTTTGCTGTTGGGTCATCGATGTTGATTAGACCATGTGGGTGTAATCTGGCCCATTCTTGCTTCCATGCTTCGTCAGGTCTAAAAGGTATGTCAGCTAGATTCCTGGCCGTCTTCCAGGCTGGTTTCCGGGATTTCTGTCTCGCTACGTCGTTTTCGTCTGAATCCTGGTGGATGGGAAGTGAGCTGTTCATCATCACCTTAGTCCATAATCTGACAAGGGCATTTTGTCGTCTGATGTGAGGAGGTTGAATGTGGCTCAGTACGGGTAACCACTGTACAGGAGTAGAGTGCAGGGTGCCAGATATGATTATCATTGTGAGGCGTAGCTGGACGTCGACCAGACGAGTATGGGAACTATTCTGCCATACAGCAGAACAGTATTCAGCTGAAGAATATACTAGTGCTAAAGCAGTTGTTCGCAGTGAATTTGCATCTGCACTCCATGATGTTCCAGCTAGTCTTCCCAGAAGTTTGTTACGACTTTTCAGTGTAGCTGCCAGTTTCTGAAGGTGATTGCGATAGGTTAGAGATCTACCTAAAGTTACACCAAGGCTTTTGGGGGTAGCATTACATCGCAATTAGAAAAGATTCATAGACAATTAGAAACACAATTTATTTTCAAAAATCGTGTGTTAAAGTGAATTAGTTCCTAGCCTGGGATAATGTGCGCTAGAGCTAACCTCTTCTGTCACCAATAATAATAATTATTATGTTATTGGTTTTACGTCCCTTTTAACTACTGAGACTTTTTGAGACTCCCGGCTAACGGAATTTTGCCCCGAAGGGGATCTTTAACGTATCAGTGAATCTACTGACACGGCACACCCTTAAATGCCAGTAACGTTGGGAACAGCAGGATATACCCAGTTAGAGAGTATGACCCTACTACCTGGGAGGAAAGGGACACACTCCTCTAACGAAGTGGAGTGTGGTTGGTACCACTGACAGCCTAATTCGCAAGAGCTTGGGTTTGTGAACCGTTATCTTGAAATGGACTGGTTGGTTGGTTCCATAGTTTAGAGGCTGCGACAAAGCGGTCATATAGCCCCGTGTACTTTGGGTGTGTGTAGAATCCGTATGATAACCGCTGTTAATTGTGATGGCTGTATTAGTGTGTGTTATCTGTTTTTTTTATTCAAGTAAGGACTGCAGACGATAATTTCAAGTAGTTTATACTTTCGCTACCAAATGCTACCGTCCACGACACCTAGCTGTGAACTTGGCTACTAGATGCCATCGCAACCAGCGGCTGGTGTAGTTTGTGGAAGATTCTTTTACATCCCATAAATCTATGACATGGGCCCGGTGGCTTTACTTCCCCTCCGAAGGGAGGCATACTGAGGGATTTTTAACGCTCTTACCTTGAAATGGAACACCAGTAATTGACATGTTGGTCACAGAAAGTGAATTATTCCCCCTTAATTGGAATTAATTTTGGTGCTGTGGGATCTGTCTTGCTACGTTGATTCATTACCAAGCATTGTCCCAAGTTTCAAATCTCTAGCGGGACTAAAGTGATTGCAAAATTTTGGCACGATAAAAAAACAACTTAGAGAGCATTTTCTGAGCGTTGCTTTTCAGTGAGTCAACATGATGATGATGAAGATGATGATGATGATGATGATGATGATGATGATGATGATGATAATTGTTGTTTTAAGGGGCCTAACATCTAGGTTGTCGGCCCCTAATGGTTTGGGTGATAGTGAAACATGAGATGAGAATGAAAACTATAACTAATACTAACTACAGACTTACAGACTAGAAGAAGAAATGGTAAACAAATAAAGGATAAGGCAAATAAGGGACAGGAAGAAAAGAAATGCCTTCAACCCTCGAAGAATGAGGATTGAGCGACTTGGAAGGAAGGAGAGCCATGAAAGGCAGATAGGAAAGGGGAAAGAGGAGAGGGCCCGCCCCAAAGTCAGTGGAAAAAGGAGAAAAACCGGAACCAGCTCAGGAATCCCTCACCAGCCATGAGCCCCTGAGTGTGTAGCACTATCCAGG
Source organism: Meconema thalassinum (assembly GCA_946902985.2). Taxonomy (NCBI): domain Eukaryota; kingdom Metazoa; phylum Arthropoda; class Insecta; order Orthoptera; family Tettigoniidae; genus Meconema; species Meconema thalassinum. Next base: position 693,928,697 of record OX336391.1, read on the forward strand.
GTGCACCAGAAGTGGTGGGGCTACATACACCCTGCCTCCTTGTGGGCCTTGAGCAGAAGGCAGGAGATACTGTGAGCCCCTGAGTGTGTAGCACTATCCAGGGTGCAGCAGAAGTGGTGGGGCTACACACACCCCGCCTCCTTGAGGGCCTTGTGCAGGAGGCAGGAGATACTGTGAGACCCTGAGTGTGTAGCACTATCCAGGGTGCACCAGAAGTGGTGGGGCTACACACATCCTGCCTCCTTGAGGGCCTTGTGCAGAAGGCAGGAGAAACTATGAGCCCCTGAGGGTGTAGCACTATCCAGGGTGCACCAGAAGTGGTGGGGCTACTCACACCCTGCCTCCTTGAGGGCCTTGTGCAGGAGGCAGGAGATACTGTGAGCCCCTGAGGGTGTAGCAATATCCAGGGTGCACTGGAAGTGGTGGGGCTACACACACCCTGCCTCCTTGAGGGCCTTGAGCAGAAGGCAGGAGATACTGTGAGCCCCTGAGGGTGTAGCACTATCCAGGGTGCACCAGAAGTGGTGAGCCTACACACACCCTGCCTCCTTGAGGGCCTTGTGTACAAGGCAGGAGATACTGTGAGCCCCTGAGGGTGTAGCAATATCCAGGGTGCACGAGAAGTGGTGAACCTACACACACCCTGCCTCCTTGAGGGCCTTGTGCAGAAGGCAGGAGATACTGTGAGCCCCTGAGGGTGTAACAATATCCAGGGTGCACCAGAAGTGGTGGGGCTACACACACCCTGCCTCCTTGAGGGCCTTGTGCAGAACGCACGAGATACTGTGAGCCTTTGAGGGTGTAGCAATATCCAGGGTGCACCATAAGTGGTGGGGATACACACACCCTGCCTCCTTGAGGGCCTTGAGCAGAAGGCAGGAGATACTGTGAGCCCCTGAGGGTGTAGCACTATCCAGGGTGCACCATAAGTGGTGGGGCTACACACACCTTGCCTCCTTGAGGGCCTTGTGCAGAAGATAGGAGATACTCTGAGCCCTTGAGGGTGTAACAATATCCAGGGTACACCAGAAGTGGTGGGGCTACACACACCCTGCCTCCTTGAGAGCCTTGTGCATAAGGCAGGAGATACTGTGAGCCCCTGAGGGTGTAGCAATATCCAGGGTGCACCAGAAGTGGTGGGGCTACACACACCCTGCCTCCTTGAGGGCCTTGTGCAGAAGGCAGCAGATACTGTGAGCCTCTGAGGGTGTAGCACTATCCAGGGTGCACCAGAAGTGGTGGGGCTACACACACCCTGCCTACTTGAGGGACTTGTGCAGAAGGCAGGAGATACTGTAAGCCCCTGAGGGAGTATCACTATCCAAAATGCACCAGAAGTGGTGGGGCTACACACACCCTGCCTCCTTGAGGGCCTTGTGCAGAAGGCTGGAGATACTGTGAGCCTCTGAGGGTGTAGCACTATCCAGGGTGCACCAGAAGTGGTGGGGCTACACACACCCTGCCTACTTGAGGGCCTTGTGCAGAAGGCAGGAGATACTGTGAGCCCCTGAGGGTGTAGCACTATCCCGGGTGCACCAGAAGTGGTGGGGCTACACACACCCTGCCTCCTTGAGGGCCTTTTGCAGAAGGCAGGAGATACTGTGAGCCACTGAGGGTGTAGCACTTTCCAGGGTGCACCAGAAGTGGTGGGGCTACACACACCCTGCCTACTTGAGGGCCTTGTGCAGAAGGCAGGAGATACTGTGAGCCCCTGAGGGTGTAGCACTATCCCGGGTGCACCAGAAGTGGTGGGGCTACACACACCCTGCCTCCTTGAGGGCCTTTTGCAGAAGGCAGGAGATACTGTGAGCCCCTGAGGGTGTAGCAATATCCAGGGTGCACAAGAAGTGGTGGGGCTACACACACCCTGCCTCCTTGAGGGCCTTAAGCAGAAGGCAGGAGATACTGTGAGCCCCTGAGGGTGTATCACTATCCCAGGTGCCCCAGAAGTGGTGGGGCTACACACACCCTGCCTACTTGAGGGCCTTGAGCAGAAGGCAGGAGATAACATGGAGAGAGAAAGAAGACTGATCCCTCGAAGAATGAGGGTATCAGGAAAGATGAGACAAGGGCCAATTAAGGCGGGAAAGGAAGGGACTCCCTAGGCCTCGGGTACCCTAATACAGTGGGGGTCGGAAACAAGAGTTGACCAAGGGAGGCCGACAGGAAAGAAGACGGAGAGGAGCCCGGCACAAGTAAGTGGAGGCAATGCTGGACTCAGCTAGGATCTCGTAGTCGCGAACCCCCATCCCACTAGCTGTGAGCCCTTGGGGGTCAGGCAACATGTACACGAGGAACCAACGATACACTTCACAACATAAATTAATAATTATGGGTGGGGTTTTGTATCGTTTATAGCTTTTATAAGCTGGACGCGTCCAGAGAGAATGAAGCGGTATCAGTTGACTGACGCGTAATTAAAAATATAATGTTAGCCAAGCTTTTACAGACTAATGATGGCAAGGGACACCTCTGTAGAGAAGCAAAATCTACTCTGTTAGAAGTTGGCAGCAAGCATCTAGTTTCAGGCTTTGATTAGAAGTCAACCCCTTAAATGGCTGCATACAAGATCGTGTTTCATATTTTTAATTGGCAGTCTAAGTTTGTGTAACCTAAGTCGAGCCACACAACACAATATCTGCAAGTGCTTCATCGCTCCGCTCCGCTAGCAGAGTAAAAAATAAAGATTCCGGTCCCGGGGAGAAGAATAATCAAATTCCAGTAATGAGAGTGAGGATGAAGCCTCACAGCTGTCGCTCCGAGAACAAGGGCTGAGATACAGCGCCAATCACATGGTGTGTTAGCTCCTCGAATGAGATGTTACATACAACAAGGCAATTAAAAGAACTCAATCTTTACAGAATCATCTTATAACCTCTTCAGACCCAGGGTGCACATACGCGCGCCTTCATATATCAATAATTTTATGATGATAATGATGATGATGATGATGATGATGATGATGATAATTGTAGTTTTAAGGGGCCTAACATCTAGGTTATCGACCCCTAATTGTTTGGGTGATAGTGAAAGATGAGATGAGAATGAAAACTTAAACTAATACTAACTACAAACTTACAAACTAGAAGAAGAAATGGTAAACAAATAATGGATAAGGCAAATAAAGGACAGGAAGAAAAGAAATGTCCTCAACCCTCCAAGAATGAGGATGGAGGGATTTGGAAGGAAGGACAGATAGGAAAGGGGAAAGAGGAGAGGGTCCATCCCTAAGTCAGTGGAAGAAGGGGACAAAGCTCAGGGATCCTTCGGGGTCACCAACTCCCAAACTCAGTAGCCGTGAGCCCCTGAGGGTGTAGTAATATCCAAGGTGCACCAGAAGTGGTAGGGTTACACACACCCTGCCTTCTTGAGGGCCTTGAGCGGAAGGCAGGAGATAAAATGAAAAGATAAAGATGGCTGACCCCTCGAAGAATGAGGGTATAAGGAAAGATGAGACAAGGTAAAGGAAGAGACTCCCTAGACCTCGGATACCCTAATACCGTCGGGGTCGGAAGAGAACAAGAATTGACCAAGAGAGGTCGACAGGAAAGAAGAAGTGAGCCCAGCACAAGTAAGTGGAAGCGATGCTGGACTCAGCTAGGTTCCCGTGGTCGCCAACCCACGTCCCACCAGATGTGAGTCCATGGTGAAAATAATTTTATCAGCAGCAGTTGGAATTACAGTATGTATTTGCACTGGGACAGGATGTGTAGAGACGAATGGCTTTTACGGCCCCATGCCCATCTCCACCCTTAGCTCATTAGAAGGATTAGTTAGGAGGGAAATAAATGGCCATAAATTAAACTGGCCAAGAAGTTGGAACGAAACAGCTATGGACTATCATAAAGCACCGTTTCTCTTGGAAATGAAAACGGTAAACTATAGAATGCCATTTGAAGAATATCCAACTGTGGGGTTCGAACCGATGATGGGCTGGTCCAGCGCTCGGTAATTATGGCCTACAATTTTGATATTTCACTAAGAATGTGCCCTTATTTAATAGGAAACACTGAAAAAGTAAATCTCAGCCAGAATATTAGTCTTAGGTCTGAATAGGATAATAAAAAAGTCCTCTCGGCACGCCGGAAGGCGGAGGTAGATTTCAACGGACAAACTTGGGGATAGGCGAAAATAGGCAGAATATGCAGGTTTTCGTAGAAGGATCAGACCTCATTTATTGCGAGAAGGTATTTTATAATTGGAGCTTAATTAACTTTGTTTTTCGTCATTTTATGCTTATTTTAAACATTTTATTGTCTTATGGGAACGGTAACCTTCTTGTCATTTGGGGTCCATTTTTATACTTGTGGTCACACTGTCCTTATTCAAGGTTTCGACACTGATGTGTAACTATGTAACGGTCTGTTACTTCTTCACGCAAAATTATATCTCCCGCAGAGATTTTGGTTGGTTCCTCAGTTTAGGGGCTGCGACAACGCGGTCATGTAACCCCGTGAACTTAGGGATGGCTGTATTAGTCTGTAATTCAGGTAAGGACTGCAGACGGTCAATTTCAAGCAGTAGTTCCTAATGTTGCTACCAGGTACTACCGTCAACGACACCTACCTGTGAACTTGGCTACTAGATGCCACCGCAGCCAGCAACTCGCAACGAACGTTGGAAATTCCCCTCCAAAGGAAAGCATACTGATGGATTTTTAGCGCTCTTAGAAAATCCGACGACTTCGACCGGCTTTGAACTCGCGACCTTGGGCATAGACATTCAGCATGCTTGCTACCAGTTACGTCACCGAAGCCGCTTCACACTTAGTCAGATGGAATTCTGAATATGATCTCGTGCAAGTGCGTTATCTTGGCAACGTCTGATGGCTCATCCCTCATCAATTTAGTAGTGTTGCCATGGCAACCACTGATAGCTCTTGGCATTTTCTTATAATTCCGAAATCATTTTTCTCATCCCTTGGCATAATGGTGGGTCATATCAAAAATTCTTTCAGACAAAATTTTAGGTAATTATTAGGGGAATATTGTCCATTTTGTACGGTTTTGATATTGTGCCTATTAAGAGAGATATGATTAATGTTTCCCGAAAAACCCACTTTTTCCCACCCCTTTGGTCAATGGTTGGTGCTATAAAAAAACACTTCAAACATAAATTTTTGGGCTTTATCCGACACATAGTATGAACGTTGAACGGATTCGATATTTCACATATTAAGAGAGTTATAGCAATATTTCACTTTTTCGAAAAAAAAAAAGCCCCCCATTTTCACCCCCTTCGACCGATTTAGCCCAGTAACGAACTCGACCGAGATTTTATAGGTATACATATTCGGTAAAATATTCAAAGTGATTGGTGAAAAATTACGGCAGTTATCGTGTCCACAAGAAACTGATATGCATATATACATACACATAAGCTGACCCGGCAGACGTTGTCCTGCCAATCAAAGAAAGGGTTGTAACTTTGTTTCTTGAAGTGCTTTTGGATACACAATATTTTTTTCAATTTCTGTTAACTGCCTGTAAACTATCGTGAATTGAATTAACTAATTTAGAAACATTCGTTGGAGCGTGCACAACAACTCTCCAAAGTTTCATTGCAAACGGATAAATGACATTTAACGCATACTCGATTTGGTTTAAATGATTCGTGCGCTGTCATTCATTTGTTGAATCTACTCTTGCTCTACCAACTGTGAAATGGATTTACTAAGTTAGAAAGCTTCACGTAAGTGTCCACAACAACTCATCAAAGTTTCATCGCAATCGATTAATAGTATATGAACGCATTGAGGATTTTGTTGGAACGCTTCGCGCGTCGTCACTCATTTATTACATCTACTCGTGCGCTACCAATATTGTAAAATGGATTTACTAAGTTGAACACCTTCCCTGGCGTGTACACAACAACTCATCAATGTTTCATCGGAATCGGATGAATGACATATGAACGCATAAGTGATTTTCTTTAAACGATTCGCGTGCCGTCAATCATTTGTTGTATCTACTCATGCGCTACCAATTGTAAAATAGATTTACTAAGCCTGAAACCTTTTCTGGCTTGTACTCAATGATTCACCAAGGTTTGATCGCAATCGGATGAATGATATATGACCGCATACGGGACATTGTGGAAACGATTCGCGCGCCGTCGCTCATTTCTTGAATCTACTCGTGTGCTACTTATTAAAAACTGGATTTACTAAGACAGAAACATTTCCTGGAGTGTACACAACAATTCACCAAAGTTTCATCGCAATCGGATAAATGGTATATGGACGCATACGGTACTTTGTTGAAATGATTCGCGTGCCGTCACACATTTGTTGAATCTAGTCGTGCGCTACCCATTGAAAAATGGATTTATTAAGCCAGAAACCTTCCGTAGGGTGTACACAACATCTCATCGTAATCGGACGAATTGTATTTGAACGCATACGGGACCTTTTTGAAACACTTCGCGCGTCGTCGCTCATTTGTTGAATCTATTCGTGCGCTATCTATTGTAAAATGGATTTACTAAGCCAAACACCTTCCCTGGAGCTCACTCAACATATCATCCAAGTTTCATTGCAATCGGATGAATGGTATATGAACGCATACGGGACTTTGATTAAAAGTTCGCGCGTCGTTGCTCATTTGTTGAATCTACTCGTGAGCTACCTATTGTAAAATGGATTTACTAAGTTAGAAACCCTCACGTAAGTGTGCACAACATCTCACCCAAGTTTCAACGCTGTCGGACGAATGGTATTAGAACGCATACGGGACTTTGTTGAAACGATTCGCACGTCGCCGCTCATTTGTTGAATCTACTCGTGCGCAACCTCCTGTGAAATGGATTACTAAGGTAGAAGCCTTCACTTAAGTGTACACAACAACTCATTAAAGTTTCATCTCAATCTATGAATGGAATATAAACTTATACAGGATTTTGTTGAAGCGCTTCGCGCGTCGTCACTCATTTGTTGAATCTAGTCGTGCGCTACCTAATGTGAAATTGATTTACTAATCCAGAAGCCTTCCCTGGAGTGTACACAACATCTCACCCAAGTTTCATCGCTATCGAACGAATGGTATTTGAACGCATACGGGACCTTTTTGAAACGCTTCGCGCGTCGTCGCTCATTTGTTGAATCTATTCGTGCGCTATCTATTGTAAAATGGATTTACTAAGCCAAACAACTTCCCTGGAGCTCACTCAACATATCACCCAAGTTTCATGGCAATCGGATGAATGGTATATGAACGCATACGGGACTTTGAAACGCTCTAACGTGCAGAGACAAACAGTAGAATTCGACATCACTGCCACCTTTGGTATAAAACACAACTTTTCGCCACGAGCGGAGTGTATGTTATGGCGGTAGTTGCACAGATTGCGACCAGGTGGCTCTAACGTGCAGAGACAAACCGTCCAAAGACTCAGCTTTCACGAAGGCCAAGGCTAGTGGTTTCCATGACGACTGTTTTTGACTGTATATTGTGGTTCTAAAATTGCGTGTAAATTGTGGTTCTAAAATTATGTTCATTCCACCTACCGGGTCAGATTGTGAATCTAAACCATACATGGACCCACACTAATATACATACCAAATTCCATCAAAATCGGTTTAGTCGTTTAGGAGGAGTTCAGTCACATACACACGTGTCGAAGAATTATATATATAAAGACAAGCTGACCCGGCAGACGTTGTCCTGCCAATCAAAGAAAGTGTTGTAACTTTGTTTCTTGAAGTGCTTTTTGATACACAATATTTTTTTTCAATTTCTGGTAACTACCTCAAAACTATCGGGACATGAATTAACTAATCTAGAAACATTCATGGTAGCGTGCACAATAACTCTCCAAAGTTTCATCGCAATCGGATAAATGGCATATAACACATACGGGATTTTGTTTAAATGATTCGTGCGCTGTCACTCATTTGTTGAATCTACTCGTGCTCTACCAACTGTGAAATGGATTTACTAAGTTAGAAAGCTTCACGTAAGTGTACACAACAACTCATCAAAGTTTCATCGCAATCGATGAATAGTATATGAACGCATGCAAGATTTTGTTGGAACGCTTCGCGCGTCGTCACTCATTTGTAACATCTACTCATGCGCTACCAATATTGTAAAATGGATTTACCAAGTTGAACACCTTACCTGGCGTGTACACAACAACTCATCAAAGTTTCATCGGAATCGGATGAATGACATATGAACGCATAAGTGATTTTCTTTAAACGATTCGCGAGCCGTCACTCATTTGTTGAATCTACTCATGCGCTACCTATTGTAAAATAGATTAACTAAGCCTGAAACCTTCTCTGGCGTGTACTCAATGATTCACCAAGGTTTGATCGCAATCGGATGAATGATATATGACCGCATACGGGACATTGTGGAAACGATTCGCGCGCCATCGCTCATTTGTTGACTCTACTCGTGCGCTTCTGGATTTTTTAAGACAGAAACATTTCCTGGAGTGTACACAACAATTCACCAATGTTTCATCGCAATCGGATAAATGGTATATGGACGCATACGGTACTTTGTTGAAATGATTCGCGTGCCGTCACACATTTGTTGAATCTACTCGTGCGCTACCTATTGTAAAATGGATTTATTAAGCCAAATACCTTCCGTAGGGTGTACACATAATCTCACCCAAGTTTCATCGTAATCGGACGAATGGTATTTGAACGCATGCGGGACCTTATTGAAACGCTTCGCGCGTTGTCGCTCATTTGTTGAATCTACTCGTGCGAAACCTCCTGTGAAATGGATTTACTAAGTTAGGAACCCTCACGTAAGTGTACACAACATATTACCCAAGTTTCATTGCTATCGGATGAATGGTATATGAACGCATACGGGACTTACGGTAGTTTAAACGTTCGCACATCGTCGCTCATTTGTAGAATCTACTCGTGCGCTACCTATTGTAAAATGGATTTACTAATCCAGAAGCCTCCCCTGGAGGTTACACAACATCTCACCCAAGTTTCATCGCTATCGGACGAATGGTATATGAACGCATACGGGCTTTTGTTGAAACGCTTCGCGCGTCGTCACTCATTTGTTGAAACTTCTTGTGCGCAACCTATAGTAAAATGAATTTACTAAGCCAGAAGCCTTCCCTGAAGTGTACACAACATCTCACCCAAGTTTCATCGCTATCGGACGAATGGTATTTGAACGCATACGGGACCTTTTTGAAAAGCTTAGCGCGTCGTCGCTCATATGATGAATCTAGTCGTGCGCTATCTATAGTAAAATGGATTTACTAAGCCAAACACCTTTCCTGGAGTGCACTCAACATCTCACCCAAGTTTCATCGCAATCGGATGAATGGTTTATGAACGCATACGGAACTTTGAAACGCTGTAACGTGCAGAGACAAACAGAATTCGACATCACTGTCACCTTTGGTATAAAACACAACTTTCCGCCATGGGCGGAGAGTATGTTATGGCGGTAGTTGCACAGGTTGCGACCAGGTGGCTCTACGTGCAGTGACACACAGTCCAAAAGGATCACTTTTCACTAAGGCTAGCGGTTTCCATGACGACTGTTTATGACTGTATATTGTGGTTCTAAATTTGTGTGTAAATTGTGGTTCTAAAATTCTAAAATTCCAGCTATCGGGTCAAATTGTGAATCTAAACCATACATGGGCCCACTCTAACATTCATACAAAATTTCATCATAAACGGACCAGGCGTTTAGGAGGAGTTCAGTCACATACACACGTGTCGAAGAATTATATATATAAAGATATACATACATAAATTATATATAAACTTTTGAACTGACGGTGGTTTTGGGGTCTGGGGGATGTGAAACGCGAAGATATGTCGAAATTTTCCGGATGTCGAAACATGGTACCCATGGCAATAGTTAGCTTTCTAATGAAATCTACCTCTGGTTGGTTCCTCAGTTTAGGGGCTGCGACAACGCGGTCATCTAACCCCGTGTACTTTGGGTGAGTGTAGAATCTGTCTGATAAACGGTGTGAATTGTAATGGCTGTAGTAGTCTTAATTCAGGTAAGGACTGCAGACGGTCAATTTCAAGCAGTAGTTCCTAATGTTGCTACCAGGTACTACCGTCAACGACACCTAGCTGTGAACTTGGCTACTAGATGCCACCCCAACCAGCAACTCGCAACGAACGTTGGAACTTCCCCTCCAAAGGAAAGTATACTGAGGGATTTTAGCTCTCTTAGAAAATCCGACGAATTCGGCCGGCTTTGAAACCGCGACCTTGGGCATAGACATTCTGCATGCTACCAGTTACGTCACCGAAGCCGCTTCCCACTTAGATGAAAATACTGAATCTGATCTCGTGCAAGTGCGTTGTCATGGCAACGTCTGATGGCTCATCCCTCATCAATTTAGTAGTGTTGCCATGGCAACCTTTGATAGCTCTTGGCATTTTCTTATAATTCCGAAATCATTTTTCTCATCCCTTGGCGTAATGGTGGGTCATATCAAAAATTCTTTCAGACAAAAGTTTTAGGTAATTATTAGGGGAATATTGTCCATTTCGTACGGTTTTGATATTGTGCCTATTAAGAGAGATATGATTAATGTTTCCCGAAAAACCCACTTTTTCCCACCCCTTTGGTCAATGGTTGGTGATATAAAAAATCTCTTCAAACATAAGTTTTTGGGCTTTATCCGACACATAGTATGAACGTTGAACGGATTCGATATTTCACATATTAAGAGAGTTATAGCAATATTTCACTTTTTCGAAGAAAAAAAAGCCCCCCATTTTCACCCCCTTCTACCGATTTAGCCCAGTAACGAACTCGACCGAGATTTTATAGGTATACATATTCGGTAAAAAGTGATTGGTGCAAAATTACGGCAGTTATCGTGTCCACAAGAAACTGATATATATATATATATATACATAAATTATATATAAACTTTTGAACTGACGGTGGTTTTGGGGTCTGGGGGATGTGAAACGCGAAGATATGTCGAAATTTTCCGGAAGTCGAAACATGGGACTCATTGCATTCACCAGCTTTCTAATGAAATCTACCTAAAACGCTAAGGTGTACTTTTCACAAAACGCAAGCTCCTAAATCAGAGGGAGTTAGACGGTGTGGTTTGTACTAAAATCTTCCAAATTGTCTCAATAGTACAGGAAAAATCTTGCATTTCTTGACAAGTCAACGGAAATATATTTATTAGTTTATAAAGTGCTTTTAATAGTACCGTACATTATGCAACGAGCCTATAATGGCGATAATTAAGACACGCGTATGTTTATAAAACGAGAGTATGCGAGTTTTATAATTTCCATACGAGTGTCTTAATTACCATTATAGGCGAGTTGCATACGACTGTAAATGTTCGACGATAATTGTAACTTTATTATATGTTTTAACATAAATTTTCATAAATATCTATTCAGTCACTAAAATTTTGTGATCGGGTGCTGCGCTGGGTAGTATATCTCTGTTTTCCAAGCTCTCTGGTCGACCGACGCATGCGCTTTGTGTGCGTCAATGCCATATGTTCAGATTGTGCACCAGTATTCAGTAAAACTGTCACCGAAGTCGATTGAAAACAACCCGCTGTGTAGAAATTGGATTTGAGGATATTAAGGTACAGTGCTACTTCTTGTCTCATATTCACCAGTTTATTTATGCGAACATATGGACGGTGCACTTTCGGTAATTTATATAGACATGTTGGATTTTGAGCGCTTGCGCGAACGTATCCTTATCTAATTGGTCAAACATCTGTTTCTTGAGCTGTGATTGGTGGGAGAAACTGTTTCATAATGAAAAATAGTGTTATAATGACCATCATTATGATACAGTTTCCAGACATATAATAGTGTGGGTCCAACATAAACAAATAAACAAGACGAGAGCCCCTGGCAGAACTGTGTGGCGTCCAGCCCGCATAACAGTCCTCTAGTTTATTATCACAAATGCAGCGCCTTGGTTCAAGATCAAGACAATCATATATCTACTGTTCCCTTTCGTATAAGAAATTCTTTGATATACGACTTTCAAAACATCACTTTTTACCTCTTGAAGCCCGACTCCTACTCCCAGAGGATGGGACACTCACTCACAAAGTCAGGTACCATTTACAATAAAAACACAGTGTGGTGCATTTTCGTGTACAGTCGACATGTTCAAGCATCCCTCCGCATTGATCGCAGCATACTTGGATCCCAACGAATCAAGGAGGGTTGTCCAATTCGCAGAGCGGCCATGAAACTGCATTTAAGTAAAGTTGAAAACACGCCAAGGGATAAAATTTGGTGCAGTTTGGAACACTGAGAGAAAAAAAAAGTATTACCGTACGACCAACATCTTTCAAAAAGTAAAAATTGCAAAAAAATTATTCCTTTCAATTGATCAGTATGGGCAAAAATTACTAAAAGTTAGTCTTTTTCTTTAAACAAATTGATACAAACTATTTACCACCAAAATTACTGAAACTTTGCAATTTCTTTACACTATGTAGCCTAGTAATTACACAGACTAATAATAGTTATCGGAGCCAAATGTTTGGCCTTGTTTTTCTCTTATATTTTCTTCTTCGTCCGATTTCATCTCCTTGGACTGTTTTCTCATGAATTTCATTTGCTCCATTTCATTTAATTGTACAAAAATGTAACCACCGTCTGTTTCCTCATGAGTTTGGAGGTTAGGTGTTCCTAATTTCTTGGAACTAGTTGATAGACACGGTTCATCTGCTTTGTCTTGAATATGGACTATACACAGTCCTCTGTAAGACGTCCAGAATTCTTCCATCTTCTTGAAGCCAAGAATTTAGCTCTTTGTCGTTTGTAAATTTTGCCACTAGTTTTAACCATCTTTATTTATTTATTTATTTATTTATTTATTTATTTATTTATTTATTTATTTATTTATTTATTTATTTATTTATTTTGTTTACGGTTTCAATTCCTAAATCTCCCACTAGGTGCCTCTGCGTGTAAATAGAAGAACAACAAAAGAATAGCCAACTACGAAACATATATTTACCAAGATGTGGAGAAAGATTTCCTTCTCCTGACTGAATATAAAATAAGACGACGCATTCTGACAGCTGACTGTAGTCCACGCCCCCTGCAGACATAATTATGAAGTGTTATTTGACCCATTTCAGGTAAATATGGGATCAAATTCTGTTGTGGCATGGAAGTGAGGTTGATTTTTTTGGTGGGGGATGGTGTCCCGTCATTTCGCAGAGCGGCCATGAAACTTTCTTGAAAACACGCCAAAGGATTAATGAATACATTCCATTCGGTATTTAAGATCTAACTGAAATCTGAAATCATTAAACGTGTACAGAAGATGAGCTCACAGATTCTTAGGAAAGTATCGCGCATGCTAAGAGGGTCTCGGGTTCAAGGCTGTGCAAGGGAGCCAAGTTTTACTCCATTCTGATCATCATAAATTGCACTGGTTGGGCAACAAGGCCTGTTCCGTCACCTATCTCTTCTTTGGTCTACCAATACTTCTTCTATCACTTCTTTGGCAAGAGAAGATTTGTGCAGGAACTTTTCTTTCTTAATAAAGGTTGGTACCGTACCAAGAAGTTTTGTAATTTCCCAATTGTGGTAGGTACACTGCTGGTCTAACAGAGGTCGCACCAAGCGCATCCTGTTCTTTTATCCCACTGATATTACCCATGATTCCGAGCCATGTTTGGGATAGCCATTGTTTTATAGAATTTCAAAACTATTTCTGTTCTCTACCAACGTCTTTTTGCTCGTATCAACCAATGTTTGAAATGTATGTAATTTAGCTTCAGCATCTATTGCCCAACATTAACCCTTTAGAGGGCAGACTATTTTTTCTAATTTATATTTCAATTGCTTTTATTTCATTTTTCATTTCAGCCTCTAATTTTCATTTTATTTATTATAATTTCAATTTTGATTTTAGTTATTATTTAAATAAATGTTAACATATTTCTTTATTCATTATCATTAATTTTATAATTTTTTGCCTACTTTTCACATTTTGCAAATATGAGGATAAAGTAGACATGAGATCGGGCAAATGTGTGTCTGTCTGTCCTTCTGTCTGTCTGGCTGTGTGTGTGTGTGTGTGTGTGTCCCCCTATCAACTCCTAAACGGCTGCAGCAATCGAAACAAAATTTGGTAGGAGTAAAGATCTATACCTGAATATCTCACGGCCATATTTCAAAATGATGTCAGTGCTACCAACTGCTGAAAAATCGCAATTGAAATTTGAGCTCCATGTTGGATATCTTGGAAGGTATGAATGGGAGCTATTTCAAAATTGGCACACGTATAGATAATAATATTGCAGTTTAATTTCCTGGAGGCCATACATGGCAGTGTTGCCAAAATGATTATAGGCCTGCTGATAGGTTCAAATTTTAAATGCATATAACTTCTACACTATCAATTGGATTTCAACCAAATTTCGTATGTGCTATGTGCACATAAACAGATATGACTGAACGTATTCTTAAGAGCCACCAGGGCTGCCAACTGTTAATAAATGCTCACATTTTTTTAAAATCCAAATACCCATATATCAGAAAGTATGCAAGCTGACGGCTTTAAACTATGCACACGTATAGTACCTGACATTCTATATTAATTTGGAGTAACTTATATTCGTCAGTGCTACCAACATGATTTTACGCGCACTGTTAGATCCAATGTTTAACTGCTTGTAACATCCATGCTATCCATTGGACTTCAACCAAATTTTGTAGTCTGTACCTTAAGAGATGGAACTAAGAATATATTCAGTCACCAGGGCTGCCAACTGTAGTTCTCTATTAGGCTATAATATGCCAGGTATACAGTATTTCGAACTAATTAGGAATTTCGATATTATAAACTTAATTTCGTCATTATTCTAGATAGGTCTATATAGATTGGCATGTATCTTAATTTTAAGAAAAGTAGGCTCTTTAGTTCGTCACGGAACTTCTTGTTTGAATCTTAATTTCATTTTAATTTTTAGAGTGTTTTATTTTAATTTGTTTTATTTTATTGTTTAATTTTAATATTTTGTTAATATTTACCAGTTGATATTTTATCCAGCTCCATAGTTCAAGGAGACAGAAATATTATTTGCCTTTCAGAAATATTACGTGGGGCATTTTTTAAGTAATACCCGTTGTGATATTACGCCATTGCAGCGCTGCTGTTGGCATTCCGTGCAGGTGCGCTGTGTACCTGCATCTATGGGTAAGGCTGAGACGCCATTACGGCAACAGTCGCCCATGTGTGGGTGTGTTCACAAGCTTTTGAAATAGCATCGCCTACCGCGAGTCCCGCCGACTCGTAGACAAAAGGGAAAACTCCCCTGTAAGAAATGCTGCCATTTGGCCACCACTGTCAGGCAAATTGCGTATGTGCTCAGGAGAACTCCTAAACATACGGCTCACTATAGGCTTTGGTTCCAAGCTTACAAGGGTAGGATATGATGCATGGGTCACCGATTCGAACCATCTTTAGTACACTTGTAGGGCATGACCAGGTGCAAGTAGTAAGATGCGCTTCTCAGCCGATTGCGAGAAATTAATTATTAATTATTCGTAATTGCTGTACGGCGTTCATGTGCACTGTACGTTAACATGAAGCCAAGGAGCGCATGGTGCAGCGGTAAGAGCCCTGCTTCGTAAGCGCGGGATCACTGGATCGAATCACACCGGTGAGCCTTTATATACAGGGTGATTCTCTATGTAGTTTACAACTTCAATAATGTGTAATTATTTATTGAAACCACTTACAGACTTGGTTTATATGTTATTATATTGCAAAACACTTCAAGTTTTGACTCACGTCGTTTTTAGTTGCACAGATGTCCGCCACGCGCGCCACCTGTCACTTGTTGGGAATGGCGTCTTTCACTGGAGCGGAAAGAGCGAAGTACGCGTTCTGATTTGAAGAAACCAAGTCAACAACGAGTGTACAGCGGAGGTTTCACACAGAATTTGGCAAAGACCCACCCAGCAGACCAACAGTGTACAAATGGCACCAGACATTTACCGAAACAGGTTGTTCTGTGCTACACACAAAGGTGCCAGGCCGCGCACCTGTGACTGGCGATGTGGAGGAAACAGGGAGAGGTTCGTCCGCAGTCCGGAAAAATCGAAACTGGTATCCCTCAGACCACTGTTTGGCGGGTGTTGCGTCAACATTTGGCCATGAAAGCATACCGATTGCCCTTGGTTCAAGCACTAAGTGAAGCGGATAAACATACCCGACATGAATTCTGTGTTGAAATGATGGATCGCATCAGCTGTGATGAGTCATTCTTGAACAATATGGTCTTCAGCGATTAATCAGATTACACACCACTGGACTTCTTTCTGTGGGGCTTTGTGAAAGATAGGGTGTACATCCCTACTCTACCTGCAAATCTCGATGAACGGAGACATCGCATCACAACAGCCATCGCCTCTGTTACCCCGGAAATGCTGGTCCATACGTGGCAGGAAATCAACTTCCGTTGGGATGTGCCCAGGATGACAAATGGTGCACACATTGAGCCGTAATGGATTTGTCAAAAAAACTTGAAGTGTTTTGCTATGTAATGACATATAAACCAAGTCTGCAAGTGGTTCCAATAAATAATTACACATTATAGAAGTTGTAAACTACATAGAGAATCACCCTGTATATAAATACATAGGCAATTCGTACAACTGTAGGTGTCGCGAATAATGTTCATTTTGCAGTCAACTGTAATAACGTGTTTTGTGAGCGGAAAAGGAATTCTGAAATGATCGTATGGGGGTGAAAGTTTGTGACATTACATAATGTACAGTCGAGGCATTGCAAATACATTGGTATTATACATGGTCATGTGTATTTATTATATGTATAGGTTTGTACTCTGAAGGGCCAGTCTGTTCTGTTCATTGAACGTCAGTGAACCATCAGACCACCCCATACCCCGCAAGTAGTGTCTCATGCTATGGGTATTGGTTGGAAAGTGTTCGGACCTGGCGAGGTCACCTGCACACAAACTAACGATAACGGTGGGCAGTTGTACTAACAGCAAATACTGTGAATAAAGGTATTCTTTCATCAATCTCCTGTACGATTTAATCCGACTCCCTTTTTCCGCTCACATAACACGTTATTAAAATTGACTGCAAAATGAACATTTTTCACGACACCTACAGTTGTACGAATTATCTATGTTTACAAAAATAAAAAGGCTCACCGGTGGGATTCGATCCAGTGATCCCGCGCTTACGAAGCAGGGCTCTTACCGCTGCACCATGCGCTCCTTGGCTTCATGTTAGCGTACAGCGCACAAGAACGCCGTACAACAATTACGAATAGTTAATAATTAATTTCTTGGAATCGGCTGAGAAGCGCATCTTACTACTTGCACCTAGTCATGCCCTACAAGTGTACTAAAGATGGTTCGAATCGGTGACCCATGCATCGTATTCTACCCTTGTTAGCAACAATATGATAGTGGCAGCATATCTTACAGGGGAGTTCTTCTCTTGTCTATGAGTCGGCGGGACTCGCGATCGCCGATGCCATTTCTAAAGCATATCAACACACCCACACACGGGCGACTGTTGCCGTGATGGCGTCTCAGCCTTGTCAATAGATGCAGGTACACAGCGCACCTGCACGGAATGCCGACCGCAGCGCTGCAACGGCGTAATATAACAACGGGTATTACTTAAAAATGCCTCTCGTACATCTACAAGAAATGTTGTAATTAGGCTGAAAGTTTCAACTATTAGCACCTCTGATAATAGCCTACAAACCCTTTCTAATGTAGGTGGTTAATATATACACCACTATCCTATAAAGGGTTAAATGGAGAGATTTGTTTAATTATGTTATCATTGATAATCATGTTCAGTGTCTTTAAAAGTTATCACTTTAGCATATTTTATTGTCTTCTTCTTGTTCCGTACAGGCCAACTACGGACCACGATATCCAACTATTTTGCTTGGAGTTGGTCTTGATTTTGGCCCAGTAGTCACGCATCCTCTGGCTGTGTTGTTCCTTTCTCTCCTTTGTCCAGTGGGCACCTATCTTCTTCCTTGTGGGTTTTTCCTGGAACTTCATTTGCTTCAGTTTACCCCTGAGAGGCGTTCGATCTTTTATGTCCTTTTCTGTAATATTTAAGTTATATTGTCTTGCAATAAAAAGATGTTTATAAAACAAAAGCAACAAGCTAAAATTACCTGATAATCGGCAAACAATATGGTGTAGGGTTCTTCCATTAGCACAATGGTTATTACTCAGAGGATTCATTACATTGGTGTAGTGGCTAGCATGCTTAGCCGTCACCCCGGAGGCCCGGGACGATTCCCGGCTCAGCCAACAAATTGAATTCTGCTCTCCCCTTCCTCCCTACCTTATTTCCTTATTTTCATTCTTTCCTTCTTATTAGGGCTGATGATTGCGAAGCTGGACGCTCCACTTGGATTGGATGAACCTCATTATTTTTAATAATTATATTATTCGTGGTTTATAAAGAAAGGCGAGCTGCTGTTATTACGGGATACAATTAGCAGCGCTGGGCTAGAAATATGAGAATTCCTTATTCATAATTATAGCCTACTTTCTAATTGTAGCCGAGCGTCATTACTGCTAATTGCTGCGCGTCTTATACAAGTAGCGTCTTCACTAACTGACATCGTGGTCAGGCGTCTTACATCAGCAGCCTCTTGTCTAACTGACATTGTGATCAGGCGTCTTACATCAGCAGCCTCTTGTCTAACTGACATTGTGATCAGGCGTCTTACATCAGCAGCCTCTTGTCTAACTGACATTGTGATCAGGCGTCTTACATCAGCAGCCTCTTGTCTAACTGACATTGTGATCAGGCGTCTTACATCAGCAGCCTCTTGTCTAACTGACATTGTGATCAGGCGTCTTACATCAGGAGCCTCTTGTCTAACTGGCATTGTGATCAGGCGTCTTACATCAGCAGCCTCTTGTCTAACTGACATTGTGATCAGCGTCCTGTCAAACTGACATCGTGGTCAGGCGTCTTACATCAGTAGCCTCTTGTCTAACTGACATTGTGATCACCGTCCTGTCAAACTGACATCGTGGTCAGGCGTCTTACATCAGCAGCCTCTTGTCTAACTGACATTGTGATCAGCGTCCTGTCAAACTGACATCGTGGTCAGGCGTCTTACATCAGTAGCCTCTTGTCTAACTGACATTGTGGTCAGCGTCTTGTCTAACTGACATTGTGGTCTGGCGTCTTATATTAGTAGCGTCAGGCGCGGTTTCAAGGGGGGGGGGGGTCACAGGGGTTACGACCCCCCCCCCCCAAACGGAGACCAATTTTGTTTTGCAAACTCAAAAAACGAAATCACAATAACCAGACAAATAAAACTTAACGAATTTTAAATGAAAAACAGTTTTTCATTTTATTGAATACTGAAAAAAACTTTTTTGCAATTATTATGTTCTTTTACAACTGCAGTCTACATATTTACAACTTCATACCTGTTATATAAAAACGATTATTTATGTAACGAAATCAACTCGTCTATTTTGTTTAGCAAACCTTGTGATTACCGAATCGATGTTTATAGTGATGTCACGATGAATGTGCAGCAATGCACGGATAGGAATTTGGGGCTTTTTTCGCACCAAAAAATTTAGCCGACGTCCAAACTGCAAGCTTGGTTGGCAATTTAAGCTGTAACTTTCTCCCTTTGTCGGTACCAACTCGACTTGCCGAAACTGTAACGTACTTTGATACTTTTCTCGAAGCTCGATGTAAAAGTCGCAAAACACGCCGTTGCAATTTGAACGAATATTTTTGCTCCGCTAAACGCATCAAATTTCTATCCAAGTAGCTTGCAAAAAAATTGGTCTGGTTTTGTACGTTTGTTTATTATGTGATTGTGTTTTTAGTGATACCATTTTTCTTAACAATTTCGATTCCCTGACCCCCCTCCCCCCCCCCCCCTAGATCCGCGCCTGAGTAGCGTCTTGTTTACGTGATAGTGGCTCACTATAGGCTCTGGTTCCAAGCTTAGCAACAATGTGATAGAGGCTCACTATAGGCTCTGGTTCCAAGCTTATCAACAGTGTGATAGAGGCTCACTATAGGCTCTGGTTCCAAGCTTAACAACAATGGGATAGAGGCTCACTATAGGCTCTGGTTCCAAGCTTAGCAACAGTGTGATAGAGGCTCACTATAGGCTCTGGTTCCAAGCTTAACAACAATATGATAGAGGCTCACTATAGGCTCTGGTTCCAAGCTTAGCAACAATGTGATAGAGGCTCACTATAGGCTCTGGTTCCAAGCTTAGCAACAATGTGATAGTGGCTCACTATAGGCTCTGGTTCCAAGCTTAGCAACAATGTGATAGAGGCTCACTATAGGCTCTGGTTCCAAGCTTAGCAACAGTGTGATAGAGGCTCACTATAGGCTCTGGTTCCAAGCTTAGCAACAGTGTGATAGAGGCTCACTATAGGCTCTGGTTCCAAGCTTAACAACAATATGATAGAGGCTCACTATAGGCTCTGGTTCCAAGCTTAGCAACAATGTGATAGAGGCTCACTATAGGCTCTGGTTCCAAGCTTAGCAACAGTGTGATAGAGGCTCACTATAGGCTCTGGTTCCAAGCTTAGCAACAATGTGATAGAGGCTCACTATAGGCTCTGGTTCCAAGCTTAGCAACAATGTGATAGAGGCTCACTATAGGCTCTGGTTCCAAGCTTAACAACAATATGATAGAGGCTCACTATAGGCTCTGGTTCCAAGCTTAGCAACAATGTGATAGAGGCTCACTATAGGCTCTGGTTCCAAGCTTAACAACAATATGATAGAGGCTCACTATAGGCTCTGGTTCCAAGCTTAGCAACAATGTGATAGAGGCTCACTATAGGCTCTGGTTCCAAGCTTAGCAACAGTGTGATAGAGGCTCACTATAGGCTCTGGTTCCAAGCTTAGCAACAATGTGATAGTGGCTCACTATAGGCTCTGGTTCCAAGCTTAGCAACAGTGTGATAGTGGCTCACTATAGGCTCTGGTTCCAAGCTTAGCAACAGTGTGATAGAGGCTCACTATAGGCTCTGGTTCCAAGCTTAGCAACAATGTGATAGAGGCTCACTATAGGCTCTGGTTCCAAGATTAGCAACAATGTGATAGAGGCTCACTATAGGCTCTGGTTCCAAGCTTAGCAACAGTGTGATAGAGGCTCACTATAGGCTCTGGTTCCAAGCTTAGCAACAGTGTGATAGAGGCTCACTATAGGCTCTGGTTCCAAGCTTAGCAACAGTGTGATAGAGGCTCACTATAGGCTCTGGTTCCAAGATTAGCAACAGTGTGATAGAGGCTCACTATAGGCTCTGGTTCCAAGCTTAGCAACAATGTGATAGTGGCTCACTATAGGCTCTGGTTCCAAGCTTAGCAACAATGTGATAGAGGCTCACTATAGGCTCTGGTTCCAAGCTTAGCAACAGTGTGATAGAGGCTCACTATAGGCTCTGGTTCCAAGATTAGCAACAGTGTGATAGAGGCTCACTATAGGCTCTGGTTCCAAGCTTAGCAACAATGTGATAGTGGCTCACTATAGGCTCTGGTTCCAAGCTTAGCAACAGTGTGATAGAGGCTCACTATAGGCTCTGGTTCCAAGATTAGCAACAATGTGATAGAGGCTCACTATAGGCTCTGGTTCCAAGCTTAGCAACAGTGTGATAGAGGCTCACTATAGGCTCTGGTTCCAAGCTTAGCAACAATGTGATAGTGGCTCACTATAGGCTCTGGTTCCAAGATTAGCAACAATGTGATAGAGGCTCACTATAGGCTCTGGTTCCAAGCTTAACAACAATGTGATAGAGGCTCACTATAGGCTCTGGTTCCAAGCTTAGCAACAGTGTGATAGTGGTCCAGTTCCAAGAAGGAAGTTTACAACAAGGTGGTCGTAAGTACTGAATACTAATCTTGAAAGAAATGATTGCTTTTTTTCTATTGAAATGTGAATATATCAGGAAGCGATATGGAAGGATACAAATGGTGCGGAGTATTTCCGTCCTTCCTGGAATCATGACTTAACAGAAACACATTCATCAATCAGTATCAGTCCGGGGCTCGCGACCCCCTGCCGAGCTAGGCGCTGCAATTGGCCACGCAGCGCAGAGAGGGCTGCTATTGGATGACGTGGCTCCAATGAGCTACCTCTTCCTGGAACTCGGCCTACCAGACAATACACGTGACACACTCCTTTCATATCGAGAGTTCGATTACCTGAAGGTAGCAGCTGGCCGGGTCGGGGACTTCATAAATGTATTACTATTATGGAATTGTTACTGGAGTACTCGTGCGAGAAATGTCGCATTTCAACATCATTAGCCTGGCACAACACATCGTCTTGTTTATAAACTAACACAGTAGTCGATATTTATAAAATAAGTGTGCAATTTGTCACCTTTCCGGACAATTATCTACCTTTCAAAGGCCCATTTGTTATCAACGGTTATGTGTGAACGCTGCAAAAGGGATCTACAGTGGGGTCTACTGGAACAATTTCCATTTTTATTTCCATTTCTATTCCTTTGCCTGGAGTTTCCTCTGTCTCCTTCATGCGGACACTGGCATGTTACCTTTGATATTCTGTCCAAGTTCGACAACTTCTCTTAAGTCTTCTTTCATCTTGAAACCCTTCCGGATTTTTCACTCTACTCTTAAATTCATTTCTGTCTAGCATCTGAGACTCTGCGATGTTCAACTTTTCAAAATCTTTCCTAACTTCCTTAGTCCACGGTGGAGTGGTCTTCTTTTTCTTCCAGACATAGTCGAATATTTGCTTGGTTATTCTATGTTTCTATGTCTGTATAAAGGTCCGAGGAATGTCAGCCTCCTCTTCCGCATAGTCTCTGAGATTCCTTCCATGTTCTGGTGGACTTCTCTGTTGCTTCACTGTTTCCATCCATCTTCAGTCCGAACTGCACCCATGGTATTTCTTAGAAATCTCCTTTCCAGGACTTCTAGTTTTTTGAGGCTATAGTTCATCGAGAGGCACACTCGCATTATTATTATTATTATTATTATTATTATTATTATTATTATTATTATTATTATTATTACCGACAGTAGTGGCTACGCTGGCTAAAGCGCTGCAATAGGTCATGGGGCCAAGCTCTCTGCTGACTCGGTAGACGGGTTCGAGCCCCACCGTCGGCCGTCCTTGAAATGGTTTTTCCGTGGTTTTCCATTTTCAACACCAGGCAAATGCTGGGACGGTACCTTCTGACAGGCCACGGCCGCTTCCTTCCACATCTTTGCCCTTTTTCATTCACCAACATTCATTTCATCTCTCATTAACTCCTCTCATGAGGTTGGCGTCAGGAAGGGCATCCGGCCGTAAAAACCATCGCCACAAAGACTTCCATCGCATCTCATCCCCCACCCCATTGGAAAAACGGGAATAATAAGGGATAGACATACAATTATTATTATTATTATTATTATTATTATTATTATTACTAGCTGAAGTACCCGTGCTTCACTACGCGTCATAAATAAATTAAAATGTAAAGGTGACAGTTAAAACAGGGGATAGGCGAGATGCTGCACAGAAAGAGATTAAGGATGAAACATTTTGTCCAACTACACCGCTCGGCGTTGACCGTGTTTTAAAGCACAAATTTAGGTTTTACTCGCTAACCTTTGGAGATACCTTTCGGATAGAAAATGTAACTATAAACCTCGTATATACCATCAAACGTTTGCTACTTCTTAGCGTTCTCTTTTTATTTGAAATGGAAATATGAAAGTTAGAAACCAAAGGGTGTAGTGACGTCACTAAAATATTCGCCATCTTTAAATAGGGCAAAGTATTGAAATCAAAAGTAACCTATATGTTAACCAGGTAAATCAGCTACTTCCATGTAAAATTCATGTAAATCGGACCAGTGGTACTTGCGTGATTGAGTAATACACAGACACACACCATCTCATTTTTAGCCTCGCTTCGCTCGCGTCATAGTCGTGTGATATTGTTATTCAATGAAATGCAGGTTTAACCCCGTTAACACCCCTTTAGAACCTGAATATCCAAAAATCCCTCCTTAGTAGACGTTTTCGACACACAATAAACATATCCCCAAAATATCATTCTTCTAACTTTTAGTAGTTTTGGTTGGTCGATAAGAGTGAACATCCAAAAATCCTTCCTTAGAAGACGTTTTTCTTCCAGAATTTCACCCCTCCCCATAGGCCCCTTAAATTGCATTTATGAAAAAACTGTCGAACACCTATTTATTTTATTTATTTATTTATTTTTAAGCTGATTGATTTCCTCCGAGTTTCAGACTCCTCGCCTATGTCGTTTAAGAGATACACGCTCCGTTAGGAATCTTTCAACCCCCACTTTTCATCCCTTTCACCTCATAATATACACTACATCGAAAAACCATTAGAAATGTGTCAGCTTATTTTTAATGATTAGTATATATGCCAAGTATCACATCATCAAATGAAACCACTCGTGAGTTATTGTTATTCAATGAAATGCACGTTTACCCCCTTAACACCTCTTTAGAACCCGAATATCCAAAACACTTTCCTTAGTGGACGTTTTCGACATACAACGAACATATCCCCAAAATTTCATGTTTCTAACTTCAATAATTTTGGCTGGGCGATGATGAGTGAGTGAGTCGGTCAGGACATTTTCTTTCATTTATTTTTGATAATTTCACCCCTCCCCATTAACCCCTTAAATTTGATTTATGAAACAAACGGTCGAACACCTATTTACTTATTCAAAGCTGTTTTCCCCCTGAGTTTGATCAATCAGTTAGGACACTTTCTTTCCTGTTTTCTTCCCCCATAATTTCACCCCTCTCCAAGGGCCCCTTAAATTGGATTTATGAAAAAAAACGGTCGAACACCTATTTACTCGTATTTTAAGCTGGTTTTAACCCGCCGAATTTCAAACTTGAACACCCATTAACGTATTTTTAAGGTGTCTTTTTCCCCTGAGTTTGATGAGTGAGTGAGTTAGTCAGTCAGTTAGGACACTTTCTCTCCTTTTTCCCCCAGTATTTCACCACACCCCATTGGCCCCTTAAATTAATTTATGAAAAAACGGTCGAACACCGATTTACTTACATTTTAAGGTGTTTTTTTTTGTTTTGTTTTTTTTTCGCTGAGTTTCAAATTTCTCGCCTGTGTCGTTTAAGAGATATGCCTACACGCTCCGTTAGGAATCCTTCCACCCCCACTTTTCACCCCTTTCACCTCATAATAATACACCACATCGAAAAACCCTTAGACACATGTCTGCTTATTTTTAATGATTAGTTTATATGCCGAGTATCACATCCACAAACGAAACCACTCGTGAGATATTGTTATTCAATGAAATGTAGGTTTAACCCCCTTAAGACCCCTTTAGAACCCGAATATCCAAAAATCCTCCCTTAGTGTACGGTTTTGACATACAACGAACATATCCCCGAAATGCCATGTCTCCAACTTCAATATTTTTGGCTGGGCGATGATGAGTGAGTGAATGAGTCAGGACATTTTCCTTCATTTTTTTTCTTCAGAATTTCACCCTTCCCGATGAACCCCTTCAATTTGATTGATCAAAAAAGCTGTCGAAAAGATATTTACTTACTTTAAAGCAGATTTTACCCCCTGAGTTTGATGAGTGAGTCAGTCAGTCAATCAGTTAGGACACTTTCTTTCCTGTCCCCCCCCCCCCCCCAGAAATTCACCCCTCCCCATGGGCCCCTTAAATTGGATTTATGAAAAAACGGTCAAACACATACATACCTCTTTTTAGTGGATTTTTTTTTCGCTGAGTTTCAAACTCCTCGCCTATGTCGTTTAAGAGATACACGCTCGGTTAGGAATCTTTCAATCCCAAATTTTCACCCCTTTCACCTCATAATATACACCACATCGAAAAACCCTCAGACACGTGTCTTCTTATTTTTTAGTCTATTTTCAATTTTGAAAAACTAGGCTTATGAGAACACCTTATGTCCGTGTGTGTGTGCGCGCGCGCGCGTGTGTGTGTGTGTGTGTGTACCCCCCCCCCTAATAACTTCTAAACGGCTGGAGCGATTACAATGAAACTCAGTAAGTTCATAGCACTATTCCGGGCGACCCCGACCGTGCCCTTCAAATTTTCTTACGTCTCACCAATCCAACATGGCGGTTGTGCGAAATATTTCACCAGCATTCAATATCTCCGAAACTATTCCCGATATCACCCTGGAATTTTTTACGGCGATAAAGGGAACTACTTGAAGTTCACCTATGTGACTATTGAAAATCTGGTAACTACAAAACCAACATGGCGGCCACGCGAATTTGCGGCTTTTAAATAGATGTTTCTCGCGATTTAACAAACCAAACGCAGTAAAACTTGGTACAGTATATGTTTATACACATTGTAATGCACCGACATCAAACTTCGTTCAATTGTTTACATAACCACAAGATGGCGGATGTGCGAAATATTTCACCGGCATTCTATATCTGTGAAACTATTAGCGGTATCACCCAGAAATTTTGTACGGAGATAAAGGGAACTACTGGAAGTTCATCTGTAAGACTTTCGAAAACCGGTTAACTACAAAACGAACATGGCGGCCAAGCGAATTTAAAATTTTAATAGACCTTTCTCGCGATTTAATGTTCCAAACGCAATGAAATCTGGTACAGGAAATGTTTATACACTTTGTAATGCACTGGTATGCAATTTTGTTCAATTGTTTACATAACCTCAAAATGGCGGCTGTGATAATTTTAAAATTAAGTTTTTATTTCTTGTGTCGTAATCATGCGATCAAAGTGAAAGTTTGAATAATGAACCTACGCAATAAGTTTCCTTTAATGGTACATAACTCTATGGCCTATATATTTAATAATCCAACATGGCGACCATCCGAAATATTTAGACGGCTCTGGATATCTACGAATCTATTATAGCAATCAAACTGAATTTCTTTATGTTCATAGAGGCTATGAACATAAGTTCACCTATAGGATTTGAAATAACCTGGTGATCACAAATCCAACATGGCGGCGACGCGAAGTATAAATATTCACTTGGACGATTCTCGCAATTTAACCATCCTAGTGCAGTGAAACTTGGTACAGTAAATCTTTATATGAATGTTAATCCACTGGCATCTAATTTATTTCAATTGTTTCCATAACCACAAGATGGCAACTGTGCGAAATTTTAAAATCTCCTGGTTACATCTTGTGTCATAATCATGCGATTGAAATTTGAATGCTACACGTACACAATAATCTTCATGTAACAGTACATAACTCTAGGACCTACATATATAAAATCCAACATGGCGACCATCCGAAATATTTAGTCGGTTCTCAATGTCAACGAATCTAAAACAGCAATCAAACTGAAATTTTGTATGTTGATAGCGGCAATTAACATAATTAGGATATATGAAAATAGGCTTTAGTTCTTCACGGAACTACTTGTTTTAATGATGAGTTTATATGCCGAGATCACAACCCCCAATGAAACCAATCGGGAGATATTGCTATTCAATGAAACGCAGGTCTACCCCCTTAATACCCCTTTAGAACCTGAATATCAAAGAATCCTCTCTTAGTGGGCATTTGCGGCCTTTAAGGAAGTTGCATACCAAATTTCATTCCAATCCGTTCGGTGGTTTCTGAGATTTCGTGATGAATGAGTGAGTGAGTGAGTGGTATTTGACAAATATACAGTAGATAGTGTCAAGTCTTTGTTATGCTAAACTCGGTTGACAGTGCTGTGTGAGCAGTTGAGTAACTAACGGGATTTCAAGTAAAGATCCTCATTTTCTATACCGGTAGTGCAGAGCGCAACTGGCATCCAGTCGGCCGTGTCTCGACTTGAGCTATGTTGCCATGGAAACTATCTGCCTTGCCATTCCTTCATGAGTAGGCCTACATTTTATGATTTGATTAGCCTGTGCTTGAGTGCAAAAGGGCCGAAATCAGAAGAATGAGAAAGACTATCGAAAATTCATGTAGCCAGCGGTTCCTTCTGGGTCCTAAACTATGTGTATGCAAAATTTGGTTGAGATTGGTGGAACGGTGTGGATTTGTATACGGAACAGACCCACCCACATACATACCCACATGCAGACTTTCACTTTTATATATAAGGTTATTCTTGTCTCTATACATAAAACACTATACTCAAACTGCTAAGCAACAGGGAAAGACGAGATGAGAAGGGCAAAAAATCTTTCTAAGTTTTAAGTTTTTTTTATCACAAAAATAACAAATTGCTAAGTTTGGAGTAATGGTCATGGAGTCCATTAATGCGGAATGCTATGATAGTCCTAACCAGAACTACAGTAGGCTAGTCTATGTGTAGACCGCAAAACAACCAAATAATCAGTGTGGCGCTTGAAACTTGATCGACCGGAAATCCTTATACGTAACGCAAGATCCCTTAAGTAGGCTAGTTCCTACTTCATGCTCAGATATTCACACGGGAACTGGTGTTCCAATGGGAGGCTGTCTGGCAACAGCGCTAAACATGCCCCACGTGCTTGGACCAGTTCCCTCCCATGGCTTGCATGGCAACAGAGCTACACATACGTGATTGGACCAGTTCCCTCCCAAGGCTTGTCTGGCAACAGTGCTACACATACGTGATTGGACCAGTTTCCTCCCATGGCTTGTGTGGCAACGGCGCTACACATACGTGATTGGACCAGTTTCCTCGCATGGCTTCTCTGGCAACAGCGCTACACATACGTGCTTGGACCAGTTCCCTCCCAAGGCTTGTCTGGCAATAGTGCTACACGTACGTGATTGGACCAGTTTCCTCCCATGGCTTGTGTGGCAACAGCGCTACACATACGTGCTTGGACCAGTTCCCTCCCATTGCTTGCATGGCAACAGCGCTACACATACGTGCTTGGACCAGTTCCCTCCCATTGCTTGCATGGCAACAGAGCTACACATACGTGCTTGGACCAGTTCCCTCCCAAGGCTTTTTTCGCAACAGTGCTACACATTCGTGATTGGACCAGTTTCCTCCCAAGGCTTGTGTGGCAATAGTGCTACACATACGTGATTGGACCAGTTCCCTCCCAAGGCTTGTGTGGCAACAGTGCTACACATACGTGATTGGACCAGTTTCCTCCCATGGCTTATGTAGCAACAGCGCAACACAAACGTGATTCGATCAGTTTCCTCGCATGGCTTCTCTGGCAACAGCGCTACACATACGTGATTGGACCAGTTCCCTCCCAAGGCTTTTTCGCAACAGTGCTACACATACGTGATTGGACCAGTTTCCTCCCAAGGCTTGTGTGGCAATAGTGCTACACATACGTGATTGGACCAGTTCCCTCCCATGGCTAGCATGGCAACAGAGCTACACATACGTGATTGGACCAGTTCCCTCCCAAGGCTTGTGTGGCAACAGTGCTAGACATACGTGCTTGGACCAGTTTTCTCCCATAACTTGCATGGCAACAGAGCTACACATACGTGATTGGACCAGTTCCCTCCCAAGGCTTTTCTGGCAACAGCGCTACACATACGTGATTGGACCAGTTTCCTCCCAAGGCTTATGTGGCAACAGCGCTACACATACGTGATTGGACCAGTTCCCTCCCAAGGCTTGTGTGGCAACAGTGCTACACATACGTGATTGGACCAGTTTCCTCCCATGGCTTATGTAGCAACAGCGCAACACAAACGTGATTCGATCAGTTTCCTCGCATGGCTTCTCTGGCAACAGCGCTACACATACGTGATTGGACCAGTTCCCTCCCAAGGCTTTTTCGCAACAGTGCTACACATACGTGATTGGACCAGTTCCCTCCCATGGCTAGCATGGCAACAGAGCTACACATACGTGATTGGACCAGTTCCCTTCCAAGGCTTGTGTGGCAACAGCGCTACACAAACGTGCTTGGACCAGTTTCCTCCCAAGGCTTGTGTGGCAATAGTGCTACACATACGTGATTGAACCAGTTCCCTCCCATGGCTTGCATGGCAACAGAGCTACACATACGTGATTGGACCAGTTCCCTCCCAAGGCTTTTCTGGCAACAGCGCTACACATACGTGATTGAACCAGTTTCCTCGCATGGCTTGTGTGGCAACAGAGCTACTTATACGTGATTGGACCAGTTTCCTCCCAAGGCTTGTGTGGCAACAGCGCTACACATTCGTGATTGGACCAGTTTCCTCCCATGGCTTGTGTGGCAATATTGCTACACATACGTGATTGAACCAGTTCCCTCCCATGGCTTGCATGGCAACAGAGCTACACATACGTGATTGGACCAGTTCCCTCCCAAGGCTTTTCTGGCAACAGCGCTACACATACGTGATTGAACCAGTTTCCTCGCATGGCTTGTGTGGCAACAGAGCTACTTATACGTGATTGGACCAGTTTCCTCCCAAGGCTTGTGTGGCAACAGCGCTACACATTCGTGATTGGACCAGTTTCCTCCCATGGCTTGTGTGGCAACAGTGCTACACATACGTGATTGGACCAGTTCCCTCCCAAGGCTTTTCTGGCAACAGCGCTACACAAACGTGATTGGACCAGTTTCCTCCCAAGGCTTTTTTCGCAACAGTGCTACACATACGTGATTGGACCAGTTCCCTCCCATGGCTTATGTAGCAACAGCGCAACACAAACGTGATTCGATCAGTTTCCTCGCATGGCTTCTCTGGCAACAGCGCTACACATACGTGATTGGACCAGTTCCCTCCCAAGGCTTTTTTCGCAACAGTGCTACACATACGTGATTGGACCAGTTCCCTCCCATGGCTAGCATGGCAACAGAGCTACACATACGTGATTGGACCAGTTCCCTCCCAAGGCTTGTGTGGCAACAGTGCTAGACATACGTGCTTGGACCAGTTTTCTCCCATAGCTTGCATGGCAACAGAGCTACACATACGTGATTGGACCAGTTCCCTCCCAAGGCTTTTCTGGCAACAGCGCTACACATACGTGATTGGACCAGTTTCCTCCCAAGGCGTGTGTGGCAACAGCGCTACACATACGTGATTGGACCAGTTCCCTTCCAAGGCTTGTGTGGCAACAGCGCTACACTAACGTGCTTGGACCAGTTTCCTCCCAAGGCTTGTGTGGCAATAGTGCTACACATACGTGATTGGACAAGTTTCCTCCCATGGCTTGTGTGGCAATAATGCTACACATACGTGATTGGACCAGTTCCCTCCCATGGCTTGCATGGCAACAGAGCTACACATACGTGATTGGACCAGTTCCCTCCCATGGCTTGCATGGCAACAGAGCTACACATACGTGATTGAACCAGTTCCCTCCCATGGCTTGTCTGGCAACAGTGCTACACATACGTGCTTGGACCAGTTTCCTCCCATGGCTTATGTAGCAACAGCGCAACACAAACGTGATTCGATCAGTTTCCTCGCATGGCTTCTCTGGCAACAGCGCTACACATACGTGATTGAACCAGTTCCCTCCCATGGCTTGTCTGGCAACAGTGCTACACATACGTGCTTGGACCAGTTTCCTCCCATGGCTTATGTAGCAACAGCGCAACACAAACGTGATTCGATCAGTTCCCTCCCATAGCTTGCATGGCAACAGAGCTACACATACGTGATTGGACCAGTTCCCTCCCAAGGCTTTTCTGGCAACAGCACTACACATACGTGATTGGACCAGTTTCCTCCCAAGGCTTATGTGGCAATATTGCTACAAATACGTGATTGAACCAGTTCCCTCCCATGGCTTGCATGGCAACAGAGCTACACATACGTGATTGGACCAGTTCCCTCCCATGGCTTGCATGGCAACAGAGCTACACATACGTGATTGAACCAGTTCCCTCCCATGGCTTGCATGGCAACAGAGCTACACATACGTGATTGAACCAGTTCCCTCCCATGGCTTGCATGGCAACAGAGCTACACATACGTGATTGAACCAGTTCCCTCCCATGGCTTGCATGGCAACAGAGCTACACATACGTGATTGAACCAGTTCCCTCCCATGGCTTGCATGGCAACAGAGCTACACATACGTGCTTGGACCAGTTCCCTCCCATGGCTTGTCTGGCAACAGTGCTACACATACGTGCTTGGACCAGTTTCATCCCATGGCTTATGTAGCAACAGCGCAACACAAACGTGATTCGATCAGTTTCCTCGCATGGCTTCTCTGGCAACAGCGCTACACATACGTGCTTGGACCAGTTTCCTCCCATGGCTTGTGTGGCAACAGTGCTACACATACGTGCTTGGACCAGTTCCCTCCCATGGCTTGTCTGGCAACAGTGCTACACATACGTGCTTGGACCAGTTTCCTCCCATGGCTTGTGTGGCAACAGCGCTACACATACGTGATTGGACCAGTTCCCTCCCATGGCTTGTCTGGCAACAGTGCTACACATACGTGATTGGTCCAGTTCCCTCCCATGGCTTGTGTGGCAACAGCGCTAGACATACGTGCTTGGACCAGTTTTCTCCCATAGCTTGCATGGCAACAGAGCTACACATACGTGATTGGACCAGTTCCCTCCCATGGCTTGTCTAGCGACAGCGCTACACAAACGTGATTGGACCAGTTCCCTCCCATGGCTTGCATGGCAACAGAGCTACACATAGGTCCTTGGACCAGTTACCTCCCATGGCTTGTTTGGCAAGAGTGCTAAACATAGGTTCTTGGACCAGTTTCCTCCCATGGCTTGTGTGGCAACAGCGCTACACAAACGTGATTGGACTAGTTTCCTCCCAAGGCTTGTGTGGCAACAGCGCTACACAAACGTGATTGGACCAGTTTCCTCGCATGGCTTCTCTGGCAACAGCGCTACACGTACGAGCTTGGACCAGTTCCCTCACATGGCTTGTATGCTGGTTCCCAACTGACTTATGCCTGTTCCGTGTTATCTCGTTTACGTCTCTCACATTTCTTGATGCTCACAGTGAAAACCAGTTTGCCACGTGTCGTTATGCGTGTTATGCTTAAAAGCGGTGATGCAGAATGTGACTGAACTTTATCAGCATTTCCTAACCTGGGGAGATATCGCACACATCCTGCACGGTTGGGGCTTAGCGAGCGCTTAATAAATTTGAACAGGATGCGAAACTGATTGTTATACAGGATAATTTGTGCTTAATTGTTGTCATTGTTTGGGGAGACGGGAAGGAGGCTTCCCAACAATGTGATCGTAAATCTATATATACGTAAAAATCAATGTTACGTGATAATATGTCTATTTGTGTGCATGTCTCCTATGCGTTCATATAGTCTACCATTCATCCGATTGCGATGAAACTTGGGTGAGATGTTGTGAACACTCCAGTGAAGGTTTCTGGTTTAGTAAATCCATATTACAGTATCGCGGCAGGAGATGGCAGTTGAACACGCTGAGACGGGGTGCGGGGGGTCTTGCAATACGCATGCGCGGCCCGCCTATTCCTAAGTTGAATATATCGGCTTGCCGCATGCCAATGGTTGTCATTGCAACAGGCGACACTCAGCCACTGAAAGAAGGAATGTGCTGAGTGAAGCAATTAGTGACCAACTGAATGTTTTTGGAATGCGCGTTACGCAGTGAGCGGGAAGACCCCTGCAGTTCAAACCCGATTGCCAACTCCTGACGCGATATCAGTACGTAGCGCACGAGTAGAATCAACAAATGAGCGACGACACGCGAAGCGTTTTAACAAAGTCCCGTATGCATTCATTTACCATTCGTCTGATAGCTATGAAATTTGGTGAGATGTTGTGTACCCTTCAGGAAAGGCTTCTGGCTTAGTAAATCCCCTTTAGAATAGGTAGCGCATGAGTAGATTCACCAAATGAGCGACGACACGCGAAGCGTTTCAACAAAGTCCTATATGCGTTCATATACCATTCGTCCGATATCAATGCAACCTGGGTGAGATGTGTGCTCTCCGGGGAAGGTTTCTGGCTTAGTAAATCCATTATACAATAGGTAGCGCACGAGTAGATTCAACAAATGAGCGACGACGCGCGAAGCGTTTCAACAAAGTCCCGTATGCGTTCATATACCATTCGTACTATAGCGATGAAACTTTGGTGAATTGTTGTGTACACTCCAGGAAAGCTTTCTGGCTTCGTAAATCCAGTTTACAATAGGTAGCGCACGAGTAGATTTAACAAATGAGCGATAGCACTCGAATTGTTTTAACAAAGTCCCGTATGCGTTCATACACCATTCATCCGATTGCGATGAAACTTTGGTGAATCGTTGAGTACACTCCAGGGAAAGTTTCAGGCTTAGTAAATCAATTTTACAATAGGTAGCACAAGAGTAGATTCAACAAATGAGTGACGGGGCGCGAATCGTTTAAACAAAATCCCGTATGCGTTCATATGCCTTTCATCCGATTACGATGAAACATTGATGAGTTATTGTGAACAAGCCAGAGAAGGTTTTCGACTTAGTAAATCTATTTCACAGTAGGTAGCGCACGAGTAGATGCAACAAATGAGTGATGACGCGCGAAGCGTTTCAACAAAATCCCCTATGCGTTCATATTCCATTCATCGATTGCGATGAAACCTTGATGAGTTATTGTGTACACGCCCGGGAAGGATAGCGACTTAGTAAATCCATTTCACAATAGGTAGCGCACGAGTGGATTCAACAAATGAGTGACAGCGCACGAATCGTTTAAACAAAATCCCGTATACGTTCATATGCCATTCATCCGATTGCGATGAAACTTTGGAAAGTGGTTGTGCACGCTCCCACGAATGTTTCTAAATCAGTAAATCCATTTTACGATAACTTATAGGCAGTTAACGGAAATTGAAAAACATATTGTGTTTCCAAAAGCACTACAAGAAACAAAATTTCAACGCCAACACTTTCTTTGATTGACATTGCAACGCATGCTGGGTACAGCTTGTAGGCCTATTATTGCTTGGTTCATATTTTTAGCCTATTTTCATTTTATGAACAAAAATAGGCTGATGAGATCACCTTTTGTCCGTGCGTGTGTGTGTGTGTGTGTGTGTGTGTGTGTATGTGCGTATGTGTGTGTGTTTGTTTCTAAACGGCAAAAGCGAATTCAATGAAACTCGGTAAGGTCATAGCACCATTTTGGCCGACCCCGACCGTGCCCTTCAAATTTTATTACGTCTCGCCTAACCAACATGGCGGCTGTGCAAAATATTTTACTGGATTTCTATATCTCCGAAAATATTACTCATATCACCCTGAATTTTTGTACAGTGATAAAGGGGACTCCTACAAGTTCGTCTATGTAATTTACAAAAATCTGTTAACTTCAAAACGAACATTGTGGACAAGCGAAATTGAAACACTTTAATAGACTTTTATCGCGATTTAACGATCTGAACGCAGTGAAACTTGGTACATTAAATTACTATACAAATTTCAATGCACTGACATCTAATTTAATTCAATTGTTTACATATCCTCAAGATGGCGGCTGTGCGAAATTTTAAAATAAAGTTTTTATTGCTTGTGTTCTAATGTTGCGATCGAAATCAACGTTTGAATAATGAACATACACAATAATCCTCATCTAATAGTACGTATCTCTATAGCCTTTATATATTAATATCCAACATGGCGACCATCCAAAATATTTAGACGATTCTTAATATCTATTAATCTACTATATGCCAGCAATCAAACTGAAATGTTGTATGTTGATAGAGGCTATAAACATAAATTCACCTATGGGGCGTTCAATAACCTGGTGAGCACAAATCCAACATGGTGGCGACGCGACGTTTCTCGCGATTAACCATCCGAACGCAGTGAAACTTGGTACGGTAAATGCTTATATCAAATTTAATCCACTGGCATCTAATTCATTAAAATTATTTTCATAACCACAAGATGGCGGCTGAGCGAAATTTTAAAAAGTCGTTTTTATTTCTTGTGTCCTAATCATGCGATTGAAGTTTGAAAAATAAACAATACAATGGCCCGATATCTCACACTGTGTGGCTGGGCCAGACGCTATTACTGTGGCCCGATATCTCACACTGTGTGGCTGGGCCAGACGCTATTACTGTTGTTACATATCAAGCATTGTTTTATATTTGACATTCGCTGTTGCCAATATCATGTTTTGAAATAAATTCTAATAAATAGTTCATACATTAAAAACTGTACTCACCTGGCTCCTTATTTGTAAATATATTCTTCTCTCCTGGGCTTGGATGAAGCAAATGTATCCATCACCTTGGTTAATGAGGTCCTATTTTATTTTTGTTTGTTTCTGACTTTGAGTTCAGAGGTTAATAAAAACTCCACTTAATTCATGTTTAGCCTATTTTCAATTTTGAAAAACTAGGCTTATGAGATCACCTTTTGTCCGTGTGTGTGTGCGCGTGTGTGTGTGTCCCCTCTAATAACTTCTAAACGGCTGGAGCGATTACAATGAAACTCGGTAAGTTCATAGCAATATTCCGGGCAACCCCGACCGTGCCCTTCAAATTATCTTACGTCTCACCAATCCAACATGGCGGCTGTGCGAAATATTTAACCAGCATTCAATATCTCCGAAACTATTTCCGATATCACCCTAGGATTTTGTACGGTAATAAAGGGAACTACTAAGAGTTCACCTATGTGACTTTTGAAAACCTGGCTACTACAAACCCAACATGGCGGCCAAGCGAAGTTGCGACTTTTAAATAGACGTTTCTCGCGATTTAACCAACCAAACGCAATGAAAATTGGTACAGTATAAGTTTATACATATTGTAATGCACCGACATCTAACTTCGTTCAATTGTTTTCATAACTTCAAGATGGCGGCTGTGCGAAATATTTCACCGGCATTTTATATCTCTGAAAGTATTACCGGTATCACCATGAAATTTTGTACGGAGATAAAGGGCACTACTGGAAGGTCATCTATGAGACTTTCAAAAACCGGTTAACTACAAAACGAGCATGGCGGCCAAGCGAAGTTAAAAGTTTTAAATAGACTTTTATAGCGATTTAATGATCCAAACGCAATGAAACTTCGTACAACAAATGTTTATACAGCTTGTAATGCACTGGTATCTAATTTAGTTCAATTGTTTACGTAACCTCAAGATGGTGGCTGTGCGAATTTCGAAAATTAAGTTTTATTTATTGTGTTCAAATCATGCGATCGAAATCAACATTTGCATAATGAACGTACACATAACTTTATGGCCTACATATATTAAAATCCAACATAGCGGCTATCGGAATATTTAGACGTTCTCAATATCTATTAATCTACTACAACAATCAAACTGAAATTTTGTGTGTATAGAGGCTATAAGCATAAGTTCACCTATGGGACGTTCAATAACCTGGCGAGCACAAATCCAACATGGCGGTGACGCGAAATCTAAATATTCAAATGGACGTTTCTTGCGTTTTAACCATCCGAGCGCAGTGTAACTTGATACGGTATATGCTTATACAAGTTTTAATCGACTGACATCTAATTCATTCAAATTATTTCCATAACCACAAGATGGTGGCTGAGCGAAATTTTATAATCCCGCTTTTATTTCTTGTGTCCTAATCATGCGATTGAAGTTTCAATAAAACACGTACACAATAATCTTAATGTAATAGTACATAACTCTAAGGCCTATAATATAAAATCCAACATGATGACCATCCAAAATATTTAGACGGTTCTCAATATCTACGAATCTATTACAGCATTCAAACTGACAATTTGTATGTTGATTGAGGCAATTAACATTAGTAGGATATATGAAAATAGGCTATTTAGTTCTTCACGGAACTACTTGTTTCCTTGTCGTTCACATCAGCATATTAATAATGGTACCTTACGACAAACATTAAAAACACATTAATTAACAGAAATTAACTTCATTCACAGACTCACTAATTGGAACAGCAGGCAACTGGAAATGTATTAATAAGTAGACTACGTTATGCAATGAGCCTATAATGAAAACAATTACCATTACTGTAACTTATAGGCGAGTTGCATACGACTGTTTATGTTCGACGATGATTATAACTTTATTATATGTTCGAACAGAAATATTCATAAATTTCTGTCCAGATTCAGTCACTTGAATTTAGTGATCGCAGTTCAAGCGCTGAGTTTGCTGTCTGTGCTAGACAAGTTATCTGACCCACGCAATGCCATATGTTTACAGCCTGTCGATTTGCACCATGACGTTTTGTGTGTTTATATGAACAGCAGCATCCACTAAAATTATCGGCGATATCCTACGAATGCAATGCCCTGTGTAGAAATTGAATTTGCAATATTCTGCAGTTGGTTTATGCAAACGAGCGATGCACACATTCCATGTCGGTATAGGCTAATTCTGGACGTAGATTACAAAATTTCATGCTTATTTCATAGTATTTTCTTGTTACCGTAAAGGTTTGTGTTGATTTTGTCTGTGTGTTCGGGATTGTACCTACAATGGTTGATCGAATACATTGTCAACTATCAAATCATGTAATTCATGTCCGACATGTTGGATTTTGAGCGCATGTGTGAAGCTATCCTTACCTAAATTGTCAATGAATGAGCTCTGATTGGTTGGAGAAACTGTTTCATAATGAAGAATAGTACTTTAATGACCCCCATTACGATACAGTTTTCTGACATACAGTATAATATTAACATTTCGTCATCGTCGAACATAAATATATCTTTGTGTACAATGTGCAATGGCTAAGTACCTGGGGGGTGGACCCATCTCCCGTAATTCGGTTCGACCCTCAAACAGACACAGAAGAAGGAAGTGAAATGGAGGGATCTTCTATTTCGCGTGAGGACCATTTTTTAAAGACGTTTATGTTCGACGATGTCGATATGTAAATATTATATGTCAGAAAAACGGATCATAATGAGGGTCATTATAGTACTATTCTTCATTATGAGACGGTTTCTGCAGCCAATCAGAGCTCATTCATTGATCAATTAGGTAAGGATAGCTTCACACATGCGCTCAAAATCCAACATGTCGGACATGAATTACATGATTTGAAAGTTGACAATGTATTCGATCAACCATTGTAGGTACAATGCATAAACAAACTGGGCACTGTACCTTAATATCCGCAACTCCAATTTCTACACATTCGTAAGATTTCGCCGATAATTTTAGTCAATGAGTTGTTGTCATAAACACACCAGAACGTCATGCAGGAAGCAGGCGTATGACATTACTTCCACGGAAATTATAATCCAGCTCCCTATTCAGTAAATGGATTTCTTAAGCGAAACTTTTCCGCCAGATACCGTTACTGTTCTATTTAGGACAACATTGATTTGCCTTCCGTTGACATTGTATACGCATCGAATTTGAAGAATAACTAGTTGATAATACGATACATTTTAACTTTAAAGCGTTTGTAACAGCCTATTTTGTGTTATTTGACCGAAATAACAAAATTATCACACAGAGTACCTGTGCGCTATCTGTTGGTGCAATTTCATCATAAACAATGTTCCAAAGCTTTGGGATCCGTTATTGGGTAGAGAGCAAATACTCAGCCCACACAATTCCCAAGAAGAAGAAGATGAAGTCAACCGACAGAATATCGACAGATATTTATGAATAGTTATGTTAAAACATATAATAAAGTTTTAATTATCGTTGAAAATAAAGAGTCGTATGCAACTCGCCTATAATGGTAATTAAGACACTCGTGTGGAAATTATAAAACTCGCTTCGATCGTTTTATAAACATACTTGTGACTTAATGAAGCCTCCGTGGCTTAGGCGGCAGCACGCCGGCCTCTCACCGCTGGGTCCGTGGTTCAAATCCCGGTCACTCCATGTGAGATCTGTGCTGGACAAAACGGAGGCAGACAGGTTTTTCTCCGGGTACTCCGGTTTTCCCTGTCAACATTTCATTCCAGCAACACTCTCCACTATCATTTCATTTCATCTGTCATTCATTTAATCATTGCCCCAGAGGAGTGCGTCAGGCCTCGGCAGCCGGCACAGTTCATATCCTCGCCGCTGGATGGGGGCTTCATTCATTCCATTCCTGACCCGGTCGGAGACTGGAAGCAGGCTGTGGATTTTCACTTGTGACTTAATTATTGTCATTATAGGCTCGTTGCATAATGTACTAATGTATGTTGACTATGTATACTTCTATGCTTGGAATGGTTTTGTGCGGGTGGGTTCCCCGCTGCTCCCCGACACCGCCAGCAAGCTCTTAACAATAGTCCAGTAATTCGAATTCACAAATATCTGAAGGGACTTGTACCAGTGGTACCAACTGTGTCGATAATGAAACGGCCCCCCGCACGTATTAGTGGCACAATGGCGCACGTCAATCCTGTCACTACTTGTCAAAGTTAATAAGACACGCTGCAGCAGAATACTTCAAAATGGCAATCAAATTATCCGAAAATATATTGGATCCAAATTCAAAGATGGCAATTACGAACTTCGGGAGCAACTCAGGAAGATCTCGACTGTAGACCGAAAACAAATGCCAGCCGAAATTATTTCAAACCCTTTGATAAGTTACTTCAGAAGAGTTACAGCGATCACTCACTCGTGGAAGTCGATAAGAACCTCCACACAAACAAAAACTCAACAAGTACATGTCGTTCCATGAAGAACAAACCTACAGGTACTTTCAAAATTATATTCTACTGATTCTCAAAACTAACCCTTCAATTAAACTGTTTTTCTTTTTCATAGGCTATGTATGGATCCAATGCGACACACACATCACCCCAAACTGATACCATAAGTCTACTTTATGTTCGACGATGTCGAAATATAGGCTAAATATTAGGCTATATCTCAGAAAACTGTAGTCTACTGTAATGAGGGTCATTAACGTACTACTTCTCATTATGATACAGTTTCTCCAACCAATCAGAGCTCAAGATTTTCATTGTGAGACCGTTGTGTGACCAATATAGGTACTTCATAGCTTCGCGCATGCAAACAAAATCCAACATGTCTGACATGAATTACATGATTTGAAACTTGGCAATGTAATAAAGGATATCCAATCAATGCGTAAACAAACTGGGGAATATGACAACAAAAAAAAAGGACTGTACCTTAATATCCGCAACTCTAATTTCTACAAAAGGTATTGCGTACAATTTCGCCGACAATTTTAGTGAATGCTGTTGTTGATATAACCACACTAAAACGTCATGGAAGCTGGAAACGTAATGACATTTGATCCAAGTAAATCAATAACCCAGCTGTTTGTTCAGTAAAGGGATTTCTTATGCGACTCTTTTCCGCCAGATGTCATGACTGTTCTATGTGGGACTCCATTTGCCTTCCACATCGAATTTGAAGAATAACTAGTTGATAATACGATACATTCTTATTTTAAAGAGTTTGTTACAGTCTATTGTGTGTTATATGATCAAAATAACAAAATGATCCCGCATGGTACCTGTGCGCTATCTGTTGGTGCTACTTCAGGATAAACAATGTTTCAAAGCTTTGGAATTCGTTATTGGGTAGAGAGCAAATGCTGAGCCCACACAATTCCCAAGGAGAAGAGGAGGAAAGCTTTGGAAGGTCTTTGATCCTCAGTGGGAATCCAGCGCATGCACTCTGTTTACCAAACTCTACTGACACAATCTTGGCAGATATTTATGAATATTTATATTCGAAGATATAATAAAGTTATAATTATCGTCGAACATAAACAGTCGTAGGCAACTCGCCTATAATGGTAATTAAGACACTCGTATGGAAATGATTGCCGTTATAGGCTCGTTGCATAATGTACTAATATAATTTAGCCTACAGTATTTATTTACTACATTTTGTAGGTATTTTCAATCTAAGTTGCATTTTGTAAGTATTTTCGATCTGAATTGCAATTTGCGAGGTTCTTCAAGGATTTTGGAAGGATTGACAATCTAACTTAGCCTACTTTTTAGTAATTCTTTCAATGTAATTATTTTTAACCCAATCCACATTTTGCAAGTATATTCAATCTAAGTATTTTAATTCTCAATTGCACTTTGTGAGTATTTTGAATCTTAATACATTTTGTATTTGAATCTAAATTGCATTTTGTAAGTATTGTCAATCCAAATCCAAGGACATAAATGTTAACGTAGCATCTCAGATGTCTTTTTGCAATCAGCGGGCAACGAACAGCCGAGTTAACTGTTGGGATAGGGCTTACTCTGCCATACCATTCACTATTGAGGTCTGGTTGGTGGTGGGGCTGGCAACGACCAAACGGACAAACGGTCCTCAACAGAGCGCTTCGCTTTCTCAGACAGTTTACAGTAACTTACTATAAGATTTCCTGAATTATTAAAGATCAAAATAAATGATTTCCTATAGTCTACACATAAAAGGAAACGTACGGCATTTATAACTAAAAATATTATTACGATGTTAATTGCTTTTCTTGAATTAATCTGGTCGTTGTGCAACACTGCAACCTTATTCCCGGCCGCCACTGCTCAGTGGGTCAAAATCGAAATCTAGGAGGACAAAATTATTTATTTTCATAATTAAAAAATCAAAATTTATTACTTCAACAGAATTCTCATATAATTGCCGCTCACTATTCTGGGATGTAAACGCATCTTAGTGTAAATCTGTCACCACTGTTCGAGCAGTCTGAATTGGAGGGTGAATGTAAGTGGCTGTGGTTTGGTTGTCTTTGTGGTTAGTGTGATGCTTTAAGATGGAACATGCAGCTGAAGGTATGATCTTTGTAACGTATTTCAGTTATTAATGGGCGAAATTTTACGTAATTCTA
The DNA here is from genome assembly GCA_946902985.2 of Meconema thalassinum. Lineage (NCBI taxonomy): Eukaryota > Metazoa > Arthropoda > Insecta > Orthoptera > Tettigoniidae > Meconema > Meconema thalassinum. Next base: position 693,971,348 of record OX336391.1, read on the forward strand.
GCTATATTTGCATTATATAATATTTAACTATTATTTTTTAAATTATATTTTCACTTAGATTTTTAGTAGACTATGTCGCGTCACTCTGCGTCACTTTCTACTTAATGTTAAAATGTAGATAAAGTCTTGTAGTTTACGCCTGTTATAAGATTGTTTGCATCTTTTTGCAACTTACTTAGTTATTTTACGTATTAGAAGATGCCGCGCAACCAGTTCTCACACGTTTACAACTGCTTGAAGCACTGGGTTCGACGATTATGTCAAAAGTGGAACTTTGTGACTTCGTTAAAATTAAAGTAGGGTTAGAAAATTGTTCTGAAGAGATAACTGAATGCTCTGTCCAACTCCAGTCATAGACAATTTCTTGCATGTGTAGACGTAGCTTAAGAAGGTCTTAACTGATGTTTATTATGAAGAAAACTAATTATATACGTTGCTTTCACTCTAAATTCAGGATTAAAATGTTAAAATAATTTGCCCCCCCCCCCCCCCCCCCCCCACTAGATTTCGATTTTGACCCACTGTGCACTGTCTTGCTACAGCATCGAGAAGTTTGCTTGCAGTAAAGATGAGTGCAGACTGAATGTAAAAGACTGTGTAGCAGCGATTTTGTTTCAAGCACAAAGTAGCGACGAATGTTCATGAAAACATGCATAGCTCTTCATTCTTTTAATGTTAGGCCCCTTAAAACAACAATTATGATGATCATCATCATTCTTTTATTGTAATCTGAAAATAAACTTTTAAGTGAAAAATGATCTTTCCCTTAAAATGAAGTAGTTGTTTATCTTCCTCGCAATTACCTTTCAAAATAATGCAAGTAAAATTAAATTTGTGTCCATTGCTTGAAAATGTCCCAGTGTTTTTTGCAGTGCATATACAATTTGGTTTCCATTTGAAATTTCTTGCACCTCTATCGACCACTTTAAACAATTTTATGCATCCTTTTACGTGCCAACGTCAAATAAATTGTTGGAATGCAGAGACGTTCGTGAAAAAGTGTTACAATGAAAGGTGATGATATCGTTTTATCTCTCTTCTGTTGGTGCGCTCGAGTGTCGCTACTGTCGTGTTTGGATGTCACGGGTGAACCACTGGATGGATTGTGATGCGGTTTTCACCATTCTGTAAGGATATCTTGAGGAAGATTTCTGTAGAAAATAATTTATTTATGATCAAAGGAAGCCGAGCAGTAGCGATTTAAGTGAAAAAGTCGAAAAGAACACATGGCGTCCGTGCGCTTTTTCAGCTAACACTGGGCAAACCGTTAAAAATATCTGTATACCATTAGTGTAAGAATTGTTCAACATGGAAAGTTCTACAAAAAAAAGTCCGGGAGAGCATATCTCTATCTTCAATACATCGCCCACTATAAGTGCTTTTACGTTTTCATTTCTTCCAACAATCTACAGTGAAACTTTTATTAACATACCAGTGACCGTGCCATGGAAAGCTGGTCTTTTAGAGGGATGGTCTCTTAATAGGGGTAGGCATTAAAAATAATTTTGTAGGCCTACTGCATTACAATTTATCTGCATTGGTTCACATTTAGTTCAAATTAATTACAATTAGTTATTTTCCGTCATTTAAAAGAGTCACGAATTGATCTCTGTTTCAGATTAGCACATCTTTTTTATTAACAATTTCACTTTCTAGAATATCTCTGAGTGAGTTCGAAATTCCATTAATTTGGTCCTAGGTTCGAACAATCTTCTAGTAGAGCCATTTTTTTTGTATTTTTATACGTTGCATAACACTTTTTCTAATGAAATTGTATGCTGATGCAGTTCTGTGCCAAGAGAACCATTGTTTACATCATCACCCTCATCACCATCTCCTTTGGGAAGGCAGACGAGAAGTGGTCTTTTGAAAGAGGTCAGACTGAGAAAATGCCTGGCCTTCGGTCGGGCAGAGGGGTGGTCCTTAAATAGAGGTTTTATCTGGGTTTCAAGAAAAAATCGGTCTTTAAGAAGGGTGGTCTTTTAATAGGGGTGGTCTTTTAGAGAAGTTTCACTGTACATTCAAATACTGAGGCAACAGTTTACGAGCTGGCTAGGGGCGAGTCTATCACCCCAGTTACAGCCTAGCTAGCGAGCGAGCCTATTACCCCAGATACAGGCAGCATCAAACTGTCGAGTCGTGTTGAGTTAAAACTTCAGAGAAGAGTTGTTGTGTTCGGAGTTTCCCTGAAAGTGCAACTCGGCTTTTCTTCATTTCGCCTGTTACTTTCCGTTCCGCAAAATACATAATTTAAAAAAATATACGAAGCTGAAATTTCGCAAGAACGACGGTTCAAACAAATCAGTCCGAGAATACGTTGTCACGGTCAAAAGTCGTCAAGCATCGTAATTGCACACAACCAATAATGTTTAGCCTACTTTTCACATTTTGCAAAAATGAGGAAAAAGTAGACTTATGAGATCGATCCGGGAAAATGTCTGTCTGTCTATCTGTCTGTCCGTCTGTCTGGCTGTCCTTCTGTCCGTCTGTCTGTCTGTCTGTCTGTCTGGCTGTGTGTGTGTGTTCCCCCCCCCCCCCCTATCAACTCCTAAACGACTGCAGCAATCGAAACCAAATTTGGTATGAATAAAGATCTATACACGAATATCTCATTGATAATGATGTCAGTGCTACCAACTGCTGAAAAACCGCAGTTGAAATTTGAGCTCCATGTTGGATATCATGGAAGGTATGCATGGGAGCTATTCCAATTATGGCACACATATAGATAATCATAAATCAGATTAATTTCCAGGAGGCCATACATGACAGTATTGCCAAAATGATTCTAAGCCTCCTGATAGGTCCAATTTTCAAATGCATATAACTTCTACACCATCAATTGGATTTTAACCAAATTTCGTATGTATTATTTCTTTATCCCAATAGTAATATATAAGGCGAAATATTCAAATATTCAAGGCGAAAGCTCTAAACTATGCACACGTATAGTACCTGACATTCTAGATTAATTGGGAGTAACTAATATACGTCAGTGCTACCAACATGATTCTAGGCCTGCTGATAGGACCAAGTTTTAAATACGTGTAACTTCCATACTATCAATTGGATTTCAACCAAATTTCGTATGTGCAATATGTACCATAACAGATATGACTATGCGTATTCTTAAGAGCAACCAGGGCTGCCAACTGTTAATAAATGCTGTCTCTATTTTTGTTTCCCTAATAGAAATATATCAGAAAGTATGCAAGCAAATAGCTCTAAACTTTGCACACGTATAGTACCTGGCATTCTAGATTCATTTGCAGTAACTAATATACGTCAGTGCTGCCAACATTATTCTAAGCCTGCTGATAGGTCCAATTTTAAAATGCATGTAACTTCTATACTAATTAATGGATTTCATTCAAAATTGGCACAACAATAGATCATATTATATCAGATCATTTCTGACCAACACATGCATGACATTGTTGCCAACATGATTTTACACGCGCTGTTATATCCGATGTCTAACTGCATGTAACGTCCATGATATCCATTGGACTTCAACCAAATTTTGTATTCTGTACCTTATGAAATGGAACTAAGAATATATTCAGTCACCAGGGTTGCCAACTGTAGTGCTCTATTAGGCTACATTATGCCAGGTATACAGTATTTCAAACTAATTAGAAATGTCGATATTACCAACTTAATTTCGTCATTATTCTAGATAGATCCATTTAGATTAACCATTGGCATGAATCTTAAATTTAAAGAAAAGTAGGCTCTTTAGTTCGTCAAGAAACTTCTTGTTTTAATCAAAATTTAGGACCGAAAATTTCCAGCTCTACAAATAAGCTAACGATGTGCGGTTTTATGACAAACTATAATGAGAGATATTGTCTCTTATGCCAACTATTTTCTATCAAGACTAAGGTTCAAAGGATCTCCTGGGTAAGTGATTCATGGACAGCTCATCCAGGTTATAGCCAAACGAATTCGTGTATGATTTGGTGGATTTTGAGAAAGAGTGAGTTGGCAACACTGATAAGAGAGCGAACGGTCAGTGGTGCAGAAGACTCGCCCGAGATTGAGAACCATCTGGCCACGCCCTGCGGCAATCATGACGTCACGTGACTTGACGCGCCTCGCGCTAATTATCACCTTTCAATTGATGTTTGAGGGGGCCGTGCAGTGCTAGGCACAGCCACAGCCTTGCGAACAAGAAGGTTCTCCAGGGGCTCAAGGAATGTGACAGTAGAACATTTCTGCGGCAGATGGCAGCATAAGTTGCGCTCATTGACAAGGCATTATTTGAGGGGCACGGTTCCAAAATCCACCTTATGGATTTTTGCAAAATTTTCAGGAGACGAAAAAAAAAGTTTCTTGTTCAACTTCAGTAAAATTAATGTATTTGTTCATATTTATTATGTCGAGATATTTGCCCTTATTCATATACCTGCGATCTGCATACAACTCGTGATATACAAGGAAGAGTTCTGGAACTGTCATGGTGGATATGTGCAGTTTTTGGAAACATAACTAAATCCTTATAATGATAACTTTCGTTATTAAGTGATATTATAATCGAAATTGATTTATTGTTTATGTTCTTTTAAGTTATAAAATATGTTAATAATTAAGAAATGTTTATCCAGAAAATAAGTAATGTGCGTGTAAAAATCTGGCGCGAAATAATTGGGAACAGCATCGCCACCAGTTTCAAAGATTACACAGTGTACATAGAACTTCATGAATATCGTGCTGACGTCTTCTCCATATTTTTTGAGACACGTTCCACGTTCGGTGCCACATACAGTAGACTATATGGATAAGGTGGATTTTGGAAACATCCTCCGTCTTGAGGAAAGAATTCATGATGAAAATTAATAAATGTAAAACAAAAATATTGGAATGCAGCCGAAAGAAATCAGAAACCACTATGGATGTCGAAATGGCAGGTGAAAAGCTAAAGGAAGTAGGTGACTTCTGTTACTTAGGAAGCAAAATAACCAGTGATGGACTATGCAAGGAGGATATAAAAATTAGGTTGGCTCAGGCAAGGAAAGCATTTCTACAAAAAAGGAATCTCTTGATATCGAATATAGATTTAGGTATTAAGAAGTCATTTCTGAAAGCCTTAGTCTGGAGCGTGGCGCTCTATGGAAGTGCAACTTGGACTATTGGTGCGGCAGAAAAGAGAAGAATTGAAGCATTTGAAATGTGGTGTTACAGGAGAATGATGAAGATCAGATTGGTAGATAGGGTCACAAATGAAGTGGTATTGAGACGTGTGGGAGAGGAGAGATGTTTCTGGCGACTGCTAATGAAGAGAAGAGATAAGTTGGTAGGACACATACTAAGACACCCAGGAATAGCAAGCTTAGTTACGGAAGGAAGGGTCGAGGACAAGAACTGTAGGGGTAAACCAAGGTTAGAATATGTTAAACAGATTGTCTCGGATGTAGGGTGTGGTAACTATGTAGAGATGAAACGATTAGCTCAGGACGTGGAGGTATGGATAGCTGCATCAAATCAGTCAAAAGACTGAAGACTCAAACAACAACATCTCAGGATAAGGTGGGAACTATTTTCTTGTTGAACAAGATGCTAAATCATATGAGCTAAGGTGGATTTTGGAACCGTGCGCCTCAATGTTGGTGCGCCTAGGCTGATTGTTCAGTTCCGCAGCCATTGTTGACACTCTTTATGCAGGTCATTACATTTTACTGCTTGCCACGGTGGGTGAGTGGGTATCGTGATGGACTACACGCCCCAAGATTGCAGGTTCGCTCCTGGCCGTGGTAAGTGATATTTTTTTGACAGGCAAAAAGACAAAAATCACAACACGCATGTCATACGTTGTTGGCATGTTAAAGAACCCATTTGGATTCAGCAGGCCGTGTTCTTAATGGCAAAATTAATCTCTGCATTTTCCGCCAACACAAAGTCCCTCATTTCTCTACTAGAAAGCGCTTAGATATCTAACCTCCTTGACTTTCATAGCGTTTCAAGGAACGACAAAATTCGACATGCAAGGTGCCCTCTGGGCGTCAAATAACAAAGCTTGCACCCGGCACCCGAGGCCATACGATATTATTATTATTATTATTATTATTATTATTATTACATTTTTCTGAAAATTTCCTCTTAAGGTACTTGAGCCTAATAAGGCCCGGTTCGAAATAAGGCCCATCTGTGATTTTATTAGCAGAATATACGAAAATCTACAAGATTCTTAGTGTTTCTGATAGCTACCAGTCTATAACGCCTAGACTGGAAACTACAACTGTTGAAGCGAACGATTCCACGATGTTTGCTATAGTCGAGTAGTAAAGGGCGTCCGAAGCTCTTTCTGTTACTATTTCTAGGTATTTTAATAAACCTTCTTCATGTTTTGGAAATTTAACATACACACATCAAAAAAAGTTTTGCATCACCTCGGTTCCAAGAGTTCCGGAACCTTTAAATACAAAGGGAATAGAGATCAACACAAACAACATTTCAGCTCGTTTTATTGCTCATGAGACCCACACATTGCATGTTGTACCATCATACAGCTAGACTTTCAGCATTTGTGGTCCAGATTGCAGTACACACCACTACCTCTAATACCCAGTAGCACGTCCTCTTGCATTGATGCATGCCTGTATTCGTCGTGGCATACTATCCACAAGTTCATCAAGACACTGTTGGTCCAAATTGTCCCACTCCTCAACGACAATTCGGCGTAAATCTCTCAGAGTGGTTGGTGGGTCAAGACGTCCATAAACAGCCCTTTTCAACATATCCCAGGCATGTTCGATAGGGTTCATGTCTGGCGAACATGCTGGCCACTGTAGTCGAGCGATGTCGTTATCTTGAAGGAACGCATTCACAAGATGTGCACGATGAGGTCGAGAATTGTCGTCCATGAAGACAAATGCCTCTCCAATATTCTGCCGATATGGGTGCACTATGGGTCGGAGGATGTCATTCAGGTATCGTAAAGCCGTTTCGGAGCCTTCCATGACCACCAGTGGCGTACGTCGGCCCCACATAATGCCACCCCAAAACATCAGGGAACCACCACCTTGCTGCACTCGCTGGACAGTGTGTCTAAGACGTTCAGCCTGACCAGGGTGCCTCCAAACACGTCTCCGACGATTGTCTGGTTGAAGGCATATGCGACACTCATCGGTGAAGAGAACGTGATGCCAATTCTGTGGGGTCCATTCAGCATGTTGTTGGGCCCATCTGTACCGCGCTGCATGGTGTTGGGGTTGCAAAGCTGGACCTCGCCATGGACGTCGGGAGTGAAGTTGCGCATCATGCAGCCTATTGCGCACAGTTTGAGTTGAAACACGACGTCCTGTGGCTGAACGAAACGCATTATTCAACATGGTGGCATTGCTGTCAGGGTTCCTCCGAGCGGCAATCCGTAAGTAGCGGTCATCCACTACAGTAGTAGCCCTTGGGCGGCCTGAGCGAGGCCTGTCATCGACAGTTCCTGTATCTCTGTACCTCCTCCATGTCCGAACAACATCGCTTTGGTTCACTCTGAGACGCCTGGAAACTTCCCTTGTTGAGAGCCCTTCTTGACACAAAGTAACAATGCGGACGCGATCGAACTGCGGTATTGACCTTCTAGGCATGGTAGAACTACAGACAACATGAGCAGCGTACCTTCGTCCTGGTGGAATGACTGGAACTGATCGGCTGTCGTACCCCCTCCGTCTAATAGGCCCTGCTCATGCATGGTTGTTTACATCTTTGAGCAGTTTTAGTGACATCTATGAACAGTCAAAGGGACTGTATCTTTGATACAATATACACAGTCAACGTCTATATGCCGGAGATCTGGGAACCGAGGTGATGCAAAACTTTTTTTGATGTGTGTATATAAACCTGTTGCATATAATTTCAAAGAATGTGAGTTGTAGATTAATATACTGTATTTATATTTTCCACTTAGTGTGCATTTCTTTATCTCTTTTCATTTACATATGGACAATATCTGGAACGGGTGTTCCTAGTAAAGCTCGTTACTCACACACGTCCGCATCTAGGTGTCGTGGACGGTGGCATTTGGTAGCAAAAGTAGGAACTACTTGAAAAAATTAATCGTCTGCAGTCCTTCTGCCTGAATCATAGATAACACACACCAATACAGCCATCACAATTAACAATTAACACCGTATCAGACAAATACTACACACACTCTAAGTACACGGGGCTACATGACCACGTTGCTGCAGCCCCTAAACTGAGGAACCAACCAACCATCTTTCCTGATACCCTCCTTCTGCGAGGGGTCAGCCTTCTTTTTCTTTTCATGATATCTCCTGCCTTCTGCTCAAGGCCCTCAAGGAGGCAGGGTGTATGTAGCCTCACCACTCCTGGATAGTGCTACACCCTCAGGGGTTCACGGCTGGTGAGTTTGTGAGTTGGTGACCCCGAGGGATTCCTGAGCTGATTCCGGTTTTTCCGATTTGTCTACTGACTTTGGAACGGTCCCTGTCCTCTTTCCTTTTCCTATCTGCCTTTCATGGCTCTCTTTCCTTCCAAGTCCCTCCTGTCCATTATTTATTTTATTTTCCTTTTGTTATTTTCATTTCTTCTTCTAGTCCGCAAGTCCGTAAGCTTCTAGTTTGCTTTAGTTCCAGTTTTCATTCCATGTCTCATTTTCGCTCTAACCCAAACCATTACGGGCCGATAACCTAGATGTTAGGCCCTTTAAAACAACAATTATTATGATCGTCGAGACGAACAATGGGAACAGTTCGACAATGACATCTTCAACAACTGGACCAATTCAATAAAACAGCGATGATTGTAGCGCACATCCGAACACGAGATTGTTCCCCAAGTGTCTGAATTCCTTGTGGGGAGAAGCTTGAGCAGTGGCGTAGGACCTTTTCACGTGTCTTACAGCACCTGCGTCGTATCCCCATCTACAGGGTCTTTCATATAAAGTAAGAACGGCGAGCGGCGGTTTTGTTATTCGCTGCTGAAGCCGGCTTGGCCGAGCTTGTGACGCACCACGGCCCCCTGCTGTAGTATTGAAAGCGCGCGCATAGTACAAACTTGACCTTGCAATAAGCGTGCAGGTGTTGTCAGTCACCAGTCTGAACCACAGCTGCTAACATGTTGAGACAGTTATCATTGCAACATCGTACTTCTGTATGTAAAATTTATTTTAATTACGATTCGGCTCGGCGGGTACGTGATGCCTTTGTTCAGCAATTTCCAGATGAAGTGCCACCTTCACTAGCACAGATTCACGTAATTTTAAATAACTTTGACACTACTGGTTCAGTGCTCAATAAAAAAAACAGAAAATAAAAAATCAGAAAAAATACAGTGGCATGACTCACTCGCGTCAGCCAAAATGTGGTTACCAGATACAATGCCTGTATAACCCAGGAAGGACGACACTTCCAGCAACTTTTATAAGGTAATATTTCATAGAGGATTGTACACACGCTTAGAGCAGGGGGCCACGGCTCGCCACAAGTTCGGTCAAGGCCACCACACTAACGGATAACAAACCCGCCGCTTGGCGTTCTTACTTTATATGAAAGACCCTGTATTCGTCTCTCAGATACCTCATCCTTAACTGTGCTGCGAACAAAATGTTCCAGTATTTCACATAGGCTACCTGAAACTCGTGCCGGCCCCGTGGTGTTGGGGTAGTGCGTCTGCCTCTCACCTGGAGGGGCCCGGAAACGATTCCCGGCTCCGTCAGGGATTTTAGAAACTGACGTGAGGGCTGGAACGGGGTGCACTCAGCCTCGTGAGGACAACTGAGTAGCTGTCTGACAGTGAGGCAGCGCCCCGATCACGAAAACCAAGATTAACGGCCGTGGGGACGCGATGCGCTGATCACGTGTCACCCCAATATCTGCAGGCCAAATGGCTGGACAACGGACGCTTGGTAAGCCTAGGCCCTTCACAGGCTGTAGTGCCAGGGGTTATTATTACCTGCAACTCGTGACTGACAAGTGCCCGGCATCGCATTGCACTCTGTCTAGCCTGGCACAAGTTTTACAGCTCCAACAGCTGCTTTGGTTCTTCCACGAATTAGCGCAATACAGGGGCGTATATAGAGTTTCATTTTATCTGATGTTTTGGGGGGCATGATATAGTCCCCAACAAAAGGGGGCTCCTAGGTTCCTCCTCGGGAGAATTTTGTGTAATTTGGTTCAAAATCATGAGTTTTAAGGCTATCTGGCATCACTTTTCAATCAATTTGTTGTGATGTTTTGTTTGGTCAATGTCACTGTTTATGATACTTTATATCAATACAATCATCTTGCTCACTTTATAGCATTTACATGGAAAGAATTAGCATTGCTGTTTTGATTCACAACTCACACAATAATATAAAGTCAAGGTTCTTGAAACATTACCAAATCGGTTTCTAACTTCATCGTCAGTGATTTCTATGTCTCTGTGAATAGATAACAATTCTGCACCGTTATGTCTGTTTTCGGAAGTAGTATTTCTTAAGTATGCTTTCAACTTAATAAACCTCAAACTCCGTCGCCGGTAGCTACAGAGACAGGCAAAATTGCCAAATGTTTGATAAGGTTTAGGGAAAAAACTTTAGTCACACGCTTCAAGGGCAGTTATTGCTGTTCTTGCTAGGTTCTTAAGAGCGAAGGCACTGGAGGAGGTTATGTTATTAGTTTACACACAAGATCAGAGCAAACTGCTTGTCACACAGTTTACATCGCTCTACCGCCACCTTACTTTGCAACGTTGCCATATGTCGCTTTGTAACAATAGTAGCCTACATGATACCGCCACCTTACTTTGCAACGTTGCCATATGTCGCTTAGTAACAATAGTAGCCTACATGATAACGCCACCATACTTTGCAACGTTGCCATATGGCGCTTTGTAACAATAGTAGCCTACATGATACCGCCACCTTACTTTGCAACGTTGCCATATGTCGCTTTGTAACAATAGTAGCCTACATGATAACGCCACCTTACTTTGCAACGTTGCCATATGTCGCTTAGTAACAATAGTAGCCTACATGATAACGCCACCTTACTTTGCAACGTTGCCATATGTCGCTTAGTAACAATAGTAGCCTACATGATAGCGCCACCTTACTTTGCAACGTTGCCATATGTCGCTTAGTAACAATAGTAGCCTACATGATAACGCCACCTTACTTTGCAACGTTGCCATATGTCGCTTAGTAACAATAGTAGCCTACATGATAACGCCACCTTACTTTGCAACGTTGCCATATGTCGCTTAGTAACAATAGTAGCCTACATGATAGCGCCACCTTACTTTGCAACGTTGCCATATGTCGCTTAGTAACAATAGTAGCCTACATGATAACGCCACCTTACTTTGCAACGTTGCCATATGTCGCTTAGTAACAATAGTAGCCTACATGATAGCGCCACCTTACTTTGCAACGTTGCCATATGTCGCTTAGTAACAATAGTAGCCTACATGATAACGCCACCTTACTTTGCAACGTTGCCATATGTCGCTTAGTAACAATAGTAGCCTACATGATAGCGCCACCTTACTTTGCAACGTTGCCATATGTCGCTTAGTAGCCTACATGATAAGTATATTGGGTTTTAATGTTTTAAAACTCGGGATTTTTCTAGGTGTGTCGTGTCTTGTGTGAAGTTTCGCACGGATCCCCACAGCGAACTGAGCAGTACCTCCATTTTTATGAAGCGCACCTGCGCCTCTTTACTGCGAGAAAGACTTTTCTCAGTTGTTTTTCAACCAAACGCTCTCTGAGATTTTTCACATAGGCCTACTTGTCACAATCTGATTTCACAGTTGTGGAGAAGGTTATAGACATTTGTGAAGTTCCAAACAGTTATGCGAGGAATTACATAATCATTAGTCCCTACTTAATGTATTGTCTCTTATTACTTAAGCGATCATGGAGCTAATGAAACGCGCCACTCATGTTACACGGATGCTTGAGGGAAGACCTGCATGTGGCTGTTCTACCAAACAAACAGCCTTAACCAAGCCTGTTATTTACGACAAATGACATTAGTGAGGAATGTATTAATACATGCATCGCGGTGTTTGCCTTTACACAGTGTAACCTCTCAAATGATGATAATTGTTGTTTTAAGGGGCCTAACATCTAGGTTATCGGCCCCTAATGGTCTGGGTGACAGCGAAAATGACAATGACATGGAAACCAGAACGAAAATACTTACAAAATGGAACTCAGATTGAAAGGGCTCACAAAGTGTAGAGTGGAAATACTTACAAAGGGTAATTTAGAAGGAAAATACTCACAAAAGGAATTTAGATTGAAAAATACGCACAAAATGTAGTTTAGGTTCAAAATACAGTACTTACAAAATACACTGTAGATTCGAAACACTCACAAAATGCAATTGAAATTGAAAATGCTTACAAAATGCAATTGAAATTGAAAATACACATTGCAAGTTAGATTGAACAAGACCGGTTCAGATTCAAAATACTCACAAAATGCAATTGGAATTCAAAATACAAAATGCAATTGAAATTGAAAATGCTTACAAAATATATGGTAGATTCAAAATACTCGCAATATGTGGAAGCCCGCGATTCAAAATACTGTAGCCTACTGACAAAATGCAATTGAGATTGAAAATACTTATAGATCGAAAATACTTACAAAATGCAATGTATACTGGAAATACTTACAAACTGGAGTTTAGATTGAAAATACCGTACTTACAAACTGCAATGTAGATTGGAAATACATAACGTTGTTGAGATTCGAAATACTCACAATATGTAATTTAGAGACACGGGGAGCCAGAAAAAAGAAGCCTGATACCTACAAGAATACAACCTCTCAAATCTCCAGTGGTTTCATTTGACTTTAGGCTAATATCGTTCTCTCACTTCCTAGAAGTGCCGTCATTTTCCTAAACGAGCATTCTTGCTTTCATAACCTCACTAATCGCATGCCCCCATCTTCCCAACTCTCACATGCATACAACTTTATTGGAACTTTTCAAGTGACCAATGGAAGACAAACTCATGACAAGAATTAAACAAATAACGGTAGCTTACTCGAAGCGCATGTGAGGGAGAGGGGGACAGCAGTTGTAAACAAATCAAAACACGTATTAGGATCGCAGTCTATAATTCTCAAGTAAAATTGGCAACACTGAGTAGAGTTCTATAAACACGTAAGACCACATGCTAAGTTTTATTCATTGTTTATTTTGATACGACAGCATCTAAAAGCAGTTCGTACTCACTGTTTCAACACCCGTGAAATTCCTCGTGGTAAATCAGACCTGCTGAAAGTTGTAGAAGTGAGTATTTCCCGTATTAAGTTGATTGTGTAACCAATACCTGCTAATGAATTTAGCCAACAATTTCTTCAAATATTTCATTAAACTATTTAAGATGCCTAGGAAGTGTTGTGTGCCTGGCTGTAAGTCATATCATGGCACCACCATTAAAATAACTGGTTATATCACTAAGTTTTGATCACTACAGCGAGGTGGACTTTCAGTGCCTAGTACCGTAATTTAGTTTTGGGTATAGCCTATACTGTATCTTCATGTGGCCTCTATATTCCAGTACATTATGAACTGTACTCAGGTTTCATTATGTTTAAATGAAGTGACCAGTGGAGTATTATTGTTAGACTGTCAACATTAAGCTCGGAGGCCTGTTGTGACTAGGATGAGTGCATGTGTGGACAAAAAACGAAGAATTTATTATCAAAGGCAGTCTCTAAGTTCGTAAGAATAGTCTTAAATATGTTTTTTCTGAGCGCGTCAATGACTGCAGTGAACATAGCAGCAATAAAAGGAAACTTCAGACATTGGGACATTGAGGCACAGTACAGACTTTTATTATTACCTTATCGGGAATCGACAGTAGGCTACATAGCATGATAATATGTATCCTTTGTTGGTGATATGTGTGTGTAGATTCAGCGGATTAGTTAAAAGGGACGTAAAACCAGATTCAGCGGACGTAATGGTCTGTTGTATTTTCGGAAACATTAGGCGAAAAAATCTGTGTTTACATAGTGTTAGCAATTACTATGTGCTTGTGCTAGGCCTCCCAGATGACAGATGGGCGGTGTTGCCAAACCTTATCACACGGCTTGAGAATTGTAGACGGCGATGGTATTAGTCATTTAAAAAGTGACATCAAACAACGGAGCACATTGTTCTTACAACAAACAACAGTATAAGAGCAGAGGAACAACGTGAGAACAAAGAAGATGCGACTCAGAAAACAAAACATATCCACACTCCCGTACCTCTAGATGCCCACATAGCCTGCCAACTTTACTCGGTGGAAGAGAAATGCAGTCTTGATTTGTTGGCATTGGCTCTACGAACTGGCGCGCTGCTTTATCAAAGCGTCACGAGATGGCAGCTCGCACGGTAAAACGATACGGTGACATTATTTTATTCTCACCATTCTGTTCGCCATTGCTTCCATTTAAAAATACACAAATTCCCAGTATTCTTAGCGGGCGTGATGGTGCAGTGGTCAAGCTGCTTGCCTCTCGCCGGGTTTGATTCCCGGTCAGTGCATGTGAGATTTTCGAAGTCAAATATCACGTCCTGTGGATCGGATTCGACGTAAAATATAGGTCCCGTGGCTCAAGACCGCGAGATTAACAGCCACGTAAAACTACAAGCTCCCTTTCTTCCATTAGGGCCTATTCTTCTGAAATAATCCCGTAATATTTCCACTTAATCAATTGGAAATGTAGCAAGTTAGAGTGTTAGACTATCGTGACAAGGATCATCATACTATTTTTACATCTAGGCCCTATTTATTTTGCATTTACTTACCAGATCCAATATACAGGTTTGCCAACTGACAAATAATTAATTTTGTTTAAAAAAAATACACTGTGTAGGATAACACATGTAGAGGCCCCTAAAAACAATAGCAATAGGCTAATAATAAAAATATAACACATGGAGACTGAAGGACCAATGGCCATACCGAATAGTTTATAACCTAAGCTAATATTTGTCACAATATCGTCTTGGAGTTTTTATCCACGGCCAGCTGCTTCGGTGGCGTAGTCGGTAGCATGCTGAACTGCTGTGTCCAAGATACCGGGTTCAAATCCAACCGAAGTCGTCGAATTTTTTAAGAGCGTTAAAATCCTTCAGTATGCCTTTCTTCGGAGGGGAAATAAAGCCGGCGGTCCCATGTCATAGATTTATGGCATGTAAAAGATCCTTCCACAGACTAAACTTGTGTGAAGCTAAATTTGTGGGTTATATTTGATTAATGCTCTATCAGTTCCAGCGTTCCTCGCCAGGTGCTGGTTGCGGTGGCATTTCCTAACCAAGTTCACAGCTAGGTGTCGTCGACGGTAGCATTTGGTAGAAAGAGTAGGGACTACTTGAAATTGATCGTCTGCAGTCCTTACCTGAATTAGAGACTAATAGGCCTACAGCCATCACAATTAACACCGGTTATCAGACAGATTCTACACACACGGGGCTACATGGCCACGTTGTCGCAGCTCCTAAACTGAGGAACCAACATTAACGAAGTATGCAAGTCCCAATTAAAACGTTCATTGGCGTTTCAGTATCAATCAGAATGAGCATAGAATTATGAATATCATAGTCAGCTCATCAGCGAGTCGGAAACATTAAGGATAAGATACCGACAGTATCAAGAAACGTGAATCCATTCTTCCAAAGGATGGCATTCAAGTGTTCCACAGTGTCTGAGAGGACTGCGGGACTGTCCATGTGCTCTTTGCTGTGGCCATTTATACAGTATTATTTAATTTCTCATGACATTATTTTGTTAGTTAGTTATTATTGTCTTAAGGGGCGGAACTACGAGGTCATCTGCCCCTCTTAACACAGATTAAAGTATACACATTTGGAATGGAATTTAGAATTTAGAGGTGGACACCTAAATTTGAAAAGACCGAAAATTAATAAAACAAAAAATTAAATAAAACTAATAATTATAATACAAACAAAAATTTTCAATTGATACGCGAGTGCGTCAAGGAGATCGATTATCTCCATTGTTGTTTAATTGTGCGCTCGAAAAAGTCGTCCGAGAATGGAGACGAGCTAGTGCACCATCCCATAGACTAGGACCAAAACTCAAAGGGATAACACTAGACTGTTTGGCATTTGCGGATGACATGGCGTTAAATGCTCCAAGCATTTCTGATGCCCAGAAACAACTTGAATTACTCTATGCAGCCGAGACACTTAATCTACAACATAAAACACTGAGAAATCAATTGGAGATTAAGGAACGCAAAACCATGCGAAAAATTTTGGGACCAAGAATTAAAGATGGAATTCACCTTCCGAAACCTAATGCTGACATCTATTTAAAAATTACTAAAATCACAGACACAATCCGTATGAGAAGGATCCAATTCATGGGACATTTGGACAGAATGGATCCAACTAGGTTAACAAATACAATCTATACGTTTTTGCAGAAAAAAGCAACAAGGTCCAATTGGTACAAACAGGCGGAAAAGGACTTGGCTGAAATAGGTTTCCCCAATCTCAAGGATCGAGAGGAAATTAGGAAAATCACTCATACACGGGGTTTTGAGGCAGAAGAGAGAAGACCTACCAGACACGTCTGGTCGCAGCAACGAAGACTCGCTCAATCTTTGCGCATGAAGAGTTATTGGGCAAACAAGTGTTGATTCCGTGTGGTCCTAGGAGACCCATTCGAGCAGAAGAAACAAAAATTACGGATAAACAAAAATCCAGCATTCAAAAACGGACAAGTCGTTGAGTCTATGAACACTAGAAAATGTAGATTGCTGGCCCTAACCCACTCTCACTTATAAAGCGGATGACGCGATCAGCAGCCACCGCGTCATCGGCTAATAAAAGTTTGAGTGTCATCTGCAAACCAAGTTTTCTTCGTAAGTCAGCAAGATCCACACACTCGGTTAAAATGTGGCCCACGGTGAAACCGGCTCCACAGGTACAAAGAGGGGGGTCTTCCCTTCTCATTAGGTACGAGTGGGTGGATCTTGTATGACCTATCCTTAGCCTCCGTGACCGGAAAGAGCTCCGCCACACGCGAGTAGTTCCCTCGATCGCTCACAGTTTACTGGAAAATGGGTCAGCTAGCCAGTGACTCTCCCAAAATGACAGTACAGTACTTGTCGGCGTAACTGAGAGTGAAGAAGTTAAAAATACACACATCAAAAAAAGTTTTGCATCACCTCGGTTCCCAGATCTCCGGCATATAGACGTTGACTGTGTATATTGTATCCAAGATACAGTCCCTTTGACTGTTCATAGATGTCACTAAAACTGCTCAAAGATGTAAACAACCATGCATGAGCAGGGCCTATTAGACGGAGGGGGTACGACAGCCGATCAGTTCCAGTCATTCCACCAGGACGAAGGTACGCTGCTCATGTTGTCTGTAGTTCTACCATGCCTAGAAGGTCAATACCGCAGTTCGATCGCGTCCGCATTGTTACTTTGTGTCAAGAAGGGCTCTCAACAAGGGAAGTTTCCAGGCGTCTCAGAGTGAACCAAAGCGATGTTGTTCGGACATGGAGGAGGTACAGAGATACAGGAACTGTCGATGACAGGCCTCGCTCAGGCCGCCCAAGGGCTACTACTGTAGTGGATGACCGCTACTTACGGATTGCCGCTCGGAGGAACCCTGACAGCAATGCCACCATGTTGAATAATGCGTTTCGTTCAGCCACAGGACGTCGTGTTTCAACTCAAACTGTGCGCAATAGGCTGCATGATGCGCAACTTCACTCCCGACGTCCATGGCGAGGTCCAGCTTTGCAACCCCGACACCATGCAGCGCGGTACAGATGGGCCCAACAACATGCTGAATGGACCCCACGGAATTGGCATCACGTTCTCTTCACCGATGAGTGTCGCATATGCCTTCAACCAGACAATCGTCGGAGACGTGTTTGGAAGCACCCTGGTCAGGCTGAACGTCTTAGACACACTGTCCAGCGAGTGCAGCAAGGTGGTGGTTCCCTGATGTTTTGAGGTGGCATTATGTGGGGCCGACGTACGCCACTGGTGGTCATGGAAGGCTCCGAAACGGCTTTACGATACCTGAATGACATCCTCCGACCCATAGTGCAACCATATCGGCAGAATATTGGAGAGGCATTTGTCTTCATGGACGACAATTCTCGACCTCATCGTGCACATCTTGTGAATGCGTTCCTTCAAGATAACGACATCGCTCGACTACAGTGGCCAGCATGTTCGCCAGACATGAACCCTATCGAACATGCCTGGGATATGTTGAAAAGGGCTGTTTATGGACGTCTTGACCCACCAACCACTCTGAGAGATTTACGCCGAATTGTCGTTGAGGAGTGGGACAATTTGGACCAACAGTGTCTTGATGAACTTGTGGATAGTATGCCACGGCGAATACAGGCATGCATCAATGCAAGAGGACGTGCTACTGGGCATTAGAGGTAGTGGTGTGTACTGCAATCTGGACCACAAATGCTGAAAGTCTAGCTGTATGATGGTACAACATGCAATGTGTGGGTCTCATGAGCAATAAAACGAGCTGAAATGTTGTTTGTGTTGATCTCTATTCCCTTTGTATTTAACGGTTCCGGAACTCTTGGAACCGAGGTGATGCAAAACTTTTTTTGATGTGTGTATAATATATGACACAGGTTTACGTCTTCTATCTGACTCCAATATATCAATTTATTCTCCCATTTTCTGGAACAAAAGTGTGTTCAACACTACTGCAAAAGGCCAAGTCCAAAGCATAGGTCCCGTAGAGATATGCCACTTCAAGTCATTAACTTAAAGTCCAAAGAAGTGACCTGAAAGATTATACAACTATAGTTTATATTTTCTAATTTTGCCACCGGTACTTAGAATTACGGAGTGAATTGGTTGTGTGTGCGGTAGATCGCACGCGGTGTGAGTTCTGCACTCCAGCTGTTGTTCCTCACTCTCACAGCTGTCTTCAAGTTAGCACGTGGCGCCATTGTCTAGGATGTGTTGTCCCATTGGGAAGCTCAAGGTCTTCCCTAGACAACTGGGTTCGAACCCCACCATCGCCGCTCCATGAAATAGACGATCAGTTACACCTCGCGGTCATTACCAACGTAATTGGAGACTTAAGGGATTATAGCTTACTGCTGGAGAATGGCGACCATTGTGCGTACTGGCTCTAGACTCGGCTGACTGGGCTGAGACAACGTGCATAGCCTATCAATAGCCTTGCGATGTGCTAACTGCAAGACTGTTTCAACTCTGCAGCTCGGATATTACCTTATAACCCGCCACAGACCCTCTTATCCAACTCCTTGCCAAATTTCGTCCATCATTATTCATTCCATCTACTGTTGGTATTGAAGCCCGACTGCACCGAAACAGGGTATCGATACTCCAAACTCAAGACACCGATGAAGGAGGGTATCGATACTTCACACTTAAAACATTGATGAAGGAAGGTATCAATACTCCAAGCTCAAGGCATTGATGAAGGAAGGTATCGATACTTGAAGTTGAAGACATTGATGTACGAAGGTGTCGATACTCCAAACTCAAGACACCCATGAAGGATGGTATCGATACTTCACTCTTAAGACATTGATGAAGAAGTTATCGATACTCGAAGTTCAAGGCATTGATTGGAAGGTATCGATCCTCCAAGCCCGAGGCATTGATGAAGGAAGGTATCAATATTCCAAGCTCAAGGCATTGATGAAGGAAGGTATCGATACTCGAAGTTCAAGACATTGATGTACGAAGGTGTCGATACTCCAAACTCAAGACACCGATGAAGGAGGGAGACATTGATAAAGTAAACTCAGTATTTACAACACATTATCTTGTAATTGGTTATTTTTATTTTTCTCACAATTTCAATGTAATATTGAACCCATGTGCCATAGGGTCCAATGAGGGCGAATCCATGTATTTGGGAAAGAAATGAAAGAAACGTATAGTTTCTAATGTAACTTAAAGAAAGATCCAGCTAAGATGCTAGCCTAATATGGTGCAAGAGGCGAGGACCAGGTGTTCGTGAGATGAGATCATCCCTCTTGACATTCAGAAGGGAGCGAGTCATAAGTATTAATAACCGAGTGGAAATTTCCCAAGATTAAACAAGGAAGCCTGACTCGGAAATCGACCTTACGTTGCTGGAAATTGACAACACCGCTTATGCGCCAGAAGAGGAATAATTAAATTTAACCCGTTTACAAGTATAATAATGAGTAAACATGTACAGTACAGTGAATCATTTCGAATGAGAGATTTTTTAGTAAAGAGAAACCATTTAATAATTGCGCAGGAGAAAACTGCAAACGCAAGACGACGTCATCGGGGAATTACCAAGGCCTGTGTGGAGGGGAGAAAGCAAAAGAAATGCAACACCCACACAATTGAGGACGAGAAATTAATTAATATCTCCGAATTGCACGATCGATTCTTAGGGGCAATGAGATTATTTGACATTGAGAAGACGAGCTTTCGGAAGGTATAATTTTTATATTTGTGCCACCATTATTTTAGAAATTGGTCACAGAAAGGACTAGAGTCTTATTTTTTGTAGTGAAATAGTATAAAGCTTCGGGCTTCACCAAGCCAATCATGCAGTTATTCTGACAACCCGTGAGGGTGTTACTACGCATGCTGTCATTCCGACAGTCCGTGAGGGGCGTAAGACTACATCACAGCACATCAGTATCCAGACAGCCGTGTGGGGCGTCACTCTGCGTCACATCGAAGAAAGTTACTAGTACTCCTTGAGGGGAGAAACGCTGTGTTACACCGCAGAAGTAATATCCGATAGCCATAGGCGTCGCAGTATTAACAACTTGCTTGCCTCCATAAGGAGTGGTAAAGAAGAAATTTAAAGTATCGCCGTATTGAAAGATTAGGAAAATCCTAGTTACAGGATTTAATCCCGACAGTATACAAGTTATAGTGAAAGTTCGTAAGATATAGTCAGAGCAGGCTGCGAACGTCGGACTTAAAGGCGATAGGTCGTTAAATAGACGAACGAATATATCATAACGGACGGAAGTACCGTACCAGAAAGATAAACTGTTATCTAAATTAAAGAACCCAAAAAGGGAAGAACAGAATAAGGTTCGGAACGTATTTCAGAAACGTAGGAGTGCTAGAACCGATGAAATAAAGAAGATCGGAGAATATAAACATTATCTCCAGAAAGCAGGCGAACTATTCTAAAAGTACTAGACTCGAGAAGTACTAGCTGCTATAAACTAAATCTATAGGTCATTGAGGAGACCTCGATCTGAATAGACTTTCGCTAGGATCGATAGACAGATCTACAAAGAAGCCGTTCAAGCTAGATAAATAGCCGGTCATCCAGGATAGGAGTAGAAGAATTTGGATTCCAGGGAACAGTAGATGTTTCGAGACTTTCGTATTCTGCAGGATAGGAAGCCGACATTGAATAAATTTCACCCTTGGAAACGGGAAATTAAGAGGTCACGTGTGATAGGCTCAGAAATACGGCCTAGTGATCAAGAATTGTGAAGTGTAAATTTATCAAGATTGTGTGTTAGATTAATATTTTTAGTGTTTATTATGTGTTCAAAAGGGACACATCAGTGTATAAAAATGTCGTCAATGTTAAGTGTCTTAAATATGTGTCAAGAAGTGTTTGTACATAAGATGAATTCCTTTAATATGGAGTAAGAGTTCAAAGTGGGCCAAAAATGAAACACCGCACAAGAATAAAGATCATGGGACGATCTTAAAAACATGTGAGTACTGAATTTCATTCTATTTTGGTGTCAGGAAACGGTTGTGTACAAATCCACCGGAGTTTTGAGTAAAAGGGATGTGTTTTAAGAAATAAATACTGAATAAACAAGAACGCGGTCTGAACAATAATAAAAATTTGAGAAATTATAAATGATTATGTAAAGAATAAATCCCGTAGAGGAAATATGTGAATAAAATGTTAATGTATTTAACAAATGTCATAAGAGCAAGCGAAATATCAGTAATTATCATGAATGATATTTAAATAAAGTAAAGTTGAGATATGAAAGAAATAGCTTTTGAGCTTGAGTAAAGAATAAAGATAATACTAATAACTAAGTATGGAAATATTAAATAAAGATCAAATAAATTGGTGTGTACATAAGAGCGTTAAAGCCTTAATGTATGTGTAAGATATGATGTTCAAGGGAATGTTTTAAAAGGGAGCGATTTATCGGCAACGGAAAAGATTAATATAAGAATTAAAAATAATATGAATTGTTACTAATGAGATTTATCAGTTCTTGGGAAGACATTTCGGCTTAAAATAATGCATAGCGCAAAGGAGCGCAAATAATATTAAAATGTCACGCTAGGAAAGCGTAGAAGTTAAAATACTTGGTAAATTACTTATGGAGGGTAGTTGATTGTAGTGAATTGATAATTGTTTAAGTCCTCTATTTGTGACGTAGTATCACGAGGCATTGTGTATGTATTAAAAGGGAGCTAATGTATGGTATTATTGAGCGTATGTCATGTAGGCCACGGCCGACTTTAAATCGCGTCTTGTATAAGTTCTCTTTAAGGGAATGGTTCCCGAGGCATGTGAAGAGATTCGAACTCAGAATCCTCTTATGATAAAAGCCCCTTAATTCTTCGACGTCGAATGTGTATTAATCTTCCCCAATCAATGAGGACCCTCTCATAATTAATAAATGCCAAGGTTTCGAAAGTGGTTTATGAACCAAAGAATATTTGTTTGAATGGATACAGTACAGTAAAAGCCCGGTCTCTCCCCAGGACTGAGTATAATGTGAAGGTTTGTTTTGAAAGCCTTGGAAAGGAGCTGCTAACGTGGGTTAGACAGAGAGTCGCCCGTCACCCTCTGTGTCATAAATCGCGCCCGAGTATAATGGCCTGGCTCTCTTAGATTAAGGGTGGGCCGGAACCGTCTCGTAAGATGTAGTAAAGACACCGTGAGTGTTTAAAGTTGTTAACGACCCGGGAGTCGAACCGAGGTCCTTGTAGACTGATATTTTCGTTTGCCTGTTCAGATCGTAGTTTCTTATGTGATAATGGTCTTATAAGACATAAGAGATAAATAATAATCCCTATTGTAATGATGTATGGAAGTAGGATTCCACGAGTTAATTGAAGGCAACTAAGTTTCGGGAGTAACTATAGTTTTTTGACTGTGTCAAGTATCTTCACGCTCTGGAGTGCACAAGTGATTTCCTGATTACCTTAATATATTTGTGAAAATAAAGAGAGATGATAACAGCTGAATGTGTGAACATGCCCAAAATATTGAGTTAGATAATTAACATAAATTTTTAAATATAATTATACATTTGTTTTTGAGAATTAAGAAAATGTGAAAGTAGTATTTGAGGTGTACAAGAGTGACACCATTATTATGTAAAGCATGGAGCCAAAAGAGCTCGGAGTTATATAAAACTTACAGTTGATGCTTTATGGAAGTAAGACTAAGTAGGAATTGTTGGTTTATGTGGAAACCATATGTTTAAATACAATATTTGTTTTATTATATTTGTGATTCCTTGTTCATTTGGAACAAGTAGATGATTATGGGTCAGTAATTAAATTCTTAAAGTGTTTTCCAACGTGGGGCCTGTATGAATTTATCATACACCTAATTATATATTCTTTTTGGCGCCCAGTACGCAGGGATGAGTTTTCCTAGGGAAAACCCGAGTTTTTCTCGAAAAATCAAAATTTTCATTTTTTAAAAAAAAATGGTTTTTCGAAATTTTGAATTTTAAATACTTCCATAAAGGTTTATGAAATTGAATAAAAGTATCAAAAGGGTACGTTGTAGTAAATACCCGTACCAAAGTAAAGTTTTAAAGAAATTGGGACACACTGATTCAGAGTATCATCTCTCAAGCATGTACTAGTGTGGTGGCATTAGTGGCCCACTGTATTCTCATAAGATGGCATTGAGTGAAGAAGTGTAACGGCTCTTGGAGGCCATAAACAATAAGTTGGATAGCCAACAGACTGAAAATAAAGAAAGGTTAGGATCCATAACTGAAAGTTTAGAGTCACTAAAAACTAACGGTGATAATATGGGCACTAAATTAGAAGCTATCGAAGTTAAAAGTGATAATATGGGAACTAAATTAGAAACTATCGAAGCTAACTGTGTAGATATGAACAATGAAGTAAAGGCTGATAGTGATGATGATAATTGTTGTTTTAAGGGGCCTAACATCTAGGTTATCGGCCCAGTAAAGGCTGAGATAGATAAAATAAATAACAAGTTCCAAGGTTTTGACACTACGTTTGGGGACAAGTTAACTGAGTTAAAAGGGGAAATCGCCAGTGAGATTAAAAAGGAAAATGAAGAATTTCATTTAGGATTGCAAGCCAAATTAGATACTTTGAACAAAAGTATGGGAGAATCCCAAACTAGGTGTCAAGAAAATTTTGAGAATTTGGAAACTAGATTAATTAACATAGAAACAAAGGGTGATGCATGTGAAAAGAAACTTGTAACCCAGATCCAAGGTGTGCAGACAAAATTGACAGCTCAGATAGAATTTAACAAGAATATTTGTGAACGTTCCCGGGATGAGATAAAAGAAAGTTTTAAGAAATTAGGAGAAGAATTTAAAGGGGTAAAGGACAAAGTAGGAGACCTCGAGGGAAAAGTCGAGAAGGTCCAGGCAGAAATAATCGATGTTAAGAAGCAAAGTAAGGCCGATGCAAGTAAAAGGGAATTGCAATTTAACGTATTCACGGGACAGGTGGACGAATGGTTGAGGAAGCATGAGGGGGATATTACCACGAAGTTAGGTGAATACGAAGGGAATCTTAAGGGTGAAAGTATGCAACGAAAAAAGGATCGTGATGAACAACTCGTGAAAATAGAGAGGATAGATAAAGGGGTTACTGGAATACAGGAAACTGTAATAGGATTAACAAAACGAATGGGAGACACCAAGGGAGATATAGATAAGGTTATGACTGACATAACAAGTATATTCGAGGAACAAGGAAAGGCTCGAGAGGATATGAACAAGATCCAGGACAAAGTCGATAAAGGACGAAAAGAAGTGGAGAAGAAGATAAAGGAAATACGAGAAGACCTAGATACCAGAGGTGACGTGAAACTAGAAATTATAGACCAACAGGCCAAGGTCATTAAGAAAGAGGTAGAAGACCAACTAAATGAGTTCAGGGATAGCTTCAGGGATGAGAAATTCCAACTCAAAAAGGTAGAGGAAGATATTAAAAGGAATCAAGAAAGAATTCAGAATGAATTAAGATCCCGATTGGAGAGGACTGAACATAAGAATAGTCAAATGGAAATCCAACTCATGGCTAATGAAGAAAGTGCCCGCAGGGAAAGGAAGTTAGAATTTGAGAATCAGGAGGAGTTTCCAAAGACAGGATGGGTAGATTCCCGTGAACAAGGCACAGATACGGAGAGGGACTTAGGAGGGGAGAGCCCTTATAAGAACCCAGGATATCCGATGGCGATGTCAACCCCGTACATGAATCAGACAAATGGCCAGATAATAAACATTATTAAATCCAATGAGGACAGACCAGTAAAGTTTACGGGTAATAACATGTCTATTACTCCAAAATACTGGCTAAAGGAAGTTGCAGAGTATTTAAACGAAATGAAGGTTCCTCAGGATCGGAGACTGAGAGCTATTGAAAAGCTGTTGGCAGGTGATTGTCTCGCCTGGTTCAGAAGCTTCAGATACACCTTTGATACGGTGGAAGGCTTTAGGGAAGCATTTTTAAAACGATATTGGGCAGCAGACGTCCAGGAGAATTTAAGGCTGGATCTGTACTCTAGGAAGTACAGCACCAATGCACCTACTAAATACTCGTAATTTTTCACCGCTCAGCTGTGTAAATTCCGCGAACTGGATATTGCTCCGGCAGAAAACGACCTGTGTGCCGCCATTGCAAGACAACTTCCGTATGAGATTCAGAGGCTGTTAATCTCATCCAAAGCCAGAAGTGCTGTGGAAGTGGAGAGTGTATTACGTCAGTTAGATATGACGACTTCGCACGTAACTCCTCGGCATCAAAGACAAACTGAGCAAGTACACATGGCCAGCAGTCAGGAAACTGGAGAAAAACCAGCGACCAGGAATCAGTCCACCAGCACGGATACCCAAGGACTAGGTCGAGAGTATGGGCACCAGGAGCCTAGAAGGATACAGCCATATTACAGAGGAGGATATCGAGGAAGAAATCCTAGGAGTTCAGGTTATAGGCAACAAGAGAGCCGACCCTATAACAATAACCATCAAAGGCAAGAAAACAGAAAGAAATGGGAGAATTATCCCAGAAGGAATGTAAGGCCAGAGGATAGGGATGATGAATATCGGGCCGAAATAGAAGAAAGATATCAGGAAAGTCTTCGTTATATGAACGAACGACCTGATGAACCTGATAGGCAGAAAGTCCGTTGGAGTGAGGCAATTAAGAACCGGAAATCACCCGATCGACTAGACGGAGCTCAAAGCTTGGAATTACAAGCTCAGTTAAAGAATGAGGGAAAAGGGAGCCCTCAGGATAAAAAAAAACTCCAAATTTAAATTGTCAAAAGTGGAAACATACCAGGAGCTGGGAGGAGGTAGAAATTGTGAATTGGATAGCCAGACCAGATGAGCTAATTAACGAGGAGGTGGAAGGAATCCCACCTGTTAAAAGAGAACTACCTATAATTATGCTTAGGATAGAAGGATTACTGGTCAGAGCATTGATTGATACCGGATCCACAATAAGACTAATTACACAAACCCTTCTAAATGAATTGGAAACAAGGGGCCGAGTATTAAAGATTCCCACATCAAGTGTAAAGATTAAGGGGATTATCCCTGAAAAATCTCTAACATGCAAATTTCAGGTATACATTGATCTGATCATGGGTAACGCTGAAATTTCGCAGTGCTTTTTGCTGGTAAATCAATTACCGTATAATGTCATATTAGGTATTGATTTTATCCGTGAGAACAAGGTCATCATAGACCTAGCGCAAAACTGCATTAGAGTTCAAAGAGAGGATGTGGATGAGCAAAACATTAACCTACAGGAACAGGATGCGAAAATAGGAGAACAGGTATGGCATATGGAAGAAGTGAGTGAGGAAGATTATAAGGACATAGAAAGGATATTTGAAGTCCTCAACATAGAACTCGAAGATAATTTGGAAACTGAGTTCGAGACCAACCTGTCAGGAAAAGTGGAGGAAGCTAAAGTCAACCTCGGAAATAAGGAACAGTTAAAGAAATTATTATTGAATTATAGGGACGTATTTGATTCCAAGCCAGGGAAGATTGAAAATTTTAAATACGCGTTCCAGGTAAATGATTGGGCACCGTTCAAACAAAAACCATACCCGGTTGCGGAAAAACATTACCCACAAACTAAGAAAACACTGCAGGAGATGATGAATGCAGGTGTTATAGAAAAGATGGCGACACCATATGTTAGTCCATTAGTGATTGTGAGTAAACCGGATGGCTCAGTAAGGGTGTGTTTAGATGCCAGAAATTTAAATGCAAAAATCATACCAGAAAATGATTCGGCACCACCCATAAAAGAAATACTGAGGAAGTTCAAAGGCAAGAAGATTTTTACAAATATTGACATGACTTCTTCGTATCATCATCTCGAACTGGAAGAGAAAACCAGCTTGTTGACTGGATTTCAGTTCGACCAACAAACATATTGTTTTAGAAGATGTCCGTTTGGATTGAAGACCGCAGGATCTGCATTAATAAGAGCGCTTGATCGAAACCTGTCAGAGGAAGTGAAAGATTGCACTATCCGATACGTGGATGACATTTTGCTTACCTCGGAGAACATTGAGGAACATTTAGAAAATTTGAAGAAATTATTGGAAGACTTAAGAAGGGCAAATTTTAAAATAAATTTAAAGAAGTCGAATTTTTGTCAAAGGCAAGTGACATTTTTAGGGCATGTGATTGACAAGGATGGTGTTAAACCAAATCCATGCAAATTGGAATCGATAAGGGATTTTCCAAGGCCTTTGAAGGTAAAGAACGTTCGCCAGTTTTTGGGATTGATTGGGTTCTTCTCAGGACATTGCCCATCATACACAAAAACTGTTGCACCACTACAGGACCTTCTGAAGAAGGGGGGCAAGTGGAAATGGACGGAGGAAGCAGAAAAAGCATTCGTAGAGGCCAAGAAGATGCTTTTAAATTACGTGAAGCTAGGATATCCTGATTTTAATCAGAGATTTATCATTCAAACAGACGCATCCCAGATTGGAATAGGGGCAATGCTATATCAGGAAAACCCGGAAAACCCTGATAAGAAAAACTATCTAGCTTTCACAAGTAGGAGACTGAAACCACACGAGAAAAATTATACGATCAGCGAAATCGAGCTGTTAGCGATATTGCACGCGTTGCAATATTGGCGGAAGATCGTATATGGGTTTCAGGTCATTCTAAGAACGGATCATAAAGCCTTAACCTTTTTGATGAAGACTGATTTATCCAGTCAAAGGTTGATGCGTTGGGCTTTATACATTCAACAATTTGATGTCAAGATAGAGTACTGCCCAGGAAAAGAAAATATAGTTCCAGACTACTTAAGTAGACAGCCAGAGTCCATAGAAGAGGAAGTAATGGCTATAGATTTGGAAGACAGGGATCAGCGTACTCTTAATGAGTTAAGAAGCATTAGTCAAAGACAACGGGAGGATCCATGGATGAATATGCTTATATCTTTCCTTGAGGGAAGCTTGATAAGAGGAACACCAGCGTACACGGAAGCTAATAAAATAGCTCAAGACTACACGTTATATAATGGATTGTTATATAAGTTTGTAGACTCTGACCATACAAAATTAAGGATTGTTGTACCTGCAATTTTGCAGAGGAAAATAGTATGGTTAGCCCATAGATCGTTCGGACATATGGGAGTCGACAAAACAGTCTCAATGCTGAAAGAAGCATTTGTATGGCCGAGACTGTGAGAAACTGTAAGGGACACGCTAAAGACATGTGATTTATGTCAAAGGATCAAACCTAATGCATTCCTGATGAGGCAGAATCCTATACCATTGTTGCCCGAAAGGCCCGGCCAAATCATATCTATTGATAATTTTGGACCTTTGCCAAAGGCAAGAAGAGGAAATCGACACATAATGGTGGCTATGGATGTCTTCACTAAAATGGTTGTCCTTGCTCCCATACAGAAGACTAGTACCAAACAGGTGTTAAAACGACTCAAAGAAAAAGTGATACCGATTCTGGGGAAACCTGAGAATTTGTTGTCGGATCACGGCAGTTGTTTCACCAGTGTAGAGTTCAGACGAGAATTAGAAAGACTTGGAATACGTCAGATTTTGTCAAGTATTCGCCATCCTGAGGCAAATCCTGTAGAAAGAGTGATGAGAGAGACGGCCAAGTATTGTAGAATATACTGTGCCGAAGAAAATTGGAAGTGGATAGATATCTTGGATATTATCGAATTTTGTATAAATAATACAATCCATGAATCCACAGGAGAGATACCCATAACGTTACATCGGAATGAGCAACCAGAAAGACCTTGGAGTCTGGTAATTCCTAGGCCAGCAGACGCTCAGCCTGGAAGAGATGTACGCATTAGAAGAGCCTTTGAGCATCTAAAAGCTCAAGCCGACAGGAGGCAGAGAAGAAATAGGCATAAGAGGTATCATCGACCATTATTAGCAGGAGAAATGGTGTTAGTAAAAAGACCAGCCATTTCGGATCCAGGGAACCGTGTGTACAAGAAAGAAATTCCAGAAAATGTACCACGGACCGTATCAAATAATCAGAGATTTGAGGAATAACGCATATAGAATTCGGCACTGTGAAACGGATCACGAAGTGACCATGAATTCAGCAAATTTGAAATTATATTACCCTCCCGAAGACTTCGATGAAGCAAATGAACAAGCCCTGGTTATGGAAACATTTAGAGATGAATCCGCTTTTGACATAAACAAGAATAAGGAAGAAATAGAAAATAGAGCTCAAGCATTCGAGTGCGAATGCGAATTGGAGAAATTGTATTGGGAAATTAAAGAAATAATTGAATTTATTGAAGAAGAAAATTCCAATTTAAGAAAGGAAAATGATGAAATAAGGAAACGGGTAGGGATAGACCAAACCCGTAAGGAAGAATGAGGTTCTGGGAACTTAAAGTCCAGACAAGTAAAGAAAGAAAGAAAGAAAGAAAGAAAGGGTAGGGACAGAGCATACCCGACCTACACAATTACCGGATACGACTTTAAAGAAATAAAAACAACAGTAGATACGGACGACGTTATGATGGCTTCGACGAATAAAGACAGATATGATTAATTGAAATAAATTTCCTCAAAATTTTTCGAAAATTTATTTACCAAAGGAGGGGAGAGATGAACCCATGTGCCATAGGGTCCAATGAGGGCGAATCCATGTATTTGGGAAAGAAATGAAAGAAACGTATAGTTTCTAATGTAACTTAAAGAAAGATCCAGCTAAGATGCTAGCCTAATATGGTGCAAGAGGCGAGGACCAGGTGTTCGTGAGATGAGATCATCCCTCTTGACATTCAGAAGGGAGCGAGTCATAAGTATTAATAACCGAGTGGAAATTTCCCAAGATTAAACAAGGAAGCCTGACTCGGAAATCGACCTTACGTTGCTGGAAATTGACAACACCGCTTATGCGCCAGAAGAGGAATAATTAAATTTAACCCGTTTACAAGTATAATAATGAGTAAACAAGTACAGTACAGTGAATCATTTCGAATGAGAGATTTTTTAGTAAAGAGAAACCATTTAATAATTGCGCAGGAGAAAACTGCAAACGCAAGACGACGTCATCGGGGAATTACCAAGGCCTGTGTGGAGGGGAGAAAGCAAAAGAAATGCAACACCCACACAATTGAGGACGAGAAATTAATTAATATCTCCGAATTGCACGATCGATTCTTAGGGGCAATGAGATTATTTGACATTGAGAAGACGAGCTTTCGGAAGGTATAATTTTTATATTTGTGCCACCATTATTTTAGAAATTGGTCACAGAAAGGACTAGAGTCTTATTTTTTTGTAGTGAAATAGTATAAAGCTTCGGGCTTCACCAAGCCAATCATGCAGTTATTCTGACAACCCGTGAGGGTGTTACTACGCATGCAGTCATTCCGACAGTCCGTGAGGGGCGTAAGACTACATCACAGCACATCAGTATCCAGACAGCCGTGTGGGGCGTCACTCTGCGTCACATCGAAGAAAGTTACTAGTACTCCTTGAGGGGAGAAACGCTGTGTTACACCGCAGAAGTAATATCCGATAGCCATAGGCGTCGCAGTATTAACAACTTGCTTGCCTCCATAAGGAGTGGTAAAGAAGAAATTTAAAGTATCGCCGTATTGAAAGATTAGGAAAATCCTAGTTACAGGATTTAGTCCCGACAGTATACAAGTTATAGTGAAAGTTCGTAAGATATAGTCAGAGCAGGCTGCGAACGTCGGACTTAAAGGCGATAGGTCGTTAAATAGACGAACGAATATATCATAACGGACGGAAGTACCGTACCAGAAAGATAAACTGTTATCTAAATTAAAGAACCCAAAAAGGGAAGAACAGAGTAAGGTTCGGAACGTATTTCAGAAACGTAGGAGTGCTAGAACCGATGAAATAAAGAAGATCGGAGAATATAAACATTATCTCCAGAAAGCAGGCGAACTATTCTAAAAGTACTAGACTCGAGAAGTACTAGCTGCTATAAACTAAATCTATAGGTCATTGAGGAGACCTCGATCTGAATAGACTTTCGCTAGGATCGATAGACAGATCTACAAAGAAGCCGTTCAAGCTAGATAAATAGCCGGTCATCCAGGATAGGAGTAGAAGAATTTGGATTCCAGGGAACAGTAGATGTTTCGAGACTTTCGTATTCTGCAGGATAGGAAGCCGACATTGAATAAATTTCACCCTTGGAAACGGGAAATTAAGAGGTCACGTGTGATAGGCTCAGAAATACGGCCTAGTGATCAAGAATTGTGAAGTGTAAATTTATCAAGATTGTGTGTTAGATTAATATTTTTAGTGTTTATTATGTGTTCAAAAGGGACACATCAGTGTATAAAAATGTCGTCAATGTTAAGTGTCTTAAATATGTGTCAAGAAGTGTTTGTACATAAGATGAATTCCTTTAATATGGAGTAAGAGTTCAAAGTGGGCCAAAAATGAAACACCGCACAAGAATAAAGATCATGGGACGATCTTAAAAACATGTGAGTACTGAATTTCATTCTATTTTGGTGTCAGGAAACGGTTGTGTACAAATCCACCGGAGTTTTGAGTAAAAGGGATGTGTTTTAAGAAATAAATACTGAATAAACAAGAACGCGGTCTGAACAATAATAAAAATTTGAGAAATTATAAATGATTATGTAAAGAATAAATCCCGTAGAGGAAATATGTGAATAAAATGTTAATGTATTTAACAAATGTCATAAGAGCAAGCGAAATATCAGTAATTATCATGAATGATATTTAAATAAAGTAAAGTTGAGATATGAAAGAAATAGCTTTTGAGCTTGAGTAAAGAATAAAGATAATACTAATAACTAAGTATGGAAATATTAAATAAAGATCAAATAAATTGGTGTGTACACAAGAGCGTTAAAGCCTTAATGTATGTGTAAGATATGATGTTCAAGGGAATGTTTTAAAAGGGAGCGATTTATCGGCAACGGAAAAGATTAATATAAGAATTAAAAATAATATGAATTGTTACTAATGAGATTTATCAGTTCTTGGGAAGACATTTCGGCTTAAAATAATGCATAGCGCAAAGGAGCGCAAATAATATTAAAATGTCACGCTAGGAAAGCGTAGAAGTTAAAATACTTGGTAAATTACTTATGGAGGGTAGTTGATTGTAGTGAATTGATAATTGTATAAGTCCTCTATTTGTGACGTAGTATCACGAGGCATTGTGTATGTATTAAAAGGGAGCTAATGTATGGTATTATTGAGCGTATGTCATGTAGGCCACGGCCGACTTTAAATCGCGTCTTGTATAAGTCCTCTTTAAGGGAATGGTTCCCGAGGCATGTGAAGAGATTCGAACTCAGAATCCTCTTATGATAAAAGCCCCTTAATTCTTCGACGTCGAATGTGTATTAATCTTCCCCAATCAATGAGGACCCTCTCATAATTAATAAATGCCAAGGTTTCGAAAGTGGTTTATGAACCAAAGAATATTTGTTTGAATGGATACAGTACAGTAAAAGCCCGGTCTCTCCCCAGGACTGAGTATAATGTGAAGGTTTGTTTTGAAAGCCTTGGAAAGGAGCTGCTAACGTGGGTTAGACAGAGAGTCGCCCGTCACCCTCTGTGTCATAAATCGCGCCCGAGTATAATGGCCTGGCTCTCTTAGATTAAGGGTGGGCCGGAACCGTCTCGTAAGATGTAGTAAAGACACCGTGAGTGTTTAAAGTTGTTAACGACCCGGGAGTCGAACCGAGGTCCTTGTAGACTGATATTTTCGTTTGCCTGTTCAGATCGTAGTTTCTTATGTGATAATGGTCTTATAAGACATAAGAGATAAATAATAATCCCTATTGTAATGATGTATGGAAGTAGGATTCCACGAGTTAATTGAAGGCAACTAAGTTTCGGGAGTAACTATAGTTTTTTGACTGTGTCAAGTATCTTCACGCTCTGGAGTGCACAAGTGATTTCCTGATTACCTTAATATATTTGTGAAAATAAAGAGAGATGATAACAGCTGAATGTGTGAACATGCCCAAAATATTGAGTTAGATAATTAACATAAATTTTTAAATATAATTATACATTTGTTTTTGAGAATTAAGAAAATGTGAAAGTAGTATTTGAGGTGTACAAGAGTGACACCATTATTATGTAAAGCATGGAGCCAAAAGAGCTCGGAGTTATATAAAACTTACAGTTGATGCTTTATGGAAGTAAGACTAAGTAGGAATTGTTGGTTTATGTGGAAACCATATGTTTAAATACAATATTTGTTTTATTATATTTGTGATTCCTTGTTCATTTGGAACAAGTAGATGATTATGGGTCAGTAATTAAATTGTTAAAGTGTTTGTAGCGCCATTAATTTTATTAATTAAATGTGTTAAAATAGGAGTTGATTTTGTTGTTATTTTTGCAAGTGTATCCTGTAATTAATCCAAAATATGTGAGTCACAGAGTGGGGGAACTTACCGCTGCCCCGAAAATTCCGAATTGAGCTACGCTGGTATACTGTGATTGGCATATTTCTTGCTAAAAGGGCACAATATAGGTATACCTAATTACTAGACCTGGGATTTTAAGGCAAATGCCTATTTCGTTCCTTACGAAATAACATGATTTTTTAAAAATATCTTGACGTTTCATGATAAATCCCTTACATTAATAGAGTTTTATAGTGCCCTAAAATGCCTATTTGGACCTTTAGAGCCTATTTTACTATTTTAGTGCCTAAAAATGCCTATTTTCTACATTTAAAATAAAATTCAACTTCTGTAATTTTTACAATCACACAATGGACATCCCTGGAACGAGCAGAACAGCAGAGGGTGGGTTTTTCACAGAAATGTGCTCTTCCCAGACAACTGTCACCAAAGGAATGCTGAGTGAAGGGTGGATGTGGAGGATTAGCTCAGAAGAACAACGAGCAGGTAGTCAAGGACGTACTGTGTCGAGTGACGGGGTGAGGGAGAGGATTATCAAGGAAGAACAAGGAGCAGGTAGTAAGAAGCGACATACTGTGTCAAGTCGCCAGTGAAAGAACATCTGTTTAAGTGAATATAGTTCATCATGCCTAAAACGAAATCATCTAAGAGTGCGCTTATACAACAATGGCTTGTACAATTTCCAGGGATGACTTTTGATGGCAAGATTATTTTCTGCCAGTACTGCAATAAACAGGTATGTGCCTATATCTTAAATTTCATATTAATCTAAAATTAAGGTTTTGATATTGGCTTCTCTAATTAATTGTAGAGACCTACTGTCGGCGCAGAAAGTATGTGCAGTCGAGTTTAAACGCTAATACAATTTGAACCAGTCCACCAATCTAATATATAAATACACCATCGTAAAGCGTGTTTTATTCTGCGTTATCTCCTGTTACATGCATATTTCTATTGTGTTTCTGGTGAAAGATATATTAGGCGGAATGCAAAAAAATACCTATTATCTTGTCCGTTTTTTGTAAACAACAACTTTGTAGTTTAATTACATGAAAACGGAGAGCCTGTCGCTCGATTTCAAATAAAAATCGGTATAAAATACAGAAATCATTGTAAGTTTTCGGTATACAACGATTTGAAACAAAAACCTTCAGACCTTTGATGAACTCAGTCTCGATTTCGGAAGACCACCCAGTATCAAACGGACAGTCTTTTACAAAAACAATAACTTTTTTCCAACGTGTGTAGAGTAATTAAACTTCATAAATATATTTATAATAGTGCATTCCATAATCCACCTAAATTTCATGAAAGTCGAACAGTACGTTTTCATGTAACGGTACTACAAAGTTGTTGTTTACAAAAAACGGGCAAGAAAATAGGTACTTTTTGCATTCCACCTAACATAACTTTCACAGGAAACATAATAAAAATACGCATGTACCAGCAAAGAATGCAGAAAAAAACAAGCTTTACGATGGAGTGATTGCATTTTAGATTGGTGGACTGGTTCAAATTTTATTAGCGTTTAAACTCGACTGCAGATACTTTCTGCGCCGACAGTAGTCCAGGCGACCTGGGTTCGATTTCCAGTACCGGCAGTAATTTAGAAATCTATGAGGTCTGGAAGGGTGTTGACCCAGCATCGTGAGGACAATTGAGAAACTACGGTGGGCAGGGGTCACGGAGGCAAGGCAATACGGCTGAGGGATGTATCGTGCTGACCACACGCCACCCAATATCTGCAGGCCATGAGCTGGGCAGCAACCGTTATTGAAAGCCAAGGCCCTTCGGGGACTGTATTGTTCTTGTTCTTAATTAACTTTAGAGTAATAATGGCTTAATTTAAATAGTTCAAAATTACAAAATGTCTTTTTTATTCTGTCTTAATTTTGCAGTTATTTCGGTTAAGAATAGGGATACCACGTTTGTTAAAGAAATCAAGTATCACGTTACAGTTAAAGTGTATATTGTAATATTTTAAAGTCTATTTCCTGCCTATCCACACATTTTGAAAACATATTTTAAGTGCCTAATTTCTCTTTTAAAAGCCTATTTACTTGTTTTATAAGCCTATTTTAGGCGCCTAAAACTAATTTATTTAGAGCCTAAAATCCCAGGTCTACTAATTACATGCCAGAGAAGAAGAGAAATATTAGTACCGGAGAGAAGTGTGATGGCAAGGGTCGCGCCAAAGAACACCAACTTAGAAGAGCATTCCCACCTCAGCCATCTTGGAAGTAGTTGTCTGTGGTTCCCATTTCTACTCCAGGAAAATGCCGGGATGTTTCCTAGCGCAAGGCCACGGCCGCCTCCTTTCCAATCCTCATCTGAATTACAAATACAGCCAACACGATAACTCAGGTGTTCAGACAAATTCCACACACACCCAAGTACACGGAGCTACATGACCACGATGTCGATATGCCCCTAAATCAATTTACAACTACAACCATCCAGTTGACGCTCAATTGTATAAACAGCCTGAGTTAAGACAGCCTATGAACATTATCGTAAAGAAACTGAACGGTTCTCAAATGTTTACTGTTAATTGTCTTTGGTCATAAGGTGATGTACCGTACTGGACTGTATTTAAATTTCAATACACATGTTTTTTTTTCTGTTTTACAGTTTGTTAAGAGTTCCTACGAATTGTTGTTTAAAATTTAGTTGAAATCCGCTAAAACGCTCCGAAACACGCAGGAATGTGATCCTACGTTACACAAGAAGGTGCAGAAACATAGGTGTTGCTAGCTCAATACGGATCCATTCGCTAGAATGATTAATTACATATGTATATAGAAAATAACAATTTAATGGCAAAATTTATTTGTATTTTGTAGGAGGGGAGGGAGTGGATATGTCCCACCTCTTCTTCTGCACAATACTCGCAATTGATGGTGTTTTAAGTTCCGATATTGTTTGTTGCTGAAGTATTTACAAAATCTCATTGAATGTGTTCTGATATTGTATTTTCCTAGCACACCAGGGCTTTTGTAGGTTACAGTGCGGCGCAACATGATTGTTTGCTCAGGACGTGTTCAGCCTATGTGGTGACTCCATCTGGCGGTGGCACTGAACACTAGCGCTCGATTGTTGAATCATGATGATGATTATGATAATTGTTGTTTTAAGGGGCCTAACATCTAGGTTATCAGCTTGCCACGGTGGGTGAGTGGTTATAGTGTCGGACTACCAACCCCAAGATTGCAGGTTCGCCCCTGGCCATGGTAAGTGATTTTTGAAGGCGACAAAAATCACGATACTCATTTCATACGTTGTTGGCATGTTAAAGAACCCATTTGAATTCAGTAGGCCGTGTTCAATGGCAAAATTAATCTCGGGATTTTCCGCCAACACAAAGTTCCTCCATTCTCTACTTGAAAGCGCTGTAGTGTCAAGGAGTTTAGATATCTAACCTCCTTGACCTTCATAGCGCTCAAAGGAACGACGAAATTCGACATGCAAGCTACCCTCTGGGTGTCGATTAACAAAGCTTGCACCAGGCACCCGAGGCCATACGATATTATTATTATTATCTAGGTTATCGGCCCCTAATGGTCTGGGTGATAGCGAAAATGACTATGAAATGGAAACCAGAACGAAAATTAAGCTGGACTGAAAATACTTACAAAAGGTAATTTAGAAGGCAAAAACTCACAAAAGGAATAGATTGAAAAATACGCACAAAATGTAGTTTAGCTTCAAAATACTCGGCCTAATGTGGACCGAAGGGTGGCAGAGTTCACGAAAATGCCGGGTTATCGGGAAATGTGTTAAAAATAAGAAATAGCCTAAGCTGTTTGTTTTGGTTTAAAAGTAATGCAATGCAGTTCATTTATTTGTTTTTAATAGAAACACGAGTTTTAAAACGATTAAGCCACTACAATTATAGTAGTTGAATATATAGTTCAGTAGGCTTCTG
Organism: Meconema thalassinum; assembly: GCA_946902985.2. Classification (NCBI taxonomy): domain Eukaryota; kingdom Metazoa; phylum Arthropoda; class Insecta; order Orthoptera; family Tettigoniidae; genus Meconema; species Meconema thalassinum. The sequence continues at coordinate 694,009,388 of OX336391.1, forward strand.
TACTGCACAAGGATCAAGGGAAACAATTAAATTATAGAAGAAAACTTAGAAAAACTAGGCCTACAAATTATTAGCCTATTTTCAATTTTGAAAAATAGGCTTATTAGATCAACTTTTGTCCGTGTGTGTGTGTGTGTGTGTGTGATTCGTGTGTGTGTGTGTGTGTCCCCCCCCCCTAATAAAATCTAAACGGCAGGAGCGATTTCAATGAAACTCGGAAAGTTCATAGCACTATTCCCGGCTCCTCGACCGTGCCCTTCAAATTTTGTTACGACTCACCAATCCAACATGGCGGCTGTGCGAAATATTTCACCAGCATTCAATATCTCCGAAACTATTACCGATATTACCCTGACATTTTCTATGGTGATAGAGGGAACTACTATAAGTTCACTTATGTGACTTTTGAAAACCTGGTAACTACAAAACGAACATGGCGGCCAAGCGAATTTGCGACTTTTAAATAGACGTTTCTCGCGATTTGACCAACCAAACGCAATGAAACTTGGTACAGTATATGTTTATATACATTGTAATGCACCAACATCTAACTTTGTTCAATTGTTTACATAATCACAAGATGGCGGATGTGCGAAATATTTCACCGGCATTCTATATCTCTGAAACTATTAGCGGTATCTCCCTAAAATTTTGTACTGAGATAAAGGGCACTACTGGAAGTCCATCTATAAGATTTTCAAAAACCGGTTAACTACAAAACGAACATGGCGGCCAGGCGAATTTGAACATTTTAAATAGACTTTTCTCGCGATTTAATGTTCCAAGCGCACTGAAACCTGGTACAGGAAATATTTATACACATTGTAATCCACTGGTATCTAATTTAGTTCAATTGTTTACATAACCTCAAGATGGCGGCAGTGCGAATTTTAAAATTAAGTTTTTATTTCTTGTGATGTAGTCATGCGATCGAAGTGAAAGTTTGAATAATGAACCTACGCAATAATTTTCCTTTAATGGTACATGACTCTATGGCCTATACATTTAACAATCCAACATGGCGACCATCCGAAATATTTAGACGATACTGAATATCTATGAATCTATTTTAGCAATCAAACTGCATTTTGTAATGTTCATAGGGGCTATGAACTTAAGTTCACCTATAGGACTTTAAATAACCTGGTGATCACAAATCCAACATGGCGGTGACGCGAATTATAAATATTCACATGGACGTTTCTCGCAATTTAACCATCCGCGTGCAGTGAAACTTGGTACAGTAAATCTTTATCCGAATGTTAATCCACTGGCATCTAATTTATTTCAATTGTTTCCATAACCTCAAGATGGCAGCTGTGAAAATTTTTTAAATCTCCTTGTTTTTTCTTGTGTCCTAATTATGCGATTGAAGTTTGAATACTACACGTTCATAATAATCTGCATGTAACAGTACATAACTGTAGGACCTACATATATAAAATCCAACATGGCGACCATCCGTAATATTTAGTCGGTTCTCAATATCTACGAATCTATTACAGCAATCAAACTGAAATTGTGTATGTTAAATAGTGGCAATTAGCATAAGTAGGATATATGAAAATAGGCTGTATAGTTCTTCACGGAACTACTTGTTTTTATAATATGTACACTGTACAGTTTATGTGCAGAACAATTCCCGTAGACAAATATTTTTTTCTCTTAATGAAAATTACCATTTACTTTTTTTTGCAAAAAAGTAAGTCATGTTGTTTTGCTTTTCGCTTTGAAACCTGTTTCTTGAAGGCTCGTCACCAAGACGGCGAAGAAACAGAATTTCGGAGAATGCGCAATCAAATAAATACAACGCTCAGCGCGAGATCCGTTTGTTTACTTCTTACTGCCAACAGTACTGTTCCTGTCGTTACTCTTCTTACTGTGTCCTGTAGGTCAACTTGTTTCGCGTCGTATTTAACTGTCGATAATTCCATTGATGGAGAAGACGAATGAAAACATAATAAAGCTCTGTGCGGAAACACAAAAAAAAAACGAAAAACATGATTTTTTTTCTCCTGTCAGGGTGGCCGAGAAATCCAGAATGCCGGGTTACCGAGTGCCGAGTTTGCGAGACTCTACTGTACTCACAAAATCCAATTGATATTGAAAATGGTTACAAAATGTGGTTGAGATTCAAAATACTCCCAAAATGTAATTTGGAGACACGGGGAGCTAATTCAGAAAAAGAGGGCAGGAATCTTAAAGAGAAATGGAACTATAATGAAAAGAAAAAGATGGCTGATCCCCAGAAGAACGAGGGATCAGGAAAGATGAGAGAATGTCCAATGAAGGCGGGAAAGGAAGAGACTCCCTAGGCCTCCGATACCCTAATACCGTCGGGGTCGGAAGATAACAAGAGTTGACCAAGAGAGATCGACAGGAAAGAAGACTGAGAGGAACCCGGCACATGGTCGCCAAACCACGTCCCACAAGATGTGAGCCCCTGGGGGGGATTGTTGAATCAGACACATCGGTTGTGTTTATGTAAGTGATCGGATAGAATAGTCTAGGTATGGCTTGTGATTTACTGGGTGAACGATAATGTCACATCTTCCTACATTATTACTGGGCCCAAGGGACGTGAGGCAAATTGATTCAATGAGAGTAATAACATGCCTGTAAAAAATGGAAATAACTTAGTGAAATAAAGAATTGTGCCATTTATAAAGAAATAGGCTTATGAGTTCACCCTTTGTCCGTGTGTGTGTTCCCCAATAATATCTAAACGGCTGGAGCGATTTCAATTAAACTCAGTAACGTTACAGTACTATTTTTTCCGACCCCGATAGTGCACTTGAAATTGTATTACTGCTCACCAATCCAACTTGGCACCTGTGCGAAATATTTCACCGGCATTCTATATCTCCAAACCTATTACTGATATCACTCAGAAATTTTGTACGATGAATCAACCATCCGAGTGCAGTGAAACTTGGTACAGGAAATGTTTATACACATTACAATGCAATGACATCTAATTTAGATCGATTGTTGACATAACCTCAAGATGGCAGCTGTGCGAAATTTTAAAATTAAGTTTTCATTTCTTATGTCCTCATCATGTGATCGAAGTCAACGTTTGAATAATGAACCTATGCAATAGTGCATACCTCTATAATAATGATAATATAGTATGGCCTCGGGTGCCGGGTGCAAGCTTTGTTATTTGACACCCAAAGGGTAGCTTGCATTTCGAATTACGTTGTTCCATGAAGCACTATGACAGTGAAGGAGGTTAGATATATAAGCTCCTTGAACACTATAGCGCTTTCTAGCAGAGAAATGAGGAACTTTGTATTGGCGGAAACTCCCGAGATTAATTTTGCCATTATGAACACGGCCTACTGAATTCAAATGTTTTCTTTGACATGCCAACATCGTATGACATGGTGTCGTAATATTTGCCGCCTTTCAAAAATCACTTAGCACGGCCAGGAGCGAACCTGCAAGCTTGGGGTTAGTAGACCGACACGTTGACCACTCGCCCACCGTGGCAAGCTACATAACCCTATGGCCTACATATATAAAAATCCAACATGCCGACTAACCGAAATATTTAGATGGTTCCCAATATCTACTAATCTACGACAGCAATCAAACTGAAATATTGTATGTTGATAGAAGCAATTAGCAAAAGTAGGATATACGAAAATAGGCTGTATTATGCCGTGTGAAAAGTATTGAAATATGCAATACGTATCGTGAGCGACCTAGCCTCCGTTTTCAATAGAATAAAACAATGTGGCCAAAAATGTGTGTCAATGAGTTTACAAATAAACCCAGAGAAGTTCCTCTGATCGTCACCAGACGGCTGACTGACGCGACTGTGTAGACGCGCCATAACTACTGTGAGCCGTCTGGTGACGAACAGGGGAACTTCTCTGTAAGCTCATTGTTTTATTCTACTGAAAATAGGAGGCACGCCACCTCACGTAACGTATTGGATATTTGCTTGGTTAGTTCCTCAGTTTAGGGTCTGCGACAACGCGGTCATGTAGCCCCGTGTAATTTGGGTGTGTGTAGAATCTGTCTCATAACCGATATTAATTGTGATGGCTGTATTAGTGTGTGTTATCTGTTTTTAATTCAAAGGACTGCAGACGATAATGTTATGTAGTTCCTACTTTTGCTACCAAACGCCACCGTCAACGACCAACTAGTTCTGAACTTGGTTACTAGATGCCACCGCATTCGGTTCCTGGTGACGAATGTTGGAACCTAAACGCGTTATTCAAATTTAACCTATAATTTAGCTTCACAAAATTGTAATTAATGGAAGGTTCTTTTACATGCCATAAATCTCTGACATGGGACCGCCGCGCCGGCTTTACTTTCCGTTCAAAGGCAGGCATACTGAGGGATTTTTAAAGCTCTTAAAAATCCGAGGACCTCGGCCGTGTTTGAACCCGTGATTTTGGGCATACAAGCTCAGCATGCTAGCAATACGCCACAAAAGCCGTCTCAATTGGATATTTCAATACTTATTTCCACACGACATGGCCCCAATAAAGGATAACATGAAAGTATTCAAGTCCGTGGAAGCCCTAATCTATATAGAATTGTGTACTGGTCGCTGGAATCGCGAGAGCTTGGATTCGAGCCCCACCTCGACCGTCCTAAATAAATTATGTTGTTTTGTGTTTAGCTGGGCGATCGGTCTGTCACCATCCCCAGTTGTATCTGTACCCTTTCTAGATCGTTGGGATAATATCTTCCCAACATATATTTTTAGAACGGTGTTAGGGAGAGAATCTCCCCACCCCTTCCATTTCAAGCAGTTCCACATGCATCCACAAGCTAGCTGCACAGAAATATTGAAAACCCATTAATTTGATGAATACTGTCATCAGAAACCAAAGGTGGGAAGCATATATCCCAGTGGTTTCCACAGTGCACGTGCTCGCCAGTTCGGTTGTGTTGAGTGAATGCAATGCATTGTTTTACAGAAGAAAATGTATTTATTGAAGATGTAACATTTATATGGTTCTTCGGGGATGGTGGTAATGAGTACCTAGAGGGATTCTGTTATATAAACATATATATTTTCATCTCTTCGCTGATAATTTTCAATCACAATAAAAAGCCACTTTCATTATCTTAAACACATTACTAATTCCATTCTTCTTCTTCCTTCTCATAATCTACTTCCCTTCATAATTTAACTTTTACATCTAACCAACAACCATCTCAATAGCTCACCTTTCTCTTTTAGCACTCTCCAATACCATCCAACCAAGAAGACAATAATCTCCATAGATTTTCTAAACAGATACTTACAATCAAAAAGCTACACTCCTATTAAAAGCACTCCCGTAAAAAGAAAATCTTAATAGATATAAAACTTAATTTATCATGGCCCTCTTCCACCTCACTGATGTACTATTTCAAGGAATCTCTATATCTCAAACGCTAAAGCCTGTATCACACGACACTCGCTAGCATGGAAGCGTCTACCAGTACGGGTATACACGCAGGTATACACGCGTCTATTACCGTGTGATTTGTACCTTCCATACTAGGTTCTGCCTTCCCTGGTAGCTTCCATACATCTCACGAAATTGAACAGGTGCTATTTTTCCTGGCAGTTTGCATGGAAGTTTGAGTACAACAACCAATCTTTTTTTTTTCTTCGTGTGGCCTCCTCAGAGGCCGAGTGCAGGTCTTTCTATTCGACGCACGTAGGCGACCTGCGCGTCGGGATGAGAGATGGAATGGATGAAAATGAATGAAACTGGGCAAGGATGTGGAAGGAATTGGCCGTGGCCTATCAGAAGGTACCGTCCCAGCATTTTCCTGGTGTTGAAAATGGGGAAAACCACGGAAAACCATTTCAAGGACGACCGACGGTGGGGCTCGAACCCACGCGTCTACCGAGTCAGCAGAGAGCTTGGTCCCATGACCTAACGCTGCGCTTTAGCCACCAATCGGATTGCTTTTCTCGTTCTAGTAGAGAGCGACAACATTAACAAATACATTTGTTATGTCGGTAGGCCCTCGAAAAAATACATCTGAACGGAACTATATTTTCTCTGAACAGCGTTTGTGTGAAACTCAAGCGACGGTGCTGCCGTTATCTGGAACTAGCGGAAGGGTGATGGAATCATAACAAAGAGATGCAATAACTTGTGATTTGAGTTGATTGGTGTGCTCCTCTCTCGTTTTTCAGTTATTTTCACAAACATTGAGGCTAAAAGATGAGTAATATAATTCCTCAGTTCCGCTGGGCTCCTCGAATACAATAATTGCCATATCAATGCATTACTTCCACAAAAAGAAAGCTTTTCAGACGGAATAGAGTCGATTATTTCGCGTCGCCAAGTCGATTTCGAAGGATATGATCGCATGTGGCTGGAATTTCGCAAAGAAGAATTATATATTAATAAATACTAATGAAGTTCTTACAATAACCAGTACCCTCCATTCTTCCCTGCACTACAAACTAGGCGACTTAGCAAGGTCGATTTGACAGCTGTTCTTCCCATGTGGCAAAAATTACTGTTAGAGTTCGCTTTATCGTAGGCCTACATGTGGCCGTGTTTCTTTAACTTGCCCCATTGCTGCTTCAAATCTGTGAAGCTCTGGTCTTTTAAGTTTATAATCAGGCGCCTATTAAAAATTTAAAAAATCTTTATAGGCCTACGGTAGTCAACTTGTAGGCTAAGCTACAGTCGTTGATGTATTGACTTCGATAGTATTAGGCTACCGGTTTATCTTCCAAATTTAAATGTATCTACTTACTGAAGTATGTAAGGCAATGTACCGTCTCAAGCATATTAGGCCTACATATTCCTGAAAAAAATATTTTTTTCTTGGCAACTGGTAACCGAATTTTATTTTGAATCGGATAAGGTACTCCTTTCGAATTACTAGTTTGTAAGCATAAAGCTTCAAGTCTCATAACATCTTTTGTTTCTAGCACTTTCCCGCACATAGCCTAATATTATGTGCTTGGCATCTAAAAATGCCTGCCCTTCAACAAGAGCCCGCCTAGAATTGCCAACAACATTCAACACAATAATTAGGCTATATGAAGTCTATCACCCTTGTCGCGACCGACCTGCCTCCTACATTCGATTCAATTCGCAAATATCCAGTAAATACAGAACGTGTCATATTACTATTATTCTTGGATAAATTTTGAACTGTTTAAATTCTAATAGTTATCACGAATAGTATCCGTCCATGGTTTTAAACAGTATTTGGGGAAAATAGAATTTTATGAGAGAAAACATGTTTAGGCCTACTATCATCCTCGTAGATCATGTAGACAAAACTAAGTTGCAATAGTGTTGAACGACGTGAGGAGGATATAATAAAATAATTAAAAAGAAGTAAAAGTTTTCGCCGTTGGATAGACTTGAACCCGGGATCTTCAAAACAGCAAGCAGGCGTGATACTACTTCCACACTTTTCCAGTAGACGTTACCGCATTTTGTTACGCTTTTTATTAGCGCATATGGTTATATACCAATTATTACAGTTAGATCTTAAATATTGATTGGAATGCATTCATTCAGTACCAGGCATGTTTTCAAACGTACTTAAAGCAAGTTTCACGACCGCTTTGCATTAATAATGCGAATTGACTGTAAATTTTACCCCCAATGCCCAAACGACAACCGTCATCCATGTTTTATTTCTTACAACTAGCGCACGAAATAGTAGCGTGTGATACACTTCACCCATAAAAGCAGGTGGACGGGCAAGGATGAACAGAATCATACAGGATTTTATACCAGCGATCGCAACAGCTTCCTTCCCAGCAAGTGTCGTGTGATACGGGCCTAAGGTCTGCTATAAAATATTCTACCAGCAAAGAGATGCCATGACCCTAACCTAAAAAAATAATCAAAGAGAATGAACAGTGACAAAGATAGGAGATTTGTAAAAGTTGGTATATAATGTTAATAATTGTTTTGGCCACTTGAGCAAATATATTTCAGCTAGAAAGGGAATAAGTATCCTGTTCAGGGTGTTTGCCATAGAATAGAAGATTTTTAAATGAATTTTCTGTGTTTTTAGTAAATACTATTTGAATTTATTGAATTATATATCGAATATACTAACTTTTAACTTTCCAAAATCACTTTTTATTTCTTGTGCAGTTTTCGGCAATGATGTTATAAGGTCACTCCATGTGTGTTGCGTGGGAGTTCTGGTTTTCTTAAATTATAGAGCGTGATGTGTGTTTTGTATATTATACAGGGTGTTTCAAAAATAGGGGACATAATTTCAGGTAGGCTATGTATTTGTTAGCCTACATGTAGAAGATCAGCTTGTGTCTGGAAATGCTTCATTTCCGAGTTATGGCCTTCACAGCACCGAACTTCACCGGAATGATTTTCTTATCGCAGGTCGTTGTCGTGGTAGGAGACATTAAGAGGACTCTCTGACGGTTCATTCTGAGGCGAAGGTTAAATTCAGTGTTGTGTTTGACGTTCGTCTGTGCGTCATGTACTCAAATCAGCATCTGGCAGAGATGCACTTCATGTGCGGTAAGGTGGACAGCAAAGCTGCGTAGGCTCGTCGTTTGTTCCAGGAGAGTTCAACGAGACATCGATGTGAGGTCTGTATTCAAGCATGAGATGGACATTTTGAACATCTTATGTAATGGCAATGACCTGCGGAAGAAAAACGTTGCGGTGAAGTTCAGTGTTGTGAAGGCCTTAACTCGGAAATGAAGCATTTCCGGACACATGTTGTAATGAACTATTTTGATTGTCCAACAAATACATACCTGAAATTATGCCCCCTATTTTTTAAACACACTGTATATCATGTTAAATAAACCTCATAATTGAGTGATAAACACATTATCATCATCATTTGGAGGTGGAAAATTATTACCGCTTTGCTCATTTAAGAAAACATACTGTTGGGTATGGGCGGTGAGATAATAATTTTCTACCCCATATTTCTTAAAATAGAATCCACACCTATAAAATTGTTGCATATTCCTACTCGACTATCACCCCCAATTACAAATGTGCAAAAAATAATTATTTTATACCCCCAGTCTTTTGCCCTATACAGGGTGTGCCCAGCTCCAGACACTGTCCTTGTGGAGGTAGAGGAATGATCCCTCGCCGAGTCCGTGGCTGAAGCCAAGCTTGGAGTATTAGCGAATTTAAAAAAAAAAACAAGAATTGTGTACTTCTAAAAAAATCTTAGTGCTACTGAGAAATTTATTTGGTTTAGGCAAATATGAATCATCTTATTAAGAACTAGCAACCCGCCCCAGCTTCGCCCGGGAACAGTTATGAATGCATGGTGGTAGGCTAGTTTTAACCGAGGTCTTATAAGATTTCCTTGTATACGACATTAGTCGTTATCCCTCCAGCAGTTAACACGAAAAGATTTCGGTTGTATCTGGGGTAATAGGTTCGCCCGCTAGCTAGGCTGTAACAGGGGTGATAGACTCGCACTTAGCTAGCTCGTAAACTGTCGCCTCAGTATTTGAATGGACATGGTTGGAAGAAATGAAAACGTAAAAACACTCATAGTGGGCGATGTATTGAAGATAGAGATATGCTCTCGCGGACTTTTTTGTAGAACGTTTCATGCTGAACAATTCTTGCACTTATAGTATTTAGATATTTTTAACGGTTTGCCCAGCGTAAGCTTAAAAAGCACTCGGACGCCAAGTTTGTTTTTCGACTTTTTCACTGAAATCGTTATTGCTTGGCTTCCTTTGATCATAAATAAATTATTTTCTACATAAATCATACTCGAGATATCCTTTACAGAATGGTGAAAACCGCATCAAATTCCATCCAGTGGTTCTCGAGATTACCCGTAACATCCAAGAATCGGGGACTTTCTTTTATACTAAGTAGAGATACGCTAAGGTGTATGTTTCACAAAACGCAAGCTCCTAAACCAGAGGGAGTTAGAAGGTGTGGTTTGTACCAAAAATCTTACAAATCCTCTCAATAGTACAGGAAAAAACTTGCATTTCTTGAAAAGTCAACGGAAATATATTTATTTGTTTATAAAGTGCTTTTAAACAAATAAACAAGACGATAGCCCCTGGCAGAACTGTGTGGCGTCCAGCTTGCATAGCACTAGGGCCGGGAGGGTAGTCTGTACACACGGCTCTCGCACGACTCCGCTAGTTCTTATTATTCCAGCTGATCTTGCCACGGGCGAGACAAACAGATGTGGGCAACTGTACGTTGTACGTAGTCCCCTGCCCTCTAGCGATCACAGCAACCCATCAGCTCAATTGGACGACCTGTAATATAGAGCACCGAGTGGTACAAGCGGGCATTGAACTCGGCACCCTAGCACGGCTGGGGTTCTTCCCACGAGCACCACGCCTCCTGTCGGCTCCGAGTGGGCGTGGCTAGTCTTCCTGGCGACCTTAATTACAGGTGGCGCGAGGCACGCTACTTCCACCCCAGCAGCAGTGGTTGCTTGGTCCACAAGTCATTTCCCAATTAGGACTTTTTCGAGAAGCGAATTTCAATGCACCTTCCCCAGTCCACAGTTGTTAAGTTCCTAATTCAAAACCTGATCCATTAACTACGTCAACCAATTGTCCCGGAGAGACGATGAGCCATCATACGGTGGCCGAGAGCACAACGCGCTAACTGGTGTCTCGCTCGCATCTGGAGAGAGAGGGTTCAAATCCCAACTGGGCCGTCCTGAAAATAAAATAAATGGCCTTTTTCTGCATTAATAACTCATGTTAACAACTAGCAACCCGCACCGGCTTCGCCCGGGAACAGTTATGAATGCATTACGTGATAAATGCTTCTTTTTCGATGTCAATGAACTAATTACGACATATATCCGCTTTATGTCTCGGCATGATGGGTTAAAATCACTGACTCGACTATTAATTGTATTATCATGGCATGCATGTGCAACAAATTCTTGTCAGACATAATTTAAGAATGGCGAGGTGCATGAAACACAAATCCCCCTTCCGTCCAATCTTAACTTGACTGTGTATTTTGCGGAACGAAAATTTCACAGGCGGAATGAAGAAAAGCCGAGTTGCACTTCCAGAGAAACTCCAAACACAACCACTCTTCTCTTAGCTCTTAACAGAACACGACTCTACAGTGTCTGGGGTGATAGGCTCGCCCGCAAGCTAGGCTGTAACTGGGGTGATAGACTCGCCCCTAGCTAGCTCGTAAACTGTCGTCTCAGTTGGAAGAAATGAAAACGTAAAACCACTCATAGTGGACAATGTATTTAAGATAGAGATATGCTCTCGCGGACGATTTTGTAGAAATTGGCATGCTGAAAAATTCTTATACTCATAGTATATTGATATTTTTAACGGTTTGCCCAGCGTAAGATTAAAAGCGCACGGACGCCAGGTGTTGTTTTCGACTTTTTCACTGAAATCGTTACTACTCGGCTTCCTTTGATCATAAATAAAGTATTTTCTACAGAAACATTCCTCGAGATATCCTTTATAAAATGGTGAAAACCGCATCAAAATCCATCCAGTGGTTCTCGAGATTACCCATGAGATCCATGAATCGGGGACTTAGTTCTATACTATGTAGAGATAATGGCAACGGAGACCTGGATAGGACCGAACATGAGCTTCGCCAGAACACATCATACCACGGAGGACAGAAAACCTTGCTCCAAGCGAATGCCGGGATGGTTCCTAACCTAAGGCCACGGTCTTCTCCTTCCCAATCCCCACCTGACTTACAAATACACACCAATCGCAGATACCACAATGACGTAGGTTATCAAAGAGCTCACACGCCAAGCCCCTCGCATGAAACAACGACTGGGATAATGAGGTTGCTTCTTTTTCGTTCAGTCTTCAAATCTGGGCGCGTCTCTGTCTAAACGTTCAATCACGATCTGTATTTAATTTTGCAGGTTGGCAATGCTGTAAACTCTACACCCGACTTGAGTTTCACCAACCTCCAGAGTCGGAGTAGTACTGAGCTCAAGGCTGACCTAGGTGGCGCTGTAATCGCACAGTTCGCAAACTACAACTTGGTGGAGAAGTAATACTTCAAAGTGTAACGGCAATTGGGATTGGAACCAGAGTCTCCTAATGCCACGTGCCACGCCTTGACTGCGACACATTTCTAAGACTTGGCTGAAAGCAGCGCGCTTCGTAGATAAATTGGCACATGACACTAGAGTCACCTGTCTTTGTTGGATGATGCGACTTGTTCCCTAATCTCACTGAGGTATGCCGCCACTGTTCGTATGTTACAATATTCTGTTCCCATTGGTGAACACAAACTGGCACTGAAAAACACTCTTGCTGAGGTGTAATCTCCAGCTCGTACTGAAATTGGCGGCTGCGGTGCGTAGGTGGTAGCAGACCAAGGTCGCGGGTTCAATCCCGGCCTAAATCGTCGGATTTTAAGAGCGTTAAAAATCCTTCCACTAATTACACCTGTGTGAAACTATTGTATAGGTTAAGAATGTAAACAACGCACTTAGGTTGCTATGTTCGTTGCTAAGAGCCGACTGCGGTGGCGTCTAGTAGCTAAGTTCTGAACTAGGCCTAGTAGTCGTTGGCGGCAAAAGTAGGAACTACTTGAAATTAAAAGTCTGCAGTCCTCACTTCAATTGCAAACAGATAAAACACACTATTACAGTCATCACAATTAACACCGGTTATCAGACAGATTCTACACACACACAAAGTACACGGGGCTACATGGCCGCGTTGTCGCAGCCCCTAAACTAAGGAACAAACCAACCAACCATCAGAACTAGTTGTCGTTGACGGTGGCGTTTGGTAGCAAAAGTAGGAACTACTTGAAAATTGAATGTCAGCAGTCCTTACTTGAATTAAAAACACATAACACACACTAATACAGCCATCACAATTAACACCGGCTATCAAAAAGATTCTACACACACTCAAAGTACACGGGGCTACATGACCACGTTCAAGGATCATGTAAGTATAAGAGATTCGTCACTTTTGGTTATAGAATTTCCGAGAGAGAACACCGCTTAAGGCTATGGATTGTACTGGCAAGTCTGGCAACATAAAAAGTAAAAAGCCATATGAATGTAGCCTTTGTTACACGTTATTGAACAGTATGTTCTGCGATGAGTTATTGATCATTGATGAAAATAACACAAACATAACTGCGCCTTTCGCTAGGCACTGAAATATACGTCCAGATAGGAAAATAGTACTCTTTGATATAACTTATATCAATGTTGGCAATAGATTTGTCACGAAGGATCGAATTATGCCGTTCTAGAGCTTAATTCACCTTTAGGCTAATTAAAAATGCTCTCCTACTCTACAGAATTGTCGGGATATTCCATGAATATAAAGAAAACTGTCCAAATGCACACACTATATTGCCATAACCTCACTTTTTGCCTAGCATGCCGGCTGCCACCCACCCCTCCCCGTAGCCCTAAACCACAAATTTTATTGCAATGCAAAGGAGAATGGGTAAGAAAACAAACAAAAGATGAAATGCACACATTTATTCTCTATATATTTTTATTCGAGAGTAGTCCATATTGCCCATTAGTTTTACACATCAATGAGTTGGAAATGGTACAAAGGAAGGCCGCTAGATTTGTGCTCAGTGACTTTAATCCCAGGAGCAGATGAAAATTGCCGTATTGTTCTTACTATCATTATAATTCTTACATCCCGGTGCTTGGCAATTTTTCCTCCCTTGCAGGGGCATGATTGACTTTTAATTCAATTCAAATAAATAATCAAAATACTGAACAAATCAAAACAACCAACAACACCACGAGGAAAATCAATCAAAACAGACTATTCCCGCTTCCGCCAGTCGGTTTGATGTTAGCGTTCATGAGTGCCAACTACGGAACCTTAGTGCTAAAATTAATTCTTCATTGGTTGGCAGAACATCCAGTACATGGCCTTACCCCGACCCACGCGCTCCCTAAGAACGGTCACCCCCCTGGCCACGTTGTCGCAGCCCCTAAACTGAGGAACCAACCGTACTGAATTCAGTAGGAGTTTCAGTGGAACGATAACATCTGTCGCGCCGTTGCGATCTCTGCAGCCACCTCGACAACCTTCGTGCTAGTCACTCTCTGAAGAACCATATTTTAGAATTCTCATATTTCGAGTATTTTCATGCTCTATTATCAATCTTATTCAACTCGCTTACCTACTCAATGCATTGCACTGTATTTCCCAAAGTCCATTCCTAATCAATGCTTCTACTCTAACTACATATTTGTCAAATTGGCAGCCATTAACTCAGAGCCACCCAAACGTATTCACGCGCAGGCCGATAATTAACCTAGCCCATATGCACAGTTGTATTATTTACTGAAATCGTGTGGGCAGTGATACACCTGTATAGGTAGGCTTGGTGTTCTTTGCGTTTGTGGCGAAAGGCTGAACTAGTGTTGCTAGTTCAAGACTAGTTTAGGAAGCAAAATGGCTAGCGCGGGATGGAGCGCTTAGGTGTTTGTAACTTGAACTAGTGGAATAGGAGTGGTAACTCTTAAAAATTCCATCGAGAAAGAGCGAAAATGTGAGTTGAAAAGAGGTGTAAGAAATAAATGAAAAGAAGAGAGTTGTTAGAGGTTATTAAGGATCTAAAAACATATTGTATGAAACCTAATCGAGAAGGAAGATAAAATGTAAGTTATTCTGTCGTCTTCTAGTATAGCTCTTCTAAATGAGAAAACGATTGGTGCTAGAGACGTTGGAAATAATAGGTTATTGTGACAGCATTACTGTTTCAACTTATATATTACATCCCTTTATTCTTCTAATTCGTAAGTACCGTAGCATTTCAATGAATTATGGTTATGTTGCAGCGTATATTAAACTGCCTAGATTACTGTAGTGTCCTGGTTGGTGTTAAAAACACCCCATTTCTAAGATGAATGAGTTCTTGTGTCTCTATTAAGTTAATATTCATTCGTTGTACTCGATCTATGAATTGGCGCCCACCCTGAAAGTTATATCACATACGAAAAGAAACTATTACACAGTGTAACAAACTGTGAAATGAAAATCCACAGCCTGCTTCCAGTCTCCGACCGGGTCAGGAATGGAATGAATGAAGCCCCTTTCTAGCGGCGAGGATATGAACTATGCCGGCTGCCGAGACCTGACGCACTCCTCTGGGGCAATGATTAAATGAATGACATATGAAATGAAATGATAGTGGAGAGTGTTGCTGGAATGAAATTTTGACAGGGAAAACCGGAGTACCCGGAGAAAAACCTGTCTGCCTCCGTTTTGCCCAGCACAGATCTCACATGGAGTGACGGAGATTTGAACCACGGACCCAGCGGTGAGAGGCCGGCGTGCTGCCGCCTAAGCCACGGAGGCTGTAGTGTAACAAACTGTACGGGAGGGTAATTGATCAAGTAAGGTAATGGAAGTCTGATAACGAAGGCAGAGGGTGTCACAGCATTTGTGCGATATTTAATTGACCGAAGAAGCACGAGGGAGCTTCTTATTTAATAGTACATTATGCAACGAGCCTATTATGGCAATAATTAAGACGCGAGTATGTTTATAATTTCCATACGAGTGTCTTAATTACCATTATATGAGAGTTGCATGCGACTGTTTATGTTCGACGATAATAATAACTTTATTATATGTTCATAAATATTCATAAATATCTGTCGAGATTCTGTCGGTTCACTTCTTCTCCTTGGGAATGGTGTGGGCTCAGCATTTGCTCTCTACCCAATAACGAATTCTAAAGCTTTGAAACATTGTTTGTCCTAAAGTAGCACCAACAGATAGCGCACAGGTACTATGTTGGATCATTTTGTTATTTTGGTCAAATAAGACAAAATAGGCTGTTACAAACGCTTTAAAATTAGAATGTATCGTATTATCAACTAGTTATTCTTCAAATTCGATGCGTATAGAATGTCAACGGGAGGCAAATCATTGGAGTCCCAAATAGAACAGTCATGACATCTAGCAGAAAAGTTTCGCATAAGAAATCCCTTTACTGAACAGAAAGCTGGATTATAATTTCCGTGGATCTAATGGCATACGCCTGCTTCCTCCATGACGTTCTGATGTGTTTGTGTCAACAACAGAATTCACTAAAATTGTCGGCGAAATCTTACAAATGCAATGCCCTGTGTAGAAATTGGAGTTGCGGATATTAAGGTACAGTGCTATTTATTTTGCAATATTCCGCAGTTTGTTTATGCAAACATTACGGACGATACAAACTTTCCGGGTCGGTATAGGTTAGGGTAGGATGGTGCGTTGCAAACTTCTGGACGTGGATTCCTAAATTTCATGCGTATTTCATAGTATTTTCCCGTTACCGTAAAGTATCGAGCTGATTTTGTCTTTGTGTTTGGGATTGTAACTACAATGGTTGATCCAAAACATTGTCAACTTTCAAATCATGTAACTCATGTCCGACATGTTGGATTTTGAGCGCATGTGTGACTCTATCCTTGCCTAATTGGTCAAGGAATGAGCTCTAATTGGTTGGAACAGGGGTTCTCAACCTTTTTCAACCATCGTATCCCTTTAAAAAATTAAACATTCTGCGTACCCCCTACTAACCATTCTTAGGTAGTAATAATGGTTATTAAAAATGTAATAGGTATTTAGTTAGTATGGTTTAACCATTGTAATTTTATAAGGAAAGATATTTTAATAAAACAAAATATAGTTGTTGTTTTTCAGTTCCTTTTCCCAAAGTGTGATTTTTGCAATCATTTCAACATAGAACATATCAGAAACACTACCTTGCATACACGTATTCCAAATGTTCAGTTTTTCAAAAATATCACTTAACTAGGCCAATTTTAAAAGCCAACCAAAGTCATTGAGTACTCATGATAAATTAGAATTGTGCTCGGTAAAGAAAAGATGCAATTCTTTGTGGAGTTCAAATACACGCGCCATAAATAACTCACACAGTAGTCACGCCACGAAGCTCACTGCGCATGTGGATCGAGTAGAAGGATGGCCTGCCACGTACCCCCTGAAATGTTTCGCGTACCCCAGGTTGAGAAACCCTGGGTAGGAGAAACTGTATCTTAATGAAGAATAGTACTATAATAACCCCCATTATGATACAGTTTTCTGACATATAGGCTACAGTAATATTTACATTTCGACATCTTCGAACATAAAATCTATTACCAGTATTGAAGTAATTGAGTGACACGTTTATATTTTAAAACCCCCCTGGTATTCATTCATTCATTCGTTTATTTGCAATTGGGGGTGTGTTCCCCGGTGGCAAATTAGATATAAATAACAAATAAATAACTGTACATAACAATTCACTAACAATTAAACTGGAGTATTTACACAAATAGTCAGTCTTTTCTTAAACACACCTATATGTTTGGGAAAAGGCTCTAAGACTGCGGCAGGTAGAGAGTTCCAATTATCAATAGCACGGTTTACGAAAGAATATTTACCATAATTTGTTCGCTGTGGTCGGCCCTTAACTTTGAAAGGATGATCGCTCCTACCCATGTAAGTAGGCTTTTCCATACGTTTGCTAAGCTCACCCCATGCTGGTTGATTTGTATACGTGTTTTACATAGCGCAGAGTCTAGATTTCATCCTCCTAGCCTCAAGTGATTCCCACCGAAGTTTCTTTAACATACGGCTCACACTGCTCCTGGGATTAAAGTCACTGAGCACAAATCTAGCGGCCTTCCTTTGTACCATTTCCAACTCATTGATGAGCCCAACTTGATATGGATCCCAAACCGCCGAGGCGTATTCCAGAATAGGTCTTACAAGTGACAAATATCCTAATTCTTTAGCAGAGGTACTACTTCCTTTTAATACCCTCATTACAAAGTGCAGGGATTTGTAAGCTTTAGAAACTACACATCCTATATTGAACCCATGGGCCATAGGGTCCATGACGGTCAAATCCATGTCTTTAAGGAAGAAATGAAAGAAACGTATAGTTTCTTAAAGGAACGGAGAGAGATTTTAAGCCAGGAATATAGCTTAACATTGTGCAAGCGACTAGGGACAGATGTTCCTTAGATGAGATCACCCCACTCGACATTTCAGAGAGGGCTGGTCACGAGTATTAATAACTGAGTGGAATTTTCCACCGTGATAGAAAGAGAAGCCTGAATCGGAATTCGAGCTGACGTTGCTGGAATTTGACAACGTCGCATATGCACCAGAAGAGGAATAATTAAAATTAACACGTTTACGAGCATAATAATGAGTAAACAAGCATAGCACAGTGAATCATTTTGAATGAGAGATTTTTCAGTATAGAGAAACCATGTAATAATTGTGCAGAAATAAACTGCCGACGTAAGACGACGTCATAGGGGAATTACCTAAGCCTCTGTGGAGGGGAGAGAGCAAAAGGAATGTAACACCCACACAATTGAGGACGAGAAATTAATTAATATCTCCGAATTGCACGATCGATTCTTAGGTGCAATAAGATCATTTGACATTGAGAAGATGAGCTTTCGGAAGGTATAATTGTGGCACCATTATTTTAGAAGTTGACCACAGGAAAGGCTAGAGTCTTATTTTTTTGTAGTAAAACAGTATAAAGCTTCGGGCGTTTCCAAGCCAATCATGCAGTATTCAGACAGCCAGAGGGCACGTCACTGTGTCACATCGCATACAGTCCTACGAGCATTCCGTGAGGGGAAGTGCTGCTCCACGACGTAGAAGTAATCATTCCGACAGTCCGTGAGGGGACGTAACTCTGCGTTACATCGATAACAGCTACCAGTACTCCTTGAGGGGAGAAACGCTGTTTTACACCGCCGAAGTAAGATCTGATAGCCACAGGCGTCACAGTAGTAACGACTTGCTTGCCTCCATAAGGAGCAGTCAATACGAAATTTTAAAGTATCGCCGCAGTGAAATATTAGGAAAATCCTAATTATAGGATTTAGGCCCGACTGTATACAAGTTAAAGTGAAAATTCATAAGATATAGTCAGAGCAGGCTGCGAACGTCGGACTTAAAGGCGATAGGTCGTTAAATGTACGAACGAATAGATCATAACGTACGGAAGTATCGTACCAGACAGATAAACTGTTATTTAAATTGAAGAAACCTAAAAAGGAAGAACAGAATAAGGTTCGAACGTAGGAGTGTTAAAACAGTTCAAATAAATAGGATAGGAGACTATAAACATTAGCTCCAGAAAGCAGACGAACAATTCTAATAGTACTAGAATCGAGAAGTGCTAGCTGCTATAAACTGAATCTATAGGTCTTAGAGGAGACCTCGATCCATATAGACTTTCGTTAGGATCGATAGACAGATCTGCAGACAAGCCGTTCAAGCTAGATAAATAGCCGGTTATCCAGGATAGGAATAGCAGAATTGAACTCCAGGGAACAGTAGATGTTTCGGGACTTTCGCATTTCTTCAGAATAGGAAGCCGACATCGAATAAATTCCACCCTTGGAAACGGGAATTTAAGAAGATCACGTGTGAAAGGCTCAGAAATACGGCCTAGTGATCGAGTAATTGTGAAGTGTAAAATAATCAAGATAGTGTGTTAAATAATATTTTTAGTGTTTATTATGTGTTCAAAAGGGACACATCAGTATATAAAAATGTCGTCAATATTAAGTGTTTTAGATATATGTTTATTTGTGTTTTTACGTAAGATGAATACCGTTAATATGGTGTAAAAAGTTCAAAGTGGGCCCAAAAATGAAACACCGCACCAGATTTAAGATTAGGGATGATCTGGAAAATATGTGAGTACTAAATTCATTTTTATTTTGGTGTCAGAAATTGATTGTGTACAAAACCCACCGGAGTTTTGGAATGAAAGGGATGTGTTTTAATAAATAAATGCTGAATAATCAAGAATACGGTCTGAACAATAATAAAATAAATAGAGAAATTATGAATAATTATGTAAAGAATAAATCCCGTAGAGGTAATATGTGAATAAAGGGTTAATGTATTTAACAAATGTCATAAGAGCAAGCGAAATATCATTTAATTATCATGAAAGACATTGAAATAAAGTAAAGTTGAGATCTGAAAGAAATAGCTTTTGAGCTTGTATAAAGAATAAAGATAATAATAATAATTAAATATGGAAATGTTAAATAAAAATCAAATAAATTGATATGAATATAAGAGCGTTAAGCCTTAACGTATGTGTAAGAAATGAGATTCAATGGAATATTTTAAAACAGGGAGCGATTTATCGACCACGGAAAGATTAATATGTGAATTAAAATAATATGAATTGTTACTAAAGAGATTTTATCAGTTCTTGGGAAGACATTTTCGGCTTAAAATAATGCATAGCGCATAATGAGCGCAAATATAATATTAAAGAGTCACGCTAGGAACGCGTAGTGGTTAAATACTTGGTACATTACTTATGGAGGGTAGTTGATTGCAGTGAATTGATAATTGTGTAAGTCCTCTATTTGTGACATTAGTATCACGAGGCATTGTGTATGTATTTAAAAAGGGAGCTAATATATGGTATTATTGAGCGTATGTCATATGGGCCACGGCCGACTCTAAATCGCATTTTGTATAAGCCCTCTGTATGGGATTGGTTCCCGAGGCACCTGAAGAGATTCGAATGCAGGATCTTCTTATGATAAAAGCCCCTGAAATTCTCCGTCGTCGTATGTGTATTTAATCTTCCCAATCAATGAGGACCCTCTCATAATTAATAAATGCCAAGGATATAAAAAGGGTCTTTGAACCAAAGAATAGTTGTTTGAATGTTATGATACAGTAAAGCCCGGTCTCCCCAGAACTGGATAGAATGAGAAGGTTTGTTTTGAAAGCCTTGAAAATAAGCTACTAATGTTGGGTCAGACGGGATGTCTCCGCCACCCTAACAGGTCATAAATCGCACCCCATGTAGTAGAGACTAGCTCTTTTAAAAGCGAGGGGGAACAGAGACCGTCTCGTAAGCTGTTAGAAAGAGAAATGAATACACCAGGAGTGTTTAAAGTTGTTAACGACCCGGGCGTTGAACCGAGGTCCTTATAGATGGATATTTCGTTTGCCGGTTCAGATCGTAGTTTCTTATATGATAATGGTCTATTAAGACATAAGAGATAAATAACAATCCCTATTGTAATAATGTATGGACGTGGGATTCCACGAGTTGATTGAAGGCAACTGAGTTCGGGAGTAACTATAGTTTTTTGACTGTGTCAAGTACCTTCCCGCTCTGGAGTACACAATTGATTTTCTGATTACCTTAATATATTTGTGAAATAAAGAGAGATGATAACAACTGAATGTGTGGACATGCCCAAAATATTGAATTAGATAATTAACATAGATTTTAAATATAGTGATATATTTGTTTTTGAGAAATAAGAAAATATAAAAGCTAGTGTTTGAGGTGTACAAGGATGACACCATAATAATATAAAAGCATGGAGCCAAAGAGCTCGGAGTTATGTAAACTTAATGTTAGTGCTTTATGGAAGTGAGACTAAGTAAGAGTTGTTGGTTTATGTGGAAACCACAGGTTTTGAAGACAATATTTGTTTATTTTATTTTGTGATCCCTTGTTCATTTGGAACAAGCAGTTGATATTTGGGTCAGTAATTAAATTGTTATAATGTTTGTAGCGCCATTAATTTTATTAATTAAATGTGTTTAAAATAGGAGTTGATTTTGTTGTTATTTTTGCAAGTGTATCCTCTAATTAATCCAAATATGTGGGTCACAGAGTGGGGGAACTTACCGCTGCCCCGAAATCCCGAATTGAGCTACGCTGGTATACTGTGATTGGCATATTTCTTGCTAAATGGGCACAGGGGGATATATAAATACTGTGCTGGATTAATAACTAGAGGAACACTTAAGTCGGTCATATCATGTAAAATTAAAGTAATAATAGGAATAGCTACAACGTAAAATATTAACTGACCGCATGGGTCCCTGGAAACTCATACCGAGCAGCCCTGAATATATTATATTATCAACCCCCTAGCAAATCTTAGGATTTTGGCGCCCAGTACGCAGGGCTGAGTTTTCCTAGGGAAAACCCGAGTTTTCTCGAAAAATCAAATTTTTCATTTTTTGAAAAAAAATGGTTTTTCGAAATTTTGAATTTTAAATACTTCCATAAAGGTTTTATGAAATTGAATAAGATTATCCAAAGGGTACGTTGTAAGTGAATACCCGTACTAAAGTAATATTTTAAAGAAATTGGGACACACGGATTCAGAGTATCATCTCTCAAGCATGTACTAGTGTGGTGGCATTTGTGGCCCACTGTATTCTCATAAGAATGGCATTAAGTGAAGAGATGCAACGGCTTTTGGAGGCGATAAAAGCCGATAGTAATGAGAAGTTGGAGGCTATAAACAATACATTGGGTCTCCAAAAGGATGAAAACAATAAAGTGTTCGAATCCATAAATGGAAGTTTAGAGTCACTAAAAACTGATAGTGCTAATATGGGAATTAAATTAGAAGCTATTGAAGCTAAAAGTGATATCATGGGAACTAAATTAGTAGATATCGAAGCTAATTGTATTAAAATGAACGATGAAGTGAAGGCTGAAATTAAGGGAATAAAAGAGGGGTCCAAAGGTTTAGAAAAAACAATGAATGACAAATTTCAAGATTTTGACACTAGGTTTGTGAAGAAGTTAAGTGAGTTAAAAGATGAAAATAAAGGATTTCATTCAGGATTGCAAGTCCAAATAAATACCTTGAACGATAGTACGGTAAAATCCATAAATGAATGTCAAAATCATTTTAAAATGATCGAGGATAAAATTGGTTCTATGGAAACAACTTGTAAACAAAATGGGGACGAATGTAAAAAGGAACTTGTAACCCAGATCCAAGGTGTGCAGAAAATTTTAGAAGCTCAAATAGAATCGAACAAAAGTATTTGTGAAAAATCCCAGGGAGAGATAAAAAGTAGTATTGAGGCGTTAGGAGACAGGTTTGGAGGGATGGAAAAGAAAGTAGAAAACCTCGAGGGGAAAGTCGAGAAAGTACGGACAAAACTAACTGAGGTTAAGAAGCAAGGTGAGGCCGATGCCAACAAAAGGGAATTGCAATTTAACGTATTCACGGGACAGGTGGACGAATGGTTGAGAAAGCATGAGGGGGATATAACTACGAAGTTAAGCGAATACGAAGGGAATCTAAAGAAGGAAAGCACGCAACGAAAAAGGGATCGTGATGAACAACTTATAAAAATAGAGAAGATAGATAAAGGGGTTACTGGAATTCAGGAAACCGTAGTAGGATTAACAAAACAAATGGGAGACACAAAGGGAGAGATAGATAAGGTTATGACCGACATAACAATTATATTCGAGGAGCAAGGAAGGGCTCGAGAGGATATGAACAAGATCCAGGATAAAGTCTATAAAGGACAAAAAGAAGTGGAGAAGAAAATAGAAAAAATACGAGAAGACCTGGAGACCATAGGTGACGTTAAGCCAGAAATTATAGACCAACAGGCTAAGATCATTAAGAAAGAGGTAGAAGACCAAATAAATGAATTCAGGGATAGCTTCAAGGATGAGAAATTCCACTTCCAAAAGGTAGAGGAAGATATTAAAAGGAATCAAGAAAGAATTCAAAATGAATTAAGATCCCGATTGGAGAGGACGGAACTTAAGAACAGTCAAATGGAAATCCAACTCATGGCAAATGAAGAAAGTGCCCGAAGAGAAAGGAAGTTAGAATTCGAAAATCAGGAGGAGTTTCCAAAGACAGGATGGGCAGATTCCCGTGAACAAGGCACAGATACGGAGAGGGACTTAGGAGGGGAGAGCCCTTATAAGAACCCAGGATATCCAATGGCGATGTCAACCCCGTACACGAATCAGACAAATGGCCAAATAATAAACATTATTAAATCCAATGAGGATAGACCAGTAAAGTTTACGGGTAATAACATGTCTATTACTCCAAAATACTGGCTAAAAGAAGTGGCAGAGTATCTAAATGAAATGAAGGTTCCTCAGGATCGGAGACTGAGAGCTATTGAAAAGCTGTTGGCAGGTGATTGTCTCACCTGGTTCAGAAGCTTTAGATACACTTTTGATACGGTGGAAGGCTTTAGGGAAGCATTTTTAAAGCGATATTGGGCAGCAGATGTCCAAGAAAACTTAAGGCTAGATCTGTACTCTAGGAAGTACAGCACCAATGCACCCACTAAATACTCGGAATTTTTCACCGCTCAGCTGTGTAAATTCCGCGAACTGGATATTGCTCCGGCAGAAAATGACCTGTGTGCCGCCATTGCAAGACAGCTTCCATATGAGATTCAGAGGCTGCTAATCTCATCCAAAGCCAGAAGTGCTGTGGAAGTGGAAAGCGTATTACGTCAGTTAGATATGACGACTTCGCACGTAACACCTCGGCATCAGAGACAAACTGAGCAAGTACACATGGCCAGCAGTCAGGAAACTGGAGAAAAACCAGCGACCAGGAATCAGTCCACCAGTACGGATACTCAAGGACGAGATCGAGAGTATGGGCACCAGGAGCCTAGAAGGATACAGCCATATTACCGGGGAGGATATCGAGGAAGAAATCCTAGAACGACGGGTTATAGGCAACAGGAAAGCCGACCCTATAACAATAACCAGCAAAGGCCGGATAACAGAAAGAAATGGGAGAATTATCCCAGGAGAAATGTAAGGCCAGACGATAGGGATGATGAATATCGGGCCGAAATAGAAGAAAGATATCAGGAGAGTCTTCGTTATATGAACGAAAGACCAGATGAACCTGATAGGCAAAAAGTCCGTTGGAGTGAGGCAATCAAGAACCGGAAATCACCCGACCGACTAGACGGAGCTCAAAGCTTGGAGCTACAAGCTCAGCTAAAGAATGAGGGAAAAGGGAGCCCTCAGGATAAAAAAACCTCCAAATTTAAAGTGTCAAAAGTGGAAACATACCAGGAGCTGGGAGGAGGTAGAAATTGTAAATTGGATAGCCAGACCAGATGAACTAATTAACGAGGATGTGGAAGGAATCCCACCTGTTAGAAGAGAACTACCTATAATTATGCTTAGGATAGAAGGATTACTGGTCAGAGCATTGATTGATACTGGATCCACAATAAGTCTAATTAAACAAACCCTTTTAAATGAATTGGAAACAAGGGGCCGAGTACTAAAGATTCCCACATCAAGTGTAAAGATTAAGGGAATTATCCCTGAAAAATCTTTGACATGTAAATTTCAGGTATACATTGATTTAATCATGGGTAACGCTGAAATTTCGCAGTGCTTTTTGCTGGTAAATCAATTACCGTATAATGTCATATTAGGTATTGATTTTATCCGTGAGAACAAGGTCATTATAGACCTAGCGCAAAACTGCATTAGGATTCAAAGAGAGGATGTGGATGAGCAAAACATTAACCTACAGGAACAGGATGCGAAAATAGCAGAACAGGTATGGCATATGGAAGAAGTGATTGAGGAAGATTATAAGGACATAGAAAAAATATTTGAAGTCCTCAACATAGAACTCGAAGATAAAGTGGAAAATGAGTTCGAGACCAACCTGTCCGGAAAAGTGGAGGAAGCTAAAGTCAGCCTTGAAATTAAGGAACAGTTAAAGAAATTATTATTGGATTATAGGGACGTATTTGATTCCAAGCCAGGGAAGATTGAAAATTTTAAATACGCGTTCCAAGTCAACGATTGGGCACCGTTCAAACAAAAACCATACCCGGTTGCGGAAAAACATTACCCACAAACCAAGAAGACACTGCAGGAGATGATGAATGCAGGTGTTATAGAAAAGATGGCGACACCATATGTTAGTCCATTAGTGATTGTGAGTAAACCGGATGGCTCAGTAAGGGTGTGTTTAGATGCCAGAAATCTAAATGCAAAAATTATACCAGAAAATGATTCGGCACCACCCATAAAAGAAATACTGAGGAAGTTTAAAGGCAAGAAGATTTTTACAAATATTGACATGACTTCTTCGTATCATCATCTCGAACTGGAAGAGAAAACCAGCTTGTTGACTGGATTTCAGTTCGATCAACAAACATACTGCTTTAGAAGATGTCCGTTTGGATTAAAGACTGCAGGATCCGCATTAATAAGAGCGCTGGATCGAAACCTGTCAGAGGAAGTGAAAGAGTGCACTATCCGATACGTAGATGACATTTTGCTTACCTCGGAGAACATTGAGGAACATTTAGAAAATTTGAAAAAATTATTAGAAGACCTAAGAAGGGCAAATTTTAAGATAAATTTAAAGAAGTCGAACTTCTGTCAAAGGCAAGTGACATTTTTAGGGCATGTGATTGACAAGGATGGTGTTAAACCAAATCCATGCAAATTGGAATCGATAAGGGATTTTCCAAGGCCTTTGAAAGTGAAGAACGTTCGCCAGTTTTTGGGATTGATTGGGTTCTTCTCAGGACATTGTCCATCATACACCAAAACTGTTGCACCACTACAGGACCTTCTGAAGAAGGGGGGCAAGTGGAAATGGACGGAGGAAGCAGAAAAAGCATTCGTGGAGGCCAAGGAAATGCTCTTAAATTACGTGAAGCTAGGATATCCTGATTTTAATCAGAAATTTATTATTCAGACAGACGCATCCCAGATTGGAATAGGGGCAATGCTATATCAGGAGAACCCGGAAAACCCTGATAAGAAGAACTATCTAGCTTTCACAAGTAGGAGACTGAAACCACACGAGAAAAATTATACGATCAGCGAGATCGAGCTGTTAGCGATATTGCACGCGTTGCAATATTGGCGGAAGATCGTATATGGGTTTCAGGTCATTCTAAGGACGGATCATAAAGCCTTAACCTTTCTGATGAAGACTGATTTATCCAGTCAAAGGTTGATGCGTTGGGCTTTATATATTCAACAATTTGATGTCAAGATAGAGTACTGCCCAGGAAAGGAAAACATAGTTCCAGACTACTTAAGTAGACAGCCAGAGTCCATAGAAGAGGAAGTAATGGCTATAGATTTGGAAGACAGGGATCAGCGTACTCTTAATGAGTTAAGAAGCATTAGTCAAAGACAACGGGAGGATCCATGGATGAACATGCTCATATCATTCCTTGAAGGAAGCTTGATAAGAGGAACACCAGCGTACACGGAAGCAGAGAAGATAGCACAAGACTACACGTTTTATAATGGGTTATTATATAAGTTTGTGGACTCTGACCATACGAAATTAAGGATTGTTGTACCTGCAATTTTGCAGAGGAAAATAGTATGGTTAGCCCATAGATCGTTCGGACATATGGGAGTCGACAAAACAGTCTCGATGCTGAAAGAAGCATTTATATGGCCGAGACTGAGAGAAACTGTAAGGGACACGCTAAAGACATGTGATTTATGTCAAAGGATCAAACCTAATGCATTTCTGATGAGACAGAAGCCTATACCATTGTTGCCCGAAAGGCCCGGCCAAATCATATCTATTGATAATTTTGGACCTTTGCCAAAGGCAAGAAGAGGAAATCGACACATAATGGTGGCTATGGATGTCTTCACTAAAATGGTTGTCCTTGCTCCCATACAGAAGACTAGTACCAAACAGGTGTTAAAACGACTTAAAGAAAAAGTGATACCGATTCTGGGGAAACCTGAGAACTTGTTGTCGGATCACGGCAGTTGTTTCACCAGTGTAGAGTTCAGACGAGAATTAGAAAGACTTGGAATACGTCAAATTTTGTCAAGTATCCGCCATCCTGAGGCAAACCCTGTAGAGAGAGTTATGAGAGAAACGGCCAAGTACTGTAGAATATACTGTGCCGAAGAAAATTGGAAGTGGATAGATATTTTGGATATTATTGAATTTTGTATAAATAATACAATCCATGAATCCACAGGAGAGATACCCATAACGTTACATCGGAATGAGCAACCAGAAAGACCTTGGAGTCTGGTAATTCCTAGGCCAGCAGACGCTCAGCCGGGAAGAGATGTACGAATTAGGAGAGCCTTTGAGCATCTAAAAGCTCAAGCCGATAGGAGGCAGAGAAGAAATAGGCATAAGAGGTATCATCGACCATTATTAGCAGGAGAAATGGTGTTAGTGAAAAGACCAGCCATTTCGGATCCAGGGAACCGTGTGTACAAGAAGTTCCAGAAAATGTACCACGGACCATATCAGATAATCAGAGATTTGAGGAATAACGCATATAGAATTCGGCACTGTGAAACGGATCACGAAGTGACTATGAACTCAGCAAATTTGAAATTATATTACCCTCCCGAAGATTTTGATGAAGAAAATGAACAAGCCCTGGTCGTGGAAACATTTAGAGACGAATCCGCTTTTGACATAAACAAGAATAAGGAAGAAATAGAAAATAGAGCTCAAGCATTCGAGTGCGAATGCGAATTGGAGAAAGTATATTGGGAAATTAAAGAAATAATTGAATTTATTGAAGAAGAAAATTCCAATTTAAGAAAAGAAAATGATGAAATAAGGAAACGGGTAGGGATAGACCAAACCCGTAAGGGAGAATGAGGTTCTGGGAACTTAAAGTCCAGACAAATAATGAAAGAAAGAAAGAAAGGGTAGGGACAGAGCATACCCGACCTACACAATTACCGGATATGACTTAAACGAAGTAAAAACAACGGTAAATACGGATGACGTTATGATGGTTTCGACGATAAAGAAATACAAATTAAATTGAAATAAATTTCCTCAAAATTTTCGAAAATTTATTTACCTAAGGAGGGGAGAAATGAACCCATGGGTCATAGGGTCCATGACGGTCAAATCCATGTCTTTAAGGAAGAAATGAAAGAAACGTATAGTTTCTTAAAGGAACGGAGAGAGATTTTAAGCCAGGAATATAGCTTAACATTGTGCAAGCGACTAGGGACAGATGTTCCTTAGATGAGATCACCCCACTCGACATTTCAGAGAGGGCTGGTCACGAGTATTAATAACTGAGTGGAATTTTCCACCGTGATAGAAAGAGAAGCCTGAATCGGAATTCGAGCTGACGTTGCTGGAATTTGACAACGTCGCATATGCACCAGAAGAGGAATAATTAAAATTAACACGTTTACGAGCATAATAATGAGTAAACAAGCATAGCACAGTGAATCATTTTGAATGAGAGATTTTTCAGTATAGAGAAACCATGTAATAATTGTGCAGAAATAAACTGCCGACGTAAGACGACGTCATAGGGGAATTACCTAAGCCTCTGTGGAGGGGAGAGAGCAAAAGGAATGTAACACCCACACAATTGAGGACGAGAAATTAATTAATATCTCCGAATTGCACGATCGATTCTTAGGTGCAATAAGATCATTTGACATTGAGAAGATGAGCTTTCGGAAGGTATAATTGTGGCACCATTATTTTAGAAGTTGACCACAGGAAAGGCTAGAGTCTTATTTTTTTGTAGTAAAACAGTATAAAGCTTCGGGCGTTTCCAAGCCAATCATGCAGTATTCAGACAGCCAGAGGGCACGTCACTGTGTCACATCGCATACAGTCCTACGAGCATTCCGTGAGGGGAAGTGCTGCTCCACGACGTAGAAGTAATCATTCCGACAGTCCGTGAGGGGACGTAACTCTGCGTTACATCGATAACAGCTACCAGTACTCCTTGAGGGGAGAAACGCTGTTTTACACCGCCGAAGTAAGATCTGATAGCCACAGGCGTCACAGTAGTAACGACTTGCTTGCCTCCATAAGGAGCAGTCAATACGAAATTTTAAAGTATCGCCGCAGTGAAATATTAGGAAAATCCTAATTATAGGATTTAGGCCCGACTGTATACAAGTTAAAGTGAAAATTCATATGATATAGTCAGAGCAGGCTGCGAACGTCGGACTTAAAGGCGATAGGTCGTTAAATGTACGAACGAATAGATCATAACGTACGGAAGTATCGTACCAGACAGATAAACTGTTATTTAAATTGAAGAAACCTAAAAAGGAAGAACAGAATAAGGTTCGAACGTAGGAGTGTTAAAACAGTTCAAATAAATAGGATAGGAGACTATAAACATTAGCTCCAGAAAGCAGACGAACAATTCTAATAGTACTAGAATCGAGAAGTGCTAGCTGCTATAAACTGAATCTATAGGTCTTAGAGGAGACCTCGATCCATATAGACTTTCGTTAGGATCGATAGACAGATCTGCAGACAAGCCGTTCAAGCTAGATAAATAGCCGGTTATCCAGGATAGGAATAGCAGAATTGAACTCCAGGGAACAGTAGATGTTTCGGGACTTTCGCATTTCTTCAGAATAGGAAGCCGACATCGAATAAATTCCACCCTTGGAAACGGGAATTTAAGAAGATCACGTGTGAAAGGCTCAGAAATACGGCCTAGTGATCGAGTAATTGTGAAGTGTAAAATAATCAAGATAGTGTGTTAAATAATATTTTTAGTGTTTATTATGTGTTCAAAAGGGACACATCAGTATATAAAAATGTCGTCAATATTAAGTGTTTTAGATATATGTTTATTTGTGTTTTTACGTAAGATGAATACCGTTAATATGGTGTAAAAAGTTCAAAGTGGGCCCAAAAATGAAACACCGCACCAGATTTAAGATTAGGGATGATCTGGAAAATATGTGAGTACTAAATTCATTTTTATTTTGGTGTCAGAAATTGATTGTGTACAAAACCCACCGGAGTTTTGGAATGAAAGGGATGTGTTTTAATAAATAAATGCTGAATAATCAAGAATACGGTCTGAACAATAATAAAATAAATAGAGAAATTATGAATAATTATGTAAAGAATAAATCCCGTAGAGGTAATATGTGAATAAAGGGTTAATGTATTTAACAAATGTCATAAGAGCAAGCGAAATATCATTTAATTATCATGAAAGACATTGAAATAAAGTAAAGTTGAGATCTGAAAGAAATAGCTTTTGAGCTTGTATAAAGAATAAAGATAATAATAATAATTAAATATGGAAATGTTAAATAAAAATCAAATAAATTGATATGAATATAAGAGCGTTAAGCCTTAACGTATGTGTAAGAAATGAGATTCAATGGAATATTTTAAAACAGGGAGCGATTTATCGACCACGGAAAGATTAATATGTGAATTAAAATAATATGAATTGTTACTAAAGAGATTTTATCAGTTCTTGGGAAGACATTTTCGGCTTAAAATAATGCATAGCGCATAATGAGCGCAAATATAATATTAAAGAGTCACGCTAGGAACGCGTAGTGGTTAAATACTTGGTACATTACTTATGGAGGGTAGTTGATTGCAGTGAATTGATAATTGTGTAAGTCCTCTATTTGTGACATTAGTATCACGAGGCATTGTGTATGTATTTAAAAAGGGAGCTAATATATGGTATTATTGAGCGTATGTCATATGGGCCACGGCCGACTCTAAATCGCATTTTGTATAAGCCCTCTGTATGGGATTGGTTCCCGAGGCACCTGAAGAGATTCGAATGCAGGATCTTCTTATGATAAAAGCCCCTGAAATTCTCCGTCGTCGTATGTGTATTTAATCTTCCCAATCAATGAGGACCCTCTCATAATTAATAAATGCCAAGGATATAAAAAGGGTCTTTGAACCAAAGAATAGTTGTTTGAATGTTATGATACAGTAAAGCCCGGTCTCCCCAGAACTGGATAGAATGAGAAGGTTTGTTTTGAAAGCCTTGAAAATAAGCTACTAATGTTGGGTCAGACGGGATGTCTCCGCCACCCTAACAGGTCATAAATCGCACCCCATGTAGTAGAGACTAGCTCTTTTAAAAGCGAGGGGGAACAGAGACCGTCTCGTAAGCTGTTAGAAAGAGAAATGAATACACCAGGAGTGTTTAAAGTTGTTAACGACCCGGGCGTTGAACCGAGGTCCTTATAGATGGATATTTCGTTTGCCGGTTCAGATCGTAGTTTCTTATATGATAATGGTCTATTAAGACATAAGAGATAAATAACAATCCCTATTGTAATAATGTATGGACGTGGGATTCCACGAGTTGATTGAAGGCAACTGAGTTCGGGAGTAACTATAGTTTTTTGACTGTGTCAAGTACCTTCACGCTCTGGAGTACACAATTGATTTTCTGATTACCTTAATATATTTGTGAAATAAAGAGAGATGATAACAACTGAATGTGTGGACATGCCCAAAATATTGAATTAGATAATTAACATAGATTTTAAATATAGTGATATATTTGTTTTTGAGAAATAAGAAAATATAAAAGCTAGTGTTTGAGGTGTACAAGGATGACACCATAATAATATAAAAGCATGGAGCCAAAGAGCTCGGAGTTATGTAAACTTAATGTTAGTGCTTTATGGAAGTGAGACTAAGTAAGAGTTGTTGGTTTATGTGGAAACCACAGGTTTTGAAGACAATATTTGTTTATTTTATTTTGTGATCCCTTGTTCATTTGGAACAAGCAGTTGATATTTGGGTCAGTAATTAAATTGTTATAATGTTTGTAGCGCCATTAATTTTATTAATTAAATGTGTTTAAAATAGGAGTTGATTTTGTTGTTGTTTTTGCAAGTGTATCCTCTAATTAATCCAAATATGTGGGTCACAGAGTGGGGGAACTTACCGCTGCCCCGAAATCCCGAATTGAGCTACGCTGGTATACTGTGATTGGCATATTTCTTGCTAAATGGGCACAATATGACTACTCCAGTTCATATCATTTCTTACGTGAACGCCCAAATATTTGCAAGAATCTTCTTCTACAAGTATTTCCGAGCCAATGTTATATTGAAAATCTTGCCTTCGCACTTTCCCTATTTTTATTAGACTACATTTTCTTGTGTATATTTTCATTTTATTTTCAATCGCCCACTTATAGACCAGGTTCAGGTCATCTTGAAGTACTGCATTGTCTTGTGAGTCATGTATTTTTCGATATATTACACAATCATCCGCAAACAATCGACAGTCACTGCGAATCCCATTTGGTAAGTCATTTATAAATGCCAAAAATAACAAAGTTCCGATTACGCTGCCCTGAGGGATACCCGACTTTACGGTAATTTCATCCGAGAATCGGCCTTCAACTTTCACTTTCTGGGAACGACCCGTCAAAAATTCTTGGATCCATAAAATTACTCTTCTATCAATCGTCGTCGAAGCTAATTTATGGAGTAGCATGTCATGCGGTACGACATCAAATGCCTTCGCAAAATCTATAACTACGGCGTCGACTGAAACTCCATCGTCCAACGATTCGCTAATATCTTGAAAAAGTGATAACATCTGACTCTCGCATGAGTAACCTTTCCGAAATCCATGTTGTCTATCATTAAACCATGATAATGTTTCCCACTGTTCCCTCAAGTAGTCGCAAATGAGATGCTCCATGTGTTTACAAACGATGGACGTAAGCCTAACCGGCCTGTAGTTGCCAAATTCAAGTCTGCTCCCTCCCTTAAATATTGGGACTACCGTAGCTCTTTTCCAGTCATCCGGGATTTGCGCATTGTTTATGGACACATTAAACATCACCTCTAAGTATCGTGCCACGGCCCTACCTCCTAGTTTTAGTACTTCACTAACAATATTATCAGGACCCTTCGATATATTGTAACGTAATTTTTGTATTAGCTTTACAATTGCTGACTGGTTTATTTGGAGAAGTGGAGCCTCTGATTCACCGTTAAGGTCCAACACACAGCTATTGGATTTATTGAGCACACTACCATAAAAGACATTTAATTCATTAGCAATGGCCTGCTTCTCAGTAATTAATTTACCGTCATCGGACATTATCATCGACAAATTATTTGAATTTCCCTTTCTTCTCCTAACATAACTGTAAAGTTTTTCCACCCATCGCCTCCCGAACCAAGTAAACCTTGCATATAATTGTCATGAGCAGCCCTCTTTTTTAAGACGAGCTCTCTTGATAAGGACTTAAATTTCAACATATACTTGTCACTATCATGTCTTTTATTGTATAATTTCCTAATTTTCCGTTTAAGACTCCTGATTTCCCGTGTGTAATACTCAGGATCTGGGTTTTGTTTCAGTAATTCAAATGGAACAAATTTATCAATAGCGCTATTTAAAATTTTCAAAAAGTTAGTCCACAGGATATTAATGTGATTTCCTTCCGATGCCCATCCTACAAATAGCTCATTCAAATACCCCTGAAATTTGCCCTGATCCGCCCTGCGATACTGGAATATGATCTTATTTGCTACATCAGAGTCTAATTTTGTAATGTCACCGTATCTAATATTTAATTCAACCCCAGAATGGTGACTAATTCCTGGTACTTTCAAACAGTTAATATACAGCTCTACAGGCCTTACGAGATAAACATCTAAGGTATTATTGCCTCTAGTTGGGAAGTCAACTACTTGGGAACCCCCCCACCCCCCCTCTCTTAAGAATTTGTTTGCAGCGCTCTGAGCTTGACCACAGCTAGTTGACTCACCAGACCAGTCTACTTTGGGGAGGTTTAAATCTCCGGCAATTATTGTGCTCTTTTTCATAGCATTACCCGTACAAGTTTTATCATACAGTGTGTCGAGAAGCGAAAAGTTATCTTTCGGTGCTCTATACGCCCCTATCACCTGAAGAGGGAATTTATTCCCTTTATCCGAAATTTGTACACATAACATTTCATGATCCGTATCAGCCCACTTTAAGAAACTAGCTATATTTTTGCGCACACAAATAAATAGCCCACCACCTTGCTTCCCCCGATCCCTTCTGTACATTTCGTAGGTCCCTTGAATTATTTCATTACTATTTATATCCTCATATAACCAAGATTCAGTAGCAATGACAATGTCCGGAGAATACGTCTCTACAAGATTCCAAAATTCAATTAATTTATTTCCAAAACTCTGACAATTAACCTGCAGTAATCTTAGAGTCTTACCTCCGCAGCAAATATCCCGAAGTAGCTCCTTCTGTTACCGTCGGCTGGCAACCTCTGGACCTGCTCTTCCTCACAATGGCTGGCACGAACCGATGACCCTGTCATGTAGGCTCCCTAGGTTGAAAGCGCCCCGTCGATTTAAATGCAGCCCGTCTCGGGCGAAGTCACGGCCACCAATCCAGCAGTCAGCATCTACGTATGATTGAAGTATTTTGTTGGAGCCGAAAACATGACGCATTTTCCGCAATAAATTGCAATTTCCTCATGCAATACAATTTGTTTGCGAGGATATGTTCGCATTGCTTGCGTTCAGAGTCGGTTATAATGTGAGGAGACCTTATCTCTCAGATTATCTAATAGTTCCATTATCCTTGCAATGGATGGTGGACTTGCAAATATAACCACGCGTCCTCTGTTTTCACTGCCCTCTGATGGACAAGGATGTACAAAACTGCTTACGTTTTGAGGAAGAAACGTTTGTCTAGCACTGTTCCTTTTGTGTGTCTCTCTGAAACCATTTCAGGTGGGCCACAGAAAAAGAAATGGCCGCTGACCGTAGTTTGGACAGCCCTGCTTTAATTAAAAGTATTAAAAGCCAAATGAATAACTGAAGTAATTTGTGCCAGCGCTTAATCTGTTATTCATTTTGATCTAACTTTTATACGAATGTGAAAAAGAGCTCTGGTTCATGAAGGTCCGTGTAGGCTACTTCACTTGACTATTTGAGTGAAAACTTGGCAACGTGACTAACGTGTGCTGTGGAGCCTTAATGACTTCAGCACCCGACGCCCGTTAGATTCGTTTTGGAAGTGTTCAGGAAGTGGCGAATTGTTTTTAATGGTTCGTTCCCTTCCTGATGTCATCCTTATCAGAGGAGTTCAAGAGAAATGAAATTAATAAAGCCGGGATAGAAGGAAGCGACCAGAATTTGCCTGGAACTGAAAATGGTATAGGGTAAAGTTAAGTAACTCCGTGATACTAAGCTTTTTTTTTTGTTACTATTTCAGAAATTTTAGATTTCAGTTATTTCGATTCATTTCATGTTAAAGCGGGACACCCTACGGAACATATCTGGCATATATCTCACAAATATTGATAAGTTATTTCAAGGTATTAACTAACAAAATCCGGTAATACACACATCAAAAAAAGTTTTGCATCACCTCGGTTCCAAGAGTTCCGGAACCGTTAAATACAAAGGGAATAGAGATCAACACAAACAACATTTCAGCTCGTTTTATTGCTCATGAGACCCACACATTGCATGTTGTACCATCATACAGCTAGACTTTCAGCATTTGTGGTCCAGATTGCAGTACACACCACTACCTCTAATACCCAGTAGCACGTCCTCTTGCATTGATGCATGCCTGTATTCGCCGTGGCATACTATCCACAAGTTCATCAAGACACTGTTGGTCCAAATTGTCCCACTCCTCAACGACAATTCGGCGTAAATCTCTCAGAGTGGTTGGTGGGTCAAGACGTCCATAAACAGCCCTTTTCAACATATCCCAGGCATGTTCGATAGGGTTCATGTCTGGCGAACATGCTGGCCACTGTAGTCGAGCGATGTCGTTATCTTGAAGGAACGCATTCACAAGATGTGCACGATGAGGTCGAGAATTGTCGTCCATGAAGACAAATGCCTCTCCAATATTCTGCCGATATGGTTGCACTATGGGTCGGAGGATGTCATTCAGGTATCGTAAAGCCGTTTCGGAGCCTTCCATGACCACCAGTGGCGTACGTCGGCCCCACATAATGCCACCCCAAAACATCAGGGAACCACCACCTTGCTGCACTCGCTGGACAGTGTGTCTAAGACGTTCAGCCTGACCAGGGTGCCTCCAAACACGTCTCCGACGATTGTCTGGTTGAAGGCATATGCGACACTCATCGGTGAAGAGAACGTGATGCCAATTCCGTGGGGTCCATTCAGCATGTTGTTGGGCCCATCTGTACCGCGCTGCATGGTGTCGGGGTTGCAAAGCTGGACCTCGCCATGGACGTCGGGAGTGAAGTTGCGCATCATGCAGCCTATTGCGCACAGTTTGAGTTGAAACACGACGTCCTGTGGCTGAACGAAACGCATTATTCAACATGGTGGCATTGCTGTCAGGGTTCCTCCGAGCAGCAATCCGTAAGTAGCGGTCATCCACTACAGTAGTAGCCCTTGGGCGGCCTGAGCGAGGCCTGTCATCGACAGTTCCTGTATCTCTGTACCTCCTCCATGTCCGAACAACATCGCTTTGGTTCACTCTGAGACGCCTGGAAACTTCCCTTGTTGAGAGCCCTTCTTGACACAAAGTAACAATGCGGACGCGATCGAACTGCGGTATTGACCTTCTAGGCATGGTAGAACTACAGACAACATGAGCAGCGTACCTTCGTCCTGGTGGAATGACTGGAACTGATCGGCTGTCGTACCCCCTCCGTCTAATAGGCCCTGCTCATGCATGGTTGTTTACATCTTTGAGCAGTTTTAGTGACATCTATGAACAGTCAATGGGACTGTATCTTGGATACAATATACACAGTCAACGTCTATATGCCGGAGATCTGGGAACCGAGGTGATGCAAAACTTTTTTTGATGTGTGTAGAAGTAGGTAAGGCCGTGATATTCAAGTTACTCCGTGATAGCATGATGTTCACCATTCAGTGCACTTTTTAATCGTAAAAACTAATGTTTAATGTAATAAAAGTGGTCAAATCGTATGAAGACTATAAATTTCTATTACCCCATATTGCCCATATTGAAACATTTCACTACACAGTTTTTATATAGAAAAAATCATTCTATTAAAAAATATTCCAATAAACATATTTTAAGTCTTCTTTTAGTCACTATCAGATTCCTCACACCTATCACACATAAAATAGACATTATAGGAACCAGACATTACAAAACTGATAATCAATCCATTCGGCTCCATTCTTCCTCTTGGTGTCATCCGCCAGGGGAGCCACCTCACGCACCACAACCATCATCTTCATTGTTCTGGGGTCTGGAATTAGATCAAGACCGATCTATTGTGTCTATCTTGACACACTATCTTCACTTCAAATTCAGGTGACACAACGAATGGCTTTCCAATTTTTGCTAGGGTTGCACTTCCTGGATCGGCCTTTTTGGGCAATAATCCTTTAGTGTACTCCACTGGTTATCAAATCGTCTACTGGCATTGTATATTGACCATCCTTCTTCCTTCATTGACCTCAATGCTTCTTTAAGTGTTTCAGCTGTGTAGGAGCGAGCCTCTTTATTCCGGTTTGGCGCCATTTCAGCGTGCAACCTAAGAAAATCGTAGTTATTGCTAAGCTCACACACCATGCATGCGTAACACTACATGCATGTAAGTTTTGTACGTGAATGACCTGCATCTTACCTCTGACTGGTGTTAAAATTAAGCTTATACAATGAAACAGCTGTTTATAAGAAATTAAAATCTTCACCACTGATTTCACTAGATGTGGATCACTTGTTGAAATGTCAACTCTCTGTTAACATATTTTTTAAACCTCATTGAGTTGGTCAAAGATAGAACGCAAGGGCATCCTGGAGACCTGGTTTATAATGCCATCTGTTGGTAAAAACTTAGGTCTTTCGGAATTGAACCTACATAGTGATAGAGGAAATACGCTTTATCACGGTGTTACTTGATATCACGGAGTAACTTGACTCTACCCTACTACGGGAATCATTTCAAGGGCGGTCACTGTTGGGATACAAACCCACTCCTCTAAATGTTGACATGCATAAACGGGAACCAATTTGGCAACGTCTACTTCCATCCAGTACATGACCGTAATGTTATACAGCATAATCACGTGTTGTACGACCTGTCACTTGGAGACGGTCGTTTCTTCCACCTTCTTCCTATCTCCTACAAAACCCGGATTCCTCTTCTGTAACTCGATACAAAGTTCTTATCGGTCTCTCGTTGCGTACAAGAAGCTGTTATCACAACAACACAAAATACCAAATGGAATTCGTAATGAGAAACCGGAAGTTACCGTACAACGCTGCCAACTAGCAGCCGATTTTATTATTTAGCTTTTGGAAACACATTCACAAAGATAAATATAGTCTATATTTACATAATAATAATATCGTATGCCATCAGGTGCCGGGTGCAAGCTTTGTTATTTGACACACAAAGGGTAGCTTGCATTTGAATTTCGTTGTTCCTTGAAGCACTATGAAATTCAAGCAGGTTAGATATCTAAGCTCCTTTAACACTAAAGCGCTTTCTAGTAGAGAAATGAGGATCTTTGTGTTGGCGGAAACTCCCGAGATTAATTTTGCCATTATGAACACGGCCTACTGAATTCAAATGGGTTCTTTGACATACCAGCATAGTATGACATGGTGTCGTAATTTTTCCCGCCTTTCAAAAATGACTTACCACGGCCAGGAGCGAACCTGCAAGCTTGGGGTTAGTAGTTGACCACTCACCCACCGTGGGAAGCTATTTACATAATCTATACACTGAGTCATAAACAGATATCTAGATTTGTGATGAATTCAATAGCCTTGTTTGTTGCGAAGAGGAACTCCTGCGAGTCACCACGGAATGGTCGTAAGGGGCACGCTTGACGTTGAGGACCACAATCACAGCGCGGGGAGGATGTCATCCCCAATTTATGTAGGGAATCGGCGTATCTTCCACAATTAGTTCGTATTCTATTCAGAGTGGTCCAAACCTTCCTGTGTTTAACAAATCCTGGTGGCCTGGTTCAGTTGTTCCTTTGTAGCCCTGGTTTGCCATAATTTAGTCCACCGATCACTTATATTATATTTATTGTTATTGACTTGGCACGTTTGTAATGGAGGATGATGGGAACGGAGTCTCTTTGTGTTGATGGCAGAATGTCTTCATGAATAGAGAGCTCAGGACTAGCAATTATTTTCGTGAATTCACGCACAAGTGAACATTCTTGTCGCAGGAAAGGAGACACAATATGCCTCAGGATTGGAAGCCAGAATGTAGGCGTATTCTTTAAAGTGGTAATAATGCCTCGTGTAAGCGCTGTTGATCCAGACTGCAGCCGATGATTGTCAGGTGAACGACTACGGGTTCAAACCCCTGCAGGGCAATCAGTGACCGAGTACTGTTCGAAATTCCGGGGCATTTACTCGAATACCAATATTTTGCCCGGACACACAATGTGAAGCAAGAGGTCATGTCCGAAAGTACGGCACGCTACAGGAGTGCACGTGGATCGTACTGTTAGTGACGATGCTTCAGCCGGGCTTCGAACTCGCGACCCGCTGTTGTGCACCGCCCAGGGGAGTGAAGGCTTTATTTATAATACATGTATCATGTGGCCGTGTTGGATGGCTCCAAGCCCACTTTTCCCGGTCGCATAGCGGGCGGACTGGGCTCGAAATAGCCGTGAGACAGACATCTGAGAAGGTGGAATGGGCAAGCCTTAGCGCTAACTGCACAACATTGTTATTGTCCTGGTCATCATCCCTGTGTGGTGTGAGACAGACATCTGAGAAGGTGGAATGGGCAAGCCTTAGCGCTAACTGCACAACATTGTTATTGTCCTGGTCATCATCCCTGTGTGGTGTGAGACAGACATCTGAGAAGGTGGAATGGGCAAGACTTAGCGCTAACTGCACAACATTGTTATTGTCCTGGTCATCAGCCCTGTGTGGTGTGAGACAGACATATGAGAAGAGGGCAAGACTTAGCGCTAACTGCACAACATTGTTATTGTCCTGGTCATCAGCCCTGTGTGGTGTGAGACAGACATCTGAGAAGAGGGCAAGCCTTAGCGCTAACTGCACAACATTGTTATTGTCCTGGTCATCATCCCTGTGTGGTGTGGGACAGACATCTGAGAAGGTGGAATGGGCAAGCCTTAGCGCTAACTGCACAACATTGTTATTGTCCTGGTCATCATCCTTGTGTGGTGTGAGACAGACATATGAGAAGAGGGCAAGCCTTAGTGATAACTGCACAACATTGTTATTGTCCCGGTCATCAGCCCTGTGTGGTGTGAGACAGACATCTGAGAATAGGGCAAGCCATAGTGCTAACTGCACAACATTGTTATTGTCCTGGTCATCAGCCCTGTGTGGTGTGAGACAGACATCTGAGAAGAGGGCAAGGCTTAGCGCTAACTGCACAACATTGTTATTGTCCTGGTCATCAGCCCTGTGTGGTGTGAGACAGACATCTGATAAAACTTAGCGCTAACTTGTGTGTGAAGATGGTTGCCCAGGACTTGAATAAGCCTGTTATACCACTCGCAGTATAGCGGGGGTTCGAACTTGCGATGACCGCCATTGCGGGATGGAAACATGTATCCATTAACGGTGTTGTCTTTCTGACGCCACATTATTGCGAGGGTGCTATTTTACAGCAAAATATGGTAATTAAATTAACATTTGAAGTTGGCCCAAGATTATGTGTAGAAACCTTATTAATTAATTAATAAATATTTTTATTATTTACAGATGCTTTGGCAAGTCGCTTCACCAAAACGTTTCCAATCGGACGACGAACTCAAGGACCCCGTACAGGATTGGCTCCTGTCACAACCACAAGACTTCTGGGAACAGGGAATCCTGCGGCTAGTGAAGCAATGGGACACCTGTGGTGATTACTTTTGAATAACGAATAAATTGTACCCACAGTATCGTTTCGTACCTTTTCATTTGAACACTCCTTGTAGTATAAAACAAAGTCCCCAATTCTTGGATATCACGGGTAATCTCGAAAACCACTGGAAGGATTTTGATGCGGTTTTCACCATTCTGTAAAGGATATCTCGAGGAAGGTTTCTATAGAAAGTAATTTATTTCTGATCAAAGGAAGCCAAGAAGTACCGATTACAGAGAGAAAAAAATCGAAAAAAACTGGGGTCCGTGCGCTTTTTAAGCTCACGCTGGTCAAACCGTTAAAAATATCAATATACTATGAGTGTAAGAATTGGTCAGCATGAAAAGTTCTACAAAAAAGTTCGCGAGAGCATATCTCTAACTTCAATACATCGCCCACTGTTTTAACGTCTTCATTTCTTCCAACAATCTCCAAATACTGAGGCGACAGTTTACGAGCTAGCTAGCGGGCGAGCCTATTACCCCCAGATACAGCCAGCACCAAACTGTCAAGTCATGTTGAGTTAAGACTTCAGAGAAGAGTGGTTGTGTTTGGAGATTCCCAGGAAGTGCAACTCGGCTATTCTTCATTTCGCCTTGAACTTTTCGTTCCGCAAAATACACAGTCAAGTTAATATTGCACGGAAGGGGGATTGGTGTTTCTTGCACCTCGCCATTCTTAAATTACGTCGTACAAGAATTCGTCGCACATGCATCTCCATGATAAGATAATTAATAGTCGAGTCAGTGATTTTAACCCATCATGCCGAGACGTAAAACGGATATAGGTCGTAGTTCATTGACATAGAAAAAAAAGCGCTTATCACGTAATGCATTCATAACTGTTCCCGGGCGAAACCTGGGCGGGTTACTATATATAATCATAATAATAATAATGAACAAGATGTTCAGCAAAGAACATATAGCCAACTTTCTCCTAAGTGTACGGGTATACTTATAACTCTGCGTCCTCACCCCTAACAATCACCTCCACCACCATGTACTTTTTGTTTTCTTGTATATTGATAACTAGCCAGTAAGTATGTGTCTAAATCGACATTATATTGAATAACAAAACTACTCACTTATTGCAATGCATTCACGTCCGTTATTCTCCATATTAAGCCTCCAAACTTAAGAATCCTTCGTTTTGGGTATCTTACCCTTTAAAAATCCGCCACAATCACAGTAGGTTCTTGCTGCAACCTAGCAGTGAATTAATATATAACTTGTACATCTCTGATTGTTGAATGAGCAGGCAGTTTAAAGCAACCAGAAGGGAGACGATCCAG
Organism: Meconema thalassinum; assembly: GCA_946902985.2. Classification (NCBI taxonomy): domain Eukaryota; kingdom Metazoa; phylum Arthropoda; class Insecta; order Orthoptera; family Tettigoniidae; genus Meconema; species Meconema thalassinum. Next base: position 694,052,053 of record OX336391.1, read on the forward strand.
CTGGCACTGCTTAAAGGTAATCGGAGTGCGGTCATGGCTATAAGTTGAACTATTACGAAATTGCAATATTTCAGGAGGTCAGGGATTTACAGGGTGGAATGTTTGGAACAATTACCCACGTAACCCGCAAGAGGACAGCACAGTACAGAGGCACTGAGAAGTCTGGTTGATGACGTGTACCTTTTACTCCTTTGAGCTACATGGCATTTTATTTAGTATGTGTAAAGAGCTCGTCCACATCATTTGTACAAGAATTCAGGTTTTTTTAAGTAACTCAACTAGGTTTCGAAACTCAGTCGTCCGCGTGAGGGACTAACGCGCTAGCACAGAGCCAAACATGTCCTTCACACCTCAGTGTTATTAAATGACCTAAATACAACGTGTTAGCAAATAATATCTTGAAATAAACGATTTCTTCACTGCAGTACATCTTCATTAGAAATAATGTCATACAAAGTTTATATTATTTCTATCAGTAGGCTATATCGCATGTAAGACACTCAAACTACTGAAATATAGGACAGGCACAAGAGGCCAGCTGCCATCTTGTCATGTGACAGAGGCGGCTCAGCTCTTCTAGGTCAATGATAAACTGTAATATTAATTATAATAAATAACGCATCACGTCCTTTAGGATAGCTTAAACCACCGTTGGCTCGATAATCGGAATTGGTAGGTTTTAAGCTACTGATTATAATAGTTGCATAATTCACACGGCCATCATCTTTAAATAGTACGGCTGAGGACCTTGTAGTTTGAGTACAGGGCACGTCTCATATGAAGGTATGCTTTTATCAAATTTCGTAAAGATCTGATGATTAGTTTGGTCGTAATTTAATGTTACGTTTTGACCATTTGAGTGGCAGCCATCAAGATTTGGCAAAGATGGCGGCAATATAAAACATGACACTGAGGTGCCCTTTGCTAGTGCTACCCCTGTATCAAATTTCATTCAATTCTGCTACATCGTGTTTCAATTGATAAGAGGGGAGGGGAACAGACATACTGTACACACACAATGTTTTGGCCCTGGGTAGATCTCATAAGTCTATTTTCATTTTTTGCAAAAATCAAAAGTAGGCTAAACAACGATATGGGAGCAATCGGAAAGGTGAAAGACTACAACTTCGATACATTGCAACCCTGCACCAGCACGGAACAGATGAAATGGAAGGAATCTGGGGAGCTTACATGTTTGGATGAGAAGAATGAGAAAAGAGATTTATTAATATCACCAGCAACAATTGTGCTCTTGTACAAAAAATTGACAGCTCGTTTTAACGTTCTCAACGATTAGAAGTACTCTAGTTTATGAAACACCGTTCTCCTAACCCGATTCTAAAATTTTCGAAAAATAATACACTGACTGGTTTATTTGTTGTTTGAATGATGTTCTGTTCGTTTGCCTCCCCCTGGGGTTCACTACTTGTGGGACGTGGGTTGGCGACCACGGGACCCCAGCTGAATCCGACATTGCTTCCACTTACTTGTGCTGGGCTCTTTCAGTTGTCCTTCTTGTCGACCTCCCTTGGTCAACTCTTGTTCTCTTCCAACCCCGACGGTATTAGGGTATCCGAGGCCTAGGGAACCTCTTCCTATCCCGCCTTAATTGGCCCTTGTCTCATCTTTTCTGATACCCTCAATCTTCGGGGGTCAGCCTTCTTTTTCTTTTCATGTTATCTCCTGCCTTCTGCTCGACGCCCTCAAGGAGGCAGGGTGTATGTAGCCCCACCACTTCTGGTGCACCCTGGAGAGTGCTACACCCTCAAGGGCTCATGGCTGGTCAGTTTGGGAGTTGGCGACACCGAGGGTTACCTGAGCTGGGTCCGGTTTTTCCCCTTTTTCCGCTGACTTTGGGGCGTGCCCTCTCCTCTTTCCCTTTCCCATCTGCCTTTCATGGCTCTCCTTCCTTCCAAGTCCCTCAATCCCCATTCTTCGAGGGTTGAGGACATTTCTTGTTCTGTCGTTTATTAACCTTATTCTGCTTTTGTTTTACAATTCTTCTTCTTCTAGTATATAAGTTAGTTTTAGTTATACTTTACATTTCATCATCATGTTCATTATCACCCAAATCATAAGGGGCCGATAACCTAGATGTTAGGCCCCTAAAAACAACAATTATCAACAACATCATCATCATCATGTTTGTTTGCCCCTTTACCTCACACGTGATGCGGCACCACAATAGTCGTGTGTTGGTTTGGTTGCATACCCGACAGGGGATGTCAGAGTAGATCGTACAGCTTATAAGAGTCCGGGATAATATCAGGCCCGTGAATGTAAATTGAACAAAGCTAGCCAATTCTGATACATATTGCGGTGCTAATTATGAATATGAAAGAAATATTAAAATTAGCTCTAGTTTTCATTTTACATAGGTTGGTAACAATTACCTCATATTTTGTGCGTCACGCTAACTTTGGAAATATTACTGCATCCGATTGGCATTACTGTCTTATTTGTTAACGACTGGTCTCTCAGAAAATCCCTGACACCAGGTGTGAGGAACGTCACAAACTAACCATTGGTTGATCCTAAACAAATATTAATTCCACCATTACACATAAAATTAGGCCTTAAGGAAAACGTTGTCAAGAAAATGAACCGAGAGGGTGCGGCTTTCAAATATTTAAGGCAAATTTTCCCTCGATTAAGTGACGCAATGATCAAGGAGGGTATCTTTATTGGACGACAGATTAGGGAGCTTTTTAGAGACAATCAGTTTGATCCAATCGTCCAAGGCAATGAGAATGCCGCATGGGAAAGTTTTAAGAGTGTTTTTCAAACTTCTTGGGGAAAAAGAAAGCACCAAATTAAAAGACGTGGTATGCAAGATAATGTCATATTATGAAAATCTTGGTTGTAACATTTTCATAATATTTTTCTGTGTATATCTGAAGTCTTATTAGGTCATAGAATTGCAGCCTTGCGCAATTCTGAATGTGACAACCATTCGTTCCAGTATTTGTTGTACGTTTTGTTGAATAACTGACGTATGTATTAGGGATTGTAAAATAGAAGCACTTATTTCTAACACTAGAGCTAATCATTTGGTTAGATAGTAATATTTACTTATATTATGCACAAATGGATGTGAAAAACCCAAACTGAAGTCATTTATACACTTTTTAGCCCACTTTTCGCATTTTGTAAAAACGAGGAAAAAGTAGACTTATGAGATCGATCCGGGAAAATGTGTGTCTGTCTGTCTGTCTGGCTGTGTGTGTGTGTGTGTGTGTCCCCCCCCCCCCCCGCCCTATCAACTCCTAAACGACTGTAGAAATCGAACCCAAATTTGGTAGGAGTAAATGCCGTATTTGAAAATGATGTCAGTGCTACCAACTGCTGGAAAATCGCAATTGAAATTTCAGCTCCATGTTGTATATCTTGGAAGGTATGAATGAGAGATATACCAAAATTGGCACACGTATAGATAATAATATTTTAGTTCAATTTCCATGAGGCCATATATGGCAGTCTTGCCAAAATGATTCTAAGCCTACTGATAGGTCAAATTTTTAAATGCATATAACTTCTACGCTATCAATTGGATTTCAACCAAATTTCGTATGTACTATGTGTTGATAGACATATATGACTGAGCGTAATCTTAAGAGCCACCATGGCTGACAACTGTTAATAAATGCACTCTCTACTGTTTTCATCGAAATACCAATATATCAAAAAGTTTGCAAGCCGACAGCTTTAAACTATGCTCACGTATAGTACCTGGCATTCTAGATTAATTTGGAGTAACTAATGGACCTCAGTACTACCAACATGATTCTAAGCCTGCTGATAGGACCAATTGTAAATACATGTAACTTCTATACTATCAATTGGATTTCAACCAAATTTCGTATGTACTTTGTGTAACATAACAGATACTAGGTACTATGTGTAGATAGACATATATGACTGAGCGTAATCTTAAGAGCCACCAGAGCTGCCAACTGTTAATAAATGCACTCTCTATTGTTTTCATCCAAATACCAATATATCAGAAAGTATTCTTACTATAAGTACTATAAATACTATAAGTATTCTTAAGAGCAATCAGGGCTGACAAGTGTTAAAAAATGCTGTCTATATGTTTTACACTAATATTCTAGATAGGTTCATATACTGTATCAATGGTATGAATCTTAATTTTAAGAAAAGTAGGCTCTTTAGTTCGTCACGGAACTTCTTATCTTTAATCAAAATTCGTTGAACAGTGTAACCTATCTTACTGTGGTGACCATTGTGGTTGTAATTATTAGGGCCGATAATGGGGAAGTTGTTTCGGGACTCTCCTAGAGGGAGTGTGGAGGATAGCCGCTGCCAGCGCTGGGATTCAAACTTACGACCTCCGGACTTGGTGCAACTGCCCGCGTGGCCGTGGTGCACGGAGATTTAATCTGCAGTGTCTCCAGCTGTGTCCGGTGTTTATTCGCTGCGGACGTTTCGCCAACGTTCCTGTATGTACACTTAGTCATGCCCCTTGTCTGTATTGGGTCTGTACTGCCTGTGATTGGCTGGAGTCGTTTCTGTGTTTCCAGTTTCCACATATTGGTGTAGTGACTAGCTCTGCTCTGAGGGTCTCGCACTTACACACTTCACTATGTCTAGTCACGGTTCACATGTATCGATATGTTTCGTCGATAAAAATAGCATTTTCAGCAGATTTACACAATAACTATCTCCCTCGACATCTGACAAGGACGGATCTGTTATCCACATTTGGCCGGCGGCGTAATGCTGTAGCCAGACCGGGTTCGATCCCTGGTTAATGCATGTGACATCACGTCCACCTTGCCGCCGACATCACTCAATACATCGTGTATTTGTAATACTTACCATATCAGCATTTGCCTGGAGGAGAAGTGGGGATGGCAGAGGTGAGAATCAAAACATGAATCTTTCAAACCGGTGTGTCAATACCACAGAAGGGCTTGGTGATAACCTGTGTTACTGTGCTGACCGTGTTGGGGGTGGTGTCCCGGGACGTCAAGGGAGATGTCATCTTGGATGGGGTGAGGAGACTCTAGCAGTCGTGCCAGGCGACTTAATGCGCTAGGCTACGTTGCGAGGTTAAACTGTGTCAACAAGGTCGCACGTGCAGTGTTTGCTAACTACACATTACGGTACGTTGCCAGAGAGATGCCGCCAACTGCGCGTTACATCACACCGTGTGTTTCTATGCAGGCAAATGCAGGGATCGTCCCGGGGCAACTACCCCAGTTATTTATATTTGAAGACAATTCAATGCTGTCTACATAATCGTAACCGCGGACACTGCAATAACATAGCCTAGCATTAGGTGAGGCACAGCTCATTCTGCAAACTCGCACGTTACGGCACGTCTTCAAGCGGTCTCCAACACCATGTCTCAAGTGATAGGGGGCAGCAAACACAACAACAAATACCGAATTATGAGGTTATAGCCTACTCCTTGCATGTAAGAGTATGTCACGTTCATTGGTTTGAATTTCACTTTAATAAAAGGGAATCCCGTGGGTCATGATCAAAAGGTCAAGTATCACGCTGGTATCGAACCCACGAGCATACGCGTCACGCACAGCGGCCGCTTGGTAGACTAAGGTCCTATTTCTAATCTACCAAGCAGCAAATAAACTCTCACTTCTGGATAGCCTTTTAGGTGGACGAGTTTTATGATAGTTTGACACAAAGAGACTATAATAATGCTGCGAAGGTTATCAGCTCCATTGAACGTGCGGGAGACGGACGCTGTAAGGTGAGAAACAGACGCAGCCTGGGGTATATATAGCCCGCCTTGCTTCCGGTCTGAGGTACGGTAACCCTATCCATCGCAGTAAGCCTCTTATTCGAGAGGGCTCTGAAGGATACTCACTCCTCTGATACCCGGATTAGGTTGCCTTTGAATCTCAGCAATATTTCTAGGTTCGTGCCGTGTCTTGTGTGGGGCTTCACTTAGGAACACCAAGCTGGCTCATCAGCGGGCTCTTGGTGTCCACGCCCCCCCCCCCCCCCACAGGAGTAGCGAACTGGGCGCTACTTCTCTTTCTATGGAGCGCACCTGCGCCTCTTTACTGCGAGAACTAAAAGCTCAAGCAGCCATAACCTCCCTATGAAGACTTCCACAAGACACGGCATAAACCTAGAAGAATTGATGAGTTTTAATTCACGGACCGTGAAAGGCAATATACCATCTTGTTAGGTTGCCCTTGTTTCAAAACGAAGCCGGAACAATAAGACCGAGGCACCTCAATGTCGTCCCATATCGAATAGTTCCCTCACACTTGCAGGGACCACGCCAGCTGATTCGGGGAATTCATAGGTTTGCTTGGTTCAACATATCTCTTTGAACACGGAATACATTTTGAAAGCGGCGAATTCGGTGGCGTAGTGGGTAGCATGCTGAGCTTCTATGCCCAAGATAGCGGGTTCAAACTCGGCCGAAGCCATCGGATTTTTAAGAGCGTTAAAAATCCCTCAGTATGCCATCCTTCGGAGGGGAAGTAAAGCCGGTTGTCCCATGTCATAGATTTATGGCATGTTAAAGAACCTTCCACTAATTGCACCTGTGTGAAGCAAAATTGGATAGGTTAAGAATGTAAACAACGCTCTTAGGTTTCCACGTTCGTTGCCAAGAGCCAACTGCGATGGCGTCTAGTAGCTAAGTTCTGAATTTGGCCTAGTAGTCGTTGACGGTGGCGCTTGGCGGCAAAAGTAGGAACTATTTGAAAAATTCTAAGTTGAAGTATTTAAATTAAAAAACACGTAACACACACTAATACAGTCATCACCATTAACACCAGTTATCAGACAGATTCTACACACACCCAAAGCACACGGGGCTACATGACCGCGTTGTCGCAGGCACTAAACTTAAGAACCAACCAACCATCATTTTGAAAGCAGCACAGAAACACATTGACTGATGATCATTTGGTCTCGTGTACTTTAATAAACACATATTTAATAATCAATCGTGTCTTTTACACAACTAACTATGTGAGTTCATATTTTGTCTGGTTTCAGTAATTTTACTGCTAGGTATTATTTTAGTCTATTTCCACTTATGAAACAAGTAGTTCCGTGAAGAACTATACAGCCTATTTTCATATATCCTGATCATGTTAATTGCATCTATCAACATACAAAATTTCAGTTTAATTGCTGTAACAGATTCGTAGATATTGAGAACCGTCCAAATATTTCAGATGGTCGCCATGTTGGTTTTTTATTTTTGTACTATTACATTAAGATTATTGTGTACGTGTGGTATTCAAACTTCAATCGCATGATTAGACAACAAGAAGTAAAAACGAGATTTTAAAATTACGCACACCAGCCATCTTGTGATTATGCCAACCATTGAAATAAATTAGATGCCAGTGGATCAACATGTGTATAAGCATTTAACGTGCAACGTTTCACGGCACTCGGATAGTTAATTCGCGAGAAACGTCCATTTAAATATGCATACTTCGCGTCGCCGCCATGTTGGATTTGTGCTCACCAGGTTACTGAAAGTCCTATAGGTGAACATATGTTCATAGTCTCTATGAACATAAAAAAATTCAGTTTGGTTGATGTAAAAGATTCATAGATAATGAGAACCCTTTAAATATTTCGGAAGCTCGCCATTTAGGATTGTTATATGTACAGGCTACTAGCTGAAGTACCCGTGCTTCGCTACGCGTCATAAATAAATTAAAATGTGAAGGTGACAGTTAAAACAGGGGATAGGCGAGGTGCTACGCAGAGGGACATTAGGGATGGAACATTTTGTCCAACTACACCGCTCGGCGTTGACCGTGTTTTATAGCACAAATTTAGGTTTTACTCGCTAACAGTTGCAGATACCCTTCGGATAGAAAATGTAATTTTAAACCTCGCATATGCCATCAAAAGTTTGCTATTTCTTAGCGTTCTCTTTTTATTTGAAATGGAAATATGAAAGTTTGAAACCAAAGGGTGTAGTGACGTCACTAAAATGGTCGCCATTTTAAATAGTGCAAAGTATTGAAATCAAAAGTAACCTATATGTTAACCAGGTAAATCAGCTACTTCCATGTAAAATTCACGTAAATCGGACCAGTGGTACTTGCGAGATTGAGTAATACACAGACACACACCATCTCAATTTTAGCCTCGCATCGCTCGCGTCATAGTCGTATCATATTGTTTTTCAATGAAATGCAGGTTTAACCCCGTTAACACCCCTTTAGAACCTGAATACCCAAAAATCCCTCCTTAGTAGACGTTTTCGACACACAACAAACAAACATATCCCCAAAATATCATTCTTCTAACTTTAATAGTTTTGGTTGGTCGATGAGAGCAAACATCCAAAAATCCTTCCTTAGTGGACGTTTTTCTTCCAGAAGATCACCCCTCCCCATATGCCCCTTAAATTGCATTTATGAAAACACGGTCGAACACCTATTTATTTTATTTATTTATTCATTTGTTTATTTATTTTTAAGCTGATAGATTTCCTCCGAGTTTCAGATTCCTCCCTATGTCGTTTAAGAGATACACGCTCAGTTAGAAATCTTTCAACCCCCACTTTTCATCCCTTTCACCTCATAATATACACTACATCGAAAAACCATTAGACATGTGTCAGCTTATTTTTAATGATTAGTATATGTGCCAAGTATCACATCCCCAAATGAAACCACTCGTGAGATATTGTTATTCAATGGAAAGAACGTTTACCCCCTTAACACCTCTTTAGAACCTGAATATCCAAAACTCTTTCCTTAGTGGACGTTTTCGACATACAACGAACATATCCCCAAAATTTCATGTTTCTAACTTCAATAATTTTGGCTGGGCGATGATGAGTGAGTGAGTCAGTCAAGACATTTTATTTCATTTATTTTTGATAATTTCACCCCTCCCCATGAACCCCTTAAATTGGATTTATGAAACAAACGGTCAAACACCTATTTACTTATTTAAAGCTGTTTTCCCCCTGAGTTTGATGAGTGAGTAAGTGAGTCAATCAGTTAGGACACTTTCTTTCCTGTTTTTTTTTTTTCCCCAGAATTTCACCCCTCTCCAAGGGCCCCTTAAATTGGATTTATGAAAAAACGTTCGAACACCTATTTACTTGTATTTTAAGCTGTTTTTTCCCACCGAATTTCAAACTTCACGCCTATGTCGTTTCAGAGATACACGCTCCGTCAAGAATCCCTCAACCCCCAATTTTCACCCCTTTCACCTCATAATATACACCACATCGATAAACCCTTAGACATATGTCTGATTATTTTTAATGATTAGTTTATATACCGAATATCACATCCCCAAGCAAACAACTCATGAGATATCGTTATTCAATGAAATGCACGTTTACCCCCTTGACACGTCTCTAAAACCCGAATAAACAAAAATCATTCCTTAGTTAACGTTTTCGACATACAGCGAACATTTTCCCAAAATTTCATGTTTCCAACTTTAATAGTTTTCGCTGGGCATGATGAGTGAGTGAGTCAGACAGGACATTTTCTTTCATTTATTTTACCAGAATTTCACCCCTCCCCATGGGCCCCTTAAATTGGATTGATTAAAAAACGCTTGAACACCTATTAACTTATTTCTTAAGCTGTCTTTTTCCCCTGAGTCAGTCGGTTAGGACACTTTCTCTCCTTTTTTCCCCCAGAATTTCACCCCACCCCATTGCCCCTTAAATTAATTTATGAAAAAAACAGTCGAAAACCGATTTACTTACTTTTTAAGCTGATTTTTTTTTCGCTGAGTTTCAAATTTCTCGCCTATGTCGTTTAAGAGATAGGCCTACACGCTCCATTAGGAATCCTTCAACCCCCACTTTTCAGCCCTTTCACCTCATAATAATACACCACATCGAAAAACGCTTAGACACATGTCTGCGTATTTTTAATGATTAGTTTATATGCCGAGAATCACATCCACAAATGAAACCACTCGTGAGATATTGATATTCAATGAAATGCAGGTTTAACCACCTTAAGACCCCTTTAGAACCCGAATATCCAAAAAACCTCCCTTAGTGTACGGTTTTGACATACAACGAACATATCCCCGAAATGTCATGTTTCCAACTTCAATATTTTTGGCTGGGCGATGATGAGTGAGTGAATGAGTCAGGACATTTCCTTTCAATTTTTTTTCTTCAGAATTTCACCCCTCCCGATGAACCCCTTCAATTTAATTGAAAAACAAACTGTCGAAAAGCTATTTACTTACTTTAAAGCAGTTTTTTCCCCGTAAGTTTGATGAGTGAGTCAGTCAGTCAATCAGTTAGGACACTTTCTTTCCTGTCCCTCCCCCCCGAATTTCACCCCTCCCCATGGGCCCCTTAAATTGGATTTATGGAAAAGCGGTCAAACACATATTTACTTATTTTTATGATGATTTTTTTTCCGCTGAGTTTCAAACTCCTCGCCTATGTCGTTTAAGAGATACACGCTCCATTAGGAATCTTTCAATCCCCAATTTTCACCCCTTTAACCTCATAAACACATCGAAAAACCCTCAGACACGTGCCTTGTTACTTTTTAATGATAAGTTTATATGCCGTGTATCACATCCCCCAATGAAACCAATCGGGAGATATAGTTATTCAATGAAATGCAGGTTTAACCCCCTTAAGACCCCTTTAGAACCTGAATATCCGAAAATCCTCCCTTAGTAGACGGTTTTGACATACAATGAACATATCCCCAAACTGTCATGTTTCTAACTTCAATAATTTTGGCTAGGCGATGATGAGTGAGTGAGTAAGTGAGTGAGTCTGGACATTTTCTTTCAATTTTCTTTTTTCAGAATTTCACCACTCCCATGAACCCCTTAAATTTGATTTATGAAAAAAAAACTGTCGAAAAGCTATTTACTTACTTTAAAGCAGCTTTTCCCCCTGAGTTTGATGAGTGAGCCAGTCAGTCAATCAGTTAGGACACTTTATTTCCTGTTCCCCCCCCCCCCAGAATTTCATCTCTCCCCATGGGCCCCTTAAATTGGATTTATGAAAAAACTGTCAAACACATATTTACTTCTTTTTTATGTTGATTTTTTTTCGCTGTGTTTCAAACTCCTCGCCTATGTCGTTTAAGAGACACACGCTCCGTTAAGAATCTTTTAATCCCCACTTTTCACCCCTTTCACCTCATAATATACACCACATCGAAAAACCCTCAGACACATGTCTTCTTATTTTTAATGATGAGTTTATATGCCGAGTATCACATCCCCCCATGAAACCAATCGGGAGATATTGCTATTCAATTAAATGCAGGTCTACCCCCTTAACACCCCTTTAGAACCTGAATAGCCAAAATTTCTCTCTTAGTGGGCATTTGCGGCCCTTGAGGAAGCTGCATACCAGATTTCATTCCAATCCGTTTGCTGGTTGATGAATAAATGAATGAGTCAGTGAGTGAGTGAGTGGTATTTGAAAAATATATAGTAGAAAGAAGATAGTGTCAAGTCTTTGTTATGCTAAACTCGGTTGACAGTGCTGTGTGAGCAGTTGAGTAACTAACGGGATTTCAAGTAAAGATCCTCATTTTCTATACCGGTAGTGCTGAGCGCAATTGGAATCAAGTCGGCCGTGTCTCGACTTGAGCTATGTTGCCATGGAAACTATCTATCTTGCCATTCCTTCATGAGTATATTTTATGATTTAATTAGCCTGTTTTTGAGTGAAAAAGGGCCAAAATCAGAAGAATGAGAAAGACTATCGAAAATTCATGTAGCCAGCGGTTCCTTCTGGGTCCTAAACTATGTGTATGCAAAATATGGTTGAGATTGGTGGAACGGTGTAGATTTGTATACGGAACCAACATATATACTGAACCCATGTACCATGGCCTCAAAAGGGAGTCGAATCCATGTACTTTGAGAAAAGAATGAAAGAATCATACAGTCTCTAAGGGAACGGAGAGAGATTTCAAGCCAGGATTATAGCCTAACATTGTGCAAGCGCTAGGGCCAGGTGTTCCTTAGATGAGCTCATGCCTCTTGACATTTATATGGAGCCAGTCATGGATATTATTAGAACGAGTGGAAAGTTTTGACTGTAAGACGAAGAAGCTGGACTCGGAAATTGCTCTTACGTTGCAGGAATATGGCAACCTCGCTGCTGAGTCAGAACAGGAATAATTAAATTTAACCCGTTTACGAGTATAAAAATAAGCAAACAGATACAGTACGGTGAATCAATTTGGATTAGAGATTTTTGTGTAAAGAAAAACCTTGTAAAAATTGCACAGGAGAAAACTGCAAACGCAAGTAGACGTCATTGGGGGTTCACCGAGACCTAAGGAGTGGTAGAATAAAAAAAGAACAGCACCACCCACACAGTTGAGGACGAGAAATTAATTAATATGTCGGAAATGCACGATCGATTTCTATGGACAGGAAGATTATTTTACGTTTGGAAGACGAGCTTTCTGGAGATACGATTTTTATAATTGTGCGACAATTAGTTCAAAAGTTGGTCACGAAAAGGACTAGAGTTTTATCTTTTTTTGGCTGAAAGGTATAAAACTCCTGGCCTCACCAAGCCAATCATGCAGTTATTCTGACAGCCCGTGAGGGGGTGTTACTCTGCATCAGTGCATGCAGTCTACGAGAGCCCGTGAGCGGAAGTGCTGCACCACATCGTATACGCAGTATTCAAGAGTCCGTGAGGGGGACGTTAAGCTGTATCAGACATCGATCCAGAGCCTGTGGGAGGCTATGTTACAAGTTCACCGAGTGTAGACCTGTTACGATATAAGTACGCTACGCTGAGGGTTAGCAGTTCGAGACTTTGAAGAGTCCTAAAATATAAAGAACATTAAATATACGGACTTTAAAGCAATATCGCCAAAGTAAGACACAGCGATCAGTAGGGAACTTCGAGTTCCAGAAGAACACTAGTTCAATACAGTTACGAAGTTATAAGAACTCCAACAAATAAACGGCGTTACGTCTAGTAAAGACATTGTTAAAGACATTAAGTCCTGTAAAGGAACCAAACAGTAATTACGATCGCGAAAGATAGAAGTTCAAGCGAAAGGAACTTAGGAACTTAGGTTCGAAACCAGAGGGAAACGTACTCTAGTGAGAAAACGTCAAAAATATACGATAGACAGTATACGGTCCTCGAAGGGAGGCCAAGATATAGAAACTAAACGGTACGATAGACAGTATACGGTCCTCGAAGGGAGGCCAAGATATAGAAACTATAGGGGGCGATAGACCACCATATATAAATAGAGGTGACGGCAAAGTAAAGACATTTATCGCCTAGTAAAAGCAGATAAAGTAAAGCCGAGTAATAGACAATAGAAGCGGTTTTGAGAGACTGAAACCAGTAGTTTCCATTGTAGGAGAGAGAAACTTTGAACGAGTAAAATCACACGTCCAATGCAGGTCGATAGGATTCACATCAGGGATCATCAACAGCCGACAGAAATTGTCAAAATCGTTGAGATACGCCCGTGTGATAGGAGTGAAGTGTAAATATTGTAAGAAAAGAAATAAGAGTATCATTGTAAGTGTTTTAGGTAAAGTGAAAGCGTTTTATGCACAGTGATATGTGTTATAATATGTACCAGAGTAATATTTTTTAGTGTTTTAATGTGTGTTCAAAACGGATACACCAGTGTATAAAAAAAATGTTGTCAGTGTTAAATATAGTGAATATGTGTCAAGAAATTTCTGTACATAAGATGAGATTGTACAATATGGAGTAGGTCAAGAAGGTGGGCCAAAATGTCACATCAAACGAGAATAAAGGTCAGAAAGCGACCTTAAACATGTAAGTAAAGATTTTCATTATGTTTTGGTGTCGGGAAAAATTTTGTGTACAATTCCACCGGAGTTTTGAGTAGAAGGGATGTTTTTAAATGAATAATAACTAAATAAGAACGCGATCTGAACGAAAATAAAGTTTTAAGAAATAATAAATAATTATGTGAAATAATAAATCCTGTAGAGGAAAGGCATGGAATAAAATGTCAGTATTTAATGAATGTTATAAAAGCAAGCGTGATAATAATAATTATAACAAAGATATTTACATAAAGGTAAATTTGAATTATATGAAAGAAATAGCTTTTGAGCTTTTGTAAGGAATGAAAACATGATGTAAATAACAAGGTAAAGAAATCTAAATAAAGATTAAATTGAATGATATAAAAATATAGAGCGTTGAAGCCTTAAAAATGTATAAGACATGATGTGAATGCATGTTCTTAAAAAGGGAGCGATTTATTGTCAACGGAAAAGATTAATATAAGAATTAAGATATGTATCAATTGTTACTATGAAATTTATCAGTTCTTTGGAAGACATTCGGCCGTAAAGGAATGTGTAGCGTAATGGAACGCAATTAAATAAAAGTCACGCTAGGAACGCGTAAAAGTTAAAGTACTTGGTAAATTACTTATGGAGGGTAGTTGATTGCAGTGAATTGAGATATGTTGTAAGTCCTCTAATTGTGACGTAGATCACGAGGCCATGTGTGTATTATTTAAAAGGGAGCTAATGTATGGTATTATTGAGCGTATGTCATGTAGGCCACGGCCGACTTTAAATCGCGTCTTGTATAAGTCCTCCAAATGTGGAAATGTTCCCGAGGCATGTTAAGAGATTCGAACCTAGAATCCTTTTGTTGTTAAAGCCCCTAATTATTCGTCGTAGAATGTGTATTAATCTTCCCAATCAATGAGGACCCTCTCATAATTAATAAATGCCAAGGTTACGAAAGTGGTTTATGAGCCAAAGAATATTGTTGAATGGAAATAAGTGAAGTAAAAGCCAGGTCTCTCCACAGAACTGAGAATAATGTGAAGGTTTGTTTTAAAGCATTGAAGAGAGCTGCCACCGTAGGTTAGGCAGAGAGTCGCTTTCCTTGTCATAAATCACGCCCGAGTATAATGGCATGACCCTCATAGAGCGAGGGTGGGTAAAAACCGTCTTGTAAGATGTGTTAAATACACCGTGAGTGTTTAAAGTTGTTAATGACCCGGGCGTTGAACCGAGGTCCTTGTAGATTGATATTATCGCTTGCCAATTCAGATCGTGGTTTTCTTATGTGATAATGGTCTTATAAGACAAATGAATTAAATAAAATCCCTATTGTAATATTGTATGGAAAAGAAGGAATCCACGAGTTTTGTGAAGATAACTAGGTTTCGGGAGTGATCATAGTTTTTGACTTTGTCAAGTAATCTTTATAACTCTGGAGTACACAAATAGTTTTCCCGATCACCGTAGTGAATTTGCAAAACTTGAGAGAGATAGTAAATACGGAGAACATGTGATATGCCCAAATATTGAAGTGAATATTTAACATGTAATTTTAAAAGTAATTACATATTTGTTTTGGTGATAAGAAAAGATAAAAAATAATTCTTGGGGTGTACAAAAATATGACACCATTATTATGGGAAAGTATCGAGCCAAAGAAGCTCGTAGTTATTTGGAACTTTAAGATAAGTACTTTGTGGAAGTGAAAATAATCGTGAATTGTTGGTTTTAAAGAAAACCATGTGTTTTAATCTAATATTTGTTTTATTTTTATGCTATTCCTTGTTCACTTTGGACAAGTAGAATGATATTGGTCAGTAGTTTATGTGTTTATTTGTTTGTAGCGCCATAATTTTTGATTAATTAAATGTGTTAAAATAGGAGTTGATTTTGTTGTTATTTTTGCAAGTGTATCCTCTATTTAATCCAAAATATGTAAGTCACAGAGTGGGAGAACTTACCGCAGCCCCGAAAAATCCCGAATTGAGCAATGCTGGCATACTGTGATTTGCATATTTCTTGCTGCAAGGGCACAATACATACATACATACATACATACAGACTTTCACTTTTATATATTAGATAGAGTTATGTACCATACAAGGACAATTATTGCCTAGGTTCATTATTCAAACTTTCACTTCGATCGCATGATTACGGCACAAGAAATAAAAACTTAATTTTAAAATTTCGCACAGCCGCCATCTTGAGGGTATGTATACAATTGAATTAAATTAGATGGCAGTGCATTACAATGTGCAAAATAATTTACTGTACCACATTTTACTGCTCTCAGAGAGTTAAATCACGAGAAAAGTCTATTAAAATATTTCAAATTCGCTTGGTCACCATGTTCGTTTTGTACGTTGCAGGTTTATGAAATATACATAGGTAAACTTGTATCAGTACCCTTTATCACCGTACAAAATTGCAGGGCGATATCTGTAATAGTTTTGGAGATATAGAATGTCAGTTTAAATATTTCGCACAGCCGCCATTTTGAGGTTATGTAAACAATTGAACTAAATTAGACTCCAGTGCATTACAATGTGTATAAACATTTGCTGTACCAAGTTTCAGTACATATAGAAAGTTAAATCGCGAGAAAAGTCTATTTAAATGTCTCAACTTCGCTTGGCCGCCATGTTGGTTTTGTAGTCACCATGTTTTTGAAAGTCTCATAGGTGAACGTCTAGTAGTGCCCTTTATCACCGTACACAATTTCAGGGCGATATCGGTAATAGTTTCGGAGATATTGAATGCTAGTTAAATATTTCGCACAGCCGCAATGTTGGAGTGGTGAGACGTAACAAAATTTGAAGGGCACGGTCGAGGTCACCGGGAATAGTGCTATGAACTTACCGAGTTTCATTGAAATCGCTCCAGCCGTTTAGATTTTATTAGGGGGACACACACACACACACACACACCTCTCACACACACACACACACACACGCACACTCACACGGACAAAAGGTGATCTCATAAGCCTATTTTTTCAAAATTGAAAATAGGCTAAAAAGATAGGCTTATGAGTTCACCTTTTGTCCGTGCGTGAGCGTGTCTGTATGTGCGTATTATTATTATTATTATTATTATAATTATTATTATTGCCTTTATTGGTGGCGCAGTTAGGGCTCTTGGCCCTCTCTTACACTTAACCACATTAAAACAACACAATAAACATATTATGGCGACAAAATTAAACAATAATAATTGACATTGATCATGATTTTCACACTCTCATTCACTCATCCAGTCACACTTGTTGTCGGTCAGCAATGTTCAGCAGGCTGCCCCAGCAGGTGGTCTTGAATTTAGATAGTGAGGTGGTACCCCTGACACTGGCTGGAAGGGTATTCCACAGCCTAGACCCCACCACATGAAAAGAGTTGTTGTATATAGAGGAGCGATGAATAGGAATGGAGAGGGAAGAACCAGAGCGTGTATTATTACCATGGAAAGAAGACAAGTACTTGAATTTATTTGATAAGTATTGACGTCCGAAACGGGGGAGGAGCTTACGGTCAGCTGTTTGCAATATGGCGGCGATATAGTGACGTGAAGTAATTGGGTGTGCGTTTGTTATGGCTTCTAATTTATGATGGCAAAATACTACATGTTTCCTTTCATTGATAGAAATATTTTTATAATCAATATAAATGCAGTGCCTAATTACTACCAGTTAAAAATATTACCCACATGAAGATAGTTAATTTACTGTCTGCTGTTACATATATGAAGCCTGTACTTGGGAGCCTAGCGGTATCGATGTTTTTATTAATTTCACAATATATATATATCTCACATAACACAAAGGACGACTCCCTGATAATAAATTGAATCAAGCAACCCGGAATTTGCATGAATGTTTTGGGTTCAAAGAAGCGTTACTTGGGATGCTCAAATCATACTTCAATATTGCAAATATTGACCTACATACTTGATGTTCAAAGGCAAGAATGTTAATTTATTAATCTCTTGCCACAGGCAAGTTAAAATGGAGACATCCTCTTTATCAATATATTTAATTAAATATTTAAAATACAGATATTTAACAAAGCTGGAGTCTCCATTTGAACTTGTCATAAGCAAACGGAACAGATCAAAAACTACACTTTAAGCCAAACCAAATTCACTCCTCAGCTCGACATAAACCATAATACAAATTAAAACCTATACAAAACATACTCTCCTTACTGTTGTACAACTTTCAAACCAACTATTCGCACTCAAAACTGTAAAACCCTGAAATGGGAACTACATAAAGTTAGAATAGCCTAGGCCGATCCGGTCTCCTGCTACATTACCGTATATGTACAGTATACTTAACATCACTATAACTTCAAAATTACGGCTAAGTGACCTATCTGCCTGAGTAGTATAGGTGTTGCCGGCCTGCCTGGGTTGATGGGTCACCAAACCGGTACTTAAAACTAAGATTTTACATTTTAATTAACTAAATTCAACAGTAGGGAGATCATAGCCAAAAACACAATTTAAGCCAAATCATACTTCAATGATCTACATACTTGCTGTTCAAAGGCAAGAATATAAATTCTCTGGCAAATTAAGGCTAGGAACAGCATTTTTCTTAAGTTTTCTAACCATTCGGCTATTGTCAATCGGAGGAACCCCTAAAATAAGTTTACGAAGAGCGGATTACATTCTTTGTGCGGCACGGAAGTAATAGGCTATAAGTTTATCAGTATTTTTGATGTAGCTAAATCCATGTGAATACAAATTAGGGACAATAACTATCAATAATCAACAGTACCGGTGGAAAGAAGTCGTCTTCACAAAAATGCAGACTGCACACTGTCATGTAACGTGTAACACGTTTTCCAATTGACAGCGCCGAAGCCCATCTTTCTCTCTGAACTTTTTGTACAGGAAAGTAGTGAAGATATTTCGTGGCCGTTTTATACGATTTGCAACCTTATACAGAGCAGTACCTCCTCGAATTTGACAAATTTCTTTCTGTTTCCATCACAACGTCAGTGCTTCACCATCTAAATAAATCTCATCAGTCACAATGTTACAGCTTCAACATTCTGCCGCGTGGCTGCGCCATCCAACTTTTCTGACGTCAATAGTGGTCTGTCGTCAGACAATAATCGGAAAATCTGGACAAGAATGTGATATGATCGACGTAGTCCAGGTTTCAGCCAGGAAAGAGCGCAATAATAGGGAGTGATATGTTTATCATAGCTCAGATCGTAGAGTGTAGATCGTATGTGTGTGTCCCCGAAATAAAATCCTAACGGCTGGAGTGATTTCAATGAAACTCGGAAAGAACATAGTACAATTTTGTCCACACCGACCGTGCTCTTCAAATTTTAATACGTCTCACCAATCCAACATGGCGGTCAAGCGAAGTAAAAAGATTTAAATGGCACTTTCTCGAGATTTAATGAACCGATCGCAGTGAAACTTGGTAGGATAAAAGTTTATACAAGATTTAATCTACTGGCATCTGATTCAATTCTTTTCTCTTCATAACAACAAGATGGCGGCTGTGCGAATTGTTAAAATTATTATTTTTTGTTTTTGTTTTGTTTCCTAATTATGCGATTGAAGTGAACGTTTGAATAATAAACCTATGTGATATTGTCCATCTAATTGTACATAACTCTATGGCCTACATATAGAACAGTCCAACATGGCGATCATCCGAAATATTTCGACCGTTTTCAATATCTCCGAATCTATTACAGCAATCAAACTGAAATCTTGTATGTTGATAGAAACTATTAACATAAGTTCATCTATGGGCTTTTCAATAACCTTATGAACACAAATCCAACATGGCGGTGATGCGAAATTTATACATTAATATATACATATACATGTTTCTCGGAAAGTCCTTGTAATAGGCGAGAGAATTTGAAGGGAAAAGACCAATGGGATTTATGAAAATAGGCCGTTTAGTTCTTCACGGAACCACTTGTTCAACATGAAATACACAAAGAACACAGAAACAGCTTGGGGACGGTTGTTATGGCTTGACCAACTCCGAGGAGGGCTCCTTATCAAACAACAATTACCAGTGGTGACAATGTGTTAGCTCTAACTGGTGACAACAGGTCTCACTTATCCCTGTTATTGTTTGAGTCTGGTTTGATGCAGCTCTCCATGCCTCCCTGTCCTGAGGTAATCGTTCCATCTCTACATAGCTACCACACCCTACATCCGAGGCACTGTGTTTAACATATTCTAACCTTGGTCTACCCCTACAGTTCTTATCCTCGACCCTTCCTTCCATAACTAAGCTTGCTATTCCTGGGTGTCTTAGTATGTGTCCTACCAACCTATTTCTTGTCTTCATTAGCAGTCGCCAGAAACATCTCTCCTCTCCCACTACTCTTAATACCTCTTCATTTGTTACCCTATCTACCCATCTGTCCTGTAACACCTTCGTCCATCACTGGTTATTTTGCTTCCTAAGTAACAGAAGTCTCCTACTTCGTTTATCTCTTCACCTGCCAATTCGACATCCATAGGGGTTTCTGATTTCCTACGACTGCATTCTAATATTTTTTGTTTGTTTTACGTTTATTGGTTTTATACTGTACTAGCAGTAGTGCCCGGCTTCGCCCGGTGGATTTATTTGTTTTATGGATGAGAATGAATGCTACTACTGAAGTGGCCAAACAAACAGAAAAAAAGTGTAAAATATAACTTTATGTCGATATGTAAACATTATGTGTCGGAAAACTGTATCATAATGAGGCTCATTATAACACTATTTTTCATTATGAAACAGTTTCTCCCACCAATCAGAACTCAAGAAACAGTTGTGTGGCCAATTAGACAAGGATACCTTCGCGCATGCGCTCAAAATCCAACATATTTCTGTGTTGTCAAGCAAAGTGAATGGTCTCTGCTTCCGGAGTGCCTTGACCACGCATGCGCTCTGTTCAGTCACCAAAGCCGCCTTGTTCACTAACAATAACTGAATTAACTGAATCCCACAGATATTTATGAATATTTATGTTAAAACATATAATAAAGTTATAATTATCGTCGAACATAAACAGTCGTATGCAACTCGCCTATAATGGTAATTAAGACACTCGTATGGAAATTATAAAACTCGCATACGCTCGTTTTATAAAAATACTCGTGTCTTAATTATAGCCATTATAGGCTCGTTGCATAATGTACTATTATGTGCTGGAGATAAGTAATATAATGGATTTAATATCCAGGATACTTTTCCCTAATGATAATGATAATAATGAACATGGAAACAGCTATTTACTAACTGCAATACAGACACATGTAATTTACTATAGCCTAAATTGAATATATTAGAAAGGGGAGTAAGTGAATAAAAGACGCTACTTGAATAGTTCTGTTTTTCAGTCGTGAAGCTAATAATGGAAGACCTGGGACCATTAGATAAAGCCAATATTGTCCAATCAATTGAGGAATATAGAAACATTCTTCGTCAAAACTCAACTCAAAAATAGATACAGTTTGCACTGCAGTTTATGGTCGGTCAGGCCCGGTTGCGCAGTCACACAGAGGGCAGTCGGCTTTTCGAACAACTGACAATTGCACAAGCCTGAGACTCGCTGAGTGCGCAACCGGGGCTGACCGGCCAAAACTGTGTGTACAGTAAGTATGTTTGCTCAAGGCTGCTTAGCTTATTATCAACACTGTTTTACAACCTCGGCCTAGGCTACAAATTATACACTTATTTATTCATTTGTTTATTTCTTTATTTATTCACTTAATCATTTGTTTATTCATTCATTTTTACATAGTCTGGGATAAATTAAGCTTGAGCGATCTCAGATCAATTGAAAAAGTCAAAGCGCGATACTTAAAGGCTGCCCTAGGAGTATCAAAATACACGCACTCCCAACCTGTTTATGAACTTGCCAGGAAAACTTTTCTTATGGAAGACTTGAGATCTCGATTGCAATTGCCTTCTACTGGACAGGAACAGGAATTCCTAAGGATGAGACAAAGAAAGCGAGCGGAAATCGACATGGAATTCTATGGGACTGATGCCATGTCTCAGAGAAAATGGACTGAACCGAACAATGAAATGAGGAGTGCTCTGAATAGACTTACTGTGCACGGCTTCCATCATAAGGTGTGCGTGCGGCGTGGCTTTCATGAGCCTTCGCTACAGTGTGTGTGCGTATTATGTGCTAAACAGTGTGGTCGATATAATTTTAGTAAATGCTCTAAGAGAACACTGTCCTTATTGGATTACTTGAAAATGCACATTTGTGCGCAGTTCCTTTATTATTCTGATATCGATCACGTGAGGCATTGCACAGGCCAAGGATCATGTAATATGGGGCGCGCACTGGTCGGTGGGATCTGGGTCTAGAGAGCGGTTTGTGGTGGAAGCCGGTGGAAACCATGCACCGCTAGTCTATTTATTTAACTTCTCATCTGACAGTGTTTATTATATTATGATGTATTTATTCCAAATGCACTTTCGTGTGCAATAACACTATTATTATTATATAATTATTTATTCATATCCAAATGGTGATAGTGCTTGCATGCAAAATCACAATATAACTACAATTTAATATGTGCACAAAACCATGAATGTTGTGTAAGTAGCAAATGCTTTCCAGTTAGTCGACAGTTGGTGTACTCATTGGGCACAATTAATTTCCTAGTGTCTGAAATAAACACTTCTCACACAAATGGGGGGTTGTGATAGTCCAAATTCACCGCATTGCAACTGGCGCCAGTTTGAGTCTTATACAGTAATAATAATATCGTATGGCCTCGGGTGCCTGGTGCAAGCTTTGCTATTTGACACCCAGAGGGTAGCTTGCATGTCGAATTTCGTAGTTCCTTGACTATGAAAGTCAAGGAGGTTAGATGTTAGATATCTAATCTCCTTGAACACAATAGCGCTTTCTAGTAGAGAAATGAGGAACGTTGTGCTGGCGGAAACTCCCGAGATTAATTTTGCCATTATGAACTCGGCCTACTGAATTCAAGTGGGTTCGTATGACATGCGTATCGTATTTTTGCCGCCTTTCAAAAATCACTTACCACGGTCAGGGGCGAACCTGCAATCTTGGGGTTAGTAGACCGACAGGCTATCCACTCACCCACCGTGGCAAAGCCACCATGTCGAGACGGGCTCCCTAGTTAAATTCAACTATAGTGTGGGACACACCATTGCAAGCCTGAAGATCAACGGGCTCTCCGCGCTGCTCTTCTCCCCGCGCCTGGCGGTGTTGCCATGCTATTGCACCGTACCTTCAGTCGCGTGCTGGATGCGAGAACGTACAGGACAACACCGCACCGACTACGCGTAACCTTCAGGCTTGCAATGGTTTGTCTCGCACTATAAAACCAGTGGTTACATTAGACTGGCTTCGGTGGCCTAGTCACTAGCATGCTGAACTTTTATGCCCAAGGTTAAGGGTTCAAACCCGGCCGAAGTCGTCGGATTTTCAAGAGCGTTGATATCCTTCAGTATGCCTTCCTTCTGAGGGGATGTAAAGTCCATGCCATAGATTTACGCCATGAAAAATAACCATTTGGTTGTGTGTAGCTAAATTTGTAGGTTATTTGGTTTATAAACGCTCTATTGGTTCCATTGTTCGCCGCTGGGTGTTGACAGTGGCATCTGGTAGGCAAAGTTGGAACTACTTGAAATTGAACTTTCATTTATTTCATCTCTCATTAACTCCTCTTGTGAAGTTGGTGCCAGGAAGGACATCCGGCCGTAGAAACCATCAGCCACGTGAGATTGATTGCATGTCATCCCCGACCCCGTTGGAATAAGGGGTAGAGGTGGTTACAATTAGGCAAGCACTCGCAAGCACAGAATGAGACTGCCCATATAGCTAGAGTAGCATTACTCTGAAATGTTTCCAAAGCACTCACCACTGAGCGGAGGGCTGCCCTGCGAGGATCCCGTGCCGGCTCCACCATCGCGACGCCCCGGACTGCTGCCCCCAGCATCCGAAGAGTCGCCGTCAGAAGGAGGAGACCTCTGCGCAAAGTGATGCAGGTTCAGTCCCTGCGTGTCCCTGCTGTCAAGCTTATCGTAGCCGTACCAGCCCAGCAGTTCGTTCATAGCCGTCTCGGCGTACTCCTGCAACAACAACAAGTTATTCCTTCTCTGGTTACTGTCCATAGCTGGTGTGTTTCATCAAGAACCAAAGAAATAAACAATAGCCGAGCAATAGTTCCCGCAATTTTATCTTAATAATAAAATAACTAGCGGCCCCGTGCGAGAAATCTCACATGTTCATAAGCCACACTTTCCACAATAGGTTTATAAAGAGAGACTTACGGAGAAAGGTTGTTATGTTTTTATTTCAACCAAATGATTATAGAACACTATTCACATTTCAGTTAGAATTTCAAGTCCTACGTTCCCTAATTTAAGAAGGCAATCACTGAAAAATGGATCATCATAACACTCACCGGTTATTCGATATTTATGAAATTATACTATTTGAGTACTCTTTGCTTTGATTTACTGTTTCTGAAATCCATGAAAAATTATAAAGGAAATACCTCAGAATGTTAAAATGACACGAAACAGGCGTCACAGCGGCCAAAATGTGAAGTGGACAGCAATTATGAAGCGCATCTTATCTTCCTGGAGCAACAGTATTTGCAAATCGCACACTTCGTACATTTTTTTAATAATAATAACCCCTGGCACAACAGCCCGTGAAGGGCCTAGGCCTACCAAGCGACCGCTGCCCAGCCATTTGGCCTGCAGATATTGGGGTGACGCGTGATCAGCGCATCGGGTCCCCTCGGCCGTTAATCTTAGTTTTCATGACCAGGCATACAGTTTTCAGAAGTCATTTTTAAAGAAATGATAGATATTTGTGAAATTAGAGTGCTATACGTCACTGCTAATGTCTATTCTCTTTCATTTGAATGCTCATTTGCCACGATCGGTCGCTTGTGAGCGCCACAGGAGGGATCTATACTACTGAAATAATATATATGATGATGATGATGATGATGATGATGATGATGATGATGATGATGATGATGATAGATTTAGGTGCATGCGTTAAAAAGTCATCTTCCAAACTCTGGTGTTGTACGGAAGTTGTTGTTTTCGTTGTTAATTCTTTTGAGGCTTTGCGACATGGTGGTCATATAAGAATACATGAAGAGAGGTTGTATTATCATAAATAGTCAGCTGTTGTTACTCTCACTGTCTGACCTCAACCCGTCTCCTAACGTTTCCAGAGAGAAATACACAGTCCCGCTGAATCCATAGGCTAAAGAAATTCAACTGCATTCTCCCCCCAACTTCCGAATGGAGACACATACTTTATGTCCGGGGAATAAAATACAACAACTCACCAAATTTTCATCACAATCGGATTAATGCTGTATGAAGGCATACGGGACTTTGTTGAAACGATTCGCGCGCCGTCAATCATTTGTTGAATTTACTCGTGCGCTGCCGCTTGTAATATTGATTTACTAAGTCAGAACGTTCGCTGGAGTGTACACAACTGAAGCGTATGCGGGAACAAACGTCTTTGTTACATTTTGTGTAATTTGAGATATGGGCGGCTTCGGTGGCGTAGTCGGTAGCATGCTGAGCTTCTATGCCCAAGATAGCGGGTTCAAACCCGGCCAAAATCGTCGGATTTTTATGAGCGTTAAAATCCCTCAGTATGCCTTCCTTCGGTGGGGAAGTAAATCCGGCGGTCCCATACCATAGATTTATGGCATTTAAAAGATTCTTCCACTAACTAAATTTGTGTGAAGCAAAATTAGTAGTATACGTTTGATTAATGCTCTTAAGTTCAAACGTTCGTCACCAAGCGCTGGTTGCGATGGCTTCTAGTAGTAGCCAAGTTCACAGCTAGGTGTCGTGGACGGTAGTGTTTGGTAGCGAAAGTAGGAACTACTTAAAATTATCGTCTGCAGTCCTTACTTGAATTGAAAAGTGACAGTCAGTCTGAAAGACTAGACTTTGTATCATTTCAAATGCTACAAATGCTGAAAAATGCTCGAAGCCAAAGACTCTTGACATGTTAGAAAATTATCTGCATAATACTTATCTTGCTTATCTTGTTTCAAATTACTCGCGAACGGCAAGTGCAAACCAAGGGCAAAGCAAGGTCAAGCGCGCGGAGGGCGATGGCTGGATGACGTGCCCCTTCCATCCAGTCTAAAAACACTTATAGTGGGCGATGTTTTGAAGATAGAGATATGCTCTCGCGGACTTTTTTGTAGAACTTTTCATGCTGACCAATTCTTACGCTCATAGTATATTGATATTTTTAACGGTTTGCACAGCGTAGGCTTCAGAAGCGCACGGACGCCAAGTTTGCTTTCGACTTTTTCACTGAAATCGTTACTGCTTGGCTTCCTTTGATCATACATAAATTATGTTCTACAGAATCTTTCCTCGAGATATCCTTTATAGAACGGTGAAAACCGCATCAAAATCCATCCAGTGGTTCTCGAGATTACCCGTGACATTCAAGAATCGGGGAATTTTGTCTTATACTAACGAAGTAGAGATTGTCGGGGAACACATGCACCAAGCGGTACTATGACGTCACACACCTCAGTGCATCTGGGTACATTTCGTCCCGTCACCGTAACGTAACGCCAGACCCCAGCGTAACGACGAAGTCGACAAGATCATTTAAAATGATAAAAACAGATAACTCACACTAATACAGTCATCACAATTAACACCGGTTATCAGACAGATTCTACACACACCCAAGGTACACGGGGCTATGACCAACCAAGCACAGGAGCCAAAGAAGTGGAGCGGTGAATATATCCAGTGAGCCAGATAGCATGGCCGTGCACCTGGTTTGCGGCAGGCAGCCGCCCGGGTATCGGGTTGCAATTAAAACACGATATATGATCGATGTGGTACATCTGATACGTCATATGAATGCTTTCCACACGAGTGCAGATTACATGTTGCTGAAAATGAGCTATGATATTATTAGCGCTTTGATTATAACGTAACGGGGAATAAAATTAACCATAACAAACAAATGAAACTCACTGACAAAGCAAAGCCCGCTGTGAATATGACACTGCCATCAGAGCCCTCTGGGAGCCGGACAGAGAACTAATGAGCTCTGGCTCGCTAACTCTTTGAAGTCCTTAGACGTAAGGTTCTGTCCTGGAGACATTACACAGTGGCTAAAGTAACATTCGTATAGGGCAAGGAGGCTTTCATTGTCTTGTAGGCCAACCACTGATTCATTATTTGGTACCATTTTTCGAGGTTAGTTTTAATAAGTTACACGTTAAGACGGGCTCATTCGGGTGATAAACTTGTCATCCTGATGGTAGTTGGGATTTCTACCGAGTACTAGTGAGATTAGAGTTTCTATAATTATGCAATAAATAAGCCATGACCTACAAGTATTGTCTTTCCTTCCCCCAGGGGCTCACATCTAGTGGGACGTAGGTTGGCGACCACGGGACCCCAGCTGAGTCTGGCATTGCTTCCACTTACTTGTGCCGGGCTCCTCTCTGTCATCTATCCTGTCGAACTCCCTTGGTCAACTCTCGTTCTTTTCCAACCCCGACCGTATTATATATATATTAGGTGTCTCTCTCTATAGGATTATATTGTATTAGGGTATCCGTGGCCTGGGGAGTCTTTCACTTTCCCGCCTTAATTGGCCCTTGTCTCATTTTTCCTGATACCCTCCTTCTTCCAGGGGTCAGACCTCTTCTGTTCCCTTCCTATCTCCTGCCTTGTGACCAAGGCCCTCAAGGTGGCATGGCGTATTTAGCCCTTCTGTTGCACCCTGGATAGTGTTACATTCTCAACAGCTCACGACTGTTGAGTTCGGGAGTTGCACAGTGGGTCAAAATCGAAATCTAGGAGGACAAAATTATTTATTTTCATAATTAAACAAGAAGTTTCGTGACGAACTAAAGAGCCTACTTCTCTTCAAATTAAGATTCATGCCAATGATTATTCTACAGTATATGAACCTATCTAGAATAATGACGAAATTAAGTTGGTAATATCGAAATGTCTAATTAGTTCGAAATATACCTGGTATAATGAAGCCTAATAGAGCACTACAATTGGCAGCCCTGGTGTCTGAATATATTCTTAGTTCCATATCTTAAGGAACAGAATACAAAATTTGGTTCAAGTCCAATGGACGTTACATGCAGTTAGACATTGGATCTATGAGCACGCGAAAAATCATGTTGGCAACAATGTCATGCGTGGCTGGTCATAAATAATCTGAAATATTATGATATCTTGTTGTGCCAATTTTGGATGAAATCCATTTTTTAGTATAGAAGTTACATGTATTTTAAAATTGGCATAGATTCATGTTGGCAACACTGACTTATATTAATTACTCCAAATTAATCTGGAATGTCAGGTGCTAAACATGTGCAAAGTATAGAGCTGTTGGCTTGCATACTTTCTGATATTAAGGTAAAAAATATACTCAGCATTTATTAACAGTTGGCCGTCCTGATTGCTCTTAAGAATACTTATAGTCATATCTGTTATGTTACACATAGCACATACGACATTTGGTTGAAATCCAACTGATAGTATAGAAATTACAAGTATTTAAAAATTGGTCTTATCAGCAGGCTTAGAATCAGGTTGGTAGAACTGACATATATAAGTTACTCCAAATTAATCTAAAATGTCAGGTACTATACGTGTGCATAGTTTAAAGCTGTCGGCTTGCATACTTTCTGATATATTGGCATTTGGATAAAAGAATAGAGAGAGCAGTTATTAACAGTTGGCAGCCCTGGTGGCTCTTAAGAATACACTCAGTCATATCTGTTTATGTACACATATTACATTCAAAATTTGGTTGAAATCCAATTGATAGTGTAGAAGTTATAGGCATTTAAAAATTGGACATATCAGAAGGCTTGAAATTATTTTGGCAACACTGTCATGTATGGCCTCCTGGAAATTAAACTGAAATAGTGTTATCTACATGTGTGCCGATTTTGGAATAGCTCCCATGCATACGTTCCAAGATATCCAACATGGAGGTCAAATTCCTAGTGCGTTTTTTCAGCAGTTGGTAGCTCTGACATCATTTTCAAATATGGACGTGAGGTATTCCGGTATACATCTTTACTCATACTAAATTTGGTTTCGATTTCTTCAGCCGTTTAGGACTTGATAGGGGGAGGGGGGACACACACACACACAGCCAGACAGACAGAAGGACAGACAGACAGACAAACATACACACATTTTCCCGGATCGATCTCCTCATTTTTGCAAAATGTGAAAAGTAGGCTAAAAATAAAAATTTATTACTTCCACAGCATTCTCATACAATTGCCGCTCACTATTCTGGGATATAAACGCATCTTAGTGTAAATCTGTCACCACTGTTCGAGCAGTCTGAATTGGAGGGTGAATGTAAGTGGCTGTGGTTTGGATGTCTTTGTGGTTAGTGTGATGCTTTAAGATGGAACATGCAGCTGAAGGTATGATATTTGTAACGTGTTTCAGTTATTAATGGGCGTAATTGTTACGTAATTTTAGCTATATTTACATTATATAATATTTAACTAATATTTTTAAAATTATATTTTTACTTAGACTTTTAGAATGTCGCGTCACTCTGCGTTACTTTCTACTTAATGTTAAAAATGTAGATAAAGTCTTGTAGTTTACGCCTGTTATAAGATTTTTTGCATCTTTTTGCATCTCTTATTTTACGATTCAGAAGATGCCGCGCAACCAGTTCTCACACGTTTACAACTGTTTGAAGCACTGGGTTCGACAATTATGTCAAAAGTGGAACTTTGTGACTTTGTTAAAAGTAAATTAGGGGTAGAAACTTGTTCTGAAGAGGTAACTGAATGCTCTATCCAACTCCTAGTCACAGACAATTTCATGCATGTGTAGACGTAGCTTAAAAAGGTCTTAACTGATGTTTATTATGAAGTATACAAATTATATACGTTGCTTTCACTATAAATTCATGGTTAAAACGACAAAATAATTTTGTCCCCCAAGATTTCGATTTTGACCCACTGTGAGTTGGCGACCCCGAGGGATTCCTGAGCTGGGTCCGGTTTTTCCCCTATTTCCATTGCCTCTGTGGTGGGCCGTCTCCTCTTTTTCTTTCCTATAGTTTGTAAGACTGTAGTTAGTATTAGTTTTCGTTACATTCTCATCTCATATCTCACTATCACCCAAACCATTAGGGGCGGATAACCTAGATGTTAGGCCCCTTCAACAATTACCATCATCATCATCACATTCTCTTTCTCGCCTATGACCACCTGATGTTAAAATAATCGTAAAGTAGCGCTCCTTGCGGTCAAACACTGAAAGTAGAGCAGGTCTAGACTATGTAGATCTACTAGTTTGAAAACTATGGGTTGAATACACAAAATAATTCGTCTGGATTGCTTTTAATGAGTTTTGACTTCATAGTCAAGTGCCTTATGTTCCACACAAGACATGGGGGTTCGAACCTAGATAAGGTGATTTATATCTGAACCAAAAAACGGTAAAATTAACTGATCCACGGTACTTTTCCTCCCGAGAAGATCCAAGGAAACTAGCAATCCTGTTGCGATATTCAAAGCAAAGATATTGATGGCCGACTTGCAACAACACGACATCCCAGGTCTCACTGCGCCGTGCTAGCGGGCGCTTCCTGCACACTATGTGGCGGGAGGTTTAAACTGCCGGAAGCCCTTCCTGACTCCAACATCACAAGCGGTGTTAATAAGGTATGACAAAAATTAAACCGGACAAAGAACTGGAAGATGCGTCCCGGGATTTCCTTGGGAAATGGTGGAAAGCCATTTCAAGGATGGCCAACGGTTACTTTCTGTGATGGACACTGTGATTAGTTCAAAACCGAACACACAAACTTTAACCAATAAATATAAAAATGATATTTTTAAGATAGTAAAATGTTCGTACTTTCGTCCTAGTGCTTGCCCTGTGTTGAATCAAAGGATTCATCATTCCTCGATGTATTATTTTGTCGTGTGGCCTCCTGAGAGGCAGATTGCAGGTCTTTCTAGTGGGCGACCTGCGCGCCGGGATGAGAGATGGAATGGATGAAGATGAATGAAACTGGGAAGGAAGTGGCCGTGACCTGTAAGAAGGTACCGTCCCAGCATTTGCCTAGTGTTAAAAATGGGTGAAACCACCATTTCAAGGACGGCCGACAGTGGGGCTCAAACCCACGCGTCTACCGAGTCAGCAGAGAGCTTGGCCCCATGACCTAACGCTGCACTTTAGCGACCGTAGCGACCGCTGTCGGTGTTCCGCGAAATGACCCACATCAACACACCTCCAAAGCGCTAAGTGGATACGGTCCTTGCCGGTTCACTCGAGTAAAATATGTTTCCTTTCAGAAATGAACATGTGTTTACTGTAGTTTACAATAGAAAGTTAGGCTAGATGAGATCGATACTCAACCATCACCGCCACACCACTACAACAAAACATTACGCTCCCCCAGGGGCTCACAACTTGTGGGACGTGGCTTGGCGACCACGGGACCCCAGCTGAGTCCGGTAATGCTTCTACTAACTTGCGCGGGGCTCCTCTCCGTCTTCTTTCATGTCGACCTCTCTTGGTCAACTCTTGTTCTCTTCCGACCCAGACGGTATTAGGGTATCCGAGGCCTTGGGAGTCTCTTCCTTTCCCACCTTAATTGTCCGTTGTCTCATTTTTCCTGATACCCTCCTTCTGCGAGGGGTCAGCCATCTTTTTCATTTCATGTTTTCTCCTGCCTTCTGCTCAAGGCCCTCAAGGAGGCAGGGTGTATGTAGCCCCACCACTCGGTGCACCCTGGATTGTGCTACATCCTCAAGGGCTCACGGCTGGTGAGTTCGGGAGTTGGCGACCCCGAGGGATTCCTGAGCTGGGTCTGTTATGTTTCCTTTTTCCATCGACTTTTGGGCGGGCCCTCTGCTCTTTCCCTTTCCTATCTGCCTTTCATGGCTCTCCTTCCTTCCAAGTCCCTCAATCCTCATTTTGTTAGGGTTGAGGGCATTTACTTCCCTCCTGTATTTAATTTATCTTATTCCTTTCTTTTGTTCTATCTTCTTCTAGCCCGTAAATTTTAGTTGTAGTTTCATTTTCACGATCACAAACCATCACACGGCAGATGTGAAGATTACCGTACAATCAGCTTGATTACTCATGCTTCAAAGATCCTGTCTAGATTAATTTACAAGAGGATGGAAAGCCAGATAGAAAGGGAGTTGGGTGAAGACCAGTTTGGTTTCAGGAGAAATGTAGGAACAAGGGAAGCTGTACTAAGTCTTAGGCTGATTTTGGAAGGTAGAATAAGGAAAGATAAGAGAACGTTCATGGCATTTGTAGACTTAGAAAAGGCTTTTGATAACGTTGATTGTGCTAAATTGTTTGACATTTTGAAAACGATTGGAATAAAGTATAGGGATAGGAGGGTGATCTACAATCCATACAGAAACCAGACAGCAGTCATTCGAGCTGAAGGACATGAGAGAGAACCTGGTATTCAGAAAGGTGTAAGGCAAGGCTGCAACTTATCACCCATACTTTTCAATCTTTACATTGAACAAGCAATGAAGGAAATTAGAGAAAACATTAAAGTGGGAGTGAAGATTCAAGGATAAATAATTTCAACTCTGAGATTTGCTGATGACATCGTCATCTTGGCCCACACGCCTGAGGATTTGAATGAGTTTCTGAATGGTATGGACTCCGTCTTGAGGAAAGAATTCATGATGAGAATTTAAAAAATGTAAAACAAAAATATTGGAATGCAGCCGAAATAAATCAGAAACCTCTATGGACATCAAATTGGCAGGTGAAAAGCTGAAGGAAGTAGGAGACTTCTGTTACTTAGAAATCAAAATAACCACTGATGGACGAAGCAAATAGGATATAAAAAGTAGGTCGGCTCAGGCAAGGAAAGTATTTCTACAGAAAAGGAATCTGTTGACATCGAATATAGATTTAGGTATTAGGAAGTCATTTTTGAAACCCTTTGTCTGGAGCGTGGCACTCTATGAAAGCGAAACTTGGACTATTGGTGAAGCAGAAAAGAGAAGAATTGAAGCATTTGAAATGTGGTGTTACAGGAGAATGATAAAGATCAGATGGGTAGATAGGGTTACAAACGAAGAGGTATTAAGACGAGTGGGAGAGGAGAGATGTTTCTGGCGACTGCTAATGAAGAGAAGAGATAGGTTGGTAGGATACATACTAAGACACCCAGGAATAGCAAGAGTAGTTATGGAAGGAAGGGTCGAGGACATGAACTGTAGGGGTAGACCAAGGTTAGAATATGTTAAACAGATTGCCTCGGATGTAGGGTGTGGTAGGTATGTAGAGTTGAAACGATTAGCTCAGGACAGGTAGGCATGGACAGCTCCATCAAACCAGTCAAAAGACTGAAGACTCAAACAACAACACAAACCATTAGAGGCCGAAGATCTAGATGTTAGGCCCCTTAAAACAACTATTATCATCATCATGCAAATCTTGTTGCAATGTCTCAGTTCTCCACAAGGTATATAACTCGTGCACTATAGTTCACTGTAAAAAGGAACAATTGGTGTACAACACTAAACGGGGGAATGGAAGGGATAGGGTAGAACATGGCATGACGTAATTATCGCAGATCGCCTCGCGATAGCCGGAGTAATTAACTGAGAACACCGCCCTCTGTGTGCTTATTGAGGAAACTTACAATCCTCAACTCATCATTGCACATTTACAGTATATTGGTTACGATTCATTCTCCAGTGTTGCCTAGGAATCCATCATAGACTGGTTTTCAGTTGGTCAACGATATTGTGCCCATGAGGGTATTTCTTTGTACAGAAGGTGTGTTAATTAAGTGATCAATATTTCGTGTAATATATTTCTTTCAGATTATGGTTTTAAATATTTGTATTCTCTGTCTCGGCGGAGCCACCGTGGCTTAGGCAGCAGCACGCCGGCCTCTCACCGCTGGGTCCGTGGTTCAAATCCCGGTCACTCCATGTGAGATCTGTGCTGTACAAAACGGAGGCAGACAGGTTTTTCTCTGGGTACTCCGGTTTTCCCTGTCAAAATTTCATTCCAGCAACACCCTCCACTATCATTTCATTTCATCTTTCATGCATTTAATCATTGCCCCAGAGGAGTGCGTCAGGCCTCGGCAGCCGGCACAGTCCATATCCTCGCCGCTAGATGGGGGCTTCATTCATTCCATTCCTGACCCGGTCGGAGACAGGAAGCAGGCTGTGGATTTTCATTTTTCATTATTCTCTGTCTCGGCGAATGGCAGAGATGGCACTTCAATCTCGGAGAGGTGCACTAAACTCAATGCAGCCTAATATCTATCACGTAACCTCTACAACAAGAGGTGTATGTCATTGTAAAACCGTTATTAGACCTCAGCTTTTATATGCAGCAGAAACCCTCTTGATGAACAAGAAAGGCAACATGGATTATTTGGAGGAAGTCGAAAGACGTATCCTTCGAAAACTTCATGGACCAAGATTGCTCCCGGATGGCTGTTATCGACTTAAAGCAAACAGCGAACTATACCGTCAGTTGGAACCACCCACCACTATCATGCGACGGAGACGAGTGAAATTCTACGGGCACCTCTTCCGGATGGAGAACGATAGAATCACCAAGAAGATCGTCAACTTGATTAATGGCTACAAGACTGGCAGCTTGTGGCTTAATGAAGTAAAACAAGACTTGAATAACACTGCGATTTTAGTCTGTAACATTCTTGACCGTTCCAAATGGTGTGATAGTGTTAACTCCCAAAGTGATTACGGCCCGTCTCCCCTCACACAGGAGAGGAAGGGCAAGTTATTGGCTGGACTGAGGAGAGAGCATCGCAGAAGCGCTCCGTAGTGGGCTTAAACCACTAATAATAATAATAATTGGGCACAATGGTGTTGATAGCGATTCAATATGCAGCTTAATGTAAATTAACCTCATTCCGTCATTTTCTTGATTTAACAAACAGCCAAAACCTATGCATGTTGGAACATGTCCCCTCCTCCTAGACCATTCCATACCCTATGCATGTTGGAACATGTCCCCTCCTCCTAGACCATTCCATACCCCATGCATGTTGGAACATGTCCCCTCCTCCTAGACCATTCCATACCCCATGCATGTTGGAACATGTCCCCTCCTCCTAGACCATTCCATACCCCATGTCCTAACGATGCGCTCAATCTGTTGGCGAGTCAAGTAAACGATAACCAACCAGAAGTCTTCATCAGTATCTCTTGGGCTTACGACACCCTACTGTTCAGTATAACACTTGTGTAAAGACAGCGTCACTATTAGACCATAGCCTGTAAGGATCAAAGCGATCAACACAAACATGGAAAGTGAAACTCACTAATTTATTTCAGTAATCCAAAGAGTGAAGGCCTCCGTGGCTTAGGCGGCAGCACGTGGTTCAAATCCCGGTCACTCCAGGTGAGATTTGTGCCGGACAAAGCGGGGGCAGACTGGCTTTTCTCCGGGTACTCCAGTATTCTCTGTCAAACTTTCATTCCAGCAGCACTCTCCACTATCATTTCATTTCATCTGCCATTCATTTAATCATTGCCCCTGAGGAGTGCGACAGGCTTCGGCAGCCGGCACCGTTCATATCCTCCTGGCCCAGTCGGACGACTGGAATAGGCTGTGGATTTTCATTTTTCAATCCAAAGAGTAATCAATATTCTCACTTTCAGCTACGCAAAAATTCAGAGCTTTTGCTGTTTAAAACTAACGGAATGAAGATGTGAAATATCTCCAATTAGTTAGATACCTGCAAATATTGGATCAAATGATATTATGAAACCCAATTTCAACGTGCGTTTATTTGTGATTTGAAAGACCTAATTATTTTTTACGATTTCTCAAAACATTACTGGGCTTAAACAGGACAGATGACTTCAATATCCCAACACATCAACAACCTCGGGCTGAGTGGCACTCTCAAGCTTGTGGGTTCGATCCCGTCTCACAAGCACGCACGAGGAACATTTGGGACATCTCTAAGAGTTCTCATATCCTCTCCTTGTTGGGGGAAGGTTGCACTAAATCCCGCTCCATCCAATTGGTCCAATTTGCTGATGCTCTGTAATGTTTTCATTTAGTAGTCTATCATTAATTGAGGAATATCGAATGTGGGGACTAAAAAGCAATTACAACAAAACGGAATACAATACCTTACATTAGAGAATAATGGTGGTGAGAAACTACAGATCGGAAATGCAGAAATTCAAACAATCACTCAATTTAAATATTTGGGTTTAATAATAGAAGCTGGGGGAACAAGTTCATCTGAAATTTCCCCCCAGAGGCTCACATCTAGTGGGACGTGGGTTGGCGACCACGGGGCCCCAGCTGAGTCCGGCATTGCTTCCACTTACTTGTGCCGGCCTCCTCTCTGTTTTCTTTCCTTTCGACCTCACTTGGTCAACTCTTGTTGGAGGGTATCAGGAAAGACGAGACAACGGACAATTAAGGCAGGAAAGGTAGACGGTAGTAGGGTATCCGAGGCCTAGGGAGTCTCTTCCTTTCCCTCCTTAATTGGCCCTTGCCTAATCTTTTCTGATACCCTCCTTCTGCGAGGGGCAGCCTTCTTTTTATTTTCATGTTATCTCCTGCCTTCTGCTCAAGGTCCTCAAGGAGGCAGGGTGTGAGTAGCCCCAACACTTTTTGTGCACCCTAGGTAATGCTACACCCTCAGGGGCTCACGGCTGGTGAGTTCGGGAGTTGGCGACCGCGAGGGATTACTGAGCTGGGTCCAGCTTTCCCCCTTTTATCCTTTGCCTGTGGGGCGGACCCTCTCCTCTTTCACTTTCCTATCTGCCTTTTATTGCTCTCCATCCTTCCAAGTCCCTCAATCCGCATTCTTCGAGGGTTGAGGGCATTTCTTTTCCTCCTGTCCTTTATGTGCATTATTCTCCTTTTGTTTTCCATTTCTTCTTCTAGTATATAAGTTAGTAGTTAGCTTTAGTTATAGTTTCCATTTCATTATCACCTTCACGATCACCCAAACTATTAGGGGCCGATAACCTAGATGTTAGACCCCTTAAAACAACAATTATCATCATCATCATCATCATAATCATCTGAAATTGAGAAAAGACTAAGTGAGGCTAGTAGAACAATCGGAGCATTAAATTCCGTTTTATGGAGCAGAAATATTGTAAACAAAATTAAGAAAGTGATTAATAGTTCATTGGTACAAAGTATTTTGTTATGTGGAGCAGAAACTTGGACGTTAAACAGACAGCAAGCAAACAAAACAGAGATGGATTATTGGAGGAGGACGGCAAGAAAATCAAGATTGGATAAAGTTAGAAATACGAGAATCAGAGAAATTATCCAGGTAAAGAAAATGCACTAGAAGTGGTTGAAGAAAGAAGATTACATTGGTTTGGACATGCGAAAAGGATGCAGAATAGTAGAATTCCAAATGTAATGTTACACTGGCAAGCTGGAGGCAAACAGATACGCGGTAAACCAAAAGAACAGTGGATGGATGGTGTAAAGAGAAGCAGGGTTACCAGAGGCTTAACCGAGGAAGACGCTGAGGACAGAAATTTGTGGAGGAGTAGAGTATTATTGGGTTGAAGGAAAACTACTGTATAGCAGAGTATTCCTAATAAGTTTAAGTTTAGGGGCTGCGACAACGCGGTCATGTAGCCCCGTGTACTTTGGGTGTGTGTAGAATCTGTCTGATAACCGGTGTTAATTGTGATGACTGTATTAGTGTGTGTTATCTGTTTTTTAATTTAAGTACTGCAACTTAGAATTTTTCAAATAGTTCCTACTTTTGCCGCCAAGTGCCACCGTCAACGACTACTAGGCCAAGTTCCGAACTTAGCTACTAGACGCCACCACAGTCGGTTCTTGGCAACGAACGTAGAAACGTAAGAGCGTTGTTTACATTCTTAAACTATCCAATTTAGCTTCACACAGGTGCAATTAGTGGAAGGTTCATTAACATGCCATAAATCTATGACATG
Source organism: Meconema thalassinum (assembly GCA_946902985.2). Classification (NCBI taxonomy): domain Eukaryota; kingdom Metazoa; phylum Arthropoda; class Insecta; order Orthoptera; family Tettigoniidae; genus Meconema; species Meconema thalassinum. The sequence goes on from OX336391.1 coordinate 694,089,784, forward strand.
GGACCGCCGGCTTTACTTCCCCTCCGAAGGAAGGCATACTGAGGGATTTTTAACGCTCTTAAAAAATCCGACGGCTTCGGCCGGGTTTGAACCTGCAAGAAGATCATTATTTCACATTTTTTGCCTACTTTTCCCATTTTGCAGAAATGAGGAAAAAGTAGACTTATGAGATAGATCCGGGCAAATGTGTGTCTGTCTGTCCTTCTGTCTGTCTGTCCGTCCGTCTGTCTGTCCTTCTGTGTGTGTGTGTGTGTGTGTGTGTGTGTGTGTGTCCTATCAACTCCTAAAGCAATCAAAACCAAAATTGGTATGAGTAAAGATCTATACTTGAATATTTCAAGGCCATATTTGAAAATGATGTCGGTGCTACCAACTGCTGAAAAATCACAATTGAAATTTGAGATCCATGTTGCATGGGAGGTATTCCAAAATTGGCACACATATAGATAATAATATTTCAGTTTAATCTCCAGGAGGCCATACATGACAGCGTTGCCAAAATTATTCTAAGCCTGCTGATAAGTCCAATGTTTAAATGCATATAACTTCGACACTATCAATTGGATTTCAATCAAATTTCGTATGTAGTGTATGTACAAACACATATATGACTGAGCATATTCTTAAGATCCACCAGGGCTGCCAACTGTTAATAAATGTTATCTCTATATTTCTATCTAAATAGCAATATATCAGAAAGTATGCAAGCCGACAGCTTTAAACTATGCACACGTATAGTACCTGACATTCTATATTAATTTGGAGTGACTAATATACGTCAGTGCTGCCAACACGATTCTAAGCATGTAACTTCTACACTAACAAATGGATTTCATCCAAAATTTGTTACAACAATAGATCACAGTATTCCAGATTATTTCTGACCAACACATGAATGCCATTGTTGCCAACATGATTTCAAACTCGCTGATAGATCCAATGTCTAACTGGATGTAAAGTCCATACTATCCACAGGACTTCAACCAAAGTTTGTATTATGTACCTTAAGAGATGGAATTAAAAATATATTCAGTAACCAGGGCTGCCAACTGTAGTGCTCCATTAGGCTTCAGTATGCCAGGCATATTTTGAACTAATTAGTAATTTCGATATTACCAACTTAATTTCGTCATTATTTTAGATAGGTCCATATACATTAATCATTGGCATGAATCTTAAATTTTAAGAAAAGTTCTTCACGGAACTCCTTGTTGTTTCAGTAATGCTCATCTACAGTAAGTACTATTGTTGATAATGTTGTACCTATCTTTGTTGTGGGTTTCAAACATTGCTCATGTGTGCTGCCTTTGGGATAATATCGCAAACCCCCACTAACTTGTCATGAAGAACTGGGAAAGCACCAACTCCCCCATTCTGGAGCTGCTAACATCTCACGCAGGACGCTGGCTATTCACAAGACCTTGGCACAGCGTACTGCTGATGCTTTACATTTATAGACTAGATTATGTATGCCATGTCACTAGGATGGACACATGCCTATTGCCTCTTAAACTGCTCAATTTTGTTCCTCATGGAAGAAGACTAAGGTAGGCCAAGTAAAAGATAGAAGGACGGAATCCGTGAAAACCTATGACAGATTGGAATAGAGGATGGCCTGCAACATAGAGCAGTGGAGGAGAACCCTTGTAGCAGTGCGTGGTCCCCTGGGCCTCATCGCGTAAAGTAAGTAAATAAGTATGATAATAATAATAATAATAATAATAATAATAATAATAATAATGGTGTGAAGGAGGCTGTGAGGAACAAAGGCAGCGCCCGCTCCAATTGGCCGAGCGCCATCTGGCAGAGCATCGTCTCTTATTGTAACAGTTCAGGTGAGATGGTTCAGCGACCCAACTCCACTAGCTGTGTCGGGACGATATTTCTATCCACATGTAATCTGAACTGTCACGGGCACCTACCATTTCCTTCGGCTGACGATCTTACTTTAGGCTTTTACATAAAGCAGTGCATACGTTTCGTTTCGTTAATGGATTCAAGGTCATGGCCAGGAAATTGTGTCCCTCCCCCTACATTATTTGGGAATGCGATGTAATGTCATCACTAGGGCGAGGCATTTAATGACCCAAGAATAGCAAGAAAATGCAAAATAAAAAATTCATTTATGACCTAAAAGTGGTTAAAAAATGACACAAAATTTGAAAAAAATTATACCAATAAATTATCCGTAAATCACTTATTTATTAATCTTTTAAGAAACAATTAGCTGATTTGAGAGAGAATTTTAATGGATGACAAAGCATTAAGCTTCAATTATTTTTGTTACCAACAAAGTAAATACCAATTTGACACCCCTGGTGAAAAATATAAGAAATACTTTAGAACTGGCATTTTCTTCTTATACAATACTCTCCTCGGAAATAGGTGTCATTTAATTAACAAAGAATATTTAATAAAACAAACTTCAGTGAGTGTTTACAATTAATTCCAATTGAAATGCACAATGAAAACTTGGTTTCCTTGGCAGCAGGTTATGTTGCAAGTCTACTTTCTTTCTCGAGCAAATTATTTGCCTAAGTTAAACATAATACACAAGTATTGTGAACATAAATAATATTAATTAAATATCCGAATATAACACTTACCAGAAAACAATTAAAAATGCCAAAAATAATCCAAAATTGCTCCAAAAATGACCTATCTCTTGTAAACGGCAGAAAAATGCAAAAAAATGCCCTAACAAATTGCCCTTATTTAATCAGTCAATTGATGAAACACATGTAGTCTAAATATACTCGAGCTATCTTTCGGCCTTCATACTAAAACGATTCAAAATCATCAAATGTCTTGCCCTAGTAATCACAAATAATTTATAGTCCAGTTCGTCTGAAATTTTCACAGTGTAATAATTATGATTTCCACCAACGTTGAGCCACTACTACTGAGTAGAAGGTGACGGGTGCAGTAACCACTTAAGTTGTTTCTCCGGCGAATGAACTTTTTAGCCTATTTTGATTTTATGAAAAAAATAGGCTTATGAGATCACCTTTTGTCCGAGTGTGTGTGCGTGAGTGTGTGATGGTGTGCGTGTCCCCCTAATAACGTCTAAACGGCTGTAGCGATTACAATGAAACTCAGTAAGATCATAGCACCATTCAGGCCGACCCCGAAAGGGCCCTTCAAATTTTATTGTCTCTCACCAATCCAACATGGCGGCTGTGCGAAATATTTCACTAGCATTCAATATCTCCGAAACTATAACCGATATCACCCTGAAATTGTGCACAGTGATAAAGGGCACTACTAGAAGTTCACCTATGAGACTTTCAAAAACCTGGTAACTACAAAGCCAACATGGCGGCCAAGCGAAGTTGAGACTTTTAAATAGACATTTCTCGGGATTTAACCATCCAAACGTAATGAAACTTGGTACAGCAAATGTTTATACACATTGTATTGCACTGGAGTTTAATTTAGTTCAATGGTTTACATACCCTCAAAATGGCGGCTGTGCAAAATATTTCACTGACATTCTATATTTCCGAAACTATTACATATATCACCCTGAAATTTTGTACGGTGATAAAGAGTACTAATACAAGTCTATTTATGTAACTTTCATAAACCTGTAAAGTACAAAACGAACATGGTGGCCAAGCGAAGTTGAAACAGTTTAATAGACTTTTCTCGTCATTTAACTCTCTGAGCACAGTGAAATGTGGTACAGAAAATGATTATACATATTGCAGTGCACTGGCATCTTATTTAGTTCAATTGTTTACATAACCTCAAAATGGCGGCTGTGCGAAATTTTAAAATTAAGTTTTTATTTGTCGTGTCGTAATCATGCGATCGAAGTGAAAGTTTGAATAATGAACCTGGGCAATAATTTTCCTTGAATGGTACATTACTCTATAACAATCCAAAATGGCGAGCATCCGAAATATTTAGACGGTTCTCAATATCTACGAATCTTTTACCGCAATCAAACTGAATTTTTTTATGTTCATAGAGGCTATGAACTTAAGTCCACCTACAGGGTTTTCAGTAACCCTGGTGAGCACAAATCCAACATGGCGGCGACGCGAAGTATAAATATTTAAATGGACGTTTCACGCGATTTAACTATCCGAATACAGTGAAACGTTGCACGTTAAATGCTTATACAAATGTTAATCCACTGGCATCTAATTTATTTCTATTGTTTTCATAACCACAAGATGGCAGCTTTGCGAAATTTTAAAATCTCGTTTTTACTTCTTTTGTTCTAATCATGCGATTGAAGTTTGAATACCACACGTACACAATAATCGTAATGTATTAGTACATGAATAAAAATCCAACCTGGCGACCATCTGAAGTATTTAGACGATTCTCAATATCTACGAATCTATCACAGCCTTCAAACTGAAATTATGTATATTGATAGAGGCAATTAATATTAGTAGGATATATGAAAATAGGCTGTATAGTTCTTCACGGAACTACTTGTTAATAATGCAGGAGCCATCTAGCGTTGCCATAATGAAACAATATTTGAAGGGTAGATGAATGATCGTGTGGCTTCCGGAGAGGCCGAGTGCAGGTCTCTCCAGTTGACGCCCGTGGGTGACCTGCGCGTCGTAATGAGGATGAAGTGATGATGATGATGATGATGATGATGATGACGTCACATACACCCAGGCCCCGAGCCGCGGGAATTAACCCCAGGAGATTAAAATCCCTGATGGCTCGGTCGGGAATCGAACCCGGGGCAGAAGGGTAGATAAAGAAAAACTCAGACATTTACAGTGTTTTCAGACAGCCTACGTTGGAAGCTTCGGTGGCGTAGTTGGTAGCATACTGACCTTGAATGCCCAAGGTCGCGGGTTCAAACCCGGCCGAAGTCATCGAATTTTTAAGACCGTTAAAAATCCCTCAGAATGCCTTCCTTCGTAGGAAAAATTAAGCCGGTGGTCCCATCATAGATTTACGGCATGATAAAGAACCTTCCACTAATTACACTTGTGTGAAGCTAAATTATAGGGATTTTACTAACACTCTTAGGTTCCAACGTTCGTCGCCAGAAGCCGACTGCGGTGGCATCTAGTAACCAATTTCTGAACCATTTGTCGTTGACGGTGGCGTTTGGTTAGCAAAATTTGGAACTACTTGAAAATCAAATGGCTGCAGTCCTTACCTGAATTACAGTTAACAGACACTAATACAGTCATCACAATTATCACCGGTTATCAGACAGATTCTACACACACCCAAAGTACACGGGGCTACATGACCGCGTTGTTGCAGCCCATAAACTGAGGAACCAACCAACCAAGGCTTACGTTGTTATTACACCCATGTCAGTTGTCGCTAGATCTAGTGACCTTATTATACATTTGCTAGTTTAAAGCGAGATGGAGATTGTTTCACTCACAGGACTCATGTTTCTCTACTGATGCGATATTAGAGCTTGTTTTGTGTGGCAATGGATTGTATATCCTGTATCCATATTAGTTTGTAGTCACATCGACGGGAAAAATACTAGTGTATTAATCACCATACGGGATACAAGCAGAGAAATATCGACCTTCCTGATAACAGGCGTCAGTTGGGTTGCATAAAACGATATTATTAGGAGCAGCTGGTCCACCTGCTATACAGAGGTGTGCAAATTCTTAGAATCAAATATAATGATATGTTTGACGATGTCAAAATGTAAATATTATAACTCTAAAAACTGTATCATAATGGGGGTCATTAAAGTACTACTTTTCATTATGGTACAGTTTCTCCAACCAATCAGAGCTCAATGACCAATTAGGCAACGACAGCTTCGCACGTGCGCTCAAAATCCAACATGTCAGACATGAATAACATGATTTGAAAGTTGACAATCTAGCCTATATTGGATCAACCATTGTATAAGGTGCGTTTAAAAAGTAACCAGCCGGAGGCTGTAATGCGCAAACCGGTGACAACATCGGCTAATCGTGGCGTGTGTAACGAGGTGTGGTTCCAACCAGAGCGTGGAAGGTCACAGCCCGTCGCTAGAGGGCACGCGTGCACGTCACGTGACGATACAAAGCGAGCAGCAGCATGCATCAATCGTCCAACGCTGCCAGTCGCATTACGAACAGTGACATGGAGGCGTCAACCGAAGAGCAAAGAGGTGTTGTTCGGTTTCTGACAGCGGAAGGAGTAGGGGGAACGGGCATTCATCGCCGTATTTCACAAGTGTACGGCGAACACTGCATGTCCCTTGCAAGGGTCAAGGCGTGGCACAAGCACTTCAGGGAAGGACGGGTGTCGTTAGCCGATGATGCCCGGTCTGGGGCACCCCCCTGCATTACCGATGACAACGTCCAGCTGGTTGATGCACTCATTACCCAGGACCGCCGAGTGACAGTGAACGCCATAGCCGCCGTGGTCGCTCCACGACAATGCACGACCTCATACGGCCAACACAATCGCGGCACTACTGCAGAAATTCAAATGGGAGGTTCTCGGCCACTTTTCATACAGTACAGACCTCTCTCCCTGTGATTACGCCATGTTTGGTCCCCTGAAAAGGGCTCTGCGCGGTCAACTATTCACCTCGGACGCCGACGTCCAGCTGTACGTGCGGAACTGGTTCACATCGCAGCCCAGGGAATTTTATGAGAGAGCCATTCAGCGCCTCGTGTCACAGTGGGACAAGTGCCTCAACAGCCAGGGCCAATACTTCTAACATACAGGTACTGGTTTCTGTAATTATGCCTCCGGCGCGTTACTTTTTGAACGCACCTTATATTTGGCCTGCAGATATTGGGGTGATGCGTGCTCAGCGCATCGGGTCCCCTCGGCTTTTAATCTTGGTTTTCGTGATCAAGGCGGTGCCTCACTGTCAGACAGCTACTCAATTGTCCTCACGAGGCTGAGTGCACCCCGTTCCAGCCCTCAAGACAGTTTCTAAAATTCCTGACGGAGCCGGGCATCGAACCCGGGGCCACCGGGTAAAACTATATTTAATACAATTTGGTATTTACTTTAATATTGTGTAATTACAAACAGTAGGAAACGCTGATGAACGCACAGAAGAGATCTGGAAGCTGTTTTTGGGGAAATTACGCCGGACAGTGTCACTGCTGCACCTAGAAGCTGTTTGGCGCCAGGGGAAGAGGAAACCTGACGCTCAATTGCGGCACCGATATATTAAATAAGAGGCTCATTATTATTGTTAACCCGACACTGCCATGAAGTAATACGAAAGCAGATCCAGGGCGGAATGTCAGGAAAAACGGGTTTGTGGTTTTCAGTGGATAGGAAGAGTGAAGTCCTTCCTCTAGCGTCAGTGGCGCCAATAGCATTTCTCTGATGTCTAGCGAAACAGTTTAGACACCCACCACCATACGAGTTATGCACACATATTGTTTACCAGTACCGAGAACTATCCCGTTTCCATAAACTAACCAGACTTCTCAAGAGTCTTAGAAACATTTAGCGATAAGTCGAGCTGAAGAAAACAAACCGGTAAGCGTTTAATTCAATTAGGAGGAAAAACATTATTTTTTACAGAATTATGATATTCTCAAAATTTGAATGGCAAAAAGTGTCAAACATGAAAATACTGCTCACTTAGTTTTAGATCAAAGATAAATAAGGGGAGTCTCAAAACAAACATTACTCCTCGGCAGACAGTTTTCATTTCGCAAAATGCGTTGTCTTCAAGCGGCAATGCTTTGGGCTTAAGGTGATGGGGCGCGGCAGTCACGTCAAAAAGTATCTTTTTCAAAGAGCTCAAATAGGGCCAAAAATCCTTTGGAAAACTGCTAACTGAAAGTAGCTTTAGGGATTTGAAAATTGCAGAAAGATTGGTTTTAGTGGTTTTTTTTTTGGACGGAAAAACGGCCTTTTGACCTCCATGGTCTCTTTTAGATGTCCGTTTATCCCGGTATTTCTTAACATTTTCTTTTTTTTATCGCATCGAAATCTTTATTTTTGGAGATTTTGGCCGGAATCTATTCACCAGAACACACTTAAAAACGAACAAAATATTAAAATTCGCCCTAAAACGACCATTTTATGCTAATTATACTTTTGACCTTCCACAACACTCCTAAACTCTTTTAGGCCCTATTTGAGGACTTTTGAAAAATCGATACTTTTGGACATGACTGTCACGCTCCAACCACCTTGAGAATATCTTCGGCCGAACAAAAATTTATATAAAAATGTTTCATCACATCACCTTAGGCTATTTCTTAGTACAGTAACTGTTTCGAAAGAATGTTACGGTATGATGCGAACTCTAATATGACATTATCGTATTCAATATTTACGTCGTTTTCACAAGAAATTATCATGAGGTCTTCCAATCGCTCACCACCCATAGTCGTACGTAGCCTGTTTTTTTATTATGCATAACTTCGAAAACGTTCTCTCGGGTGTGGCGCTTTCTACCGCGATTGTCGCTGCAATCTTCAGTGCGGTGTACAAACTGGGGAACACACTTTTCAAGCCTGCTGAGAGCATAATTTGAAATACAGCCATTAAGCTTCCAGTATTACCGGGTTCCGCTCGATCTGGGTTAACATCCCTGTCTTCAATCTCTTCTAGAGAGCTTCCTTCTTCAGTTTTTGATTCCTTCTCACCTTTGTCAGTCTTCGCGAAATCGTCGTCACCAGAATCTTCATCGGCAAAAATGTCTTGTTTGTGCAGTTTCTCGAGCAATGAAGCTGCCTTCTTGATTTGGGGGTAGACTTCCGAGAAAGCAGTAGGCTATACTCTTCTAAGAGTTGAATTTTGTCCGCGAATTTTCCATACAGTTGACAGAAGTGATCGAATGCATCATCAGGAAGAACGTTTCTACGACCGTTCACCCCAAGCAGACGACGATGCGAGAAGCGTGCCAAATAACGGTATAACTCAACAGTTGTGTAGCCGAATTTATCTTCAAGGTGAAAAATTATGGCGTCCAGGCAAACGTTGTAGGTCTCGACTCGAAATTTCTTGATGGAATCATCAATTGGCTCATCTGCAGCTTCCTCGCCATCCATCATCTTCTTGCGCCGCTTCTATGGATCGAGCAGTTTTTGGAATTTCAAGTCGGGAAATCCTCTGAGAATATCTCCTTTTTCTTCAAGAATACATTCATATGCTCTCTCATTTCGAAGGTGCTCCATTTCTATGAACGTATGTTGGATTGCACTTACAGCTGCCAATAAATCGATACAACACCTTGCAAAACTTTGCTCACAGGTCCCACCTTTTCGAAGACTTTCGAAAAGAGGAGCGCTGTGAGAACAAAGCGTTCTGATAGCAAGTATCTTAAGAGGCCTTGCGCTTCTGTGGCAGCTGATTTTACGTCTGGTGTAACTTTGTCGGTTGGGTCTTCACGGTCAAGGGTTCGCAGTGGTGTCTAAATTACATGAAGCAGTGTGTAGATTAGAGCAGCAAATCTTGACAGAGCGACAGTGAGTGAAGAAGCGTGAGTCATCCAACATGTCGTGCTGACTCGGTTTAGTCGACGAACTCGCTCTTTCGGATACCTTTTATTTGGTAATTTTCGAAAAGTTTGACTCGGGCTTTTGACGAACAAATGAATGCAAAGTTTAAAAAAAATCGAAAACAGATGTTTTGCGTTTATACTGAACCCTTCAGAATAGCAGTGTTTTATGCAAGAAACTTAATCAAGGGGTCGCGCTCAGTTCATAGTGTGATGTTTACATCCGCCAAACAACATGCTTTACTGAGGCAAGGGTCATAGGATAAAAACTGTAATTAAGAAAGTAAGGAGACAAGACGTAAGATAATAACATGATTTAATAACTAATTGTGCATAAAAGAAAATAAACAAACAATAATAAAAATATATCCTCCCTGAATCTTTCCCTGACAGGAATATCTAACACTTTGAGGAGTCAGACGGATCTCCCCCTTTATAATAAAATTGTGGATCCTAGTTCCACTACCTTGCATTTGAGTTTTATGTGCGCGTGATGACTAACTACGAGAAAATGAGTACTTGGATGACCGTTCGTTTACAACGGGTTAACAGCCACGGTGCTCACGAACAATCATCACGTAAATCAACGTTATGGATATGGGCATGACATTAATAAAAACCCTTAAAAACTCTAATGCTGACACACACACTACCAATCTATTATTTACAGGAATCTCTCTGAGATCCTCATTAGCGCGATGACGCACATAACAACATGAGCTACCAACAGGCCAATTGCTCAATACACAAGGAAAGACAGCATTGCACGTGACTCACGGGTCACTGAAATGAAAACAAACCTGGAATAAACCAACAACAACAAAAGCCTGACCGGCTAAGATTACTTTATGTGAACAAAACTGCATGTTAAGGTAATCTTCGGAGATTATCGTGATTCGTAGGCAACTCCCATTTATTTCAACAATTTATTTACCATTGATCAGTTCTTATCTGTAATTCAAGTAATTAGAGAGCCAACGAGCACTCCTCACTAATGACCATGCTTTGCACGTTCAGACAGCCTTGTGAACATCTCCCCCTTTCCTCAATTACTTGTCAATTCCCACTCCAGTGTATATAAATAGCTGACCAGCTGTTCCGTTAGCTCACGGAACCAACAGCAACAAAAATCTCATCCAACTCAACATATGGTCAGACATAATCACATATCCACAATTGCCCTCGCAAGGATACAATATGGACCGGGTACCAAGCTGACAGAAATCAGTCTCAGCTGAAATTCCTGCTTGTAATACCACAAAAAATACACACACACACACACACCTGGGACCGACATGACGCTTTCCACACAGGTCTGCTGAATAGGTGCTCACAAACATTTAACACAATATTTAAACCCTACGATAGAGCTGATTACTCTTCGTCACAAATTACATTGCTCCAACGGCAATAGTCACACAGAATCTGATCAATAATAAACCTTCAACAAATTTTAATTACCCTCCAATCTACTGTATAATTACATTAATTCAGTCCTACTTCTGAAACACAACAGATCTCCGAGAGACGTTTTTAACCGCATTGCGTAACATATGTAAACACGGCCGTTCACATAGCTACGTTAGTTAACACATCACAAAAACAAGAACCTTCCACTAACTACATTTGTGCGAGCTGCTTCCATACAAAAGTGTGTCAGACCAAAACTAAATATACTACGTTAATCACACAAGCAATGTATTTACAAAAATATGTCCCATAAAACATAAGTTAATTTATCAAATAATAAAGAATATTATTAAGCCTCCGTGGCTTAGGCGGCAGCACGCTGGCCTCTCACCGCTGGGTCCGTGGTTCAAATCCCGGTCACTCCATGTGAGATCTGTGCTGGACAAAACGGAGGCAGACAGGTTTTTCTCCGGGTACTCCGGTTTTCCCTGTCAAAATTTCATTCCAGCAACACTCTCCACTATCATTTCATTTCCTCTGTCATTCATTTAATCATTGCCCCAGGGGAGTGCGTCAGGCCTCGGCAGCCGGCACAGTCCATATCCTCGCCGCTAGATGGGGGCTTCATTCATTCCATTCCTGACCCGGTCGGAGACTGGAAGCAGGCTGTGGATTTTCATTTCAAAGAATATTATTATTGTACTCATCTCTCTTGTAGTCACCCGTCAAAGAACGTCGGCTGCCATTTCCCAACTGAATGGTTCTATCTCATCTCAGCCATCTGGACGGAGTGTTGAGAATTCCAAACTTCCTCTGTAGTCGTCGATGTCATCTATGGCGCTGCTTCAAAAATTAGATTATTATACACATGATATCTGACTACTAAATTCGCTGTTCAGGTACTACATTCCCTGTCACAGTTCGTTGGGGAATTATCGACGATACTGCCCCTCAAATATAGTGCGGTGACTATCTATCACTGAATTTAACACTTTACAATAATTTCTGTGTCCTTAAGACGCACAGAAGTAATAATCAACCTGTGTCCACGACACACAAAATAATAGTCTTGTGCCTTCGACACACCAAATAAGTCGACTACGCCCGTAGACGCACAGAATAATAGACGTTCTGTCCGCAGACGAACACAGTATAATCGTCGACTACGCCCGTAGACGCACAGAATAATAGTCAATATCTTGGCTCTTCATGCCACTTATAAAAGAACTGGCCCTAGGTCTCGATGGGGGGGGGGGGGGGAATTTATGTAAAAAATTCTCGAAATAATTGTAGTACAGGCATGAAATAGATATCACTGAACTCGTAATATTGCACAAGTCAAGAATATGCTCATTAATCCTAGAATCGATCGTAGAGATTTTGTCTAGGCGATTTCCCGCGTGAATGCTAGCCAAGCGTACCCACGCTAGATCTGCCGCGTAAAATAGGCATTCTTCTCTCATTGGTTCTCACATTTTCTGTAATTTGGCGGTTTATAGCAGATCTTGGCGTCGTGGGAGTGTCTAACAAGCTCATCAGCCACTCACATTACTGCATCATATTTCTTCTAGGCGCGAATATCACAATGAACATACCAGCAGCATGTCTCACTGCGCGTCGCTTCTATTTGAGGCGGCCCACACCTGTCCTTCTTACACATCGCTAGGCTATTTCCTTTCACAGCCAAAGTATTTAGCCTATTGTCAATCTGCTTCAGGTATGTCCCCGCTGTCTCCAACCAATGCTTGAAATTTCCTCATCACTGTCTGGCTACTTTCATGATGCTGGTTGAAATATTTATTAATTGGAGAAATAAAACATAGAATCATTTATCCACCAGAGGATAAAGGGTTCACAACTCTCCCACTCACAAAATTTCGAACTTAGGAATAAAGTCGATAATTTTAAAAGACTTCCGTTGGCCAAATTGTTTTATTTCCAGAATCACCCCTTTTAATTACTTGGTCTATTCGCTCCTGTCTTGAATGGCACTTACTCGTTTTCATTTCCTGCTCGTATCTCCCCTCTCAGTCTGCTTGCATGACGCTCTGATGCCTGAGGAAACACTCTGCTCGTCTCGTTAATGTTTGTCAACAACAACACTCTACTTCCTCCTTCACGTGCCGTACTCAACTGCTCCCCGTTCACTTGGTTGATAATGGGACGTCCATATATTTAAACTGCGTCATTAATTTTGGCGGTCCCATGGCTCACTTCGACGATACTTTTTTAAGTTGGCAGCGTTGTAGACTGACATTGTTCCTGTGCTCAATTCTTTCACTCTGTAAGCATTGTTTCCAAGGTTTCGTACGATAGAATAGGGTCCTATGAACATTTCGCAGAATTTACTGAAGATCTTCTTTTCTGGGTCCGATGTAGCAGGTCGTTTCACCAAAACGAGCTGGTTGATTTCAAGATCACTGTGAAACCTCTTATTTCTTACTCGCCGTAATCTGCGGTCTGCTTGTTTTCTCATGTAGGCTCTCGTCCTCTCAATTCGCAAGTCAGGTGCTATCATTGGATCTTGTGGACAGTTAATGATGCTTTTCCACGTTCTTACTGGATACTCGTTCTTGTGTAGGACCATAGGGATTTGTCCTGTTGACTCGTGCCTGGTAGAATTCATGCATGTCTCTACATCCTTGATTTTATCGACCCATTTGTGGTGTTCGTTCGGAATGAAGATCCTCAAATATGCAGTTACACACTTAATTGCTCTTTCACTTGGATTTGCTTGGGCATGTCGGATACTGCTTAAAACGTGTTTTATACCCATATCTTCCATACCTTTCTTGAATTCGGCGCTTGTGAAATAACTGCCATGGTCTGATAATATAAACTCTGGTTTTCCAAGGATTGGAATAACTCTATTTCGAATGCGACTGAGTACCTGCTTCGATGTAGTTTTCTGAATAGGGCATAGTACTACGAATTTAGAAAATACATCAATGCATACTAGCAAATGTCGGCAACCTCGCCTTCCCTTCGGGATTGGACCGAAACAGTCGAGTGCCAGTAGCTCACATGGTTTCTGAGGTAGCAATGGTCTGGGATACTGCCTCATTAAGTAATTATTGGGCTTTGTCCTCTGACACGGATCACAAGTTGTAATGACGTCACATATAGTTGTTCTCATACGTGGCCATGTAAATGTCTCTCCTATAGTCGCTTCGCACTTATCTACGCCCACATGACCGTAACTTTCGTGCGTATGCCATGTCAATCCTCGTTGTAACGATGCAGGTACTAATATGCGTAACTTGGTGTGGTCATTATCTACCCATTTGTGCAGCAAATTGTTGACATAAACATATCTTCCTTCTTTGGCTTTCGCTTCTCGAAATGCAGGTGTTCCAGTAGGTAGTTGCTTTCTGAAGTATTGAATTAAAAGCATCATCCATGGTTCCGCTTCCTGTTCTCGCTGTATCTCACGTAACTCCTCCAAGAATTCCCGGTCCTTCGGTGTTAACTCCAAGTGTTGTACCATCGCTGTTTCTTCATTATCAGGCTCTGGGTTCCTGCTGAGTGCATCCGGTATCACGTTTATCTTCCCTGGGCAATGTTCAATCTCAATGCTGAACTGCTGAATATATATAGACCAACGTGTCACACGTTCGCTTGCCATCGACGTCTTAAACAAGAATGTTAGTGCCTTGTGGTCGGTCCTGACAACAATAGGGTAGCCGTAAATTATTCGTTTCCATTGTTGTAGCGCATGAAGGATGGCCAACAGCTCTAGTTCCGTTACAGTATAATTGCGCTCGTGCTTACGCAATTTTCGGCTGACAAATGCCAAATATGTTTTGTGCTGCAGGTTAGCTGGATCCTCTTGGTAAAGCATAGCACCTATACCAATTAGTAAAGCATCCGCTTGGATTATAAATTTATGCTTGAAATCTGGATATCCTAATTTAATGCAGTTTTCCAATAGCTGCTTTGTTGCTTGGAATGCCTTCTCACACTCCGCATTCCATAACCATTTATTATTTTTCTTTAGCATTTCCTGCATGGGAGCTACAGTCTCCGTATAACCTGGACAGTTTTCCTTAAAGAATCCCGTTACGCCTAAGAAAGCCCGAATGTGCTTGACTCTCGTTGGTGTAGGGAAATTCTTTATCGCTTCGATCTTAGCTGGGTTTGGCTTCACTCCCTCCTTGTCAATGACGTGACCCAAATATAAGATCTCGCTCTTGAAGAAATGCGATTTCTTCAGATTTACTTTGAAATTAGATGCATTCAGGTTGCCTAATACTTTATCTAGATTTTCCATGTGAGTTTCAATGTTGTCGGATGCCAGCAAAATGTCATCAATGTAGCGTACCGTCATCTCCTTAACTTCCTCGGTTAAATTCCGGTCCAGGGCTCGGATTAAAGCACAGCCCGCTGTTTTGACTCCAAAGGGCATTCGAACGAAGCAAAACGTCTGGTTATCGAATAAGAAGCCAGTTAGAAGCTGTGACTTCTCATCCAATTCAATATGGTGGAACGAACTCGTCAGATCGACCGATGAATAAATGCTCTTGTTTTTAAAGCCTTTTAGTACGTCTCTGATGATTGGCGCTCTGTCATACTCAGGAAAAATGAGTCTCGAGTTGAGATTTCTGGCATCTAAACAAAGTCTAATAGATCCATTTGGTTTTGTGACTGCCAAAATCGCATTTAGATAAGGTGTAGGTGTCTTCCTTATCACTCCAGCTTGTAACATCTCATCTATAATGATCTTAACTTAACCACGATATTTTTCAGGAATTGGGTACAATCTGCTTTTAAAGGGTGACCAATCCTCGACTTGCATAGAATATTTGAAATTTAATATTTTCCCAGGTACTGTATCAAATACTGTTTTGTGCTTCCTTAAAATCTCTTCCAATTATTTTCTGTGTTCACCCCCAAGTTGAATGTCATTGAGCCGCTCCTGTAGTAATTCTTCAAATTGTGCATCGCTGTTATCTCCTTCCGTTAATAAAGACCATATCTCCTGGGATTCACTCTCCTCATCTAGTTCCACAACAGCTCCTTCCATGATGTTATCTTCTGCCTTTCGTACCTCCTCTTCCGTCTCTTCCGATATTGCTTCCAATGGCCAAGAATTTACATCTCTTCCGGTAGTGATTTCATCCATATGCAATCCCACATTTTTCAGCTGATCATACTCTCTAAAACTGACAGTATTCTTGTGCAAATCTATCACTGCTTGATAGTCACAAATAAAATTTGCACCAAGAATTATATTGAAATTCATCTTTGCCATGATAATGAATGTTTGCCCAAAAGTGTGTTCCAATATGTTCAGCTCTAAGTATGCCTGACGTTTACAAGTGACGGTGCGTTCAGGAATAACACCCCTCACTTTGAGCTGTGGTACCGGAATTACAGGAATATTCTGACTCCGTCCCAACTCTCGAACCAAGGCCTCCGATACCAGACTGATCTGTGACCCCGTATCCAATAAACATCTTATATTAATTCCACCAATCCTTGCGTAAATAATGGGTAACTGCCTAATTTCATCGTTCCGTGGTTTCACCGTCTCCTCCAGGCAGTCTTCTGGCAAAGCAATCCATTCTTGTATGTTCGCTACTATCCATCCATCTTCAACTTCCGACTGTTGTGTTTGTAGCCTGTCTCCTTTATCCAAATTTAACATTTTTTTTAGCTCCATTGCGACTCCCATCATCCTTCTGTCGCTCATGTCCTTGATATCCCTGTTGTCTCAGTAGACTTCCAGCTTCCTCAGTATGTGTATCAGGATTCTTCATGTTCCCAATGGCCTTTTCCCATCTTCCTATCTCTCCACCTTGACTAGCGTGTAACTCCTCTAAGTAATTTTGCGATTGAGCGTGCCTATCATCCCAGTCATCTCGATAGTTACGTGGCTCTCCTTGATTTTGGTCTCTTCTTCCTTTACATCGTTGATTAGCATTGTAATCACCGTATCTTCCATAAGGCCTGTCATTCCTTCGATTTTCACGCCATTGCTGATATCCTCTCTGTTGGTATCTATTGTTACCTTGGTATGACCTATTGTTGTAATGATTTTCGTTACGCTGATATGGTCTGTTTTCTCCTTCTTCCTGGTTTCGCCTAGGTGTGGAAGTGCTTGTGTTAGTGCCCTGCGTTTTGGTGTTTCCCTGTTTTGGTTTTATGACCTCTGTAGTATCGACTAACTCCAGCTGTCTTCCTCCTCTATAATGACTATGAGATGTAGTCTCATCTATTTGCCGTAGTATCTGCTCTGCATGTAGGGCCGTACTAACGTTCGCTAAGACTAGTACTTGTTGTACGTTTACTGGCATTTGTCTCGCTATAGTCATCACCAGATCTGCTTCGTTTAATGGGTAATCAAGGTCACGAAATTTTAACAATTGCATGTTAAAGAAATCTGAGTATTTTGTTTGCTGGGTGGTTTGGTACTTCCTAGAGTAAAGCTCCATCCTTAGACTCTGTTGTGTTGCGGGCGACCAATATTTGCGCAGAAACGCTAAGTTGAAATCTGACATGTTTCCAAATGTATATTTGAAGCTTAAAAACCATGTGAGGACATTTCCTGATAAAAATCTCTCCATCATCCTCAATCTACGTGCTTCAGGTACCCCAGTGTCATTGAAATGGTCTTCCATCTCTTTGATAAAGGCTTTAGGTGTCACCCCTGAATTTTCCGTGTATTTCTGCGGTTTGTAGTCATTTGAGCGAATTACTTGAATGAGTTGTGTGGGCTGATGACCGTTTTGTGGTGTCGAGCTCCTATCGACATTCTTACGAAACCCTTCCGTGTTTGTTGTTAATTGGCTCTCTGCCTGGGTCTGACTTCCTGCTGTGCTGGACTCTGGACTATTTGAGTTATCCGGCTTATCTTTCACTGTTCCCGTTCTAAATATAGATGATTGTTCTAATGACCTCAGTTCGGCTTTAATGATCCTGTCCGTCTGCTCTTTAAGTCTATTTTTCACCTCTTGCTCCAAAGCTTGAATACGCGTGTGATTTTCGCCTACTGTTTTAAGAATGGTGGACCTTTCCTCTTTAGAATCAATATTCATTTTCTTCCAATCTTTCCTTATTTGTTCTTTAATCGTGCTTACTTGCCCTTCGATCTGGCTTTTTGTGTCATCCTGATTACTTTCTATCTGGCTCAGCCTTTCGTCTAATGTACTCTTAAATTGCTCTTGCTCCGATTTTAGGCTTGTCCATTGTTCCGCTGATTTTATCTCGAGACGGTCCATATCTTTAATTATGCCGGATATGTTTTCATCTACTGCTGATAATTGTTGTTGAATGACCCTGCCGCTTTTCTCCATCTCCTTAAATCGTCCTTCCAATTTATCCTGAGCTATTTTGACCTCGCTTGTATTCATTGTGCATGCTATTTCAATTTGCTCTAATTTAGCCAACACCGTTTCATCCAGAATACTAAGTTTTTGATCAAAAATATCTTCCATTTTTTTAATCTGCTCTAATTGTTTCTCATTATTTTTGCTAACATCTAGGGCCAGTAATACCATCTGTTGATTAGTGTGATCTTTCATTTCTGCGGTTAACGAAGCTAATTGGTTCGTGTTTTTAATATTTTGCGCCTCTAACTGCGAATTGATAGTGTCATTAATTTCATTCTTTAATAACCTAGCTTGTTCCGCCTGATATTCATTTTGTTCAATTCTACTGTTATTTAATTGTGTCCGCAATTGTTCACTTTGTTCTAACAGTTTAGTATTTAGCGATTCACTTTGTTCAGATAATTTGTTTATAGACTCACTTTGTTCTAGCCTACTAGTGTTTAATTGTGTCCGCAATGATTCACTTTGTTCTAACAGTTTAGTATTTAGCGATTCACTTTGTTCTAACAGTTTAGTATTTAGCGCTTCACTTTGTTCTGACAGTTAAGTTTTTAGCGATTCACTTTGTTCTGACAGTTTAGTTTTTAGCGATTCACTCTGCTCAGATAATTTGTTTATAGACTCACTTTGTTCTAAAATACTAGTGTTTATAGATTGACTCTGTTCCGCCAATTTAGTGTCCAACAATGCCTGTGTTCTCCTAGCTGCACTCTCAATGATCTCCTGGATCTGCTCCACCGTTGCCATGTTATACAATTTATATGAGACATAAGGGAAATGGCATAAAGCATTGCCCTTTGACACACACATAAAATCCAATGCACATTTACTTTCTTTATCCAACTCAGTTCATTTATTTTTACATTTACTCCCACTAGTCAATTGCATCTCTGAGTGGTTCTAGTTTTACTCAATTTAATTTTAAACCCAAGCACATATTTAGTCATTAAATTGTTATCCTGATCTGATATTAACACTGACTAATTAACAAAGTATTAATTGTCATTTTAGGCTACAGCCTCCTAATATTTCCATGAGTTTGACTTTCTAACAAATCTAGTTTTAATTTTAACATTGGGCGCCCGGTATCACATATTAATTTTACTTTAATTTAAAAGACAAAAACGTGAACCGTATTTTACTTTGCAAACTCCTGATTTTAATTTATTTTTCACATATTTGGCGGTATCCACTTCGCCTCAATTACTTTTAATAAAATATTACTTCCCGGTGATTAAATACTGTCATATCTGCCTGCACTTGCGGCATGTCAGTTTTACTCAAATACGCCACTATTGACATGTGTAATCTCCGCGCCGTTACACCACAGTAAATGGCCCCACGCTTGGCCGCGCCAGTTTTATCCCTATGAACCCTTCAGAATAGCAGTGTTTTATGCAAGAATCTTGATCAAGGGGTCGCGCTCAGTTCATAGTGTGATGTTTACATCCGCCAAACAACATGCTTTACTGAGGCAAGGGTCATAGGATAAAAACTGTAACTAAGAAAGTAAGGAGACAAGACGTAAGATAATAACATGATTTAATAACTAATTGTGCATAAAAGAAAATAAACAAACAATAATAAAAATATATCCTCCCTGAATCTTTCCCTGACAGGAATATCTAACACTTTGAGGAGTCAGACGGATCTCCCCCTTTATAATAAAATTGTGGATCCTAGTTCCACTACCTTGCATTTGAGTTTTATGTGCGCGTGATGACTAACTACGAGAAAATGAGTACTTGGATGACCGTTCGTTTACAACGGGTTAACAGCCACGGTGCTCACGAACAATCATCACGTAAATCAACGTTATGGGTATGGGCATGACATTAATAAAAACCCTTAAAAACTCTAATGCTGACACACACACTACCAATCTATTATTTACAGGAATCTCTCTGAGATCCTCATTAGCGCGATGACGCACATAACAACATGAGCTACCAACAGGCCAATTGCTCAATACACAAGGAAAGACAGCATTGCACGTGACTCACGGGTCACTGAAATGAAAACAAACCTGGAATAAACCAACAACAACAAAAGCCTGACCGGCTAAGATTACTTTATGTGAACAAAACTGCATGTTAAGGTAATCTTCGGAGATTATCGTGATTCGTAGGCAACTCCCATTTATTTCAACAATTTATTTACCATTGATCATTTCTTATCTGTAATTCAAGTAATTAGAGAGCCAACGAGCACTCCTCACTAATGACCATGCTTTGCACGTTCAGACAGCCTTGTGAACATCTCCCCCTTTCCTCAATTACTTGTCAATTCCCACTCCAGTGTATATAAATAGCTGACCAGCTGTTCCGTTAGCTCACGGAACCAACAGCAACAAAAATCTCATCCAACTCAACATATGGTCAGACATAATCACATATCCACAATTGCCCTCGCAAGGATACAATGTGGACCGGGTACCAAGCTGACAGAAATCAGTCTCAGCTGAAATTCCCGCTTGTAATACCACAAAAAATACACACACACACACACACCTGGGACCGACATGACGCTTTCCACACAGGTCTGCTGAATAGGTGCTCACAAACATTTAACACAATATTTAAACCCTACGATAGAGCTGATTACTCTTCGTCACAAATTACATTGCTCCAACGGCAATAGTCACACAGAATCTGATCAATAATAAACCTTCAACAAATTTTAATTACCCTCCAATCTACTGTATAATTACATTAATTCAGTCCTACTTCTGAAACACAACAGATCTCCGAGAGACGTTTTTAACCGCATTGCGTAACATATGTAAACACGGCCGTTCACATAGCTACGTTAGTTAACACATCACAAAAACAAGAACCATCAACTAACTACATTTGTGCGAGCTGCTTCCATACAAAAGTGTGTCAGACCAAAACTAAATATACTACGTTAATCACACAAGCAATGTATTTACAAAAATATGTCCCATAAACCATAAGTTAATTTATCAAATAATAAAGAATATTATTATTGTACTCATCTCTCTTGTAGTCACCCGTCAAAGAACGTCGGCTGCCATTTCCCAACTGAATGGTTCTATCTCATCTCAGCCATCTGGACGGAGTGTTGAGAATTCCAAACTTCCTCTGTAGTCGTCGATGTCATCTATGGCGCTGCTTCAAAAATTAGATTATTATACACATGATATCTGACTACTAAATTCGCTGTTCAGGTACTACATTCCCTGTCACAGTTCGTTGGGGAATTATCGACGATACTGCCCCTACAAATATAGTGCGGTGACTATCTATCACTGAATTTAACACTTTACAATAATTTCTGTGTCCTTAAGACGCACAGAAGTAATAATCAACCTGTGTCCACGACACACAAAATAATAGTCTTGTGCCTTCGACACACCAAATAAGTCGACTACGCCCGTAGACGCACAGAATAATAGACGTTCTGTCCGCAGACGAACACAGTATAATCGTCGACTACGCCCGTAGACGCACAGAATAATAGTCAATGTCTTGGCTCTTCACGCCACTTATAAAAGAACTGGCCCTAGGTCTCGATGGGGGGGGGGGGGGGAATTTATGTAAAAATTTCTCGAAATAATTGTAGTACAGGCATGAAATAGATATCACTGAACTCGTAATATTGCACAAGTCAAGAATATGCTCATTAATCCTAGAATCGATCGTAGAGATTTTGTCTAGGCGATTTCCCGCGTGAATGCTAGCCAAGCGTACCCACGCTAGATCTGCCGCGTAAAATAGGCATTCTTCTCTCATTGGTTCTCACATTTTCTGTAATTTGGCGGTTTATAGCAGATCTTGGCGTCGTGGGAGTGTCTAACAAGCTCATCAGCCACTCACATTACTGCATCATATTTCTTCTAGGCGCGAATATCACAATGAACATACCAGCAGCATGTCTCACTGCGCGTCGCTTCTATTTGAGGCGGCCCACACCTGTCCTTCTTACACATCGCTAGGCTATTTCCTTTCACAGCCAAAGTATTTAGCCTATTGTCAATCTGCTTCAGGTATGTCCCCGCTGTCTCCAACCAATGCTTGAAATTTCCTCATCACTGTCTGGCTACTTTCATGATGCTGGTTGAAATATTTATTAATTGGAGAAATAAAACATAGAATCATTTATCCACCAGAGGATAAAGGGTTCAATACATGCCATTACCGTATCACCCACTACCAAATTCATTCTGAGCGCAAAACACCAAACGTAAACAGCCGCAGGGTTTTCGTTTTGAACTTGAGCCTTGAGACCATTAAAATCACAGTCGTAGGATTGTCCGACAAGCAAGTTTTTCCAGTCTAGATTAAGTTCTCTGCGTATGCCCTCGAGCGTCTTGAATAGGTTCTTGCTCTTCGTCGTCGCACATTCCTTTAACGCAACAAGCTGCTCATGCACTTTCCCTGTCTCTTCATCGACGTACCGGATAACGAAAGACAGTTGTTCTTTTCTCGATAAATCAAAAGTAGTGTCCCTTGACAAGTTAAAGAACCTCCTTTGAAACTGTTGTTTTTGAATCTCATTTTTAATAACTCGAGAGATGGCATGAATCATTTGATTCTGTCTATTCCTATTAAGAAAGTTTCGTTTCTTGCGCTTAGGGTTAGCCTCCAAAGAAGCTAAATAAGCAGCCATTGGTGGGAAGTACTTTGCCAACAGCACAACTAAGTCTTTAAAGTTCCCTTTAAATTCTTCAGTCATTTTTTCTCGGTGTCCGCGCAGAGCTCGATTCCGCCTACCTAAATAAAGAATCACGTCTGTTAATTGTTTGACAATTTCCCTGTTTTTAATTTTCTTCCTTCTTCGAAAGAAGGGGCTAACGGCACGGATAAAATCTTCTAGTTGAGCCTTTCAGTGACGCCTCAACATGTTGTTCACTGGTCTCGTGTAAGAGAATAGAGCTTGTACCAGTTGACCAAGTACGGAATCCGTGGCGTGTCCACTCTTTCTTTACTTTCGACTAATTACCGAAGAGCATACAGTGAAGACAATAAAGCCTATCTTTGGATACGAGTACGACAACCACTCGCGCTGGACCGCACCACCATCTGGAAGCATTTTGCGGTACCAGGCTGCATGGAATGATCTTCCCTCTTTGTCCTTGGGGAAGTCCCCTACAAGCTCTCGATTTGGTTGGGAAGGAACTTTTGCTCAAGTGTACTTAACCATTGCCGGAGTCAAATATTCCAGATTACAAAACGTTGCCGGATCGGAAGTTATCCCCAAATCGTCGCACCTTTTCGCTACTCGGATGCCAGTTCCATTCGCACTAGGACCTAAAGGGGGATGATTGGGACGATACGCGGGAAGCGAGTCCTGGTTATCATTCAAGTGAGAGCTGGAAGAACCGGGAGTGCAGTTACCGCTACCACCGCAACTTGAAGCAAAGTTAACGGAATCAAACAACAAACAACAAACAACAACTCCCTTCTCTTCACCGCACAGCTCACGCTGCCCCCTTCGCTGATAGACAATTGAGACGGGCTCGTGCAGGCTCGGGCGGGCTCGGGCGGACTCGGGCATTTCTCACGCCACTTCCAAAACCTCGGCGCGCATTTCAAACAGAGAAATCCGGAGCTTTTACACATTCACAAAACGATAAGCGATACTTTGGGCGAGCTTGCTTGGGAAGACTCGGCAACGGCATTAATGTTACGTTCCTGTGAAGCGCGAGGTTGGGTAGAGATATTCGATTCATACGTTAGGATAGAGGGTTTCATGTCTCGCTTATTTGTTTGTATGTAAATCCCAATTGACCATCATGAACATTCGGCTGACGCTAAATATTGATGAAACTTTTATTTTATGTTTGAACGAACAAACAATAACTCAGTAACAATATTTTGTGTCCGGTACTGACCGTTCGTGTCAGGACCTTACGATCTATTTAGTCATTTGGTTCTATTCTCCGTCTTTCTCTTTCTTCCTTCCTTCCTTTCTTTCTTTCTTTCTTTCTTTCCCCCACCCACCCAAACCCACCCGCCCACTTTGAGGTCTAGCGTCCGATGTAAGATTTCCCACAATGCCTCGTAAGAATAAATATTATTATTATTATTATTATTATTATCAGCATGCTTGCTACGGTGGGTGGGTAGTTATCGTGTTGGACTACCAACCCCCAAGCTTGCAGGTTCGCTCCTGGCCGTGGTAAGAGATTTTTTGAAAGGCGACAAAAAACACGACACGCATGTCATACGTTGTTGGTATGTTAAAGAACCCATTTGAATTCAGTAGGCCGTGTTCATAATGGCAAAATTAATCTCGGGATTTTCCGCCAACACTAAAGTTCCTCCTTTCTCTACTAGAAAGCGCTATAGTGTCAAGGAGGTTTTTCATAGCGCTCCAAGGAACAACAAATATTCGACATGCAAGCAACCATTTGGGTGTCAAATAACAAAGTTTGCTCCCGGCACCCGAGGCCACACGATATTAATTATTATTATTACTATCACCATCATCATTATGATTTTTCTGATCAGCAAATTACTTATGTGATAGAAACTTCAAAATAATAGCTTAAAAGTTAGCTATTGTAATGAATATGAGATCCCGCCAACTCATGATGATGATAATGATAATTGTTGTTTTAAGGGGCCTAACATCTAGGTTATCGGCCCCTAATGGTCTGGCTGATAGCGAAAATGACAGTGAAATGGAAACCAGAAAGACAATTAAGTGAGACTGAAAATACAAAAAGGAACTCAGATTGAATCAACTCACAAAATGTTCTTACAAAAGGGAATTTAGAACGAAAAGATTCACAAAAGGAATAGATTGAAAAATACGCACAAAATATAGGCTAGGTTCAAAATACGTACAAAATTCAATGCAGAGTCGAAATACTTACAAAATGCAATTTCAATTCAAAATACTCACCAAAATGTCCTGCTCCTACATTGAAAGACTTACTAAAAAGCAATTTAGATTGTCGATCTTTAAAAAATGCAATTGAGGTTGAAAACAATTGCGAAATGCAATTTATATCGAAAAAACGTACAAAATGCAACGAAGATTAAAAAATACCTACAAAATGTAGTGTAGATGAAAAAAACGCTAAAGGGAATTTAGATACACGGGGAGCCAAGTAACGAAAACAGTGCGGGAATCTTAAAGAGAAAAGGAAATATAATGAAAAGAAAACAAGAGGTCTGACCCCTCGAAGAAGGAGGGATCAGGAAAGATGAGACAAGGGCCAATTAAGGCGGGAAAGTGAAAGACTCCCTAGGCCTCGGATACCCTAATACCGTCGGGGTCGGAAAAGAACAAGAGTTGACCAAGGGAGGTCGACAGGAAAGAAGACGGAGAGAAGTCCGCCACAAGTAAGTGGAAGCAATGCCGGACTCGGCTGGGGTCCCGTGGTCGCCAACCCTCGTCCCACTAGATGTGAGCCCCTGGGGGAAGCCAACTCATGAGTAGAGTCACGGTGTGCAGCTTTCTGGGGGGAATGATTGGCGTATCCTCTAATGAGTCAAGGGTTAGGACAGCTCGCTTAGTAAGTGAAATACTTGATTTATTTTAAATAACTTGCTAAATATAAAATTAACGGTCACCCGCCCGGAGGCAGCATATGCAATGCATGGTGAAATACAGGAGAAGGCACAACCACGAGCTCTACGCACGTGTGGAAAAAATAACTGATGTGATGAGAAAAAGAAGAATTTCATTTTATGGCCAAATGACACGAATGAGCTCTGTGAGATTACCTACTTTCTAGAGCAAAAAACCAAGGGGGCTTGGTTCGGTGAGGTAGGCAGAGATTTACAAGAAATTGGGATTTCATGTGACGATGTGCGGAGCGTGTGTTACTAACAACTCACCGGGGTTTCCTGGAAAAGCCTAAGCTTAAAACAAGCATAAACTGGACGGAAGAAACAAAGCAACAACATCAAGAATTCATACGACAGTACTCGGCGAATATTAAAGCTCGACGCAGAAACCAGTAGAAATGACGCGGTCCTTAGTTGGCCGAAACGCTACAAGAATAAGAAGAAGAAGATTTCAGCTTCACAAGAATCTAAATGACCAAAAAATTGTATAAAATAATTTTAAAAACTGCCTAAACGGGTCAAAATGCACAGAAAGTTCTACTATGCCTTCCCCCCTTTTTTCACAAAACCCTGTAAGTACTTGGCAGAAGAAGGACTGTTGTGGAGTTATGGGACAGAGCGTGCCTTATCTGAATGAAACTGGACCCGAGGTCTCGAGTTTCTCCATCCCGAGTGTAACACCACCTTCATCAACATCAGCGCATTTCTCATTCACATCCAGTGGCGCTTCTGGGAACATATTATCTTGTGTGTTCCACAGAAATCAGCTTCCTGCCGCGACTTATCCCTCGAACAGGTATCAATGACACACTAATCATAATAATATCAAACTTATGAGGAAAATCTTGGGACACAGAATCTAAAATGGAATATGCTACCCCAAACCCAAGTCTGAAATCCCTCCCTATATTATTCTGCTAAGGCCCCATTCTAGTTTTGTACCGAAAATAAGGTCCCATTAACACCAACCTACACATATGGGGTACCTACAGGTTCAGCATAACCCAATACGTAAGCGAAACGCACTCACGTACCCTTTAATACCTCACAATTAAATAAATACCTTAAAACATGTATATTTACAATGAAATAATGAAGGAATGCAACACGGTAACCATGGTAACAGAATCTCACAGGTCCATCTATTCCTGTAAGACGCAATACAATTCCAATTATTACATTACTGTGAAAGTTTCCAGACGGTTATAAGGTTATCACTGAACCAAATTAAGCTGTAAAATTCATCAATACATGCAGTAAAATACGCTTAAGGGGGTCAAGGGGCACTCTAGAATTTTTTCACGCAATTTTCATGTGTGAATGTGGTACGAAAGTCTATTTCACCCGACTATAAAGGGTCTCCGAAAACCAGATTTAAAGGCCCTTAAATTAACAGTGTCTGTGATTTTCCCAGAAAACTAACTTCGCTCTGATATACCTATGCAGGAATGACAAACCCCTAACCACTGCACCAGTAGCTGAATTGATAAAGTATAATTATTCATACCAAGGATAAATCAGTCATAGCATTCATGATTGAGATTTTGCGAAGTCGGCTTTTTCCTCATTTTTAGCCTACTTTTCACATTTTGCAATAATTAGGATAAAGTAGACTTAGGGCAAATGTATCTCTGTCTGGCTGGCTGTATGTGTGTGTGTGTCTGTGTGTGTGTCCTATCAACTCCTAAACGAGTGCAGCAATCGAAACAAAATTTGGTAGGAGTAAAGATCTATACCTGAATATCTCACGGCCATATTTAAAAATGATGTAAGTGCTACCAACTGCTGAAAAAAAGCAATTGAAATTTGAGCTCCATGTTGGATATATGGGAATGTATAAATGGGAGCTATTTCAAAATTGGCACTCGTATAGATAATAATATAGCAGTTTAATTTCCAGGAGGCCATTCATGGCAGTGTTGCCAAAATGATTATAAGCCTGCTGATAGGTCCAAATTTTAAATGCATATAACTTCTACACTATCAATTGGATTTCAACCAAATTTCGTATGTGCTATGTGTACATAAACAGATATGACTGAGCGTATTCTTAAGAGCTACCAGGGCTGCCAACTGTTAATAAATGCTCTCAATTTTGTATCCAAATACCCGTATATCAGAACGTATGCAAACCGACAGCATTAAACTATGCACTCGTATAGTACCTGACATTCTATATTAATTTGGAGTAACTTATATACGTCAGTGCTACCAACATGATTATCAGCCTGCTGAGAGGTCCAACTTTAAATACTAACTTATATACTATCATTTAGAGTTCAACCAAATTTCGTGTGTGCTATGTGTACTATAACAGATATGACTATGCCGATTCTTAAGAGTGACCAGGGCTGCCAACTGTTAATAAATACTGTCTCTATTTTTGTTACCCTAATATCAATATATAAGAAAGTATGCAAGCAAATAGCTCTAAACTTTGCACACGAATAGTACCTGGCATTCTAGATTAATTTGGAGTAACTAATATGGGCCTACGCCAGTGCTGCCAACATGATTCTAAGCCTGCTGATAGGTCTAATTTTAAAATGCATGTAACTTCTATACTAATTAATGCATTTCATTCTAAATTGACACAACAATAGATCCTATTATTTCAGATTATTTCTGACCAATACATGTATGTCATTGTTGCCAACATGATTTTACGCGCGCTGTTAGATCCAATGTTTAACTGCATGTAACGTCCATGCTATCCATTGGACTTCAACCAAATTTTGTATTCTGTACCTTAAGAGATGGAACTAAGAATATATTCAGTCACCAGGGCTGCCAACTGTAGTTCTCTATTAGGCTACATTATGCCAGGTATACAGTATTTCGAACTAATTAGAAATTTCGATATTACCAACTTAATTCCGTCATTATTCTAGATAGATCCATACAGATTAATCATTGGCATGAATCTTAAATTTTAAGAAAAGTAGGCTCTTTAGTTCGTCACGAAACTTCTTGTTAGCCTACTTTTCACATTTTGCCAAAATGAGTAAAACGTAGAGATCGATCTGGGCAAATGTCTGTCTGTCCTTCTGTCTGACTGGCTGTGTGTGTGTGACCCCCCCCCCCCCCCATCAACTCCTAAACGGCTGCAGCTATCGAAACAAAATTTGGTAAGAGTAAAGAGCTATACCTGAATGTCTCAATGCGGTATTTATTGAAATTTGAACTCCGTATTGGATATCATGGAAGGTATGCATGGGAGCTATTTCAAAATTGGCACACGTATAGATAATAATATTTTGGTTTAATTTCCAGGAGGCCATTTATTACAGTGTTGCCAAAATGATTCTAAGTCTGCTGATAGGTCCAATTTCTAAATGCATATAACTTCTACACTATCAATTGGAATTCAACCAAACTTCGTATGTACTATGTTTACATAAACAGATATGACTGAGCGTATTGTAAAGAGCCACCAGGGCTGCCAACTGTTAATGAATGCTCTCAATTTATTTTATCAAAATACCAATATATCAGAAAGTATGCAAGCCGACAGCTTTAAACTATGCACACGTATAGTACCTGACATTCTATATTAATTTGGAGTAACGTATATACGTCAGTGCTACCAACATGATTCTAAGCCTGCTGGGAGGTCCAACTTTAAATACATGTAACTTCTATACTATCATTTGGATGTCAACCAAATTTCGTGTGTGCTATGTGTACCATAACAGATATGACTATGCGTCTTCTTAAGAGCAACCAGGGCTGCCAACTGTTAATAAATGCTGTCTCTATTTTTGTTACCCCAATATCAATATATCAGAAAGTATGCAAGCCGATAGCTCTAAATTTTGCACACGTATAGTACCTGGCATTCTAGATTCATTTGGAGTAACTAATATACGTCAGTGCTGCCAACATGATTCTAAGCCAGCTGATAGTATAAAAGTTAGATGTATTTTAAAATTGGAACTAGCTAATGGATTTCATTCAGAATTGGCACAACAATAGATCATATTATTTCAGATTATTTTGACCAATACATGCATGACATTTTTGCCAACATGATTTTACGCGCGTTGTTAGATCCAATGTTCAACTGCGTGTAACGTCCATGCTATCCACAGGACTTCAACCAAATTTTGTATTCTTTACCTTAAGAGATGGAACTAAGAATATATCAAGTCACCAGGGCTGCCAACTGTAGTGCTCTATTGGGCTACATTATGCCTGGTATTCTGTATTTCGAACTAATTAGAAATATAGATATTACCAACTTAGTTTCGTCATTATTCTTGATAGATCTATATCGATTAATCATTGGCATGAATCTAAAATTTTAAGAAAAGTAGGCTCTTTAGTTCATCACGGAACTTCTTGTTACAAAATGTGAATAGTAGGCTAATATTGTTTCTTGTGTCCCTTCTAA
Source organism: Meconema thalassinum (assembly GCA_946902985.2). Taxonomy (NCBI): domain Eukaryota; kingdom Metazoa; phylum Arthropoda; class Insecta; order Orthoptera; family Tettigoniidae; genus Meconema; species Meconema thalassinum. The sequence goes on from OX336391.1 coordinate 694,119,889, forward strand.
TTCCTGCAGCGACCGATAACCTACAACAGTGTGGTCCAACCCGCGGCCCTGGGGCCGCATGCAGCGCGCCTGTTCATTTTTGTTGGCCCTTGCCCTTCTTACTGCTCTTCACTCTTCGACAGTTATAATCCGTGGCGTGCCTACTTTAATTTTCACTTTCATTCAGTAATGTTACGAAGGAGCCAGGTAGGAAAGGAAAGATCCCGAAAAATACGCCAGTAATCAGAATTGTCTTTCACGAATACGTACGGCGCGAATAGCGGCCCTACTCCAGGCGACAACTGGTTGGATGCCAGTGATTGGCTGCCGATCAGTTCGCTATCGTTCGTGCGCCGCGGCGTATTTTCCTATAAAAGGGAGCGCAGGGCTGTTCGAAGAGATTTATTTTTGACGAGAGAGGTTGTTCGAGAGATATAGTACGACGAGAGTTTGTTGTCATCGTTGTTGTGAGAGTGGTACCTAATATGGCGGGACTTAGTAAACGGCGTGTTGAAGATGAGAAACTACAATTTCAGTCAAAGTTTGATTGGCCCTCGGGTAACTAAAGGTTGGACCACCCTGACCTACAACATCATCGTCTGTCTCCATTGGCTTTTAGAGATGCCGGGACCAGCAAATACAGAAGACGAGAGTCCTGCACTACGAGAGTGCATACATTGCCAAGGGACGCCTCATCCTTTTATAAATTGTATACAATGAATAATATTTCAGTCGGTCTAAAGCACGATGTTAAACTCAAAATTTGGAAGAACGACATGAAAATAGGAATTGAGCTAGTAATGATGACAGACAAACTCTAATTATAACGTGTGACATGTCGTCATTTGAGAACCGGGAATTACCAGCAGAAGAAGAAAGCCAGGTGTGGGTCCATCCAAATAAAAACCTTTGAATTTCCTTTATTAGATAAATAACCGGCCGTAGTGGCCAAGATCGCTGATCCGCTACCTCGTGCCTCGCTGGCATCGGGAGAGCGTGGGTTCAAATCCTACCTCGGCCTTCCCGAAAATGGTTTTCGTGGTTTCCCGTTTCCACCACCATGCAAATGCCGGGACGATTCCTTTCAATAGGTCCATGGTCGACTTTCTTCCATAATCCCTTACTTGACCCGTCCTGTACATGGCCATTCGCTGCATTAATAAAATGTATTGGATACATTTAAAGACAGGAAATATGGCTAGCATCAAGGAGCTTATTGCAAATGTTGCGTTCTTTTTTCAATTTCTGGTGCTACAGGAAACAAGTGAGTCACGTGCTGTGCTGCGGCGAGTTCTACAGGTAAGGTAAGCCTCTATGGCAATTTAGAATGTTCTTTTATTATTTATGTATTCGTTAATTACCAGGCATAATGTAGCCTAATAGAGCACTACAGTTGGCAGCCCTGGGGACTAAATATAGTGTTAGTTTCATATCTTAAGGTACAGAATACAAAATTTGGTTGAAGTCCTGTGGATAGCATGGACGTTACATGCAGTTAAACATTGGATCTAACAGCGCGCGTAAAATCATGTTGGCAACAATGTCATGCATGTGTTGGTCAGAAATTATCTGAAATAATATGATCTATTGTTGTGCCAATTTTGAATGAAATTCATTAGTTAGTATAGAAGATACATGCATTTTAAAATTGGACCTATCAGCAGGTTTAGAATCATGTTGGCAGCACTGACGTATATTAGTTACTACAAATGAATCTAGAATGACAGGTACTATACGTGTGCAAAGTTTAGAGCTATTGGCTTGCATACTTTCTGATATATTGATATTAGGGTAACAAAAATAGAGACAGCATTCATTAACAGTTGGCAGCCCTGGTCGCTCTTAAGAAGACGCATAGTCATATCTGTTATGGTACACATAGCATACACGAAATTTGGTTGACATCCAAATGATAGTATTGAAGATACATGTATTTAAAATTGGACCTATCAGCAGGCTTAGAATCATGTTGGTAGCACTGACGCATATTACTTACTCCAAATTAATATAGAATGTCAGGTACTATACGTGTGCATAGTTTAAAGCTGTCGGCTTGCTTACTTTCTGATATATTGGTGTTTTGATAAAAGAAATTGAGAGCATTCATTAACAGTTGGCAGCCCTAGTGGCTCTTATGAATACGCTCAGTCATATATGTTTATGTACACATAGAACATACGAAGTATCGTTGAATTCTAATTGATAGTGTAGAAGTTATATGCATTTTGAAATTGGACCTATCAGCAGACTTAGAATCATTTTGGCAACACTGTAATAAATGGCCTCCTGGAAATTAAACTGAAATTTTATTATCTCTACGCGTGCCAATTTTGAAATAGCTTCCATGCATACCTTCCCAGATATCCAACATGGAGCTCAAATTTCAATAGCGATTTTTCAGCAGTTGGTAGCACTGACATCATTTTCAAATACGTTACGACACAATCAATTTTCATGTTTTATTCTGGCTCTTTCTTCTTTTTTCCCAAAAACCTCTCATATAAACACTAAGCTTCCTCTTTCTCTCCGCCGTCCATTTCTTTCCCGGCTGTCTGACTATGGGAGTTTGCTCAAATTTCTGTTGTTTACATTTTTCTCTGTATGTGCTCCTGTCTGCCATGTCTTCTGTAGAGATGTTTAGTTTCTTGAGGTCTTCCACGGTTTCCTTAACCCAATGTATTATTCGTAACTATATTTAAAAAATTCTTGGCCAGTCCGTCTTCGGTCATTCTATGTATATTTCCATAAAATTGTGTCCTTCTTTTCCTTATGTTGTCTGTAATCGACTGTCTGTTTGTCAGTCTCTTTATCCATATTGCCTCTTTCTGAACTGGCCCGTAGATCTTTCTAATTCCTTGATTTTTGTTCGTCCCTTGATTGATTTGATATTATTATTTTTCATATCCCCCAAAGAAAAGCCTTATCGACAACAGTGATCGCAGCGACACAGGTTATAAGACAGATTTCACAATGCTGCTCAGTATTGAGAAGGCCCCACGGCTTGCATTCGATGTTACAAGGTAAACACAGGCTTTCATCCGCACTAAAAGTTAGCCTGTGTAATCACAGTCCCTGGCTGACAGCATATAATGTGCCATAATTACAGTAGGGAAGGCTCTTCGCAGTGCCCCGCCTCCTTGCGGGCCCCGTGCTGGGCCTCCTGCTCAGAACACTATCAAAGATATATGGCGCATGCGCAAGGTTCGCAATCGCAAGCGGCCCCATCGGATCTGGGTTCCGCCGTCACCGGCCAAATGCACCATCCCTTCCAAACACGGACCTGGGTTCCGTCGTCACCACCCAAATGCACCATCCCTTTGAAACACGGGCCTGGGTTCCGTCGTCACCACCCAAATGCACCATCCCTTTGAAACACGGGCCTGGGTTCCATCGTCACCACCCAAATGCACCATCCCTTCCAAACACGGACCTGGGTTCCGTCGTCACCACCCAAATGCACCATCCCTTTGAAACACGGGCCTGGGTTCCATCGTCACCACCCAAATGCACCATCCCTTCCAAACACGGACCTGGGTTCCGTCGTCACCACCCAAATGCACCATCCCTTTGAAACACGGGCCTGGGTTCCATCGTCACCACCCAAATGCACCATCCCTTCCAAACACGGGCCTGGGTTCCGTCGTCACCACCCAAATGCACCATCCCTTCCAAACACGGGCCTGGGTTCCGTCGTCACCACCCAAATGCACCATCCCTTCCAAACACGGGCCTGGGTTCCGTCGTCACCACCCAAATGCACCATCCCTTCCAAACACGGACCTGGGTTCCGTCGTCACCACCCAAATGCACCATCCCTTTCAAACACGGGCCTGGGTTCCGTCGTCACCGTCCAAATGCACCATCCCTTCCAAACACGGGCCTGGGTTCCGTCGTCACCGTCCAAATGCACCATCCCTTTCAAACACGGGCCTGGGTTCCGTCGTCACCACCCAAATGCACCATCCCTTTCAAACACGGGCCTGGGTTCCGTCGTCACCACCCAAATGCACCATCCCTTCCAAACACGGATCTGGGTTCCGTCGTCACCGTCCAAATTCACCATCCCTTTCAAACACGGAGCTAAGGTCCGTCGTCACCATCCAAATGCACCATCCCTTCCAAACACGGAGCTAAGGTTCATCGTCACCACCCAAATGCACCATCCCTTTCAAACACGGGCCTGGGTTCCGTCGTCACCACCCGAATGCACCATCCCTTCCAAACACGGACCTGGGTTCCGTCGTCACCACCCAAATGCACCATCCCTTCCAAACACGGACCTGGGTTCCGTCGTCACCACCCGAATGCACCATCCCTTCCAAACACGGACCTGGGTTCCGTCGTCACCACCCAAATGCACCATCCCTTCCAAACACGGACCTGGGTTCCGTCGTCACCGTCCAAATGCACCATCCCTTCCAAATACAGACCTAGGGTCCGTCGTCACCGTCCAAATGCACCATCCCTTCCAAACACGGGCCTGGGTTCCGTCGTCACCACCCAAATGCACCATCCCTTCCAAACACGGACCTGGGTTCCGTCGTCACCACCCAAATGCACCATCCCTTCCAAACACGGAGCTGAGTTCCGTCGTCACTGTCCAAATTCACCATCCCTTCCAAACACGGACCTGGGTTCCGTCGTCACCGTCCAAATGCACCATCCCTTTCAAACACGGGCCTGGGTTCCGTCGTCACCGTCCAAATGCGCCATCCCTTCCAAACACGGACCTGGGTTCCGTCGTCACCACCCAAATGCACCATCCCTTCCAAACACGGACCTGGGTTCCGTCGTCACCACCCAAATGCACCATCCCTTTGAAACACGGGCCTGGGTTCCATCGTCACCACCCAAATGCACCATCCCTTCCAAACACGGACCTGGGTTCCGTCGTCACCACCCAAATGCACCATCCCTTTGAAACACGGGCCTGGGTTCCATCGTCACCACCCAAATGCACCATCCCTTCCAAACACGGACCTGGGTTCCGTCGTCACCACCCAAATGCACCATCCCTTCCAAACACGGACCTGGGTTCCGTCGTCACCACCCAAATGCACCATCCCTTCCAAACACGGACCTGGGTTCCGTCGTCACCACCCAAATGCACCATCCCTTCCAAACACGGACCTGGGTTCCGTCGTCACCACCCAAATGCACCATCCCTTCCAAACACGGACCTGGGTTCCGTCGTTACCGTCCAAATGCACCATCCCTTTCAAACACGGGCCTGGGTTCCGTCGTCACTGTCCAAATGCACCATCCCTTCCAAACACGGACCTGGGTTCCGTCGTCACCGTCCAAATGCACCATCCCTTCCAAATACAGACCTAGGGTCCGTCGTCACCGTCCAAATGCACCATCCCTTCCAAATACAGACCTAGGGTCCGTCGTCACCGTCCAAATGCACCATCCCTTCCAAACACGGACCTGGGTTCCGTCGTCACTGTCGAAATGCACCATCCCCTCCATACACGGGCCTGGGTTCCGTCGTCACCGTCCAAAGGCACCATCCCTTCCAAACACGGGCCTGGGTTCCGTCGTCACCGTCCAAAGGCACCATCCCTTCCAAACACGGGCCTGGGTTCCGTCGTCACCGTCCAAAGACACCATCCCTTCCGGCCATCATCACCTATAGACCCTAATATCATATGAACATCCAAGCCTTTTGAGATGACCTGGTGTTACGTCATATCAAAGACCTGTTTCAGTTGAAGTTCACAAAATTACTTCTTTTTAAATATGTCCTATTTAATCGGCGAGGGATGTGCTATTGTAACCTTCGTCAAGGAGGTGCATGACGTGATGTAATTGTTCCGGTGCGTGGACTACATTAGACTGGAAGTCCTTCTCGCCTTCTCTTTTACTTCTTTTTCTATACATTTGTTTATATTCGTTGTTATGTTACATGTGCCAGAAGTTAGTAGTTATTAGGGGCAAATGACTTAGATGTTACGCCCAAGGCGACTGATTAACTTCAATAAGGTTGATAATAAGCGTATCATGGACACACAGTAACGAGGGCATCACTTTTCTTAAATCATTTGTTAGGAGGGCGGCGAAGTCTTGATTTCTTTCTTCGTAGCGTTACTAAAATGAAAGATCTGAGTTGTCAGTTCCTTTATTTCCTGATGTAATCAGTTGGAAACCCAGGCTAACTGAGGTAACTGCGAAACATCTTTGAAATCAAACACAATACATATTCATATCTTGTTAAACTGTGACATCCACCCTACCTCTTACAGGGTGATTATGTAAGTTATACAGAGTCAGAGGCCACGATTTATGGGACCAGTCAACTCTCACCGAAGACACATCATGGGGCTCTACTGGTTGGTTTGCCTCAGATTAATACAATGATATGGACCAACAGAGATGGTAAAATATTGGAACATCCTGACTTCTACCGGTCATACTGAGTTAGCATGACACTTGGTATGCTCAACATGGTTGGTTGGTTCCTCAGTTCAGGGGCTGCGACAACGTGGTAATGTAGCCCCGTGTACTTTGGGTGTGTGTAGAATCTGTCTGTAGCCCCGTGTACTTTGGGTGTGTGTAGAATCTGTCTGATAACCGGTGTTAATTGTGATGTCTGTATTAGTGTGTATTATCTGTTTTTAATTCAAGTAAGGACTGCAGCCATTCAATATTCAAGTAGTTCGTACTTTTGATACCAAACGCCACCGTCAACGACAACTAGTTCTTAACTTGGTAACTAGATACCACCGCAGTCGGCTCCGGGCGACGAACGTTGGAACCAAAGAGCGTTAGTCAAATCTAACCTATAATTTAGCTTCACACAAGTGTAATTAGTGGAAGGTTCTTTCACATGCCGTAAATCTATGACATGGTACCGCCGGCATTACTTCCCCTCCAAAGGAAGCCATAATGATGGATTTGTGATGCTCTTAAAAAATCCGACGACTTCGGCCGGGTTTGAACTCGCGACCTTGGTGATTGAAGCTCAGCATGCTACCAACTATACCACCGAAGGCGCTTATGCTCAACATGTACGATTTATTTATTTTTTATTTATTTATCGTATGGCTTTTAGTGCCGGGAGTGTCCGAGGACATTTTCGGCTCGCTGAGGCTGTACTACTTCAAGCGGACACCCATAGGGTGAGCTACAAGTTCCGTTCAATTTCAAGTAGTTCCAACTTTCACTACCAGATGTCACTGATACCTAGTGGTGAACGTTGGAACTAAGATAGAGTAACATGTACGATACTTTTCTTGAACAAGTTCTATCGATATTATATAAAGCAAAATTTTGTGCTTTTTTTCTTTATACGATTTTCAACACTTCCACCAATCTTCACCAAATTTTTGAACTGAAATTCTTTAGGATGTTGCGGACATAACTGGGGTTCACGTTGGGACTGTAGCGAGGTGTCAGGAGTCTTGGCTAATCCTCAATCAGGATGGCTGTAGGCTACTAGAGGATGATGATGATAATTGTTGTTTTAAGGGGCCTAACATCTAGGTTATCGGCCCCTAATGGTTTGGGTGATGGTGAAGATGAAAATGAAATGTACACTTATAACGAAAAGTAACCACTGACTTATATACTATACTAGAAGAAGAAATGGAAAACAAAAGGAGAATAAGGCAAATAAAGGACAGGAGGAAAAGAAATGCCCTTAACCCTCGAAGAATGCGGATTGAGGGACTTGGAAGGAAGGAGAGCCATGAAAGGCAGATAGGAAAGTGAAAGAGGAGAGGGTCCGCCTCACAGGTAAGGGACAAAAGGGGGAAACCGGACCCAGCCCAGGAATCCCTCGGGGTTACCAACTCCCGAACTCACCAGCCGTGAGCCCCTGAGGGTGTAGCAATATCCAGGGTACACCAGAAGTGGTGGGGCTACACACACCCGGCCTCCTTGAGGGCCTTGAGTAGAAGGCAGGAGGTAAAAGGAAAAGAAAAACAAGGCTGACCCCTCGCAGAAGGAGGGTATCAGAAAAGATGAGACAAGGACCAATTAAGGCGGGAAAGGAAGAGACTCCCTAAGCCTCGGATACCCTTATACCGTCGGGGTCAGAAGAGAACAATAGTTGACCAAGTGAGGTCGATAGGAAAGAAGACGGAGAGGAGCCAGGCACAAGTAAGTGGAACAAATGCCGCACTCAGCTGGGACCCCGTGGTCGCCAACCCACGACCCACTAGACGTGAGCCCCTGGGGGGGTTACAAGATATCGTAGCTGTAAGCCCTGGACACGTATTGCATGTGAGATATGACTCAGACAAAAGTGCGTAGGTCATATTATTAGGCTGTTTGATAGTTACTGTATTTGGTGGTGAAAGAGCCAGTGAAGACACATGCTTATAGTGTGACATTACGGTTTGAAATGATTTCCCTTTGTTGCCATATCTAAATCCTTGCGCAGATAAAGCCGCGGACATCCGCAAAATTTCTTGCCATGCGGATATAGTTAGCATGGCTGTGCAGATAACGGGTAAGGAGAACATTTGCGGATAGTTTTACGTAGATTTCATTAGAAAGGCTGCCTACGATTAGAATACAATCTGAACTTGTTTAATATCTTTATCAGAACCCGGATGTTTATGACATCATATTTTTCCGTGATGTTTTTTTTATCACAAAACAATGTACGCTAATCTCATTCAAATTATGTCATCAAGCATAATTAACACTCCGAACGGGAGAAGGTTGCAATTCTGGCTGTGTAACATAGCACAGGACATACATAACCTAGGGGAACAAATTTTTCCTCACATGTCTAGAATCTGCGCTATGTACAACTCGTATGGGGTGAGCTTAGCAAACGTATGGGAAAGCCCTCTTACATGAGCAGGAGTGATCATTCTTTCAAAGTAAATGGCCGATCACAGCGTACAAATTATGGCAAATTTTCATTCGTAAACCGTGCCATAACTGGAACTCTCTACATCCCGCAGACTTAGAGCCTTTCCCCAAACATATAGGTGTGTTTAAGAAAAGACTGACGATTTGTGTTTAATTGTTATTGAATTGTTATGTATAGGCCTACCCAATTTGTCACCAGGGGACACACCCCCAATTGCAAAAAAAAAACAAGAAGTTCCGTGACGAACTAAAGAGCCTACTTTTCATGCCAATGAACCTATCTAGAATAATGACGAATTTAAGTTGGTAATATCGAAATGTCTAATTAGTTCGAAATATTCCTGGTATAATGTAGCCTAATAGAGCACTACAGTTGGCAGCCCTGGTGACTGAATATATTCTTAGTTCCATCTCTTAAGGTACAGAATACAAAATTTGGTTGAAGTCCAATGGACGTTACATATAGTTAGACATTGGATCTATCAGCAAGCGTAAAAGCATGTTGGCAACAATGTCATGCATGTGCTGTTTAGAAATAATCGGAAATATTATGATATATTGTTGTGCCAATTTTGGATGAAATCCATTTGTTAGTATAGAAGTTACATGTATATTAAAATTGGATCTATCAGCAAGCATAGAATCATGTTGGCAGCACTGACTTATATTAATTACTCCAAATTAATCTAGAGTGTCAGGTGCTATACGTGTGCAAAGTATAGAGCTGTTGGCTTGCATACTTTCTGATATATTGATATTAGGGTAAAAAATAGTAGTGGCTACGCTGACTAAAGCCTCCCCCATGGTCTGGTACCTTGACGTGGTGGGGAGGCTTGTGTGTTTCAGTGATCCCGAGAGCAATGCCGGCGGGAGCTTCGGCTCCTGGCAGGGTCACCCATGCCGGTAAGGTCGAGGGTGAGAGACCAGACTAAATGACAGACTACACCATGATGGTGGGCAGAAGCGACATCAGTAGATTATTTCCAGGCGGAGCTGTAATTCAGTGGTACGGTTGGAAAACTGCGGGGGCTCGTTTTCAGTCCTTAAGGTGGCAGCCCTACCAGAAAACTAGGAAGCTGTGGGCTAATAACTCGCACTCTCCGAAATTGTTTATTAAAGAAACTGAAAAGAATGAAAACCGGACGGATCTCATGTTGACAACTTTCGGCACGAAAAGGAAGACACGAATAGGTTTCTGGAATGTGAGGACTCTGGGTGAGAGTAGTAGGCTGAGGCAGGTGACCAGAGAAATGATCTCGTATAAACTTGATATACTTGGGCTCAGTGAGATAAGATGGCCAGATTTTGGTGAGATAAAAACTTATGAAGGACTTACCCTCATATACTCTGGGAGGAGCGAGGAGAATGCGGAACGCAGAGATGAAGTTGGTCTTTTGCTTACTGAACATGCAAAGAAAAGCCTTATAAGTTGGCAACCCATTTCCGAGCGAATATTATCAGCACGATTTAAGACTCGCATTCGCAATTTTACGATTATACAATGCTATGCACCCACGGAACCATCAGAAGAAGAACTTAAAGAAGCATTCTACTCCCTTCTACATGAGACAGTAAAGAAAAGCAGTAAGAGAGATGTGATTATAATAATGGGAGACCTTAATGCTAAGGTAGGAGAGAACAACGAGGGACTAGAACATGTGATGGGTGTACATGGCCTTGGGGACAGGAATGGAAATGGGGAAAAGTTCACAAACTTCTGTGCTAGCCATGACCTTGTTATTGGAGGTACTTCGTTTCCTCATAAGAGGTGTCATAAGATCACGTGGATTTCCCCTGATCATGACACTGAGAACCAAATTGACCACATCGCAGTGAGTAGGAGATTCAGAAGATCGCTCACCGATGTTCGGAATAAGAGAGGAGCTGATGCTAGCAGTGATCACCACCTTATGCTGGCTGAGTTCAAGATGAAGATCATGGTGGCAAAGAAGAGGTTTGAAAAACAGAGCAAGAGATTTGATGAGAGGAAGTTGAAGGAGGAGAAGGTCAGAGATGAATTTAAATTGGAGCTAAGAAATCGTTTTCAGGTACTCCAATCTGATACAGCAGAAACTGATATTGAATCTTCCTGGAGTAATGTAAAGAACATCATCCTTGATACAAGTGAAATAGTCCTGGGAAAGAAAAGAAGGAAGATTGTAGTTTTACGTGACCGTGAATCTTGTGATTATGAGCCACGGGACCTCCTTTTTACGTGGAATCCGAACCACAGGACATGGCATTTCACATCGAAAATCTCACATGCATTGACCGGGAATCGAGCAATCCTCTCAAGAAGGATTGGATGTCAGAACAAACTTGGGAGGCAATAAGTCATAGGAAAATGATTAAGGAGAGGTTGAATATGTGTAAGACTCGACATCAGAAAGCAAAAGTGCAAGCAGAATACACGGTCGTTGACAAAGAAGTCAAAAAGAGTGTGAAAAGAGATAAGAGTAATTGGATCGATGAGATGGCGAAGAAGGCAGAAGATGCTGCATCAAAAGGTGACAGCAAAGAAATGTACCGCATCACAAAAGTGCTGTCCAAGAAAAGTTTCCGAAAGAACCGGCCCATAAAAGACAAACAGGGAAATTTACTCACAACTCAAGAAGAACAACAAGAACTGTGGAGGGAATACTTCACCGAAATTTTTAATGTTGATCGAGGGATTAATGAACACCACGAAGAGAGGAATGATGAACCTGATAATTCTGATCCAAATATTCTTTTGCACAGTCCAACTTGTGCTGAAATCAAAGAAGCCTTGCTACAACTGAAGAATGGAAAAGCCCCCGGTGTCGACAACATTTCGCCAGATGTCCTCAAGATAGACATGGACACCACAGCTAATATCCTGAAGCCACTGATGGAAAAGATCTGGTTTGAAGAGAAGCTGCCTGCGGAATGGAAGAAAGGTGTGATTGTTAAAATCCCAAAGAAGGGTGACTTGACGAATTGTAACAACTGGAGAGGTATTACCTTACTATCCGTACCAAGCAAAGTATTTCTCAGGATAATCTTGAATCGCGTTAAGAAGTCTATCGAGTCGAAGTTGAGGAAAGAACAAGCTGGATTTAGGGAACACCGTAGTTGTGTGGACTTAATTAACACTTTACGGATTATTGTGGAGCAGAGTAATGAATGGCAAGCAGCACATTTATAGATTTTGAGAAGGCCTTTGATTCCATTAATAGGAAGGTCATGTGAGAGACCTTAAAGGAATATGGTATACCAAGTAAAATAGTTAACATTATACGAGAGATGTATTCTGGTTATGAATGTCAAGTCCTGCATGAGGGTCAGCTATCCCAGCCATTGGCCATCCAGACTGGAGTACGACAAGGATGTATACTTTCTCCCACTTTGTTCCTGATTGTTCTTGATAATACTCTTAGGAAGGTGGGGAGAGGAAGGAAGAGAGGGATACAGTGGGGACTTCGAGACAGGTTGGAGGATCTTGATTTTGCTGATGACATCTGTATGCTAGCACAGCGCTTTAGAGACATAGAGGGAAAACTGGCAAACTTAGAACTTGAAGCTGCTAAGGTTGGACTTAAGATAAACCCAAAGAAGACAAAGGAGCTGAGAGTGAACTCCACAGTACAGGCTAGTCTCACTGTGGGAGGTGTAGATGTAGAACAGGTGGATACATTTGTTTACTTGGGAAGCGTGGTAACGAGAAGTGGAGGGGCTGAGGAGGATGTCAAGAGCAGAATAAGAAAGGCAAATGGGGCTTTTGTGCAGCTCTATCCAGTATGGAGAAACCGTAACATATCCAGGAAGACGAAAATCAGACTTTTTAATACCAATGTGAAAGCTGTCCTGTTGTATGCATGTGAAACATGGAAAGTTACCAATCCTATCAGCCACCAACTTCAAGTATTCATCAATCGTTGTCTGCGTCGAATTCTGGGTATACGATGGCCAGATATAATCCCAAACGAAGAGCTGTGGCAAAGGGCTAACCAACAACCTATAGAAGTCCAAATTAAACGGAGGAAATGGGGCTGGATTGGGCATACTCTGCGGAAACAGAATGATGCAGTAGAAAGGAGAGCTCTGGACTGGAATCCTCAAGGGGCTCGGAGACGGGGAAGACCAAGGAACACCTGGAAACGCACCATTGAAGAGGAGGCCAGAAAAGCGGGAAAGACTTGGATGGAAGTGAAGAACTTGGCAACACACAGAGCCCGATGGAAATCATTCTTGAATGCCCTATGCTCCGCACGGAGCGAAAGGAAATAAGTCAAGACGCTGGCTAAAGCGCAGCATTAGGTCATGGGGCCATGCTCTCTGCTGACTCGGTAGACGCGTGGGTTCGAGCCCCACCGTTGGCGGTCCTTGAAATGGTTTTCCGTGGTTTCCCATTTTCAACACCAGGCAAATGCTGGGACGGTACCTTCTGACAGGCCACGGCCGCTTCCTTCCACATCCTTGCCCAGTTTCATTCACCATAATTCATTTCATCTCTCATTAACTCCTCTCATGAGGTTGGCGTCAGGAAGGGCATCCGGCCGTAAAAATCATCGCCACAAAGACTTCCATCGCATCTCATCCCCGACCCCGTTGGAAAAACGGGAATAATAAGGGGTAGACATACATACATACAACAGGGTAAAAAATATAGGACACCATTTATTAACACTTGGCAGCCCTGATTGCTCTTAAGAATACGCATAGTCATATCTGTTATGTTACACATAGCACATACGAAATTTGGTTGAAATCCAACTGATAGTATAGAAGTTACATGTATTTAAAAATTGGTCCTATCAGCAGGCTTAGAATCATGTTGGTAGAACTGAAGTATATAAGTTACTCCAAATTAATCTAAAATGTCAGGTACAATACGTGTGCATAGTTTAAAGCTGTCGACTTGCATACTTTCAGATATATTGGTATTTGGATGAAGAAAATAGAGAGAGCAATTATTAACAGTTGGCAGCCCTGGTGGCTCTTAAGAATACACTCAGTCAAATCTGTTTATGTACACATAGTACATACACAATTTGGTTGAAATCCAATTAATAGTGTAGAAGTAAAATGCCTTTAAAAATTGGACCTATCAGAAGGCTTAACATTATTTTGGCAACACTGTCATGTATGGCCTCCTGGAAATTAAACTGAAATAGTATTACCTACATGTGTGCCAATTTTGAAATAGCTCCCATGCATACCTTGCATGATATCCAACATGGAGCTCAAGTTTCTATTGCGTTTTTTCAGCAGTTGGTAGCACTGACATCATTTTCAAATATGGGCTTGAGATATTCCGGTATACATCTTTACTCATACTAAATTTGGTTTCGATTGCTGCAGCCGTTAAGGAGTTGATAAGGGGGGGGGGGAACACAGACAGACAGACAGACAGAAGGACACACAGACAGACACACACATTTTCCCGGATCGATCTCAAAAGTCTACTTTTTCCTCATTTTTGCAAAATGTGAAAAGTAGGCTAATGAATGAATGAATGAATGAATAAAGTTTCAAGTAAAGAAATATCTCGGGGGGGGGGGGGTATTAACCCGCCCCCTCCCTCTCTGTCAGTCTAACACATCTGTGACGGTATTCATGATCAAGTTCATTTGATCCATCCCCTCCTGTCTGTCGAGTCTGACCAATACCACTATTTAAACCATGCTGGGAGCAAGTAGCTACAGCGATGCAATTTGTCAGAGAAAATCGCCGTGGAGGCCCTGGTTCGATTTCCAGCTCTCTGCCAAGAAATTTAATTCGGGTCTGAGGGTTGGAAAGGGGTACACTCAGCCTTGTGAGTCAAAACTGAGAAGAGGTGATTTCGATTCCTGCCTCAGCCATCCTGAATGAGGTTTTCCGTGATTTCTCCACTTGTACTTCAGGTAAATGCCGAGTTGGTCCCTAAATTAAGGCCACGGCCACACCCAATCCAAATTCTACCACAATTACAAATACACTCTGACACACACCCAAGTACACGAGGCTACGTGACCAGGATGACGCAAAGCCACTAAAGAAGTGTGCACACTTTCTAGATCACAGCGAGATTGCTCTGGTCCCCGACACTGTCCAAAACAACTCGACAATTCTATCCTCGCATTAAGACGCTGTTCTGCGCCATACATTGTTAGGGACGAAAGGCAGAGGAAGGCCTATGAACACACCTTCAGGGGTTCACAAATAGTGGGGGGCGGCCACGGGATCTCAGCTAACTCTCCTCAATTCTTGTGACCCACATGGTATTTTATTGTCCCTTTCCAGGGAAACGTTGGTTGATTACTTAGTTTAGGGGCTCCGACAACGAGTTAATGTAGCACGGTGTACTTTGGGTGTGAGTACTGATATCTCGCCAGGAGATGGCAGTCGGGATTGAACTGCAGTTGTCTGCCCGCTCACTGCGTAACGCGCATTCCAAAAACATTAGGTTGGTCACTGTTTTCATTACCGTACCTGATACTGCCACACTGTTAAAAGTAAACACAAAGGCTTGTAGAATATCGACAGTAGGAAGGAAGGTAACAGTACACACACACGTGAAGCCCGATAACAGATTATTATCATGCAGGAAGTAGTAGCAGCAACTGACTGCCAGCTGATATATGATGATGATGATGATGATAATTGTTGTTTTAAGGGGCCTAACATCTAGGTTATCGGCCCAGCTGATATATAAGGTGCGTTCAAAAAGTAACGAGCCGGAGGCTGTAATGCGCAAACCGGTGATGACATCGGCTAATCGTGGCGTGTGTAACGAGGTGTGGTTCCAACCAGAGCGTGGAAGGTCACCACCCGTCGCTAGAGGGCACGCGTGCACGTCCGTGACGATACAAAGCGAGGAGCAGCATGCATCAATCGTCCAACGCTGCCACTCGCATTGCAAACAGTGACATGGAGGCGTCAAACGAAGAGCAAAGAGGTGTTGTTCGGTTTCTGACAGCGGAACGAGTAGGGGGAACGGACATTCATCGCCGAATGTCACAAGTGTACGGCGAACACTGCATGTCCCTTGCAAGGGTCAAGGCGTGGCACAAGCGCTTCAGGGAAGGACGGGTGTCGTTAGCCGATGATGCCCGGTCTGGGGCACCCCCCTGCATTACCGATGACAACGTCCAGCTGGTTGATGCACTCATTACCCAGGACCGCCGAGTGACAGTGAACGCCATAGCCGCCGTGGTCGGATTGAGCGTCGGATGTGTGCACACCATCATGAAGGAACGATTGCACTTGCGGAAAGTGTGTGCCCAATGGGTGCCCCACAGTGATCAACCACACCAGGAAGCATGTCGAATGGCCTACTGTCTTGGTCTTGGTTGGAGGATTGATGCATGCTGCTGCTCGCTTTGTATCGTCACGCGACGTGCACGCGTGCCCTCTAGCGACGGGCTGTGACCTTCCACGCTCTGGTCGGAACCACACCTCGTCACACACGCCACGATTAGCCGATGTCGTAACCGGTTTGCGCATTACAGCCTCCAGCTCGTTACTTTTTGAACGCACCTTATATTTAGGTTTGGAATAGGTGGGCCGCGGGTGCGTACCGCAAGGCCCCCCTTACCCCGTCACAGCGTGTTGAACTGCCATCTCCTGGCGTGATGACATTACAATCTGTCTGATAACCGGTGTTAATTGTGATGGCTGTATTAATGTGTGTTATCTGTTTTAATTCAAGTAAGGACTGCTGACAATAATTTCAAGTAGTTCCTACTTTCGCTACCAAATGCTACCATCCACGACACCTAGCTGTGAACTTGGTTACTACTAGCTGCCATAGCAACCAGCGAACGGTGACGAACGTTGGAACTTCAGAGCATTAATCAAACCTAACCTACAAATGTTGCTACACACAAGTGTAGTTAGTGGAAGGATCATTAAATGGCATAAATCTATGACATAGGACCGCCTGCTTAACTTGCCCTCCGAAGGAAGGCATACTGAGGGATTATAACGCTCTTAAAAAAACCGACGACTTCGGCCGGGTTTGAACCCGTGACCTTGAGGAAAGGTTAGTGAGCCCCTTTCATGGCTCTGCTTCATTCCAAGTATTTCAGCTATTCTTCGCGATGGCGAGCCCGGTCGAATCTCGTCGCTGACAGCGAGTGCGTGTGATTATTCCCCGGAATCTTCCACACTCCCTCCAGGGAAATACCGGGATAGTACCTGACAGTCACAGAAACACAGGTTATCAGACAAGTACACGAGGCTGATGACCAAGATGTCCCTAGTCCATAAAATGAATTATTAACAACATTAACCAGAAAATATAGATTTAGGTATTAGGAAGTCATTTTTGAAAGCCTTTGTCTGGAGCGTGGCGCTCTATGGAAGTGAAACCTGGACTATTGGTGCAGCAGAAAAGAGAAGAATTGAAGCGTTTGAAATGTGGTGTTACAGGAGAATTATGATCATATGGGTAGATAGGGTAACAAATGAAGAGGTATTAAGACGAGTGGGAGAGGACAGGTGTTTCTGGCCACTGCTAATGAAGAGAAGAGATAGGTTAGTAGGACACATACTAAGACACCCAGGAATAGCATGCTTAGTTATGGAAGGAAGCGTCGAGGACAAGAACTGTAGGGGTAGACCAAGGTTAGAATATGTTAAACAGATTGCCTCGGATGTAGGGTGTGGTAGCTATGTAGAGATGAAACGATTAGCTCAGGTCAGGGAGCATGGAGGGCTGCATCAAACCAGACAAAAGACTGAAATCTCAAACAATAACAACAACAACAACCAGATCTTCTTTGAGAGTTGTCCTTTTTGTTCTTTCATCGTGTATTTATCTCATTCTATCTTTCTTCGTTTCCTTCCTTATTTCCTTCTTTGTTTGTTTCTTCTAGTACAGTAGTAGAAGATACCCCCGATGTTCCGCACGATAACACGTCACGAGTTCACACTGCTCCGCGAACGCTTAAGGCTCCTCGCTGATTAATGGTCTAATCGGCTTTAGCGGAAAAATTACAGGTCTCTGATGAGTGATGTAGCTTTATTGCAGGGTGGGGAGCCGATACGTCTGCTCGAGGATAATGAGACCACGAGGTCGTGAGATGAGTCTCCAACTCAAGCACCTGCTGATACATGGGCCATTACAAGGCATTACTCAGCTCAAGTAGATCTAGCCTGTGCCAACGTAAATATTACAACAAAGACTCACTATAACGTGTGTTACCAGGCTAATTCTGAGAGTATTAATAGACAGTTGGCAGCCCTGGATGCGGAGTTAGTTACGTTTACACATACTGTGCATTGCAAATATGCAATTCGGTAGAAATTCATTTATTAGAATGGAAATAAAATACAATTCGCGCGCCTAAAATTATGTTAGCAAAACTGACGGTTGCTCAAAATGCAGTACCAGGTTTGCAACTGCATTCATGCTTTGTTTATGGCCTTGGGTCTACTTTTAACTGTGGTTTATTCAGCAGTTGGCAGCAAAGTTAAAACATGGCGTTCGCTCTGACACTTGCAGCCGTTTACAAGTTACTCTCATAAATCTACGTGAAGAACTATGTAGCCTATTTTCTTATATCCAACGTTTATTAATTGCCTCTATGAACATACAAACTTTCAGTTTGATTGCTCTAATAGATTCGTAGATATTGAGAACCGTCTAAACATTTCGGATAGTCACCATGTTGGATTTTTAGCCTAATTTCGATTTTTGCAAAAAATGAAAGTTGACTCATGATATATACACAGGGCCAAAAATTGTGTGTATGTCTGTGTGTGTGTCTGTGTATGTGTGTGTGTGTGTGTGTGTGTGTGTGTGTGAGTGTGTGTACTCTGAATGTCTGTCTCTCCCCCCTATCAATTCGAACACGGCGAAACCGAATTGAACGAAATTTGGTACAGAGGTAGAAATAGCAAAGGGCACCTCAGTGTCATGTTTTATATCGCCGCCATCTTGACGGAAACGTAATGGCGGCCACCCAAATGTTTAAAGTTTAAATCAAATTATGACTAACCTAATCATCCGATCTCTACCAAATTTTGCAACAACGTACGAATGGCAAACGTCTTTTGACTAAACTACAAAGTCATCAGGCCAATGCTTTGCGGATGGCGGCCATGTATGTGTGCAAATAGATTCCTCCTATCTATTCAAACACAGTGAAACCGAATTGAACAAAATTTGGTACAGAGGTAGCACTAGCAAAGGGCACCTCAGTGTCATGTTTTATATTGCCGCCATATTGATGAAAACGTAATGGCGGCCACCCAAATGTTAAAAGCTTGAATCAAATTACGACCAACCTAATCATTTGATCTCTACCAAATTTTGCAACAACATACCTGTCTATGGGAAACATATTTTGACTGAACTACAAGGTCATCAGCCCAATAGTTGCAGATATCGGCCATGTATATGCGCATATCGATTCACCAAATCAATTCAAACACGGTGAAACCAAATTGAATGAAATTTTTTACAGAGGTAGCACCAGCAAAGGGCACCTCATATTCATGTTTAATATCCCTATAGCACGTTGTATTTCAACAAGCTACAACAACCAACATTCAATTATACTCCTTGAAAAGGACAAAGCGTTATAACAATAGGAGAAAGTAGGCTATATGTTCTTTACTGAACATCTTGTTATATATACTATAGGTCTTAGAGTTATGTACTATTACGTGAAGTTTATTGTGTAGGTGTTTCATTCAAACTTCAATCGCATGATTAGGACACAAGAAATAAAACCGAGATTTTAAAATTTCCCACAGCCACCATCTTGTGGTTATGAAAATAATTGAAATGAATTAGATGCCTGTCGATTAAAATGTATATATGCATATACCGTACCAAGACTCACTGCGCTCGGATGGTTAAATCGCGAAAAAAGGTCCTTTTGAATATTTAAATTTCGCGACGCCGCTATGTTGGATTTGTGCTTACCAGGTTATTGAACGTCCCATAGGTGAATTTATATTAATTGCCTCTTTCAACACACAAAATTTCAGTTTGACTGTTGTTATAGATTAATGGATATTGAGAACAGTCTAAATATTTCGGATGGTCGCCATGTTGGATTTTAATATATCAGGCCATAGAGTTATGAACTATTAGATGAGGATTATTGTGTAGGTTCATCATTCAAACGTTGACTTTGATCTCATGATTAGGACACAAGAAATAAAAAACTTAATTTTAGAATTATAGAATTTCGCACAGTCGCCATCTTGAGGTTATGTAAACAATTGAACTAAATTAGATGTCAGTGCATTGGAATTTGTATAGTCATTTGCTGTACCAAGTTTCACTGCGTTCGGATGATTAAATCGCGAGAGAAGTCTATTTAAATGTTTCAACTTCGCTTGGCCGCCATGTTTGAGATATCCTGTCTGGACCACGGCCCGACAAACTTGTACTTAATTGCATAGAAAAACTTCTAGGAGTGCCCTTTATCACCGTACACAATTTCAGAGTGATATGAGTAGCAGTTTCGGAGATATAGAATGCCGGTGAAATATTTCGCACAACCGCCATGTTGGATTGGTGAGACGTAATGAAATTTGAAGGGCACGGTCGGTGTCGGCCGAAATGGAGCTATGAACTCACGGAGTTTCATTGAAATCGCTCTAGCCATTTAGAAGTTATTAGGACACACACACGGACAAGAGGTGATCTCATAAGCCTATTTTTTGATAAATGAAAATAGGCTAAAATGTGACAAGTCGACTAAAATTCCTACATCCAGGATACCGACCAGGGTAGTTGAGTGCAAGGAGGCGGCCGTGGTTATGAACCATCCCGACATGTTCTTGAAACAGAATTCGGAAACTACTTCCAGGATGACCGAGGTGGGAATCAGGCCAGGAGAGCTGGGCATCCAACCTCACAGCCATGAATGCTAGTCACTTGAACACTTGCTTTCTATGACAAAGACTATCAGTATTATTGGTTGTTGTTAATTCATCCATTAGCGGTTTGGGTCATCTTGGTCATTAGCCTCGAGTGAACTCTGTTGA
Organism: Meconema thalassinum; assembly: GCA_946902985.2. Lineage (NCBI taxonomy): Eukaryota > Metazoa > Arthropoda > Insecta > Orthoptera > Tettigoniidae > Meconema > Meconema thalassinum. The sequence goes on from OX336391.1 coordinate 694,140,643, forward strand.
AGTCAATGCACTGTAAAACAATATCTCATTGTCAGAAAGAAAAGAGGAAATATTAAATGTAATTTATCATCGGTGGGCACAGGAACGTAGGGTACAGGCTGAAATTGATTGCTTTTCTTGTGCCTATTTCAGGGGTTCGTGTCGAGGCTAATGCATTTGGACAGCCTTTTTTTTAACTTTTATGTGTTTCTACGTTTTAATTTATTTTAATTTTTATAATTAGAAATATTTTTGTTTGTTTCTCTAATTTTAAAGTTATTTTTTTATTTAATTTCAATTTATGTTCCTATAGATTTAATTTTGATATTTTATTGAATTAATTAACTAATTTCGAATTGGTTTTCACAATTATGTTAATTATTTTAATTTTTATATTTCTTTATTATTGTAATATTATTTATATTTTATTTTTACACATTAATTGTTAATGTTTTTATTTTCAATGTTTTTTACATTTTATTCAACACATTACGTCAACTAGATACGTATATAATATTATAATATTTGATGTTTAGCCCACCTTTCACATTTTGCAAAAATGAGGAAAAAGTAGTCTTATGAGATCGGGCAAATGTGTGTCTGTCTGTCTGTCTGTCTGTCTGTCTGTCTGTCTGTCTGGCTGTGTGTGTGTGTGTGTGTGTGTGTGTGTGTGTGTCCCCTATCAACTCCTAAACGGCTGCAGCAATCGAAACAAAATTTGGTAGGAGTAAAGATCTATACCTGAATATCTCACGGCCATATTTGAAAATGATCTCAGTGCTACCAACTGCTGAAAAATCGCAATTGAAATTTGAGCTCCATGTTGGATATCTTGGAAGGTATGAATGCGAGCTGTTTCAAACTATTTCAAAATTGGCACACGTATAGATACTAATATTGCAGTTTAATTTCCAGGAGGCCACACATGGCAGTGTTGCCAAACTGATTATAAGCCTGCTGATAGGTCCAAATTATAAATGCATATAACTTCTACACTATCAATTGGATTTCAACCAAATTTCGTATGTGCTATGTGTACATAAACAGATATGACTGAGCGTATTCTTAAGAGCCACCAGGGCTGCCAACTGTTAATAAATGCTCACATTTTTTTAAATCCAAATACCCATATATCAGAAAGTATGCAAGCTGACGGCTTTTAACTATGCACACGTATAGTACCTGACATTCTATATTAATTTGGAGTAACTTATATTCGTCAGTGCTAACAACATGATTCTAAGCCTGCTGAGAGGTCCAACTATAAATACAAGTAACTTCTATACTATCATTTGGATTTCAACCAAATTTCGTGTGTTCTATGTGTACCATAACAGTTATGACTGTGCCGATTCTTAAGAGTAACCAGGGCTGCCAACTGTTAATAAATACTGTCTCTATTTTTGTTACCCTAATATAAATATATCAGAAAGTATGCAAGCCAATAGCTGTAAACTTTGCACTCGTATAGTACCTGGCATTCTAGATTAATTTGAAGTATCTAATATAGGCCTACGCCAGTGCTGCCAACATGATTCTAAGTCTGCTGATAGGTCCAATTTTAAAATGCATGTATTTTCTATACTAACTAATGGATTTCATTCAAAATTGACACAACAATAGATCATATTATATCAGATTATTTCTGACCAATGCATGTATGTCATTGTTGCCAACATGATTTTACGCGCACTGTTAGATCCAATGTTTATCTGCATGTAACGTCCATGCTATGCATTGGACTTCAACCAAAGTTTGAATTCTGTACCTTAAGAGATGGAACTAAGAATATATTCAGTCACCAGGGCTGCCAACTGTAGTTCTCTATTAGGCTACATTTTGCCAGGTAAACAGTATTTCGAACTAATTAGAAATGTCGATATTACCAACTTAATTTCGTCATTATTCTAGATAGATCCATATAGATTAATCATTGGCATGAACCTTAAATTTTAAGAAAAGTAGGCTCTTTAGTTCGTCATGGAACTTCTTGTTAGAAATACTACCACTTCGGCATGAAAATTTGGGTGAAAGATTCAACTATCAGCGTCTTTGAAAGCATAAACTGTCCTTGTGACAGGTGGTTAATATGGAGACCACGGGAATATTCTTCCAATGCAGGAACTGGTGAGGTTCACAGATTTATTTACCCCGATAGCAATAAATATAATCCTCGCAAATTGCTAGGGTCCTGTTGATTCTGTAGGGTGTAGCCTATGTGTAGGAGTTGTCTGATAACATTTATTACTGTGATGTGTGTATTTGTAATCGAGCTAGGAAGCGGCCGTGGCCTACAGTTTGGCACCATGTCTGGAGTAGAAGTAGTAAACCACGGAAAACCACTACCAGAATGGCTGAACCGGGTAACAGCTAGACGCTACGCAACGAGGTGGGGAGAGCCTTCTCACAATACAGAAACTACAACACAATTAGCCAGAAAATATTGAAAAAGTGCTTGTTGTAAATCCTTTCTATAATCACAAAGCTACGTAATTTAACTAGCTGTACCCAGCAAGCGTTGCAATGCCAATCAGTGTTGGCGTTATAACTTTGTTTCTTCAAGTGCTTTTGGATACAGATTTTTTCTTTATACCTTAACTCCCTCTTAACTATTGTAAAATGGATTTACTAATTCAGAAACATTCGTGGCAGCGTGCACAACAACTCGCCAAAGTTTCATCGCAATCGGATGAATGATATATGAACGCATACGGGATTTTGTTGAAGCGACCGATCGTGACAAATGAGCATTCAAATGAAAGAGAACAGACATTAACAGTGACGAATTGCACTCTAATTTCAAAAAAAAAAACTATAATTTCTTTAAAAAATAGCTTTAAAAATGTACGAAGTGTGCGATTTGCAGATACCGTTGCTGTAAGAAAATACGCTCCATAATTGCTGTCCACATCCCATTTTGGCCGCTGTGACGCCTGTTTCATGTCATTTTAACATTCTGAGGTCTTTCCTTTATCATTTTGCATGGATTTCAGAAACAGTGAATCAAAGGAATGAGTACTCAAATCGTATGATAGCATACATATCGAATAACCGGTGAGTGTTACTGTTACAGCTAAGCTGTCAATCAATGGACTCAGCACACACATTACATTAGCACTGACGAATTGCATTCTAATTTCATAAATATCTATTTTTCTAAGAAGTGTGCGATTTGCAAATAGCCTACTGTTGCTGTAGGAAAATACACGAGATCATGCTGTTCAGTTGGCATTTTGGCCGTGGGGACGCCGGGGAAAGTGTGGTTTATGAACATGCGAGATTTCTCGCTCGGGTTCGCTAGTCTATAAAAATAATGTAAGCATTCTGTATTTCCGACTCAAACTGTGTGTTCATCGCGGACGAGTTGCACTGGAGGAAAGCATCCCTATGTTGGGGGAAGCTCTTAATCGTTTCTCAATTCTTTTCTCCCAAAAAGAAGCCGTACACAACAAAAGTAATTGGGAATGTAATTATGGGATAAATTCAATAATCTGGCCAGAGAATTCGATCGCTGCAAGTCAGAAGTAAAGAGATTGTGGTTTTGAATTAGGTCTTTATTAATGAGGCCATTTGTATATCATTATACATATTTTCATTCTTTTTTTTTATTTGTCTTTGTTTTTAGAGTGCCTTGACTATAGGAATTGCAAACAGTATTGATGAAGGAAATTGTAACTAGTTCGGTACGATGATGATGATGATGATGATAATTGTTGTCTTAAGGGGCCTAACATCTAGGTTATCGGCCCCTAATGGTTTGGGTGATAGTGGAAGATGAGATGAGAATGAAAACTATAACTAATACTAACTACAGACTTACAAACTAGAAGAAGAAATGGTAAACAAATGAAGGATAAGGCAAATAAAGGACAGGAAGAAAAGAAATGCCCTCAACCCTCGAAGAATGAGGATTGAGGAACTTGAAGAAAGGAGAGCCATGAAAGGCAGATAGGAAAGGGAAAGAGGAGAGGGCCCATTCCAAAGTCAGAGGAAAAATGGGACAAAACGGACCCAGCTCAGGAATCCCTTGGGGTCACCAACTCTCAAACTCACCAGTCGTGAGTCCTTGAGGGCCTTGAGCAGAAAGCAGGAGATAACATGAAAAGAAAAAGAAGACTGAACCCTCGAAGAATGAGGGTATCAGGAAAGATTAGACAAGGGCCAATTAAGGTAGGAAAGTGAAAGACTCCCTGGGCCTCTTCTTCTTCTCCTACAAGTGCCTCGTCCTCCAAGAACATTGGCGATTAGTAGCATGATCTGCTGTTTGTCCATAGCTGTTCTAAATAGTGACACTGTATTAAGTCCAAACCACTGGACCCTAATGCCATCAATCTTCCCTCGGATAATTAATTGCAAGAGATGGTATTTGTTGTTGCGCATAAAATGACCAAAGTATTCTAGTTTTCTCCTTTTGATGATACTGAGAATTTCCAAGTCTTTGTTCATACGCCGCAGTACTTCCACATTTGTGACTTTAGCTGTCCATGATATCCTTAAAACCCTGCGATACGTCCACATTTCAAATGCTGTCAGTTTCTTATTTAAAACCTCGGTAAGTGTTCATGATTCAACTACATAGAGCAGGACACTAAAAACGTAGCATCGAAGCAGTCGGGTGCGTAATGACAGACTTAAATCGCGGCTGATCAAAACTTTTCTCTTTTTCATGAAAGAACTTCTGGCCTGCTGAATTCCACAGCGAATTTCTTGATTTAAGTCCCAGTTATCATTGATTTGACATCCTAAATATTTATATGATGAAACCCTTCCAATTCTTTCATTACCAAGTGTAAGAATGCCCTGAATTTCATCTTTGTCTTTACTAACAACCATCCTCTTAATTTTTTTGTACATTTAAATGTAATCCCATGGCATTTCTCTCTTCAGAAATATAATCAAGTAGTGTTTGTAGATCATCCATACTTGTTGCAAGGATACAGTGTCATCAGCATGTCGGATGTTATTAATTATAGATCCATTTACTACTACTCCTTGAGACTTTCCATCAAGAGCACCTTGGAAAATCTTTTCAGAATAGATGTTGAAGAGGAATGGAGAAAGAATGCAACCTTGGCGAACTCCCTTCATAATCGATACTTCTTCAGACAGCTGACCATCAACACGTACAGCAGCACGTTGATTCCAGTACAGATTTCCAATTAATCGGATGTCACGTCCATCTAGTCCCAGGTCACATAAAATGTTCATCATTTTATCGTGTTGAACAGTGTCAAAGGCTTTTTCATAATCGATGAAACACATGTAAACATCAACACGAACATCACAACATCGTTGAATCAACACCTGAAGACTGAGCAATGCCTCCCGAGTTCTGAAACCACTCCTGAATCCAAACTGTGTGCCACCAATGTTTTCCTCACATTTATGATATAACCTTAAGTGCAGGATTTTAAGGAATAACTTCAGGGCATGACTCATTAAACTGATCATTCTGTCATTGCAGCACGTTGCATTGGTCTTTTTGGGAATCGGTATAAAAGTTGATTTGAGCCAATCATGTGGTATGTATCCACTTCGATAGATGTTATTGAACAAACCCACCAGCAAGGAAAGAGATCGTTCATCCTTGAGAAGCTTTAGTATTTCAATGTGCAATTCATCTGGACCTGGAGCATTTCCACTCTTCGATATTGTTATGGCATGTTCAATTTCAGCTCTTGTAATGTCTATGCCATCGCCCATTCGAATACCATGATCAACACTTCTGTTGTCTTCGAATAGAGTTTCAATGTAGTCCTTCCATTCTGTCAACTTCTCTTCAGTACTAAGGAGAATGATGCCATATCTATTTTTGAGAATCCCAATCCGTCTGCTCTTATAAATCCCAGCTGCTTGCTTAACCTTTTTATACATGTTGAACGAGTCATGCTTTGCACACAGTTCTTCTATTTCGCTACATTCCTTTGAAAGGTGTTGTTCTTTGGCAGTACGGATTTCCTTCCGTATTAATTTCTGCAATTCTCTGCACTTTATCGGGTCATTATTCTTGAAAGGTCTTCTGCAATCGTTCAATTGTAGAATTTTATCTGTCATCCAAGGTTTGCTTTTCCTACTCTCCGTGGCCTGTAGTTTTTCTCGACACACTGCATTCACTGCGGATTTGAATTGGTTCCAAGTGTCTTCAATATTATGTGTATCCTTGTTCAACTGGATATAATCTAGTTTTGTACTCAATGCTGTTTGGACATCATTTCTCAATACAGAGTCTTGGAGCTTATGGATCGCAAAATGATTACTGAGCCTCACTGGGTGATATTTTTTCAAGTTCAAATTCATTGAGGCTAACAAAACATTATGATCGGAGTTAATATCAGCCCCAGGATATGTCTTCACACTTTTTAGGGAATTTCTGAATCGCTTATTGACGAGGATATAGTCAATTTGATTCCTGACATTATTGTCGATGTTTGAGGTCCATGTGTAAGGACGACGTGGAGGAAGCTGAAAATGAGTGTTTGCTATGATGAACTCCTCCTCTTGGCATAGCTGGACCAATCGATCACCTCGATCATTGCCACTCCCTAATCCAAAATTACCCACTATATCAGCGCGTCGACCATGACCTACTTTGGCATTGAAATCACCCTTCACAATGGTAATCTCATGCGTTTTGGTGAAAGACAAGGCCGTTTTGACTTGGGTGTAGAACGCTTCGATGTCTTCATCTGATGCATCACAAGTTGGAGCATACACCTGGATAATATTCAGTAATATCGGGTTTGCATTGAATTGTAGAAAAATCACCCTCTCGGACACAGGTACAAAGGTCTTCACTGTCGCAGTAATATCTGGGTGCAATATGAATGCTACGCCATGATAATGGTGGGGATTATCATTACCTGCATAATATGCCTGGTAACCATTGACGTTACATTTTCCAGAATTAGGCCAGCGCATCTCACTAATTCCAAGGATGTCAACTTTTAGTCTTTGCATTTCTCTGATGGCATTGTGAGTCTTTCCATTTTGAAATAAACTGCGGACATTCCAAGTGGCTATCCTATTCATGTCTGGCCCGGAGATTCTTAGCACCCCCTGCCCACTTAAGGGCTGCCGGGACTAGGGGCCTTGGCTTTAGATTGTCCAGCCATGCTAAAGATTATCCTGGGGAAGATAATGTGGTGGTTTCCCGTTGCCTTCCACATTCCCATGCCGTTGACCAATTGTTATTGGTTCCTCCGTCTTTAAGGACAATTTCTTATCCTAAGTACAAGAGAGTGCCCTGCTTCATCATGAAGATGAATTTGGAAGCTTATCCCGGCCTCCGTTCGGTCTCCTCCCATCTGACACCTGTCCCAGCCTTGGAGCAGTTACCTTTTACTCCATTAATCCCGAGCACTGGGCTGCCACTTCCGCCAGTAAGTCCAACTTCTCCGCTGTAGTTGCCGTTGTGGTCTTCACCGTAACCATGGCAAGGGACCCTTACAAGGGACTACCAGCCGGGTCAGCTGGTCCCAGGTTTTTTTACAGAGGTGTTACTCCTCTATCACTCCTTATCCCGGGAGTTATTCGGACGCCAGAGCCTGGTTATTTTACAGCAGGGTGCACTACGTGTAAGAAAATGATGGCATTTGGATGAGAATTCTCTCACCAGTCATTAAAATATATCTACTGAAAAGAACTATCAAAAAAGGATCATATAGACAAAAAGAAAGGCAGAATATAAAAGGGTTGGATCACCAAATACTATATAAGAGTGCTTGCGTTGAATCTTTTAGAAAATTGTGGTGTTTGAAGCCATATTTTCAGTGTTGCCTTAGTAAACAAGTGTTTAGTGCTTTTCAGTCGGTCAACACGAATGTACCCAAAAGAGATGGGTTATGCCCTAATCCTGAAATAAATTACATTAATCTCATGTAATTTATTTCAGGATTAGGGCATAACCCATCTCTTTTGGGTACATTCGTGTTGACCGACTGAAAAGCACTAAACACCTCTTTTAGAAAAGAAATACAAAAATTTTGATGTAATGTAATATCTTATACTGGAGGATTTCTTGCGTGTATTGTACATAACCTTACATATTAAAACGTTGATTGAGTTCTGGTAAGACCTATCACCATATAAAAGCGTACGGGTATATTTCGTTATTCATTACAGTCGCTATATAGGCGGCTTTGGGATTTCAGAGACGTGCCCCCGTTGAAGCAAGGAACTACAAAAATATCCAATCAAGGCTATATAAACAACATGGCAGCTATCTATGATACCGAAACACAGTTCACAAATTGATGAAACCATTGCAACAAGACAGTACCCATCTAGAATATAATATGCACTCGCACTGGGAAATCCTTAGTAATTAATGAATTCACTTGGTGATCCCTTAAAAGCAGCATAAATACCATTATAAAAACAAATATGATGCACCACATCGCAATCTAGGTCTTATCATGGCCACCTACACCTAAATAGGCCTCGGATACCCTAATACCGTCGGGTTCGGAAGAGAACAAGAGTTGACCAAGGGAGGTCGACAGGAAAGAGGACGAAGACGAGCACGGCACAAGTAAGTGGAAGCAATGCCGGACTCAGCTGGGGTCCCGTGGTCGCCAACCCACGTCCCACTAGATGTGAGCCCCTGGGGGGAGTTTGGTAGGAGCTTCAATCTTAATGGTCGCTTTCGGTTTCCGCCGGCGCGGGTATGGATGTGTGTTGTCTTCTATTATACGCACATTTAAATTCTACGATCAGATATAAATCCCGATCATAACAAGATACGATTGGAGGTCACTAGAACGGTAAATACCAATATTTTTAAATCTTAAAAAACAAAACATAAACAAAAAACTCCCGTTCCCTTGTTGTTGATGATGTTTGAGTCATCAGTCTTTTGACTGGTTTGACGCAGCAGTCCATTCCTCCCTGTCCTGGGGTAATCGTTTCATTTCTACATAGCTACCACACCCTACATCCGAGGCAATCTGTTTAGCTTATTGTAACCTTGGTCTACCCCTACAGTTCTTGTCCTCAACCCTTCCTTCCATAACTATGCTTGCTATTCCTGGGTGTCTTAGTATGTGTCCAACCAACCTCTTCTCTTCATTAGCAGTCGCCAGAAACATCTCTCCACTCCCAATCGTCTTAATACTTCTTCGTTTGTAACCCTCTCTACCCATCTGATCTTCATCATTCTCCTGTAACACCACATTTCAAACTCTTCAATTCTCCTCTTTTCTGCTGCACCAATACCGGTAGTCCTAGTTTCACATCTATGGAGTGCCACGCTCCAGACAAAGGCTATCAAAAATGCCTTAGGGTCAAATCCTGAGACCATGCTGGTCTCAAGCTAAGCTGTTGCTGTGGTAACATCACGCTAACATACAATAACGGACTAATATGACATCATTGAACAAACCATAGTAATAGATGTACATCTTCAATCAAACTAATACCTAAATTTATATTCGATGTCAACAGATTTCTCTTTTGTAGAAATGCTTTCCTTGCCTGAGCCAACCTACTTTTTATATCTTCTTTGCTTTGTCCATCACTGGTTATTTTGCTTCGTAAGTAACAGAAGTCTTCTTCTTCCTTTAGTTTTTCACCTGTCAATTTGATGTCCATAGACGTTTCTGATTTATTTCGGCTGAATTCCAATATTTTTGTTTTACATTTATTAATTTTCATCATGAATTCTTTCCTCAAGACCATACCTTACCATTCAAAAACCCAGTTCAGATTTTATTCTAAAAACTATCCGCAAATTTTCTCGAAACATTATCGGCACAGCTATTCAAACTATATCCGCATGTATTTATTGCCAGGTATACGACTCGTTTTGATTTGAATGGTTTGACTACGAAAACAAGAACTACCATTAGTTTTAGACGGATGTCTTGCATGTTTGTCTGCGAACTAATTCGTGAAATCAATGGAGAATACAGTCGATTAGTTAGTGAATGGTTTATTCTGACGAACGAATAAGTAGTTGATAATTTGAAAATCTCTTGTTGCAAATGTGAACTGTCAATAGTTTCATAAGTGTAAATGTTGCATTGCCCGGGTCTAATGATGGTGATAGGAAGACGAACCGTGTAGGATACTGGCCACAGTGAGACAGCTGGTGGGGAGGTCTAATGGATTGATCCGGTGGTAACAGGAGACAAGGTGATACTCCAGCTCAGGACATGCGATCCCTGCAGCCTAATGGACACTCTTCCTTCCGCCCACCCTCACTGTTATCATCACAGTTCTTCTGGTCCTCGCTGGGCTTACATTGCTGGTATTCAGATAGCTGTGGGGTTCAATGGTTAGTTCAGTTGGTGTAGAGCTGAATGGTTGGTTGGTGCCTCAGTTTAGGGGCTGCGACAACGCGGTCATGTAGCCCCGTGTACTTCGGGTGTGTGTAGAATCTGTCTGATAACCGGTGTTAATTGTGACGGCTGTATTAGTGTGTGTTATCTGTAATTCTGGTAAGGACTGCAGATGATAATTTCAAGTAGTTCCTACTTTGCTGTGAACTCAGCTACCACTAGATGCGCCTGGTGAGGAACGTTGGCATTTAAGAACATTAATCAAACCTAACCTACGCATTTTGCTTCACACAAGTGTAATTAGTGGAAGGTTCTTTTACATGCTATACATCTATGACATGGACCCGCCAGCTTTACTTCCCCTCCGAAGGAAGGCATACTGAGGGATTTTTAACGCTCTTAAAAATCCGATGATTTCGGCCGGGTTTTAACCCGCGACCTTGGACATAGAAGCTCGGCATGCTACCCACTACGCCACCGAAGCCGACTACTGGACAATTGGGATGTCAGTGACTATTCGTTGTTTCCAAAGGCGTTTCATTTCTGTTGTCAAGTTCACGAATTTGCTGCATTTTTATTGGGTCTTAGTTCTGATGTTGTCGGAGTTTGGTTCTGCGATGTGCTCTTGTGATAATGAGGTCCGGTTTATTGTCTTGGTGATGAGTAGAGACCGGATGCTTTGTAAATGCAAATACTCCTTTTATGGGTTTATTGCATATTGTGAACATAACAGCATATTTTAGCATTTACAGTGGAAATTAAGTATAATTTAAAACATGTTGAACAAAATAGGTTTCGCCTGAGTGTTGGACATCCCTTGTTAGCAACTCTCAAAGCAACAAATAACGACCTAACAGTAATGCTGCCTGGCTATTTGAAGAAGGGAATGGGGTAGGACATTCCTTTCACCATCTCAACAGCCAGTAGCCCGGGGTTACTTTTGTGAGGAGTTGTGAAAATAAATATCAACTTGAACAACATGGAGAAACAACTGCACATATTACGGCAAAGGAGGGAAAGAATAGTGAATAAGATTGTTTTTTTTTAATTTTAATGCATATATTCTGCATTGTTAGAGCATAAATGCATTCATATTTTAATGGTTTTTAGTGCTTAAATGCCCGCTCCCTAGTTGATGACAGAGCATTCCAATAGATTTTAAATGTGTCGTTTTCTACTATTGGTTGTGGTTGAGCTCTGGTAGTAAACACTGATTGCATAGTTCTTGCCGCATTGTCATGTCCCTTTACGCAAGTACTGGCCATAATGATAATGATCGATGATTTCAGTTTTGTTTCGGCATTAATATGTCGATGTTTTGATGAATTACCTTCTGAAGTTACGGGTTTCTATGGCACTGTCCTGAATGGGCATCATAAATCCTTTTGTTTCGGGATGTAGAAGTTGTTACTTGCTTGTTTGTCAGTTTTTGTGGAATTGAGCATATGATAGTGTTTGCTGTGAATCTGCCGATCACGATGATGATCATGATAATTGTTGCTTTAAGGGGCCTAACATCTAGGTTATCGACCCCTAATAGTTTGGGTGATAGTGAAACATGAGATGAGAATGAAAACTATAACTAATACTAACTACAGACTTACAAACTAGAAGAAGAAATAAGGATAAGGCAAAAAATAGATAAGAAGAAAAGAAATGCCCTCAACCATCGAAGAATAAGAATTGAGAGACTTGGAAGGAAGGAGAGCCATGAAAGGCAGATACGAAATCGAAAAACGAGAGGGCCCGCCTCTAGGTCAGAGGAGAAAGGGGGCAAAACGGACCCAGCTCAGGAATCACTCGGGGTCGCCAACTCCCGAACTCACCAGCCGTGAGCCCCTCAGGGTGTAGCACTATCCAGGGAGCACCAGAAGTGGTGGAGCTACATACAGCCTGCCTCCTTGAGGGCCTTGAGCAGAAGGCAGGAGATAACATGAAAAGAAAAAGAAGGCTGACCCCTCACAGAAGGAGGGTATCAGGAAAGATGAGACAAGGGCCAATTAAGGCAGGAAACTGAAAGACCCTTTAGGCCTCGGATACCCTAATACTGTCGGGGTCGGAAGAGAACAAGAGTTTACCAAGAGAGGTAGATAGGAAAGAAGACGGAGAGGAGCCCGGCACAAGTAAGTGGATGCAATGCTAAACTCAGCTGGGGTCCCATGGTCGCCAACCCACGTCCGACTAGATATGAGCCCCTGGGGGAGAATCTGCCATTCAAGGTGTATGTTAATATTATGCTTTCTCTTATTTCAGTTACTATCTCTTGTGTTGGTTCAGATGTAGTGGCGTGCGTTGTGGAGATGAGAATCAAGTTTACTGTACAGATTCTGCCGAAGCCTGTAAATTTGTCTGTTGTACAATTTCTGTCAGCAAATGATGCCTTTGCCTCGTTCCTCCCTCTGCTGGCTGCGTGGCTCAGCATTGACATTCTCGCCTGCTGGTCCCAAGGTTCCAGGATCGAATGCTTCCGAAGCCAGTTGGCATCTGAGGGTGTGCACCCCCGCGTTTCTGAAAGTTGCAGTTGTTAAAAGGGACGTAACAGCAATTACATTATTAACATCTCTTCCTTCCTGCTTAGCATGAACCTGACAATACGGGAATGTGGGTGGCGCAGTAAAATCTCCCTAAAGCTGAACGCAATACTTCAGGAATAATTGTTTTATTTGTTATTTTTCCGTTTTCACTGGTTTCCGTTTTACAAAGGGTTGAGTTTTAATAATGCAAAAAACAAGGAAATTTTCGCATGGGATTACAATGAAATAATTTGAGTTTTCCCACTTTAAACAACACAGCCGGACGTTTGTTTTTCTCGTGTTCTTCAATAACTCTCCTCCAGTGTAAATGTCTCATGTTTAGAAGTCATTGTCACTGAATTACAGTGCGTTAAAAATGCAGTGCACAGTAAAAAGTACACCTTTAAAGATCACTCAAGGTCACCGTTTTCTCGTAATTCCGACCCTTAAAACAACAATAACTAACATAACTCAGTGTCTTCTTCTACTCTCATTTGTCGGAAGGAAGCTGTGTGTATCACAAGAGAGTTGGGGGAAGTAATGGCACAGATGTTGCATCCTTGAGGAACAATTAGAGTTAAGGGTTCCTACAACTTTGGTGCAAGTACAGTCGTTCTCAAAATTTAGTACATACCTTTGTAATATAGATAAGATAATCCGTCTTAATCAGGTTATTTACGCCTACAGTTCCGGAATTTCTTTTCGTTTCCACGTTAGGCAGTTTTCCGGTTTACAGTGTTATTTAACATAAGAAATACCTCCGATCTGAATTTTGTTTTCCATTTGTCAAGGTTTCCGGTATGTAGAGGTTCCGGTTTAGGCATGTTTTATGCTATTGCATTCCACTCGCTGCAGTTATTATTGGGGAACCACTTAACTAAGCCAAGTTAACATTATGATTATTAAGGTTCGGATGTTAAGGAAAAGTCATATTTTTTTCCTGAGCTCATTTTACCCGAAATCTGAAAAATAAGTTTGAATGACGGGTCCCTGACCACGTTTAAAGCAATTTGATGTTGCCTATAAATGCATATTTCGGCCATTTTTATTGTTTTGGTCATATTTGGTCATATTTTAGTGATACAAGGTCATACTTGGATATAATTTCAGCAATTTTTGTTTAATAATAATAATAATAATAATAATGTTAATGGTTTTACGTCCCTCTTAACTACACTGGCTTTTAGAGACGCCGGGGTGCCGGAATTTTGCCCCAAAGGGGATCTTTAACGTGCCAGTAAATCTACTGACACGGCTCCCTCGCATTTGTGCACCCTCAAATGCCAGCTGACTGCGCCAGGTTTCGAACCTGCAACCTTGAGCTCAGCAAGCGAGAACGTTACCCCTGAGCCACGCAGCCAGACCATTTTTGTTTAAATTGAGGCGTCGTTAACAAGGTGCGCGTCGAGTTTCAAACACAGGATTTCCAAATAGTGCAGTAGATATGTTTTTCTTTCTTTTCCCGGAACAGGCAGATAGCAGGTTTAAAAGACCTGATTCCAAGAAGGCGCTCCTCTACGGACGTCTTTTAGCACATCTTTCTGGACAAGATAGATTGCGACACTGTACGCATGAGGTCACGGAACATGACGATAGTGTGCTTCCGCCTTCCAATAGGATGTCACACTTTGGCACTTAAGACGTTTACTGTATGTTAGTGATACTCTACCTATCCCAAAAATTCATGTCATATTTCATAGTTTAGGTCATATTTTATAGTTTTTAGGGCATATTTTGTACTTGTTTGGGTCATATACTTCCGAACCCTAATGATTATTAATACTCCACCCGTGCTGTAAGAGACCTCGGATTTGACTCCCAAGAAATTTAAATCTAATCTGAGGGTAGAAACGTGTTTTCCAACTTCTACTTGGGCAAATAACGGGATGGTTCCTAACTTAGGCCACGGCCGCCTCCTCCCCTATTTTAATATGAGTTACAAATGCATACACTACTAGAGGCTCCTCAGCAACACAGGCCCCCAGGGGCTCACTTCTAGTGGAACGTGGGTTGGCGACCACGGGACCACAGCTGAGTCCAGCATTGCTTCCACTTGCTCCTCTCCGTCTTCTTTCCTGTCGACCTCTCTCGGCCAACTCTTATTTTCTTCTACCCCCACGGTATTAGGGTATCTGAGGCTTAGGGAGTCTTTCACTTTCCCGCCTTAATTGGCTCTTCTCTCATCTTTCCTGATCCTCGTTCTTCTGGGGATCAGCCTTCTTTATCTTTTCATTATAGTTCCTCTTCTCTTTAAGATTCCCGCCCTGTTTTTCTGACTTGGCTCCCCGTGCCTCTAAATTACATTCTGTGAATATTTTAATCTGAACCGGCCTTTTTAATCTAACTTGCATTGTGTATTTTCAATTTCAATTGTATTTTGTTGAATATTTCGAATCTACATTGCATTTTGTAAGTACTGTATGTTCAACCTAAACTACATTTTATGCGTAACTAGCAACCCGACCCGGCTTCGCCCGGGAGAATACATTACGTGATAAGCGCTTTTTTTTCTCCAGTGTCAATGAACAACGACCAATATCCGTTTTACGTCTGGCATGATGTGTTAAAATCGCTCACTGGACTATTAGTTATATTATCATGGAGATGCATGTGCAACAAATTCTTCTCAGGCGTAATTTAAGAATGGCGAGGTGCATGAAACACAAATCCCCCTTACGTCCAATCTTAACTTGACTGTGAATTTTGCGGAACGAAAAGTTCACAGGCGAAACGAAGAAAACACGAGTTGCACTTCCAGAGAAACTCCAAACACAACCACCCTTCTCAGAAGTCTTAACTCAACACGACTCAACGGTTTGCTGCTGGCTGTACCAGGGGCAATAGGTTCGCCCGCTAGCTAGTCTGTAACAGGGATGATAGATGCACCCTTAGATAGCTCGTAAACTGTTGTCTCAGTATTTGAATGGACATGGTTGGGGGAAATTAAAACGTAAATACACTCATAGTGGGCGATGTATTGAAGATAGACATATGCTCTCGCGGACTTTTTGTAGAACTTTTCATGCTGAACAATTCTTGCACTCATAGTATTTAGATATTTTTAACAGTTTGCCCAGCGTAAGATTACAAAGCACTCGGACGCCAGGATTTGTTTTGGTTTTTTTACTTTTCCACCGAAATCGTTACTGCTCGGCTTCCTTTGTTCATAAATAAATTATTTTCTACAGAAATCATCCTCGAGATATACTTTACAGAATTGTGAAAACCACATGAAAATCCATCCAGTGGTTCTCGAGTTTACCCGTAACATCCAAGAATCGGGGACTTGGTTTTATATTAAGTAGAGATTATACGCCAATCAGTATAATTTAATGTAATATAATCCTCCTTCCGTCCAATCTCAACTTTACTGTGTTTCACAGGCGAAATGAAGAAAACCCGAGTTACACTTCCAGGGAAACTCCAAACACAACCACCCTTCTCAGGAGTATTAACTCAACACGACTGGACGGTTTGCTGCTGGCTTCTATCTGGGGCAATAGGTTCGCCCGCCAGCTAGGCTGTAACAGGGATGATAGACTCGCCCTTAACTAGCTCTTACTCTGTCGCCTCAGTAGTTGAATGGACATGGTTGGAAGAAATTAAAACGTAAAAACACTCATAGTGGGCGATGCATTGAAGATAGAAATATGCTCTCGCGGACGTTTTTGTAGAACTTTTCATGCTGAACAATTCTTACACTCATAGTATTTAGATATTTTTAACGGTTTGCCCAGCGTAAGATTACAAAGCGCTCGGACGCCAAGTTGTTGATTTTTTTTTTTCGACTTTTCCACCGAAATCGTTACAGCTCGGCTTCCTTGGATCATAAATAAATTATTTTCTACATAAATAATCCTTGAGATATCCTTTACAGAATGGTGAAAACCGCATCAAAATCAATCCAGTGGTTGTCGAGTTTACCCGTAACATCCATGAATCGGGGACTTTGTTTTATACTGAGTAGAGATTTTCAATCTATTCCTTTTGTAAGTATTTTCCGTCTCACTTAATTTTCGTTCTGGTTTCCATTTCATTGTCATTCTCGCTATCATCCAGACCATTAGGGGCCGATAACCTAGATGTTAGGCCCCTTAAAATAACAATTATCACCTTCATTATCGTTATTTTAGCCTATGTCAAGTGCCAAAGGGCTAGGCTTATCCCGGGTTAATAAACTATGTCTCAGCCCAATTGGTTGTGTAGTATTTGCGAATCACAGATCAGTGGAACACCGCTGTTGGACAGAAACACAGGAAGCCACTAACTTAGAAGGAAGACACCACGTGACCGAGGTTAAGTTTATTGCAGCTCATAACACTAGTATCAGAATGTCAAGCGAATTTCACACATAAAACGTAATATATTGCTCTGATAAGATAGTACAATCATTCTTGTCAATGTATCGACCTTTCCTAAATCGATTGCTTCCAGGTTCAAGCGTCAGCTTACTTTCCAGAACAACCATTACTCCTAACATATTATAAATTGAATGAAATTTTAAATGCTATGGACTCCGTCTTGAGGAAAGAATGAATGTTGAAAATTAATAAATGTAAAACAAAAATATTGGAATGCAGCCGAAATAAAATAGAAACCTCTATGGACATCAAATTGGCAGGCGAAAAGCTAAAGGAAGTAGGAGACTTCTGTTACTTAGGAAGCAAAATAACCAGTGATGGACGAAGCAAAGAGGATATAAAAAGTAGGTTGGCTCAGGCAAGGAAAACATTTCTACAGAAAAGGAATCTGTTGACATCGAATATAGATTTAGGTATTAGGAAGTCATTCTTGAAGGCCCTTGTCTGGAGCGTGGCGCTCTATGGAAGTGAAACTTGGACTATTGGTGCAGCAGAAAAGAGGAGAATTGAGCGTTTGAAATGTGGTGTTACAGGAGAATGATGAAGATCAGATGGGTAGATAGAGTTACAAATGAAGAGGTATTAAGACTAGTGGGAGAGGAGAGATGTTTCTGGTGACTGCTAATGAAGAGAAGAGATAGGTTGGTAGGACACATATTAAGACACCCAGGAATAGCAAGCTTAGTTATGGAAGCAAGGGTCGACGACAAGAACAGTAGGGGTAGACCAAGGTTAGAATATGTTAAACAGATTGCCTCGGATGTAGGATGTGGTAGCTAAGTAGAGATGAAACGATTAGCTCAGGATAGGGAGGTATGGAGAACTGCATCGAACCAGTCAAAAGACTGAAGACTCAACAACAACAACAACAACATTATTATTATTAATAATAATAATAATAATAATAATAATATTTCTGCCAATGCAGATTGTCATATTACAATAACAGTTACACATCTCATAAAAACTTCTCTGATATGATCCGTATGGATTTCAAATTATAAACGATAGACATAAATCCGTCCAATGTTTGTGTTTAAGTTTAATATTTAATTGTGGACATGTTTCGACCCAACATTGGGTCATCATCAGGAATGAAAAAGGAAAATATCTCAATAAATATCAACTACTGTAGTTCTAAATATTAAATAGAAATTATAAATTGTAACTGGGAATTTATCATTACGAAGTAGGCCTACATCTCTCCAAGTTAAATTGCAATTCAATTTTGAAATTAAAAGTGTCAGAGAGCCGCAGTAGTTGAAAGGGCCACTTTGCCTTTCCCATTCCGCCAACAAGTGCGCGTGTTGAGTTGCGACCTCGACTCTAATTGCGATATCAACACTTTAAACATTAGTTAGTTTTTCAATAACAGCTAATGTTTTCTTCCAGCATAACAATATTAGGTGCAGGATGTACCGTGGCTCGGGGATGAGATACACAATCTGTTTCACAACTTCATCGATAATCGCTCTTTATCCACTTGGGATGAGCGGCTTCGGGAGCATGCTGAGCTTCCATGCCCAAGGTCGCGGGTTCAAACCCGGCCGAAGTCATGGGATTTTTAAGGGCGTTACAAATCCCTCAGTATGCCTTCCTTCGAAGGGGAAGTAAAGCGGGCGGGCCCATATCATAGATTTAATTACACTTGTGTGAAGCTAAATCATTCGTTAGATTTGACTAACGCTCTTAGGTTCCAACGTTTGTCACCAGGAGCCGACTGCGGTGGCATCTAATAACCAAGTTCAGAACTAGTTGTCGTTGACGGTGGCGTTTGGTAGCAAAAGTAGGAACTACTTGAAAATTGAATTATGTAGTCCTTACTAGAATTAAAAACAGTTAACACACACTAATACAGCCATCACAATTAACACCGGTTATCAGACAGATTCTACACACACCCAAAGTACACGGGGCTACATAAACGCATTGTTGGAGTCCATAAACTGAGGAACCAACCAACCTTCCACTTGGGGTTGTTAGAATGTCACACATGGTATTTTGTCGTCAATACATATGTTGAAAGATATTTCTCGCTCACTCATAATGAAATTAGCGAATGTTTCGCAGGACTTTCGGGCGAAAATACCAGCGTGTGAGTGTTGATGAGTGTGGTAAGAACTCCACTTGTCGCAATAAAAGTGCACTGTAAACAACCATTGATTGCGACGGTCGAGCGACCAAGGGGCTATAAAAGTGTTACGATGTCGAGTTCCAGCAGGCAACCTGCCCTCGGCTTCAGAAGGTCCCTTGATTTTACTCTTCCTTACGTGAGCAATGGTGTGTGTGTGTGCCCCCCCCCCCCCCCCTAATAACTTCTAAACGGCTGGAGCGATCTCAATGAAACTAGGTAAGATCATAGCACTAATCTGGTCGACCCCGACCGTGCCCTTCAAATTTTATTGTGTCTCACCAATCCAACATGGCGGCTGTGCAAAATATTTCACCAGCATTCAGTATCTCCGAAACTATTACCAACATCACTCTGAAATTGTGTACGGTGATAAAGGACACTACTAGAAGCTCACCGATGAGAATTTCAAAAACCTGGAAACTACAAAACCAACATGGCGATCAAGCGAATTTGAGACTTTTAAGTCGACTTTTCTCGCAATTTAACCATCCAAACGTAATAAAACTTGGTACAGCAAATGTTTATACACATTGTAAAGCACTGGCGTCTAAGTTAGTTCAATTGTTTACATAACCTCAAAATGGCGGCTGTGCGAAATATTTCACTGGCATTCTATATCTCCGAAACTTTTACAGATATCACCCTGAAATTTTGTACGGTGATAAAGGGCACTGGTACAAGTTAATCCATGTAACTTTCATAAATCTGTCAAGTACAAAACGAACATGGCGGCCAAGCGAATTTGAAATATTTTAATAGACTTTTCTCGAGATTTAACTCTCTGAGCGCAGTGAAATGTGGTACAGTAAATGATTATACATATTGTAATGCACTAGCATCTAATTTAGTTCAATTGTTTACAAAAACTCAAGATGGCCGTAGGTTACTAGACATCGTAGCTGTAAGCTCTGGACACGTATTGCATGTGAGATATGACTCAGATAAAAGTGCGAAGGTTGATGATGATGATGATGATAATATTGTTGTTTTAAGGGGCCTAACATCGAGGTTATCGGCCCCTAATGGTCTGGGTGATAGTGAAATGGAAACCATAACGAATATTAAGTGAGACTGAAAATATTCACAAAAGGGAATTTAGAAGGAAAATACTCACAGAAGGAAGAGATTGAAAAATACCCACAAATGCAAAATACTTACAACATGAGGTTGAGATTCAAAAGAGCTCTCAAAATGGAATTTAGAGACACGGGGGAGCCAATTCATAAAAACAGGGCGGGAATCTTAAAGAGAAAAGGAAATATAATGAAAAGATGAAGATGGCTGACCCCTCGAAGAATGAGGAATCAGAAAAGATGAGAGAAGGGCCAAAGAAGGCGAGAAAGGAAGAGACTCCCTAGGCCTCGGATACCCTAATACCATCGGGGTCAGAAGAGAACAAGAGTTGACCAAGAGGGGTCGAAAGAAAACGAAGAGGAGCCTGGCACAAGTAAGTGGAAGTAATGCCGGACTCAGCTGGAGTCCCGTGGTCGCCAACCCACGTCCTACTAGTTGTGAGCCTCTGGGGGAATTGAAAGGAACCATCCCGGCATCTGCCTGGGGGTGAAAATGGGAAATCACAGAAAACTATTATCAGGATGGCCGATATGGGATTCGAACACACGCTCTCCCGACACCAGCGAGGTACAAAATATATTGATCTTATTAAAATAGCGTTTCACCAAATAGAATAGCACATTTTGGTTCATCGGGGGAATTGCAAGAGAAAACCAAATTGGAAACAACCGGACGCGATTTCCGCTTAGTTTTTGTAGACTTCCATTTTAGTAAAAAATTATAAATAATTGGCCGCGACACCCGGAGTGGAGCGGAGGTCCTGGTTCGATTCCCGCGTCCACCAATTCTGGTGTGATAACTCAGCCTCTTGGAAAGAGGAGGGTTCGATTCCCACCGCAGCCATCCTGGAAGTTGTTTTCCGTGGTTTTACACTTCTACTCCAGGCAATTGACCACGGCCGACTCATTCGTAATCCTATCCCCAAATACACACACCCAAATACACGGAGCTACATGACCACAATGTCGCAGGCCTTAAAATAAGCACCAACAAGGTCATTTGCGTCTCAAATCGTTTTTGAAAAATTATGGTCAGTAAAAATGCAAGTAGGCAACTTAATGAAGTGGTGTAGTTGGTAACATGTTGATCTTCTATGCCCAACGTCGCGGGTTCAAACCCGGCCAAAGACGTCGGATTTTTAAGAGCGTTAAAATCCCTCAGTATGCCTTCCTTCAGAGGGGAAGTAAATCCGGCGGTCCCATGTCATAGATTTATGGCTTGTAAAAGATCCTTCCACTAACTACACTTGTGTGAAGGTAAATTATAGGGTAGATTTGACTAACGCACTCAAGTTCCAACGTTTGTCGCCAGGAGACGACTGCAGTGGCATCTAGTAAGCAAGTTCAGAACTAGTTGTCGTGGACGGTAGCATTTGGTAGCGAAAGTATGAACTACTTGAAATTAATCATCTGCAGTCCTTACGTGAATGAAAACAGATAACACACATTAATACAGCCATCACAATTAACACCGGTTATCAGAGAGATTCTACACACACCCAAAGTACACGGGGCGTCACAGCCCCTAAACTGAGGAACCAATCATCTTAATGGGACATAAAACCAAACTTAAAACTAAGGAAATAAGGAAACTACTCAATTCACTATTATTATTACTCCGCAAATTATTATTATTATTATTAACATTGTTGGTCACATTCGACTACTTGAGTCATTACATGCACTGTATGATTCTTGCGAACCGCCCAGAAAGTCTTCATTTTTTTCTTCTCTTTTCTTAGTCGTTCACCCTCCAGGTTGGTGGAACCCACGGACTCAGCGAGGGAACTCACCACTACCGCCTCTACGGGCAGTGTCCTAGAGCTGGGAACATCGAATCAGAGTGGATACAACTTGTGAGGTGTGATTGGCACCTCGCCCAGGTGGCCTCACCTGCCAAGCGAACATGGGGCCTCATGAGGGAAGGTAAGGGATGGTCAGGATGGATAGGCAAGGAAGTAGGAAGGAGGTGGCCGTGGCCTTGAAGAAGGTACCATCCCGGCATTTGCCCGAAGACGAAGTGGGAAACCACTTCGAGGATGGCTGAGGTGGCAATCGAACCCCCTCTACTCATTTGGAACACCCGAGGCTGAGTAGACCCCGTTCCAGTCCTCGTACCACTTTTCAAATTTCGTGGCAGAGCCGGGAATCGAACCCAAGACCTCCGGGGCGGCAGCTAACCATGCTGACCGCTACGCTACGGAGGCGACAGAAAGTCTTCATACGATGCAATTTTCTCTATTCTTATCTATTGGTCTTCTGAGTCATTTCACCTGAAATTTGTTAGTCTGAGTGCTTGATCTCGGTATCTGCTATCTCAAGGATCCCTAGGGTTCATTTTCCTCCTGTCTCCTTTTCTCGTCACTAGTTGTCGTAAAATACTATCTTCTGTCGTAAGACGAGGAAGAAATAGAAGATACATTGCGCTGGTTCTATCTCGCGGTAGACAATTTCTATTCAATTCTCCAGACTCCGTATTTCTTATATTTGCCATTTCACAATTTTTCAGAGAAAAATTCAAAGTAGGAGTAAAGATTCCAGGATAAATAATTTCAACTCTGTCATTTGCTGACACCAGAGGATTTGAATGAAATTTTAAATGGCATGGATTCTGTCTTGAGGAAAGAATTCATGATGAAAATTAATAAATGTAAAACAAAAATATTGGAATGCAGCCGAAATAAATCAGAAACCTCTATGGACATCAAATTGGCAGTAGGAGACTTCTGTTACTCAGGAAGCAAAATAACCAGTGATGGACGAAGCAAAGAGAATATAACAAGTAGTTCCGTGAAGAACTAAATAGCCTATTTTAATATATCCTACTAGTATTAATTGCCTCTATCAACATACAATTTGTCAGTTTGATTGCTATAATAGATATTGAGAACCGTCTAAATATTTCGGATGGTCACCATGATGGATTTTTATATTATAGGCCTTAGATTATGTACTATTACATGAAGATTATTGTGTAGGTGTTTTAGTCAAACTTCAATCGCATGATTAGGACACAAGAAATAAAAACGGGATTTTAAAATTTCGCTCAGACGCCATCTTGTGGTTATCAAAATAATTTAAATGAAATGATGCCAGTCGATTAAAATTTCTATAAGCATATACCGTATCAAGTTTCACTGCGCTCGGGTGGTTAAAACGCAAGAAACGTGTAATTGAATATCTAAATTTCGCGTCACCGCCATGTTGGATTTGTGCTCGCCAGGTTATTGAACGTCCCATAGGTGAACTTATAGCCTCTATACACTTACAAAATTTTAGTGTGATTGCTGTAGTAGACTAACTGATATTGAGAACCGTCTAAATAATTCGAATGGTCGCCATGTTGGATTTTAATACATGTAGGCCATAGAGTTATGTACTATTAGATGATGATTATTGTGTACGTTCATTATGCAAATGTTGATTTCGATCGCATGATTAGAACACAAGAAATAAAAACTTAATTTTCAAAATTCGCACAGCCGCTATCTTGAGGTTATATAAACAATTGAACTAAATGAGTTACTAGTGCATTACAATGTGTATAAACATTTGCTGTAGTAAGTTTCATTGCGTTTGAATCATTAAATCGCGAGAAACGTCTATTTAAAACTTTCAACTTCGCTTGGCAACCATGTTCGTTTTGTACTTAACCGGTTTTTGAAAGTCTCATAGATGAACTTCTAGTAGTGCTCTTTATCTCCGTACAAAATGTTATGGTGATATCGGTAATAGATTCAGAGATATGGAATGCCGGTGAAATATTTCGCACTGCCGTTATCTTGAGGTTATGTAAACGATTGAACGAAGTTAGATGTCGGTGCATTACAATGTGTATAAACATATACTGTATCAAGTTTCATTGCGTTTGGTTAGGTAAATCGCGAGAAACGTCTATTTAAACGTCGCAACTTCGCTTGGCCACCATGTTTGTTTTGTAGTAACCAGGTTTTCAAAAGTCACATAGTTGAGCTTCTAGTAGTTCCCTCTATCACCATACAAAATTCCAGGGTGATATAGGTAATAGTTTCGGAGATATTGAATGCTGGTGAAATATTTCGCACAGCCGCCATGTTGGATTGGTGAGACGTAACAAAATTTGAAGGGCACGGTCAGGGTCGCCCGGGATAGTGTTATGAACTTACCGAGTTCCATTGAAATCGCTCCAGCCGTTAGAAGTTATTAGGGGGAGGCACACAAAAATCCATCACACACGCACACACAGACAGACACACGGACAAAAGGTGATCTCATAAGCCTATTTTTTCATGGATGAAAATAGGCTAAAAAGCAGGTTAGCACAGGCAAGGAAAGCATTTCTACAGAAAAGGAATCTATTGACATCGAATATAAATTTAGGTATTAGAAAGTCATTTTTAAAGCCTTTGTTTGGAAGTCAAACTTGGACTATTGGTGCAGCAGAAAAGAGGAGAATTGAAGCGTTTGAAATGTGGTGTTACAGGAAAATGATGAAGATCAGATGGGCAGATAGGGTTACAAACGAAGTGGTATTAAGACAAGTGGGAGAGAAGAGATGTTTCTGACGACTGCTAATGAAGAGAAGAGATAGGTTGGTAGGACACATACTAAGACACCCAGGAATAGCAAACTTATAGAAGGAAGGGTCGAGGACAAGAACTGTAGCGGTAGACCAAGGTTAGAATATGTTAAACAGATTGTCTCGGATGTAGGATGTGGTAGCTAAGTAGATATGAAACGATTAACTCAGGACAAGGACGAATGGAGAGCTGCATCAAACCTCACAATTTAAATAATACAAGAAACTCAGATTTGAAGTAGAAACGGAACTTCCTTCCCATGAGTCACACTTGTCAGCTAGGCCTTAGGGTATGCAGGCCCATCAAGAACGAAATCAAAAAATGTGTAAATTTATAATTTTTATAAGATAAATAAAAATGAAATAAACTAAAAACTCAAAACACATCGGAGCTTAATGATCCAAAATTCAGATATTTCTTTTAAATCCACACGTAAATTGTGATATTTGATGACGTCACTGATGCTATGATCTCTTACCTGAAGAGGTTGGAAGACCCATGAGCATTAGAGTCAAGCTGCTAGAACTCTTGTCTATAGAAAGCTAAGCCATTGCCTTCTAGTTGTAGGTAGTTTCAACTATAAAATCAGGACAATAGCAGACACCTACCTTAAGATTACTGTATCTTGTGTGAGTTTATGTTTCAGACAGATATGGGATCTGTAAGCATTTTTCAGCCTTTTTTAATTTTATGAAAAAATAGACTTATGAGAGATCACCTTTGGTCCGTGTGTGTGTGTGTGTGTGTGTGTGTGTGTGTGTGTGTGTGTGTGTGTGTGTGTGTGTGTGTGTGTGTGTCTAATAACTTACAAACAGCTGAAGCGATTTCAATGAAACTCTGTAAGGTCATAGTACTATTTTGACCATCCCCTTCAAATATTATTACGTCTCACTAATCCAACATGACGGCTGTGCGAATTATTTCACCGGCATTCTATATCTTAGAAACTATTACTGATGTAACCCTGAATTTTTGTACGGTGATAAAGGGTACTACTAGAAGTTGACCTATGAGACTTTCAGAAACCTGCTGTCTACAGAACGAACATGGTGGCCGAGCAATTTTGAAACATTTAAATAGACTTTTCTCGCGAATTAACCACCCAAACGCAATAAAACTTGGTACAGCAAATGCTTAAACACATTGTAACGCTCTGGAATCTAATTTAGTTCAATTGTCTACATAGCCTCAAGATGGCGGCTGTGGGAAAAATTTCACCGGCATTCTCCATCTCCGAAACTATTACTGATGTAACCCTGAATTTTTGTACGGTGATAAAGGGTACTACAAGAAATTCATCTATGAGCCTTCGAAAAACCTGTAATATACAAAACGAACATGGCGGCCAAGCGCAATTTAACCGTCTGAGCACAGTGAAATATGGTACCGGTACAGTAAATGTTTATGCACATTGTAATGTGCTGGCATCTAGTTTAGTTCAATTGTTGACATAACCTCAAAATGGAGGCTGTGCACAATTTTAATTATTATTTTTTATTTATTGTGTATCAATCATGTGATCGAAGGGAACGTTTGAAATAGGCCTAATGAACCTACGCAAAAATCGTCATCTAATAGTACATTATTCTGAGACCTACATATATAAAAATCCAACATGACGAACATCCGAAATATTTAGATGGTTCTCAATATCTACGAATCTATTACATGAATCAAACTGAAATTTTGTATGTTGATAGAGGCAATTAACATAAGTATGGTATATGAAAATAGGCTGTAGAGTTCCTCACGGAATTACTTGTTTATACATAAACTAGCAGAAGTACCCATTCTTCGAACGGTCTTCGGTATTAATAACCAGATGTTATCAATTGATCTACTGTTGCAATGTTTAGGGGCTTGGAACCTGTTTGTTGGCAAAGAAAAATTATTAGTTAAAATGCGCTCTCAAACTAAATTTACCTAACGTGTTCTTCCTGGCGTGAAAATAAAATTGAAAACCTCGTAGACGAATCGCAATACACGTCACATACGAACTGACCCTAATCGTTGTGTCAAGTGCCCAACTACAGGAAGACCCCTTTTTTATATTATAAAGTCTTGTGGTGCATGAAAATTCAGTTTTCTTTAGCCTCCAATGGTCCAAATTCCTCAAATCAGCAAAAAAAAAAAAAGTCTACTATTTCAAATCAGGAATATTTGAAAATAATGTTGCAGTTTGGAGATATAATAGACCTTCTGTACGACATATAGCACGTGTAAGTCGTGTGAAAAAATCTAGGGTACTCCTTGAACCCCTTAAGCGCATTGATGAATTTTACAGTTTTAGTTGGTTCCGTGGTAACCTTATAGCCATTTGCAACCTTTCACAGAAATGTAATAAATGGAGTGGCATTACTTATTCCAGAAATAGATGGCAAGTTGGATGCCACCTCTTGAGATACTGTTGTCATGGTTAGTGGCTTGCATTCCTTCTTTAGTTTATTAAATGAAGTTAGTTTTCTGGGAATATCTAACAAACTGTTGGGTTTAGAGCCTTTAAATATAGTTTTCGGGGACCCTTTACGGCTCTTGAGGGGCCCCGAGTTTCGTTTCTGACACCAAGGGTTTGAAAATGAGTTTGTCTCGTCGTTGTACGCCATAATAATGATAATAATTAAAATAATAGTAATAATAATAATATAACACAGAGGGATAGGGATATAATAGACCTTCCGTACCATACCCGCACGTGTAAATCGCGTTTAAAAAAATCTAGAGTACCCCTTGACCCCTTAGGCGCATTATATGTATTGATGAATATCTCAGCTTAATTTGGATCCGTTATAACCTTATAGCCGTTTGCAAACCTTAACAGTAATGTAATAAATTGAATTGTATTGCGTCTTACAGAAATAGATGGACCTCTGAAATTCTGTTGCCATGGTTACCGGCATGCATTCTTTCATTAATTTATTAAGTGAAATTAGTTTTCTGGGAATATCTCAAAAACTGTTGGTTTTAGGGCCTTAAAATGTGGTTTTCGGGGTCCCTTTAAGGCCCCCGAGTTTCGTTTCTCACATTGAGGTGCTGAAAATGAGCTTTGTTTCACCCTTCTACGCCTATTTCAGCATGTATTTTAAGGGGGTAGGGCCCCTTTTATGAGAGGTACGGAGAAGAGTTACATCAATGATTGGTGTCGGGCCTCTGAAGGATATCTGTATCAAATTTTACGTTGATCCACTCAGCCGTTCTCGAGTTATAAGGACACAAAAAGTTGTCCACAGACAAACAAACAAACAAACAAACAGACAGACAGACAAAAAAAATATTTTTGCGCGCATCCATCATAAAACAGTCTGAAACGCGCAAATATCGCAAATTTCCGTGGAAATTCAGAAAAAACAGACAAACTTTCATTTTATATATAGAGAGAGATTTATATTATTATATGGAGAAGTTCCGTGCCAGGTGCAGCTTCCATGGGGGAGGAGCTCTGAAATGAGTAAGGGCTTTTCTGTACTCTGTGGAAGACGGATCTGGGCGGGGAAGTCCTCAACCCCGACACGGCGCGTCCCAATGGCTGATAGGGGCTCTTGTTGAGAGTGGTGCTTGCACCCGCGGATCAACTGAGGACATGATATAGTGGCAGCAGCTATATCATTATTGTTGATACAAGATCGATCTGTCGACCTTGCATCAGCAAACAGCTGCATCATATCATGGCATCCTTGGATGTTGGGATGTGATGTGGTTACTGCGCATTGAGGAAGGCAACGGGAAACCACCTCAATTATTTTTCCCCAGGATAATCTTCATGGCTGAAAACCCAATTACATTGGCCCTTAGTCCCGGGCAGACCTTAAGTGGTCAGAGGGTGCGAAGAATCTCCCGGTCAGCCCTGAAGATAGGAACGTGGAATGTACGGAGTATGTTTGAAGCAAGGAAGATTCACAATACAATTCATGAGATGAAGAGGATGAATGTGTCCATAATGGGTATAAGTGAGATGAGATGGCCGGGGACAGGAGATTGTAATGTGGAGGATTGCATGATATACTACAGTGGTAATAATGATGCCAGGCATTTGCATGGAGTGGGTTTTATAGTGGACAAAAGTTTGCAGTCTGCTGTTATCAGTTGTATACCATTCTCCAGTAGAATAATGATGTTAAAGTTACGTGGTAAACCTTTCCACATTAATCTCATTCAAGTGTATGCCCCTACTAGTGACAAAAGCGATGAAGAGGTTGAGGAATTCTATGCCCAAATTCAGACCGTCCTCAAAGACACCAAAGAACATGATGTAACCCTTGTTATGGGAGATTTTAATGCAAAAGTTGGGAAAGGTTCTGAAGAACACATTGTGGGCCAGTGGGGTCTCGGACAAAGAAACAACAGAGGGGATCGTTTAGTGCAGTTTTGTAGAGAGGAGAACTTTGTCATTGCTAATACTTGGTTTAAGCTTCCTGCCAGGAGACTTTATACGTGGAAAGCACCTGCTGATAGTCCAGACAACATCATAAGAAATCAAATTGATTTCATTCTAATTAAAAACAGATTTAGAAACAGCGTGATTTTTGCAAAAACCTATCCAGGAGCAGATGTTCCTTCTGACCACAATCCTCTCATTAGCAAGATTTGTGTCCGGCTTAACAAGATTCCGATAAAAACAACACAAAATAAATATGATACTGATGCCCTTCGGGAAATAAATAAAAGGTCACAGGTGGCTGCTGCTCTTACCACTGATCTTAAGACGTTGAATTCAAATGACATGCAGCCCTTGGAACTTTGGGACACTTTTAAAACCTCATTGAAGAGGGTTGGAGATCATTTTCTTAAGAACAAGAGACAACATAAAAAAAGGAAGGCATGGATGACGGATGAAATATTGAATCTAATGGATAAAAGAAGAGAAGTCAAAGGAAGAGATAATGAAGAATATTGGTTTATTCATAGATTGATAAAGAATAAGATCAGGCAAGCCAAGGAAGTTTGGATGTCAGATAGGTGCAAAGAAATTGAAGAACTTCATAGTAAATATGATACTTTCCAGGTCCATAAGAAAATCAAAGAAGTTTCAGGTAGACACAGGAAAAGAAACACAGTCAACTTAGTTGATAGTCAAGGTAACACGGTATTTGAAGTTGAAGAAAAATTACAGGTTTGGGAAAAATATATACAAGAGCTTTTTAATGATGACCATCGTCCTTCCCGACCCGAAATTCCTTCAGTTGTTGGACCCATGATCACCATGGATGAAGTGAAATATGCGATTAGGATAGCGAAAAATGGTAAGGCTCCTGGTCAAGATGACATTCCAGTGGAATTATTGAAGATCTTGGATGATGATAGCATTGTGACGCTCACTAATTTATATAACAAGATATACGACACGGGCATATTACCAGAAGACTGGCTCTTGTCTACATTTATTGCTCTTCCGAAGAAACCGATGGCTAAGTCATGTAGTGACTTCAGGACAATCATTCTTATGAGTCATGTGCTCAAGATATTTCTCAAAGTTATCCATAATCGCATATACAGGAAATGCGAGATGAATATCAGTGACACGCAGTTTGGGTTCCGCAACGGTCTAGGAACTCGTGAGGCATTATTTGCGCTTCAAGTTCTTTTCCAGAGATGCCGTGAGGTGAATCAGGATGTATATGCATGTTTTCTGGACTATGCAAAAGCCTTTGACCGTTGTCAGCATGATAAGTTGTATAATGCACTCAAGAACTCAGGAATAGATGAGAAAGACATTCGGATCATCATTAATTTATACTGGGGTCAAAAGGCTAGTATCAGAATTGATGGACATATATCGAGATCAGTGGAAATAATGCGTGGTGTGAGACAAGGATGCATTCTTTCACCACTTCTTTATAATATCTATGCAGAACAGATTTTCTCCGAGGCACTTGATGGCATTCAACAAGGTATTAAGGTCAATGGTAATTATATTAATAATATACGGTACGCAGATGATACTGTATTGATTGCAAATAGTTTCGAAGGACTTAAAGAGATTGTTACTATGGTATATCAAAAGAGTAAACAATATGGCCTTGACCTCAACATTAAGAAAACAAAATATATGATAATATCGCGAAAACCAGCATTGTCACAAATCCTTTTAGTCGATGGACATCAGATTGAGCGAGTCAAGAGTTTGGTTTATTTAGGACAGAATATTAATGAGAATTGGGATCCTTCGGTTGAAATAAGATGCCGTATAGAGAAGGCTAGATCCATCTTTATGACAATGAAACAACTACTATGCTGTCGAGATCTCAGTATGACGCTTAAGAAAAGAATTGTGAAGTGTTATGTTGTCTCCACCCTTCTTTATGGTGTTGAAGCTTGGACCTTGTCCGTAGCTACAGAAAAGAAGATTCGAGCTTTTGAAATGTGGATATACCGGCGGATTCTTAAAATTTCGTGGACAGAACATGTGAGTAATGCCGAGGTTCTTCAGCGTGTGAGCAGCCAACCTGAGCTGTTAAACACAATTAAGAAGAGGAAATTGGAATACTTGGGACACATGATGAGGAATCCAAAATACCGTCTGCTCCAAGTTATACTTCAGGGTAAAATTGAAGGACGGCGTGGACCAGGAAGGAGACGAATAACTTGGATGGATAATTTAAAAACGTGGTTTGGGCTGTCTTCCACGGAACTCTTCAGGATTGCACAGGATAAGAAGGTGTTAGCCATGGTGGTAGCCAACGTCCGTATCGGATAAGGTAGAAGAAGTAGAAGAAGATGGAGAAGTTATAAAAGCTAGAATATGCACGCGATACTTGAAGCAGAACAACTGGTGGTGAGCTTAAACCTCTCCGATCAGTCACATTACAGGTAACTTGCGCATGTCGCATAGTCACTTCACCTCACACTCATAGTGTAGTGGTTAGTCCACCCTGGATTGTATTAGCGTTGTAGTATAGAGGTCTGTTATGCACGGGTTATATTCCTGGTCACCCCCAAGGGGCTCACATCTCGTTGGACGTGGGTTGGCGACCACGGGGCCCCAGCTGAGTCCGGCATTGCTTCCACTTACTTGTGCCGGGCTCCTCTCCATCTTCTTTCCTGTCAACCTCAATTGGTCAACTCTTGTTCTCTTCCGACTCCGACGGTATTAGGGTATCCGAGGCTTAGGGAGTCTCTTCCTTTCCCGCCTTAATTGGCCCTTGTCTCATCTGTTCTGATACCCTCCTTCTGCCAGGGGTCCGCCTTCTTTTTCTTTTCATGTTATCTCCTGCCTTGTGCTCAAGACCCTCAAGGAGACAGGTTGTATGTAGCCCCACCACTTCTGGAGCACCCTGGATTGTGCTACGCCCTCAAGGGCTCACGGCTCGTAAGTTCGGTAGTTGGCGACCCCGAGGGATTCCTAAGCTGGGTCCAGTTTTCTCCCTTTTTTCCATTACTTCTGGGGCAGGCCCTCTCCTGTTTCACTTTCCTATCTGCATTTCATGGCTCTCCTTCCTTCCAAGTCCCTCAATCCGCATTCTTCGAGGGTTGAGGGCATTTCTTTTCCTCCTGTCCTTTATTTGCCTTATTCTCCTTTCGTTTTCCATTTCTTCTTCTAGTATATAGGTTGGTAGTTAGTTTTAGTTTTAAGTTTGCATTTCATTTTCATCTTCACGATCACCCAAACCGTTAGGGGCCGATAACCTAGATGTTAGGCCCCTTAAAACAACAATTATCATCATCAATAATATTCCTGGTCAGACAGTGGGATGACAAATATCCTAGCTCGGACGTAGGTCGTATGCAACGTCTCCATCATCCACTTATTGCCACCAGGCCTCTGAGGAGGTCACACGCAACCTTTATTAACAGCAAACTGTGTCAACTTCAAAGTCCCAACACCTCAAGAAGTGGCGTCATGCAGTAATCAGCATATCACGGTCCAAGCGCAGCGAACACGATAATTAGTCTGCTGTTATGTTTTATGAAGAGCATAATTGGGGACGCCAGCTTCCATTGGTCACGGTGGGACAGAGGATCCAGAGAAACCTCGCAGATCCTGGTCTTTGCGATGTACTATGACAAACAGATGAGCTAGGTGCCACTCTGACCAACAACACAACGTTACAGTACTTTATTAAGCAAATCGCGCTATTATTACCGAAACATGTGACTCCCAACACAGCCCTGAGAACCCACTGATCACCCGGCATTCCACAAGCTCTTGACTCGGGGATAAGAGACAGGTTCGAGTCCCACCTCAGTCATTCTGCGATCGTGTTTTCACCCTTTTACTCCACGCTGGGATGGTACCGTATAAGGCCACGGCCGCCTTCTAACAAATCCGATCTAAAATTACAAATACATTAGTGCAGAGAAAACACCGCGACTGATGACCAGGACGACTCAGACCCGACGGGTCCCGTTGAAACTGCAACTACTGTGGTGCGCATTTTTATTCCACAGCAAGCCAATAACAGATACAAGTACACGGGGACGAGCCAAACAACAACAACAGCAAACACTCGCCAATGGCTGGCGGAATTTGTGCTTTGTGCTACGTTCTTCGAATCTAGCTTTGCAATGTGGCAATAGGGTACTGTTCCTAAAGGGCGTGTTGACACGCTTGCCTACCACCATAACGGGTCGGGTTTGGTTCCCAGTCGATGCAAGGTCACGTTCCGTGGTTCGGAATTGCGTAACAACAAGTACAGGGGTTTATGATCTTGAGATTAACACGCACGTAAAACTCCCTCACTTCCTTCCTTCCAGTTTTCACCAATTGTGGATGGCGATAGATTCCAGCAAGGGACACAAGCCATTCCGTTAGCAACTTCGTCAAATAATGTTCAGTTTTCAGCGTTTTGCTTTGTTGGACCGGACCAACATTTTGTGGCGCTGTGAAGCAACCGGTGACAAAATATTGAACAAGTATAAGGTGCGTTCAAAGAGTAACGAGCCGGAGGCTGGAATGCGCAAACCGGTGACTACATCGGCTAATCGTGGCGTGTGTAATGAGGTGTGGTTCCGACCAGAGCGTAGAAGGTCACATCCCGTCGCTAGAGGGCACGCGTGCACGTCACGTGACGATACAAAACGAGCAGCAGCATGCATCAATCGTCCAACGCTGTCAGTCGCGTTGCAAACAGTGGCATGGAGGCGTCAACCGAAGAGCAAAGAGGTGTTGTTCGGTTTCTGACAGCGGAAGGAATAGGGGGAACGGACATTCATCGCCGAATGTCACAAGTGTACGGCGAACACTGCATGTCCCTTGCAAGGGTCAAGGCGTGGCACAAGCGCTTCAGGGAAGGACGGGTGTCATTAGCCGATGATGCCCGGTCTGGGGCACCCCCCCCCCCCCCCCCCTGCATTACCGATGACAACGTCCAGCTGATTGATGCACTCATTACCCAGGACCGCCAAGTGACAGTGAACGCCATAGCCGCCGTGGTCGCTCCACGACAATGCACGACCTCATACGGCCAACACAGTCGCGGCACTCCTGCAGAAATTCAAATGGGAGGTTCTCGGCCACCCTCCATACAGTCCAGACCTCTCTCCCTGTGATTACGCCATGTTTGGTCCCCTGAAAAGGTCTCTGCGGGGCCAACGATTCACCTCGGACACCGACGTCCAGCTGTACGTGCGGAACTGGTTCAGATCACAGCCCAGGGAATTTTATGAGACAGCCATTCACCGCCTCGTGTCACAGTGGGACAAGTGCCTCAACAGCCAGGGCCAATACTTCTAACATACAGGTACTGGTTTCTGTAAGTATGCCCCCGGCTCGTTACCTTTTGAACGCACCTTTTAGATACAACATTTCACTGTGCAAGCTTGCTGCGACAGATCCATTGAGTGTTGCCCTCAATACCAGGCGAAGGTAAAGTAGCTAATCCACAAATTCCAACATCGCCCGACATGGTCATTTATAATATTATGGACATAATGTGTCACAGAGGTTTGGTCACTTTTGGCAGCAATACCTGGAGAAACTGCGCTAATAATCCTGGCCTCATCCTTCGTCTATACAGACAGCCAATCAAGTCTGCGGAGGAAAATCGGCTACATAAAATTTGTGAAACAAATCACTGTCAGCCTAACCTCAAAGCAATTTATTTTTACTTTGTTTTTGACGTATGGAATTATGTTGATGAGTCTTAGGAGCAGTCGTTTCTTACCACGTGCCTGATGAGCGGTTGTGTATAAAGGAACAAAGGGACAGATCGAGCCAACAGTGGTCGGAGTAAGAGTGATTGTTACGGGTTATTTTTCGGTATGGTGAGCTATGGCGGTGGTCAGAGAAAGCGCTGAAGACAGACTTTGAGTAAGAGTGATTGGCACTGGTTTATTTGCCGGTATGGTGACCTATAGCGGTGGTCAGAGAAAGCGCTGAAGACAGACTTTGAGTAAGAGTGATTGGCACTGGTTTATTTGCCGGTATGGTGACCTATAGCGGTGGTCAGAGAAAGCGCTGAAGACAGACTTTGAGTAAGAGTGATTGGCACTGGTTTATTTGCCGGTATGGTGACCTATAGCGGTGGTCAGAGAAAGCGCTCAAGTCAGACTTTGAGTAAGAGTGATTGGCACTGGCTATTTGCCAGTATGGTGACCTATAGCGGTGGTCAGAGAAAGCGCTCAAGTCTTGAGTAAGAGTGATTGGCACTGGTTATTGCCGGTATGGTGTACTCGGTTGAAGACACACAGTCGTCCTCGAGTCCGATGTGAAGCAGGCTGCGGTTCTGAGAAGAGAAGACTAGAGGTGGTGTCGGGTGTCGGGTGTCACTGATGGGGAGGCTGCTATGACAGGCGCATAAACAACTCTGACTGTGTTCCCACAAGGCATCGGACACCGCCAGGATGCTACAGCGAGCGAAACTAGAGCCTGTCCCACCTGGACCTTATCGCAGTCACCGCGCAGTAATCGAACCGATGAACAGTGCACACATGTCAGTGAGGCATTTCGGGATATATCGTAATGCCTCGATCCTTCGCTCTGCTCCCTGCTCATTAGAACGTGTAATTCCAACAGGGACAAAATAATGTTGCCTGTTAACCCTTTATAGGGCAAAACAATTTATTAGCCTACTTTTCACATTTTGTAACAAGTAGTTCCGTGAAGACTAAAGCCTATTTTCATATATCCTACTTACGTTAATTGCCTGATTCAATATACAAAATTTCAGTTTGATGGCTGTAATAGATTCGTAGATTTTGAGAATCGTCTTAATATCGCGAATGGTCGCCATGTTAGATTTCTATATATGTAGGTCTTAGAGTTATGTAGACTACAGTTACATGAAGATTATTGTGTACGAGTAGTATTCAAACTTCAATCGCATGATTACGACACAAGAAGTAAAAACGAGATTTTAAAATTTCGTACATCTGTCATCTTGATGTTATATAAACAATTGAACTAAATTAGATACCAGTGCATTACAATGTGTATAAACATTTGCTGTACCAAGTTTCATTGCGTTTGAATCATTAAATCGCGAGAAAAGTCTATTTAAAACTTTCAATTTCGCTTGGCCACCAAGTACGTTTTGTAGTTAACCGGTTTTTGAAAGTCTCATAGATGAACTTCCAGTAGTACAAAATTTCAGGGTGATACCGGTAATAGTTTCGGAGATATAGAATAACGGTGAAATATTTCGCACAGCCACCATCTTAAGATTATGTAAACAATTGAACGAAGTTAGATGTCGGTGCATTACAATGTGTATAAACATATACTGTACCATGTTTTATTGCGTTTGGTTGGTTAAATCGCGAGAAACGTCTATTCAAAAGTCGCAACTTCGCTTGGCCGCAATGTTGGTTTTGTATTTACCAGGTTTTCAAAGGTCACACAGGTGAAATTCTAGTACAGTAGTTACCTTTATCACCGTACAAAATTCCAGGGTGATATCGGTAATAGTTTCGGAGATATTGAATGCTAGTGAAATATTTCGCTCAGACGCCATGTTGGATTGGTGAGGCTTAACAAAATTTGAAAGGCACGGTCGGGGTCGTCTGGAATAGTGCTATGAACTTACCGAGTTTCATTGAAATCGCTCCAGCCGTTTAGATTTTATTAGGGACACACACACAAATCACACATGCACACACAGACACGCGGACAAAAGGTGATAGGCCTATGTCTTAAACATCACCGGGTCCTAATAATGATATTGTATTCTAAAAACTATCCCCAAAATCACTCCAAACATTATCCGCAGCTTAACCAATATCCGTGTCGCAGCCATGAAAACTATATCCGCATGGCGAAAAATGTTGCGAATATCCGCGGGTTCATCCGCGCAGGGCTTTAGCTATCTATGCTCCGTATATGTAGAGGTCACCCCACTGGTTTGTTCTCTACAAACAATGCACTAACATTGATGTAGCGTAATATATTCCACTAATAGGGGTTTAAGTGACAAGGCTTAGATAACGGGAATTCTGTATGTCATGGTGTGGGGATTGAGCTATCGTGCCAGGAGGCGGTCACCTGGAGTGGCAGCTACCCGCTCCACACTGAGTATCGGGACACGGCCTGGTAATAATGATTTAAAGAACGTAATGTGAAGACTGTCGCGACCAGTTTTTGGTCGTGGTAACAAGATCTCAGCATCACTCCCTCTGTTTATTCACCTCCCCGCCCCGTCTGCGCCCCGCGCGGCAGCATCTCAACTTAATTTGAAATCCGATTCCTGCAGCGTGCAACTTACACCAGCAGCAGGCATGGCACATGATATAGCAGGCCATGGTTCCAACAGAGAGCTGAGTTCGAGCCCGCTATAGCACATGATATAGCAGGCCCTGGTTCCAACACAGAGCTGAGTTCGAGCCCGCTATAGCCCATGATATAGCAGGCCCTGGTTCCAACAGAGAGCTGAGTTCGAGCCCGCTATAGCACATGATATAGCAGGCCCTGGTTCCAACACAGAGCTGAGTTCGAGCCCGCTATAGCCCATGATATAGCAGGCCCTGGTTGCAACACAGAGCTGAGTTCGAGCCCGCCATAGCCCATGATATAGCAGGCCCTGGTTCCAACACAGAGCTGAGTTCGAGCCCGCTATAGCCAATGATATAGCAGGCCCTGGTTGCAACACAGAGCTGAGTTCGAGCCCGCTATAACCCATGATATAGCAGGCCCTGGTTCCAACACAGAGCTGAGTTCGAGCCCGCTATAGCCCATGATATAGCAGGCCCTGGTTGCAACACAGAGCTGAGTTCGAGCCCGCTATAACCCATGATATAGCAGGCCATGGTTCCAACACAGCGCTGAGTTCGAGCCCGCCATAGCCCATGATATAGCAGGCCATGGTTCCAACACAGAGCTGAGTTCGAGCCCGCTATAGCCCATGATATAGCAGGCCCTGG
The DNA here is from genome assembly GCA_946902985.2 of Meconema thalassinum. NCBI lineage: Eukaryota > Metazoa > Arthropoda > Insecta > Orthoptera > Tettigoniidae > Meconema > Meconema thalassinum. The sequence continues at coordinate 694,178,826 of OX336391.1, forward strand.
TTCCAACACAGAGCTGAGTTCGAGCCCGCTATAGCACATGATATAGCAGGCCCTGGTTCCAACACAGAGCTGAGTTCGAGCCCGCTATAGCCCATGATATAGCAGGCCCTGGTTGCAACACAGAGCTGAGTTCGAGCCCGCTATAACCCATGATATAGCAGGCCATGGTTCCAACACAGAGCTGAGTTCGAGCCCGCTATAGCACATGATATAGCAGGCCCTGGTTCCAACACAGAGCTGAGTTCGAGCCCGCTATAGCACATGATATAGCAGGCCCTGGTTCCAACACACAGCCCGCTATAGCCCATGATATAGCAGGCCCTGGTTGCAACACAGAGCTGAGTTCGAGCCCGCTATAACCCATGATATAGCAGGCCATGGTTCCAACACAGCGCTGAGTTCGAGCCCGCCATAGCCCATGATATAGCAGGCCATGGTTCCAACACAGAGCTGAGTTCGAGCCCGCTATAGCCCATGATATAGCAGGCCCTGGTTGCAACACAGAGCTGAGTTCGAGCCCGCTATAGGCCATGATATAGCAGGCCATGGTTCCAACACAGAGCTGAGTTCGAGCCCGCTATAGCACATGATATAGCAGGCCCTGGTTGTAACACAGAGCTGAGTTCAAGCCCGCTATAGCACATGATATAGCAGGCCATGGTTCCAATACAGAGCTGAGTTCGAGCCCGCTATAGCACATGATATAGCAGGTCATGGTTGCAACACAGCGCTGAGTTCGAGCCCGCTATAGCACATGATATAGCAGGCCATGGTTCCAACACAGAGCTGAGTTCGAGCCCGCTATAGCCCATGATATAGCAGGCCATGGTTGCAACACACAGCCCGCTGTAGCACATGATATAGTAGGCTATGGTTCCAACACAGCTGGGTAGATTATAGGCTGAGGAATAACCCACCCACCAAGGGAAGATGATTAAGAGAAGGAAGTAGATTTGGGATTGGAAAAGAAGGATAGAAAAATAGGAGGAGAGTCCCACAAAAGTTATGAATTTGACTTTCAATACATTTAGAAGCGGTTGCCACCGCAAATCCGTGCTCGGATACCTAAAGTGGGTACGAGCTTGGTCGAAGCTGACGGGAACTGCAGCTAAGACTTGGGCATTTTGCCAGAGAAAGGCTTTAGTGTATTTCCTCCCAAGCACGAATAAAAGTACTATAGGGAAGGGTAATGGTCTGGCCAGACAGATAGTAAAAGCTTTATTGAGTATGAACGAGGGCATAAACCTAGGAAGAGCTAGGAAAGCCAGGATCTTGCCTAACTGTAGTATCAGAGAAATGATGAATCCAAAAACAAATATTTAATTTATTTAACAATTCAAAGAAGTTTGAGGAAATTAACAAGCGTGTAATATAATTTGGACAAACATAGTTCATTTGAACTTTTCAACAAATGGGGTCGCTGACCTCTCAACATTAAACGTTTGCTTCAGGCAATTGACAATTTACAAGGTTTCAAACCTTACCTGTTTCTAAAATCTTTATAAGATTTAAACAAATAAACAATGAAGCAATTAAAGTTTGAACGTGAATTGGAGTACAAAGAGTGTACCTTAAGAAATTCTTGAGAGAATGTTCTAGAGAAAGTGACAACTTCAAAAATAACAATAATAAAAACATGAAAAATAAGATAGAAGTTCCTACAACTTCTTATATTTATACAGAATTACTATATGAGAATTATACAAAAGAGGGCAGGTCACTTACTGTGAAACCTGAAGAAGGTGAAAAGGAAAGTTCTAGACTTCCCAAGTTTGAGCAGGAATCACTAGCCAAATGGGACAGTTTCCATTTCGTGAGACCTAAAAATAACTCACTCAAGAGTTGAAAGAATTGTTTTCCCTAATTATAGGAAAGGAACAATGTGATTTGAAACTTGTATCACACAAGCAATTATGCAGAATTTAATTAATGTTAAACTAGCAAAGTTGGAAGGGCACCTCGTGAGTGACACCTTATAGAAAGTTACAATTTTATTAATAATGGTGGTTAGTAGAAGGTTGAGGAAAGGTCATTGGGATATAGGATCAATGTTCATGGCCGTATTTAATATAACCGGACGATCGCGACGCGGTAGAAACGTGGAGCAAGCACTGATTATCACTGTAGTCTATAAAGATGGATGCAAAGTTCACTATAGAAACACTGAAGTTTATGAGAAAGAAAGTTATTGCAATTATGGAAATAACTGATTGCACTATATAGGTGAGAGTCTATTTCTTGAAAAAGTTGTGATTTACAATTAAATGTGCCATAGACAATTCCAGCGGTGGACGAAAATTCACTATTGTAGTAATTTAGAAGTGAGATTCTTCAATTTTAAATAGCATTCTCACAAGTAAGTGAGAAATACATGACGGCAGGACTTGCAGATAAAGTACAAGATCTGGAAGGTTCCAGAACGATCTTAGCAGAAAAATGGGGCTAATGAAAATCCAACGGAGGAACTAGCTTGGTGAATTATAGACAGCGGGTATTTAGATAATATCCCACGTGGTGAGAAGATTTCTCATTTAGTTAGCGTAGGAAAAGCTACTTTCTATTGAGTTTGGCTTAGACAGACAAAAGCTCAACATAGCAAATCCCTCGAAGAATGATTTTGCCCCAAATAATCAATCTCACGCTGTCTATAAAATATCGTTAAAAGCATGTAATCGTTAAAATCATGAAGATGAGGTTAAAACTTGAAGATGTACTTATCTTGGTTAAATGTTGATAGGGAAGATCCCCTTGACGGATGCCTAGAGTTCCAACATGGCGTGGAGTGAAGAAAGTGTCTCTTGGTTTGAGGAGACTGGCTTGAGGAGCTTTGACTGACCGAGTCAACTGCCGATTGCGAAGTGAGACCTGCTCAACGGAGCACAGAAGGTCCAAGGAAGGGAAAAGGAGTGGGGGGTAGGAAACAAAAGGAGAACATATAAACATTGCCAACTTGTCAAAAATAAATGTTCTTCTTGATGAATGGTCTTCAAGGAGTTGATAGTAGGCGATATTAGCGCAGCATGGTGAGTAAAGAGGTAGACGTAGTCCTCTTGCTCAAGGAGAAAATAGCTGGCGATGGTAACAGGATCTGGTAGCCAAATGGATATGGAATTCCTCTTGCGCGAGGAAGAGTTGAAGAGCTTCAGAGATTCGTTGTTATATTACGCTAGGTGGGTCACAGAATATATATCTGGAACAGACTCATACAAAATATAAGCGACCTGAACCCCTAAGAGAGAACAGAAGATCACTGTTGGTGTCTGACAAAGAGGAAGGAAAGAACATGCAAAAACATTGAAAATTATAATCTCAGGTACCGTGTATTCCAAGAATGCACCAACAGCGCTGAGTTCGAGCCCGCTATAGCACATGATATAGCAGGCCTTGGTTGCAACACACAGCCCGCTATAGCACATGATATAGCAGGCCATGGTTCCAACACAGCGCTGAGTTCGAGCTCGCTATAGCACATGATATAGCAGGCCATGGTTCCAACACACAGCCCGCTATAGCAAATGATATAGCAGGCCATGGTTGCAACACAGCGCTGAGTTCGAGCCCGCTATAGCACATGATATAGCAGGCCATGGTTCCAACACAGCGCTGAGTTCGAGCTCGCTATAGCACATGATATAGCAGGCCCTGGTTCCAACACACAGCCCGCTATAGTACATGATATAGCAGGCCCTGGTTCCAACACACAGCCCGCTATAGCACATGATATAGTAGGTCATGGTTCCAACACACAGCCCGCTATAGTACATGATATAGAAGGCCATGGTTCCAACACACAGCCCGCTATAGCACATGATATAGCAGGCCATGGTTCCAACACACAGCCCGCTATAGCACATGATATAGTAGGCCATGGTTCCAACACACAGCCCGCTATAGCACATGATATAGTAGGCCATGGTTCCAACACACAGCCCGCTATAGAACATGATATAGAAGGCCATGGTTCCAACACAGAGCCCGCTATAGCACATGATATAGCAGGCCCTGGTTCCAACACACAGCCCACTATAGCACATGATATAGTAGGGCATGGTTCCAACACAGAGCCCGCTATAGCACATGATATAGTAGGGCATGGTTCCAACACAGAGCCCGCTATAGCACATGATATAGCAGGGCCTGGTTCCAACACACAGCCCACTATAGCACATGATATAGTAGGGCATGGTTCCAACACACAGCCCACTATAGCACATGATATAGTAGGGCATGGTTCCAACACAGAGCCCGCTATAGCACATGATATAGCAGGCCCTGGTTCCAACACACAGCCCACTATAGCACATGATATAGTAGGGCATGGTTCCAACACACAGCCCGCTATAGCCCATGATATAGTAGGCCATGGTTCCAACACACAGCCCGCTATAGCACATGATATAGTAGGCCTTGGTTCCAACACACAGCCCGCTATAGCACATGATATAGCAGGCCATGGTTCCAACACACAGCCCACTATAGCACATCATATAGCAGGCCATGGTTCCAACACACAGCCCGCTATAGCACATGATATAGTAGGCCATGGTTCCAACACACAGCCCGCTATAGCACATGATATAGTAGGCCTTGGTTCCAACACACAGCCCGCTATAGCACATGATATAGCAGGCCATGGTTCCAACACACAGCCCACTATAGCCCATGATATAGCAGGCCATGGTTCCAACACACAGCCCGCTATAGCACATGATATAGCAGGCCATGGTTCCAACACACAGCCCGCTATAGCACATGATATAGCAGGCCTTGGTTCCAACACACAGCCCGCTATAGCACATGATATAGCAGGCCTTGGTTCCAACACACAGCCCGCTATAGCACATGATATAGTAGGCCCTGGTTCCAACACACAGCTCGCTATAGCACATGATATAGCAGGCCCTGGTTCCAACACACAGCCCGCTATAGCACATGATATAGCAGGCCATGGTTCCAACACAGAGCCCACTATAGCACATGATATAGCAGGCCTTGGTTCCAACACAGAGCCCGCTATAGCACATGATATAGCAGGCCATGGTTCCAACACACAGCCCGCTATAGCACATGATATAGCACGCCTTGGTTCCAACACACAGCCCGCTATAGCACATGATATAGCAGGCCATGGTTCCAACACACAGCCCACTATAGCACATGATATAGTAGGCCCTGGTTCCAACACACAGCCCACTATAGCACTTGATATAGTAGGCCATGGTTCCAACACACAGCTCGCTATAGCACATGATATAGCAGGCCATGGTTCCAACACACAGCCCACTATAGCCCATGATATAGTAGGCCATGGTTCCAACACACAGCCCACTATAGCACATGATATAGTAGGCCTTGGTTCCAACACACAGCCCGCTATAGCACATGATATAGTAGGCCCTGGTTCCAACACACAGCCCACTATAGCACATGATATAGTAGGCCCTGGTTCCAACACACAGCCCGCTATAGCACATGATATAGCATGCCCTGGTTCCAACACAGCGCTGAGTTCGAGCTCGCTATAGCACATGATATAGCAGGCCATGGTTCCAACACACAGCCCGCTATAGCACATGATATAGCAGGCCCTGGTTCCAACACAGCGCTGAGTTCGAGCTCGCTATAGCACATGATATAGCAGGCCATGGTTCCAACACACAGCCCGCTATAGCACATGATATAGTAGGCCTTGGTTCCAACATACAGCCCGCTATAGCACATGATATAGTAGGCCATGGTTCCAACACACAGCCCGCTATAGCACATGATATAGCAGGCCCTGGTTCCAACACACAGCCCACTATAGCACATGATATAGCAGGCCATGGTTCCAACACACAGCTCGCTATAGCACATGATATAGCAGGCCCTGGTTCCAACACAGCGCTGAGTTCGAGCTCGCTATAGCACATGATATAGCAGGCCATGGTTCCAACACACAGCCCGCTATAGCACATGATATAGTAGGCCTTGGTTCCAACACACAGCCCGCTATAGCACATGATATAGCAGGCCATGGTTCCAACACACAGCCCGCTATAGCACATGATATAGCAGGCCCTGGTTCCAACACACAGCCCGCTATAGCACATGATATAGCAGGCCCTGGTTCCAACACACAGCCCACTATAGCCCATGATATAGCAGGCCATGGTTCCAACACACAGCCTGCTATAGCACATCATATAGCAGGCCATGGTTCCAACACACAGACCGCTATAGCACATGATATAGCAGGCCATGGTTCCAACACACAGCCCGCTATAGCACATGATATAGTAGGCCATGGTTCCAACACACAGCCCGCTATAGCACATGATATAGTAGGCCATGGTTCCAACACACAGCCTGCTATAGCACATCATATAGCAGGCCATGGTTCCAACACACAGCCCGCTATAGCACATGATATAGCAGGCCATGGTTCCAACACACAGCCCGCTATAGCACATGATATAGCAGGCCATGGTTCCAACACAGAGCCCGCTATGGCACATGATATAGCAGGCCCTGGTTCCAACACAGCGCTGAGTTCGAGCCCGCTATAGCACATGATATAGCAGGCCATGGTTCCAACACAGAGCCCGCTATAGCACATGATATAGCAGGCCATGGTTCCAACACAGCGCTGAGTTCGAGCTCGCTATAGCACATGATATAGCAGGCCATGGTTCCAACACACAGCCCGCTATAGCACATGATATAGCAGGCCATGGTTCCAACACACAGCCCGCTATAGCACATGATATAGCAGGCCATGGTTCCAACACACAGCCCGCTATAGCACATGATATAGCAGGCCATGGTTCCAACACACAGCCCGCTATAGCACATGATATAGTAGGCCATGGTTCCAACACACAGGCCACTATAGCACATGATATAGCAGGCCATGGTTCCAACACACAGCCCGCTATAGCACATGATATAGTAGGCCATGGTTCCAACACACAGGCCGCTATAGCACATGATATAGTAGGCCATGGTTCCAACACACAGCCCGCTATAGCACATGATATAGTAGGCCATGGTTCCAACACACAGCCCGCTATAGCACATGATATAGCAGGCCATGGTTCCAACACACAGCCCGCTATAGCACATGATATAGTAGGCCATGGTTCCAACACACAGCCCACTATAGCACATGATATAGTAGGCCTTGGTTCCAACACACAGCCCGCTATAGCACATGATATACCAGGCCCTGGTTCCAACACACAGCCCACTATAGCACATGATATAGCAGGCCATGGTTCCAACACACAGCCCGCTATAGCACATGATATAGTAGGCCATGGTTCCAACACACAGGCCGCTATAGCACATGATATAGTAGGCCATGGTTCCAACACACAGCCCGCTATAGCACATGATATAGTAGGCCATGGTTCCAACACACAGCCCGCTATAGCACATGATATAGCAGGCCATGGTTCCAACACACAGCCCACTATAGCACATGATATAGTAGGGCATGGTTCCAACACACAGCCCGCTATAGCACATGATATAGCAGGCCATGGTTCCAACACACAGCCCGCTATAGCACATGATATAGTAGGCCATGGTTCCAACACACAGCCCACTATAGCACATGATATAGCAGGCCATGGTTCCAACACACAGCCCGCTATAGCACATGATATAGCAGGCCATGGTTCCAACACAGGGCCCGCTATAGCACATGATATAGTAGGCCATGGTTCCAACACAGAGCCCGCTATAGCCCATGATATTGTAGGCCATGGTTCCAACACACAGCCCACTATAGCACATGATATAGCAGGCCCTGGTTCCAACACACAGCCCACTATAGCACATGATATAGTAGGCCCTGGTTCCAACACACAGCCCGCTATAGCACATGATATAGCAGGCCATGGTTCCAACACACAGCCCGCTATAGCACATGATATAGCAGGCCCTGGTTCCAACACAGAGCCCGCTATAGCACATGATATAGTAGGCCATGGTTCCAACACACAGCCCGCTATAGCACATGATATAGCAGGCCATGGTTCCAACACACAGCCCGCTATAGCACATGATATAGCAGGCCATGGTTCCAACACAGAGCCCGCTATAGCCCATGATATAGCAGGCCATGGTTCCAACACACAGCTCGCTATAGCACATGATATAGTAGGCCATGGTTCCAACACACAGCCCGCTATAGCACATGATATAGTAGGCCATGTTTCCAACACACAGCCCACTATAGCACATGATATAGTAGGCCATGGTTCCAACACACAGCCCGCTGTAGCACATGATATAGCAGGCCATGGTTCCAACACACAGCCCGCTATAGCACATGATATAGCAGGCCATGGTTCCAACACACAGCCCGCTATAGTACATGATATAGCAGGCCCTGGTTCCAACACACAGCCCGCTATAGCACATGATATATCAGGCCATGGTTCCAACACAGGGCCCGCTATAGCACATGATATAGTAGGCCATGGATCCAACACACAGCCCGCTATAGCACATGATATAGCTGGCCCTGGTTCCAACACAGAGCCCGCTATAGCACATGATATAGTAGGCCATGGTTCCAACACAGGGCCCGCTATAGCACATGATATAGTAGGCCATGGTTCCAACACACAGCCCACTATAGTACATGATATAGCAGGCCCTGGTTCCAACACAGGGCCCGCTATAGCACATGATATAGTAGGCCATGGTTCCAACACAGGGCCCGCTATAGCACATGATATAGTAGGCCATGGTTCCAACACACAGCCCACTATAGTAGATGATATAGCAGGCCCTGGTTCCAACACAGAGCCCGCTATAGCACATGATATAGCAGGCCCTGGTTCCAACACACAGCCCGCTATAGCACATGATATAGTAGGCCTTGGTTCCAACACACAGCCCACTATAGCACATGATATAGCAGGCCATGGTTCCAACAAACAGCCCGCTGTAGCACATGATATAGTAGGCCATGGTTCCAACACAGAGCCCGCTATAGCACATGATATAGCAGGCCATGGTTCCAACACACAGCCCGCTATAGCCCATGATATAGTAGGCCATGGTTCCAACACACAGCCCGCTATAGCACATGATATAGCAGGCCATGGTTCCAACACACAGCCCGCTATAGCCCATGATATAGCAGGCCATGGTTCCAACACACAGCCCGCTATAGCACATGATATAGTAGGCCTTGGTTCCAACACACAGCCCACTATAGCACATCATATAGCAGGCCATGGTTCCAACACACAGCCCGCTATAGCACATGATATAGTAGGCCATGGTTCCAACACACAGCCCGCTATAGCACATGATATAGTAGGCCTTGGTTCCAACACACAGCCCGCTATAGCACATGATATAGCAGGCCATGGTTCCAACACACAGCCCACTATAGCCCATGATATAGCAGGCCATGGTTCCAACACAGAGCCCGCTATAGCCCATGATATAGCAGGCCATGGTTCCAACACTCAGCCCGCTATAGCACATGATATAGCAGGCCCTGGTTCCAACACACAGCCCACTATAGCACATGATATAGCAGGCCCTGGTTCCAACACACAGCCCGCTATAGCACATGATATAGCAGGCCCTGGTTCCAACACACAGCCCGCTATAGCACATGATATAGCAGGCCTTGGTTCCAACACACAGCCCACTATAGCACATGATATAGTAGGCCATGGTTCCAACACACAGCCCGCTATAGCACATGATATAGTAGGCCTTGGTTCCAACACACAGCCCACTATAGCACATGATATAGCAGGCCCTGGTTCCAACACACAGCCCACTATAGCACATGATATAGTAGGCCATGGTTCCAACACACAGCCCGCTATAGCACATGATATAGCAGGCCATGGTTCCAACACACAGCCCACTATAGCACATGATATAGCAGGCCATGGTTCCAACACACAGCCCGCTATAGCACATGATATAGTAGGCCATGGTTCCAACACACTGCCCGCTATAGCACATGATATAGTAGGCCATGGTTCCAACACACTGCCCGCTATATCACATGATATAGTAGGCCATGGTTCCAACACAGAACCCGCTATAGCACATGATATAGTAGGCCATGGTTCCAACACACAGCCCGCTATAACACATGATATAGTAGGCCATGGTTCCAACACAGAGCCCGCTATAGCACATGATATAGTAGGCCATGGTTCCAACACACAGCCCGCTATAGCACATGATATAGTAGGCCATGGTTCCAACACACAGCCCGCTATAGCACATGATATAGTAGGCCATGGTTCCAACACACAGCCCGCTATAGCACATGATATAGCAGGCCATGGTTCCAACACACAGCCCGCTATAGCCCATGATATAGTAGGCCATGGTTCCAACACAGAGCCCGCTATAGCACATGATATAGTAGGCCATGGTTCCAACACACAGCCCGCTATGGCACATGATATAGTAGGCCATGGTTCCAACACAGAGCCCGCTATAGCACATGATATAGCAGGCCTTGGTTCCAACACACAGCCCACTATAGCACATGATATAGCAGGCCCTGGTTCCAACACAGAGCCCGCTATAGCACATGATATAGCAGGCCATGGTTCCAACACACAGCCCGCTATAGCACATGATATAGCAGGCCATGGTTCCAACACACAGCCCGCTATAGCACATGATATAGTAGGGCATGGTTCCAACACACAGCCCGCTATAGCACATGATATAGTAGGCCTTGGTTCCAACTCACAGCCCGCTATAGCACATGATATAGTAGGCCGTGGTTCCAACACACAGCCCGCTATAGCCCATGATATAGTAGGCCATGGTTCCAACACACAGCCCGCTATAGCACATGATATAGTAGGCCATGGTTCCAACACACAGCCCACTATAGCACATGATATAGTAGGCCTTGGTTCCAACACACAGCCCGCTATAGCACATGATATAGCAGGCCATGGTTCCAACACACAGCCCGCTATAGCACATGATATAGTAGGCCTTGGTTCCAACACACAGCCCGCTATAGCACATGATATAGTAGGCCATGGTTCCAACACAGAGCCCGCTATAGCACATGATATAGCAGGCCATGGTTCCAACACACAGCTGAGTTCGAGCCCGCTATGGCACATGATATAGCAGGCCCTGGTTCCAACACACAGCCCGCTATAGCACATGATATAGCAGGCCATGGTTCCAACACACAGCCCGCTGTAGCACATGATATAGCAGGCCATGGTTCCAACACAGAGCTGAGTTCGAGCCCGCTATGGCACATGATATAGCAGGCCATGGTTCCAACACAGAGCTGAGCTGGGCGGCCGTGGCCCGGAATTCGCCTGGAGTAAAAGTGGAAAACCACGGAAAACTACCAAGAATATGTCTGAGGTGGGAATAGAACCTGTGTGTTTTCAATTTTGCCTCACGAGGCCGAGGCCGTTCCTGCCTTCAGACCAGAATTGGCAGAGCCGCGAGTGCTAGCCACTACGGTCTTTATTAATATAATTCCAAGAAATCTTATATAAAGTAAAACCTGCCTAAACCGGAACCTTTTATACCGGAAACTTGGACAAACGGAAAACAAAATTCTGAACGGAGGAATTTTTTATGTTAAATGACACTGTAAACCGGAAAACTGCCTACCGCGGAAACGGAAAGAAATTCCGGTACCGTAGGCGTAAATAACCTGACTAACACGGATTATCTTATCCATAATACAATAGTACATTGTGCAAGGAGCCTATAATGGCAAAAATTAAGACACGAGTATGTTTATAAAACGAGCGTATGCGAGTTTTATAATTTTCATACGAGTGTCTTAATTACCATTATAGGCGAGTTGCCTACGACTGTTTATGTTCGACGGTAATTATTATAACTATTTTATGTTCGAACATAAATATTCATAAATATCTGTCGAGATTTCGCCAGTTTTATGTACTGAACAGAGCGCATGGGACGCAGAGAATACCTTGTATTTGTCCATGGCCTCCTCGATTACCTCACTATGACATTAGGCAACGCAGTGAAATTTAAATTAGAAGGCCTTGGAGCTCAGCGCAGGTGCGAGGCTATCCTTATCTAATTGGTCAAACAACTGTTTCTTGAGCAGTGATTGGTGGGAGAAACTGTTTCATAATGAAAAATAGTGTTATAATGACCATCATTATGATCCAGTTTTCTGACATATAATAGTCAGGGTCGAACATAAACATATATACAGTACTAAACTTTGAGCGCGACTGTACTTGCACCAAAGTTCTAGGACACATTAACGACTCAAGACATTCAAGGTGCAGCTGATATTGTTGCCGAAAACAGCAGATGCGAAGTCAAGGAAGGAATAGAACACAACGAAAGGGAGCTCAAATACACACTTTTGGAGAAGCACTTTCAATTGTGAGTGATCTTCAGGAATTTGCAGCTTCCACGAATGTTCCAGAACTCCTGGAGTTAATGCAGGATGCAAAGGACATCACACAACGTTCTCTTGTAAAGAAGTCGCGACAATGCACTTTGAAAGACGTGTGGAAACAAAGAAACGAGCAGAGAAACTGAATTCTCGTACGTAAGTTGAAAACACAGTGTAATACATGTGAACCTATTATATTTACAGACCTATATTTTAAATTATTATTTCATTGTAATCCTATGCGATAAGACAGTATTTCCTTGTAGGGTATTTTGTCTTATTAACACTCAACCCTGTGTAAAACGGAAACCTGTGAAAACGGAAAAATAAATCCGGAACAATTTGCGATCCTCTTTAGGCAAATTTTACTGTATTAAAATAATTGTGAAGGAATTTCACCTTTAACTAACATTGAAATATCTTGGCAAGTAATTGTGCTACGACTATGATTGTTAGTTTGAGACATTATGCAGCAACTTACTTGATTACGTGATGTGTGCTTTAAAATTATTGTGAATATTTCATTGCACTATGAAGACATCCCAATCTCTACTTAGTACAAAACAAAATTCCCGATTCTTGGATGTCACGGGTAATCTCGAGAATCACTGGAAGAATTTTGATGCGGTTTTCACCATTCTATGAAGGATTTCTCGAGGAAGGTTTCTGTAGAAAATTATTTATTTATTATCAAACTAAGTCAAGCAGTAACGATTTCAGTGAAAAAGTCGATAAAAACCTGGCGTCCGTGCGGTTTTTAAGCTTACGCTGGTCAAACCGTTAAACATATCAATATAGCCTACTATGAGTGTAAGCAGTGTTCAGCATGAAAAGTTCTACATAAAGTCCACGAGAGCATATCTCTATCTTCAATACATCGCCCACTATAAGTGTTTTTACGTTTTAATTTCTTCCAACAATCTCCATTCAATTAGTGAGGCGACAGTATACGAGCTAGCTACGGGCGAGCCTATCACCCGAGCTACAGCCTGGCTATCGGGCAAGGCTATTACCCCAGATACAGCCAGCAGCAAACTGTCGAGTCGAGTTGAGTTAAGACTTCAGAGAAGAGTGGTTGTGTTTGGAGTTTCCCTGGAAGTGCAACTCAGCTCTTCTTCATTTCGCATGTGAACTTTTCGTTCTGCAAAATACACAGTTAAGTTAAGATTGGACGAATGGAGGATTTGTGTTTCATGCACCTCGCCATTCGTGTGACAAGAATTTGTTTCACATGCATCTCTATGATAATATAATGAATAGTCCAGTCAGTGATTTTAACCCATCATGCAGATGTAAAATGGATATAGGCCTATGGAGCGTAATGCCTTCATAACTGTTCCCGGGCGAAGCCGGAGCGGGTTGCTAGTCATTAATAATGGAAGGCTTCGTGCTCGTCACCCGCCCCTGGAAACTGCAAGGATGTTGATCAGCAAAGGTTTTAATACCAATGAATGGTGGAAGCATAGATGGCAGAACAACTGGAGATGCCATGCATAACGACCAAGCCACCTGGCTTTGAATTACCGCTGAAGGTCTGGTGAGTTCTTAACCGTATAAGAACCAATACTGGCAGGTGTGCTGATTCTCTGCACAAGTGGAAGATAAAAGATTCTCCAAGTTGTGATTGCAGCGCTGAAAAGCAGACTATTCAGCACGTGGTTCAGGAATGTCCCCTCAGAGCCTTCCCATGCGATCCTACAGAGTTCCTGGTGATGACGGAGGGATCAATAGACTATATTAGTGGTCTGGATATTAATTTGTAATTTTGCAATCGTTTTTATTAGGTAGATTTCATTAGAAAGCTAACTATTGCAATGGGTACCATGTTTCGACTTCCGGAAAATTTCGACATATCTTCGCGTTTCACATCCCCCAGACCCCAAAACCACCGTCAGTTCAAAAGTTTATATATAATTTATGTATATATGTATATATGTATCTATCTATCTATCTATCTATCTCTCTCTCTCTATATATATACTAGCAGTAGTACCCGGCTTCGCCCGGTGGAATGATGATAATGTCTCAAAATATCCTTAGAAATATAATGGATTTAAAATCTAGGTCATTTGCCCCCAAAGACGATGAGGGCGTAATATCTAGGTCATTTTCCCTTTTGATCAGGATGATAATGAAAACTACTGTTGAATTGACACGTCAAACTTACAAACTACCGTAATGGAAATACATATTTCAAAATTCACAGGCGAGGAAGACTTATTGTGTGTGGTGATCAATGGTGTAATGGGCGTAACATCTAGGTCATTTGCCCTTATGATGAGGATGATGGGAAACTACTACCTATATTGAATTGACACTTCAACTAATAATGTACACAATGTACTCTAATAAAAATAAATATTTTAAAAATCACAGTCGAGAAAGACTTTATGCGGCGGTGATTAGTGGTATGATGCGCGTAATATCTAGGTCATTTGCACTTAAGATGACAATAATAAGGTAATGAAAAAATTACTACTAAACGAACATGGTGTAATTTTAAAACTGATATAGGTAATTCAGATGTCTAGCTTCGATGTCTTCCAAAGCCTCAACCTTATTTTCTGGCTTAGGCCTGTACTCGAAGCGTCTAGTGAAAGAGCTTATGGTGTTCTGCTCGGCAAAGAATATGGGTCCAAGATGCACGAACCTGAGATGATCGCAGATGATGACGGAATATGATGACACACATTCGGGGTTCCCCGCAGTATTTAGATTGGCCGGGGAATCACTAACTCTTTCGCAACACCACAGTGGCTTGAGCAACGGCCCTGTGCTGGCATCAGCATAGACAGCAGATAACACGGTGGGCTCTGGAAAGTCCTCTCATGTCACCTCGCGATGAATCAGTAAGATATTCTCACAACTGCCCCCCCCCCCCGGGTCTCACGACTTGTGGGACGTGGGTTGGCGACCACGGGATCCCAGCTGAGTCTGGCATCGCTTCTACTTCCTGATGCTGGGCTCCTTTCACTTCTCTTTCCTGTCGGCCTTCCTTGGTCAACTCTTGTTCTCTTCCGACTCCGACTGTATTAGGGTATCCGAGGGCTAGGGAGTCTTTCAATTTCCCGTCTTAATTGGCCGTTGTCTCATCTTTCCCGATGCCCTCATTCATCGAGGGGTCTGCCTTCTTTTCCTTTTCATAATATCTCCTGTCTTCTGCTCAAGGCCCTCAAAGAGGCAGGGTGTGTGTAGCCCCACCACTTCTGGTACACCCTCAAGGGATCATGGCTGGTGAGTTAGGAAGCTGGCAACACCGAGGGATTCCTGAGCTAAATGCAGGAAAACGGAGTGGTATGTCAGGAATTTCAAGTGGACAGTGTTACTCATCGGGTTCCAAATTTGGTTCAGATCGGTGAAACCGTGTAGATTTGTGCCAAAGGGCCTAAATGCAGGGAATAGATTGGTCTGTCTGAAATTTCAAGTTGACAGTGCTACTCGTCGGGTTCCACAGGGTAATTATAGTCTAAACAATTTGGTTCAGATCAGTGAAACGGTGTAGATTTGTCACAAAGAGCCTAAATGCAGGGAAATGGGTGGTCTGTCCGAAATTTAAAGTGGACAGTGATACTCGTTGGGTTCCCAAGAGTGAGTATACAAATTTTGGTCCAGATTGGTGAAATGATGTAGATTTGTGGCAAAGGGTCTAAATACAGGGAATGGAGTGCTCTGTCCGACAGTTCAAGCAGACAGTGTTACTCGTCGGGTTGCAAAGGGTAAGTAACTTACATAAAGATTGGTTTAGATGGGTGAATGTATGTTGATTTTTGCCAAAGAACCTAAATGCAGTAAATGGAATGGTCTATCCGAAATTTCATTTAGATAGTGTTACACGTCGGGTTCCAAAGGGTAAGTAGGTAAAATTTGGTTCAGATCGGTGAAACAGGATAGATTTTTGCCAAAGCGCCTAAATGCAGGGAATGGAGTGGTCTGTCCAAAGTTTCAAGTGGACAGTGTTACACATCGGGTTGCAAAGGGTAAGTATACAAATTTAGGTTGAGATCGGTGAAACGATGTAGATATGTGCCAAAGGGCCTAAATGCAGGGAATGGAGTGGTCTGTCCGAAATTTCAAGTGGACAGTGTTACTCATCGGGTTCCAAAGGGTAAGTATACACGTTTTGTTTTCGATCGGTGAACGATGTAGATTTGTGCCAAATGGCCTAAATGCGGGGAATGGAGTGGTCTGTCCGAAATTTCGAGTGGACAGTGTTACTCGTCGAGTTCCAAAGGGTAATTATTTGAGATCGGTGAAACGGTGTAGTTTTGTGCCAAAGGGCCAAAAAGCAGGGAATAGTGTGGTCTGTCTGAAATTTAAAGTGAACAGTGTTACTTGTCGGGTTCCAAAGGGTAAGTTTATAAAATTTGAGTCAGATCGGCGAAACGGTGCAGATTTGTGCCAAACGGCCTAAATGCAGGGGTTGGAGTTGCTCTCCGCAATTTCAAGCCAACAGTGTTAGTCGCAGTGTTCCAAAGGGTAACTTAAATATACAAATTTTGGTTGAGATCAGTGAAACGTTGTAGATTTGGGCCAAAGGGCCTAAATGCAGGGAATGGAGTGGTCTGTCGACAATTTCAAGCAGACAGTATTTCTCGTAGGGTACCAAAGGGTAAGTATCCGTATGTTAGTTCAAATCGGTGAAACGGTGTAGATTTGTGCCAAAGGGCCTAAATGCAGGGAATGGGGTGGTCTGTCCGAAATTTTAAGTGGGCAGTGTTACTCGCAGGGTTCCAAAGGGTAAGTATACAAATTTTGGTTGAGATCGGTGAAACGGTGTAGATTTGGGCCAAAGGGCCTAAATGCGGCGAATGGAGTGATCTGTCCGCAATTTCAAGTAGACAGTGTTACTCGCAGGATACCAATGGGTAAGAATACGAATTTTGATTCTGATCGGTGAAATGGTGTAGATTTGGACCAAAGGGCCAAAATGCAGGGAATGGGGTGGTCTGTCCGAAATTGTAAGTGGACAGTGTTACTCGCAGGGTTCCAAAGGGTAAGTGTACAAAATTTGGTTCAGATCGGTGAAACGGTGTAGATTTGTGAAAAAGGGCCTAAATGCAGGGCATAGGGTGGTCTGTCCAAAATTTCAAGTGGACAGGGTTACCCGCTGGGTTCCAAAGGGTAAGTATACAAATGTTGGTTCAGATCGGTGAAACGGTGTAGATTTGTGCAAAAGGGCTTAAATGCAGGGAATGGGGTGGTCTGTCCGAAATTGTAAGTGGACAGTGTTACTCGCAGGGTTCCAAAGGGTAAGTGTACAAAATTTGGTTCAGATCGGTGAAGCGGTGTAGATTTGGGCAAAAGGGCCTAAATGCAGGGAATGGAGTGGCCTGTCCGCAATTTTAAGCAGACAGTGTTACTCACAGGGTTCCAACGGGTAAGTATACAAATTTTGGTTCAGATCGGTGAAACGGTGTAGATTTTAGCAAAAGGGCCTAAATGCAGGGAAAGGGGTGGTCTGTCCGAAACTTAAAGTTGACAGGGTTACCCGCAGGGTTCCAAAGGGTAAGTATACAAATTTTGGTTCAGATCGGTGAAACGGTGTAGATTTGTATACATAACAGACAGACAGACAGACAGACAAACTTTGTGCTTTATATACACACATCAAAAAAAGTTTTGCATCACCTCGGTTCCCAGATCTCCGGCATATAGACGTTGACTGTGTATATTGTATCCAAGATACAGTCCCTTTGACTGTTCATAGATGTCACTAAAACTGCTCAAAGATGTAAACAACCATGCATGAGCAGGGCCTATTAGACGGAGGGGGTACGACAGCCGATCAGTTCCAGTCATTCCACCAGGACGAAGGTACGCTGCTCATGTTGTCTGTAGTTCTACCATGCCTAGAAGGTCAATACCGCAGTTCGATCGCGTCCGCATTGTTACTTTGTGTCAAGAAGGGCTCTCAACAAGGGAAGTTTCCAGGCGTCTCAGAGTGAACCAAAGCGATGTTGTTCGGACATGGAGGAGGTACAGAGATACAGGAACTGTCGATGACAGGCCTCGCTCAGGCCGCCCAAGGGCTACTACTGTAGTGGATGACCGCTACTTACGGATTGCCGCTCGGAGGAACCCTGACAGCAATGCCACCATGTTGAATAATGCGTTTCGTTCAGCCACAGGACGTCGTGTTTCAACTCAAACTGTGCGCAATAGGCTGCATGATGCGCAACTTCACTCCCGACGTCCATGGCGAGGTCCAGCTTTGCAACCCCGACACTATGCAGCGCGGTACAGATGGGCCCAACAACATGCTGAATGGACCCCACGGAATTGGCATCACGTTCTCTTCACCGATGAGTGTCGCATATGCCTTCAACCAGACAATCGTCGGAGACGTGTTTGGAGGCACCCTGGTCAGGCTGAACGTCTTAGACACACTGTCCAGCGAGTGCAGCAAGGTGGTGGTTCCCTGATGTTTTGGGGTGGCATTATGTGGGGCCGACGTACGCCACTGGTGGTCATGGAAGGCTCCGAAACGGCTTTACGATACCTGAATGACATCCTCCGACCCATAGTGCAACCATATCGGCAGAATATTGGAGAGGCATTTGTCTTCATGGACGACAATTCTCGACCTCATCGTGCACATCTTGTGAATGCGTTCCTTCAAGATAACGACATCGCTCGACTACAGTGGCCAGCATGTTCGCCAGACATGAACCCTATCGAACATGCCTGGGATATGTTGAAAAGGGCTGTTTATGGACGTCTTGACCCACCAACCACTCTGAGAGATTTACGCCGAATTGTCGTTGAGGAGTGGGACAATTTGGACCAACAGTGTCTTGATGAACTTGTGGATAGTATGCCACGGCGAATACAGGCATGCATCAATGCAAGAGGACGTGCTACTGGGTATTAGAGGTAGTGGTGTGTACTGCAATCTGGACCACAAATGCTGAAAGTCTAGCTGTATGATGGTACAACATGCAATGTGTGGGTCTCATGAGCAATAAAACGAGCTGAAATGTTGTTTGTGTTTCTCTATTCCCTTTGTATTTAACGGTTCCGGAACTCTTGGAACCGAGGTGATGCAAAACTTTTTTTGATGTGTGTATATAGATAGATAGATATATATATATATATATATCAGTTTCTTGTGGACACGGTAACTGCCGTAATTTTGTACCAATTACTTTGAATGTTTTACATAATATGTATCCCTATAAAATCTCGGTCGAGTTCGTTACTGGGCAAAATCGGTCGAAGGGGGTGAAGATGGGGGGCTTTTTTTTTCGAAAAAGTGAAATTTCGCTATAACTCTCTTAATACGTGAAATATCGAATCCATTCAAAGTTCATAATATGTGTCGGATAAGTGCCAACAATTTATGTCAAATACGTTTTTTGATAGTACCAACCATTGACCAAAGGGGTGAAAAAAAGTGGGTTTTTCGGGAAACATTAATCATATCTCTCTTAATAGGCACAATATCAAAACCGTACGAAATGGAAAATATTCCCCTAATAATTACCTAAAACTTTTGTCTGAAAGAATTTTTGATATGACCCACCATTATGCCAAGGGATGAGAAAAATGATTTCGGAATTTTAAAAAATGCCAAGTGCCATCAGAGGTAACCATAACAACGCTTTTAAATTGATAAGGGATGATCTATCCGAGGTTGCCAAGACAACGCCATTGACGAGATCACATTCATTTTTAGAGCGGCTTCGGTGGCGTAGTCGGTGGCAAGCTGAGCTTCTATGCCCAAGATAGCGGGTTCAAACCCGGCCGAAGCCATCGGATTTTTTAAGAGCGTTAAAATCCCTCAGTATGCCTTCCTTCGGAGGGGAAGTAAAGCCGGCGGTCCCATGTCATAGATGTATGGCATGTTAAAGAACCTTCCACTAATTGCACCTGTGTGAAGCTAAATTGGATAGGTTATTGTAAACAACGCTCTTAGGTTTCTAAGTTCGTTGCCAAGAGCCGACTGCGGTGGCGTCTAGCAGCTGAGTTGTGAACTTAGCCTAGTAGTCGTTGACGGTGGCGCTTGGCGGCAAAAGTAGGAACTATTTGAAAAATTCTAAGTTGCAGTACTTAAATTTTAAAAAAAGTCCTCTCGGCACGCCGGAGGGCGGAGGAAGATTTCACCGGACAAACTTGGGGATAGGCGAAAATAGGCAGAATATGCAGATTTTCGTAGAAGGATCAGACCTCATTTATTGCGAGAAGGTATTTTATAATTGGAGCTTAATTAACTTTGTTTTTCGTTATTTTATGCTTATTTTAAGCATTTTATTGTCTTATGGGAACGGTAACCTTCTTGTCATTTGAGGTCCATTTTTATACTTGTGGTCACACTGTCCTTATGCAAGGTTTCGACACTATGTAACGGTCTGTAACTTCTTCATGCAAAATTATATCTCCCGCAGAGATTTAGGTTGGTTCCTCAGTTAAGGGGCTGCGACAACGCGGTCATGTAACCCCGTGTACTTTGGGATGGCTGTATTAGTCTGTAATTCAGGTAAGGACTGCAGACGGTCAATTTCAAGCAGTAGTTCCTAATGTTGCTACCAGGTACTACCGTCAACGACACCTAGCTGTGAACTTGGCTACTAGATGCCACCGCAACCAGCAACTCGCAACGAATGTTGGAACTTCCCCTCCAAAGGAAAGCATACTGAGGGATTTTTAGCGCTCTTAGAAAACCCGACGACTTCGGCCGGCTTTGAACTCACGACCTTGGCCATAGACATTCAGCATGCTACCAGTTACGTCACCGAAGCCGCTTCACACTTAGATGGAAATCTGAATCTGATCTCGTGCAAGTGCGTTATCTTGGCAACGTCTGATGGCTCATCCCTCATCAATTAAGTAGTGTTGCCATGGCAACCACTGATAGGTCTTGGCATTTTCTTATAATTCCGAAATTATTTTTCTCATCCCTTGGCATAATGGTGGGTTATATCAAAAATTCTTTCAGACAAACGTTTTAGGTAATTATTAGGGGAATATTGTCCATTTTGTACGGTTTTGATATTGTGCCTATTAAGAGAGATATGATTAATGTTTCCCGGAAAACCCACTTCCACCCCTTTGGTCAATGGTTGGTGCTATAAAAAAAACTCTCCAAACATAAATTTTTGGGCTTTATCCGACACATAGTATGAACGTTGAACGGATTCGATATTTCACATATTAAGAGAGTTATAGCAATATTTCACTTTTTCGAAAAAAAAAAGCCCCCCATTTTCACCCCCTTCGACCGTTTTTTATTTCACTTTTTCGACCGATTTAGCCCATAAATGAATGACAGATCAGATGAAATGACAGTGAAGAGTGTTGCTGGAATGAAATTTGTGACAGTGAAAATCGGAGTACCCGGAGAAAAACCTGTCTGCCTCCACTTTATCCAGCACAAATCTCACATGGAGTGACCGGGATTTGAACCACGGACCCAGTGGTGAGAGGCCGGCGTGCTGCCGCCTAACCCATGGAGGCTCGTCTACAATTTTATAATTTTTGCAAAATATGAAAGGTACAGTAGGCTAATTATTTTGCCGCGTGGCCTCCTGAGAGGCCGAGGCTGAACTGTTCAGGTCACAAGTATGAAGACATGTGAACAGCAAATGTCATAAGGAAAAAGGTGCTGTAGGATTATTGAAATTAATGCTGCGGAGCAGCACGGGTCTTCTAATAATAATAAAAAAAATACGAGCCTTACAGTAGTCGCATATATGATATGTTGCATGTGACATGTTATCCCTTGTTAACAGTGAACTCTGTTGGTCATGGAAACAACTACTTCTAAAACTGCAGTGCCAAATCCTGACAGATTTTCAGCAAATATGATATAATGAATAATTTCACACCAAAGAACGACAACTTGAAGATGATTTATTGTAGGAAAATCTATAATGGGGCCTCCAAACCTTGAAGTAAACCGTATGCAATATTTTCTCCTACACATTTCCGTCCCATTTCCAATCTCCGCCACCACGCGTCCCATTTCCGTTTCATTTTTCAGAATCACCCCCACCAAAAAATATACAGCATCCGACTGTAAAGATGTCACACATCAATAATAATGTTATTGGTGTTACGCCCCTTACAGTACAACTACCGCGGCTTTTACAGACGCAGGGGTGCCAAAATGTTGCCCGAAGCGGATCTTTAACGAGCCAGTAATCTACTGACAGGGCTCTCTCGCATTTGCGAACCCTCAAATGCCAACTGACTGCGACAGGATTCGATCCTGTAACCTTGGGACCAGCAGGCGAGAACGTTACTGGGAAAGAAAGACGGGAAGTGTGAAAGGTTGGCTAATAACGCTGAACTTGAAACAAGCAGTACGGGACATGTAGCCCCGTGTACGATTTTGTCTGATAACCTGTGTTACAGTGATGTCTGTACTAGTGGGTGGATTTGGGTAAGAAGCGACCATGGCCTTAGGTTAGGTACCATCCCAGCAATTTCCTGGATTAGAAGGTGGCGAAACCACGGAAAACCACTTCCAGGACGACTGAGGTAGAAATCAAACCCGCCTCTCCTCAGTTTTGCCTCACAAGGCTCAGTATACCCCGTTCCAGCAATCATATCAGGGGCGTATATACATTTTTCGGGGGGGGGGGGGCGACTATCCTGGAATATTGTGAGTATTCTCAGGGGATTGACACCGCAAAATACCCAGAAATATAACTTTGTGTAATTATTTTAGACTAGCAGTAGTGCCTGGCTTCGCCCGGTGGATTTGTTTGTTTTATGGATGACTAGCAGGTACCCGCGGCTTCGCTCGCGTCATAGTCGTGCCATATTGTTATTCAATGAAATGCAGGTTTAACCCCGTTAACACCCCTTTAGAACCTGAATATTAAAAAAAAAACCTTAGCAGACGTTTTCGACACAAAACAAACATAACCCGAAATATCATTCTTCTAACTTTAATAGTTTTGGTTGGTCGATGAGAGTGAATATCCAAAAATACTTTGTCAGTGGACGTTTTTCTTCCAGAATTTCACCCCTCCCAATGAGCCCCTTAAATTGGATTTATGAAAAAAAAAACAACGGTTGAACACCTATTTAATTATTTAATTATATATTTTTAAGCTGAATGTTTACCTCTGAGTTTCAAACTTCTCGCCTATGTCGTTTAAGAGATACACGCTCCGTTAGGAATCTTTCAACCCCCACTTTTCATCCCTTTCACCTCATAATATACACCACATCGAAAAACCATTAGACATCTGTCAGCTTATTTTTAATGATTAGTTTACATGCCAAGTATCACATCCCCAAATGAAACCACTCCTGAGATATTGTTAATCAATGAGAAGCACGTTTACCCCCTTAACACCTCTTTAGAACCTGAATATCCGAAAATCTTTCCTTAGTGGACGTTTTCGACATACAACGAACATATCCCAAAAGTTTCATGTTTCTAACTTCAATAATTTTGGCAGGGCGATGGTGAGTAAGTGAGTCAGTCAGGACATTTTCTTTCGTTTATTTTTGAGAATTTCACCCCTCCCCATGGACCCCTTAAATTGGATTTATGAAAAAAAACGGTCGTTTAAGCTGATTTTTTCCGCTGAATTTCAAACTTCTTGCCTATGTCTTTTAAGAGATACACGCTCCGTTAAGTATCCTTCAACCCCCAATTTTCACCCCTTTCACCTCATAATATACACTATATCGATAAACCCTTAGACATATGTCTGCTTATGTTTAATGATTAGTTTATATCCCGAGTATCACATCCACAAATGAAACCACTCGTGAGATATTGTTATTCAATGAAATGCAAGTTTAACCCCCTTAACACCCCTTCAGAACATGAATATCCAAAAATCCATCCTTAGTGGACGTTTTCGACATACAACGAACATATCCCCAAACTTTCAAGTTTCTAACTGCAATATGTTTGGCTGGGGGATGATGAGCGAATATCCAAGAATCCTTCCTTAGTGGACTTCTTTCCCCAGAATTTCACCCCTCCCCAAGGGCCCCTTAAATTGGATTCATGAAGAAAACGGTCGAACACCTATTTATTTATTTTTCAAGCTGATTTTTCTTGCTGAGTTTCATACTTTTTGCCTGTCTTTTAAGAGATACTTCTCCGTTAGGAATCCTTCAACCCCTACTTTTCACGCATACACCTCATAATATACACCTCATCGAAAAAACCCTCAGACATGTGTCTTCTTATTCTTAATGATGAGTTTATATGCCGAGTATCACATCCCCCAAAGAAACCAATCGGGATATATTGTAATTCAATTAAATGCAGGTTTACCCCCTTACAACCCCTTTAGAACCTGAATATCCAAAAATCCTTCCATAGTGGACGTTTCCGACATAGAACGAACATAACCCCAAAATTTCATGTTTCTAACTTCAATAATTTTTGCTGGGCGATGATGAGTGTGTGAGTAAGTCAGGACATTTTCTTTCATTTATTTTCCAGAATTTCACCCCTCTCATGAACACCTTAAATTGGATTTATGAAAAACAAAAAAAGCGGTCAAACACCTATTTACTTATTTTTAAGCTGTTCTTCCCCCCCCCCCCCCCCTGAGTTTGATGAGCGAGTGAGTTAATTAGTTAGGACACTTTATTTCCTGCTTTCCCCCCGGGTTTTTAAATTGGATTTATGAAACAAGATGTTCAGTAAAGAACATATAGCCTACTTTCTCCTAAATGCATGGGTATTGTTATAACTCTTTGTCCTTTTCAAGGAGTATAATTGAATGTTGGTTGTAGTAGCTTGTTGAAATACAACGTGCTATAGGGATATTAAACATGAATATGAGGTGCCCTTTGCTAGTGCTACCTCTGTAGAAAATTTCATTCAATTCGGTTTCACCGTGTATGCATTGATATGAGGAATGGATTCGCACACATACATGGCCGCTATTTGCAAACTATTGGGCTGATGACCTTGAAGTCAGTCATAAGATGCTTTCCACAAACAGGCATGTTTTGCAAAATCTGGTAGAGATCAAATGATTAGGATGGTCGTACTTTGAATTGAACTTTTAACGTTTGGGTGGCCGTCATTCCGTTTCCGTCAAGATGGCGGCGATATAGAACATGACACTGAGGTGCCCTTTGCTAGTGCTACCTCTGTACAAAATTTCGTTCAATTCGGTTTCACCGTGTTTGAATTGATAGGGGGAATCGATTTGCACACATACTTCGCCACCATCTGCAAACTATTGGGCTGATGATCTTGCAGTTTGGTCAGAATTTGCTTCCCACATAAAGATATGTTGTTGCAAAATTTGGTAGAGACTAGATTATTAGGTTGGTCGTAATTAGATTTAAGCTTTTAACATTTGGGTGGCCGCGATTACGTTTCCGTCAAGATGGCGGCGATATAAAACATGACACTGACGTGCCCTTCACTAGTGCTACCTCTGTACCAAATTTCGTTCCATTCGGTTTCACCGTGTTCGAATTAATAGGGGGAATCGATTTTGACACAAAGATGGCCGCCATCCGCAAACTATTAGGCTAATGACCTATTAGTTTGGTCAAAGCATGCTCCCTTCATAAAGGTATGTTGTTGCAAAATTTGGTAGAGATCGGATGATTATGTTAGTCGTAATTTGATTTAAGCTTTGAACATTAGTGCGGCCGCCATTACGTTTCCTTCAAGATGGCGGCGATTAAAAATATGACACTGAGGGGTGCCCTTTGCTAGTGCTACCTCTGTACCAAATTTCGTTCCATTCGGCTTCACCGTGTCCGAATTAATAGGGGGAATCGATTTTCACACAAAGATGGCCGCCATCCGCAACCTATTAAGCTGATGACCTACTAGTTTGGTCAAAATATGCTCCCCCCATAAAGGTATGTTGTTGCAAAATTTGGTAGAGATCGGATGATTAGGTTAATCGTAATTTGATTTAAGTTTGAACATTTGTGTGGCCGCCATTACGTTTCCGTCAAGATGGCGGCGATACGAAACATGGCACTGAGGTGTCCTTTGCTAGTGCTACCTCTGTTCCAAATTTCGTTCCATTCGGTTTCACCGTGTTCGAATTAATAGGGGGAATCGGTTTTGACACAAAGATGGCCGCCATCCGCAAACTATTAGGCTGATGACCTATTAGTTGGGTCAAAGGATGCTCCCCCCATAAAGGTATGTTGTTGCAAAATTTGGTAGAGATCGGATGATTAGGTTAGTCGTAATTTGATTTAAGCTTTGAATATTTGGGTGGCCGCCATTACGTTTCCGTCAAGATGGCGGCGATATAAAACATGACACTGAGGTGTCCATTGCTAGTGCTACCTTTGTACCAAATTTCGTTCAATTCGGGTTCACCGTGTTTGAATTGAAAGGGGGGGGGGACAGACATTCAGAGTACAAACTCACACACACACACAGACTCGCACACACACACAGACACACAATTTTTCGCCCTGTGTTGATCTCATAAGTCTACTTTCATTTTTTGCAAAAATCGAAAGTAGGCTAAAAACGGTCGAACACCTATTTACTTATATTTGAAGCTGATGTTTTTCCGCTGAATTTTGAACTTCTCGCCTATGTCGTTTAAGAGATACACGCTCCGTTAAGAATCCTTCAACCAACAATTATCATCCCTTTCCCCTCATAATATACACCAAATCGATAATAAACCCTTAGACATATGTCTGCTTATTTTTAATGATTAGTTTATATGCCGAATATCACATCCCCAAAGAAACAACTCATGAGATATCGTTATTCAATGAAATGCACGTTAACCCCCTCAACACTTCTTCAGAACCCGAATAAACAAAAATTCTTACTTAGTTGACATTTTCGACATACAGCGAACATATTCCCAAAATTTCATGTTTCCAACTTCAATAGGTTTCGCTGGGCGATGATGAGTGAGTGAGTCAGTAAGGACATTTCCTTTCAATTATTTTTACCAGAATTTCACCCATCCCCATGAGCCACTTAAATTGGATTTACGAAAATACGCTTGAACACCTATTAACTTATTTTAAACTGATTTTTTCCGCTGAGTTTCAAACTTCTCGCCTATGTCGTTTAAGAGATACACTCTCCGTTAGGAATCCTTCAACCCCCACTTTTCACCCCTTTCACCTTATAATATACACCACATCGAAAAACACCTAGACACATGACTGCTTATTTTTAATGATTATGTACCGAGTAGCATATCCACAAATGAAACCACTCATGAGATATTGTTATTCAATGATATGCAGGTTTAACCCACTTAAGACGCCTTTAGAACCTGAATATCCGAAAATCCTCCCTTAGTGAACGGGTTTGACATACAACGAGCATATCCCCAAAATGTCATGTTTCTAACGTCAATAAATTTGGCTGGGCGATGATGAGTGAGTGAGTGAGTGAGTGAGTCAGGCCATTATCATTCAATTTTTTTTCCAGAATTTCACCCCTCCCCATGCGCCCCATAAATTGGGTTTATGAAAAAAAACGGTCGAACACCTATTTACTTATTTTTAAGCTGATTTTTTCCGCTGAGTTTCAAACTCCTCGCCTATGTCGTTTAAGAGATACACGCTCCGTTAGGAATCCTTCAACACCCCTTTCACCTCATAATATACACCACATCGAAAAGCCCTCAGACACGTGCCTTCTTATTTTTAATGATGAGTTTATATGCCGAGTATCACATCCCCCTATGAAACCAATCTGGAGATATTGTTATTCAATGAAAAGCAGGTTTAACCCCCTTAAGACCCCTTTAGAACCTGATTATCCGAAAATCCTCCCTTAGTGGACGGTTTTGATATACAATGAACATATCCCCAAAATGTCATGTTTCTAACTTCAATAATTTTGGCTGGGCGATGATCAGTGAGTGAGTGAGTCAGGACATTTTCTTTCAATTTTCTATTTTCAGAATTTCACCCTTCCCCATTAACCCTTTAACTTGGATTGATGAAAAAAACTGTCGAACACCTATTTACTTATTTTTAAGCATTTTTTCCCCCTGAGCTTGATGAGCGAGTCAGTCAATCTGTTAGGACACTATCTTTCCTGGTTTTTTTTTCTTCCAGAATTTCACCCCTCCCCATGGGCCCCTTAAATTGGATGTATGAATAAACGGTCGAACATCGATTTACTTATTTTTAAGCTGAATTTTTCCGCCGAGTTTCAAACTCCTCGCCTATGTCGTTTAAGAGATACACGCTCCGTTATGAATCCTTCAAACCCCACTTTTCACCCCCTTTCACCTCATAATATACACCACACCAAAAAAACTCAGACACGTGTCTTCTTATTTATAATGATGAGTTTATATGCCGAGTATCACATCCCTCAATGAAACCAATCCGGAGATTTTGTTATTCAATGAAATGCAGGTGTACCCCCTTAACACCCCTTTAGAACATGAATATCCAAAAATCCTTCCTTAGTGGGCGTTTTCGACTTACAACGAACATATCCCCAAAATTTCATGTTTCTAACTTTAATAGTTTTGGCTGGGCGATGATGAGTCAGTCAGTCAGTCAGTCAGGACACTTGGTTTATATATGAGACTAGCTGTTACCCGCGGCTTCGCCCGCAATAACATTTGGAATCCCGTTATAACATTAGTTATATAGATAGATAAGCATGGGTCCTAGTGGAAAATAATTCTATCACCTGAAACCAAAAATGCATGGGACGAAAAAAACATCAAAATATCATGTTGGTTTCGGACCCTAAAAGACGTGAAAAATATAATAAAAGTATTAAAAAACTATTTTTTGAAATTTTATTCGAATCAATTTTTATGTCATTCCTGGGACTTAGAAATTTCCGGCCAAAAAGTACAAAATCATTAATAACTCCCTAAGTATTCGTCGTATGATGAAATAGCAAGAGACAAAAAAGATGTGATGTGTTATTGTCTACAACATAGGCCATGTATAATTTTACACACAGACATATTACGTTTCCCCCCCCCATAATTTCACCCCTCCCCATGGGCCCCTTAAATTGGATTTATGAAAAACCGGTCAAACACCTGTTTAGTTATTTTTAATGCTGATTTTTTTCGGCTGAGTTCCAAACTCATCGCCTATGTCGTTTAAGAGATACACGCTCCGTTAGGAATCCTTCAACACCCCTTTCACCTCATAATATACACCACATCGAAAAACCCTCAGACACGTGTCTTCTTATTTTTAATGATGAGTTTATATGCCGAGTTTCACATCGCCCAATGAAACCAATCGGGAGATATTGCTATTCAATGAAATGCAGGTCTACCCCCTTAACACCCCTTTAGAACCTGAATATCCAAAAATCCTTTCTTAGTGGGCGTTTGCGGCCCTTGAGGAAGCTGGATACCATATTTCATTCCAATCCGTTCGGTTGTTTTTTGAGATTTCGTGATGAATGAATGAGTCAGTGGTATTTGAGCTTTATATAGTAGATAATGAATACTGCTACAGAACTGGCACATAATACAGTACTTAAACGGTGTAGACTTGTGCAAAAGGGCCTAAATGCAGAGAATGGACTGGTCTGTCCGAAATTTAACATAGCCTAAACTATTCCTCTTGAATCAGAAAGAATTTTTCGAATCGGACTGGTAGTTCCAGAGATTAGCGCGTTTAAACCCATAAACACACCAACACACAAACTCTTCAGCTTTTAGGTAGATTTCATTAGAAAGCTAACTATTGCAATGGGTCCCATGTTTCGACTTCCAGAAAATTTCAACATATCTTCGCGTTTCACATCCCCCAGACCCCAAAACCACCGTCAGTTCAAAAGTTTATATATAATTTATGTATGTATATATCTTTATATATATAATTCTTCGACACGTGTGTATGTGACTGAACTCCTCCTAAACGACTGAACCGATTTTGATGAAATTTTGTATGTATGTTAGGGTAGGTCCATGTATGGTTTAGATTCACAATTTGACCAGGTAGGTGGAATTTTAGAATTTTAGAACAACAATTTACACACAATTTTAGAACCATAATATACAGTCATAAACAGTCGTCATGGAAACCGCTAGCTTTAGCGAAAAGTGATGCTTTTGGACTATCTGTCTCTGCACGTAGAGCCACCTGGTCGCAACCTGTGCAACTACCGCCATAACATACACTCCGCCCGTGGCGGAATGTTGTGTTTTATACCAAAGGTGGCAGTGATGTCGAATTCTACTTTTTGTCTCTGCACGTTAGAGCGTTTCGAAGTCCCGTATGCGTTCATATACCATTCATCCGATTGTTATGAATCTTGGGCGAGATGTTGAGTGCACTCCAGGGAAGGTGTTTAGCTTAGTAAATCCATTTTACAATAGATAGCGCACGACTAGATTCAACAAATGAGCGACAACG
Source organism: Meconema thalassinum (assembly GCA_946902985.2). NCBI lineage: Eukaryota > Metazoa > Arthropoda > Insecta > Orthoptera > Tettigoniidae > Meconema > Meconema thalassinum. Next base: position 694,209,511 of record OX336391.1, read on the forward strand.
CGCGAAGCGTTTCAAAATGGTCCCGTATGCGTTCAAATACCATTCGTCCGATAGCGATGAAACTTGGGTGAGATGTTGTGTACACTCCAGGGGAAGGCTTCTGGCTAAGTAAATTCATTTTACATTTGGTAACGCATGAGAAGATTCAACAAATGAGCGACGACGCGCGAAACGTTTCAACAAAATCCCGTATAAGTTTATATACCATTCATCGATTGCGATGAAATTTTGATGAGCTGTTATGTACACTTACGTAAAGGTTTCTAACTTAGTAAATCAATTTCACAGGAGGTTAAGCACGAGTTGATTCAACAACAGAGCGACGACACGCGAAGCGTTTCAACAAGGTCCCGTATGCGTTCAAATACCATTCGTCAGATAGCGATGAAACTTGAGTTAAATGTTGTGTACACTCCAGGGAAGGCTTCTGGCTTAGTAAATCCATTTTTCAATAGGTAGCGCACGACTAGATTCAACAAATGAGCAACGACGCACGAACGTTTAAACAAAGTCCCGTATGCGTTCATATACCATTCATCCGATTGCAATGAAACGTGGGTGAGATGTTGTGTACACTCACGTGAGGGTTTCTAAGTTAGTAAATCCATTTCACAGGAGGTTGCGCACGAGTAGATTCAACAAATGAGCGACGGCGCGCGAATCGTTTCAACAAAGTCCTGTATGCATTCATATACCATTTATCCGATTGCGATGAAACTTTGGTGAATTGTTGTGTTCACTCCAGGAAAGGTTTCTGGCTTAGTAAATCCAGTTTTTAATAAGTAGCGCACGAGTAGATTCATCAAATGAGCGATGGCGCGCGAATCGTTTCCACAATGTCCCGTAAGCGGTCATATATCATTCATCCGATTACGATGAAACCTTGGTGAATCATTGAGTACACTCCAGAGAAGGTTTCAGGCTTAGTACATCTATTTTAAAATAGGTAGCACATGAGTAGATTCAACAAATGAGAGACGGCACGCGAATCGTTTAAAGGATATCCCGTATGCGTTCATATGTCATTCATCCGATTCCGATGAAACTTTGATGAGTTGTTGTGTACACGCCAGGGAAGGTGTTCAACTTGGTAAAACCATTTTACAATATTGGTAGCGCAGGTGTAGATGTAACAAATGAGTGACGACGCGCGAAGCGTTCCAATAAAATCCCGTATGCGTTCATATACTATTCATCGATTGCGATGAAACTTTGATGGGTTGTTGTGTACACTTACGTGAAGCTTTCTAACTTAGTAAATCCATTTCACAGTTGGTGGAGCACGAGTAGATTCAACAAATGAGTGACAGCGCACGAATCATTTAAACAAAATCCCGTACGCGTTATATGCAATTTATCCGATTGCGATCAAACTTTGGAGAGTTGTTGTTGTGCACGCTCCCACGAATGTTTCTAGATTAATTAATTCATTTCACGATAGTTTTGAGGCAGTTAACAGAAATTGAAAAAATATTGTGTATCCAAAAGCACTTCAAGAAACAAAGTTACAACACTTTCTTTGATTGGCTGGACAACGTCTGCCGGGTCAGTATGTATATCAGTTTCTTGTGGACACGATAACTGCCGTAATTTTGCACCAATCACTTTGAATTTTTTACATAATATGTATCCCCTTAAAATCTCGGTCGAGTTCGTTAATGGGCAAAATCGGTCAAAGGGGGTGAAAATGGGAGGCTTTTTTCGAAAAAGTGAAATATCGCTATAACTCTCTTAATATCTGAAATATTGAATCCATTCAAAGTTCATACTATGTGTAGGACAAGGCCCTAAAATTTATGTTTGAAAAGTTTTTTGATAGCACCAACCATTGACCAAAGGGGTGGGAAAAAGTGGGTTTTTCGGGAAACATTAATCATATCTCTCTTAATAGGCACAAGATCAAAACCGTACAAAATGGACAATATTCCCCAAAATAATTACCTAAAACTTTTGTCTGAAAGAATTTTTGATATGACCCACCATTACGCCAAGGGATGAGAAAAATGATTTCGGAATTATAAGAAAATGCCAAGAGCTATCAGTGGTTGCCATGGCAACACTACTAAATTGATGAGGGATGAGCCATCAGACGTTGCCATGTTAACGCACTTGCGCGAGATCAGATTCAGATTTCCATCTGACTAAGTGTGAAGTGTCTTCGGTGACGTAACTGGTAGCATGCTGAACTTCTATGCCCAAGGTCGCGGGTTCAAAGCCGGCCAAAGTCGTCGGATTTTCTAAGAGCGCTAAAAATCCCTCAGTATGCTTTCCTTTGGAGGGGAGGTTCCAACGTTCGTTGCGAGCTGCTGATTGCGGTGGCATCTAGTAGCCAAGTTCACAGCTAGGTGTCGTTGACGGTAGTAACTGGTAGCAACATTAGGAACTACTGCTTGAAATTGAGCGTCTGCATTCCTTACCTGAATTACAGACTAATACAGCCATCACAATTCACGCCGTTTATCAGACAGATTCTACACTCACCCAAAGTACACGGGGTTACATGACCGCGTTGTCGCAGCCCCTAAACTGAGGAACCAACCAACATCTCTGCGGGAGATATAATTTTGCGTGAAGAAGTAACAGACCGTTACATAGTTACACATCAGTGTCGAAACTTTGCATAAGGACAGTGTGACCACAAGTATAAAAATGGTCTCCAAATGACAAGAAGGTTACCGTCATCATAAGACAAAAACATGTTTAAAATATGCATTAAATGACGAAAAACAAAGTTAATTAATCTCCAATTATAAAATACTTTCACGCAATAAATGAGGTCTGATCCTTCTACGAAAACCTGCATATTCTGCCTATTTTCGCCTATCCCCAAGTTTGTCCGGTGAAATCTACCTCCGCCTTCCGTCGTGCCGAGAGGACTTTTATTATATTAGTATGGGTGAGAGTTAATTGTTGATATAGCCTACAGTATGTGGCAACACAAAAACGTTGTAAAATACAACACAAGACACAAATACAATTTTATACTATGGACTATTATATCTAAATATTAGTCAATTTATTAAGCAGAAAGGTAAACAATTTTTAATATTTTTATATTTTTTAAAATTTTTACAAATTGATAATTTATTTCTCAAAAGTACCGTACTGTGGAATTCTCAGTTTTGCCTCACGAGGCTCAGTGTACCCCGTTCCAACCCTCAGACCAGAATTAAAATCTCTTGGCAGAGTTGGAAATTGAACCAGAGGCTCTGCGGTGCTAGCCACTGTGGGATACGATACGCTCCTGTCTGCTATCCCGCGAGGCTGCCTAGTAGCGAAGTGGCTAACCGAAGGTACTCGTGAGGCAAAGCTCTGAAAATGTGGGTTCGATTCCTTATGTCAGCCATCCTGGAAGTAATTTTCCGTGGTTTACGACTTCTAAATTAAATTAATTGGTATTCTGCCCGAAGGCAGGTCCGAGCCTCCGAAGAGGCTACTCACAGCCGGAGTTTACTTGCGGTAGGGTGGTCAGGGCCTTTCCGCTCATCCTTATGTTGGCCAACAGCGCGCAGTGCCTAGAACCTGCATGCCATCCAAGTTTCGACTGCGCCCAATGTTGCTTAACTGCGGAGTTCTCATGGGATCCGGTGTTTCAACACGGCTAGGCCGGGAGGCCGACAGGAACCGGATAACGCGTCCAATTCAGCTGGCCATACCTTTAGAGGTTGACCAGGGTGGGGAGGATGTGGAAGACTGACATATCTTTGTGTGTGTTGAACTTTGCGTATAAAGTGTATAGTGTTATATCTCTACATAAGTTCTTTGGAGTCGAAATAAGTTGGCGTTATGTTGACTAATTGTGTGTCAGACAAATTCTACGAGGGGCTACGATACCGCAAAGCCTTTAGATGAACTGACAACAGGACATCTACTTAAGTTTCAACAACACATGAATCCAACTCTACCCCCCCCCCCAACCCTAGGGGCTCACATCTAGTGAGACGTGGGTTGGCGATCACGGGCCCCCAGCTGAGTCCGGCATTGCTTCCACTTACTTGTGCCAGGCTCCTCTCCGGCTTCTTTCCTGTCGACCTCCCTTGGTCAACTCATGTTCACTTCCGACCCCGAAGGTATTAGTGTATCCGAGGCCTAGGGAGTCTTTCACTTTCCCGCCTTAATTGGCCCTTGTCTCATCTTTCCTGATACCCTCATTCTTTGAGGGGGCAGTCTTCTTTGTCTTTTCATGTTATCTCCTGCCTCCTGCTCAAGGCCCTCAAGGAGGCAGGGTGTGTGTAGCCCCACCACTTCTGGTGCACCCTCAAGGGCTCACGGCTGGTGAGTTTGGGAGTTGGCGACCCCGAGGATTCATGAGCTGGGTCCGTTTTGTCACCTTTTTCCTCTGACCTTTGGGCGGGCCCTCTCATCTTTCCCTTTCCTAACTGCCTTTCATGGCTCTCCTTCCCTCCAAGTCCCTCAATCCTCATTCTTCGAGGGTTGAGGGCATTTCTTTCCTTCCTGTCCTTTATTTGCCTTATCCTTTATTTGTTTACCATTTCTTCTTCTAGTATGTAAGTCTGTAGTTAGTATTAGTTATAGTTTTCATTCTCATCTCATCTTTCAGTTTCACCCAAACCATTAGGGGCCGATAACCTAGATGTTAGGCCCCTTAAAAACAACAATTATCATCATCATCATCATCATCAACTCTACCACCTCACAAAATCATAAGATTATTATTATTAGACAGTTAATTTATTTTAGCAAAAGTTCAACCCTGTTTGAATGGTTGAATCTTGAGATGGACAATATCACATTACATGCTTATTGCGGCGATGAGCCGGGAGATGGCGGTGTCTGTTGCCTTGTGACGCGTCCATCCAGTCTAATGAGACACAGCCACAAGATCGGATTACTTTGCCAGCTAGTTCGCTCTTTTGATAAGCTATTGTATTTCGACGCCGGGAAGCGACGTCCTCGTGTGGCGCCGTGGGAGCGCGCTCGGGTTGCAGCAGCGCAGGGAAAGAGAACGTAACGCGATCCTGTAGCCGGCAAGAGCGAGAGAGCGTAGTCCGAGAACTGGGCGCAGCGCCTGGTCCGTAGGGGCTGTATAGGTGGTGCATCCCCTCAATCTCATGGCTCTTAGATATCTGGGCGCAGCGCCTGGTCCGTAGGGGCTAGATAAGTGGTGCCTCCCCTCAATCGCATGGCTCTTAGATAACTGAGTGTAGCGCCTGGTCCATAGGGTCTGTGTATGTGGTGTGTCTCCTCAATCTCATGGCTCTTAGACTGCAGCATATGGTCCGTAGGGACTGTGTATGTGGTGCCCCCCTCAATATCATGGCTCTTAGATAACTGAGTGTAGCGCCTGGTCCGTAGGGGCTGTGTAGGTGGTGCCTCCCCTCAATCTCATTGCTCTTAGATATCTGGGTGCATCGCCTGGTCCGTAGGGGCTGTGTAGGTGGTGCGTCCCCTCAATCTCATGGCTCTTTGACAACTGGGCGCAGCGTCTGGTCCATAGGGGCTGTGTGTGTGGTGCCTCCCCTCAATCTCATGGCTCTTAGACAACTGGGAGCAGCGCTTGGTCCATAGGGGCTGTGAGGTGGTGCCTCCCCTCAATTTCATGGGTGTAGCGCCTGGTCGATTGAGGCTATATATGTGGTGCCTCCCCTGAATCTCATGGCTCTTAGACAACTGGGTGCAGCGCCTGGTCCATAGGGGATCGATATGTGGTGCCTCCCCTCAATCTCGTGGCTCTTAGACAACTGGGCGCAGCGGTTTTCCTATACATGAGCAGATCACATACGATTGCCCATGTGAGAAGCATGATTTTAGTCCATACATTTGTAGCGATATTCCCTGTGCTTTGTTGTTAGTCATTGCAAATGCTTTGTGACGACTATTACAAATTCACTTCGAAAAAGCAAAGAAATTGCATGTGATTTCTAATGTATGCCACACACGATCTAAAATATCTCTGTATTTGATTTAATAGCGTGCGCACCCATACAACGAAAACATATAAACTGTATGAAATACACTCATTTGTTGAAATGATTCTCTTACCGACACTCATTTGTTAAAACTAATTGTGCCCCACCTATTGCAAAATGGATGTACTAATTCACAAACCACCGCGGGCGTGCGCATAACAATTTATCGAAGTTTCATCGCAATCGGATGAATTCGTATGATCCCACACGGGACAGTCAGACAAGGAAATCTCAGGATCTGCCGCTTAAAACAACTTTTCGGACGTTAAGTTGCCCACTACGACTTCATACAATGACGTGACCTGATATCCCGTGGTTACTATGGCAACAAGTAGGCATATGCATTCTAGTTCATCACACTTACTAAAGTTAGTACGCCCATCGGTTGCGGGATAGTGGGGCACTAAAAGTCCCTAAAGTTATTACAAGTCATTGAAAATTTCGTTTTTTTTTCTTCTCCACTCTGCGAGTGTCATTTTAAAAATAAAAAAGCAGTGCTACCAACATAAACATTTACTGTCAAAATATCTCCAAAAAGTTACTAATTTAAATGTCTTCGAATGTGTTACCATGGCAACAAGGGAATCACATCAAATGTTGATTAATAATATATTCAGTATAATCCCCTACTGAAATCGCGAGAAAGGTATATTTAAAATTTTCAAATTCGCTTGGCCGCCATGTTCGTTTTGTAGTTAACCGGTTTTTGAAAGTCTTATAGAAGAACTTCCAGTAGTGCCCTTTATCTCCGTACAAAATTTCAGGGTGATACCGCTAATAGTTTCAGAGATATAGAATGCCGGTGAAATATTTCGCACATCCACCATCTTGTGGTTATGTAAACAATTGAACCAAGTTAGATGTCGGTGAATTACAATGTGTATAAACATATACTGTACCAAGTATTTTTTGCGTTTGGTTGGTTAAATCGCGAGAAACGTCTATTTAAAAGTCGCAAATTCGCGTGGCCGCCATGTTGGTTTTGTAGTTACCAGTTTTTCAAATGTCACATAGGTGAACTTCTAGTAGTTCCCTTTATCACCGTAAAAAATTCCAGGGTGATATCGGGAATAGTTTCGGAGATATTGAATGCTGGTGAAATATTTCGCACAGCCGCCATGTTGGATTGGTGAGACGTAACAAAACTTGAAGGACACGGTCGGGGTCGTCCGGAATAGTGCTATGAACTTACCGAGTTTCATTGAAATCGCTCCAGCCGTTTAGATTTTATTAGAGGGACACACACACACACACACTCCTCAAACACACAGACACGCACACACACACGGACAAAAAGTGATCTCATAAGCCTATTTTTTCAAAATTGAAAATAGGCTAAAAATCACGCCCAGTGGCAAAAGAAGAAATGGGAGCCGTGCGGATTGTGAACACAAGGCTAGGAACCAAGTGAGGAGTGCCTGCCACCTATAATCCACTGTCTCCTTCTTCGGGCTTTCATGTTTATTATTATTATTTATTTATTGGTGAGTTAGTCGTGGTCGTTACAGCATGACTGCTGGCAGTCGCTCACATCCGGGCGGCGAGGTGGTTCGAATCCCCCCGCCGGCAACCTTGAAGATGGTCTTTTGTGGTTTCCCATCTTCCTTCCAGGCAAATGCTGGGGTTGGTCCGTAACTATAGGCCTCAGCCGCTACCTTCCAACTCCTAGTCCTTACAATCAAACTTTCCTCCCCTGACAACACTCCACACGCGACGGTACTTGTAGCTCCCCCAATGGGTGTCCGCCTCGAAGCATCCACAAAACCTGGCGAGCCGAACATGTCCTCGGACACTCCCGGCACTAAAAGCCATACGCTATAAAATAAATATATATATATTATTATTATTATTATTATTATTATTCCTTGGACCATTTCGAGCCGGGTTTTTTTCCCTTCCTCCCTTTGAATCCTTCCATTTTTAGCACTTTTTGACTAAAAATGTCTCTCTGTGGTGTATCTTTTTCTCTGATATTCTTTCTTTCCAAATCCTTTTTGACTTCTTGTACCCAGGTTGTTGTTGACTTGTTGTTCCACAGGAATGTGAAGATCTGCTTGGTTAACCTACCGTCGTCCATCCAGTAGCAATCTCCTCTTCCATATTGTTTCTGATATGTTTTCTAGTTTTCGATATATTTCATCATTACTTCTTAGTTTCCAGAATTCTTCAGTTTTTAAAGGACCGAGTATTTTGCGTATAATTCTTCTTTCTGTTACTTCTATTTTATCCAATTCGTAGTTCAGTACGAGACATTCCGGTTTGACTTCGGTGCTGTACTTTAAGATCTGTAGACAAACACTTCTTGTTGTAGGTATTCCTAGTTATGCCATACGGTCTTTCCATATCTCCCCCAGGGGTTCACATCTAGTGGGACGTGGGTTGGCGACCACGGGACCCCAGCTGAGTCCGGCATTGCTTCCACTTACTTGTGCCGGGCTCCTCTCTGTCTTCTTTCCTGTCGACCTCACTTGTTCAACTCTTGTTCTCTTCCGACCCCGACGGTATTAGGGTATCCGAGGCCTAGGGAGTATCTTCCTTTCCCGCCTTAATTGGCCCTTGTCTCATCTTTTCTGATACCCTTCTTCTGCGAGGGGTCAACCTTCATTTTCTTTCATGTTATCTCCTGCCTTCTGCTCAAGGCTCTCAAGGAGGCAGGGTGTATGTAGCCCCACCACTTTTGGTGCACCCTGGATAATGCTACACCCTCAGGGGCTCACGGCTGGTGTGTTCGGGAGTTGGCAACCCCGAGGGATTCCTGAGCTGGGTCCGGTTTCCCCCTTTTGACCCTTACCTGTGGGGATGACCCTCTCCTCTTTCACTTTCCTATCTGCCTTTCATGGCTCTCCTCCCTTCCTAGTCCCTCAATCCGCATTCTTCGAGGGTTGAGGGCATTTCTTTTTCTGCTGTCCTTTATTTGCCTTATTCTCGTTTTGTTTTCCATTTCTTCTTCTAGTATATAAGTCAGTAGTTAGTTTTAGTTATAGTTTACATTTCATTATCATCTTCACGATCACCCAAACCATTAGGGGCCGATAACCTAGATGTTAGGCCCCTTAAAACATCAATTATCATCATCTATTTCCACCGTCTTATTATTGTTAGTTTTTATTATTATTATTATCATTTATTATTTATTATTAATACTAATTCCAGCCAGAAGGTGCGGCGAGGAGTTACTGCCAATTACCCTAATAGCACACCCCCAGCAGGGTGAGCGACCTCTGACGGCACCCCTTCATTCACCCCCACTTGGGGTGAGAAGGGAGGATGCAGGTGTCGTACTGTCACGAGGTCACTGCCCTGTGTCTTCATACAACTGCCATATCTAGTGTTTGCTTTCCAGTCGTCAACACGATTACATGAGATTAATAATTACACTTGCTGCACGATTTATCCAGGCAAAGCGCAGGAATGTTATCTCACCGAAACACAGGTTATCGGGCAAACTCAACACAGGCCCGAGCCCCTTAAAATACATTAACTACAAATACAATACGAGGAAGATTCAATGAAGGCTCCCAGCGGTGGGCGATTCGCCGTCCTCCCAAAGTGTTGCTCTCCAGACACCGCAGCTATGTACTACTTTTAACAGTGGCTGTATTTGTCACAATTAGTATATTTCCCGAGATTTGAAGTAAGTTTCCATCGTGGTATTTGTCTCGAGCGACACTGTCAAACCCAGGGTACGAACTCCTACTACTATGCTGCCATACAGAGCAGTGGCGGGCGGCCAAAAGTTAACGCCACATTCACATGGTCAACCTGAACGGGGGAATACCCCCCCCGCGGCGCGCTACATTGAAGGAGTGGAGCCTCGACTCAAAACGTTTTGAAGAGACAGTATTCGTCCGCCATCTTAATAAACTCGAGTATATTTACTACCCTTTGTATTCATTTTATTGAAATAAAAAGCTTGCCACGGTGGGTGAGTGGTTACCGTGTCGGATTACCAATCCCAAGCTTGCAGGTTCGTTCCTGGCCGTGGCAAGTGATTTTTGAAAGGCGACAAAAATCACGGTACGCATGTCATACGTTGTAGGGGCAGATGTCCTCGTAGTTCCACCCCGTAAAACAACAACTAACTAACTTACTTGGCATGTTAAAGAACCCATTTGAATTCAGTAGGCCGTGTTCTTAATGGCAAAATTAATCTCGGGATTTTCCGCCAACACAACAGTTCCTCCTCTCTCTACTAGAAAGCGCTATAGTGTCAAGGAGCTTAGATATCCAACCTCCTTGACTTTCATAGCGCTCCAAAGAACGACAAAATCGACATGTAAGCTGCCCTATGGGCGTTAATTAAAAATTGCACCCAGCATGCGAGGCCATACTATATTATTATTATTATTATTATTATTATTATTAATAATAATAATAATAATAATAATAATAATAATGTATCATATGTTCACCATATCGTTGGGTACAATTCACCATTTCATCGGCATTTGTTGCAAGATGGAGTGGAGTTCTCTATACAGGTAGGTTGAGGAATGAACGAACTATGGAGCAGATCTCTAAAATAACTACTTTCTGCATACTACTCTCGACCAAAATATTATGTGCACTCGAGTTTGAAGGTTGTTTGTGAAGTAACCAATAGACCTACATAAAATCCAATAACATCAACATTTTCGTCGTTCTATTTTACGTTAGGTCATGTAGGTTTGGAATTTATAATTTATATTTAATATTTTTAATCGCAGTTGAAACACAAAAAATGCCCGTTTTTAAGCGTGTTTCAACCATGCGTCACATTTAAGAATTATTATCTCACAAACCCGTCATCAGATCGAATCCAAATTTTAAAACAATATACATTGGAATGTTGTATAACTGGTTTATTAATTTCAAAATTTTGTGTGTCCAAGAAACAAAGTTGTTATCATTTTTGTAAGGTACCTTAATCTCGGCTCGGGGTGGTTTGAAAATGTAGTTCTTGGTCACGTTGTAATCCTTATACATAAAAGTTATGCTGTATGACTGTGAAATACGTAAATTAATTCACTTATTTTATATCGTTTTGTATTTGTACGGGGAATTAAGACATGTTTCACCAGCTAGCCACTCCGGGAAATGCTGTACAGCGTTGCTGATATGGAGCCCATTACTTCCGAGCGAGGCGCGCCATGAGGATTACAACGCGACCAAGAACTACATTTTCAAACCACCCCGAGCCGAGATTAAGGTACCTTACAAAAATGATAATAACTTTGTTTCTTGGATACACAAAATTTTAAAATTAATAAACCAGTTATACAACATTCCATTGTATATTGTGTTAAAATTTAGATGACGGGTTTGTGAGATAATAATTCTTAAATGTGATGTATGGTTGAAAAACGCTTAAAAACGTGCACTTTTTTGTGTTCCAACTGCAATAAAAAATATTAAAATATAAATTGAAAATTCCAAACCTACATACACTAACGTAAAATAGAACGACGAAAATGATGATGTTATTCGATTTTATGTAGGTCTATTGGTTACTTCACAAACAACCTTCAAACTCGAGTAAACATAATATTTGGGTCGACAGTAGTATGCAGATTATAGTGGAGCCCCAGTTTATCGAGGCTGGCCTTCAGCGACTTCGGTATGATCCCAGTGGAAGAGATTATGATAGGCAATACAGTGACTAATTCCTGTCGCCACATCTGTCAGATCTCTTCACCCACAGTAGTAGTGGGATGATGAGAGAGCTGGACCACTTCTTTTTGAACCCACCTCGTATTTGCCCCGAACTTGATATCTCGCTAACCAAACATGGGATTAGAACATACAGGGTGTCCTAGCACTGCTAGTAATGCCCCCTACTTTCCTATAGGCTCTTTATTTGATTAAAAGACCAAAACTAAAAGGTCATTCGCGAGTAGTGGGGTAGTGTTGGTTTCCTGAAGTCGCGCTCGTGCTTGAATATGTATGCCTATGTTGGGAAAGGGTTAGGTGGTGGGGGAGGAGTAGGGTCGAGTGAGGGGTCGTTTAGATGGTATTTTTTCCGCTCTAGATGATGGTGAGGTTATTTTTTAAAAATGGATGGAATTGGGAAACGCCATTTGGGGTAAACATGTTGTTTTTTGACATTTTGGCGATGAATGTTTTTTTATACGCATGCGCACTTGAGGAGTTTTGTAAGAGGGCGGGCTTTTTAAATGATGATTTATTAATGAGTGTTTTTTTAATATGTATTGAAATAAACCATAAAAACTAATAGGTCATCGGCTTTTGACTATCTCGCTAACCAATAATCGGATTTAAACCTATGAGGTGTCGTAGGACTCGTGGTGAACTCTCCTTTTCCATGGACGGGGTATATCCACACCAAAATAAAAACGTGGTAAGGGGGGTTTTGGGGAGCTGCACTACTTAGGAAGTTGTGAACCCCCGCGACCTTGAAATGGAAGATTCATGCTAGGAGGGCGTGCTTGGATTCGTTTTTTTCGTCTCGTTGTGCTCTTTACGGGAATGTAGGTGTCGAAAAGGTGAAGTTAGGGTTTTGGGTCAAAAAATGCGTTTTCACATTTTTGCCGATTTTCGGAAAACGGGCCATGCTAGGAGGACGTGCTTGGATTCGTTTTTTTCGTCTCGTCGTGCTCTTTACGGGAATGTAGGTGTCGAAAAGGTGAAGTTAGGGTTTTGGGTCAAAAAATGCGTTTTTCACATTTTTGCCGATTTTCGGAAAACGGGCCATGCTAGGAGGACGTGCTTGGATTCGTTTTTTTCGTCTCGTCGTGCTCTTTACGGGAATGTAGGTGTCGAAAAGGTGAACTTAGGGTTTTGGGTCCAAAAATGCGTTTTTCACATTTTTGCCGATTTTTGGACATTTTGGCGATGAATGTTTTTTTATACGCATGCGCACTTGAGGAGTTTTGTAAGAGGGCGGGCTTTTTAAATGATGATTTATAAATGAGTGTTTTTTTATATATGTATTTAAAGAAACCCAAAAAACTAATAGGTCATTGGCCTTTTACTATCTCGCTAACCAATAATCGGATTTAAACCTATGGGGTGTCGTAGGACTCGTGGTGAAATCCCCTTTTCTATGGACGGGGCATATTCACCCCAAACTAAAAACTACCCTTACCCGGGGGATGAAATAGTAATTTATTTTTGTATACCTACGAACTTGGCGGTTTTTGTAAAAGAGCGGGCTTTTTAAATGATGATTTATAAATGAGTGTTTTTTAATATGTATTTAAATAAACCAAAAAAACTAATAGGTCATCGGCTTTTTACTATATCGCTAACCAATAATCGGATTTAAACGTATGAGGTGTCGTAGGACTCGTGGTGAACTCTCTTTTTCTATGGACGGGGTATATTCACTCTAAAATAAAAACTACCCTTACCCGGGGGGGTGAAATAGTAATATTTTTTGTATGTGTGCGCACGGACGGGTTTTGTCAAAAGGACCTAACTATACGTTTGTTAATATTTTCTGAACCCCTGATGGGATTTTGCCATAGACAGTATTCTAACCCTGGGGGTGACGCCCCGTTTTTGAATGTAGGATTCGTTTTTGTCGAAAGGGCCTAACGACACTTTTGTTCATATCTCGCGAACCAATCATGCTAGGGACTTGTATGAGGGGTCCTAGCACTTGGGGCAACATCCCCCGTTTGGGGGGTGAAACTACCCCCCAAAATTGAAAAATCCATATCTCGGAAACGAAGAAGCCTAAAATTAGGTGTGATAGCTTAAAAAATAGGGGATGATATAGGCTTTTACCTCGATGGATCATTTCACCCCTAAAACAGTAAATAGTCATGTTATGGGGAAAAAACGTGTTAAACACCTAAAAATGATAAATGAACCTAAGATCTTTTGTTTTTGATGAAAAATAGCAGGGGGGTGAAACTACCCCCCAAAATTGAAAAATCCATATCTCGGAAACGAAGAAGCCTAAAATTAGGTGTGATAGCTTAAAAAATAGGGGATGATATGGGCTTTTACCTCGATTGATCATTTCACCCCTAAAGCAGTAAATAGTTATGTTATGGGGGAAAAACGTGTTAAACACCTAAAAATGATAAATGAACCTAAGATCTTTTGTTTTTGATGAAAAATAGCAGGGGGGTGAAACTACCCCCCAAAATTGAAAAATCCCTATCTCGGAAACGAAGAAGCCTAAAATTAGGTGTGATAGCTTAAAAAATAGGGGATGATATGGGCTTTTACCTCGATTGATCATTTCACCCCTAAAACAGTAAATAGTCATGTTATGGGAAAAAAACGTGTTATACACCTAAAAGCATAAGCATCTTTGTGAAACCATGCTTTAATGGACATGTGTATGGAGGATGATTGTTATTATTATTATTATTATTAGGTAATTATGGATTAATGTGCGGATAGATAACTAACCAGTGGGGAGCGTGATGGCGCAGGTGCTTAGCTGCTCGTCTTTACCCGGACGGCTGGGGTTCAAATCCCGGTGCCAGCGGGGGTTGGAATTTTCACCTGAAAAAATCACGTGGCGTCAGGAAGGGCATTCGGCCTTAAATCCCCGGCCAAAACCAAAATGAGCCTGGTTGGCTCCGGCGACTCAAACTAATAGGGAAAAGCCGAAGAAAGAAAGGTAACTCACCAGTAATAGTAAACATTGGTTGGAGGTGTTGAAGAAGTCAGAATGGCCAACCCTTGCCATGGTTCACGAATGCACTCCAAAAAGTTTTACCTGTCAAGACTCAGTCTACCCTGTTGCAGCCTTTAGAAAAAAAATCGAACCGGGGCCTCTGTGGTCACAGTGGACTTTTATTCATAATGCTTTTTAAACAAACGTAGGCTTGCATACTACCGCTGGCTTGAATCTGCACAGAGACACTGGCTTTGGTTTGCGTAGTGTGCCTTGCTGATAACAGCACAGCGATCTTGTCAGTAAGTTTCATATTACTCATTTGCTTGATAGCGGACGTGCTCTGCACATGACTAGATCGTTGTTAGGTTTGACAAAGGCTTAGTGAAGTTTATGGCAACCTTGAAATGAATGTCATGGTATAGTCGGGGTTGGAAGCCAAGACCTTAGGGTTGACAACCAAGTAGGTTAACCACTACACGGTGATATGGTCAAATAATAATGTAACAGAACATATAGAAACGTTTTCTATAGTTTAACGAATTGCCATACCATGAGAGGTGTAGGTAATGGAAATTGAATCCTTAGCTGATGATTATACTACTTTCCATGCCCACGTATAAGCTATCATGTTAGGAAAAGAATGGTATGGCTTGTTTTAAACGGAGAATAATAATTGTGTTTACTGTGAAACACAAATCTGAATTTAAAATAATTAATTTAAAATAATTAATTTAAAATTAACTAATTTAAAATTAGTTTAGTACGCTGAAGTTAAAATGAATAATGATCGCGTTACAGACAGCCAGTTTCAAAGCCATGAGAACTAAGTGAACAAAGAATAAAATTCATGAGCCAGTGAGGAATTCAGCATGCTGTCCTTTGGACAAAAGAGAAGCGTTCTACAGCGACCCTGAATGGTTTGGGTCATCGTAAAGATGAAAATTAAATTTAAGCTATAACTACACTCTTATATACTAGAAGAAGAAATGGAAAACAAAAGGGCAATAGGCCAAATAAAGGACAAAAGGAATAAAAAATGGCCCTCAACCCTCAAGCATAAGGATTGAGGGAGTTGGAAGGAAGGAGAGCCATGAAAGGCATATAAAAAGTATACTAGGAGTGGCTTTGCCCCAGAGGTAATGGATAAAGAGGAGGAAAACTGGACTCAGCTCAGAAATCCCTTGGGGTCGCCAACTTCCAAACTGATCAGCCCTTGAGGGTGTAGCCATATGCAGAGTGCACCGCAAGTGGTGGGGCTTATTGAGGGGGCTTGGGCAAAAGACAGGGAATAACATGAAAATAAAAAAGCAAGGCTGCCTCCTCAGGATATCAGAAAAAATAAATAAACCAGGGCCAATGAAGTTGCAAAAGGAAGAGACTCCCTAGGGCTCGGATACCCTAATCATGTTGAGGTCGGTAGAGAACAAGAGTTGAGCAAGTGTGGTCGACAGGAAATAAGACAGAGAGGAGCCTAGCACAAGTTAGTGGAAGCAATGACGGCCTCAGCTGGGACTCCGTGATCGTCAACCTACATGACACTAGATATGACGCCCAGGGGTGGAATTAAAGACCTCTATTGTTTTATATCACTGGCTTTTAAGAACGCTAACACATGGCATGCCTTATAATGCAATACTGGTCCTAGGGTATGCAAAAAGGTATTAGAAACTCAGCTAATAATAGTGTGCTTGCCCATGATTATTTTCCCAAGGACTGATAACCATGATTTCCAAGCCCCTAAGTAAGACAAAAAACAAATGATTTTCATTTTCCAATGAGTTGGGGTGAGGTGAGGCGAGTTTTCTATACACCAAACTGATGTGGTTTCCCACTTCTACTCCAGGCAAATGCACATTTGATGTTAAGATTAGTGAAATGGTTTGCAACTGCCCAATGCTAGGACCTGATTAGTGGCTTTTAAAAATGAAATGGAATGGAGTACACTTACCCCAAAACCATCAAGAGGAGTGTTCGATCCCCCACAACAACCATCCTTAAAGTCAATATAAATGACTATGCACTTCAGGTCAAGACGGTCTCCTCTCTCCAATCCTACCCCTTGGTGGTGAAAGGCACACTCTAATACAACCTTCATAGTGACAGGTTATCTGTTAAATACCTAACTATCCCCAGATTTACCTTAAATTTTCCTAAAATCCACTACATTTTCCGAAAATTGACCAAATGACACAACATTCCAGCAAAATTCAACAAATGACTACCAGATTTATTGAAATTCCATTGATTTACCTAAGCATGGTTTAAACCATCTCAAATTCATATAAAATTAGACGAATATAGATGAAAATTCACTAAAATTTATCAAACTTACCCAAAGTGGGCTACAAACCACAAAATTTATTCATTTTTTTTGTAAATTGACTACATGTACTCGAAAATTCCATAATATTCCCTTTACATGTATGCTTTTTGTTGTTGTTGTTGTTGTTTCGTTTACCACACTCCCTGCAGACAAATACCTCAACATGACTTTCTCCTAGACTAGGAGATCCACATTCGATATGATAGCTGAGTTTCATTTCCCATAAACTTGTCTCTGAGGTGGGTGTCAGGAAAAGGCATCCAGCTGTAAAAACCACACCCTCACGTAGACTTTCATAACCTCTTACGTTGAGGTTCCTAACGCTAACGACATTGAATGATTGAACGGTTTCCTTTTCACTATTCCTGTCTATACTTTCCTCTTTAAGGTTGCGAGATGTTTTCAAGATTCCTAAAATGCAATTAAACTTAATAAATACCTTAAGATGGTTTGATTTGTTTAATGATAATGGTGTTAATGATTGTTATATACGTGAAGACTAATTTTTTAAGTCTTGACTGGCCTTGCAATAAGAATTGACTAGCCACACATGAGTTACCTATGAGGGAAACATTTTAGCCCACTATGTTGGTTATTGACCAGTGAGTACAGTTTTAGAAAGCTGTTTATTATTATTTTTTTGAAATCATATACAACAGAGGCTTAAACCTATAGACAAACCGTGTGACCATGTTTGTTAAACATGACATTATACCAGAGACAATTAGGAAACTTGTGTAGAGCTTACCAAAAATAATGTTGTGTAACAGTAAATGCTAGTCAACAAACAGTTATGCCATACTAAAAAAATCATCATACAATACCTGAGAGAGCTCTTCTAAAAGTATTAATGCGTAACATGTTTCCACTCGCTTGCTATATATTTTTCGGCGTGGGAATGATTCTCAAGAAATGAAATGCAAATGGAACTGAAATGCAACACAAACGAATAATGAGCGCGCGCGGTGACTGAGATTGATAACATGACGTACTGTCGGTTATGTAGCTATGTGGAATGTTTATCACATATGGTTTACTTAAGGTTTGGAGATCCCATTAAAGATATTCCTACAATATATTATCATGAAATGATCATTCTTTGGTGTGAAAATATATATTATATGATATTTCATGAAAACAATTATGATTTATTAAATGTTTATACGTTTACTGTATTCTTATTTAATGTAAGCACTCGAGGCACTATCGATCAAAATACGGCACTATTAGGAATATATATTGCATATTTGAAGGTTTGGTGATCACATTAAAGGTATTCCTACAATAAATGATTTTCAAGTTGTCGTTCTATGGCGTGAAAATATTTAATATATGATATTTGCTAAAAGGATTTACCACTGGAATTATTTTACAAGTAGTTATTTTAATGACCAACAGAGTTCACTGTTAAGAAGGTAGAGCCCTATGTGGAATGTAGGATAACATGTTATACATGATAAGTGGCAACTGTAAGGCTTGTGATTTTTAAGATGCCTTTATCCCTATATTAATCACCCAGTTTGCAATACTGATAACTGCAATGTTACCTAAAAAAATTGAAACAAACCAAAAATCAGCATTGAAAAACCAAAAAGTGGTTGAGCATATATATAGTGGGGAAAAGAAAAGTTTTGTAAACACTAATGTCCAACAAGACTAATTAAATCAGTAACTGTCAGGGTGGCCGAGTGGTTAAGGCGTTTGACTTAAGATCAAATTTCCAAATATATGAGGAAGCAAGGGTTCGAATTCCTTCCCTGACATAACTATTGCTTGAACATGCAAGAAAACAAGAAATATACACAAACTATGTTTATAAATTTAATCATTTTTTTATTTATTTTTACAAGAGATAGACACACAGAATACAGCTCTTTTAAACATAACACTTGTTGAAAATTATTTTTAGGGGATGGGGGGTGTTGCTACGTTGACCCATTACACAATAATAGCAGCTTTACGAAGTTCATTTTCTATATTTAATAGCTCTTTCTCATAACCAATATGACCAAGCTGTTTACAGGCATGCAAGAGCTGTAGACGTTCGACTAATATATTAGGATCGTTCCATTTACTATTTTTTATGAATGGTTTCAGAATCTCGGGAAGCAGTTCATCATTATCACCATCATTATGATTATCATCCTCATTATTATAATCATTTTCATAATGATGATCATTATCATCGTTATCATTACCATGATAATTTCCACCTGTGTCCACAGTCTGTTCAATGGTTTGAGTTGTCTTTGATAGTGTTGAAAGCTTTTTTTTAGATGTGCTAGAATGCTTTAACATTGTTATGTTATTATTATTACTATTACCTTTCCCCACTAACTTTTTGATGGGGTATATTGTCTCTGATAGGGTTGAGGGCTTTTGAGATGTGGGTGCATGTCTGAACATGGGTTTCACAGGAGGTGTTAAAGGTTTCTCATTAAACAACTCGCTAACAGCATGAGTGCGTTGTAGTGTATTAAACTTGAGGTTAATATTATCTTGAGCAGTACTATCTTTCTCTTGGACTTGGTTTCTTGCTTTGGTTTGGGTTTTCCTTACATTTAGACTAGCGTGATTATTAAGTTTACATTCATGATTGTTTGAAGAAAGTACGTCCAATTCTTTTGTTTTAAGCATTCCTCGACACTGTTTCGATCGTTGCTTTGAACAGCGCCAAATAACAGTTCCATTTGTATTGCTTCGTTTCACAATATATGAATATCCTTTATAGTATGCATAAGGCTTACCATATCTAGTCACTGATACTTCCATATCAACTGTCAAGCACAAACTAATCTCTAGTAAAGACAACTTGGTAATAACAACAATAGTTTAATGTGGGAGCATATATACATGCAAAAAGTGGGAGCAAAGGCGGAGGGTAAAAAGTGGGAGCAAAAGTGGCAGCAAATGTGGGAGCAAAAACTGTGAGCAAAAAGTGGGAGCAAATATGGAATCAAATGTGGGAGCAAAGCAAATATAAAAAGTGGGAGCAAATATGCTAACAATTATGTCAACAAATATACCAGCAAAAGTCAAGATAGATTAAAGTGCAAAGAAAATATGACAGCAAATATGAGAGCAAAAAGGGTGATTTTCTAAAACAACTAGACATAACAAACTTAGTCATAACCTAACCTAACCTAACCTAACCTCACCTAACCTAAACTAACCTCACCTAACCTAACCTAACCTCACCTCACCTAACCTAACCTAACCTAACCTAACCTATCCTAACCTAACCTAACCTAACCTAAACTAACCTAACCTCACCTCACCTAACTTCACCTAACCTAACCTAACCTAACCTAACCTAACTTCACCTAACCTAACTTGACTGAACTTTACCTAACCTAACCCATCATAACTTCACCTAACCTAACTTTACCTAATCTAACTTCACCTAACCTAACTTTCAACTCTCAGATCAAAATTAAATTCTAGGCATAGTTGAGTTGGAAGCCAAGACTTCAGGGATAACACACAAGTATACTAGCCACTACACCGCAAAATAGGCAAATTATCATGCGACACAACATAAAGTAAAAGTTTCCTGTAGTGTAACTCATTGGCTGACAACCATAGTTTGGGAATTCAAACCCAAGACCTCAGGACTTTTGTTTTGAACATTATCAGAAATAGTATTCCATTTACATTTTGCTGCTGCTTATAGTTATAAGAGTTGGCATTAATATGGGAAGGAAAAAAAAGTGGGAGCAAATGTGGGAGCCAATATGGGAGCTAATATGGGAGCAAATATGGGAGCCAATATGGGGGCAAAAGTGGGAGCAAATATGGGAGCAACTGTGGGAGCCAATATGGGAGTCAATATGGAGGCAAATATGGGAGCAAATGTGTGAGCAAATGTGTGAACTAATCATCTCACCTCGGATATCGCCAGTGAGTACTCATATCCACCGCTAGGTAGCGGAAATATACTTTGTGTGTTGTATGTAACTATCTTACAAAGTTTGACTGCATGCAAAACGTTCTTGTATAAGCTGTGCATATAATTTTCATATAAATTAAGACTAGGTGTTCAGAACTAACATGTATAGCCTTGTCTAGGCTATCTAGAGGATCCTTAGCAAGAAAGACTGACTAACCCAGGAGTGTAAAGCCTTGCCATATGCAGTAAGCATCTGTTGGCAGAAATGGTTCCTAATAATAACGGACTTAATGAATATGAAACGTGTTTTGAGTGTCGTCTTAAATCCTTACACATATCACAACGTATAAAATAGGATTTAAGACGACACTCAAAACACGTTTCATATTCATTAAGTCCGTTATTATTAGGAACCATTTCTGCCAACAGATGCTTACTGCATATGGCAAGGCTTTACACTACTGGGTTAGTCAGTCTTTCTTGCTAAGGATCCTCTAGATAGCCTAGACAAGGCTATACATGTTAGTTCTGAACACCTAGTCTTAATTTATATGAAAATTATATGCACAGCTTATACAAGAACGTTTTGCATGCAGTCAAACTTTGTAAGATAGTTACATACAACACACAAAGTATATTTCCGCTACCTAGCGGTGGATATGAGTACTCACTGGCGATATCCGAGGTGAGATGATTAGTTCACACATTTGCTCACACATTTGCTCCCATATTTGCCTCCATATTGACTCCCATATTGGCTCCCACAGTTGCTCCCATATTTGCTCCCACTTTTGCCCCCATATTGGCTCCCATATTTGCTCCCATATTAGCTCCCATATTGGCTCCCACATTTGCTCCCACTTTTTTTTCCTTCCCATATTAATGCCAACTCTTATAACTATAAGCAGCAGCAAAATGTAAATGGAATACTATTTCTGATAATGTTCAAAACAAAAGTCCTGAGGTCTTGGGTTTGAATTCCCAAACTATGGTTGTCAGCCAATGAGTTACACTACAGGAAACTTTTACTTTATGTTGTGTCGCATGATAATTTGCCTATTTTGCGGTGTAGTGGCTAGTATACTTGTGTGTTATCCCTGAAGTCTTGGCTTCCAACTCAACTATGCCTAGAATTTAATTTTGATCTGAGAGTTGAAAGTTAGGTTAGGTGAAGTTAGATTAGGTAAAGTTAGGTTAGGTGAAGTTATGATGGGTTAGGTTAGGTAAAGTTCAGTCAAGTTAGGTTAGGTGAAGTTAGGTTAGGTTAGGTTAGGTTAGGTGAAGTTAGGTGAGGTGAGGTTAGGTTAGGTTAGTTTAGGTTAGGTTAGGTTAGGTTAGGATAGGATAGGTTAGGTTAGGTTAGTTTAAGTTAGGTTAGGTTAGGTTAGGTTAGGTGAAGTTAGGTTAGGTTAGGTTAGGTTAGGTTAGGTGAGGTGAGGTTAGGTTAGGTTAGGTGAGGTTAGTTTAGGTTAGGTGAGGTTAGGTTAGGTTAGGTTAGGTTATGACTAAGTTTGTTATGTCTAGTTGTTTTAGAAAATCACCCTTTTTGCTCTCATATTTGCTGTCATATTTTCTTTGCACTTTAATCTATCTTGACTTTTGCTGGTATATTTGTTGACATAATTGTTAGCATATTTGCTCCCACTTTTTATATTTGCTTTGCTCCCACATTTGATTCCATATTTGCTCCCACTTTTTGCTCACAGTTTTTGCTCCCACATTTGCTGCCACTTTTGCTCCCACTTTTTACCCTCCGCCTTTGCTCCCACTTTTTGCATGTATATATGCTCCCACATTAAACTATTGTTGTTATTACCAAGTTGTCTTTACTAGAGATTAGTTTGTGCTTGACAGTTGATATGGAAGTATCAGTGACTAGATATGGTAAGCCTTATGCATACTATAAAGGATATTCATATATTGTGAAACGAAGCAATACAAATGGAACTGTTATTTGGCGCTGTTCAAAGCAACGATCGAAACAGTGTCGAGGAATGCTTAAAACAAAAGAATTGGACGTACTTTCTTCAAACAATCATGAATGTAAACTTAATAATCACGCTAGTCTAAATGTAAGGAAAACCCAAACCAAAGCAAGAAACCAAGTCCAAGAGAAAGATAGTACTGCTCAAGATAATATTAACCTCAAGTTTAATACACTACAACGCACTCATGCTGTTAGCGAGTTGTTTAATGAGAAACCTTTAACACCTCCTGTGAAACCCATGTTCAGACATGCACCCACATCTCAAAAGCCCTCAACCCTATCAGAGACAATATACCCCATCAAAAAGTTAGTGGGGAAAGGTAATAGTAATAATAATAACATAACAATGTTAAAGCATTCTAGCACATCTAAAAAAAAGCTTTCAACACTATCAAAGACAACTCAAACCATTGAACAGACTGTGGACACAGGTGGAAATTATCATGGTAATGATAACGATGATAATGATCATCATTATGAAAATGATTATAATAATGAGGATGATAATCATAATGATGGTGATAATGATGAACTGCTTCCCGAGATTCTGAAACCATTCATAAAAAATACACACATCAAAAAAAGTTTTGCATCACCTCGGTTCCAAGAGTTCCGGAACCTTTAAATACAAAGGGAATAGAGATCAACACAAACAACATTTCAGCTCGTTTTATTGCTCATGAGACCCACACATTGCATGTTGTACCATCATACAGCTAGACTTTCAGCATTTGTGGTCCAGATTGCAGTACACACCACTACCTCTAATACCCAGTAGCACGTCCTCTTGCATTGATGCATGCCTGTATTCGTCGTGGCATACTATCCACAAGTTCATCAAGACACTGTTGGTCCAAATTGTCCCACTCCTCAACGACAATTCGGCGTAAATCTCTCAGAGTGGTTGGTGGGTCAAGACGTCCATAAACAGCCCTTTTCAACATATCCCAGGCATGTTCGATAGGGTTCATGTCTGGCGAACATGCTGGCCACTGTAGTCGAGCGATGTCGTTATCTTGAAGGAACGCATTCACAAGATGTGCACGATGAGGTCGAGAATTGTCGTCCATGAAGACAAATGCCTCTCCAATATTCTGCTGATATGGGTGCACTATGGGTCGGAGGATGTCATTCAGGTATCGTAAAGCCGTTTCGGAGCCTTCCATGACCACCAGTGGCGTACGTCGGCCCCACATAATGCCACCCCAAAACATCAGGGAACCACCACCTTGCTGCACTCTCTGGACAGTGTGTCTAAGACGTTCAGCCTGACCAGGGTGCCTCCAAACACGTCTCCGACGATTGTCTGGTTGAAGGCATATGCGACACTCATCGGTGAAGAGAACGTGATGCCAATTCTGTGGGGTCCATTCAGCATGTTGTTGGGCCCATCTGTACCGCGCTGCATGGTGTCGGGGTTGCAAAGCTGGACCTCGCCATGGACGTCGGGAGTGAAGTTGCGCATCATGCAGCCTATTGCGCACAGTTTGAGTTGAAACACGACGTCCTGTGGCTGAACGAAACGCATTATTCAACATGGTGGCATTGCTGTCAGGGTTCCTCCGAGCGGCAATCCGTAAGTAGCGGTCATCCACTACAGTAGTAGCCCTTGGGCGGCCTGAGCGAGGCCTGTCATCGACAGTTCCTGTATCTCTGTACCTCCTCCATGTCCGAACAACATCGCTTTGGTTCACTCTGAGACGCCTGGAAACTTCCCTTGTTGAGAGCCCTTCTTGACACAAAGTAACAATGCGGACGCGATCGAACTGCGGTATTGACCTTCTAGGCATGGTAGAACTACAGACAACATGAGCAGCGTACCTTCGTCCTGGTGGAATGACTGGAACTGATCGGCTGTCGTACCCCCTCCGTCTAATAGGCCCTGCTCATGCATGGTTGTTTACATCTTTGAGCAGTTTTAGTGACATCTATGAACAGTCAAAGGGACTGTATCTTTGATACAATATACACAGTCAACGTCTATATGCCGGAGATCTGGGAACCGAGGTGATGCAAAACTTTTTTTGATGTGTGTAGTAAATGGAACGATCCTAATATATTAGTCGAACGTCTACAGCTCTTGCATGCCTGTAAACAGCTTGGTCATATTGGTTATGAGAAAGAGCTATTAAATATAGAAAATGAACTTCGTAAAGCTGCTATTATTGTGTAATGGGTCAACGTAGCAACACCCCCCATCCCCTAAAAATAATTTTCAACAAGTGTTATGTTTAAAAGAGCTGTATTCTGTGTGTCTATCTCTTGTAAAAATAAATAAAAAAATGATTAAATTTATAAACATTGTTTGTGTATATTTCTTGTTTTCTTGCATGTTCAAGCAATAGTTATGTCAGGGAAGGAATTCGAACCCTTGCTTCCTCATATATTTGGAAATTTGATCTTAAGTCAAACGCCTTAACCACTCGGCCACCCTGACAGTTACTGATTTAATTAGTCTTGTTGGACATTAGTGTTTACAAAACTTTTCTTTTCCCCACTATATATATGCTCAACCACTTTTTGGTTTTTCAATGCTGATTTTTGGTTTGTTTCAATTTTTTTAGGTAACATTGCAGTTATCAGTATTGCAAACTGGGTGATTAATATAGGGATAAAGGCATCTTAAAAATCACAAGCCTTACAGTTGCCACTTATCATGTATAACATGTTATCCTACATTCCACATAGGGCTCTACCTTCTTAACAGTGAACTCTGTTGGTCTTTAAATTAACTACTTGTAAAATAATTCCAGTGGTAAATCCTTTTAGCAAATATCATATATTAAATATTTTCACGCCATAGAACGACAACTTGAAAATCATTTATTGTAGGAATACCTTTAAAGTGATCACCAAACCTTCAAATATGCAATATATATTCCTAATAGTGCCGTATTTTGATCGATAGTGCCTCGAGTGCTTACATTAAATAAGAATACAGTAAACGTATAAACATTTAATAAATCATAATTGTTTTCATGAAATATCATATAATACATATTTTCACACCAAAGAATGATCATTTCATGATAATATATTGTAGGAATATCTTTAATGGGATCTCCAAACCTTAAGTAAACCATATGTGATAAACATTCCACATAGCTACATAACCGACAGTACGTCATGTTATCAATCTCAGTCACCGCGCGCGCTCATTATTCGTTTGTGTTGCATTTCAGTTCCATTTGCATTTCATTTCTTGAGAATCATTCCCACGCCGAAAAATATATAGCAAGCGAGTGGAAACATGTTACGCATTAATACTTTTAGAAGAGCTCTCTCAGGTATTGTATGATGATTTTTTTAGTATGGCATAACTGTTTGTTGACTAGCATTTACTGTTACACAACATTATTTTTGGTAAGCTCTACACAAGTTTCCTAATTGTCTCTGGTATAATGTCATGCTTAATAAACATGGTCACACGGTTTGTCTATAGGTTTAAGCCTCTGTTGTATATGATTTCAAAAAAATAATAATAAACAGCTTTCTAAAACTGTACTCACTGGTCAATAACCAACATAGTGGGCTAAAATGTTTCCCTCATAGGTAACTCATGTGTGGCTAGTCAATTCTTATTGCAAGGCCAGTCAAGACTTAAAAAATTAGTCTTCACGTATATAACAATCATTAACACCATTATCATTAAACAAATCAAACCATCTTAAGGTATTTATTAAGTTTAATTGCATTTTAGGAATCTTGAAAACATCTCGCAACCTTAAAGAGGAAAGTATAGACAGGAATAGTGAAAAGGAAACCGTTCAATCATTCAATGTCGTTAGCGTTAGGAACCTCAACGTAAGAGGTTATGAAAGTCTACGTGAGGGTGTGGTTTTTACAGCTGGATGCCTTTTCCTGACACCCACCTCAGAGACAAGTTTATGGGAAATGAAACTCAGCTATCATATCGAATGTGGATCTCCTAGTCTAGGAGAAAGTCATGTTGAGGTATTTGTCTGCAGGGAGTGTGGTAAACGAAACAACAACAACAACAACAAAAAGCATACATGTAAAGGGAATATTATGGAATTTTCGAGTACATGTAGTCAATTTACAAAAAAAATGAATAAATTTTGTGGTTTGTAGCCCACTTTGGGTAAGTTTGATAAATTTTAGTGAATTTTCATCTATATTCGTCTAATTTTATATGAATTTGAGATGGTTTAAACCATGCTTAGGTAAATCAATGGAATTTCAATAAATCTGGTAGTCATTTGTTGAATTTTGCTGGAATGTTGTGTCATTTGGTCAATTTTCGGAAAATGTAGTGGATTTTAGGAAAATTTAAGGTAAATCTGGGGATAGTTAGGTATTTAACAGATAACCTGTCACTATGAAGGTTGTATTAGAGTGTGCCTTTCACCACCAAGGGGTAGGATTGGAGAGAGGAGACCGTCTTGACCTGAAGTGCATAGTCATTTATATTGACTTTAAGGATGGTTGTTGTGGGGGATCGAACACTCCTCTTGATGGTTTTGGGGTAAGTGTACTCCATTCCATTTCATTTTTAAAAGCCACTAATCAGGTCCTAGCATTGGGCAGTTGCAAACCATTTCACTAATCTTAACATCAAATGTGCATTTGCCTGGAGTAGAAGTGGGAAACCACATCAGTTTGGTGTATAGAAAACTCGCCTCACCTCACCCCAACTCATTGGAAAATGAAAATCATTTGTTTTTTGTCTTACTTAGGGGCTTGGAAATCATGGTTATCAGTCCTTGGGAAAATAATCATGGGCAAGCACACTATTATTAGCTGAGTTTCTAATACCTTTTTGCATACCCTAGGACCAGTATTGCATTATAAGGCATGCCATGTGTTAGCGTTCTTAAAAGCCAGTGATATAAAACAATAGAGGTCTTTAATTCCACCCCTGGGCGTCATA
Organism: Meconema thalassinum; assembly: GCA_946902985.2. Classification (NCBI taxonomy): domain Eukaryota; kingdom Metazoa; phylum Arthropoda; class Insecta; order Orthoptera; family Tettigoniidae; genus Meconema; species Meconema thalassinum. The sequence goes on from OX336391.1 coordinate 694,237,109, forward strand.
TCTAGTGTCATGTAGGTTGACGATCACGGAGTCCCAGCTGAGGCCGTCATTGCTTCCACTAACTTGTGCTAGGCTCCTCTCTGTCTTATTTCCTGTCGACCACACTTGCTCAACTCTTGTTCTCTACCGACCTCAACATGATTAGGGTATCCGAGCCCTAGGGAGTCTCTTCCTTTTGCAACTTCATTGGCCCTGGTTTATTTATTTTTTCTGATATCCTGAGGAGGCAGCCTTGCTTTTTTATTTTCATGTTATTCCCTGTCTTTTGCCCAAGCCCCCTCAATAAGCCCCACCACTTGCGGTGCACTCTGCATATGGCTACACCCTCAAGGGCTGATCAGTTTGGAAGTTGGCGACCCCAAGGGATTTCTGAGCTGAGTCCAGTTTTCCTCCTCTTTATCCATTACCTCTGGGGCAAAGCCACTCCTAGTATACTTTTTATATGCCTTTCATGGCTCTCCTTCCTTCCAACTCCCTCAATCCTTATGCTTGAGGGTTGAGGGCCATTTTTTATTCCTTTTGTCCTTTATTTGGCCTATTGCCCTTTTGTTTTCCATTTCTTCTTCTAGTATATAAGAGTGTAGTTATAGCTTAAATTTAATTTTCATCTTTACGATGACCCAAACCATTCAGGGTCGCTGTAGAACGCTTCTCTTTTGTCCAAAGGACAGCATGCTGAATTCCTCACTGGCTCATGAATTTTATTCTTTGTTCACTTAGTTCTCATGGCTTTGAAACTGGCTGTCTGTAACGCGATCATTATTCATTTTAACTTCAGCGTACTAAACTAATTTTAAATTAGTTAATTTTAAATTAATTATTTTAAATTAATTATTTTAAATTCAGATTTGTGTTTCACAGTAAACACAATTATTATTCTCCGTTTAAAACAAGCCATACCATTCTTTTCCTAACATGATAGCTTATACGTGGGCATGGAAAGTAGTATAATCATCAGCTAAGGATTCAATTTCCATTACCTACACCTCTCATGGTATGGCAATTCGTTAAACTATAGAAAACGTTTCTATATGTTCTGTTACATTATTATTTGACCATATCACCGTGTAGTGGTTAACCTACTTGGTTGTCAACCCTAAGGTCTTGGCTTCCAACCCCGACTATACCATGACATTCATTTCAAGGTTGCCATAAACTTCACTAAGCCTTTGTCAAACCTAACAACGATCTAGTCATGTGCAGAGCACGTCCGCTATCAAGCAAATGAGTAATATGAAACTTACTGACAAGATCGCTGTGCTGTTATCAGCAAGGCACACTACGCAAACCAAAGCCAGTGTCTCTGTGCAGATTCAAGCCAGCGGTAGTATGCAAGCCTACGTTTGTTTAAAAAGCATTATGAATAAAAGTCCACTGTGACCACAGAGGCCCCGGTTCGATTTTTTTTCTAAAGGCTGCAACAGGGTAGACTGAGTCTTGACAGGTAAAACTTTTTGGAGTGCATTCGTGAACCATGGCAAGGGTTGGCCATTCTGACTTCTTCAACACCTCCAACCAATGTTTACTATTACTGGTGAGTTACCTTTCTTTCTTCGGCTTTTCCCTATTAGTTTGAGTCGCCGGAGCCAACCAGGCTCATTTTGGTTTTGGCCGGGGATTTAAGGCCGAATGCCCTTCCTGACGCCACGTGATTTTTTCAGGTGAAAATTCCAACCCCCGCTGGCACCGGGATTTGAACCCCAGCCGTCCGGGTAAAGACGAGCAGCTAAGCACCTGCGCCATCACGCTCCCCACTGGTTAGTTATCTATCCGCACATTAATCCATAATTACCTAATAATAATAATAATAATAACAATCATCCTCCATACACATGTCCATTAAAGCATGGTTTCACAAAGATGCTTATGCTTTTAGGTGTATAACACGTTTTTTTTTCATAACATGACTATTTACTGTTTTAGGGGTGAAATGATCAATCGAGGTAAAAGCCCATATCATCCCCTATTTTTAAGCTATCACACCTAATTTTAGGCTTCTTCGTTTCCGAGATAGGGATTTTTCAATTTTGGGGGGTAGTTTCACCCCCCTGCTATTTTTCATCAAAAACAAAAGATCTTAGGTTCATTTATCATTTTTAGGTGTTTAACACGTTTTTCCCCCATAACATAACTATTTACTGCTTTAGGGGTGAAATGATCAATCGAGGTAAAAGCCCATATCATCCCCTATTTTTTAAGCTATCACACCTAATTTTAGGCTTCTTCGTTTCCGAGATATGGATTTTTCAATTTTGGGGGGTAGTTTCACCCCCCTGCTATTTTTCATCAAAAACAAAAGATCTTAGGTTCATTTATCATTTTTAGGTGTTTAACACGTTTTTTCCCCATAACATGACTATTTACTGTTTTAGGGGTGAAATGATCCATCGAGGTAAAAGCCTATATCATCCCCTATTTTTTAAGCTATCACACCTAATTTTAGGCTTCTTCGTTTCCGAGATATGGATTTTTCAATTTTGGGGGGTAGTTTCACCCCCCAAACGGGGGATGTTGCCCCAAGTGCTAGGACCCCTCATACAAGTCCCTAGCATGATTGGTTCGCGAGATATGAACAAAAGTGTCGTTAGGCCCTTTCGACAAAAACGAATCCTACATTCAAAAACGGGGCGTCACCCCCAGGGTTAGAATACTGTCTATGGCAAAATCCCATCAGGGGTTCAGAAAATATTAACAAACGTATAGTTAGGTCCTTTTGACAAAACCCGTCCGTGCGCACACATACAAAAAATATTACTATTTCACCCCCCCCCCCCCCGGGTAAGGGTAGTTTTTATTTTAGAGTGAATATACCCCGTCCATAGAAAAAGAGAGTTCACCACGAGTCCTACGACACCTCATACGTTTAAATCCGATTATTGGTTAGCGATATAGTAAAAAGCCGATGACCTATTAGTTTTTTTGGTTTATTTAAATACATATTAAAAAACACTCATTTATAAATCATCATTTAAAAAGCCCGCTCTTTTACAAAAACCGCCAAGTTCGTAGGTATACAAAAATAAATTACTATTTCATCCCCCGGGTAAGGGTAGTTTTTAGTTTGGGGTGAATATGCCCCGTCCATAGAAAAGGGGATTTCACCACGAGTCCTACGACACCCCATAGGTTTAAATCCGATTATTGGTTAGCGAGATAGTAAAAGGCCAATGACCTATTAGTTTTTTGGGTTTCTTTAAATACATATATAAAAAAAACACTCATTTATAAATCATCATTTAAAAAGCCCGCCCTCTTACAAAACTCCTCAAGTGCGCATGCGTATAAAAAAACATTCATCGCCAAAATGTCCAAAAATCGGCAAAAATGTGAAAAACGCATTTTTGGACCCAAAACCCTAAGTTCACCTTTTCGACACCTACATTCCCGTAAAGAGCACGACGAGACGAAAAAAACGAATCCAAGCACGTCCTCCTAGCATGGCCCGTTTTCCGAAAATCGGCAAAAATGTGAAAAACGCATGTTTTGACCCAAAACCCTAAGTTCACCTTTTCGACACCTACATTCCCGTAAAGAGCACGACGAGACGAAAAAAACGAATCCAAGCACGTCCTCCTAGCATGGCCCGTTTTCCGAAAATCGGCAAAAATGTGAAAAACGCATTTTTTGACCCAAAACCCTAACTTCACCTTTTCGACACCTACATTCCCGTAAAGAGCACGACGAGACGAAAAAAACGAATCCAAGCACGCCCTCCTAGCATGAATCTTCCATTTCAAGGTCGCGGGGGCTCACAACTTCCTAAGTAGTGCAGCTCCCCAAAACCCCCCTTACCACGTTTTTATTTTGGTGTGGATATACCCCGTCCATGGAAAAGGAGAGTTCACCACGAGTCCTATGACACCTCATAGGTTTAAATCCGATTATTGGTTAGCGAGATAGTCAAAAGCCGATGACCTATTAGTTTTTATGGTTTATTTCAATACATATTAAAAAAACACTCATTAATAAATCATCATTTAAAAAGCCCGCCCTCTTACAAAACTCCTCAAGTGCGCATGCGTATAAAAAAACATTCATCGCCAAAATGTCAAAAAACAACATGTTTACCCCAAATGGCGTTTCCCAATTCCATCCATTTTTAAAAAATAACCTCACCATCATCTAGAGCGGAAAAAATACCATCTAAACGACCCCTCACTCGACCCTACTCCTCCCCCACCACCTAACCCTTTCCCAACATAGGCATACATATTCAAGCACGAGCGCGACTTCAGGAAACCAACACTACCCCACTACTCGCGAATGACCTTTTAGTTTTGGTCTTTTAATCAAATAAAGAGCCTATAGGAAAGTAGGGGGCATTACTAGCAGTGCTAGGACACCCTGTATGTTCTAATCCCATGTTTGGTTAGCGAGATATCAAGTTCGGGGCAAATACGAGGTGGGTTCAAAAAGAAGTGGTCCAGCTCTCTCATCATCCCACTACTCACAGTCATGTATTTCGTCACTTTCTCAGCATAACTGTGCTGGATATTATGTGAGTTAGGGACTGCGATGTCTATTAGAAGAGTTTTCTTCTGCACTTTATCAATAGGGCTCGGATTTTTAGGTAAATCAATATTTTTTTTTATGTAAATACATATTTTAAGCGTTTTTCTATAAATACATAAATTCCTGCTTTTCACTTATTAGCACATCAGTTTATTGCATTTTTGTTCTGTGTTACTTCAACGAGGAAGAACCTGTGAGCTATCTAATCTTCATGCAGAACGTGTGTCAGCTTGCAACTGTCTTATTCTTAACTTGTCGCCCCGTGCCCCGGGGATTTCCTTGTCCATAGCCATATTACACCACGTGCTAGACAATCCCCCCTCCCAGCTACCTGAACCAGTGTCACTCACATGCAGTTCATTTCTGGCACTGTGAAGTGTAAGGCAGTTCTACGATGCCTAAAGTAAAAAGAACTACAAGTTATCGTCTGTTTCAGAATTTAAAGATAATTTTACTTTTGATGGGGATGTTCTGTTCTGTCAACCATGTGGGAAAGCAATCAAGGCTGAACAGCGATCTCAAGTTACACAACACCTCAAGGGCAAGAAATATATTGCCGCAGTTTCGCGCCTTCAGAAGAAGTGTTTCGCGATAATCGTCGGTCATTTGTGATGGACAACCTGAAGATGTATCTCGTTGTGTATTGTAATGCTTCAGCAGTCAGTGAGACATAGCATTCGTGAGTACTGCATATTGTTTATATTCTCATTAATAAACTAAATTATAATTAAATATCTTTACTTTTTATCACATATTTCAGGTATTTTTAATACATAAAACATAAATATTTTCCAGATTTTTAGCACCTAAAAATTCGAGCTCTATTTTTTCATAAGAATAACGTCTGGCCTGTTTTCTGATATTATTATTATTATTATTATTATTCCTTCGTTACGGCCAACTAAGGACCACGTCATGTCAACTGTTTTTTCTGCATTTTAATGTTGGCCCAGTACTCCTTCATTCGCAATCGATGTTGCACCTTTCTCTCTGTCGTCCACGCCTTCCCGGTTTTTAGCTTCGGCTTAAGCTGAAAACTCCGATGTTTCTGAAGTTTCTCCCTAAGTGGGCCACGCTCTTGGATATCTTCAGTCTCCAACATATCTTTCTCTACTTCATTGAACCAGGCCCCCTTTGTCTTTTTCTCACGGAGAAAAGCAAAAATTCTGTTGGATAGCCGTGTTGATTTCATTCGGGTTATATGTCCATAAAAAGAAATCCTCCTTTTTCTCATCACGTCCGTTATTTTCTCTACGTGAGTGTACAACTCGTGGATGTGGTGTCTTCGGAACTCGCCGTATTCTTTGACTGGACCCAGGATTTTCCTCAATATCTTCCTTTCCTTGGTCTCCAGTTTTTCCATTATGCCTTTTCTATTCATGGAGAGACATTCCGCTGCATACAAAGCTTCTGGCCGGATTATTATTATTATTATTATTATTATTATTATTATTATTGTTGAAATAAAAGCTTCGGGGTTGTAGTCCTGGTCACCACGTTGACGTGGAATCAGTAGAAAGTATCACGTTGGTTTAAAGAAATGAATGTTTTGACCAGTTGTTAGCTGATGAAGGCTTCATTTGGTAACCGAAAAGTGTCTTTTTGATTTTACAACGGTGTTGATTCGGCTGAGACCGAATGTTATGCTATTCCAAGACAGCAGCTGCTTCTGTGGTCTGGGGATTCTCCGTTCCCAAAGGTCCTAGGTTCCATTGCCAGCTCTGGAACACAGCCCCGTGATTCCAACATTATCCATCCTAAAAGTCGTCTTCCCCGCACCCCTTCACTTTTGTTCCAGGCGAACGTTGGGATGGCTCCTCACAGCCGTCTGGACACAACCAAACCCAGAGGCCCCGGGCTCAATTCCCGTCTCCATCAGGGATTTTAGAAACTGATGTAGGAGCTGGAACGGGGTGCACTCAGCCTCGCGAGCTGTCTGACAGGGACTCCGGTCCCGAAAACCAAGATTAACCTCAATAACTTCTGTGGCCATGGCACGAGCTCAACAAACTATGCGGGTAACAATTAGCGCGTAACCATGGTGATGTGAATTGTCAATCAATGAAGTCCATTGTGGGAGGTTTCACTTTGGTCTCTCAACCTGCTAGATTATGGGCAGATGATCTCGTTGTTCTGTCACATATAGCAGAAATCACCATCAGCTTGCGAGGGTACATGTTGCCTATTGCCAAACATTTATTCTGGCCGAGCTGCAGAATGATTGTCAAGAGAAGGCGCTATCATTGGAGCGTGCTACAGTGAATTCCCCCGTCTTTAGGTAAGTTGTTTGCTTGATAATTATTACACTAACAAAGTAAGCTGTTATTTTTGTGATTGACAAACGATCCCCGATAAAAAATTATAAAACATTACGTGATTCAACTCATTCCATATATAAAAGATATAAAATGCTCTTGTTGGAGTTGATTAACACGGATATTGGCTGAATTAAGGATACGTTATAGAATCAAAAATCGCATGCATGAATGAATGTACTAATCTAGTAGTGACAAAGACACCCCGTTTCCTCACGAGTGTTTACTATGTAATTTACTAATGGCCATGCCATCGCTGAGTTTCAGATCAACGAAACTAAGAAGATTATTGCTGAAATCCTATGAGCATCCCCGACATTCCTCTGGTGGCATGTGGAATCTCCTATTCCTCTACAAGAACAAGTGGACTGTACTCATTAGATTCAACATTTCAGTGTTTAACTGCAAACATCAGAAAGTGACTTATTATTCTATGGTGATATGGACCTGTAGACTAAGTGTTCTGAGAAATGGTAAGTGTCTAGTTTATTGACAGATATCATGTGTGTATTGTAGTACAATAATATATTGTTGCTTGAAGGCTGCTGAGTAAATATAAAAGAGAATTGTCTCGTGTTTCAGCTGGCACCGATAGGAGCTTGGTCTTTAAAGATCAACTCTAAGGCATATCTAAAGATAAAGAAGTTGAGGCAGAAAATAAAAATGGAGACAATAAACAAAAGAGGAAACACAGTGAGTAAGAAGTAAGACATGCAATAGAATAAGGAATCATGTCGCTCATATATTTGAAATACCTTTCCATTCCAAGTAAGAAAGTAACAGATGTTATCCAATTTGTTTTGTTATAAAGAATCTTCAGTTTTTCATAATTTGTTAAAACAATCAACGAAGGAAAATCGGTGACTAGAATACTGAGCTGTGAGCCCTATCAATCACAACATTTAAGTGTATTCCATTGATATAAGAGACAAAACACTGTAATGTTGTTCCTAGTGTGACTTGAATCCAATAAACAAGATTCTATGATCCATGGATGATCACTGATTGTCACACAGTGACACATGAATCCGTTCTTCTTCTGATGAAGACAATATATTTCTGGGTGCCACCCATATACAAAGGGTAATGTGATTGTTTACTAAGAGTCCGTGCAAACATCCAGGTTCCATGGGCAGAGGGAATCCAATAAGCCCATAACCGTAATGATCGTTAAAGGTTTCCCTCCTGAAAATGGGCCACATATTAAATCAAGCATTAGGCAAGAAAGGATGCAAGCCATCGTGAGTTGTATAAGGTCTGATTTAAAATGATTAGTGATCGGACTTTTATACAAATGGGAAACCCGCGAATATTGATCAGAAATATCAACTCCAAGCGTTTCTCACGAACATGACATTACAATCAGTTAACTGCAAAACAAACGTAGTGTTGCAGAAAATTACTGTGTACATGGACCTTCAATACTTCAAACGCCATGTTAACCACAGTAACCGTGGACTAGGCCTACTGGGGAGACCACGTTAAAAAAAACGCGCCATGTACTCTACCTCATGGTGGTGTGGAAATGAGTATTCAGCGGAGAAGGCAAGGCCGGATTTATGGAAGAAGTCGACCCCTAACCCCTGCGGATGGATGCCAGTAGCTGAAGAACTACCACCCGCACACAACGAAAGCTGGTTGGTATGGAAGACCCTGAATAGGTTGCGATCAGGAGTTGGAAGATCCCGAGACAATCCGAGGAGATGGGGCCTCAGTACAGGTGACACGTCTTGCCAATGTGGACAAGAACAAACCACAAAACACATGCTTAATTGCCCTCTGTGCCCTTCATCTTGTGAAGAGGAAGATCTCCTGTGAGCCACTCCGAGCGCCTTGGATGTTGCTCAGTATTGGGCACGTGCTATACTGTTATATGTATAGCAACTGTACATTTGTATGTTTCGGACACGAGAATAAATAAATCGTAACTGTTAGGTTCAAACTTGGATCGTATTAAAGGAGAGTAATTAATGCTTAATTAGCGGGTTTATGTTGCATTTTATTGGCTGCTTAGTAACGTCTCTTTGGCGACAGCACGATAGCGGTGCACGTGTTCATCGCGAGGGCAGGACAAGGTCAGTCCTTTTCAAGATTGAATTGTTAGTGGAGTTTTGAGGTTCAGTATGGACATGGACACTGCCGTGAGTATAGAAATGTGGGGCAGCCCAGTAAACTGAGAGCGATCAAGGGAACTACTCGCGTGAGGCGGAGCTCTTTCTGGTCACGGAGGGAGTCCGTCATTTTGTGTAGGCTAAGGATAGGTCATACAAGATCCACCAACTCGTATCTAATGAGAAGGGAATACCCCCCACTTTGTACCTGTGGAGCCATTTTCACTGTGGCCCACATTTTAACCGAGTGTGTGGATCTTGCTGACATACGAAGAAACCTTAGTTTGCAGATGACACTCAAACTTATATTAGCCAATGACGCGGTGACTGCTGATCGCGTTATCCACTTTTTAAGTGAGAGTGGGTTAGGGCCAGCAATCTAAATTCTCCAGTGAACATTGACTCGACGACTTGTTCGTTTTTGAATGATATTTTTTGTTTTGTTTTTCCATAATTTTTGTTTATTAGCCAACTTTCGATTTTTGCAAAAAATGAAAGTAGACTTATGAGATCTACACAGGGCGAAAAATTGTGTGTCTGTGTGTGTGTGTGTGTGTGTGTGTGTACTCTGAATGTACCCACGGTGAAACCGAATTGAACGAAATTTGGTACAGAGGTAGAACTAGCAAAGGGCACCTCAGTGTTATGTTTTATATTGCCGCCATCTTTACCAAAACTGAATGGCGGCCACTCAAACGTTCAAAACGTAAAATCAAATAACGACTAACCAAATCATCCGATCTCTACCAAATTTGGTAACAACATACCTTCATATAGGACGCGTCTTGTGACCAAACTACAAGGTCATCCGCCGTACCATTTCAGGATGGCGGACGTGCGAATTATGCAAACATTATAATCCATATCATGGGACCCACCAGTTCCGATTATCGAGCCGAGAATCGTTTTAACTGTTCTAAAAGAAGAGGCACGTTCGAAATTAAAAGTTTATTTTGTAATACTATAGTGCAGAAGTGATTTTAAAAAACTGAGCCGTCTCAGTACAAGGAAAGATGGCAGCGGATATCTTGTGCCTGACTTATATTTCACTAATTTGAGTATTGCATGCAATATAGCGAACTGATACAAAATAAATAAACTTTGTATGAAATGCTTTATATATAAATAATATACTCCACTGATGAAATCGTTTAGTGTAAATCATTATTTGCTAATAAGTTCTATGTAAGTCATTTTATATAGAACTGAGTTCGTTGGCACAATTGGCTCCGTGGTAAAGCGTTAGCCTATTAATCTCATGGCTATGGTTCAAACCCCATCCGAGTTAGGTTTTTTTTGCTTGAATTTCTTTATATTTATTGTTTTGTAATGACTCAGACGTTTTAAAATTAAGCGTTATATTGAGCATAGTACGATGGAAAATATATAATTAAAACAAAATTCGCCATCAGATTTGCACGAGACATCTAGAAGCCAAAAAGGTAATTATCATGGCCAACTGGAGGCGAACTGCACGCCGGCCAACAGATTAACTTACAGATTTTATTGAAAAGTTTATTTTTATGGCCGCTAGAATGCACTTGCCCTGTTAGGATGATCTTGTTCGATACTTCTCCACTAGATGTCACGACAGGTCTACGTGGGACTCCATTGATTAGTATACCATTGGCATTCTATGCGCATCGAATTTGAAGAATGACAAGATGATACTACGATACATTTTTACTTTTTATTTTAAAGGGTAAGTAACAGCCTATTGTGCGCTATTTGAAAATGTTAATTGAAGTAAAGAACAAAACGATTTCACATAGTATCTGAACTCTAGCCGTTGGTGCTGGTTCAGGATATTAATTAATACTTTTATTGCAGCCAAATAGCAATCGAAAATATCCACATAGTTGGTATACACACGTCTCTGTAGGGTCATGGAAAGATTTGTTAATTCAATTAGGGTTGTGAAAGCCATGCACAGCCAGATGTGTAAAGACATGCCTCAACCCAAAGTTGGATGTTGCCCGCGTCAGGCCGATTATGTAATAATAATAATAATAATAATAATAATAATGTTATTGGTTTTACGTCCCTTTTAACTACTGTTGCTTTTAGAGACGCCGGGGTGCCGGAATTTTGCCCCGAAGGGGATCTTTAACGTACCAGTAAATTATTAACACGGCTCCCTCACATTTGTGCACCCTCAAATGCCTGCTGACTGCGCCAGGATACGAACCTGCAACATAGGGCCCAGCAAGCGAGAACGTTACCGCTGAGCCACGCAGCCAGTCCGGTCGATTATGTCTCCAGATCCATAACATTGTTGATATACTTCTTATCTTTCTTTCTTTCTTCAATGATGGTAGCAGTTTTTATCTAGGTTGTGGCGTTTGGTAGAGGTAAATAGTTTCTAAGGTCTTCAATCAAGAAATGATTCTATTATACTCTTTGATAATAACAACGAGTTATAACTACACACATCAAAAAAAGTTTTGCATCACCTCGGTTCCCAGATCTCCGGCATATAGACGTTGACTGTGTATATTGTATCCAAGATACAGTCCCTTTGACTGTTCATAGATGTCACTAAAACTGCTCAAAGATGTAAACAACCATGCATGAGCAGGGCCTATTAGACGGAGGGGGTACGACAGCCGATCAGTTCCAGTCATTCCACCAGGACGAAGGTACGCTGCTCATGTTGTCTGTAGTTCTACCATGCCTAGAAGGTCAATACCGCAGTTCGATCGCGTCCGCATTGTTACTTTGTGTCAAGAAGGGCTCTCAACAAGGGAAGTTTCCAGGCGTCTCAGAGTGAACCAAAGCGATGTTGTTCGGACATGGAGGAGGTACAGAGATACAGGAACTGTCGATGACAGGCCTCGCTCAGGCCGCCCAAGGGCTACTACTGTAGTGGATGACCGCTACTTACGGATTGCCGCTCGGAGGAACCCTGACAGCAATGCCACCATGTTGAATAATGCGTTTCGTTCAGCCACAGGACGTCGTGTTTCAACTCAAACTGTGCGCAATAGGCTGCATGATGCGCAACTTCACTCCCGACGTCCATGGCGAGGTCCAGCTTTGCAACCCCGACACCATGCAGCGCGGTACAGATGGGCCCAACAACATGCTGAATGGACCCCACGGAATTGGCATCACGTTCTCTTCACCGATGAGTGTCGCATATGCCTTCAACCAGACAATCGTCGGAGACGTGTTTGGAGGCACCCTGGTCAGGCTGAACGTCTTAGACACACTGTCCAGCGAGTGCAGCAAGGTGGTGGTTCCCTGATGTTTTGGGGTGGCATTATGTGGGGCCGACGTACGCCACTGGTGGTCATGGAAGGCTCCGAAACGGCTTTACGATACCTGAATGACATCCTCCGACCCATAGTGCAACCATATCGGCAGAATATTGGAGAGGCATTTGTCTTCATGGACGACAATTCTCGACCTCATCGTGCACATCTTGTGAATGCGTTCCTTCAAGATAACGACATCGCTCGACTACAGTGGCCAGCATGTTCGCCAGACATGAACCCTATCGAACATGCCTGGGATATGTTGAAAAGGGCTGTTTATGGACGTCTTGACCCACCAACCACTCTGAGAGATTTACGCCGAATTGTCGTTGAGGAGTGGGACAATTTGGACCAACAGTGTCTTGATGAACTTCTGGATAGTATGCCACGGCGAATACAGGCATGCATCAATGCAAGAGGACGTGCTACTGGGTATTAGAGGTAGTGGTGTGTACTGCAATCTGGACCACAAATGCTGAAAGTCTAGCTGTATGATGGTACAACATGCAATGTGTGGGTCTCATGAGCAATAAAACGAGCTGAAATGTTGTTTGTGTTGATCTCTATTCCCTTTGTATTTAACGGTTCCGGAACTCTTGGAACCGAGGTGATGCAAAACTTTTTTTGTTGTGTGTATATTCACACATTTAGGAGAAAGTAGGCTATATGTTCTTTACTGAACATCTTGTTTTTATAATTATTATTTTTAATTAATTTGTTGTTTTATTAATTTTTAATCTTTTCAAATTTAGGTGTGCACCTCTAAATTTTAAATTCAATTCCAAATTTGTATTCTTTTATCTGTGTTAAGAGGGGCAGATGACCTCGTAGTTCCGCCCCTTAAAACAATAACTAACTAGAAATGTGGGGTTCAGGAACTCTAGTTAGTTAGTTAGTTACTGTTGTGTTAAGGGGCGGAACTACGAGGTCATCTGCCCCTCCAGGAACTCTAAACCAAGATATAAACTGGGAGCATAGCGCCCGCAATGGGGGCTGCAGCAACTCTGGACTTGATTCCCCGCGCTGAGCGTTGTTTTTCCACACTCCCTCAAGACAATCGCCAGGACAGTGCCTTAAGTCCCGGACATCTATCCCTGTAATACAGATACAAACACTACTAAAACACAGGTTATCAGTACACGAGGTTGATGTCCAAGATGACGCAATGAACTAACAACGAAGACAATCACGTTTATTCCCTCAGATGGGTGAGAGATTGAGCTGCGTCATTGCCAAAACTGTATTATGAAGTAGGCTACATTTATGTGCCAAGATGAACAAGTATTTCCAGATACACTATTATACTATCTTTTTGTTTGAAAATTCCTCCGCCAATTAAATAGACTTAAGTGAAATGTTTCACAAGATCAGGAAATAAAACTTCTCCAGTCCTAATAATTAAAGCCTTAGGATGCGGATATATATGGTGCGTTCAAAAAGTTACGAGCCGGAGGCTGTAATGCGCAAACCGGTGACGACATCGGCTAATCGTGGCGTGTGTAACGAGGTGTGGTTCCAACCAGAGCGTGGAAGGTCACAGCCCGTCGCAAGAGGGCACGCGTGCACGTCACGTGACGATACAAAGCGAGCAGCAGCATGCATCAATCGTCCAACCAAGACCAAGACACTAGACCATTCGAAATGCTTCCTGGTGTGGTTGAAGACTGTGGGGCACCCATTGGGCACACATTTTCCGCAAGTGCAGTCGTTCCTTCATGATGGTGTGCACACTTCCAACGCACAATCCGACCACGGCGGCTATGGCGTTCACTGTCACTCGGCGGTCCTGGGTAATGAGTGCATCAACCAGCTGGACGTTGTCATCGGTAATGCAGGGGGGTGCCCCAGACCGGGCATCATCGGCTAACGACACCCGTCCTTCCCTGAAGCGCTTGTGCCACGCCTTGACCCTTGCAAGGGACATGCAGTGTTCGCCGTACACTTGTGACATTCGGCGATGAATGTACGTTCCCCCTACTCCTTTCGCTGTCAGAAACCGAACAACACCTCTTTGCTCTTCGTTTGACGCCTCCATGCCACTGTTTGCAATGCGACTGGCAGCGTTGGACTATTGATGCATGCTGCTCCTCGCTTTGTATCGTCACGTGACGTGCACGCGTGCCCTCTAGCGACGGGCTGTGACCTTCCACGCACTGGTCGGATCCACACCTCGTTACACACGCCTCGATTAGCCGATATCGTCACCGGTTTGCGCATTACAGCCTCCGGCTCGTTACTTTTTGAACGCACCTTATAGTTTCCACGGCTGTGCGAATAGCGGACGATGTTTGGAGTAAATTTGCGGATAGTTTTTAGAATATAATCCGAACTTGTTACTTTATTCATTTATTATTTATTTAGCGTATGGCTTTTAGTGCCGGGAGTGTCCAAGGACATGTTCGGCTCGCCAGAGGCTGTAGCTGCTTCAAGCGGACACCCATGGGGTGAGCTACAAGTTCCATCCAATTCCATGTAGTTCCAAGTTTCACTACCAGATGTCACTGACACCTAGTGGTGAACGTTGGAACTTTGATAGAGCGTTTCAACGAAATCTAACAATTGATTCAGTGTTTTTTTGAAAGAGCGTAGGTCAACGAAAGGAAATTGTTGGAAATCTAAATAAAACTTTAATTTAATATTTATTTTAATGGATTTTGTGTCTAACATTCTTTTATGGAACATGTTCCACTCTCAAAAATAATTTTTTAAATTTTTGTCCGGAAGATATGCGCAAAAGAAAATCGTGCCACTACGCCCTTTCAAAAAACGAATAATTAGACACAAAAATGTTCATTAAATTGTTCGAAAATGCAATCTATTTGCTAGAGACAGATATTTACACAAATATAGGGCAAAGATGGACACAAAATATAATGGATCATTGTTAAATATCAGTTTAGGACTTAAATTGGTTCAAATCTAAAGCACAGAAATTGTGTTCATATGGAATGGATTTGCTACACACAAACATTTCATCAAATGTGAAGGTCAGGGAAACACTTACAACATAATAAGTCATTGTTCGTTGGTTCCTTAGTTAAGGAGCTGCGACAACGCGGTCATGTAGTCCCGTGTACTTTGGGTGTGGCGCACATCCGCTCTTTGAACAAAACTCAATATTAATGAACATGAGTTTTATACGGAAAGAACGCTGCACAAGCGTCCTTTCAAAGGAAACAGTTGGCTCTATCCGAAAGGAAAACAAAACGCTAAAAAAGTGAAAATGTCAAAAAATGTCGATTACGCCCTTTCAAGAAACACCGATTCAATTTAGCTTCACACAAGTTTAATTAGTGGAAGGTTCTTTTACATGCTATAAATCTATGACATGGACCCGCCAGCTTTACTTCCCCTCCGAAGGAAGGCATAATTAAAGATTTTAACGCTCTTGAAAATCCGACGTCTTCGCCCGGGTGTGAACCCGCGTTCTTGGGCATAGGCTACAAGCTCAGCATGCTACCGACTACGCCACCGACTACTCATTGAAAACACAAGAATGGTCTCATTCTACAACTTCCGCAAACACCACCACACTTGGCTGCTTGCTAGAGCAATGACAGGCTATTCTTAGAGATATCGCATTTTTCTGATTGTTGCAGCAATGTTGTAGCTCGTTCTATTTTGACGTCCATTACCCATTTTATTCACCTTTAACTGCTTCCTTCATCGCTTTTTAATATAGCTCGGCAGCGCCCCTGGCGACAGGCGCACGGTCTAGTGTTTGTTTCCTGGAAAATTGGTGCTCCCATATCTGGAACTGTTTGTCTAATACCCTATGTTATTTTGGTGTATCTATTAGCGTGTTTATTTGTTTATGTTCGACGTTGCCGAAATGTTATATTATACGTCAGAAAACTGTATCATAATAATGGTCATTATAGTACTGTTTTTCATTATGAGACAGTTTCTCCAGCCAATCAGAGCTCATTCATTGACCAATTAAGTAAGGATACTTTCGCACATGCGCTCAAAATCCAACATGTCGGACATGAATTACATGGTTTGAAAGTACAAATTGGATATCGGATCAACCATTGTAGTTACAATCCCAAACACAAAGACAAAATTAGCACGAACATTTACGGTAACAAGAAAATACTATGACATATGCAAGAAATTTATGAATCCACTTCCAGAAGTTAGCAACACAGCATCCTTCTATATAAAATACCGACCTGGAAAGTGAACCGTACCATATGTTCGCGTAAATAAACTGGCGAATATGAGACAAGAAATAGCACTGTACCTTAATATCCCCAACTCCAATTTCTACACAGCGCATTGCTTTCAAACGACTTCGGGGACAATATTAGTGGATGCTAGTCTTGATCTGCACTAGACATCATGCAGGCTGTAAACAATAAGATTGCCAAGCAAAGTAAATGGTCTCTGCTTCCGAAGGTCTTTGACCCACGCATGCGCTCTGTTTAGTAAGCAAAACCAGCGCCCTCTGTTCACTAACTGAAGTGAATGAATTCCACAGATATTTATGAATATTTATGTTAAAACATATAATAAAGTTATAATTATCGTCGAACATAAACAGTCGTATGCAACTCGCCTATAATATATATAATAAACTTACTCGTGTCTTAATTATTGCCATTATAGGCTCGTTGCATAATGTACTAAAGTGAGACCAGGATTACAAATGAGGCACCTTAAGTTAAGAAGCATTTGTGTGAAGTTGAAGTGAAATACCAAGTTGTCTGAAGTGGGAATTAACCTCTTCTGCTCCAGCCCTCAGGTCAGAATTGCATTTCAGCCGTGAATCACACCCGAACCTCACCAATGATATGCTAGTCAATACACCAAGAGGCAAGACTCGATTCAACATGTTTAATTTGCAGAGACACTCTTCAGGGAAGTTCAGAGAAACGAGGAAAACAATGCATGGAGAAAGCAAACGACAATAACAGGCACTCGTGGTGCACGCTTTCAACGCAGTTTGCTAACAGACTCGGTAATGTTCATATCTGGTAATTGCGGGGGCCAAAGGATAGTCTTGTGAATAGCAGCTCCAGGATTTATTGAGTTGTGATGAACCCGTTGGCAGAAAGTATTGTTACGGTACATCTCAAGCAATGGTTGTAGATGAATTAAATAGAACACAAGACACGGCATAAACCCAGAAAACTTGCTGATGTTTAATTCACTGGCCGAGAAAGCCAATATACCATCTTTTTGGAAGCCTTTATAGGGAGATGAAAGGCTGCTTGAGCTCTTAGCTCTTGCAGAAAAGAGGCGCAGGTGCGCTTCATAAATACGGAGTTAGCACGCAGTTCGCTACTCCTGTTGGGGTCCGGGCGGGGACACCAAGAGCCCGCTGACGAGCCTGCTTGGTGTCCTAGGCGAAACCCCACACAAAACACGGCACAAACCTAGAATTTTTTACTTTATTTTTATTTTTAATCGAATTTACCCTCCAGGTTGGTGGCTCCCACGGACTCAGCGAAGGAACTCACCTCTACCGCCTCTATGGGCAGTGTCCTAGAGCTGGGAACATCTAATCGGAGTGGATACAACTGGTGAGGTGTGACCAGCACCTCACCCAGGCGGCCTCATCTGCAAAGCGAACAGAGGCCTCATGAGTGAAGGGAGGGGAAGATTAGGAGGGATAAGCAAGGAAGAGCGAAGGAGGCAGCCGTGGCCTTACAGTAGGCACCATCCCAGCATTCGCCCGAAGACGAAGTGGAAAACCACAGAAAACCACTTCGAGGATGGCGGAACCCCCTCTACTCATTTGGACCACCCGAGGCTGAGTAGACCCCGTTCCAGTCCTCATACCACTTTGCAAATTTCGTGGCAGAGCCGGGAATCGAACCCAGGACCTCCAGGGCGGCAGGGAACCACGTTGGCGACCCTAGAAAAATTACTGAGTTTTAATAGTGAATATTATTATGAACAAAAATTATTTCGAATATTTGATTTATTGAATTATTGTTGGTTGATTAATTTTTATTATACAGTGTAACCAACCTTGATGGAAATGATTACATTTTATCAGAGTCGTTCTCTAATCTGCCGGCAAATATATTCCTCGGTCCTCTCTGTTTAGCAGCTGTGGAAGGGTTCGAAATATTTGTCCAGAAAGGTTTATGTTTAGTAACATTCGTCATCGACCGAAGGAAGTGAAACAAGTGAGCCTCTTTACTCGACGCTGGCTAAATCGTAAGAATTGATCACTACAAAAGAGCTCACGACTGCACATACCTATCTGCACAGGCGCGGATTCAAGGGGGGGGGGGGGGGGTCATGACCACCCCCCCCCCCAAACGGAGACCAATTTTTTTGCTAACTCAAAAACGAAAACACAATAACCAGACAAATAAAATATAAGGAATTTTAACTGAAAAACATTTCTTTTTTTATTTTATTCAATACTGAAAATATCTTCATTGCAATTATTATATTCTGTTACAACTGTACATATTTACAACTTCATACCTGTTTCTTACACAACTTGGCACAACAATTAACGGGTCACTTGACCTTTAAAATGCATTGAAAAGTGGTCCGCTAATAATTGTTGTGCCGAGTAAATATTGGTTTATAAAAAAACTTTCTTTGGTCATATATATACACGGATAGGAATTCGGGGCTTTTTTTTCACACCAAAAAATTTTGCCGACGTGCAAACTGCAAGCTTGGTTGGCAACTTAAGCTGTGAATTTCTCCCTTTGTCTGTACCAACTCGACTTGCCGAAACTGTAACGTACCTTGATACTTTTCTTGAAACTCGATGTAAAAGTCGCAAAACACGCCGTTGCAATTTGTACGAATATTTTTGGTGCGCTAAACGCATCAAATTTCTAACCATGTAAGTTAGCTTGCAAAAAAATTGGTGTGGCTTTGTACGTTTGGTTATTTTGTGATTGCGTTTTTAGTGATACCATTTTTCTTAACAATTTCGATTCTCTGCCCCCCTCCCCAAAGCCAAACTCTAGATCCGCGCCTGTATCTGCAATACTTCATTCACTGTTTATACTGTTGTTTGAGTCTTCAGCCTTTTGACTGGTTTAATGCAGCTCGCGTATCGCAGAAGAACACAGCTCGCTTGGTCATGGCAGTGTGTAACCCGTGAGCACCAAAACGCTAAGGTCTATTAAGATGGTATGTAGGCTTTCACGGCCGGTGAATTAAAACTCAGCAATTATTCTAGGTTTGTGCCGTGTCTTGTGTCCTAGGCGAAACCCCACGCAAGACACGGCACAAACCTAGAAGAATTGCTGAGTGCTAAGGTGTATGTTTCACAAAACTCAAGATCCTAAACCAAGCACAGTGGGTCAAAATTGAAATCTTGGAGGACAAAATTATTTTATTTTCATAATTAAAAAATCAAAATGTATTACTTCTACAGCATTCTCATATAATTGCCGCTCACTATTCTGGGATATAAACGCATCTTAGTGTAAATCTGTCACCACTGTTCGAGCAGTCTGAATTGGAGGGTGAATGTAAGTGGCTGTGGTTTGGTTGTCTTTGTGGTTAGTGTGATGCTTTAAGATGGAACATGCAGCTGAAGGTATGATATTTGTAACGTGTTTCAGTTATTAATGGGCGTAATTGTTACGTAATTTTAGCTATATTTGCATTATATAATATTTAACTAATATTTTTAAAATTATACTAGCAGAAGTACCCGTTCTTCGAACGGCCTTTGGTATGAATAACCAGACGTTATCAATTCAGCTACTGTTGCAATGGTTAACGGTTTGTCATTCCTTCAAAAGTTTTATCAGAACGAAGTTAGTTTTCTGGGAATATCACACACACTGTTAATTTAAGGGCCTTAAAATGTGGTTTCCGAAGACCCTTTATAGTCCCCCGAATTTTGTGTCTCACATTGAGAAGCGCAACATATGCTTTGGTCGTCCTTCTAGAATAATTTTTATATTTCGCCTATTTTAGCATGTATTTTGAAACTTTGTTTCCCTATACCCACCCTTCTATGAGAAGTACAGTGAAGAGTTTTATAAATGATCATTGTATTGACCCTCATGGATACCTACCTAATTTTACGATGCTCCAAGCATCCGAACACGAGTTATAGGCGTACATAAAGATACACAGAAATACAGACACACAAATCCACGTTTTGCTTGCATCCGTCAAAAAACATACCGAAACGCGTCAAAGAAACAAAATTGAAACTTTAATAAACAAACAATCATATGTTTATAGATAGGTGCATTTAAGCAAGAGCAATGGCAGCTAGTGGCCATGAGGCAAACTAACTCTATTGACTACAACGTATCACCCAGGTGTCCAAATATGGATATATCAACCACACAGTATCAAACAAATTCAAGGGGCAGATGACCTCGTAGTTCCACCCTTTAAAACAACAATAACTAACTAACTCAAACAAAATCATCCTTACGATGTACCCGTTTGTTGACAAACAGAATGATTAGTTAAAATGTGCTCTCAAACTAAATTCACCTGACGTGAAAATAAAATTGAATACCTCAAATTCCTAAAAAGCCGCAAAAATACTATTTCAATTCAGGAATTTTTGAAAATAATATTGCTGTTTGGAGATATAATAGACCTTCTGTACAACATATCGCACGTGTAAGTCGGGTGAAAGAATTCTGGAGTGCCCCTTGACCCCCTTAAGCGCATTGACGAATGTTACAGTCTTAGTTAGTTCCGTGATAACCTTATAGCCATTTGCAAACTTTCACAGAAATGTAATAAATGGAGTGGTATTGCTTCTTACAGAAAGAGATGGAAAGTTGGATGTCATATCTTGAGATACTGTTGTCATGGTTACCGGCTTGCATTCCTTGATTAGTTTAGTAAATGAAATTGGTTTTCAGGGATTATCTCAGAAACTGTGGGTTATAGAGCCTTAAAATTTAGTTTTCGGGGACACTTTAGGGCCCCCGTGTTTTGTTTCCGACACCGAGGGGCTGAAAATGAGCTTTGTCTCGTCGTTGTGTGCCATTATATAATAATAATAATAATAATTGTATAATTATATAGAGATAGGGATTAAATAGACCTTCCGTACCACACCCACACGTGTAAATCACGTGAAAAAATTCTAGAGTACCTCTTGACCCCCGTAAGCGCAGTATACTGTATGTATTGATGCATTTTACACAGCAATTTGGTTCCGTGATAACCGTATAGCCGTTTACAAACTTTCACAGTAATCTAATAATTGGAATTGTATTGCGTCTAGCAATGACCTGTGAGATTCTGTTGCCATAGTTACCGGGTTGCATACTTTCATTATTTTATTAAATCAAATTAGTTTTCTGGGAATAACTCAAAAACTATTGGTTTTAGGGCCTTAAAATGTGGTTTTCAGGGCCCTTCGGGCCTCCGAGTTTTGTTTCTGATATTGAGGGGCTGAAAATGAGCTTTGTCTGGCCCTTCTACACCTATTTCAGCATGCATTTTAAGGGGGTATGCCCCTCATATGAGAGGTACGGAGAAGAGTTACATCAATGAATAGTGTGGTGCCTCTGATGGATATCTGTATCAAATTTTACGTTGATCCACCCAGCCGTTCTCAAGTTATAAGGACTCAAAGTTGTTCACAGACAGACAGACAGACAGACAGACAGACAAACAAACAAACAGACAGACAGACAGACAGACAAAAAAATATTTTTGCGCGGATCCGTCAAAAAAAAGTCTGAAACGCGCAAATAACGCAAATTTCCGTGGAAATTCAGAAAAAACAGACAAACTTTCATTTTTATACATATAGAGATAGAGATTTTCACTTAGATTTTTAGTATGTCGCGTCACTCTGCGTCACTTTCTACTCAATGTTAAAATGTATATAAAGTCTTGTAGTTTACGCCTGTTATAAGATATTTTGCATCTTTTTGCAACTTACTTAGTTATTTTACGTTTTAGAAGTTGCCACGCAACCCGTTCTCACACGTTTACAACTGTTTGAAGCACTGGCTTCGACAATTATTTCAAAAGTGGAACTTTGTGACTTTGTTAAAAGTAAATTAGGGGTAGAAAATTCTTCTGAAGAGATAACTAACTGAATGCTCTATTCAACTCCTAGTCATAGCCAATTTCTAGCATGTGTAGACGTAGCTTGAAAAAGGTCTTAACTGATGTTTATTATGAAGTAAACTAATTATATACGTTGCTTTCACTCTAAATTCATGATTAAAACGTAAAAATAATTTTGTCCCCCTAGATTTCGATTTTGACCCACTGTGCAGAGGGAGTTAGAAGGTGTTATTTGTGCCGAAATCGTCTCAATAGTACAGGAAAAATCTTGCATTTCTTGAAACGTCAACGGAAATATATTTCTTTATAAAGTGCTTTTAATGAAATAAACAAGACGATAGTCCCTGGCAGAACTGTGTCGCGTCAAGCCCGCGTAACAGTAGAGCTGGGCGGGTGGTCTATACACATGGGGCGTGGTTTTACGTCCCTTTTAAGTACTGCGACTTTCAGAGACACCGCGCCGGGGTGCCGGAATTTTGCCCAGAAGGTGATCTTTAACGTTCCAGTCACCCTCAAATGCCAACTAACTGCGCCAGGATTCCATCCTGCAACCTTGGGCACAGCAGCCAGGCATACAACGAACTGATCGTAAGAAATGACCAATCAAAAGATAGACGAATTGCCTCTGATTTCAGAAATATCGATAATTTAAAAAAAAAAGAGTGATAGTCAGTCTGAAAGACTAGACTTCATATCATTTTAAATGCTACAAATGCTGAAAAATGCTGGGTGAAAGCCTCATGATCAGCGAACTGCGTGAACTCAAAATCCATTAGCAAGTGCAAACCAAGGTCAAAGGAGGTAGCTGGCTGGATGACGTCACGCTCACCGGAGTGCGCGGGAAAAGGAGGAAGCTCAAGCGGTACTATGACGTCATACACCTCAGTGCATTCTCGGTACATTTCATCCCGTCGCCGTGACGTAACGCCTGACCTCAGCGTAACGACGAAGTCGATAGGATCATTTAAAATGATAAAAGGGTGACTAAACAAAGAAGACGATAGCCCCTGTGTCACGTCGAGACCGCATGACAGTAAAGGCGGGTGGGTGGTTTATACACGTCGCATGGGTCCACTAATTATTATAATTATTATTATCATTACGCAACAAGCATGCGCCTCTCTTTCCTTTTCCTAACTCTCACTCCCTCAGAAGTGCTGAAATAGCTATGGATTCACCTCTCACCAGGCATGCTGCAACTGCTTGCTTGACATGCAGATAAGATACATTTAGACAGTCGAATCGAATCAGCATCTCTCAGGGCTGTCCAATTTCTTTTTACTGTAGATTAAAAATATTATTTCACAAAATGATAACAATTCTGGCTGTCAAAACTCGTAATAAAAACCGTATTATTGTGGTTCGTGGAACAGAATTACAATTCAAGAAAGGATCTCAGTGAAGCTTGGCTCGCGAGCAGTTCTTGGCTCGTGTGACAGGACCACCAAATGTCACCAGGCTGACAAACCTGCCAACATGACTCATTCACTACATTCATTAGTCTTTCACCGGAATACGCAAGAATTTTTCAGACTACTTTTCATATCATATATATTATTTCAGTAGTATAGATCCCTCCTGTGGCGCTCACAAGCGACCGATCGTGACAAATGAGTATTCAAATGAAATAGAATAGACATTTGCAGTGACGAATTGCACTCTAATTTCATAAATATCTAGAATTTATTTAAAAAATGGTTTTTAGAAAATGTACGAAGTGTGCGATTTGCAGATACAGTAACTGTAGGAGAATACGCTCCATAATTCCTGCCCACTTCCCATCTTGGCCGCTGTTACGCCTGTATCATGTGATTTTAACATTCTGAAGTCTTTCCTTTATCATTTTTCAGAAACAGTAAATCAAAGGAATGAGTACTCAAATCATATAATTTTATAAATATAGAATAACCGGTGAGTGTTATGATGATCCAATTTTCAGCCATTGCCTTCTTAAATTAGGGAACGTAGGACTTGGAATTCTAACTGAAATGTGAATAGTGTTCTATAATCATTTGGTTGAAATAAAAACATAACAACCTTTCTCCTTAAGTCTCTCATTATAAACCTATTGGGGAAGGGTGGTTTATGGACATGCGAGATTTCTCGCTCGGGTCCGCTAGTTTCGTAAAAATGATCAAAAAGTAGACTTATGAGATCGATCCGAACAAATGTGTATCTGTCTGTCTGTCTGTATCTCTGTCTGTCCGTGTGTGTGTGTGTGTGTGTGTGTGTGTGTGTGTGTACCCCTATATCAACTCTTAAACGGCTGCAGCTATCGAAACCAAATTTGGTATGCGTAAATATCTATACCTGAATATATCACGGCCGTGTTTGAAAATGTCGTCAGTGCTACCAACTCCTGAAAAAATCGCAATTGAAATTTGAGCTCCATGTTGAATATCTCAGAAAGTATGCATGGGAGCTATTCCAAAATTGGCACACATGTAGATAATAATATTTCAGTTTCATTTCCAGGAGGCCATATGACAGTGTAGCCAACATCATTCTACGGCTGCTAATAGGCCATATTGTTATATGCATGTAACTTCCATACATCAATTCGATTTCAACCAAATTTCGTATGTACTATGTGTACCATATCAGATATGACTATCCGTATAATTATTATAAGCAACCAGGGTTGCCAACTGTTAATAAATGCTCTCTTATTTTTGTATCCTAATAATAATACAGTACTGTACATCAGAAAAATTGCAAGCCGACAGCTCGAAACTTTGCACACGTATAATACCTGACATTCTTCATTTTTTGGAGTAACTAATATACATCAGTACTGCTAACATGATTCTAAGCCTGCTGATAGATCCAATGTTTAAATGCATGTAACTTCAATGCTGACAATTCGATTTGAACGAAATTTCGTATGTGCTTTGTGTATCATAATTGTTATTCCTATGCGTATTCTTAAGAACCAGCAGAGCTGCCAACTGTAAATAAATGTTCTCTCTATTTTTCACCCTAATATCTATAAATCAGAAATGCAAGCCAACATCTCTAAACTTTGCTCACGTATAGTACATGAAATTTTAGATTAATTTGGAGTAACTGATATATATATATCAGTGCTGGCAACATTATTTTAAGCCTTCTGATAGGTCCAATTTTTAAATACATGTAATTTATATACTAACAAATGGATCTGATTCAAAATTGGCGCAATAATAGATAATAATATTTCAGATTAATTCTGAGGAACACGTACATGACTTCGTTGCCAAAATGATTTTACGCGCGCCGATAGATCCAATGTCTAACTGCATGTAACGGCATCACTATGCTTTGTATGTGCATTCTGTACCTTAAGAGATAGAACTAATAATATATTCAGAGTCACCAGGGCTGCCAACTGTAGTGCTCTATTAGACTACACTATTGCAGGTATGGTATTTCGAACTAATTAGAAATGCTAGTATTACATTATAATTTCGTCATTATTCTATAGGGTGTCTCAAAAATTTACTAACTTTGAATGACTATAAAATGATTATTTATGAACATAGAAACAAGTTTAAGGACTTCAATTATATAAGAGACATTAGAGACTCTTGTTCGCAAATGTTCAAATTGATCCCCGTCAGTGTCCAGGAGTTTGACAATCCGCCACCAACGCACCGGACCATTGCTCGCATCAGAGATAAATTTGAAGCAGATGGAACCGTTCACAACGTCACCAAGAAACGTTCTGGACGACCACGGACATCCACCAGTCCTAGAAAAGAAGAACAGGTGCAGGAAGCCCTCACTCGATCCCCACCGAAATCACTACGGTACGACAAAGGGCTCGACAGACATACATCTCAAAAGATAGCGTCCATCGCATCATGAAGCGTCTGCGCTGGAAATCCTACATTCCAACACGAAATTGGAAATTGACAGATAATGTCACGAAATTCCAAATGAACTTTGTCGTAACGTTTGCGAATCCATTGCTTCGCGTTATCAGCTTTATCTGGACATTGAAGGTCATCAATTTGAACATTTGCAAACATGAGTCTTTAATTACATGTATCCTCTATAATTGAAACCCTTAAACTTGTCTCTATGTTCATAAATAATCATCTTATAGACATTCAAAATGTTAGTACATTTTTGAGACACCATGTACATAAGTACTGAATATATAGATTTATCATTGGCATCTTAAATTTTAAGAAAAGTAGTTTGTTACGGGACTACTTGTTTTTAAAATTGTTGTTCATGGACCAGATGTTTTGATTTGTTACAAAGTAATAAGAATCTACCCTGGGGGCTGGAAGTGAGCTGAGATCGAACCCGCAATTGAATGATGTATAGAGTGACCAGGACCAGGCTGAAGGGCGGGCAGACACACGGTCTTGGCTCGCATCTCACATTAATATGGCTCTTGAATGGCTGCCAGCTGCGTGCCTCCAACCCTCCCGCTCTAGCTATCTTTATTGTTCTTACTTTCCAATTGAACCAGTACCTCAGTGGTAACGTCTCGCCTGCTGTTCCCGAGGTTGGAGGATCCAGTCAATGAATTTCACTTCATGGTCTGATTCATGTTTTTTGTTGGGCTCTAACACGCG
This sequence comes from Meconema thalassinum, assembly GCA_946902985.2. Taxonomy (NCBI): domain Eukaryota; kingdom Metazoa; phylum Arthropoda; class Insecta; order Orthoptera; family Tettigoniidae; genus Meconema; species Meconema thalassinum. The sequence goes on from OX336391.1 coordinate 694,263,862, forward strand.
TGGTTTAAATCCTAGTAATGGACCAATGGAATCAGGGCGTGTTTTAAAGTCAATTTTGAATGTGGAGAAAATACTGCAAACCGATATATTCTCAGTAGTTAAAAGGGTGATGATGATAATTGTTGTTTTAAGGGACCTAACAACTAGGTTATCGGGCCCTAATGGTTTGGGTTATTATTTATTGTAATTATCGTATGGCTTTTAGTGCCGGGAGAGTCTCCAACTCAAGCACCTGCCGATACACGGGCCATCACAAAGCATTACTCAGCTCAGTAGATCTAGCCTATGCCAACGTAAACATTACAACAAAGACTCACTGCCAGGGTGCCGGAATTTTACCCCGATTTTCAGCATCTACTGTAAGCATGGTGAGTAAAAATACATGATACTGATTTTAAGCGCCGTATGACGGAGTGGTTCAACGGAATCTAACCTAGAAATTTAGCTTCACACAAGTTTAACTAGAGTAAGGTTCTTTTACATGACAAATCTATGACATGGGGTCGCCGGCTTTACTTTCCCTCCGAACGAAAGCATACTGAAAGATTTTAACGCTCTTAAAAAATCCGACGACTTCGGCCGGGTTTGAACCCGCGATCTTGGCCATAGAAGCTCACCTGACACGCGCGGTGACCACCACCCGACGCACACAGTCGATGGCAAGACTGAGAGGTTCCCCGCATGCGCGGAATTGGGACCTGCCATGGATCTTAAACCTATGTTGTGTACCATTCGCATTTAGAACTAGATGGAGAACCAATTAGGAATGATCACATTCTTCGAGTCAAGGTTGAATAAAATAAAATTTAATTAGCAAAAAACAAGACATAGCAAAAGGGGAAACGAGGGGTGCATGAAATGGTAAGTTGAGGGATGATGGGCCTGAAATAAAATATGTACACATATCAAAACTAAGTAAATACAAGTATAATAATAAAGATAAGAAAACCGAGAGATGCCTAACGTGTTGTAGATTGGAGGTCGTTTAAAGATAAACTCAAATTAATAAACGGGGGAGATTTAAAACAAGTTAACAATAATGTAAATAGTACTTTCTTCCCACTACAGGCTAACTACATAACGTAGTCAGGAGAAATCTTCTAGGAAGCTTATGAAGTCAAGTAACCCAAGAATAGAAAAATTCCGCCCTTTAAAACAAAGTATGTCACTCCACAAACATAACCAAAGAAACAATACGTAAACCCAACACACGCAAATGACGAACAAACCAACGAGGCATAACTAATCACAAGACTACATATATGACATACAAATCCCTTAAAACGAAAGCTTACTACAGACACACCCAAAGAAACATAAATTACAAAATGACTTCACATACTTCCTGAATAAATCTCCTTTTTGGAAGAAAGCACGAGACTCGATTATCTTACGGAAGACAAAATGGGAGTCGATTGCAGTCCCGGACACATACAATGAACACACATTCCACCGTCTCGAAAGGCTAACCCATACATCTCATTTAATAAGCGTAATGAGTTCACGTGTTGTTTCTCGACTGAAGCCGCGCAAAACAAGAACAAGAATGACATGACCATTGGCTTTCAGTCGAGCCCCACTTAAACGATTAACATTAACCCACCCTTAACATCACGTCTAGAACCGTAATTATAACATGAACAGTGTTTCGGACACAAACATAGGCGATGCAAGCCCAGTCCTCAAGGAAAGGAAAACCCGAAAAGGCATTCTTGAGGTGCACAAATGACTGGCATCTAAATAAAACAACCCTTAAAGAAGCAAACAAATAGATGTGTGTCCCAACAATACAGATAAATAGACACAAGGTCATCCAATGCGATGGACACACACACTTCTCCGTCAAGACACGTTAACTAAAACAACTAATCCCCAATAGCACTCCAGAGCACCCACATACTCCCAAGGAATTGGAAATTAGTTAGAAACACTTCTCATGATTAGAATTACGTTTCGTGACAAACACACGCAAAGGACACGCACAGAATAAGGAAAAACCAAAAGAACAGAAACAACAACAAACCCTTAGACTTAAACCCAAAATAACAGCACGGTTCCTCATCACGCATTTCTATATAAGAGGGAGGAACAAGTACCAACAGAATAACCAAACATAATATAAACGACCTCCCATCTAGAAAGGGGACAAGTTATCACTTGAAAGTAGGTGGACAATTTTATATTAACCTAACTTCACGTTACACATATTCATGCATGTTGACACCTCAAAATACATAGGCCTAAGGACTTAGCTTTTCCAGAGACGGTCCGAGGATCTCGTCGACAGCTTCAAAATACATATGTATATATTTTCATGCTACAGCCAGGTCTCCATTTGAATAAGCATAACGAATAGAATTGAGAGCGAGGACGTTGTACACGTATTTATATATAATTTCCGAACTTCATTTCAAAATATTTTGCGTCTTACAGATTTTTAACTAGACATCATGGTTCTCGATTTTCATCTCCTCGTCATAACAATTTCCATTTCAAGACGAGCCGAAAATACGATCTTTTAGATGTTTTCAGAAATGACCGCTAGATGGACACGGCGTCAAAATATCGAAAATAGAAACGGTACACTACCGACTACGACACCGAAGCCGCTGTGGTTTGGGTGATAGTGAAAGATGAGAGTGCAATGTAAACTATAACTAATGCTAACTACAGACTTACAAACTATAAGAAGAAATGGAAAACAAAAAAAGAATAAGGCAAATAAAGGACAGGAGGAAAAGAAATGTCCTCAACCCTTGAAGAATGAGGATTGCGCGACTTGGAAGGAAGGGGAGCCATGAAAGGCAGACAGGAAAGGGAAAAGAGCAGGTGGGCCGCCCCAGAGGCAATGGAAAAAGGGGGGAAACCCGGACCCAGCTCAGGAATCCCTCGGGGTCGCCAACTCCCAGCTGTGAGCCCTTGAGGGTGTAGCACTATCCAGGATGCACCAGAAGTGGTGGGGCTACACACACCCTGTCTCCTTGAGGGCCTTGAGCAGAAGGCAGGAGATAACATGAAAAGAAAAAGAAGGCTGACCCCTCGAAGAATGAGGGATCAGGAAAGATGAGACAAGGGTCAATTTAAGGCAGGAAAAAAAAGACTCCCTAGGCCTCGGATACTCGGGGTCGAAAGGAACAAGAGTTGACCAAGAGAAGTCGACAGGAAATAAGATGGAGAGGAGCCCGGCACATGTATAAGCCTAAGGTGCGTTCATAAAGTAACGAGCCGGAGGCTGTAATGCGCAAACCGGTGACGACATCGGCTAATCGTGGCGTGTGTAACGAGGTGTGGTTCCGACCAGAGCATGGAAGGTCACAGCCCGTCACTAGAGGGCACGCGTGCACGTCACGTGACGATTCAAAGCGAGCAGCAGCATGCATCAATCGTTCAACCAAGACCAAGACAGTAGGCCATTCGACATGCTTCCTGGTGTGGTTGAAGACTGTGGGGCACACACCTACCGCAAGTGCAGTCGTTCCTTCATGACGGTGTGCACACTTCCGTTGCTCAATCCGACCACGGTGGCTATGGCGTTCGCTGTCACTCGGCGATCCTGGGTAATGAGTGCATCAACCAGCTGGACGTTGTCATCGGTAATACAGGGGGGGGGGGGGTGCCCCAGACCGGGCATCATCGGCTAACGACACCCGTCCTTCCCTGAAGCGCTTGTGCCACGCCTTGACCCTTGCAAGGGACATGCAGTGTTCGCCGTACACTTGTGACATTCGGCGATGAATGTACGTTCCCCCTACTCCTTCCGCTGTCAGAAACCGAACAACACCTCTTTGCTCTCGTTTGACGCCTCCATGTCACTGTTTGCAATGTGACTGGCAACGTTGGACGATTGATGCATGCTGCTTCTCGCTTTGTATCGTCACGTGACGTGCACGCGTGCCCTCTAGCGACGGGCTGTGACCTTCCACGCTCTGGTCGGAACCACACCTCGTTACACACGCCACGATTAGCCGATGTAGTCACCGGTTTGCGCATTACAGCCTCCGGCTCGTTACTTTTTGAACACACCTTATAAGTGGAAGCATTGCCGGAGTCAGCTGGGGTCCCGTGGTCGCCAACCCACGTCCCACAAGTTGTGAGCCCCGAAGGGAAGTACTGTAGTTAAAATGAACGTAAAATCAATAACATTATTACTATTAAACTAGGGCATTTGATAAGTAACGGCAATTGGCAACACTGCTATAACATCCCAAAGAATACTATTTGGTTAATTTTGACATTACGAACTTCATTTATAGTCTCCTGCTATGTCAACAATACGTTGCCAAATCCTTGGAAGATGACGCACTCCATCTACAGCATCATTTTCTGGATATCTCTCTCACTCATCGATCTAGAGCTCTCTGGATGTCAACTCTTGATTGAATTCGAATGCCTCGTAGAGATTCTTTGATCTTAGAGAATGAGTCGTGATCTACGGCAGGCCTGCTCAAATGCTACGCCATGTTCCTTGGAACCTTGAGTGATTTTCCTTAACCCTTTTGTTCCTCTGCGAGAATCGCTTTTTCCTCGCAATTCGCGTGAATTCTGAGATTTTATTTTGTATCTGACGGAGCCCCTCGCTTGCCCACTCGCCCGCGCCGCGAGTTTGTCTCCCGCCACGCACTTTGTCGTTATGCGGCGCCAGCGCGGGACTGAGTCATTGTGTATAGGTATTTGTACTTACCTAGATCACTGCTGGTGCTGAAAATGTTCGCCATTCACTGCTAAACATCGCTGGCACCTTTTTATGAAACTGGCATTTACATTCTGAAGTTTCTCAGCACCGATTGACTGTATTTCAGATGTAATATAGTCTTGAAGCTGTCTGTTTGAATTTTTTTGCTAGATCCCTTATTGTATTGACGCTAAGCAGGGGTCTGTTTGGAAATTTCTGACGGAATTTCCGTCGTGTTTTCGCACAAGATTTCGTGTACTTTATGAAGGTATTATATACATATATACACGTTCACGTAATGAAAATCGCATTGGAACAGCCCACTGAGCACTAAACACGTGAACAATTGACTAAACTGAACCTCACACTGTTAAAGCTCTCAGCAGACTGCAAAGGAGGGAAACTTGAGGCGCCAAGAAGCGGATTACGGCAAAGTGCTCGGCGGGAGACTGGCTCGCGGCGCGGGCGAGCGGGCAAGTGAGGGTCTCCGTCAGATACAAAATAAACTCTCTGTACAAGGTTGAAAAGCATCTGATGGGGTGATATTTGGATGAGTTTGTGATGCTACAGTCCTTTGGCTGGAAATACGTTATCCCAGTGCCCAGGAACAATGGAAATTCAATAGGATTTTCCATAAAGCATTGTGTGTCACGAGCCTTTTACGGTAGTAGTTATGGATCCGGTCAATGCCGGGTACTTTAGGCGGTTGATTACCTGACGTAGTTCTTGTTCGTCAACTTCTTTGGGAAGCATTTGTTTCATGCGTCTGATGGCAATATCCATAGGCAGTAACTCACTAGGTCCTTCTTCTGAACTTGCTATTTCTTTTATAGGTCATCATAGAACTTCCTCTCATCCCCCCCCCCCCCCCCGCCTGGGGACTCACATCTAGTGGGACGTGCGTTGGCGACCACGGGATCCCAGTTGAGTGCGGTATTACTTGCACTTTCTTGTGCCGGGTTCCTCTCCGTCTTCTTTCCTTGGTCAACTTTTGATCTCTTCTGACCCCCACGGTATTAGGGTATCCGACGCCAAGGGAGTCTCTCCCTTTCCCGCCTTAATTGGCCCTTATCTCATCTTTCCTGATCCTCATTCTTCGAGGAACAGCCTTCTTTTCTTTTCATTATAGTTCCTTTACTCTTTAAGATTCCCGCCGTGTTTTTATGAATTGTCTCCCCGTGTCTCTAAATTACATTTTGGAGTATTTTCAATCTAAATTACATTTTGTACGTATTTTCAATCTCAATTGCAATTTATAAGTATTTTGAATTTCAATTGTATTTTGTAAGTATTTCGAACCTACAGTGCATTTTGTGCGTAGTTTTCAATCTCTTCCTTCTGAAAGTATTTTCGTTCTAAATTCCCTTTTGTAAGTATTACCGCTCTCCATTTTGTGAGTAGTTTCAATCTGAGTTCCCTTTTCAAAGTATTTACAGTCCCACTTAATTTTCGTTCTGGTTTCCATTTCATTGTCATTTTCGCCATCACCCAGACCATTAGGGGCCGATAACCTAGATGTAAGGCCCCTTAAAACAACAATTATCATCATCATCATTTTTGTTGAAGTCGCTCTGACGCTTAGAGAGAACTGCAAGTAACATGACATTCTGTCTGTTCACATTCTGGCGCAGTTGTTCAAACATTTTGCCCACGGTGGATCTTTGTGTTCCCTTGTTTGTTTGGAGGGCGTGGCCTAGTGCTGCGCAGTAAGGTGTATAGCTAGGAAGTGCGGGTTCGCTCAGTTCTGATAGCAAACTTGCCTGGGAAGTTGGATAGGGTCTAGGGCTCGTACATTTAATCAATTGATTTATTTAGCGTATGGCCTTTAGTGTCGGGAGTGTCCGAGGACATGTTCGGCTTACCAGAAGCTGTAGTTTTGCTTCAAGCGGACACCCATAGGGTGAGCTACAAGTTCCGTTCAATTTCAAGTAGTTCCAAATTTTTCTACCAGATATCAATGACACCTAGTGGTGAACATTGGAACTTTCATAAAGCATTACAACGAAATCTAACCTAGAAATTTAGCTTCACACAAGTTTAGTTACTGAAAGGATCTTTTACATGCCATAAGTCTATGACATGGGACCGCCGGCTTTACTTCCCCTCCGAAGAAAGGCGTACTGAAGGAGTTTAACGCTCTTAAAAAATCCGACGACTTCGGCCGGGTTTGAACCTGCGATCTTGGGCACAGCAGCTCAGCATGCTACCCACTACGCCACCGAAGCCGCTATTTAATCAATTAATTGGAATTATCGAAAAATCAATTAGTTGCTACAAAACGATTAATCGAAGCGGAACAATCGATTAGTTGCTACAAAACGATTAATCGAAGAGGAACAATCTATTAATTGCTACGAGACGATTAATCAAAGCGGAACAATCAATTAGTTGCTACAAAACGATTAATCGAAGCGGAACAATTGATTAGTTGCTACAAAACGATTAATCGCAGCGGAACAATCGATTAGTTGCTACAAAACGATTAATCTAAGCACAACAATCTATTAATTGCTACAAGACGATTAATCGAAGCGGAACAATCAATTAGTTGCTACAAAACGATTAATCGCAGCGGAAAATCGATTAGTTGTTACAAAACGATTAATCGAAGCGGAACAATCTACTAATTGCTACAAGACGATTAATCGAAGCAGAACAATCGATTAGTTGCAACAAAACGATTAATCGCAGCGGAACAATCGAATAATTGCTACATAACGACTAATCGATTGATCGATTGATCGATTAATCGAATAATCGGTTGGTAGAACAATTGAATAATTGTTTTGCCGATTAATAGATGTACGGTACTTTGCTGCTCTCACGGAAGCAGAACAGGCATTTCATTAATTATTTTATCATGTGTTGAAACTAGACTAAAACAAAGTAAAGCAAAAATGTTCCAGTCCTAAATTTCATTTCATATTTCATCATCAGTCCCTCACACTATGTTTACAGTACACTGAAGGGAGGCTCTGAAAAGAGCAAAGCCCCACTTCGCATTCGGGATGCGTCAGAGCCCGCACTATATACAGGGTCTTTCATATAAAGTAGGAACGGTGAGGGGCGGCTTTGTTATCCGCTGCTACCGTGGCCTTGGCCGAGCTTGTGTCGCGCCATGGCCCCCTGCTGTAGTATTGAAAGCGCGCGTATAGTACAGTATAAACTTGACCTTGCAATAATCGTGCAGGTGTTAACTGTTCAGTCGCCAGTCTGAACCACAGCTGCTAACATGGTGAGACAGTTATCATTACAACATCGTATTTTCGTTGTATGTAAAACTTATTTTAAGTACGAGTCGGCTCTGCGGGTACAGAAACAATACTGTGGCAGGACTCACTCGCGTCAGCCGGAATGTGGTTACCAGATACAATGCCTGTATAACCCAGGAAGGACGACACTTCCAGCACCTTTTATAAGGTAATATTTATACAGGATTGTGCACACGCTTAAAGCAGGGGGCCATGGCGCGCCACAAGCTCGGCCAAGGTCACCGCAACAGCGAATAGCAAAGCTGGCGCTTGCCGTTCTTACTTTATATGAAAGACCCTGATACTGGGTTGTATGTACACAAGATGGCAATCAGTGAGAATAGAGCAATGATTACATTATTGACAGTATGCATTAGGGGGATGGTAAATGCACATCTACATAGGATAAGGGAGGAACAACAAGAGAGGAGATCAAATGAACATAAAAATCCACAGCCTGCTTCCAGTCGGGTCAGGGAATGGAATGAAGCCCCCATCTAGCGGCGAGGATATGAACTGTGCCGGCTGCCGAAGCCTGTCGCACTCCCCTGGGGCAATGTTTAAATGAATGGCAGATGAAATGAAATGACAGTGGAGAGTGTTTCTAGAATGAAATTGTGACAGGGAAAACCGGAGTACCCGGATAAAAACCTGTCTGCCTCCGCTTTGTCCAGCACAAATCTCACATGGAGTGACCGGGATTTGAACCACGGACCAAGAGGCCGACGTGCTGCCGCCTAAGCCACAGAGGCTCGCAGGAGATCAAATAAATATTGCAAATAGAGATTCACGGGAAACACCATCACAACAAAGAATCGGGGCATAATTTATGATGAACAACCTACTTGTTGAACAAATAATGCCCCAGCTTTCTCTTGAACTGTGCGGCATTATTGTTGCTGGCCTTCAGGGAACACGGTAGGCTGTTCCATGCACAAATAGTTAACATTGGACAAGAACGATCCGAGCATTAGACTAGAGTAGTGGCTACCGTGTCGATCCCAGCATTAGGCTAGAGTAGCGGCTACCGTGTCGATCCCAGCATTAGGCTAGAGTAGTGGCTACCGTGTCGATCCCAGCATTAGGCTGGAGTAGTGGCTACTGGCTGTGTTCCATCGCGCCCTGGAAGGCAGCAGTAATGTGATACGAGATGCCGTATCGAATGTCTGCAGCACTCCGCAGCCCAGAGACAATGGTCCATTACAGTCGACTTGCTTAATATTTGTGAAACGATCACAGCAAACAGCGCGGCTAGAGTTACAGCCGACCGCAGCCCGGGTCGGTCCACACACAGTTTCTGCTACAAGATTACATTTGGTTATTCCTGTCTCAGCCATCTTGGGAGTGGTTTCCCGTGCTTTCCTACTTCTACTCTAACACACACCCGAGTACACGGGGCTACATGACCACGATGTCGCAAAGCCCCTAAAACACTGGTTCTTATCCGGTGGTCAGCGGGAGAAAAGGGTCCACCAGCACGTATAAAAAAGTGCCCAATAAATGGGGATTTCGAAAACGATGTGCGTTGAACGAGAATCGTCCGAATGTATTCGCGGCGATGACTATCAGGTTTTGAATTGAAATATCTTTAAAATAAGTGTTATTGAGGAAGGGTTACAACTGAAGGTGTATTGGTGGGGGGTCCGTACATGATTCAATTTCAAGAATGACCGATCTAACCTCACAATCAACTTCGCTATTGTAGTCAAGCACTATCTCCTTCTCCATGACTCGGAGCAAGTCCCGCGCATGCGCCAAACTGCGATTGCAGCCATGCTGGGGCAACGTATAAAAACGAGACTTCCGCTACTCTCAGTGTGTGCATTGTATTTTATCCACAACTATAATAGCAACCCGCCCCGGCTTCGCCCGGGAACAGTTATGAATGCATTACGTGCTACCACGTAAACTGTCGCCTCAGTAAGTGAATGGAGATTGTTGGAAGAAATGAAAACGTAAAACCACTTATAGTGGGCGATGTATTAAAGATAGAGATATGCTCTCGCGGACTTTTTTGTTGAAATTTTCATGCTGAACAATTCATACACTCTCAGTATATTGACATTATTAACGGTTTGCCCAGCGTAAGCTTAAAAACCGCACGGACGCCAGGTTTGTTTTCGACTTTTTCACTGAAACCGTTACTGCTTGACTTCCTTTGGTAATAAATAAATCATTTTCTACAGAAACCTTCATCGAGATAACCTTTACAGAATGGTAAAAACCACATTAAAATCCATCCAGTGGTTGTCGAGTTTACCCGTCACTTCCAAGAATCGGGGATTCAATTCACCAATCACGTGTAGATAAAACGTAGTTTTTCGTTTAGCCTTGCATTCCTATGAGCTTCATAAATGAAAATCCACGCTGTATGCCTCTCACCAAGGCGGTCCGGGTTCGATTCCCGGTCAATGCATGTGAGATTTTCGAAGTGAAATGCCATGTCCTGTGGTTCGGATTCCACGTAAAAAGGAGGTCCCGTGGCTCATGATCTCGAGTTTAACGGTCACGTTAAACTACAAGCTTCCTTCCTTACAGCCTGCTTCCAGTCTCCGACCGGGTCAGGAATGGAATGAATGAAGCCCCCATCTAGCGGCGAAAAACCTGTCTGCCTCCGTTTTGTCCAGCACAGATCTCACATGGAGTGACCGGGATTTGAACCACGGACCCAGCGGTGAGAGGCCAGCGTGCTGCCGCCTAAGCCACGGAGGCTTCGCTATGAGCCTCATAACAAGCCATATTTCATACTGCTACCATGACGAATAGAATTCGTCATGCTGCTACGAACACCCAGGCCCGAGAAAATGTTCGTTTACAAAATGAACAACAACTATTTTCAGAACCGTCAGATCAGATTAAAACTCCGTATACACGTTAACAATAAGTTCGGTTGGTTGGTTCTTACGTTTAGGGGCTGCGACAACGCGGTCATGTAGCCCCGTGTACTTTGGGTGTGTGTAGAATCTGTCTGATAACCGGTGTTAATTGTGGTGACGGTAATAGTGTGTGCTATCTGTTTTGTTTTTTTAATTTTAAGTGCGGCAACTTAGAATTTTTCAAATAGTTCCTACTTTTGCCGCCAAGCGCCACCGTCAACGACTACTAGGCCAAGTTCAGAACTCAGCTACTAGACGCCACCGCAGTCGGCTCTTGGCAACGAACGTAGAAACCTAAGAGCGTTGTTTACATTCTTAACCTATCCAATTTTAGCTTCACACAGGTGTAATTAGTGGAAGGTTCTTTAACATGCCATAAATCTATGACATGGGACCGCCGGCTTTACTTCCCCTCCGAAGGAAAACAATAAGTTCCTTCAAGACGTACTTAAGTTTAATTACGATACGATTCATACTTTTAATGTAATGATCTTTCTAAGTAAGCGCTCCGTTAAACTTGGTAAAAAAAAGGCACTTTATTTTTGTTCAATCAGCTATAAAATGTTAACGGGTTTACTCTACATAGCTAAGCGCAGAATAAAATAAGGAAAAGTTTGGTGTAATTTGTTTTTATGTAACACCCCAAGAGCTCGCTACTTGTGGGACGTGGGTTGGTGACCACGGGACCCCAGCTGAGTCTGGCATTGCTTCCACTTACTTGTGCCAGGCTCCTCTCCGTCTTCTTTCCTGTCGGCCACCCTTGGTCAACTCTTGTCCATTTCCGACCCCGACAGTATTAGGGTATCCGAGGCCTAGGGAGTTTCTTCCTTTCCTACCTTAATTGGCCCTTGTCTCATCTTTCCTGATACCCTCTTTCTGCGAGAGGCCAGCCTTCTTTTTCGTTTCATGTTATCCCCCTCAAGGCCCTCAAGGAGGCAGGGTGTCTGTAGCCCCACCACTTCTGGTGCACCCTGGATAGTGATACACCCTCAAGGGCTCACGGCTGGTGAGTTCGGAAGTTGGCGATCCCGAGGGATTCCTGAGCTGGGTCCGTTTTTTTTTCCTTTTTTCCACTGACTTTGGTGTGGAGTCTCTCCCCTTTCGCTTTCCTATCTGCCATTCCTCATTCTTAGACGGTTGAGGGCATTCCTTTTCTTCCTGTCCTTTATTTGCCTTATCCTTTGTTTACCATTTCTTCTTCTAGCAAGTTTTCATTCTAATCTCATCTCTCACGATCACCAAACCATTAGGGCCCGATAACCCAGATGTTAGGCTCCTTAAAACAACAATTATCATCATCATATTTTTATGTAGGATTACGGCTAACGATTTCATTGACGTCTAAACTCGAGTATCTATACTTTTTCCCTCCAACAGTTGGTAGTAGATGTGCTTCTTTTACTCAATGCTATAACTTTTTTAGTACCTCCATGTTGGTAGCAAGCACATTATGCACGACTGAAAAAACAAGGAACTTCAATTAATACGAGACGATTTTGGCTGTCAATTTTCAGTATGGTTCTAGAACTCCACTCTGATTCTGTGCGCACCTTCTGTGGAAATAGTGAAATAATGAAACAGAAGAGTCTGAAAAATGTAACTTTACATATTACTGCCACATCATCCGCAGGTGTGGACTTGAATTCCAAAGTTGGACAGAAGAATCTTTCAGTCCAATTCTCATGCAACTTATGGGGCGTTATGATAATGAAGCTGGTCGTCTTTGTAGCAATTGTAGTTTATTTACTACGGCATTTCACTACTTAACTTTTCATGCGATTTCTACTTTCATAAACAATTATTTAGAATTTTACGTTAAATTGTCACTTAAACACATTTTAAAAAAATATGAATTTACCTACATGAATCAATGCAGAAATATTGTACATGCCAGCAGTGGCATACCGACGGGGAGAGGTTTAGGGTTTAAACCCCCCAAACACATTTGTTGACTTGAATCTTTACATTGCCCCATCTATCACCTGTTTAACGTTACTTCCGTTGAGGCTTCTTACTTCTGTATATATTTTAAAGTGATCACGTTCGTCACTTGGTAAAAGTCCCACACTCTACTCGCAGCGAGACTCCTCCTACAGTGTTGGAGCAAGCCATGGAGCAGTTTACTGTTAAAGTGTGCGATCGGTAACCTTTGACACGTCGCTTCGGGTTGCTTTAATTGTGTGCCCGTTCCGTTAAAGATAATTCAGTACTCGAGGAGTTTCTGCAATTTATTCCAATTAATGATACAGATAAAGTCATCAAGATGGCGGATTTTGGGAGTCAATAGCAATGGCGGTGTGAACACGGAGATTCTCTCACATAATATGAATATTATAAGCAACCACCACGTAACTATGGTCATGTTGGTACCACTGCATCGTTTCAGTTTTAATATTTAGTTACTGTTTTCCATACTGTTTATATTTTTTATTGTGTCGAAAAAATAACAAGGTCTAAAATAGTTTTCATGCAAAGAGAATGCTTATTTAATTATTATTTTTTATGAATATTAATCGAAATATTTTAATTATTATGATGACTGTCACTTTAAGTGGCGGAAGAGCATGGTCATCTGTCCCTTTAATAATGTTCACAATTGCCCTGTTATATCAATGCAACCCCCCCAGAAGGAAATCCTGCGTGCGCTGCATGCCAGGTAGGTGAAACTTTTGATGTCTTTAAAACATTTGACTCGACTCGACCAACTCAGTGTGAGACAGCGTGTGAAGTGGGCACATGGCCGACAGAGGTCAGACCACCCCCACTTCCTTCCTTCCTACCCGGCCTGAACAGTAGTGCAGTAGGTGTAGGATACCCGTGGGGCAACTGGGGAACTGCACAACTGAGTTTGATTCCCGGTACCGTACATCAAAGCCTACCCCTTCCAAGTGTCAATAACTGGTACATGGGTGGTTGATTAAAACAGATTTAACATTTAGTTCCGTGAAGAACTACAGCCTATTTTCCTATATCCTACTTATGTTAATTGCCTCTATCAACACACAAATGTTCAGTTTGATTGCTGTAATAGATTCGTAGATATTGTGAACCGTCTAAATACAGTATTTCGGATGGTCGCCATGTTGCATTCTTATTTATAGGCCTTAGAGTTATGTAGCCTACTATTACATGAAGATTAATGTGTAGGTGTGTTATTCAAACTTCAATCGCATAATTAGGACACAAGAAATAAATACGATATTTTGAAATTTCGCTCAGCCGCCATTATGTGGTTATGAAAATAATTTAAATGAATTAGATGTCAGTGGATTAAAACTTATAGTAGCATTTACTGTACCAAGTTTCACTGCGCTCGAATGGTTAAATCGCCAGAAAAGTCTATTTAAATTTTTCAACTTCACTTGGCCGCCATGTTGGATTGGTGAGACGTAATAAAATTTGAAGCGCGCTGTTGGAGTCCGCCGAAATGGTACTATAACCTTACCGAGTTTCATTGAAATCACTCCTGCCGTTTAGAAGTTATTAGAGGGGGACACACACAAACAGACACACATACACACACATGGACAAAAGGTGATCTCATGAGCCTATTTTTTTACAAATGAAAATAGGCTAAAGATAATGTTATGTGTTTAATTACATTTCTCAGATGTACAGTATAATGTTAAGGGGAGCATTGTACTGGTGCTGTCGGCATCAATCGTCTTTATATACATTTGAAATACTCTACAGTAGACTAAATACCTCTGACAATTTACTCTGTGTTTAACAAGTTTTGCATCCCTTAACAACTCTCTGTGCTGAATAGGCCATGGCGTCACAATACTCTATTTTGGTTGGTTGGTTCCTCAGTTTAGGGGCTGCGACAACACGGTCATGTAGCCCCGTGTACTTTGGGTGTGTGTAGAATCTGTCTGATAACCGGTGTTAATTGTGATGACTGTATTAATGCGTATTATCTGTTTTTAATTCAAGTAAGGACTCCAGACATTCAATTTTCAAGTAGTTCCTACTTTTGCTACCAAACACCACCGTCAACGACAACTAGTTGTGAACTTGGTTACTAGATGCCACCACAATGTTGGGACAGCAGTTCCGTTTTCTAAACCCAACGGTGAACTATTTGTTTAATATTCTTTCAATGCATTTTTCTAATATTTCATCGATTATTGATTTGATAGTATAGACACAGGCCGGTAATGAAATAACCACCACCGTTTTATATACTGTAGACCTAACATTGCGAATTTGAGTGTTTCTGGAATTATACTTGATTTAAATGAACGAGAGCGATCAAAATTCATGGTTGTCAGCAAAGAAGTAATTGATACCACATTATCAGTTACTGATGAAGCCATCGAACGAGTTCATTCGTATAAATATCTAGGGTGCTACCTGAATGACAAATGGGACTGCAGCCATGAAATCAAAGCTCGCATTGTCTTTATCAAAATGAAGAATCTGCTGTGTCACCGAGATCTTAGTCGGAGAACGAGACTACTTGCCCTCAAGTGTTACATAATTCCCATACTAATGTATGGACACGAGGGGTGGACGTTAACCAAAACCTTGGAGAAGAAGTTGGAAGCATTTGAAATGTGGCTGAATCGTCGCATGCTTCGTACATCGTGGACCGACAAGGTGAGAAACACCGAGGTGCTGTATCAGATGGGCGAGGAGATGGAGGTGCTCTACAGCATCAAGCGACAGAAGCTAATCATGGAAGGCAAGATTGAAGGACGGCGCAGACCAGGCAGGAGGAGGATCTCCTGGCTCAAGAATTTGCGGAAATGGTTTGAACTTGACTCAGCATCTCTGTTTCGAACGGCAACCTCGAGGCAAGGGATTGCAATGATGATCGCCTATCTTCGATGCGGAGACGGCAAATAAAGAAGAAGAAGATCAAGGGAACTACTCGCGTGTCGCGGAGCTCTTTCCGGTCACGGAGGGAGTCCGTCATTTGTGTAGGCTAAGGATAGGTCATTCAAGATCCACCCACTCGTACCTAATGAGAAGGGGAGACCCCCCCCCACTTTGTACCTGTGGAGCCGTATTCACCGTGGCCCACATTTTAACCGAGTGTGTGGATCTTGCTGACTTACGAAGAAACCTTGGTTTGCAGATGACACTCAAACTTATATTAGCAGATGACGCGGTGGCTGCTGATCGCGTTATCCGCTTTATAAGTGAGACTGGGTTAGGGCCAGCAATCTAAATTTTCCAGTGAACATTGACTCAACGACTTGTTCGTTTTTGAATACTGATTTTTTTGTTTATTCCGTAAATTTTGTCGTCAGTTTTTTTAAGAGCGTTAAAATCCCTCAGTATGCCTTCCTTCGGAAGGGAAGTAAAGCCGGCGGTCCCATGTCATCGATTTATGGCATGTAAAAGATCCTTCCACAGACTAAACTTGTGTGAAGCTAAATTTCTAGGTTAGATTTCGATGGATCGCTCTATCAAAGTTCCAACGTTCACCACTAAGTACTATTGACATCTGGTGGCGAAAGTTGGAACTGCTTGAAATTGAACAGAAATTGTAGCTCACCGTATGGGTGTCCGCTTGAAGCAGCTACAGCCTCTTGCGAGCCGAACGTGTCCTCGGTCACTCCCGGCAATAAAAGGCATACGCTAAATAAATAAATAAATAAATAAATAAATAAATAAATAAATAAATAAATAAACATTAGTTTTATGTAATTTTTGTTTTATTAATTTTCGATCTTTTCAAACTTTGGTGTCCACCTCTAAATTTTAAATTCCATTCCAAATTTGTATACTTTAATCTGTGTTAAGAGGGGCAGATGACCTCGTAGTTCTTCCCCTTAAAACAACAACAATAATAACTATCTAACTAACACTGTGATACTCAATGTCTGATTCCTTTACATATTATACCAAATATTTCTGTTGGTGTGGTACCACTGAATGTAGTGACATTACTCACAGAGTTGTTGGGCATCGTGGTCATTCAGCCCCGTGTATGTGGGTGTCTGATAACTTGTGTTATTGTGTTAGTGTGTATATTTATTATCTAGGTGAGTATTGGGAAGGATGCAGAGCTAAGAGCTATCACAGCACAACTGGGAAACCACTTCCAAAATGACTGAGGTGGGAAGAGACTCTATTTTGCCGCGCCGTTCCAGCTAGCAGACCAGAATTAAATTTCTTGGCAGAGCCAGGAACCGAACCCGAACTTTCAGGGGTGACAGCTGCTGTCGGCAGAGTCTCTGGCGAAGCTAATTACAACCGCACCAACGGGATGTAATTCTACCGTGCTGCGTTTTACTTATAATATTATTGATAAGTCTCTCTCATAATCCGACTATTTTCATTGATTTTTTAAAGTTTTCTTATTTAGCTTGTTTCGGAATAAATTGAATTTTTTCCCATGCTGTTGTTTGAGTCTTCAGTATATTGACTGGTTTGATGCAGCACTCCATGCCTCCCTGTCCTGAGCTAATCGTTTCATCTCTACATAGCTACCACACCCTACATCCGAGGCAAACTGTTTAACATATTCTAACCTTGGTCTACCCCTACAGTTCTTGTCCTCGAAACTTCCTTCCATAACTAAGCTTGCTAAGCTTCCTACCAACCTATCTCTTCTCTTCATTAGCAGTCGCCAGAAACATCTCTCCTCTCCCATTCGTAACCCTATCTACCCATCTGAATCTGATCTTCATCATTCTCCTGTAACACCACATTTCAAACGCTTCAATTATCCTCTTTTCTGCTGCAACAACAGTCCAAGTGTCACTTCCATAGAGCGCCACGCTCCAGACAAAGGCTTTCAGAAATTACTTCCTAATACCTAAATCTATATTCGATGTCAACAGATTCCTTTTTTGTAGAAATGCTTTCCTTGCCTGAGCCAACCTACTTTTTATATCCTCTTTGCTTCGTCCATCACTGGTTATTTTGCTTCCTAAGTAACAGAAGTCTCCTACTTACTTTAGCATTTCACCTGTAAATTTGATGTCCATAGAGGTTTCTGTTTTATTTCGGCTGCATTCCAGTATTTTTGTTTCACATTTATTAATTTTCATCATGTATTCGTTCCTCAAGACGGAATCCAATCCATACCATTCAAAAACTCATTCAAATCCTCAGGCGTGTCGGCCAAGATGACGATGTCAGAGTTGAAATAATTTCTCCTTGAATCTTCACTCCCAGTTTAAATGTGTCTCCAATTTCCTTCATTGCTTGTTCAATGTAAAGATTCAAAAGTATGGGCGATAAGTTGCAGCCTTGCCTTACACCTTTCTGAATACCAGCTTCTCTCTCATGTCCTTCAGTTCGAATGACTGCTGTCTGGTTTCTGTATAGATTGTAGATCTAATATTGCTCATTATTTCTTAAATAGATTATCTCCTTGTTCGCATTTTACTAAAAGTTCCTTTGAAAACCAACAATGGTTTGTTTTCTCGGCTTCTTCTAGGATTATTAACTAGACACTTCTCTGCTAAGTTAGTCATGGACCTTAATAATAATAATATTAATAATAATATAATAATACGTATAGGCCTAGAGTTATAAAGCTCCCGCTTTTCTTGTCTCAGTCACATTCTGGCGCCTGGACTCTTTGGCACACACTGGCAATTTATGAGCATTCAAAATGTGAGAAGGCGAGAGGTTCATTACTCGTTCATCCTGAGCTTTATGGCTCTAGACTGTGACACTTGTATATTCTCTGGCACGCAATAATATTACTAGAATCGTCGTCATCATCATCTTTGTACTTTGGCTAAGACATACCTTCATTGTCTGTACAGACAGGCTACGGGGTTATTATGAGGTAGCTGCCGTTATTGTATTGACATCGTGGGCATCTTCCCCGTGTACTTTAGTGTGTATTGCTGTAGTACGAGGGAGGTGTGACGGCGAAGGTAAGGGGAGGGGCTAACAAAGCTTGCAAAATTAAGTCAACAACAACAACAAGAACAGAATCAGTAACTATTAGTAGGTCCTACTTGTGGTCGCAAGTACACGTAGTCACGAACGGTAGTTACTTGAGGAGTGCTTTTACCATCCTTCAATCTAGGATACATCCCAGCGCCTAGAGTGGCATTGTCATGGTTACGGCTGGCCATATCCGGAAACTCAGCGGCGTGGGTGGCGTAATTCGTAGCATGCTGAGCTTCTATGGTCACGGGTTCAAACCCGACCGAAGTCATCGTATTTTTAGGAGCGTTAAAAATTCCCTAAGTATGTCTTCCTTCGGATGGGAAGTAAAGCCGGCGGTCACATGTCATAGATTTATGGCATATACAGTAAAGGAAGCTTCCAGTAATTACACTTTTGTGAAGCTAAATTATAGGTTACATTTTACTAACGCTCTTAGATTCCAACGTTCGTCGCCAGGAGCCGACTGCTGTGGCATCTAGTAACCAAGTTCAGAACTAGTTGTCGTTGACGGTGGCGTTTGGTAGCAAAAGTTGGAACTACTTGAAAATTGAATGTCTGCAGTCCTTACTTCAATTAAAAACAGATAGCCCACACTAATACAGCCATCACAATTAACACCGGTTATCAGACAGATTCTACACACACACCCAAAGTACACGGGGCTACATAACCGCGTTGTCGCAATCCCTAAACTGAGGAACCGACCAACCATCCGAAACTCAAGACTCTACCAAATGAGCAACGTAAGTTTAGTTTTTCTAGGACAATTTCGATATTTTACTTATTTAAACCCATTCGCGAGTGCAAAGGGCCGAAATTAGAAGAATGTAATATTTCCTAAGTTCTTCCAAGGTATAAAAACTATGTTCTTGCAAATTTCTGCTTAGTCAGTTGAGTAAATTTTCCGCGAAAGAAAATACTAATAATAATAATGATGTTTTTTTTATTTTTATTTTTTTATTTTTTTTACAAGCCCTTTTAACTATAATTACAACGGATTTTAGATATGCCCGGGTACATCAATTTTGCCCCAAGGGGAACTTAAACGTACCAGTAAATCTCCTTCAGCCTCAAATGCAAGGACTCAGCAGGCCAGTCCGGAAAGGACGACAGTTACCGCTAGATGTTAGTAAATACTGTACATTGTTGTCGTTATGTGCACGTTTGAGCAGGTTTTGATTCAATTATTTTTCTTCTAAATTTGTGATCCTTTAGTGAATCACCACGGTCTGTGAAGTGCTAATTCACAGGGTAGCCAACTGTCTATGAAAATGGGTCTGAATACCAGCCTTTCTCGAGTGTCATCTGTTTAAGTGATGACAAAGGACGCTAAAGAGAAAGGCAACTGGTGTTAGGCCGATAGCACCATTTCCCTGTAATTGCAGAATTCTCTCCCGGGTGGATTTGGAAAACCCGTGTTATCGTGCAAAATGTGAATGATACGGACTGGGACGTTAAGTTTTCCTGTCCTCCAATCAATCAAAAACTGATTTAACGAACTCAAACTATTGCCTTCATGGTATCCAGGTTATCATTAGAAACGTGTGAAGAAGGCACAGTTAGACATGGAAACATGTTACTAATTTGCATATTAAGGCTTTCACGGCCCGGATTATTATATAAACAATTCATGCTTTTGGGCTAATGCCGTGTGTATTTTTAATTTAAACCATACGTTTCGGAGAAACCTTGCCTCCTTTTTCAATGGAAATAAACAATGTGGCCAAAGAAAGTATATCAATGAGATTACGAAAAATATAGATAAATTCCTCTGTTCGTCACCAGAGAGCAGCTGCCAGAAATTACTGTATGGACCATGGTGGAACGGCGGACAAAGTAGTACTTACTACTTACTACTTTCTCCGAAACGTATGGTTTAAATTAAAAATACACACGGCATTAGCCCAAAAGCATGAATTGTTTATATAATGTTACTAATTGTTCTTAGCTCTTGAAGTATGGTGTACAACTTTCTTACACCGAGCAAGGGAAACAATTCAAAGGAAACACGATATATGTTCCGACTGTTCCTTGGAGTGTTGGTGTCTCCTTTACACCCTGATTATTAACGGATACAAAAATGACGAAATAAAGTTAATTTACGGTAAACATAACTTTATGTGGTGCATCTCTCTCCGAACGTTACTGGCGACAATTTGCAACGAACAATAAGGACGTAGTGCCGTATTGTAGCCACAACTTGAGCGCTGCGATCGGAATTTGCTGCGTGCGTACGATGCCTCGCGGATACTGGTCACCTCGTGTATTGTCCTAGGCTTCCCGTTAGGATCTACCGCTATCACGTCAATAATGTTGAAAATCGTTCGTCATCACAGACAATGTATTCACTGTTTATGTGCAACTTATATCTCTTCTGCGCGAATGGGTCTCCTAGGACCACGCGGAAACAACACTTATCGGCCTTGATTTTTGCCCAATAACTCTTCATGCGCAACGATTGACCGAGTCTTCGTTGCTGCGACCAGACGTGTCTGGTAGGTCTTCTCTCTTCTCCCTCAAAACCCCGTGTATGAGTAATTTTCCTAATTTCCTCTCGATCCTTGAGATTGGGAAAACCTAATTCAGCCAAGTCCTTTTCCGCTTATTTGTACCAATTGGACCTTGTTGCCTTTTTCTGCAAAAACGTATAGATTTTATTTATTAACCTAGTTGGGTCCATTCTGTCCATATGTCCCATCTGTACTTAGTATAAAACAAAGTTCCCCATTCTTGGATTTCACGGGTAATCTCAAGAACAACTGGATGGATTTTGATGCGGTTTTCACCATTCTGTAAAGGATATCTCGAGAAAGGGCTCTGTAGAAAATAATTTATTTATGATCAAAGGAAGCCAAGCAGTAACGATTTCAGTGAAAAGGTCGAATAAAGAACCTGGCGTCCGTGCGCGTTTTTACGCTTACGCTGGGCAAACCGTGAGAGCATATCTCTATCTTCAACACATCGCCCACTATAAGTGTTTTTAGATTGGACGGAAGGGGGATTTGTTGTTTCAGGCACCTCGCCATTCTTAAATTACGTCTGACAAGAATTCGTTGCACATGCATCTCCATGATAATATAATTAATAGTCCAGTCAGTGATTTTAACCCATCATACCGAGACGTAAAATGGATATAGGCCTAGGTCGTATTTCATTGACATCGAAAAAAGCGCTTATCACGTAATGCATTCATAACTGTTCCCGGGCGAAGCCGGGGCGGGTTGCTAGTCACATAATAAGAGACATCTACCATGCTCTAGTCCACTCAGTCTTACATATGGTATTCTTGCCTGGGGAGGTGCCTATGAAAACGTACTAAAAAAATTACAGTCAGTCTGAAAGACTAGACGTTATATCATTTCAAATGACGCATGCTACAAATGCTACACATGTTAGAAGGGCTCAGGAGGGCTTCTTGCTTCGCTCGAAGCCTCAGAACTCTTTCAACAGACTCCATTACCCATTAACTTAGGCTTCCCGCGCGGGCTCCTCTTTAAGGGTCACCCTGTAATTGAGTCTGACATCTTTTACAACTCTTTAAGGGTCGCCCATTATTTGAATCTGATATCTTGCAAACCTCTTTAAGGGTCACCCATCATTTGAACCTGATATCTTGCAAACCTCTTTAAGGGTCACCCTGTATTTGAATTAAATCTAACATACTGCACACCTCGTTAAGTGTCACCCTGTATTCTTATCTGGCATCTTGTATATCTCTTTAGAAGTCACCCTGTATTCTTGTGTGACATCTTGTGCACCTTTTTAGGAGTCACTCTGTATTCTTCTCTGCCGTACACCTCTTTAAGAGTCACCTTGTATTCTTATCTGGCATCTTGTATATCTCTTTAGGAGTCACCCTGTATTCATTTAGCTTCGCTCGAAGCCCCAGGTCGCTCAACGCCCCATGACTCTTTCAACAGACTCCATTAATCATTAACTTACGCTTCCCGCGTGGCTGCATGACGTCACGCACTCGCCGTCCATTACCCATTAACTTAGGCTTCCCGCGCGGCTGCATGACGTCACAGTCTCCGTCTCCGTAACGCAACCGTATCCGTCTCGCATAACGTTAGACCCAGAGCATAACGACGAAGTCGACAAGATCATTTGAAATGATAAATGTTCAGAAAGTGCAGAATCTCATACTGCAAATAATGTTCAAGAAAGGTTATATCCGACTAAGAGACTGTGAGCTGAGACAAAGGGCGTCATCATTAAACAATTGTATGCTTTTGAAATGAAAATCCACAGCCTGTTTCCAGTCAACCGACCGGGTCAGGGATGGAATGAATGAAGCCCCCATCTAGCGGCGAGGATATGAACTGTGCCGGCTGCCGAATCCTGTCGCACTCCTCAGGGGCAACGATTAAATGAATGACAGATGAAATTAAATGATAGTGGAGAGAGTTGCTGGAATGAAAGTTTTGAAGGGGGAAACCAGAGTACCCGGAGATAAACCTGTCTGCCTCCATTTTTCCAGCACAGATCGCACATGGAGTGACCGGGATTTGAACCACAGACCCAGCGGTGAGAGGCCGGCGTGCTGCCGCCTAAGCCAAGGAGGATTCATGCTTTTGAAATACAGTACTGTATATAAATACATTTTTAGCCTACTTTTCACATTTTGCAAAAATTAGGAAAAAGTAGACTTATGAGATCGGGCAAATGTGTGTCTGTCTGTCCTTCTGTCTGACTGTCTGTCTGACTGTCTGTCTGTCTAGTTGGTTGGCTGTGTGTGTGTGTCCCCCTATCAACTCCTAAACGGCTGCAGCAATCGAAACAAAATTTGGTAGGAGTAAAGATCTATACCTGAATATCTCACGGCCATATTTGAAAATGATGTCAGTGCTACCAACTGCTGAAAAATCGCAATTGAAATTTGAGCTCCATGTTGGATATCGTGGAAGGTATGAATGGGAGCTATTTCAAAATTGGCACACGTATAGATAATAATATTGCAGTTTAATTTCCAGGAGGTTACACATGGCAGTGTTGCCAAAATGATTATAAGCTTGCTGATAAGTCAAAATTTTAAATGCTTATATCGTCTACACTATCAATTGGATTTCAACCAAATTTCCTATGTGCTATGTGTACATAAACAGATATGAGTGAGCGTATTCTTAAGAGCCACCAGGGCTGCCAACTGTTAATAAATACTGTCTCTATTTTTGTTACCCTAATATCAAAATATCAGAAAGTATGCAAGCCAATAGCTCTAAACTATGCACGCGTACAGTACCTGGCATTCTAGATTAATTTGGAGTAACTAATATATGTCAGTGCTGCCAACATTATTCTAAGCCTGCTGAAAGGTCCAATTTTAAAATGCATTTAACTTCTATACTAACCAATGGATTTTATTCAAAATTGACACAACAATAGATCATATTATTTCAGATTATTTCTGACCAATACATGTATGTCATTGTTGCCAACATGATTTTACGCGCACTGTTAGATCCAATGTTTAACTGCATGTAACGTCCATGCTATCCATTGGACTTCAACCAAATTTTGAATTCTGTACCTTAGGAGATGGAACTAAGGATATATTCAGTCACCAGGGCTGCCAACTGTAGTTCTCTATTAGGCTACATTATGCCAGGTATACAGTATTTCAAACTAATTAGAAATTTCGATATTACGAACTTAATTTCGTCATTATTCTAGATAGATCCACATAGATTAATCATTGGCATGAATCTTACATTTTAAGAAAAGTAGGCTCTTTAGTTCGTCACGGAACGTCTTGTTAAAGATGGAAATAGAATTCAATTCGTTAGTCACGGGTATGAAACCAGAAGTAATACAGAGAATCACTCTATTTTATATCAACCTAAGTTAAGAATAGCAAAACGTAACTTCCTGTATTTCACACCAAATATTTATAACATCCTCCCAATTAAATTAAAAGAATTTAAAGGAAATCGTGCAAACCTGAAGATGCATATAGAACATTTTCTCAGAGAACACATAATTAAAATTGAAAATGTATTTAGTTATTTCAATTTTCCTTCTTATTAATTACTTTTTAGTACATAAAGCATTTACCTAGGACGTATTATTCGACTAAGCCATTCTATCTTTATGTTTGATGAAGTCGATATGTAAATATATATGTCAGAAAACTGTATCATAATGGGGGTCATTAAAGTACTACTTTTCATTATATTCCAAACAATCAGAGCTCAATAGTTTCATTCATTGTCCAATTAGGTAAGAATAGCTTCGCACATGCACTCAAATTCCAACATGTCGGACATGAATTACATGATTTGAAAGTTGACAATGTAGCCTATATTGGATCAACCATTGTAGTTGCAATCCCAAACACAAAGACAAAATCACCTTTACGGTAACAGGAAAATATTATTAAATATGCAAGAAATTTAGGAATCTACAGCCAGAAGTTTTCAACACCATCCTTCTAGCCTATACCGACATGGAAAGTGTGCATCGTCCGTAATGTTTGCATAAACAAACTGGGCAATATTGCTAAAGAAATAGCACTGTACTGTACCTTAATATACGCAAGTCCAATTTCGCCGACAATTTTAGTGAATGCTGTTGTTGACAAAAACGCACGAGAACGTCATAGAGGAAGCAGGCGTATTACATTAGCTCCACGGAAAGTATAATCCAGCTCTCTGTTCAGTAAATGGATTTCTTATGTAAAACTTTTCCGCCAGATGTCATGACTGTTATATTTGGGACACAATTGATTTGCCTTTCGTTGACATTCTATACGCGTCGAATTTGATGAATAACTAGTTGATAATACGATACATTTCAATTTTAAAGCGATCGTAACAGCCTATTTTGTATTATTTGACCAAAATAACAAAATGATCCAACATAGTACCTGTGCGCTATCTGTTGGTGCTACTTCAGGATAAACAATGTTGCAAAGCTATGGGATTCGTAATTGGGTAGAGAGCAAATGCTGAGCACACACCATTCCCAAGAAGAAGAAGTCAACTGACAGAATCTCGACAGACATTTATGAATATTTATGTTAGAACATATTATAAAGTTATAATATTATCGTCGAACATAAACAGTCGTATGTAACTCGCCTATAATGGTAATTAAGACACTCGGATGGAAATTATAAAACTCGCTCGTTTTATAAACATACTCGTGTCTTAATTATTGCCATTATGGGCTCGTTGCATAATGTACTATAACAAAAATAATAATAATAATAATAATAACCTAACAAATTAACACTTATGCATAACAATTCAATAACAACAAAACGTTCCGTGGCGAACTAAAGAGCCTACTTTTCTTAAAATTTAACATTCATGCCAATCTATATATACCTATCTAGAATAATGATGAAATTAAGTTAGTAATATCGAATTTTCTAATTAGTTCGAAATATACCTGGTATAATGTAGCCTAATAGAGCACTACAGTTGGCAGACCTGGTGACTGAATATATTCTTAGTTCCATCTCTTAGGGTATAAAATACACAATATGGTTGAAGTCCAATGGATAGCATGGACGTTACAAGCAGTTAGACATTTGATCTATCAGCGCGCGTAAAATCATGTTGGCAACAATGTAATGCATGTGTTGGTCAGAAATAATTTGAAATATTATGATCTTTTGTTGTGCCAATTTTGGATGAAATCCATTTGTTAGTATAGAAGTTACATGTATTTTAAAATTGGACCTATCACCAGGCTTAGAGTCATGTTGGCAGCACTAGCGTATATTACTTTCTCCAAATTAATCTAGAATGTCAGGTACTATACGTGTGCAAAGTTTATAGCTGTTGGCGTACATACTATTATATAAGGGTAAAAAATAGAGACAGCATTTATTAACAGTTGGCAGCCCTGGTGGCTCTTAAGAATACGCTCAGTCATATCTGTTTATGTGCACATAGCACAGACGAAATTTGGTTGAAATCCAAAAGATAGTGTAGAAGTTATACGCATTCAAATATTGGACCTATCAGCAGGCTTAGAATCATTTTGGCAACACTGCCATACATAGCCTCCTGGGAATTAAACTGAAATATTATTATCTATATGTGTGCCAATTTTGGAATAGCTCCCATGCATACCTTCCAAGATATCCAACACGGAGCTCAAATTTCAATTGCAGTTTTTCAGCAGTTGGTAGCACTGACATCATTTTCAAATATGGGCTTGAGATATTCGATCTTTACTCATACCAAATTTGGATTCGATAGCTGCAGCCGTTTAGGAGTTGATAGGGGGACACACACACACAGCCAGACAGACAGACGGAAGGACAAACAGACAGACAGAAATTTTCCCGGATCGATCTCTTAAGTCAACTTTTTCCTCATTTTTGCAAAATGTGAAAAGGAGGCTAAAATTCCCGCCTAGAATTACTTGACTGCAGAGCCTAGGAACTGTGGTGACAGCACTCTCTGCTAACTTCTCGGAAGGGGAAAAGGACAAAAAGTCTCCAATCTGTATACCTTACAACCAACAACGCCATTGGGGATGCTCCGCAACTTACTTTTCATAAATAGTACAGTGCGCGTAGTGGCCTTCACCCCAGAGGTCTCGGTTCGATACCCGGCTCTGCTAAGAAATTTAAATCTTGTCTGAAGAAAGATCGCGGGTTCAAACCCGACCGAAGTCGTCAGATTTTTAAGAGCGTTAAAAATCCCTCAGTATTTATGACATGTAAAAGAACCTTTCACTAATTACACTTGTGTGAAGCTAAATTATACGTTAAATTTGACTAAGGCTCTTAGAGTCCAACGTCCGTCGGCAGGAGCCGACTGCGGTGGCATCTAGTAACCAAGTTCCGAACTAATAGTCGTTGACGGTGACATTTTGGCGGCAAAAGTAGGAACTACTTGAAAATGGAATTTCTGCAGTCCTTACTTGAATTAAAAACAAATAACGCACACTAACACAGCCATCACAATTAACACCGCTTATCAGACAGATTCTACACACACCCAAAGTACACGGGGCTACATGACAGCGTTGTCGTAGCCCCTAAACTAAGGGACCAACTTGTCTGAAGACAGGAACGGGATACTCTGAGTCTCGTTAGGAAAAACTGAGAAGAGGCGGATTCGATTCCAACTTCAAGCTTTCTAGAAGACGTGATCTAAAGTGGTTTGCCATTTGTACTCCAGTCAAATGCCGGCATCGGTTCTAGCTGTAGGCCACGGCCCCAATCCACGCCTCAATTACTAATACAGACACAACAACACAGGTTATCAGACGGGGCAGAAATGAACACGATGCCCCAGCCCCTACTCAGCCTATTACCATACACGCGTCTCAAGACGGAAACTTGATCCGCCTACCACAAGAGCACCACACTGAAAGTGATCTGTCATGATATAACCAGCCGGCTTCTGGGGCACTTCCAGCAGACCTTCTGTACGTCAGAGAGTCGCCTGTCAAAGGACCAAATTGCTCCAGCAATTCTTCAGTACGTCAGAGAGTCACCTGTCAAAGGACCAGAATACTCCAGCAATTCTTCTGTACCTCAGAGAGTCGCCTGTCAAAGGACCAAATTGCTCCAGCAATTCTTCTGTACGTCAGAGAGTCACCTGTCAAAGGACCAAATTGCCCCAGCAATTCTGCTGTACCTCAGAGAGTCGCCTGTCAAAGGACCAAATTGCCCCAGCAATTCTGCTGTACCTCAGAGAGTCGCCTGTCAAAGGACCAAATTGCTCCAGCAATTCTGCTGTACCTCAGAGAGTCACCTGTCAAAGGACCAAATAGCTATAGCAATTCTTCTCTACGTCAGAGAGTCACCTGTCAAAGTACCAAATTGCTCCAGCAATTCTTCTGTACTTCAGAGAGTCACCTGTCAAAGTACCAAATTGCTCCAGCAATTCTTCAGTACGTCAGAGAGTCACCTGTCAAAGGACCAGAATACTCCAGCAATTCTTCTGTACCTCAGAGAGTCGCCTGCCAAAGGACCAAATTGCTATAGCAATTCTTCTCTACGTCAGAGAGTCACCTGTCAAAGGACCAAATTGCTATAGCAATTCTTCTCTACGTCAGAGAGTCACCTGTCAAAGGACCAAATTGCTCCAGCAATTCTTCTGTACGTCAGAGAGTCACCTGTCAAAGGACCAAATTGCTCCAGCAATTCTTCTGTACATCAGAGAGTCACCTGTCAAAGGACCAAATTGCTCCAGCAATTCTTCTGTACGTCAGAGAGTCACCTGTCAAAGGACCAAATTGCTCCAGCAATTCTTCTGTACGTCAGAGAGTCACCTGTCAAAGGACCAAATTGCTCCAGCAATTCTTCTGTACATCAGAGAGTCACCTGTCAAAGGACCAAATTGCTCCAGCAATTCTTCTGTACGTCAGAGAGTCACCTGTCAAAGGACCAAATTGCTCCAGCAATTCTTCTGTACGTCAGAGAGTCACCTGTCACAGGAGCATATTGCTATAGCAATTCTTCTGTACCTCAGAGAGTCACCTGTCAAAGGACCAAATTGCTCCAGCAATTCTTCTGTACGTCAGAGAGTCACCTGTCAAAGGACCAAATTGCTATAGCAATTCTTCTGTACGTCAGAGAGTCACCTGTCAAAGGACCAAATTGCTATAGCAATTCTTCTGTACGTCAGAGTCACCTGTCAAAGGACCAAATTGCTCCAGCAATTCTGCTCTACCTCAGAGAGTCACCTGTCAAAGTACCAAATTGCTCCAGCAATTCTTCTGTACGTCAGAGAGTCACCTGTCAAAGGACCAAATTGCTATAGCAATTCTTCTGTACGTCAGAGAGTCACCTGTCAAAGTACCAAATTGCTCCAGCAATTCTTCTGTACGTCAGAGAGTCACCTGTCAAAGGACCAACTTGCTATAGCAATTCTTCTGTACGCAAGAGAGTCACCTGTCAAAGTACCAAACTGATCCAGCAATTCTGCTGTACCTCAGAGAGTGACCTGTCAAAGTACCAAATTGCTCCAGCAATTCTTCTGTACGTCAGAGAGTCACCTGTCAAAGGACCAAATTGCTATAGCAATTCTGCTGTACCTCAGAGAGTGACCTGTCAAAGTACCAAATTGCTCCAGCAATTCTTCTGTACGTCAGAGAGTCACCTGTCAAAGGACCAAATTGCTATAGCAATTCTTCTGTACGTCAGAGAGACACCTGTCAAAGTACCAAATTGCTCCAGCAATTCTTCTGTACGTCAGAGAGTCACCTGTCAAAGTACCAAATTGCTCCAGCAATTCTTCTGTACTTCAGAGAGTCACCTGTCAAAGTACCAAATTGCTCCAGCAATTCTTCAGTACGTCAGAGAGTCACCTGTCAAAGGACCAGAATACTCCAGCAATTCTTCTGTACCTCAGAGAGTCGCCTGCCAAAGGACCAAATTGCTATAGCAATTCTTCTGTACGGCAGAGAGTCACCTGTCAAAGTACCAAATTGCTCCAACAATTCTTCTGTACTTCAGAGAGTCACCTGTAAAAGGACCAAATTGCTATAGCAATTCTTCTGTACTTCAGAGAGTCGCCTGTCAAAGGACCAACTTGCTCCAGCAATTCTTCTGTACCTCAGAGAGTCACCTGTCAAAGTACCAAATTGCTCCAGCAATTCTTCTGTACGTCAGAGAGTCGCCTGTCAAAGGACCAAATTGCTCCAGCAATTCTTCTGTACGTCAGAGAGTCACCTGTCAAAGGACCAACTTGCTCCAGCAATTCTTCTGTACGTCAGAGAGTCACCTGTCAAAGTACCAAATTGCTCCAGCAATTCTTCTGTACGTCAGAGAGTCACCTGTCAAAGTACCAAATTGCTCCAGCAATTCTTCTGTACTTCAGAGAGTCGCCTGTCAAAGGACCAACTTGCTCCAGCAATTCTTCTGTACGTCAGAGAGTCACCTGTCAAAGTACCAAATTGCTCCAGCAATTCTTCTGTACGTCAGAGAGTCACCTGTCAAAGTACCAAATTGCTCCAGCAATTCTTCTGTACGTCAGAGAGTCACCTGTCAAAGTACCAAATTGCTCCAGCAATTCTTCTGTACGTCAGAGAGTCACCTGTCAAAGTACCAAATTGCTCCAGCAATTCTTCTGTACTTCAGAGAGTCGCCTGTCAAAGGACCATATTGCTATAGCAATTCTTCTGTACCTCAGAGAGTCGCCTGTCAAAGGACCAAATTGCTCCAGCAATTCTTCTGTACGCCAGAGAGTCACCTGTCAAAGGACCAAATTGCTCCAGCAATTCTTCTGTACGTCAGAGAGTCACCTGTCAAAGTACCAAATTGCTCCAGCAATTCTTCTGTACTTCAGAGAGTCGCCTGTCAAAGGACCAAATTGCTCCAGCAATTCTTCTGTACGTCAGAGAGTCACCTGTCAAAGTACCAAATTGCTCCAACAATTCTTCTGTACTTCAGAGAGTCACCTGTAAAAGGACCAAATTGCTATAGCAATTCTTCTGTACTTCAGAGAGTCGCCTGTCAAAGGACCAACTTGCTCCAGCAATTCTTCTGTACCTCAGAGAGTCACCTGTCAAAGGACCAAATTGCTATAGCAATTCTTCTGTACGTCAGAGAGTCACCTGTCAAAGGACCAAATTGCTCCAGCAGTTCTTCTGTACTTCAGAGAGTCGCCTGTCAAAGGACCAACTTGCTCCAGCAATTCTTCTGTACGTCAGAAAGTCGCCTGTCAAAGGACCATATTGCTATAGCAATTCTTCTGTACGTCAGAAAGTCGCCTGTCAAAGGACCAAATTGCTATAGCAATTCTTCTGTACCTCAGAGAGTCACCTGTCAAAGGACCAAATTGCTCCAGCAATTCTTCTGTACGTCAGAAAGTCGCCTGTCAAAGGACCATATTGCTATAGCAATTCTTCTGTACCTCAGAGAGTCACCTGTCAAAGGACCAAATTGCTATAGCAATTCTTCTGTACTTCAGAGAGTCGCCTGTCAAAGGACCATATTGCTATAGCAATTCTTCTGTACTTCAGAGAGTCACCTGTCAAAGTACCAAATTGCTCCAGCAATTCTTCTGTACGTCAGAGAGTCACCTGTCAAAGGACCAAATTGCTATAGCAATTCTTCTGTACGTCAGAGAGTCACCTGTCAAAGGACCAACTTGCTCCAGCGATTCTTCTGTACGTCAGAGAGTCACCTGTCAAAGGACCAAATTGCTCCAGCAATTCTTCTGTACGTCAGAGAGTCATCTGTCAAAGGACCAAATTGCTCCAGCAATTCTTCTGTACGTCAGAGAGTCACCTGTCAAAGGACCAAATTGCTATAGCAATTCTTCTGTACGTCAGAGAGTCACCTGTCAAAGGAACAAATTGCTATAGCAATTCTTCTGTACGTCAGAGAGTCACCTGTCACAGGACCAAATTGCTCCAGCAGTTCTTCTGTACTTCAGAGAGTCGCCTGTCAAAGGACCAACTTGCTCCAGCAATTCTTCTGTACGTCAGAAAGTCGCCTGTCAAAGGACCATATTGCTATAGCAATTCTTCTGTACGTCAGAAAGTCGCCTGTCAAAGGACCAAATTGCTATAGCAATTCTTCTGTACCTCAGAGGGTCACCTGTCAAAGGACCAAATTGCTCCAGCAATTCTTCTGTACGTCAGAAAGTCGCCTGTCAAAGGACCATATTGCTATAGCAATTCTTCTGTACCTCAGAGAGTCACCTGTCAAAGGACCAAATTGCTATAGCAATTCTTCTGTACTTCAGAGAGTCGCCTGTCAAAGGACCATATTGTTATAGCAATTCTTCTGTACTTCAGAGAGTCACCTGTCAAAGTACCAAATTGCTCCAGCAATTCTTCTGTACGTCAGAGAGTCACCTGTCAAAGGACCAAATTGCTATAGCAATTCTTCTGTACCTCAGAGTCACCTGTCAAAGGACCAAATTGCTCCAGCAATTCTGCTGTACCTCAGAGAGTCACCTGTCAAAGTACCAAATTGCTCCAGCAATTCTTCTGTACGTCAGAGAGTCACCTGTCAAAGGACCAAATTGCTATAGCAATTCTTCTGTACGTCAGAGAGTCACCTGTCAAAGGACCAACTTGCTCCAGCGATTCTTCTGTACGTCAGAGAGTCACCTGTCAAAGTACGAAATTGCTCCAGCAATTCTTCTGTACGTCAGAGTCACCTGTCAAATTACCAAATTGCTCCAGCAATTCTTCTGTACCTCAGAGAGTCGCCTGCCAAAGGACCAAATTGCTATAGCAATTCTTCTGTACGCAAGAGTCACCTGTCAAAGGACCAAATTGCTAAAGCAATTCTTCTGTACCTCAGAGAGTCACCTGTCAAAGGACCAAATTGCTCCAGCAATTCTTCTGTACGTCAGAGAGTCGCCTGTCAAAGTACCAAATTGCTCCAGCAATTCTTCTGTACTTCAGAGAGTCGCCTGTCAAAGTACCAAATTGCTCCAGCAATTCTTCTGTACTTCAGAGAGTCGCCTGTCAAAGGACCAAATTGCTCCAGCAATTCTTCTGTACGTCAGAGAGTCGCCTGTCAAAGTACCAAATTGCTCCAGCAATTCTTCTGTACGTCAGAGAGTCACCTGTCAAAGGACCAAATTGCTCCAGCAATTCTTCTGTACTTCAGAGAGTCGCCTGTCAAAGGACCAACTTGCTCCAGCAATTCTTCTGTACGTCAGAGAGTCACCTGTCAAAGTACCAAATTGCTCCAGCAATTCTTCTGTACGTCAGAGAGTCGCCTGTCAAAGGACCAAATTGCTCCAGCAATTCTTCTGTACGTCAGAGAGTCACCTGTCAAAGGACCAACTTGCTCCAGCAATTCTTCTGTACGTCAGAGAGTCACCTGTCAAAGTACCAAATTGCTCCAGCAATTCTTCTGTACGTCAGAGAGTCACCTGTCAAAGTACCAAATTGCTCCAGCAATTCTTCTGTACTTCAGAGAGTCGCCTGTCAAAGGACCAACTTGCTCCAGCAATTCTTCTGTACGTCAGAGAGTCACCTGTCAAAGTACCAAATTGCTCCAGCAATTCTTCTGTACGTCAGAGAGTCACCTGTCAAAGTACCAAATTGCTCCAGCAATTCTTCTGTACGTCAGAGAGTCACCTGTCAAAGTAACAAATTGCTCCAGCAATTCTTCTGTACGTCAGAGAGTCACCTGTCAATGTACCAAATTGCTCCAGCAATTCTTCTGTACTTCAGAGAGTCGCCTGTCAAAGGACCATATTGCTATAGCAATTCTTCTGTACCTCAGAGAGTCGCCTGTCAAAGGACCAAATTGCTCCAGCAATTCTTCTGTACGCCAGAGAGTCACCTGTCAAAGGACCAAATTGCTCCAGCAATTCTTCTGTACGTCAGAGAGTCACCTGTCAAAGTACCAAATTGCTCCAGCAATTCTTCTGTACGTCAGAGAGTCACCTGTCAAAGTACCAAATTGCTCCAGCAATTCTTCTGTACTTCAGAGAGTCGCCTGTCAAAGGACCAAATTGCTCCAGCAATTCTTCTGTACGTCAGAGAGTCACCTGTCAAAGTACCAAATTGCTCCAGCAATTCTTCTGTACTTCAGAGAGTCACCTGTCAAAGGACCAAATTGCTATAGCAATTCTTCTGTACTTCAGAGAGTCGCCTGTCAAAGGACCATATTGCTATAGCAATTCTTCTGTACTTCAGAGAGTCACCTGTCAAAGTACCAAATTGCTCCAGCAATTCTTCTGTACGTCAGAGAGTCACCTGTCAAAGGACCAAATTGCTATAGCAATTCTTCTGTACGTCAGAGAGTCACCTGTCAAAGGACCAACTTGCTCCAGCGATTCTTCTGTACGTCAGAGGGTCACCTGTCAAAGGACCAAATTGCTCCAGCAATTCTTCTGTACGTCAGAGAGTCACCTGTCAAAGGACCAAATTGCTCCAGCAATTCTTCTGTACGTCAGAGAGTCACCTGTCAAAGGACCAAATTGCTATAGCAATTCTTCTGTACGTCAGAGAGTCACCTGTCAAAGGAACAAATTGCTATAGCAATTCTTCTGTACGTCAGAGAGTCACCTGTCAAAGGACCAAATTGCTCCAGCAGTTCTTCTGTACTTCAGAGAGTCGCCTGTCAAAGGACCAACTTGCTCCAGCAATTCTTCTGTACGTCAGAAAGTCGCCTGTCAAAGGACCATATTGCTATAGCAATTCTTCTGTACGTCAGAAAGTCGCCTGTCAAAGGACCAAATTGCTATAGCAATTCTTCTGTACCTCAGAGAGTCACCTGTCAAAGGACCAAATTGCTCCAGCAATTCTTCTGTACGTCAGAAAGTCGCCTGTCAAAGGACCATATTGCTATAGCAATTCTTCTGTACCTCAGAGAGTCACCTGTCAAAGGACCAAATTGCTATAGCAATTCTTCTGTACTTCAGAGAGTCGCCTGTCAAAGGACCATATTGCTATAGCAATTCTTCTGTACTTCAGAGAGTCACCTGTCAAAGTACCAAATTGCTCCAGCAATTCTTCTGTACGTCAGAAAGTCGCCTGTCAAAGGACCATATTGCTATAGCAATTCTTCTGTACCTCAGAGAGTCACCTGTCAAAGGACCAAATTGCTATAGCAATTCTTCTGTACTTCAGAGAGTCGCCTGTCAAAGGACCATATTGCTATAGCAATTCTTCTGTACTTCAGAGAGTCACCTGTCAAAGTACCAAATTGCTCCAGCAATTCTTCTGTACGTCAGAGAGTCACCTGTCAAAGGACCAAATTGCTATAGCAATTCTTCTGTACCTCAGAGTCACCTGTCAAAGGACCAAATTGCTCCAGCAATTCTGCTGTACCTCAGAGAGTCACCTGTCAAAGTACCAAATTGCTCCAGCAATTCTTCTGTACGTCAGAGAGTCACCTGTCAAAGGACCAAATTGCTATAGCAATTCTTCTGTACATCAGAGAGTCACCTGTCAAAGGACCAACTTGCTCCAGCGATTCTTCTGTACGTCAGAGAGTCACCTGTCAAAGTACGAAATTGCTCCAGCAATTCTTCTGTACGTCAGAGTCACCTGTCAAATTACCAAATTGCTCCAGCAATTCTTCTGTACCTCAGAGAGTCGCCTGCCAAAGGACCAAATTGCTATAGCAATTCTTCTGTACGCAAGAGTCACCTGTCAAAGGACCAAATTGCTATAGCAATTCTTCTGTACCTCAGAGAGTCACCTGTCAAAGGACCAAATTGCTCCAGCAATTCTTCTGTGCGTCAGAGAGTCGCCTGTCAAAGGACCAAATTGCTATAGCAATTCTTCTGTACGTCAGAGAGTCACCTGTCAAAGGACCAAATTGCTATAGCAATTCTTCTGTACCTCAGAGTCACCTGTCAAAGGACCAAATTGCTCCAGCAATTCTGCTGTACCTCAGAGATTCACCTGTCAAAGTACCAAATTGCTCCAGCAATTCTTCTGTACGTCAGAGAGTCACCTGTCAAAGGACCAAATTGCTATAGCAATTCTTCTGTACGTCAGAGGGTCACCTGTCAAAGTACCAAATTGCTCCAGCAATTCTTCTGTACGTCAGAGAGTCACCTGTCAGGGGACCAACTTGCTATAGCAATTCTTCTGTACGCAAGAGAGTCACCTGTCAAAGTACCAAATTGATCCAGCAATTCTGCTGTACCTCAGAGAGTGACCTGTCAAAGTACCAAATTGCTCCAGCAATTCTTCTGTACGTCAGAGAGTCACCTGTCAAAGGACCAAATTGCTATAGCAATTCTGCTGTACCTCAGAGAGTGACCTGTCAAAGTACCAAATTGCTCCAGAAATTCTTCTGTACGTCAGAGAGTCACCTGTCAAAGGACCAAATTGCTATAGCAATTCTTCTGTACGTCAGAGAGACACCTGTCAAAGTACCAAATTGCTCCAGCAATTCTTCTTTACGTCAGAGAGTCACCTGTCAAAGTACCAAATTGCTCCAGCAATTCTTCTGTACTTCAGAGAGTCACCTGTCAAAGTACCAAATTGCTCCAGCAATTCTTCAGTACGTCAGAGAGTCACCTGTCAAAGGACCAGAATACTCCAGCAATTCTTCTGTACCTCAGAGAGTCGCCTGCCAAAGGACCAAATTGCTATAGCAATTCTTCTGTACTTCAGAGAGTCGCCTGTCAAAGGACCAACTTGCTCCAGCAATTCTTCTGTACGTCAGAGAGTCACCTGTCAAAGTACCAAATTGCTCCAGCAATTCTTCTGTACATCAGAGAGTCACCTGTCAAAGTACCAAATTGCTCCAGCAATTCTTCTGTACTTCAGAGAGTCGCCTGTCAAAGGACCAACTTGCTCCAGCAATTCTTCTGTACGTCAGAGAGTCACCTGTCAAAGTACCAAATTGCTCCAGCAATTCTTCTGTACGTCAGAGAGTCGCCTGTCAAAGGACCAAATTGCTCCAGCAATTCTTCTGTACGTCAGAGAGTCGCCTGTCAAAGGACCAAATTGCTCCAGCAATTCTTCTGTACGTCAGAGAGTCGCCTGTCAAAGGACCAAATTGCTCCAGCAATTCTTCTGTACGTCAGAGAGTCACCTGCCAAAGTACCAAATTGCTCCAGCAATTCTTCTGTACTTCAGAGAGTCGCCTGTCAAAGTACCAAATTGCTCCAGCAATTCTTCTGTACTTCAGAGAGTCGCCTGTCAAAGGACCAACTTGCTCCAGCAATTCTTCTGTACGTCAGAGAGTCACCTGTCAAAGTACCAAATTGCTCCAGCAATTCTTCTGTACGTCAGAGAGTCACCTGTCAAAGTACCAAATTGCTCCAGCAATTCTTCTGTACTTCAGAGAGTCGCCTGTCAAAGGACCAACTTGCTCCAGCAATTCTTCTGTACGTCAGAGAGTCACCTGTCAAAGTACCAAATTGCTCCATCAATTCTTCTGTACGTCAGAGAGTCACCTGTCAAAGTACCAAATTGCTCCAGCAATTCTTCTGTACGTCAGAGAGTCACCTGTCAAAGTACCAAATTGCTCCAGCAATTCTTCTGTACGTCAGAGAGTCACCTGTCAAAGTACCAAATTGCTCCAGCAATTCTTCTGTACTTCAGAGAGTCGCCTGTCAAAGGACCAAATTGCTATAGAAATTCTTCTGTACCTCAGAGAGTCACCTGTCAAAGGACCAAATTGCTCCAGCAATTCTTCTGTACTTCAGAGAGTCGCCTGTCAAAGGACCAAATTGCTCCAGCAATTCTTCTGTACGCCAGAGAGTCACCTGTCAAAGGACCAAATTGCTCCAGCAATTCTTCTGTACGTCAGAGAGTCACCTGTCAAAGGACCAAATTGCTCCAGCAATTCTTCTGTACTTCAGAGAGTCGCCTGTCAAAGTACCAAATTGCCCCAGCAATTCTTCAGTACCTCAGAGAGTCGCCTGTCAAAGGACCATATTGCTATAGCAATTCTTCTGTACTTCAGAGAGTCACCTGTCAAAGGACCATATTGCTATAGCAATTCTTCTGTACGTCAGAGAGTCACCTGTCAAAGGACCAAATTGCTATAGCAATTCTTCTGTACTTCAGAGAGTCGCCTGTCAAAGGACCATATTGCTATAGCAATTCTTCTGTGCCTCAGAGAGTCACCTGTCAAAGGACCAAATTGCTCCAGCAATTCTTCTGTACGTCAGAAAGTCGCCTGTCAAAGGACCATATTGCTATAGCAATTCTTCTGTACTTCAGAGAGTCGCCTGTCAAAGGACCATATTGCTATAGCAATTCTTCTGTACCTCAGAGAGTCACCTGTCAAAGGACCAAATTGCTCCAGCAATTCTTCTGTACGTCAGAAAGTCGCCTGTCAAAGGACCATATTGCTATAGCAATTCTTCTGTACCTCAGAGAGTCACCTGTCAAAGGACCAAATTGCTCCAGCAATTCTTCTGTACGTCAGAAAGTCGCCTGTCAAAGGACCAAATTCCTCCAGCAATTCTTCTGTACGTCAGAGAGTCACCTGTCAAAGGACCAAATTGCTCCAGCAATTCTTCTGTACGTCAGAAAGTCGCCTGTCAAAGGACCATATTGCTATAGCAATTCTTCTGTACCTCAGAGAGTCACCTGTCAAAGGACCAAATTGCTCCAGCAATTCTTCTGTACGTCAGAGAGTCACCTGTCAAAGGACCAAATTGCTATAGCAATTCTTCTGTACGTCAGAGAGTCACCTGTCAAAGGAACAAATTGCTATAGCAATTCTTCTGTACCTCAGAGTCACCTGTCAAAGGACCAAATTGCTCCAGCAATTCTGCTGTACCTCAGAGAGTCACCTGTCAAAGTACCAAATTGCTCCAGCAATTCTTCTGTACGTCAGAGAGTCACCTGTCAAAGGACCAAATTGCTATAGCAATTCTTCTGTACCTCAGAGAGTCACCTGTCAAAGGACCAACTTGCTCCAGCAATTCTTCTGTACGTCAGAGAGTCACCTGTCTAAGTACGAAATTGCTCCAGCAATTCTTCTGTACGTCAGAGTCACCTGTCAAATTACCAAATTGCTCCAGCAATTCTTCTGTACCTCAGAGAGTCGCCTGCCAAAGGACCAAATTGCTATAGCAATTCTTCTGTACGCAAGAGTCACCTGTCAAAGGACCAAATTGCTATAGCAATTCTTCTGTACCTCAGAGAGTCACCTGTCAAAGGACCAAATTGCTCCAGAAATTCTTCTGTACGTCAGAGAGTCACCTGACAAAGGACCAAATTGCTATAGCAATTCTTCTGTACGCAAGAGAGTCACCTGACAAAGGAACAAATTGCTCCAGCAATTCTTCTGTACCTCAGAGAGTCACCTGTCAAAGGACCAAATTGCTCCAGCAATTCTTCTGTACGTCAGAGAGTCACCTGACAAAGGACCAAATTGCTATAGCAATTCTTCTGTACCTCAGAGAGTCACCTGTCAAAGGACCAAATTGCTCCAGCAATTCTTCTGTACGTCAGAGAGTCACCTGTCAAAGGACCAAATTGCTATAGCAATTCTTCTGTACGTCAGAGAGTCACCTGTCAAAGGACCAAATTGCTATAGCAATTCTTCTGTACCTCAGAGTCACCTGTCAAAGGACCAAATTGCTCCAGCAATTCTGCTCTACCTCAGAGAGTCACCTGTCAAAGTACCAAATTGCTCCAGCAATTCTTCTGTACGTCAGAGAGTCACCTGTCAAAGGACCAAATTGCTATAGCAATTCTTCTGTACGTCAGAGAGTCACCTGTCAAAGTACCAAATTGCTCCAGCAATTCTTCTGTACGTCAGAGAGTCACCTGTCAAAGGACCAACTTGCTATAGCAATTCTTCTGTACGCAAGAGAGTCACTTGTCAAAGTACCAAATTGATCCAGCAATTCTGCTGTACCTCAGAGAGTGACCTGTCAAAGTACCAAATTGCTCCAGCAATTCTTCTGTACGTCAGAGAGTCACCTGTCAAAGGACCAAATTGCTATAGCAATTCTGCTGTACCTCAGAGAGTGACCTGTCAAAGTACCAAATTGCTCCAGCAATTCTTCTGTACGTCAGAGAGTCACCTGTCAAAGGACCAAATTGCTATAGCAATTCTTCTGTACGTCAGAGAGACACCTGTCAAAGTACCAAATTGCTCCAGCAATTCTTCTGTACGTCAGAGAGTCACCTGTCAAAGTACCAAATTGCTCCAGCAATTCTTCTGTACTTCAGAGAGTCACCTGTCAAAGTACCAAATTGCTCCAGCAATTCTTCAGTACGTCAGAGAGTCACCTGTCAAAGGACCAGAACACTCCAGCAATTCTTCTGTACCTCAGAGAGTCGCCTGCCAAAGGACCAAATTGCTATAGCAATTCTTCTGTACTTCAGAGAGTCGCCTGTCAAAGGACCAACTTGCTCCAGCAATTCTTCTGTACGTCAGAGAGTCACCTGTCAAAGTACCAAATTGCTCCAGCAATTCTTCTGTACGTCAGAGAGTCACCTGTCAAAGTACCAAATTGCTCCAGCAATTCTTCTGTACTTCAGAGGGTCGCCTGTCAAAGTACCAAATTGCTCCAGCAATTCTTCTGTACTTCAGAGAGTCCCCTGTCAAAGGACCAAATTGCTCCAGCAATTCTTCTGTACGTCAGAGAGTCGCCTGTCAAAGTACCAAATTGCTCCAGCAATTCTTCTGTACGTCAGAGAGTCACCTGTCAAAGGACCAAATTGCTCCAGCAATTCTTCTGTACTTCAGAGAGTCGCCTGTCAAAGGACCAACTTGCTCCAGCAATTCTTCTGTACGTCAGAGAGTCACTTGTCAAAGTACCAAATTGCTCCAGCAATTCTTCTGTACGTCAGAGAGTCGCCTGTCAAAGGACCAAATTGCTCCAGCAATTCTTCTGTACGTCAGAGAGTCACCTGTCAAAGGACCAACTTGCTCCAGCAATTCTTCTGTACGTCAGAGAGTCACCTGTCAAAGTACCAAATTGCTCCAGCAATTCTTCTGTACGTCAGAGAGTCACCTGTCAAAGTACCAAATTGCTCCAGCAATTCTTCTGTACTTCAGAGAGTCGCCTGTCAAAGGACCAACTTGCTCCAGCAATTCTTCTGTACGTCAGAGAGTCACCTGTCAAAGTACCAAATTGCTCCAGCAATTCTTCTGTACGTCAGAGAGTCACCTGTCAAAGTACCAAATTGCTCCAGCAATTCTTCTGTACGTCAGAGAGTCACCTGTCAAAGTACCAAATTGCTCCAGCAATTCTTCTGTACGTCAGAGAGTCGCCTGTCAAAGGACCAAATTGCTCCAGCAATTCTTCTGTACTTCAGAGAGTGGCCTGTCAAAGGACCATATTGCTATAGCAATTCTTCTGTACCTCAGAGAGTCGCCTGTCAAAGGACCAAATTGCTCCAGCAATTCTTCTGTACGCCAGAGAGTCACCTGTCAAAGGACCAAATTGCTCCAGCAATTCTTCTGTACTTCAGAGAGTCGCCTGTCAAAGGACCAAATTGCTCCAGCAATTCTTCTGTACGTCAGAGAGTCACCTGTCAAAGTACCAAATTGCTCCAGCAATTCTTCTGTACTTCAGAGAGTCACCTGTCAAAGGACCAAATTGCTATAGCAATTCTTCTGTACTTCAGAGAGTCGCCTGTCAAAGGACCAACTTGCTCCAGCAATTCTTCTGTACCTCAGAGAGTCACCTGTCAAAGGACCAAATTGCTATAGCAATTCTTCTGTACGTCAGAGAGTCACCTTTCAAAGGACCAAATTGCTCCAGCAGTTCTTCTGTACTTCAGAGAGTCGCCTGTCAAAGGACCAACTTGCTCCAGCAATTCTTCTGTACGTCAGAAAGTCGCCTGTCAAAGGACCATATTGCTATAGCAATTCTTCTGTACGTCAGAAAGTCGCCTGTCAAAGGACCAAATTGCTATAGCAATTCTTCTGTACCTCAGAGAGTCACCTGTCAAAGGACCAAATTGCTCCAGCAATTCTTCTGTACGTCAGAAAGTCGCCTGTCAAAGGACCATATTGCTATAGCAATTCTTCTGTACCTCAGAGAGTCACCTGTCAAAGGAACAAATTGCTATAGCAATTCTTCTGTACTTCAGAGAGTCGCCTGTCAAAGGACCATATTGCTATAGCAATTCTTCTGTACTTCAGAGAGTCACCTGTCAAAGTACCAAATTGCTCCAGCAATTCTTCTGTACGTCAGAGAGTCACCTGTCAAAGGACCAAATTGCTATAGCAATTCTTCTGTACGTCAGAGAGTCACCTGTCAAAGGACCAACTTGCTCCAGCGATTCTTCTGTACGTCAGAGAGTCACCTGTCAAAGGACCAAATTGCTCCAGCAATTCTTCTGTACGTCAGAGAGTCACCTGTCAAAGGACCAAATTGCTCCAGCAATTCTTCTGTACGTCAGAGAGTCACCTGTCAAAGGACCAAATTGCTATAGCAATTCTTCTGTACGTCAGAGAGTCACCTGTCAAAGGAACAAATTGCTATAGCAATTCTTCTGTACGTCAGAGAGTCACCTGTCAAAGGACCAAATTGCTCCAGCAGTTCTTCTGTACTTCAGAGAGTCGCCTGTCAAAGGACCAACTTGCTCCAGCAATTCTTCTGTACGTCAGAAAGTCGCCTGTCAAAGGACCATATTGCTATAGCAATTCTTCTGTACGTCAGAAAGTCGCCTGTCAAAGGACCAAATTGCTATAGCAATTCTTCTGTACCTCAGAGAGTCACCTGTCAAAGGACCAAATTGCTCCAGCAATTCTTCTGTACGTCAGAAAGTCGCCTGTCAAAGGACAATATTGCTATAGCAATTCTTCTGTACCTCAGAGAGTCACCTGTCAAAGGACCAAATTGCTATAGCAATTCTTCTGTACTTCAGAGAGTCGCCTGTCAAAGGACCATATTGCTATAGCAATTCTTCTGTACTTCAGAGAGTCACCAGTCAAAGTACCAAATTGCTCCAGCAATTCTTCTGTACGTCAGAAAGTCGCCTGTCAAAGGACCATATTGCTATAGCAATTCTTCTGTACCTCAGAGAGTCACCTGTCAAAGGACCAAATTGCTATAGCAATTCTTCTGTACTTCAGAGAGTCGCCTGTCAAAGGACCATATTGCTATAGCAATTCTTCTGTACTTCAGAGAGTCACCTGTCAAAGTACCAAATTGCTCCAGCAATTCTTCTGTACGTCAGAGAGTCACCTGTCAAAGGACCAAATTGCTATAGCAATTCTTCTGTACCTCAGAGTCACCTGTCAAAGGACCAAATTGCTCCAGCAATTCTGCTGTACCTCAGAGAGTCACCTGTCAAAGTACCAAATTGCTCCAGCAATTCTTCTGTACGTCAGAGAGTCACCTGTCAAAGGACCAAATTGCTATAGCAATTCTTCTGTACGTCAGAGAGTCACCTGTCAAAGGACCAACTTGCTCCAGCGATTCTTCTGTACGTCAGAGAGTCACCTGTCAAAGTACGAAATTGCTCCAGCAATTCTTCTGTACGTCAGAGTCACCTGTCAAATTACCAAATTGCTCCAGCAATTCTTCTGTACCTCAGAGAGTCGCCTGCCAAAGGACCAAATTGCTATAGCAATTCTTCTGTACGCAAGAGTCACCTGTCAAAGGACCAAATTGCTATAGCAATTCTTCTGTACCTCAGAGAGTCACCTGTCAAAGGACCAAATTGCTCCAGCAATTCTTCTGTACGTCAGAGAGTCGCCTGTCAAAGGACCAAATTGCTATAGCAATTCTTCTGTACGTCAGAGAGTCA
Source organism: Meconema thalassinum (assembly GCA_946902985.2). NCBI lineage: Eukaryota > Metazoa > Arthropoda > Insecta > Orthoptera > Tettigoniidae > Meconema > Meconema thalassinum. The sequence continues at coordinate 694,307,607 of OX336391.1, forward strand.
CCTGTCAAAGGACCAAATTGCTATAGCAATTCTTCTGTACCTCAGAGTCACCTGTCAAAGGACCAAATTGCTCCAGCAATTCTGCTGTACCTCAGAGAGTCACCTGTCAAAGTACCAAATTGCTCCAGCAATTCTTCTGTACGTCAGAGAGTCACCTGTCAAAGGACCAAATTGCTATGGCAATTCTTCTGTACGTCAGAGAGTCACCTGTCAAAGTACCAAATTGATCCAGCAATTCTGCTGTACCTCAGAGAGTGACCTGTCAAAGTACCAAATTGCTCCAGCAATTCTTCTGTACGTCAGAGAGTCACCTGTCAAAGGACCAAATTGCTATAGCAATTCTGCTGTACCTCAGAGAGTGACCTGTCAAAGTACCAAATTGCTCCAGCAATTCTTCTGTACGTCAGAGAGTCACCTGTCAAAGGACCAAATTGCTATAGCAATTCTTCTGTACGTCAGAGAGACACCTGTCAAAGTACCAAATTGCTCCAGCAATTCTTCTGTACGTCAGAGAGTCACCTGTCAAAGTACCAAATTGCTCCAGCAATTCTTCTGTACTTCAGAGAGTCACCTGTCAAAGTACCAATTTGCTCCAGCAATTCTTCAGTACGTCAGAGAGTCACCTGTCAAAGGACCAGAATACTCCAGGAATTCTTCTGTACCTCAGAGAGTCGCCTGCCAAAGGACCAAATTGCTATAGCAATTCTTCTGTACTTCAGAGAGTCGCCTGTCAAAGGACCAACTTGCTCCAGCAATTCTTCTGTACGTCAGAGAGTCACCTGTCAAAGTACCAAATTGCTCCAGCAATTCTTCTGTACGTCAGAGACTCACCTGTCAAAGTACCAAATTGCTCCAGCAATTCTTCTGTACTTCAGAGAGTCGCCTGTCAAAGGACCAACTTGCTCCAGCAATTCTTCTGTACGTCAGAGAGTCACCTGTCAAAGTACCAAATTGCTCCAGCAATTCTTCTGTACGTCAGAGAGTCGCCTGTCAAAGGACCAAATTGCTCCAGCAATTCTTCTGTACGTCAGAGAGTCGCCTGTCAAAGGACCAAATTGCTCCAGCAATTCTTCTGTACGTCAGAGAGTCGCCTGTCAAAGGACCAAATTGCTCCAGCAATTCTTCTGTACGTCAGAGAGTCACCTGTCAAAGTACCAAATTGCCCCAGCAATTCTTCTGTACTTCAGAGAGTCGCCCGTCAAAGTACCAAATTGCTCCAGCAATTCTTCTGTACTTCAGAGAGTCGCCTGTCAAAGGACCAACTTGCTCCAGCAATTCTTCTGTACGTCAGAGAGTCACCTGTCAAAGTACCAAATTGCTCCAGCAATTCTTCTGTACGTCAGAGAGTCACCTGTCAAAGTACCAAATTGCTCCAGCAATTCTTCTGTACTTCAGAGAGTCGCCTGTCAAAGGACCAACTTGCTCCAGCAATTCTTCTGTACGTCAGAGAGTCACCTGTCAAAGTACCAAATTGCTCCAGCAATTCTTCTGTACGTCAGAGAGTCACCTGTCAAAGTACCAAATTGCTCCAGCAATTCTTCCGTACGTCAGAGAGTCACCTGTCAAAGTACCAAATTGCTCCAGCAATTCTTCTGTACGTCAGAGAGTCACCTGTCAAAGTACCAAATTGCTCCAGCAATTCTTCTGTACTTCAGAGAGTCGCCTGTCAAAGGACCAAATTGCTATAGCAATTCTTCTGTACCTCAGAGAGTCACCTGTCAAAGGACCAAATTGCTCCAGCAATTCTTCTGTACTTCAGAGAGTCGCCTGTCAAAGGACCAAATTGCTCCAGCAATTCTTCTGTACGCCAGAGAGTCACCTGTCAAAGGACCAACTTGCTCCAGCGATTCTTCTGTACGTCAGAGAGTCACCTGTCAAAGTACGAAATTGCTCCAGCAATTCTTCTGTACGTCAGAGTCACCTGTCAAATTACCAAATTGCTCCCGCAATTCTTCTGTACCTCAGAGAGTCGCCTGCCAAAGGACCAAATTGCTATAGCAATTCTTCTGTACGCAAAAGTCACCTGTCAAAGGACCAAATTGCTATAGCAATTCTTCTGTACCTCAGAGAGTCACCTGTCAAAGGACCAAATTGCTCCAGCAATTCTTCTGTACGTCAGAGAGTCGCCTGTCAAAGTACCAAATTGCTCCAGCAATTCTTCTGTACTTCAGAGAGTCGCCTGTCAAAGTACCAAATTGCTCCAGCAATTCTTCTGTACTTCAGAGAGTCGCCTGTCAAAGGACCAAATTGCTCCAGCAATTCTTCTGTACGTCAGAGAGTCGCCTGTCAAAGTACCAAATTGCTCCAGCAATTCTTCTGTACGTCAGAGAGTCACCTGTCAAAGGACCAACTTGCTCCAGCAATTCTTCTGTACGTCAGAGAGTCACCTGTCAAAGTACCAAATTGCTCCAGCAATTCTTCTGTACGTCAGAGAGTCACCTGTCAAAGTACCAAATTGCTCCAGCAATTCTTCTGTACTTCAGAGAGTCGCCTGTCAAAGGACCAACTTGCTCCAGCAATTCTTCTGTACGTCAGAGAGTCACCTGTCAAAGTACCAAATTGCTCCAGCAATTCTTCTGTACGTCAGAGAGTCACCTGTCAAAGTACCAAATTGCTCCAGCAATTCTTCTGTACGTCAGAGAGTCACCTGTCAAAGTACCAAATTGCTCCAGCAATTCTTCTGTACGTCAGAGAGTCACCTGTCAAAGTACCAAATTGCTCCAGCAATTCTTCTGTACTTCAGAGAGTCGCCTGTCAAAGGACCATATTGCTATAGCAATTCTTCTGTACCTCAGAGAGTCGCCTGTCAAAGGACCAAATTGCTCCAGCAATTCTTCTGTACGCCAGAGAGTCACCTGTCAAAGGACCAAATTGCTCCAGCAATTCTTCTGTACGTCAGAGAGTCACCTGTCAAAGTACCAAATTGCTCCAGCAATTCTTCTGTACGTCAGAGAGTCACCTGTCAAAGTACCAAATTGCTCCAGCAATTCTTCTGTACTTCAGAGAGTCGCCTGTCAAAGGACCAAATTGCTCCAGCAATTCTTCTGTACGTCAGAGAGTCACCTGTCAAAGTACCAAATTGCTCCAGCAATTCTTCTGTACTTCAGAGAGTCACCTGTCAAAGGACCAAATTGCTATAGCAATTCTTCTGTACTTCAGAGAGTCGCCTGTCAAAGGACCAACTTGCTCCAGCAATTCTTCTGTACCTCAGAGAGTCACCTGTCAAAGGACCAAATTGCTATAGCAATTCTTCTGTACGTCAGAGAGTCACCTGTCAAAGGACCAAATTGCTCCAGCAGTTCTTCTGTACTTCAGAGAGTCGCCTGTCAAAGGACCAACTTGCTCCAGCAATTCTTCTGTACGTCAGAAAGTCGCCTGTCAAAGGACCATATTGCTATAGCAATTCTTCTGTACGTCAGAAAGTCGCCTGTCAAAGGACCAAATTGCTATAGCAATTCTTCTGTACCTCAGAGAGTCACCTGTCAAAGGACCAAATTGCTCCAGCAATTCTTCTGTACGTCAGAAAGTCGCCTGTCAAAGGACCATATTGCTATAGCAATTCTTCTGTACCTCAGGGAGTCACCTGTCAAAGGACCAAATTGCTATAGCAATTCTTCTGTACTTCAGAGAGTCGCCTGTCAAAGGACCATATTGCTATAGCAATTCTTCTGTACTTCAGAGAGTCACCTGTCAAAGTACCAAATTGCTCCAGCAATTCTTCTGTACGTCAGAGAGTCACCTGTCAAAGGACCAAATTGCTATAGCAATTCTTCTGTACGTCAGAGAGTCACCTGTCAAAGGACCAACTTGCTCCAGCGATTCTTCTGTACGTCAGAGAGTCACCTGTCAAAGGACCAAATTGCTCCAGCAATTCTTCTGTACGTCAGAGAGTCACCTGTCAAAGGACCAAATTGCTCCAGCAATTCTTCTGTACGTCAGAGAGTCACCTGTCAAAGGACCAAATTGCTATAGCAATTCTTCTGTACGTCAGAGAGTCACCTGTCAAAGGACCAAATTGCTCCAGCAGTTCTTCTGTACTTCAGAGAGTCGCCTGTCAAAGGACCAACTTGCTCCAGCAATTCTTCTGTACGTCAGAAAGTCGCCTGTCAAAGGACCATATTGCTATAGCAATTCTTCTGTACGTCAGAAAGTCGCCTGTCAAAGGACCAAATTGCTATAGCAATTCTTCTGTACCTCAGAGAGTCACCTGTCAAAGGACCAAATTGCTCCAGCAATTCTTCTGTACGTCAGAAAGTCGCCTGTCAAAGGACCATATTGCTATAGCAATTCTTCTGTACCTCAGAGAGTCACCTGTCAAAGGACCAAATTGCTATAGCAATTCTTCTGTACTTCAGAGAGTCGCCTGTCAAAGGACCATATTGCTATAGCAATTCTTCTGTACTTCAGAGAGTCACCTGTCAAAGTACCAAATTGCTCCAGCAATTCTTCTGTACGTCAGAAAGTCGCCTGTCAAAGGACCATATTGCTATAGCAATTCTTCTGTACCTCAGAGAGTCACCTGCCAAAGGACCAAATTGCTATAGCAATTCTTCTGTACTTCAGAGAGTCGCCTGTCAAAGGACCATATTGCTATAGCAATTCTTCTGTACTTCAGAGAGTCACCTGTCAAAGTACCAAATTGCTCCAGCAATTCTTCTGTACGTCAGAGAGTCACCTGTCAAAGGACCAAATTGCTATAGCAATTCTTCTGTACCTCAGAGTCACCTGTCAAAGGACCAAATTGCTCCAGCAATTCTGCTGTACCTCAGAGAGTCACCTGTCAAAGTACCAAATTGCTCCAGCAATTCTTCTGTACGTCAGAGAGTCACCTGTCAAAGGACCAAATTGCTATAGCAATTCTTCTGTACGTCAGAGAGTCACCTGTCAAAGGACCAACTTGCTCCAGCGATTCTTCTGTACGTCAGAGAGTCACCTGTCAAAGTACGAAATTGCTCCAGCAATTCTTCTGTACGTCAGAGTCACCTGTCAAATTACCAAATTGCTCCAGCAATTCTTCTGTACCTCAGAGAGTCGCCTGCCAAAGGACCAAATTGCTATAGCAATTCTTCTGTACGCAAGAGTCACCTGTCAAAGGACCAAATTGCTATAGCAATTCTTCTGTACATCAGAGAGTCACCTGTCAAAGGACCAAATTGCTCCAGCAATTCTTCTGTACGTCAGAGAGTCGCCTGTCAAAGGACCAAATTGCTATAGCAATTCTTCTGTACGTCAGAGAGTCACCTGTCAAAGGACCAAATTGCTATAGCAATTCTTCTGTACCTCAGAGTCACCTGTCAAAGGACCAAATTGCTCCAGCAATTCTGCTGTACCTCAGAGAGTCACCTGTCAAAGTACCAAATTGCTCCAGCAATTCTTCTGTACGTCAGAGAGTCACCTGTCAAAGGACCAAATTGCTATAGCAATTCTTCTGTACGTCAGAGAGTCACCTGTCAAAGTACCAAATTGCTCCAGCAATTCTTCTGTACGTCAGAGAGTCACCTGTCAGGGGACCAACTTGCTATAGCAATTCTTCTGTACGCAAGAGAGTCACCTGTCAAAGTACCAAATTGATCCAGCAATTCTGCTGTACCTCAGAGAGTGACCTGTCAAAGTACCAAATTGCTCCAGCAATTCTTCTGTACGTCAGAGAGTCACCTGTCAAAGGACCAAATTGCTATAGCAATTCTGCTGTACCTCAGAGAGTGACCTGTCAAAGTACCAAATTGCTCCAGCAATTCTTCTGTACGTCAGAGAGTCGCCTGTCAAAGGACCAAATTGCTCCAGCAATTCTTCTGTACGTCAGAGAGTCACCTGTCAAAGGACCAACTTGCTCCAGCATTTCTTCTGTACGTCAGAGAGTCACCTGTCAAAGTACCAAATTGCTCCAGCAATTCTTCTGTACGTCAGAGAGTCACCTGTCAAAGTACCAAATTGCTCCAGCAATTCTTCTGTACTTCAGAGAGTCGCCTGTCAAAGGACCAACTTGCTCCAGCAATTCTTCTGTACGTCAGAGAGTCACCTGTCAAAGTACCAAATTGCTCCAGCAATTCTTCTGTACGTCAGAGAGTCACCTGTCAAAGTACCAAATTGCTCCAGCAATTCTTCTGTACGTCAGAGAGTCACCTGTCAAAGTACCAAATTGCTCCAGCAATTCTTCTGTACGTCAGAGAGTCACCTGTCAAAGTACCAAATTGCTCCAGCAATTCTTCTGTACTTCAGAGAGTCGCCTGTCAAAGGACCATATTGCTATAGCAATTCTTCTGTACCTCAGAGAGTCGCCTGTCAAAGGACCAAATTGCTCCAGCAATTCTTCTGTACGCCAGAGAGTCACCTGTCAAAGGACCAAATTGCTCCAGCAATTCTTCTGTACGTCAGAGAGTCACCTGTCAAAGTACCAAATTGCTCCAGCAATTCTTCTGTACGTCAGAGAGTCACCTGTCAAAGTACCAAATTGCTCCAGCAATTCTTCTGTACTTCAGAGAGTCGCCTGTCAAAGGACCAAATTGCTCTAGCAATTCTTCTGTACGTCAGAGAGTCACCTGTCAAAGTACCAAATTGCTCCAGCAATTCTTCTGTACTTCAGAGAGTCACCTGTCAAAGGACCAAATTGCTATAGCAATTCTTCTGTACTTCAGAGAGTCGCCTGTCAAAGGACCAACTTGCTCCAGCAATTCTTCTGTACCTCAGAGAGTCACCTGTCAAAGGACCAAATTGCTATAGCAATTCTTCTGTACGTCAGAGAGTCACCTGTCAAAGGACCAAATTGCTCCAGCAGTTCTTCTGTACTTCAGAGAGTCGCCTGTCAAAGGACCAACTTGCTCCAGCAATTCTTCTGTACGTCAGAAAGTCGCCTGTCAAAGGACCATATTGCTATAGCAATTCTTCTGTACGTCAGAAAGTCGCCTGTCAAAGGACCAAATTGCTATAGCAATTCTTCTGTACCTCAGAGAGTCACCTGTCAAAGGACCAAATTGCTCCAGCAATTCTTCTGTACGTCAGAAAGTCGCCTGTCAAAGGACCATATTGCTATAGCAATTCTTCTGTACCTCAGGGAGTCACCTGTCAAAGGACCAAATTGCTATAGCAATTCTGCTGTACTTCAGAGAGTCGCCTGTCAAAGGACCATATTGCTATAGCAATTCTTCTGTACTTCAGAGAGTCACCTGTCAAAGTACCAAATTGCTCCAGCAATTCTTCTGTACGTCAGAGAGTCACCTGTCAAAGGACCAAATTGCTATAGCAATTCTTCTGTACGTCAGAGAGTCACCTGTCAAAGGACCAACTTGCTCCAGCGATTCTTCTGTACGTCAGAGAGTCACCTGTCATAGGACCAAATTGCTCCAGCAATTCTTCTGTACGTCAGAGAGTCACCTGTCAAAGGACCAAATTGCTCCAGCAATTCTTCTGTACGTCAGAGAGTCACCTGTCAAAGGACCAAATTGCTATAGCAATTCTTCTGTACGTCAGAGAGTCACCTGTCAAAGGAACAAATTGCTATAGCAATTCTTCTGTACGTCAGAGAGTCACCTGTCAAAGGACCAAATTGCTCCAGCAGTTCTTCTGTACTTCAGAGAGTCGCCTGTCAAAGGACCAACTTGCTCCAGCAATTCTTCTGTACGTCAGAAAGTCGCCTGTCAAAGGACCATATTGCTATAGCAATTCTTCTGTACGTCAGAAAGTCGCCTGTCAAAGGACCAAATTGCTATAGCAATTCTTCTGTACCTCAGAGAGTCACCTGTCAAAGGACCAAATTGCTCCAGCAATTCTTCTGTACGTCAGAAAGTCACCTGTCAAAGGACCATATTGCTATAGCAATTCTTCTGTACCTCAGAGAGTCACCTGTCAAAGGACCAAATTGCTATAGCAATTCTTCTGTACTTCAGAGAGTCGCCTGTCAAAGGACCATATTGCTATAGCAATTCTTCTGTACTTCAGAGAGTCACCTGTCAAAGTACCAAATTGCTCCAGCAATTCTTCTGTACGTCAGAAAGTCGCCTGTCAAAGGACCATATTGCTATAGCAATTCTTCTGTACCTCAGAGAGTCACCTGTCAAAGGACCAAATTGCTATAGCAATTCTTCTGTACTTCAGAGAGTCGCCTGTCAAAGGACCATATTGCTATAGCAATTCTTCTGTACTTCAGAGAGTCACCTGTCAAAGTACCAAATTGCTCCAGCAATTCTTCTGTACGTCAGAGAGTCACCTGTCAAAGGACCAAATTGCTATAGCAATTCTTCTGTACCTCAGAGTCACCTGTCAAAGGACCAAATTGCTCCAGCAATTCTGCTGTACCTCAGAGAGTCACCTGTCAAAGTACCAAATTGCTCCAGCAATTCTTCTGTACGTCAGAGAGTCACCTGTCAAAGGACCAAATTGCTATAGCAATTCTTCTGTACGTCAGAGAGTCACCTGTCAAAGGACCAACTTGCTCCAGCGATTCTTCTGTACGTCAGAGAGTCACCTGTCAAAGTACGAAATTGCTCCAGCAATTCTTCTGTACGTCAGAGTCACCTGTCAAATTACCAAATTGCTCCAGCAATTCTTCTGTACCTCAGAGAGTCGCCTGCCAAAGGACCAAATTGCTATAGCAATTCTTCTGTACGCAAGAGTCACCTGTCAAAGGACCAAATTGCTATAGCAATTCTTCTGTACCTCAGAGAGTCACCTGTCAAAGGACCAAATTGCTCCAGCAATTCTTCTGTACGTCAGAGAGTCGCCTGTCAAAGGACCAAATTGCTATAGCAATTCTTGTGTACGTCAGAGAGTCACCTGTCAAAGGACCAAATTGCTATAGCAATTCTTCTGTACCTCAGAGTCACCTGTCAAAGGACCAAATTGCTCCAGCAATTCTGCTGTACCTCAGAGAGTCACCTGTCAAAGTACCAAATTGCTCCAGCAATTCTTCTGTACGTCAGAGAGTCACCTGTCAAAGGACCAAATTGCTATAGCAATTCTTCTGTACGTCAGAGAGTCACCTGTCAAAGTACCAAATTGCTCCAGCAATTCTTCTGTACGTCAGAGAGTCACCTGTCAGGGGACCAACTTGCTATAGCAATTCTTCTGTACGCAAGAGAGTCACCTGTCAAAGTACCAAATTGATCCAGCAATTCTGCTGTACCTCAGAGAGTGACCTGTCAAAGTACCAAATTGCTCCAGCAATTCTTCTGTACGTCAGAGAGTCACCTGTCAAAGGACCAAATTGCTATAGCAATTCTGCTGTACCTCAGAGAGTGACCTGTCAAAGTACCAAATTGCTCCAGAAATTCTTCTGTACGTCAGAGAGTCACCTGTCAAAGGACCAAATTGCTATAGCAATTCTTCTGTACGTCAGAGAGACACCTGTCAAAGTACCAAATTGCTCCAGCAATTCTTCTTTACGTCAGAGAGTCACCTGTCAAAGTACCAAATTGCTCCAGCAATTCTTCTGTACTTCAGAGAGTCACCTGCCAAAGTACCAAATTGCTCCAGCAATTCTTCAGTACGTCAGAGAGTCACCTGTCAAAGGACCAGAATACTCCAGCAATTCTTCTGTACCTCAGAGAGTCGCCTGCCAAAGGACCAAATTGCTATAGCAATTCTTCTGTACTTCAGAGAGTCGCCTGTCAAAGGACCAACTTGCTCCAGCAATTCTTCTGTACGTCAGAGAGTCACCTGTCAAAGTACCAAATTGCTCCAGCAATTCTTCTGTACGTCAGAGAGTCACCTGTCAAAGTACCAAATTGCTCCAGCAATTCTTCTGTACTTCAGAGAGTCGCCTGTCAAAGGACCAACTTGCTCCAGCAATTCTTCTGTACGTCAGAGAGTCACCTGTCAAAGTACCAAATTGCTCCAGCAATTCTTCTGTACGTCAGAGAGTCGCCTGTCAAAGGACCAAATTGCTCCAGCAATTCTTCTGTACGTCAGAGAGTCGCCTGTCAAAGGACCAAATTGCTCCAGCAATTCTTCTGTACGTCAGAGAGTCGCCTGTCAAAGGACCAAATTGCTCCAGCAATTCTTCTGTACGTCAGAGAGTCACCTGTCAAAGTACCAAATTGCTCCAGCAATTCTTCTGTACTTCAGAGAGTCGCCTGTCAAAGTACCAAATTGCTCCAGCAATTCTTCTGTACTTCAGAGAGTCGCCTGTCAAAGGACCAACTTGCTCCAGCAATTCTTCTGTACGTCAGAGAGTCACCTGTCAAAGTACCAAATTGCTCCAGCAATTCTTCTGTACGTCAGAGAGTCACCTGTCAAAGTACCAAATTGCTCCAGCAATTCTTCTGTACTTCAGAGAGTCGCCTGTCAAAGGACCAACTTGTTCCAGCAATTCTTCTGTACGTCAGAGAGTCACCTGTCAAAGTACCAAATTGCTCCATCAATTCTTCTGTACGTCAGAGAGTCACCTGTCAAAGTACCAAATTGCTCCAGCAATTCTTCTGTACGTCAGAGAGTCACCTGTCAAAGTACCAAATTGCTCCAGCAATTCTTCTGTACGTCAGAGAGTCACCTGTCAAAGTACCAAATTGCTCCAGCAATTCTTCTGTACTTCAGAGAGTCGCCTGTCAAAGGACCAAATTGCTATAGCAATTCTTCTGTACCTCAGAGAGTCACCTGTCAAAGGACCAAATTGCTCCAGCAATTCTTCTGTACTTCAGAGAGTCGCCTGTCAAAGGACCAAATTGCTCCAGCAATTCTTCTGTACGCCAGAGAGTCACCTGTCAAAGGACCAAATTGCTCCAGCAATTCTTCTGTACGTCAGAGAGTCACCTGTCAAAGGACCAAATTGCTCCAGCAATTCTTCTGTACTTCAGAGAGTCGCCTGTCAAAGTACCAAATTGCCCCAGCAATTCTTCAGTACCTCAGAGAGTCGCCTGTCAAAGGACCATATTGCTATAGCAATTCTTCTGTACTTCAGAGAGTCACCTGTCAAAGGACCATATTGCTATAGCAATTCTTCTGTACGTCAGAGAGTCACCTGTCAAAGGACCAAATTGCTATAGCAATTCTTCTGTACTTCAGAGAGTCGCCTGTCAAAGGACCATATTGCTATAGCAATTCTTCTGTGCCTCAGAGAGTCACCTGTCAAAGGACCAAATTGCTCCAGCAATTCCTCTGTACGTCAGAAAGTCGCCTGTCAAAGGACCATATTGCTATAGCAATTCTTCTGTACTTCAGAGAGTCGCCTGTCAAAGGACCATATTGCTATAGCAATTCTTCTGTACCTCAGAGAGTCACCTGTCAAAGGACCAAATTGCTCCAGCAATTCTTCTGTACGTCAGAAAGTCGCCTGTCAAAGGACCATATTGCTATAGCAATTCTTCTGTACCTCAGAGAGTCACCTGTCAAAGGACCAAATTGCTCCAGCAATTCTTCTGTACGTCAGAAAGTCGCCTGTCAAAGGACCAAATTCCTCCAGCAATTCTTCTGTACGTCAGAGAGTCACCTGTCAAAGGACCAAATTGCTCCAGCAATTCTTCTGTACGTCAGAAAGTCGCCTGTCAAAGGACCATATTGCTATAGCAATTCTTCTGTACCTCAGAGAGTCACCTGTCAAAGGACCAAATTGCTCCAGCAATTCTTCTGTACGTCAGAGAGTCACCTGTCAAAGGACCAAATTGCTATAGCAATTCTTCTGTACGTCAGAGAGTCACCTGTCAAAGGAACAAATTGCTATAGCAATTCTTCTGTACCTCAGAGTCACCTGTCAAAGGACCAAATTGCTCCAGCAATTCTGCTGTACCTCAGAGAGTCACCTGTCAAAGTACCAAATTGCTCCAGCAATTCTTCTGTACGTCAGAGAGTCACCTGTCAAAGGACCAAATTGCTATAGCAATTCTTCTGTACGTCAGAGAGTCACCTGTCAAAGGACCAACTTGCTCCAGCGATTCTTCTGTACGTCAGAGAGTCACCTGTCTAAGTACGAAATTGCTCCAGCAATTCTTCCGTACGTCAGAGTCACCTGTCAAATTACCAAATTGCTCCAGCAATTCTTCTGTACCTCAGAGAGTCGCCTGCCAAAGGACCAAATTGCTATAGCAATTCTTCTGTACGCAAGAGTCACCTGTCAAAGGACCAAATTGCTATAGCAATTCTTCTGTACCTCAGAGAGTCACCTGTCAAAGGACCAAATTGCTCCAGAAATTCTTCTGTACGTCAGAGAGTCACCTGACAAAGGACCAAATTGCTATAGCAATTCTTCTGTACGCAAGAGAGTCACCTGACAAAGGAACAAATTGCTCCAGCAATTCTTCTGTATCTCAGAGAGTCACCTGTCAAAGGACCAAATTGCTATAGCAATTCTTCTGTACCTCAGAGAGTCACCTGTCAAAGGACCAAATTGCTCCAGCAATTCTTCTGTACGTCAGAGAGTCACCTGACAAAGGACCAAATTGCTATAGCAATTCTTCTGTACCTCAGAGAGTCACCTGTCAAAGGACCAAATTGCTCCAGCAATTCTTCTGTACGTCAGAGAGTCACCTGTCAAAGGACCAAATTGCTATAGCAATTCTTCTGTACGTCAGAGAGTCACCTGTCAAAGGACCAAATTGCTATAGCAATTCTTCTGTACCTCAGAGTCACCTGTCAAAGGACCAAATTGCTCCAGCAATTCTGCTCTACCTCAGAGAGTCACCTGTCAAAGTACCAAATTGCTCCAGCAATTCTTCTGTACGTCAGAGAGTCACCTGTCAAAGGACCAAATTGCTATAGCAATTCTTCTGTACGTCAGAGAGTCACCTGTCAAAGTACCAAATTGCTCCAGCAATTCTTCTGTACGTCAGAGAGTCACCTGTCAAAGGACCAACTTGCTATAGCAATTCTTCTGTACGCAAGAGAGTCACCTGTCAAAGTACCAAATTGATCCAGCAATTCTGCTGTACCTCAGAGAGTGACCTGTCAAAGTACCAAATTGCTCCAGCAATTCTTCTGTACGTCAGAGAGTCACCTGTCAAAGGACCAAATTGCTATAGCAATTCTGCTGTACCTCAGAGAGTGACCTGTCAAAGTACCAAATTGCTCCAGCAATTCTTCTGTACGTCAGAGAGTCACCTGTCAAAGGACCAAATTGCTATAGCAATTCTTCTGTACGTCAGAGAGACACCTGTCAAAGTACCAAATTGCTCCAGCAATTCTTCTGTACGTCAGAGAGTCACCTGTCAAAGTACCAAATTGCTCCAGCAATTCTTCTGTACTTCAGAGAGTCACCTGTCAAAGTACCAAATTGCTCCAGCAATTCTTCAGTACGTCAGAGAGTCACCTGTCAAAGGACCAGAATACTCCAGCAATTCTTCTGTACCTCAGAGAGTCGCCTGCCAAAGGACCAAATTGCTATAGCAATTCTTCTGTACTTCAGAGAGTCGCCTGTCAAAGGACCAACTTGCTCCAGCAATTCTTCTGTACGTCAGAGAGTCACCTGTCAAAGTACCAAATTGCTCCAGCAATTCTTCTGTACGTCAGAGAGTCACCTGTCAAAGTACCAAATTGCTCCAGCAATTCTTCTGTACTTCAGAGAGTCGCCTGTCAAAGTACCAAATTGCTCCAGCAATTCTTCTGTACTTCAGAGAGTCCCCTGTCAAAGGACCAAATTGCTCCAGCAATTCTTCTGTACGTCAGAGAGTCACCTGTCAAAGGACCAAATTGCTATAGCAATTCTTCTGTACGTCAGAGAGTCACCTGTCAAAGGACCAACTTGCTCCAGCGATTCTTCTGTACGTCAGAGAGTCACCTGTCAAAGTACGAAATTGCTCCAGCAATTCTTCTGTACGTCAGAGTCACCTGTCAAATTACCAAATTGCTCCAGCAATTCTTCTGTACCTCAGAGAGTCGCCTGCCAAAGGACCAAATTGCTATAGCAATTCTTCTGTACGCAAGAGTCACCTGTCAAAGGACCAAATTGCTATAGCAATTCTTCTGTACCTCAGAGAGTCACCTGTCAAAGGACCAAATTGCTCCAGCAATTCTTCTGTACGTCAGAGAGTCGCCTGTCAAAGGACCAAATTGCTATAGCAATTCTTCTGTACGTCAGAGAGTCACCTGTCAAAGGACCAAATTGCTATAGCAATTCTTCTGTACCTCAGAGTCACCTGTCAAAGGACCAAATTGCTCCAGCAATTCTGCTGTACCTCAGAGAGTCACCTGTCAAAGTACCAAATTGCTCCAGCAATTCTTCTGTACGTCAGAGAGTCACCTGTCAAAGGACCAAATTGCTATAGCAATTCTTCTGTACGTCAGAGAGTCACCTGTCAAAGTACCAAATTGCTCCAGCAATTCTTCTGTACGTCAGAGAGTCACCTGTCAGGGGACCAACTTGCTATAGCAATTCTTCTGTACGCAAGAGAGTCACCTGTCAAAGTACCAAATTGATCCAGCAATTCTGCTGTACCTCAGAGAGTGACCTGTCAAAGTACCAAATTGCTCCAGCAATTCTTCTGTACGTCAGAGAGTCACCTGTCAAAGGACCAAATTGCTATAGCAATTCTGCTGTACCTCAGAGAGTGACCTGTCAAAGTACCAAATTGCTCCAGAAATTCTTCTGTACGTCAGAGAGTCACCTGTCAAAGGACCAAATTGCTATAGCAATTCTTCTGTACGTCAGAGAGACACCTGTCAAAGTACCAAATTGCTCCAGCAATTCTTCTTTACGTCAGAGAGTCACCTGTCAAAGTACCAAATTGCTCCAGCAATTCTTCTGTACTTCAGAGAGTCACCTGCCAAAGTACCAAATTGCTCCAGCAATTCTTCAGTACGTCAGAGAGTCACCTGTCAAAGGACCAGAATACTCCAGCAATTCTTCTGTACCTCAGAGAGTCGCCTGCCAAAGGACCAAATTGCTATAGCAATTCTTCTGTACTTCAGAGAGTCGCCTGTCAAAGGACCAACTTGCTCCAGCAATTCTTCTGTACGTCAGAGAGTCACCTGTCAAAGTACCAAATTGCTCCAGCAATTCTTCTGTACGTCAGAGAGTCACCTGTCAAAGTACCAAATTGCTCCAGCAATTCTTCTGTACTTCAGAGAGTCGCCTGTCAAAGGACCAACTTGCTCCAGCAATTCTTCTGTACGTCAGAGAGTCACCTGTCAAAGTACCAAATTGCTCCAGCAATTCTTCTGTACGTCAGAGAGTCGCCTGTCAAAGGACCAAATTGCTCCAGCAATTCTTCTGTACGTCAGAGAGTCGCCTGTCAAAGGACCAAATTGCTCCAGCAATTCTTCTGTACGTCAGAGAGTCGCCTGTCAAAGGACCAAATTGCTCCAGCAATTCTTCTGTACGTCAGAGAGTCACCTGTCAAAGTACCAAATTTCTCCAGCAATTCTTCTGTACTTCAGAGAGTCGCCTGTCAAAGTACCAAATTGCTCCAGCAATTCTTCTGTACTTCAGAGAGTCGCCTGTCAAAGGACCAACTTGCTCCAGCAATTCTTCTGTACGTCAGAGAGTCACCTGTCAAAGTACCAAATTGCTCCAGCAATTCTTCTGTACGTCAGAGAGTCACCTGTCAAAGTACCAAATTGCTCCAGCAATTCTTCTGTACTTCAGAGAGTCGCCTGTCAAAGGACCAACTTGCTCCAGCAATTCTTCTGTACGTCAGAGAGTCACCTGTCAAAGTACCAAATTGCTCCATCAATTCTTCTGTACGTCAGAGAGTCACCTGTCAAAGTACCAAATTGCTCCAGCAATTCTTCTGTACGTCAGAGAGTCACCTGTCAAAGTACCAAATTGCTCCAGCAATTCTTCTGTACGTCAGAGAGTCACCTGTCAAAGTACCAAATTGCTCCAGCAATTCTTCTGTACTTCAGAGAGTCGCCTGTCAAAGGACCAAATTGCTATAGCAATTCTTCTGTACCTCAGAGAGTCACCTGTCAAAGGACCAAATTGCTCCAGCAATTCTTCTGTACTTCAGAGAGTCGCCTGTCAAAGGACCAAATTGCTCCAGCAATTCTTCTGTACGCCAGAGAGTCACCTGTCAAAGGACCAAATTGCTCCAGCAATTCTTCTGTACGTCAGAGAGTCACCTGTCAAAGGACCAAATTGCTCCAGCAATTCTTCTGTACTTCAGAGAGTCGCCTGTCAAAGTACCAAATTGCCCCAGCAATTCTTCAGTACCTCAGAGAGTCGCCTGTCAAAGGACCATATTGCTATAGCAATTCTTCTGTACTTCAGAGAGTCACCTGTCAAAGGACCATATTGCTATAGCAATTCTTCTGTACGTCAGAGAGTCACCTGTCAAAGGACCAAATTGCTATAGCAATTCTTCTGTACTTCAGAGAGTCGCCTGTCAAAGGACCATATTGCTATAGCAATTCTTCTGTGCCTCAGAGAGTCACCTGTCAAAGGACCAAATTGCTCCAGCAATTCCTCTGTACGTCAGAAAGTCGCCTGTCAAAGGACCATATTGCTATAGCAATTCTTCTGTACTTCAGAGAGTCGCCTGTCAAAGGACCATATTGCTATAGCAATTCTTCTGTACCTCAGAGAGTCACCTGTCAAAGGACCAAATTGCTCCAGCAATTCTTCTGTACGTCAGAAAGTCGCCTGTCAAAGGACCATATTGCTATAGCAATTCTTCTGTACCTCAGAGAGTCACCTGTCAAAGGACCAAATTGCTCCAGCAATTCTTCTGTACGTCAGAAAGTCGCCTGTCAAAGGACCAAATTCCTCCAGCAATTCTTCTGTACGTCAGAGAGTCACCTGTCAAAGGACCAAATTGCTCCAGCAATTCTTCTGTACGTCAGAAAGTCGCCTGTCAAAGGACCATATTGCTATAGCAATTCTTCTGTACCTCAGAGAGTCACCTGTCAAAGGACCAAATTGCTCCAGCAATTCTTCTGTACGTCAGAGAGTCACCTGTCAAAGGACCAAATTGCTATAGCAATTCTTCTGTACGTCAGAGAGTCACCTGTCAAAGGAACAAATTGCTATAGCAATTCTTCTGTACCTCAGAGTCACCTGTCAAAGGACCAAATTGCTCCAGCAATTCTGCTGTACCTCAGAGAGTCACCTGTCAAAGTACCAAATTGCTCCAGCAATTCTTCTGTACGTCAGAGAGTCACCTGTCATAGGACCAAATTGCTATAGCAATTCTTCTGTACGTCAGAGAGTCACCTGTCAAAGGACCAACTTGCTCCAGCGATTCTTCTGTACGTCAGAGAGTCACCTGTCTAAGTACGAAATTGCTCCAGCAATTCTTCCGTACGTCAGAGTCACCTGTCAAATTACCAAATTGCTCCAGCAATTCTTCTGTACCTCAGAGAGTCGCCTGCCAAAGGACCAAATTGCTATAGCAATTCTTCTGTACCTCAGAGAGTCACCTGTCAAAGGACCAAATTGCTCCAGAAATTCTTCTGTACGTCAGAGAGTCACCTGACAAAGGACCAAATTGCTATAGCAATTCTTCTGTACGCAAGAGAGTCACCTGACAAAGGAACAAATTGCTCCAGCAATTCTTCTGTATCTCAGAGAGTCACCTGTCAAAGGACCAAATTGCTATAGCAATTCTTCTGTACCTCAGAGAGTCACCTGTCAAAGGACCAAATTGCTCCAGCAATTCTTCTGTACGTCAGAGAGTCACCTGACAAAGGACCAAATTGCTATAGCAATTCTTCTGTACCTCAGAGAGTCACCTGTCAAAGGACCAAATTGCTCCAGCAATTCTTCTGTACGTCAGAGAGTCACCTGTCAAAGGACCAAATTGCTATAGCAATTCTTCTGTACGGCAGAGAGTCACCTGTCAAAGGACCAAATTGCTATAGCAATTCTTCTGTACCTCAGAGTCACCTGTCAAAGGACCAAATTGCTCCAGCAATTCTGCTCTACCTCAGAGAGTCACCTGTCAAAGTACCAAATTGCTCCAGCAATTCTTCTGTACGTCAGAGAGTCACCTGTCAAAGGACCAAATTGCTATAGCAATTCTTCTGTACGTCAGAGAGTCACCTGTCAAAGTACCAAATTGCTCCAGCAATTCTTCTGTACGTCAGAGAGTCACCTGTCAAAGGACCAACTTGCTATAGCAATTCTTCTGTACGCAAGAGAGTCACCTGTCAAAGTACCAAATTGATCCAGCAATTCTGCTGTACCTCAGAGAGTGACCTGTCAAAGTACCAAATTGCTCCAGCAATTCTTCTGTACGTCAGAGAGTCACCTGTCAAAGGACCAAATTGCTATAGCAATTCTGCTGTACCTCAGAGAGTGACCTGTCAAAGTACCAAATTGCTCCAGCAATTCTTCTGTACGTCAGAGAGTCACCTGTCAAAGGACCAAATTGCTATAGCAATTCTTCTGTACGTCAGAGAGACACCTGTCAAAGTACCAAATTGCTCCAGCAATTCTTCTGTACGTCAGAGAGTCACCTGTCAAAGTACCAAATTGCTCCAGCAATTCTTCTGTACTTCAGAGAGTCACCTGTCAAAGTACCAAATTGCTCCAGCAATTCTTCAGTACGTCAGAGAGTCACCTGTCAAAGGACCAGAATACTCCAGCAATTCTTCTGTACCTCAGAGAGTCGCCTGCCAAAGGACCAAATTGCTATAGCAATTCTTCTGTACTTCAGAGAGTCGCCTGTCAAAGGACCAACTTGCTCCAGCAATTCTTCTGTACGTCAGAGAGTCACCTGTCAAAGTACCAAATTGCTCCAGCAATTCTTCTGTACGTCAGAGAGTCACCTGTCAAAGTACCAAATTGCTCCAGCAATTCTTCTGTACTTCAGAGAGTCGCCTGTCAAAGTACCAAATTGCTCCAGCAATTCTTCTGTACTTCAGAGAGTCCCCTGTCAAAGGACCAAATTGCTCCAGCAATTCTTCTGTACGTCAGAGAGTCGCCTGTCAAAGTACCAAATTGCTCCAGCAATTCTTCTGTACGTCAGAGAGTCACCTGTCTAAGGACCAAATTGCTCCAGCAATTCTTCTGTACTTCAGAGAGTCGCCTGTCAAAGGACCAACTTGCTCCAGCAATTCTTCTGTACGTCAGAGAGTCACCTGTCAAAGTACCAAATTGCTCCAGCAATTCTTCTGTACGTCAGAGAGTCGCCTGTCAAAGGACCAAATTGCTCCAGCAATTCTTCTGTACGTCAGAGAGTCACCTGTCAAAGGACCAACTTGCTCCAGCAATTCTTCTGTACGTCAGAGAGTCACCTGTCAAAGTACCAAATTGCTCCAGCAATTCTTCTGTACTTCAGAGAGTCGCCTGTCAAAGGACCAACTTGCTCCAGCAATTCTTCTGTACGTCAGTCACCTGTCAAAGTACCAAATTGCTCCAGCAATTCTTCTGTACGTCAGAGAGTCACCTGTCAAAGTACCAAATTGCTCCAGCAATTCTTCTGTACGTCAGAGAGTCACCTGTCAAAGTACCAAATTGCTCCAGCAATTCTTCTGTACGTCAGAGAGTCACCTGTCAAAGTACCAAATTGCTCCAGCAATTCTTCTGTACTTCAGAGAGTCGCCTGTCAAAGGACCATATTGCTATAGCAATTCTTCTGTACCTCAGAGAGTCGCCTGTCAAAGGACCAAATTGCTCCAGCAATTCTTCTGTACGCCAGAGAGTCACCTGTCAAAGGACCAAATTGCTCCAGCAATTCTTCTGTACTTCAGAGAGTCGCCTGTCAAAGGACCAAATTGCTCCAGCAATTCTTTGTACGTCAGAGAGTCACCTGCCAAGTACCAAATTGCTCCAGCAATTCTTCTGTACTTCAGAGAGTCACCTGTCAAAGGACCAAATTGCTATAGCAATTCTTCTGTACTTCAGAGAGTCGCCTGTCAAAGGACCAACTTGCTCCAGCAATTCTTCTGTACCTCAGAGAGTCACCTGTCAAAGGACCAAATTGCTATAGCAATTCTTCTGTACGTCAGAGAGTCACCTTTCAAAGGACCAAATTGCTCCAGCAGTTCTTCTGTACTTCAGAGAGTCGCCTGTCAAAGGACCAACTTGCTCCAGCAATTCTTCTGTACGTCAGAAAGTCGCCTGTCAAAGGACCATTTTGCTATAGCAATTCTTCTGTACGTCAGAAAGTCGCCTGTCAAAGGACCAAATTGCTATAGCAATTCTTCTGTACCTCAGAGAGTCACCTGTCAAAGGACCAAATTGCTCCAGCAATTCTTCTGTACGTCAGAAAGTCGCCTGTCAAAGGACCATATTGCTATAGCAATTCTTCTGTACCTCAGAGAGTCACCTGTCAAAGGAACAAATTGCTATAGCAATTCTTCTGTACTTCAGAGAGTCGCCTGTCAAAGGACCATATTGCTATAGCAATTCTTCTGTACTTCAGAGAGTCACCTGTCAAAGTACCAAATTGCTCCAGCAATTCTTCTGTACGTCAGAGAGTCACCTGTCAAAGGACCAAATTGCTATAGCAATTCTTCTGTACGTCAGAGAGTCACCTGTCAAAGGACCAACTTGCTCCAGCGATTCTTCTGTACGTCAGAGAGTCACCTGTCAAAGGACCAAATTGCTCCAGCAATTCTTCTGTACGTCAGAGAGTCACCTGTCAAAGGACCAAATTGCTCCAGCAATTCTTCTGTACGTCAGAGAGTCACCTGTCAAAGGACCAAATTGCTATAGCAATTCTTCTGTACGTCAGAGAGTCACCTGTCAAAGGAACAAATTGCTATAGCAATTCTTCTGTACGTCAGAGAGTCACCTGTCAAAGGACCAAATTGCTCCAGCAGTTCTTCTGTACTTCAGAGAGTCGCCTGTCAAAGGACCAACTTGCTCCAGCAATTCTTCTGTACGTCAGAAAGTCGCCTGTCAAAGGACCATATTGCTATAGCAATTCTTCTGTACGTCAGAAAGTCGCCTGTCAAAGGACCAAATTGCTATAGCAATTCTTCTGTACCTCAGAGAGTCACCTGTCAAAGGACCAAATTGCTCCAGCAATTCTTCTGTACGTCAGAAAGTCGCCTGTCAAAGGACCATATTGCTATAGCAATTCTTCTGTACCTCAGAGAGTCACCTGTCAAAGGATCAAATTGCTATAGCAATTCTTCTGTACTTCAGAGAGTCGCCTGTCAAAGGACCATATTGCTATAGCAATTCTTCTGTACTTCAGAGAGTCACCTGTCAAAGTACCAAATTGCTCCAGCAATTCTTCTGTACGTCAGAAAGTCGCCTGTCAAAGGACCATATTGCTATAGCAATTCTTCTGTACCTCAGAGAGTCACCTGTCAAAGGACCAAATTGCTATAGCAATTCTTCTGTACTTCAGAGAGTCGCCTGTCAAAGGACCATATTGCTATAGCAATTCTTCTGTACTTCAGAGAGTCACCTGTCAAAGTACCAAATTGCTCCAGCAATTCTTCTGTACGTCAGAGAGTCACCTGTCAAAGGACCAAATTGCTATAGCAATTCTTCTGTACCTCAGAGTCACCTGTCAAAGGACCAAATTGCTCCAGCAATTCTGCTGTACCTCAGAGAGTCACCTGTCAAAGTACCAAATTGCTCCAGCAATTCTTCTGTACGTCAGAGAGTCACCTGTCAAAGGACCAAATTGCTATAGCAATTCTTCTGTACGTCAGAGAGTCACCTGTCAAAGGACCAACTTGCTCCAGCGATTCTTCTGTACGTCAGAGAGTCACCTGTCAAAGTACGAAATTGCTCCAGCAATTCTTCTGTACGTCAGAGTCACCTGTCAAATTACCAAATTGCTCCAGCAATTCTTCTGTACCTCAGAGAGTCGCCTGCCAAAGGACCAAATTACTATAGCAATTCTTCTGTACGCAAGAGTCACCTGTCAAAGGACCAAATTGCTATAGCAATTCTTCTGTACCTCAGAGAGTCACCTGTCAAAGGACCAAATTGCTCCAGCAATTCTTCTGTACGTCAGAGAGTCGCCTGTCAAAGGACCAAATTGCTATAGCAATTCTTCTGTACGTCAGAGAGTCACCTGTCAAAGGACCAAATTGCTATAGCAATTCTTCTGTACCTCAGAGTCACCTGTCAAAGGACCAAATTGCTCCAGCAATTCTGCTGTACCTCAGAGAGTCACCTGTCAAAGTACCAAATTGCTCCAGCAATTCTTCTGTACGTCAGAGAGTCACCTGTCAAAGGACCAAATTGCTATGGCAATTCTTCTGTACGTCAGAGAGTCACCTGTCAAAGTACCAAATTGCTCCAGCAATTCTTCTGTACGTCAGAGAGTCACCTGTCAAAGGACCAACTTGCTATAGCAATTCTTCTGTACGCAAGAGAGTCACCTGTCAAAGTACCAAATTGCTCCAGCAATTCTTCTGTACTTCAGAGAGTCACCTGTCAAAGTACCAATTTGCTCCAGCAATTCTTCAGTACGTCAGAGAGTCACCTGTCAAAGGACCAGAATACTCCAGCAATTCTTCTGTACCTCAGAGAGTCGCCTGCCAAAGGACCAAATTGCTATAGCAAATCTTCTGTACTTCAGAGAGTCGCCTGTCAAAGGACCAACTTGCTCCAGCAATTCTTCTGTACGTCAGAGAGTCACCTGTCAAAGTACCAAATTGCTCCAGCAATTCTTCTGTACGTCAGAGAGTCACCTGTCAAAGTACCAAATTGCTCCAGCAATTCTTCTGTACTTCAGAGAGTCGCCTGTCAAAGGACCAACTTGCTCCAGCAATTCTTCTGTACGTCAGAGAGTCACCTGTCAAAGTACCAAATTGCTCCAGCAATTCTTCTGTACGTCAGAGAGTCGCCTGTCAAAGGACCAAATTGCTCCAGCAATTCTTCTGTACGTCAGAGAGTCGCCTGTCAAAGGACCAAATTGCTCCAGCAATTCTTCTGTACTTCAGAGAGTCGCCTGTCAAAGGACCAACTTGCTCCAGCAATTCTTCTGTACGTCAGAGAGTCACCTGTCAAAGTACCAAATTGCTCCAGCAATTCTTCTGTACGTCAGAGAGTCACCTGTCAAAGTACCAAATTGCTCCAGCAATTCTTCTGTACGTCAGAGAGTCACCTGTCAAAGTACCAAATTGCTCCAGCAATTCTTCTGTACTTCAGAGAGTCGCCTGTCAAAGGACCAACTTGCTCCAGCAATTCTTCTGTACGTCAGAGAGTCACCTGTCAAAGTACCAAATTGCTCCAGCAATTCTTCTGTACGTCAGAGAGTCGCCTGTCAAAGGACCAAATTGCTCCAGCAATTCTTCTGTACGTCAGAGAGTCGCCTGTCAAAGGACCAAATTGCTCCAGCAATTCTTCTGTACGTCAGAGAGTCGCCTGTCAAAGGACCAAATTGCTCCAGCAATTCTTCTGTACGTCAGAGAGTCACCTGTCAAAGTACCAAATTGCTCCCGCAATTCTTCTGTACTTCAGAGAGTCGCCTGTCAAAGTAACAAATTGCTCCAGCAATTCTTCTGTACTTCAGAGAGTCGCCTGTCAAAGGACCAACTTGCTCCAGCAATTCTTCTGTACGTCAGAGAGTCACCTGTCAAAGTACCAAATTGCTCCAGCAATTCTTCTGTACGTCAGAGAGTCACCTGTCAAAGTACCAAATTGCTCCAGCAATTCTTCTGTACTTCAGAGAGTCGCCTGTCAAAGGACCAACTTGCTCCAGCAATTCTTCTGTACGTCAGAGAGTCACCTGTCAAAGTACCAAATTGCTCCATCAATTCTTCTGTACGTCAGAGAGTCACCTGTCAAAGTACCAAATTGCTCCAGCAATTCTTCTGTACGTCAGAGAGTCACCTGTCAAAGTACCAAATTGCTCCAGCAATTCTTCTGTACGTCAGAGAGTCACCTGTCAAAGTACCAAATTGCTCCAGCAATTCTTCTGTACTTCAGAGAGTCGCCTGTCAAAGGACCAAATTGCTATAGCAATTCTTCTGTACCTCAGAGAGTCACCTGTCAAAGGACCAAATTGCTCCAGCAATTCTTCTGTACTTCAGAGAGTCGCCTGTCAAAGGACCAAATTGCTCCAGCAATTCTTCTGTATGCCAGAGAGTCACCTGTCAAAGGACCAAATTGCTCCAGCAATTCTTCTGTACGTCAGAGAGTCACCTGTCAAAGGACCAAATTGCTCCAGCAATTCTTCTGTACTTCAGAGAGTCGCCTGTCAAAGTACCAAATTGCCCCAGCAATTCTTCAGTACCTCAGAGAGTCGCCTGTCAAAGGACCATATTGCTATAGCAATTCTTCTGTACTTCAGAGAGTCACCTGTCAAAGGACCATATTGCTATAGCAATTCTTCTGTACGTCAGAGAGTCACCTGTCAAAGGACCAAATTGCTATAGCAATTCTTCTGTACTTCAGAGAGTCGCCTGTCAAAGGACCATATTGCTATAGCAATTCTTCTGTGCCTCAGAGAGTCACCTGTCAAAGGACCAAATTGCTCCAGCAATTCCTCTGTACGTCAGAAAGTCGCCTGTCAAAGGACCATATTGCTATAGCAATTCTTCTGTACTTCAGAGAGTCGCCTGTCAAAGGACCATATTGCTATAGCAATTCTTCTGTACCTCAGAGAGTCACCTGTCAAAGGACCAAATTGCTCCAGCAATTCTTCTGTACGTCAGAAAGTCGCCTGTCAAAGGACCATATTGCTATAGCAATTCTTCTGTACCTCAGAGAGTCACCTGTCAAAGGACCAAATTGCTCCAGCAATTCTTCTGTACGTCAGAAAGTCGCCTGTCAAAGGACCAAATTCCTCCAGCAATTCTTCTGTACGTCAGAGAGTCACCTGTCAAAGGACCAAATTGCTCCAGCAATTCTTCTGTACGTCAGAAAGTCGCCTGTCAAAGGACCATATTGCTATAGCAATTCTTCTGTACCTCAGAGAGTCACCTGTCAAAGGACCAAATTGCTCCAGCAATTCTTCTGTACGTCAGAGAGTCACCTGTCAAAGGACCAAATTGCTATAGCAATTCTTCTGTACGTCAGAGAGTCACCTGTCAAAGGAACAAATTGCTATAGCAATTCTTCTGTACCTCAGAGTCACCTGTCAAAGGACCAAATTGCTCCAGCAATTCTGCTGTACCTCAGAGAGTCACCTGTCAAAGTACCAAATTGCTCCAGCAATTCTTCTGTACGTCAGAGAGTCACCTGTCATAGGACCAAATTGCTATAGCAATTCTTCTGTACGTCAGAGAGTCACCTGTCAAAGGACCAACTTGCTCCAGCGATTCTTCTGTACGTCAGAGAGTCACCTGTCTAAGTACGAAATTGCTCCAGCAATTCTTCCGTACGTCAGAGTCACCTGTCAAATTACCAAATTGCTCCAGCAATTCTTCTGTACCTCAGAGAGTCGCCTGCCAAAGGACCAAATTGCTATAGCAATTCTTCTGTACCTCAGAGAGTCACCTGTCAAAGGACCAAATTGCTCCAGAAATTCTTCTGTACGTCAGAGAGTCACCTGACAAAGGACCAAATTGCTATAGCAATTCTTCTGTACGCAAGAGAGTCACCTGACAAAGGAACAAATTGCTCCATCAATTCTTCTGTATCTCAGAGAGTCACCTGTCAAAGGACCAAATTGCTATAGCAATTCTTCTGTACCTCAGAGAGTCACCTGTCAAAGGACCAAATTGCTCCAGCAATTCTTCTGTACGTCAGAGAGTCACCTGACAAAGGACCAAATTGCTATAGCAATTCTTCTGTACCTCAGAGAGTCACCTGTCAAAGGACCAAATTGCTCCAGCAATTCTTCTGTACGTCAGAGAGTCACCTGTCAAAGGACCAAATTGCTATAGCAATTCTTCTGTACGTCAGAGAGTCACCTGTCAAAGGACCAAATTGCTATAGCAATTCTTCTGTACCTCAGAGTCACCTGTCAAAGGACCAAATTGCTCCAGCAATTCTGCTCTACCTCAGAGAGTCACCTGTCAAAGTACCAAATTGCTCCAGCAATTCTTCTGTACGTCAGAGAGTCACCTGTCAAAGGACCAAATTGCTATAGCAATTCTTCTGTACGTCAGAGAGTCACCTGTCAAAGTACCAAATTGCTCCAGCAATTCTTCTGTACGTCAGAGAGTCACCTGTCAAAGGACCAACTTGCTATAGCAATTCTTCTGTACGCAAGAGAGTCACCTGTCAAAGTACCAAATTGATCCAGCAATTCTGCTGTACCTCAGAGAGTGACCTGTCAAAGTACCAAATTGCTCCAGCAATTCTTCTGTACGTCAGAGAGTCACCTGTCAAAGGACCAAATTGCTATAGCAATTCTGCTGTACCTCAGAGAGTGACCTGTCAAAGTACCAAATTGCTCCAGCAATTCTTCTGTACGTCAGAGAGTCACCTGTCAAAGGACCAAATTGCTATAGCAATTCTTCTGTACGTCAGAGAGACACCTGTCAAAGTACCAAATTGCTCCAGCAATTCTTCTGTACGTCAGAGAGTCACCTGTCAAAGTACCAAATTGCTCCAGCAATTCTTCTGTACTTCAGAGAGTCACCTGTCAAAGTACCAAATTGCTCCAGCAATTCTTCAGTACGTCAGAGAGTCACCTGTCAAAGGACCAGAATACTCCAGCAATTCTTCTGTACCTCAGAGAGTCGCCTGCCAAAGGACCAAATTGCTATAGCAATTCTTCTGTACTTCAGAGAGTCGCCTGTCAAAGGACCAACTTGCTCCAGCAATTCTTCTGTACGTCAGAGAGTCACCTGTCAAAGTACCAAATTGCTCCAGCAATTCTTCTGTACGTCAGAGAGTCACCTGTCAAAGTACCAAATTGCTCCAGCAATTCTTCTGTACTTCAGAGAGTCGCCTGTCAAAGTACCAAATTGCTCCAGCAATTCTTCTGTACTTCAGAGAGTCCCCTGTCAAAGGACCAAATTGCTCCAGCAATTCTTCTGTACGTCAGAGAGTCGCCTGTCAAAGTACCAAATTGCTCCAGCAATTCTTCTGTACGTCAGAGAGTCACCTGTCTAAGGACCAAATTGCTCCAGCAATTCTTCTGTACTTCAGAGAGTCGCCTGTCAAAGGACCAACTTACTCCAGCAATTCTTCTGTACGTCAGAGAGTCACCTGTCAAAGTACCAAATTGCTCCAGCAATTCTTCTGTACGTCAGAGAGTCGCCTGTCAAAGGACCAAATTGCTCCAGCAATTCTTCTGTACGTCAGAGAGTCACCTGTCAAAGGACCAACTTGCTCCAGCAATTCTTCTGTACGTCAGAGAGTCACCTGTCAAAGTACCAAATTGCTCCAGCAATTCTTCTGTACTTCAGAGAGTCGCCTGTCAAAGGACCAACTTGCTCCAGCAATTCTTCTGTACGTCAGTCACCTGTCAAAGTACCAAATTGCTCCAGCAATTCTTCTGTACGTCAGAGAGTCACCTGTCAAAGTACCAAATTGCTCCAGCAATTCTTCTGTACGTCAGAGAGTCACCTGTCAAAGTACCAAATTGCTCCAGCAATTCTTCTGTACGTCAGAGAGTCACCTGTCAAAGTACCAAATTGCTCCAGCAATTCTTCTGTACTTCAGAGAGTCGCCTGTCAAAGGACCATATTGCTATAGCAATTCTTCTGTACCTCAGAGAGTCGCCTGTCAAAGGACCAAATTGCTCCAGCAATTCTTCTGTACGCCAGAGAGTCACCTGTCAAAGGACCAAATTGCTCCAGCAATTCTTCTGTACTTCAGAGAGTCGCCTGTCAAAGGACCAAATTGCTCCAGCAATTCTTTGTACGTCAGAGAGTCACCTGCCAAGTACCAAATTGCTCCAGCAATTCTTCTGTACTTCAGAGAGTCACCTGTCAAAGGACCAAATTGCTATAGCAATTCTTCTGTACTTCAGAGAGTCGCCTGTCAAAGGACCAACTTGCTCCAGCAATTCTTCTGTACCTCAAAGAGTCACCTGTCAAAGGACCAAATTGCTATAGCAATTCTTCTGTACGTCAGAGAGTCACCTTTCAAAGGACCAAATTGCTCCAGCAGTTCTTCTGTACTTCAGAGAGTCGCCTGTCAAAGGACCAACTTGCTCCAGCAATTCTTCTGTACGTCAGAAAGTCGCCTGTCAAAGGACCATATTGCTATAGCAATTCTTCTGTACGTCAGAAAGTCGCCTGTCAAAGGACCAAATTGCTATAGCAATTCTTCTGTACCTCAGAGAGTCACCTGTCAAAGGACCAAATTGCTCCAGCAATTCTTCTGTACGTCAGAAAGTCGCCTGTCAAAGGACCATATTGCTATAGCAATTCTTCTGTACCTCAGAGAGTCACCTGTCAAAGGAACAAATTGCTATAGCAATTCTTCTGTACTTCAGAGAGTCGCCTGTCAAAGGACCATATTGCTATAGCAATTCTTCTGTACTTCAGAGAGTCACCTGTCAAAGTACCAAATTGCTCCAGCAATTCTTCTGTACGTCAGAGAGTCACCTGTCAAAGGACCAAATTGCTATAGCAATTCTTCTGTACGTCAGAGAGTCACCTGTCAAAGGACCAACTTGCTCCAGCGATTCTTCTGTACGTCAGAGAGTCACCTGTCAAAGGACCAAATTGCTCCAGCAATTCTTCTGTACGTCAGAGAGTCACCTGTCAAAGGACCAAATTGCTCCAGCAATTCTTCTGTACGTCAGAGAGTCACCTGTCAAAGGACCAAATTGCTATAGCAATTCTTCTGTACGTCAGAGAGTCACCTGTCAAAGGAACAAATTGCTATAGCAATTCTTCTGTACGTCAGAGAGTCACCTGTCAAAGGACCAAATTGCTCCAGCAGTTCTTCTGTACTTCAGAGAGTCGCCTGTCAAAGGACCAACTTGCTCCAGCAATTCTTCTGTACGTCAGAAAGTCGCCTGTCAAAGGACCAAATTGCTATAGCAATTCTTCTGTACCTCAGAGAGTCACCTGTCAAAGGACCAAATTGCTCCAGCAATTCTTCTGTACGTCAGAAAGTCGCCTGTCAAAGGACCATATTGCTATAGCAATTCTTCTGTACCTCAGAGAGTCACCTGTCAAAGGATCAAATTGCTATAGCAATTCTTCTGTACTTCAGAGAGTCGCCTGTCAAAGGACCATATTGCTATAGCAATTCTT
Source organism: Meconema thalassinum (assembly GCA_946902985.2). Classification (NCBI taxonomy): domain Eukaryota; kingdom Metazoa; phylum Arthropoda; class Insecta; order Orthoptera; family Tettigoniidae; genus Meconema; species Meconema thalassinum. The sequence continues at coordinate 694,336,485 of OX336391.1, forward strand.
CTGTACTTCAGAGAGTCACCTGTCAAAGTACCAAATTGCTCCAGCAATTCTTCTGTACGTCAGAAAGTCGCCTGTCAAAGGACCATATTGCTATAGCAATTCTTCTGTACCTCAGAGAGTCACCTGTCAAAGGACCAAATTGCTATAGCAATTCTTCTGTACTTCAGAGAGTCGCCTGTCAAAGGACCATATTGCTATAGCAATTCTTCTGTACTTCAGAGAGTCACCTGTCAAAGTACCAAATTGCTCCAGCAATTCTTCTGTACGTCAGAGAGTCACCTGTCAAAGGACCAAATTGCTATAGCAATTCTTCTGTACCTCAGAGTCACCTGTCAAAGGACCAAATTGCTCCAGCAATTCTGCTGTACCTCAGAGAGTCACCTGTCAAAGTACCAAATTGCTCCAGCAATTCTTCTGTACGTCAGAGAGTCACCTGTCAAAGGACCAAATTGCTATAGCAATTCTTCTGTACGTCAGAGAGTCACCTGTCAAAGGACCAACTTGCTCCAGCGATTCTTCTGTACGTCAGAGAGTCACCTGTCAAAGTACGAAATTGCTCCAGCAATTCTTCTGTACGTCAGAGTCACCTGTCAAATTACCAAATTGCTCCAGCAATTCTTCTGTACCTCAGAGAGTCGCCTGCCAAAGGACCAAATTACTATAGCAATTCTTCTGTACGCAAGAGTCACCTGTCAAAGGACCAAATTGCTATAGCAATTCTTCTGTACCTCAGAGAGTCACCTGTCAAAGGACCAAATTGCTCCAGCAATTCTTCTGTACGTCAGAGAGTCGCCTGTCAAAGGACCAAATTGCTATAGCAATTCTTCTGTACGTCAGAGAGTCACCTGTCAAAGGACCAAATTGCTATAGCAATTCTTCTGTACCTCAGAGTCACCTGTCAAAGGACCAAATTGCTCCAGCAATTCTGCTGTACCTCAGAGAGTCACCTGTCAAAGTACCAAATTGCTCCAGCAATTCTTCTGTACGTCAGAGAGTCACCTGTCAAAGGACCAAATTGCTATGGCAATTCTTCTGTACGTCAGAGAGTCACCTGTCAAAGTACCAAATTGCTCCAGCAATTCTTCTGTACGTCAGAGAGTCACCTGTCAAAGGACCAACTTGCTATAGCAATTCTTCTGTACGCAAGAGAGTCACCTGTCAAAGTACCAAATTGCTCCAGCAATTCTTCTGTACTTCAGAGAGTCACCTGTCAAAGTACCAATTTGCTCCAGCAATTCTTCAGTACGTCAGAGAGTCACCTGTCAAAGGACCAGAATACTCCAGCAATTCTTCTGTACCTCAGAGAGTCGCCTGCCAAAGGACCAAATTGCTATAGCAAATCTTCTGTACTTCAGAGAGTCGCCTGTCAAAGGACCAACTTGCTCCAGCAATTCTTCTGTACGTCAGAGAGTCACCTGTCAAAGTACCAAATTGCTCCAGCAATTCTTCTGTACGTCAGAGAGTCACCTGTCAAAGTACCAAATTGCTCCAGCAATTCTTCTGTACTTCAGAGAGTCGCCTGTCAAAGGACCAACTTGCTCCAGCAATTCTTCTGTACGTCAGAGAGTCACCTGTCAAAGTACCAAATTGCTCCAGCAATTCTTCTGTACGTCAGAGAGTCGCCTGTCAAAGGACCAAATTGCTCCAGCAATTCTTCTGTACGTCAGAGAGTCGCCTGTCAAAGGACCAAATTGCTCCAGCAATTCTTCTGTACGTCAGAGAGTCGCCTGTCAAAGGACCAAATTGCTCCAGCAATTCTTCTGTACGTCAGAGAGTCACCTTTCAAAGTACCAAATTGCCCCAGCAATTCTTCTGTACTTCAGAGAGTCGCCTGTCAAAGTACCAAATTGCTCCAGCAATTCTTCTGTACTTCAGAGAGTCGCCTGTCAAAGGACCAACTTGCTCCAGCAATTCTTCTGTACGTCAGAGAGTCACCTGTCAAAGTACCAAATTGCTCCAGCAATTCTTCTGTACGTCAGAGAGTCACCTGTCAAAGTACCAAATTGCTCCAGCAATTCTTCTGTACTTCAGAGAGTCGCCTGTCAAAGGACCAACTTGCTCCAGCAATTCTTCTGTACGTCAGAGAGTCACCTGTCAAAGTACCAAATTGCTCCAGCAATTCTTCTGTACGTCAGAGAGTCACCTGTCAAAGTACCAAATTGCTCCAGCAATTCTTCTGTACGTCAGAGAGTCACCTGTCAAAGTACCAAATTGCTCCAGCAATTCTTCTGTACGTCAGAGAGTCACCTGTCAAAGTACCAAATTGCTCCAGCAATTCTTCTGTACTTCAGAGAGTCGCCTGTCAAAGGACCAAATTGCTATAGCAATTCTTCTGTACCTCAGAGAGTTACCTGTCAATGGACCAAATTGCTCCAGCAATTCTTCTGTACTTCAGAGAGTCGCCTGTCAAAGGACCAAATTGCTCCAGCAATTCTTCTGTACGCCAGAGAGTCACCTGTCAAAGGACCAAATTGCTCCAGCAATTCTTCTGTACGTCAGAGAGTCACCTGTCAAAGGACCAAATTGCTCCAGCAATTCTTCTGTACTTCAGAGAGTCGCCTGTCAAAGGACCAACTTGCTCCAGCAATTCTTCTGTACGTCAGAGAGTCACCTGTCAAAGTACCAAATTGCTCCAGCAATTCTTCTGTACGTCAGAGAGTCGCCTGTCAAAGGACCAAATTGCTCCAGCAATTCTTCTGTACGTCAGAGAGTCACCTGTCAAAGGACCAACTTGCTCCACCAATTCTTCTGTACGTCAGAGAGTCACCTGTCAAAGTACCAAATTGCTCCAGCAATTCTTCTGTACGTCAGAGAGTCACCTGTCAAAGTACCAAATTGCTCCAGCAATCCTTCTGTACTTCAGAGAGTCGCCTGTCAAAGGACCATATTGCTATAGCAATTCTTCTGTACCTCAGAGAGTCGCCTGTCAAAGGACCAAATTGCTCCAGCAATTCTTCTGTACGCCAGAGAGTCACCTGTCAAAGGACCAAATTGCTCCAGCAATTCTTCTGTACTTAAGAGAGTCGCCTGTCAAAGGACCAAATTGCTCCAGCAATTCTTTGTACGTCAGAGAGTCACCTGTCAAAGTACCAAATTGCTCCAGCAATTCTTCTGTACTTCAGAGAGTCACCTGTCAAAGGACCAAATTGCTATAGCAATTCTTCTGTACTTCAGAGAGTCGCCTGTCAAAGGACCAACTTGCTCCAGCAATTCTTCTGTACCTCAGAGAGTCACCTGTCAAAGGACCAAATTGCTATAGCAATTCTTCTGTACGTCAGAGAGTCACCTTTCAAAGGACCAAATTGCTCCAGCAGTTCTTCTGTACTTCAGAGAGTCGCCTGTCAAAGGACCAACTTGCTCCAGCAATTCTTCTGTACGTCAGAAAGTCGCCTGTCAAAGGACCATATTGCTATAGCAATTCTTCTGTACGTCAGAAAGTCGCCTGTCAAAGGACCAAATTGCTATAGCAATTCTTCTGTACCTCAGAGAGTCACCTGTCAAAGGACCAAATTGCTCCAGCAATTCTTCTGTACGTCAGAAAGTCGCCTGTCAAAGGACCATATTGCTACAGCAATTCTTCTGTACCTCAGAGAGTCACCTGTCAAAGGAACAAATTGCTATAGCAATTCTTCTGTACTTCAGAGAGTCGCCTGTCAAAGGACCATATTGCTATAGCAATTCTTCTGTACTTCAGAGAGTCACCTGTCAAAGTACCAAATTGCTCCAGCAATTCTTCTGTACGTCAGAGAGTCACCTGTCAAAGGACCAAATTGCTATAGCAATTCTTCTGTACGTCAGAGAGTCACCTGTCAAAGGACCAACTTGCTCCAGCGATTCTTCTGTACGTCAGAGAGTCACCTGTCAAAGGACCAAATTGCTCCAGCAATTCTTCTGTACGTCAGAGAGTCACCTGTCAAAGGACCAAATTGCTCCAGCAATTCTTCTGTACGTCAGAGAGTCACCTGTCAAAGGACCAAATTGCTATAGCAATTCTTCTGTACGTCAGAGAGTCACCTGTCAAAGGAACAAATTGCTATAGCAATTCTTCTGTACGTCAGAGAGTCACCTGTCAAAGGACCAAATTGCTCCAGCAGTTCTTCTGTACTTCAGAGAGTCGCCTGTCAAAGGACCAACTTGCTCCAGCAATTCTTCTGTACGTCAGAAAGTCGCCTGTCAAAGGACCATATTGCTATAGCAATTCTTCTGTACGTCAGAAAGTCGCCTGTCAAAGGACCAAATTGCTATAGCAATTCTTCTGTACCTCAGAGAGTCACCTGTCAAAGGACCAAATTGCTCCAGCAATTCTTCTGTACGTCAGAAAGTCGCCTGTCAAAGGACCATATTGCTATAGCAATTCTTCTGTACCTCAGAGAGTCACCTGTCAAAGGACCAAATTGCTATAGCAATTCTTCTGTACTTCAGAGAGTCGCCTGTCAAAGGACCATATTGCTATAGCAATTCTTCTGTACTTCAGAGAGTCACCTGTCAAAGTACCAAATTGCTCCAGCAATTCTTCTGTACGTCAGAAAGTCGCCTGTCAAAGGACCATATTGCTATAGCAATTCTTCTGTACCTCAGAGAGTCACCTGTCAAAGGACCAAATTGCTATAGCAATTCTTCTGTACTTCAGAGAGTCGCCTGTCAAAGGACCATATTGCTATAGCAATTCTTCTGTACTTCAGAGAGTCACCTGTCAAAGTACCAAATTGCTCCAGCAATTCTTCTGTACGTCAGAGAGTCACCTGTCAAAGGACCAAATTGCTATAGCAATTCTTCTGTACCTCAGAGTCACCTGTCAAAGGACCAAATTGCTCCAGCAATTCTGCTGTACCTCAGAGAGTCACCTGTCAAAGTACCAAATTGCTCCAGCAATTCTTCTGTACGTCAGAGAGTCACCTGTCAAAGGACCAAATTGCTATAGCAATTCTTCTGTACGTCAGAGAGTCACCTGTCAAAGGACCAACTTGCTCGAGCGATTCTTCTGTACGTCAGAGAGTCACCTGTCAAAGTACGAAATTGCTCCAGCAATTCTTCTGTACGTCAGAGTCACCTGTCAAATTACCAAATTGCTCCAGCAATTCTTCTGTACCTCAGAGAGTCGCCTGCCAAAGGACCAAATTGCTATAGCAATTCTTCTGTACGCAAGAGTCACCTGTCAAAGGACCAAATTGCTATAGCAATTCTTCTGTACCTCAGAGAGTCACCTGTCAAAGGACCAAATTGCTCCAGCAATTCTTCTGTACGTCAGAGAGTCGCCTGTCAAAGGACCAAATTGCTATAGCAATTCTTCTGTACGTCAGAGAGTCACCTGTCAAAGGACCAAATTGCTATAGCAATTCTTCTGTACCTCAGAGTCACCCGTCAAAGGACCAAATTGCTCCAGCAATTCTGCTGTACCTCAGAGAGTCACCTGTCAAAGTACCAAATTGCTCCAGCAATTCTTCTGTACGTCAGAGAGTCACCTGTCAAAGGACCAAATTGCTATGGCAATTCTTCTGTACGTCAGAGAGTCACCTGTCAAAGTACCAAATTGCTCCAGCAATTCTTCTGTACGTCAGAGAGTCACCTGTCAAAGGACCAACTTGCTATAGCAATTCTTCTGTACGCAAGAGAGTCACCTGTCAAAGTACCAAATTGCTCCAGCAATTCTTCTGTACTTCAGAGAGTCACCTGTCAAAGTACCAATTTGCTCCAGCAATTCTTCAGTACGTCAGAGAGTCACCTGTCAAAGGACCAGAAAACTCCAGCAATTCTTCTGTACCTCAGAGAGTCGCCTGCCAAAGGACCAAATTGCTATAGCAATTCTTCTGTACTTCAGAGAGTCGCCTGTCAAAGGACCAACTTGCTCCAGCAATTCTTCTGTACGTCAGAGAGTCACCTGTCAAAGTACCAAATTGCTCCAGCAATTCTTCTGTACGTCAGAGAGTCACCTGTCAAAGTACCAAATTGCTCCAGCAATTCTTCTGTACTTCAGAGAGTCGCCTGTCAAAGGACCAACTTGCTCCAGCAATTCTTCTGTACGTCAGAGAGTCACCTGTCAAAGTACCAAATTGCTCCAGCAATTCTTCTGTACGTCAGAGAGTCGCCTGTCAAAGGACCAAATTGCTCCAGCAATTCTTCTGTACGTCAGAGAGTCGCCTGTCAAAGGACCAAATTGCTCCAACAATTCTTCTGTACGTCAGAGAGTCGCCTGTCAAAGGACCAAATTGCTCCAGCAATTCTTCTGTACGTCAGAGAGTCACCTGTCAAAGTACCAAATTGCCCCAGCAATTCTTCTGTACTTCAGAGAGTCGCCTGTCAAAGTACCAAATTGCTCCAGCAATTCTTCTGTACTTCAGAGAGTCGCCTGTCAAAGGACCAACTTGCTCCAGCAATTCTTCTGTACGTCAGAGAGTCACCTGTCAAAGTACCAAATTGCTCCAGCAATTCTTCTGTACGTCAGAGAGTCACCTGTCAAAGTACCAAATTGCTCCAGCAATTCTTCTGTACTTCAGAGAGTCGCCTGTCAAAGGACCAACTTGCTCCAGCAATTCTTCTGTACGTCAGAGAGTCACCTGTCAAAGTACCAAATCGCTCCAGCAATTCTTCTGTACGTCAGAGAGTCACCTGTCAAAGTACCAAATTGCTCCAGCAATTCTTCTGTACGTCAGAGAGTCACCTGTCAAAGTACCAAATTGCTCCAGCAATTCTTCTGTACGTCAGAGAGTCACCTGTCAAAGTACCAAATTGCTCCAGCAATTCTTCTGTACTTCAGAGAGTCGCCTGTCAAAGGACCAAATTGCTATAGCAATTCTTCTGTACCTCAGAGAGTCACCTGTCAAAGGACCAAATTGCTCCAGCAATTCTTCTGTACTTCAGAGAGTCGCCTGTCAAAGGACCAAATTGCTCCAGCAATTCTTCTGTACGCCAGAGAGTCACCTGTCAAAGGACCAAATTGCTCCAGCAATTCTTCTGTACGTCAGAGAGTCACCTGTCAAAGTACCAAATTGCTCCAGCAATTCTTCTGTACTTCAGAGAGTCGCCTGTCAAAGTACCAAATTGCCCCAGCAATTCTTCAGTACCTCAGAGAGTCGCCTGTCAAAGGACCATATTGCTATAGCAATTCTTCTGTACTTCAGAGAGTCGCCTGTCAAAGGACCATATTGCTATAGCAATTCTTCTGTACGTCAGAGAGTCACCTGTCAAAGGACCAAATTGCTATAGCAATTCTTCTGTACTTCAGAGAGTCGCCTGTCAAAGGACCATATTGCTATAGCAATTCTTCTGTACCTCAGAGAGTCACCTGTCAAAGGACCAAATTGCTCCAGCAATTCTTCTGTACGTCAGAAAGTCGCCTGTCAAAGGACCATATTGCTATAGCAATTTTTCTGTACTTCAGAGAGTCGCCTGTCAAAGGACCATATTGCTATAGCAATTCTTCTGTACCTCAGAGAGTCACCTGTCAAAGGACCAAATTGCTCCAGCAATTCTTCTGTACGTCAGAAAGTCGCCTGTCAAAGGACCATATTGCTATAGCAATTCTTCTGTACCTCAGAGAGTCACCTGTCAAAGGACCAAATTGCTCCAGCAATTCTTCTGTACGTCAGAAAGTCGCCTGTCAAAGGACCAAATTGCTCCAGCAATTCTTCTGTACGTCAGAGAGTCACCTGTCAAAGGACCAAATTGCTCCAGCAATTCTTCTGTACGTCAGAAAGTCGCCTGTCAAAGGACCATATTGCTATAGCAATTCTTCTGTACCTCAGAGAGTCACCTGTCAAAGGACCAAATTGCTCCAGCAATTCTTCTGTACGTCAGAGAGTCACCTGTCAAAGGACCAAATTCCTATAGCAATTCTTCTGTAAGTCAGAGAGTCACCTGTCAAAGGAACAAATTGCTATAGCAATTCTTCTGTACCTCAGAGTCACCTGTCAAAGGACCAAATTGCTCCAGCAATTCTGCTGTACCTCAGAGAGTCACCTGTCAAAGTACCAAATTGCTCCAGCAATTCTTCTGTACGTCAGAGAGTCACCTGTCAAAGGACCAAATTGCTATAGCAATTCTTCTGTACGTCAGAGGGTCACCTGTCAAAGGACCAACTTGCTCCAGCGATTCTTCTGTACGTCAGAGAGTCACCTGTCAAAGTACGAAATTGCTCCAGCAATTCTTCTGTACGTCAGAGTCACCTGTCAAATTACCAAATTGCTCCAGCAATTCTTCTGTACCTCAGAGAGTCGCCTGCCAAAGGACCAAATTGCTATAGCAATTCTTCTGTACGCAAGAGTCACCTGTCAAAGGACCAAATTGCTATAGCAATTCTTCTGTACCTCAGAGAGTCACCTGTCAAAGGACCAAATTGCTCCAGAAATTCTTCTGTATGTCAGAGAGTCACCTGACAAAGGACCAAATTGCTATAGCAATTCTTCTGTACGCAAGAGAGTCACCTGACAAAGGACCAAATTGCTCCAGCAATTCTTCTGTATCTCAGAGAGTCACCTGTCAAAGGACCAAATTGCTATAGCAATTATTCTGTACCTCAGAGAGTCACCTGTCAAAGGACCAAATTGCTCCAGCAATTCTTCTGTACGTCAGAGAGTCACCTGACAAAGGACCAAATTGCTATAGCAATTCTTCTGTACCTCAGAGAGTCACCTGTCAAGGGACCAAATTGCTCCAGCAATTCTTCTGTATCTCAGAGAGTCACCTGTCAAAGTACCAAATTGCTCCAGCAATTCTTCTGTACGTCAGAGAGTCACCTGTCAAAGGACCAAATTGCTCCAGTAATTCTTCTGTATCTCAGAGAGTCACCTGTCAAAGTACCAAATTGCTCCAGCAATTCTTCTGTACGTCAGAGAGTCACCTGTCAAAGGACCAAATTGCTCCAGCAATTCTTCTGTACCTCAGAGAGTCACCTGTCAAAGGACCAAAATACTCCAGTAATTCTTCTGTATCTCAGAGAGTCACCTGTCAAAATACCAAATTGCTCCAGCAATTCTTCTGTACGTCAGAGAGTCACCTGTCAAAGGACCAAATTGCTCCAGCAATTCTTCTGTATCTCAGAGAGTCGCCTGTCAAAGGACCAAATTGCTCCAGCAGTTCTTCTGTAGCTCAGAAAGTCACCTGACAAAGGACCAAATTGCTCCAGCAATTCTTCTGTACGTCAGAGAGTTACCTGTCAAAGGACCAACTTGCTCCAGCAATTCTTCTGTACGTCAGAGAGGCGCCTGTCAAAGGACCAAATTGCTCCAGCAATTCTTCTGTACGTCAGAGAGTCACCTGTCAAAGGACCAAATTGCTCCAGCAGTTCTTCTGTACCTCAGAAAGTCACCTGACAAAGGACCAAATTGCTCCAGCAATTCTTCTGTATCTCAGAGAGTCACCTCTCAAAGTACCAAATTGCTCCAGCAATTCTTCTGTACGTCAGAGAGTCGCCTGTCAAAGGACCAAATTGCTCCAGCAATTCTTCTGTACGTCAGAGAGTCACCTGTCAAAGGACCAAATTGCTCCAGCAGTTCTTCTGTACCTCAGAAAGTCACCTGACAAAGGACCAAATTGCTCCAGCAATTCTTCTCTACGTCAGAGAGTCACCTGTCAAAGGACCAAATTGCTCCAGCAGTTCTTCTGTACCTCAGAGAGTCGCCTGTCAAAGGACCAAATTGCTATAGCAATTCTTCTGTACGCGAGAGAGTCACCTGTCAAAGTACCAAATTGCTCCAGCAATTCTTCTGTACGTCAGAGAGTCACCTATCAAACGACCAAATTGCTCCAGCAATTCTTCTGTACGTCAGAGAGTCACCTGTCAAAGGACCAAATTGCTCCAGCAATTCTTCTGTACGTCAGAGAGTCACCTGTCAAAGGACCAAATTGCTCCAGCAATTCTTCTGTATCTCAGAGAGTCACCTGTCAAAGTACCAAATTGCTCCAGCAATTCTTCTGTACGTCAGAGAGTCACCTGTCAAAGGACCAAATTGCTCCAGCAATTCTTCTGTACGTCAGAGAGTCACTTGTCAAAGGACCAAATTGCTCCAGCAGTTCTTCTGTACCTCAGAAAGTCACCTGACAAAGGACCAAATTGCTCCAGCAATTCTTCTGTACCTCAGAGAGTCGCCTGTCAAAGGACCAAATTGCTATAGCAATTCTTCTGTACGTCAGAGAGTCACCTGTCAAAGGACCAAATTGCTCCAGCAGTTCTTCTGTACCTCAGAAAGTCACCTGACAAAGGACCAAATTGCTCCAGCAATTCTTCTGTACGTCAGAGAGTCACCTGACAAAGGACCAAATTGCTATAGCAATTCTTCTGTACGCGAGAGAGTCACCTGTCAAAGGACCAAATTGCTCCAGCAATTCTTCTGTACCTCAGAGAATCGCCTGTCAAAGGACCAAATTGCTATAGCAATTCTTCTCTACGTCAGAGAGTCACCTGTCAAAGGACCATATTGCTATAGCAATTCTTCTGAACGCAAGAGAGTCACCTGTCAAAGGACCAGAATACTCCAGCAATTCTTCTGTACCTCAGAAAGTCACCTGACAATGGACCAAATTGCTCCAGCAATTCTTCTGTACCTCAGAGGGTCGCCTGTTAAAGGACCAAATTGCTCCAGAAATTCTTCTGTACGCAAGAGAGTCACCCGCCAAAGGACCAGAAGGCTCCAACATTTCTTCTGTAGGCAAGTGAATGCCTGTCCATGATCAACAAGCTGGAGAAGCTAGAGATCTTGGAAAGAAGAATCTTCCGAAGAGTTGTTCACACTGAAAGCGGATGGAAACGTCGGAGCAACAAAGAAGTTTATCAGAAGGTTAAAAGAATCTCGGAGACTTGCGTTCCTAGGATATCACTACAGAATGATCGATTACTTGACCACTACAGCATGGATTAGGGGTCCAATTGTTGGACAGAAATACATTTAGCAACATCGTAACCAGGGGTTCCAGTGACAGAGATACATTTAGGAACATCGGGACCAGGGATTCCAGTGACAGAGATACATTTGGGAACAACGTGACAAGGGGTTCCAGTGACAGAAATACATTTGGGAACAACGTGACAAGGGGTTCCAGTGACAGAAATACATTTGGGAACAACGTGACAAGGGGTTCCAGTGACAGAAATACATTTGGGAACAACGTGACAAGGGGTTCCAGTGACAGAAATACATTTGGGAACAACGTGACAAGGGGTTCCAGTGACAGAAATACATTTGGGAACAACGTGACAAGGGGTTCCAGTGACAGAGATACATTTGGGAACAACGTGACAAGGGGTTCCAGTGACAGAAATACATTTGGGAACAACGTGACAAGGGGTTCCAGTGACAGAGACACATTTGGGAACAACGTGACAAGGGGTTCCAGTGACAGAAATACATTTGGGAACAACGTGACAAGGGGTTCCAGTGACAGAAATACATTTGGGAACAACGTGACAAGGGGTTCCAGTGACAGAAATACATTTGGGAACAACGTGACAAGGGGTTCCAGTGACAGAAATACATTTGGGAACAACGTGACAAGGGGTTCCAGTGACAGAGATACATTTGGGAACAACGTGACAAGGGGTTCCAGTGACAGAGATACATTTGGGAACAACGTGACAAGGGGTTCCAGTGACAGAAATACATTTGGGAACAACGTGACAAGGGGTTCCAGTGACAGAGATACATTTGGGAACAACGTGACAAGGGGTTCCAGTGACAGAAATACATTTGGGAACAACGTGACAAGGGGTTCCAGTGACAGAAATACATTTGGGAACAACGTGACAAGGGGTTCCAGTGACAGAAATACATTTGGGAACAACGTGACAAGGGGTTCCAGTGACAGAAATACATTTGGGAACAACGTGACAAGGGGTTCCAGTGACAGAGATACATTTGGGAACAACGTGACAAGGGGTTCCAGTGACAGAAATACATTTGGGAACAACGTGACAAGGGGTTCCAGTGACAGAAATACATTTGGGAACAACGTGACAAGGGGTTCCGGTGACAGAGATACATTTGGGAACAACGTGACAAGGGGTTCCAGTGACAGAATTACATTTGGGAACAACGTGACAAGGGGTTCCAGTGACAGAGATACATTTGGGAACAACGTGACAAGGGGTTCCAGTGACAGAAATACATTTGGGAACAACGTGACAAGGGGTTCCAGTGACAGAAATACATTTGGGAACAACGTGACAAGGGGTTCCAGTGACAGATATACATTTGGGAACAACGTGACAAGGGGTTCCAGTGACAGAAATACATTTGGGAACAACGTGACAAGGGGTTCCAGTGACAGAAATACATTTGGGAACAACGTGACAAGGGGTTCCAGTGACAGAGATACATTTGGGAACAACGTGACAAGGGGTTCCAGTGACAGAGATACATTTGGGAACAACGTGACAAGGGGTTCCAGTGACAGAAATACATTTGGGAACAACGTGACAAGGGGTTCCAGTGACAGAAATACATTTGGGAACAACGTGACAAGGGGTTCCAGTGACAGAAAGAGCCAACAAGACCACCGGAAGCAGAGCAGCGAACGCCTGAAGGACACCGGGAGACGTTGTAGCGTGATCCTAAGTGCTCAATTCGGAACAGAAAGAAAATTCTGGAACTGTAGGCATAAATAACCTGACCAAAGCTTGCCACGGGGGGTGAGTGGTTGTCGTGTCGGTCTACTAACCCTAAGATTGCAGGTTCGCTCCTGGCCGTGGTATTTTTTTTAAGGCGGCAAAAATACCACACGCATGTGATACGATGTTGGCATGTCAAAGAACCCATTTGAATTCAGTAGGCCGTGTTCATAATGGCAAAATTAAACTCGGGAGTTTCAGCCAACACAAAGTTCATCATTTCTCTACTAGAAAGCGCTATAGTGTTCAAGGAGCTTAGATATCTAACCTCCTTGAATGTCATTCAAGGAACAACGAAATTCGACATGCAAGCTACCCTCTGGGTGTCAAATTATAAAGCTTGCACCCGGCATCCGAGGCCATACGATATAATAATAATATTATTATTATTACCTGACCAAGACGGATTATCTTATCCATAATGCAAAGCTATTTACTAAATTTTGAGCGCGGCTGTACTTGCACCAACGTCCTAGGAAACTAATTGTTCCTCAAGGACGCAGCAGGTTTGTTACATTTCACAACATCTGTACCATTACTTCCTCCAACCCTCACACAGCTTCCTTCTGACGAATGAGAGTAGAGGTAAACAGTGAACTGGAGTGATCTTTAAAGGTGTTCTTTTTACTGTGCACTGCATTTATTTACGTAATGTAATTCAGTGGCAATTACTTCTAAACATAAGACACTTACACTGGAGGAGAAAATTAAAGTTATTGAAGAACACGAGTGGGAAAAACTCAAATTATTTCATTGTAATCCTGTGCGATAATATAGTATTTCTGTGTAGTGTATTTTGTCTTATTAACACTCAACCATTTCTAAAACGGAAATCTGAAAACGGAAAATAAATCCAGAACGGTTGCGTTCCGCTTTAGGCAGGTTTTACTGTAATAATAATAATAATAATAATAACAATAATAATAATAATAATAATGTTGTATGTCTACCCCTTATTATTCCCCTTTTCCAACGGGGTCGGGGATGAGATGCGATGGAAGTCCTTGTGGCGATTGTTTTTACGGCCGGATGCCCTTCCTGACGCCAACCTCATGAGAGGAGTTAATGAGAGATGAAATGAATGATGGTGAATGAAACTGGGCAAGGATGTGGAAGGAAGCGGCCGTGGCCTGTTAGTAGGTACCGTCCCAGCATTTGCCTGGTGTTGAAAATGGGGAAACCACGGAAAACCATTTCAAGGACGGCCGACGGTGGGGCTCTACCAAGTCAGCAGAGAGCTTGGCCCCATGACCTAATGCTGCGCGTAGCCACTGCTGTCGGTAATAATAATAATAATAATTCAAGCTAGCGCCAATAGAGCTTGATCCGAGAAGGGAGCTTTCGAGTCACGAATCAGGAATGGAAATGGCATATAATCTAACAAGGGCCATTTACAACAAGACACTACCAAACAGTCATCCGTCCAGAGGCTTTGTATGCTGCAGAGTGCCTTGAAATGCATCGCAAGGGACTAACAGAGAATCTGGAAGTGAAAGAAAGAAAAATCTAAGACAAATCTTGGGTCCGGTAAAAGAAAATGGGAAATATAGGAGACGGCACAACCACGAATTTACACACATGTGGAAAAAATAACTGATACCATGAGGAAACGGAGAATTGCCTTTTACTATCATATAACAAGAATGAACCCAGCACGATAGAAAAAAAATAGAATTTTCACCTACTTCCTCAAAAAGAAAACCAAGGGAGCTTGGTTCACTGAGGTGGACAAAGATTTACAAGAAGTGGGAATTACAGGCAACGATATTTGGGAACGTGCCACCCTTAAACAAAAACTGACAGCACACTGATGTTTCCAAGAAAAGCCAAAGCTTCCAACTGGCAAGAAGTGGACTGCAGAAAGGAAACAACAGCATCGAGAATTATTGGGAAAGTACTGGGAGCATGTTAAAGCTCGATGAAACAAGAAACAGTTGAAATGACGTGGTCCTTAGATGGCCGAATCGAAAGAAGAAGAAGAAGAAGAAGAAGAAGAAGTAATTCTCAAGTGGGGGTGGTTGTAACTCTTCCACTTGCTCAACGTGACTGAAGGCAGATGATCTTGAAGTTCCGCTCCATACAACAACAATATAGCTAAGTACCAGTACCGGGATTTCCTAGTCACATGTTAGTTAGTTATCGCCGCTAACAGTGATGCAGAGTGTGACAGACTAAAGAATTGGCTGTGGCTCCTGAGAAATATTTGATGGTTCCATATCCACAGTGAAGAGCCCTGAGGCTATTTCTGCCGGCGTGACCTCGGGTCGTGGGAGTTATTAATGGAGCTTCTCATTGAGAACAGCACAGTCTAGTAACCTGTGCTTCTGTCGTGACTATGAGCACCACCCCCGACAAGCAGGTAAAATGGCCGCTGTCAGTGCCTTCGAGCTCCAGACGTCAAGTCGCGGTCTAATGACCATGATGTCCAAAATGCGCCATCACTATCGTAATAACCACTGAAAGACCTCTTGTCCAGTGGCGACTCGAGACACGTTGGTGCCTGGCACGACCCAACAACTCCCAAGGAAATACGATGAGCATTATTCTAAAGTTCAGTTCGCAATGTTGGTAGCAGTTGTTTCATTTTCAGTCTACTTTCAGATTTAAAGAAAAATGTCCATTCTTTCTTCCAGTATCGTATAATTTTTAATTTTTTCACTCTTTTACGAAACACTAATTTGTATTTCACTGCAAAATGCAGCGTCACTGTTGTTACGAAAAAAACCACCGTGTAATACCATTTATGTTCGACGATATCGAAATATAAATATTATAGCCTACGTCAGAAAACCCTATCATAATGAGGGTCATTATATTACTATTTTTCATTATGAAACAGTTCCTCCAACCAATCAGAGCTCATTCATTGACCAATTAGGTAAGGATAGCTTCGCACATGTGCCTCAAAATTCAACATGGCGGACATGTATTACATAATTTTAAAGTTCAATTTGATATCGGATCAACCATAGTAGTTACAATCCCAAACGCAAAGACAAAATCAGCATGAACCTTTACGGTAACAAGAAATACTATGAAATATGCAAGAAATTTATGAATCTACGTTCAGAACATTGCAACACAGCATCCTTCTATATAAATTACCGACAATGAAAGTGCACCGTCCCATATGTTCGCGTAAATAAACTGGCGAATATGAAACAAGAAATACCACTGTACCTGAATATCCCGAGCTACAATTTCTACACAGGGCTTTGTTATTTTAAGACTTCGGTGACAGTTTGAGTGAATGCTGGTGCAGATCACCAGACTGTAAACATAAGACATTGTCAAGCAGACAGAGCGCATGCGTGGGTCAGACAACTTGTAAAGCACAGATAGAAAACCACGCGTTTGGACTCCGATCACTAAATTCAAGTGACAATCTCGACAGATATTTATGAATATTTATGTTATAACATATAATAAAGTTATAATTACACTGGTCAACAATGATTTTGATAAATAAATAATTTCAGGTGTTTCTTATATATTGCCATCTGCTGATTCCCAAAATGAAGTCAGAAAATTTCCATCACCCACCATTTTTTTTTCTTTCAGAAAAGCTGTCACGAACTTTCTAGGAAACTTCAGGTCTGAGAACTACAGAGAAATTGTCAGTGAGATGATTGATAACTACAAGATCATGGGATATAATATGTCTTTAAAAATACACTTTCTGCACTCCCATCTCGATTTCTTCCCTGAAAACCAAGGGGCTGTGAGTGACGAACACGGGGAGCGTTTCCATCAAGACATTGCGGAAATGACAAGGCGCTACCAGGGTAAATGGTGTCCAAATATGTTGGCAGACTACCGTTGGACACTGAAGAGAGATGTTCCTCGAGCGAAGAACAGCCGATGTAATTTCAGCTAAGATATCACAATACTATAATGTATAGACACCAAAAACGTTTTTATGTGATTACTCCAAAACCCTGGGTGATGGAAAAGTTCTGTAAAAAGAATTGAAATCAGCATTAAAAAATTAAAATCACCCATTGTTTTTCTTTTAACAGACAAAAGTTTAAATTTTGTTGACCAATGATCGTCGAACATAAACCGTCGTATGTAACTCGCCTATAATGGTAATTAAGACACTCGTATGGAAATTATAATACACACTCGTGTCTTAATTATTGCCATCAAAGGCTTGTTGCATAATGTACTATATCATAGAAGACACATTTCACCTGTACAAAGGACCACAGGAATGTAGTTGATCGCGTTCAATAAAGTTAAATGCCGTATTTCTAGCCTCGGGTAAAAACAACAATATGAGTTTACATTAGGCGCTACACTGTCCCTCGCGAGCAACGCTGTCAGGATGCTGAGATCCAGCCTACTTCTTCACAGACGAGTGTGTATGCTCTAAGCTCGCGACCCGACAGCGAGGACCTTTCAGGTTACTTCAATATTGAATGGAAGCTACAAGACAGAGAAGAAATATTCTGCTAAATAGGGACGTTCAGGAAGGAAATAAACATGTGGAAAAAGCAAACGATGAAATCGAATGTTATAGCTTGCCACGGTGGGTGAGTGGATAGCGTGTCGGTCTACTAACCCCAAGATTGCAGGTTCGCTCCTGGCCGTGGTAAGTGGTTTTTTTTAAGGCGCCAAAAATACGACACGCATGTCATACGATGTTGGCATGTCAAATAACCCATTTGAATTCAGTAGGCCGTGTTCATAATGGCAAAATTAATCTCGGGAGTTTCCACCAACACAAAGTTCCTCATTTCTCTACTAGAAAGCGCTATAGTGTTCAAGAAGCTTAGATATCTAACCTCCGACTTTCATAATGATTCAAGGAACAACGAAATTCGACATGCAAGCTACCCTCTGGGTGTCCAATTACAAAGCTTGCACCCGGCACCTGTGGCAATACGATATTATTATAAAATTATTATCGAATTTTATCATCCCTATACCGAAGAAAACAGGAGCTGACAGATGTGAAGATTACCGTACAATCCGCTTGATCACTCATGCTTCAAAGATCCTGTCTAATTTATAAGCACAAGAGTATGGAAAGACAGACAGAAACAGAGTTGGGTCAAGACTACTGTATCTAGATCTATACACCTCGGACGCCGTAATTTATGGGATGCTATTCATTGGCTCGCATCGGGCTTCTAAAATTAGGAGATATTGTGTTATGGGATAATGGTTCCAACTGGGTTAAGGAAACAGATATCTGGCCTTGCGCGGGATTTATCTGCCATCCGCTCAGGATGGCCCAAGAAACCATAAACATGCAACAAGAATATTTAAACGTGGAGTAGGCCTACAGCACTCGTAGAAAATATGTATGACTGCCAATATATAGCCTAATGCACTTGTTCTACATAGTATACGATAAATAGGCAATGTACACTCGATTAAAAAGATATCCAGTCAAGAAATGTTGTTGTTGTTGTTTGTGACATTGTGGTCATTTAGCTCCATGTACTTGGGTGTGCGTGGAATTTGGCTGATGGCCTGTCTTATTGTCATGGCTATATTAGTTTGTGTAGGCTATTTGTAATTCAGGTGAAGATTGGGAAAGAGACGGCCGTGGTCTTGCGTTAGGAACCATCCCGGCATATGCCTGGAGTAGAAGTGGGAAACCATGAAAAACCACTTCCAAGATGACTGAGGTGGGAATCGAACCTATATCTTCTCAGGTTTGCCTCTAGAGGCTGAGTGTTCCCCATTCCAGCCCTCAAACCAGAATTAAACTTCTTGGCAGAGCCGGGATTGGAACCCGTGCAATAGGCAAGGAATAGCTAGCTATCGTGGGGTACCTGCTTTACCATAGGGTTTCTTGTTCTCTATGCGAATGCCTAAATGGTACTTTATATTAGGCCACGACCGCCTTCTTCCTAAACAGTGCTGCCAACACTAGCACGTGAGAATCCGACCAGTGGTGTAGCGGCTCCCAGTGGGTCTCTGTGAATAACAAGCCTAAAATCAGATGTATATAGGGAATCTGAAATTGTTATTTTTTCAAATCAAGCGCGAAGTATTTGAATATTGTAAATATAATTCCATAAATATGGTAAGATAGAATCATCACTTGGTCCACAAATAAGATATTCCTCTCTTCTGCTGATATCAATCCACAAAATAATATAAAATTTAAAATCGAAAAAGATTACTTCGAACCCAGGATATGGCGGTAACAGATACAAATAAAGAAATTCAGTCGGGGGGTTGGGAAGAGTGATGATGCCTTCAGGAGCGGAGTGGTACTCATATTTCTACCATTGAAGAAGAAACCACTTCTTTTGGAATTCGATAGAAATACTTGAGAGGAGAGATGCAGAGGCGTAGGAACTGTGGTGGGGTCCGGTCTACCAAGGGCTGTGTTCCCATGGAGAGTAAACTCTACATCCACCCTGAAGTTCCATCGTTTACGAGTCTTACCCCAGAATGTGTAAACCTCGTCGTTTTGAAAACCATCTCTAGAAAGCATAGTTGTTGTTGTTGATTCAATCCCTGATTTTCGGGGCGATAGCCAAGGAGGCTACACCACGAGGCGGTTATAGAAAATGTAGACTATGCAAGTGATTTATGTCTTCAGTTGAAATAGTTGATATCTACCAGCTGGTTGGTTCCGAAGTTTAGGGGCTACCAAATGCTACCGTCCATGACACCTAACTGTGAACTTGGCTATTACTAGATGCCATCGCAACCAGCGCCTGGTGACGAACGTTGTAACTTAAGAGCATTAATCAAACTTAACCTACAAATTTTGCTTCACACAAGTTTAATTTGTGGAAGGTTCTTTTACATGCCATAAATCTATTACATGGGCCCACCGGCTTTACTTCCCCTCCAGGTAATGCTCTTGAAAAAAATCTTTAAAAATCGGCCAGGTTTGAACTCGCGGCCTTGGGCACAGACACTCAGCATGCTACCAACTAGGCCACCGAAGCGGACTTGATATCAACCGACAGCGGTAGACATAGGTTCGAGCCCGTCCGTCGGCCGTTCTTGGAATGGATTTCCATGGTTTTCCTCTTTTCAACTTCAGTCAAATACTGGGACGGTACCTCCTGTCGACCGCTTGCTTCCACATTCTTGCTCAGTTTCATTGATTTCATCTCTCATGAGCTTGGCGTCAGGAAGAGCATCCGGCATCCTGCCAATTTCATCGCAACTCACCCTCGACCGCGTTGAAAACGCGAATTCATAATATTTAATATCGTATGGTCTCGGGTGCATGCCGATTTCTATCGTTCCTGGGAGCGCTATGAAAGTCAAGGAGGTTAGATATCTAAGCTCCTTGACACTATAGCGCTTTCTAGTAGAGAAATGAGGAACTTTGTGTTGGCGGAAAGTCCCGAGATTAATTTTGCCGTTATGAACACGGCCTACTGAATTCAAATGGGTTCTTTAACATGACAACATCCTATGACATGCATGCCGCGAGTTCTGTCGCCTTTCAAAACAAAAAACAACACTTATCACGGCCAGGAGCGAACCTGAAAGCTTGGGGTTGGTAGTCCGACACGATAACCACTCAACCCTGTGGCAAGCGAAAACGGGAATAATAAGGGGGACGGCGCAATGGAGCTAGTCAGTGTTCTGCCATGTGCTCGCTTGCTTGGGGTCCGGGTTCCATTCCTGGCTCACTTGTCAGCCAAGAAATGTAATTATGGTCTGAGGGCTGGAAAGGTGTACACTCAGCCTCTAGAGGCAAACCTCAGAAGATATCGGTTCGATTCCCTCCTCAGCCTCTTTCCCAATCCTCACAAATACCCGGACATTACAACAAGACAGGTTATCAAAAAAACTCCACACACACACGTGGCTAAATGATGATTATGATAATTGTTGTTTTAAGGGGCCTAACATCTAGGTTATCGGCCCCTAATGGTTTGGGTGATAGTGAAAGATGAGATGAGAATGAAAACTATAACTAATACTAACTACAGACTTACAAACTAGAAGAAGAAATGGTAAACAAATACAGGATAAGGCAAATAAAGGACAGGAAGAAAAGAAATGCCCTCATCACTCGAAGAATGAGGATTGAGGGACTTGGAAGGAAGGAGAGCCATGAAAGGTTGATAGGAAAGGGGAAAGAGGAGATGGCCCACCCCAAAGTCAGAGGAAAAAGGGGGAAAAACTGACCGAGCTCAGGAATCCCTCGGGATCGCCAATTCCCGAACTCACCAGCCGTGAGCACTATCCAGGGTGCACCCGAAGTGGTGGGGCTACATACACCCTGCCTCCTTGAGGGCCTTGAGCAGAAGGCAGGAGATACTGTGAGCCCCTGAGGGTGTAGCAGTATCCAGGGTGCACCATAAGTGGTGGGGCTACATACACCCTGCCTCCTTGAGGGCCTTGAGCAGAAGGCAGGAGATACTGTGAGCCCCTGAGGGTGTAGCACTATCCAGAGTGCACCAGAAGTGGTGGGCCTACACACACCCTGCCTCCTTGAGGGCCTTGGGCAGAAGGCAGGAGATACTGTGAGCCCCTGAGGGTGTAGCACTATCCAGAGTGCACCAGAAGTGGTGGGCCTACACACACCCTGCCTCCTTGAGGGCCTTGGGCAGAAGGCAGGAGATACTGTGAGCCCCTGAGGGTGTAGCACTATCCAGAGTGCACCAGAAGTGGTGGGGCTACATACACCCTGCCTCCTTGAGGGCCTTGAGCAGAAGGCAGGAGATACTGTGAGCCCCTGAGGGTGTAGCACTATCCAGAGTGCACCAGAAGTGGTGGGCCTACACACACCCTGCCTCCTTGAGGGCCTTGGGCAGAAGGCAGGAGATACTGTGAGCCCCTGAGGGTGTAGCACTATCCAGAGTGCACCAGAAGTGGTGGGCCTACACACACCCTGCCTCCTTGAGGGCCTTGGGCAGAAGGCAGGAGATACTGTGAGCCCCTGAGGGTGTAGCACTATCCAGAGTGCACCAGAAGTGGTGGGGCTACACACCCTGCCTCCTTGAGGGCCTTGGGCAGAAGGCAGGAGATACTGTGAGCCCCTGAGGGTGTAGCACTATCCAGAGTGCACCAGAAGTGGTGGGCCTACACACACCCTGCCTCCTTGAGGGCCTTGGGCAGAAGGCAGGAGATACTGTGAGCCCCTGAGGGTGTAGCACTATCCAGAGTGCACCAGAAGTGGTGGGCCTACACACACCCTGCCTCCTTGAGGGCCTTGGGCAGAAGGCAGGAGATACTGTGAGCCCCTGAGGGTGTAGCACTATCCAGAGTGCACCAGAAGTGGTGGGGCTACACACCCTGCCTCCTTGAGGGCCTTGGGCAGAAGGCAGGAGATACAATGAAAAGAAACCCAGAGGTCTGACCCCTCGAAGAATGAGGGTATCAGGAAAGATGAGACAAGGGCCAATTAAGGCGGGAAAGGAAGAGACTCCCTAGGCCTCGGTTACCCTAATACCGTCGGGGTCGGAAGAGAACAAGATTTGACCAAGAGAGGTGACAGGAAAGAAGACGGAGTGAAGCCCGGCACAAGTAAATGGAAGCAATGCCGGACTCAGCTGGGGTCCCGTGGTCGCCAACCCACATCCCACTAGATGTAAGCCCCTTGGGGGGAGGGGGGGGGGGAGAAATGACCAAATCCCCTAAATAAATCAACTAATCAGGCTTAGCGCACGGATTACTGTTGAGCACATAACAACAAGAACAACATTGCAGACGATATGCGGGCTCGACGCGACACAATTCTGATTGAGGCTATCATCTTACTTTAAACGCACAAATAAAATATATTTTCGGCGGCTTCGGTGGCGTAGTTGGTAGCATGCTGCGCTTCTATGCCCAAGGTCGCGGGTTCAAACCAGTCGAAGTCATTGGATTTCTTAAGAGCGTTAAATATCCCTCAGTATGCCTTCCTTCGGAGGGGAAGTAAAGCCGGCAGGCCCATGACATAAATTTATGGCATGTAAAAGAACCTTCCACTGATTATAGTTATGTTAAGCTAAATTATAGGTTAGGTTTCAACGTTCGTCGCCAGGAGCCGACTGCGGTGGCATCTAGTAACCAAGTTCAGAACTAGTTGGTCGTTGACGGTGGCGTTTGGTAGCAAAAGTAGGAACTACTTGAAAATTGCCACGGTGGGTGGGTGAGTGTTTATCGTGTTGGACTGCCAACCCCAAGCTTGCTGGTTCGCTCCTGGCTGTGGTAATTGATTTTTTTGAAAGGCGACAACAATCACGATACACATGTTGGCCATACGTTGTTGGCATGTTAAAGAACCCATTTGAATTCAGTAGGCCGTGCTCATAATGGCAAAATTAATCTCGGGATTTTCCGCCAGCACAAAGTTCCCCATTTCTCTACTAGAAAGCGGAATTTTGCCCCGAAGGGGATCTTTCTCCTTGACTTTCATAGTGATTCAAGGAACAACGAAATTCGACATGCAAGGTACCCTCTGGGTGTCAAATTACAAAGCTTTCACCCGGCACCCGAGGCCATACGATATTATTATTATTATTATTATTATTATTATTATTATTTACTTGAATTAAAAACAGATAACACACACTAATACAGTCATCACAATTAACACCGGTTATCAGACAGATGCAACACACACCCAAAGTACACGGGGCCACATGACCACGTTGTCGCAGCCCCTAAACTGAAGACCCAACCAACCAACATGTAATTTAGTTCCGTGAAGAACAAACCTACCGGTACTTTCAAAATAATATTCTACTGATTCTCAAAACCATCCCCTCAATTAAGCTGCTTTTAATCATTTTAAATGATCTTCGTCGTTACACTGAGGTCTGGCGTTACGTTACGGTAACGGGACGAAATGTACCTAGAATGCACTGAGGTTGTGATGTCATAGTACGATGTAGCAGCCGAGTACCAAGAAGGCAGTGCGAGAACAGAGTTTCAAGAGGGCTGTGCGAGAACAATCAAGTAGGCAGTGAAGAAACAAAATAGAATCTTGAAACTCTAATCTCGCACTGCCGTCTTGGTGCTCGGCTGCTAGCATTTAATAGTACATTATGCAATGAGCCTATAATGGCAATAATTAAGACACGAGTATATTTATGTTCGACCCTGACTATTATATGTCAGAAAACTGTACTATAATGAGGCTCATTATAACACTATTTTTCATTATGAAACAGTTTTTCCCACCAATCAGACCTCAAGAAACAGTTGTTTGACCAATAAGATTAGGTTAGCATCGCACCTGCACTGAGTTTCAAGGCCTTCTAATTTAAATTTCACTGCGTGGACTAGTGTCATAGTAGCGTAATCGAGGAGGCCATGGTCAAATACAAAGCATTGTCTGCGTCCCATGCGCTCTGTTCAGTACATAAAACTGGCGATATCTCGACAGATTTATATTTATGTTCGAACATAAAATAGTTATAATAATTATCGTCGAACATAAACAGTCGTATGCAACTCGCCTATAATCGTAATTAAGACACTCGTATGGAAGTTATAAAACTCGCATACGCTCGTTTTATAAATTGATATAAAGTCCAGTCATTCAGACTGACTATCCGTGTCTTTTTAACATATAATTAGCCTATGTATCCAATTGGAAATGCTACACACACTTCACCCCAAGTCTACTTTGTCATTTAGCTTACAGTAATATTTATTTACCGCTAAAGCGAAGCACTAGGCCATGGGGCCAAGCTCCCTGCTGACTTGGTAGACTTGGGTTCGAGCCCCACTGTCGGCCAACATAATAATTAACAATAACAGCCCCACTTACCTTGATCTCGTCGTCCTGAGCCTCCTTCTTGATGGTGCTGAGGAGACGAGGGGGTTGTCCTGACGAGGTAGGGACCGCCGGGGGGGTCGAACGACTCCCCATGACCACACGCATCCGTACTGCACTCACAAGAGTTACACTGAAGCACGTCGCGCGCCAGAATCGAGCATAACTCGCACGTTGCTCGGCCACTCCACTCGCCTTGCAGCCTGTGCTCAAACTGCCTCAACAGCTGAGCATCGCGAGGCGCGAACAAACATGCGCTGTGCTGCGCGCGCATCCTCGTCACTTGTTTTGGTTTTCTTCAAGCACGCTTATTCATGCGCATTGGCGTAATCGCTCTTAATTGCACTCTTCCGAACAAAAACGGTGTAAGGCGAATTCGTTTTCTTTCTCAAGTACTCAACTAATCGTAGGATGACGGCAATCTAAGAGCGGGGGGAAGATCTTACCTTAGGCAATATTTAAATTAACCCTCGAACAGGCGTGCAAAAATATAACACAAGGATTGGCGCCGGGTCATTTTGACCCATAGTGTGTCACTCCCTTTTTGTCGTAGTCGTACGGATTTTAATGAAGTAATTTTACACCTGGTGTCTTCCTATGAACTATTCCTAATATAAAATGGGGTTTATTTGTATTTTTCAAATTTCACATCCAGAAAAATTGACAATGATTTTCGTAACAGTAAAAGCCTCCGTGGCTTAGGCGGCAGCACGCCGGCCTCTCACCGCTGGGTCCGTGGTTCAAATCCCGGTCACTCCATCTGAGATCTGTGCTGGACAAAACGGAGGCAGACAGGTTTTTCTCCGGGTACTCCGGTTTTCCCTGTCACAAATTTCATTCCAGCAACACTCTCCACTATCATTTCATTTCATCTGTCATTCATTTAATCATTGCCCCAGAGGAGTGCGTCAGGCCTAAGCAGCCGGCACAGTTCATATCCTCGCCGCTAGATGGGGGCTTCATTCATTCCATTCCTGACCCGGTCGGAGACTGGAAGCAGGCTGTGGATTTTCATTTTCGTAACAGTATAATTGACCTTGATAGGGGCAGCAAAGCAGATATCTCGATTTTTTTGAACAAAGGAGCTGATGACCAAGGTGTCTCTAGACCCTAAACATGGATCAACAAGAACGTAAGCCAAAAATTGTCACGCGCCATGGGTAAATCTGACCCGACCGTAAATAATATAGAAATAACTTGAGTGTTCCAAAAGCTATGGACTTGTTTCTTTTGCAGGGTGTAGTTCAAGCCTAGGAAGGGAGGTACAGTAAGCGTCAGGAAATAAGGGCTGACCAAAACGAAAATATAGAGCATTATTTAAGCCAGTCCTCGCGGGTTAAAACAAGAAATTGAGCTAATACACAGGGGTACCGCTAGCGAGGCTCCAGCATATCTTAAAGGTGATCTCGTTCTTCACTTGATAAATGCCCTACACTCAATTAGCAGCGACTCTCCTCCTACAACGTTGGAGCCAGTCTTGGAGCAATTTTGCTGTTGAAGTGTGCGATCGGTAACTTTTTCCACGTCGCTTCGGGCTGCTGTGTATGAGGAGTTTTTGCGATTTATTCCTACCAATGTTGCTGATAAAGCCATCAAGATAGGCAGTCAATATTAGTCTAATGGTGATGATGATAATTGTTGTTTTAATGGGCCCAACATCTAGGTTATCGGCCCCTGATGGGTTGAGTGAGAGTGAAACAAGAGATGAGAATGAAAACTATAACTAATACTAACCACAGACTTACAAACTAGAAGAAGAAATGGTTAACAAATAAAGAATAAGGTAAATGAAGGACAGGAAGAAAAGAAATGCCCTCAACCCTCGAAGAATGAGGATTGAGGGACTTGGAATGAAGGAGAGCCATGAAAGGCAGATCGGAAAGGGGAAAGAGGAGAGGCCCCGCCCAAAAGTCAGTGGAGAAAGGGAAAAAAAACGGACGCAGCTCAGGAATCCCTCGGGGTGGCCAACTCCCGAACTCACCAGCCGTGCACCCTTGAGTGTGTACCACTATCCAGGGTGCACCAAAAGTGGTGGGGCTACATACAACCTGCCTCCTTGAGGCCCTTGTGCAGGAGGTAGGAGATCACATGAAAAGAAAAGGAATGCTGGCCTCTCGCAGAAAGAGGGTATCAGGAAAGATGAGACAAGGGCCAATTAAGGCGGGAAACGAAGAGACTCCCTAGGCCTAGGATAACCTGATAACGTCGGGGTCGGAAGAGAACAAGAGTTGACCAAGAGAGTCGACAGGAAAGAAGACGGAATGGAGCCCGGCACAAGTAAGTGGAAGCAATACCGTACTCAGTTGGGGTCCCGTGGTCGCCAACCCACGTCCCACTAGATGTGAGCCCATGGGTGGGGTCTATATTCGCATCTTTTCAGTTTTATTATTTAGTTACTGTCGAATGCAGTCGAATTAAATCAGAAACCCCTACGGATGTCGAATTGGTAGGTGAACGACTAAAGGAAGTAGGTGACTTCTGTTACTTGGGAAGCCAAATAACCAGTGATGGACGAAGTAAAGAGGATATAAAAAGTAGGTTGGCTCAGGCAAGGAAAGCATTTCTACGGAAAAGGAATCTGTTGACATCGAATATAGATTTAGTTATTAGGAAGTCATTTTTGAAAGGGTTGGTCTGGAGCGTGGCGCTCTATGGAAGTGAAACGTGGACTATTGGAGCAGCAGAAAAGAGGAGAATTGAAGCGTTTGAAATGTGGTGTTACAGGAGAATTATGAAGATGGGATGAGTAGATAGGGTAACAAACGAAGAGGTATTAAGACGAGTGAGAGAGGAGAGATGTTTCTGGTAACTGCTAATGAAGAGAAGAGATAGGTTGGTAGGACACATACTAAGACACCCAGGAATAGCAGTCTTAGTTATAGAAGGAAGGGTCGAGGACAAGAACTGTAGGGGTAGACTAAGGTTAGAATTTGTTAAACAGATTGCCTCGGATGTAGGGTGTGGTAGCTATGTAGAGATGAAACGATTAGCTTACGACAGAGAAGCATGGAGAGATGCATCGAACCAGTCGAAAGACTGAAGACTCAAACAACAACTGTTTTCCATACTTTTTCAATTTATTTATTTTCATTTTTTATTTTGCTGTGAAATATAATTAAATTAGTTTCCATGCAAAGAGATTGCTTATTTGATTATTGTTTTTATGAATAGAAATGTAAATATAACTTTAGTCATCATCAGGATATCCTTGCAGCGAGCCGGGCTCGATATGCCTCCCCCACTCCACTGCGACTCTCCTCATAACCTGGTCTGTCCATCTCTTCCTAAGACGTCAAATTGGTCCAGTGGCGACTCACAATGACAGTGTTGCCAAAATAATTTTAAGCCTTCTGATAGGTCCAATGTTTAAATGCATATAACTTCTACACTATCAATTGGATTTCAACCAAATATTGTATGTAATATCTGTACATAAACAGATATGACAGAGCGTATTCTTAAGAGCAACCAGGGCTGCCAACTGTTAATAATTGCTCTCTCTATTTATTTTTATCCAAATACCAATATATCAGAAAGTATGCAAGCCAAAAGCTTTAAACTATGCACACGTATATCCTGACATTATAGATTAACTTCGAGTAACTTATATACGTCAGTTCTACCAACATGATTATACGCCTGCTGATAGTACCAATTTTTAAATACATGTAACTTCTTTACTATCAGTTCGATTTCAACCAAATTTCGTATGTGCAATGTGTACCATAACATATATGACTGTAAGTATTGTTAAGAGAAATCAGGGCTGCCAACTGTTAATAAATGCTGTCTATATTTTTTACCCTAATATCAATATATCAGAAAGTATGCAAGCCAACAGCTCTATACTTTGCACACGTATAGCACCTGACATTGTAGATTAATTTGGAGTAATTAATACAAGGCAGTGCTGCCAACATGATTCTAGGCCTGCTGATATGTCCAATTTTAAAATACATGTAACTTCTATACTAACAAATGGATTTCATCCAAAATTGGCACAACAAGATATCATAATATTTCAGATTATTTCTGACCAGCACACGCATGGTATTGTTGGCAACATGCATTTACGCGTGCTGATAGATCCAGTGTCTAACTGCATGTAACGTCCATTGGACTTCAACCTAATTTTGTATTCTGTACCTTAAGAGATGGAACTAAGAATATATTCAGTTACCAGGGCTGCCAACTGTAGTGCTCTATTAGGCTACATTATACCAGGTATATTTTGAACTAATTTGATATTTCGATATTACCAACTTAATTTTGTCATTATTCTAGGTAGGTTCATATACTGTAGAATAATCATTGGCATGAAACGTAGGCTGTATAGTTCTTCTCGGAACTTCTTGTTTATAATGTGTAGGATGTAACGTGATAGGCTTAACTTAAGATAATTATTATAGCTGGGCTAAATTGACATATTACTAACACATTACACAATACAATCGAATACCACTCCAAAGATGTGCACACGCTGAAAAGAGACTATCCAATTTGACTGCGCAAAATCGTAACCAATAAGCCCGTAGTGTTAGTTTAAATTCAACCAATAGCGAGACTTGAGGATCTCAGTAGACGTCCTCAAAGTGCCATTAAACAGACCAAACCAGCCTCTTCCCACTCAAGGGCTCCCATACATTTCCACACGTGCTTTGTGGATGTAAGACTTCCTTCCTCAGCTTTCTACTCCGGGCGGTGAAGGTCACACTTCACCCATCTAGAGGTGAAATGTAGAACTAGTTTCAAGTACTGACAGTGACAGTGAGACAGAGCTTATCGCGCAAGGTGGCCCCAAAAACTATTTTACAATGCAATCAATTTAATATTTTAAAATAGTTACAGCTTAGAGCTGACTGTAGAATGATCCTCACGTCCTACAGGGGAGAACCGCCACTGAATTGGTCTTCTTCCTGGCAGCTCCATCTCGAAATAATGGCTTGGAGTTCGTGTCTGGTGCATCCGCTTCACATGACCTAACCACTTTAATCTCGCCACACTCATCCTTTCCCCCATGTTCAAGTTCACCTGCATATCTCTCCCTACATATTTATTCCTGACCCTGTCTCTTCTGGTTTTCTGTAAGGCTGATCTAAGGAACCTCATTTCATATGCTCGTAATTGACTCTCTTTTCTCTTATGACACAGGTCTCCAGACTATACGTCATGATTGGCAAGAGGTAGGTAGTCCCTTGTACCAGATGAGGTTTCGTGCTTGGTGGAAGAAGCTGGATCCTTTCGCAACTCTGTTTAAAACTTTAAATTTTAGTATTGTACTCAATTACCCTAGCCTACTGTATGAATTAACCTCTCCCCCACAGAAATGTACGCCACTGCTAATACGACGCTACAGGCCCTTTGTGACATCGATGGAGTTGTCAGCTCTTTGCTCCAAGAAATTACCCTGTTGTAGGCTATTTGCGTTTCTGAAAAGTGGTAGATCCGTTTCTAGAATCTAGGATTCGATCCTACTGCCCATCAGTGAGAAGCTCGGCGTCTCTAGTTAGTTAGTTATTGGGGTTTTAAGGGGCGGAACTACGAGGTCATCCGCCCCTCTCAGCGTCTCTACCGACTGTGTTACGCAGTCGCCTGATTTGTATATTTCCATCTTTAGCCTTTTTCATGATATGAAATATAGACAACGGCTGCTGTGGCCGAGATCGCTAACGTGCTAACTCGTGCCTCGCTGGGATTGGGAGAACGTGAGTTCGAATCCCACCACAGCTGTCCTGAAAATGGTTTTTTGGTTTCCCATTTTCACCACCAGGCAAATGCCGGGACAGTTTCTTTCAGCAGGTCCTCGGGCGGCTCTCTACCAAACTACCCTTCGCTAACTCTTCCTTAATTAGACCCAAGTTAACGGTCGCCGGTCACCATCCCCAGTTGTATCTGCTGAACACTCAGCTCTTAACACTGTACTTGTGTGTGTAAACGGCTGGAGCGATTTCAATGAAACTTTCTCGTCTGACCTCGACCCTGTCTTGTGAATTTTTGACGCGACAACGTCAAGTAAATTGTTGGAGTACAGTGACGTTCATGAAAAAGTGTTACAGTGAAAGGTGATGATATCGCTTATCTCTCTTCTGCTGCAACGCTCTCTCTCTCTCTCTCTGTTGTTGCGCTCGAGTGTCGCTACTGTAGTGTTTGGATGTCACGGGTGAACCTCTGGATGGATTGTGATGCGGCTTACACCATTCTGTAAAGGATATCTCGAGGATGATTTCTGTAGAAAATAATTTTATGATCGAAGGAAGCCGAACAGTAACGATTTCAGTAAAAAAAAAGTCGAAAGGAACACTTGGCGTCCGTGCGCCTTTTAAGCTTACACTGGGCAAACCGTTAAAAATATCTATATACCATGAGTGTAAGAATTGTTCAGCATGAAAAGTTCTACAAAAGAAGTCCGCGACAGCATATCTCTATCTTCATTACATCGCCCACTATAAGTGTTTTTAAGTTTTCATTTCTTCCAACAATCTCCATTCAATTACTGAGGCGATAGTTTACGAGCTTGCTAGGAGTGAGTCTATTACCCCAGTTACAGCCTAGATAGCGGACGAGCCTATTACCCCACATACAACCGGCAGCAAACTGTAGAGTCGTGTTGAGTTAAAACTTCAGAGAAGAGTGGTAGTGTCTGAAGTTTCCCTGCAAGTGCAACTCGGTTTTTCTTCATTTAGCCTGTGAACTTTGCGTTCCGCAAAGTTAATACAGTAATGAAAAAATATACGAAACTGAAATTTCGCAAGAGCGACAGTTTAAATAAATCAGTCCGAGAAGACGTTGTCATGCTCAAATATCGTCGTGCATCTTAGTTGCACGCACCCAATAACTTGTTTTTATAAGTTTCACCAATCCTACATGGCGCCCACACAAAATATTTCACCAGCATTCAATAGCCCCAAAACTATTACTGATATCAACCTGAAATCTTGCATGGTGACAGAGAATACAAGTCACCAATGTGACTTTCAAAAACCTCAAAAGCACAAAACCAACATGGCAGCCACGCGAAATTCAAATATTTCAATGGGCTTGAAATCCAATTGATAGTGTAGAAGTTATATGCATTTAAAAATTGGACCTATCAGCAGGCTTAGGATCATTTGGCAACACTGTCATGTATGGCTTCCAGGAAATTAAACTGAAATATTATTATCTATATGTGTGTCAATTTTGGAATAGCTCCCATGTATACCTTCCAAGATATCCAACATGGAGCTCAAATTTCAATTGCGGTTCTTCAGCAGTTGGTAGCACTGACATCATTTTCAAATATGGGCTTGGGATATTCAGGTATAGATCTTTACTCTTACCAAATTTGGTTTTGATTGCTGCAGCGGTTTAGGAGTTGATAGTGGGGGACACACAGACAGACAGACACACATTTCCCCGGATCGATCTCATAAGTCTACTTTTTCCTCATTTTTGCAAAATGTGAAAAGTAGTCTAACAAGAAGTTCCGTGAAGAACTATACAGCCTACTTTTCATGCCAATGATTATTCTACAGAATATGAACCTATCTAGAATAATGACGAAATTAAGTTGCTAATATCGAAATTTCCAATTAGTTCGAAATACTGTATACTTGGCATAATGTATCCTAATAGAGCACTACAGTTGGCAGCCCTGATGACTGAATATATTCTTAGTTCCGTCTCTTACGGTACTAAATACAAAATTTGGTTGAAGTCCACTGGATAGCATGGACGTTACATGCAGTTAAACATTGGATCTAACAGCGCGCGTAAAATCATGTTGGCAACAATGTCATGCATGTATTGGTCAGAAATAATCTGAAATAATATGATCTATTGTTGTGCCAATTTTGAATGAAATCCATTAGTTAGTATAGAAGTTACATGCATTTTAAAATTGGACCTATCAGCAGGCTTAGAATCATGTTGGCAGCACTGACGTATATTAGTTACTCCAAATTCGTCTAGAAT
This sequence comes from Meconema thalassinum, assembly GCA_946902985.2. Lineage (NCBI taxonomy): Eukaryota > Metazoa > Arthropoda > Insecta > Orthoptera > Tettigoniidae > Meconema > Meconema thalassinum. Next base: position 694,368,740 of record OX336391.1, read on the forward strand.
GCCAGGTACTATACGTGTGCAAAGTTTAGAGCTATTGGCTTGCATACTTTCTGATATATTGATATTAGGGTAACAAAAGTAGGGACAGCACATATTAACAGTTGGCAGCCCTGGTTGCTCCTTACAATACGCATAGTCATATCTGTTATGGTACACATAGCACATACGAAATTTGGTTGAAATCCAAATGATAGTATTGAAGTTACATGTATTTAAAGTTGGACCTGTTAGCAGGCTTAGAATCATGTTGGTAGCACTGACGTATATAAGTTACTCCAAATTAATATAGAATGTCAGGTACTATACGTGTGCATAGTTTAAAGCTGTCGGCTTGCATACTTTCTGATATATTGGTATTTGGATAAAATAAATTAGGAGCATTTATTAACAGTTGGCAGCCCTGGTAGGTCTTAAGAATACGCTCAGTCATATCTGGTTATGTACACATACAACATACGAAATTTGGTTGAATTCCACTTGATAGTGTAGAAGTTATATGCATTTAAAAATTGGACCTATCAGGAGGCTTATAATCATTTTGGCAACACTGCCATGTTTGGCCTCCTGGAAATTAAACTGAAATATTATGATCTGTACGTGTGCCAATTTTGAAATAGCTCCCATTCATACTTTCCAAGATATCGAACATGGAGCTCAAATTTCTAGTGCGTTTTTTCAGCAGTTGGTAGCACTGACATCATTTTCAAATATGGACGTGAGATATTCCGGTGCACATCTTTACTCATACTAAATTTGGTTTTGATTGCTGCAGCCGTTTAGGAGTTGATAGGGGGGGACACACACACAGCCAGACAGACAGACAGAAGGACAGACAGACAGACAGACAGACAGACAGACACACATTTGCCCGATCTCATAAGACTACTTTTTCCTCATTTTTGCAAAATGTGAAAAGTAGGCTAAAAATGCCTCCTGGGAGAATTCAGTGCCAAGTTAGCATAGATCTCACAAAGCTATTGTTATTGTGTGATCAGCTTGTTTGTTTTCGAGAGTATTGTTATATCTTCTTTGTGTGCACACAATAGGAGGTGAAGTCAGCGGTCTTGTTGCAAGTTGATATGTGCGTTGGGTGCCATCTTACTTCTTCGGCCGGAATCGAACCAGGAATTTTGGGCTGACACTCATTCGCCCTAAAAGATTTCTTATTTTATGATAGGGGGCTACTGTTATCTCTATATACTGTATATAAAAATGAAAGTTTGTCTGTTTTTTCTGAATTTCCACGGAAATTTGCGATATTTGCGCGTTTCAGGCTGTTTTATGACGGATGCGCGCAAAAATATTTTTTTTGTCTGTCGGTCTGTCTGTCTGTATGTCTGTGGACAACTTCTACGAGTCCTTATAACTTGAGAACGGCTGGGTGGATCAACGTAAAATTTGATAGAGATATCCATCAGAAGCACCACACTAATCATTGATGTAACTCTTCTCCGTATCTCTCATAAAAGAGGCCCTACCCCCTTAAAATACATGCTGAAATAGGCGTAGAAGGGTGAAACAAAGCTCATTTTCAGCCCCTCAATGTGAGAAACGAAACTCGGGGGCCCTAAAGGGACCCCCGAAAAAGACATTTTAAGGCCCTAAAACCAACAGTTTTTGAGATATTCCCAGAAAACTAATTTCACTTAATAAATTAATGAAAGAATGCATGGCGGTAACCATGGCAACTGAATCTCAGAGGTCCATCTATTTCTGTACGACGCAATGCAATTCCATTTATTACATTACTGTGAAGGTTTGCAAACGGCTATAAGGTTATAACGGATCCAAATTAAGCTGAAATATTCATCAATACATACAATACGCTTAAGGGGTCAAGGGGTACTCTAGAATTTTTTCACGCGATTTACACGTGCGGGTGTGGTACGGAAGGTCTATTATATCCCATCTCTATTATATAAAAATGAATCTTTGTCTGATTTTTCGGCTTTTCTACGAAAATTTGACATATTTTCCCGTTTCAGACTGTTTTGTGACGGATGCACGCATAAAATATATTTTTGTCTGTCTGTCTGTGGACAATTTTTTGTGTCCTTATAACTCGAGAACGGCTGGGTGGATTAACGTAAAATTTGATACAGATATCCATCAGAGGCACGACACTAATCATTGATGTAACTCTTCTCCGTACCTCTCATAACAGGGGGGTCTACCCCCTTAAAATACACGCTGAAATAGCGTGAGACAAAGCTCATTTTCAGCCCCTCAATGTGAGAAACAAAACTCGGGGGCCTTAAAAGGACCCCGAAAACCACATTTTAAGGCCCTAAAACAAACAGTGTTTGAGATATTCCCAGAAAACTAATTTCACTTAATAAATTAATGAAGGAATGCAAGCCGGTAACAATGGCAACAGAATCTCAGAGGTCCATCTATTTCTGTAAGACGCAATACAATTCCATTTATTACATTACTGTGAAGGTTTGCAAACGGCAATAAGGTTATAACGGATCCAAATTAAGCTGAAATATTCATCAATACATATAATGCGCTTAAGGGGTGAAGGGGTAATCTTGATTTTTTAACGCGATTTACACCTGCGGGTATGGTCCGGAATGTCTATTATATCCCTATCCCTATTTTGTTATATTATTATTATTATTATTAGTATTATTCTATGTAAATGTGACATACTCCTAATGCAAGAGACTCACCGGGGCTACAACAGCCATCGGCCCAAAATCGCAGGCATGGAGCTTGTTCTGGAAAGGCCCCACGATAAATACGGCAGTGCCATTTTTACCAAACCAAACCTAAATATCACATCAGCCTCGCTGACTGGAAAGGATGACATCGAGATTCTTTCAATATCTACACCACACTTTTGCGCTACTTCTATATACAAGCCCCCCAATGTCGACTTCACGTTTGAGGAACCTGCCAACTTCAACTACCAGGACGTAAACTTCATCATTGGCGATTACAACTGCCGAAGCACATCTTGGGGATACCCAGATTCAGATATAAATGGCGAAAAACTGGAAACCTGGGCAGAGAATCATGATCTTCAGCTAATTCATGATCCAAAGCTGCCAGCATCCTTCAACAGTGGCCGATGGAGGAGAGGCTACAACCCCGATAATATCTTCGTGTCATCCAAAGTTGCTGGGAGTTGTTTGAAGATGATGGGTAAGCCCATTCCATCTACCCAACATAGGCCCATAATTTGCACAGTGAATGCCATGGTTGTGCCAGAGGAGGTGCCTTTCAAGCGAAGGTTTAATTTTCAGAAGGCCGACTGGGAAAGATTTGCCAAAGAACTTGATACAGAAGTTGCCAAAATCCCGCCGCAACCTGAGATGTATGAGGCATTTGTCAAATGCGTCCATACAGTTTCTAGAAGGACTATCCCAAGAGGTTGTAGAACAAGCTACATACCAGGACTGACTGATAACAGCAAACAGCTGATGAACCACTACAAAGATCTCTTTGAGGCAGACCCATTTTCTGATGATACTATCCATGTTGGCGAGGAATTGTTGCAAACTATCTCAGCACATTGTAAAGCTAAGTGGACCTCACTGGTAGAGAATCTCGACATGAAGTTAAATAGTAGGCGGGCCTGGAATCTCCTGAAAAACCTCAGCGGTGACCCAACGACATCTAGAAACTTCACCACAATAACAGCAGACCAGATTGCAACCCAATTACTCATGAACGGGAAGACTAAAGGTCGGAGCTCACGGGAGCAACTGGAACGAACCTCAGGACATGAGAACCATAACCTACGAGAACCTTTCACCTTGAATGAACTAGAATCTGCCATCTCCACGTTGAAATTGAATAAAGCTGCTGGCATCGATGACATCAGAGTAGAACAGATCAAAAAGTTCGGCCAGACCACCCTACAATGGCTGCTTACGATGATTAATGAGTGTGTATCTAAGCTTTATATCCCCAGGCTCTGGAGGAAAGCCCGAGTGGTTGCACTGCTTAAGCCTGGTAAGGAGCCAAACGATCCTAAAAACTTTCGCCCAATATCCTTATTATGTCACTGTTTCAAGATCTTCGAGCGCCTTATCCTCAACCGAATTAGCGGCATCCTTGAAGATAAGTTCATTCCCCAACAAGCTGGGTTTCGATCTGGAAAGTCATGTTGCAGTCAGATACTGAACCTCACTCAACACATCGAGGATGGGTATGAACAAGGTGAGATAACTGGAGTTGCCTTTGTCGATCTAACAGCTGCTTACGACACTATCAACCACAGAAAGTTGCTGAGGAAAGTGTACCAGACCTCCAACGACTACCAACTAACATCCCTTATTGGCACTCTCCTGCAGAATAGAAGGTTCCAAGTCTTTCTCCATGGTAAAAAGAGCAGATGGCGCATACAAAAGAACGGCTTACCTCAAGGCAGTGTACTCGCTCCTGTGCTATTTAATATTTACACTAACGATCAGCCCATACCAGAACATTCTAGGCTCTTCATCTATGCTGATGATACTGCAGTGGCTGCCCAAGGAAAAACATTTGAAGAGGTGGAGGGAAAGTTGACTTCTGCACTAGATACCCTTGGATCTTACTATGAAGCCAATCATCTTAAGCCAAATCCCAACAAGACTCAAGTATGTGCATTTCACTTAAGGAATAGAGAAGCTCGGCGGGAACTGGATGTTACATGGCAAGGCAAACAACTCCAACATTGTCCAACACCCGTGTATCTAGGTGTTACTCTTGACCGAACACTGTCCTTCAAGAAACATTGCCATAAGACCAGGCTGAAAGTTAGTTCACGGAACAATATTTTGAGGAAGCTCACAGCCACCACCTGGGGGGCAAGTCCTCACGTCCTAAGAACTTCTGCTCTTGCTTTGTGCATGTCTGCTGCAGAGTACGCTTCACCTGTGTGGAGTGCATCCAGTCACACCAAGCAGATTGACATTGCCATCAACGAGACCATACGAATCTTGTCGGGATGTATGAAGCCTACTCCAGTCGACAAACTTTACCCGATTGTTGGGATAGCTCCCCCAACTATCAGAAGGGCTGTTGCTGCTGATGCAGAGAGGGCGAAGCAGATTAATGATCCCCGTCATCCACTGCATAATCATCAGGCTGTTGTCCGTCGACTGAAATCAAGAAAGAGTTTCACCGCCAGGACTCAACCACTGGAGGGAACATCGGAATCTAACCGCATCTCCAGGTGGAAGAGCAAGCTGCCGCCGGATATCCCTGTTAAGGAAGAGCTAGCCCCAGGAAATGACCTGCCTTACCCTGTTTGGAAATCACTTAATCGTCTCAGGGTGGGCGTCCCTCGTTGCAAGACCAACATGCAGAAATGGGGTATCCTTCCAGCTGATGGAGACACGTCCTGCGAGTGTGGAGCAACACAAGACCCAGCCCACCTGCTCATTTGTCCACTACTAGAACAACCCTGCACTACCCAGGACCTGATCGAGGCAAACAACAAGGCCATCGGAGTTGCTACATTCTGGAAATGATCGGACACGGAAATGAATGAATGAGTATTATTCTTTTAATTATTATCATTATTATGGCGTACATCGAAGAGACAAAGCTCATTTTCAAACCCTTGGGGTCAGAAACAAAACTCGGGGCCCCTCAAGAGCCGTAAAGGGTCCCCGAAAACTATATTTTAAGGCTCTAAACCCAACAGTTTCTTAGATATTCCCAGAAAACTAATTTCATTTAATAAACTAAAGAAGGAATGCAAGCCACTAACCATGACAACAGTATCTCAAGAGGTGGCATCCAACTTTCCATCTATTTCTGGAATAAGTAATGCCACTCCATTTATTACATTTCTGTGAAAGGTTGCAAATGGAGTACCCTAGATTTTTTTCACACGACTTACACGTGCGATATGTCGTACAGAAGGTCTATTATGTCTCCAAACATCAACATTATTTTCAAAAATTCCTGAATAGAAATAGTAGACTGTTTTTTGCTGATTTTAGGAATTTGGGCCATTGGAGGCTAAAAACATTGAATTTTCATGCACCACAAGCCTTTATAATTTATAAAAGGGGTCTTCCTGTAGTTGGGCACTTGACACAACGGTTAGGGTCAGTTCGTATGTGACGTGTATTGCGATTCTTCTACGAAGTTTTCAATTTTATTTTCACGCCAGGAAGAACACGTTAGGTAAATTAAGTTTGAGAGCACATTTTAACTAATAATTTTTCTTTGCCAACAAACAGGTTCCAAGCCCCTAAACATTGCAACAGTAGCTCAATTTATAACATCTGGTTATTAATACCGAAGACCGTTCGAAGAATGGGTACTTCTGCTAGTCTTTTATATAAAACAAAGTGCCCTGACTGACTCACTCACTCATCATCGCCCAGCCAAAGCTATTAAAGTTAGAAATATGATATTATGGGGATATGTTCATTGTAGGCTATGTCGAAAACGCCCACTAGGGAAGGAGTTTTGGATATTCATGTTCTAAAGCGGTCTTAAGGGGATTAAACCTTCATTTCATTGATTAACAATATCTCTCGAGTGGTTTCATTTGGGTATGTGATACTCGGCATATAAACTAATCATTAATAAAAATAAGCAGACATGTGTCTAAGGGTCTTTCGATAAGGTGTATATTATGAGGTGAAAGGGGCGAAAAGTGGGTGTTAAAGGATTCCTAATGGAGCGCGTATCTCTTAAACGACAAAGACGAGAAGTTTGAAACTCAGGGGGAAAACATAGCATATATAATAGGTGTTCGACCGTTTTTTTTCATAAATCCAATTTAAGGGGCCCATGGGGGAACGGGTGAAATTCTAGAAGAAGACGTCCATTAAGAAAGGTTTTTTGGATATTCATGTTCTAAAGGGGTGTTAAGGGGATTAAACTTGCGTTTCATTGAATAAGAATATCTCACGAGTGGATTTATTTGGGGATATGACACTCGGCATATAAACTTATCATTAAAATCAAGTAGTTCCGTGAAGAACTAAATAGCCTATTTTCATATATCCTACTAATATCAATTGCCACTATCAACATACAAATTATCAGTTTGATTGCAGTAATAGATTCGTAGATATTGAGAACCGTCTAAATATTTTCGATGGTCACCATGTTGGATTTTTATATTATAGGCCTTAGAGTTATGTACTATTACATGAAGATTATTGTGTAGGTGTTTTATTCATATTTCAATCGCATGATTAGGACACAAGAAATAAAAGCGGGATTTTAAAAATTTCGCTCAGCCGCCATCTTGTGGTTATGCAAATAATTTAAATGAATTAGATGCCAGTCGATTAAAATTTGTATAAGCATATACCGTATCAAGTTTCACTGCCCTCGGATGGTTAAATCGCGAGAAACATCCATTTGAATATTTAAATTTCGCGTCGCCGCCATGCTGGATGTGTGTTCGCCAGGTTATTGAACGTCCCATAGGTGAACGTATGCTTATAGCATTTATACTCTTACAAAATTTCAGTTTGATTGCTGTAGTAGATTAATAGATATTGAGATCGTCTAAATATTTCGGATGGTCGCCATGTTGGATTTTAATACATGTAGGCCATAGAGTTATATACTATTAGATGAAGATTATTGTGAACGATCGTTATGCAAATGAAGATTACAATCGAATGATTAGAACACAAGAAATAAAAACTTAATTTTCGAAATTCGCACAGCCGCCATCTTGAGGTTATATAAATAATTGAACTAAATTAGATACCAGTGCATTACAATGTGTATAAAAATTTCCTGTACCAAGTTTTATTGCGTTTGGATCATTAAATCGCGAGAAAAAGCTATTTAAAAATGTCAACTTCGTTTGGCCGCCAAGTTCGTTTTGTAGTTAACCGGTTTTTGAAAGTCTCATAGATGAACTTCCAGTAGTGCCCTTTATCTCCGTACAAAATTTTATGGTGATACCGGTAATAGTTTCAGAGATATAGAATACCGGTGAAATATTTCGCACAGCGCCATCTAGAGGTTATGTAAAGAATTGAACGAAGTTAGATGTCGGTGCATTACAATGAGTATAAACATATACTGTACCAAGTTTCATTTCGTTTAGTTGGTTAAATCGCGAGAAACGTCTGTTTAAAAGTCATAACTTCGCTTGACCGCCATGTTGGTTTTGTAGTTACCAGGTTTTCAAACGTCACATAGGTGAACTTTTAGTAGTTCCCTTTATCACCGTACAAAATTCCAGGGTGATATCGGTAATAGTTTCGGAGATATTGGATGGTGGTGAAATATTTCGCACAGCCGCCATGTTGGATTGGTGAGACGTAACAAAATTTGAATGGCCCGGTCGGGGTCGCCCGGAATAGTGCTATGAACTTACCGAGTTTCATTGAAATCGCTCCAGCCGTTTAGAAGTTATTAGGGGGGCACACCAAAAAAACATTACACACACCATCACACACGTACACACACAGGCACACGGACAAACGGTGATCTCATAGGCCTATTTTTTCATAAATGAAAATAGGCTAATAAGCCGACACGTTGGTCTTTTTTTATGTGGTGTATGTTATGACGTGAAAGGGGATACATTAAATAACGTATTTATTGCAACCAATGGCCTTGAGGCAATATCAAAATAATCATATTTGAAGAAAAACCCAAAATATCCAAGATTACATTTAATTCTCACTGACAACAAAAGTTAGTCAGTGACTCAACTTTTTGTCTGCATGTCATGGCATGATACCTTTCACAGGCACTTCCACACAATTTGCAAATGCATTCTATACTGGGCTCATGATACCCTTCCATTTTGCAGAGCTTGAAATGGAATCCATGTATTGCGAAACGAGTGATTGTATGTGTCAGGTCGTAACATGGACCCTTCCACTCATCGGACTTCACTGCGGCTGTTCGTTTTCGTTTTGAGCTTTTATAGAGGGTCCTCGTACGGGGCGGTAGATGGGAGCAATAGTTGGACATTTCATAGCACAGGCGCGATGGGCTATAGGCTACTTTGGGATACACAGGACATTTTTCATGAAAGTTGTCTTGACTCTTTCTATGCACTTCATGTTGTTTTTCGTGAAATTCTCCCAAATAATGTTCAGACTGTAGCTTATTATTGGGCTGATTTTTACTCTGAATAATGTCATAGCTGTCGCTAATGATAGTTTATTAAGAAGTTGTATTTCGAGCATCGCTTTTATGGCATGTATTGTTCTGTCCTTTATATGTTCGGTTAAAGAATTAGTCCTAAGTACTTAAATTGATTTACAATACGTAACGCCTTGTGCCCTAGATATAGGAACTCTCCTGCTGCTACTCTACCTCCTTTGCGAAAGGTCATGGATACGATTTTGTTTAAGTTTACATCGAGTTAATTTTTTCTGGCCCAAATTGACAACAGGTCTAGGGACGACTGTAGACTTTGACGTGAAGTTGAGGCTAGAACGACGTCATCTGCGTATATGTACAGCCTGTTCCGATTCAACACGGAACTGTAAAATGGGTTGCCTACCCACCTGCAATTGGCTTGAAATCTGCTCCCAGCGCGCTAGCGACGGGACTGAGTTCGATTTTACTGATTGCCGCCTTCATATGCACCATCGCAAAGTATTTTGCTCTTTCAGAATATATTTACACAGACTTCACAATAAGTTTGAACGATTTCTGTTTCAGAACTTGTTATTTTACGCTTTTGTTAATGGCTTTTGCAGAGGATTTCTATGAAATATACTTGTTTACAACATAGTTTATAATAGTTATTAACAAGAAAAGTACATCCGACTGAATCAATACTATAAATAAAAAAATAATTATTAAACTTGTTTTCAGTACATGTTTCGAGGATTAATTACATTTTATCCCCTTCATCAGCTATTGAAAACCACAAAACAAAGAGTAGCACTGTAATAAGATACGTATTTAAATCTAATATGGTGCACCATAAAATTTAGGTTATAAGAACAGAATAAAATGAAATGAAATAGATGGTGACGGTGATCAGCTTGCAGCTGCTTATGACAAATAGTAGTTCCTTGAAATGGTGGATATGTAACACCAATACTTCACCAATCCGCGTAGGTCTATAATTAATGAAGAGCCTATATCCAATTTTAGCCTTTTCAAAACAAAGCGGCTTCAAGAAAATCGACGTAATGGAATGTGATCTCTTGGCAAAGAGAGGTTAGTTGGAAGCATAAGGTGTATGAGGTTAGGGCAATGTTACATTCAGAAAATGATTTGATTCAGGCGGATGTACTTTTCTTGTTAATAACCATTCTAGCATATCAATACGGAACCACCATAGTCAACAAAAAGTCAACCCCTGGCACTATCCAGCCCATGACGGGCTAAGGCCGACCAAGCGACCGCTGCCCAGCCATTTGGCCTGCAGATATTGGGGTGTCGCGTGATCAGCGCGTCGGGTCCCCTCGGCCGTTAATCTTGGTATTCGTGATCGGGGCGCTGTCTCACTGTCAGACAGCTACTCAATTGTCCTCACGAGGCTGAGTGCACCCCGTTCCAACCCTCACGTCAGTTTTAAAATCCCTGATGGAGCCGGGGATCGAACCCGGGGCCTCCGGGTGAGAGGCAGGCGCGCTACCCCAACACCACGGGGCCGGCACGGAACCACCATGAGTCATTTAAACATAGTTTATCGCAATTCAATGTTTTTTGTGTTGAATTTTATTTACAGCACAATTTATTGCTTTTCAACCCAATACCACAAAACGAAACACAAATTGGAAATGATTTGTTACGAAATTGTAATCAGTCTTCGATGCTACTAAAAAAGTTAATTTATCACAGACGTTACATCTACTGCAAATGGATATTTACATAAGGTGTTCGAAGTGGCGTCCATCATTTTGCAAGCAGAGGGCCACTCGTCGCATGAACTTCTCTCTTGCGTTCGACAACATCTGAGCTTCACGGATTTCACTATGTCTGCTGTAGCAACATTAAACAGTGTTGGACTTAGGGGATCGCCCTGCAATACCCCAATGCATTGTTCTAAGGGTTCTGAGAGGGTGACACTGTCGTCAATTATCAGCATGTTATTGTTGAGTATATTAGGCTACGTATAAACGCAGTGATATAGTGAAAGTGGGAAAATGTGAGCCTAAAAGATTTTGATATGTGTAATTTTATGAAGTGTACTTTTTTCATAGAAATTTTGGTAAAAGGATTTTGTGTTTAGTCAGTGCGTGTAATATATCCCATTTATTTTATATTTACGTTTGTGGTCGGAAACCGTGTTGTGATTTTGAGTCGAATTTTACATGCGATGCGACGCGATGTTCGTGAGATTTTGATATTTATGTGCCATTGTTAAGTTATATTGTCTTTATTGTCTGATTGTTTATGGACTTTACCAAATTATTATCATTATTATTCAAAATTAAACGATAAATGTCATAGAATTCATGATTGAGACGTTGGTGAGTGTACTCTTTACAACTACAATATTCGTGGGTAAAGCCGTGACGGGTAATGCTAGTTGTATATACACTGAAGAAAATGGAAATTGCAACACCATGAAGGCATTGATCGTTTGTGTTGATTTTCAAGATATGGAACGATGCCATGTAGGTATGTAAACGATCAAAGTTTCAGACCCATTGGATTGTTGCTACAGGTCTCCCCACGTGATTGGTCGCGGAGGAATCAACTCCAGTATACGGACTCTGGTGTAGCGTAGTTGACTTGCAGTCTGTGCAGTGAAGTGTTCCCCGTCAAACATGCCTCGACGACAGAGAAGAGCACGCTATCAACAACTGTCGCCGTTTGAGAGGGCTCGGATAATTGGGCTGTGTGAGGCTGGATTATCGCTAAGGACTGTCGCTGCACGTATTGGCCGACAGGCATCTACGGTACAACGTGTATGGCAGCAGTAGTCAAATGAAGGTACCCACACCCGTAGACCTAGCACAGGCCCAGCGCGACAGACAACTGTGAGAGAGGATCGCCGGATCATTCGGATGGCCCGGATGGAACCCCATGCAACAGCAGCGCAAATTCGAGCAGCTGTGGCACCCCACGTTACACAACAAACAGTTGGTAATCGCCTGCGTGCAGCTGGCTTACGATCCCGTGTCCCTGCAGAAGGTGTTCCATTGACCCCACAACAGCGACGTGTAAGGCTGGCCTGGTGTCGAGAACGATCGACGTGGGTCGACGAATGGCATAAGGTCGTCTTTGGTGATGAATCGCGCTTCTGTCTTGCCCGCAGTGATCGCCGGAATCGTGTGCGCCGACGTACCGGGGAGAGGGGCCGCCCAGACCTTATTGTCGAGAGGCACACAGGGCCAACACCTAGCATTATGGCCTGGGAAGCTATTGGCTTTAATGTGAAATCACAATTAGTGCTTGTTGAGGGCACTATGACTGCTCGGCAGTACGTTGATAGGGTACTCAATCCAGTGGTTGTCCCTATGATGGCGAACATTGCTAATGGGATGTTTCAGCAGGACAATGCCTGGGTTCACACTGCACGCATCTCCAGAGAAGCTCTCCACGACATCACAACCTTAGAATGGCCCGCCAGATCGCCGGACCTCAGTCCTATTGAGCATGTGTAGGACATGATGGGTCGACAACTGGCCAACCGTCCTCGGCCACTCACAACTCTCGAACAACTGGCCCATGCAGTGCAGCAAGCATGGGCCACAATTCCTCAGAAAGCGATCCAGGGCCTTATTGACTCCATGCCTCGCCGAATTCATCAATGTATTGCAGCTCGTGGTGGGCACATCCTGTATTGATTGTTGTCCAAACTTGCGGTCAGAGGGACCTGAAAGTGTAATCATCGAATCACAACCGAACACTCGTCCTGCATGTTCAATTGCAGCAATGTAGCACCACTCCTTTGGGTGTTGCAATTTCTATTTTCTTCAGTGTATTATTATGTTCCATGGGCAATAATTGGCCTAGAGCCCATATACTATAACACGCTACGCCGCTGCTCTCTCATAGACCACCTCGTGGTGTACCGGCTAGCTGTCACCGCAGAGGTCCGGGTTTGATTCCCGGCTCTGCCAAGCAATTTAATTCTGGTCTTAGGGCTGGAAAGGGTACACTCAGCCTCGTGAGGCAAACCTGAATGTGGTTTTCCGTGGTTTCCCACTTCTACTCCAGGCAAATGCCGGGATGCTACCTAAATTAAGGTCACCACCGCTTCCCACCCAAATCCTACCTGAATTACAAATGTACAAACTAGAGCTAATCCTGGCACTGCTCGTATTTACTAGATTAACCAAATGCCTTTAACCGGTCGAACTCTAGTCGGTTTCAGACAGGATCAGTTCGAGAAGAACACTTTTGAATATTATAGTTTAAAATGTTTACAATTCCATTTGCCGGCGGGGACACCGAGAGCCCGCTGATGAGCCAGCTTGGTGTACCTGGGCGAAACCCCACACAAGACACGGCACCAATCTAGACTAGAAAAATTGCTAAGATGTAATTCACTGACCGTGAAAGTCATTATACCATCTTATTGGAAGCCTCCTTTAGAGAGGTTATGACTGCTTGAGCTTTTAGTTCTCGCAGTAAAGAGGCGCAGGTGCGCTTCATAAAAGGAGATGTAGCGCGCAGTTCGCCACTCCTGTGGGGGTCCGGGCGGGGACACCAATAGCCCGCCGATGAGCCAGCTTGGTGTCCTAGGCGAAACCCCACACAAGACACGGCACAAACCTAGAAGAATTGCTGAGTTTTATTTCACTGGCCGTGAAAGCCAATATAGCATTAATTTGATTTATGCTTTAAACATTTGGGAGGCCGCTATTTTGTTTTCGTTAAGATGGTGGCTATATAAAACATAACACTGAGTTGCCCTTTGCTAGCGCTATTTGTGTGCCAAATTTGGTTCAATTCGGTTTCGTCGTGTTTGAATTGTTAAGGGGGGGGGGTTGGATCTCAGTTTTTACAAAAATCGTTGGTTGGTTCCTCAGTTTAGGGGCTGTGACAACGCGGTCATGTAGCCCCGTGTACTTTGGGTGTGTTTAGAATCTGTCTGATAACCGGTGTTAATTGTGATGGCTGTATTAGTGTGTGTTATCTGTTTCTAATTCAAGTAAGGACTGCAGACATTCGATTTTCAAGTAGTTCCTACTTTTGCTACCAAACGCCACCGTCAACGACAAATAGTTCTGAACTTGGTTACTAGATGCCACCGCAGTCGGCTCCAGGTGACGAACGTTGGAACCTAAGAGGGTTAGTCAAATCTAACCAATAATTTAACTTCACACAAGTATATTTAGTGGAAGGTTCTTTAACATGCCATAAATCCATGACATGGTACCGCCGGTTTTACTTCCCCTCCGAAGGAAGGCATACTGAGGGATTTTTAACGCTCTTAAAAAAACGACAACTTCGACCTTGGGCATAGAAGCTTTACAAAAATCGTAAGTAGGCTAAAATCATTGAAAACCTATTTTAAGAGTGGAGCAGCCTTAGCGCGCGTAGCTACCACGTTGGTACTCTACAGCTTAACTTTGACCAAGCGAGCGCTTGTTAGCTTATTAGTGTTCTCAGAGCACCATAATGTCCCATTTATTACTTTAATTCTTATATCGCAAGGAACTCGATGGTTTGAGTTACTCGCTCGTCTTGGTGCACATAGCTGTGGTCATCGTCATAGCTTTCCATTAATCCCAAGTTCTGCCAAGTGTTTCTCATGCGAGTCAGCGATAAAACCGCCGAGTTGACATCTCTTTCTTAATATTTATCCTGTGTGTGCACTAACACATTCTCGGGAAAAACATGAATAATTGCAGATATTAACCGTCGGGAGTCAACAATCTCCAGTTGTGTGGACATAAAGTACGTCAAGGAACGGATGTACAACAGAATATCCAAGGCCATTAAAAAGTAGTTATCAATAATCAATCTACAAAAGGCAACACTTTCATATTGTTTCAAGATCCCTACAGATACTGTTTATACGGAGAGGTCTTCCTCTGCACCGTGATCTCGGGACCATCCGTATCTTCAAAATGTTGACTTTATGAGAATGCGAGGCCTACATAAACAAATGGCATTATTAGCCTACTCTTGAAGGAGCTGGTGACCAATTTACCATCTCTTGATGAATGCAGTACATTTGCATTTGTCTGTTGGCACAGGCTAGAGTAAAATGTGGCTTTTCATCGATGTCTCAGTCTTACTCATGGCTGTGATTATATGGAAGCTACTGAGGTATGGGTGGTGCTTAGTAATGACATTCAGGGCACATTCAGTGCCTGTGGATGCTGTGAACGGTCTACTCATAGGGTTAGTACTGCTGTTCTGACTCAATGAGGAAAGTAATGGCAAACTACCTCACTCCTCATCTTGCCTAGTAGGCCTACGCCTCGATATAGGTCTGTCTTGGGTTTTGTGGGGATCCAACCAGCCTTCGGGCTGACTACCTAACAGACAGACAGACAGACAGAAGGAGCTGGTAGACTGTGTGCCATCGACTGCACGCGTCACGTTCTAGTTCATCATCATCATCATCTTGCACAGTTTCCAGCCACTGTTTGGAACATAAGCCTCTCCATCGTTTTCTGTCTTCCCACCATCTCTCCGTCACCACCTTGGTCCAGTCTTCTCCTTTCTTTCGCACACACTCCTCCACACCCTTCAGCCACTTATCTCTTGGCCTTCCTCTTGGTCTCTTTCCCTCCATTTTCATCTCGTGTATCTTCCTGGGTATCTTCCTCCCATCCATTCGCTTAACATGCCCATACCATTTGAGCCTTGATTCATCTATCCTATCCTGTAATGCTCCCTCCTTGACTACTTCTCTGATCTTCTCATTTCTTAACCTGTCCACCTTTGTCACTCCAATACTGCTTCTCAGGAATTTCATCTCACTAGCCTGTATTCTGCTTCGCTCCCTTCCTTTCATAACCCACGTCTCTGAGGCATACGTCAGTACGTCCTATATATAACCCTTTTGCTGTTTTGGGGCAGATCCTTACTCCATACCAGGCTCCTAACACTTTTCCTGAATAATTCTGCTTGCCTCCCCCACCATTTATTTCTCTGTCGTTTCTTCCATTTTCTTGTATCATGCTTCCCAGATACTTGAAACTCTCTACTTTCCTCAATTCTTCCCCACCAATTGTTATTCCCGTTGTGACTCTCTCCTTCTTCCTCGTTGTGATCATCCACTCGCTTTTGCTTATGATAAACTTCACCCCATATCCGCGTACTATTTCTTCCCATACATCCAAACTGCTCCTCCGTGTTTCCCCAGATCATCAAATCATCTGCAAACGCCATTACTTTCATCCTTCTTTCACTACTGCCACTCTGGTCATTATATCGTCCATCACTACAATGAAGAGTAGCGGCGAAAGTGCACTTCCTTGCCTCAAGCCATTCTTCTGTTCCAGCCAATCTGATCTCTCTCCTCCTTCTTTCACACAGCTTATACGTCCATTGTGCATTCCCCTTATCCTCCATATAGTCTGCTTTCTTACTCCTCTCTTCTCCAAAGGTCTGGCTGCGTGGCTCAGGGGTAACGTTCTCGCTTGCTGAGCCCAAGGTTGCAGGTTCAATACCTGGCGCAGTCAGCTGGCATTTGAGGGTGCGCAAATGTGAGGGAGCCGTGTCAGTACATTTACTCGCACGTTAAAGATCCCCTTCGGGGAAAAATTCCGGCACCCCGGCGTCTCTAAAAGCCAGTGTAGTTAAAAGGGACGTAAAACCAATAACATTATTATTATTATTATCTTCCTCAAAGCCTTCCATACCTTACTTCTACGTACACTATCATATGCTTTTTCAATGTCCAGGAAGGCTATCAGTAGATCTATTCCATGTTCGTAAAGTTGTTCCTGTAACTGCCTTTCATCTTTCCTTCTATTTTTGCTCGAATTCTCTTTTCCAAAACGTTCTCAAAGATCTTCGCACAATTGCTCGTCAATGTAATCCCCCGATAATTCTTGCACTCCTTTCTGGTACCTTTCTTGAAGATAGGGTCGATTATTCCCTTCTTCCAGTCCTCAGGGTTCCTCCTCTCTTTCCATACAGCCCTCATTACTCGATATAACCGTTGCATCCCCACCTATCCTGCCGCTCTCAGCATCTCTACACATGTCTCGTCCAGACCTGGTGCCTTCTCTCTTTCATCTTCCTCACTGCGTCCTCCACTTCCCTCCATGTTAAGTCCTTTTCTGTTCCTGGTGACTCCCCTCCTTTCATCTTCCTCACTAAATCCTCCTCTTCCCTCCATGTTAAGTCCTCTTCTGTTCCCAGTTGCTGTATTTCTTCTTTTGCTTTCAAGAAGGGAACGGGCCTCGGACGTTCTAGTCCATACATTCCCCAACACCACACCAGCTCATTCTAGTGGCTGTGATAGTAGTCTAGGAATACAAAGGCTTACAACAGTCTTACATCAAATTTTAACCACGTACGCGAGCTACCGACGTAGACTGCATTCTGTAGCATCATTTCACACTTTCCTGTCTGATTACCTTATTATCACCCATACATTTCAATCTATACATTGAACAAGCAATGAAGGATGGTTGGTTCCTCAGTTTAGGGGCTGTGACATCGCGGTAATGTAGCCCCGTGTACCTTGGATCTGTCTGATAACCGGTGTTAATTGTGATGGCAGTATTAGTGTGTGTTATCTATAATTCAGGTAAGGACTGCAGACGATCTATTACAAGCAGTGCCTACTTTTGCTACTAAATGCTACCGTCAACGACAACTAGCCGCAAACTTGGTTACTAGATGCCATCTGGCGGCGCACGTTGGAACTTAATAGAGCATTAATCAAATCTAAACTACAAATTTAGCTTCAATGCTACCAACTACGCCATCGAAGCCGACAAGCAATGAAGGAAATTGGAGAGACATTTGAAGTAGGCCCTACAGTAGCAGTAAAAATTCAAGGAGAAATAATTTCAACTCTGAGATTTGCTGACGACGTCATCTTAGCCGACAGACCAGAGGATTTGAATGAGTTATTAAATGGTATGAACTCCGTCTTGAGGAAATAATTCATAATGAAAAACAAAAATATTGGAATGCAGCCGAAAGAAATCTGAAACCGCTGTTGACATCAAATTGGCAGGTGAGAAGCTAAAAGAAGTCGGAGACTTCTGCTACTTAGGAAGCAAAATAACCAGTGATGGAAGAAGCAAAGTAGGTTAGCTCAGGCAAAGAAAGAGCATTTCTACAGAAAAGAAATCTGTTAAAATCAACTATAGATTTAGGTAGCCTATTAGAAAGTCATTTTTGAAGACCTTTGTCTGGAGCTAATTTGCTATTCCTGGGTGTCGCAGTTCGTGTCTCTCTTCTCTTCATTAGCAGTCCACGGTGTGGAACTTCCAGGAATCAGCTAAGTCCACAAAACTACATTATCAACTTAGTTATAGTTTAATGTTAAACCCAACTAACCAATTACAAAAACAGGATGCAGATTTTGATGACATGTCATCATTTTCTTTTCTTTTTGTCCTATGCAATGCCCGTAAACATATAAATGCCGTATATACCAGGTTCTGATTACAGTAAAGCAAAGTTATAAACTCGGTTTCTCTATTTTAAAAGTTCTTGGCCTTTTTACAACATTTTCAGGCCTCTTTTTATATTTGTGGCAATTTTTAATGACTCTTAGCACAGTACAATACATCACATGGTCTCTGGATTCCGGGACATCATAAGGGAATGCCATTAAGGGACTTTGCTTGCATCACAGCTCAGGACGTCTTCTCGCTACTGACAGTTCAGTGAACTAGTTCATCGCAATGGGTTTGGAAGTGCGTGTCTATTTCCTATTTTACTGTAGTTAACTAGGCCTTCGTGTTCCCTACTGTCCACAATAATGCTAAAAGTGAAGCCTGCTGATGCTACTAGATAAATCAATGGTTCTGCATTATTCTGTAAGCTTTATGAAGGTCAATGTAAAGAGTAAAGAGGCGCACGTGCGCTTCATAAGAAAGGAGTCCGGACGGGGACACTAAGAGCCCGCTGATGAGCCAGCTTGGTGTCCTAGGCGAAACCCCACACAAGACACGGCACAAACCTAGAAGAATTGCTAAGTTTCAATATAATGGTGTCCAGTTCGAGTTCGATGTAAAGGTAAAATATTTTTGTTGATTTCTGAAGTTCAACATTCAGCTATGTGTATACTGTTCGCCAATTCTATGTCGTTACTGTGGCCTGATGGGATCCGGCACGAGGACATCACTGATGCCGCTCCATATATGGTATAAGCGGCAAAACCAACCTGTTTGGGGCATGGTTTACCCAGAGTAGCGGAAGAACTGAGGTCACAAGTGGATTCACTTTTTTTTTATTTATTTAGTCAATTTACCCTCTAGGTTGGTGGTTCCCACGGACTCAGCGAGGAAACACACCACTACCGCCTCTTTGGGCAGTGTCCTGGAGCTTGGAACATCTGGTCGGGATGGATACAACTGGGGAGGTGTGATCAGCACCTCGCCCAGGCGGCCTAACCTGCAAACTGAACAGGGGCCTCATGAGGGATGGGAAGGGATGGAAGACTGGGATGGATAGG
This sequence comes from Meconema thalassinum, assembly GCA_946902985.2. Taxonomy (NCBI): domain Eukaryota; kingdom Metazoa; phylum Arthropoda; class Insecta; order Orthoptera; family Tettigoniidae; genus Meconema; species Meconema thalassinum. The sequence goes on from OX336391.1 coordinate 694,388,190, forward strand.
CTAGGAAGAGGGAAGGAGGCGGCCGTGGCCTTACAGAAGGTACCATCCCGGCATTTGCCCGAAGACGAAGTGGGAAACCACGGAAAACCACTTCGAGGATGGCTGAGGTGGGAAATCGAACCCCCTCTACTCATTTGGACCACCCGAGGCTGAGTAGACCCCGTTCCAGTCCTCATACCACTTTTCAAATTTCGTGGCAGAGCCGGGAATCGAACCCAGGACCTCCGGGGCGGCAGCTAACCATGCTGACCGCTACGCTACGGAGGCGACTGGATTCACTTTTATCAAATACTAAAAATGAATGAAAATCCACAGCCTGCTTCCAGTCTCCGACCGGGTCAGGAATGGAATGAATGAAGCCCCCAACTAGCGGCAAGGATATGAACTGTGCCGGCTGCCCAGGCCTGACGCACTCCTCTGGGGCAATGATTAAATGAATGACAGATGAAATGAAATGATATTGGAGAGTGTTGCTTGAATGAAATTTTGACAGGAAAAACTGGAGTACCCGGAGAAAAACCTGTCTGCCTCCGTTTTGTACAGCACAGATCTCACATGGAGTGATCGGGTTTTGAACCACGGACCCAGCGGTGAGAGGCCGGCATGCTGCCGCCTAAGCCACGGTAGCTTACTAAATACTAAAAATAATTTCGTCAAATCACCCTCACGCAGGTACCATTCTCCTGGTGTTCCATTACCTCCACAACCAATAGCTCTTGGCTAGAAGCTTGTTCTTATTTTGGTGAGCATTTCCATACAGTGAAATACCTTGATGCAGAAGAACGATTGAGTTAGCCCAACAGGTGTTTAATGATAAAATAGAGGGAAAGTTAGCGTTTACCGTCTACCATACAAAAGGAGCAATGCTGTAACTCTGGTTAAGATAGCATGACTGGTCGAGAATATTTTGGAAGTAAAGTTGATAAGGGAAGCTGGGCCCCTATAAAAAAATAGTAAATGCTGTTGTAAATGCTCGCGGTCTTTACGTGCCTGTCTTACTGGCACTCATAATGCAATGCCTTCCGGACCCGGATGATATGGAGAGAACAGGGAACGAGGAAGGTTTCTGTAGAAAATAATTTATTTATGATCAAAGGAAGCCGAGCAGTAACGATTTCAGTGAAAAAGTCGAAAAAAAACCTGGCGTCCGTGCGCTTTTTAAGCTTACGCTGGGCAAATCGTTAAAAATATCAATATAGGCTACTATGAGTGTAAGAATTGTTCAGCATGAAAAATTCTACAAAAAAGTCCGCGACAGCATATCTCTATCTTTAATACATCGCCCACTATAAGTATTTTTACGTTTTCATTTCTTCCAACAATCTCCATTCAATTACTAGCTTCAAGACAGTTTACGAGCTAGCAGGCTGGCAAGCGAGCCTATCACCCCCAGACACTGTAGTCGTGTTGAGTTAAGACTTCAGAGAAGAGTGGTTGTGTTTGGAGTTTCCCTGGAAGTGCAACTTGGCTTTTCTTTACTTGGCCTGAGAACTTTTCGTTCCGCAAAATACACAGTCAAGTTAAGATTGGACGGAAGGGGGATTTGTGTTTCATGCACCTCGCCATTCTTAAATTACGTCTGACAAGATAGCGTTGCACATGCATCTCCATGATAATATAAGTAATAGTCCAGTCAGTGATTTTAACCCATCACGCCGAGATGGAAAACGGATATGGATCGTAGTTCATTCAAATCGAAAAAATTACGCCTTTTACGCTTACACTGGGTAAACCGTTAAAGAATCCGGGCGAAACCGGGGAGGGCAGATAGTAATGGAAATATTTACCATTCAGTACCTATAGCTTACTCAGTTAACATGAAGGAAAACTATGAAAACATGGATAAAATCTTGAAAGCCATTAAGTATGAAAACAAGAAGTTCCGTGACGAACTAAAGAGCCTACTTTTCTTAAAATTTAAGATGTATGCCAATCTATATGGACCTGTCAAGAATAATGACGAAATTAAGTTGATAGTATCGAAATTTCTAATTAGTTCGAAATACTGTATACCTGGCATAATGTAGCCTAATAGAGCACTACAGTTGGCAGACCTGGTGACTGCATATATTCTTAGTTCCATCTCTTAAGGTACAGAATACAAAATTTGGTTGAAGTCCAATGGATAAACAGTTAAACATTGGATCTAACAGCGCGCGTAAAATCATGTTGGCAACAATGTCATGTATGTATTGGTCAGAAATAATCTGAAATAATATGATCTATTGTTGTGCCAATTTTGAATGAAATCCATTAGTTAATATAGAAGTTACATGCATTTTAAAATTGGACCTATCAGCAGGCTTTGAATCGTGTTGGCAGCACTGACACACATTAGTTACTCCAAATTAATCTAGAATGCCAGGTACTATACGTGCGCAAAGTGTAGAGCTGTTGGTTTGCATACTTTCCGATATATTGATCATCATCATCATCATCATTTCCCCTTATCCAGCTCCTGCCGGGTCGGGGTATTTATGGCACTTCTCCACTTTCCTCTTTCCTTCCACCATTCTTCTTCCACGATCTTGTCCCAGTCCAGATTTCTTTTTCTTACGCTGTTCTTCACTGAATCAATCCACCTTGTTCTAGGTCTTCCTCTAGCTCTCTTACCCTTGCACTTCGCCTCCATTCTATTTTCCTCCATCCTCTTTACATGTCCAAACCACCTTAGTTTATTCTTCTCAATTCTCTCATTTAGTTTTCCCATCCCAACTTCCTTCCTAACATCTTCATTCCTCACTCTGTCTTTCCTTGTCTTTCCTATCATACTTCTTAGGAATTTCATTTCACTGGCTTGGATTCTACTCTCTTGCCTGCTTGTCAGGGTCCAAGTCTCAGCTGCATAAGTTAATATGGGAACATAGTACACTTTATACATTACCTCCTTGCTTTTCCTTGGTACTTCCTTATCCCAAACAAGTTTTCTTACACTTTGATAGAATGCATTGCTCTGCTGTACCCTCCTGCCAATCTCCATGTCCAACCTACCAGTTTGCATCAATTCACTTCCTAGGTATTTGAACGTGTCCACAATTTCTAAACTCTGACTTCCAATTTTCACAGTGCCCTTTCCTTGTCTTTCCCCTCTTGTCATCACCATGGTCTTGCTTCTCTCTATACTGATTTTCAGGCCGTACTTCTGAATATTTTCGTTCAGTGCATCTAGTTGTTTGTTTTTCCGATATATTGATATTAGGGTAAAACATAGAGACAGCATTTATTATCAGTTGACAGCCCTGATTGCTCTTAAGAATACGCATAGTCATATCTATTATGGTACACATAGCACATACGAAATTTAGTTGAAATCCAATTGATAGTATAGAAGTTACATGAATTTAAAAATTGGTCCTATCAACAGGCTTAGAGTCATGTTGGTAGCACTGACATACATTAGTTACTCCAAATTAATCTAGAATGTCAGATACTATACGTGTGCAAAGTTTAAAGCTGTTGGCTCGCATACTTTCTGATATATTGGTATTTGGATAAAGAAATAGAGAGAGCATTTATTAACAGTTGTCAGCCCTGGTGACTCTTAAGCATACGCTCAGTCATATCTGTTTATGTACAGATAGTGCATGCAAAATTTGGTAGAAATCCAATTGATAGTGTAGAAGTTATATGCATTTAAAGATAGGACCTATCAGTAGGCTTAGAATCATTTTGGCAACACTGTCATGTATCGCCTCCTAAAATTTAAACTGAAGTATTATTATCTATATGTGTGCCAATTTTGGAATACTTCCCATGTATACCTTCCAAGATATTCAACATGGAGCTCAAATTTCAATTGCGATTTTTCAGCAGTTGGTAGCACTGACATCATTTTCAAGTATGGCATTGAGGTGTTCCGGTATAGATCTTTACTCATACCGAATTTGGTTTCGATTACTGCAGAAGTTTAGGAGTTGATAGGGAGGGGGGGGGGGGTCACAGACAGACAGACACACATTTTCCCGGATCGATCTCATAAGTCTACTTTTGCCTCATTTTTGCAAAATGTGAAAAGTGGGCTAAAAATATGTATGGCAGATGCGGAGACCCCAAAGTGATCGGGCTACTCTTAGGAATGCAATCTGGTTTTACTAAATTCTGTTGATTTCTTTTCGAATGGGACAGCCGTGCATGGGATAAACATAGCATCGTCGACTGGCCCATTCGACTAAACATCGTTCCTGGAGAGAAGAGCGTCAAGATGCAGCCTTGAGTTGACGAAAACAAAATTCTCTTGCCACCGTTACTTATAAAATTAGGACTAATGTAGAATTTAGTGAAAGCTTTGGACAAACATGGTCAGGGTTTTGCTTATTTGAGAACAAAATTTCCCAATGGTAAGTTAAAAGAGGGTAGGACAGTTATCGGACGTCCGGTTCCGTGGCTAAATGGTTAGTGCTCTAAGACTTTGGCCCGAAGTGCCCCGGGTTCGATTCACGGCCGAGCCATCTGGAATTTTAAACTCCTGGGGTTGATTCCCGTGGTTCGGGGACTGGGTGTATGAGACGTCTTCATCATCACTTCATTCTCATTTCGACGCGCAGGTCGCCCAGTGGCGTCAACTAGAAAGACCTGCACTCGGCCTCTCAGGAGGCCACACGATCATCATTCATTTATCGGACCACATATTCGTGAAATCTTTAATAATAACTTGTTTGTGGATTTGTTAACAAAAATTGAGAGAGAAACGTGGCTGGCTTTCAGACTAGTATGCACTAATTTTCTAGAAAATGTGAAAGCACTTATTGGGAAGTTGTTGAAGGCATATCAGCGTATGGGATGCAATATGGCATTGAAAATCCACTTTCTGCACTCCCAATTTGACGAGCAAGGGGAGAGGTTTCACCAAGATATTGCTGTCATGGAGAAAAGAAATGCTGGAAAGTCACAGCAGAACATGTTAGCAGACTATTGTTGGAACCTCAAACAAGAGGATTCTAGCGGAAGCTACAAACGAAGGAATTCAAGGAGAAAATTCTAAAAATGTAAGTAAGAATAGAAATTAATTTAATTTTTATATTAGCCTATATTGCATATACGGTAATGTCTTCATAGAACAGTGCTATTTGTTTAAATACGGCATTTTAATAATTCATTATAATATTCTAAAGAGATTGAATAATAAGACGAACAGAAATCATAATTTAAAATTTTGATACCGGTACAGCAAGGAAGAAGAGATTTAGCCTACCAAAAGATCAGGGAAACTACTAAGAAACAAAAAGGATTCCGCACTAGACAGTTCCGTGCTACACATGGGAATCCTATATTAGACCTGAATTACAAGAAGGAACACTGGAGGATGTATGTTGAAGATCTATACGCAGAACCAATTCCATTCCTTTTGCCAACACGTGGCGAGGAAGACAGGTCAATTGCAGAAGATAGAATTATTAGATCAGAGTTCGATGAAGCTCTAAAATCAATATCCATGGGTAAAACACCAGGTATTGACAATGTTCCTGCCGAACTAATCAAGAATAGTGGGGATAGTACACTTGAATGGATATTCAAATTGGTAGCAAGAATTTTCGAAGAAGGTAAATGGTCTCAGGAGTTTTACACCAGCATCATTCCAATTCCAAAGAAGACTGTACCAGTTGAATGTAGTGACTATCGGACCATTAGTCTCATCCCTCATGCATCAAAGATACTTCTGCAGCTTTTAAGGAAAAGGATGGAAATATACATCGAACAGTATCTAGACAACTCTCAATTTGGTTTTCGAAAGAATATGTCTACACGTGATGCTATCGGGTCCTTGCGATGTCTTGGAGAAAAGATGTTAAGTGTGAACAGAAACCATTACGCGTGCTTTGTGGACTTCGAAAAAGCATTTGATAAAGTCAGCTGGCACAAGCTGTTTCCTCTTCTGAATCAAATAGGTTGTCCCCATCGATTAATCAGATTAATATTTGATCTGTATATAAATCAAACTGCTGTTGTTCGGCTTGGAAATGACGTATCAGAACCCGCTAAGATCCGCAAAGGTGTGCGACAAGGTTGTTTACTGTCCTCTGGACTGTTCAATGCCTTCGCTGAAGCTATAACTAAGTGGGCTTTTAAAGGTTCTAATATGGGAGTGAAAGTTGGTGGAAGACTTATACAGAATATTAAATTTGCTGATGATCTGGCATTACTTGCAGTAAATCCGCATACATTAACAAGCATGTTGCAATGTTTAAACGATACAGCTACAGAATATGGAATGAAAATCAATTTTAAGAAGACCAAGATTCTGGTAATAAGTAAGCATCAACACGAACTAAATATTACCATAAATAAATAACCAGTACAACAGGTCAATCGTTTTAAATACCTTGGTCAGATCTTCACAGAAGACCTACGATGTGAAGTTGAAATCAGGAGCCGTATAGCCATGGCCAAGCAGGCAGTCCGTGAAAAGCATTCTCTAATTTGTCAACGCTCGATGTCCCTCAGGCTTAGAAAATAACTGGTTAAGACCTACATATGGCCAGTTGCAATGTACTGCAGTGAGACCTGGTCAATGAATAGAGGTGAGATTAATCGACTAGAAGCGTTTGAGATGTGGTGTTGGCGCCGAATGTAAAAGATCAGCTGGGTAGAGAAAATGACCAACATAACGGTGCTAGATCGAATAAAGGAAAAACGGCAAATGATCCGCCAGATATATAGAAGGAGATCCACCTTGCTTGGCCACAGGTTACGACATGGTGGCCTGATGATCGACATACTAGAAGGTAAAATACCTGGAAAACGCCCTCGCGGGAGGCCACGGAACACTTTCATGAGATATTTCCTGCATAGCTCTGGCCTACGAAATTATGAAATGGTCAAAAGGACAGCACAAGACCGAACAACGTGGAGAAGACTCATTGTAGGGGCAGACCAGTCGCTTGACTGAAAAACATGATGATGATGATGATGACAGCATTAGTCTATAATAAAAATAATTTCTCAAAACATTTTAAAATGAAATTATAGAAAAACGGTACGTGATACAACATTTCCGTTTGCAGATTTGGATTCAGCAGGGTCGAATTATAAAAGATCACATGGTATTTCACTTGAAGGGAAAATTGAAAAGTTTAAATTTGTTTATTTGTTTATCAGACAAACTTCAATGTGTACCGTACCATTTTGTGAGCCAACTGTACTGCCACGAGTTGGACCTTTCTCACGGTTGCTGTCTTAGCATTTCCGTTTTAAGCATAAAAGTCCTAGTTCGATTTTGAGGGGTTGACGCGTCCTGGTATTGATATTTTAAATATTTGAAATTGGTGCGGCAGTGTGTTTATTAACTTAGCATATTTTCTGATTGAAGTAAACGTGTGGTTGGATTGTGTATCACTAGAAGTCTTATTTCTCAAGGGAATTAAGTTTTGCTGTGGTTATGTTCCGAGTATGAGTTTTGGGGTACCGGTAGGCCTAAGGTTTGTCGTGGTTTGATTTGGGGTTTTTGAGGTTTCTTTTTGTTTTGGGGTAAGTACAGTATTCAATATATAAGATAGAGAATACTGTAACTAGGTTAGGAATAGATATATCAATTGGAAACTCCAGCTATCTGATATGACATCTAGCGGTAAAAATGAGAAACTTACGAAGTAGGGTACATTTGTCACGTGGTGACTGTATATGGTTTCTTGTATTGGTAAGCAGATCGTGGTAAATTCTTCGTGATTAGTTTTACTCGTTGATAAGAGTGCAAAATGAGTAAAAGCAAAGTATATTGCTCAGTTTACGGCTGTAAGTCGATGTATAAGAGGGCTGCGGATATGCGTTTTCATCACTTTCTAAAAGATGCAAATAGCAATAGCCGAAAGGTGACGATACCAAATAAATACGGGCAACAAGAGCGGGTTGGACCACTCACCACTACACTCACTGACGACAGGACGGGTTGTTCACTTACGCCGTGCCAAGCCGCACCTAGATAGCCAAGCACAGTCTCGCCAAGCCAAGCCGTACCAAGACAGCCAAGCCTAGGCCTACACCAGCCGAGGACAGCCAAGCTTCATCAGTCAGGTATCCTTTCCCGCTCCCTAGTTCATTTCCAATAACCCTACCAACCGTCATCACCTCGCTCTGCGATGTCCGAGCCATTCCACTACGAGTCATAGGTAGGCCTAATTTGACTTCGCAGGGTAAATACTTACCATCCAAATCAAGCAATTCCTGTCTACCCCGAGTTTAAATACAAGTTAAACTCATCCCTTCGCCCTAGCAAGCAGCCAATAATTTCTAGAGTCTATGGTACAGTGAGCAAACTCAAATATAGCTTTTAAACGTAACAGCGCCATGACCCGAACTGCACAAAAACAAATACCAGCAGACAACCGATGCTTTATAATATGCAATTGACACATAAAATCCAGTGGAACACGCAAATTAGATCACGTGTATCGCACAGTTATACATATATACAATTGAAAATAACACTGTCATTATTTTAGGGACCACATTTACTGATTATAACCGAAAAATAAAAAGTGTTCCATATCAAACGCGTGTTATTGAGTAATTTTACCCTACTTATCCAGACGACCGCAGCGCCTCAAGTGTTAGTTTGAGTTGCCAATAGCTATAAGAACAATTCAAGAACATAGACTAACATGCCAGAAAAGTGACTTCTGTCTCGGGACAGTCGGATGAGGAGCCGCAAATATGCGCGCGCACCGGGCAGCGAGGAGCATTTGAATAGCGCCGACTTGAAATGCTCCTCGCTGTCTCATTGTGTGATTGTTACCTACAACAACAAAAACAACAAATCAACGACAGTGAAAAAAGTGAACAAACAAAAAAAACTCAACAAACTATTTAGCGATAAAAAATTGACACATTCGTCGTTATCATTTCCACATCACTTATTGAAGTAGATAACTCGGTCGGGGTACATGCACGGATGAGCCAGCTTGGTGTTCCTGGGCAAACCCCACACAAGACAGCGCATAAACCTAGAAAAATTACTGAGTTTTAAGATTCCAATTCCTTGTAATATATCCACATAGCAACATTTCTGCAAAGGACGGGATCAACGGCGAATTCAGCCAAGTGTTAGACGCAGCCTGGAGCAAATGAAATTCATGAGAAAACAGTCCAAGGAGATGAAATTGGGTGAAGAAGACGCCATAAGAGAAAAGGAAGGGAAACATATGGTTCTGGGAACTTTTAGACAGTGGGTGAAGAAGAAAAACATTCTAATGTTTTAAAATTCTTTTGCTGCACAATTCTTTTTTTTTGGACTTTACACCAACTATTCAGTAGCAAATGTCAACCAATCTCAATAATATTTTTGTAGCATGTGAATATATCTATCTCCCATAATTCTGTGCATCCATATTAGTTAAAATAGTTATCGTTTATTTTTAAATAATGTTTAACTTTAATTTTTGGAAATAAAAATTAATTTTGTGAAACATTTTTTTTTTTCAGGAACTATTTCATATTTTTCCAAACCCATGCACAGAATTATTAGTCTGTGCAATGAGTACATAGTGTAAAAAGATTGTAAAGTTTCAGTAATTTTAGTGGTAAATAGTTGGTATCAATTTTTTTTAGGAAAAGACTATCTTTTAGTAATTTCTGCCCATACTGATCAACTGAAAGGAATAATTTTTCACTTTTTGCGTTATGAAAGATGTTGGTCGTATGGAAATAAAATTTGGTGCAGTTTGGATCACTGGGAGCAAAAAAGTTATTTTTGGGTAGCCTATAGTGTCCCCTTAAAGAACCTTCCACTAATTACACCTGTGTGAAGCTAAATTGTATAGCTTACGAATGAAAACAACGCTCTTAGGTTTCTATGTTCATTGCCAAGAGCCGACTGTGGTGGCGTCTAGTAGCTAAGTTCTGAACTAGGCCTAGTAGTCGTTGACGGTGGCGTTTGGCGGCAAAAGTAGGAACTATTTGAAATATTCAAAGTTGCAGTCCTTACTTGTGTTAAAAAACAGATACACACATTAATACAGCCATCACAATTAACACCGGTTATCAGACAGATTCTACACACACCCAAAGTACACGGGGCTACATGACCGCGTTGTCGCAGCCCCTAAACTGAGGAACCAACCAACCAAATACAGAACGTGTCATAGGCTAATATTATTATTCTGGGATAATTTTTGAACTATTTAAATCGTTGAATATGTTTTGAACTATTTAACGGATCGTCCATGGTTTTAAACAGTATTTAGGCAAAATAGAATTTTAAATGAGAAAAAACATGTTTACTATCGTCCCCGTAGATCATGTAGACAAAACTACGTTGCAATATTGTTGTACGACGTGAGGAGAATATAATAAAATAATTAAAAAGAAGTAAAAATGTTCGCCCTTGGATAGCCTTGAACCCGGGATCTTCAAAACAACAAGCGAGCGCGGTAACTCTTGCACACTTTTCCAACATACCTCTTCGTATTTTGTTACGCTCCTTAATAGTGCATATGGTTAAATATCCAATTATTACAGTTTGATCTTAAATATTGATTGAAATGCATTCATTCTGTGCCAGGCATATTTTGAAATGTACTTAAAGCAAGTTTCACGACCGCTTTGCGTTAATAATGCAAATCGACTGTAAATGTTACCCCGAAAATGACAACCGTCCTCCATGTTTTATTTCTTACAACTTGGCGCACGAAATGCTAGCGTAGTCATAAAAGCTGGTGTTCGACGAGGATGAACAGAATCATACAGGAATGAAAGACAAGTACGCAGGTGGGATAATTCTTGTAGATAACAATCACACAATGAGACAGCGAGGAGCATTTCAAGTCGGCGCTATTCAAATGCTCCTCGCTCCCGGGTGCGCGCGCATCTTTGTGGCTCCTCATCCGACTGTCCCGAGACAGAAGTAGAAAAGTGCACCACTAGGTGCCTCACTAATCGTTAGGACTGCTCACCTAATGAGTGTAATGGAGCAAAAGCCCTGCCTAGGCAGGATACCATTGCCCTTAGGGAATTAAAGGGCTGTATTTATTATTATTATTCAACCGTCGTCAGGAAGCTTGTCGCCGGGAGGCGAGGCGGAAATGTATTCCAGTGTTTAGTGTTGTGCGTACGGTTTTGTTTTACTGTGATGGCCGGTGTGTCATTTTTATTTTGTGGGGGTTGGTAGCCTTTGACCCCTTCTTCCAATTTCATTTCTTTGGAAAGACCAAACACCGTAAGAGCGTCGTCGTCTGAATTTTCCTTTGGTGCTCAGGTGCTCAGGATGCCTTATGTATTGGGGGCGCGGGGGTGTTTCCTGCATAGCCTAACGTACGGTATGTTATTACCTTTTGGTGGGTCGTAAAACCATTAGCTTGTGTTTAATTCTGCGTAAGTTAGTTGAATGTGATGTGTGAGCCGGCAGAGAGTATGATAAAATATTACAGGTTACTGGTAGGTGCACATTTTGTGTCTTGCGTAAATATGAATATCTTCATTAGTTTGTGTCCTGGCAACTAATGATATGTTATTCAAGATCTATTTTCAAAATCAATGTAAATGGGTGGGCCTACGTAGTTTTACCCAAGGTCGCGGTTTCAAACCCGACCGAAGTCGGATATTTTTAAAGCGTTAAAAATCCCTCAATATGCCTTCCTTCGGAGGGGAAGTCAAGCCGGCGGACCCATGTCATAGATTTATGGCTTGTAAAAGAACCTTCAACTAATTGTGTGAAGCTAAATTATACTTTAGATTTGACTAACGCTCTTAGGTTCCAACGTTCGTCGCCAGAAGCAGACTGCGGTGGCATCTAGTAACCAAGTTCAGAACTAGTTGTCGTTGACGGTGGCGTTTGATAGGAACTACATGAACATTGAATGTCTGCAGTCCTTACTTGAATTAAAAACAGATAACACACACTAATACAGCCATCACAAATAACACCGGTTATCAGACAGATTCTACAGGTACACACACCCAAAGTACACGGGGCTACATGACCGCGTTGTCGCAGCCCCTAAACTTTGGGAACCAACCAGCCTACGTAGTTTTAGACAAAAATATTCGGTAATAATTTTTAGTATTATTAAGCTACATGCTTTTGTTAAAATGTAAACTCTTCAACTCATTATCTATGAACTGCAGCCAATAGCCATAGCAGGGTATTTTAATTGAATGTCCATAGGCTTCAGGTTCGATTTCAAGTAGTTCCAACTTTGGCTACCAGATGCCACTGTTACCAGTGGCGGATCCAGAGGGGGCACCAGGGGCAAGTGCCCCCCCCCCCGAAAAAACAGTTGTCTGTCACATTGATATTGCCGATAAAAATGATTTTTTCTGCAAACTGCACTGCAAGAAAAATCTTTGCTGTATTGCCAGGTTGTCTATCGGTAACGAAAGTAACGAAAAAGTAACGAATTTTACAAATGGGTAACGAAAGTAACGAAAAAGTAACGAATATTACATACGGGTAACGAAAATTTTCTGAAGGCGGATTGAATCATCTAAACTCGCACCACTAGGCTCAGAGATTGCAATGTAGCGAGTTTCACGCAAGCGGCGCCGATTTGCATCTATTTGGAGACTATGTCTAATTGAAGTCCAGAAATAACGCGAAATAATTTAATGTCGCAATCTTGCGAAGTGTTACCGTTTCGAAAAAGAATTATGAAAAAGCTTCGAAATACTTAGGCTATAACTTATTTTAAAAATCTGTCTCGTAAATTTGCGATATCCAGTATGGTTAATTTGAAATTCCGTTATATGTCGATTTTTCCTTCGAACTTTGGTTCCATCGGATATATTATAATCTAACCGGTTATTTCTAAAACTTGTATAACTTGCATAATTCGTGATTTGTATTCGAAAGGAAACGTATCCTCTTGTCGTATTATTCGTGCAATCCTCTCAGAATAATTCCTAATATTTGATGCCTACTTCGAACATTCATCCTCAAGACGGCCGGCTGACCTGACTTGCCTGCGGGAATCTCGTCAAATGGACCGAGATCGACGTCAGTTGCGTAAAATCATGAAACCCGTCCCCTATCGTGAACTTGTGACCACGATGACTGCAGGAATCCCGTCAAAGGTGATGGGCACCAATCACGAAACATTCCAAAACCTACTCGCTACTTTTCCCATGGCCGTATACTTAAAAGCGTATGGGGAGCGAGAAGTGCATCAGCCCACTTAGAAATGACAGCCTACGTAGCATCGCGATACTAATTTCTCCTTGTGATCCACCCTGAACAGATGAACTCCCAACCACAGCATAGGGACAGCGGGAATCACGACGCCGGCCATACAACATTTCCATAACTACTCGTGAATTTTAACCATGCCCAACCTTGAGCTTGCCTCACCATTCTGTCAGGACAGATAGACAATCGTTCAACGGCCGGGTGCGGCGCGGATTGCATAATATCGTGAGGACAACGTGAATCTCCAGAAACAGCCGAGATCGGCAGCGGCAGCGATTGCCATTCATCGCGATATTTCTCCGCATTCAACAACTGGATTCTTATCAAACGGACAGCAAGTGGCGCCGATTGCGTATAAATGCTATATTTTCTCATGCCCGACCTCAAGGACAATGGAAATCTCGTCGAACGACTAAAAGTAACACCGCGCATCTAAATCGCGAAATCCGTGTTCTATCGTGAAAACTACGGGAATCTCGACAAACGGATGAGACCAGCGCCGATCGTGTAACATCTCTATATTTCTCCGTACTGGACTGCGAAGACAATTCGGTTACAATCACGTAACGTCCCATTCATTTCTTCGTGATCTACCGCGGGGACAAAGGAAATCTCGCCAAACGGTCAAGAGCAGAGCAACCTCTTGGCAATTATAAAAACGCCTTGTGCACAAGACGAGATATTAGCTGAAACAACTCTTTTGATAATAAATATCTATAGTGCGTACCTTAAAAGTCAGTACGCATTAAATGGGGCGCGCTGATGCCAGATCTACTGCATATACAAAGTTCTGCAAGGGCGGGCACATGATGTAATATAACTCGTATACAGGCGTGCTTTTACACAAAACTCGGGAAATTTCCAAAATATTTGTTTGTTGTATATAACTGTAGCTCATACCTTGCAGCGAACAACGCTACAATATTTAGATATAATACGCCGAACCTCAGAGCGCGAGTTTAATGAACACATTATAACAATTTATATTTTTCAATTATTCATGAATATGACAATATTATAATATGTTATTCCCGGGATGAACAAAGGCAAACCACGGAAACCACTTAGAGGATGGCTGAGGTAGGAATCGAACCCGCCTCTTATCAGTTTTGTCTCAAGAAGTTGAGTACACCCCGTTCCAGCCCTCAGACCAGAATTAAATTTCTTGGCGGAGCCGGGATTCAAACCTGGGCCTCCACGGTGACAGCACGGTGACAACCAGGAATGCTAGCCACTACGGTACGCAACGAGGCGGACAATTTATAAATAACTCAAGGACCTCTTCATTTCACAGTTTAACTTCACACCATCACACCATCAGTCGGGGAGATACTGGCGCCTGGGTAAACAAACTTACGCAGCGTCAGCGCTGGGCGGGAGGAATAAGTGCGATAACTTATGAATGCTATCTGATATCGAGCTCGCGTTTGTTTTAAAAACTTTTTCACATATTAATAAACATTTCTTCTCGCTTAGTCACCAACGTAAAGTCAATAGCAAAACAGTTTGTCGCTACGTGACTTTCCTGTGATACCATCTCAGATTTTTCAAGTAACATTTAAGAAAAAAAATCATAACTTTCTTACTATGAAAATAATTACCGCCCCGAAAAATAGAGTATCTTCTACCAACATCAGGCAATCTAAAAATAAATTCTTCATCTGTTGCGATCATTAGTTCATTATCTATTGCGTGATAAGTTTTATATCTGCAAAAATATAGATTCGCGCTAAAATATCGTAATTGTGAAAATTGGGCCATGTGTTAATTATTTATGGCTTTTATTTTTACATCATCATAAAGAGCGGAAAATTCTCTATAAGACCACGCAAACATTTTCTTAGATTTGTCACTTTCAATTATTGGGAAATGGCAACATCGCCGGTGTGGAGGAGGACGAAGCTAATTGCAGGACATAGGAGTGCGAGTGAGAGGCAACTACTACATTTAATTCCATACTGTCTTTTAAGGTTGAGACGCTCTATAGTATTTATTTATTATTTTTTAATGTTTTATAACACCCTAAGTGAATTTCATTTATCGCTTTAAACACAGTTCATTGTTGTTTCTTCACCGCGTGATGAACCCCTTTGCTCGCAAACCGCAGACGTATCTTGAATTCAAAGGTAACTAAAATTAAATAAAGGTAACTAAAAGGTAGCTAAAAAGTAATTAATTTTTACTTCATCCTTACAGTAGACACCCTGATTGTTTGCAATCATGAATATGGTCTATGTTTGTTATCATATAGTATAAGGTTTTTAATATTCCCAAAGGGAATGTGATGTAGTTTCCATTTGAGCGGATGAATTATCAATAAATGATTAAAATGGTCCGGTTAGCTCAAACAATGCCAGCGTTTCGCCCCAGTGTGCCGTTGGGCTCGTCAGTTGGCCGGACCATTTTTATCATTTATTGATAAATCGTATAGTGTGTAATGGCAATATTGTTAACATAATCGGTACATCGACATATTTTTTTTATGTTTAGGACAGGTAGAAGTAGAAATATATTTCATAATCCTTTGTGCCATGGAGCGTCTTCCTATACTAATTGACTATTTGACTGGGTGTGGCCGGTATTTTTATTTATGTGACTAGTTGTGAGTCAGTGACTGACAATGTTGGTACTATGTAGTAGACTTGTATATTGTCTTCAGATAGCCACTATGATTGCATATGTTTCAATACATATTTCACTGAGTAATGTGCATTAAAATGTGGAAATGTACATATTCTGTAGAATTCAAAAGTTTTTTTTTACATAATGACAATGACTTCTGTTATTGAAACTGAAACCAATAAACCATTTTAATATAATGAATTTCTTGTAGAATTATAAAATCTGGTGGTTGAATGTTATGTGTAGTGTGTGTAGATTAAATACAAATTTAGTAATTTTATTACATATTTTCTCTGGTTACTCTTAAATCCTAGAGTGCCCCCTCCGAGGTGTACCTCTGGATCCGCCACTGACTGTTACTGACATCTAGTGGTGAACGTTGGAACTTGATGGAGTGTTCTAACCAAATATAACCTACACATTTGGCTACACACTACCAATTGTGGTGGTAGGTTCTTTTACATGCCATAAATGTATGACATGGGCCAGGGCTGTGCAATGGGTGAGGTGAAGTAGTGCTATACTCTGTATTTCAAAAGAATGAACGTGAAGCAAATGGCTGGAGCTTGGAACAGCTGAGCTGTGTTGCTAAGTTTTTATTGTTGATGTAGAACAGCTGATTCGAATAATACACAGGGCTACACTTCGGATATTATGCGCAATATAATGCAAATGTCGATCCTGAGTCAACGCCGAGCACATTCAAATAGAGAAATACGGTATAAAATGAATAAATAACACACCGAAGCTTTGGTACCTTTATCACCGTTATTCAATAAGTACGAGAAAGAGGCCAAACACTCGACAGCTATAAAAATATAATACAAAATACAAACACAAAGTAATATGATGATGAATATATCAACATTCACCATGCAATGATTATATCCTTCAAGATGAAACAAGAGTTTGGGTGAAGGTCGTTCACAGTTTACAGCAGTTAACACAGAACGCAGAAACAACATCATGATAACACCAAGCACACTGTATCGCGACTCTGTACGGTTAATAATAGCCTCCACATACGTAATGTTAAGGTAAAGTCTTATTTAGCACCAAGCACACATATAAGCTGCTCTGTGGCGATATTATTGCCGTGTTGTTACATTGTCGATTTGTAGGTTGTTGAATGACAAGCGTTAATTTGAACACTACGGTATGCAATGAAACATTACTGGATACGTAAACATTAAGACTAAATGTACATAGCCTATTTTGTACATCACGCATGTATTCTAAATTAAGTATATTTAAATTTGAATTGAACAAACAAGTCTAACCAAGAAAATAGTTTGATGTGAAATGAATGATAGCCGGCCATTACAGGTTGGCGTGCGCGGTCTCCAGCTGTATTTCCAGCATTTTCCCACGTTCTTCCTGCGGTACTATTTACAACTTATTGACTCGATGCTTAAAGTAAACGAAACGATGGCAATGAAACAAACTCCGACACTGTTAACAGGCGACTGAATGACTGACAATAAGCTGGCAACATATGGTATTAGTTGTCAAAATCCAGCCAATAGGAGCCCGCGGCGGTCAGCTGTTCCAAGCTCCCGCCATTTCCTTCACGTTCATTCTTTTGAAATACTCAGTATAGTGAGAAATGTACTCATGCCGGTGAAGTGCAGCCCTACCCTGCTTATTTCTGAGCAGTGCAGCACGACAGTGCTTAGTCGCACAAGCACTGTCCATATGACCGGGTACTGCACTACGTTTAGTACCGAGCGCCGAGTCTGGACACTAGGCGCACTAGAGCCAACATATTGTCATAGGCATGTGGTCTGCCGTGCTCATGATGTCTCTTGTGCTTGGAGAGGACAAAAATAGCATAGTGAGAGAATCACACATTAAAGAAACACACCGAAGATGTATAAAACATGATATTTGGACGTACATGAACCAGATCTGCAACAAAGATATAGGAATTTGCATACTTTTTGGGTGGTGCAGCAGATGCAGCGAGATATAATGATCCCAAAATATTGGTAATCATGCATGTGACAGTAACAGGGGCCAGTATGGAATCAGGAAAGTTAAAATACATTTTTAAATTTGTTGACATAAAGTCACAAACCAGCCGAGGTAGCTACATGTTAACGTGCATGGCCAGGCTACTCCCAACTCGAAAAACCACAAAAGTACATGGTATCGTGCAATCGATTGTGCAGACAATGAAAGAGTCTACCTTGTGGTGTACCGGCTAATATTCTTCTAATAGGCCTATAATTCGAACATTGATATGAGAACTCTTAGAGAACTCTTGTTAGAATAGCTAGGATGCCCTTCATGACGCCAATGTCATGAGAGGAGTTAATGATAAATTAAATTAATGAGCTAAGGTATGGAGGGGCTGTGTGTGGTCTTTCGAGTTCTGAGTGGTCTGGCCATGCACGTTAGCGTGTGTAGATACCTCGGTTGGTTTGTGACATTGAAAAATGAAAATCCACAGCTTGCTTCCAGTCTCTGACCAGGTCAGGAATGGAATGAATGAAGCCCCCATCTAAGCGGCAAGGATATGAACTGTGCCGGCTGCCGAGGCCTGCCGCACTCCTCTGGGGCAATGATTAAATGAATGACAGATGAAATGTTAGTGGAGAGTGTTGCTGGAATGAAATTTTGACAGGGAAAACCGGAGTACCCGGAGAAAAACCTGTCTGCCTCTGTTTGGTCCAGCACAGATCTCACATGGAGTGACCGGGATTTGAACCACGGACCCAGCGGTGAGAGGCCGGCATGCTGCCGCCTAAGCCACGGAGGCTGTTTTGTGACATTATGTCAACAATTTAAAAAAAATGTATTTTATTCCCTGCCCTGCCAAGTAATTTAATTCCGGTTTGAGGTACTGAAATGGAGGTATTGGGGCAGCGTGCCTGCCTCTCACCCGGAGGCCCCGGGTTCGATCCCCGGCTACGTCAGGGATTTTAAAAATGACGTAAGGGTTGGAACGGGATGCACTCATCTTCTTGAGGACAATTGAGTAGCTGTCTGACAGTGAGACAGCGCCCCGATCACGAATACCAAGATTAACGGCCGAGGGGACCCGACGCGCTCATGACGCGTCACCCCAATATCTGCAGGCCGAATGGCTGGGCAGCGGTCGCTTGGTCGGCCTTAGCCCGTCATGGGCTGTATAGAGCCAGGGGTTGTTGTTGAATTATTTTTTTTGGTACTGAAATGGTATCGGTGATAATAATGTAAGTCATCCAAGCGGTGTTCATTTCAAGGACTTGCTCCAGGCTAGTGGGTTACACGAGTTTCCTTTTTTCTACATTCTTATTTTGCAACTCGAGCATTGACATGGGAACTCTGCGAGCAATTCACTATGTAGAGTTGTTAGAATAGGTTCCGTAAAATATTCTCAAAGGCCAATGCTACAATTAGCCGTCGTGAGTTAATCCAATTGCATATTTATATGTGATCCACATTATCGTCTTTAAGACATTTGATTTTCATTGCATTCTAAGTTCTGGGCATAGAAAACCTCGAAGCTGATTTCGCAATTTTCAGTGAATGAACTTCCAAAGTATAGTAGTCATCATGTAGGGAGACTGTGCCACATATATACAGAGAGTGCAAGAATTTGCTTGAAGGCATGATGACTATCAAATGCGTAATTTATGTTCGTACAACAAAGAAGGTTGTCAGGACGGTGATGATGAAAATGGTGATAACGATGAAGACGGTGATTTACTTGTTAGGAACCATGGGAATATAAATAGCCGACACTTATCACTGAAGCGGTTCTATGGAAAAAAACAAAATGAACTTGCAGGTTGATTGAGAAAATGTCCAGAAACTAATCACCATATTTTATGGAGAATTATAAATCCTGAAGTAGACATGAAAGGAAGTAGCCTGTCACAAATAGGTGGAAGCAAAGGTTGCTCTTGTGTGAGACCTCCATGGACTCTATATGCTGCAAACAGTGTGGAGTGCCTGAAACCCTAGCTCATGTTCAAAAACCTTAATTAAGAAGGGGATTCACTACAAACATTAGAAATCTCCTAAATCGATCAACAGTAGTTGCAGCTCTAACCAGAAATGTTACGCAATCCATGTATTCGTGTATTCCTCGTGTTAGAAGCAAAAATGCAATGGACATAATTTGTTATTGGCCATAAGAAGGATACCAGGTTTATGCTGGACCCCACCATCAATAATGTGAAGTAACCGTCGGCATAACAAGACAGGTTGTTTAGAGCAAACCATAGGCTTCAAAGAGAAGTGAAAGCTTGTGGTACGTTTCGAATAAGCGAGATAAACAACATCAAAATTGTTCAATCATTTATCAAGTGTGGGTATGCCCAAGTATAAATGACCTAATTTTGCTATCAATGATTCCATTCAATTTTTTAATTCCTGTTCATACTCAGGAACAGTATGAGATGTGGTCTATTGCTTAACATACAATAATAATATGTAATAGCCTAATAATATGAAGAGAAGAGAAGAGAAGAACAGCTTTGAAGAAACCCTTCCGGGACTGCTTTACAGTGCGAGTGCTTGAACTGATGAGTTCCAGCATAGACGGGCAAACAGGATGAGGCTGGGTCATGAGGCGCTGAAAGCACTTGCCTGGCTAGCATGATACCACGTCGCACTATACACAGCTCGCTCACACATGTAGCTAGCGGCAGGTGGGGAGAGCCAAGGACATGACATCACACGCTTGTGGCTTACATCTTAGACTGCCCGTGATACACACACTAGCTACGCAGGGCCCTCACATGGGCCCATTGCTTTACTTCCCCTCCGAAGGAAGGCATACTGAAGGATTTTAACGTTCTTAAACATCCGATGACTTCAGCCGGGTTAGAACCCGCAACCTTGGGAATAGCAGTTGAGCATGCTACTGACTACCCCACCGAAGTGACTAAACTCTTCAAATAAATAGGTACAAACCCTAGGAAAGCAACTCCCTTCCGGGCCTCTGAGTCAAGTGTCCAATTCCACCCACGAGCTAGTCTCAATGCCCCGTCCTGCCAACCATGGTAGCAGAGGCTCCCTGGATAATATTTGAGTGAAAATTGACGGCTATTTTCAATATGGTAACTTATCCGTGTATTTAACAACCACTTGCTGGTGCTTCCCCTAAGATTGTGGTAAACTTAAAACAAATTAAAATCACTCTTGATGAATGCAAGCTAGTTGGAACAAAAAGGCCACGTAAAATGCAAGGAACCGGCCTATGCATTGTACACATTCATGGTGTCCACAAGCAGGAAAAGTCAGGAATTTTGTTTTTGGTCAGGAAAAAGTGTGAAAAAATGGCGTGAGTCAGGAAAAAATGGCGAAAAGTATTAGAAAGTCAGGAATGTTATATTAACCATACAGAATTTGGTGTTTTACAGCTATATTTTGATTTTACTACTTCAACTAATCTCTGAAGATAAAAAGCAATAACTCACTGGACATTATCGTACGTTTCCATTTTTACAGTTCATCATAGTAAAAACCTCTTTTACCTATTTTTCTACGCTTGTTTGGCGTTGGCGTAGGGATGTGGCTATAGTTTAGGTTATTAAGTACTTTGATTTATGAATTATTGCATTATAATTTACCTTATTTTCTATTTTAAATGAATGAAGCGGCGAGCTTTCGGCAAATTCTGCAAATGAAAAAAGATATGTACATATTTGCTCAATAAACCTTTTTTCCAATGTTACGATGACTTCGCGAGTCAGGAATTTTGTTGAAAAATGGTCAGGAAAAGTCAGGAAAATTGACATTGAAAATTCTGTGGACACCATGACATTCCACCGCTGAAGACAACAGAATGGTTGTTTAGCTATTAGATTATAGATCAATGGATACAGAAGAACATTTGGCAACCTAGGAGAGGGCGATGTGTTTCCACTGGTTACTGAACTGTGAACTGATTCACTGGAGAGAATTATTTTCTTGATGTGCAAAGTGGAATAAGAAGAAGCAGCAAGTCACTGTGTGTGCTCTACTTCAAATTTATTTATTTTGCATTCAAGCTAAATTTAGGTTGAATCAGAACAACCAGAATCAAAGTACCTTATTTAATTTTCCTTGCATATTTTACAAGTTGAAACTTCATTTTCCTAATTTAGTACAAGTTGTTGGGCTTGTAGGCCGTGGTCCAGAAAGGATATCTCCCGATGTTTCACCGGAAACTGCGTCCGGCATTATCAAGGGTTCCGCCTCTTTTTTCATGGTCAGCAGTGGAATGAGGACCTGCTCCACTGCTCGCAGTATTTATGCCGTGTGAGCCGAGCGTTCCCTGGGCAGTCTGGCTAGATTGTTTGGTCTTGCATACATGTTGCGGGCTGCGGCGCACGAGCTTGTGAGGGTCAGGTGTTCCCTGGTCGACTGCCAGGTTCTTCAGGTTGACGTGTGCGTGATATCTTGGCCTTGGTGTTCCTAAGGGTCGGGATCCATGTATTACGCACACGTTCAATTTCTTCCTTTCAATTGAAGTTGTCGGGGTGTTTGAATATTTCTATAGCTTCCCATTGCAGCCAGGTGTGGTAGTGGAGAGTATCTCGTGTCCCCGTACTGTACATCGTGGCCGGGCTAGAGAGGGTGCTCAGCGAATGACGATTTCTCAGTTTGACCCAGGCGGCTGTGTCTGTTGTGTTCCTCGAGTCTGGTGGACACGCTCCTTTTTGTGGTTCCTATGTACATCTGCCCACAGGAACATGGGATTCTGTAGACATCTGCAGTGGAGTGTGGGTGGCGCTCGTCCTTAGCGGATCGCAGCAAGTCCCGGATTTTGGCGGGGGGTTTATACACTGTCTGTACCTAATTATGAACGCCTAGTTGAACTTAAATATTGAAAACAACTGGTGTTTACTTACCATGTTCATGTTTGCAGAATGAGGACAAATGAAGCTGTTTACAGAAATCAAATGTGTTTATTGTCAAACCCAACAAATACACCACTGACAGGAGCAGTCATTACCGGTACATGGCAGGAATGGTTAAAAACAGAGCCATGGATCAACCACAGGCAACAACAATACGAAAATACTGCACTTTCACTCTTACCGTTACTCTCACATACCAAACATTCGGTGGTAGATAACAATATCACCGTCCCCAATTTCTGTGAAACTAGATTCCTTCCCCTTCCCCTTCCCCTGACAGAGATTATTTCTTTTCTTTTATGAAAATACCGTAACTGCTATGAAGGAAAATGAACTGAATCTTACAATAAAAGTCCATTGTAAATTGGAATAAGATCCATGTGCACACCAAGGCCAAGTAGCCAATAGCTGACGTCACAAACGGATCAGCACATCTTCTCATTTATCTGGACCAGGTTGGTCTTACATTGGCGGGACAGTAAATTACTTCACAATGTGCTCTGACTTTAATCTTAATGCCTCATTTGTGAGAACATAGTGTGACAATTCAGCCTGAGGGGCAGGATTAATGATATGTGACATTGCCATCCTCAGCAATGAGGCATCCAACATTCTCCACAGGCATGAGCCATGCTCACCAAAACAACACAACAGTTAAGAGATCATACATTTATGAAAATAGGGGGAAACATTGTAATTCTGTATTTATGTTCACATAGAAGAAAATGAAAGTGAGGGTAAGGTTGATTGATAACTTCAGCAAAACAAAATAAGGCTACATTTATTTTTTATTATAAAAGATTTTGAAGTTACCAACAACTGGTCCTTGAACGTATATAGTTGAGTGTGCAATGGAAACATTCGCTTTTGGAGTACTTCTCTTTCAATTGTGCGCATGAGGAATCGGACTAGAGTGGCGTGGACTCTGGAGTCTTGCAGTGAAGAACTGGCCGGAGTAGACTTGAACCGGTGGAACAAGGTGTCAAACACAGCCTGATATTACTCGAGTGATAATTGTATAACTAGCGTTGATTTACAGAGTTTAAAATTTTTGAAATGTATTGCACAAACATAAAATGTTTTCAAAGCCGTTCCTTGCAATTTGTACAAAAATCTCAGGACTGTTTTGGACACACATAGAATAAAAACATGGCAGTAAATTGTTTATTCAAGAAGTGACTTTAAAGAACTGACCTATGCAATCATCTTCTAATATTCTTGATAAAAAATAACTGACATGAGCCTTAAAATGCTTAAATTAGTGATATCAATTCCCGTGACTTCATCTGAGGCAGAGAGATGTTTCTCAACTTGGAAGAGAAGACAGTATAATGGAATGCCACTCTGCCATTGCTACGCTGTCCATTAAGAGGGAGATGATTAATACTCTGCTTGATTTTAATGAGAAAGTCATTGGCTGGTTCTCCACCAAGAAAGAGAGGTGAATTGATTTTGATTTTCTCTGTATGTATTTCTTTCTCTTTTGAGGAGGTGGGGAAAGAGTGTTAACCCCCTGGCTGTCTTGGCTTCAGCACAGGAGACTACAGAGGATTGGTGTCCATGAACTCTCACTTGCAGTCTCTCCAAGCGAACAACAGTTCGGTCATGTCTTTGCTGATGGCGAGTTGTTTGAGGAGATGCATCGCCATCAGTTCCTGATCATCGTGTTCATATCACACCAATGGGCATGTGATCATCACATGTTTGGCCCCTTAGACAGTGCTGCAACCTCTTGGAATCAGTTCTGACTGGTCTCCACATGTGCTTAAACTGCCTGGCGCTATACCCTGTATTATTTTAAGTAATGTCAGTCATACCCTGACACCTCAAGTGGGTGACAGGAACGCACCATGCCCTGTAAGGAACTTCCAGCAGAAGGGATCGTGGGAGAAGGAATGTATGCTGCTTCATATCGCACTTCTCCCATACCCTGTAATGAACATATAGTGGAAGGGATGACAGATGGAAGCCATCGTGGGAGAAGAAATGTACACTGCTTCATATCGCACTTCTCCCACACCCTGTAATGAACATATAGTGGAAGGGATGTAAGATGGAAGCCATCGTGGGAGAAGGAATGTACGCTGCTTTGTATCGCACTTCTTCCACATCCTGAGATGAACACACCATACCTGTCAGGAACTTCCAGTAGATGGGATGTCAGATAGAAGCCATCGTGGGAGAAGGAATGTACGCTGCTTCATATCGCACTTCTTCCACACCCTGAGATGAACACCTGTCAGGAACTTCCAGCAGAGGGATGACAGATGGAAGCCATAGTCAGAAAAGGAATATAACGCTGCTTCATATTGCACTTCTTCCACAACTCTTCAAACCCACCATCACAAATGCTTCAAGAAATCAATGTTTTCAATAAAAAGTTCAATGGTTCGGGTGGGAAACTGAAGAACTATGGTAGGTATTGCAACACTTCCATCTCTCATCTCCCCCGATGATGCGAGTCATTTTACCACGTCAAATGAAGAGAAGACACATTTGTGCAAATAAAGGTTTGCCCGAACCAAACTAAGAGTTCACGGGGACAATGTTTGCCTTCTTGTGGCCACCAAGCAAGGTCTCTGCCTCGGCTTCCTCCTCGGTCGTCCTCTCGGTCCCAGGGGCTGTCTCCATGTCGCCCATTTCCACTGCAACAGATCATCACACAAACACATTGGTTGGTTCCTCAGTTTAGGGGCTGCGACAACTCGGTCATGTAGCCCCGAGTACTTTGGGTGTGTGTAGACTCTGTCTGACAACCGGTGTTAATTGTGATGACTGTATTACTGTAGTGTGAATTATCTGTTTTTAATTCAAATAAGGACTGCAGACATTGGATTTTCAAGTAGTTCCAACCTTTGCTACCAAACGCCACCATCAACGGCAACTAGTTCTGAACTTGGTTACTAGATGCCACCGCAGTCGGCTCCTGGCGACGAACGTTAGAACCTAAGAGCATTAATCAAATCTAACCTATAATTTAGCTTCACACAAGTGTAATTGGTGAAGGTTCTTTTACGTGCCATAAATCTATGACATGGGACCGCCGGCATTACTTCCCTCCCCCGAAGGAAGACATATGAGGGATTTCTAACGCTCTTAAAAATCCGATGACTTCGGCCGGGTTTGAACCCGCGACCTTGGGCATAGAAGCTCAGCATGCTACCAACTACGCCACACAAACACATTGCTTACTGTTTACTGCCCATTGGGTTCAGAAACACCAAGTGCATCTTGCCACTGTACAGTCCTCACTTAGCCAGGGAATGCGGAGCTGAGCACACAACTAGTGGAAGGGTGTTTAAGCTTTGCTCAAGGCTGGCCCATATTTACTAAAGGGACCAGGGAATGCGGAGCTGAGCACACAACTAGTGGAAGGGTGTTTAAGCTTTGCTCAAGGCTGGCCCATATTTACTAAAGGGACCAGGGAATGCGGAGCTGAGCACACAACTAGTGGAAGGGTGTTTAAGCTTTGCTCAAGGCTGGCCCATATTTACTAAAGGGACCAGGGAATGCGGAGCTGAGCACACAACTAGTGGAAGGGTGTTTAAGCTTTGCTCAAGGCTGGCCCATATTTACTAAAGGGACCAGGGAATGCGGAGCTGAGCACACAACTAGTGGAAGGGTGTTTAAGCTTTGCTCAAGGCTGGCCCATATTTACTAAAGGGACCAGGGAATGCGGAGCTGAGCACACAACTAGTGGACGGGTGTTTAAGCTTTGCTCAAGGCTGGCCCATATTTACTAAAGGGACCAGGGAATGCGGAGCTGAGCACACAACTAGTGGACGGGTGTTTAAGCTTTGCTCAAGGCTGGCCCATATTTACTAAAGGGACCGGGGAATGCGGAGCTGAGCACACAACTAGTGGAAGGGTGTTTAAGCTTTGCTCAAGGCTGGCCCATATTTACTAAAGGGACCAGGGAATGCGGAGCTGAGCACACAACTAGTGGAAGGGTGTTTAAGCTTTGCTCAAGGCTGGCCCATATTTACTAAAGGGACCAGGGAATGCGGAGCTGAACACACAACTAGTGGAAGGGTGTTTAAGCTTTGCTCAAGGCTGGCCCATATTTACTAAAGGGACCAGGGAATGCGGAGCTGAGCACACAACTAGTGGAAGGGTGTTTAAGCTTTGCTCAAGGCTGGCCCATATTTACTAAAGGGACCAGGGAATGCGGAGCTGAGCACACAACTAGTGGAAGGGTGTTTAAGCTTTGCTCAAGGCTGGCCCATATTTACTAAAGGGACCAGGGAATGCGGAGCTGAGCACACAACTAGTGGAAGGGTGTTTAAGCTTTGCTCAAGGCTGGCCCATATTTACTAAAGGGACCAGGGAATGCGGAGCTGAACACACAACTAGTGGACGGGTGTTTAAGCTTTGCTCAAGGCTGGCCCATATTTACTAAAGGGACCAGGGAATGCGGAGCTGAGCACACAACTAGTGGAAGGGTGTTTAAGCTTTGCTCAAGGCTGGCCCATATTTACTAAAGGGACCAGGGAATGCGGAGCTGAGCACACAACTAGTGGAAGGGTGTTTAAGCTTTGCTCAAGGCTGGCCCATATTTACTAAAGGGACCAGGGAATGCGGAGCTGAGCACACAACTAGTGGAAGGGTGTTTAAGCTTTGCTCAAGGCTGGCCCATATTTACTAAAGGGACCAGGGAATGCGGAGCTGAGCACACAACTAGTGGAAGGGTGTTTAAGCTTTGCTCAAGGCTGGCCCATATTTACTAAAGGGACCAGGGAATGCGGAGCTGAGCACACAACTAGTGGACGGGTGTTTAAGCTTTGCTCAAGGCTGGCCCATATTTACTAAAGGGACCAGGGAATGCGGAGCTGAACACACAACTAGTGGAAGGGTGTTTAAGCTTTGCTCAAGGCTGGCCCATATTTACTAAAGGGACCAGGGAATGCGGAGCTGAGCACACAACTAGTGGAAGGGTGTTTAAGCTTTGCTCAAGGCTGGCCCATATTTACTAAAGGGACCAGGGAATGCGGAGCTGAGCACACAACTAGTGGAAGGGTGTTTAAGCTTTGCTCAAGGCTGGCCCATATTTACTAAAGGGAAGAACATTGCGATTTTCGCAGAAGGACCAGAGAAACATTCGCAAATATGCTTAAGGAAAACAAACTGGTAAAAACACTGCACTTAAAATTTTGATTCTTACAGTAATTCGTTTTGAGAAAATATCATGATATGACATTCAAGTAAAGCCAAAGCCAATAAACAAAGACCAATAAAGCATGAAACGGTTCTCTAAACAAGTAACATTCATATTAAAACTCAGCAATTCTTCTAGGTTTGTGCGTGTCTTGTGTGGGGTTTCACCTAGGACACCAAGCTGGCTCATCAGCGGGCTCTTGGTGTCCCCGCCCGGACCATCACAGGAGTAGCAAACTGCATGCTACCTCCCTTTTTATGAAGCATACCTGCGCCTCTTTACTGCGAGAACTAAAAGCTCAAGCAGCCATAACCTCCCTATGAAGGCTTCCAAAAAGATGGTATATTTGCTTTCACGCCCAGTGAATTAAAACTCGGCAATTCTTCTAGGTTTGTGCTGTGTCTTGTGTGAGGTTTCACTAAACAGGCACTGATGTCTAGTATTCGCAACATTTAATGGAAAGGAATTAACAGATGCAATCATCTACACACAGCTTACCGTTGACATGTGTGATATAATAATTTTGAAAAATGAGTAACCGTCTAGTTAATTTAAGTGGTTTACTATGAAAAGAAAGGACTGTTGGGAACAATGAAACAAATTCCAAAACAAGAATCTGATCATCAGCTCATGAAATCTAATTCAAACATTTTTAAGTAAAAATGTAGACTTTCACGACCGTCGTTGAAATAGGAATCTCTGTTTCGCGGGCTTATAGGCCGTGTTCCAAGGACATTTTGTCGTCCTGACGTTTCGCTGAATACTGCGTTCAGCATGTTCACAGGTTACATTAAGCGAGGTAAAACAAGTAAACAGAAGATATATAAAGAGTCAACAACCCACAGATAGAGGCTACCATAGCAACGGCGTACCGCATAAAAGTAATGCATCAAGGACAGGGCTGCTCTTCTATTGCATCTTCTCGTCTACGACGTGTGAACAGAGCTTGGCTTCCAGTCCTTAATCCCCTCAAGCCTGCCCTTATTGACCGTCGTAGACGAGAAGATGCAACAGACGAGCAGCCCTGTCCTTGATGCATTACTTTTATGCGGTACGCCGTTGCTATGGTAGCCTCTATGTGTGGGTTGTTGACTATTTATATATCTTCTGTTTACTTGTTTTACCTCGCATTATGTAACCTGTGAACATGCTGAACGCAGTATTCAGCGAAACTTCAGGACGACAAAATGTCCTTGGAACACGGCCTATAAGCCCGCGAAACAGAGATTCCTATTTCAAACATTTTTGCTCTTGATCATGGTTCATGGCGTAGTCACGTCCTAGTTCGTGAACCACGGGCAACGACTGAGTGTCGTAGTAAGTGGTCCTGACAGTCGCGATACCAGTTACTATGGAATAGTCACTAACAGTACATCCTCTTTCGTTAATGAAATTCACATGCACTGCACAACACAAAAAAAAAAGTTACATGCAGTTAGCAATGGTAGAACAACTAAATTTGGAGTCAATGCACTGCAGCACTCTCTCATCTCTCTATACAACCATGTACCACTTGATCTAGCAAGAATCTCTAAAATTAGACCATTTCGTGAAAAGTTGAAAAGATACTATTTGTTGACTCTGAATATATTATAATTTACTCTTGTGATACCGTACCACATTCTTCCAAATATTTTTTACGTGTATCAGCAAGCTACTTTGTATTACATCTTCAAAGCATCAGAATGTTCTTTTGCTTGCGCTCTCATTTTCTCGAATTATATTGGAACACTTTTTCTTTGTTCATGTATTGTGAAACTATAATTTGACAAAAGCATCACTTCAATTGCATATTTGTATACTGTAAATGTATTATAATGTATAGTTAGTCCATCATCTGTGCAATGAACTATTTACTGTTCCCCACGACAGAGCTCTGCACTCGGGAATCTTCTTCTAGACAAATAAATAATTTAAAATGTTGTTGTTTGAGTCTTCAGTCTTTTGACTGCTTTGATGCAGCTTTCCATGCCTCCCTGTCCTGAGCTAAACGTTTCATCTCTACATAGCTACCACACCCTACATCCGAGGCAATCTGTTTAACATATTCTAACCTTGGTCTACCCCTATAGTTCTTGTCCTCGACCCTTCCTTCCATAACTAAGCTTGCTATTCCTGGGTGTCTTAGTATGTGTCCTACCAACCTATCTCTTCTCTTCATTAGCAGTCGCCAGAAACATCTCTCCTCTCCCACTCGTCTTAATACCTCTTCGTTTGTAACCCTATCTACCCATCTGATCTTCATCATTCTCCTGTAACACCACATTTCAAATGCTTCAATTCTCCTCTTTTCTGCTGCACCAATAGTCCAAGTTTCACTTCCATAGAGCGCCACACTCCAGACAAAGGCTTTCAAAAATGACTTCCTAATACCTAAATCTATATTCGATGTCAGCAGATTCCTTTTTTGTAGAAATGCTTTCTTTGCCTGAGCCAACCTACCTTTTATATCCTCTTTGCTTCGTTCATCATTGGTTATTCTGCTTCCTAAGTAACAGAAGTCTCCTACTTCCTTCAGCTTTTCACCTGCCAATTTGATCTCCATAGAGGTTTCTGATTTATTTCGGCTGCATTCCAGTATTTTTGTTTTACATTTATTAATTTTCATCATAAATTCTTTCCGTAAGACGGAGTCCATACCATTCAAAAACTCATTCAAATCCTCAGGCTTGTCGGCCAAGATGACGATGTCATCAGCAAATCTCAGAGTTGAAATTATCTCTCCTTGAATCTTCACTCCCACTTTACATTTTTCTCTAATTTCCTTCATTGCTTGTTCAATGTAAAGATTGAAAAGTATGGGTGATAAGTTGCAGCCTTGCCTTACACCTTTCTGAATACCAGCTTCTCTCTCATGTCCTTCAACTCGAATGACTGCTGTCTGGTTTCTGTATAGATTGTATATCACCCTCCTATCCCTGTCCTTTATTCCAATCGATTTCAAAATGTCAAACAATTTAGTCCAATCAACGTTTTCAAAAGCCTTTTCTAAGTCTACAAAAGCCATGAACGTTCTCTTATCTTTCCTTATTCTACCTTCCAAAATCAGCCTAAGACTTAGTACAGCTTCCCTTGTTCCTACATTTCTCCTGAAACCAAATTGGTCTTCGCCCAACTCCGTTTCTATCTGGCTTTCAATCCTCTTGTAAATTATTCTAGACAGGATCTTTGAAGCATGAGTAATCAAGCTGATTGTACGGTAATCTTCACATCTGTCAGCTCCTACTTTCTTCGGTATAGGGATGATAACATTCTTCTTGAAATCAGGGGGTACCTCACCTGTCTCATAAATCCTACACACCAAGTGAAATAACCTGATCAGACCTTCATCTCCTATGCAGCGTAGCAACTCAATCGGTATATCATCTATGCCTGGTGCTTTGTTCCTGCTTAAGTCTTCCAAAGCTCTATCAAATTCTGATCTCAATATTAAATCTCCTTTCGCATCCTCATCAATTTCCTCCTCCCTTTCCATTACATGATTCTCAATCTCCTTTCCCTTATACAAACTCTCTATGTAAGCTTTCCATCTCTCAACCTTTTCTTCCCTATCTGTTAGAGACTTTCCATTTGTGTCCTTAATATTACAGCACTTAGTCTTCTTTTCCCCAAAAGTATTCTTAATCCTTCGATAAGCTGTGTCTACTTTTCCTAATTTCAGACAATTTTCTATACCTGCACATTTCTCTTTCAACCATTCTTCTTTTGCTTCCTTGCACTTCTTGTTAACCTCATTTCTCAGACGTCTGTATTCTGCTTTCCCCTTTTCATCTCTTACATTCTTGTGTTTCCGCTTTTCATCCATCAATTCTAGTATATCCTGAGTGATCCACGGTTTTCTACCTATTCTTTCTTTCCTACCAATGTTTTCTTCTGCGGATTTTGTTATTTCATTCTTCAAAAGTGCCCATTCGTCTGCAATTGAAGTTTGTTTAGGGTTTTTCATTAGTCCTTCCTTTATACTCTTCTTGAATCTTTCGTTTACATCCTTCTCTTTCAGTCTGTCTATTGCCCACCTTTTTGGCTTTTGACTTTTCTTCAGTTTCTTCAACTTTAATCTGCATTTCATTACAACCAGATTGTGGTCAGAGTTTATGTCAGCACCAGGATATGTTTTACAATCCAAAATCTGGTTTCGAAACCTCTGCTTGACCATAATGAAGTCGATTTGGTAACGCCCTGTATCTCCTGGTCTCATCCATGTGTATATTCTTCTATTGTGGTTATTGAATAAGGTGTTAGCTATGACCAACTCATGCTCGGTGCAGAATTCTACCAGCCTGCTTCCTCGATCATTCCTTTCACCTAATCCGAAACCTCCTACTATCTTCCCTTCTCTCCCTTTTCCTACCACAGCATTCCAATCTCCCATTACTATAACATTCTCATCACCCTTGATATACCTCAGAATTTCGTCTATTTCTTCGTAGACCTTTTCAACATCCTCATCATCAGCTTGACTGGTAGGCATATAGACTTGTACCACTGTGGTGCAGGTAGGTTTAGTATTGATTTTTGCTACAATAATCCGTTCACTATATTGCTCATAATATTCCACCCGCTGTCCAAGTTTCCTACTCAATATGAGGCCAACCCCTGCTTGGCCATTGTTTGATTTAGTGCTAATGACCCTATAGTCTCCTGACCAAAAGTCCTGTTCTTCCTGCCAGCGCATTTCACTAATCCCAACCTATCCATTTCCCTTTCTAAGTTTTCTAACCTTCCACTTCCTAGCAGACTTCTAACATTCCACGCTCCGATCCATAGAATGTCAGATTTCCTCTTTGTCACTTCTGTGATGTTAACCCCCTCTCGAGTAGTCCCCACCCGGAGTTCCGAACGGGGGACTAGTTTACCTCCGGATTGAAATTTTACAAGGGAGGAGGCCATCATCACATGTAATTATGCATAGAGAGGTGCATATCCTCGGGAATAGCATACGGCTGTAGTTTCCCGTTGCTTTCAGCCGTGCAGCAGGATGCAGTGTAGCCATTATTTGGCTTATATTATCAATATCTTAACCGTCTATAAGACTAGTAAAGAATTGATTTATTCTGAAAGGCTGCTACTCCCTTTCAGAATAAGTAAAGAGCAATTCTACTAACAAAAATACTAACCTTCTACCGTACTAACAAATAGGAGTGGAAATCTTGGACGTATTATGAGTCATGACCCTCCTTGTGGCTCTAGGACTACCCAACTCACTTTTTTGTTCTCGGAGGTGAAAGCTGCAAAAATTGTCTTGAGCTAGCCTCGGACCTTTGGGGGTGATGGAGTCCCAGTCCCATTTGACAGATCAGGGACTCCTTGAAAACGAACAGGCAATCAAACGAAAAAATGAGATTGAGATAAGGAAATTATTTGTTGAACTTTAGAGATAGCTTCAAAATTTTGCCTTAGAATTAATGACCAAAAACTCAGTACATGGTAATAAAGAGGAATATTGACGTGGTTGGGAATCAGTTACGGTACCTCTTCTTATTGGCAAGCATAATTTTGAGCGGGTGGAACATTTCAAATTCTTAGGAGTCCTGATTGATGAACAGAATCATAGAGAAGTTGCTTTTGGTAGCTCATAGTGGTCACATGGTGGGTACAAAGCAGAGTAGGCTATAGTCATTTAAAACTGTTCAAAACATTCCAAGTGTTTGCATTGCATTGGTAAACAGTTCTGACTCAAGGCACATTGCTCCAACAGTTAGTGTGTCATCATTGTCATCAAATTCCAGATCCAGTCGCCCGGGTGCTGTTAACGAGCCCTCGCCACCTTTTCCTGTCCATGAATAGTTGGTCTACATGAGTCTTCAAGATCATCCTTGATTTGGTCCAACCATTCCTTCTTCCTACTTGTCTTTTTCCTCGGATCTATCTATCGTATGGCTTTTAGTGCCAGGAGTGTCTAGGGACATCTTCAAGTGGACACCCATAGGGTGAGCTACTAGTTCCGTTCAATTTCAAGTAGTTCCAACTTTCGCTACCAGATGTCATTGATACCTAGTGGTGAACATTAGAACTTTGATAGAGCATTCCATCGAAATCTAGCTTCAAACAAGATTAGTCTATGGAAGGATCTTTTACATACCATAAATCTATGACATGGGACCACCGGCTTTACTTCCCCACCGAAGGAAGGCATACTGAAGGATTTTAACGCTCTTAAAAAATCCGACAACTTCAACCTGGTTTGAACCTGCTATCTCGGGCACAGCAGTTCAGCATGCTACCAACTACGCCACCGAAGCCGGGTTTCCTGGGATAATCTTGTTGAAATAAGCTTTTGGTGTCCTCTCATCTCCCATTCTTTGAAGATGCTCCTACCATCCTAATCATTGCTTCTGCAAAAATTTTGTAGCACTGATATCTATGCCAGCCTCTGTCCTGTTTGTTTCGTTCCTTACTTTGTTTCTCCTTGTCCTTTGAAGAATTGTTCTTATAAACTTCGTTTCGGATGCCTGAATGGTACTTTCTTCTCTTCTGGACAGGGTGCATGTTTCTACTCCGTAAGTTAGAATTGGGATGCAGTACATGTTTACACTTCCTGGGCACCTCATTATCCCACAGTAGTGTTCTAACTTCTGAATAGAAGGTCCTATTTGTTACTTCATTGTTGCTGTTGTTACCTTGGAGGCTGGATTTAGACAGCTCCTTAACCCGGTCCATGAGGCAATTATAATTGGCTACATGGATAATTTTTGCCAGGCGCGTCCACGTCGCGGGGGTGGGCAACGGTACTGTATTATACCATGGAACTACAGTAAGTTCTGGTGAGGACCCAGTCCTATGGGGTATAACATAGGTCCCGTGCACAGGGTTACGTGCGAAGACCTCAACGGAATCTGCAGCGGAGAAGATGGACTTCAGAACAGTGGAGATTGCGGAAGAGGCAACCCAGTACTCAGGGAATAGTATGAGTACAGCATCAATCGGCAGCGTCTCTTTCCCAGGTTAGGGGCGGCTGCAAGGGCGTCTGTTCCCCATGTTAGGGGCGGCCTGTATAATAGCTGGCAGTAGCTTCATAAAATGCCTTTGGGAGTGGCGACCCCATCGTAATAATAGCCTAAAATGGAAATGGCACTTCAAATGATTCGGAGAAGGTTAGGGCGTACCCTGCAGGCGACGCGCAATTCTTTTGGTACTGGGGGAACTGTGAGAAATGGGCGACCAGTAACCGAAATGAAAGTGGGAATCATGAATGTCATGACCCTGACAGGCAAGGTGGAGGAGGTGGTAGACTTCATGGAGAGGGAGAATGTTGGAATGATGGGGCTGAGTGAAGTGAAATCGAAAGGTAAAGGAAGGAAGAAATTGAGGAAAGGATATACATTATACTGGAGTGGTGGCCAAGAGGCAAAAAATGGCGTGGGACTGATAACCTCGAAACAACTGGAGGAGTATGTTGAAGTGGTCGAGTGTGTGAGTGACAGAATAATGAAAATTAGAATGAAGATGAAAAATGAGGTGATGGACTTCATACAAGTGTATGCACCACAGACTGGAAACAGAGAAGAAGATATTGAAGTATTCCTGGAGGATGTAGAAAGAGTAATTTCAGATGTGAATGCACAAGTCGGAAACGAGAGACGAGGAAAGGAATAAGTCATTGGACCATATGGATATGGGAAAAAGAACCGGGAAGGAGAGGAACTTGTAAACTTTTGTGAAAGGAATGGACTGATAGTGGGTAATTCATGGTTTCGGAAGAAAAACAGCAGGAAAATTACGAGATATGGTTGGGGCGATAGAAGAACAAAATCAGTAATTGACTACTTTCTGGTGGAAAGGACTAATCGCAGAAAGCTGATAGATGTGACAGCTTTACCAGGAGAAGCATTTGATGGGGACCATAGAGCTGTGGTGGCAAAATTTAGATGGGAAAAATTGGGAAACCTAAAGGAGATCAGAGAAAGTAAAATAAAAGTATGGAAATTGAAAGAAAAAACTGTACAGGAAGATTTTCAGGAGAGATTGAAGCAACAAATCCCAGTTACTGAAGTGGAAAACATAGAAGAGGAATGGTCCCACTTTAAAAAGGCATTTGTTGGTGCAGCAGAGAGTGCTTGTGGTAGGACGTCAACAAGAGTGAAAGAGAGGGAGACACCGTGGTGGAATGAGGAAGTGAGGAAAGCAGTGAAAGAAAAGAGGTCTGCATGGAAAGAATGGAACCGAGATCAAACAGAAGAAAGCAAAAGGAAGTATCACGACAGCAAACGGAGGTGTAAGAAAGTGGTAGGAGAAGAAAAGTTGGGAAGAATGTATACGAAGAATGGAAACAGATGTAAGTGGCAGTAAAAGGATGCTGTATCGGCTTCTAAGAAGTAAGAGGAAAGAAAGAGTTACTACAAAGCTAGTGAAAAAGGAAGATGGAGAGTTGTTAACACACCCAGAAGAGATAAAGGGACGATGGAAGGAGTATTTCGATAAGCTATTGAATATGAGCAATTGTACTGGTGAGATGGAAGTGACACAGCCTGACGACTCTATAACAGAAGATGATATAACAATGCTGAAGGTGGAATTAGCAGTACAGAAAATGAAGATGGGAAAAGCAACAGGGGTGGATGAAATCAGTGTAGAAATGATAAAGGCTGCTGGACCTGTTGGTATGCAATGGTTGTATCGACTGCTAACGTGTGTGTGGAAACGGAAATGTGTACCAAAAGACTGGGAGAAAGGGCTAATAATACCAGTGTTTAAGAAGGGGGACAAGAAGGTGTGTGATAACTATAGAGGGATCACCCTCTTATCACAGATAGTAAAAATACTGGAAAGGATATTAGAAAGAAGAATGAGAAGAAAGATGGAAGGAGAGTTGCAAGAGGAACAGTATGGCTTCAGGAGTGGAAGATCCACAGTGGACCCAATCTTTAGCTTGAGGCAGGTGATGGAAAAGAACTGGGAATATGGAGAGGATTTGATCATGACTTTCATAGATCTAGAAAAGGCATATGATAGTGTCCCCAGAGAGAAGGTATGGGAAACCATGGTTAAGAAGAGACTGGGAAGAGAAATGTTGGAAATGGTGCAAGCAATGTACAACAACTGTGTTAGCAGGGTACTGACCCCAGTTGGAAAGACAGATTGGTTTAGGAACAAGACTGGACTAAGACAGGGGAGTGTGCTGTCACCTCTCTTGTTCATAATGGTGATGGATGAAATTGTAAAGGAAACAAAGGAAGCATATGGACATAAAGAAATGAAGTTACTATTATTTGCAGATTATATTGTGGTCTGGGGAAGGAACACCGAAGAAGTGCAAAAACAACTAGATGCACTGAACGAAAATATTCAGAAGTACGGCCTGAAAATCAGTATAGAGAAAAGCAAGATCATGTTGATGACAAGAGGGGAAAGACAAGAAAAGGGCACTATGAACATTGGAAGTCAGAGTTTGGAAATTGTGGACACGTTCAAATACCTAGGAAGTGAATTGATGCAAACTGGTAGGTTGGACATGGAGATTGGCAGGAGGGTACAGCAGAGCAATGCATTCTATCACAGTGTAAGAAAACTTGTTTGGGATAAGGAAGTACCAAGGAAAAGCAAGGAGGTAATGTATAAAGTGTACTATGTTCCCATATTAACTTATGCAGCTGAGACTTGGACCCTGACAAGCAGGCAAGAGAGTAGAATCCAAGCCAGTGAAATGAAATTCCTAAGAAGTATGATAGGAAAGACAAGGAAAGACATAGTGAGGAATGAAGATGGTAGGAAGGAAGTTGGGATGGGAAAACTAAATGAGAGAATTGAGAAGAATAAACTAAGGTGGTTTGGACATGTAAAGAGGATGGAGGAAAATAGAATACCAAGACAGATGCTGGAGGCGAAGTGCAAGGGTAAGAGAGCAAGAGGAAGACCTAGAACAAGGTGGATTGATTCAGTGAAGAACAGCGTAAGAAAAAGAAATCTGGACTGGGACAAGATCGTGGAAGAAGAATGGTGGAAGGAAAGAGGAAAGTGGAGAAGTGCCATAAATACCT
The DNA here is from genome assembly GCA_946902985.2 of Meconema thalassinum. NCBI lineage: Eukaryota > Metazoa > Arthropoda > Insecta > Orthoptera > Tettigoniidae > Meconema > Meconema thalassinum. The sequence continues at coordinate 694,425,891 of OX336391.1, forward strand.
CGACCCGGCAGGAGCTGGATAAGGGGAAATGATGATGATGATGATGATGTTGCTGTTGTTATCCTTACCCAGTGTGCTACCAAGATATTGAAATTGATCAACTGATTATTCACGTAGGCTAAATGGTTGCATTAGACAGTCCTGTTGTCATCACTACTGTCTTACTTTAAATTATTTTCAACCCATCCATGTGTATTGTCAATAATATGACATTAAAGACAATGAAAAGTGGCCATAGCTTCTGTCTGTTAAGATGCTTTACAGTAGATCATGGTACGGTGTGAAAAAGTTTTGAAGTGAAGGCCACAGAGTGTTCACATAACCTCTCTTGCTTCGATAAGTCACCTTTCGATGGATAAACATAAATGATAGACCTAAATAATGCAGATGAATATTTAACAAGATGCTCAGTAAAGTGCTTTGTCTTAAATGTTTGGGTATAGTTAGAACTCTTTGCCCTTATCAAGGAGTATAATTCAATGTTCTTGTGATGAATGTTAATTGTAGTACTCTAAAATGTCCCAGTTTACTAAGTTTCGTTGTAAATTCCGCTTTTACTTCCAGAAGAATTGATTGGAACATTAGGAAACTATGCCCATCCACCATCTTAAATGTATGGAATCATTTATCTTGCGTTTTCTGCACAGAGCGACCCTCTTATGTAACTGTAATAAATATTGGTTTATCGATGTAATATCAAGATGGTGGCTGCGTGCAGAGTGATGTCTTATGAACAGGGCTCGGATGTTTAAGACCTAAAAATAGCCCGAATATGCAGCAAATATGTCCTTATAAATGACGAAATATGACCTGAAAATAACCGATTTAACCTTCAAAGTGCTGAGTATTTTCCTTCAAAGTAGAAATCGTAACTTTTAACTTATCAGGGAAATAATAAGCTTTAAAATGTGTAGTGTATAGGTTTTGGGTCCTTTTTATCCGACATGAAAAATCAAAACCTTATGTTTATATTCTTCTTCTTCATCTTCTTCTGCTGCTTCTGCTTTTACGGCCTCATTGGACCACTTCAGTCAATCATTTCTTGGTCCTTTTCTTCAGTAAGTTTCCTTTCCGAGTCGCCCAGTAGCTCTTCATTCGCTCTGATCTTCTCAGGCGTTCCTCATCTGTAAATACCCTTTTTACTGTATTACGTTTGTCTATTTTAGCCTGAAATCTTATTTTTATATCTCTCAGTTTTTTTAATTTTGTTGTTTTGTTTTGCAAGTCATCCAAGGTTATTTCCAATTCTTTCATATCTTCTCTAATTTCCTTAATCCATCCTACTTGTTTCATATTCCAAAGTTTCACTACAATTTTTCTAGATAACCTGGTTTCTGGTGTCCTCATGATGTGACCAAAGAAAGAAAGAAAGAAAGAAAGAAAGAAAGCCGTTTCTTCCGAATAGTATCAGTGATGGGCTCCAGTTCTCTGTATACCACTTCATTTGGTACTATCCGCCACTGTCCATCTTTCTGATATTTTTTATTTATGCATGTTCTAGCTATTCTCCTTTCTACTTTTAAAATTTTGTCGATTCTGTTTTTCTGAGTAACTTTAAAAAGAGTTTCATTTCCATAGGTCACCTCTGGTTGAACCACCGTCTTGTAATGTTTTAATTTTGTTGAGATTGATAGACATTTTCTTTTATATGTAGACCATGTTAATTTTTGGGCTTTTATCATTTTATTAGTTCTTTCTTGCCATGCAGGTTTCTCATCCAAGTTGTAAGTTATAATTTCTCCTAAGTATTTAAATTGCTTCACTATTTTAACTTTCTTTTTATTTACTGTTATGTGATTGATTACAAGTGGATTTGCTACCATTATCTCTGTCTTTTCAAATGATATGAAAATGAAAATCCACAGCCTGCTTCCAGTCTCCGACCGGGTCAGGAATGGAATGAATGAAGCCCCCATCTAGCGGTGAGGATATGGACTGTGCCGGCTGCCGAGGCCTGACACACTCCTCTGGGGCAATGATTAAATGAATGACAGATGAAATGAAATGATAGTGGAGAGTGTTGCTGGAATGAAATGTTGACAGGGAAAACCGGAGTGCCCGGAGAAAAACCTGTCTGCCTCTGTTCTGTCCAGCACAGATCTCACATGGAGTGACCGGGATTTGAACCACGGACCCAGCGGTGAGAGACCGGCATGCTGCAGCCTAAGCCACGGAGGCCTGGTTTCAAATGATATCTGAAGTCCAATTTTTTGTGCTATATTTTGTAGGCTTATTATTTGATTTCTGGCTTCTTGAATATTATTAGCCAGTAACGCTAAGTCATCTGCGAATCCCAAGCAATTTAAGTCTATTTGATCTTTCTTGGTTCCAATTCTTATGTTCCTAGGATTTTCCCTGTACCATTCCCTCATTACATATTCCAAAGCACAATTGAAAAGTAGAGGCGATAAAACATCTCCTTGCCTTAATCCTGTTTTAATCGTAAACGGTTCAGATATTTCTGCTCTGAATTTTACTTTAGATTTGGTGTTTGTTAGAGTTAGTTTTATAATTTTTATTAATTTGGGATGAAGTCCGAAATTCCTAAGTATTTTCAGCAATGAAGATCTATGTATACAATCATAAGCTTTTTTGAAGTCTACGAAGGTTATGAGTTGCTGTTTTTGTCTACGTTTGTAGTAGTCCGATTATCTGTTCAGGGCAGCTTCGCCATGGCCGAAATCCACCTTGATATTCCCCTATTTCCAGTTCTAATTGATCTTTACAACGATTATATAGAATTCGTGACATGATTTTATATGTGATATCCAAAAGGGAAATTCCTCGATAGTTGTCAGGATTTGATTTTTCTCCTTTCTTGTGTAATGGATGTATTATAGCAGTAGTCCAATGGTCTGGCAGTTCTTCTTTGATCCAAATGTTCACTATGCATTGGTGTAATGCAATCTTCACTGGTTCTGCTGCATATTTCCACAATTCTGCAAATGTTTGATCTTCTCCACTCGCTTTGTAGTTTTTGAGCTCTCTCAGCGCTTTGTAGACTTCTTGGATTGTGGGTGGATTTATGTTTTCTGATGGTGTTTTAATAGTGGTGTCTGTATTTATTTGAAGCAGTTCTGGTGGATCTTAGCAATTTAGCAACTTGTTGAATGTTTCTGCTAAAATTTCTGTATTTCTTTTATTACTATGAGCTAACTCGCCATTTTTGTCTTTTAACATTAATGTTGGAGGTTCATATCTTTGTAGTTGTTTGCTAAAAATTTTGTAGTAATCTCTTGAGTTTGTTTTCGCGCTATTTGTTTCGATCATCAGAAGTATATCCTTTTGGTATAGCCGTTTAACCCCTCGTATTATTTTTTGAGTTATCTTCCTTTGTTTTATGAGATCCAAGTGTGATTCATCTGTTTTTTGACTCTGATACCGTAACCAGGCTTGATGTCTATCTTCCACTGTATTATCACACTCATTGTTCCACCATTGGTGTTTCTTCCTGGGATTTATTGGGGCTACTTGTTCAGCTATTTGTTTCAATTCGGGAACTATTTCCTCTAGATCATCTGTTATTTTAATATATCTAGTTCGTTCTTTGTATCCCTTGTTATTTATTAGTTTATGAGGGTCGTATGTTCTCTTCTTTTTTAGGTGAGTTTTTTTCTTTGTCAACGGGGTAAATTTAATTTTAATCTTTATCATGTAATGATCCGATCCAGTATCTGTTCCTCTCAGAACTTTCACATTGTAGATCTCCCTGTGATAGTTCTTATCCATACAAACATGATCTAGTTGCCATTCACCTTTTTTCCAATCTGGATGTTTCCAAGTTTTGAGTTTATTTGGTCTTCTCTTGAAGTAAGTTGATTTGGAGATCATATCATGGTTCCTGCAAAATTCCACCAGTCTTATGCCATTCCTGTTTGTTCTTCTCTGTGCTGGCCATTTTTAGCCTACTTTCGATTTTTGCAAAAAATGAAAGTAGACTTATGAGATCAACACAGGGCGTAAAAAGTGTGTCTGTCTGTGTGTGTGTATGTGTGTGTGTGAGTCTGTGTGTGTGTGTGTGTGTATGTGTGTGTGTGAGAGTCTGTGTGTGTGTGTGTGTGTCTGTGTGTGTGTGAGTGTGTGTACTCTGAATGTCTGTCCCCCCCTATCAATTCGAACACGGTGAATGCAAATTGAACGAAATTTGGTACAAAGGTAGCACTAGCAAAGGACACCTCAGTGTCATGTTTTATATCGCCGCCATCTTTACTAAAACTGAATGGCGGCCACTCAAACGTTCAAAACGTAAAATCAAATAACGACTAACCAAATCATCCGATCTCTACCAAATTTGGTAACAACATACCTTCATATAGGATGCGTCTTGTGACCAAATTACAAGGTCGTCCGCCATACCATTTCAGGATGGCGGCCGTGCGAATTATGCAAACTTTATAATCCATATCATGGGACCCACCAGTTCCGATTATCGAGCCAAGAATCGTTTTAACTGTTCTAAAGGAAGAGGCACGTTCGAAATTAAAAGTTTATTTTGTAATACTATAGTGCAGACGTGATTTTAAAAAGCTGAACTGATTCAGTAATAAGACAAGATGGCAGCGGATATCTTGTGCCAGACTTATATTTCACTAATTTGAGTATTGCATGCAATATAGCGTACTGATAAAAAATAAATAAACTTTGTATGAAATGCTTTATATATAAATAATATACTCCAGTGATGAAATCGTTTAGTATAAATCATTATTTGCTAACAAGTTCTATGTAAGTCATTTGAAATAGAACAATATTCGTTGACACAATTAGCTCAGTGGTAGAGCGTTAGCCTATCGCTCAAATGCCTATGGTTCAAACCCGATCAGAGCTAGGTTTTTTGCTTGAAATGTTATATGTTTATTGTTTTGTAATGACTCAGATGTTTTAAAATTAAGCGTTATATTGTGCACATTATGGTGTAAAATATATATTTAATTAAAACATAATTTGCCAGCAGATTTACTCGGGACATCTAGCTGCCAAAAAGGTAACTTCCAGATTTTATTGAAAAGTTTCTTCTTCTGGCCGCTAGAATGCACTCGCTCTGTTAGGATTATATTGTTCGATATTTCACCAATAGATGTCACGACTAGTCTACGTGGGGATCCATTGATTACTATACCATTATCATTCTATGCGCATCGAATTTGAAGAATGACAAGATGATACTACGATACATTTTAACTTTTTATTTTAAAGGGTTTGTAACAGCCTATTTGGCGTTACTTGAAAATGTTATTAAGCGTTATATTGTGCACATTATGGTGTAAAATATATATTTAATTAAAACATAATTCGCCAGCAGATTTACTCGAGACATCTAGCTGCCAAAAAGGTAACTTCCAGATTTTATTGAAAAGTTTCTTCTTCTGGCCGCTAGAATGCACTCGCTCTGTTAGGATTATATTATCGAAAATATCCACATAGTTTGTATACACACGTCTCTGTAGGGTCATGGAAAGATTTGTTAATTCAATTAGGGTTGTGAAAGCCATGCACAACCAGACGTGTAAAGACATGCCTCAACTCAAAGTTGGATGTTGCCCACGGCAGGTCGTAATAATAATAATAATAATAATGTTATTGGTTTTACATCCCTTTTAACTACTGCTGATTTTAGAGACACCGGGGTGCCGGAATTTTGGCCCGAAGGGGATCTTTAACGTGCCAGTAAATGTACTGACACGGCTCCCTCGCATTTGTGCACCCTCAAATGCCAGCTGACTGCGCCAGGATACGAACCTGCAACCTAGGGCCCAGCAAGCGAGAACGTTACCGCTGAGCCACGCCGCCAGTCCGGTCGATTATGTCTCCAGATCCATAACATTCTTGATATACTTCTTATCTTTCTTTCTTCAATGATGGTAGCAGTTTTTATCTAGGTTGTGGCGTTTGGTAGAGGTAAATCGTTTCTAAGGTCTTCAACAAAGAATAGTTCTATTATACTCTTTGATAATAACAACGAGTTATAACTATACTCATACATTTAGGAGAAAGTAGGCTATATGTTCTTTACTGAACATCTTGTTATATATATATTTATTTATTTTTATTTCAGACAAATCAAAATTAAAATGTTTGTGCCTATGCTTGCAGGTGAAGGACCGAAAAGAATATTATTTCCTAAAATCAGTAGTTAAATAATACAATTTCCTCCTTACTAGGACAACCATTTATATTCTTGGATCCGAAATCACAACGCAACCTGAAGAATTTGTTTATTGTTCTGCCATGCTTGTTCACATCACTAATGAATTCTGTCTGTTATCTATTTCTGGAAGAAAAATAATCCAAACTCAAGTAGTACAAATAATGCCTAACAGATGGCAGAATATGTGAGAGATTGACTCGGCACTTGAGAGCGAACAGGGACTATGAAACAATGTAATTTCTTGTGCACCGTCTAAAGATGGGCGTAGCAATCAAAGGGTTAAATATGGCCGTTTTAAAAAACATTATAATTCCAAGCAACAATCTCTTTATTCCTCTTTTCATATTAATTTTTTGAATATGCAGTACCGGTACTTGTTTATTTACAGTCTATTTTCCTTGACTCACTTATCAAACACCTCAGAATACATTCCTACAAAACATGTTCACTAAATTACTGCTGTGCTTTGCCGTGTTATAATGCTGCTGCACATTAAACCGTTTTTCAGCCTTGACTTTCACTTCATACAACTTGCAAAACAGAACTGAACTATCTGTACATAAGTATTCTTCTCCAAATTCCTTAACAAAGCTTCGTAACTTAACACTAGTCGGCATAATGGAATGTGTACTGGAGTGCGATTCACCGTAAACTGATGCTTGTTTAAGTAAAAGAAGGAGGCAACTGCTGCGATGGGCTTTTCTAGGTTATTTCTGTCTCTACCTGTGCGACCATCCTGCCGAGTACAATGTGGGGGCCCAAGAGGTGCATACTTGCATTAACTGCTCTTGTGGCATCCAGATTCAATTACTGTAAACACCTCGGGGAGTCGGGAAGCCCTATCTCGACCATGTTAATTTTACATAACAGATGCCCCATTATCTATTTTGGTTAGGATTTTGAAATTTTTGCCACAGCTAATTACAATATTCCCTTACATACTGAGCTAAAATGAAGTGGTTACAGTAAACAGTTAAAAATCAATTAATTCTTTACCATGTTGCATATTTTTGCCCAAAAAACGTAATTAGAAATGCCTCTAAATTTGAAAGTAATAAAGGGAAATACTTTTTTCTAGCTCAGTAGCTCAATCATGATAGAAACTAACTCTAAGCAAAAAATTATTTGGATATCTGGTACCGTATAGTTTATGAGATAATGGGTCAAACATGTGAAAAAGGGGCATTTTTCAGAAATTTACTTCAAAGTAGAAGAAATGTTTCTTTCACACATTTACCCATGTATGCTCCTAAAAGCAGCCTGCATTATCTGAGTCCTCTTCCTGTTCAACTTGGCTGCTTGCAGTTTGTTATTTTCTTCTTCCCCTGGCTTCTGCTGCACGCTGAGCCTTGCTCATTCTCAACTTATCCATTCGATGGAATACTTGAAGTGTGTTTACTCCTGGATTTATACCAGCTGTTCCAAACCTTAATCCTTCATAAAAAACTTTTCTGATATTTCTGCTCCTTTGAACATGTTGAAGAGAAAAATGTTCGGTTCATTTGGGAACCTGACAAGAAAATGAAGGTAAAAGATTGTATGTCTACTGCCTCGGCCTCTGTGTTACACACCCCTGACACTGTGATGCTAGTGATTTAGCTGTTCAAAGCCAACGTGTTAACGGGAATTTTACACCTGTTGCTTTTGTTTGCAGAATGCTGAATTCTATTCCATATTTGAGCTAACTTGGAGGCTGGATTTAGACAGCTCCTTAACCCGGTCCATGAGGCAATTTTAATTGGCTACATGGATAAATCTTGCCAGGCGCGTCCACGTCGCGGGGGTGGGCAACGGTACTGTAATATACCATGGAACTACAGTACCGGCTAAGTTCTGGTGAGGACCCAGTCCTATGGGGTATAACATAGGCCCCGTGCACAGGGTTACGTGCGAAGACCTCAACGGAATCTGCAGCGGAGAAGATGGACTTCGGAACGGTGGAGATTGCGGAAGAGGCAACCCAGTACTCAGGGAATAGTAAGAGTACAGCATCAATCGGCAGCGTCTCTTTCCCAGGTTAGGGGCGGCTGCAAGGGCGTCTGTTCCCCATGTTAGGGGCGGCCTGTATAATAGCTGGCAGTAGCTTCATAAAATGCCTTTGGGAGTGGCGACCCCATCGTAATAATAGCCTAAAATGGAAATGGCACTTCGAATGAATCGGAAAAGGTTAGGGCGTACCCTGCAGGCGACGCGCAGTTCTTTTGGTACTGGGGGAACTGTGAGAAATGGGCGACCAGTAACCGAAATGAAAGTGGGAATCATGAATGTCATGACCCTGACAGGCAAGGTGGAGGAGGTGGTAGACTTCATGGAGAGGGAGAAGGTTGGAATGATGGGGCTGAGTGAAGTGAAATGGAAAGGTAAAGGAAGGAAGAAATTGAGGAAAGGATATACATTATACTGGAGTGGTGGCCAAGAGGCCAAAAATGGCGTGGGACTGATAACCTCGAAACAACTGGAGGAGTATGTTGAAGTGGTCGAGTGTGTGAGTGACAGAATAATGAAAATTAGAATGAAGATGAAAAATGACGTGATGGACTTCATACAAGTGTATGCACCACAGACTGGAAACAGAGAAGAAGATATTGAAGTATTCCTGGAGGATGTAGAAAGAGTAATTTCAGATGTAGAAGTGGTGATCATGGGAGATATGAATGCACAAGTCGGAAACGAGAGACAAGGAAAGGAAGAAGTCATTGGACCATATGGATATGGGAAAAAGAACCGGGAAGGAGAGGAACTTGTAAACTTTTGTGAAAGGAATGGACTGATAGTGGGTAATTCATGGTTTCGGAAGAAAAATAGCAGGAAAATTACGAGATATGGTTGGGGCGATAGAAGAACAAAATCAGTAATTGACTACTTTCTGGTGGAAAGGACTAATCGCAGAAAGCTGATAGATGTGACAGCTTTACCAGGAGAAGCATTTGATGGGGACCATAGAGCTGTGGTGGCAAAATTTAGATGGGAAAAATTGGAAAACCTAAAGGAGATCAGAGAAAGTAAAATAAAAGTATGGAAATTGAAAGACAAAACCGTACAGGAAGATTTTCAGGAGAGATTGAAGCAACAAATCCCAGTTACTGAAGTGGAAAACATAGAAGAGGAATGGTCTCACTTTAAAAAGGCATTTGTTGGTGCAGCAGAGAGTGCTTGTGGTAGGACGTCAACAAGAGTGAAAGAGAAGGAGACACCATGGTGGAATGAGGAAGTGAGGAAAGCAGTGAAAGAAAAGAAGTCTGCATGGAAAGAATGGAACCGAGATCAAACAGAAGAAAGCAAAAGGAAGTACCACGACAGCAAACGGAGGTGTAAGAAAGTGGTAGGAGAAGAAAAGAAGAAAAGTTGGGAAGAATTTACACGAAGAATGGAAACAGATGTAAGTGGCAGTAATAGGATGCTGTATGGGCTTCTAAGAAGTAAGAGGAAAGAAAGAGTTACTACAAAGCTAGTGAAAAAGGAAGATGGAGAGTTGTTAACACACCCAGAAGAGATAAAGGGACGACGGAAGGAGTATTTCGATAAGCTTTTGAATGTGAGCAATGGTACTGGTGAGATGGAAGTGACACAACCTGACGACTCTATAACAGAAGATGATATAACAATGCTGGAGGTGGAATTAGCAGTACAGAAAATGAAGATGGGAAAAGCAACAGGGGTGGATGAAGTCAGTGTAGAAATGATAAAGGCTGCTGGACCTGTTGGTATGCAATGGCTGTATCGACTGCTAAAGTGTGTGTGGAAACTGAAATGTGTACCAGAAGACTGGGAGAAAGGGCTAATAATACCAGTGTTTAAGAAGGGGGACAAGAAGGTGTGTGATAACTATAGAGGGATCACCCTCATATCACAGATAGTAAAAGTACTGGAAAGGATATTAGAAAGAAGAATGAGAAGAAAGGTGGAAGGAGAGTTGCAAGAGGAACAGTATGGCTTCAGGAGTGGAAGATCCACAGTGGACCCAATCTTTAGCTTGAGGCAGGTGATGGAAAAGAACTGGGAATATGGAGAGGATTTGATCATGACTTTCATAGATCTAGAAAAGGCATATGATAGTGTCCCCAGAGAGAAGGTATGGGAAACCATGGTTAAGAAGAGACTGGGAAGAGAAATGTTGGAAATGGTGCAAGCAATGTACAACAACTGTGTTAGCAGGGTACTGACCCCAGTTGGAAAGACAGATTGGTTTACGAACAAGACTGGACTAAGACAGGGGAGTGTGCTGTCACCTCTCTTGTTCATAATGGTGATGGATGAAATAGTAAAGGAAACAAAGGAAGCATATGAACATAAAGAAATGAAGTTACTGTTATTTGCAGATGATATTGTGGTCTGGGGAAGGAACACCGAAGAAGTGCAAAAACAACTAGATGCACTGAACGAAAATATTCAGAAGTATGGCCTGAAAATCAGTATAGAGAAAAGCAAGACCATGGTGATGACAAGAGGGGAAAGACAAGGAAAGGGCACTGTGAAAATTGGAAGTCAGAGTTTGGAAATTGTGGACGCGTTCAAATACCTAGGAAGTGAATTGATGCAAACTGGTAGGTTGGACATGGAGATTGGCAGGAGGGTACAGCAGAGCAATGCATTCTATCAAAGTGTAAGAAAACTTGTTTGGGATAAGGAAGTACCAAGGAAAAGCAAGGAGGTAATGTATAAAGTGTACTATGTACCCATATTAACTTATGCAGCTGAGACTTGGACCCTGACAAGCAGGCAAGAGAGTAGAATCCAAGCCAGTGAAATGAAATTCCTAAGAAGTATGATAGGAAAGACAAGGAAAGACAGAGTGAGGAATGAAGATGTTAGGAAGGAAGTTGGGATGGGAAAACTAAATGAGAGAATTGAGAAGAATAAACTAAGGTGGTTTGGACATGTAAAGAGGATGGAGGAAAATAGAATACCAAGACAGATGCTGGAGGCAAAGTGCAAGGGTAAGAGACCAAGAGGAAGACCTAGAACAAGGTGGATGGATTCAGTGAAGAACGGCGTAAGAAAAAGAAATCTGGACTGGGACAAGATCGTGGAAGAAGAATGGTGGAAGGAAAGAGGAAAGTGGAGAAGTGCCATAAATACCCCGACCCGGCAGGAGCTGGATAAGGGGAAATGATGATGATGATGATGATTTGAGCTGTCGTGTTTGGCTGTGAGCGATTCTGTAGTTTCATGGAACATTGTTATTTCACCCTGCATACTGACAACGAAGCATTGAAATGGAGCTTGCCCTATGTGAAGAAGGCGGCTTCGGTGGCGTAGTTGGTAGCCCAAGGTCGCGGGTTCAAACCCGTCCGAAGTCGTCTGATTTTTAAGAGCGTTAAAAATCCCTCGAAAGCGAAGCATGTCACGTCGATATTATCCGTTTGCCTTCCTAGCATGACGGGCTTCCAGGTGTTGTGACTCCTCAATTCGTTTCTCCATTCTTTGATGACCTTTTCTAGAACAATATTACAGAGTAGAGGGGAGAGCCCATCACCTGCCGTACGCCTGTCCCGATAAGGAAAGGTTCAGATACTTCACCAAGAAACTTGACTTTGAAAGAAATGGGAAAATTAGGGTTTTGAAATTGATTTTATAGCACTTAATAAAAATAATAGTACATTATGCAACGAGCTTATAATGGCAATAATTAAGACACGAGTATGTTTATAAAACGAGCGTATGCGAGTTTTATCATTTCCATATCTGTCGAGATTTCGCCAGTTTTGTGTACTAAACAGAGAGCATGAGACGCAGAGAATGCCTTGTATTTGACCATGGCCTCCTCGATTACCCCGCTATGACACTAGGCCAGGCAGTGAAATTTAAATTAGAAGGCCTTGGAACTCAGCGCATCTAATTATCTAATTGGTCAAGCAACTGTTTCTTGAGCTCTGATTGATGGGAGAAACTGTTTCATAATGAAAAATAGTGTTATAATGAGCCTCATTATAGTACAGTTTTCTGATATATAATAGTCAGGGTCGAACATAATAGTACATTATGCAACGAGCCTATAATGGCTATAATTAAGACACGAGTATTTTTTATAAAACGAGCGTATGCGAGTTTTATAATTTCCATACGAGTGTCTTAATTACCATTATAGGCGAGTTGCATACGACTGTTTATGTTCGACGATAATTATAACTTTATTATATGTTTTAACATAAATATTCATAAATATCTGTTGAGAGTCAGCTACTGGAATTTTGTGATCGCAGAGCGAGCGTTGGGTGTTATACCTTCGTCTTTCAAGAGCTTTGAACGGCCGACGCATGCGCTCTGTGGGCTCTCAATGCCATATGCAGCCATATGTTTACATCAGCCGTCCCTCAGTAATATTGTCACCGCAGTCATTTGAAGACAATGCTCTGTGTAGAAATTAGTGTTAGTGATTTTAAGGTACTGTGCTATTTCTTGTCTCATATTCGCCAGTTTATTTACGCGAACATATGGACGGTGGGTATTCCATGTCGGTAATTTATTATAGTTCGATGTTGTGTTTATGTCCGACATGTTGGATTTTGAGCGCATGCGCGAAATTATCGTTTCCTAATTGGTCAATGAACGAGCTCTGATTGGCTGGAGAAACTGTATCGTAATGAAAAACGGTGTTATAATGACCATCATTATGATACAGTTTTCAAACACATAATAGTGAGGGTCGAACATAAAAGCATTTTGTAGCATTTAAAATTCGTGAAGTAGGCTATTTATTTCTGATTGGCTCCCATCTCACGCTCGGTGCCTTCTGGAGGCAAGTTGGCTGTTACTCGGCCTACTCCCTTCTGGTCCGCGATGTTAGCTTCCTCGCATTGCCTTCCTGCTATTCTTAAATATGTAACTGTATGAGAGAGTACCACATTCCTACAGTCAATTTAACGTTTAGTATCTTTATTCAATTGTTTGCGTGTGTTACGTAATTAAGGAAGGCCATGGTGCATGAAGGTGAGCAAATGAATCTTATTCTCATTGTTTGTGCATACTATTAGTAGGCTATGTCTTTAAACTTTCGTGCTTTTCTTTTTATCTACTGCTACTTGTCTTCCCGATGGTTGTGGATATAGTTGGCAAGGCTGTGAGGATAGCGGATAAGCTGCGGATAGTGTTTGGAGTAAATTTGTGGATAGTTTTTAGAATACAATCCGAACTTAGGGGCAGATGACCTCGTAGTTCTGCCCCTTAAAACAACAATAACTAAGTAACTTACAATCCGAACTTGTTGAATATCATTACTAGGACCCGGATGTTTACCGTTATGTTTCTTTTTTTTTTTCCATAACAAATGTAAGACGATGATTTACGCTAATCTCACACAAATTATGTCATTAAGCATAATTAACACTGTGAAATGAAAAGGGTTGCAATTCTGGCTGTGTAACATACACATAGCATACACGAGCTAGGGGAGCCACTTTCTCCTCAAATGTGTTGCTGTAATGTACGTCCACCCGTTATTATTCCTGTTCTCCAACGAGGTCGGGGATGAGATGCGATATAAGTCTTTGTAATCTTATTTGGATTGCCAAGGTAAGGCTTTTGTTTTTATGAAAGGGAGTTTTACTCCCGTAGCACATTGGCATGCTCGTGACGTCAATACTGTTTGTATTTTGTGTCTTGCATGGCCTTCTCAGTATTTGCTAGCCATGCGTATTGGTAGGTGTGTCTGTACCAACTGACGAGCCCAGCGGCACACTGGGGCGAAACGCTGGCATTGTTTGAGCTAACCAGACCATTTTTATCATTTATTGATAAGTCTTTGTGGCGGATGGTTTTTACGGCCGGATGAACTGTGTTGCTTTAATACTTTATATACAATTTTCAAAAGAAAAATATGTATTGTCCGTTGAGCCATTATATATTTAAACAGAAATTGTGCTAAATGTTCCGGCATAACTCAACAAAATGACAGCGTTTCGCCCCGGTGTGCTATTGGGCTCTTCAGTTGGTTAAAGCACACCTCACCAAGACACTGTCTTGAAAATTGTATATTCAATGCCAAGGTAGCGGCTTCGGTGGCGTAGTCGGTAGCATGCTGAACTGCTGTGCCCAAGATAGCGGGTTCAAACCCGGCCGAAGTCGTCGGATTTTTTTAAGAGCGTTAAAAATCCTTCAGTATGCCTTCCTTCGGAGGGGAAGTAAAGCCGGCGGTCCCATGTCATAGATTTATGGCATGTTAAAGATCCTTTCACAGACTAAACTTGTGTAAAGCAAAATTTGTTAGGTTAGATTTCGTCAGAACGCTCTATCAAAGTTCCAACGTTCACCACTAGGTATCATTGATATCTGGTGGCGAAAGTTGGAACTACTTGAAATTGAACGGAACTTGTAGCTCGCCCTTTAGGGTGTCCGCTGGAAGCAGCTACAGACTCAGGCGAGCCGAACATGTCCTCGGACACTCCCGGCACTAAAAGCCATACGATAAATAAATAATGCCAAGGTAAGGTTATAATTGCTTTGGAGTGGAGTTCCAACTCCCATAGTGCACTGGCTTTGCTCGTGACGCGGATACACATGTATCAAATACGTCTTGCAATGGCCTTCCTCGCTTTTGCGCTTGCAATTATTATTTTCATTTATTCTGAATGATTCAAGTCCTGGGTAACACTATTTTCTATAGATAAAATTGCCAGATTTGTCATTGTATCCTGACACATGGTTGAATATAAATAAGTTATTATAAGTTTAAATTTACTGAAACCTCGTTCTTCATTAGCGACAGTTACGAGTATGGTAGCAAAATTCGAAGTGCAGTCCACACATTTGGGAATATATCCTGCCAACCCTTCTTCTTCTTCCTCTTCGCCTTTTGAGACCACATAGGATCCCTTTATCCAAACATTAGTTCGTAGACTTGTAGGAACTGTACGAGCCTTGCGGTCCTCCCAGTACCTCTTCATGCGTATTGATCTTCTTGCCCTTTCTTGGGCGGAAAATATTCTTGTTGGAATTTTCATTTTTATGGGTGGAAAATGAAAAGTCATATTTCAAGTCCTGAAGTTAAACTTTTCTTAAGTGCAGCATCTTCTGTTGTTAGGCCAATTCCTTTTAAGTCCTCTCTGATTTCTTTTAATCATCAGCATTGAGTTGGTGTGTTTTTTGAAGTACTGTACTAGTTGTTTTAGAAGACGTGAATCTGGCATTCTCATGATGTGCCCAAAGAATCCTAGTCTTTTCTTTCACATGGTATCAGTGATGGGTTCTAGGTTGTTATAGACCATATTGTTAGGTATTATTCGCCATTGCCCACCATTTCTATATCCTTCATTGATACAGGGTCATTATATATGTGCGCCCCGATAAACACGGCAAGCTAAGGCAGCTGTGACTGGCGCAGATCACGGGCGCGCTTACACGGTTCAGCTGGTGGTTTGCGCGCGTGTTCAATAATGAGTACTTACAGTGCTCATAGTCTATGCTGAAAATGTCCTCCCTCTCTTGAAACACACACCTGACATCTTCTGAAGAAAGCATGGACAACGATCTCTTCTAATTATTGGTGTCTGTTAACTTTTTTATTATTTACGGAGCCAGTTTTCTGGAATCGTTTAGCGAGCATCCTAATTGTCCTGGCATTAGGCACAGGTCTTCCTGGAAACATGATTCGAAATTTTCGTCTTGTTTCAGACAACTCACTAAACGATATGAGTCAGTGCAGTGGAGTATTGCGAGGTCCGCACTTGTCAGCCAAATGACGCAATAGTTTGCCGCGGTCCACTCATTTGTCTCACCAGTTGCGCAGCGAGTGGACCTCACAATACCCCGCTCCGCTGACTCATATCGTTAGTTCAGACGTGTTTTGTCATTCATATGGACGTGTATCTGCAAAGCTTAGATGTTAGTGTTGCACGTTTAGTGAGTATTGTGATTACTGTGAACTGAACTCAATCAGCACATGAGAGATGAAATCGAAGCCATCACTGCTGTAGTACTTCAGAATGTTGTCCATTCTTTCATCAGAAGATGTGAGGTGTGTTACATGAGAGGGGGGACATTTGCAGCACTGTAAGTACACAATATTGAACATGTTTGGTAAAAGTGCGCACCAACCACGGGCTGAACCATGTACGTGCCAGTCAAAGCCAACTTAGCTTGCCGTGTTTATCGGGGCGTACAAAGATAATGACCCTGTATTATTCTAATCCGAAATATAATAGCCTAGGAACACTCGAGCGTTATTATAATATTATTGAATATTATTAGAATGTTATTAATACCGACAGTAGTGGCTATGCTGGCTAAAGCCCAGCATTAGGTCATGGGGCCAAGCTCTCTGCTGACTCGGTAGACGCGTGGGTTCGAGCCCCACCATCGGCCGTCTTTGAAATGGTTTTCCGTGGTTTCCCATTTTCAACACCAGGCAAATGCTGGGACGGTACCTTCTGACAGGCCACGGCCGCTTCCTTACACTTCCTTGCCCAGTTTCATTCACCATCATTCATTTCATCTCTCATTAACTCCTCTCATGAGGTTGGCGTCAGGAAGGGCATCCGGCCGTAAAAACCATTGCCACAAAGACTTCCATCGCATCGCATCTCATCCCCGGCCCCGTTGGAAAAAAGGGAATAATAAGGGGTAGACATACATACATACTAGAATGTTATTAATATTGTGCACTTATAGAGATGTAAGTCGCGCTTCGACCAGGTTCTTATGATAATTATTTAGGAAAACAAAATATGCCTAACATGATGTTGTTTCTAACATCATCTTACTAATATCTTGCATTACATAACCACATTGAGAATACTCACAGAATATTTCATTTAACAATAGCAATGTTCTAACACTATCGTTTTAATTTTACTCGTAGCTTGTCACACGCACATAAATCACAACTCACATGCACAAGATCGGGAACGAACGCCAAGACAACGGCCGATGGACAGCGAAAGAGGCGCTGCGGCAGACAGAACTATATGAAGTGTAATATAATTTTCTCGCCAAATCAATACTTTACTTACATAAAAATTCTACGGGTACATGTTTCGGAAACCTATTTTGATTCCTTCCTCAGCCCACTTATGGTGTAAAACATCATACAACATGGAAATCCTCACCAAATAACAAAAAACACAGTTCACACTTATTCTCTCGTTTTTCCTTTGTTAGGCCTGTCACTCACGGAATAAGCACTCATTAGTTGAGGTATTGAATATGGTACGAGGAACATTGACATATTACTCCTTGTTAGTTTCAACGTGGGTTTCAACAAATTTTTCAATTCCAATAAAGTTAACAGTATTGATAAACATTTAAAATCAGGAGTTTATGAGCTCAGATGTAATTTTTGTGAATCAAATTACGCGGGACAAACAGGTAGGAGCATACGTACTCGTTATGCTGAGCATGTTTCGGCCATTAACCAAAGGAAGTTCTCAGCCATGGCGGTACCCATGGAAGAAACGGGACATAAGTTCACGGACATAAATAATGACATCAAAATTTTGCATTACGCATCGAAGGGCAGCTATATGAATATTTTGGAAAATATTCATATCAATACTTATCAGAGATCAAAGGAATGCAATAATCTAAACAAGATTAATTTTGAAACTAACGAATTATTTGATATATAAGCAGATCATTTAAATAATAAAAAACGCAAACCGCCTCCTCAACCCCCGCCGCAATAGGTAAATTCCAACATACATCCTGACTCGATCAAATTTCCTGACGCCACACCCAATCACCCTACCTTGGAGCTAGTTAATGTCTCTCCGCTTTTGACAAGGTTGTACGATTCCGACGGTTTCCGTTGTTCTGTTCTTCAGATACTTGTGAGCAATTCAACAACCCACGTTGAAACTAACAAGGAGTAATATGTCAATGTTCCTCGTACCATATTCAATACCTCAACTAATGAGTGCTTATTCCGTGAGTGACAGGCCTAACAAAGGAAGAACGAGAGAATAAGTGTGAACTGTGTTTTTTGTTATTTGGTGAGGATTTCCATGTTGTATGATGTTTTACACCATAAGTGGGCTGAGGAAGGAAACAAAATAGGTTTCCGAAACATGTACCTGTAGAATTTTTATGTAAGTAAAGTATTGATTTGGCGAGAAAATTATGTTATACTTCATATAAACATGGTCAATACGGAACCTGGAATGAGTGCTGTTCCTAATAAGACAGAACTATACCGTAGATGTAGGTAGATATTGGTTTCAACTCGTTAATACTGTATTTCTAGAATGTTATTCCGAATTTCACGCTATATGTCCTTACCTTTGAAATGCACACACCTCAGCTCACTGATATAGAATATATAGAATTTTTGCGTGTTGAGTTAAATGGTAATAAGGTGATCGGGTTCTATTTTGTGTGCATACAAACTATCAGTGCTTTTACTGTGCCCCCCCCCCCATATGACAGCACCCAGTGAGGTCGCTCCATTCGCATTGCCCTAGGTCCTCCCCTGGTTGTCGCCAAACTTATGACAGTTATTCTGGGCACTCTCGTATCTATGTGATGTCTGTTTGGCCTTGATCATGGTTGCAATTGACTCGCTGGGCTTTACCTTGTGTTGCGGCCTGTAATGCACCCCAGTTGACACATCACCCAAGTAACGCTCTTTTCTTTTGTGCCACCATGATGCATTCCTCAAAGATATTATGTCCCTTGGTTGCACGGTATTCGTGTGGTATATCCCCCTTAACTCTACATTTTGTTGCACTCTTACTATATTCCATGTTTGTGTTTACTTCATTACTACTGTGTATTCCGCACAGTTTGCTTTAACGTACTTACTATATGTGTATTACTTTCTCTATGGTATCTACTTCCTACTTTACTTTACTGCCCCTGTTCCTATCTTAGGGAGTTTCTTTTTGTTCGTTCAGTCCTTACGTTGCCAACATCCTCTTTCCTTGTGTCAACTCCCTGTAAACTGCGAGTATGTTTTCCAAATGTAACTACCGTAACGACTTAATGACGATACTATCTAGATGGCATTTTGTCTTTACCTGATTCTTTCCTTAGTATGTGTTCCTCTTGTTAACTTGGTGCTTGTTTCATTTATTGAATACATCCCTTTTTGTATTTCAACTCACCTCTCTCTCTCTCCACCAACCTTGTATAGCTGTATCGTTCCCCTGCTTTTTGTTTGGTTAGGGAGTGACGTTAAGCTAACTTGGGTTCGATAGAACGTATTCTCCTCGCGAGAATATGTTCGTTTTGGCCTCTGGGGTGTTTTTCATTTGCTTGACGTATTGGGCTTTGAAACCATTTAGTTTCGTTACTCGTTGGACTCAACCCAAAACTATCCTACTTCCACACTTTTCCATCTTAAAGAAGACCAAGAAGGTCAGAGATGAGTCTACTTCTGCAGCTGGGTAAGTATCTCCCCATCATCCCTTTTCTCTACGAGTGCGGGATGGCGCACCTTTAAGAAGTAACACCATCACTCTGCCTTTCAACAGATGATTTTCCTTCATAACTTTGAAAGAATAATAGATTTCCGCCTTCAATACTGTTTATTTCTATTTACTTACAGGATTTACTAGTTTCGGGGGCTAATACTCCCCCTTCCTCAGCCTGTCCAACAAAACTTCACAAAGGAAAAACTTTCCATGTATAAGCTCATACAAAACACATGAAGAATAAAGAATAATGAAATAATAATTATTTACAATCCCGCTCGATGCTCCAAAGAAGATACTCTTATTGGATCACTAAGGCCTAGGCGCATCAGAACTCCTGAATTGGGCCGGTGCTGCGGTCCGCTGTCCCCACTGTGTCATCGTGGGACCACTCTAGTCCCCTTGTTGCTCTTGGCAAACGTCAAGGCGGAGAAAATTTGTGGCCGCGTCACGCGCCGCCAAGAAATGCAGTGCGCAGGGCGTGAATAAAAACAAACCGGATGCGCCTTGCGAAGTCACTAACGTGCTTGAGAAAAGGTGGCGGTTGGGGATGTGGGAGTTGGGAGGCTAAGGAAATGGGAATGAGTGAGGTTTGTTGACGCGCCATGTATTGCTGTTATGGAGATTGGTTAATACGTAGAATGTGAGGTGTCAATCTTTAGTATGTTATGAAAAATGATGGGTATGAATAGTGGAATATAGCAGGAATTTTATCTATTACTATATAATAGTAATAATAATACTATAGTCACGTCAATACGGACCTGAATAAGCGACATTATGAATTTTCCTTCATGTCGCTACAAGCTTGCATGTTGAGAGTGCTACATACCTGCGTGTTGAGAATCCAGAACATGCTCAAGGAGGAAGGACAAGCAGAAAGAAGCCACACTTTATGAAATACAGATACATTTATTTGACACCACAACCAACAAGCTCACGACATGCATACAGAAGAGTATTTACAGAGAGTGGATATGTAAGAGCCGTGCAGAAGAACAGCAAACATAAATAACAAACACAAATGGGAGACACAAGTCTCTGACTAGCATTGCGGGCCCGCACTACAGAGTCCAACACATCCTATGCCATCACTCCATAATAATAATATCGTATGGCCTCGGGTGCAAGCTTTGTTATTTGACGCCCAGAGGGCAGCTTGCATGTCGAATTTAATCGCTCCTTGAAACGCTATGAAAGTGAAGGAGGTTAGATATCTAAGCTCCTTGACACTAGAGCGCTTCTAGTTGAGAAAGGAAGAAATGTTTGTGTTGGCGGAAAATCCCGAGATTAATTTTGCCATTATGAACACGGCCTACTGAATTCAAATGGGTTCTTTAACATGCCAACAACGTATGACATGCTGTCGTAATTTTTGTCACCTTTCAAAAATCATTTACCACGGCCAGGAGCGAACCTGCAAGCTTGGGGTTGGCAGTCCGACACGATAACCACTCACCCACCGTGGCATGAAGGGCGACCATCCCCGTTACCTGCTTGCAATATGCATTGTATTTATTCGAATGTAATGCACTTTTTTGAGACAAATGGTGTCTTGAAAATTGGGTTGCGCGCTAGATCCCGGTGCTTCCTCCCTTCTCGAGTACCCTCTTTTATTCAGCTTGCTTTCGTGATCAAGCTGGCAACGACTCATTTATACTTCATCGTTACAAATAGGCAGAACTTTAAATCAAGCATGAATGACGATTACGAAATAGCCATCACCAAAACGCTTCGGTCGAGCTTTTTAATGGTACGAATGAAGCCAATGCGATGAAAGGCCAAAGTCGTCTTTAAAAATCAAGATATCAAACACCGTATTTATCCAATTTAGGTTATGTTATCATCGGCGATCTTTGAACACTGATTTCGTAAAAGACTCGTGGACTTCAATTCGTCTTTAAGGGAAATAACGCTAAATTGTTACAAAAAGACACATTAACATTTTTTTTTTAATCACAATTTAGGGCAATATTCCTTCTCTTGGGAATTCGCCTCATGGAATGACGTCACAAGATCAATTGCTACAGAGTTGTGATATATTGCTATAGGCCTATGGAAATGATACAGCCAAGACCAACTACAATCCTCAAGGATTTACCGTAATTTAATGTACATTTTTGCATCAATTCTTAATCCCTGTATATATTTACTTCGCAAATCACACGTTTTATCTCATAAAATAGGGGCTTCGGTGGCGTAGTCGGTAGCATGCTGAACTGCTATGCCCCCGATCGCGGGTTCAAACCCGGCCAAAGTCGTCTGATGTTTAAGAGCATTAAAATCCTTCAGTATGCCTTCCTTCGGAGGAGAAGTAAAGCCGGCAGTCCCATGTCATAGATTTATAGCAAGTTAAAGAACTTAAGTTACTACTAATTGGTAGTGTGTAGTCAAATTTGTAGGTTATTCGGTTAGAAACGCTCTATCAAGTTCCAACACTCGCAGCTAAGTGTCAGTGCCAGTGGCATCTAGTAGCCATAGTTGGAACTAATTGATAAGGTAAAGGCAGGTAAGATTGCGCAGACTTTAAGATTGCGCAGTGGCATTTTCTTACAGTTGGCAGCACTGGTGACCCAAGCCATTCTGTGGAGAAACGTGTATTGCAAAGTGCTCTTCGAAAGTGTGAACGATTTTGCTGATTCTACTTGTATAAAGTAGTAAGAGGTAAGAATAATTAATCATCCTATTTGATGTAATTTGTATTCTTCAGGAAATAAGCCTTAGAGATCCTTTAAATTATGATTTAGTTGAAACAAATAATCCTCTCGCAATGGGAACTCCTAACAAAGACTGTGAGCGGCTCTATGTGCGTATACGTAACTGCTTCTGCCATCTGTTAGCGAAAGTGTTGAACTACGCAGAAACCTGCAAGACCGCGCGCTCTGCGCAGTCTTGGAGGAACTGTGCGCCATCTTGCAGGCACATTCTTGTTCTGTAGAAATCGTTCATATCTACGATATTCTTTCTTTCAGACGTCTATTTAACGGCAGTATGAGCTCAACATACTCAAGAAAATCAGAGAGGAAACTTATATTTACGACAGAAATCTTAGAGGAAGCCAGAAAGAGAATTGAAAATGGTGAAAGTCAAAGAAAAGTGGCTACTTCATTGGGTACTAAGGAATCCACTTTGAGAAATAGATTAAAATTGGTAAGGAAAAAAATAATTACGGTAGTTGGTTAATAATTGTTTATGGCAATTCATAATTAACTAAATTAAGTAAATTATATTTAAAAATTAAGTTTAATTAAAAATATTTAACAAATATTATAGGCCTACTACAGTACATAAATATTTTCAACTCCAATGTTTAATATTTATTCCTCGAGTAGCCTACGTTATGTAATATATTTCTTCGTTAATTTACAGGGGACTGTACCAATTTCCTTGGGACGTCACAAACCTGTGTTCACGCCAGAACAGGAACAAAAATTGGCCGACCATTTGAGGGAACTGGACAAAAGGTTTTATGGAATTACCAGAAAACAGCTGATGAGTTTAGCGTACGAATTTGCTGAGAGGAATAAGATTGAACATAGGTTCAATAAGAAAACTAGATTAGCAGGAAAGAACTGGGTTTTGGCCTTTTGTAAGAGGCAAAAGCTGTCATTACGCACACCAGAGAAGTGCAGCATAGGAAGAGCAATTGGATTCAATCGAGTCCAATGTGACCGATTCTATGATAATTTGGCAAGTGTGTGTGTTGATGAAATGTTCCCAGATCATAGGAAATTTAATATGGACGAGTCCGGTATATCAACCGTGCCTAATACTGTTCCTAAAATTATATCTCCTAAAGGGAAGAAAATAGTCTGTAAGGTCACATCGGGAGAGAGAGGGCAGGCAGTTACCGTAGTGTGTTGTATGGGGCCTACAGGCATATTTGTTCCTCCAGCGATGATCTTTGCGAGGAAGAGAATGAAGCCAGATCTGTACATGGATGCTCCTGAAGGGACATTGCCAATGATATCCGACTCTGGCTATATGAACACTGAGCTCTTTGTAGAGTGGCTCAAACATTTCAAAAACTTTGTAAAGCCATCAAAAGAGGATCCAGTTCTCCTTATACTGGATAACCACATTTCCCACTGCAGCATTGATGCTGTTCTTTACTGCAGGGAACACAGCATCACCTTGCTTTCACTACCACCCCATGCAAGCCACAGGCTTCAGCCTTTGGATGTTGGCTTTTTTGGGCCTCTGAAGAAAGCCTATTCTCAAGAAGCTGATACGTGGTTGGTGAATCATCCTGGCACTGCAATTACACAGGCCAACGTGGCCAGGATCTTCAAATCAGCCTACGAGAGAGCAGCAAAATGGAGACAGCCGTTCAAGCTTTCATCAAAACTGGAATTCATCCGTTTAACCGGAATGTATTTTTGGATGACGACTTTGCTCCCTCGGAGGTAACATTCCGCCCATCTGTGCAGGAAAATGAACCTGCTGTAGAGGAGCAAATTCAAAATGCAAAAGTTTACGAGCCACAGGTGTCACCTGCTAAGATATCTCCCCTACCAAAGGCAGCTCAAGCAACCAAACGCAAGAGAACTTGCAAAAGGTCTGAAGTTCTATCTTCCTCTCCTTATAAGAATGGCCTTCTTGCAACGAAGAATGAACAAGCAAAAAAACAGGGCAGGAAAACTCTTCACTTCGGTGTAAGTTCAGTAGCGTCAACTTCGTCAGCTGTCACAACTGCCGAAGAAGAGAAAATCGTGTGTCCTTGCTGTGACGAAGAGTATGAGGAACCAATTATTGAAGACTGGGTGCAATGTAGTAGGTGCAAACAGTGGTGGCATGAAGGGTGTTCGAACTATGAAGGCATAGGACTCTTCAAATGCGAATTGTGCTAATGCGTATTCTTACAGGACGCCATGCGCATTCTTAAAGGACAGTGCCTTTAAGACTGCGCATTTGCAATTAATTAAAAAACTTTTTTTACATTTAATATACATTATTTTAAGTGTTCTTTGTATACGCATTGTGTTCGCAATTAATTGAAGTCTTGTTAATAAATTTTGTGTTAAATTGGTCACAAAAGTAGTTTATCTATGGACATAAATACACTAAGTGCGCAATCTTAAGTGCCTTTACCTTATTGAGCTTGTTAGGGATCCTATGGGTGTTTAATTAAAAATACCCTACTATGGCCGTTGGCTGCAATTCAAATATGCTGTGAGTCGCGCGTCTGTGATCGATCTCTGTCTGAGAGTCAAATTCACACGACTATCTTGCGGCGCAAGACAAATCGACTGGGGGCGTTAAATGTGGCGTGGGTTTTTTTGCTTACATTAATAAGCGGCGATCAAGTTTACACCTGCTGTATTCTGTTGAACTGTATGAAATGTGCCATAATTTTTTGCATACATGAATAAGTGGTGATGAAGTTTACAATTATTTTGTTGAAATAACTTCACGGTAAATCTGACACGAATGACTGGGAGTTTTCCGATGATAAGAACAGTGCTGAAAATTCGGTCTTAGTCGTGTCATCTAGCTTGGATTTCAACTGAAATATCAAAGTATACCTATCTATTAATACATTAATAATGAATTACATTTCGTTATAATACAAATAACATCGTAAAATGAGCTCATTAACGTAAGTACATTTTGCCGATGCCCATTACATTCGCTAACAAATCTGGTTTTTATCTGAAATTTTTAAAAGATAGGGTGTGCATCATTTTCGAGAAAATTTGGTTTGTTCAAACTCTGGATACACTGTAGAGTACACATTCAGCTCTTGAAACGGTGCAGCTGATAACTTTAAAATGCATGGTAATTTTCAATTTGATGCACGTTCCTGTTTGAATGCTCCTTGTTCCCAACTCAATACAATCCCACATATATGCCCGAGCCCCGTGGAACTTCATGTAACTCGGACAGCAAACTCAGTTACAATATAAAATACTTGATGTGTTGTTAACTCCGTAACAAAGTGCTTACTAACGTTGTGATTTCAGATTTAGAGTGATTTGTTCCATAGAACAAGCTCTGATAAAGAGGTTCCTCAATTTTGAAACATCCTGTATATTCCATGACTGGGCTCGTCCAAAGAGTGATTTCAGATGCTGGCTTTCAAAACCTCCACACTGTTCATTTAAGGGTGTTTAAAAGTTTCAATCTCCAGGGTTTAGAAGTGGTAGGGTGGCCATATCTACACTGACCGACAACAACAAAAAAACGATCACTTGAAAAATTCAACATTACTTTGATTTAAATAAAAAATATGAACGCTCTAGGCCTCGTACATAAATTACTGTTTATAGCTTCGAAGTAGGTTAATGGTTTTCCTGGATGTATTATCATTCTTTGTTTCACTTAACAATAGCTATTCATTGACCTGATGCTGTTTCCCGCGGAAAGTTGTGTGTGCCACCATGTTCGATCAGAGCCACTGCCTTCACAACAACTTCAGGCCTCAAGCGCATATTCGTTTCTGAATTGCACAAGAACAACTGAGGTTGTGGCTGTATTGATCGTTTCCTAGGCCAGCAAGTGGCAAGACTAAAACATTGCACAGCGATGGCGCACATCTTTCCGCGGGAAACAGCATCATGTCAAAGAGACGCTATTGTTAAGTGAAGGTAATGCGTCCAGGAAACCAATAACCGGTAACCTCACTTCCATGCTATAACTACAGTATGTACTGCACTAGGCCTAGAGTGTTCATATTTATGATTTGAATGAAAGTAATGTTGAATTTTTCAAGTGATTGGTTTTTATTGCCGGTCAGTGTATTAAGGCTTGGTTTCTCAGAACCGACGCATGCGAGTTGCGAGATGCGAGGCCGATGTTGCGTATTTTTGTCGCAATGACGCTGCGAAGCTTGTGGTTTCTCACGCTGCGAGGCAGATCTCAGTTGCAGAGCACTTGTCTTGTCCAATGGATCTCGCAGCCTGTGTGCTAGTCTTCAAAGAGGAAGCGGATGATGAAGAGGAAATTATCTTGCGTTGTTTTGGCAGGGAAGGCAGCGATTAAACTTCCAACTTCAGTGCGTTCATTTTTCCATAAGGTTGTCTTTCGTAACGTTGTTTTTGTTGTAAATTATACAACACAGGGTGGATTCGCACTTCTTCAATCAGTTTCTCGCCCATTTCGTCCGTCAAGTTCATCTTGTTGCTGATAACAGTGGAAATATAAGAACAGAAACAATGCCGCCTCGCACAAATCTGGCGGGACGAATCAGTGCGGTGTGACACTGTGACGTCTCACTGCCAAGTTGCACATACTGCACACTGCGTAACGTGAGAAACCACTGCCATGAGCTCGTGTAGTCTAGATGTGTGTGAAGCCTCACACCTCGCATGCGTCGGTTCTGAGAAACCAAGCCTTTAGGAACCTCATCAGGCTAAGTCAAGTGATCACTAACCAGGGTTTAGGAGCGATCCCGTCTGGCATCACAAGGCAGAGAGACCATGGCAAGGCGTGGCAGTAAACAACACCACAAGGGGTCTGTTGATGTTGGACTCTGTTTGCTAGGGACCAGTGTTACAGGATGGAGTAGCTATAGCAGCGCTGCCTGTTCTCCAGGAAGAAGCAGTCAAGAGAGGCGGATCGTCGCGACTGCCACAGTAACTGTCGGCACTCGGGGTTGCCGTAGGGGGAGAGGATGTTGGCCCACGTACCTGCCGTCGCCTCCTTGTAGCTCGGAGGTAAGGGAAGGGGCGTGTGGATGTCCCCGTTGGTGGTGTGCGTGATCTTCTTCGATTCGGGCTGCTCCTCGTCATCCTGAATTGCATCCTCCTCCGACTTGACGCACCGTACTAGGAAGAGCACGCACGCACCTATGATGGGAGGAATACCCGCAAGTATGAAGGGGATCTTGTATGATCCCGTCTGGTCAAAGATTTTACCTGCAACATTAGAAGCAACACACTCGTGCATCAGATTAACTTGGATCACAAACACAGTTTCATACAGTTGGTTTACATTATTTCTTTATCTTTAATTTTATGTGCAATTAAATAATATATTGCTGAGGTAGGGAATCACTGGGGTTGATGTTGCTCACGTCCGTAGGTATAACCTATAACTTAACCCTACACGTGACCCCTGGGTGGTGCTAAATGAGCAACAATATTAGGTGAACTATACATATTGTAACGTGTTTTTCGAGGGGTTTTTATGCAACTGGCATAAGTCAGTAGGAAGCCATTCTATATTTATTTACGCGGCAAATTGTTCAGCCAAGAGAATTTTTCATGTTAATTTATTATTATTATTAATTTATTATAATTATTATTAAGGTATTTTCGGAGCATTTTATAAAAATTATTAGCATTCAGATAGGTTTTCTATGTCTTAGAAAACGCTATCAAGCAAATTATTACGAACGACAATATCATAGAAAATTATGTGATTGCGGAATTTTACGGAGTTTTCGTCAGTTAGGGTATATCGAGAGACGTGACTCACTGGGAATTCAAATACACGCTTAATCTTGTCGGAAAGCATGACGCAATCCTGGGTCGCAGCGTCCAGGAAAGGCGAATAGTTGGAACGGAAATCGACTTCATCATCGCCGCGCCGAGTGTAATGAACTAGAGGAGGGGAAGTAGCGGGGTGCAGCCAATCAGTGGAGACCACGTAAACTGAAGTCGGCTGAAGAGTGGGGGAGCCGACAGGTGCATATATCGTTCGGCGCGGCGTGGAACGAGGACAATCTGTGTAGTTCTTGCCGAGTGTGGTTATACGCGGGAGTCGCTCCGATGTTCCGTGGAACGAGGACATTCTGTGTAAGACGAAAGCAGTACGGTTGGACGCGGGAGTCGCTCCGATGTTCCGTGGAGTGGACGACTAACTTTTGTAAAACTTAACCAGTGTGGTTGTACGAGTGTTTGGGTCCGATGTACGGACCATAGAATTATCTAATCTACCAGAATATCATCAAATTTCGACGGAGATGACGACGTCCAGGAGACTGTGGGAAGCACACAGCATCATCAAGTACGAGGGAAATGCTTTGGCAATTTCCAGTGGTAAGCGCAAATGACGCAGAAATACGCAATCTCTCATTTCTCTTTGTTTTACATTTCATATTTCAGTAACTTCATAGCTTGGAAATAAGAGTAAAATCAATTTATCAAACTCCGTTTTCACGTAATTTTCTATCGGTAATATTAAAATCGCAACGCTCCAATTTAAATTTTATACTTATTATTATTAATTTTGCTATACTTGTTTTATATAATAAATTCATTTCTTTTACAATGCAATCTTTGCTTTCAGTAGGTAGCATTAGATATAGACCAATTCCTTCTCCTGATACAATTGTTTGTTGGGTTAATGATCAAATCATACCACGATCTGAGTGAATAGATTCTTGAAGGTGTTCTACCAGAGCTAGACGTTGTTAAATACAAATTTAGATTTCAGCATTGCATTGAGGTCTTGGCGCCCATTAAAACAACATAGCTTAGGCAAAGCCAAACAGTTACATTTATCACCCAACAGTTTGGGGCAGCAAAACTGTTACAATATAATGCCAAGAATGCAATGTAAAAATGGTTCTTTTCAGAACCACCAAACTAGAGATATTGGACACTCAATACGCATTATGCAACTCAATATTGAAGGCCTAAGTTCAGCCAAATGTGTTTATCTACATAAACAGCTACAGGATCTTGATATTGACATCGTTAATATCCAAGAGACGCATACCAAAGATGAGCAGGACTTCCATAGAAGAGGACATCTTCCAAGTTATACCCTAGTAAATGCCATCCACCACCCACAGTATGGTATAGCCACTTATGCCAAGTCCAGCTTGACTGCAGTCCAAGTTCTTGAGTCCACAGTCATAGACAATACCTTCCTATTAGTCATTGAGATTAACGGCCTAAAAATTGTCAATGTGTACAAGCCTCCATGCATAAACTGGACTCCAGCTGTACTGCCTACTTTTGACCATCCATGTATCTATACTGGTGACTTTAAC
The DNA here is from genome assembly GCA_946902985.2 of Meconema thalassinum. Classification (NCBI taxonomy): domain Eukaryota; kingdom Metazoa; phylum Arthropoda; class Insecta; order Orthoptera; family Tettigoniidae; genus Meconema; species Meconema thalassinum. Next base: position 694,455,322 of record OX336391.1, read on the forward strand.
AGCCACCACACATCATGGGGTTATGATACAGTAGATGATAATGGAGAGACATTACTTTTATGGGCAGAAATATCTAATTTGCATCTGGTGTTTGATGTAAACGACAAAGGTACTTTCCATTCCGCACGCTGGAATAGGGACTACAACCCAGATCTAGTATTTGTTTCTATGGATCAACTATCGCAACCCTTATGTACCTCACGAAATGTTCTGTCTAACTTTCCAAACAGCCAACACCGTCCTGTAATTGTAGAGGTAGGGCTAAAAATCCCTCTTGTGAATTCGATGCCCTTACCCAGATGGAATTTCCAACACGCTAATTGGGACGCATTCTCTAAGGAACTTGATAAAAACTTAACTGAGAAGAACTTACAATCAACAGCAACCAACTATGGCGAATTTGTTGAACTCGTTATTAAGGCTGCAAAAGCAAACATTCCTAGGGGTTATAGGAAGGAATATGTGCCTGGATGGAATAAGGACAGTGAGGACTTGTATAAAGAATATCAAAGTACTGGAGATCAATCATTAGGCACTCAGCTACTACTGTCCCTCAATAAAAGCAGGAGAGAGAAGTGGGAAGCAACTGTTACAGAAATGAATTTTGTAAAGTCGAGCAGAAAAGCTTGGAGAATACTTCACGGACTGCCTGGTAAGAAAAACTCCAGAAAGACATACGGTACTTTAAGTCCTAACACCATTGCTAATAGAATGGTAGATCTTACAAGGGCAAAGCGAGACAAGTGTCACACCAAAATGGTGAAACGTAACCTCACTCTCCTCAAAAAGAACGCCCAGAGAAATAATCAACTATCCAGGGCGTTTTCTGTTGAAGAAGTTGTAGCAGCTATCAAGCAGTTGAAGACCAACAAGGCAGCTGGTCCTGATAACATCTATAATGAATTCATCTTACACATGGGTCCACTCAGTATAAACTGGATTACTTCTCTTTTCACATATATCCTTGAAAAGAATCACCTACCCAAACAGTTTAAACTATCCAAAGTTATAGCTATTCTGAAACCAGGTAAATCTGAACACAATCCTGAAAGCTATCGTCCCATTGCCCTGCTTAGCGCCATGTTTAAACTTCTGGAACGTGTCCTTCTGAACAGGATAGCACCGTACATTGAAGATGTCATACCACCTGAACAAGCTGGCATCCGAAACGGTCGTAGTTGCACAGATCAAGTTCTTGCCCTTACAACACATATTGAAGCAGGTTTCCAAAACCATCTAAAATCCACAGCTGTCTTCATTGATCTCACGGCAGCCTATGATACTGTCTGGAGACAAGGGTTACTTTTCAAACTGTTTCAAGTTACTCCATCTTTTGAAATTGTGAATTTGTTATCAATCATTCTCAGTGAAAGACAGTTTGAGGTGTTCTTGGGTGACTCTAAAAGTCACAAGAGGAAGCTGAATAATGGACTCCCACAAGGATTTGTTTTGGCCCCTATCCTTTTCAACCTGTATATTCATGACTTGCCAAATACTACGGCAAGAAAGTTCATTTATGCTGACGATATTGCGCTTGTAACGCAGAGCAGAAATTTTGAAGATGCAGAAAACACCCTTACTGAAGACCTTAAGAGAATGTCAGCTTTCCTTCAGTCCTGGAGATTGATTCCGAGCCTGAATAAAACAGAAGTATCTTGCTTCCACCTTGCACATCGGTTTTCTAATTACAAACCAAATATTTTGCTTGACGGACAACAACTTAGATACAATCCCTTTCCTACTTATCTTGGAGTGACTTTGGATAGAACCCTGACCTACAAAGAGCATCTCACCAAGCTCTCCCATAAAATTGCTGCAAGAAACAACATCCTACATAAACTTAGTGGTACTTCCTGGGGAGCCTCTGCCGACTGCTTACGCCTAACTGGCATTAGCCTTGTCTATTCAACAGCAGAATACTGTGCACCCGTGTGGTTGGAAAGTGCACATGTGCATAAAGTAGACTCAAGATTAAATGACACAATGCGATGCATCACTGGTACTATTAAGTCAACGCCTTGCCATTGGCTGCCTGTGCTGAGCCACATTCCTCCACCACATCTAAGAAGGAAACAAGCATTGTTGAGAGAGGCTAAGAAGATCAGGGCTTCACCTACTTTACCACTACACCATGAATTTTGCCATCCCTCACAACAGCGACTACGGTCTAGGAGGCCAACATGTGTTACTGCAGAAATACTGTATGTGGATGGGTTTAATTTAAACCAAAGTTGGAGAAACGAGTGGTCAACAAAAACAGCGGGGACAAGTGCCCATTCTCTTGATCCTACAAAGGAACTGAAAGGTTCTGACCTCCCAAGGAAACTGTGGTGTAGTCTTAACAGATTCAGAACCGGCCATGGCTGCTGTAAATTCTTTCAACACAGATGGGGCTGGATCAATTCAGCAATGTGCGACTGTGATCAAGAGGAGCAGACAATGGATCATCTGCTCCGACGCTGCCCTCTGTTCTCGTTCCCTGGGAACCCTGCTGAACTCTTTCATGTCACTCCAAATGTCATAACTTGGTTGCAGAATGTGAATAATGTTGTATAATGTAAATTTTGTATATAATTCACCATAGGATTAAATAAATAACTGAAAAGATATTTCTCACTAAACTCCAGTTATATCTAACACTTTTAACAGTAAAAATGAATTTACAAAGGACAGAATGAAGTTGTATGCAAAAACATTTTGCACATACTCGGTACCTACACTTCAACCAAGTACCCTAGAATCAAAACTCATAATCACATAAACATTAACCCTTACAGTGCCAAGATGCCGATTCGATCGGCATGCTCTTATATGTGTTGTAGTTATGCGGTGTGGTGCTAGATTGCTCTACAAATCACATAGTAAGAAGGTAGAATGTTTGTAATTCCTTCGTATGTCGTCAGATGGCACTGACATAGCTTAATTTTTGCTTGTTTACTCGTACATTTCGAGTGTATAATCTGCGCGCGCTTGACGTCTATGATCCAATATGGCAGCCACCTTGTTTGTTTATGTCCGCGTGTTGTGATTTATTTTTATCATTTTAGGCTCTAACTGACACATTTGATTTATTTATCGTGATATATTCAGTCTATTATTATTTCTACTGTAGCAATTTATCTAGGACTTAGTAAAGTTGTAAACAGTACATTTGTGGCAAGAAGGCATGCCATCACGTAGGCCTATTTCGGGTGAAGAAATTGCAAAGTAGGCCTACTATAACAGTATAAATTGGTATATATGATCCTAAATATGAGTTAACATTAATTATCATCACTTATACACTTTTGATTTAGTGTACAATATGATAATTCATTTCAAATAATAACCTTTTTTATTTTTTATTAAAAAAATATTATAATTTTGTGCACAGTATTCCATGAAATATTTTTCATCAAATGTAACTCACATGTTTATAGTCTTTGGAGTATATCAAGCTAACATACCAAATTGTATTTCCATATCTTTTAAACTGAGTCTTTTTTATTTTTTTTATTTTTTTTATGCAGTGATGCACAATCCATTGAAACATGCCTGGCATTCTATGCATAATGATGACCTATTCGGGGTCAGCATCCAAAGGGTTAATTACTAAGATTGGTTAATTGTGAAAAAGCAAGTTTTGGAAATTGTGACTTATGATTTTGGGGACATGATTAGATTGTAGCAAATAATTTGTAAATAATATTGGTCTTTTGGAATGTTAGGACCATATGTTGAGGAGTAAACATTCTGCTACAGTGATCCCTTGAAGCCCAACATATAAAAGCATGTACGGTACATGAAAAGGCTGTGGGTGTACTTTTTGTTAGAACAGAGAAAATGTGCTAGGAAAAGTGAACTATTGCAACCACATGTAGGATAAAGGTCTCACTTCGTGTAAGAATTGAAGAAAATCATTAACCAAGCAGAAGACATTCTCTTTAGTTTTGACGCAGTGTCACTCTTAACTCAGGGCTGGTTAATCAGGGTTGCAAATTCAACAGATCGGGCATCTACAGAATACAATGAAACGAATGCAATGCGGATGACGTGGGCCAAACAGGCAGGAATTTTAAAACTAGATACCATGAACATTTGAACGCTGTCAGAGGAAATTTTCAGCCATGGGCATCCACATGTCTGAATCAGGGCACAAATTCACAGATATAGAGAGCAATCTCAAAATCTTACATTATGGAAGGAAAGGAACCATGTTAAATATCCTAGAACGAATAGAAATAGACAAAGCCCAAAAACTCAACTCATGTGCTAACCTAAATGAAATAAACTTTGATAGCAACATTCTTTATGACACCCTAACCAGAAACATTATCAATATCCTCTTAAACAAATCTCCATAAGCTCACATTACTTCGGTTTCCCTATATCTATTCCTCCACACCTTGCCATCTTCACCTTCACGCATTCCTCTTTACCCCTCCTTCACCCGCTATTTGCCCCTCCTTTGCCTCGTCACTCTCAATGTTGCCCATACAGCCTTGTCAGTGTGCCCTGTGCTCTCCTAGTCTGATGTTCGCACGCTTGTCTTTCCGCAGGTATGTTTTCGCCGCTTTCTACGTTAGGCCTCATTCTCTTTTCTTGAATTAACTTTTAATTTTGGCTTTTCTTTTTGTTTTCTCTTTAAGTTCACGTTTCCTTCGCACTTTGAGCCTTGGGTCTTCAACTATATTTGATTCAATTTTATCTACATGGCTACACATTCTGGGATTCAACCTACGGTCATTTGACTTCCGTTTGACTGAAAAATAATAACTTGATACGTTAGCCGTCTTTCTACATCAAGAGGTAATCACTACATCTTTTCATGCACTACATTACCGTACATCAAGCATAAACGGAAAGTGGCCAGCTGTAACCTTACTGTGTTATGAGAGTATTTCACTTGAACTCTGCAACTCAATCTCCATGGGCTCAGGGCCAGAGAGCCTTTGACTCTGCATGAACAAAAACTTGCATGCACTTTATTTAGTGTTTTAACCTGTTTTTAACCAAATTTTTATAATGCTTTCATACTTTCTAGATTTTATAGTGTCTTTGATGTATGTAAGATTGTTCACTAAATTTGTCTATTGTGGCTGAGGAAGGGCTGAGCAAGGTGGCCCAAAACATGTACCACTAGAAAATATATGTAATTTATAGTATTGATTGACGGGCAAATCTATTTAAAATAAATCAAACTATCACACTAGACTTTGCAGAGAAGCAATTGAAATGTATTAACATCCACAAAATTTCAGTAGAAATTTCAGCTATTAGCCATCTTAAGCCGCAGCCACAGCAGCCAACCTATCAATAACATTGCTAGAACTTTCCAACTGCACTTGTTGGTGAAACATCAGACCTAATAACCTGAAGAGCTCTGCTAAAGAACTCTCATCTTAACCTGTTTTTATAAAGAAAGTTTTAGAAAGTTACCCTCTAAATTTAACTTAAGATTTTGTCAGCAATTCTTCTAGGTTTGTGCCGTGTCTTGTGTGGGGTTTCGCCTAGGACACCAAGCTAGGCTCATCGGCGGGCTCTTGGTGTCCCCGCCCGGACCCCCACAGGAGTGACGAACTGCGCGCCACCTCCCTTTATATAAGGTGCAACTGCACCACTTGACTACGAGAACTAAAAGCTCAAGCAGCCTTAACCTCCCTATGAAGGCTCCCAAAAAGATGGTATATTGGCTTTCACGGCCGGTGAATTAAAACTCAGCAATTCTTCTAGGTTTGTGCCGTGTCTTGTGTGGGGTTTCGCCTAGGACACCAAGCTAGGCTCATCGGCGGGATCTTGGTGTCCCCGCCCGGACCCCCACAGGAGTGACGAACTGCGCGCCACCTCCCTTTATATAAGGTGCAACTGCACCACTTGACTACGAGAACTAAAAGCTCAAGCAGCCTTAACCTCCCTATGAAGGCTCCCAAAAAGATGGTATATTGGCTTTCACGGCCGGTGAATTAAAATTAGGCGAAACCCCACACAAGACATGGCACAAACCTAGAAAAATTGCTGAGTTTTAATTCACCGGCCGTGAAAGCCAATATACCATCTTTTTGGGAGCCTTCATAGGGAGGTTAAGGCTGCTTGAGCTTTTAGTTCTCGTAGTCAAGTGGTGCAGTTGCACCTTATATAAAGGGAGGTGGCGCGCAGTTCGTCACTCCTGTGGGGGTCCGGGCGGGGACACCAAGAGCCCGCCGATGAGCCTAGCTTGGTGTCCTAGGCGAAACCCCACACAAGACACGGCACAAACCTAGAAGAATTGCTGAGTTTTAATTCACCGGCCGTGAAAGCCAATATACCATCTTTTAAGATTTTGTGCTAATATGAGCTCTATCAATTTGACTAAATGTGGATGTAGTCTGAAAATTTTTGTATGGAAGGTCTGTCATATGGTATTGCAAGAGGTTGTTTAGTTTCACACCTTCTCCATGATGTTGAGTTTGCTGTTCTGCCCCTTAAAGCAACAATAACTAACATGACAGGATTCCAGAGAAGATCTTATATCATCATGTTCTTTGCATTTTTCCGTGTGGGGTCTGCCTTTCTACAATGATTCCTCCACTTCAATCGATCCATAGCATGCCAAGGGCGGACACCATTTTCAAACAGAGCCACTGCCCTGTCAACAACTTCAGGCCTCAAGCGCATATTCGTTTCTGAATTGCACAAGAACAACTGAGGTTGTGGCTGTATTGATCCTGTCCTATGCCAGCAAGTGGCAAGACTAAAACATTGCACAGCGATGGCGCACATCTTTCCGCGGGAAACAGCATCATGTCAAAGAGACGCTATTGTTAAATGAAGGTAATGCGTCCAGGAAACCAATAACCGGTAACCTCACTTCCATGCTATAACTACAGTATGTACTGCACTAGGCCTAGAGTGTTCATATTTATGATTTGAATGAAAGTAATGTTGAATTTTTCAAGTGATCATTTTTTTGCCGGTTTGTGTACAAGCAATTAGCCGTGAGACGAAGTGTAGAGATGCGTCGTGAAGATGGTTCTTGTGAATGCGATGCCTTCAATAAAGCTATTATCCAAATAAAAATCTGTGCAAAACTTTGCGAAGAAGTTCGGGATGTGCCCTTTGCACCGACCATCAAACTAATAACCTTAATGCTGTTCAAGTTGCATCTGGACTTATAGTATGGGACGGTTGGAACATAGGAAGATTACATTCTGACAGGAGTCTTTGACTCAAGATGGACGACTATCATATCTAGTACTTCCGGTATCTGAGATTGTGTGTACCACATACCCTTTGTTTCTCAGAGCGTGTTAGCGATGGTTGATCTTATTTCATGGTGCCTAGAGTTTATGAGAGTATTTCCATATGGACAAGAACAAGGGTTTCATACTCACTGCCTGTCATTTTGGGACCTATCCAGTACGGTTCTCATGTCAACCTCCACTCCAAGTTGCTCAGACCTTCTGGTTTGCTCGCCCATCTATTAGGGAGGAATCACTAAGAGTAATGAGTATTGTTTATGTAGCAGTTTCTGGATGTGAAGATATGCTTCCCATCCAGCCTTAAATAAACCAAGGCCTTTGTACTATCACATCCGGGGTGTCACCAGGGAGTTGCAGAATTGTTTCCAGCAGGCTACTTATTAACCTACGATAATTACTATAGCTGGGCTAAATCGAGATATTAGCCTCAGTCTAATATTAATTATTCAGTGGCACAGCACTATTATGAACACATTACACAATACAATTGAATACCACTCCAAATATGTGCACACGCTGAAAACAGACTATCCATTCTGACCGTGCAAAATCGTAACCAATAGGCTAAGCCCGTAGCGTTGGTTTAAAATCAACCGATCGCGAGACTTGAGGATCTCGGTCGATGTCCTCAGAGCGCCATTAAACAGAACAAACCTGCCCCTTCTCCCTCAAGGGCTCCCATACATTTCCAAAGCTATAAACACAGGCTTTGAGGATGCAAAGCTTCCTTCCTCAGCTTTCTACTCTGGGTGCTGAAGGTCACACTTCACCCAACTATGGGTGAAATGAAGAAATAGTTGCAAGTACTGACAGTGACAGTGAGATCAAGCTTATCGCGCAAGGTAGCCCCAAAGACTATTTTAAAGGACTATTTTTTTTAAACAGTACAGCTGAGAGCTGATCCTCACAGCCTGCATGGAGGAATCGGCACTGGTTTCCATACAACTTCCCCACTGGACCTCAGCTGAGTTGGGCATTGCTTCCACTTACTTGTGCCAGGCTCCTCTCCGTCTTCTTTCCTATCGACCACCCTTGGCCAACTCTTGTTATTTTCCAACCCCAACGTTATTAGGGTATCCATGACCTAGGGAGTATTACTTTCCCGCCTTTGTCCCATCTTTCCTGATACCCTCCTTCTGCGAGGGGTCAGCCTTCTTTATCTTTTCATATTATCTCCTGCCTTCTGCTCAAGGCTCTCAAGGAGGCAGGGTGTGTGTAGCCCCACCACTTCTGGTGCACCCTGGATAGTGCTACACCCTAAGGAGCTCACGGCGGGTGAGTGTCGGAATTGGCAACCCCGAGGGATTCCTGAGATGGGTCCGGTTTTTTCCCCCTTTTCCATTGCCTTTGGGGCGGGGCCCTCTCCTCTTTCCCTTTCCTGGCCCTCCTTCCTTCCAAGTCCCTCAATCCTCATTCTTCGAGGGTTGAGGGCATTTCTCTTCCTCCTGTCCATTGGTTGCCTTATTCCTTATTTGTTTACCATTTGTTCTTCTAGTCTGTAAGTCTGTAGTTAGTATTAGTTATAGTTTTCATTCTCATCTCATCTTTCACTATCACCCAAACCATTAGGGGCTGATAAGCTAGATGTTAGGTCCCTTCAAGCAACAATTATCATCATTATGCATACACCTTTGTCAATAGGAAGGAAGCTATAATCTACAGTTAGTACAGATCCAATAACCACTAACCAGCGATGGGCGGCCCCACAGTCAGCGGAATGGAGCATAGCCCCAGCAAGAAGCCAATGGCCTGCGTGGCTCCACTTTTCCCGCAGATCTCGAAGGCTATCGGGCCGAGCAGACTGATGAAACAGCCGTCGAACAGACCCATGGCCAGAGCGATGACGATGAGCAGAGAGAACCTGTCCACCACCGGCAGCAGCATGGTCAGCAGCCCGATGGAGAGGAAGGAGATCTGTAGTGCAACAATCAACAGTCACTGTTTCATCTGTTAATATGAGATTGAGCAAGGTTGTAACCCTTAGGTGCAGTTGGTAGTATTTTTTATTTTTTACTTTGTCGGGTTGCCAACCATGGCCATTTGATGGTGGGCCGCCATGCAGTGTCTTGTGTGCTCTCTGGCCAAAGAGATTCTCAGTGGTGGGTGGCTGTGCAAAATGACCAGGTGGCCTTGGCTATGGCATGTGTGCCTTGATCTAGGAGTGAGGTCATGATGGTTGCCTTGGGAATGGCCTGTTTATGTGTGGATTTGAGGCAAGATGGAGGATTGTTGATGTATTCTTCCAGGCAAGGTTAATGCAATGCTCACATGTGGATACATATTATGATTAATAAATAAATAGTGTGTGAAGATAGAGAAGTTTGTGTCTTGGTCTTTGTGTGGTATCATTCATGCAAGCATATTGCCCCACTACCTGAGCTGATAAAAATTATAAGAGGATACTGGTAGCCCAATAAGGGGTAAGTTTTATAAAATAATTACAATGGTGCCCAACGGTGTGGCATGTTGCTGTTGGTCAACCCATAACCAACAAGGTCCACACATCGTTATAATGTGTACCACACACTTGGTGGTGTAACTCAGAGCAAATATCGAGCAGCTTCCATGTGGCTTTGTAGCAACCCATTGCTGTGGTAAACATGAAGCAATAAACACTACAGCCCACCATCTCATCCACCTTTAATCCGTCCATGTACATGGAGCAGTCCTGGGCAATGTACGGCCCGCGACATGGTTTCAAACTATACTACCTACAATTACACATAGGTCATCTTTTCTGTTCTGTGTACCTAGAAGTGAAAAACTGTTTCAATCTCATTGTGTTTGTGCATTTTGTGTAAGAGAGTAGCAGCTAGAACTGATGGAGTAACAATGTAACAAAGAATTGAAGCAACTATTCCTCAACGTTTTGAAAATTGAGTTTTACAAGGTCCTACCGAAATCAAGCTTCCCAAACTTGAAATCTCAGGCACAGAAGTTAACTGCCATGTTCGCTTCTTCCTATATTTGTGAACAGGTGTTTACTACAATGAAGCTTTGTAATAATAGCGTCAGAAATAGATTGACAGACCACCATTTATCTGTGCTACTAAGAATCAGCTCATCCCAGTTTCAACCAGATTATGAAAGACTTTTAGAAGCACAGTCACAGTTTCACTTGTCACATCCTCCTTCCTCTTCTCACAAATAATGAAGGTGTGTTCTTTTCTCCTAAGTTTTCTACCATTGTAGCCGATAAGTTTTGTTTCTTCTTCTTCTTCTTTTGAGACCACAAAGGATCACTTTAGCTAACCATTAGTTCGTCGACTTGTAGGAACTGTACGAGCCTTGCGGTCCTCCCAGTACTTCTTCATGCGTATTGATCGTCTTGCCCGTTCTTCGGCGGAAAATATTCTTGTAGGAATTTTCTTCTTTGTGAGTGGAAAATGAAACGTCATATTTTTAAGTGCTGTAGTTAAACTTTTCTTATTTGCAGCATCTTCTGTTGTTAGGCCAATTTCTTTTAAGTCCTCTCTGATTCCTTTTAACCATCGGCATCCAGTTGTTGTGTTTTTTGAAGCAAGATTGTACTGCACTAGTTTTAGAAGACGTGAATCTGGCATTCTCATGATGTGTCCAAAGAATCCTAGTCTTTTCTTTCGCATGGTATAAGTAATGGGTTCTAGGTTGTTATAGACCATATTGTTAGGTATTATTCGCCATTGCCCATCTTTTTTATATCCTTTATTGATACAAGTACCTCTTCTGTAATCTGTCGGTTTTAGAATGTTCATTTAGATGGAATAATGTTTCTGCTGCATATGTGGCTTCCGGTTTTATGACTGTATTGTAATGTTTAATTTTTGCATTAATTGATAAGCATTTCTTTTTGTAAGTTTCCCATGTTAATTTGTGTGCCCTAGATAACTTGTTGGTTCTTATTTGAATTGACGCTTTCTCATTTAAATTGTTTGTTATTAGCTCTCCTAGATATTTGAATCGTGTTACAATTTTTATTTTTGTATCATTAATTTGTATTTCCCTTAATGGTGTTGGTTTTTGTGGCATGATTTCTGTTTTTTCGAATGATATCTTAAGGCCAATTTTATTTGCAATTGTCTGAAGCTCTGATATCTGTGTTTTGGCTTCCTCTAAATCTTTCGCCAATAATGCCATGTCGTCTGCAAAACCAAGACAGTTTGTTTGAATTTTTCTCCCTATTTTTATATTTGGAGGGCATTTCTTAGACCATTCTCGCATTACCATTTCCAATGCACAATCAAATAGTAATGATGATAAGCCATCACCCTGTCGTAAACCGGTTGTGAACTCAAATGGGTCAGAGAATTCACCTCTGAATTTAACTTTTGATTTGGTGCCTGTAAGAGTTAGTTTTATGAGATTTGTCAATTTGGGGTGTAATCCCATGTGTCTTAGAATTTTTAATAAAGATTCTCTATGAATACAATCATATGCTTTTTTCAAGTCGATAAATGTTATCACCATATCTCTATTCCTTTTTCTATTATAATCCATTATCAATTTTAGGCTCATAATTTGATCTGGGCAACTTCTCCAGGGCCTGAAACCTCCTTGATATTCTCCTAATTCATTTTCAAGTTGTACTTTAATTCTATTGAGAAGAATTCGAGAAAAATTTTTATAGGTAACATCCAGGAGTGAAATCCCTCGGTAATTGTTAGAGTCTGTCTTATCCCCTTTTTTATGTAGTGGATGGATGATAGCTGATCTCCAATGTTCAGGGAATTTTCCTGTAATCCAGATGTTGACTAGTTGTTGGTGAAGAGCGATTTTTGCCGAATTTCCAGCATACTTCCAAATCTCTGCAAAAGTCTGGTCTTCTCCAGGGGCTTTGAAATTCTTCATCTCATTCAGTGCTATGTAAACGTCTTCTAATGTGGGCGGGTTAATGTTCTCCGGTGGTGTTGTTATTGGAGTGTCAACATCCAATTGGAGAAATTCTATGGGTTCTTCACAGTTTAGGAGTGTCTTAAAATATTTAGCCATAATTTGTGCATTATCCTGGTTGTTGTGGGCCAATTTACCATTTTCATCTTTTAACAATAAGGTAAGTGCTTCATATTTTTTCAGATGTTGTTTAAATATTTTGTAATAATTCCGCGATTGTGAAATTTTGAATTCCTCTTCAATTGTTTGTAGGGTGTCAGTATGATATTGCCGTTTTATTCTTCTTAAAGTTTTAGTTGTTTCTTTTCTTTGTGTAACTAAATTTTGAAAAGATGTTTCAGATTTTTGGGATTGGTGTAATAACCACGCTCGGTGTCGTTTTTCAATCATCTTAACATTCAGAAATAAAACTTTTATAATCTATCTACAAACACAACTATGATGTGTTTCTTTTCCGGCCCACCTAGAATATTTTGTATTGCATGTGGCCCTGCCCATGTCTGATGAATAGAATTCTAAGCTCTGAAATTTCCTCCAATAAATGGTGAAATCTGAGATCCAGAAAGAATTTCCAAGGAAATTGCAACGAACAAGAGGTGGTGTCAATCGTTCATTGAGTATCAAACTATGAGGGCCGCCCAGAAAAGTTTTACACCCGATTGTAGTAATTTAAAATGGGGACATATCTCCTTTGTTAGTCTAAAGTGAAAGATTCAGCTTGTCCGCGACCTTCATCCCTTGTCTGCAGCAGTCAGGACTAGTTCAGTTCGCACGATGGAGCTGTAGAGACAACATTTGCATGCAATGATTCTGATTTAAACCAGTGCGAACACCTTGGATGACTCACACAGGCTTATGGGGACCATACTCCTCATGCTATCATTGTCCAATGAGGGTATTATTAAATTTGGAATACCCCAGGGATCAGTTTTGGGCCCACTACTCCTTCTTCTATATATCAATAATATAACACAGAACGTTCATTCACATAAGGAAATTTTGTTTGCGGACGATACAACACTCGTAATAAAAGGTGAAACTAAACAGGTCATACAGCAGTCTGCTGACTCCGTTACAGAAGAGTTAACCAAATGGTCACAAGATAATCGCCTCATAATAAACTATTAAAAAAAACAGTATGTCTAAATTTCCACACTATACAGAATAGGAATCCTGCGACGCCCAATATAACATTAAATGGTCATCAAATAGAAAATAAATCAGAAACAAAGCTTTTAGGACTATGGATAGAACATGACATGAAATGGAATAAACATATACAATATCTGAATACTAAATTGAACTCGATGTGCTTTGCGTTACGTATTTTGTAAACCTGCACTAGCATGCACACATTAAGAAATACTTATTTTGCTTATTTCCATTCATACTTAAGATATGGGGTCATATTTTGGGGTATGTCGCCAGATGTTCTAAGCACGTTTAGGATACAAAAGAGGGCGATTAGAATTATGGCAAATGTAAACACTAGAGAATCATGTAGACCTCTCCCACTGCCCTGCATATATATCTTTGAAAGTATTATGTTTTTTAAAAAGAATTTAATGAATCAAGACATTTTCCTTAAAACAAACAATGATGCTCATAGACATAACACAAGACAAAATCAAATCATTCATATTTCACACACACACACACACACACACACACACACACACACACACACACACCCACACACACACACACACACAAAAGCATATATCAAAAAGAAACTTTTCACACAGGAGTTAAATTATACAATAAACTACCCCAGTATATAAAACTTGCCCCAAAAATAAAAACCTTTGATAGAATGTTGAAAGCTTATCTGCAGTGCCATTGTTTTTACTCTGTAGTTGAATATCTTAGCGTATAGGAGCAATGGAATCTATAATTATGTTTTACTTTCCAATTTAAATTGTAATACCTAGCTGTGAGTTGTTGTATTTATAGAATTAAGTTTTCATATTATGATAATAGAGTAAGTTGTAAATTGTTGTCCAATAAGATTTTATCTCTTAAGATCCGTTATTATAATAAGTTATAAATAGTTATACTGTTAGTAATATATACCTGTTAGTACTTTTATTTTATAGATGTAATTTCCGACGTGTCCTATATCAAAAATGTATTGTATGCATGTAATTGATCAAATGGATAAATAAAAATCTAATCTAATTCAATTGATTTGGTAAATTTAAAAGGGTTCAGACACCCCTTGAAGATGAAGTAATCGAAAGCAGGCATCAATGCTGTGGAGAACATGGTGTCACATACGAGGAGATCAAAGCTACCTTGAAGTTGAATTGGGAGAGCTGCAAAGATATTGCGTGATTTTCTGAGTGTCAGCAAGGTGTCATCCCGGAGATGCCCTACAACCTCACACAGGCCCTTACTCGCAATGTTTCTTTTAGAGCCCTGAGCGGATAAGCAAAACATTATCCGCAACCGGCCTGCATCCGAAAGTTTGTTATCCGAATCCGCAGACATTACAATAATATCTCTAATTTATTAGATAAAGCATAAAGTACTAAAGCAACACCTTTGAGGAGAAATTCGTTCCCCTAGGCTTTGTGTGACTCACCAGACAATGTTGACTGAGTTTTGTCCCTCTGAGTAACGGTAAGTGAAACAGCGGGTGACTAATTATAACACTTACTTAGTCGTAGGATATGCCCACGCAAGCAAGCGCAGGTATAAAGGACTATTTTTTGACATAAGTCAACACTAATTGAGGGTATTGGCCTCTCTCTCGTCTCTATTATTTTCATCAAATCCAAGGGGAAGCAAATGAAAAAAACTATCCGCAGCTTAACCGCTCTCCGCACAGCCATTTGGCCCATACTCGCCATGTCTTCCAGATCATAACAGGTGATGGGAAACAAAACACCAGTCTCCAGTGTGGGTGTTCCTGATGGCAACCCACCTGTCAAGATGAGAAGTGTCGGCAAGAAAATGGTGGTGACTTTCTTTTTTGGCACAAATGGTTCCGTATTGATAATCTAATTGAGTATGAACAAGTATGACTGATTCCGCCTATATATCACTACGTATTCATTTGGGACTTGTTTCAAGGCCTGCACATTTTGTATGAACACATTTGATGAAATTCAACACCAGAGTCATATGCCTTAACAATTTTATCAGAACTTTTATTTCATATCGGCATCTAGATGACTACAGTGAAGGGTGTGTTTTTGTTTCTCCCACAGAATTACGTCACAAAATTTCAGAAGAATGGACTATGTGATATAATCTAAATGAAAGGTCCTAATTCATAAATGGTACAAGATTATATAACTGCATTATGAATTTATTATTATCAGAGATCTGCACACAACTGTGCAGTTTTTTGTGATTCTTATTATTATTTGTTTCAATACAAGAATGTGTTTTTAAGTGTCCTTTGCTCATGTTCCCACTGATCAAATGTTGCTCTTAGCACACCACACACATTTTAGTGTGAACTTTGTAATGCCTGGTGCTAGCTGTAAATGCTGATGAAGGGGCCAAATATGTGCAGGCCTTGAAACAAATCTCAAATGAACACGTAGTGATACACAAATAAAAGGTATTGATTTAGGCGGCTTCGGTGGCGTAGTCGGTAGCATGCTCAGCTTCTATGCCCAAGATAGCGGGTTCAAACCCGGCCGAAGCCGTCGGATTTTTTAAGAGCGTTAAAAATCCCTCAGTATGCCTTCCTTCGGAGGGGAAGTAAAGCCGGCGGTCCCATGTCATAGATTTATGGCATGTTAAAGAACCTTCCACTAATTGCACGTGTGTGAAGCTAAATTGGATAGGTTAAGAATGTAAACAACTCTCTTAGGTTTCTACGCTCGTTGCCAAGAGCCAACTGTGGTGGCATCTAGTAGCTAAGTTCTGAACTTGGCCTAGTAGTCATTGATGGTGGCGCTTGGCGGCAAAAGTAGGAACTATTTGAAAAATTCTAAGTTGCAGTACTTAAATTAAAAAAAACAGATAACACACACTAATACAGCCATCACAATTAACACCGGTTATCAGACAGATTCTACACACACCCAAAGTACACGGGGTTACATGACCGCGTTGTCGCAGCCCCTAAACTTAAGAACCAACCAACCAAAAGGTATTTTTGAGCGGAATGGTCATGTTGCAACAGAGATTCAAACAATACAATACTGTTGCAATCAGTGCAACCAAGAACTAGACTAAGGGGCATCTGCCCACATTGACCATGTGCCCACCCTTCCTCCACACAGCCCAGGCTTCTTCCTGTTCCCTGAAGAACTGTCTACAGCAGGGGTTCTCAAGCCCCCTTTCTGAAACCTAAAATATCTAGTGACCTTCCCCTCCCCCCTCTTATTCTCTTGTTCTTTATTAGGACTGAATATTTCCAAAGGAGGGAAAGCACTGCTAATAAGCCACTTATCCATGGATAATGGTGTTACTGTAACGATTCGATCCCATACCTATTATATTTAAAGGGTTATTCATTTATCATGTTATTATTATTATTAATTAGTACATCCATGAGATGATTTTTCTATCAGATAATTGTAAGCGGTTTTTATTATTATATTCAATTAGATTTTTATTAATATCCATTTACCTGTAAAGAGACGAAGTATAATATATTGCAACAAGATTGGCGATATGGACCAACCCTAAGAGTCACAAACAGAACAACGCAGTAGTAATTTCACAACGGCCGGTAGCCATTGTCCCGGGATCTTAAAAACCCCAGAATGACGCAGTATCGTTTCACCACGGCTAAGAGTCATTGTCTCGAGATGCTAAGAAACCCAATATGAGTAACCATCACGTGCGCACAATCTAGTTCCTTCGAGAAGCAATGGAACATTATATTTCACGTATGGTGCAATCAATACGTCACTACTGGAGCCAAGGTACGCGTCAATGAATGGACAAGCCCCAGGTAGAAGGGGTGACTTGACTATGAAGTGGGGGCTGCTTACTACCACGTGACAAGGAAGATATAACCGCACACTCGCATCTACAGAGTCATTAGTGAACGACCACTCATTAGTGGCAGAGCAGCGACAGAGGTCCACCGACTGCTTTGTGAAATATCATTCATAGCCTTACCATGCATCATGTCTCGACATAATAACCACAATGTTGACAATATATATATAAGCTGACCCTGGCTTATAGTTGAATACTACAATTAATCTAGAGATGGCAAAACAATGGAACGTAGTATGCTGTATCTTATGACATACTACAACATTTTTTTGAATATGAGAAGGAACATTAAGGTTATCTGTTATAACGTTCAATATGACAAAGCTGCAAGTTGGTGAGCATAAACAATTATTACTTCCGTCTCTATTTGCAATTTAGAGTCAAGCCTTTATTATTCAAGTAATTTAAATGTTCATTTTCTTTTAAATAATTAAACCGCAGTTGGTAAATTAAATTCTTTTGTGTAACTATTAATATTTTGTTCTTGAGTCAATAAATTCATTTTCTTTAACGTAATGCCTATTTCTTTCATAGTGGTTAGTAAATACTATAGGCAAATTAACTACTCCTTATAAATAAATACTGAATGGTTAGTCAACTCAGTTACACTACGGCCCGGGTAAGTGGTCTCGAACTCTACTGCTGATAGCCGAGGATATATTTATAAATTTCGATTCACTGTCTTAAATAGGAATCTGGCGCTCAACAACAACTTATTATATTATACTATCGCAGGTAAGGTCACACCACAGTGTATATTATTTATTCATATTATGTTTGTTTTTATTGAACCGCAATTGTCTTCACCACGTTAATGACTTATCAAAAATGTTACATTTGGCGCCCCACGTTGGGCGCCAAATGTAACATTTTTAATATTTCCTTATTTCGTGGTGATGACTGTAAAGGTTCTATTTAACAAACACGATAATAATAAATGATATACACTGTGGTGTGACCTTACCTGTGATAGTGTAATATAATAAGTTGTTGTTGAGCGCCAGATTCCTATTTAAGACAGTGAATCGAAATTTATAAATATATCCTCGGCTATCAGCAGTAGAGTTCGAGACCACTTACCCGGGCCGTAGTGTAACTGAGTTGACTAACCATTTCAGTACTTATTTAAGGAGTATGATTGATTTTGCCTATAGTATGTGCTAACTACAAGAAAAGTTACAGTCATGAAGTTAAAGAAAATGAATTTATTATATGCAAAAACAAAATATTAATAGTTACAAAAAAGAATTTAATTTACCAACTGCGGTTTAATTATTTAAAAGAAAATGAACATTTAAAATGAATTGAAAGTTAATTGAAGTTAAATTATAATAGAGACGATAGTTTTATTGAATTGTTTGCTCACCCAGTCGAAGATTCGTCATATTTAAGAAATGATCGATGATCTCGATGTTACGTCGCATATGTTTAAAAAAATGATGTGATATCTCAATTACTATGAAATATCCTCATTAAATACGTTGCCATCTGTAGAAAGACTCTTGATCAGGATATAACCCATTATGTATTAATATAGATTTCGGCAAGACATCGTACAGTGTCAACTCTGTTTGCTCAGTTCATTAGGACCCAGAAAGCAAGGTTACCACCTCCTTCCTTCATTCAGAGCTGTAGATCAATGCTTGTCTTCTCCAGGGTGCAGGTACTAATGACTTCCTTGTCACGTGGTGTCACAGCTTCCCTCTCTTATTAGCCTTCTCCATTCTTGACTCATAACTTGCAGCTTTGACGCGTATATGGGCTACAGTAGTGACGTATTGGTTACACCATAGTGGGTTTCTTAGCATCTCAGGAAAATGACGCAGTTTGCCGTGGTGAAATTATTACTACGTCGTTCAGTTTGTGACGCATTGGGTTGATCCTTATTGGCAATCTTGTTGCAATATATATATATATTACTTCGTCTCTTTACAAATAATTGTTAATAAAAATATTTCTGACTATAATAATAAAAACCGCTTACAATTATCTGATATAAAAATCATCTCATTGATGTACTAATTAATAAGAATAATAAATATGATAATTATAAATGAATAACCCTTTAAATATAACCGCTATGGGATCGAATCGTTACATTACTTGTAACAGTTTATTGTAAATCGGGCTAAACACTTTCACTGAACATGCACTAGAACTCACTTCTCACTTTTTTTTTTGTCGTGTGGCCTCCTGAGAGGCCGAGTGCAGGTATTTCTAGTCGATGCCCGTGGGCGACCCGCCCGTCGGGACGAGAGATGGAATGGATGAAGATGAATGAAACTGGGCAAGGATGTGGAAGGAAGCGGCCATGGCCTGTCAGAAGGTGCCGTCCCAGCATTTGCCTGGTGTTGAAAATGGGAAACCACGGAAAACCATTTCAAGGACGGCTGACGGTGGGGCTCGAACCCACGCGTCTACCGAGTCAGCAGAGAGCTTGGCCCCATGACCTAATGCTGGGCTTTAGCCAGCGAAGCCACTGTTGTTGGTACTTATCACTAACTGTCTTTGAACTGACTGAATTTCAGTCCATCATGTTGGAATAGAAGAATTTAAGGAAGTGGCGGTGACATTGTCAAGCAGCTTATTGTCATTAATGGTTGTTTAGTGGTGACGGGTGAAAGGCTGCTGTGTGGGAAATGTTACTCTACAGCTACTGGTTACTTCTTGTGAAAGAAGACAGTAAAAGTACGAGTATTAGTCTTGAATGGTCGTGGGATAGGTTCATGGATATGAGGATAGCAACATTTGTTACAGAATCATCAACACCGTTTCTCGCTCCAGCAAGCCGGGTGCAGTTATAAATGAACCGTCCCGCCCATCCAACGATAACTGTTGTTCTTGTATTTGATGCCAGTTCTTATCTCTAGCTTCAAGGTGGTTATAATTTTGCTTCTCCCACACATCGTGAGGTCCTTCCCAGGGACACTCTCGCCAAAGTACACTCGAGGTATCCTGTGGGGAGCCATCCTCTTCATGTGACCAAACCATCTCCAGCAGGCTCCTTTCCAATCCCAGTTGTTGTCGGATATCCTCATTCCATATTTTATCCATTTTCGTCTTTTGAAGGCAAGAACGGAGGAACTGCAATATTTGTTACAGAATATGAAACATCATCATCTTGTACAGTTTCCAGCCCCAGGCTGGGTCTGTTTGGAACATAAGCCTCGCCACTTAGTCCTTTCTTCCCACCACCTCTCCGCTGTCACTCTAGTGCAGTTCTAGCCTCTCTTCTTGACACATTCCTCCACTCCTTTCAGCCATCTATCTCTTGGTCTTCCCCTTGGTCGTTTCTTCTGCATCTGCATCTCATGTATCCTCTTGGGAATCTTCTTCTCATCCATTCTCTTTAAGTGTCCATACCACCTCAGTCTTGATGTCTCAATCCTACCTTGCAAGGGCTCCTCTTTCACCATTTCCCTGACCTTTTCATTCCTCACCCTGTCTCTTCTTGTTACTCCGATCCTACTTCGCAGGAACTTCATTTCACCTTCCTGTATTCTGCTTATGTCTCTTTTCTTCATTGTCCACGTTTCTGAAGCATAGGTCAGTATCGGGATATAGTAGCTTCTGTATAACACTTCCTTGCTTTTTTGTGGGGCATCTTTATTCCACACTAAGCTCCTAATGCTTCTCAGAAATGCTTCTGCCTGTCTGCCACGTTCCGTAATCTCTTTGTCATTTCTCCCATTTTCCTCCACTATACTTCCCAAGTACTTGAGACTTTCCACCTTCTTCAGCTGTCCACCTCCAAGTGTTATCCCACTCATTGGTCTGTCCCTTTTCCTGGTCGTTAACAGGATCTCACATTTACTGATGTTGAACTTCCATCCGTAGTCTCCCACTGTTTCTTCCCAAGCCTTCAGTTGCTCCTGAATTTCCTCCTCCTTGTTTCCCCAGACCATGAGATCTGCAAACACCATTGCTTTCATCTTATCTTCTCCTATCTTTCCTGCTATCCGTGTCATTACCTCGTCCATAACCACAATAAAGAGAAGGGGTGACAGCGCACTACCCTGTTTCAGGCCACTCATTTGTCTGAACCAGTCTGTTCTTTCCCCTCCAACTTTCACACAACTCACACTTCCACAATACATCTCCTTCATTCTGCCTACAGTCTCTTTTTCCACTCCCATGTTTTCCATTGCTTTCCAAACCTTCTCCCTACACACACTATCATAGGCCTTTTCGATGTCCAGGAAGGCCATCAACAGATCCTCACCAAATTCGTAGTGGTGTTCCTGGAGCTGTCTCACTGTTGATCTCCCAGGTCTGAATCCATACTGCTCCTCTCTCAATTCTCTCTCCACTTTGGCTCGTATTCTACTTTCTAATATCTTTTCATATATCTTGGCACAGTGAGGTATGAGTGTGACTCCCCTGTAATTTCTGCACTCCTTTCTGCTTCCTTTCTTAAATATTGGGACAATTAATTCTTTCTTCCAATCTTCTGGGGTCTTTTTCTCCTTCCATATCACCCTCATCACTCGGTACAGCCACTGTTTCCCAACCTCCCCTGCTGCCTTCACCATTTCAACACTCACTTCATCCACACCCGGTGCCCTTCCTCCCTTCATCTTGTCTATAGCCATCTCCAGTTCTCTCCAATTCAGGTCCTTTTTCCATTCCTGTGTTGTCTTCTCCATCTTCCAATACATTGTCTTCCTCCCTCTGACCATTTGGATTCAGCAAATCCTGAAAGTACTCTTTCCACACTGTCTTGAGTGTCTCTTTGTTGTGTACCTCATTTCCGTTTTTGTCCGTCATTACCACATCCTCTCGCAGACCTCTTCTCTTACTTTTGACCATCCCATAAAGTACTTTCTTATTTCCTCTGCTGTCTTCCTCCATCATCTCTGTCCACTTTACCATCCACTTCTTCCTCTCCTCTGCGACAATCTTGTTTGCTTCTTTCTTCTTTATCTTATAATCTTCCCTTGCCAGATCAGTTCTCTCCTGGAACCACACTCTGAAAGCCTTGTTCTTCCTTCCCACAGCTTCTTTTACTCTCTCATTCCACCATGGTGTCTCTTTACACCGCTTTCTGTTGCTTGTTCTTCCACATACTGCCACTGCAGCTTCCACCATTGTGTTTTTGAATTGCTTCCATTCCTCTTCCCCTGTTTTAGGATTGCCTGTTGGCATCCTTTCCCTTATTATCTTCTGGAATTCTTCCTTGACTTCCTTTTCCTTGAGTTTCCATACTTTGATTCTCCTTTCCTGGTACTCTGTCCTCTTGCTATCCTTAACAACTCCCAGGTTCATTACAAGTATTCTGTGGTCGTTATCTAAGGCCTCTGATGGTATTACCTTTATATCTCTGACACTTCTCTTCATTTCCCATTCGTACAGCATGTAATCTACCAAAGATTTCTTTGTTAAATCACTGCTGTACCACGTTACCTTGTGGCTTTCTTTCTTCCGGAACCAGGAGTTGCCTACCACTAAACCGTTCCTCTTGCAAAAATCCGGCAACTTTCTCCCTTCTTCATTCCTGCTACCCCATCCTTCTGCTCCCAATACATTTTCATATCCTTGCCTTTCACTTCCTACATGTGCATTCAAATCTCCCATGACAATGATGCTCTGACCATTCAACTGCTGTTGTAGCTCCTCCTCAAAGTCTTCCTTCTCTTGAGCTGTACATCCAACTTGAGGGGCATATACCTGGGCTATCTCCAGGCTTCTTCCCTTTACAGTTACTCTGATCTTCATGATCCTGTCACTTATTCCCTTTACCTCTTCCTTCATTCCATCTCTCACGACTACTCCTACTCCGCTGCTCCTTCCTTCACTGTTCCCACTCCAGTACAACCGGTACCCTTTCCTCAGTTCTCTGCGACCTCCTCCTTTCCATCTTGTTTCTGCCAAGCCCAGTTCATCCAGTTTTCTTCTCTCCATCACATCTACAATCTCCTCCACCTTTCCTGTCAGTGTCTGTATGTTTAATGTCCCAACTCGTAGTTCATTAGCATATCCGGGTCGTCGTCGTTTGCATCCGTCCTTTCCGAGGCCTGTTCCTGTTTTGAAAGCAAATATGATATCCACTACTGGCTTGCTAGGCCTATCGTAGCTTCACCAG
Source organism: Meconema thalassinum (assembly GCA_946902985.2). Lineage (NCBI taxonomy): Eukaryota > Metazoa > Arthropoda > Insecta > Orthoptera > Tettigoniidae > Meconema > Meconema thalassinum. The sequence continues at coordinate 694,478,458 of OX336391.1, forward strand.
AGCCCCGTCAGTCGTCACTTTTCAGGGTTCCCATAGAGCCTTCACAGCTACCGTAACGGTCCCTGGGCACACAATGTCCCCGCTGTACTTCACCCCTACAGGCAATCCCCTACTTCATGCCGTTGCCCGTCTCCCACCACGTGGAGGAGGGGTTGGACTTGTGGGAGACATAAATGAATTTGATCCTCTCATTTCTTCTTAATTGGAAATAAATTTCACTAATATTATTAACAGTAATATACCGCTTCTTTGGTTTCAATTAATACTAAAATAAGTACACAAATAAGGATGAAATCATCTAAGATCAAGTCGAAATTGATTGCAATATATCGCTTCTTATTTAAGGAAGATTGAATTTCAATACTTTTTGAGTGCAAATCAAATGTTATACTTAACTACAACCCTATAAGTTAATAAGCTCATTCTAAAGCACCTTGATTTCATTCATGGAATAACCCAACTAGGAGAATAAATAAGAAAAATATTCTGACTAAAGTTCATGATGTAATATCTGAACTTTGTATAATGATAGATACGGGTAATAGAAGGGCAATTTCTACATCAAAAATTAAGAAAATAACAGCGATTAAAAAAAATCGGAGGGAAAAGGGTAGACGTGATGAGCTTTTAGGGTCGAAGCCACACTCGAATGGTGAACTTTTCTCTCGGTCATTAATATATTTTTTGGAAAGTATTGAAGCTAAGATTATAACAATTATTGCCAAGGTAATGGAGATGATAGATATAATATATATAATTGAAATTATTTATTTTGAATAATTTCAATCTTTTTGATTGGAAGTCAAATGTACATATATATATACTAAATAAATATCTACCTCATCAGTAAATAGAAATATATAGGAATAATCATACAACATCAACGAAATGTCAATATCAAGCAGCTGCTTCAAAACCAAAATGGTGGTTAGGAGAGAAATGACATATTAAGTGTCGTATTAATCATGTTGATAAAAATGTTGTTCCAATTAAAACATGTAATCCGTGGAATCCTGTTGCTATAAAAAAAACTAGACCCGTAAGAAGCATCTGCAATAGTAAAAGGGGCTTCAATATATTCATAGGCTTGTAAGATGGAAAAATAAATCCCTAAAATAATAGTGAAAAATAAACCTTGTGTTGTTTGGCTATAATTTCCTTCTATTAATCTATGGTGAGCTCAGGTTACTGTGACTCCTGAAGCAAGAAGGATTGCTGTATTTAATAAAGGAATTTGTAATGGGTTGAAAGGGTTAATTCCTGTGGGGGGTCATATTGCACCTAAATCAATATTAGGGGATAATCTTCTGTGGAAAAAAGCTCAAAAGAAAGAGATAAAGAAAAAGATTTCTGATACAATAAATAAGATTATTCCTCAACGAAGTCCGGAATTTACTGAAAGAGTGTGTAGACCTTGATAAGTACCTTCACGAGTGATGTCTCGTCATCATTGAATTATTGTTAAAATTGTAATTAAAGTTCCTAATAATAAAAGTGAATTATTATAATGATGGAATCATTTTACTAAACCGGCAGCTGTTACAAGTGCTCCGATAGCTCCTGTTAAAGGCCAAGGTCTGGGATTAACTAAATGAAAGGGGTGATTAGAGTTGTAACATTTTTAATATTTCCTTATTTCGTGGTGATGACTGTAAAGGTTCTATTTAACAAACACGATAATAATAAATGATATACACTGTGGTGTGACCTTACCTGTGATAGTGTAATATAATAAGTTGTTGTTGAGCGCCAGATTCCTATTTAAGACAGTGAATCGAAATTTATAAATATATCCTCGGCTATCAGCAGTAGAGTTCGAGACCACTTACCCGGGCCGTAGTGTAACTGAGTTGAATAACCATTTCAGTACTTATTTAAGGAGTATGATTGATTTTGCCTATAGTATGTGCTAACTACAAGAAAAGTTACAGTCATGAAGTTAAAGAAAATGAATTTATTATATGCAAAAACAAAATATTAATAGTTACAAAAAAGAATTTAATTTACCAACTGCGGTTTAATTATTTAAAAGAAAATGAACATTTAAAATGAATTGAAAGTTAATTGAAGTTAAATTATAATAGAGACGATAGTTTTATTGAATTGTTTGCTCACCCAGTCGAAGATTCGTCATATTTAAGAAATGATCGATGATCTCGATGTTACGTCGCATATGTTTAAAAAAATGATGTGATATCTCAATTACTATGAAATATCCTCATTAAATATGTTGCCATCTGTAGAAAGACTCTTGATCAGGGATATAACCCATTATGTATTAATATAGATTTCGGCAAGACATCGTACAGTGTCAACTCTGTTTGCTCAGTTCATTAGGACCCAGAAAGCAAGGTTACCACCTCCTTCCTTCATTCAGAGCTGTAGATCAATGCTTGTCTTCTCCAGGGTGCAGGTACTAATGGCCAGACTGATGAAAACTACGTTCACTAGATATGAAGACAAAATTGTATGTCAAGCATACGATCACCAAGACAAGTGCAGCGTTGACATATATGTCAAAATTAAAAGTGAAGGGCATTTATGTATATTTCTTTACAGCATAAATATAAAGAAAAATGAACATTATGAACATTTGGAAGAATGAGATGAATGAAAGTTAAAATGTGAATTTTAGCGAAGAATATATTTCTTGTATATTTTTGTGTATTGATGAAGAGTATATTGTATGTTGTCTTTTTGGGGGTTATGATATTTATATTTATAGTTTTTTTTATGTTGGATGTGGTAAGAGAAATAATGTGAAATGTCATTTAAATTATTTATCTTAGGGGCGATTGTAACGATTCGATCCCATACCTATTATATTTAAAGGGTTATTCATTTATCATGTTATTATTATTATTAATTAGTACATCCATGAGATGATTTTTATATCAGATAATTGTAAGCGGTTTTTATTATTATATTCAATTAGATTTTTATTAATATCCATTTACCTGTAAAGAGACGAAGTATAATATATTGCAACAAGATTGGCGATATGGACCAACCCTAAGAGTCACAAACAGAACAACGCAGTAGTAATTTCACAACGGCCGGTAGCCATTGTCCCGGGATCTTAAAAACCCCAGAATGACGCAGTATCGTTTCACCACGGCTAAGAGTCATTGTCTCGAGATGCTAAGAAACCCAATATGAGTAACCATCACGTGCGCACAATCTAGTTCCTTCGAGAAGCAATGGAACATTATATTTCACGTATGGTGCAATCAATACGTCACTACTGGAGCCAAGGTACGCGTCAATGAATGGACAAGCCCCAGGTAGAAGGGGTGACTTGACTATGAAGTGGGGGCTGCTTACTACCACGTGACAAGGAAGATATAACCGCACACTCGCATCTACAGAGTCATTAGTGAACGACCACTCATTAGTGGCAGAGCAGCGACAGAGGTCCACCGACTGCTTTGTGAAATATCATTCATAGCTTTACCATGCATCATGTCTCGACATAATAACCACAATGTTGACAATATATATATAAGCTGACCATGGCTTATAGTTGAATACTACAATTAATCTAGAGATGGCAAAACAATGGAACGTAGTATGCTGTATCTTATGACATACTACAACATTTTTTTGAATATGAGAAGGAACATTAAGGTTATCTGTTATAACGTTCAATATGACAAAGCTGCAAGTTGGTGAGCATAAACAATTATTACTTCCGTCTCTATTTGCAATTTAGAGTCAAGCCTTTATTATTCAAGTAATTTAAATGTTCATTTTCTTTTAAATAATTAAACCGCAGTTGGTAAATTAAATTCTTTTGTGTAACTATTAATATTTTGTTCTTGAGTCAATAAATTCATTTTCTTTAACGTAATGCCTATTTCTTTCATAGTGGTTAGTAAATACTATAGGCAAATTAACTACTCCTTATAAATAAATACTGAATGGTTAGTCAACTCAGTTACACTACGGCCCGGGTAAGTGGTCTCGAACTCTACTGCTGATAGCCGAGGATATATTTATAAATTTCGATTCACTGTCTTAAATAGGAATCTGGCGCTCAACAACAACTTATTATATTATACTATCGCAGGTAAGGTCACACCACAGTGTATATTATTTATTCATATTATGTTTGTTTTTATTGAACCGCAATTGTCTTCACCACGTTAATGACTTATCAAAAATGTTACAGAGTGTGTAGTCATAATTTACTTCTCTAGAATATAATGTTGCGAGAACAGCAAACACATAAGATTGGATTATTGCGACAGCTGATTCTAATGTTAATAGTGCAATTTGTGCAAATACAAGTCCTGACAGGAGTGTTATTGTTAATGAAGGGCCAGTATTACCCAGTAGAGTTCGAAGTAGGTGCCCAGCAATTATATTAGCTGCTAGTCGTACAGCTCGAGTTCCTGGACGGATTACATTTCTGATGGTTTCGATACAGACTATAAAAGGTATAAGAGCTGCAGGTGTACCTTGAGGAACTCGATGAGCAAATATATGTTGGGTATGGTTGATTCACCCATAGATTATAAAGCTAAATCATAGAGGTATAGCTAATGCTAGAGTTATTACTAAGTGTCTTGAGCTTGTGAAGATATAGGGAAATAGTCCTAAAAAGTTATTGAATAAGATTAATAAAAAAAATAATGCAATAAATATAAATCTTCTTCCATTATGACCTGTAGGTCCAATTAAAGTTTTAAATTCATTATGTAATGTTTTAATAACCGAGTATCAGATTATACTATGGCGTGAAGGCCAATCAATAAATGAGAGGTAGAATTATTATTCCTAAGAATGTTCTTAATCAATTTAAAGATAAGTTTATAATATTAGTTGATGGGTCAAAAACGGAAAATAGATTTCTTATCATTTTCAATTTAAGCAAGTTTGTGGGATATTAGTTTCTTCAGTTATTGAATAAATTGGCTCGTAAATCAAGAAGAAGTAATTAATAATAGTAAAAGAGATTAAGGCTAAAGAAAATATTGAAAATAAAAATAGTCATCTTATAGGGGCTATTTGAGGAACAAAGAAATATTAAATCTATTAATGATTTCAGTATGACATACTAATGTTATTTTTTAACTAATTTCTTCATCAAAAGTAAACGTTAATTACTATAAAATGGTTTAAGAGACCATTACTTACTTTCAGTCATCTGATGAGTTATTATTAACAATTCATAAATATTTCAATGAGAGCCGGTGCCCCCCCTAATTATCACTCTCTCAGCCCCCCACTTTGAGTACCTCTGGTCTACAGCGGAAGCAATTTTCATTGCCTAAAGATGCTGTTACGGCGTACTGAGGGAGAGTAAGTATTGAATTAATTACCTCACCAAGGTGGACCGGGTTCGATTCCCGGTCAATTCATGTGAGATTTAGAAATATAGTCCACCAAATGTATTTTTGCATTAAATTTGTTTCTACACATCGGATGTACAGTTACTACGGCTCCCTAAGATCACCTACTTTAGTGCGCACAATTCCCCCACTCTCCTTTAACCAAAAACACCATTCATAATTAATAAAAAATAACAAACCCTGGCTAAAAGCCAATTACCAGAGAGGCCAGTATAGTTAACATGGTCCAGAATCCAGAAAGCATTTTTTAAATACCTAATAATATGTTTTATTTTATTTAGAGTAATGCCCGTTGCTCACGGTAAAATTTTCCTTCAAATTTATTGTACAATAGTTTAATTTTATAAAATTTCTGTTGCTCACAGTCAAATTTAAGTTTTATAAAACCTTTGATAAAACTTTCCATAAAATAGGACATGTTCTATTCCGTAAAATTAATTTTGCGAAACGAACCAATCAGAGAAGCTGGCATGACGATGATGCTGGCGCCACGTGGTGAGAAGATTGTGAAGCTCGCTTGTAATCAAACACTTCGAAAATGGCAGGCTCCGGCTGAACTAAGGAAGCTATTAGTGTTTTACTGGACGAGTACCAGAAATATCCGTGTTTGTATGAGGTTAAAACGCCCATATACCACAATAGGAATGCAAGAAGGAAGGCAGAAATCTCCTCCATTCTTAGGAAATTCCTATATGAATTCTGATCTTCTAACCTCAACTCATTTTCGACCAAGGACAGCATTCCTCTACCTCCTTCTCTTCTTTTGATCCATTCCCGAGTCCAGCACTTCCTAGCATTTCTTTTCTTCCTTTTTACCACCGTACAACATAATTAAGGCCACCACACACAGAAAGCTAGGCTAAGCTAAGCTAAGCTACGCGGTGTTATGAAAAATATCGCTCTCAATGCATTTAAGTACAGTGACACACACAGGCCGCTATGCTAAGCTATACTATGCGAAGCTAAGCTAAGCTAAGCTAAGCTAGACGGATCGCTAGGCAGGCGATTTTCTTGGCTGTAGCTGGCCTGGCGCATGCGCTTTTCATTTCGGAACAGTTCATCTGGCGGGCTGTCGCAGACCTTTGAGTTGTGTGCGTAGCCGTGTCGTGTGAGTGTAGTGTAGTGATTCCGGTAGTACCGTACTTCGTTTTATTTATACAATGGGTGACAGGCCAAAAGAAGAACGAATAATTGAAGAGGTGAAAAGATATCCCTGCCTTTATGATACGTCATCAAATTACTACAGAGACTTGACAAGAAAGGAAAACTGTTGCCAGGAAATAAGTACAGTTCTTCAAATTGAATGTAAGTAGGCTACCCTCTTTAAATTATCTATATAAACATAATTTTGACAGTTCTTAATTGTTTGAGAAGAATATTTTTTTCATGTGGCTTCACGCACATTATTTACAATAGCAGATGCAGTTGAAGCACTTGCGACTGTATGCCATATTCTTAAATACATCACCAGTTACCAAAAACGGGAAAGATAAAATAATAACACACTGTATATTGTTTTAGGTAAAGAACTTAAAACTCTATGGAAAAGACTGAGAGACTGTTTTAGGGAGGCATTGAAGAGACAAAAAGAGAGTAAAAGTGGACAGGAGGGGAAAATAATGAAGGATTGGAGATTCCACAAACAAATGGAATTCCTTCTGCCTTATATGTCTACAAGAAGGTGAGCTGTCATTTTAACGTAGAATGACTAATATCTAATATATTTTTAAAATAATTAAAAATCGATTCACTAATAAAATGAGCAACATGAATAAATGTGTTTGAAGGACGAGGACAGTTCTATATGCTCATCCTCTGTAAACAGATCTCCATGTTTCTTGATGTACGTTTATTAATAGCTTAATTTTCCTTACAGCACACATTCAAACATTGATAGGCAGGCAACATATGAAGGGCAGGAGATAACGGCAGTCGCCACCCAGATGACTGAGAGTCCGGAATGTGATGACCAATCTCATATATCTGATTCATCATCTGTTCCGTCCACCATTACAACTACACAATCCCAGCCACTCGAACCCCTTCGGAAAAAAAGAAAAATCTTGCCACCGAGCAGTAGTGCAGAGAGAGTCATTGATTATTTACAACAGCGAAATAAAACTGATGCAACAGACATTTTTTTTCAGTCAATGAGTGAGGCAACTAAGAAGTTGCCAGAACATATGCAAATACGCATAAAGCGTGAAGTATTTAACAGTGTATCCACTGCAGAAGAGGAGTATTTAGCCTTAAGAAATAATAATCTTCTTGTATTATCTTCACATAACACCCATACTGGTCCATCCAGCCTCCAACAACAAAATGTAATTATAATTAACGAAGAAGACGGAGGCAATTAAATAATTAAGTGTTTAGTTTAATTTGTAGCAGGGACGTAGTCAGAGGAGGGGGGGGGGCAGGTCTGGATCCTCTCTGAAATTAAACCAAGAGGCAAACTTATCGTATAGGCAAATTTGAATAGTTTTAGAAAAAAACACGTATCTACATAGCTATAGTGAGCCACAATTTTAATTAATAAAATAGCAATACCTGGACCCCCACCTAAACAGAATCCTGGCTACGTTCCTACTGTTTAAGTTACATATACAGTATTACACAAAAATTAATTTAGAAAGCAATATTAAAATAATATTATTAATCTAATTTAATCCTGTAGGATCTCTTCCTATAAATATACTATACATTTTCATTAGTAGGAAAGCATGTAATAAGAAATAAAATAAATAAAACTTCTTTAAAATATTTTATTGTATTAAAGTTCAAGTTCTTGAAGTGTACAACACTATATGTTTAAACTTACCGTAAGCATCTTTCCCATGGTTAGAGCAAAACTCTATTAGATTTATTGCTCTTATATACATTTTTACCCTATTCTCCATAATTTAGCAATTTCTTTTAATTAACTAGTCTATATATGCTTATAACTGTATGAAACTAATTTGATAGACGGCACTACAAGTGTATGTTTGTAGTTCATTTACAAAAGTCGGTCGTGATTTCGGCCTCTATGAATGTAGTCAATTTGCCATGGTACACTACCTTCATTCATGAAATAATGCATAAACTCATGTCTAACATTGAATGCCTCTTGAGTGGCATTACAACCTACGCGTGGAATCGGATCGAGACCTGCATCATCTGTCATTATTTCCTGTTCACATTGCCCTGCTGGTGTCACTTGGATATTCTGCCACATATAATTATGAAGAACACACGTTGCCTTTACAATTTTATCAACTAGTTCCACCTTGCATCTAAACGGCTTTTCATAAAAAAAATTCAACAATACGTCTTGCTCGTGAAAGTCTATAATTGAATACGCCTTTAGGCTCATTGTTGTGAACCTGATCACGGGGGAAAGGGCGCATGAGGTATCTCTTCAATGGGAAGGCCTCATCCCCAACAAATACGAAAGGCAAACTCATGCCGTGCGATACCAGTGGTTCATCTGCAGGTATATTTATTGACTCATCTTTCAATGCCGACCCAAATGCACTATTTGAGAAGATACCACCATCACTATTTCTTCCTTCGGCCCCCACACTGATCACTGTAAAACGGTAATGTGCGTCTACAACTGCTAACAGAACGATTGAAAATGTCTTCTTGTAATTGTAGAATGTTGTTCCACTATTTGGTGGGGCTCGAATAAGTACATGTTTTCCATCAAGAGCCCCTATACAATGGGGAAAATTCCACAGATTTTCAAAATCTTTTGCAATCAGTTTCCACTTTTCCTCTGAAGGTATTGGTAGCACTTCGTCCTGTAGTCGATTCCATATCGCTTCACATACATCATTTACTATAGAAGATACAGTTGAGGCCCCCGTCCTGTAACTATATGCTATAGTTTTGAATCTGTCCCCAGTTACCAGGTACCTGAAAGATACATTTTTTTAGGCAATGAACTGAAAAATATTTGGAATAAACTATAGCGTATGGCAACTGCCATAGTTTTATACAGTGAAATACAGACGAAAATGGTACCAGTACTGATTAATGAGCTCTGCTTAAACTTATTCTGACAGCTTACGGATCTATGGGATGTTTATTTAATAATAATAATGTAAACTTTAGCTATACTTAAAAATAATCAATACAATATTGTATTCTTACCTCAAACATATTGCTAATCTTTCTTTTGGTGTTATCGATTCCCTCCAATTTGTACATTTTTTCTTAATATCACCCTCAATAATAGAGAGAAGTTGGTGAAATTGTTCCTGACTTAGACGAAAGTACCTTTTAAATTCTTCATCATTTCCATTTAGTTCTTGAATCAAATGATGGAATTCACCGTGTATATTTCTTCTTCTCCCAATTTCACGTATCCAGAATCGTCTTCTCTTCCTGTTTCTTTCTTTTTCTTCATCTTCGATGACAGCAGCCAATAAAAGAGCCTCCTCTTCAATGCCAGTCATCCTTAAACTGCTGCCTAGCTTAGTTTAGCATAGCTTTTTGTTCGTGTCATAGCACACCATAGCTTGGCATCGCTTAGCATAGCATAGCGTAGCGTAGCTTAGCTTAGCTTTCTGTGTGTGGTGGCCTTTTAATGTAGCTAAGGCAACAATATTTACAATTTTTGCTTTGTTTGTTGGAGCTATACTCTCAAAAATGTGTGTTGAACAGCTGATTCTTGGTTCAGAAGTTGATCGGTAGATGGCGATCCTGATACAACCACGGATTTTATAAAATAATTTTACCGTGAACAACACAGCTTTCTTTCGTCAAATTTTTATAAAATTAGTTGTACAATAAATTTTAAGAAACATTTTACCGTGAGCAATGGGCATAACCCTTTTTGTTTCTTTTGTACTTTAAGCAATGATAAACAAATACACTATTTGAAGGTTAGAAGTACCCACATATACATTCTTCAAGCTTGCTTGTATTGTTTTTTTGATTTATAGATTAATTTTAACTACGTTTTGTAAATAAACATGCTGTAAATATATAAATTATCCCGCGAGGAGTGGCACATGTTTATTTTTTACCCGATGCTTAAATAATGCTCTATATTTTAGTTTTGGTCAGCCCTTATTTCCTGTCACTTACTGTGCCTTCCTTCCTAGCCTTGAACTTCACTCTGCAAAAGAAACATGTCCATAACTTTTTAAACACTCAAGTTATTATTAACGGTCTGGTCAGATTTACCCAAGGCGCCAGCTTTCGTTAGTAGAGACAATCTGTGAACAATAAGGGGGAAGATCCAAATATTGTGGTGCAGTACAATCACATAGCTCACGTTCTTGTTGATGCATGTTTACTGTCTAGGGACACCTTGGTCATCAGCTCCTTTGCCGCCACTATAAAGGCCAGTTATGCTGTTACACAAATTATTGTCCATTTTTCTCCCTTTTAAATTTGATAAAGCTCACTTCATATTGGGAATAGTTCACAGGGAGACGCCAGCTGTAAAATTGCTTCAATAAAATCCGTACGACTACGACAAAAAAAGGAGTGACACACTATGGGTCAAAATGACCCGGCACCAGTCCTCGCGTTATATTTTCACGCAAGATCTCAAGGGTTAACGTCTTGTTTTTGTTTGAACTTTTACAAATAGGGAATTCCCTCCAAATTTGAACTTTTGTTGTGGTTGCTACAAAAGCAAACTTTATTTGGTTAGACACGTTTTTCTTCCATTACATAGGCAAGAGAAATCAAAATCAGACGTACAGAATCAGACTCAAAATTTGTGTTGACTTGTGCACAAGGCCTATTATGGCCTATTATGGAAAGTTATTTTCTATTCCTGATTTCTACAAACAAAGGCTTTCTTGGTTTTGCAAGTTAATTTTAGGGCTTAGTTTGACAATATTAACATACTTGCTGTAGCATGATCCTGTCGACTCGCGGAATGTCTGCGATCTTGCCGAAGATGAGCCTCCCCAGTCCCGAAGTGACGCCCAGGCACAACACCAGAGTCTTGCCGTCATTCTCCGGAAAGTTCAGCTCCACAAACTTGACCTGTAACACAGAAACATTGTTTATATCAACTCAGCCACCCTGTCCTGAGCTAATCGTTTCATCTCTACATAGCAACCACACCCTACATTCGAGGCAATCCGTTTAACCTTGGTCTACCCCTACAGTTCTTGTCCTCAACCATTCCTTCCATAACTAAGCTTGCTATTCCTGGGTGTCTCTTCATTAGCAGTCGCCAGAAACATCTCTCCTTGTCTTAATACCTCTTCGTTTGTAACCCTATCTATCCATCTGATCTTCATCATTCTTTTGTAACACCACATTTCAAATGCTTCAATTCTCCTCTTTTCTGCTGCACCAACAGTCCAAGTTTCACTTTCATAGAGCGCCACGCTCCAGACAAAGGCCTTCAAAAATGACTTCCTAATACCTAAATCTATATTCGATGTCAACAGATTCTTTTTCTGTAGAAATTCTTTCCTTGCCTGTGTTAACCTACTTTTATATCTTTGCTTCATCCATCACTGGTTATTTTGCTTCCTAAGTAACAGAAGTCTCCTACTTCCTTTAGCTTTTCACCTGCCAATTTGATGTCCATAGAGTTTTCTGATTTATATCGGCTGCATTCCAATATTTTTGTTTTACATTTATTGATTTTCATCATGAATTCTTTCCTCTAGACGGAGTCCATACCATTCAAGAACTCATTCAAATCCTCAGGCTTGTGGGCCAAGATGACGATGTCGTCAGCAAATGTCAGAGTTGAAATTATTTCTCCTTGAATCTTCACTCCCACTTTAAATTTTTCTCCAATTTCCTTCATTGCTTGTTCAATGTAAATATTGAAAAGTATGGGTGATAAGTTGCAGCCTTGCCTTACACCTTTCTGAATGCCAGCTTCTCTCTCATGTCCTTCAGCTCGAATGACTGCTGTCTGGTTTCTGTATAGATTGTAGATCACCCTCCTAACCCTGTACTTTATTCCAATCATTTTCAAAATGTCAAACAATTTAGTCCAATCCACGTTATCAAAAGCCTTTTCTAAGTCTACAAATGCCATGAACGTTCTCTTGTCTTTCCTTATTCTACCTTCCAAAATCAGCCTAAGACTTAGTACAGCTTCCCTTGTTCCTACATTTCTCCTGAAACCAAACTGGTCTTCGCCCAACTCCGCTTCTATCTAACTAACTAATGCCGTGCCGTAATGCTATATTAACACAAGGCGAAATATCTTCACCCTATTAAAGAAAACATGAATTATAAAATTCCAAGTAGTGGTGAAGGGAAGGTACTTCTATGTGACCGTTAATCTCACGATCATGACTTACGAGACCTCCATTTTTACATGGAATCCGAACCACAGGACGTGATATTTCACTTCGTAAATCTCACCTCCTTTGATCTGGAATCAAACCTTGGTGAGAGGCAAGCGGCTTGACCACTGCTTTCCGTTTCTCCTATGTTTGTATTCATGCTACCGTCAGCCTGCTTTGGGTCGGCCCAACCAGATGATACATATTGATGCAGTTTCCTTTTGCTATAAATGTCATGGCAAAAAATATTTATCCCCCAGGGGCTGACACGTTGTGGGACGTGGGATGGCGACCATGGGACCCCAGCTGAGTCCAGCATTGCTTCCACTTACTTGTGCCGGGCTCCTCTCTGTCATCTTTCCTGTCGACCTCCCTTGGTCAGCTCTTGTTCTTTTCCGATCCCGACGGTATTAGGGTATCCGAGGCCTAGGGAGTCTTTCACTTTCCCGCCTTAATTGGCCCTTGTCTCATCTTTCCTGATCCCTCATTCTTCTGGGGATCAATCTTCTTTCTCTTTTCATTATATTTCCTTTTCACTTTAAGATTCCCGCACTGGTTTTGTTAATTGGCTCCCCGTGTATCTAAATTTCCTTTAGAGATTTTTTGAATCTACACTACCTTTTGCAGGTATTTTCAATCTATGTTGCATTTTATAAGTGTTAGGTAGATTTCATTAGAGAGCTAACTATTGCATTGGGTATCATGTTTCGACTTCCGGAAAATTTCGAAATATCTTCGCGTTTCACGACCCCATAAGACAGTAAAATGTTAAAAATATGCAATAAAAGACGAAAAACACAGTTAATTAAGCTCCAATTGTAAAATACTTTCTCGCAATAAATGAGATCTGATCCTTCTACCTGCACATTCTGCCTATTTTTGCCTATCCCCTAGTTTGCCCGGTGAAATCTACCTCCGCCTTCCGGTGTGCCGAGAGGATTTTTTTTTTTCAATTTAGTTGCATTTTCTGAGTAGTCTCCATCTCAATTGCATTTTGCAAGTATTTTCAATCTAAATTGCAATTTGTATGGTGGACATGTTGTAAGTGCTGTATTTCGATTCTCAATTGCATTTTGTGAGTATTTTGAATCTAAATTACATTTTGTAAGTTTTTCCAATCTAAATTACATTTTGTAAGTATGTTCTCACAATTTCGCAGCCATAGTCTACTATCATAAAGATTGTATCTTTAGCTTTATAAAGTCGTTGAACTTAACTTCAAGCTCCCTCAGGGTACCATATTAATATCCTCAATCGCAGTGTGCACATTCTGATAAAAGGAGCCAACAACAACAACAACAATCACGTCCTCACCATGTGCACGTAGGGGACGAAGTAGCCAAACAGAGCCGAGGGCACCGCCAGGGCCCAGATTAGGTACTTCTTCTTCTTCCAGATGCTGACATTGACCAGACCCTTCATCTGCTGGCAGAACTTCTTCTGGGGCGGACGCACGTCTCCCGAGTCGGCACTGGACAGGGCGACGGGCTTGAAGAGCAGCGCGCACAGCATGATGGTGGACATGAGTCCCGCCAGACACTGCAGACACGCCTCAAGGTCAGTGGCCTCCAACAGCCCCGCCATGGCGTACGGCATCACCATGGTGAAGACCGAGCTGCCCGACGTGACGAACCCGTTCACCAGACCCAGGTACTGCTTGAAGTAGTGTCCCAGGATGACCAGGGAGGGCGTGTAGGCCAGCGAGGCCCCCACTCCGAACAGGATACCGTACGTCAGGCTTAGCCCCATCACCTGCAACATTTAGCCCTGTGTAGGAAGAGAACTGCAATGATGATAATGGGCCTAACATCTAGGTTATCGGCCCCTAATGGTTTGGGTGACAGTGAAACATGAGATGAGAATGAAAACTGTAACTAATACTAACTACAGACTTACAAACTAGAAGAAGAAATGGTAAACAAGTAAAGGACAGGAAGAAAAGAATGAGGACTGAAGGACATGGAAGGAAGGAGAGCCAAGAAAGGCAGATAGGAAAGAGGAAAGGCCCCGCCCCAAAGTCAGTGGAAAAAGGGGGAAAATCGGTCCCAGCTCAGGAATCCCTCGGGGTCGCCAACTCCCGAACTCACCAGCCGTGAGCCCCTGAGGGTGTAGCAATATTCAGGGTGCACCAGAAGTGGTGGGGATACACACACCCTGCCTCCTTAAGGGCCTTAAGCAGAAGGCAGGAGATAATATGAAAAGAAAAAGAAGGCTGACCCCTCGCAGAATGAGGGATCAGTAAAGGTGAGACAAGGGCCAATTAAGGCGGGAAAGGAAGACACTCCCTAGGCCTCGGATACTCTAATACCGTTGGGGTCGGAAGAGAACAAAGAGTTGACCAAGAGAGGTCGACAGGAAAGAAGACGGAGAGGAGCCCGGCACAAGTAAGTGGAAGCAATGCCGGACTCAGCTAGGTTACCGTGGTCGCCAACCCACGTCCCACGTCCTGCCCCTGGGGGGTAGGATAGCCTACTCAGATTTGCCACATGAAGCAGAGTGTACCCTTTAGACCAGGTTTACCAACCATACAACTTATCAATCATGTCTGGCAGTTTTTTTTAACACGTGGCTATTTTTTTCAAACAAAGTTGCTACTTGTCCCAACAGTTTTAAACAGTAGGCCTATTCCACGTCACTAGAAATAGGTGACTCCATATTATTTCAGTATTTTGCAACAGTTCAAGTATGATATTACTACTCAGCAATACACCGCCTTTTTGAAGGCCTTCATAGGGAGGTGAGGACTGCTTGAGCTTTCAGTTCCCGCAGTAAAGAGGCGCAGGTGCGTTTCATTAAAAGGGAGGTAGCACACAGTTCGTTACTCCTGTAGGGGTCCAGGTAGGGTCACCAAGAGCTCGCTGATGAGCCAGCTTGGTGTCCTAGGCGAAACCTCACACAAGATACGGCACAAAGCTAGAAGAATTGCTCAGTTTCAATTCATGGGCCGTGAAATCCAATATACCATCTTTGATATTACAACTTTCAATCGATCAACACGATATAATCCCAATTACAGGACATGCCAGTGCCTGTGGAAGCTGTGAAAGGTTCTACTCGTAGGGTTAGTACTGCTGTTCTGACTCGGTGAGGAAAGCAATGGCAAACTACCTCACTCCTCATCTTGCCTAGTACGCCTCAATATAGCGCTGCCTTGGGTTTTTGAGGGTCTCTACCCACATAACCTAACGGCTGTACTTATTGAGGATCCAACCAGCCTTCGGGCTGACTACCTAACAGACAGACAGGACATGCAAGAAAAGAATTGTGATAAAATATATGGAGAATCCAAGGGAAAACCGTGGTAAGTCACATTCTGTACATTTTTCAGGAGAGCGAATTTAAACTTTCAACACTAAAAAGGAATACTTAAAACATCCCAATTGAGGGTAAGCAATATAGTTTTTTTTTTTTTTGCCAAATGCATTTCTTATAAAGGAAGTACATGTAAACCAAATAAAAACTAAAGTTAAATTATGAAAAAGTGAGAGGATATGGGGCGTTCTTTCCGTTTCCACTAAAAAAATCGCGGTGACATTCCGCTTTATTTGAAATTAATTTCAACTGATTTGTAGTGACGATGTCTGGCCACCAGAATGCGCCATAAACTCATTTTCGGAAACAATGAACTTTCCTCGTTCTTTCCGTGGGGTCTTCATATATTTGTGATGGAGGGAGAAGACTAAGGGATGGCATGTGTCGTTCGTGAAGCGAGCATCATCAGATCCAAATAGCTCTACCAAACCCCCAAATGGTCTTTGCTCTCCAAATCAAAAAGCACCCGGAAAGAAACTAGGCTATTTATTATAATATCTACAATGTTGCCAAACTGAGATATAACGATCCAATCAATTAATCCATGGAGGTTGCTGTGATAAGCCACAAACTACTGTAGAACTGTAAATTAATGGCCAACGAGTGAGATGGTGGTAGAACTGTAACATCTAAGATCTGATAAGGAGACAATATTGTGGAGGTGCTTTCACAACCACTTGAGGGCAGTGACTGTCTGTGGATGCCATCGTAGGTTTGATAGTGTTTTGTAGAGCTATTTTGTCTTGTAAATATTTGGATCTGATGATGCTTGCTTGACGAGCGAAACATCTTTCTGAAAACCCCTCGGGTTGTTAACATTAGAGGTCCTATTACAAGTACGGTAGGCCTAACCTGAAATAAAACAAATACAGTACGGTAATAATAATTACACAAATAGAAACTAAGGCAATAAACAAATGAATTGAATTTACAACAATACAAGAAAGAAATATTTCCAACTCAGATATTCACTTGAAAATTCATATGAAGGAGCTGATGGCTGCGATATTGTTAATACTGACCGAGTCCACCAGCTTGGACGAGAGGAACATGCCGATGGATGCGAGCAGACCTCCAAGGAACGTTGTCAGCCTGATCCCAAATCTGTCGGTGAGGATCCCAGCGACGGGCGACAGGAAGAAAGTGGTGCCAATCGCGAGCGCTCCGACCACCGCTGCAACAAGGGGCACAACACTGTTATTCTCATCAGTCTCATGTCAACAAGGGGCACAACACTGTTATTCTCATCAGTCTCATGTCAAC
The DNA here is from genome assembly GCA_946902985.2 of Meconema thalassinum. NCBI lineage: Eukaryota > Metazoa > Arthropoda > Insecta > Orthoptera > Tettigoniidae > Meconema > Meconema thalassinum. The sequence goes on from OX336391.1 coordinate 694,495,649, forward strand.
AAGAGGCACAACACTGTTATTCTCATCAGTCTCATGTCAACAAGGGGCACAACACTGTTATTCTCATCAGTCTCATGTCAACAAGGGGCACAACACTGTTATTCTCATCAGTCTCATGTCAACAAGAGGCACAACACTGTTATTCTCATCAGTCTCATGTCAACAAGGGGCACAACACTGTTATTCTCATCAGTCTCATGTCAACAAGAGGCACAACACTGTTATTCTCATCAGTCTCATGTCAACAAGGGGCACAACACTGTTATTCTCATCAGTCTCATGTCAACATGCAACTCATGACAATTGCAGATGTGGAGGAGGCAGTCCGACTGGACCACTGATCTCTATACATGGATCGCTGATGGCAGCGCTCCGCTGCACGAGAAAGTACGCCAGGTTGAGCGCGCGGTCCGCCGTGATGGCGTACCCATTATCGAGCTCTCCTTATGGGGAAGCAATGATGAAAATGAAAATCCACAGCCTGCTTCCAGTCTCCGACCGGGTCAGGAATGGAATGAATGAGGCCCCAATCTAGCGGCGAGGATATGAACTGTGCCGGCTGCCGAGGCCTGACGCACTCCTCTGGGGCAATGATTAAATGAATGACAGATGAAATGAAATGATAGTGGAGAGTGTTGCTGGAATGAAATTTTGACAGAGAAAACCGGAGTACCCGGAGAAAAACCTGTCTGCCTCCGTTTTGTCCAGCACAGATCTCACATGGAGTGACCGGGATTTGAACCACGGACCCAGCGGTGAGAGGCCGGCGTGCTGCCGCCTAAGCCACGGAGGCTTTGGAGAAGCAATGATAATCTAGTCAATTTTAAATCGTAATTAATGGTGCTTTGGAGCAAATAAAAATATAGAGATATGTTCACTCATAGCATAAGGGCATTGGGATCACTGACACGTCATTCCGAGGACAGTAAATCTCCGGAATATCAATAAAAATGAATGTATAATAACGGCTGACAAATATCAACTTAGGTGCTGAGTACACGCAATTAGCGATCAGTAACAGAGTAACGAGTGAAAAACAATTTCTGGATCATTCTTGTATATTGTATATACGGTATAAATGTATATATGCCACGAAATTATGCATTCTTTAAATGATGTACTTATAAACGTAGCTCACTATACAGGCCTAGATTCGACATACCGTAATCGGTGCTTGTTAATGAATTCCTGTTTCCATGAAATAACCAACACTTCCCCCAAGTAATCCCAGCACTCTACATCAAATACTACAGCTTTTAATCATGCTAGCAGCACAATAAACTTAATAACGGGAAGTAGAACAAAGCCAAAAATGCACTTCAAGCCAAATCAATTTCACTCCTCAGCTCCACATAAAACGTAACACAACTAAAAACCTACTCAAAATATACTCTCCCCACCGTTTTACAACTATTAAGCGAACTATTCGCACCCAGAACCGAAAAACCCTGAAATGGGATCAGATTTAAACACGCAATAGCCTAGCCCGATCACGTCTGCTTCAGCACCACCACATATGTATACTTAACTTCACAATAACTTCAAAATTACGGCTAAGTGACCTATCTGCCTGAGAAGTAAAGGTATTACCGGCTTGTCTGGGCTGATGGGTCACCAAAATGGTACTTACAACTAAGATTTTATGCTTTAAATAACCAAACTCAGCCCATTTTACAACTACAAGAAACACAAAATAGGTACTGCCAGTACAAATACATGTATAACATCAAACTACGGTACCAGTAACCAATCACAGACCCGGATTCGCAATATTGCACCATGCGCTCGCTGCCATCGTCTATTCGGCTTACTGCTGCCTTAGCTACCAGCCATCCATGTATAGAGATCAATGGACGGGACATTAAAACACTTACTGGAGAAGTCAAAGTCTTTGTCACGGAACCCAATAGCAGAAGTCAGAAAACGGCTATTATACATTTAGCAGAGCAAGATGCCCGTAAACTTCTGGAAGAGGGGAGAATGAAAGTGGGATGGATATATGGTAGGGTAAGGGAGAGAGCAATGGTAACTCGCTGTTTCCGTTGTCTGCCATATGGACATCTTGCAAGGAATTTTAATGGCCCTGATAGGAGCAAACTCTGTTACAAGTGTGGAGATGCCAGACATAAAGCATCAGACTGTAAAGGTGAAGCTCGATGTGTGCTATGTATGGAGAAGGTGGTTCATGACACCAAACGGAACCATGTTCCTGTATAGTGTTTCGGGAAGCTCTCGAGAAGGTTAAAATCGGTTTAAAAATGATGAAAGTTCTTCAAGGAAATGTTCACAGAAGTTTGACTGCCTCTTGACGTAATTGACATTTGAAATGGAAGTGGATAATTTTATCCTGAGTGAGCAATATCAGAACAAGGACCATCATGGGTGGTTTGCGGACAACCTTGGAACAGCCGCAATTTTCATTCCGGATCTGGGAAAATATCCAGTGACAGATCAAGGATCTAAGGACGTTTTCGTCTGGATTAAGATTGGCACGCTTCCGTACGTGAGCTGTTACTTCACTCCGATCGAGCCCATTGATGATTTCCAGAAGAAGTTGGATAGCCTTGAGGACACAATGCATGGTATGGGAAATAACCTTATTGTAGGTGGTAATTTCAATGCCAAGGCCTTGGAATGGGGTATACCAGATGTAGATTCCGAGGACGTTGTATTCTGGAAATAGCTGCAAGGTTAGGATTGACGACCGTAAATGTTGGAAATACGCCTACCTTTCGTGGACCTGGCTGCAACGGAACCATACCAGATGTTAATTTTTCGTCAAATGATCTTTTGTCAAGAATATCTGAATGGCGGGTGATTGAGGACTACAGACGAAGTGATCATCAGTATTAAAACTCAGCAATTCTTCTAGGTTTGTGCCGTGTCTTGTGCTGAGTTTTAATTCAGCGGCCGTGAAAGCCAATATACCGATCATCAGTATGTTACTTTCTGTACTTCACCAAAATCGACAAGAAAGAAGAGGGAACTGGATGATTATGAGCGTCAGTGATAAACAGAATAAGAAAGGAGCAGCTTAAAAAGCTCACTAATTCGACACCGTCCTGAAGTAACGCGAGAGCGGTTCCAGGACGGACTGTCTGGATGGAAGGGGTGTGGTTTTTTAGTAGGTAAGAATCCCACACACTTGAAGAGTGCGGACCCTCTTCAAGTGTCTTGATAGAAGATTTTTCCACTTTCCTTGTTAAAAAAAGTAATAAATAAATAAATGTCAACATGCAACAAGAGGCACAACACAGTTATTCTCTCAGTCTCATGTCAACATGTTCGTAGTCAGTTTACCCTCCAGGTTGGCTTTCTCCACGGACTCAGCGAGGGATCCCACCTTTACCGCCACTGAGGGCAGTGTCCTGGAGCTTGAGACTAAGGGTCGGGGATACAACTGGTGTGTGTGACCCTCACCTGCAAAGCGAACAGGTGCCTCATGAGGATGGGAAGAATGGGAGGAATAGACAAGGAAGAGCTAAGGAGACTGCCGTGGACTGACAGTAGATACCAGCCAAACATTTGCCCGAAGACCAAGTGAGAAGCCACTTCGAGGATGGCTGAGGTGAGAATCGAAACCCCTCTACTCATTTGGACCACCCGAGGCTGAGTAGACCCCGTTCCAGCTCTCATACCACTTTTCAAATTTCGTGGCAGAGCCGGGAATTGAACCTCAGACTTCCGGGGTGGCAGATAAGCACGCTGACCACTGCACCACGGAGGCGGCATGTCAACATGTACTGCTCATATTTCGTGTTTCGGGTGTCTCTTGATTTTGTCAGATGGGCCTAACCTCTTTCTGCGGTGACTGCTCCGGGGTGCAGTCAGATCCCTCAGCTTCGTACAATGAAAGGTAATGAATTATTTGTGGTAAGAGCCTCAAAAATACATAGTAATTTAAGGCTGGGTGAAGTACGGTAGAGGAGTGTCAAGGCTCAGAAATCGCATATTCTCTCCTATTATCTGTGTAATTATTAAACAAGTAGTTCCGTGAAGAACTATACAGCCTATTTTCATATATCCTGCTCATGTTAATTTCTTCTAACAACATACAAAATTTCAGTATAACTGCTGTAACAGATTCGTAGATATTGAGAACCGTCTAAATATTTCAGATGGTCGCCAGGTTGGATTTTTATTTTTGTACTATTACATTAAGATTATTGTGTACGTGTGGTATTCAAACTTCAATCGCATGATTAGAACACAAGAAGTAAAAACGAGATTTTAAAATTACGCACAGCAGCCATCTTGTGATTATGCAAACAATTGAAATAAATTAGATGCCAGTGGATCAACATTTGTATAAGCATTTAACGTGCAACGTTTCACAGCACTCGGATAGTTAATTCGCGAGAATCGTCCATTTAAATATTTATACTTCGCGTCGCCTCCATGTTGGATTTGTGCTCACCAGGTTAATGAAAGTCCTATAGGTGAACATATGTTCATAGTCTCTATGAACATTAAAAAAAACAGTTTGGTTGCTGTAAAAGGTTCATAGATATTGAGAACCGTCTAAATATTTCGGAAGCTCGCCATTTAGGATTGTTATATGTATAGGCCATAGAATTATGTACCATTCAAGGATAATTATTGCCTAGGTTCATTATTCAAACTTTCACTTCGATCGCATGATTACGACACAAGAAATAAAAACTTAATTTTAAAATTTCGCACAGCCGCCATATTGAGGTTATGTAAACAATTGATTTAAATTAGATGGCAGTGCATTACAATCTGCAAAATCATTTATTGTACCACATTTCACTGCGCTCAGAGAGTTAAATCACGAGAAAAGTCTATTAAAATATTTCAAATTCGCTTGGTCGCCATGTTCGTTTTTTACTTTACGAGTTTATGAAATACACATAGGTAAACTTGTATCAGTACCCTTTATCACCGTACAAAATTGCAGGGTAATATCTGTAATAGTTTAGGAGATATAGAATGTCAGTGAAATATTTCGCACAGCCGCCATTTTGAGGTTATGTAAACAATTGAACTAAATTAGACTCCAGTGCATTACTATGTGTATAAACACTTGCTGTACCTAGTTTCATTACGTTTGGATGGTTAAATCGTGAGAAAAGTCTATTTAAAAGTCTCAACTTCGCTTGGTCGCCATGTTCGTTTTTTAATTTACAAGTTTATGAAATATACATAGGTAAACTTATATCAGTACCCTTTATCACCGTACTAAATTGCAGGGTTTCGGAGATATAGAATGTCAGTGAAATATTTCGCACAGCCGCCATTTTGAGGTTATGTAAACAATTGAACTAAATTGGACTCCAGTGCATTACAATGTGTATAAACATTTGCTGTACCAAGTTTCATTACGTGTGGATAGTTAAATCGCGAGAAAAGTCTATTTAAAAGTCTCAACTTCGCTTGACCGCCATGTTGGTTTTGTAGTCACCAGGTTTTTGAAAGTCTCATAGGTGAACTTCTAGTAGTACCCTTTATCATCGTTCACAATTTCAGGGCGATATCGGTAATAGTTTCGGAGATATTGAATGCTAGTGAAATATTTCGCACAGCCGTCATTTTGCATTCGTGAGATGTAACAAAATTTGAAGGGCACGGTCGAGGTCGCCGGGAATAGTGCTATGAACATACCGAGTTTCATTGAAATCGCTCCAGCCGTTTAGATTTTATTAGGGGGGGACACACACACGAATCACACACACACACACACACACACGCGCGCACACACACGCACACACACACGGACAAAAGGTGATCTCATAAGCCTATTTTTTCAAAATTGAAAATAGGCTAAAAATAGGGTATACGTTTATGATAAAATTGTAACATTGTAGTATTACTTCATGTAAGTTAAAACAGTTTTGGGCGGCTTCGGTGGCGTAGTCGGTAGCATGCTGAGCTTCTATGCCCAAGATAGCGGGTTCAAACCCGGCCGAAGCCGTCGGATTTTTAAGAGCGTTAAAAATCCCTCAGTATGCCTTCCTTCGGAGGGAAAGTAAAGCCGTCGGTCCCATGTCATAGATTTATGGCATGTTAAAGAACCTTCCACTAATTGCACCTGTGTGTAGCTAAATTATAGGTTAAGAATGTAAACAACACTCTTAGGTTTCTACGTTCGTTGCCAAGAGCCGACTGCGGTGGCGTCTAGTAGCTAAGTTCTGAACTTGGCCTAGTAGTCGTTGACGGTGGCGCTTGGCGGCAAAAGTAGGAACTATTTGAAAAATTTTAAGTTGCAGTACTTAAATTTAAAAAACAGATAATACACACTAATACAGTCATCACAATTAACACCGGTTACAGAGAGATTCTACACACACCCAAAGTACAAGGGGGCTACATGACCGCGTTGTCGCAGCCCCTAAACTGAGGAACCAACCAAAACAGTTTTGTATATATTTCTTTCTTTCCGTAGTATTTAGTTTAATTAGGTTAATTTAAGACTGTGTGTAAAATAAACATGTCAAGTAGTGGCTGCTAAAGGGTCTTTTAGTCCTAATTGTAATTAATTTAAAACAAATACATTTCAATTTCATAGCACTCGGCTACGCTGCGGCTTCAATTTCACATGAGACGAAATAGAAGTAATAGAAGTAATAAGCCACATCAACAAAGCGAATTTTGCTATAGAGATAAGACTTTATCTTTTTACCTCCAACAACGTGAATAAGCACTACCGTATGTAACAGCTTAGACTTTACACGGCCGGAGTGAGATTGGATTAACAAGTTTTCCTTTAGCCAGAAGACTGCCAGAAACTCCAACTATGGCCAACAAGCATGGATAACTTGTTCATCCAACTTCCAGAAATCACAGCCGAAGATCTTTGTGTGAAATGAGATCTAGACCCACGAGGAGGCAGAGAAAAGGAGCATAGTGGGTACCTTTTGAAATGAGCGTACCGACGAATTCCACTGAAAATACTCTGATTGGACAGACATTCTACTTGATAATCTATCTGGTTGATAATTGATAATTGTGGTTTTAAGTGGCCTAACATCTAGGTTATCGGCCCGATCTGTCCGAGCCTGGCACATTACAAGGCCCTTAAAAGTGTTGTGGAAAGGGACTAAACATTGTTCAGATAATGGAGCACACAACCATTTAAGACATTAGACTGAATTACATTGGGCAAGGAAAATGCCGAGGCGCTATCAAATCACGGGGCACTGCTGCAATAGATACAATAATACTCTCTAGGCTATCAAGTGTACCGCCTCGTGTGGCCTAGGGGTTAGTGTTTCTCATCTCCACAATGTGGGATTGTACACAGTCACATTGAAGACAGGGAAAAGGAAGAGTTCCGACCCGTCCAAAAATAAAGGTCACCCTAGACCTCGGACACCATAATACGAGGGGCGTATTATATTGTTTTACACTTTATGTTTTTCTACCCAAATGAAGTACATTACACAGCAGTTGTTACGTCCACCTTCTCAACATAACCTCCTTGTAACTTTATGCACTTTTGCCATCGATGTGTCAGTGTCTCCAGACCTTCCTGAAACCATTCTTTCGGAGTGCTGCATACCCAGGCCTTGTAGGCTGTGTCCAGTTCTGCAAAATCCGCAAAACGGCGAACATGCAATGGAAACATAGGGGCCGTCCACCGCCAAAGAAACGTCGAACAGTCACATCAGTTGGCAAGTGAATGGCGACAGTGTTCTGGGACACAAAGGGCATCATCCTCATTGACTGGCTGGAATTGGTAGCCTCGATTAACAGTGCAACAAATGTGGCAACCCTTAAGCGCTTACGTCGTGCCATTCAAACTAAGCAGCCAGGAAAATGGGCTAAAGGTGTGCTTCTGCAACATGACAATGCCCGCCCCCACACTAACCGAGAGACCACCGCTGCCATTGATCAAATGAGATTCACGGTGCTGCCACACCCACCATATTCTCCCGACTTAGCACCAAGTGATCATCACCTGTTTGGGAACATGGAGAAACTTCTGGACATATCTGTCAAGCAGCACTCCGAAAGAATGGTTTGAGGAAGGTCTGGTGAGACTGACACATCAATGACAAAAGTTACAAGGAGATTACGTCGAGAAGGTGGACGTAACAACTCATGTGTAATGTAACTTACCCCCTGTGGGGGTCCGGGCGGGGACACCAAGAGGCCGCTGATGAGCCAGCTTGGTGTCCTAGGCGAAACCCCACACAAGACACGGCACAAACCTAGAAGAATTGCTGAGTTTTAATTCACCGGCCGTGAAATACAATATACCATCTTTTTAGAAAAAAATAAAGTGTAAACCAATATAGACCGCCCCTCGTACCATTGGGGCCAGAAGAGAACAAGAATTGACCAAGGGACTTCTGCAGAGTGGCACCGCTACAACTAAAGCTTTGTAAGAAACGGAGTTCGTTGATCTGGCAGCGCTGTGCGACAAGGAAGAGAGAAATGGAGCAAGTTTTGTACAGTACACATAATCGGAAGAGATAAGGACTCGGCATGGAAACAGTTGCATGCGGAGGGCGGAGGTCACATGGCGCGGCGGACCGTTATATCACAGCTAGCCTTGAAATATCACAAGCTGCAGCTTCATTTCCCATTGTCCAAGGTCTGGTCATCAGCCCCTGTGGGTATTACATGTGAGACCAGATTAGCTGAAGCTTGAGCCGAGTCCTCACACAATACGCGTCTCTGTCGATTCTGAGTTTTCCCTTTGTGGATATAGCTATACTCTGAATCACCAATAATGATCGCTGACAGCTGTCAAAGCTAGCACGTGGGAAATGCTGTTGCCTCTGAGGCTGATCATGACTCATAACATTCCAAGAGACTTGCAGGAAGACAGAAATACTGGGGAAGTTAGCCCCCCTGCCTGACGCTCTAATGACCGCGACGAGTGAAGACACACTGAGTCAAACCATGTGCTTACTGCTGTGTCGGCATACATTGCAACATTGCTTGCTGTTGCTATGGAGACCGTTACCCCTCTCGTCTCCACTCCTCACCTCACCCTTCAAGCGCATAGCGGAAAATGTTTGGAGTCAATTTGCGGATATCTTAATCTTCCTCGACTTACAAGGCTGCTAAAATACAAATAAGACGATGATGATAATTGTTGTTTTAAGGGGCCTAACATCTAGGTTATCGGCCCCTAATGGTTTGGGTGATAGCGAAATATGAGATGAGAATGAAAACTATAACTAATACTAACTACAAACTTACAAGAAATGGAAAACAAATGAAGGATAAGACAAATAAAGGATAGGTTGAAAAGATAGGCCCCCAATCCTCGAAAAATGGGGATTGAGGGACTTGGAAGGAAGGAGAGCCATGAAAGGCAGATAGGAAAAGGAAAGAGGAGAGGGCCCGCCCCAAGGTCAGAGGAAAAACGGACCCAGCTCAGGAATCCCCCGGGATCGCCAAATCCTAACCTCACCAGCCGTGAGCCCTTGAGGGTGTAGCAATATCCAGGGTGCACCAGAAGTGGTGGGGCTACTTACACCCTGCCTCCTTGAGAGCCTTGAGCAGAAGGCAGGAGATAACATGAAAAGAAAAAGAAGGCTGATCCCTCGCAGAAGGAGGGTATCAGGAAAGAATAGACAAGGGCCAATTGAGGCGGGAAAGGAAGAGACTCCCTAGGTCTCGGATACCCTAATACCGTCGGGGTCGGAAGAGAACAAGAGTTGACCAAGAGAGATCGACAGGAAGGAAGACGGAGAGGAGCCTGGCATAGGTAAGTGGAAGCAATGCCGGACTCAGCTGGGGTCCCGTGGTCGCCACCTATGTCCTACTAGATGTGAGCCCCTGTGGGGGGGGGGGGGAATACAAAGCTTAACAATCATAACGAGGAGAAAGAAGGAAAATTAGAAGGTTAACAAAATACGACAAATGAACACACATAAATTAGAATAAAAGACCTGAAGAGTGCGCAAACCGCAACTAAAAATAAATAATTAAAATAGCTATTCAGCCTTAAAATACGGATAATTTACGAATATAGGTGATTTCTCAAAATACTAATGGATCCTTTAAGGGCTGTCACTGCTATGGTATTAATGGTGGCATTTGAGATGCGAAATGTTCTACATTTTGCAGCAAAAAGAGAAGGTATTGTTCCCCGTGCCCCCAATAACTTCTATTTCTTGAAGGTGGTATTTTTCCTTGTAGAAAGGGACTGTAGGCTCGTAAATATCCTTCTTTTCTTTGTTTACTTCATCTGGATGCTCGGCATGGGTTTCAAAACGCACGGTTGGGTCCAATATACACTAATACCGTCGGGGTCGGAAGAGAACAAGAGAGGTCGACAGGAAAAAAGACGGAGAGGAACCCGGCGCAAGTGGAAGCAATGCCGAACTCAGCTGGGGTCCCGTGGTCGCCAACCCACGTCCCATTAGATGTGAGCCCCTGGGGGTGATTTAGGAACGGCATCCCGCCGTACAATCAAGAGAATCCCATCTCATCTTCCCGGGGATAAGAAAGCAGTGTCGCAAGTCGGGAGATCACATGACATGGTTGATGAACCCGTCACTCGGCCATTTGATGAACTGGGTCAAAACTCATTTTTTGTTAGCCAGGGTCGAGAAATCTCGGGTTCAACAACCTATGTGTTGGGAGGGGGATAGTGGAATGTGGTCTCCGGAGAGGCCTAGTGCAAGCCGCCCGTAGACGGCCAGCACGTCGTGGTGAGAATAAAATTAATAAACACTCCTGGTTCCCACTGCGAGTACGGAGAAGACCACGTGTATTATTTACGTGCTTGTTAATTTTGCCCTTCAATGCAGTCTACAGGTCACGGATGAAACTGCTGGGGAAAAATCCCGGTATTGTACACAATACAAACACCCTGAATGTGAGCGAACAAAATAACGAGTTCTTGTTAGCAAGTGTTCTGAAACGGGCGAGAATGAAGGAGCCTAAACAAGTGAATATTTTCCGGATCAAGAAAATGCAAGTACAGTGATTCGCGTACTTCCTAGAATGGAGTTGGTATGCCTTCTAACAAATTTTGTTCAGAGAATGATGACCTGCAATACATGGCTGGTTTCCTCGTAAAACAACCACCAAGAAGAATGTCCCGATCTAGGCAAGAACACGCATAAGATCAAGAACGATGACTTCCATTCCTACTGTGCATCCATCGTCTTGGGTCTCATTAATCCTCAGAAAAGTGCAAGTAATTGTAAAAATATATCAGTACCGGTAGTTCAAATTTTGAAAACGTGTCATATGATATTGTTTTGCACGTGGTCACTTGACTGACTGGACAGGGAAACACGCCCAGTTCACGTCATCGGCTCTGCCGGACAGAGGTAGCCAAGATCATTAGTCATGCCGTAGCCCTAGAAAAGACAAGACTTGTTACACTTAGTGCTGTGCTTCACTGTTTACTGTTGCCTGTCATAAGCAATTAAGAAATTATTAATTAATTAATTAAATTCATAAACGAACAATAAATAAACTGCGCTGTAGCATGTGAGCCCGCTTCACTTGTAGGCTATACGTTCAACAGGCAGAGCTATGTCCCCCTTGCGGGCAGCCCTGCAATCAGGTGTACCACTATCTCGACTCGACGAACTGACTTTAGTTGTAAGCTTCTGCCACCAAAGAGTATTTATCAGAAAGGAAAGGGAGGAGAGTATTGAAGTTACAAAGAAGAAACCCGGGTGAGCAATACTGAGAGCCTGTTTGTGAGAGTATCCACAACGGTTCCAAGTAATAAATAAAAGATACGAGCTTTACAGTAGTCGCATATGATGTGTAAGTTCTGACATGTTATCCTACCTTGAAGTTACCGTTTTTATTATCCGTGACATTCATCAACGCACACAAAATCTTTTTATTTTTTACACTATCATAATACATAACAATTCCAAGACTCTCTTTTTTTCTTCACTGCCTACTTGATATTTCTACTCTCGCACTGCCTTCTTGATACTCTGCTGTTACAAAGTAATCTGTTTGTGGTAAACATTCCACATGGTACCACTGCCAGCTGGATCACATCCCTTCTGGCTGCTTGTCAGTGCGTCCGATCCACTTCCGTCCCATTTTTTCAAAATCACTCCCACAAAAAAACAAGCAACCGAGTGGAAAGATGTTACACATGAAATGAAAATCCACAGCCTGCTTCCAGTCTCCGACCGGGTCAGGAATGGAATGAATGAAGCCCCCATCTAGCGGCGAGGATATGGACTGTGCCGGCCGCCGAGGCCTGACGCACTCCTCTGGGGCAATGATTAAATGAATGACAGATGAAAGGAATTGATAGTGGAGAGTGTTGCTGGAATGAAATTTTGACAGGAAAAACCGGAGTACCCGGAGAAAAACCTGTCTGCCTCCGTTTTGTCCAGCACAGATCTCACATGGAGTGAACCACGGGCCCAGCGGTGATAGGCCGGCGTGCTGCCGCCTGAGCCACGGAGGCTCTTAAAGATGTTACACATCAACAATGTTATTAGTTTAACGTCCCTTTTAACTACTGCGGCTTTTAGAGAGACCGAGGTGCCGGAATTTTGCCCCGAACGGGATCCTTAACGTTCCAGTACGGCTCCCTCGCATTTGCGCACCCTGACTGCACCAGGATTTGATCCTGCAATCTTGGAAACAGCGGTTCCAAGTACACCACTGTGAAAGGTTAGGAGGGGGCGATGGTTATGAGGACTGGCTGCGTGGTAACCTTCTCGCCTGCTGTACCCAAGAAAAGCTCGAAAGTACAGACTCTTGATTATCCTAGCGATCGTTGGTTGGTTCCTTAGTTTAGGGGCAGCGACAACGCGATCATGTAGCCCCGTGTACTTTGGGTGAGTGTAGAATCTGTCTGATAACCGGTGTTAATCATGATGGCTGTATTAGTGTGTGATATCTGTTCTTAATTCAAGTAAGGACTGCAGACATTGAATTTTTTCAAGTAGTTCCTACATTTGCCGCCAAATGCCACCGTCAACGACTACTAGTTCAGAACTTGGCTACTAGATGCCATTGCAGTCAGCACCCGGTGACGCACCTGCAAGGTTTAGTTAGTGGACTGTTAGTTTTCATGCCATAAATCTATGATATGGGACCGCCGGATTTACTTCCGCCTTCCGAGTCCGTCTCGATGTAGTTGTTCACTGTCACCGCAGAGGCCCGGGTTCGATTCCCAACTCTGCCAAGAAATGTAATTCTGGTGCGAGGGCTGGAACAGGGTACACTCAGCCTCGTGAGGCAGACTGAGAACATCTCAGCAAACCTGGAAGTGGTTTTCCGTGGTTTCCCCACTCCTACTCCAGGCAAATGCCGCGATGGTTCCTAACTTAAGGGCACGGCCGCTTCGAACCCAAATCCTACCTTAATTACAAATATACACACTAGTACAGACATCACATGTTATCAGATACACACCCAAGTACACCAAGACAGGGCCCCAACATCAACAACATCCTAGTGAATCTGGCGTGCCGACTGGTCACGTGTACTGAATTATTGGCGATTGTTGCGTTTATGGATGCAATAAACCAATGATAAAGGTGAGATATGACGAGCGCGGTGTGACTATGATCCTATTTCTCTGGAGTAAAGGTTACAGTGGAGCCTATTTTATAAGATGGCAAGAACCAGCGTGTGAATTTCAACTTCGTGTTTCTTCCCTAATATGATCATTAGGGCTCGGATTTTTTGCTGCTAAAATTCGGGAAAATATTTATTTTTTATGCATCAAATATACCTGAAATATGTGACAAAAAAGTAAAAATATTCAATTATAATTTACCCTAGTTTATTAATGTGAATATAAACAATATGCAGTACTCACGAATGCTGTGTCTCACTGACTGATGAAGCATTACAATACACAACGAGATACATCTTCAGGTTGTCCATCACAAATGACCGACGATTATAGCGAAACACTTCTTCTGAAGGCGCGAAACTGCGTCAATATGTTTCTTGCCCTCGAGGTGTGGTGTAACTTGAGATCGCTGTTCATCCGTGATTGCTTTCCCACATGGTTGGCAGAACAGAACGCCCTCATCAGAAGTAAAATTGTCCTTAAATTCTGCAACATAATGCTGCAGACGATAACTTGTAGTTGCTTTTACTTGAGGCATCGTAGAACTGCCCTACACTTCACAGTGCCAGAAATGAACTGATGTGGAGTGACACTGGTTCCCGGTAGGTGGGGGGAGGGGGAAGATCTAGCACGTGGTGCAATATGGCTATGGACGAGGAAATCCCCGGCTTCCACAGTGAGTGGGACGGGGTGACAAGATTAGAAAAACACAGCTGCAAGCTGACATACGCTCTGCATGAAGATTAGATAGCTCACAGGTTCTTTCCCGTTGAAGTAACACAGAACGAAAATGCAATAAACTGCAAAATCTAGCACATTGCTTTTAAAAATGTAAATATTATGTTTTTTATGTACTGATAAGTGAAGAGCAGGAATTTATGTATTTATAGACAAAATGTTTAAAATATGTATTTACCTAAAAATCCTAGCCCTAATGTCATCATATACCGGATGATTCATCAGCTCTTTCCAATATCGTTTGCTGCAACCCAACTAACGCGTGTTGACGGAAAGGTCGATATTTCTCTACCTATATCCCGTATGGTGCTAGTGCAAGCATATCCCGCAAGCGATACTGAACCCAATTACTCTCCCTCGTGTTAGTCTGTAATCATATCGAAGGAAAGACAATAGGGTTCCTCCCTACCAACACGCGTTAACTCGTGTCCTGCTATCCAAGACAAGAGCATGGGGATTGGTAAACCCAGATTGTTGACCCAGCAGCATAGAAATCACCAGTTGAGTTCACTATAGTTCAGTCGCAATAATAGTTGCAAATTTGCGGATGATTCTTTATGGGCCACTGAGTAGGCAACGGGCACTGAGGCAAAAATGTTTTTGTTGTGGAAGCTGACACCCTTAAACGGCATTTGGAAGTATCCCCATCCACTTGGATCGTAAGTTCTTTCACCTTACTGCAATATACAAGGTCATCTTCGGATAAAACGGATGGAAAACCTATTTTGCATTGTCGGTGCTAATGGCATGACATTTCTTGGAGTCTAGAACCTGAGAAAGCCTTTGTCTGAAGCGTGGCGCTAGATGGAAGTGAAACTTGGACTATTGGTGCAGCAGAAAAGAGGAGAATTGAAGCGTTTGAAATGTGGTGTTACAGGAGAATGATGAAGATCAGATGGGTAGATAGGGTTATAAACGAAGAGGTATTAAGACTAGTGGGAGAGGAGAGATGTTTCTGGCGACTGCTAATGAAGAGAAGAGATAGATTGGTAGGACACATACTATGACACCCAGGATTAGTAAGCTTAGTTATGGAAGGAAGGGTCGAGGACAAGAACTGTAGGGGTAGACCAAGGTTAGAATATGTTAAACAATTTGCCTCGGATGTAGGGTGTGGTAGATATGTAGAGATGAAACGATTAGCTCAGGATAGGGAGGCATGGAAAGCTGCATCAAACCAGTCAAAAGACTGAAGACTCAAAGAACAACAGAACCTAACAAGTGAGCTAACTTATGGGGAGGTTAAGTTCTCTCACTAAGTCACTCCCACTTCTACATCAGACTCGGATGAATTACACAAGATTATCTGGTCGCACAGGGATTGGTGCATCAGCTCCATGGCACGGCTAACCGAACTCGATTTGCTTTCTATTGTATCCCTTCACATCGCACGTACAGAAGTTACAGTTCATCTGCTCTCTCCAAACCATACAGTATACACTCCAAAAGATCTTCTGCCGTTGATCCAATGATGAAGTTCTTCTGTGCATACTCTACATTCTTTGTGCGGTGCCCAAGTTTGATTCCAGAATAGACATGATATGACTTTTTCACAAGATCTGTAATATTACGCCTCTGCAAAGGTAATGTGTATTTCCCACAGAACAAAAGTGGTCTGGATTATATCTGCATCCTCGATGCGACATGGTAAAAGGTCTCAACATTCTGATGTAGCATTGTGGTGTTTGAAGCCATATTTTCAGTGTTGCCTTAGTAAACTCTTGTTATTCTGATGTAGTTTTGTACCACATGAAATATGAGAGAAACTAGACGGGTTTAGCGAGTGCTTACGAAGATAAGATAAGGTAAGATGTTTCTCTCAGCAAGGAGTGGCTCACATTTCTCTAATAAATACAGATAATGAGAAGGCTCTAACATCCTTATGCGCTTGCATCCTAGGAAACATCCGGTGTCCTCGATTTTTACTAAAATACAATTGGTATTCATATTCTAAAACTACACATGTTACAGTTTAAATAATTACGCTCGTAATATATTATAAGAAAATTAAAATAACAATAAATGGTACGTGGTAGGAACTTTCTGGATTTGAATTTGATTTTAGCATGCTAAAAATACCCTAAAAATCATTCAAACTTTCGCGGCGGTGATTTCATCGTAAACTAGTGTAATTTACGTAACGCAGCCGCGTCACATTAAAACTGTTCTTATTTGATAATATACTGTAGGATTATTAAACGACTTCTATGGGAATAGTATTGAGGGGAAATGCACCGTGCGCGTCACCCTAGCGGAGCTCAATTACACTAAAGCTGGGAGTACGGCACAGTATAGCAGTGCATAAACGCAGGAGAGGATAATCTTCTATTCGGAACTAAATACAAATGTGAGATTTAACAAGCGTGTCATTTCAAATTTTTAACTTGTTGTTTAAAATAATATCTCGCGAAAAATGTGAAGTAACTTATGTCATGAACATCGCCTGTTGATATTTTGAATGAAGATGAAGACATGACTGTCTCATTCTGCTATGAAAGCTTTGTTCGGAGTCCATCGTACAGCTGTGTCACGTATTGTTACCATCACTGGAATGCTTCTAGCTTTCGCAATGTCACATTTCGTGTTCTGGCCCGGTAATGAAAGTGTAGATGAGACAATGTAGCGTTGAAAAAAAAATCCTGAAATGCAGGTTGATTATTGATTGTACGGAAATTAAAGTTAAACAACCTCCTACGGTAGATTCCATTACAAGGGAACACACCCAGTGGTATCATTAGGTTTACGTCCAAATGCTACGCCGGGAGATGGAGTGACGCATTTATCACAAATGACAGTCGATTGTTGACATTGTTAGAACCTGGTGACAAAGGCTTTCCTGGAATAGCAACAAGCCTTTCCAAACGAGGAATGTTTGGCGTAACCCCTCCTTTTCTTCATGATGGCAAGCTGATAGCTGACGAGGTCAGGAAGACACACAGTGTTGCAGGTGTTCGCATTCATTTCGAAAGATGAATTCAACGAATTATAATATACAATATTTCACAGATGCTTCCGATTGAACTTCTGCCT
Source organism: Meconema thalassinum (assembly GCA_946902985.2). Taxonomy (NCBI): domain Eukaryota; kingdom Metazoa; phylum Arthropoda; class Insecta; order Orthoptera; family Tettigoniidae; genus Meconema; species Meconema thalassinum. Next base: position 694,512,915 of record OX336391.1, read on the forward strand.
AATATTGACGACATTGTTTATAATGTGTTGCGTTCTGACAAATCTGCAGTCCCCGTTTATCCAAGAACAATTTTAAAAAATAAAGGTAAATATAATATATTGGCAATACCAAAATATTTTCATTGACAAAACCACAAACATCTAACTTTAATACAAACGCATCTAGCGGCGATAATTCTTGGCTGTCTCTCCAGAGGTCCGGGTTCGATTCCCAGCTCTGCCAAGATGTGATGGTCTGATGGCTGGACCGGGGTACGCTCAGCCTCGTGAGGCATCCTGGAAGTGGTTTTCCGTAGTTTCCAACTTCTACCCCAGGCAAATGCCGGGATGATACCTAACTTAAGGCCACCGCCCAATCCTCGCCCAAAGTACAAATACACACTACTGCAGGCACCACATTAACATAGGTTATCAGACAAATTCTATATATACACCTAAGTGCACGGGGCTGAATGACCACGATCTTCAAGCCCCTCAAATGAAACAACAACAAACGCAAAAGGATGCATCAAATATTTGTCAGATTTAAGGGGCCCCAGTTTTAATAGAATGTTCATAAGCTAGTTTGTAACAAGTTAGGGAAGATAATACATGAAATAAAACTGTTCAATTGCATGAATATACAGTAATTACGAGTATATCTGGAGTCCTTCTCTAAGGTTAAACACAGTTGATAATAATAATAATAATAATAATAATAATAATAATAATGATCGTGTGACCTAATGAGAGGCCGAGTGCAGGTCTTTCTAGTTGATGCCCGTGGGCGACCTGTGCGTCGTAATGAGGGTGAAGTGATGATGAAGACGTCACATACACCCAGTCCCCGAGCCACGGGAATTAACCCCAGGAGATTAAAATCCCTGATAACTCAGCCGGGAATCGAACTCGGGGCACTTTGGGCCAAAGTCTAGCGCGCTAACCATTTAGACATGGAGCCGGACCCACAGTTGATGATTCTTAGTGATATAAACAGGTCACATAAACTGAGTCCATTATTAGTTATCTGGCACTGAGTTAAGTAGGCCTACATATCGGTATGAGTCTTTTAATGTATTTATTATTCGTTTCGTCTAACGTAAATTTTACTTCTCTTGTGTCTTCCACTATTCCCCTATCCTTGAAATAGGTGGGACATTTCCCTTCCAACAGTCTCTGTGTCCTACTGACTTTCACAACGATTCTATCTGGGCTTCTACAAAGCCATGGTTGCAATTTATAGACAACTAAACCACAACAAACTACTTTCACATTAATCATTACCTGATAGAACGAAATAGCCTGTGGTTGCATTTCTTTCCCATATGTAACATCGTGTAGTGAACGCCCCTGAGGTAAGAGTCAGTTATCATAGAAGAAGCTACATTTTCAAAAGGATGGTATATTGGCTTCCACGGCCAGTGAATTAAAACTCTGCAATTCTTCTGGATTGTGCCGTGTCTTTTGTGGGGTTTCGTCTAGGACACCAAGCTGGCTTCACAGGAGTAGCAAACTGCGCGCTATCTCATTTTCTTATGAAGCGCACCTGCGCCTCTTTACTGCAAGAACTAAAAGCTCAAGCAGCTATAACCTCGCTATGAAACTCACAAGTTGTTGTCTTTTGTTTGTTTGTTTGTGATTCTTTTGAAAGGTTTCTAAAAGAATCAAGATTAATGTGATTTCTAACCTTAGTCACTATCGTTCCTTTAGCGCGCGGATGTTACTGACCTTGTAAGCTCTTTAAATGCAGTCAATGGCCATTGATTTTCTTCAGGACGAGTCAGTGAAGAGAATATGGACATATTGCCTGGTGGTGTAAATGGGAAACCATGAAAACCATTTTCAAGTAAGCCGAGGCGATATTCGAACCCACACGCGAGGCACGAGGTAGCGCGTTAGCTGTTTGGAAGCAGGAATAGTATGTTGGATCACAGATCTCTGCTTCATTGCTAGTGTCTCTGAGGCTATTCGCTATTAATATTAGCAAAAGCTCTCCCGAGGATAGGGTCACTGGTTATCACGATCGCGCGTGTCCAAGTCACGTTTTGTGTGGCCCCTAAAATCCTCAACATTGACACGTACAGTGAGGTTGTTTGAAGAATCAAGCAAGTGTGCATTCCACAGATTGCTTAAGGGAACATCAGCAACTCGACCTCCTAGCTCAGGTTTAGTAATATGTCCCGCGTGAACTGGAACGCAGTTAGACTCCTCTGAATTTACAGATTTTGAACTCTTACTCAATGTGTGCAAGTCTACCAATAACTACAGCCTTTCGCGAAGAAACAAAACAGTATCCGCATCCGAATCTACTGGCATTAAAATAATGTTTTTAATTACAGTAGATAGAGCATAAATTACTAAAGCGACATATTTAGACATTTGAGGAAAAAGTCGTTCCCCTAGGCTCGTATGTCATGTGCTATGTTTAGAATGAATGTTTTACAGCCAGAATTGCAACCCTTTCCAGCTCGGAGTGTTAATTGTGCTTACTGACATCATTTGAATGAGATTTGCGTAAATCATCATCTTACATTTGTCATGAAGAAAACCGTAACGGAAAAATATGATATGTCATAAACTTCCGGGTTCAAGTAATGATACTGTAGTTCGGATTGTATTCTAAAAAAGCTATCGGAAAATTTACTGCAAACATTATCCGCACCGCCATGCTAACTATATCCGCGGGTTTATGCACGAAGGGCTTTAATGAACTAGGTGTAGTGTAGCTTTGGTTGGGATGAGTACTCCCATTGCACGACTGACCAACAGCTTAGAGGGAGGTGTACTCGAAAAGTGCACATGGTGGATCTCGTGCCGCTCGGAAAGGGAACAGAGATCTCGTGACATTTGAAGCGGAGCCAAGACGCGGTGATTAACGCTTCTATTTCTGTCCGCGCGACGCCGGTACAAACATTGGGGCGACCACGCGGCCGCCACGTGGGTACTCTCTCTTCCGTGTGGAATTGGTAGGCTCCATTTTCTGCGAATACAAGCATTCCTGTCTCCAAATTAGCAGCACTGTTTGATGGACATGTGTCTATAGCTGCGCACATGCGGATATAGTTTAGAATACAATACGATCTTGTTTAATATCATTATTAGGAACCGGATGGTTTTTTATCATTTTAAATGATCTTGTCGACTTCGTCGTTACGCTGGGGTCTGGCGTTACGTTACGGTGACGGGACGAAATGTACCGAGAATGCACTGAGGTGTGTGACGTCACAGTACGATGTAGCAGCCGAATACCAAGAAGGCAGTGTGAGAACAATCAAGTAGGCAGTGCGAGAACAATCAAGTAGGCAGTGAAGAAACAAAATAGAATCTTGAAACTCTGTTCTCGCACTGCCTTCTTGGTAATCGGCTGCTAGCATTTAAAATGATATAAAGTCTAGTCTTTCAGACTGACTATCAGTCTCTTTCAATAGGAAAGGATTCTATATCTTGCTCTCCGCAAGTGCATTGCAGGCTGTAAATAGAAATCTGAACTAAAAGCTCAAACAGCCTTAACCTCCCTATTAAGGCTTCCAAAAAGATGATATATTGGCTTTCACGGCCAGTGAATTAAAACCCAGCAATTTTTCTAGGTTTGTCCGGGTGCGGACACCAAGAGGCCGCTGATGAGCCAGCTTGGTGTCCTAGGCGAAACCCCACACTAGACACGGCACAAACCTAGAATAAATGCTGAGTTTTAGGAATGAGAGTATTACTTAATGCTGTTTCAATTCTCCATTGTGAGCTAGGAACTAGAAACATTTGGCAACTGGCGAAGAAAGAGCGAGACACAATGCTTGCCCTTGAGCGCGAGATGTGACTTTCTGCTTGCGGTTCTGACTCAAGGTTCGATTGTGGAACATTGTTTGTAAACATCGCTATCGCTCGAGCATTACGTCACAATTCCACAAAGATCGCACGTCACAAAAATGCCAAAAGGACACAGGTGGTGGTCGGCCGGAACTTCTGTCTGGCCGAATGGGAAAAATTAGTACAATCCGCATCGTATGCCATACAGTTATTGGAAGAGAGCAGGAGTTGATCAACGGAGGTCAGCAGGAGTGAACGCATGTTGTACTCAGCGGAGACCTCGTGGTTGCCAAACTAGGCATGCATGGCTTAATCTCTGAGACAAGCATAATATGATTAAACAGAGACATGCTTAAAAGTCGTCCCACAGCTTCGAAAAGAAAAACTTAAGATTGGCTTAGGAAGGCCTGTGTCATCAAAACAAAAGTTATACAATCACAATAAATATCGGCCAACTCTCTCGTGCCTTATAACCTGTGGTATTGTTCGATTCTAGTAATGTGAACTTGATGATGATGATGATGATGATGATGATAATTGCTGTTTAAAGGGGCCTAACATCTAGGTTATCGGCCCCTAATGGTCTAGGTGATAGTGAAACATGAGAATGTAAGGTAAACTATAGGCTAACTAAAACCACATTTACAACCTAAACTTACACACTGGAAGAATAAATGGAAAACAAAAGGAGAATAAGGCAAATAAAGGACAGGAGGAAAGGAAATGCCCTCAACCCTCGAAGAATGAGGATTCAGGGACTTGGAAGGAAGGAGGGCCATGAAAGGAAAAGAGGTGAGGGTCCACCCCAGCGGCAATGGAAAAAGGGGGAAGAACCGGACCCAGGTCAGGAATCCCTCGGGGTCACTAACTCCTGAACTCACCAGCCATGAGCCCTTGAGGGTGTAGCACTATCAAGGGTGCACCATAAGTGGTGTGGCTACACACACCCTGCCTCCTTAAGGGCCTTGAACAGAAGGCAGGAGATATGAAGAGAACAGAATGAGGGATCAGAAAAGATGAGACAAGGGCCAATTAAGGCGGGAAAGTGAAACACTCCCTAGGCCTCGGATACCCTAATACCGACGGGGTCGGAAAAGAACAAGATTTGACCAAGGGAGGTCGATAGGAAAGATGACAGAGAGGAGCCCGGCACAAGTAAATGGAAGCAATGCAGGATTCAGCTGGGGTCCCGTGGTCGCCAACCCACGTCCCACTAGATGTGAGCCCCTGGGGGGCAATAATGTGAATTTGTAAGATAGCTGGGCTTGGGAAGGAAGCGGCCGTGGCCCAGCATTCTCCTTCAGTAACCTATGAGGATTGTAGATTTATGGGGCGGAACAGCGAGGTCATCTGCTACTATGTGGCCGAAGTCTAACATTGTAACTCGACGCATTGCTTGGTTTTCAGATCCCGAAGTTCATGGGTTCGAGTTCTTTGAAATTCCTGCTGATATCCAAGAACGCTTATTTTCTCAAGGAATGCAGCAGTTCAGGTCTGAAAGCAATGATCTCTAGGGACCTAAAATCACAACTTTTCTTCAAGATGTATGAAACCGGTGGCTATTGTCTCGGAGTAGAGACACGAAGACTGAAATTCCTTTCCTTGTGAACCAGTCGCGACGTAAGAACGCCTGGAAAGGTGCGATAGGCAAGCGACTCATCACTTGAGTACTGCGGACTGCCGATATATTGCTGTAAGGAGACGCAAAGTACTTCCGCATGTCAAACTGTCGCCTTTGGCCTCTGCCAATTTGCCTGAAACGAAAAGATCCCAACGTCGAAATATTTCTGTCGGCAGAGGGTGAACTGATTCCTTCGTACAGTTCCACTTCACTATTTGCTGTGAGGAAATCACTGTGTGCCGCGTGAGTGTGGAGAGCTGGGACAGTTAGTCGCTACCACTCTTCATCTCTTCACGAACTTGTTCTTGTTTTATTCTTACACCTCACAGATCGGGTTCGACTCCCTGTTAAAGAATGCAACATTTTTGAGGTGAAATGTCTCGTTCGTGGTTCGGATTGCACGTTTAAAAAGAAGGTTCCCAGGTTCACGGTCACGTAAAACTACAAGCTTCCCTCCATCACTGTTTTTGTGTCGTACGGATCCTTGCGAAACGTCACCACGACTATTCAATAATAATAATAATAATAATAATAATAATAATAATAATAATAATAATAATAATAATAATAATAATGTCCGTTACTGTTCAATCTCGTACTTGAGAAAATAATCAGGACCTGGGAAAAGGAAAGTAAAGGCAGACTACTTACTGTAATGATATAATTTACGAGGGCTGTTTTTTAAGTAAGGGCCGTTTTGTTTTCTTTAAATTGACCGAACATTTTATATTGAAACCACATTTATTTTTAGGTTTTACATACCTTCCTCTATGTTTCTACATAGTTGCCTTGTTTATGTAAGCACTTGTCATACCTTAAAACTAAGTTCTGAAATCCCTCTGCATAAAAGTTTGCCGCCTGCTCTGACAACCAAGAATTCACTCTTGAGGAAAATCCATTGATAGAGTGGTTATCACGAATCTTCGGTCCTCGTGAATTTTCGTGTCAATTGCAGTCACCAAGTCATCTGTGATCACAGACCTGAGCGTTCATCGTCACGAACATTTTCACGGCCACTTTTGAACTCACGTACCCATTTTCGCACTTTACCTCCCGTCATTGCATTATCACCATACACCTCACAAAGCTGACGATGAATGTCTGCAGCCGACATATTTCTTGCACTCAAAAGACGTATCACAGATCGTACCTCACACGCGGCGGGCGAATCAATAATCTTGAACATTGTAAAGATGCACAGTTCAGCGTACAGGTTAGCTACACAGCTGCAGCTAACGCCTGCTTGCTCGCAAAGGATGCTGGGAGGTAGCGCGCACGCTTTTTGTGGCGTGCTCACTAACTACGGGCTTTAAAAAAAGAAACGGCCCTAACTTAAAAAACAACCCTCGTAATAATAACAGGGAAGCATGAACAGCTGCATCAAACCAATCAAAATACCGAACACTCAAACAGCAACAACAACAACAATAATAATAACTAGCGTATCCGTGCGAGAACTCTCGCATGATGAGTTGTGTGCGCCCCACGTGTACAGACTACCAGTCCGACTTTTGTGCAATGCGGGCTGTACGCGACACAGTTCTGCCAGCGGCTATCGTCATGTTTATATGTTTAAAAGCACTTAATAAACAAATAAATATATTTCTGTTGACTTTTCAAGAAATGAAAGATATTTCCTCTACTTGTGACACGATTTGGAAGATTTTGGTACAAACTAACTCCCTCTGGTTTAGGAGCTTGAGTTTTGTGAAACACACACCTTGGCGTATTATATAATAAGATTATAAACTAAGAGGGCCTGGGTTTACAAAGACACCAGGTAACAGTTCAAAGTCACTAGATTTCTAGAGAAGAAATATTCCTGTCTCTAAAGGGATTTAAAAGTAGCTAAATCCATGTTCTAACTCTTTATAACTTCCGTCACCAAAATCTAGACTATGCAGCAACTTCGTCTCTAACGTTGGCCCTGTGGGACTTTTTCATGAACTGGGCTTGCAATTGTAAATAGCACACTACATAGCGACTACATGTGAGCAGTGACCGTACAGTATAGGCTATAGCTTTGTGTGTCGGCAAGGAACAAACCGTTCCACTTTCTTGCAGCTCTGCTTCCAATCGCTTTACTGTATTGCTTAACAACAGTCTAGTAAAAATAATAACAGCAACATTTTAAACAAATCTTATTATTACTTACTTACTTACTTTGATCGTTGTGGCCACTAGGGACCGCGAGATCTCAACTGTTTTTCTTCTTGTTACCCCACCACGCCGCCTTCATCCTTTCGGAATGGGATTCCTTCCATTCATCCGAGTGAACATATATCTAGCTGGGGTTGACTTCCTCTTGTTGAACCTAACGGAGTTTTTGTTTCAATGGAGTTCTTTAAACCTCGGAAGTATGATAATAGCCGGTTGGAGAATCTACTGACTGGCATTCTGAGGAGGTGGGCAGAGAATGTTATTCTACGTTTCCGGATTATACTTGAGATCTCTTCAATTTGGGAATATATTTCTGAATTACTCCAGAACTTGTAACCTACATCTTTGAACTTAGGACCAAGAATTTTCCTAATGATCTTTCTTTTCTTAACTTCAAGTCTCTCGATCGGGCCAGCTGCGCGGTTTGTTAGGTATTCCGCTGCACACAGCACTTCCGGTCTAATCACAGTTTGGTAGTGTCTTTGCAGTCCTAGAGATGAACTTCTTATAGTACAGTTGGTGAGTGAGGCGGAAGGCTGTTGCGAATTTATTGACTCGTGTTGAGATGGCAAACCTTTCAGAATTATTTGGTTCGATCCACTCACCAAGATATTTAAACTTTTGAACTTTTAAGATATGGCCGTGGGTGGTTTGAAGATGGGTTGGAGCTTCTTTAATATTAGAGATAAATTGGGTTTTAGTGTAAGATATCTTGAGTCCTTGAGACCTATTTTGGTTGCAGAATCATGTAAGTAATTTACTTGAATGGCTATTTCTGGAGAGGAAGCAAACAAAGCAATGTCATCAGCGAATTTTATTATTATTATTATTATTATTATTATTATTATTATTATTGATATTATTATTATTTACAAAGAACGGAGTCGTGGTGGGAAAATGACAGTAGCACTTTACGGTGCAAAAGCTCAACGAAAAAGAGCAAACATACACTGTACAATTTGTATTTGAAACAAAGGAATGTGTGACCTCAGTGCTGCCACCAATGACGTACTAATATGACGACACACGCCTGCGCGAGTACGAGGTCCTTCCGAAAATAAGTGAAGTCATTTCATTTCACAGGAAAGCTGTATCGCATATCGCCATGATAAAGGACTCTCCCTGGCGCATGCGCTGAGTGCCAACGCAGATAGATGTATCCGTGTCCATTGGAGCAAGGATCATGTAAGTATAAGAGATTCGTCACTTTTGGTTATAGAATTTCCGAGAGAGAGCACCGCCTGAGGCTATGTACTGCTATACCAAGTCTGGCAACATAAAAAGTAAAAAGCCCTATGAATGTAGCCTTTATTACACGTTGGTTGGTTGGTTCTTAAGTTTAGGGGCTGCGACAACACGGTCATGTAACCCCGTGTACTTTGGGTGTGTGTAGAATCTGTCTGATAACCGGTGTTAATTGTGATGACTGTATTAGTGTGTGTATCTGTTTTTTAATTTAAGTACTGCAACTTAGAATTTTTCAAATAGTTCCTACTTTTGCCGCCAAGCGCCACCTTCAACAACTACTAGGCCAAGTTCATAACTTAGCTATTAGACGCCACCGCAGTCGGCTCTTGGCAACGAACGTAGAAACCTAAGAGCGTTGTTTACATTCTTAACCTATCCAATTTAGCTTCACACAGGTGCAATTAGTGGAAGGTTCTTTAACATGCCATAAATCTATGACATGGGACCGCCGGCTTTACTTCCCCTCCGAAGGAAGGCATACTGAGGGATTTTTAAAGCTCTTAAAAAAATCCGGGTTTGAACCCGCTATCTTGGGCATTGAAGCTCAGCAGGCTACCGACTGCGCCACCGAAGCCGCTCTTTATTACACGCAATTGAACAGTATGTTCTGCGATGAGTTATTGATTATTGATGAAAATAACACAAACATAACTGCGCCTTTCGCTAGGCGCTGAAATATACGTCCAGATTGGAAAATAGTACTCCTTGCTATATAGGCTATCAATGTTGGCAATAGATTTGTCACCAAGGACCGAATTATGCCGTTCTAGAGCTTAATTCACCTTTAGGCTAATAAACATTGCTCTCCTACTCTACAGAATTGTTGGGATATTCGATGAATATAAAGAAAACTGTCCAAATGCACACACTATATTGCCATAATCTCACTTTTTGCCTAGCATGCCGGCTGCCTCCCACACCTCCCCGTAGCCCTAAACCACACATGTTATTGCAATGCAAAGGAGAATGGGTAAGAAAACAAACAAGAGATGAAATGCACACATTTATTCTCTATATATTTTTATTCGAGAGTAGTCCATATTGCCCACTAGTTTTACACATGGTCAGCTCCAGGAAGATGAAAATTGCCGTATTGTTCTTACTATCATTATAATTCTTACATTCCGGTGCTTGGCAATTTTTCCTCCCTTGCAGGGGCATGATTGACTTTCAATTCAATTAAAATAAATAATCAAAATACCGAACAAATCAAATAACCAACAACACCACCAGGAGGAAAATCAATCAAAACAGACTATTCCCGCTTCCGCCAGTCGGTTTGGTGTGAGCTTTGGGTGAGAGCCAACTACAGAAACATAGTACTGAAATTAATTCTTCATTGGTTGGCAGAACATCTATAGCGGAGCTTTATCGAACCCCAGGCGCTCCCTATGATCTGGCATCCCCCTGCAGTGGAGTGTGTGCTAGTAACATGGTTACGAATAGAAGTGCGCCATAAATGGGCACACGGATATCGCCACCTACAGAGTGTCGATGCCATGCCCCGTCGAATCGTTGGACATTGGTGTGCTATGTTTACTGAAGGAAGCCAGAGTTTGCGCTCCTCAACAACTGTAACAAATGACGACAGGAAAAGGTGTAACTGATGGGTGTTGTACGTGCTCAAGCCTAACACATCATTCACCAAGGTCCAACACACCTCATCTCTAATCTGAAGACTGCACTCGAACACTTGTGGCGGTTCAGTATGAGACAATCTCCACATTCCAGCTCACCTTTGGATACCAGGAGGGATTCTTGAAATTCATTTCACGGTACAACAAATGTCGGTGGTGATTGTAACTTTGTAACATAGTTTCCTTGTGATCAAATGTTTAGACTGATATTCCCAACGCCCTTAGTATTGCTGTATTGAATAATCGTCATCTCTATTTCTGCGATCGAGAATGTGGTACCTACGAGGGAAGTTTTGAAAGTAAGTTTCGTCGTTCCCCCCCCCCAGAAACCTTTTATTGCCAAACTACAGTAACTAACACCATGGCATCATGAACTATGCTTACCACGGTGAGTGAGTTGTTATCGTGTCGGATTACTAACCCCAAGCTTGCAGGTTCACTCCTGGTCGTGGTAAGTGATTTTTGAAAGGCGGCAAAAATCACCCCAAACAGACAAACTCCGGATTTCTATCACCATTTTAGCATTTCACCTAACATCAGATATACTACATTTAGCATACACTGACAGTTGCATTACCAACACTGCAACTAAATAATTGTGCATATTGTAAATATTTTTCACCTGTATTCTCAAACATAGATGTTATAGCCTAGGTGTAATGGGCCTGATGATGATCGCTTGACGATCGAAACTGGTCATCCTAGTGTATTTATTAATCTCATGTAATTTATTTCAGGATTAGGGCATAACCCAACATTCGTGTTGACCGACTGAAAAGCACCAAACTTTTGTTTGTTCACACACCCATGTACACGGGGCAACATGACCACGATGTCTAACCCCGCAAATGAAATAACAACTGTCTACACATGAAAACTGGAAAATGGTGATAGGAGAATGTAGGAATGTTTGCCACTATTACATTTTGCTAATATGCTGATTAACTGTGCATAGAGAATACTACAGTCCAATACAATCCTTGATTGCCAATCGGTCAGTTTTCTCATGTGTCCTTTAGCAAAATTTACCGGACTATCATGATACAGAGTAAGGGTTCGTTAAAATGTTAACAAACCAATTAAGGCCGTTGACGGACGACTACCGAAATGTTGTGGTTCACCAAACATTAACAATCCATTAGCTTCTCTAACAAGCCGACAAAACTAATTGCTCTGTCAACATAGAATTAAGGACTTGGCGGTCGATTTACGTAGCAATCAAATCCAAAATGGCGTGCAGCGAAAACCGGAATAGTCGTGCAATAAACTTTATTCTCAACGATGACGATGTTTTTGAAGACATGCTAGATTTTCTTCGTTCACTAACTTATAAATAACAAAGGAATTACTTGATTGAATGCGACGACACAGAATTTATCATGAGATTTCGGCTGTCAAAACCTTCTGTGTTGATGAATGTTCTACAGATGACAGAACCTAACCTGGAATTCCCATCTGATAAGCAAGATAGCCTAGGCCTTATTTATGTGTACTATCGTGTGATGCATTACGGTGTAGCACATGCAGTTAATTTAATTTAATAAAAGCTCATCCACCGGGTAGATAAGGGTGGATAATTATGTTTCTTTCATTTAACGAATATTTCACAGCCCCCGGCTCTTCTTGCTCTTATCCTCATCAGCCATGTTTGTTTTTAACCAAGGAGCATGTAACTTTTAAGCCTTTTCAGTTAACGGCCTGCTCGATTACACCAAAGAATAAACAAATACCGCCACAATCATCATCTTCCAATGAGTTTTGTACAGCCCCTCAACATAACGCTTCGTTTGCTAATGCCAGTCGGTGAATGTGCTGGTGAAACGCCAACGAGCTTAATGCCGATGTTAAAGTTAACAACTCATTTACTGACGGTCTGTTAACGCTGCGTTGGTGAACCCGGCCCTAAATCGTTGTTGCCTAGTGACAACCTGTCCATCAATGGTGCGGCGTTGACTATCATGATACAGTGTTAGTCGTTGTTGCCTAGTGACAACCTGTCCATCAATGGTGCGGCGTTGACTATCATGATACAGTGTTAGTCGTTGTTGCCTAGTGACAACCTGTCCATCAATGGTGCGGCGTTGACTATCATGATACAGTGTTAGTCGTTGTTGCCTAGTGACAACCTGTCCATCAATGGTGCGGCGTTGACTATCATGATACAGTGTTAGTCGTTGTTGCCTAGTGACAACCTGTCCATCAATGGTGCGGCGTTGACTATCATGATACAGCGACAATATGTCCGTCAAGTTATTAGATCGGAGAAACGGTGTAGATTTGTGCAAAAGGGCCTAAATGCAGAGAATGGAGTGGTATGTCCGAAATTTAACATAGCCTAAACTATTCCTCTTGAATCTGGCTTTGTGCGCAAATGCGAGGGAGCCGTGTCAGTAGATTTACTGGCACGTTAAAGATCCCCTTCGGGGCAAAATTCCGGCACCCCGGCGTCTCTAAAAGCCAGAGTAGTTAAAAGGGACGTAAAACCAATAACATTAATATTATTATTGAATCTGGCTATCATGTACAAAAATATTTTTTCGAATCCGACTGGTAGTTCCAGAGATTAGCGCGTTTAAAGACACAAACACACAAACTCTTCGGCTTTATTATATTAGTATATATATTATTTCAGTAGTATAGATTTCTCCTGCGGCGCTCACAAGCGACCGATCGTGACAGAATAGACATTAGCAGTGATTTATTGCACTCGAATTTTATAAATATCTATAATTCCTTTAAAAATCACTTTTTAAAACATGTATGAAGTGTGCTATTTGCAGATACTGTTGCTGTAGGAGAATACGCTCCATAATTGCTGTCCACTTCCCATTTTGGCCGCTGTGACGGCTGTTTCATGTCATTATAACATTCCGAGGTCTTTCCTTTATCATTTTGCATGGATTTCAGAAACAGTAAATCAAAGAAATGAGTACTCAAATCGTATAATTTCATAAATATCGAAGAACCGGTGAGTGTTATGATAATCCAATTTTCAGTGATTGCCTTCTTAAGTTCGGGAACGTAGAACTTGGAATTCTAACTGAAATGTAAATAGTGTTCTATAATCATTTGGTTGAAATAAAAACATAGCAACCCTTCTCCTTAAGTCTCTCATTATAAATCTATTGGGGAAAGTGTGGCTTATGAACATGCGAGATTTCTCGCCCGGGTCCGCTAGTCATTATACGAGGTACGTCCAGAAAGTAAGTTCCGTTTGATAATAACATAAAATTGTGTACAGATACAGAAAAATTATTTGTTGCACAAAATTCTACAACCCTTAAACTACTTTTCCACATAACTGCCGAAATGTTGCAGGCATTTGTCGTAGCGTGTCACGAGTTCTTCATAGACGTGTGCCGCCTGTGTCTTCAACTAGTTGTACGTTCCGCTGCAGCGCAGTTCTGCATATGCGCGGTAGACGCTCTGTATCAAGGAGAAGAAACGTGCGCCATTTGGAGAGCGCTGTCAGCCACGTACGCGTTGTTGTGCACGTTTACTCGTACAATGTCGGTGTTGATTGAAAATCCCACCACTTGTGAAATCAGATCTGTGATTCGTTTTCTGAATGCTAGGAATGTGAAACCAATTGAAATTCATCGGCAAATTTGCGAAGTGTATGGACAAAATGCGATGAGTGATTCAATAGTGAGAAGAAGGGTCCGACAGTTCAATGAAGGACGTAGTGAAGTGCACGATGAAGAACGAAGTGGGCGTCCATCTTTGGTTACAGAAGAACTGGTTCACACGATTGATGACAAGATCCGGGAAAACCGCAGGTTTACAATTAGTGCTCTCGCTATGAAATTTCCCCAAATCTCACGAACACTAATTCATGAAATTGTTACCGAAAAACTGAACTTTCGTAAACTTTTACGACTTTGGGTACCAAAGATTCTTACGGAGCAACACAAAACAAAACGGATGGGTAGTGCACTTCAGTTTTTGACCCGTTACAATGAAGGCGGCGAAGAATTTCTGACATAGATAGTCACAGGAGATGAAACTTTGGTTTCTTACGACATCCCTGAAAGTAAGCGGCAATCAATGGAATGGAGGCACACTTCATCCCCAGCAAAGGTTAAGCCGAAACATATCTTGACACTTCGGAAAATGATGTGCACAGTGTTCTGGGACTGGAAAGGCATCTTACTCATTGATTTCTTACCGCGTGGTGAAACAATTAACGCAGATGCTTACTGCGAGACACTTAGGAAATTGCGCCGCGCAATACAGAATAAGTGCCGAGGGTTGCTGTCAAAAGGTGTTGTTTTTCTTCACAACAACGCACGACCACACACTGCAAATGTGACGAAAAACCTCCTACAGGGATTTGGCTGGGACGTGTTTGACCACCCTCCGTACAGCCCTGACCTCGCTCCTAGCGACTTTCATCTGTTCACACATCTCAAGTCTTTCCCTGGCGGTCACCACTTCAACAATGACGACGAGCTGAAAGAAGATGTTTCCAACTGGTTGAAGAAACAGGCGGCAAACTTCTAGGAAGATGGTATACAAAAGCTTGTGCCACGCTATGACAAATGGCTGCAAAAGTTCGGCAGTTATGTGGAAAAGTAGTTTAAGAGGTGTCGAAAGTTGTGCAATAAATAATTTTTCTGTATCTGTACACAATTTAATTTTATTACCAAACGGAACTTACATTCTGGACGTGCCTCGTATAAATACAGTATTTCTTGGATTTCAAACGCAGAAAGACAAAAGATAAAGAAAGTGAGCTTTAGGCAGGTTGATTTCGTACATCTATCAGCTGATGATCTCCATCTAGTCGAGTTACGAATTCATTATTTTTTCCTTCCCCCTCCCTCCCCCCCCCCCCCTCCTTCATATGTCAGCGTGTGACTGCGATGGACAACATTTTCAGAAACGCAGGTAGGCTATATACAGAAGCTTATGGTCGGAAGCGAGGGGTAGAGGTAAAGGCGCGTTTTGACCTAACGCTTCTCTGGCTCCCATCAATACTATTGCCCAACAAAATGTTCAATTAGCAATAATTATGGCGCACCAGTTCATAGCAAGTGCCCTCGCTTTGAGGCTGTTTGCAGGGAAAGTGGCTGCTGCTGGGCTCGTAATATACAATACATTACTGTAATGATAATAAAGCTGGTATTTCCAACCACAGGCGATTTTGCTAAGTGTGTGAAGTTAGTGATCAATATAGAGGTGGCTTAACTTTCCGATGGAGCACCTCTCTGTTTGAGTCGAGCATGTAAGGCCTCAAGGCACCTACACACGTCCTGACACGACTCCCCTACCCAACCAGACAAGGGAGAGCTACCACCACCAGCCTAGTTTAGAACAAGCCCTTGTGGTGCTAAAGTGTTCTTAAAATGGCTCCGTAAACATGAAATCAAAAGATAGGTGCAGGTTTCTCCGCAGTTATTATTTCAGATGATGAAGGAAGAAAGAAAAGAAGAGTGTGGTTCAAGACGTGGTTGCAGAAGAGGAAATCTACTTACCTTCCGCGCCTCTCTTCTGTAGCGGCTCGCATGTTTCGCAATTTTTTTATAACTCCCACCGTAGCATGAGGTGTTATTTTATTTTATAAATTTCCAGCGGTAAACTGTAGCATTCATTTCTCTTGTCTCTGTTGGAATAACTCTCATCTTCGACGTCCCATAAACACCGCCACTCCCTCCAACATTCGGGGAACCCGACCATTGTCACTTTTTCCGCGACCCTGTTCGTCATATGATAATCGACAAAATGAGTCTGAAGGGTCGGTTGGGTAGTGAAGGAGCGACTGCCCTATACACGTTCCGACTCGACGTAGAGAATGGTAGGGGTTAGGGTGGTTGGATGGTTCTCCCGAAACAGTTTTCACCACCCGACAAGCCTATACACGATCCGACTGTCAGGCCCTAGATTAGGGTGGTCCTGTCAGGACCTGTGTAGGGCCCTTAAGCACTACGACCAGTCACCGACCCAAGGATTAGCAAGGAAACAGGTGACGCTTAACTAGCCTCGCCAATGAGCTAATGACTTAAGACGAACCACTTAATAGGGTCAAAGGTCCGCCCAACCAATTAGATGATGCATTCGTTCTTTTAGTAAGTAAATTGAATGCACATGAATTCCAAAGTCCTCGCTGACCGCCAGCCGACAGACCACTGTCTCCGTGTCTTATCAAAGTGCAGTCACCAATAAAGTGGGTCAAATACCAATATTGGGAGTAGGTCGCTTGATAAAACTTCAAGACGCATCAAGGTTGGTCCTAGGAGCTTCAGGGTCATAACGGAAGGAAATCACTTCACTAAACAGGGACACGCACTTTTAAACTTGCGTTATGAAATAAATAAAATAATATAGTACATTATGCAACGAACCTTATTAAGACACGAGTATGTTTATAAAATGCAAGAAGCGAGTTTTATAATTTAAACACTAGTGTCTTAATTACCATTATAGCCGAGTCGCATACGACTGTTTATGTTCGACGATAATTATAACTTTATTATATGTTCTAACAAAAATATTCATAAATATATGTCGAGATTCTGTCAGTTGACTTCTTCTTCTTCTTGGGAATTGTGTGGGCTCAGCATTTGCTCTCTACCCATTAACGAATCCCAAAGCGTTGAAACATTGTTTATCCTGAAGCAGCACCAACAGATAGCGCACAGGGACTATGTTGGATGATTTTGTTATTTTGGTCAAATAACACAAAATAGGCTGTTACAAACGCTTCAAAATTAAAATGTATCGTATTATCAACTAGTTATTCTTCAAATTCGATGAGTATAGAATGTCAACGGAAGGCAAATACAACAGTCATGACATCTGGCGGAAAAGTTTCGCATAAGAAATCCCTTTACTGAACAGAGAGCTGGATTATAATTTCCGTGGATCTAATGTCATAGGCCTGCTTCCTCCATCACGTTCTGGTGTGTTTATGTCAACAACAGCATTCAATAAAATTGTCGGCGAAATCGTACGAATGCAATGCTCTATGTAGAAATTGGAGTTGCGGATATTAAGGTACAGTGCTATTTATTTTGGAATATTCCGCAGTTTGTTTATGCAAACATTACGGACGGTGCACACTTTCCATGTCAATATAGGCTAGGGTAGGATGGTGAGAGTAGATTCCGAAATTTCATGCATACAGGCGCGGATCTAGAGTTTGGTTTGGGGGGGGGGGGGGTCAGAGAATCGATCTAGAGTTTGGTTTGGGGGGGGGGGGTCAGAGAATCGAAATTGTTAAGAAAAAAGGTATCACTAAAAACGCAATCACAAAATAACCAAACGTACAAAACCAGACCAATTTTTTTGCAAGCTTCACGGATAGAAATTTGATGCGTTTAGCGCACCAAAAATATTCGTACAAATTGCAACGGCGTGTTTTGCGACTTTTACATCGAGCTTCGAGAAAAGGATCAAGGTACGTTACAGTTTCGGCAAGTCGAGTTGATACCGACAAAGGGAGAAAGTCACAGCTTAAATTGCCAACCAAGCTTGCAGTTTGGACGTCGGCAAAAATTTTTGGTGCGATAAAGCCCCAGTTTCCTATCCGTGCATTACTGCACATTCATCGTGACATCACTACAAACATCGATTCGGTAATCACAAGGTTTGCTAAACAAAATAGACGAGTTGATTTTGTTGTATAACTAATAGTTTTTATACAAGAGGTTAGAAGTTGTAAATATGTACAGTTGTTATAGAACATAATAATTCCTATAAAGATAATTCAGTATTGAATAAAATGAAAAAAAAACGGTTTTTTTTTTTCAGAGTTAAAATTCGTTAAGTTTTATTTGTCTGGTAATTGTGTTTTCGTTTGCAAAAAAATTTGATCTCCGTTTGGGGGGGGGGGGGTCATGACCCCCGTGACCCCCCCCCCTCCCCCTTGAATCCGCGCCTGCATGCATATTTCATAGTATTTTCTTGTTACCGTAAAGGTTCATGCTGATTTTGTCTTTGTGTTTGGGATTGCAACTACAATGGTTGATCCACTATAGGCTACATTGTCAACTTTCAAATACTGTAATTCATGTCTGACATGTTGGATTTTGAGCGCATGTGCGAAGCTATCCTTACCTAATTGGTCAATGAATGAAAATATTGAGCTCTGATTGGTCAGAGAAACTGTGTCATAATGAAAAGTAGTATTTCAATGACCCCCATTATGATACAGTTTTTGGACATATAATATTTACTTTTCGACATCGTCGAACAGAAGATACTTTAAAATACACTAAAGTAAACGAGAGACTGAATGGAAGGTCACCAGTAAGTGTATAATTACAGAGCAGGAAGCGATCCCGAGCCCCCTTAAAAGCCGCGGCAAGACTAAAAGTGCAACAGTGTTAATTTGTGTCGAGACTAATTGCCGTAGCGCTGTCTGGCTTCACCTCGCATTGCCCATCTGCTCCACGCTGCTCCAGCCAAATGTAGCGGCACTCGGGAGAGACTCACACGACTCAAACTATACAACATCCCAGCCAAACCTACCCTTCTATATGGCAGCGAAGCCTGCACCCTTCGTAAAGGGGATGAACGGAGACTAACGAGTGTCGAGATGCTGGATACACACTGTGGGATAGGAAAAGATCTGAGGTTATCCTTAAAGAACTAAAAGTAAAACCAATAATCCACACAGTGCAGAATCACAGATCAGCTTGGAAAGACCATGTACTACGTATAAAGACCGGCCGGATCACCAGATGAGTTCTCAAATACCAACCTAGAGGCAGAAGAGACGTAGGTCGACTTACGAAGGGATGGAAGGAGACCGTAACAGGCCACGTGGCCTAACACGTTGTGACTGTAGAACAGTCACATAAAGGTTAGGAACATGGCCACCCCTTGCTGGAGCACTACCAAGGAGTAATAAGGAGACGCCCTGCCCCTACGACCGTAGATTTATTTATTAGTGGGATTTAAGTATGATTACCAGTAAAAGATCCGTGTGCAGGTATAGTACGAAGTTGTAAGGTAGGCCTATATGACGATGGAAATCAAGGAATATTTGTTGATCTTTGCTGGCTAGCGAAAGTGTACGGCAGTCACAATACTTTTCGTCGCACTCGAAAATCATGTAAACTGCCGTAAAACGTTTAATTTTACAACATAAACTAGAGCAATACACCGATCTAAAATATAGTATAGCACTTGGGAAATGAATGTATTATACCGGTATGCAGTTTTTTTTAACCTGTAATTATTGTGGGATTTCAGGCACCCGCACACCCACCACTGCTCTTAACTTATAACTTACCAAATAATAGGCAAATAATTACCGAGATACCAGTAGGCCTGCCATTATATTCACGAATGTGTATTAAATAAATTTAAAATATTAAGGCATGTGAAATAATTGGGTGGTAGCGTTATTGTTTTCATTGCACGATGTTTTTTTTAATATACCAGTTCAGTTCCGGTAACAAACTAAACAAGGTCTAGGCTGAGGTTTGAGATTACCACGCTAAAATATGCAAATAATGGCATATCAATCTTCTAACACCCACGAGCAATAAATCTAGAGCTCAACCACGTTAAAAATAGATTGGGGCAATTAGATTACAGTAATACCGTTCATTAATTGACAAGCAGAAACTATTTCCAGTAAGAAACGAAGGAAAATATCCGTAATTAATTCCTAGCAATCAAAATACTTATATTGGTGGACGCATATGCCAATATTTGAACATTTAACGACTGGCTACTCTAAGGATGAAAACTTAACACAATAAATGGCAAATAAAGTGCATTTACTTGTGAAATGACATTACTTTGGCAGGTGGGAGTTCTGTTTGTGCAAACATATGCCCCACACGTCGACATTTCATCGCACACTCGAAATATCACCACTTTTAAGTACGTATGTCACACCATTACATGCTTTTCTTACAGGACTACCGCAATGTTTTGAGCATATGTGAAGGAGTAACTTCTGGCTTCACTTCCTTGCCGTTAGGGCCTCTTCTTATTACTCCTTGGGCACTACAGGGAGTTTAGTGCTTTGTGCCTACTGGATTCTCTGTGGTGACCTAGTAATGAGGTGGCGGGGGGCTTTGCCCATTGAAAGAGGTTACCATGGCGACGTGTTGATGATTAGGATGTTTAGATTGTTTAGATTGGATAGGGTTTTGTTTTGATGATGTACATCGTAATGTTTTGTTTCGAAGATAAAGAATGTGTAGTTAGGCTTTGATGAAAAAGTATAGAAGAAGTGTGTTATAATTTGTTCTATTAAAATTGTATCAGAAACAAGAACAAGAAGTTCCGTTACGAACTAAAGAGCCTACTTTTCATGCCAATGATTATTCTACAGTATATAAACCTATCTAGAATAATGACGAAATTAAGTTGGTAATATCGAAATGTCCAATTAGTTTGAAATATTCCTGGTATAATGTAGCCTAATGGAGCACTACAGTTGGCAGCCCTGGTGACTGAATATATTCTTAGTTCCATCTCTTAAGGTACAGAATAAAAAAATTGGTTGAAGTCCAATGGACGTTACATGCAGTTAGACATTGGATCTATCAGCACGCGTAAAAGCATGTTGGCAACAATGTCATGCGCGTGCTGGTCAGAAATAGCCTAATCTGAAATATTATGATATCTTGTTGTGCCAATTTTGGACGAAATCCATTTGTTAGTATAGAAGTTACATGTATTTTAAAATTGGACCTAACAGCAGGCATAGAATCATGTTGGCAGCACTGACTTATATTAATTATTCCAAATTAATCTAGAATGTCAGGTGCTATACGTGTGCAAAGTATAGAGCTGTAGGCTTGCATACTTCCTGATATATTGATATTAGGTTAAAAAATATAGACAGTATTTATTAACAGTTGGCAGCCCTGGTTGCTCTTAAGAATACTTACAGTCATATCTGTTACGTTACACATAGCACATACGAAATTTGGTTGAAATCCAACTGATAGTATAGAAGTTACATGTATTTAAAAATTGGCCCTATCAGCAGGCTTAGAATCATGTTGGTAGAACTGAAGTATATAAGTTACTCCAAAATTAATCTAAAAGTTCAGATATTATACGTGTGCATAGTTTAAAGCTGTCGGCTTGCATACTTTCTGATATACTGGTATTTGGATAAAAGAATAGAGAGAGCAATTATTAACAGTTGGCAGCCCTGGTGGTTCTTCAGAATATGCTCAGTCATATCTGTTTATGTACACATATTATATACAAAATTTGGTTGAAATCCGATTGATAGTGTAGATTGGACCTATCAGAAGGCTTAAAATTATTTTGGCAACATTGTCACGTATGGCCTCCTGGAAATTAAACTGAAATAGTGTTATCTACATGTGTGCCAATTTTGGAATAGCTCCCATGCATACCTTCCAAGATATCCAACATGGAGCTCAAATTTCTAGTGCGTTTTTTCAGCAGTTGGTAGCACTGACATCATTTTCAAATATGGACGTGAGCTATTCCGGTATATATCTTTACTCATACTAAATTTGGTTTCGATTTCTGCAGCTGTTTAGGAGTTGATAGGGACACACACACACACACACACACACACACACACACACACACAGCCAGACAGACAGACAGACAGACAGAAGGACAGACAGACAGACAGACAGACACACACACATTTTCCCGGACCGATCTCATAAGTCTACTTTTTTCTCATTTTTGCAAAATGTGAAAAGTAGGCTAAAAATAAGGAAAATAATATGATTTGCATGGGTAGCAAATTAGAAGAAAATGTGTCCAAGCCAGAGTTATGTTTTACAAGGGATTGATTGTGTTTCCTTTGTGTGCAAACACCATATGCGACCCCAAGTTGCCCCACCACTCTTATCCACACGTTACAACTTGATAGGAAGCATAAGAAGAAAAGACGTTAGTAGTGGTTTTGTGGGGGTTCAGATACCTCCTCCTCCTCCCCTCCTCACAAGATGGCGCCAGCCCGATAACTCCCGAACCCGTGGTCCGATTTTGACGAATGAGGTGTCATTGAACTCGGGCTGACACTCCCTTTCCAATGGACAATATATTTCAACCCCAAAAATAAAACCTACCCCTACTAGGGGTGAAATTGAATTTTTTAGAGAATCTCTATTTCCAATTGCAATATGTGAGAGTTTGAATGCCGATATGGATTTAAACGTTGTTCTACATAAAGTGTATGTGTTCGGTCGATAGCCACTATGAATTAACATGCTTGTTTTTGTTTTTTACGCATGCCCACTCATGGCTTTTGTAAGAGGGTGGGGGAGTGGATCCCTATGGATGGGTTATTGTTGACGGGTCATTGTTGGCGGGGTCATTGTTGTCGGGTCCTTGTGGGCAAGTCCTTGTGGACAGGTCCTTGTGGACGAGTCCTTGTGGATGAGTCCTTGTGGATGAGCCCCTTTGGACTGATCCCTTTTGGACCGGTTCCTACGGACTGGCTCATGAATTTATTTAAATTATGTCAAAGGGCCTAACTACATTTCGCGTGTGTTGAACTGACGTTGTTCACTAATCCCCTGTGAGAGTTTGAATGCCGATATGGAATGAAACGTTGTTCCACACAAGAGACATGTTTTCGGTGGATAGCCACTATGAATTAACATGCTTGTTTTTGTTTTTTGTTTTTACGCATGCCCACTCATAGCTTTTGTAAGAGGGCGGGCTTTTTAAAAGATGGCGGCTGTAGTGTAACCTAACCTAACCCAACCCACGAGTGGTGATCAAAAAGTATTTTAAGTGACGCTTGTCGATTGGCAAACCAATAATCAAAGAGGGATATGTCAGGCCTTGAGGTGATAGCCCCTTTTGATTGATCCCTGTTGATTGATCTCTGTTGATTTGTCCCTTTGGACTGCTCTCTATTGACTAGCCCCTTTTGGACGGGCCCTTTTTGACAGGGGGTCATTTTTGATGGATCCTTTTTGGCAGGTCCTTTTCGACGGGTCCCTGTTGACGAGTCATTGCTGACGGGTCCTTGTTGATGAGTCCCTGTGGACGGGTCATTGTTGACGGGTCCCTATTGACAGGCCATTGTTGACAGGTCATTGATGACAGGTCATTGTTGACGGGTCATTGTTGATGGGTCCTTGTTGACAAGTCCCTGTTGATGGGTCCCTGTGGAAGGGTCCCTTTAGACCGACCCCTTTAGACTGGTCCCTATGGACCGGCCCATGAAATTTATCCAAATTATGTCAAAGGGCCTAACTACATTTGTGTGTAAAGCAGTGTGTTGAACTGACGTTGTTCACCAGTCCTTACTACTACAATTGGATAACGATATGAAAGGAATTGATTAACCAGACATGAGTTAACTACCAACGAAACACTTTGGCGACTCTGCTTGTTATTGACCAATGAGTAGGGTTTTAGAAAAACTGTTTGCTATTTTGGGTTATATACAAAAAATGCTTAGACCTTTTGAGTGACTATGTTTGCTAAACAAGACATTATACCAGACACGATTAGGATTCTTATGTAGCTCAGACAAGGAAAGAATTTCTACAGAATCTGTTGACATTGAATATAGATTTAGGTATTAGGAAGTCATTTTGAAGGCCTTTGTCTGGAGCGTGGCACTCTATGAAAGTAAAACTTAGAGAATTGGTGTAGCAGAAAAGTGGAGAATTGAAGTGTTTGAAATGTGGTGTTACAGGAGAATGATGAAGATTAGATGGGTAAATAGGGTTACTAACAAAGAGGTATTAAGACGAGTGGGGGAGAAGAGATGTATCTGGCGACTGTTAATGAAGTAAAGAGATAGGTTGGTAGAACACGTACTAAGACACCCAAGAATATGTTAAACAGATAGCCTTGAATGTAGGGTGTGGTAGCTATATAGAGATGAAACGATTAGCTCGGGACAGATAGGCGCTGAGATCTGCATCAAACCAGTCAAAGGACTAAAGACTCAAACAACAACATGTAAGTTCACTAAAATAATGTTGTGTAACGGTATATGTTAGTCAACGAACAGTAATGCATTACTAAAACCCATGACACGATACCTAAGAGCTTTTCTAAAATGATTTTAAAATGCCTTTAACCCTATATTGAACACCCAGTTCACAAGACTTGTAACGGTTCTTTTGGTTGTGTATGTCAATTTGGAACAAAATATAAGACCAAAACCTGCCAGATTATTAATTTCTGTATCCAATTTTTACCTGACTTACCATTTGATATGACCCATCAGTGGTCACCGGATCTGAAGTTATATGTAAGAGTGTTGGGCGCCAAGGGTTCGATCTGAGAGCGATAACCCAATAAATAATAATTAACTTTACGTCCTAGCTCAGGTAGAACATTCACCAGACTCCATCGACTCAAGTCGTGGTATGACTTAGTCATTAACCTGAATAACATTTGCTTCGGGGAAAAGAGGATGGCTTATATCTATTTCTATCATCTAGAAAGGAGACAGACTGCATTTACTTTAAATAAAAATTTAATGGCATCAAAAACAAACAAGTTAGGAAGATGCATTAATTAATGACTTACGGTAACGTAGAAAGTAAACAAAAGAATTTAAGACAGGCAAAAGTTGCAAGAAAACGGAGGCGTTATGAATTTAATTTAATCTAGATCTGAATTTATTACTTTAGGTTGATTTATTCAAGAGTGAAGAAAGAGAGCTTGTGCATTAAAGTCAAATGAGCTTACCAAACGATGAATCAGCTTTATTGAAGTGTTTCTCCCCAAGAGAAAGCTGCTGTTGTAGGCGGTAGAAGTCCATCTTCATGCGTGGAATTTATTTTAAATGACAGGCTACTATTAATTCTGAGGTATTTAGATTTCTCAGAATTAATAATGGTGGTGGATTGAAAGTCCTTAAACCACTTTTACGATGTTAGCTCAGACACTGCTAACACCATACTGTCTCGGACAAGCATATGTCCTGAATACCTCTCCTGCAATACTGCCTTGAACCAGGTCTCGTTGAGTTGTCCTTCCTTCACATAAAGGAGTCTCGTCCCAAGGTGCTCCGCGACCGTATCTATTGTTCAGGCCTTCCCTTTCCACTCGCATACCCTTGTCATACGCCGCACCCTTACTCATTAGCGTGGGCTCGCCACGCAGCTTTTGTTGAGTACACAGGTAAGTATTTCATCACATAGTGCTGTTCTGGGAGAAGACGTAAGCTCATGAAATGACCCTTAGTGTTCAAGCGCTAGCTAATTACAAAAACAGCCTCTGACTTCTCTCAACTTAATACCGTAATAAAACCTAATCATGATAATACATTATATGGACTAAACATACACTTAATAACTTGTGGCTAATTAACTGCCGAAATAACACATGATATAAATAACGAATGTCAAATTTTGACATAACGTCAGTGGCGTAATCGTACCCTTCAAAATAAGGTTACATTCGTCCCGGAAAATCACGCAGACTATCGTTTACTATATTCCGCGTGATCTTCCTAAGACACGTGTAAATTAACATAGATCCCTAATATAACATAATACACATAATAAATTACCCTTATAGACATTTATATATACAATCAACATATCTTCTTTTGGTTTAACACCAATGTTTTTGCTTAGGCTATTATGTCTCAATCGCATATAGCTTATTGTTTTCTTTTTATTGTCCTGCGGTCATTACCGCTCATTGTTTATTTTACCTATATGTGTAAGAAAAAAAGACATATATGTGTTCTCTTATTTGCCCTTTGTCCAATTCTCTTATTTCAAATCACACGAGTTCACTTTGTGATGTACAGTTTGATTTCCCAAACCGCCTTGTATTGCAAGTTCGTTGATTTTGGAATTCCCATTTTGAGTGCTTTGTGTAAGGTCAAACGCACACACGATCACTAGTAATTTGGTTGTGCTATATGACTCTATCACCCAAACTCTCTCTCATATGTCATTACGTGTATATCACTGAAAAAAAAGAACAACACTAGAAATACATATAATCCATCATATTTCTGTCCTGTTTGTCCCTTTAGATAAAACTCCCTTTAAGTCCCAAACTCCATACCAGTTCTCCCTTCATCTCGATTCCCTCTCCTCTTTAACAGTTAATCTCACACAGATCAATGATACTGACCACATCTGATACCTCATTAATACCTAGGTATTTACCATTTTGATTTACCTGCTCAACAGCATAATGTTTGCAATATTGCCTGTTTCTGGTTCACTTAAGATATATACTTCCGAAGGCTATTTATGTTGTACGTGCCGT
The DNA here is from genome assembly GCA_946902985.2 of Meconema thalassinum. Classification (NCBI taxonomy): domain Eukaryota; kingdom Metazoa; phylum Arthropoda; class Insecta; order Orthoptera; family Tettigoniidae; genus Meconema; species Meconema thalassinum. The sequence continues at coordinate 694,539,528 of OX336391.1, forward strand.
ACAATCGAGTTGACGTATCGTCTTCTAGTACATAGGCAGTATTGCCTATACGTTTGGTAACCGTGTAAGGGCCTTCATATAAAAAAAAGAACTTGCTCATCACTTTCTCTAATTTATTCGACTGCTTTGGTACTCTTAACAGGACTCTGTCTCCCGGATTGAATAGGTCGAATTTCGTTTGCTTTTGTTGGCGAATTCTTTTTGCAGCTGACTTCGATAAATTATGTTTCGCCAACTGGACAATGTAATCCATCCCTGGTAGTTTCCCCTCATTTAAGCCCAATACTCTAGCTAGTTCATTCTGTGGTCTTTTACCGAAGTGAACTTCGTACGGTGTCATCTTCGTGCTCTCGTGCTGGACAGAATTCAGCCAAGTCTCGACTTTGGGAAGATGTCCAACCCAAGCCGAATGTTTGTCATTCACCAGAGTGCGAAAAAGACGAGCCACTTCCCTTAACGGTCTCTCTGCAGAATTTCCTTGGGGGTATCTTACAGAGGAATGAACTTGTGTGATACCAGCTTCCTGCATACTGGTTCTCCATTTCTTTGCAGTGAACTGTGGTCCACTGTCAGATAATATCCTGAGCGGAACGCCAAACTCGGGTATATACTTGTTAATGATCAGTCGGCTACATGCGAGTCCCGTGGCTTTCCTTAGCGCATACAGTTTGATGTATTTACTGAATGCATCAATAACTATGAATATATATTCGTAGCCGTACTGACCTCGAATGACTGGGCCAAATAGGTCCACACACAGTAGTTCGCCGGGACTACTTGTGAGAACTGCCTGTCTTTGCCCAACTAGATATCTTATTGGATACTTGCTCCTCTGACATGTGTCACACTTAGCTATGGTTTTTCTAATGTCCCTTCCCATTTTCTCCCAGATAAAGTCATGAGCAATTTCATAAAGTACTTTGCTGGCTCCAAAGTGTCCCAGCTCCTTATGCATAAACCATATTAATTCCTCCCTCAAAGTGCCCGGTACGCATATTGCCCAGCGATCCTTCCTACATCTTCTTGCGAGAAGGCCGTCCTGCATTTTATATGCGAACCTTCCCACTTTCACTATGTCTGAGTTGCCTCCTTCCAACCTTGCGAGTGCCTCACCCAAGATTACATCATCACGCTGTTCCACTAGCATGTCTTTCAGTTTCTGTAACGATGCCTTATTGCCTTGATCTAGACAAGCGCACAATAAAATCCCTTCTTCTGCTTTAATAATAGAGTTATCCCTGCTTAGACTGGAGTCACGTGATAACATGTCGGCTAGGATATTATCTTTACCCTTAATGTGCATAACTGTGAAGTCATATTCTTGTAATGCTAGAATCCAACGGCTTACTCTATTTGAACTTAATTTGCATGTTTTCATGTACAACAATGCGTGGTGATCTGTGTGGATCTCAAATTTACTTCCGAGTAGATACATACGGAATTTCCCTAAACTAAATACTATCCCAAGTAGCTCTAATTCTGTGATGGTGTAGCGTTTCTCAGCGGCAGAAAGTCCACGCGAGGCTAAGGATACAATCCGTAAATTTCCCTCCGTATCTCTCTGGCACAAGACTCCAGCTATACCTATATGTGAGGCATCTGTCATCACCACATATTCCTGGTCTCTTATTGGATATTTTAAAACAACTGCTTGTTCAAAACCTCGTTTCAGAGCTTGGAATGCCTCGTCATGAGTCACATCCCATCTCCATCTGCTTCCTTGCTTTAAGAGTTCCCTGAATGGTTCTACTAACTTAGAATATTTTAACACAAATCGTCTAAAAAAATTACAGATTCCTAAATACGTCTTCAGCTGTTTAACATTTTGTGGCGCACTTGCATCGAGGATTTTGTTAATCCGACTTTCTTCTGGAGTTACCCCTGAACGTGATACACTATGACCCAGGAAAGTTACTTGTGACTTACAAAACGTAGATTTTGACAATTTCAGGGTGAACCCTGCCTTATCTAGTCTCTTAAAAACCGTGTCCAAGTGAACCAAATGCTCTTCAAAAGTACGCGAACTGATTACAAGATCATCAATATATATAGTTACATAATCACCCGTGTTATCACCTAAAGCTATGTTCAGTGCTCTTATCAGCGCTGCTGAACTGCTCTTTAATCCATAGGGTACCCTGCAAAATTGGTACAGATTGTACTGATGACTAAAAGCGGTAAAGGCTCTATCTTCAACTTTAAGAGGAACTTGCCAGAAACTAGAACTTAAATCAACACACGTAAAAAATTGTTTTCCCTCAAAAGTTTGCATTAGCTCCTCTATAGACATAGATTTTAATTGGTCTGATGAAATGTGTGCATTAACTAAACGCGCGTCTAAACATATCCTGACTTTTCCATCTGCCTTAGGTACTGTAATAAGTGAATTTACATAGGGGCTGTTAGAATACTCTATTATACCATCCTGAAGCATCTGATTGATCTGACTTTCTACGGCTTTCTGATAGACAAAAGGCACAGGATAGCGGTGACCGGTAAATACCGAATTGTCAACAACGTTCAATGAGTGGACATAACAATTGGCTCTACCAATTCGATCTTCAAATACCCTACTATTATTTGACAAAACATCGTAGAGAAGCATACACTTATCTTCATCTACATCTCCAAGAAACGCAGCTTCACGTAACGAGTCATCTAGACTGTCGTTCGTAACCACACTGCCTACAAAAGCAACTGACCCTTGCTCTATAGCTTGAGACATCTCATTTAACGTACACATCACTCCTACTACACTACTCCTATATTGTTCATTGAACGGTATCACCACTTCAGCACCACCAAATTTAAATGTAATACAGCACTCTTCATAACATATGTTTCCTGACACCCTAGTCAGCCAATCAGAACCCATAATTACGTCGTACACTAGATTTGGAATTACAAGGCACACTTGCTTCTCTACGTGACTGTTTATATTTATCTCTATTAACACCTGTTTTGATATAATTTTAGACTTCCTACCCACGGCTGTGATTACAAAAGTACTCTTAATTGGCAATTCTTCAAAGTTTACCCCAGTTCCCTTTAATTTATCATAATAAGCATTGCTTATGCAACTCCTTACACACCCACTGTCTATTAACACATTCGTACACGTCCCGGACACGTGTAGCTTAATGATCGGACTTATATTACCCGCCACTGGTAATATTGCTTCGTCACATAGTTCACTTAACAAATCATTCCTTACGTTTAGGTCATAGTGTTCCTGTATCAGGGTTAAAACAGGGCACGTTGCAGACTGAGATCCTGACCTTATGATGCAGTCTGGCTCGCGTTTAAATTACTATTATTGTCTCTACCTTCACAAGTGGTCGCAACGCTCGTCTGGCTATTACTATTCACATTCTGTTGGTTACTATTTTCATTATTACCTACGGGATTACCTCTCCCATATCCTCGGTTCTGATTAACATTAGGGTTATTACCGTAGTTACCCTGTCCGTGTCCGTTGCGTCCATCATTACCCCTACCTTGATTTCCTCGCGAATCATAATTCCTGCCTTGCGAGTAATTATTCCTGTTTTGATAGGGCGTCACAAAATTATTACCCCGGTTTTGGTAATTGTTTCCACTCTGACCCCTATTTTGATAATTGCTTCCTTCGCCACTGTTTCCCTGCGTTCCTTGATTTCTTGCATCCTGAGACTGATTGTTATAATTGCCCTGGTTTCTAGTGACTGTTTCTTCACTTGAACCTTTCCCTAGCGCATCAAAGGTACCTAGTAGGCTCTCTACTTGCGTGACAGTTTTTACATTTTGTATGCATGCCGCCTCTTTGATTCGGTAAGGGAAATGCCTTAACAGGAGCCTTACCACATCTTTTTCCTCTCTCAGTCCATCCAAGTATTTACAAACCAACACTTGCCCCAGGAAATACTCCGTCATATTGAGATTACCCCTTGCGTTGTATTTTCCGCACACGATTCCCTCACGATACCGTGATTGTATGCTCTCACTCCAAAACTTATCACAAAATTTATGTCTGAAGTCTGTGATATCTTCAAAACCGTCCCTATAAACTGCAAACCAGTTTTTGGTTTCCCCTACGAAGGCCTGTTCTAATATTTCAACAACATTACACCATTCGATGTTTCCGTCCTCCAATCTTTCTTTAAACCTCACTTCAATAGTATTTAGAAACTCCATGGGGCATCCTTGCCGATTGCTAAATTTCCCTAACTCTATTTCTTTATGCGTACTATTCATATATGTCGTTCGACTCTGACCTGCTTCTTGTCTTATTCTAGACTTTAATTTATTTTCAAGCTCGACAATTTTCTCTTCTGCTCGTTTCTCCATACTACTAACTTTTGCGTTTATGCTCCCATCTGTTGCTTCAACTTTATCATTCAGCCTATCCTGTGTTTCTTGAATTTTACTTATACTTTCCTTACTCTGTTTCCTCAAATTTTCAACTTCTTTACTAATTTCTGCTTGAACCTTATCGATTTTGCCGCCCAGCTGTTCTTTAATTTCCGTTGTTACTCCCTGAAGGTTTTTAATTTCTCCCCCCAGCTGTTCTTTAACCTCCATAGCTGTACTCTGAACTTTTTCAATTTCTCCTCCCAATTGTTTCTTAATTTGCTTCGTCTCTAGCTGTATTAACTCTTTAGATTCCTCAGCTTGCTTACTTATTTTACTCTCAAGTTCATCTTGCACCCTCCTCAATCTACTCTCCATGTCAGCTAGGATTTCTTTCGTCTTCTCTTCCATCACACCCCTGATTTCACCCTTAATTTGCTCAAATCTTTTATCCATCTCCTTACTGTTTTGATCCAATTTACTGTTAAGTTCTTCATTACTTTCTTTAATTTCCCTACTGTTTTCCTCCAATTTATCGTTTAGTTTACTACTAATTTCTTTACTGTTTTGATCAAATTTCGTATTTAATACATGTATAAGACTCGCAAACATGCTCTTCATATCTCCCGGACTTTCTTTCTCACCATCATTACTGGGATTTACCTCCGACATCATCCCTGTGCTGCTTTCACCTTCCTCTACTAACTTACTACGCGCTTCATCCTCTTTCTCCTTCGTCATCTTACTCCCTAGCTGTTTTTGACTACGTAGTAACATATCGTCTTCTGAATCACTCATTCTGACTCACGTTGATATATAAAATCCCCCAAAATGCAGGTACAGAAATATGTCACTTTTCCCTCCACAAATGTTATCAGGTTTTCGTCCCACGTTTATGGCGACAATGTAACGGTTCTTTTGGTTGTGTATGTCAATTTGGAACAAAATATAAGACCAAAACCTGCCAGATTATTAATTTCTGTATCCAATTTTTACCTGACTTACCATTTGATATGACCCATCAGTGGTCACCGGATCTGAAGTTATATGTAAGAGTGTTGGGCGCCAAGGGTCCGATCTGAGAGCGATAACCCAATAAATAATAATTAACTTTACGTCCTAGCTCAGGTAGAACATTCACCAGACTCCATCGACTCAAGTCGTGGTATGACTTAGTCATTAACCTGAATAACATTTGCTTCGGGGAAAAGAGGATGGCTTATATCTATTTCTATCATCTAGAAAGGAGACAGACTGCATTTACTTTAAATAAAAATTTAATGGCATCAAAAACAAACAAGTTAGGAAGATGCATTAATTAATGACTTACGGTAACGTAGAAAGTAAACAAAAGAATTTAAGACAGGCAAAAGTTGCAAGAAAACGGAGGCGTTATGAATTTAATTTAATCTAGATCTGAATTTATTACTTTAGGTTGATTTATTCAAGAGTGAAGAAAGAGAGCTTGTGCATTAAAGTCAAATGAGCTTACCAAACGATGAATCAGCTTTATTGAAGTGTTTCTCCCCAAGAGAAAGCTGCTGTTGTAGGCGGTAGAAGTCCATCTTCATGCGTGGAATTTATTTTAAATGACAGGCTACTATTAATTCTGAGGTATTTAGATTTCTCAGAATTAATAATGGTGGTGGATTGAAAGTCCTTAAACCACTTTTACGATGTTAGCTCAGACACTGCTAACACCATACTGTCTCGGACAAGCATATGTCCTGAATACCTCTCCTGCAATACTGCCTTGAACCAGGTCTCGTTGAGTTGTCCTTCCTTCACATAAAGGAGTCTCGTCCCAAGGTGCTCCGCGACCGTATCTATTGTTCAGGCCTTCCCTTTCCACTCGCATACCCTTGTCATACGCCGCACCCTTACTCATTAGCGTGGGCTCGCCACGCAGCTTTTGTTGAGTACACAGGTAAGTATTTCATCACATAGTGCTGTTCTGGGAGAAGACGTAAGCTCATGAAATGACCCTTAGTGTTCAAGCGCTAGCTAATTACAAAAACAGCCTCTGACTTCTCTCAACTTAATACCGTAATAAAACCTAATCATGATAATACATTATATGGACTAAACATACACTTAATAACTTGTGGCTAATTAACTGCCGAAATAACACATGATATAAATAATGAATGTCAAATTTTGACATAACGTCAGTGGCGTTATCGTACCCTTCAAAATAAGGTTACAGACTCATAACTGCAATGTTATGGTAAAACAAAACAAAATCTATATTTCAAAACAAGCAAGTGGTTTAGTCAATGTATACTGGAAAAAGTTTTGTAAACACTCAAGTCCTCAAGACTAATTAAATTAGTAACTGTCAGGTTGACCGAGTGGTTAAGGTGCTTGACTTAAGATCAAATTTTCTGTATAAGGAAGCAAGGGTTCGAATCCCTTACCTGACATAACTATTGCCTTGACATGGCTGGGCCACACTGCATTATTATGACACTCGGTACACAAACCATAGATATAGTGTATTGTTTAAGGCCACTCTCTTTCTGAACATAGTCAGAGACTGTTGATGGTTAACAATTGTATTAATAGTGGGACATGGGGATAGTAATTAAGAAAAACAGACAATACCCATACAATATTTTTATTAAATTCATTTTATAATAGTTACACACTGAATTCAAGTCTATCTCTTTACCATTGTTCTATATAGATTTTTAAACACAACGCTTGTTGTAGATCCTTTTACAACTTTCTCCAGGTACTCTTGCTCTTAAAAACTGGGGAAGCCGCAATGGTTTTATAAACATAAAACCCTCATCCTCTTCTTTTTCATAATTATCATAATCATCATCATCATTATGAATATTATCATCAAAATTATTATAGTCATTGTCACCATCATTATCATCATCATCATCATTCTCAACATCACTAGAACTATCCAATTCCTCTTGTTTGTTTTCCACAGGGACCTCTTGTAGAGTCTGCGTTGCTTTTGATAGTGTTAAGGGTTTTTTGAACGATGGTATTTGTCCTAACATGTCTTTTTGAGGTGATGATGAATGCTTTTTAACAAACAATGCACTATCTTGAGCAGCAATATATTTTTCTTGGACTTGCTTTTTTACCTGGGTTAGAGTATTTTGCGTATTTAAATGTGTATTAATTTGAGATTCACAATGATGTTCTTTTGAAGTAAGTACGTTGGAGTCTTTTGTTTTAATCATTCCTCGACACTTTTTGGATCGTTGTTTTGAACATCGCCAAATAACAGTTCCATCTTTATTGGTTGTTTTTACAATATATGTATATCCTTTATAGAAGACACATGGCTTGCCATGACTGGTTGTTGAGACTTCCATATCAACTAATACATATGAATTAAATTTTAGTAAAGTCACATGAACAATCTTTAGATTACAAGTGATTTACACACACACACACACTTTCCTAAATGTCAAGATTTATGGATGTTGTTTTCCGCCAACAGCTGCTTACTGCGTATGACAAGGCTGGAGACTGGTAGGTGAGACGGTCTTTCACGATGTGAACACTGTAACAGGCAGTAGTCAACTGACAATATTCGTATACCCTAGTCAAGGTTAACAGGTACTTACTGCGTATGACAAGACCGTACACTCGTAGGTTAGACCGTATTTTTTGTTTGTTGCTAAGGATCCCATATATACCCTAGACATGTTAGTTCTGAACACTTAGTGGTTAATTGTATATATTGAATTTAAATACACAGCTCATACAAGCACGTTTTGCGGATGGGAGGGGTGAGAGGCTGGCAAAAAAGGAAATGTTTTAGTTTAATGAAACGTCATGTCCTAGTAGGCGTGATTTATAGTAGACGCAATTGATAGTAGACGTAATTGATAGTAGGTGTAATCGATACTAGACGTGATTAATAGTAGACGCAATTGATACTAGGCGTGATTGATAGTAGACGTGATTTGTAGTAAGCACGATTTATAGTAGACGCAAATGATAGTAGGCGCGATTGATAGTAGGCGTGATTGATAGTAGACGCGATTGATAGTAGGCGCAATTTGACATGGGCGCGACTCAGATCATTTTTGATATCATAAAGTTACAGTGTCAATGTTTATACAAAGTACAAGGTAGAGGGTATTTTAAGACATAACCTCAGCTCACTTAACATAACCTAACTTTACCTAACCTAACTTTGTCACGTGACATGTTCTACTAGTTTAGACTTGCTTTAAGACTGATTATGACGTCATAGATTGATGGGAGGGGTGAGAGGCTGACAAAAAAGGAAATGTTCTGGTTTAATGAAACGTCATGTCCTAGTAGGCGCGATTTATAGTAGACGCAATTGATAGTAGGCGCGATTAATAGTAGACGCAATTGATAGTAGACGTGATTGATAGTAGGCGTGATTTGACATGAGCGTGATTTATAGTAGACGCGAAAGATAGTAGGCGCGATTGATAGTAGGCGTAATTAGACATGGGCGAGATTTATAGTAGACGCAATTGATAGGAGGCGCGATTGATAGTAGGTGTAATTGGTAGTAGGCGCGATTTGACATGAGCGCGATTTATAGTAGACGCAAATGATAGTAGGCGTGATTGATAGTAGACGCAATTGATACTAGGCGTGATTGATAGTAGGCGTGATTTGTAGTAAGCGCATTTCATAGTAGGCTCAATTGATAGTAGATGCAATTGATAGTAGACGTGATTGATAGGAGGCGCGATTGATAGTAGACGTGATTGATATGGACGCGACTTAGATCATTTTTGATATTACAAAGTTACAGTGTCAATGTTTATACAAAGTACAAGGCAGAGAGGGGGTATTTTAAGACTTAACCTCAGCTCACTTAACATAACCTAACTTTACCTAACCTAACTTTGTCACGTGACATGTTCTACAAGTTTAGACTTGCTTTAAGGCTGACTATGACTATGACGTCATAGATTGATGAGAGGGGTGGGAGGCTGACAAAAAAGGAAATGTTTTGGTTTAATGAAAAGGCATGTCCTAGCAGGCGCGATTGGTAGTAGACGCAATTGATAGTAGACGCGATTAATGGTAGGCGCAATTGATAGTAGGTGTGATCAGGTACTTACTGCATATCAAAAGGCTGTACACTCGTGTGTTAGACACTATCTTGTTCAGGACCCCTATATATTCCTTATACAAGGCTATACATGTTAGTTCTAAACACTTAGTGGTTATTTGTATTTTAAATTTATATACACAGGTTATACAAGCACGTTTTTTCACACAGTAAAACTTTGTCAAATAGCCACATGCGACACGCAAAGTATGTTTCCGCTATCTAGCGGTGACTATGGAAACTACCTGAACATATCCTAATCTAATCCTAGCTAACTTCACCTGACGTGACCATACCGGTTTGTAAGCAACAACAACAACACACTAAGATTCCATGAATTCCAGAGTACTTTTAGATTAATTATCGACTCTCAACTCTTATAACTATGTCTATCCCACTCTGTCAAAAACACGATTTTTTTTAAAATTTTTGCTTGATGTCAATACTAAAGTGATAATGGGTTTTCCGATCCTATCACTATAAATTCATTACCCCCACTCTTATCTCGGTCTCGACAACAACCATGCCTATTTTTATTATGTCAGATGATGTAATGTTCGAGTGCAAAGTGGGTGTAAAAGTGAGTGCAAAGTGAGTGCAAAAGTGAGTGCAAAGTAAGTGTAAAAGTAGTTGTAAAAGTGAGTGCAAAGTGAGTGCAAAAGTGAGTGCAAAAGCGGGGTGTAAAAGTGGTACCCTATTTGTAATGGCTTATTTGACAAGTTATTTTGTGGTACCCTATTCGTAATGGCTTATTTCACAAGTTGTTTTTGTCAATGTATTTAGAGGATATTTCTCTTGTTCATGGAAAGTATCTCAGCCCTTTTTATGATAGCATAATGCTTACCGTCATGTTTTTAAGCAACAACAACACACTAAAATTCCAAGAATCCAAACTACTCTAAGGTTAATGATGGTCTCTCAACTCCATTCCACGCCTAGTCAAAAACATTATACATTTCAAATTTTTCAAAAAATGTAAATTGAGAAAGTAGGCTATATATTTAAACTAAAAAATCATATGCTAACTCCAACACCTACGTCTATCCCATTCTCAGTCAAAAAATATATATATATTCTTTAAATTTTTCCAAAAAATATTTGGAAAGTAGGCTATAATTTGAAAACTAATCATCCTAAAAAGTCATATATAGACTCAAACCAATGGCTTTTATGTCCTTAATCGTTAGAACAAAACATGGAATTTGACATTTTTCCAAATATTGATCATTTTTTAAAATGGGCTATATTTTGTAAACTATGAATTACACAAAAAATGTGTTTGACATAAAAATGACAGGTATTTACCCCCTCTACCCACAAACCAAGTCCCAGCTCTCTGGGACAAAATCCAAAAAGGTTCAATTTTGAAAGTAGACGATATTTTGAAAACTAATCATTCTAAAAAGTCATATATAGACTCAAACAAATGTCCTTTAAGTCCCTTAACGTTAGAACAAAACTTAACATTTTTTTTTTTTAAATATAAGTCCAATTTTCAAAATTTCCTATATTTTGGAAACTAAGAATTGGTTCCAAAATGGCGGTCGTAGCTTAACTCAACCTAACCTAACCCTACGAGGTGTGATCAAAAAGTTCCAAAATGGCTGCCGTAGCTTAACTTAACCTTTGATTGATCCCTGTTGACTGACCCCTTTTGATTGATCTCTGTTGATGTATCCCTTTGGACTGGTCCCTGTTGACTAGCCCCTTTGGACGGGTCTTTTTTAAAGGGGGAGTCATTTTTTACGGGTCCCGGAGGACGGGTCCTTGTTGACGGGTCCCTGTGGCGGGTCATTTGGACTGATCCTTATGGACTGGCCCGTGCATTTTATCCAAATTATATCAAAGGGAACCGCCCACAGGGACCCGTCAACAAGGACCCGTCCTCCGGGACCCGTAAAAAATGACTCCCCCCTTTAAAAAAGACCCGTCCAAAGGGGCTAGTCAACAGGGACCAGTCCAAAGGGATACATCAACAGAGATCAATCAAAAGGGGTCAATCAACAGGGATCAATCAAAGGTTAAGTTAAGCTACGGCAGCCATTTTGGAACTTTTTGATCACACCTCGTAGGGTTAGGTTAGGTTGAGTTAAGCTACGACCGCCATTTTGGAACTAATTCTTAGTTTCCAAAATATAGGAAATTTTGAAAATTGGACTTTTATTTGAAAAAATGAAAAAAATGTTAAGTTTTGTTCTAACGTTAAGGGACTTAAAGGACATTTGTTTGAGTCTATATATGACTTTTTAGAATGATTAGTTTTCAAAATATCGTCTACTTTCAAAATTGAACCTTTTTGGATTTTGTCCCAGAGATCTGGGACTTGGTTTGTGGGTAGAGGGGGTAAATACCTGTCATTTTTATGTCAAACACATTTTTTGTGTAATTCATAGTTTACAAAATATAGCCCATTTTTAAAAATGATCAATATTTGGAAAAATGTCAAATTCCATGTTTTGTTCTAACGATTAAGGACATAAAAGCCATTGGTTTGAGTCTATATATGACTTTTTAGGATGATTAGTTTTCAAATTATAGCCTACTTTCCAAATATTTTTTGGAAAAATTTAAAGAATATATATATATTTTTTGACTGAGAATGGGATAGACGTAGGTGTTGGAGTTAGCATATGATTTTTTAGTTTAAATATATAGCCTACTTTCTCAATTTACCTTTTTTGAAAAATTTGAAATGTATAATGTTTTTGACTAGGCGTGGAATGGAGTTGAGAGACCATCATTAACCTTAGAGTAGTATGGATTCTTGGAATTTTAGTGTGTTGTTGTTGCTTACAAACATGACGGTAAGCATTATGCTATCATAAAAAGGGCTGAGATACTTTCCATGAACAAGAGAAATATCCTCTAAATACATTGACAAAAACAACTTGTGAAATAAGCCATTACGAATAGGGTACCTCAAAATAACTTGTCAAATAAGCCATTACAAATAGGGTACCACTTTTACACCCCACTTTTGCACTCACTTTGCACTCACTTTTACAACTACTTTTACACTTACTTTGCACTCACTTTTGCATTCACTTTGCACTCACTTTTACACCCACTTTGCACTCGAACATTACATCATCTGACATAATAAAAATAGGCATGGTTGTTGTCGAGACCGAGATAAGAGTGGGGGTAATGAATTTATAGTGATAGGATCGGAAAACCCATTATCACTTTAGTATTGACATCAAGCAAAAATTTAAAAAAAAAAAACGTGTTTTTGACAGAGTGGGATAGACATAGTTATAAGAGTTGAGAGTCGATAATTAATCTAAAAGTACTATGGAATTCATGGAATCTTAGTGTGTTGTTGTTGTTGCTTACAAACCGGTATGGTCACGTCAGGTGAAGTTAGTTAGGATTAGATTAGGATATGTTCAGGTAGTTTCCATAGTCACCGCTAGATAGCGGAAACATACTTTGCGTGTCGCATGTGGCTATTTGACAAAGTTTTACTGTGTGAAAAAACGTGCTTGTATAACCTGTGTATATAAATTTAAAATACAAATAACCACTAAGTGTTTAGAACTAACATGTATAGCCTTGTATAGGGAATATATAGGGGTCCTTAACAAGATAGAGTGTCTAACACACGAGTGTACAGCCTTTTGATATGCAGTAAGTACCTGATCACACCTACTATCAATTGCGCCTACCATTAATCGCGTCTACTATCAATTGCGTCTACTACCAATCGCGCCTGCTAGGACATGCCTTTTCATTAAACCAAAACATTTCCTTTTTTGTCAGCCTCCCACCCCTCTCATCAATCTATGACGTCATAGTCATAGTCAGCCTTAAAGCAAGTCTAAACTTGTAGAACATGTCACGTGACAAAGTTAGGTTAGGTAAAGTTAGGTTATGTTAAGTGAGCTGAGGTTAAGTCTTAAAATACCCCCTCTCTGCCTTGTACTTTGTATAAACATTGACACTGTAACTTTGTAATATCAAAAATGATCTAAGTCGCGTCCATATCAATCACGTCTACTATCAATCGCGCCTACTATCAATCACGTCTGCTATCAATTGCATCTACAATCAATTGAGCCTACTATGAAATGCGCTTACTACAAATCACGCCTACTATCAATCACGCCTAGTATCAATTGCGTCTACTATCAATCACGCCTACTATCATTTGCGTCTACTATAAATCGCGCTCATGTCAAATCGCGCCTACTACCAATTACACCTACTATCAATCGCGCCTCCTATCAATTGCGTCTACTATAAATCTCGCCCATGTCTAATTACGCCTACTATCAATCGCGCCTACTATCTTTCGCGTCTACTATAAATCACGCTCATGCCAAATCACGCCTACTATCAATCACGTCTACTATCAATTGCGTCTACTATTAATCGCGCCTACTATCAATTGCGTCTATTATAAATCGCGCCTACTAGGACATGACGTTTCATTAAACCAGAACATTTCCTTTTTTGTCAGCCTCTCACCCCTCCCATCAATCTATGACGTCATAATCAGTCTTAAAGCAAGTCTAAACTTGTAGAACATGTCACGTGACAAAGTTAGGTTAGGTAAAGTTAGGTTATGTTAAGTGAGCTGAGGTTATGTCTTAAAATACCCTCTACCTTGTACTTTGTATAAACATTGACACTGTAACTTTATGATATCAAAAATGATCTGAGTCGCGCCCATGTCAAATTGCGCCTACTATCAATCGCGTCTACTATCAATCACGCCTACTATCAATCGCGCCTACTATCATTTGCGTCTACTATAAATCGCGCTTACTACAAATCACGTCTACTATCAATCACGCCTAGTATCAATTGCGTCTACTATTAATCACGTCTAGTATCGATTACACCTACTATCAATTACGTCTACTATCAATTGCGTCTACTATAAATCACGCCTACTAGGACATGACGTTTCATTAAACTAAAACATTTCCTTTTTTGCCAGCCTCTCACCCCTCCCATCCGCAAAACGTGCTTGTATGAGCTGTGTATTTAAATTCAATATATACAATTAACCACTAAGTGTTCAGAACTAACATGTCTAGGGTATATATGGGATCCTTAGCAACAAACAAAAAATACGGTCTAACCTACGAGTGTACGGTCTTGTCATACGCAGTAAGTACCTGTTAACCTTGACTAGGGTATACGAATATTGTCAGTTGACTACTGCCTGTTACAGTGTTCACATCGTGAAAGACCGTCTCACCTACCAGTCTCCAGCCTTGTCATACGCAGTAAGCAGCTGTTGGCGGAAAACAACATCCATAAATCTTGACATTTAGGAAAGTGTGTGTGTGTGTGTAAATCACTTGTAATCTAAAGATTGTTCATGTGACTTTACTAAAATTTAATTCATATGTATTAGTTGATATGGAAGTCTCAACAACCAGTCATGGCAAGCCATGTGTCTTCTATAAAGGATATACATATATTGTAAAAACAACCAATAAAGATGGAACTGTTATTTGGCGATGTTCAAAACAACGATCCAAAAAGTGTCGAGGAATGATTAAAACAAAAGACTCCAACGTACTTACTTCAAAAGAACATCATTGTGAATCTCAAATTAATACACATTTAAATACGCAAAATACTCTAACCCAGGTAAAAAAAAGCAAGTCCAAGAAAAATATATTGCTGCTCAAGATAGTGCATTGTTTGTTAAAAAGCATTCATCATCACCTCAAAAAGACATGTTAGGACAAATACCATCGTTCAAAAAACCCTTAACACTATCAAAAGCAACGCAGACTCTACAAGAGGTCCCTGTGGAAAACAAACAAGAGGAATTGGATAGTTCTAGTGATGTTGAGAATGATGATGATGATGATAATGATGGTGACAATGACTATAATAATTTTGATGATAATATTCATAATGATGATGATGATTATGATAATTATGAAAAAGAAGAGGATGAGGGTTTTATGTTTATAAAACCATTGCGGCTTCCCCAGTTTTTAAGAGCAAGAGTACCTGGAGAAAGTTGTAAAAGGATCTACAACAAGCGTTGTGTTTAAAAATCTATATAGAACAATGGTAAAGAGATAGACTTGAATTCAGTGTGTAACTATTATAAAATGAATTTAATAAAAATATTGTATGGGTATTGTCTGTTTTTCTTAATTACTATCCCCATGTCCCACTATTAATACAATTGTTAACCATCAACAGTCTCTGACTATGTTCAGAAAGAGAGTGGCCTTAAAAAATACACTATATCTATGGTTTGTGTACCGAGTGTCATAATAATGCAGTGTGGCCCAGCCATGTCAAGGCAATAGTTATGTCAGGTAAGGGATTCGAACCCTTGCTTCCTTATACAGAAAATTTGATCTTAAGTCAAGCACCTTAACCACTCGGTCAACCTGACAGTTACTAATTTAATTAGTCTTGAGGACTTGAGTGTTTACAAAACTTTTTCCAGTATACATTGACTAAACCTCTTGCTTGTTTTGAAATATAGATTTTGTTTTGTTTTACCATAACATTGCAGTTATGAGTCTTGTGAACTGGGTGTTCAATATAGGGTTAAAGGCATTTTAAAATCATTTTAGAAAAGCTCTTAGGTATCGTGTCATGGGTTTTAGTAATGCATTACTGTTCGTTGACTAACATATACCGTTACACAACATTATTTTAGTGAACTTACATGTTGTTGTTTGAGTCTTTAGTCCTTTGACTGGTTTGATGCAGATCTCAGCGCCTATCTGTCCCGAGCTAATCGTTTCATCTCTATATAGCTACCACACCCTACATTCAAGGCTATCTGTTTAACATATTCGTGGGTGTCTTAGTACGTGTTCTACCAACCTATCTCTTTACTTCATTAACAGTCGCCAGATACATCTCTTCTCCCCCACTCGTCTTAATACCTCTTTGTTAGTAACCCTATTTACCCATCTAATCTTCATCATTCTCCTGTAACACCACATTTCAAACACTTCAATTCTCCACTTTTCTGCTACACCAATTCTCTAAGTTTTACTTTCATAGAGTGCCACGCTCCAGACAAAGGCCTTCAAAATGACTTCCTAATACCTAAATCTATATTCAATGTCAACAGATTCTGTAGAAATTCTTTCCTTGTCTGAGCTACATAAGAATCCTAATCGTGTCTGGTATAATGTCTTGTTTAGCAAACATAGTCACTCAAAAGGTCTAAGCATTTTTTGTATATAACCCAAAATAGCAAACAGTTTTTCTAAAACCCTACTCATTGGTCAATAACAAGCAGAGTCGCCAAAGTGTTTCGTTGGTAGTTAACTCATGTCTGGTTAATCAATTCCTTTCATATCGTTATCCAATTGTAGTAGTAAGGACTGGTGAACAACGTCAGTTCAACACACTGCTTTACACACAAATGTAGTTAGGCCCTTTGACATAATTTGGATAAATTTCATGGGCCGGTCCATAGGGACCAGTCTAAAGGGGTCGGTCTAAAGGGACCCTTCCACAGGGACCCATCAACAGGGACTTGTCAACAAGGACCCATCAACAATGACCCGTCAACAATGACCTGTCATCAATGACCTGTCAACAATGGCCTGTCAATAGGGACCCGTCAACAATGACCCGTCCACAGGGACTCATCAACAAGGACCCGTCAGCAATGACTCGTCAACAGGGACCCGTCGAAAAGGACCTGCCAAAAAGGATCCATCAAAAATGACCCCCTGTCAAAAAGGGCCCGTCCAAAAGGGGCTAGTCAATAGAGAGCAGTCCAAAGGGACAAATCAACAGAGATCAATCAACAGGGATCAATCAAAAGGGGCTATCACCTCAAGGCCTGACATATCCCTCTTTGATTATTGGTTTGCCAATCGACAAGCGTCACTTAAAATACTTTTTGATCACCACTCGTGGGTTGGGTTAGGTTAGGTTACACTACAGCCGCCATCTTTTAAAAAGCCCGCCCTCTTACAAAAGCTATGAGTGGGCATGCGTAAAAACAAAAAACAAAAACAAGCATGTTAATTCATAGTGGCTATCCACCGAAAACATGTCTCTTGTGTGGAACAACGTTTCATTCCATATCGGCATTCAAACTCTCACAGGGGATTAGTGAACAACGTCAGTTCAACACACGCGAAATGCAGTTAGGCCCTTTGACATAATTTAAATAAATTCATGAGCCAGTCCGTAGGAACCGGTCCAAAAGGGATCAGTCCAAAGGGGCTCATCCACAAGGACTCATCCACAAGGACTCGTCCACAAGGACCTGTCCACAAGGACTTGTCCACAAGGACTTGCCCACAAGGACCCGACAACAATGACCCCGCCAACAATGACCCGTCAACAATAACCCATCCATAGGGATCCACTCCCCCACCCTCTTACAAAAGCCATGAGTGGGCATGCGTAAAAAACAAAAACAAGCATGTTAATTCATAGTGGCTATCGACCGAACACATGCACTTTATGTAGAACAACGTTTAAATCCATATCGGCATTCAAACTCTCACATATTGCAATTGGAAATAGAGATTCTCTAAAAAATTCAATTTCACCCCTAGTAGGGGTAGGTTTTATTTTTGGGGTTGAAATATATTGTCCATTGGAAAGGGAGTGTCAGCCCGAGTTCAATGACACCTCATTCGTCAAAATCCGACCACGGGTTCGGGAGTTATCGGGCTGGCGCCATCTTGTGAGGAGGGGAGGAGGAGGAGGTATCTGAACCCCCACAAAACCACTACTGACGTTCCATTATGCTGCACCAGCGAACAGTCTCTGACAAATGAGAAAACAGTGACATAAGTTTCTCAGACTGAAAAGGAACAATGAATCTGTTAGTGACAAGTGTATGCACACTCATCGCTGTTGCAAGTCCGGACAGCGGTTATTCTCACCCCGAGTTCTTCCACACTCCCTCCAGGCAAATACTTGTCCCTAATTCAGCTACACAGTTATCACAAAAAGAAAGGTTAGCAGATATAAAGTACACGCCGCTGATGATCCTAAAATGAATTGGCAATAACAACATAAATGGGTTTGTCTTGCTCCGGTAGAGGAGCATTAAGGGGGCTCGTACACGGTTAACAATTAAATCCTAGCTTCACTAATATGTAACATGGATTTATGAGACCTTACAAACTTATAGTTAATACATAGGGCTTTTATCCTATATAAATGAAAGTTTGTCTGTTTTTTCTGAATTTATACGGAAATTTGCGTTATTAACTCGTTTCAGATTGTTTTATGACGGATGAGCGCGAAAATATTTTTTTTATCTGTCTGTCTGTCTGTGGACAACTTTGTTGTTCCTTTATAACTCGAGAACGGCTGGGTGGATCAACGTAAAATTTGGTACAGATATCCTTCAGAGGCACGACACCAATTATTGATGTAACTCTTTTCCGTAGCTCTCATAAAAGGGGGCCTACCCCCTTATAATACATAATGAAATAGGCGTAGAAGGGCAAAACAAAGCTAATTTTCAGCCCCTCAATGTGAGAAACGAAACTCGGGGGCCAAAAAACACATTTTAAGGCCCTAAAACCAACAGTTTTTGAGATATTCCCCAGAAAACTAATTTCAATTAATAAACTAATGAAAGAACGCAAGCCGGTAATCATGGCAACAGAATCTCAGAAGTCCATCTATTTCTGTAAGACGCAATGCAATTCCATTTATTACATTTCTGTGAAAGTTTGCAAATTGCTATAAAGTTATCACGGAACCAACTAAAACTGTAAAATTCATCAATGCGCTTAAGGGGGTCAAGGGGTACCCTAGATGTTTTTCACACGACTTTTACGTGCGATATGTCATACAGAAGGTCAATTATATCTCCAAACAGCAACATTATTACCGGGTGAGTTAGCCGTGGTCGTTACGGTATGACTGCTGGCAGTCGCTCACATCCGGGAGGCGAGGAGGTTCGAATCCCCCCGTCGGCAACCTTGAAGATGATCTTCTGTGGTTTCCCATCTTCCTTCCAGGCAAATGCCGGGGTTGGTCCCTAACTATAGGCCACAGCCGCTACCTTCCAACTCCTCGACCTTCCCTTCCAACTGTCCTCCCCAACGGTACTTGTAGCTCACCCATTGGGTGTCCGCATAGAAGCAGCTACAAACTGGCGAGCCGAACATGTCCTCGGACACTCCCGGCACTAAAAAGCCATACGCTAAAAAAAGCAACATTATTTTCAAAAATTCCTGAATTGAAATAGTATTTTTTGCGGCTTTTAGGAATTTGGGCTATTGGAGGCTAAAAAAAACTGAATTGCCATGCACAACGAGCCTTTATAATAAGGGGTCTTCCTGTGAATGGGGACTAGACACAACGGTGAGGGTCAGTTTTTATGTGACGTGTATTGCGTTTCGTCTACGGAGTTTTCAATTTTATTTTCATGTCAGGAAGTACACGTTAGGTAAATTTAGTTTGAGAGCACATTTTAACTAATCATTTTTCTTTATCGACAAACAGGTTCCAAGCCCTTAACAATTGCAACAGTAGCTCAATTGATAACGCCTGGTTATTAATATTGAAGACCGTTCGAAGAATGGGTACTTCTGCTAGTATAATATATAAAGGCGAACAGTATACTTCGTATAAAGTATTGCATGATTTATTGATAGGACAATATCTGTGATCTCTTAAACGTCATAAATCACACAAACCACGATTTAACAAGAAATACCAGTCTGAATGGAATGATTCTTTTATCGTGTAAAGAAAACACATGAATACTGAGGATGAACCACCATTAATGTATTGTCAATACTATGTTTTTTAATATTTAATTTGTATATCAAAAATAGTTTTTGTTGAATTTTCAAAGTTTACTATATCTTAATTATTTTCAATATAATTTCATGAATGAAATGTGGTTTCTTTACGTTAAAAACAATTATAAAAGCCCTAAGTATTAACTATAACATAATTCTATGTTACATATTAGTGAAGCTATGATACACTCGCCGTGTATGAGCCCCTTTAATACTTTTAGATACTACCTGGAGAACATTTCTGCCCCTTTCCCTTAATCCTTGCTTAAGCAGTCCATTTAGGACGCGGCCCACGGACAGGGAGGACCACTTGTCGCAATGTGCGAAGGACAACCATTAAACACAAAACAATAAAGCAAAGAACATCGAAAGAATGAGGAAAAAAGAGAGCCGAGGATGCTAAAATTCAAGATCAGCGTCAAGGAGATCTGGGAAAACGACTTCCAAAATATCCTTAACCACCAGGGCTTGCGAATTACATCAAACACCTTTAACACAATATCACAAGCCAAGGACAGAAAATCGCCAGAATGGCGAACTTCTCAGAGTGTCCATATGGGAGACTTCTGGTTGCATTTTTACAACAAATGCCTAAGTACAGGAACAATCCCCGACGCCTGGACAACTGACGATCGTGTGACCTCCGGAGAGGCAGAGTGCAGGCCTTCTAGTTGACGCCCGTGGGTGACCTGCGCGTCGTAATGAGGATGTAGTGATGATGAAGACATCACGAGAATTAACCCGAGGAGACTAAAATCCGGATGGCTCGGCCGGGAATCAAACCCAGGGCACTTCGGGCCAAAGCCTAGCGCGCTAACCATTTAGCCACGGAGCCGAACGCCAGCAACCATGGTACTAATAGTCCAGACTCTTACCAAGGCAGTACACTCGAAAACGTCGCTTTCAAAGTAATTACAAAATTTCCACCCTGCAGACTTGTAGCAGAAGTGTCAATTTTTGGTTCAGGAAAATCAGAAATCAGAAATACTCTGCACGCCGTGCGATACTTGGTATAAAGTCATTTGATAGAAAACTCACTGAGACATGTGGGTGAAAAATATTATGTTGTCTTTATCAATTACACCAAAACATTCGAATCTGTAAATAGATAAATTCTAATCAAAACACTAAGTCCTATGATTCGGAAATCAAACCCTCTGACGATAATAGTAACAGAGATCTTGAGGTACAACTGTCTTCCAAATTGCGGCTTTGGTGGCGTAGTAGGTAGCATGCTGAGCTTCTATGCGCAAGGTCGCGGTTCAAACCCAGCCGAAGTCGTCAGATTTTTTAAGAGCGTTAAAAATCCCTCAGTATGGCTTCCTTTAGAGGGGAAGTAAACCCGGCGGTGGCATGTCATAGATATATGGCATGTAAAAGAACGTACATTTAAGTGAAGCTAAATTATAGGTTAGATTTCACTAACGCTCCTTGATTCCAACGTTCGTCCCCAGGAGCCGACTGCGGTGGCATTTAGTAACCAAGTTCACAGACTAGTTGTCGTTGACGGTGGCGTATGGTAGCAAAAGTAGGAACTACTTGAAATGACTGTCTGCAGTCCTTACTTGAATCACAGATACCAGACACTAATACAGCCATAACTATTAACACCGGTTATCAGACAGATTCTACACACACCCAAAGTGCACGGGACTACATGACCGCGTTGTCGCAGCCCCTAAACCACAGATTACCTGCAACCTTGACCATCTACGATAACGACAGAAACGGCCATGTATGTATTCAGTATTCCCTGTAGCAACATATGAACTTGACTTAGTCTGGGAAAAACTTACCATCGGTGACTTCAACAAGCTGATTGAGTAAAGGCGTGGGGTTAACTGAGCTATGGCCTGCTGAAGGAGGGTTTCTTCATTGTGGATATTAGAAAACAATCGAATCAGCCAAAAACACACGCTTACGATCACACCCTTCAAACTTTACACAGGAAGAAGTGGAGTGACGCGGCGCAACGTTAACAGACTAATGTTTGCGGGGCATGGATTCCGTCACAAAATGTGTAAAATAAAACTATTTCATAATTCAAGTGTGAGCTATGCGACGGATACCATTGTTTTGTTTAGATATTGTGAACCTTTTCGTGACTATTCCACTGCAATACATCTGTACTTTGTATTTAACTAAGTCCCCGATCCTTGGATGTCACGGGTAATGTCGAGAACCACTGGATGGATTTTGATGCGCTTTGCACCATTCTGTAAAGGATATCTCGAGGAAGGTTTCTGTAGAAAATAGTTGATTAAAGGAAGCCAAGCAGTAACGATTTCAGTGAAAAAGTCGAAAAAACAACCTGGCGTCTGTGCGCCTTTTAAGCTTACGCTGGGCAAACCATTAAAAATATCAATATACTATGAGTGTAAGAATTGTTCAGCATGAAAAGTTCTACAAAATAGTCCGGGAGAGCAATACGTCGCCCACTATAAGTGTTTTTACGTTTTCATTTCTCCCAACAATCTCCATTCAATTACTGAGGCGACAGTTTACGAGCTGCTAGGGGCGAACCTATCACCCTAGTTACTGCCTAGCTAGCGGGCGGGCCTATTACCCCAGATACAGCCAGCAGCAAACTGTCGAGTCGTGTTGAGTTAAGACTTCAGAGAAGAGTGGTTGTGTTTAGAGTTTCCCTGGAAGTGCGACTCGGCTTTTCTTCATTTCGCCTGTGAACGTTTCGTTCCGCAAAATACACAGTCAAGTTTAGATTGGACAGAAGGGGGATTTGTTTTTCATGCATCTTGCCATTCTTAATTTACGTCTGACAAGAATTCATTGCACATGCATTTCCATGATAATACAATTAATAGTCCAGTCAGTGATTTTAACCCATCATGCCGAGACGTAAAACGGATATAGGTCGTAGTTCATTGATATCGAAAAATCGTTTATCACGTAATGCATTCATAACTGTTCCCGGGCGAAGCCAGGCAGGTCGCTAGTTTATTAATAATATTTGGATAGGCCTGTATCGCATGTGTCTGTTGTAGTGGCGACAGACAATAAGCACCCAGAAACAGTTTATGATGTTTGTAACTGCAGCCTTGACCTTCTTATCACTTGGAGTTTATGACCAGCCGCTCATTAAATCTGAAAAGCCATAGATACGCAACTCGTACCGAGATCAGTCCAGAACTCCCGCTGGGACCCGCGTGTCACCAGCTCGTACACGTCATGCTGCTGTCTAAAGCATCTCATCATTATAGTAATAAAATATCAAGGGCTAACATTTTCATTGATTTTCAGCCTATTCTCATTTGTGAAAAAATAGGCTTATGAGATCACCTTTTATCCGTGTGTGTGTGTGTGTGTGTGCGTGAGTGTGTGTGTCTTTCCCCCCTAATAAAATCTAAACGGCTGGAGCGATTTCAATGAAACTCGGCCAGATCATAGCACCGCCGACACCGACCGTGCCCTTCAAAATGTATTAGTCTACGTCTCACCAATCCAACATGGCGGCTGTACGAAATATTTGACCGGCATTCTATATGGCACATTCTACATCATCACGTACTACTGATACATTCTGACACCTCTAGCTCTATCCCAGGTTTATTGGTGTATCCAAATATCAGAGAGGGTTCCGGTGGCGTAGTTTGTAGCATGCCCAAGGTCACGAGTTCAAACCCGGTCGAAATCGTCGGATTTCTTTATGAGCTTTAAAAATCCCTCAGTATGCCTTCCTTCGGAGGGGAAGTAAAGCCGGCGGTCCAATGACATAGATTTATGGCATGAAAAAGAACCTTCCTCTATCTACAATTGTGTGAAGCCAAAATGTGTAGGTTAGATTTGATAACGGTCTATTAGTTCCAACTTTCGCTGCCACGTGCTGACTGCGATGTCATCTAGTAGCCAATTCCGTAAGCTAGGTGTCGTGGGCGGTAGCATTTGGTAGCAAAAGTAGGAACTACTTAAAATTATCGCCTGCAGTCCTTACCTTACAAATAGCACACATTAATACAGCCATCTCAATTAACACCGGTTATCAGACAGATTCTACACACACCCAAAGTACACGGGGCTACATGACTGCGTTTGCACAGCGCCCAAACTGAGGAACCAACCAACCGGTATTAAAAAACCATCCTACTTGTTATTTTTCACCAAGGCTAGCAACACGGAGCTCCGAGTTCGGTTCCCGGCTCTGCCAAGAAATGTAATTCTGGTCTGGGAACTGGAACGGGCCTCGTGATTCGATTCCTATCTTAGACATCCTAGAAGTGCTTTCCCGTGGTTCCCTGACTTCCGGAATGGTACCAAAATGTAGACCACGGCCACACTAGAACAGTCATCACAATGGCACAGGGTACCAGAGACAGCTAAGCGGCCAAAGATGTTCCACGTGACCCACCCATCGTGAACAAGTGAGGTGTGCCATTCTGTATGAATGTTTTTAAGCGTTTCATTAAAACAATGATTCACATATTGTCCATATTTTATGGTTGATGTCCAGCGTCCAGATACGACGCCAAAAATGTCCTGACTTTTTAGATCTGTGTAAAACTAAGAGCCCCTTCCCGTTCTACCAGGGTCAAAGATATTCTCCACATTCCACACACTAAACATTCCATAATCTAAAGATCCTTCCAACACCGCATGTCATCCCTGTACAATAGCATTGCAAGTAAACGCGAGCTGGACATATCCACAACCAAGAGCACGTTCCTGAAGCAGGTGAACTGCCATCTTGGCCATGACGTCACGGCTACGAACAAGGGCATTCTACCGGCTTTTGATCTGGACTTGTATTGTTTGGAGATTTGTTAAATGTTATTTTATATTTTACTTTTGTTATTTGTACAAGCGTGAATGGCTCTCGTATAGCTGTAGTTTGTGCTTTGATTAATACATTAAAAAAAAGACAAATAAATAGACAGAATCTCCCAAACATCCAGCGAAAGTGCTCTCTGCTTAGTTTGTTTTGTCTGTGGGTGTGCGCAATGGAGCGGAACAGGTAAAACAGTTGCCAGTGACGATAGGATCACTTCATTTGTTTGTCAGCAGAGAAAATGGCAGCAACTGGTGAACAGAAAGTATAGCAACAATATCAGAAGAATGCGAAAAGGGTCCTTCGAGTAAAAATTTAAAAAATAAGTTAATGCTATTTTCATATTCAGCAAAACTCATACCAAATCTAACAAAAATAGGAATCCGACAAGAGGTCTCTTATCACTTTCCACCTCACGCCATAGGCCGGCCTGAAAATCGGCAACCCTAACTGCGCACGCTTTCTTGAGGGACGCCATTTTACCTGATAACAAAGCGTCTTTTCGCAAATGTTTACCATTTCAATGTTTTGATCGGGCGTCAAGTTATTTAGAACAGAGCTTAAGAGCACTCTTCAAAGGTTCCGCTACTTGTATCTCGGCCGATCGAGGCGAGACAGCACATCTTTGATCAGGTTCAGTTTTCACGATCGACAGCCAAGCCGCTCATATTACAACAAGGTTCGTGGCTACTCGCCATGTGAGCTATCACATTTCCACTGATTCTCGGACCATGAACACCAGGAATGGCAATGTGGTGCACGAACCATCTAGGGGTCTGCAAAAATGTATTATTATTATTATTAGTAGTAGTAGTAGTATTACGCACGCCTCAGCTGTTTTAGATGAAAGAGAATCATTAAGTCATTGCATTGCAATACTCACTGCGCTTGGAAAGTGTGAAGTTCGCATCAGTGAGTTTTTCGAGCTATTATTAGAGATCGGGATTTTTGGTTTAAACGATATTCGTGAAATATTTCAGCAAACATACATATCTTATCACAAAGATATATTTACCCTAAATAAGTTGACATTGAAGTCGCGTAATATCGCGAAATAAAGTTATTTTGTGAAATGTGTTATTTTCACGTTAAAATGCTGATATACGTTTTTTTTCTAATATTTACTTTTCAATTAATTCAAATAGTTCCACTAGATGTCATTTGATAAAAAAAAACTAAATCTTAACTAGCCTATAAATGAATCATAAGATACGAACTCATGGAAACAAAGCTCTGCTGATATTTTGGGGACAACATAACTTTGACGAGCCACTGAGAAATGGACTATGGTAGTCATGAGGAATATTTGTAGAGGTAAATGTTAGGTTAGGTATTAAACCCAGAAAATATAAATCATTTGAGCTTTAGTTCTTCAAAAAAGAAAAATCAGGGTGTGTCATACGTTGTTGGCATGTCAAAGAACGCATTTGAATTCAGTAGGCCGTGTTCATAATGGCATAATTAATCTCGGAAGTTTCCACCAACACAAAGTTCCTCATTTCTCTACTAGAAATCGCTATAGTGTTCAAGGAGCTTAGTTATCTAACCTCCTTGACTTTCATAGTGCTTCAGGAACACCGAAATTCGACATGCAAGCTACCCTTTGGGTGTCAAATTACAAAGTACAAAGCT
This sequence comes from Meconema thalassinum, assembly GCA_946902985.2. NCBI lineage: Eukaryota > Metazoa > Arthropoda > Insecta > Orthoptera > Tettigoniidae > Meconema > Meconema thalassinum. Next base: position 694,566,073 of record OX336391.1, read on the forward strand.
TGCACCCGGCATCCGAGGCCATACGATAAAAAAACAATAATAAATAGGGTCCTTAGCTACTGTGTTGATGGCACGGAACTGGGAATCTCTTAAAGAAATGTTCAAGATTCTGGAGGAGAAGAGTAGAAAGATGGGAATGAGAATTAATGAAGGGAAAACGAAATATATGAAAATGTCAGCGGAAAAAGATAGAAAAGCAAGAGAAAATGTAGAAATTGGTAAGTATAAGTTTGAGAATGAAAAATGCTTCAGTTACCTTGAAACTATACTGAATTGTGAGAATTCAGTATCAGAGGAGATTCATAAACTGATTATGAATGGAAACAGGGCTTACTATGCTAACACTAAGCTCTTAAAATCAAAACTTGTAACTAGGAACTTGAAAGTTAAACTCTACAAAACCCTTATTAGACCAGTGGATCTGAGACGTGGACAATGTCAACAAGTGATGAGAGTGATCTTAAAATTTTTGAACGGAAAGTTTTAAGGAGGATATATGGCCCAGTAAAAGAAGTTGAAGGGTGGCGAATCAGGAAAAACAAAGAAATTGAAGAGATAATCAAAGGTGAATATAATTATAGTGAAATTTATTAAGTCCCGACGCGACGCCTGGATTGGCTGGGTAATGCAGAGAGGATGAATGAAGAAAGAAAAGCAAGGAAGATATTACATGGAACTACGGAAGCGAAGAGGGGACGTGCATTGGATGGCTACAAGACTTAGGAAAAGACCTGAGAACTACGAGGGTTGGAAGATGGTGGAAGGGACGAATGGCGACAATACGTGAGAGAGGCCAAAGCCTACCCCAGGCTGTATCGCCGAGGAAGTAAGTAGTAACTTATTATCCACTATTATTTACGATTGGCAGCACTGTCTCCCTTTAAATAAACGAAATTTTAATTGTAATTCCCTCTACGATACAAATGCTGCTTTTGTTAACTCGAGCGAGGTGGTTCCAAGTTCGTCACGTAGTTATTTGCTGAGGATATCATCTTGGAAAATAAGAATCGTTTCAATATGTGTTGTTGTCATGAGGCTGCAGCGAAAGTAGGAAACCACGAACCGAGGTGACAGTTACGAGCACCACAACCTAGATGCTGATATAAAGTGTGGCAAATGCCTTGTTTTAAGACCCTATCCCTGACCCTATACCAGTCACCAGAGAAACACAGGTTATCAGACAATGTTTCCGTCACATATTCCCCTATAAAGTCTATCAAGAACTTCGAATATTCAACGTTCTTCTTTCCACATAACTTTCCTCTTGTAAGAGCCAGCATAATCAAATAGTAGTTTTAGTGACAATCTCAGCTCTTCAATTCGAGTTTTTTTGTTTTGTTTTAAGGTTGGCAGTACTGACACTATATAGGAGTTGTAAGGTTTATACACACACTTTTCAGTCTATGATAATACTTTTTATCGCTTATCCTCCCAGCTCCAATTTTCGCACGGATCATTTCTCTACCGTCACAAGGACGCACGGTGCCTGGGAGCTGAACACACTACAACTGGGGATGGTGACAGGCGACCGCTAACTTGGGTCTAATTAAGGAAGGGAGTCGGCCGTGGACCTGTTGAAAAGAACCGTCCCGGCATTTTCCTGGTGGTGAAAATGGGAAACCACGAAAACCATTTTCAGGATGGCCGAGGTGGGATTGGAACCCACGCTCTCCCAATACCAGTGAGGCACGAGCTCGGCCACCGAGGCCGGAAATACATTAAGAGAGGAAGATATTGGGACCAATCAAGACGACCCAACCAGGAGCTCTATAGATACTCTGAAAGAATTACAGACGTGGCCAGGAAGAGATGTCTTGCATTTTATGGACACGTCTCCAGGATGCAGCTGCTCACATACTGGCAAAGAAGGAAGACCAAGTCACCATGGCTGACAGAAGTGCACAAAGATCTGCTGGAACCCTGAGTTACGGAAAAAGACCTAAAAGATCGAACGTCTTTTGGGAGTAAATTAAAGCAAATCGAGTTCCAGGAAAAACCCCCAAGGAAGAAGACAGGTGCCCTCTGGACAATCAAAGGAGAGAAAGGAACAACACAGTCAAAATATGCGTGACTACATCAAGACACACTCCGAGCAAAATAGTTGAATGTCGTGGTCCGGAGGTGGTGTATACGGAACAAGAAGAACATAAATCATCGTATGGTGGCGTTGAGACTACAGTGGCTGAGATGTTGGGACACGCTACTCTATCGTGTGCGGAATGAGCTCCATTAACCCTGGCGATCCCATGATTGATCAGTGCAGGGGTGTACATTAGCTTCCTCACCGAGACGTACACGTGAAGCTTCCTCGGCTAGATGGTCAGGGAATTGGTGCGATGATCTTCTCGACAGCACCCCCCGAAAAGATCTACAAAAGCATTTTTATTTTTTCTCATATCGCCTACAAGATGCAGCAGCGGCCTCGGTGCCATAGTGAGCTTCTATGCCCAAGGTCGCGGATTCAAACCCAGCCGAAGTCGTCGGATTTTTTAAGAACGTTAAAAATCCCTCAGTATGCCTTCCTTCAGAGGGGAATTAAAGCCGGCGGTCCCATACCTTAGATTTATTGCATGAAAAATAACCTTCCACTAACTAAACTTGGGTGAAGATAAATTATAGCTTAGATTTGAGTAACGCTCTTAGGTTCCAACGTTCGTCGCCAGGAGCTGACGGCAGTGGCATCTAGTAACCAAGTAAATAAGTAGTCGTCGTTGACAGTGGCGTTTGGTAGCAAAAGTAGGAACTACTTGAAAATTGAAAATCTGCAGTCCTTACCTGAATTACAGATAACACACACTAATACAGTCATCACAATTAACACCGGTTATCAGAATGACTCTACACACACTCAAAGTACACGGGACTACATGACAGCGTTGTCGCAGCCCCTAAACTAAGAAACCAACCAATTAAAACTAGAACCAAGCCGTCGAATGTTTTTCATTTTCTGACTAATAATAAGTCGCCGAAATTTTCGGGAGAGCATTCTTTTTCCGTAACAGTAGGGCACGGGCTGAACGAGAAACACTTATAAAACCTGATTTGCTCTGAAGGCAAATTTAGCGATCATATTGTTGTTTCCTATGGCTATATAGCCAGGATTCCAATCCATCATATTGTACTAACTTTAATAATCGTATAGCCTGGTGCAGACCGTCTAAAGCAGGGGTTCTCTACCATTTTCTGTCGCCGCCCCCCTTCTGAAACATGAAATATCTGGCGCCCCCCAGGACTCAATATTTTCGAAGGAGGAAAATCACTATTTCTTTCATGGGGTCTGTTTTTACCACAGCTAATAAGCCTTATCCACGGGATGCAGCATTTTTGCGTTTGTCTGTTGGCTCAGGCTAGAGCAGTCATGGGCAAAGAGCGGCCCGCGGGCCAAGTACGGCCCTTGAGCTAGTCTAATCCAGCCCGCGACATGGTTTCGAATTATACCACCGACAATTACACGTAGGTCATATTTCCTCCTCTGTGCACCTAGAAGTGAAAACCTATTTCAATATCTTTGTGTTTATGCGTTTTGTGTATTATCCTTTTGGACGAAAAATCTCCACGACGAATTTGGATGAAGATTTCAGGACTTCAAAGTTATTGAACAGAACTTGTACGTTTACAGCATGGCATTTAATGTTGACTGTGAAATCAGAGTTGCAGCTAGAACTGACTGTGTTACAATATAAAACGAATTAAACAAAGCAACTCTTCCTCAACGTTTCGAAAATTGAGTTCTACGAGGCCCTACCAAAAATCAAGATTCCCAAACTTGCAATCTCATGCACAAAAGATAACTGCCATGTTCGCATCTTACTATATCTGAGAACAGGTGTTTTCTACAATGAAGCTTCGCGTCAGAAATAGATTGACAGACCACCATTTAGCTGCGCTACTAAGAATCAGCTCATCCCAGTTTCAACCAGATTATGAAAAACGTTTAGAAGCACAGTCACATACTCCTTCCTCTTCTCACAAATAATTAAGGTGTGTTCTTTTTTCCTAAGTTTCCTATCATTGTAGCCTGTAGGCCTAAGGTTTGTTTGATTTAAAATGCAGAGATATAAAGTTTATAATCTATCTAGAAACACGTGTTGTTCTTCTTTTCGGCCCGTTTAGATTATTTTGTAGTGCATCTGGCCCTGCCCACGTATGGGTTAAAGTAGAATGTGGTTTTTCACCGATGTCTCAGTCTCAATCATGGCTGGGATTATATGAGGTATGAGAGGGGCAAAGCTAGTGGATGTTGTGAATGGTTCTACTCGTAGGGTTGGTACTGCTGTACCGACTCAGTCAGGAAAGCAATGGCAAACGCCTCATTATAGTTCTCCGTTTGTTTCTTGTGGGTTTGAACCCACACAACCTATGGTGTCACTTTTTTGAGGATCCAAACAGCCTCCGGGCTGACTACCTAACAGGCGAGGGTAATGGTGTTAATTGTATCAATTTATTGTGAATCGGGCTAACCACTTCCACTGAAAACGCACTAGAATTCACCTGTTCACTAACTGTCTTTGAACTGACTGCAAATACCTGGCTGAATTCGAGTCGATAATGATAGATATCGAAGAATTTTTGTAACGAAGTGGCGGTCACATTGTCAAGCGGCTTAGTGGTTGTTTGGTGGTGACAGGTGAAAGGCTGCTGTCTGGGAAAATCACATTGCAACAGAGAAGGATATCACCCAATGCAAATTTAAAAAAATGCTTGCTCAATGCCAGAGTAGCATAGAACAATTCCCACACAAGGACCATCCCTTACTAAGCTAGAGATCAAACATTAGAAATTTTAAAACAGGATCTACCGGTCAGTTCTTGTGAAATATGACAGCAAAAGTACGAGTTTATTAGTCTAGAATGGTCTTGGGAGCTTCCTGTCTGTGATAGGTTCATGGATATGAGGGTAGCGATACTTGTTACAGAATATGAAATATAAATATATTTGAATCAGAGCTGCCCCCCCCCCCCCCCCCCCCCCCCCCACTATGAGGACGTCTGGCCTAAAGGCTATGAAGGAACTGACCCTAGCTCGTTAGCTACAGTATTTTTGAATCATCCAGTATATTATTCACTGGTGGTTGCTTTTCCGTTCAGTAAATAACAAGTCCCTTTTTTGTGCTCGTGGCATATCAAAAGCCCAACTGACAAGTGTCCGTCTCGCCAATAATAGAGGCCTGTCTCTCCAGTGACCGCTAGGGCGAAGACATTTTCAGTCCCAAAATACATCTGCAACTATGGGGCAGATCCCAAAGTTTAAGAATTTCAAAAAGTTCTGAAGAAAACCGTTTCTCTGGGCATTACTGGGTTAAGTCATCCTGGCGCCTTCGTCATTGTTGACGTGCGCTTTGCTGTGTGGCAGGTGTTGTCGCCTTTTCGCAAAATCACGCGCGAAACTCAACAGAAACCCGTCATTTTGTAATTTCAATGGGCAGGCAGGCAGACAGGGGAGCGGCAGGTAGGATAGTTCCAAGGTCACGCACGGAGGGTTGAGGGTGCAGTCACAAATCACAGCAGGTAACAAATAGCTCCAACAAAAACAAGTCTAGCCAAGCCCAAACAGGAACAAGTAAAAGGCGCCAAGAAGCCAGCTCCACCATTGAGGAACTTCGCTTCCCTGCATTCTAAGCAGCGTGCTAGCGGCCGACCGCACCCTGAACAATCACAAACAGATCATTTCACTTTCATTTGTATTTCCCGCCATAATTGGTTCATAAACGCTGTTTTGGCGGCTTCGGTGGCGTAGTGGGTAGCATGCTGAGTCTCCATGCGCAAGGTCGCGGGTTCAAACCCGGCCGAAGTCGTCGGATTTTTTAAGAGCGTTAAAAAGCCCTCAGTATGCCTTCCTTCGGAGGGGAAGTAAAGCCGGCGGTCCCATGTCACAGATTTATGGCAAGTAAAAGAACCTTGCACTAACTACACTAGTCTGAAGCTAAAATTTGTGGGTTAGGTTTGATTAATGCTCTCAATTTCCAACGTTCATCACCGAGCGCTGGTTGCGATGGCATCTAGTAGTAGCGAAGTTTGATTGATTGATTGATTGATTTTATTTTCACGGCTACACTTAGAGCTTAAGAGCTCCTTTACAGTAGCACCCTATATAAAATAAGATTAGGGCTTATAAAAATAAAACATTTCACTTACATTCACAATATAAATAATAATAGTCTAACAATAGTAACAAAAATACAGCACTAATACAACAAGAACGGATTTGTTCTGATCAAGTCTTCGTTCTCTAAGGATCCTTAACAACACAAACGTTATAAAAAGGCAACGGATTTATATGTACTTATAATCAAAGAAATATATACGGTAAAACCTGCCTAAACCGGAGCCTTCATATACCGGAAACCTGGGCAAAAGGAAAACAACATTCGGAACGGAGGTATTTCCTATGTAAACCAGAAAACTGCCTAACGTAGAAAATAATAATAATAATAAGTAGACTGCCGAATACACAACTAACCAAAAGAATACTGGATTACATATCATCACTCAAAAGTACAACACCATGGATGAAAGAAGTACAAAAAGACATGCGAACTGCTAACATAACCGACACATCGGACAGAGACTCCTTCCGTAAAAAAGTGAACAACTGGGAAGTCCAACCAGAGCAACCAAAACCTACACCTTACAGACCTCAATGGTCTGACGAAAGATTTCTTTTCGGGAGACCAATCATAATATTTCATAGAAATACTCTGCAAAAGCCAATACCAAAAGCGTAATATAACAAGTTCTGAAACAGAAATCGTTCAAACTTATTGTGAAGCCTGTGTAAATATATTTTGAAAGAGCAAAATACTTTGCAATGCTGCATAAGAAGGCGGCAATCAGGGAAATCGAACTCTGCCCCGTCGCTAGCACGTCAGGAAGTACACGTTAGGTGAATTTAGTTTGAGAGCACGTTTTAACTAATCATTTTTTTACGACATACGGGCCAATCGTAAGGATGATTTTGTTTGATACTGTGTGGTAGATATACCCATATTTGGATATCTGGGTGATATGTTGTAGACAATAGAATTATCTGTCTGTCTTTCTGCGTATCTTTATGTACGCCTATAACTCGTGTGCGGATGCTCGGTGCATCGTAAAATTAGGTATGGTATCCATGAGAGTCAATACACCAATCATTTACAAAACTCTTCACCGTACTTTTCATACAGTAGAAGGGTAGATATAGGGAAAAACTTCCCAAAATACATGCTAAAATAGGCGAAATATAAAAAGTATGCTAGAAGGATGACGAAAGCATATGTTGCGCTTCTCAATGTGAGACATAGAATTCGGGAGTCTATAAAGGGTCTCCGAAAACCACATTTTAAGGCCCTTAAATTAACAGTGTGTGTGATATTCCCAGAAAACTAACTTCGTTCTGATAAACTTACGAAGGAATGAGAAACCGCTAACCATTGCAATAGTAGCTCAATTGATAACGTCTGGTGTTAAAACCGAACACCGTTCGAAGAACGGGTACTTCTGCTAGTCAATAATAAAAGAAGACCTTAATCCTGGAGGATGAACGTAAGCCCAAAATAGATCCAGTTGTTGCTCTTGCGTTCACATAGGAGTTGGTACATCGAGGTCAGCAGTCCCACAGAGTGGAGTCAGTTGTCTTGTAGAGTTTTCCAGAGTACACACTGCAGCTTCAGTAATAACTTTTTGGAAGCCACATTGACAATTAGAAAGAATAAAAAACGATACGAGCCTTACAGTAGTCGCATATGATGTGTAACATGTGACATGTTATCCTACTCGTATAGTACACAGCTTGGACATTCTTAAAATGTTAATTTACACTCCATTTTCATACTGGTATTATGATGAATGCATAGATTGAATTGGAGATATGCTACTGTCACATTTGTGGCGCAGCGGTCAAACTGTTAGTCTCTCACCAAGGTAGACCGGGGTTGATTCCCGGTCAATATATGTGAGATTTTCGAATTGAAATGCCATGTCCTGTGGTTCGCATTCCACGTAAAAGGGAGGTACCGTGGATCATGATCGTGAGATTAACGGACACGCAAAATTATAAGCTTCCTTCGTTCCTTTTACATTAATAATTCATAATAACAAAGTGACACACAACGTCGACAGTACTCTCAAATACTGTGAGCACATTCCTCAGTAACTATAGCATTCATTATTCTCAAGGCTCTCATACAGTTCGTCGTATGCAGAGCATTTCTATGAAATAAAATTTTATTCTACAACATAGTTTATTACAACACAATTACAACATGCTATTTCAACAAGATGGCCATCCAGCGCACTCCTCCAGACTGGTGGGAGAAGATTTAAACCATGTGTTTCCTGGCCGGTGGATAGGAATTGGTGGCCTTATAGAATTCCTACCACTTTCACCTGATCTGACCGTCCTGGATTTCTTCATTTGGGGCTACGACAGGTCGAGAGCATTTGTAAGACGACCACAAACACCCGAAGAAATGGAGCTCGTCATTATCGAAGCCTTTGAGGAAATTTCTTCTGAGATGTTGTCGAGCGCAAGAGAGAACAATATGCGACGAGTGGCCCTCTGCTTGGAAAATGATGGACGCCACTTCGAACACCGTAAGGCCATTTGCAGTAGATGTAACGTCTGTGATAAATTAACTTTTTAGTCGCATCGAAGACTGAATACAATTTTGTAACAAATCATTTCCAAATTGTATCTCGTTTTGTGGTATTGGGTTAAGAAGCAATAAATTGTGTTGTAAATAAAATACAACTCAAAAATACATTGTGTTGTAATAAACTATGTTGTAAAATAACATTTTCAATTGCCAATGGCTCTGCCAAAAGCCACTAACAGAAGCATAAAATAACAAGTTCTGAAACAGAAATCGTTCAAACTTATTGTGAAGCCTGCGTAAATATATTTTGAAAGAGCAAAATACTTCGCATTGCTGCATAAGAAGGCGGCAATCAGTGAAATCGAACTCAGCCCCGTCGCTAGCGCGCTGCGAGCAGATTTCAAGCCAATTGCAGGTGGGTAGGCAACCCATTTTACAGTTCCGTGTTGTATCGGAACACGCTGTACAATACTAATACTTGCACCACTGAAGACACTCAAAGTGCTGCCGAAAACAGCAGGTGCGAAGTCATGGAAGAAATGGACGACGACTACGGTGAAGACAAGGAAAGGGAGCTAAAAGTACACACATTTGGAGATGCACTATCTGCTGTGAGCGACATTCAGGAATAATTTGTAGCTACCAAGAATGTTCCAGAACTCCTGGAGTTAATGCAGGATGCAAAGGAGATCATACAACGTTCTCTTGTAAAGAAGTCGCGACAATCCACTTTGAAAGACGTGTGAAAACAAAGAAACTGAAATGTTTATACGTAAGTTGAAAATACATTGTAATACATGTGAGTCTATTTTCTTTTCTTTTTTTTATTTACAGACCTATATTTTAAATTATTATTTCATTGTACTCTTATGGGATGGTTGGTTGGTTCCTTAGTTTAGGGGCTGTGACAACGCGGTCATGTAGCCCCGTGTACTTTGGGTGTGTGTAGAATCTGTCTGATAACCGGTGTTAACTGTGATGACTGTATTAGAGTGTGTTATATGTTTTTTAATTCAAGTAAGGACTGCAGACTTTTGAATTTTTCAAATAGTTCCTACTTTTTCCGCCAAACGCCACCGTCAACAACTACTAGTTCAGAACTAAGCTACCAGACGCCACAGCAGTCGGCTCTTGGCAACGAACGTAGGAACCTAAGAGCGTTGTTTACATTCTTAACCTATACTATTTAGCTTCACACAGGTGTAATTATTGGAAGGTTCTTTAACATGCCATAAATCTACGACATGGGACCGCCGGCTTTACTTCCCCTCCGAAGGAAGGCATACTGAGGGATTTTTAACGCTCTTAAAAAATCCGACGACTTCGGCCGGGTTTGAACCCGCGATCTTGGGCATAGAAGCTCAGCATGCTACCGACTACGCCACCGAAGCCGCCACTCTTATGGGATAACACACTATTTCCTTGGAGTATATTTTGTCTTAACACTCAACCTTTGTAAAGCGGGAAAATAAATCCGGAACAAGAAGCCTTCCGCTTGAGCCAGGGTTTACTGTATTTAGTTATTTTTAATGAAATTATTTGGACTTAAAATTACAAAAATCTATAATTTCTACTCAATAACCTAGTTCAAAGAAGCTTAACAAAGTAGATCTACATGAAACAAAACGTTGAAAAAAATCGCAATCTTTTATTCAATGAATTACAAAATGATTTTCTAAGTACTGGAAAGTGAATCTTCATTGTATCTAGGGATGGATTTATTTTGACAAACATAGGGGCAGATGACCTCGTAGTTCCACCCTTTAAAACAACAATAACTAACTAACTATTGACAAACTGCGTTCAACATCAGACGAGATAACGGGGGCACAACGTTTGCTGGGGTTAAATCCAACATTAACTTTACACTTAAATCTCCACACTAAATTGCAGAAACCTTTCCCATTCCTTCATATCGAAGGATCTTTGAAAGTACAGTGTCCAGCTTCATGTTTGCTACATCTGCAACTTTACCTGTTCCACTGTTCTGTTCACAAAGTGACAGATGCGAGTTTTGTTTTTGTGACCTCACCTCAGTCCTCGCTCTTATCTTATCAACCCAGGCGAGATGATGGGCTAGACATCAGCTAAATTATTAAGATTTTAAATATAGACCTGCAATTTGTTTCTTTATTATTGATGACAGGACAGTCAATGTAATAGAATTTAATACTTTATGTTCGACCCTGACTATTATATGTCAGAAAACTGTATCATAATGATGGTCATTATAACACTATTTGTTATTATAAAACAGTTTCTCCCACCAATCAGAGCTCAAGAAACAGTTGTTTGACCAATTAGATAACGAAATCCACGGCCTTCTAATTTCCATTTCACTGCCGGCCTAGTGTCATAGTAGGGTAATCGAGGAGACCATGGTCAAATACAAGGCATTCTCTGCGACACATGCGCTCTGTTCAGTACATAAAACTGGCGAAATCTCGACAGATATTCATGAATATTTATGTTCGAAGATAAAATAGTTATAATAATTATCGTCGAACATAAACAGGCGTATGCAACTCGGCTATAATGGTAATTAAGACACTCGTATGGAAATTATAATACTCGCATACGCTCGTTTTATAAACATACTCCTGTCTTAATTATTGCCATTATAGGCTCGTTGCATAATGTACTATTTTAGCCGAAATATAGAATACTGTATATTGATTTTTGTGTCATGGGCCAAATGGCCTGCTAGGTACAATAAATGATGATGATGATCAGGGGCGTATATAAGGGGGAGCTTCCACCCCCCCCCCTCCCCGAAAAAAGCCAATAACAATTAAGAATGTGTTGCTTTGACAAAAGCATAAAATAATTGCAAATTTGGTTGTACCCTAATCTTAACTTATTGGCTAAGTTATAACAATATTAAGATTGAAATTAGACTAGCGCTAGCTAGCATTCTTGGCTGCTACCCCGGAGGTCTGAATTCGATTCCCGGCTCTGCCAAGAAATTTTAATTTTGGTCTGAGGGTTGAAACGGGGCTGGAGCCTTGTGAGGCGACAAATATTTAGATATTTGCCATTCATAACTCCATAGGCCGTAACAGAAAATTCATTAAGTATAAAATTTTACTTGTGTGTTGTTTCGTATTGCCACTAATTGTAGGCTATATACAGTAAACCTACAATTTTACAATTAACTCTTATCTAAAATAATTACACAAAGTTATATGCTCTAAGATATTGGTTGAAATTTCCGGGTATTTTGCGGTGACAATCCCCTGACAATACTCACAATATTCCAGGACAGTCAGCTCCCCCCCACCCGCCCTCTCGAAAAAATGTACATACGCCCCTGATGACTATGAGGCATATGTGCTAAACTCCTAAACGAGGAAAATGAATACTCCAGTTTTCAACTCCACACGTCATGGTTCGTAAAGACAATACAAACTACATAGAAATGCGTTATAAATAGGCGCGATGAGTGATACTTGTCATCAGCACGTGGTCTGGTGAACCTGCCAGCTGATTTGTTGCTGTGTTTTTGTACAAGAATAGAACTAGAAATGCCAATACGAGAATACACAGTTGTTTTGGAAACGGACGCTACTGTTTGCACGGAACAAAGGGTAGTTCGATTTTAGATCACGCGGAAACTACGAGACACGAGGACAAAGCAGTTCCAGTTCCTTCAAGTGATTAGGCTACATTGTGCCCCCCTTGCCCCTTAATAGGTTAGTTATCTGTATATTAACCACCTATTATTAGGACAATTTACGTTGTCAAAGAATCTCATGGTTGAATCTTTCTGCCATATTTCCAAGAATTTTCAGAAGGAAGTGCAAGTATTTCTAAATATAAATATTATATTTACATCTTGCTGGATACAATTTTAAAGAAAGTATAAATAACATCCAAACAAGAATTAAAGTGTAAAAATAAAACAAAATAAAAATATACATGAATTAAAAATTTAACATATACATTAAATAAAAACAAAGGTTATAACAATTTATATAAAATAAAAATTACGATTGAAGAAAGAAATATAAAATCAAAATAATAAAACAAATCTAACTATAATAATGAATATTGTGTCAATATTTTTAGAAATCAATTGTAAATAAATGAATAATTAATTTAATTATTCATAAATATTAAAATTAAATTCAAATTAAATTAAAATGAATATTAAAAAAAATAGTTTTGCCCTATTAACGATTAAATTTGTCAACCCTACTCGGATACAAAATGTAAACACGTTAAAGCTGTATGAGTCTAACAAGTGAAACAATGTCAGTGCTCCAATTTGTTTGTGTCCTAGGCCAAGGCACCGGGAGCGATTGCCGGTTAATGTATGTGGGATTTTCAAGGTGTATTACTTCCGGTGTTTTGATTCCACGTAAAACAAAAGAGGTACCGTCGCTTATGATACCGAGCTTCCCTCCTACACGTGATCTTCAGTCTCTCTCATGTCGAAACTTCTCCCTATTAGCTGCACAAAAATAAGGAATAATTTAATTCATAAAATGACTCCACGTGTGAGAAAGATCCCTGTGAATTTTAGAACTGTTCTCATCACATCCTCCGGCCCAAACTAACAGCCTCCGTGACTACATCTCTATATATATACAAATGAAAGTTTGTCAGTTTTATCTGATTTTCCACGGAAATTTGCGATATTTGCGCGTTTCAGACTGTTTTATGATGGATGCGCGCAAAAATAAATTCTGTCTGTCTGTCTGTTTGTTTGTTTGTTTGTTTGTTTGTTTGTCTGTGGACAATTTTTTGTGTCCTTATAACTCGAGAACGGCTGAGTGGATCAACGTAAAATTTGATACAGATATCCTTCAGAGTCACGACACCAATCATTGATGTAACTCTTCTCCGTACCTCTCATAAAAGGGGCCCTACCCCCTTAAAATACATGCTGAAATAGGCGTAGAAGGGAGAAACAAAGCTCATTTTCAGCACCTCAATGTGAGAAACGAAACTCGGGGGCCTTAAAGGGACCCCGAAAACCACATTTTAAGGCCCTAAAACCAACAGTTTGAGATATTCCCAGAAAACTAATTTCACTTAATAAATTAATGAAAGAATGCATGCCGGTAACCATGGCAACTGAATCTCAGAGGTCCATCTATTTCTGTAAGACGCAATGCAATTCAATTTATTACATTACTGTGAAGGTTTGCAAACGGCTATAAGGTTATAACGGATCCAAATTAAGCTGAAATATTCATCAATACATACAATGCGCTTAAGGGGTCAAGGGGTACTCTAGAATTTTTTAACGCGATTTACACGTGCGGGTATGGTACGGAAGGTCTATTATATCGCCATCCCTATATTGTTATATTATTATTACTATTATTTTGATTATTATCATTATTATGGCGTACAACGACGAGACAAACTCATTTTCAAACCCTTGGTGTCAGAAACAAATCTCGTGGCCCCTCAAGAGCCGTAAAGGGTCCCCGAAAACTATATTTTAAGGCTCTAAACCCAACAGTTTCTTAGATATTCCCAGAAAACTAATTTCATTTAATAAACTAAAGAAGGAATGCAAGCCACTAACCATGACAACAGTATATCGAGGTGGCATCCAACTTGCCCTCTATTTCTGGAATAAGTAATGCCACTCCATTTATTACATTTCTGTGAAAGTGTGCAAATGGCTATAAGGTTATCACGGAATCAACTAAAACTGTAAAATTCATCAATGCGGTTAAGGGTTTCAAGGAGATCCCTAGATTTTATTCACACGACTTACACGTGCTATATGTCGTACAGAAGGTCTATTATATCTCCAAACAGCAACATTAATTCCTGAATTGAAATAGTAGACTGTTTTTTGCTGATTTTAGGAATTTGGGCCAATGGAGGCTAAAAAAACTGAATTTTCATGCACCACAAGCCTTTATAATTTATAAAAGGGGTCTTCCTGTTGTTGGGCACTTGACACAACGGTTAGGGTCAGTTCGTATGTGACGTGTATTGCGATTCGTCTACGAGGTTTTCAATTTTATTTTCACGCCGGGAAGAACATGTTAGGTAAATTTAGTTTAAGAGCACATTTTAGCTAATCATTTTTCTTTGCCAACAAACAGGTTCCAAGCCCCTAAACATTGCAACAGTGGATCAATTGGTAACATCTGGTTATTAATACCGAAGACCGTTCGAAGAATGGGTACTTCTGCTAGTCAATAGCATATAAGGGATTCCATTCCTCCAAGAATGACTTAATAAGTACAGAATGGATGACGGAAGCTTACTGTTTTTCGTAGCATTAAAACAAAAGTTTGGTGTTTTTCATTCGGTCAACACGAATGTACCCAAAAGAAAAAAATGGGTAGATTCGTGTTGACCGACTGAAAAGCACCAAACGTTTGTTTACTAAGGCAACACTGGCTTCAAACTCCATAATAAACAATAGGCTTGTGTGTGTGTCCCCCATAATAACTTCTAAACGGCTGGAGAATTTAATGAAACTCGGCGAGGTCATAGTAGGCCCTACTATTAAGGCCGACCCCGACCATGCCCTTCAAATTTTATTACGTCTCACCAATCCAACATGGTGGTTGTGCGAAATATTTCACCAGCATTCAATATCTCCGAAACTATTACTTATATCACCCTGAAATTTAGTACGGTGATAAAGGGCGCTACTAGACGTTCACCGATGTGACTTTCAAAAACCTGTTAACTACAAAACGAACATGGCGGCCAAGCGAAGACGAACCATTTAAATAGACTTTCCTCGCTATTTAACCATCCGAACGCAGTGAGACTTGGTACAGCAAATGACTACGCAAATTGCAATTCACTGACATCTAATTTAGTTCAATTGTTTACATCACCTCAAGATGGCAGCCGTGCGAATTTTTTTATATTTTTTTTTAATGTATAACATATTTCCAGTCGGTTGCTGGATATTTTTGTGGGAGTGATTTTGAAAAATGGGACGGAAGTGGATCGCACGGAAGTGTGTAAGACGCACTGCCAGTTGGATCGCATCTCTCCTGGCTGCTTTACCTTCTGGCAGTGGTTCCATGTGGAATGTTTATCACACACGGATTACTTTTTAACAGAAGAGTATCGAGAAGGCAGTGCGAGAGTAGAAATATCAAGTAGGCAGTGAAGAAAAAAAAAGAGAGTCTTGGAATTGTTATGTATTATGAGTGTAAAAAACAAAAATATTTTTTGTGTGTTGATGAATGTCAAGGATAATAAAAACGGTACCAACTTCACGGTAGGATAACATTTCAGATGTTACACATCATATGCGACTACTGTAAGGCTCGCATCTTTTTTATTATTATTTCTTGTGTTCGAATCACGCGAGCGAAATCAACGTTTGAATAATGAACATACACAATAATCCTCATCTAATAGTAGCCTACATAGCTCTATGGCCTACATATATTAAAATCTAACATGGTGACCATCCGAAATATTTAGACGGTTCTCAATATCTACGAATCTATTACAGCAATCAGACTGAAATTTTGTATGTTGATACAGGCAATTCACATAAATCGGATATATGAAAATAGGCTATACACAGTAGTTATTCTACTTGTTATAACTCAAATGCAAATACCGGGAATTGAATCCGAGGGCGCCTTGGTGACACCCAACCCCGAAAACTACAAAGTCACTTAAACTCTGACCGCGCTTGTTTCACAAATCCAACAGGTAGTTCCACCGACCAATCAAGAGACAGCAAAGAAATGCGCGCGAAACTGGTACGCATCCACAACACACGAATCATCAATGAAATGACCACGACTTCAACATATACACTAAGGACGCAGAGGTCAGTTTCTTGCACCGCAGCGTTTAAACGGGAGATGAGAACTCCGGGGTGGACCAGCAAGATCGGGTAACTGTTTTAATAACATAGAGGACATCTGAGTTCTGGGCACGAGCCAGTCAAAAATCACTTAGTGAATCTTTGAACTAGCGGTAATTAGTTCGCCCGATGTAAGAAGATGTACTCACAGGCTTTGGCACTCGCCGCCTCGTCGCCACTCTCCTTGAGGTTGGTCTGCAGCTTGGCGTAGATGACGCTGTACGAGTTGATGATGCCGAAGATGGCTCCGTTGCAGAGGAAGCTGGCCACCATGATGAGCAGAGCTCGTGAGCGACACTCGTGGCGGGATGGAGCCGTCTTGTCCATGTTGTGTGGTGTAAGGTGGATCCACGCGGACTGAGAGCTCTCCCGGCTAGCACCAGGCTTATCACAGCTCGCTACTGCTGCTAGGAGAGCGGGGCGCCGGCAACGGCACGCGCGTCATCTACAACAGAAGGCACGGGGCGTCATGTACAACACAAGACACGGGGCGTCATGCTACAACACAAGACACGGGGCGTCAAGCTACAACACAAGACACGGGGCGTCATGTACAACACAAGACACGGGGCGTCATGCTACAACACAAGACACGGGGCGTCAAGCTACAACACTAGACACGGGGCGCCGGCTACGGCACGTGCGTCATCTACAACACAAGACACGGGGCATCATGTACAACACAAGACACGGGGCGTCATCCTACATCACAAGACATGGGGCGACATTTTCAACACAAGACACGGGGCGACATTTTCAACACAAGACACGGGGCGTCATGCTACAACACAAGACACGGGGCGTCAAGCTACAACACATTACGCGAGGCGCCGGCTACGGCACGCGCGTCATCTACAACACAAGGCACGGGGCGTCATGCTACAACACAAGACACGGGGCGTCATGCTACAACACAAGACACGGGGCGTCATCCTACAACACAAGACACGGGGCGTCAAGCTACAACACAAGACACGGGGCGTCATGCTACAACACAAGACACGGGGCGTCATCCTACAACACAAGACACGGGGCGTCATGCTACAACACACGACACGGGGCATCATGCTACAACAGAAGACACGGGGCATCATCCTACAACACAAGACACGGGGCGTCATGCTACAACACAAGACATCATTGCAACATTCAACATACCGAATCATTCTTTAACACAAGACATCATCGCAACATTCAACATAGCGAATCATTCTTTAACACAAGACATCATTGCAACATTCAACATAGCGAATTATTCTTTAACACAAGACATCATCGCAACATACAACATAGCGAATAGCTCTTTAACACAAGACATCATCGCAACATTCAACATAGCGTATCATTCTTTAAAACAAGACATCATCGCAACATACAACATAGCGAATAACTCTTTAACACAAGACATGATCGCAACATTCAACATAGCGAATCATCCTTTAGCACAAGACATGATCGCAACATTCAACATAACGAATCATTCTTTAACACATGGCATAATCGTAACATTCAACATAGCGAATAACTCTTTAACACAAGACATCATCGCAACATTCAACATAGCGTATCATCCTTTAAGACAGGAAGTTCCGTGACGAACTAAAGAACCTACTTTTCTTAAAATTTACGATTCATGCCAATGATTAATCTAGCCCTATATGGATCTATCTAGAATAATGACCAAATTAAGTTGGTAATATCGAAATTTCTAATTAGTTCGAAATACTGTATGCCTGGCATAATGTAGCCTAATAGAGAACTACAGTTGGCAGCCCTGGTGACTGAATATATTCTTAGTTCCATCTCATAAGGTACAGAATACAAAATTTGGTTGAAATCCAATGGATATCATGGACGTTACATGCAGTTAAACATTGGATCTAACAGAGCGCGTAAAATCATGTTGGCAACAATGACATACATGTATTGGCCAGAAATAATCTGAAATAATATGATCTATTGTTGTGTCAATTTTGAATGGAATCCATTAGTTAGTATAGAATTTACTTGCATTTTAGTATTGAACCTATCAGCAGGCTTAGAATCATGTTGTCAGCACTGGCGTTGGCCTATATTAGTTACCCCAAATTAATCTATAATGCCAGGTACTATACGTATGCACAGTTTAGAGCTATTGGCTTGCATACTTTCTCATATTTTGATATTAGGGTAACAAAAATAGAGACAGTATTTATTAACAGTTGGCGGCCCTGGTTACTCTTAAGAATCGGCATAGTCATATCTGTTATGGTACACATAGCACATACGAACTTTGGTTGAAATCCAAATGATAGTATAGAAGTTACATGTATTTGAAGTTGGACCTCTCAGTAGGCTTAGAATCATATTGGTAGCACTGTTACTCCAAATTAATATAGAATGTCAGGTACTATACGTGTGCATAGTTTAAAGCTGTCGGCTTGCATACTTTCTGATATATGGGTATTTGGATACAAAAATGAGAGCATTTATTAACAATTGGCAGCCCTGGTGGCTCTTAAGAATACGCTCAGTCATATCTGTTTATGTACACATAGCACATACGAAATTTGACTGAAATCCAATTGATATTGTAGAAGTTATATGCATTTAAAATTTGGACCTATCAGCAGGCTTAGAATCATTTTGGCAACACTGCCATGTATGGCCTCCTGGAAATTAAACTGCAATATTATTCTCTATGCGAATGTCAATTTTGAAATAGCTCCCATTCATACCTTCCAAGATATCCAACATGGAGCTCAAATTTCAATTGCGATTTTTCAGCAGTTGGTAGCAATGACATCATTTTCAAATATGGCCGTGAGATATTCTGGTATAAGTCTTTACTCCTACCAAATTTTGTTTCGATTGCTGCAGCCGTTTAGGAGTTGATAAGGGGGGGGGGGGGGACAGACACACACACACAGCCAGACAGAAGGACAGACAGACAGATACACATTTGCCCGATCTCATAAGTCTACTTTTTCCTCATTTTTGCAAAATGTGAAAAGTAGGCTAACAAGGCATCATTGTAGCATTCAACATAGCGAATCATATAAACACTTGAGAGGCTCTCCACTGAATAAACTCAACACATTCCTCATACGAAATGTATTAAACATTCAATGATAAACTATTCACGAACTCAAAAACACTTGGTGTGAGACCCCAAAAAGAGAACTTCCCATTGTTACCAAAAGCATTAACATGAAACCACAACGCCATAATGCAAAATTACTTATTATTTTGCTATAGTGAAATTTATAAACTATACATTTTGTTCTGTCTATGTCTTGCTCGAGCCTACTCCACAGACTCTGTGGATGGGGTATAGAACAGTGAGAACGGAATGGCAGGCGAAAGTTGGTATACGGTGTGGCTATTCTAATAAACCAAATGCGCTACATATAAGCTCAAATAGTGTTGTGTTTTCTTTTGGATGCGACTCATCATCGATACACTGAACACCGTCCAAGCAATCTGCGAAGTGCCAGTGTGAAAACACGTAGTCTGCCCACAGTAGTGACTCGGCTGACTGGCCAATGGGGTGCGATGCCACTTAATAATAAGGCTTCAACCAACCCTCGCAACGGCTGGGCTGCCAAGCTCCACCTATCGCATTCTCTTTTCACTTCCTCTGTGTGACGTTACAGATTCCGTGGATGAGGTATAAGTCAGAGAACAGATTAATGAGTTGTGGCTACAGTCGTCAGAAACGTGTTAGTGGGGTTCGTATGCAAATATGAACCATTATAATCTCTGTGAAACAACAAAATTTACTTCTTACTCAGAGTAACGGTGTTATTTTCATAAATGGGACTGATGTCATCTCTGTTCAGCCCCTTAAAGCACCAATAACTAACTAACTAACTAACTAACCAACGTTTTCATAAACCATAATAAATACCAGGCTGGTATCCGTATCACTAATCTTGCCCAGAACAGATAGCCTACACAATCTTAAGAGAGTTCTCACCTACTCGAACCGAGGTGGGCATCCCTGGGTGGTGGTCCTAGTAGATTTTCAGAGAGCTTATGACTCCATACTGCGGGAATTTGGTCTGGATGCGAAGACCCTACGATTAGTCCAAGCCATTCTGAGACACGACGTCCAAGGTCAGGTTCAGTGGTGAACTATCCGAAATGTTTCCAATCAGAACAGGAGTTAGACATGGTGATGGTCTCTCCTGTATTCTCTACAACTGTGTATGGAAAAGATAATTATGGAATGGAGAACGATGTTACCACTGGGACTGAAGCTTGGTTACATGAGAGACAACCACTTCGTCCCTGCCTAGCCTTTGCTGATAACCTCATTCTACTGGCAAATAATATAGAAGAGGCTTTTGAGCTCTGGTGTTGGAGAAGGATACTGCGTATTCCTTGGACAGCCAAGAAGACAAATGTATGGGTCTCTTGAAGCATTAATAACACGATTACAGCTGTCATATTTTGGACACATTATGAGGCGTTCTGATTCGTTGGAAAAGACAATTATGCTTGGAAAGGTGGAAGGGTCTCGGAGACGAGGGCGGCCAGCATTGAGATGGATCGACTCCATCAAATCCAACATGAATATGTCACTGAAGGATCTGAAGTATATGGCTGAAGACCGAATCATATGGAGACAGTCCATCCATGCAGTTGCTGGGAGTCGACGCCGACTTGATGGCACCTACAACTTACAGAGTCTTTATAATGTAGCGGTTAAGACTGGTTTGAAGATCAACATCCAGAAGACTGAATTTATGACCAATATCAAAGAGACCCCTTCTCATATTCCTCTCACAGACACTACCATACGAAAGGTACCGGTACCTGCAGTTAAGTACTTGGGAGAATGGATTTCTGCGAATCAGAGCGAGAACCTAGCCATAGATGCCAGATGTACCAAGTTTGAAAGGGCTTATCATTCCTGTCGTAGTATCTATTCATCTAAGTGCCTCTCCAAGAACCTCAAACTCAGACACTATAACTCGGTCGTCAAGCCATCTGTTCTGTATGCTTCTGAGTGTCTTGTAATGACCAGAAAGGGCCCACTCAGAAAACTGGAGTTAAAAGAGAGGAAGATCCTGAGGAGGATATTAGGTCCAATTAGAGAGGAAGGAGGCATTTACAGAATCCGTCATAATGTTGAATTGTATGAACACCAGGAGGACATCATCACGTCTATAAGGCAAAGACGCCTGGCCTTTTATGGACACTTGGCATGTCTGGATTCTGAAAAACTCACCTAAGGGATATTCACAGTAACAGGAAGAGGCAAGGCTTCTAAGAAAAAATGGATTGCGTCAGTTAAGTGAGATATGGAACAACTAGATATCCCACTGGAACAAACTCGTGACCGTCTGATGTTCCGTCAGGTCATCCGACAGGGCGTTTTCCCAACGTCCCTTACAAGTAAGAAGACTACAGGAGCTAAGTGGACAGAAGAAAGAAGACTGACTCATAGCAGGAAAATGAGGGACTATTGGAAGAAGGGGAAAGCAACAACTTTACCGAAGAGTAGATACGAGCCCCGTGGTCCTAAGTAGACCTAAACGATAAAGAAAGAAAGAAAGAGTGAAAGAGAAAACCACCAATAGTCAATAAATATATTAGTTCGTTAGTTGTTTTAAGGGCCGGAACTACGAGGTCATCTGCTCCTGATTATTAAACAGTTACTTTCTCACGCATTTGAGATAACGGATTCTCATGTTTTAGAATTGCCTGCTTTGCGAACAAATGTAAATAACTCTTCTTTCTCTCTGCGAGAATTATGCGAGTCCCAAATTTACAAAGCTTGATGCGATCAACTAATTTTCCACCACTTCCAACCAGCACATCTCTTGGCATACTCGTTATCTTGGAAAATTCAGTAATCCTAATGTAACATAATAGTACCAGTCTCCTCGCAATACTTCATCTAGATGATAACGTAATGAAATGAGTGTGGTCATTTTGAAGGAAGTTAACAAATAAGCAAGCGCGTACTGCAAACTGCACGTTGTGAATGGAGCCTTACCTAGAAGGATCGGCAGCAAACTTGTGCATAGAGATAGACTTCTTGCTGCTCATAATTATTATTTCTGCACCCACTGCCAGCTGGATCGCATCCCTCCAAGATGCTTTAAACTGCCTGTCCATTCAACACTATGAAACGCGTACAGGATATACCGTACTGTTTATTAATTCACCGCTAGGTTGCAGCAACAACCTACCGCGGCTTTTTAAAGGGGAAGTTACGAAGGATTGTTAAGTATGGAGGCTTAAATATCGAGATTGAAAAAACGTGAAAACAAGGCACTAAGTTAGTTCTTTTGTTATTCAATCAGCATCAAGTATATGATATTAATTCGGACACATACTTGTTGCGCTCGATTGAGCATGGCATAGTAAATAGTAAGTAAAATCATCCCACTTCCAGTATAATTCACAGGCCAAAACAAAGTTCCATTGTTTGATGTTTTATGTAGATTAATAATACTGTACTGATAATCCACCAATACTAAATATAAAAAGAGGTACGATACTTGATTACATAATTCGGAACACCTTTTTATTTCGTAGCACAACCAAAAAATAACAACAGAAGATAGAATAGCACGTAGTCAATAGGAGTGTTCTAGGCGAACTTCGTGTTGCCGCCACAAGAGAGCAGCAGGGACTGAAGGAAGTCAAGCTACGAGTCATTCCTGCGCTAGTGCTCAAAACATTGCCTTAGGCCCATAAGAATACCGTGCAAACAATTTTTTAACATCCACGAGCAATAAATCTAGAGCGTGTAACTGTCAAGTTGTCAAGAGAGTGCAGCATGACTAGAACGGGTCCAATACGTAATATTGCTCATGGCGACTGCTAAGCAACGTCAAGGAATACAAAAGGAGCTTCATATTGAGTTCTACGCAGCCGGTAACCCAATTCGTATGCGCCTCGACCTGCTGCAATCTGGTGACAACTATTAGATTATTATTATTATTGTATTATTTTGTAACACACAGTAAACTTCCGATTATCCGTGGAATTGACTGGCGCGGATACCGCGGATAATCGAATTTCGCGGATAAGCCGCAAAATTGCTGGTAATGGTTTAACAAAGGTCGAAGGCACTAAAAACAACACACAAGTTTATTATGCAATAAAAGGACGTACATGATAACAAAGCTCAGTCGATGTTATGTGTGTTATTAAAAAGTCTTGTTTGATGTTTAACAAAAAAAATCGGTCATTTGCTTTTGCCTTTTCGTAGTGAAACGCTTTTTCTTTATTTGTGATTTGAGTTTTCTCAACACCATCTTGTCATAAAGTGATGCGTCGTCTTGCTCTTCAAGGTATTGAAGAATCCTGTCAATGTGTCCTAATGCTGCATCATGAGTAACGGTCCTCTGCATCTGCGTTTCCTCATTGTCTTCCGATTCAACCGATTCAATCCCTCGTAATTGATTTATGATGTTTTCATCTGTGAGGTGCTCAAAGCCCGGTTCATTGGCATCACATTCGATCCACTCAACGATATTTTCCTCATTTACATCAACATCTCCGGCAACAGATTTAGCTAAATTAGCTAGGATGCTGAGTGGAACGTCGTCTTCGTCTTCCTCTCCCTCTTGAGTGATCTCTACAGCCGGCAAAACTCTCCTTATTTTTTAATACAAATTATTTCCTAGAGGCAGCGCGGATAATCGAGAGTTTAATGTATTATGAGCATGTAATAAAGCTACAAGACTGGAAGCCTGTGGCTTAATGAAGTACTAAAGGACTCGGATTCGGCTGGAATTGCTGACTTTGATGTAGAAGATCGTTCTAAATGTTGTGCTATAGCAGAATCTTGGACCCCAGCACCAAGAGTCCCTAAATGTCGTAAGCCCCTTCCTCAGGAGAGAAAGGTGAAATTATCAGCAGGGCTCAAGAGATATTGGGAACGGAAAAGAGCATCGGAGAAGAACTAGTCATAAGCGCTCCGTAGTGGGCTTACATCAATAATAATAATAATGAGCATATAATTCTCATTGTTACCTAAATCCATCTTCATGATATATTTCTGTATTTGCAATAGTGGAATATCAGTGCCAATCTACATCTGTTGGAACACTTGTGTGTTTTAATCGGTGTACACCTGTTAAGAAAACAAAACCGTGCCATACTCATGTTGGACATCCAGTCAAACACATGTGCTGCCGTCAACAGATATACGCTGAAACGTCGAAGCTTCACTTCCTAGTGTTGTTGTTCCATGGTGATTTTAGCCTACTTTTCACATTTTGCAAAAATGAGGAAATAGTAGACTTATGAGATCGATCCGGGCAAATGTGTTATTATCCGTGTTGACTCATATTAATCTCCAATTATAGTAGCCGCCATGTCAAACACTTAATAAACGTTCAATATTTAAATTAATATGTCCATGTTTCGGGACACAATGATGCCCTCGTCAGCGTGGATTGAAATAAAATTAGAATCTTAACTATGTTACCAAATACCAAAGTGAAAATGTATATCCTTACAAAGAACACATTAAATTTTAAATAAAATGAAAGGTCACAAAACACAAGAAAAATACATTACAAATGATTGAAGCGATTTCACAGCTCTACAATAACTTTATTATTTGAGATATTTTAACAATGCTTTGCACACACATACAAAAACTCAAAAAGTTTTTTTAGGCATTCACAAATGTTCGATATGTGCCCCTTTAGTGATTCGGCAGACATCAAGCCGATAATCAAGTTCCTCCCACACTCGGCGCAGCATGTCCCCATCAATGAGTTCGAAAGCATCGTTGATGCGAGCTCGCAGTTCTGGCAAGTTTCTTGGTAGAGGAGGTTTAAACACTGAATCTTTCACATAACCCCACAGAAAGAAATCGCATGGGGTTAAGTCGGGAGAGCGTGGAGGCCATGACATGAATTGCTGATCATGATCTCCACCACGACCGATCCATCGGTTTTCCAATCTCCTGTTTAAAAAATGCCGAACATCATGATGGAAGTGCGGTGGAGCACCATCCTGTTGAAAGATGAAGTCGGCGCTGTCGGTCTCCAGTTGTGGCATGAGCCAATTTTCCAGCATGTCCAGATACATGTGTCCTGTAACGGTTTTTTCGCAGAAGAAAAAAAGGGGCCGTAAACTTTAAACCGTGAGATTGCACAAAACACGTTAACTTTTGATGAATTGCGAATGTGCTGCACGAATGCGTGAGGATTCTCTACCGCCCAGATTCGCACATTGTGTCTGTTCACTTCACCATTAAGAAAAAATGTTGCTTCATCACTGAAAACAAGTTTCGCACTGAACGCATCCTCTTCCATGAGCTGTAGCAACCGCGCCGAAAATTCAAAGCGTTTGACTTTGTCATCGGGTGTCAGGGCTTGTAGCAGTTGTAAACGTTAAGGCTTCTGCTTTAGCCTTTTCCGTAAGATTTTCCAAACCGTCGGCTGTGGTACGTTTAGCTCCCTGCTTGCTTTATTCGTCGACTTCCGCGGGCTACGCGTGAAACTTGCCCGCACGCGGTCAACCGTTTCTTCGCTCACTGCAGGCCGACCCGTTGATTTCCCCTTACAGAGGCATCCAGAAGCTTTAAACTGCGCATACCATCGCCGAATGGAGTTAGAAGTTGGTGGATCTTTGTTGAACTTCGTCCTGAAATGTCGTTGCACTGTTATGACTGACTGATGTGAGTGCATTTCAAGCACGACAAACGCTTTCTCGGCTCCTGTCGCCATTTTGTCTCACTGCGCTCTCGAGTGCTCTGGCGGCAGAAATCTGAAGTGCGGCTTGAGCCAAACAAAACTTTATGAGTTTTTCTACGTATCTGTAGTGAGTCGTGACCATATGTCAATGAATGGAGCAACAGTGAATTTATGAAATCGCTTCAATCATTTGTAATAGCCCATAAAACAAACAAGACTAAACTTAATACAAATCTGCCTATTGTCTATATTATAACTCTTCATTATGGTTCAATACAATGAATCGGATCCCCTGTTGATTTCAAAAAGAACTTGTTTCCACGTATAAAGAATTGCGTGAACATTTTCGACTGATAAATCCTCTAACCTTGGAAAACGTTCTAGTTGAACCCTATATTATATTCCTTCAATACGGCTCAGCAATATATTGACACGGATGTCGCTGCTGAGTGCTAAGGGATGTTGTTTCCAGCCAGGTATGGAACAATGCGTAAATATTATATTTTGAAGTCATCTAACCTTGTAAAAAGTCCTCAAATAAAACCAGAGGATCATACTTCTAGGTTAGCTCTGTAGAACTAGCTGTCCAAACGGGTGATTTATTTCATATCACAATTCAATTTGCCAAGTATATCTTCTTCTTCTCGCGGATGGGTCGCATGTTGAGACTTCCTCCTAGCCCAATAACTCTTCATATGCATGGATTGTTGTAGTTTCTCTTCCTCCGACCATGCACGTCTTCTGATCTTCCTCAAATCTTCTTGTGTGACCAATATTCCCGATTACATTTCTATTCATCACATCTGGCGATCCCATCTCCACTAGGCTCCCTCTCCACGTGTTTGTACCTCTTTGGTCTTGTACGTTTGTTCTGCAGAAATTTGTGGATTCGGTAAGTAAGTCTCGTATGATTCATTCTTTCCAAATGGCCCAATCTCATGGTATCTAGCGACTTCGGTGGCGTAGTTGGTAGCATGCTGAGCTTCTATCCCCAAGGTCGCGGGTTCAAACCCAGCAGAAGTCGTCGGATTTTTAAGACCGTTAAAAACCCCTCAGTTTGCCTTTCTTTTGAGGGGAAGTAAAGCCGGCGGTCCCTGTCATAGATTTATGGCATGTTAAAGAACCTTCCACTAATTACACTGTGTGAAGCTAAATTATAGGTTAAACATTTGACAAACGCTCTTAGGTTCCGACGTTCGTCGCCAGTAGCCGACTGCGGTGGCTTCTGGTAACCAAGTTCTGAACTAGTAGTCGTTGACGGTGGCGTTTGGCGGCAAAAGTAGGAACTACTTGAAAAATGCAATGTCTGCAGTCTTTCCTTGAATTCAAAACATATAACACACACTAATACAGTCATCACAATTAACACCGGTTATCAGACAGATTCTACACACGCCCAAGGTGGGGGGCTACATGACCGCGTTGCCGCTGCCCCTAAACTGAGGAACCAACCAACCAACTCGTGGTATCGGTAAGTTTAGAAATTTCCCTATATATTTCAGAGTTGGGTTTGGGATACTGTATGCCATTTCTAATTCTGGGCCCTAAGATCTTTCGCATAATTTTCCTTTCCTTAATCTCTCATTGTTCCTTTAAAGTTTCAAGTTGTAAATAGAGCGTCTCTGAAGCATGAGAGCTTCCGGTTTAATCACTGTTAAGTAACGGCGAATTTAACTCTTCCATGACAAGCATTGCTTGTATGAAATAGTTGGACATTGATGGGCCAAAATACAGGCTCATCGAAAAATAATGCCAACATTTAAAAAAATGATAGCACCGACACCCTTTATGTTAAACGTGTAATTCTTTCACTGAACGCCAGCTGGTTAAGGTAAGTTTTGTTTTGGAGGGGACGTGATCTTGCTATGTGCACACTAGATGCGCAGTAGCCAAGGTCGGCCGGGGGCGCGCGCGCCAATGAAGTCCTCACCTCACCCCTTTGGATTTTTTTCCTGGGGGTACATTAAAACCATTGTGTATGCAGAAAAAATTCGGGATTTGGAGCACCTGCGGGAGCGAATTTCTGCCGCAATCTTTACAGTTACTCCTGAAATGATTGCACATACCAATCCAGCCATTGGGAAAGCGTGCGTTCAATGCTGATGTTGGTGATCGGCCTGGCCTAGATTTTTTCTCTACAGTCCCTGTTTCCTTAAACTGATTAAACCATCGAATGACAGCAAAGTAATAAGGTGCAGTTCGTCGGGCGGTGCAGTCATTGGCGCACGCGCCCCCGGCCGACCTTGGCTACTGCGCATCTAGTGTGCGCATAGCAAGGTCACGTCCCCTCCAAAACAAAACTTACTTTAACCAGCTGGCGTTCAGTGAAAGAATTACACGTTTAACATAAAGGGTTTCGGTGCTGTCATTTTTTTAAATGTTGGCATTATTTTTCGATGACCCTGTATGTGGATAAGTCGAGAATAAACTCATCTAAGTATCTTCAAGAAGCAGTGTGCACCAACAAGGAATACGCAAATGTAATGTAATGCAATGTGACAATAAAGAGATGCAAAGAGAAAATGTGATGGGATTGAAAGAATGATCCAAGATGCCGAGCGGAAGCAAAGTTGGTTGGTTCCTCAGTTTAGGGGCTGCAACAACGCGGTCATGTAGCCCCAATGGAGCCAAGTTATAAGGAGTTAAACCGCATAGGCCTATGCTTAGTTGTATTGGTGATCGTTGTTGCGCTGTTATAGGTCGTTTTGCACCTAAATTTATGATTGGTAAAATATATCGCAGCCGTTCTTCGCAACTGCGACTGTACAAACAACAAAAATTACGAGCCTTATTACAGTAGTCGCATCTGATGTGTAACATGGTACATGTTAACAGTGAACTCTGTTGGTCATTGAAATAACTACTTCTAAAACTACAGTGCCAAATCCTGACCGGTTTTCAGCAAATATGAAATAATGAATATTTTCACACCAAACAACGACAACTTGAGGATGATTTATTGTAGGAAGAATATCTTTAATGGAGCCTCCAAACCTTGAAGTAATTTTGTATGCGATATAGATTCCACATAGCCACTTGGCCGACAGTACCTCGAGTGCTTACATTAAATAAGAATACAGCAAAAGTATGAAGATTTAAAAAATCATAATTGTTTTCAGCAAATATGATACAATGAATATTTTCACACCAAAGAACGACAATATGAAGATGATTTTTGTAGGAATATCTTTAGCGGGGCCTCCAAACCTTGAAGTAAACCGTATGCGATATACATTCCACATCACCACAGTACGTCGTGGTATCAATCTCCGCCACCGCGCTCATTGTTTCCGTCCCATCCATTTCCGTTTCAATTTTCAAAATCACCCCCACAAATAATATACAGATCGAGTGGAAAGATGTTGCACGTTAACCGCAAACAGAACAGAGGAAGAGATCCAGTTTTATCAAAGAGGTTGGAATATTGATATTTGGCTAGTAATAGCAACCTCTTTGGGCTTCATTCTACGGAGGTCATGGTATCACCTCGGTAGCAGGTTTTCATTTAGCAAGCAACATAACGACAGCCATCTGGATTCGTTGCTTCAATACATTCTTCGTGCACCGTCTTGACCACGGCCACTGAGCGAAACTTTCACGTGCTCAGGTTGTATTGATGGTTTAATATCATAGAACGTAGTGTACTTCGTAAGAGGATTCTCGCATAGCCATTGCTAATTGTTTGCTGTGTGAAATGTGTTTCTAGTACGTTCAGTAATTATTCATAAAAATGAAATCAATCATTCTACTTGAATATTGGATCCGTATTGACTACAACACTAATAATAAATACCGCATTCTTGGCTCTCGCCCCGGAGGTCCGTGTTCGATTCCTGGCCCTGCCAAGAAATTGTAATTCTGGTCTGAGGGCTGGAACGGAGTACACTCAGCCTCGTGAGGCAGAACTGGAAACGGCTCTCCACTTCTACTCCAGGCAAATGCTGGGATGGTTCCTAACTTAAGGCCACGGCCGCTTCTTTCCTAATCATATCCACAATTTACAAGTACACATACTAGTACAGCCATCACAATAACACAGGTTATCACACAAATTCTACTACACACACCCAAATACACGGGCTTAAATGACCACGATGTCTCAACCCTTAATATAAGCAACAGCAACAACAAATTAATGTTTCACAGGCACGCTGAAGGAAGACGGGAACGGGGTAAACCAAGAGAAGAATGGATGGTTGATGTAAAGAGAAGATACTGAAGACCGAAATTTGAGGGTGGAGTAGAATAACTACCGGCACTGTATTGTACAATATTCCCAATGAAGAAGTAAATAACAGCGACCAAGGAAGGGAAGAAGGTGGAGCATGAAAGAACTCATGGGTACGAATTACACACACCAAGACTGAAATCTAGGAAGAGTTTCCTAAAATCATCAAAGGAACTCACAACCACCGAGGAAAATGCTAGACTACAACCTTGGAAAGCTATAGGTCTTCTTCCTGATGGCTGTACAACACCATCTGAAGCTTTACCACCGGGTCATAACGAGGCATGGATGACATGGAAATCCCTAAATAGGTTGAGATCAGGTGGAGTCGGCAAATCAAGGGCTAATATGGTAAGATGGAAATACGCTAACGACGGAAACATCAAGTGTGATTGCGGAGAAGATCAGACTGACAACCACTTGATCCAATGTCGTATGTGTCCAACCACCTGCACAACGGAGTATCTACACCTGGCCTAAACGACTAATAGTCGCCAAGCTCTGGTCTCATTGTATTTAATGAAATGTTTTGTAATTGTGTAACATGTTTCTGATACGAGAATAATAATAATAATAACAAAGAAGTATTTCAAAATCAAGAGGAATGTGGCCGGGTAATGTGCCAGCTGGACCGTTATGTGTGATCGAGGATGCATGCAGTGACTGTAAACTGTCTGGAGAGCTGTCTGGTCTGCTCACGGTCCACGGCTAATCGAGCGTCAATACCAGTTTATAGTTCCGTTAGCCAGTATTATTATGACAGTTTGATTTAGGTTATTGATATTGTTAATTTATTTATGCACACTTTATATCAATATTTTGTCCTTGTCAACATGTCCAGTTGCATTGCTCCGTTCGCAGTAGACGCAGTGTCATTATTTTATCAAATTATTATCATTATTCATTCATCTCGTGGAGCCTCCGTGGCTTAGGCGGCAGCACGCCGGCCTCTCACCGCTGGGTCCGTGGTTCAAATCCCGGTCACTCCATGTGAGATCTGTGTTGGACAAAACGGAGGCAGGCAGGTTTTTCTCCGGGTACTCCGGTTTTCCCTGTCAAAATTTCCTTCCAGCAACAGTCTCCACTATCACTTCATTTCATCTGTCATTCATTTAATCCTTGCCCCAGAGGAGTGCATCAGGCCTCGGCAGCCGGCACAGTTCATATCCTCGCCGCTAGATGGGGGCTTCATTCATTCCATTCCTGACCCGGTCGGAGACTGGAAGCAGGCTGTGGATTTTCATTTTTCATTCATCTCGTATCGGCCATGGACCGCGTCAATCCAACTGCCTCGTACTTCGGGCTTTGTTGTTGATGATGATGATGTTATATGTTGTTTTAAGGGGCCTAACATCTAGGTTATCGGCCCCTAATGGTTTGGGTGATAGTGAAACATGAGATGAGAATGATAACTATAACTAATACTAACTACAGACTTACAAACTAGAAGAAGAAATGGTAAACAAATAAAGAACAGGAGGAAGAGAACTGCCGTCAACCCCCGAAGAACGAGGATTGATGGTCTTGTAAGGAAGGAGAGCCATGAAAGGCAGATAGGAAAGGGGAAAGAGTAGCGAGTCTGCCCCAGAGGTAATGAAAAAAAGGGGGGGAAACCGGACCCAGCTCAAGAATCCCTCGGGGTCGCCAACTCCGGAACTCACCAGCCGTGAGCCCCTGAGGGTGTAGCACTATCGAGGGTGCACCAGAAGTGGTGGGGCTACATACACCCTGCAGAAGGCAGGAGATACAATGAAAAGAAAGCAAGAGGTCTGACCCCTCAAAGAATGAGAGATCAGGAAATATGAAAGAACGGCCAATTAAGGCGGGAAAGGAAGAGACTCCCAAGGCCTCGGATACCCTAATACCGTCGAGGTAGGAAGAGAACAAGAGTTGACCAAGAGAGGTTGATAGGAAACAAGACGGAGAGGAGCCTGGCATAAGTAAATGGAAGCAATGCCGGACTCTGCTGGAGTCCTGTGGTCGCCAACCCACGTCCCACTAGATGTAAGCCCCTGGGGGAACGGGCATTGATGTACGCCCAGTGGATTTGATTCCGTTCCTGGGTCCAAATCTTTCCCGTTTTCAGCTTCGGTTTTTCTTGGAAACCTTTGCTTGCTTGAAGTTTCCTCGTGAGTGAGATGCGCTCCTGAATGTCAGTTCATGTAATCCTTACTTCTCTATCCAGCCCCATTTTGTTTTCCTCTCCTCAAAGTACTGTAAGTTTTTTTTGTCGTGTGACCTCCTGAGAGGCCGAGTGCAGGTCTTTCTATTCGACGCCCGTGGGCGACCAGCGCGTCGGGATGAGAGATGGAATGGATGAAGATGAATGAATGAATGAAACTAGGCAAGGATGTGGAAGGAAGCGGTCGTGGCCTGTCAGAAGGTACCGTCCCAGCATTTGCCTGGTGTTGAAAATGGGGAAACCACGGAAAACCATTTCAAGGACGGCCGACGGCGGGGCTCGAACCCACGCGTCTACCAAGTCAGCAGAGAACTTGGCCCCATGACCTAACGCTGCGCTTTAGACAGCGTAGCCACTACTGTCGGTTAGTACTGTAAGTAATGAAGTCCCTCTGGTCTCATTCGCTTCACATGTCCATAAAAGTTAATCCTTCTTTTCCGCATGGTATCGGTTATCTTCTCCACATGAGTCTTGTATATTTCCCATTTTCTTTGACGGAACCCAAGATCTTTCCCAAAATTTTCCTATCTATGGCATCCAGTTTTTCTACCAAGCGTTTTTGTTCACCGTGAGGCATTCGTAAGGGTTCAAGACCTCCGGACGGATGACAGTGATTCAGCTTTGCGTTGAAGGATATTGACTGTTTGTTACAGACGCCTTTGGTTAAATTGTAAGCCATTTCCATTTTTTTCATGGGTGATGCGAAGGCTTTTTTCTGATTCATTGGGTGTTATAATTTCTCCCAAGTAATTAAACTTTGACACTCGCTTGATTTTTGCTTCTTCCAATAATAGTTTTTTGGGTGCCGGTTCAATATTGAGGAACTTTGTGTTCTCCAAGGAGGTTATTATTATTATTAGTATTATTATTATTATTATTATTATTATTATTATTGCCTTCCTTCGGAGGGGAAGTAAAGCCGGCGGTCTCATGTGATAGTTTGATGGCATGTAACAGATCCTTCCACTAACTAAACTTGTGTAAAGCTAAATTTCTAGGTTAGATTTCGTTGAAACACCCCATCCAAGTTCCAACGTTCACCACTAAGGTGTCAATGACATCTGGTAGCGAAAGTTCGAACTACTTGAAATTGAACGAAACTTGTAGCTCACCCCATGGGTGTCCGCTTGAAGCAGCTACAGCCTCTGTCGAGCCGAACATGTCCTCGGACACTCCCGACACTAAAAGCCATACGATAAATAAATAAATAAATAAATAAATAAATAAATAAATAAATAAATAAATAAATAAATAAATAATAATTATTAATTATAATTATTACACAAAATAATGGAAAAATGCTTGGATAAGAGATTGAAATATTTCCCTGTATACATACTGTATGTTATTTTAGGGGGACAACTCTAAGGGGAAAGTAACTCACCTACCTCTGGCTGAATTTGCCAATATAATAAATAATGATTAAAATAATAACAATCATATTATGGTACTTTTTCTTGACTTTTCTGAAGCATTTGACACAAT
Organism: Meconema thalassinum; assembly: GCA_946902985.2. Classification (NCBI taxonomy): domain Eukaryota; kingdom Metazoa; phylum Arthropoda; class Insecta; order Orthoptera; family Tettigoniidae; genus Meconema; species Meconema thalassinum. The sequence goes on from OX336391.1 coordinate 694,600,012, forward strand.
AATGCTTGACAACTTGCTAAATTACTCAATATTGATATAAGAGGTACGACTTGCTAACTATTTGAAAGCTGGTACAGTATTTTGGCTTTCACTGCCAGTGAATTAAAACTCAGCAATTTTTCTAGGCTTATGCCCTGTCTTGTGTGGGGTTTCGCCTAGGACACCAAGCTGGCTCATCAGCGGGCTCTTGGTGTCTGCACCCGGACCCCCACAGGAGTAGCGAACAGCGCGCTACCTCCCTTCTTATGAGGCGCAGTGCGAGTGCTAAAAGCTCAAACAGCCTTTCACCCCCCTATAAAGACCTTCACCTGTGTTAGGGTGGTGGGTTCAAATCCCACCACCGCCAAATACTTTTAAGCACATTTTAAGCTTTGGGGATCGAATACAAAGGCATTCGTGCCACATTTGACCAATATCATGCGGTGTTTACTAGGCTTCAATGTGTACTGATTTTTTATTTAGTTATTTATGTATTAATTAATTTAGTTAGTTAGTTATTTCTTTGATTTATTGTATTTTATTTATTTATTGAGTAATTTTTATATTTATTTATTTTTATTTATTTATACAGTTGGTAGTGTTCGGATTGTAGATGAGGACTGAATGAGCACAGAATAATTGGGGGTTTGAATTCACTTGACTGAGCACGTTTCTCAGGGAAGTAGGTGTTCAAAAGTTAAGCATAAACACTAAATGAGGCCATACCGCCGGGTAGGAATGTCAGACGGATTGCTGAACAAACGGAAGCTGAATCACACACCATACGTCACACAGCTTGTCCAATAAACAGTGTCAGAAAGGTTCTGATAGCTAAGGTACACCTTTGACACCAACTAACAATTTTGCCAATGTCTTCCACAATAAAATATGCTGTTAATAGGGTGTATGGTTACCCCTAACGGCCACACATGCTTCGCAGCGACGTGGCATGCTCTTTATCAGATGGTCCAAGAGCTTTTATGGCAGTCCATCCCATCCCTCCGAAAGGGCAATGCGAAGATCTTGGAGGGTCCTTGGAGGAGGCTGACAGGATGCAATTCGCCTCCCCCAATGTATCCAGGCATATTCTATAAGATTCAGATCCGCAGACCTCGCCTGCCAGTCCATGCGATGAATGTCTTCCCCAGCCAGAAATTCATCCAACAGAGCAGCGCGGTGCGGTCGGGCATTATCGTCCATTAAGAGGAAGTCTGGACCAACCGCAGCTCTGAAGAGTCGAACATGTGGTCTCAGTACCTCATCCCTGTATCTCCGAGCGTTCACAGTGTTCCTCGGAACCACCCATGAAGATGTGCAGGTCCGTACGGCCATTCAACTTGATGCCGCCCCACACTATGACGCCCCCACCACCCTACTAGTCCCGTTCCACAATGTTCCTGTGGTTGTATTGGCTACCCGGTTCTCTCCATATTAATGTGCGACGGGAATCGTTCTGCGAACTAAAGCGGGGTTCATGCCTCCATTCATTCATGGTCCAGTTTCGACATTGACACATAGTAATGCACTTGCATCTAATGTAGTTCAAATATTTACATCACCTCAAGATGGCGGCTGTGCGCAATTTTAAAAATAAGTTTTTATTTCCTGTCTATTAATCATGCGATCGAAGCGAAAGTTTGTATAATAAACCTACGCAATAATCGTCATTTAATAGTAATCTACATAACTCTATGGCCTACATAAAAATACAACATGGTGACCATCCGAAATATTTATACGGTTCTCAATATCTACGAATCCATTAGAGCAATCAAGCTCACATTTTGTATGTTGATAGAGGCAATTAATATTAGTAGGATATATGAAAATAGGCTGTATCCAGTAGTTCTTCACGGAACTACTTGTTTTATTTCCCTTACTCTTCCTTTGTTTTTCCTTTTCTTGTTCTAGTATGTAAGAAGGGTAGTTAGGCTTAGTTGTAAGTTTGTAGTTAGATTTAATTATAGGTTCATTTTCATTTTTCATGCACACCCAAACCATTAGGAGCCAATAACCTAGATGTTAGGCCCCTTAAAATTACAATTATCATCATCATCTTGATCTTGTAGCCTATTTGATCCCCAAAGGTTAAAATACGCATAAAAATATTTAGCGGTGGTGGAATTCGAATCAGGTCCGCTACCTTCTACGCACTTGGACCATTGCTCGACGGCTACTCGTCCTTTCCGCCTTGATGTGATACTCATTTCCGCTTCGAAGGTTCATTCCCGTTTTTTTTTTTTATCACTAAGCCCCCGTACCCAGCGTTAATTTCGTATCCAACTGAAACCGTACAATCGGCATTGTACATGCCCGTTTGATGCATTGCATAATCTCACTCGTCGCACACAAGTCGTCATAAATCTTGTAAAGCCGTTAAGCGTTGTGGTTTCAATGATGTCGTACTCACATTTGTTTGGCACATTTATTAAGAGGGAATGACATACACATTTTATAAGAAGAACTAGTGAGGAATTCTGACTAGGAGACCAACAATAATGAAACAATAATACAAAGTCAGAGATAAAATATATACAAGTAAAGGTTCTCTTTTCGTCACAGATAAAATAATATACAAGTAAAAGTTATTCCCGCTAGATGTCTCCGCCACAGCGTCATTGTGGCTTGGCTATAGATCATGCTGCCATCAGACGCTGGAAGTGTGGCCGAAAACTATAAAAATAAGGGGCAAGAGACTCACGCGGTATTTAAAAAAATGTTAATTTAAAAAAATTAAAGTAATATCTCTTTTGCGTGCACTCTTGTATTGAAATACAATTTGTATTATATGCTGTTCTTCTACAGTACATCTTCCCATTTCACATTCCGTTTGTTGACCTCAGACTTCACTGTGTCTATCCATCGATTTCTTGGCCTTCCTACCGGTCACCTCAATACCAATTAATAAATACATTCAAATTCAAATACCGGGTGATTCAGCGGCTCCTTCCAATATTGTTTGCTGCAACCCAACTAACGCCTGCTGTCAGGAAGGTCGATATATCTCTGCCTGTATCCCGTATGGTGCTAATGCACTTCAAGCAAATCCCGCAAACGATACTGAACCCTATTATTTTTCCCTCGTATTAGTCATCATTGATCATTGGCTGTTTTACTTCTATGTAGATTGGCTTGAAGTACACGAATCATTTGAACCTCAGTGCCTTTTCTTTGTCTAAAGCTTCTCTGAAGACTTTACACTGGCCAGATCCCACAGCATGTGCTAATTCTTTGACAAAATCTCGTTCTTCACAAAGAACACATTTCTTTGTGGCCGTACATCCTCTAGCTTTGTGATCTGTCCCGCCGCAATTGTAGCAAAGTGTACTTCTATCAGTGCCTTTGCAGTTGCTAGCAACATGTCCATAGTCCAGACATCTATAACAGCGAGATAACATGATCCTCGACTAATCCTGCAATTGACCCATCCTATGGTGATATGATCTTGCTTCAAGAGTACATCTGCATCACTCGTTGTTAATGTGCCATCTTTACTTCCCCCGTATTCGTCCTCGTCACCAGCACCTTGGTATCTGGAGAGAGCTCTGGGACAGTTCTCTGGGTAGCTTCCATGACCTCTTCGAAAGTAGTTAGAGCATCAAGGTTTTTCATTTCAACAGTTGCCTTCGCTTCAAGCCTCCGATCTGTAGCATTAGACCCCAGAACATTTCGTAGAGAATTACAGTACCAAAATCTGCTTTGTCCCTGGAATTTGCTCCCAACTCTACAAGGACGTCTCCCGATTTAGTTTGTCGAATGCACAATAATAATAATAGTTATGTCCGGTTCCGTGGCTAAATGGTTAGCGGGCTAGGCTTTGGCCCGAAGAGCTCCGGGTTCGATTTTCGGCCGAGCCATCAGGGATTTTAATCTGCAGAGGTTAATTCCCGTGGCTCAGGGACTGGGTGTATGTGCCGTCTTCATAATCACTTCATCCTCATTACGACGCGCAGGTCGCCCACGGGCGTCAACTAGAAAGACCTGCACTCGGCCTCTCAGGAGGCCACACGATCATTCATTCATTCATAATAACAACAACAATAATAATAATAATGTTATTAGTTTTACGACTCTTTTAACTACTGTGGCTTTTAGAGACGCCAGGGCGCCGGAATATTGCCCCGAAGGGGATCGTTAACGTGCCAGTATATCTATTGAAACGGCCCCCACGCATTTGCCCGAGATTTGATCCCGCAACCTTGGACACAGCAGGCGTCCTGGGAAACATTGCCAAGACGCGTGTGCAGTCTTCACGGCGCGCCAGTACAGTGCGGCGTAGGCTGTTGACGACTAAGGTCAAGGTCTCCACAAGTGAGATAGAGACATTATCAGATCATCTGGAACCATTTGGAACATCTTGATATCAGCCCCGTGTACTTCTGTATGCGTTGAATTTGTTCATTATTCTTCTTCTTGGTCCATATAGACCAACTACGGAACACGATATTCAACTATTTTGCTTGGAGTGGGTGGTATTGTAGTCACGCAACCTCTGGCTGTGTTGTTCCTTTCTCTCCTTTGCCCATTGAGCACCTGTCTTCTTCCTTGTGGGTTTTTCCTGGAACTTCATTTGCTTCAGTTTGCTCCTGAGAGAGGTTCGATCTTTTATGTATTTTTCCGTAACTCCCAGTTCCAGCAGATCTTTGTGCACTTCTGTCAGCCCCGGTGACTTGGTCTTCCTTCTTTGCCAGTATGTGAGAAGCTGCATCCTGGAGACGTGTCCATAAAATGCTAGACGTCTCTTCCTGGCCACGTCTGTAATTCTTTCAGAGTATCTATAGAGCTCCTTCTTGGGTCGTCTTGTGTACTTCCTCCCTTCCTTGATAGGTCCCAATATCTTCCTCATTATCTTCCTCTCTTGGATTTCTAGTTTTAGTACAGGACAGCTGCACAGAAAAAAAAAACACTTTGTTCCAAAAACTGTGCTATGGTTGGCTTTTTGTAAATCGTTAGAAAAGCACTAAAAAAGCTTAACTCTGAATTTTAGAATAATTTGCACGATCATTTTGTCGGGAAACTAAAAAAAACATTGAAAAGCGTTTTTCTCTGAATCAACGTATTTTAAAGAAAAGTTTTTTAAACAAAAAATGTAGAAAACATTGTCACCTACAATTCGTCTCATTGAGGTCATGTCATACGTTTTGAAATGCAGAAGCTAGGTGGCGCAAAAGTTTCCAAAAAAGTGTTTTTTTTTTTTTCACTTTTTGTCCTAGAAAAAATGTTTTGTTCACAAAAGAGCGAATCATAAATGTGTTCCTCTCAAAATTGTCTACAACATTTATTGAAACATTTTTTCCTCCGCCTTACCGTTCCAATGTTATAGTCTGCCGAAGTGTGAGAATTGTACTATTCAGATGGCACAAAGGTTAATATGTGTACAGTTAAGATTGATACGTTGCGATTGAAATAGATATGATTGTTTGAGCAGCCCGCGTCCTGTTTGACCGAGCCTTAGGCAGCTGTCCGACACCGGTCCCTGTCTAAATTATGCCCACCGCTCTCTCCGCAGTAACAATAGTAGCCTTGACTACGCAGCGATGCATTTGCTGCGCTATAACATTGGAACGGTAAGTCGGAGGAAACAAACGTTTAAATAAATGTTGCGGGCAATTTTGAGAGGAACACATTTCTGATTCACTCTTTTGTGAAAAAACTATTTTTTCTAGGACAAAAAGTGAAAAAAAACACACTTTTTTGGAAACTTTGGCGCCACCTAGCTTCTGCATTTCAAAACGTATGACATGACCTCAATGAGACGAATTGTAGGTGACAATGTCCTCTACATTTTTTGTTTAAAAAACTAACTTTTCTTTAAAATACGTCCATTCAGAGAAAAACGCTTTTCAATGTTTTTTTGAGTTTTCCGACAAAATTATCGTGCAAATTATTCTAAAATTTAGAGTTAAGCTTTTTTGTGCTTTTCTAACGATTTACAAAAGCCAACCATAGCACGGTTTTTGGAACAAAACCATTCCAGCTGTACTGCACTATTTGTCCGTGAGCCCTTCCCTGTTTAATATGAGGCATTCAGAGCCATATAAGGCTTCAGGGTGGATAATGATCGTGTAGCCTCCGGAGAGGCCAAGTGCAGGTCTTTCTAATTGATGCCCGTGGGCGAGCTGCGCGTCGTTTATTTATTTATCGTATGGCTTTTAGTGCCGGGAGTGTCCGAGGACACGTTCGGCTCGCCTGAGTCTGTAGCTGCTTCCAGCGGTCACCCTTATTAGGGTGAGCTACAAGTTTCGTTCAATTTCAAGTAGTTCCAACTTTCGCTACCAGATATCAATGATACCTAGTGGTGAACGTTGGAACTTTGATAGAGAGTTCCGACGAAATCTAACCTAACAATTTAGCTTTACACAAGTTTAGTCTGTGAAAGGATCTTTTACATGCCACAAATCTATGACATGGGACCACCGGCTCTACTTCCCCTCCGAAGGAAGGCATACTGAGGGATTTTTAACGCTCTTAAAAAATCCGACGACTTTGGCCGCGTTTGAACCCACTATCTTGGGCACAGCAGTTCAGCATGCTACCGACTACGCCACCGAAGTGCGCGTCGTAATGAGGATGAAGACATCACATACACCCAGTCCCCGAACCACAGGAATTAACCCCAGGATGTTAAAATCCCTGGTAGCACGGCCGGGAATCGAATCCGGGGCACTTTGGGCCAGGGCCTAGCGCGCTAACCATTTAGCCACGGAGCTGGACTTCAGGGTGGATGACCGTTTGATAGTGCCTCATTTTGGTGTTGCTGGAGATACACTTCTTATTGTAGGTGTTGTTAGTCAGTTGGTATGACAGTTCTAGTTTAATTAGTCGAGTTGGGTTCCAACCATTCACCCAAGTACTTGAATGTGTTGGCTTTCTTGATCCTTCCCTGTCCTAGAAGTAGTTCATGAGGTGATTCACTGATCTTTGTGATGTATTGTGTTTTCTCAAATGACACTATTATTATTGAAAATAACATTCCACAGCCTGCTTCCAGTCGACCGAGCGGGTCAGTGAAGCCCCCATCTAGCAGAGAGGATATGAACTGTGCCGTCTATCGAAGCTTGTCGCACTCCCCTGGGGCTATGATTAAATGAATGACATATGAAATTATATTGGAGAGTGTTGCTGGTATGAAATTTGCGACAGGGAAAACCGGCGTACGCGAGAAAAACCTGTCTGCCTCCGCTTTGTCCAGCACAAATCTCACATGGAGTGACCGGGATTTGAACCACGGACTTAGCGGCGAGAGGCCGGTGTGCTGCCGTCTAAGCCACGGAGGCTGCACTATTATTATTAGGGTACTTATTTATTTAAGCTGTGCAGACCCAAGGAATCACATAAAACCAATTATTATCTGCTGCATCCTTCATCGTTTCGCTATGTCGAACTCGGTCCCCAATCCTCTTGGTCGATCTTCAGGTGTAACTTCCCGTGGGTCTTATGTCATTCGATCCTTGATGTCTGTAGGTGTAATATTGGCACTTCTTAGATCAATTTGGACAGGGGCGTATATAAGGGGGGGAGCCCCCCCCCCCCAAAAAAAAATTTTTTTTTTGTCACATATATTATTTGTTTATGAATTACCAGTAATACCAATATAACCATGTACTATTGTTACTAAGTGACGTATGGCAACGTTGAAAAGAAAGGCGAAGGTAGAGCGCTGTAAACAGTGTGACAATCAGTTTGCTCTTAGTAGGTGTAACAACATAACCTCTTATTACCCTCCAGTGCCTTCGCTATTATGAACGACCCAAGAGCAGCAACAAGTGCCCTTGAAGCGTGTGACAAAAGTTCTTTCCCTAACTTTTATACCCTTATCAAACTTTTGGCAAATTTGCCTCTCTCTCTGTAGCTGGTACTGTCGAACGGAGTTTGAGTTGGTTGAAAACATACTTGAGAAATTCTACTCCTGAAAACAGACTCAATGGTCTAGTATTGTCATCTATTCAGAGACATACATCTCACTGACGATGAAGTTATGAACCAATCTGGTAAAGCTTCAAGAAACCTTGACTTAATATTATAGTGCGAGTTGTAAATCAAAACAGTAACATTAATTCTTTCCGTGTAAACACTATCAAGATGATTGTATTCATAACAAGTATAATTAAATGTTCTTAGTTGTGTATACTCTCAGAACTTCAGCCCTTGGACTGAGCTTCTCAGCTGCTGAGTATGCAGCACCAGTTTGGCTTTCTTCTCCACATTCCAAAGAGGTGGATATAGCTCTGAATGAGACTTCCAGGATTGTATCTGGGTGTCTTAGACCAACACCACTTCAGAAGATCTACCCTCTTATAGGAATTTATCCACCTCATGTCCGAAGAATGGTAGCAGCAGCATCTGAGAAGAAACGGCAAGAAACCGATTCAAGGCATCCACTTTTCGGCCAACAACGAGCCCGACAGAGACTTAAGTCCAGAAACAGCTTTTTGAGGGGAGTAACAGCCCTCGAAGGCTCACAAGAAGCTGCCCGTGTGAAGATATGGAAGACAGAGATCACAGACCAACTATTCCTCTATCATAAAAAATGGCACCTGGTCACAACTTGCCATATGGAATTTGGAAATCATTGAACAGGCTGAGGACGGGGGTTTCACGCTGCAAGAACAATCTCAAGAAATGGAACATGCTCGTCAACAATGATGAGTTCTGTGACTGCAGAATTTTACAAGACCCAGAACACCTGCTGATCTGCCCCTTGATGGAGGACATATCTTCAAAAGACGATCTCTTGGCTGCAAATGCTAATGCTATAACTGTTGCTACTTACTGGCAAAATCTAATTTGATTTGGACACGGAAAATAAATAAATAAGTTGTGTATGACATTAACCAAACAAAACTTCACAATAAATAGCCTTAAAACTCATCATTTTGAACCAAATTATACAAAATTTCCCCGGGGAGAACCCCGGACCCCCTAATCGTTGGGCCAATACCATGCCCCCTAAGCACCAGTTACGCACCCCCAGAAATAAAATTCTATATACGCCCCTGAATTTGGACCTGTGTAACGCAGACTGTTGTCATTTTAAGTGTCCTTAAGTATGCCAGAATTCTCTTTGTTAGTCGGTAGTCATTCAATCTCATGATGTGGCCGTAGAATCTCAGTCGTCGTTTGCGGAAATCTGTCTCGATGTTGGAGTATCTCTCTGTGATTGTAGACGATACCCTTCAGCTGTGAGTTTAGGACCCAAGATTTTCCGCATGATTTTCTCTCCGCCTTCTTGATGTTTCCGAGATCCCCTTTGTAGTTGAGGTTTAAGGTATCGCCGGAAGAGTGTCTCGGGTTTAATGACAGACGTGTAGTGTCGAATTCTTGTGGGTTTTATTATTATTACTAGGGGACCTGTGCGAGATATCTCGCATGTTCATTAACCTACCACCCTCCCAGCTTTACTGTTATGCGGGCTGGACGCCACAGAGTTCTGCCAGGGGCTACCATCTTGCTTATTTGTTTAAAAGCACTTCACAAACAAATATATATATATATATATATATATATATATATATATATATATATATATATTTCCGTTGACTTTTCAAGAAATGCACTATTGAGATGATTTGGAAGATTTGGCCGCTTGGCGCTCTTATTTTATATGGAAGACCCTGTATATATATATATATATATATATATATATATATATATATATAGAGAGAGAGAGAGAGAGAGAGAGTTATTACTATGCAGAATAGTAGAATTCCAAATGTAATGTTACACTGGCAAGCTGGAGGCAAACAGATACGCGGTAAACCAAGGGAACAATGGATGGATGGTGTAAAGAGAAGCATGGCTACCAGAGGCTTAACCGAGGAAGATGCTGAAGACTGAAATTTGTGGAGGAGTAGAGTATTTTTGGGTTGAAGGGAAACTACTGTGTTGTAGAGTATTCCTAATGGAGAAAGAATTACTGATGTGTAACATCTTTCCGCTCGGTTGCAGGATAGTTGTGTGGGAGTGATTTTGAAAATTGGGGACGGAAGTGAATCGGGCGGAAGTGGATCGAACGGAAGTGGATCGGATGGAAGTGAAGACTCACTGCCAGCTGGATGTACAATTGAAAATGTGTGTATTGGAAACAAGGCAGTGTGTGCTCTGTAGCGCGAGAATGTTATGGCAATACAGTAGGCAGTGCATTTAGCAGGTACTGATTTGACGAGCTCAGTGGCAAATGTTTCACCGACTTTCATTTGTCATTGAGCAGTTTATGAAGCTTCACGTTCAAGGTTGAATATCACATGGGGTAGGACAAAGACGACAAATGACATTTAAGTAAGCGGCATTATTGTCAAGCTGTGGGTGAGTAGTCAAATATTAAATGCATAACAGAATGTTGTTATATGAGTGGAATAATATTTTCATCATATGTGAGACTAGGTCATTTCATCATTGTAGGAAGCCATGTTTTGATTGTTTACGACGAACTGTATGAGAGCCTTGAGAATAATGAATGTTGTAGTTACTGAGGAATGTGCTCACAGTATTTGAGAGTACTGTCGACGTTGTGTGTATGAATTATTAATGTAAAAGGAAGGAAGGAAGCTTGTAGTTTTGCGTGTCCGTTAATCTCACGATCATGATCCACGATACCTCTCTTTTACGTGGAATGCGAACAACAGGACATGGCATTTCAATTCGAAAATCTCACATGTATTGACCGGGAATCAAACCCTGTCTACCTTGGTGAGAGACTAACAGCTTGACCGCTGCGCCACAAATGTGACAGTAGCATATCTCCAATTCAATCTATGCATTCATCATAGTACCAGTATGAAAATGGAGTGTAAATTAACATTTTAAGAATGTCCAAGCTGTGTAGTATACGAGTAGGATAACATGTCAGATGTTACACATCATATGCGACTACTGTAAGGCTCGTATCTTTATTATTATTATTATTATTATTATTATTATTATTATTGGTGTTAGAATCAGGCATTGGGATTGACATCTCATGAAAAGCGTTTATCTGTGCGTCGTGGTCTAGCAGTATGGTGATCATTTTGCAACCGAGCTCCAATCCCGCCACGGCGGTGAATATGTCTGCTCTCTTTAATTGTAAGACCACTCCGTTTCTAAAACTCAAATATCAATATTCAGATCGTCTATCTAGTTGTTGTTGGGACTTGTTGGTGATCAGCCCCGTGTACTTGGGTGTGAGTTGCACTAGTGTTTCTGTATTAGGAACAGGGATGGAGTAGGCGCCCTGAGACTTTAAGTAAGGTACGTTTGAATGGCAGGAGTGTGGAAATAAAATAGCGAAAAACCTCACTCAGGATAATCGAACCTTCGACCTCCGGGCTTGCTACAGATCCCCATCATGGTCGTTGTACGCGACCACGGACCGTCGTTACTCATTAAACTAACCAACTAACTAATAACTAAACATAACAAGTAGTTCCGTGAATAACTAAATAGCCTATTTTCATATATCCATCATCATCATCATCATCATCATTTCCCCATATCCAGCTCCTGCCGGGTTGGGGTATTTATGGCACTTCTCCACTTTCCTCTTTCCTTCCACAATTCTTCTTCCACGATCTTGTCCCAGTCCAGATTTCTTTTTCTTATGCTGTTCTTCACTGAATCAATCCACCTTGTTCTAGGTCTTCCTCTTGCTCTCTTACCCTTGCACTTGGCCTCCAGCATCTGTCTTGGTATTCTATTTTCCTCCATCCTCTTTACATGTCCAAACCACCTTAGTTTATTCTTCTCAATTCTCTCATTTAGTTTTCCCATCCCAACTTCCTTCCTAACATCTTCATTCCTCACTCTGTCTTTCCTTGTCTTTCCTATCATACTTCTCAGGAATTTCATTTCACTGGCTTGGATTCTACTCTCTTGCCTGCTTGTCAGGGTCCAAGTCTCAGCTGCATAAGTCAATATGGGTACATAGTACACTTTATACATTATCTCCTTGCTTTTCCTTGGTACTTCCTTATCCCAAACAAGTTCTCTTACACTTTGATAGAATGCATTGCTCTGCTGTACCCTCCTGCCAATCTCCATGTCCAACCTACCAGTTTGCATCAATTCACTTCCTAGGTATTTGAACGTGTCCACAATTTCCAAACTCTGACTTCCAATTTTCACAGTGCCCTTTCCTTGTCTTTCCCCTCTTGTCATCACCATGGTCTTGCTTTTCTCTATACTGATTTTCAGGCCGTACTTCTGAATATTTTCGTTCAGTGCATCGAGTTGTTTCTGCACTTCTTCTGTGTTCCTTCCCCAGACCACAATATCGTCTGCAAATTTTTAGTATCTTCATTTCTTTATGTCCATATACTTCCTTTGTTTCCCTTACAATTTCATCCATTTCATATATCCTACTCATGTTAATTGCTTCTATTCACAAAAAAGGAGATACATTCGAGTGCAATAATTACAGAGGGATATCATTAATAAGCAGCGCATATAAAGTATTGTCAAGAATAATCAACAACAGACTAGCATGCTATGCAGAAGAAATTCTTGGAGATCACCAAGCAGGATTTAGAAGCCAAAGATCTACAACAGACCAAATTTTTGTCTTAAAGCAAGTAATATCCAAATATTGGGAGTTTAACAGAACAGCCCATTTTCGTTTTGTAGATTTCAACAAGGCATACGATAGTGTTAATAGGAAACAAATGTGGAAATACATGCAGCGGAATGGAATACCAGAAAAACTTATCAGTATGGCAAAACTGTGCACAGAAGGGTCCAAATGCAAAATTAGAATCAATAATGAATATACCGAAGAATTTAATGTCAACACTGGAGTAAGACAGGGAGATGGACTATCGCCTTTATTATTCAATTTAGCTTTAGAAGAAACATTGAAACGAGTAAACCAGCTCCACCCAGGCCTTGAAGTGGGAAACAAAATAAACATATTAGCTTATGCTGAAACGATCTAAAAATACTCACAGAAACCCTTATTGAAGAAGCCATGGCGGTAGATCTAATGATAAATGAACAAAAAATCTATAAATGCATCCAACGTTTAGAATGAAGCATTGGTCTTATGGCGCGTTACGACAGGGTTGCCACTCCATGGGAGGAGACAGTACAAAGCGCTTCGCGTACACTTTCCGCACATTCAGCGATTGTGCACTGACGAAGACTTGAATTAAGAACTGTATAATTATACTAATAGTAGGCTAACATAACACATACAACGAAATTAAATTAACTATAACGTACGCTGAATGCGACATAAAGAAAACAATCAAAATAAAAAGTAAAAAGAAAAGCCCAAGGAAATGTGTGAAGTACGCTCCTCATTGGCTTACCGTTCATGATTTATACTTTCCTTAGGTTTAAGATTCTTAAAATAACTGAACACATTAATTACGACCTGTTTTTCCCTCCTTCTGAGCACTTGACCACGCTTTCTTTTCACAAAACTATCCATTGTTGTACGTGTAATACGTAAAATACAACACGTTAAATCTAACGGAACTGCTGCACACACACTCAAGATAGAGACAGCTGAAATACTGAAATAAAAGCTCGAAGGACACAGTAATAAAGCTGTGAGTAGCGAGCTGCACCCCGCTGTCCTTCGAAACTTCATTCTTATAATCCGAGGTCAATGAACAACCTGGCCTGTGTAAACAATTAAACCTACACTCTGGGTAAGCAGGTAGAAAACTTCTTCCAACATTCCTCTACAACTCTCAAACTGACATGACATGTTTATCTTTAAAAATAGAAAAGTTGGCAGCATACGAACTTTTTCAAAGCTGCTATCTGGTTATAAGAGAATATTCAGAAGTTTTACCTACATGAAAATTGTAATATTGCCAGTATAAAATATTTCAATAATCCATCATCAAGACGGCACATTTAGCTACACGTATGTGAAAAATAGGCATCACAAAGTCAATGCAACATAATATAAGATCGATTTTACTAAAAAGGGGACACAGTTCATCGTTTTTTTTAATATGGATATCTAATTTTTCTAGCATTTCTATCAAGTTTACGTAGTTCTAAAATAGGACAAAAAAGATCGGCAAAACATAGTTCTTCCCGAATATGCTGTTTTTTCGACAAAGAAAAAATTTCGAATGATATGGCAACAGTGGATTGCTGGAAAATGACAGCGGCATACATGTCTCACGTGCAACAGAAAGAGAGAAGAATATCCCTATCTAACCGGTGCTTCATGTAGGAAGGAATGCACCACAAGTACAAAACCCCTTAACAGTTGCTTCATACGCTTTTCACAGATGTACCGAGTTCAAATATCTGGGGATTATCATAGACCAGAATAATATGGAAGAAACATAAATAAAATCAAGAATTCTCAGTGGCAACAAAAGCTACTGGTCTTAAAGAGTAAAATTATATCTAGAAAAACTAAAGGGATAATTTATAAAAGCATTATACTTCCTGTTGTCACGTACGGCTCAGAAACCTGGGTATTGTCCAAGCAAACTGAAAGGAAATTAGTAACTTTTGAAAATAGAATACTACGACGCATTTTCGGACCAATAGTAGAAAATGGCCAGTTGAGAATTAGAACAAATAAGGAATTGCGGAATCTCTACAAATATATCGTGGCCCGTGCCAAAGACTACGCTGGGCCGGTACTGTACATAGAAGAAGTAGAGAATTGAATTTAAGAGCAGTTTTAGAAGGTGTACCCAGAGGCAGGCGACCATTGGGACGACCGAGACTTCGCTGGTGGGACCAAGTCCAAAAAGATATGAGAAAAATCAGAGTCACAGAGGACATGATGGATGATCGAGAAAGATGGTGCCGTGCTGTTGGCGAGGCCAAAAACCTGCTTAGGTTTGAGTGGCCTTCTAGGTAAGGTAACATACAAATAGTCAGTTTGATTGCTGTAATAGATTCGTAGATATTGAGAACCGTCTAATATTTCGAATAGTCACCATGTTAGATTTTTATATTATAGGCCTTAGATTTATGTACTATTACATGAAGATTATTGTGTAGGTGTTTTATTCAAACTTCAATCACATGATTAGGACACAAGAAATAAAAGCGGGATTTTAAAATTTTGCTCAGCAGCCATCTTATGGTTATGAAAATAATTTAAATGAATTAGATGCCAGTCGATTAAAATTTGTATAAGCATATACCTTATCAAGTTTCACTGCGCCCTAATGGTTAACACGCAAGAAACGTCCATGTGAATATTTAAATTTTGTACTCGTCAGGTTATTGAACGTCCCATAGGTAAACTTATGCTTATAACTTCTATACACTTACAAAAGTTCAGTTTGATTGCTGTAGTAGATTAATAGATATTGAGATAAGCATTTCGGATGGTCGCCATGTTGGATTTTAATATATGTAGGTCATAGAGTTATGTACTGTACTATTAGATGACGATTATTATGTACGTTCATTATGCAAATGTTGATTTCGATCGCACGATTAGAACACAAGAAATAAAACTTAATTTTCGAAATTCGCACAGCCACCATCTTGAGGTTATACAAACAATTGAACTAAATTAGATACCATTGCATTACAATGTGTATAAACATTTCCTGTACCAAGTTTCATTGCGTTTGGATCATTCAATCGCGAGAAAAGTCTATTTAAAACTTTCAACTTCGCTTGTCCACCATGTTCGTTTTGTAGTTAACCGGATTTTGAAAGTTTCATAGATGAACTTCCAGTAGTGCCCTTTATCTCCGTACAAAATTTCATGGTGATACCGGTAATAGTTTCAGAGATATAGAATGCCGGTGAAATATTTCGCACATCCGCCATGTTGGATTGGTGAGACGTAAGAAAATTTGAAGGGCACAGTCGGGATTGCCCGGAATAGTCCTATGAACTTACCGAGTTTCATTGAAATCGCTCCAGCCGTTTAGAAGTTATTAGGGGGGACACACAAAAATCCATCACACACACCATCACACACGCACACAGACAGACACACGGACAAAAGGTGATCTCATAAGCCTATTTTTTTTTCATAAATGAAAATAGGCTAATAAGCCTGCCCAATGGCCTCTGGGAGCTGTGCGCCCTGCAGATGCTATGTTTGCCGCTAGAGGCGCTGCATAGCCTCCTACATGATCAGTTCAGTGGGCGGTATTTATACACATTGTGTATGCACGAATCAAGTTATGTTACTGAAATAAGGGCATTGTATTACAATGGTATACTGTTGCGTGTCGTTTTATAAACAAGGCTCTAGAATTGCAACGAGCCTATAATGGCTATAATTAAGACACGAGTATGTTTATAAAACGAGCGTATGCGAATTTTATAATTTCCATACGAGTGTGTTAATTACCATTATAGGTGAGTTGCATACGACTGTTTATGTTCGACGATAATTATAACTTTATTATATGTTTTAACATAAATATTCATAACTATATGTTCAGTCACTAGAATGTTGTGATCGGGTGCTGCGCTGGGTAGTATATCTCTGTTATCCAAGCTCTCTGGCCAACCGGCGCATGCGCTATGCGTGCTTCAATGCCATATGTTCAGATTGTGCACCAGTATTCAGTAAAACTGTCACCGAAGTCGTTTCAAAACAACGCGCTGTGTAGAAATTCGGATTTAGGGTTATTAAGGTACAGTGCTATTTCTTGTCTCATATTCACCAGTTTATTTACGCGAACATGGACGGTGCACTTTCGGTAATTTATATAGACATGTTGGATTTTGAGCGCATGCGCGAATGTATCCTTATCTAATTGGTCACACAACTGTTCCTTGAGCTGTGATTGGTGGGAGAAACAGTTTCATAATGAAATATAGTGTTATAATGAGCCTCATTATGATACAGTTTTCTGACACATACAGTAATAGTCAGGGTCGAACATAAATAATGTTCCTGGAACTAGTTTTCATGAATTTCCTAGTCCAGAGCCAACTAGGAAATTATGGATTAAAGCAATAAGACAAGGTATGTAGCCTACGCTGACCATGCGATTGAAATTGAAAATTATTAGGTGATCTTGTATTATTGCTCCTGTTCTGATGATAATGATACCTGACCTCCTCGTTGTCACCCCCAGAGATCCATGTTAGGATCCAGGCTCTGTCAAGAAATGTAATTCTGTTCTGAGGGCTGGAACGGGGTAAACTCAGCCTCATTAGGCAAACCTAAGAAGAGGGTTCGAATCCTACCTCAGCTATTCTGGAAGTGTTTCCCACTCCTGCGCCAGGCAAATGCCGGGATGGTACTGGTACCTAATTTATGGCCACGGCCGCTTCTTACCCAAATTTTACCTCAATTACAAATACACTATTACAGACATTACAGTGACACAGGTTATCAGACAAATTCTACATACACCCAAGAACGGTTGAACATCAATTCCGCTCGATTTTCCTTAATTCCACCCGGTCCTCCAAGGGACCCAAAATTAAGTTCCTCAACTCCGCTCAGGCTTTGACAAGGGGTCGGCAAAGGGGTTATCCCCAATGACGTAGGCTAAACAAATGTCATAAACCTCCCGCTCGCATACCAAGGGCCAGGTCAAACACCTTCTGCAGCGCATGAGTGAATTCTTGAATGCAGCTGATTTTTCCGTTCTAGGCTGGAAAACAGTATTTTCAGCACCCGCAGCTGATATAGAATGTATTTTTGGTACAAATTATACACCTATTATTATCTAAATTTAATTTAATAATGTCTGACTAGGTTAAAAACATACAAAAATTTAATTATGCACATGTTAGAAACAATGTATAAAATTTGTAGAAAAAAGTAGAAAACTTGGCAGACTTATTTAAAAGAATATTATGATTAATTTTAAATCACTTGTATTTTCTGCCATATAAGTTATAATGTGCCAAACACTTTATACCTGAGAGGACCTGACTTCAGAGCGTTTGACCGATGGCGTGGTGTTGTTTGGAAGACATTGTTGTAGGTGTATAATTTGTACCTAAAAATACTTTCGATATCATCTGCGGATGCTGAAAATACTGTTTTCCAGCCTAGAACGGAAAAATCAGCTGCATTCAAGAATTCACTCATGCGCTGTGTAATGTGTTTGACCCGGCCCTTGGTATGCGAGCAGGAGGGTTATGACCAGGCTTCGGATAATTATGCATTTTGCATATTGCATATGCAATTGCATATTTGGGACAGTTTTAACTTAACAGTGCATATTTAGGGTTTTCCTCCTGTTAGTGCATATTTCAAAAACATTCTTAATCTTGAGTGTAGACATCAGCTTCTGCAGGACACTTTTGGAATTGACATGTATTTCAGGTAACAGGAATATGAGCAGTGCTGAGTTTGCATCGTGTTTAAAGTTAGCAACACTAGCCCTACATCCGGCCACAGTTTTGTCTACCTGCAATGCAATTACGTGGGGACTGATTCTTGGTTATTTCCCGTAAATCAGGTTATCTTTTCCTCATTCCGTAAATAGTTACCTTTCAGCACAATTAACTTAGTTCTTGTCAGTCTTACTTTCGTTGAGTTGAAACAGGCTGTGGTTCATAGCACGTTAAATAGCTACTGTATTTAAGATATCTACGGAGAAGAGGTAATGAAAGGGTATGTACGAGAGTTTCAAGACTTTTCAGCTGACGGAAGGGTATTGTTTTGCAAATACTGTAAAACAGTCGTAAACGCAACTAAAAAGTATCAAATTCAACATCTTCAAACAAAGAAACACAATAAATTGAAAGAAGTAAACCTGAAACAAAAACACCAGGTTCTTGTAACCACTGCTTTAGTTAAACCTGGACCAACACATAGTAAATTCAATGAAGATCTGTGTAAAGCAATTCTCTCGGCAAATATACCGTTGGCTAAAATAAACAATAAGAATTTAGTTCAGTTTCTGCAGGAGTAGGCTATACGAAACAACCGGTGCCAGATGAATCAACAATTAGGAAGAATTACGTTCCTGAGCTTTACAATGTAAACTAAGGTAAAAACCTCATGGAAAATATATTTGGGTCTCACTAGACGAAACAACGGGCGTAGATCAAAGATATGTAGCTAACTTCGTGTTTGGAATTTTAGGAGAAGAAGAAGAAGAGAGAGACAAATGATATCTACTAACCAGAGGCGGCTCGTGGGCTTTGATAAGGGTGGGGCACAGCAGGTATCAGTTTTGCTAAAACATATGACCATAATTCTCGATGTTAGTTATTGTTGTTTTAAGGGAGAGGAACTACGAGGTCATCTGCCCCCTAATCCGTACTGCCCCCGTAAATTGAATTATATTGAGACCACAATGACTGTATTGGCATATATGAATAAAGTTATGGCTGTCATAGTTGTGACGTGTATATTCATGACGTAGGCACGGATGACGTAGAATTCATGCAAGTAGGCTGGTTGAGCTGAGATTCTTGGTGACGTCATGATTTTGTTCGAGAAAGATCTGAGATTTACGACGCATTCGCAGGAAACAAGGTATTGTGCTAAGGAAGAAGTTGCGCTATTGGAGGAAAGGCTCGAACCAATGAACGATAGTTTGGAAGGAAGACGGAGATTACTGAAACTACCATATTTAATTACTTTTGGCATGCAGAATTGTGGAAAACTATTTTCAGTTATGGCATTGATTTGGAATTTTGAAGAAATTAATTTTGAGTTTTTGAAATTTGAAAATCCGTCAAGTATAGCCAAAGTTAAAACTTCTAGCAATGACGGAGGAACAGGCTATGGAAGGGATGGATACGCCCCTTAAGAAGTTGATAAAAGGTCGTGCACAGGAGAGAAGAGCTCTCATACCGCTCATACCGCTCATACCGCATATATATTTCTGATGTCATATAGTCATTTTCGAGTGAATAAGTGAAGCAAGTCGTCTTTAGCGTGTGGTTAAAGCCCGGCGCATCGAACGAACACGGAGCAGTTCCATTTTACGGTGTTTGAAACTAGGCGAAGTTGAAACGCACACATTAACGTTTCCACCAGAGAATATATCAAGAGTTGGCTTCTGCCTTTATTATAATTCAATTGGGCAGTACAACATTGAGGTGTGTAGAAGATTTGAACAATTTCACGAGTATACTTTGAAAGATATTGGCATTTTAAGACTGCAGACAAAAGTGATTTTCTCGCCACCTGAGAAGCACTTTTAAATTACCACATTATACACTACGGCTGACACGTGTATTGCAACCGTGATATTGAAGAATACGTTTGGTGATACAACGATACAGTCTACTATGGAACATTATAATATGGCAGTGCTTTCAATGATTATAACAGAAGTTGAGATGGAAGGCTAAGGCTTTAATGCAATTGGGACATATATCGATGGAGTGAAATAGCAGCATGGAACTTCGTTAATCGTCATTCTACAAAAGCGAGCATGTAGTGAACATCCAACTACACTCATGCATCGTGAATCCATCGCTGAATTATATCAAATGACAGTGGAAATATCATCATACTCCACGATTATGAATATTTCTATGGAAATAACTGCAATAAACTTCATGGCGAATTGCGACCAGAACTTCAGGGAACTTTCAAGAGAGGCCAGGGTGGACCCGGCTCACAAAGAAGAGTTTTGCCAGAAGGATGTCTTTCGTATACACGGAGCAGTGCAATTTCCGGAGGAGGAAGCAGTTCGATTCTCCGAGGGCGCTGATTCCAGGTTCGAGGTCGGAGCACGTCTTTACGCTGGTGAAATGGAACCAACAGCAGTTTTCTTTGAAAACTTTCCTCTAGAACTTCAATCAACAGATAAGGTAGTCGTGAACGTTTCTTGTATTATTTGAGTCATGTAGCGATATCTGAGCAACCATTTTTCCCATATTTTCTGTCCTATATTTTGCCCCATATTCTTGCTTGATATTTCTGTACTCAGTACACTTCGATGATTTATGCCTTTTTCTACGATTTTTTGAGACATTGTTATGTCATTGGCATAGTTAAATAATTTTGAATCAGTTGAGACTGATAATTAATATTCTTTCAGTAATTTGCATATTTTTGTAGTCACGATTTGACTGTAAAGTTAACGGTTTGCTATGGCAAATTTGAATTCAGACAGCGTGTCATTTTATTAAAGTAATTCTATTCAGTAAATTACTTTGACCAATTTTCTGTCATCCTCAAGAAAGAAGAATAATTAAAAGATTTTAGAGCGTTAAAATCTATTACGTTATCGACGATCTTGGAAATACTAGTCGTTTTATGAACATGATGGCAACATAGACATTTATCATTGCATTATAGACAATTTTATGAAATATGAACTTTGAATACGATTTATTGAATACACTATAGTAATGAACTTTTGATAGGAATTTTCTCAATTATAGATTGGAACAATAATGTTTGCATTCCACAATCTAATTGTATTCTATTCGACTATTTATGCAGTTTAGATGAACTTTGATTGAAGATAGTATTTTTATACTGTGTTACTTTGATGATATTCATCTCAATTTTGATAGACCAGGGAGGAGTGTCTAATCGTATTTGCTATTAAATTTATTTGTGATTGGCAAATTTTTACTTCATATCGATTCATGAATGGAACCCACGAAGGTTAAATAATAACAGTCATTAATACAATTGATGAATATAAGAATTTTTAAAGAGGAACAATGGATGTATAATCGTTAGTTCAGTGGACGTGTAAAAGTCGCTGATGAATAATGCCCTTGAATAGTGAAGGAGGTTCCCACAGTAAGATGGATGATGTTGTTGAATTTATAAGTGGAGTTTTTTTGTATGTAGTGTGGAAGATTTTGATGCCATATATAGTGAGATATATGATGAATTCTGGGCCTATTTTTGTGCAATTTCGTGCGTTTTGAGCGAAGTATTTTTCCGCTGAATGTATTGTCCTGGTTCTTTGAAAGATTATTCATGTGAAGATACTGTTAAAGTTAACAAGAGTGTTAAATAATTTGAGATGAAGATTTTGAATGGAGGTTACCGTCACAAATATTAATAATAATTATTAAACCTTATTAAACCTGAATCTAACATTTAAATATAACTAACCTTCATTGGTTGATTATATCAACACGATTTAAGTAATTATCAACCGGATAAACGTGTGGTTTAATGTATTTCTTGTATAAATAATATAAACAATATTAATATTGTAAATAATTATGTAAATATCTTTGATAATAATTTGAAATGAAAGGGATTAATAGAGGCGTGTATAAAATTTTCAATTGTCGTTTGACATTGTTATAAACAATTTATTATTGTTATAAATAATTAATGAACTTTTGTTATAAACATTAAGAGTTTTGTTATTATACTCTAAACAACGCTAATTAAACAAGTGGTTTGAACAATTAAACATGATTTGGGATTATTAGAGTAATCCACTGGTGTTTGAATGGAGCATTTAAAAGATTTGCGTGATAATATTTCAGTTGAGAAGTGGACATTTAACGTGTTTTGAAAGGGAGCCAGGCTCTGATGTAACTCGCATATGCTAAGGTTCACTTGACGATGCAGGTGTATCGCAACTGGCCAGGCGACTGTATGATAGAGGCCAAGGACGTCTCCATAATAGCCTTGTGACTATAAATAAAATGTGAAGTATATAAACACGCAAAACAATTGCTATATGTGTCTCGTCCCAAATCCCGTTTCCATTCCAAGTGCATTATTATTTTTACGTTACTTTGAGCTTGAGAAAGCTGAAACATTGTATGTAGAGTATACAAGTCCTACAGGAGGACATGGTTATGTGGACAATGGCTTCTGATTGCCACGTTTATTTTGTTGTTTTATTTTGTTAAATTCATCCTTTATGTGAAATAAATTATTGTGCAGTTTAAAGTTTCTTGTCTTCGTTATGGTTCATTTTAAATATCATGGTGGAGGTTATTGTGAGGGCATACTTTAAGTGATCCAGTTGACAACCCAGTCCCCGAGATAAATTTAAAAGGTAAGTAAAAAGGTAAGTATGAACCCCCGTATATTTTGGTGTGTTCCACAATAATTTCTTGTTAACTACTGTGCTCTAATCTCGATAGTATCTGTCAGTGCCATTTTCATTGATGTAGCTGTGCCGGTGCGATTGATTATTGGCAATCCGATTGAGGGGGCGGATATCTGACAGCCTAATATCCGGATATCGGGGACAGTAGGATTGGCGCAATCAACGTGTGGGGCACGATTGGCCCGATTGGCACGATTGGCTCGATTGACAACACTGGATTACCAGGTTGAACGCCAGTAGAATTGCCACAATCGAAGTTCGGAGTGCTTGAATAACATTGGATTACCAAGTTATTGCAGTAGAATTGACACCGCAATTTTTGTGGAGTGTTCGAATAACATTGGATTACCAAGTTATCGATGTCAATGGGATTGTGAAGACTCAAATAAAGAGGTTGATTCTTTGTTAGATGTCTTAGCCAATTGTAGAATTTGAGAGTGTGATTATATAGGAATAAAATGTTGTATTGTATTAGGAAAATTACACTCAGAAAAGATCAGATCTTATACAACTTGAGAGAGGTTAAATAGGCTGGAAACTTAGAAAAATCGCCTATGATCGGGAGTCTTATTTTATTTGACCGTCTTATGACATGTTTAGTCATATTAAAGATAAAATTAAACTATTTGGATTGTAAATGTAAATTATTTGTGTTAGGATATTTTAAAATGAACCAAAGAAATTTGAACATGTGCTTGAGTTTATTTCAACATGAGGTGTCTACGAAGGTTAATTATAAGGTAATTATAAGTTAGATTTAAGACAGAAAATTGCTCAAACTTTATATATGGTGAAAAATGTTGCTCAGATGTTGTTATTTTGCTCTGTTTGATGTATGTCCCTAAAGCAGTTTATTATTGAAATATTATTGAAATGGCAGATGAGAGTCTGAGAATGATGTTGGAGGAGATGTCTGCTAATTTGAAAGCTAGCATGAATAGCAGTATGAAGCAGATGATGGAGGAGAATTCTAGTAGTTTGTCTGCTAATTTGTCTATTAGGCTGGATGAAAGCATGAAGGAGATGGAAGCTAGGAATACTAGTCGAATGGAGGAGAATGCTAGTAACATGTCTGCTAATTTGAAAGATAGCATGAATGAAAGTTTGAAAGTTCTTCAGACCAGTTCTGCAAACTTAGAAAATAATATGTCGCGTTTACAGATCAATACCCAGGGAATCGAGAATGCTGTAACTGACATGCGCACAGACGTGTCCAATGTCCATAAAGATTTATCCAATGTTCATAAAGATGTGTCTGATGTTAAAATAGATGTTTCTAAGGTACAGAAAGACCTTACTATGTTGAATCTTGATGTTGCTAATGTCCGGGGTGATATTTCATGTGCTAGAGCAGAGGTAATAGTTGTTAGGAATGATGTTGCTACTGTACAAGATAAGGTCGAGGAAGTTCAAAGAGAGGTTAGAAATGCTCGAACCGATGTGTCAAATGTTCAAGTAGACATCAACAATATTCATTCAGATGTTAATGATATGCAAAGCGATATCAATAAGATACAAGTAGAAGTCAATACTGTTTTTGTAGACATTGCTAAAGTTCAAACTGATGTTAACAAAGTTAGAGAAGAAATTGAAACTTCAAAAACGCTTTGTACTCGTAACATTAGTGCATTAACAACTCGATTAGTTGACGAGTCTGTTAGGACAACAGCTTCTTTAGCTGGTTTAAAATACGATGTAGAGGTCATGAGAACCCAAGTCTTAGATCATAATCGTTTACTTAAGGAAGACATTGAAGTAGATATCGCGGAAATGTTAACTGCAAATGTAACGGGTTGGAAAGATGAATGGAACAGGTCAAGTGGGGAACATGTCGATCAGATTCAGGAGCGAATTGAAAGAAAACTTGCCAGTACACAAGTAGACATAAATAATGAAGTAGTTCAGATTAGAAAAGATTTGAGTATAAGGATGGATTCGCTATCCGAAAAGCAGGTAGAGGATAGAACTCAAATAGGTCAGGACGTGCAAGCATTAAAAACTGCGTTAGAGGAACAGATTCATAAGGTTGTCTCTGATGTTAATGAAACTACGAGCAAACTTCAGAATTTGAAACTAGGAGAAGCTAGCATGATGGAAACCTATAAGGAAGAGTTGATTAGGAAAGTCATCACGGAAATCACAGACAAGGATACGGAAGGATTGACTGGTGAAGAGGATAGAAATTACGTGAGAAGATGTAACCTCGCTACAGAAGAGAGAGATATTAGTCCTGAGGAACGTATATCCAGATTCAGGGAAGAAGAAGAGGATAGGAATATTGAACCTGAATGGAAATATCGTGATAGTGGGAAACATTATATGGATTCATATCCGAGAAATGTGACAGTCATCCGAAATTTTGAAGACAAACCTCAAAACTTTAGCAACACTGATAGTCTCACACCGATTGAATATATCAGGAACCTCAAAGACTATTTCATAGAAGCCCACATTCCTAGAGAGAGAGAGATGAGAATCGTAGAAAGATTTCTAGCTGGAGGACCCCTTGAATGGTTTAGAGCATTTCGGTACACTTTCAGCAATTTTGACGAATTTGCAGAGGCACTGATAAAGCGATTCTGGTCAATAGAAGCTCAGAATTCATTAAGAGCTGAGGTATACTCGAGGAAGTATTCAGGTACTCTTCCAACACGGTACGCTGATTTCTTCACGAGCCAGTTATCACGCTTGAGATTTTTGCAACCCCCATTGTCAACAGAGCAGTTGATAGATGCGATTTCACGTATGCTGCCTGTGGAGGTAAGAAGACTGATCATATCGTCAAATATCAGGGATTTGACCAGTATGGACGAATTATTGAGAAGGCTTGACTACACGAGTCCAATGCCAAATTTGGTACAAAAAGGTCAGAGGCACGAATTCAAAGACGTTAATACAGTCTACATGGATCAAGTGCAGCAAACTGATAAGTCTGATGAAAAAAAAACTGAAAATGTAGGTCCTCACAGGAATAATTATTTCCGCAACAACAGATCACAAGGTTACCGTCCATATCAGCAAAGACGAGGCTGGAATAATAATAGAGGGAATTATAACAACGGAAGAGGTAGATACTACAACAATGGTTACAATAGAAACTACAATAGAAATAACCAGTACCAGAATCAAAATCAGAATTCCCAAGGTCAGGTTATGACACCCGACAAGTATCAAGAGAGAGAGAAATAAAGTCAGCAGTATCTGAAGGAATTACGAGAGAAGGAAGCTGAAAACCAAAAGAAAAGACAGGATGTAGTGATCGATCCTGGTCCTTCTACAAGTCAGCAGAATTTAGAAAATAGAAATACAGGACAGAAGAGACAGTAGAGAGGAGAGAATGCATTAGCCACACACAAACCAGAGAAGAAGAGACTTATGATTAAGGAACATAGAAGAAATATCATACAAGTGTAAGCCAATAATAATTCAATTTCGTGTTCAAGTGAATTGAGATATTTATAACACAGAGTTTAAAAACAATTTGCAACTGTTTTTAAAACGTGGTAACGGGAGAATGCCCCCGTAAATTGAATTAGTTGAGACCACAATGGCTGTATTGGCATATATGAATAAAGTTATGGCTGTCATAGTTGTGACGTGTATATTCATGACGTAGGCACGGATGACGTAGAATTCATGCAAGTAGGCTGGTTGAGCTGAGATTCTTGGTGACGTCATGATTTTGTTCGAGAAAGATCTGAGATTTACGACGCAGTCGCAGGAAACAAGGTATTGTGCTAAGGAAGAAGTTGCGCTATTGGAGGAAAGGCTCGAACCAATGAACGATAGTTTGGAAGGAAGACGGAGATTACTGAAACTACCATATTTAATTACTTTTGGCATGCAGAATTGTGGAAAACTATTTTCAGTTATGGCATTGATTTGGAATTTTGAAGAAATTAATTTTGAGTTTTTGAAATTTGAAAATCCGTCAAGTATAGCCAAAGTTAAAACTTCTAGCAATGACGGAGGAACAGGCTATGGAAGGGATGGATACGCCCCTTAAGAAGTTGATAAAAGGTCGTGCACAGGAGAGAAGAGCTCTCATACCGCTCATACCGCTCATACCGCATATATATTTCTGATGTCATATAGTCATTTTCGAGTGAATAAGTGAAGCAAGTCGTCTTTAGCGTGTGGTTAAAGCCCGGCGCATCGAACGAACACGGAGCAGTTCCATTTTACGGTGTTTGAAACTAGGCGAAGTTGAAACGCACACATTAACGTTTCCACCAGAGAATATATCAAGAGTTGGCTTCTGCCTTTATTATAATTCAATTGGGCAGTACAACATTGAGGTGTGTAGAAGATTTGAACAATTTCACGAGTATACTTTGAAAGATATTGGCATTTTAAGACTGCAGACAAAAGTGATTTTCTCGCCACCTGAGAAGCACTTTTAAATTACCACATTATACACTACGGCTGACACGTGTATTGCAACCGTGATATTGAAGAATACGTTTGGTGATACAACGATACAGTCTACTATGGAACATTATAATATGGCAGTGCTTTCAATGATTATAACAGAAGTTGAGATGGAAGGCTAAGGCTTTAATGCAATTGGGACATATATCGATGGAGTGAAATAGCAGCATGGAACTTCGTTAATCGTCATTCTACAAAAGCGAGCATGTAGTGAACATCCAACTACACTCATGCATCATGAATCCATCGCTGAATTATATCAAATGACAGTGGAAATATCATCATACTCCACGATTATGAATATTTCTGTGGAAATAACTGCAATAAACTTCATGGCGAATTGCGACCAGAACTTCAGGGAACTTTCAAGAGAGGCCAGGGTGGACCCGGCTCACAAAGAAGAGTTTTGCCAGAAGGATGTCTTTCGTATACACGGAGCAGTGCAATTTCCGGAGGAGGAAGCAGTTCGATTCTCCGAGGGCGCTGATTCCAGGTTCGAGGTCGGAGCACGTCTTTACGCTGGTGAAATGGAACCAACAGCAGTTTTCTTTGAAAACTTTCCTCTAGAACTTCAATCAACAGATAAGGTAGTCGTGAACGTTTCTTGTATTATTTGAGTCATGTAGCGATATCTGAGCAACCATTTTTCCCATATTTTCTGTCCTATATTTTGCCCCATATTCTTGCTTGATATTTCTGTACTCAGTACACTTCGATGATTTATGCCTTTTTCTACGATTTTTTGAGACATTGTTATGTCATTGGCATAGTTAAATAATTTTGGATCAGTTGAGACTGATAATTAATATTCTTTCAGTAATTTGCATATTTTTGTAGTCACGATTTGACTGTAAAGTTAACGGTTTGCTATGGCAAATTTGAATTCAGACAGCGTGTCATTTTATTAAAGTAATTCTATTCAGTAAATTACTTTGACCAATTTTCTGTCATCCTCAAGAAAGAAGAATAATTAAAAGATTTTAGAGCGTTAAAATCCATTACGTTATCGACGATCTTGGAAATACTAGTCGTTTTATGAACATGATGGCAACATAGACATTTATCATTGCATTATAGACAATTTTATGAAATATGAACTTTGAATACGATTTATTGAATACACTATAGTAATGAACTTTTGATAGGAATTTTCTCAATTATAGATTGGAACAATAATGTTTGCATTCCACAATCTAATTGTATTCTATTCGACTATTTATGCAGTTTAGATGAACTTTGATTGAAGATAGTATTTTTATACTGTGTTACTTTGATGATATTAATCTCAATTTTGATAGACCAGGGAGGAGTGTCTAATCGTATTTGCTATTAAATTTATTTGTGATTGGCAAATTTTTACTTCATATCGATTCATGAATGGAACCCACGAAGGTTAAATAATAACAGTCATTAATACAATTGATGAATATAAGAATTTTTAAAGAGGAACAATGGATGTATAATCGTTAGTTCAGTGGACGTGTAAAAGTCGCTGATGAATAATGCCCTTGAATAGTGAAGGAGGTTCCCACAGTAAGATGGATGATGTTGTTGAATTTATAAGTGGAGTTTTTTTGTATGTAGTGTGGAAGATTTTGATGCCATATATAGTGAGATATATGATGAATTCTGGGCCTATTTTTGTGCAATTTCGTGCGTTTTGAGCGAAGTATTTTTCCGCTGAATGTATTGTCCTGGTTCTTTGAAAGATTATTCATGTGAAGATACTGTTAAAGTTAACAAGAGTGTTAAATAATTTGAGATGAAGATTTTGAATGGAGGTTACCGTCACAAATATTAATAATAATTATTAAACCTTATTAAACCTGAATCTAACATTTAAATATAACTAACCTTCATTGGTTGATTATATCAACACGATTTAAGTAATTATCAACCGGATAAACGTGTGGTTTAATGTATTTCTTGTATAAATAATATAAACAATATTAATATTGTAAATAATTATGTAAATATCTTTGATAATAATTTGAAATGAAAGGGATTAATAGAGGCGTGTATAAAATTTTCAATTGTCGTTTGACATTGTTATAAACAATTTATTATTGTTATAAATAATTAATGAACTTTTGTTATAAACATTAAGAGTTTTGTTATTATACTCTAAACAACGCTAATTAAACAAGTGGTTTGAACAATTAAACATGATTTGGGATTATTAGAGTTATCCACTGGTGTTTGAATGGAGCATTTAAAAGATTTGCGTGATAATATTTCAGTTGAGAAGTGGACATTTAACGTGTTTTGAAAGGGAGCCAGGCTCTGATGTAACTCGCATATGCTAAGGTTCACTTGACGATGCAGGTGTATCGCAGCTGGCCAGGCGACTGTATGATAGAGGCCAAGGACGTCTCCATAATAGCCTTGTGGCTATAAATAAAATGTGAAGTATATAAACACGCAAAACAATTGCTATATGTGTCTCGTCCCAAATCCCGTTTCCATTCCAAGTGCATTATTATTTTTACGTTACTTTGAGCTTGAGAAAGCTGAAACATTGTATGTAGAGTATACGAGTCCTACAGGAGGACATGGTTATGTGGACAATGGCTTCTGATTGCCACGTTTATTTTGTTGTTTTATTTTGTTAAATTCATTCTTTATGTGAAATAAATTATTGTGCAGTTTAAAGTTTCTCGTCTTCGTTATGGTTCATTTTAAATATCATGGTGGAGGTTATTGTGAGGGCATACTTTAAGTGATCCAGTTGACAACCCAGTCCCCGAGATAAATTTAAAAGGTAAGTAAAAAGGTAAGTATGAACCCCCGTATATTTTGGTGTGTTCCACAATAATTTCTTGTTAACTACTGTGCTCTAATCTCGATAGTATCTGTCAGTGCCATTTTCATTGATGTAGCTGTGCCGGTGCGATTGATTATTGGCAATCCGATTGAGGGGGCGGATATCTGACAGCCTAATATCCGGATATCGGGGACAGTAGCATGAGTGAACTATGAAACCACAGTTGAGTGATTTGATTATGAGCGTCATCCTCATCATGCCTTCCTTTCCCAACTGTAGGCACAGATAATTAAGTACAAACCAGGTCAAATAAACAGAAAATAACGCAGGTTACTAAGTAATTAACATACACAATAAGTTGGCTGGGGTACATGGGATTGATTACCACGAAAAAAAAAATAGAAACAAAATCAGAGTTATGCCAAGTAAAAAAAAAAGCTTACCTGATCGTTCACTTCTTGTAGAATAGTTCAATCCTTCTATTTTTAGCAGCAGCAAACTCCTCTATCACGCGTGTGTTGAATTCTGGGATACTGTTTATCATCCTCTTCTCCATCGACAACATTGCAAGTGCAGACAGTCTATCAGCCCCCATAGAATTTCTCAGGAAAGATTTTGGTAGCGCTGCACACCGTGAGAATATGTGTATAAAAAAAACTAGTAATGAAATTAGCCAAAGTACCCGCCATCCCAAATAGCAACACTACTTATATAGTTGAAATGAGGTATCTGGTAGACATCTTGTCACTATGTCAGGAATGCCAACCCCGCGCGTTTGGTACTATATCGCACCGTGTATACAAAGAAACAAAAGAGCGTCGATAATGTAATTTATAATTGCGCCAAATCCAAATCGTCAGTCGTACTTTAACCATGGATTGTGTGGCATGTGAAATTACTTCATAAATTGTATCTTATTAATGTTTTACATACAAAACCAAACCTAACCTGGGGCTTAGGCCCCAGACCCCCTTGCTTGTGGTACTAGCAGTAATTTTCGGCCAGGCAGTACTTTACGTCTTTACGTGTGAAATGGTGAATGGTGAATTTTGTATGCGACATGTTGGTAACGTAGTCACATTTCCGTCTGTCGAGTGTCCAAGATGGCGTCCGTAGTGAAACGAACACGATAAAAATTATTTATTTTCGTAAAAAAACACATTATTGAGGTGCGGCAGTTGTAGTTGAGATTGTGAAACGACTCCCAACAACTCCAAGAAAGGTATGTAAATCATAAATCCTATATTTTCAATAATATACCTCGTTAAAAGTTACGAAAAGGCATATTCTCACGGCGTGCAGAATTACCAAGATTTTATCCTCTTCAAAGTAGAGAATGACCTTACGGTTTCTACAGTCGTCATTGGGATAGTAACAATGGTTTTTAAAAGTATCCCACACTCTGAAAATGTGCGCAACATATTATTGTTATAAAAGAACTGCAGAAGTGGTGCCGCACCTTAAGCATTACGCAAATCTTCACGACAGTACAATACCTCCAATTCCGTTCTCAGTTTCGGACCATTTATTGCACGGAACAATGTAACGGCTGTCTGGAAATCCCTCTCTGGAAATTCAATGGAATAGTATGGAAACTTTTCAACTAGAAATAATTTTGAAGCACACAAGTGATCCGAAAACTGAAACCTGTCATTAATGCTACTAACAAAAGTATCACACACTTCTATTACAGCCAGACGATTACTCGTACTACTTCCTTGTTCAACACAAAGTCTTTTGCTCGCGGGATCACTAAAGGACACTTCACTTTCCGCATATTCTTCGCGAACTTTGGTCACCGCTTTAGAAAACTGCTTTATAAAGTGACTGACTTTAACAGCATCAATACCACTTTGCTGAATACAATCAAAGAAAATAGCTACGTGTGGCATAACTTTATGAAAGAAAGTCAGCCAGTATATAAACTGGGGATCTTTCAATGTACGCACAAATCCTGCAGCTTGACTTGAGGCATTTCTGCCATTAACTTCTGAGTCTCTAATGTGCTCAAAACATTTCAAAAGATTTTCTTTGTTTTCGAACACAGTGTTGACAGTTCTATGTTGAAAGTACCATCTTGTCGGAGGGGCGTAACCTATTTTCTTTTGAACCACTTCAATCAAGCAATCCATTCTCTTTGGAGATCTTGAAAAAAAAATGGCCCTATCCCTTGCATATCTTGAAAATATATTCTGCTTTGGGAGCAAGATGAAGTGGCGTGTTGGAGAATCAAATTACCTTGATGTGCGTAATAATGAATGTAATTCGCGTTTGGGTATTTCTCCTTAATTAACGACTGCACTCCACCCCTATGCCCACTCATCACAGAAGCACCGTCATACGTTTGACAAATAAGTTTCTCAGGGGATTTTTCTACTTCAATTTTGTTTAACTGTCCCAATATTGTTGCTGCTAGACCGTGCACGCTCCTGTCGGTGACTTCAAAGAAACCCCAAAATCGCTCAACAATTCTACCTGCTATTTGATACCTAAAAATTAGGGACATTTGGGTTTTGCATGAAGCGTCCGTTGTTTCGTCAGCCTGGAGCGAGAGGAAGTCTTCCGAACTGATTTCCTCGACAACATTCTTCCGACAAACGGACAGAATCGTGTCTAAATTTTCATTTTGGATGACCTCCGATGTCCATTTAAACACGCTTGAATTTTCCATGTGATCCTTTAAAACATTGTCAAGCGCCGCAGTGTAATTGATGAGACCCTTAAAAACACCTGGATTAATTGATTCGTCGGTTTCGTCATGTCCACGCAAGGCCAATTCAAATTCCCCACAAAACTTAATACTTCTGTCTCGGGACAGTCGGATGAGGAGCCGTAAAGATGCGCGCGCACCCGGCAGCGAGGAGCATTCGAATAGCGCCGACTTGAAATGCTCCTCGCTGTCTCATTGTGTGATTGTTACCTACAACAACAAATCAACGACAGTGAAAAAAGTGAACTAAAAAAAACTATTTAGAGACATAAAAAAAAAATGATACATTTGTCGTTATCATTTCCACATCACTTATTGAAGTAGATAACTCGGTCGGGGTACATGCACGGATGAGCCAGCTTGGTGTTCCTGGGCAAACCCCACACAAGACAGCGCATAAACCTAGAAAAATTGCTGAGTTTTAAGATTCCTATTCCTTGTAATATATCCACATAGCAACATTTCTGCAAAGGACGGGATCAACGGCGAATTCAGCCGAGTGTTAGACGCAGCCTGGAGCAAATGAAATTCATGAGAAAACAGTCCAAGGAGATGAAATTGGGTGAAGAAGACGCCATAAGAGAAAAGGAAGGGAAACATATGGTTCTGGGAACTTTTAGACAGTGGGTGAAGAAGAAAAACATTCTAATGTTTTAAAATTCTTTTGCTGCACAATTCATTTTTTTGGACTTTACACCAACTATTCAGTAGCAAATATTAACCAATCTCAATAATATTTTTGTAGCATGTGAATATATCTATCTCCCATAATTCTGTGCATCCATATTAGTTAAAATAGTTATCGTTTATTTTTAAATAATTTTTAACTTAAATTTTTGGAAATAAAAATTAATTTTGTGAAACTTTTTTTTTTCAGGAACTGTTTCATATTTTTCCAAACCCATGCACAGAATTATTAGTCTGTGCAATGAGTACATAGTGTAAAAAGATTGTAAAGTTTCAGTAATTTTAGTGGTAAATAGTTGGTATCAATTTTTTTTAGGAAAATACTATCTTTTAGTAATTTCTGCCCATACTGATCAACTGAAAGGAATAATTTTTCACTTTTTGCGTTATGAAAGATGTTGGTCGTATGGAAATAAAATTTGGTGCAGTTTGGATCACTGGGAGCAAAAAAGTTATTTTTGGGTAGCCTATAGTGTCCCCTTAAAGAACCTTCCACTAATTACACCTGTGTGAAGCTAAATTGTATAGCTTACGAATGTAAACAACGCTCTTAGGTTTCTATGTTCATTGCCAAGAGCCGACTGTGGTGGCGTCTAGTAGCTAAGTTCTGAACTAGGCCTAGTAGTCGTTGACGGTGGCGTTTGGCGGCAAAAGTAGGAACTATTTGAAAAATTCAAAGTTGCAGTCCTTACTTGAGTTAAAAAACAGATACACACATTAATACAGCCATCACAATTAACACCAGTTATCAGACAGATTCTACACACACCCAAAGTACACGGGGCTACATGACGGCGTTCTCGCAGCCCCTAAACTGAGGAACCAACCAACCAAACAGAACGTGTCATAGGCTAATTTTTTTTATTCTGGGATAAATTTTGAACTATTTAAATAGTATCCGTCCATGGTTTTAAACAGTATTTAGGGAAAATAGAATTTTAAATGAGAGAAAACATGTTTACTATCGTTCTCGTAGATCATGTAGACAAAACTTAGTTGCAATATTGTTGTACGACGTGAGGAGGATATAATAAAATAATTAAAAAGAAATAGAAATTTTTGCCCTTGCATAGCCTTAAACCCGCGATCTTAAAAACAACAAGCGAGCGCGATACCTCTTGCACACTTTCCCATCAGTCTTACGAATGTTTTGTTACGCTTCTTAATAGTGCATATGGTTAAATATCCAATTATTACAGTTAGATCTTAAATATTGATTGGAATGCATTCATTCTGTACCAGGCATATTTTGAAATGTACTTAAAGCTAGTTTCACGACCGCTTTGCGTTAATAATGCAAATCGACTGTAAATGTTACCCCGAAACGACAACCACCCTCCATGTTTTATTTCTTACAACTTGGCGCACGAAATGCTAGCGTGTGATACACTTCAGTCATAAAAGCTGGTGTTCGACGAGGATGAACAGAATCATACAGGAATGAAAGACAAGTACGCAGGTGGGATAATTCTTGTAGGTAACAATCACAAAATGAGACAGCGAGGAGCATTTCAAGTCGGCGCTATTCGAATGCTCCTCGCTGCCAGGTGCGCGCGCATCTTTGCGGCTCCTCATCCGACTGTCCCGAGACAGAAGTAAACTTAGTAGCATCAATAATGCGCGACATAATATACCTATTCTTGTCCACAAGTTCATTGTGTTTACGAACAGAAATCCTGTAGCCATCATCCAGTTGCTGCGCTATGCTTATATTCCCTAACACTGCTAAACTCATTTCATTGTTCATATGGCCTTTTGACAATGTTTCTTTCCTTTTTCAGGTAAATGTTTTAAATCATTTATGCCAGTCTTGGTCCATGTGTCATCGACACCAAATAACAGGCACGGAAAACAAAAGAATGAATTTACTACCGGACATCCTCATAACCAATCCCATTTTTATACACAGATTTATTGAAAGTCCTGTGATATGTTCTGTTTTTATCTTTAGAGACTTGATAAATGCACAGATCTGGTTTCGGAGGGCCTAATTCCTTTGCTAATAGTCTGTCCTCTTAAGTTAAGGACTTATTTTGTAAGTATTTTACCTCGTTCATTGCACGGTTTTGGTAACGACATGCACACCTTCAATGCCTGAAAAGACAGTGAAAATTATAAAGTAATTTGTCGCAGCATTAAGTTACGGTCTAAAAATAAAATGCCACATAATACATAGTTGATAAGTAGGAATTAACCACTTACCTCGTACGACGAAATACTCGCTCAGTGTATATTTTAATTATGTTTAATAACACACTGGTACGCGTTATTCCCACCTCACAAAACACGCTTCCAATACAAATATTAGCCTATGTAAGATTAATATTACTGAACACTGCAAAAGACCACCGTACTCGAACACAATTATACAGTAACTCAATATCGTAGGCGCCAAAACTTTCGGAACCAAGTACTGAGGCAGCGCTGTCGTCACGCAGTTGTGTATTCCCCCAGATAATTAAATTTCTCAGACTTGACGTTATAACATAATACAAGTTCGCTTACGGTACATACCCTACGGTCATAATGTTACGTTTCTCTCTCAATGCATATTACACATGTTGATTTATCTCCGTACATATTAATAACGGGCACTATGTTCCATATATTATTTTGGTGGAAAATTGCTGAGGGTTGGTAAATAATCTATTTATGAACTTGTCTGCCCTCTATCGGTACTCCTTGCTAACGGTACACTTTAACCACGGCCGACTGAATGCGCTCATACCGGCCTAGACAATGAGACCTTTTTCATGAAATCTTGTTAGTTACTCAACTGCTCACACGGCGCTGTTCACCAAGTGTAAAACTAAGTCCTCAATTCTTGGATATCATGGGTAATCTCGAGAACCACTGGATGGATTTTGATGCGGCTTTCACCATTCTGTACAGGTAATATCGAGGAAGATTTCTGTAGAAAATAATTTATTTATGATCAAAGGGAGCCAAGCAGTAACGATTTTAGATTTCAGTGAATAGGTCGAAGAAAGAACTTGACGTCCGTGCGCTTTTTAAGCTTACGCTGGACAAACCGTTAAAAATATCAATGTACTATGAGTGTAAGAATTGTTCAGCATGAAAAACTGTACAAAAAAGTCCGCGTGAGCATATCTCTATCTTCGATACATCGCCCACTATAAGTGTTTTTAGTTTGGACGGGAGGGGGATTTGGCTTGCACCTCGCCATTTTTAAATTACGTCTGACAGGAATTCCTTGCACATTCATAACTGTTCCCGGGCGAAGCCGGGGCGGGTTGCTAGTGACACTATTATATTATCATTATAATTCCCACAATATCAAAATGCAAATTATATCACAAAATAAAATAGCGTGCTAATAAATCTAAGAGAAATTAGACATACCTTGCACCTCGTTACAGTTGAATTCGATCAGAATCACTCGGTTTTCATTAAAGTTTATGCATTTTTCTGCTGAACGGTTTGGAAGTTCGGCAACAGGAAACTAGGACTGTTATTTACTTAAAATATTCATTTTTGTATTTTTGTACTATTTGTGTTCATGATTTCATTACATTGTCAGAATTACCGACAGTAGTGGCTACGCTGGTTAAAGCGCAGCGTTAGGCCATGGGGCCAAGCTCTCTGCTGACTCGGTAGACGCGGTGTTCGAGCCCCACCGTCGGACGTCCTTGAAATGATTTTCCGTGGTTTCCCATTTTTCAACACCAGGCAAATGCTGGGACGGTACCTTCTAACAGGCCACGGCCGCTTCCTTCCACATCCTTGCCCAGTTTCATTCATCTTCATCCATTCCATCTCTCATCCTGACGCGCAGGTCGCCCACGGGCGTCGACTAGAAAGACCTGCACTCGGCCTCTCAGGAGGCCACACGAAAAAAAATATGTCAGAATTAATGCTTTAATTAGTAGGGTATAGTCTACTATTCAGTGTACCTATTATAAATAAAAACCGTGAGGTTTCTCACCTCCCCATATTACGAAACCCGGTTGCCTAATACGGGGAAAGTGCACTTTTAAAGTTAACAATAATATCAGAGGGTATTACAACATCAAACGTGCCCATATTTGTAATATACATAGTATATCGCCTGAGGTTTACATTGGTGAGAGAACCAAAATTATTCCGTTCCTTCTTATGTCTAATGTGATCCCTATAAAAAAAACTCCCCATATTTGGCGACTTTCGTCTACCCATTTTTAGAAGATACCTTATGCACTGGACAGCTGAATCCGTGATTAATTGGATAGGTAGCTTCGTAAGTCTCAGAACTCAGGAAGTCCTTTCTAGCAGCGTTACTAGCAGCTTTCAAAGTTTCAAGGTAAGAAAGAAAATATTCCTCTAGCCAGTTTAGGCGACTGACATTTAATGAGAAAAAATGCCCTTTATCTGGATTTCTAGACTGAATATGATGATATGTGATGCTTACGTCATGCATAGCGAACCATTTATTAACGTTTTTCAAAAAAAATGGTTGCTTCTGCGTCCATGAATGTGTACGCTTCCGGGTGCATTATTCCAGTACCATCAGTCACCTCTCGTTACAGAAACTGCCTTCTAATGTTTTTTTTTTTTTTTTTTTTAGAATGTTACAATGATCAAAACTAGGGAATACATTCCTAGACTCGTCGTATGGGTGATTGACCATTGGTTGCAAATTCCCTCCCCCTAAATGCCTCATCATTGTAGTGTTAGTTTTGTGATTATCAGAGACAGTTATTATAATTATGAAACCGCATTGTTCAACCTCGAGAATAACGTCCAGCAGGAGTTTATGTAAGTCCCGTCCTGACAGCTGCTTCGTGAAAAAGAAGGCGCACGGTATCTGATAATTTGTCGAAAGATCTCTTAGCACAAAACACAACACACGATTAGCTGCTACTTGTTCCCGGCTGTAATTTTGATCCTCTCTTTCCTTTTAATGAGACGGTGCTGGAGTAGTGTCCTTGTAGCCGAAGAAGGTGCAATGTATGTCTAATTTCTCTTAGATTTATTAGCACGCTATTTTATTTTGTGATATAATTTTAATTTTGATAATGCGGAAATTATAATGATAATAATTATATAGTGTCACTAGCAACCCGCCCCGGCTTCGCCCAGGAACAGTTATGAATGTGCAAGGAATTCCTGTCAGACGTAATTTAAGAATGGCGAGGGGCATGAGACACCTCCCGTCCAAACTTAAAACACTTATAGTGGGCGATGTATCGAAGATAGAGATATGCTCTCGCGGACTTTTTTGTAGAATTTCTCACGCTGAACAATTCTTACACTCATGATATAATGATATTTTTAACGGTTCGCCCAGCGTAAGCTTAAAAAGCGCACGGACACCAGGCTATTTTTTCGACCTTTCCACTGAAATCGTTACTGCTTGGCTCCCTTTGGTCATAAATAAATTATTTTTTACACAAATCTTCCTCTAGATCACCTTTACAGAATGGTGAAAGCAGCATCAAAATCCATCCAGTGGTTCTTGAGATTACACATTTAATATACGTACTGTACAGCTGATTCCTTATCGCGCCTATAATGGGAGGGGAGTGCGCTCTACCGGCAACGAGTAGAAACTTTCCAATTACATGTTATACATGGGTTCTGACTGGGAATGTCAAGGCCGGTATAGAGCGCAGCTCGTATTCAGTCGGCCGTGCTTTAACCACGGCCGGCCTTGACATTCACAGTCAGAACCCATGTATAACATGTAATTGGAAAGTTTCTACTCGTTGCCGGTAGAGCGCACTCCCCTCCCATTATAGGCGCGATATGGAATCGGCTGTACAGTACGTATATTAAATGTGTAATCTCAAGAACCACTGGATGGATTTTGATGCTGCTTTCACCATTCTGTAAAGGTGATCTCGAGGAAGATTTGTGTAGAAAATAATTTATTTATGACCAAAGGGAGCCAAGCAGTAACGATTTCAGTGAAAAGGTCGAAAAAATAGCCTGGCGTCCGTGCGCTTTTTAAGCTTACGCTGGGCGAACCGTTAAAAATATCACTATATTATGAGTGTAAGAATTGTGACAGATGTGAAGATTACCGTACAATCAGCTTGATTACTCATGCTTCAAAGATCCTGTCTAGAATAATTTACAAGAGGATTGAAAGCCAGATAGAAACGGAGTTGGGTGAAGACCAGTTTGGTTTCAGGAGAAATGTAGGAACAAGGGAAGCTGTACTAAGTCTTAGGCTGATTTTGGAAGGTAGAATAAGGAAAGATACTTTTCAATCTTTACATTGAACAAGCAATGAAGGAAATTGGAGAAAAATTTAAAGTGGGAGTGAAGATTCAAGGAGAAATAATTTCAACTCTGAGATTTGCTGATGACATCGTCATCTTCGCCGACAAGCCTGAGGATTTGAATGAGTTTTTGAATGGTATGGATACCGTCTTACGGAAAGAATTCATGATGAAAATTAATAAATGTAAAACAAAGATACTGGAATGCAGCCGAAATAAATCAGAAACTTCTATGGAGATCAAATTGGCAGGTGAAAAGCTGAAGGAAGTAGGAGACTTCTGTTACTTAGGAAGCAGAATAACCAGTGATGGACGAAGCAAAGAGGATATAAAAAGTAGGTTGGCTCAGGCAAGGAAAGCCTTTCTACAAAAAAGTAATCTGTTGACATCGAATATAGATTTAGGTATTAGGAAGTCATTTTTGAAAGCCTTTGTCTGGAGCGTGGCGCTCTATGGAAGTGAAACTTGGACTATTGGTGCAGCAGGAAAGAGGAGAATTGAAGCATTTGAAATGTGGTGTTACAGGAGAATGATGAAGATCAGATGGGTAGATAGGGTTACAAACGAAGAGGTATTAAGGCGACTGGGAGAGGAGAGATGTTTCTGGCGACTGCTAATGAAGAGAAGAGATAGGTTGGTAGGACACATACTAAGACACCCAGGAATAGCAAGCTTAGTTATGGAAGGAAGGGTCGAGGACAAGAACTGTAGGGGTAGACCAAGGTTAGAATATGTTAAACAGATTGCCTCGGATGTAGGGTGTGGTAGCTATGTAGAGATGAAACGATTAGCTCAGGACAGGGAGGCATGGAGCGCTGCATCAAACCAGTCGAAAGTCTGAAGACTCAAACAACAAGAATTGTTCAGCGTGAGAAATTCTACAAAAAAGTCCGCGAGAGCATATCTCTATCTTCGATACATCGCCCACTATAAGTGTTTTTAGTTTGGACGGGAGGGGCATTTGGCTTGCACCTCGCCATTCTTAAATTACGTCTGACAGGAATTCCTTGCACATTCATAACTGTTCCCGGGCGAAGCCGGGGCGGGTTGCTAGTGACACTATATAATTATTATCATTATAATTTCCGCATTATCAAAATTAAAATTATATCACTAAATAAAATAGCGTGCTAATAAATCTAAGATAAATTAGACATACCTTGCACCTTCTTCGGGTACGAGGACACTACTCCAGCACCGTCTCATTAAAAGGAAAGAGAGGATCAAAATTACAGCCGGGAACAAGTAGCAGCTAATCGTGTGTTGTGTTTTGTGCTAAGAGATCTTTCAACAAATTATCAGATACCGTGCGCCTTCTTTTTCACGAAGCAGCTGTCAGGACGGGACTTACATAAACTCCTGCTGGACGTTATTCTCGAGGTTGAACAATGCGGTTTCATAATTATAATAACTGTCTCTGATAATCACAAAACTAACACTACAATGATGAGGCATTTAGGGGGAGGGAATTTGCAACCAATGGTCAATCACCCATACGACGAGTCTAGGAATGTATTCCCTAGTTTTGATCATTGTAACATTCTAAAAAAAAAAAAAACCATTAGAACGCAGTTTCTGTAACGAGAGATGACTGATGGTACTGGAATAATTTCAGGGAAATACTTGTCATTACTATACACAATGCAAAAGGGTGAGATCGTCAAACCGGTCAGACACCTCACTAAAAAACACATCGAACCCACTAAATTTGAAAAAATGAATGTTCGGCGTGCCAAGGAAGTGTTCTCGTCAGAGGTTATTGGTGCCATTAGTACACTGAAAGAAAATATAGGCATGCACCCGGAAGCATAGGGTACACATTCATGGACGCAGAAGCAACCATTTTTTTTTTTTTTTGGAAAAACGTTAATAAATGGTTCGCTATGCATGACGTAAGCATCACATATCATCATATTCAGTCTAGAAATCCAGATAAAGGGCATTTTTTCTCATTAAATGTCAGTCGCCTAAACTGGCTAGAGGAATATTTTCTTTCTTACCTTGAAACTTTGAAAGCTGCTAGTAACGCTGCTAGAAAGGACTTCCTGAGTTCTGAGACTTACGAAGCTACCTGTACAATTAATCACGGATTCAGCTGTCCAGTGCATAAGGTATCTTCTAAAAATGGGTAGATGAAAGTCGCCAAATATGGAGAGTTTTCTTTATAGGGCTCACATTAGACATGAGAAGGAACGGAATAATTTTGGTTTTCTCACCAATGTAAACCTCAGGCGATATACTATGTATATTACAAATATGGGCACGTTTGATGTTGTAATACCCTCTGATATTATTGTTAACTTTAAAAGTGTACTTTCCCCGTATTAGGCAACCGGGTTTCGTAATATGGGGAGGTGAGAAACCTCACGGCTTTTATTTATAATAGGTACACTGAATAGTATACCCTACTAATTAAAGCATTAATTCTGACATTTTTTTCGTGTGGCCTCCTTAGAGGCCGAGTGCAGGTCTTTCTAGTCGACGCCCGTGGGCGACCTGCGCGTCAGGATGAGAGATGGAATGGATGAAGATGAATGAAACTGGGCATGGATGTGGAAGGAAGCAGCCGTGGCCTGTTAGAAGGTACCGTCCCAGCATTTGCCTGGTGTTGAAAAATGGGAAACCACGGAAAATCATTTCAAGGACGGCCGACGGTGGGGCTCGAACACACGCGTCTACCGAGTCAGCAGAGAGCTTGGCCCCATGGCCTAACGCTGCGCTTTAGCCAGCGTAGCCACTACTGTCGGTAGTTCTGACAATGTAATGAAATCATGAACACAAATAGTACAAAAATACAAAAATGAATATTTTAAGTAAATAACAGTCCTAGTTTCCTGTTGCCGAACTTTCAAACCGTTCAGCAGAAAAATGCATAAACTTTAATGAAAACCGAGTGATTCTGATCGAATTCAACTGTAACGAGGTGCAAGGTATGTCTAATTTCTCTTAGATTTATTAGCACGCTATTTTATTTTGTGATATAATTTGCATTTTGATATTGTGGGAATTATAATGATAATATAATAGTGTCACTAGCAACCCGCCCCGGCTTCGCCCGGGAACAGTTATGAATGTGCAAGGAATTCCTGTCAGACGTAATTTAAGAATGGCGAGGTGCAAGCCAAATCCCCCTCCCGTCCAAACTAAAAACACTTATAGTGGGCGATGTATCGAAGATAGAGATATGCTCACGCGGACTTTTTTGTACAATTTTTCATGCTGAACAATTCTTACACTCATAGTATATTGATATTTTTAACGGTTTGTCCAGCGTAAGCTTAAAAAGCGCACGGACGTAAAGTTCTTTCTTCGACCTATTCACTGAAATCTAAAATCGTTACTGCTTGGCTCCCTTTGATCATAAATAAATTATTTCCTACAGAAATCTTCCTCGATATTACCTGTACAGAATGGTGAAAGCCGCATCAAAATCCATCCAGTGGTTCTCGAGATTACCCGTGATATCCAAGAATCGGGGACTTTGTTTTACACTAAGTAGAGATAAGTCTTAGTCGTGCAATGCATGGTCAACAGCGCTGTGTGAGCAGTTGAGTAACTAACAAGATTTCATGAAAAAGGTCTCATTGTCTAGGCCAGGCCGGTATGAGCGCATTCAGTCGGCCGTGCTTTAACACCCCTCCCCGCCCCTACCCGCCCTCAGTACTTTCACGGCCGTATCGCCAGCTAGTCACAGGAGTCTTGTGCCCCAAGTCTAGGAAACTCCCATAGCCCCTCTCTCGCTACTCCCCGCTGTAAAAGTAGGGGATGATGTTAAAGGGCCAGGAAGAGGAAGCATGTGGCTACACTGTGTTGGTCACACCAGGCATGTGCCCAGCACCTCGTTGTGACGTGACATGCTCCTGCTGTCGGGGAAAGTGAACAGCAAGCCGATTGAACTGCTTGGTCACGGCATAAGCGTCATTACCACGGAAGGATTATCAAGACGACTACAACCCAAGGAGAATGATTATTAATGGTGGGGCACGTGACCGTGTGCCCCTGTTCTAAAACCGCCTCTGCTACTAACTATGGCAGTGTTGCCTAAGGTGAATCACTCAACAGTTGCAGCATTTTTCAATGATGCACTTTCTTGTTTGTGGTCGCCAGGCATTCTTTACGATCATGTTATCGTGGCCTGCACGGATGCCGCACCTTACATGTGTAAAGCCATGGGAGGTCTTGGTATATTATATCCCAAAATGAAAAAGGAAGCTTGTAGTTTAACGTGACCGTTAATCTTGTGATCATGAGCCACGGGACCTCCTTTTTACGTGGAATCCGAACCACAGGACATGGCATTTCACTTAGAAAATCTCACATGCATTGACCGGGAATCGAACCCGGACCGCCTTGGTGAGAGGCATTCAGCTAGACCGCTGAGCCACCACGCCCCTATCCCAAAATGATACACGTCACATGTGTAGCACATGGACTTCATCGAGTCGCTGAAGCAGTCTGGGCTTCTTTTCCCGAAGTAAACATGTTGATCTCCACAGTGAAAA
Source organism: Meconema thalassinum (assembly GCA_946902985.2). Taxonomy (NCBI): domain Eukaryota; kingdom Metazoa; phylum Arthropoda; class Insecta; order Orthoptera; family Tettigoniidae; genus Meconema; species Meconema thalassinum. Next base: position 694,644,201 of record OX336391.1, read on the forward strand.
GAGTGTTCCTGAAGGCTCAAAGTTGCAAAGAATTTTGTTTTAATGCAGTTCATGATGTGCCGCTCTCGCCTTCACCAGTTCATACAAGATGGGGAACGTGGCTCGAAGCTACTCTTTATTATGCAATTGTTTCGAGGTAGTAAAAAAGGTAGTTAAAGACCTCGATTCTGAAGAAGCTGCTTCTATTAAAGAAGCTCAAGAAGTCTTGAGCAAAGATGGTGTTCGTGAGCAACTTCGTTCCAATTTGCGTTGCATACCTTCAGCCATCAAGAAATTGCAAGAAAAAGGACTGCCTCTTCACGTTAGCATTGGAATTATTGAAGAAGTCGATCGATCCCTAAAGAACCTAACTAATAAAAATTTCTCGAAAAAATTGCAGAATGTAGTGCTGAAAAATTCCAGTCTCCTCAAACTTAAAAGCATTTGTGGTGTTATCCAAGGCAAAGACAAAATTGACAGTGCATCGATACTAGAGGTCTCTGATTTCGCCAGGTTGGAGTATGCTCCAATTGTGGCATGTGATGTGGAGAGAGTGTTTTCTGTGTACAAAGTCATTTTAAGTGAAAATAGGCGCAAGTTTGTGTTTGAAAACCTATTACATCATGCAGTGATTAAGTGTAATCAAGACTTGTAAATTTTATTAACAAACTGGAGCAATCTATTGTAGTACTGTAAGTAATTCTCTTTATTTTGGCGATATTTAATATGTAACATTAATTTCTTGAAATATAAACCACAAATTGATATCAGATATATGTTTATTTTTAATGCATATTTTAGTGCTTATTTAGACACTTTTAAGTGCATATTTGCATGCATATTTTGGCATTTTTAAGTGCATAATTATCCGAAGCCTGGTTATGACATTTGTTTACGTCATTGGGGATAACCCCTTTGCCGACCCCTTGTCAAAGCCTGAGCGGAGTTGAGGAACTTATTTTTGGGTCCCTTGGAGGACCGAGAGGAATTGAGGTAACCCTGGCTACCTGACTGGAATTCCCGAGCGGAATTGATGCCCGCCACCCAAGACACGGGGCTAGATGACCACGATGTTGCAACGTCCCTAAAGAGACAACAATAACAACGAGCTGAAGACCATAGCCTCCCTAGATCATGTCAAGAGTGTTTGATAAAATTAGTACTATCCCGAGTTAGTTATTGTTTTAAGTCAACTGCCCCTCGGTGTCAAGAGTCCATCTCCAGTAATGTCACTAATTTAACATTCCAAAGACAGAGGGAGAGGTGGTCTGCGGTATCGTAAGCCAGGTTTTGTTCCCTGGAAGAAGTAACGGACGAAATAATATCGGTTACGCTGAGCAGTCCACAAATAGCCTGAACATTAACTAGAACACTGTTGCCACATGCTGCTAAAAATCATATTCTACAGTGTGGAGTACGTGACCATCCTGAGAAACTGAGCAGGATAAAATTGCAAATGTTTCTGCGCCCATCTGTCACTAACTACACCAATGACACGAGACTACGTCTTGAGAAGAAACACAAATTATGAAAAGAAAGAATCACAAAAATTAAGAAAAGTCGTTCCTTTTCACTGAAACTCGATGGTACACTGGTAAAAATATTCAGTGCTACCATCTACTGACAGAACCGTACCTCACTCTTGTAGGCCTGCATACCAGACAGTTGTGCGCGCTATCTAAGAAGGGAAATCCGCAGTTGAAAAGAGTTCCTAGTAGTAAAAGAAGAACATCTCTTATATTTTACTTCATTCTACACAACAATGTGTACTAATGTACTGTAAATATAGGGTATAGGTATACGTTAGCTGGTTATAGCTTGCATGTAAATGTTAGGTGGGTACTCAGCGCTGCTGTGGTCAATGCGCGCACTGCTAGGAGGACAGTGTTGATGCAGATAACGCCACGATTGAGTAGGCTTTATATTATTAGAGGCTAAGGATCATTTTAATGCTTTAAATGAATCTCAATTATTAATAATTGACGGAAAATAAATAAATAATTTTGAGAAAAGTAAGTATGTGGCAACTACATTCAATTATGATCATTTATTAATAACATTGTAGTCAGAACTCGCATATCAAAGACAACCATGGTAAGATAAATATGCCAAGTTAGCTATCAATGCTTACCTTATATTTTCCAACTTAGCATCAATTCCTAAAAGGAAATAATTTTTGAAATGTCCTCACACGGATTCGTTACATATTGTTACTATGTTTCGAATTGCAGGGCATACAAAACAGACAGCACGTAGTTCCGTGAAAACTTATGTTTTCATACTAGCTGAAGTACCCGCTCTTCGAACGGTCTTCGGTATTAATAACCGGACGTCATCAATTGAGCTTCAGTTGCAATGGTTAGGGGCTTGCCATTCCTTCATAAGTTGATCAGAACGAAGTTAGTTTTCTGGGTATATCACAGACACTGGTAATTTAAGGGCCTTAAAATGTGGTTTTCGGAGACCCATTATAGACTCCCTACTTTTTGTGTCACATTGAGAAGCTCAACATATGCTTTGGTGGTATTTCTAAGATAATTTTTATTTTTCGCCTATTTTAGCATGTACAGGGTCTTTCATATAAAGTAAGAACGGCGAGCGGCGGTTTTGTTATTCGCTGCTGAAGCCGGCTTGACCGAGATTATGACGCGCCACGGCCCCCTGCTATAGTATTGAAAGCACGCGCATAGTACAAACTTGACCTTGCAATAAGCGTGCAGGTGTTGTCAGTCGCCAGTTAACCTCAGCTGCTAACATGTTGAGACAGTTATCATTGCAACATCGTATTTTTGTATGTAAAATTAATTTTAATTACGATTCGGCTCGGCGGGTACGTGATGCATTTGTTCAGCAATTTCTTGACGAAGTGCCACCTTCACTAGCACAGATTCACGTAATTGTAAATAACTTTGACACTACTGGTTCAGTGCTCAATAAAAACACAAAATAAAAAATCAGAAAAAATACTGTGGCATGACTCACTCGCGTCAGCCAAAATGTGGTTACCAGATAAAATGCCTGTATAACCCAGGAAGGACGACACTTCCAGCAACTTTTATAAGGTAATATTTCATAGAGGATTGTACACACGCTTAGAGCAGGAGGCCACGGCTCACCACAAGCTCGGTCAAGGCCACCACACTAGCGGATAACAAACCCGCCGCTTGGCGTTCTTACTTTATATGAAAGACCCTGTATTTTGAAAAGTTTTTTCCTATACCAACCCTTCTATGAGAAGTACGGTGAAGAGTTTTATAAATGATTGGTGTATTGACTCATGGTTACAATACCTAATTTTACGATGCTCCAAGCACCCGAACAAGAGGTATAGGCGTACATAAACATAAAGATATATCAACCACACAGTGTCAAACAAAATCATCTTTACAATGAACCCGTTTGTCGGCAAAAATATGATTAGTTAAAATGTGCTCTCAAACTAAATTCACCTAACGTGTACTTCCTGACGTGAAAATAATATTGAAAACTTTGTTAGCGAAACGCAATATATGTCAAAAAAATGACCCTCATCGTTGTGGAAAGTCCCCATCCCCAGGAAGACCCATTCATAAATTATAAAGGCTTGTGGTGCATGAAAATTCAGGATTTTTAGCCTCCAATGGTCCAAATTCCCAAAAGCTGCAAAAAAAAAACTATTTCAATTCAGGAATTATTGAAAATAATGTTGCTGTTTGGAGATATAATAGACCTTCTGTACAACATATCGCACGTGTTAGTCACGTTTAAACATTCTAGGGTACCCCTTGAACCCCTTAAGCGCATTGATGAATTGTACAGTCTATGTTTGTTTCCATGATAACCTTATAGCCATTTGCAAACTTTTAGAGAAATTTAATAAATTGAGTGGCATTGCTTCTTATAGAAATAGACGGAAAGTTGGAGGTCACTTCTTGAGATACTGTGGTATGGTTACGGGCTTGCATTCCTTCATTAATTTCGTCTTGTTGTTGTTGTTGTTGTTGTTGTTGTTGTTCTTCTTCTTCTTCTTCTTCTTCTTCTTCTCCTTTCGGATGAGTCAGATAAGGACCACGACGTTCAACTTTTCAGCTTGGCGAGGGACTTGATGTTTGCCCAATATTCCCGCATTTTCTGGCTACGTTTCTCCTTACTCTCTTTTGTCCAGATGATGCCGGTTTTCTTACAGGGTAGTCTGTCCTGAAAACTCTTCTATTTAAGTATATTTCTGAGAAGTGATCGGCTTCTAATATCACTTTCAATTATCTTCGTCCTTGTTAACTTCTGTTAACCACGGTGTCACGCTCTTTCTATTCTCCTAGTAGTTGAGAAGCCGGTTGGTTAGTCTTCTTGGGTTCATCCTTGAGACATATCCGTAGAAAGCCAGACGTCTCTTTCTGGCCACATCTGTGATTTCATCTATATATAAATAGCTCCTGATTTGGTCTTCTTCTGTACTCGTCATTTATTTATTAGTTTATTAACTGAAATTAGTTTTCTGGGAATATCTCAGAAACGTGGTTTTAGAACCTTAAAACGTAGTAGCCTCCGAGCCACCGAGGGGCTGAAAAAGAGTTTTGTCTCGTCCTTGTACGCCATAATATAATAATAATCATAATAATAATTTAATAATATAGGGATAGGGATATAATATTCGTTTAGTACCACACCCGCACTTGTAAATCGCGTGAAGAAATTCAAGAGTACCCCTTGACCCCCTTAAGCCCTATATACGTATTCATGAATTTTACAGCTTAAGTTCGTTCCGTGATAACCTTATAGCCGTTTGCGAACGTTCACAGTAATGTAATAAATGGAACGGCATTGCGTCTTACAGAAATAGATGGACTTCTGAGATTGTGTTGCCATGGTTACCGGTTTGCATTATTTCAATAGCTTAATAAATGAAATTAGTTTCCTGGGAATTTCTCAAAAACTGTTGGGTTTAAGACCATAAAATGTGGTTTTCGGGGCCCGTAGGGCTCCCGAGTTTTGTTTCTCACATTGAGACGCTGACAATTAGCTTTTTCTCGTTTTTCTACGCCCATTTAAGCATGCATTTTAAGGGGGTAGGCCCTCTTTAATGAGAGGTATGGAGACGACTTACATCAATGAATACTTTTGTGCCTCTGATGGACATCTGTACCAAATTTTTCGTTGATCCACTCAGCCGTTCTCGAGTGATGCGCGTACATAGTTGTACACAGACACACACACAGATAGACAGACAGACAGAGAGACAAAAATTTTGTTTTTGCGCGCAACCGTCTTAAACCAGTCTGAAACACGTTAATAACTCAAATTTCCGTGGAATTTCCGAAAAAAACAGACAAACTTTCATTTTTATATATACAGAGATAGAGATGAGACTTTCCAAGTCGATTTGCTCGTAGAAATATGGGATATAACTCATTTTACGCGTATCAATGCGAGGAGCAATATTCGTGGTTTCCACTTCTGTGAAGTGGGAACCAAACCCCACGTTTTAAGGCCCTAAAACGAACGATTTTCGAGATATTGCCAGGAAACTATCCCCGGTCTGCGAAATTGCAGCGGTTGCCATAGCAACGTTGATCTGTTTCTCAGAGGGAACACAGATTTTTGGGAATATCTCCGAAACCGTTCATGTTAGGACCTTAAAAAGTGTGTTTCAGGGTAATAAAGGACCTCCGAGTATTGTTTATCGTATATGGCGGCTTAAAATTAGCTAAATCTGGTCTTTGTATCTTTTGCCCAAGCTCAGTGTTAAAGGACCGAAAAAACTCAATTACAAATTGAATTTTCAAAAACCGTTTCTTAGTGAGCCTCTACAACGTCAGATCAACCAACATGTAAACTTTCAACTTTCTAGGTCTAGTGGTTTGAGCCCTGCGTTGATGAGTCAATTTTGGATTACCTCTACTTAGTATAAAACAAAGTCCGCGATTTGTGTTTGTTACGGGTAAACTCGAGAACCACTGGATGGATTTTGATGCAGTTTCCACCATTCTGTAAACGATATCTCGAAGATTATCTCTGTAGAAAATAATTTATGTATGATCAAAGGAAGCCGAGCAGTAACGATTTCAGTGGAAAAGTCGAAAAAAATGGTGACCGAGCGCTTTGTAAGCTTACGCTGCGCAAACCGTTAAAAATATCTCAATACTATGAGTGTAAGAGTTATTCAGCATGAAAAGTTCCACAAATAGTCCGCGAGAGCATATGTCTATCTTCAATACATCGCCCACTATAAGAGTTTTTACGTTTTAATTTCTTCCAAACATGTCCATACAACTACTGAGGCGACAGAGTACGAGCTAGTTAAGGGCGAGTCTATCATCCCTGTTACAGCCTAGCTAGCGGGTGAACCTATTGCCCCAGATAGAAGCCAGCAGCAAACCGTCCAGTCATGTTGAGTTAATACTCCTGAGAAGGGTGGTTGTGTTTGGAGTTTCCCTGGAAGTGTAACTCGGGTTTTCTTCATTTCGCCTGTGAAACACAGTCAAGTTAAGATTGGACGGAAGGGGGATTTGAGTTCCATTCACCTCGCCATTCCCTGGAAGTGCAACTCTCATTTCGCCTGTGAACTTTTGGTTCCGAAAAATTCACAGTCAATTTAGATTGGACGGAAGGAGGATTATATTATATTAAATTATACTGATTGGCGTATAATCTCTACTTAGTATAAAATAAAGTCCCCGATTCTTGGATGTTACAGGTAAACTCGAGAACCACTGGATGGATTTTCATGTGGTTTTCACCATTCTGTAAAGGATATCTCGAGGATGATTTCTGTAGAACATTATTTATTTATGATCAAAGGAAGCCGAGCAGTAACGATTTCGATGGAAAAGTAAAAAAAAATCTGGCGTTCGAGCGCTTTGTAAGCCTACGCTGTGGTGTATTCTTGGAATACACGGTACGAGAGATTATAATTTTCAATGCTTTTGCATGTTCTTTCCTTCCTCTTTGTCAAACACCAACAGTGATCTTATGTTTCTTCCTTGATGGGCAAATCTCTTATGTCTTCATGAGTCTGTTCTAGATATATATTCTCTGTGACTCACCTAGCGTCGTCTAGCAGCGAATCTCTGAAGCTCTTCAACTCTTCCTGGTGCAAGATGACTTTCTTATCCATTTGGCCACCAGATCCTGTTACCATCGCCAGCTATTATCTCCATGAGCAAGAGAACTACGTCTACTCTTTTACTCACCATGCTGCGCTAGTATCGCCTGTTATCAACTCTTTGAAGACCAGCTCAGCAAGAGAAGATCAATTTTTTGTTGTAACATTGGCAATGCTTATATGTTCTCCTTTTGTCTCCTACCCCCCACTCTTTTCCCCTTCCTTGGACCCTCCGTGCTCCGTTGAGCTGGTCTCACTTCTCAGTCGGCAGTTGACTCGGTCAGTTAAGGATCCACTCGAGCTAGTCTCCTCAAACCAAGAGGCATACTCTCTTCTACGCCATGTTGGCAAAGTAGTTATCGTCAAAAGGAACTTTAACTTCAACATGAAATCAAGATAAGTACCATCTTGAAGTTTTAACCTCATCTTCATGGTTTTAACTTTCACGTGCTTTTAACGATACTTTTATAGACAGTGTGAGATTATTTATTTTGGGGCAAAAATCATTCTTCGTGGGATTTGCCATGTTGAGCTTTTGTTCGTACAAGCCAACCTTTCTAAAAAAGAGCTTTTCTTAGGCTATTCAAATGAGAAATCCTCTCACTACGTGGGATATTATCTAATACCCGCTGTCTATAACTCAACAAGCTAGTTCCTCCGTTGGATTTTCTCAACCCCATTTTTCTACTAAGGTCGTTCTGGAACCTTCTAGATTCTGTATTTCATCTACAAGTCCTGCCGTTATGAAATTTTCACTCACTTGTGAGAATGCTATTTAAAATTGAAGAATCTCACTTCAGAATTAAAGCTCAATAGCGAATTTTCTTCCACCGTTGGATGTTCTATGGCGCATTTAACTGTAATCCACCATTTTCTCCAGCAATAGACTTTCGTTCATCTAGTGCAACCAGTCATTTTGTTCAAATTGAAATAACTTTCTCTGCCAAAAACTTTCGTGTTTCTATAGTGAACCTTTCATATATTTCAACGAACTATAGTGAAAATCAGTGCTTGTTCAACTTTCTACCGCGTCGCGATCGTCCGTTTACATATAAATAAGGCCATGAACATTTTTCCTCAATCCCTATTTCTCTTTCCTAAACCTCTTACTAACAATCCGTAATAAACTTTTAAATTTAGGTCTGTTTCAACGAGGTGTCAATCTATAGATGTGCCCTCCCATTTTTTCTCATGTGTAATTAATTAATTTCTGTATAAATTACGTGTCCAGCGCACGTTTCAAACTTACATTGTTTCTCCCTTCTAATCAGGGAAAATAATTCTTTCAACTCTTGAGTGAGTTATTTCTAGGTCTCACGAAATGGAAACTGCCCCATTTGGTTCGTGATTCCTATTTAAAACATAGGAGGTCGAGAACCTTCCTTTTGATTATCTCTTCAGGTTTCACAGTAAGTGACCTGCCCTTATTTGCATAGTAACCAACATTAATTCTGTATAAATATAAGAAGTTGTAGGAACTTCTATCTTATTTTTCATGTTTTCTTATTGTTATTTTAGAAGTTTTCACTCTTTCTAGAATATTCTCTCAGGAATTTCTTAAGGTACACTCTTTGTACTCCAATTAACATTCAAACTTTAATTACTTCATTGGTTATTTGTTTAAATCTCATAAAGATTTTAGAAACATGTAAGGTTTTAAACCTCGCAAATTGTCAATTGCCTGGAGCAAACGTTTAATGTTGGGAGGTCTGCGACCCCATTTGTCAAAAAGTTCAAATGAACTATGTCTGTCAAAAATATATTACATACTTGTTAAATTCATTAACCTTCTTTGAATTGTTGAATAAATTAAATATTTATTTTTGGATTTATCATTTCGCAAGTACAACGATTAGGCAAGATTCTGTCTTCCTTGGCTCTTCCTACTCAATGTTATTAAATCCATTAATAGGGCTTTCACCACTTTTTGCATTTGAGCAAGAACTCTTAGTTTCCACCTCACTAAAGTTTCTTTTAGCTTTAATAGCTCATTCTAACTGGCCAGTAAGGCAAGTAAAGCTCGCTAAGCCAGCTACCTGCTTGTGGAGATCCTCTCCGAAAACTTATGGTCAGTTTTCCAAAAGATAAGTGTTTCTTTTTGTCTAAACTTTTAGCCGGCTCCTCGCTGAGTAAAAGCTTAGCCATTTCCAAATGCAACCATTGGTTCACTTACCAAAATTACTTTCCCAGGTATAACTTTTCATCACTATCCTTCCTGGAAGCACTGGGTCGCTTTTTCCAGGAACTCTATAATTTCGAAAATTGGAAATACCAAACTTGATTTAAATTATTGGCATTCTTCAAATTATTTCGCAAAACGAATTTCTTTGAACAAACATACAACAAATTTGTTACTCTCAGTCTTGCCAGACCGTCACCCTTCCCCATAGTAGTTTTATACATGCTTGGGAGGAAATACACTAAAGCCTCTCTCTTGCAAATCGCCCAAGTCCTAGCTGCGATTCCCGTTAGCTTCGACCAAGCTCGTACCTACTTTAGGTATCAGAGAGTTAATTTTCAATGGCAACTGCCTCTAAAGGTATTTAAAGTTAAATTTACAACTTTTGTGGGACTCTCCTCCTATTTTTCTATCCTTTTTCTCCAATCCAAAACCTACTTCCTTTTTTTAATCATCTTCCCTTGGTGGGTGGGTTATTCCTTATCCAATAATCTACCCAAAAATTGGTACCAGAAACCCGGGAGAGTCCATTTTCCATTTTTTCTTTTTAAAAAGTGTCATTTGACAATACTTTGCAAATTATTAATATCTACTTTGAATTTTTCAGCTATAACTACATCGTGCAAAGCCTGTGAAGGGGAAAGAGGCTGCTCCTGTCTCCTTTGGTGTGTCCTGTTCTTTCTACTTATTTGCTGCTGCCAGCTTGACAGCATTTCCAAGGTTCCACAGTATCGTGAGTTACATTTCAATCTATTTTTTATAACATGGCTCCTACTGACAAGGATAAGGATGAAAAACTTACTTCTAAACGAGCATCCTATAAAGGGCAAATTACCCGATTCAGAAAGTACATAAAAGAATTGGATCCCTCAGAAGCTCAATTAGACTTGTTGAAACATCGTGTAAGGGATTTTGAACGTTCTTATGAAAACTACTGCAACATTCAAACTGAAATAGAAAGTTGCATGCTCAATCAAACCGAAGATCGAGTCGAAGTAGAAAACCAATATTACGAAGGCATAGGTTCTGCTTTCAAAATAATACGCCAACTCGAAGAGGAGCAGAAAAAGGACGCTTCTGTTCTTGGTTCCCTTCACGAACCACAAACTTCTTTCCGTGAGGGCACTCACAAGCCCAAACCAACTTCACCGAAAATTGATTTACCCCATTTTTCTGGAGATGAATCTGCTTGGGATTCTTTCTATGAAATATTTTGCTCCCTTGTTCATGACAATGAAGACATTCAAGTCATTTACAAGTTTCATTATTTGAGATCTATCCTCCGAGGTCAAGCTTTGCAGTTAGTCGAAGCACTTCCTCTGCGTGCCGAAAATTACCCCATTGCCTTTAACTTATTAAAGGAAAGATATGGAAATTTACGGTTACGTATTCAGCGCCATATAAAGGCTCTCTTCAATCTACCTGCGTCACAGCACAATGACGTCACTAGTTTACGTACTCTAGTTGACACTACACAACTTCACGTTAAGGCTTTGTCCCAATTAGATCAACCTACTAATTATTGGGATACTTTCCTAATACATTTAGTGGTTTCTAAAGTTGATGCTGCTACCCTCAAAGCTTGGGAAATTGAACTTTCTAAAGAAGACGATTACACTTACGAGCATTTAGTTACTTTCATAAACGCTAGATGCCAACTTTTAACCGCTCTAGCTAATCAAAGTGAACCTTCATCTCCTAGTTCCAAATTCGAATTAATGTCCATCAAACCCAAAAGTGAACGCTCAGCGTCCAATACCCAAAAACCCGGGTTCAGCTCATCCAAATTTAAATCAAACACTACTGGTTACCCAACTAGGTCTAGTGAACGTCGTGTTGCTAGCTCTATTGTTTTAAACACACAAGGCGAACCTCGCAAAAGTTTAAACGAACCTGTAAAGTGCATACTTTGTAAAGATCCCCATGCCCTATACCTCTGCAAATCCTTTAAAGAAATGTCAGTCGACGACAGACGAAAATTAGTCGCTCAAAACAAACATTGTTTCAACTGCCTAGCGCCCACGCATTCTGCTTCTAATTGTAAGTCCACAAGACTTTGCTACCATTGTGAAATGGCTCACCATACTTTGCTACATCGTCATGATCAGGCAAGGTCATCGACGACATCTACTTCTCCGAAAAATGATAGTGCTAACAGTTCTAATGCGTCATCGTACATTCAAAATGCCAAGTCCATTCGCAGTGCTCAAGTATTGTTGTCTACTGTCCAAATTGAAGTTCAGGATAACTTTGGCAACTGGGTCCGTGCACGCGGTCTTCTAGATTCAGCGGCAACTCATGATTTTGTGTCTAATTCCTTGATTAAAAAACTAGGCCTACCCGTAAACCCCACCTCTATCAATGTGTCGGGCATCAACAGCTCAAAATCGCAAGCTTTACAATTCTCAAAACTAACCATAAGAAATATTTGTCATAGAAATAACTTCTTTAAACTTAATTGTCTAATTCTCAATAGCATTGGAGAAGACACTCCAAGTCACTCTGTGGATATTTCAGGGTTAAACATTCCCTCGCATTTAAGGCTAGCCGATCCTTCGTTCAATATGCAGAACCCTATTGACATACTCTTTAGTGCCAATGTTTTCTGGAATTGCCTACGTAAACAGGTTCGTAAGTTATCCTCAAACGTGGTCGCCAGAGACACTAATTTTGGATGGATCGTCACAGGGCAACTTCCCCATTATTCTCCCCAACCTGCATCGCAATGTTACTTCTCCAATACTGACCTGGAACAGTTCTGGAGGCTTGAAAATGTTGATTCTCCTAATGTGACCTCTTCAGAAAATGAATTATGTGAGCAACTTTTTTTGAACACCACCACTCGTTCTTCTGATGGCCGGTTTGTTGTTCAAATGCCAAGATTAAACAATCCTCCCAAACTTATCAACTCTCAGCCTAAAGCTCGCAAAGCTCTCTTTGCTATCGAGAGCAAATTCAAAAAAGAACCCCTTGTCAAACAGCAGTACACTGATTTCATGGATGAGTATGAAAGTTTGGATCATATGGAAGTTGTTAACAAATCTGATGATGAATCGCACCCCCCAATTGAAACGGTTTATTTAAATCATCATCCCGTGTGGAAGAACCCTCTTGTAAAAGATAAAATCCGAGTTGTTTTCAATGGTTCATCGCCCGACGTTAATGGCAACAGCCTTAACGACACTCTTTATTCTGGTCCTGCTATTCCGTCAGATCTATCCGCCATACTTTTAAACTTTCGGTTATTTCCAATAGCTGTTATAGCCGACATAAAACAGATGTACCGTCAAGTGTTAATTCAACCAGAACAACGAGATCTTCAAAGAATCTTGTGGCGTGATGAAGTCAGTAAGCCCATTAAGGTATTTCGCTTGAAAACGGTTACTTATGGCTTAAAACCCTCTGCTTTCCTTGCTATCCGATCCCTACACTTGCTAGCCTCACAAGATGGTCATTTATTTAATTCCAAAGCCTCTGAAGCACTAACTACGTCATTCTATGTTGACGATTATTTGCAGTCCTTCCCCTCTTTGGAGGAAGCTTCTTTTGTGTCTTTAGAACTTCAGGCATTGTTAAGAAATGGAGGTTTTCCACTTCATAAGTGGAACTCCAACTCCCCTGAGTTTCTTGCTCAGTTTCCCATCGAAGGCGTAGATCCTTCTTCTGTCGAAATTTGTGGAAACCCCGAATCTATAAAAACTCTAGGAGTTCACTGGTGCACTAGCACTGACACTCTTATTTATAAAGTTTCGCTCGCAGAAGAGCTTCCTAATACAAAAAGACAAATCCTATCTGAAATTGAAAAATTTTTGATCCGCTTCAATTCCTTGCCCCGGTTATCGTTATCGCCAAACTCTTCATGCAAGAGCTGTGGTCGCTTAAATGTGAATGGGATGATACTGTCCCTCTTTCTTTTCTTAATCGTTGGCTCTCGTTTCGCAGCAATTTGCTGGATCTTTCCCTTATTCAAATTCCCAGGAATTTAATCAGCTCTCATTCTAATGCATCCTTTTTCCTTCATGTGTTCGCGGACAGTTCCGAAAAAGCTTATGGTTGCTGTGCATATTTAGTTCATCACGATTCACTCTATGGATCTCCAGTTTCCAACCTTGTTTGTGCCAAATCGAAGGTCGCTCCTCTTAAAACTATCACTTTGCCTAGGCTCGAACTGTGCGCTGCACTCATGGCTGCAGAACTTGTTAAGAAATTACGGGAAGTATAAAAATCGAATTCTCGCAAATATATCTCTGGAGCGATTCCACGATCACCCTTTCTTGGATCGCCAAGAACCCCTCTCACTGGCAAACTTTCGTTGCAAACAGGGTTTCCAAAATTCAAACTCTTTCTTCTGGATGTCAATGGAGGCATGTGCCCAGTGCGGATAATCCAGCCGATATTATCTCTCGTGGTTGTTTACCCTCTCAATTGGCAGCTTCCCAATTGTACTGGCATGGGCCCTCGTGGCTAATCGAAGACTCTTCTTCATGGCCTTCTAAACCTCCAGCTACCAATTCCAACCTGCCAGACGCTAAAGTACCTCTATCTATTGCTTCGTGTCTTGTTTCCAACGCTTCTCATCCCTTGTTGTCCCGCTATTCTTCTTTTCATAAATTAATACGAATCGTTGCCTATCTCCTTAGATGGAAATATCTTGTGGTTGATCAGCCTCTTCTTCCCAAACCACACCTTACCAATCATGAATTGAATCTCGCTACCATTAAGGTTTTACAACTGACACAGCAAGAAGCCTTTTCTTCTGAATTATCTTTGCTTTCTTCTAAAAGGGATCTTCCCAAATCCAGCCGTCTTCGTGCTTTAGCCCCGTTCCTTGATGACCATGGGTTACTCAGGGTAGGTGGAAGGCTCTCGCAATCTTTACTCTCTGAGGACAAAAAGCGTCCGGTTATTTTGCCTTCCAAACATCACGTAACTTCCTTAATTATACGTGACTTTCATTATCGTAATCTTCATGTTGGTACACGCACTCTGCTTTGCCTCTTAAGGGAAAAGTACTGGATTATAAATGGAATTCATGAAGTTTCTTCTGTAATTCACAAGTGCATTCCTTGTTTCAAAGCGAAACCTAAAATCAAAACTCAATTAATGAGCGCTCTGCCCTCTTTTCGCTCTTCTCCTATACGCCCATTTGCTTTAACTGGTGTGGACTATATGGGTCCGTTCCAATATCAACGAAATTCTCCTGAAGCTAAACGCAAATTGTTTGGTAAGCTTTATGTTTCTCTCTTTGTTTGCATGGTTACTGGCGCAATCCACTTGGAACTAGTAACGAATGCTTCTACATCTTATTTTTTATCAGCTGTCTCTCGCTTCACCGCTAGGCGTGGTGTTCCTTCAGAGATGTTCTCTGATAACGCTTCCACTTTTCAGAGCGCAGCTTCCCTTTGGAAGAAAGCTCTCACTTCCTCTCCTGCCATGGAACAAATTTCTAATTTTTCCTATTCAAAAGGTTTCAAATGGCGCTTTATACCTCCCTACGCTCCTCATCACGGTGGTAGGTGGGAATCTTGCGTAAAGCTCACTAAACGTCATTTAAGAAAAGTCTTAGGTAATCGAATTCTGACTTATGAAGAATTCAATTCACTGTCTTTTCTGATTGAAGGTGTTGTTAATTCTCGTCCTTTAACTCCGCTTTCCAATGACCCTGATGACCTACTTCCACTCACCCCTGGTCACTTCCTTATCGGCACTTCTCTTTCTGCCCCTCCTCCTCTTCCCAATTCTTACAGGGATTCTAATCTACCTATCACTTGGCGTAAACTTGAAGCCCTCCGTAATTCATTTTGGAAGAGGTGGAACTTGGAATATTTAACTTCCTTGCAACGGAGACAGAAGTGGTTTCTTTCCAGTCCCGACATTAAAGTGGGAGACTTGGTCTTGGTTAGGGATGTTTCTCCCCCTCTAGTATGGATCTCTGGTAGAGTGACCGAGTGTTATCCTGGAAGAGATGGGAGAGTCAGGGTGGTCAGAGTCTTGACCACTAACGGTCCGATTACAAGACCCCTGTCTTTGATCGCTCCTCTTCCTTTAAATGTCTAACTGCTTATTTGTTCTCTGTTGGTGTTTGTCCCTCCCAGTATGGTGTATTCTTGGAATACACGGTACGAGAGATTATAATTTTCAATGCTTTTGCATGTTCTTTCCTTCCTCTTTGTCAAACACCAACAGTGATCTTATGTTTCTTCCTTGATGGGCAAATCTCTTATGTCTTCATGAGTCTGTTCTAGATATATATTCTCTGTGACTCACCTAGCGTCGTCTAGCAGCGAATCTCTGAAGCTCTTCAACTCTTCCTGGTGCAAGATGACTTACTTATCCATTTGGCCACCAGATCCTGTTACCATCGCCAGCTATTATCTCCATGAGCAAGAGAACTACGTCTACTCTTTTACTCACCATGCTGCGCTAGTATCGCCTGTTATCAACTCTTTGAAGACCAGCTCAGCAAGAGAAGATCAATTTTTTGTTGTAACATTGGCAATGCTTATATGTTCTCCTTTTGTCTCCTACCCCCCACTCTTTTCCCCTTCCTTGGACCCTCCGTGCTCCGTTGAGCTGGTCTCACTTCTCAGTCGGCAGTTGACTCGGTCAGTTAAGGCTCCACTCGAGCTAGTCTCCTCAAACCAAGAGGCATACTCTCTTCTACGCCATGTTGGCAAAGTAGTTATCGTCAAAAGGAACTTTAACTTCAACATGAAATCAAGATAAGTACCATCTTAAAGTTTTAACCTCATCTTCATGGTTTTAACTTTCACGTGCTTTTAACGATACTTTTATAGACAGTGTGAGATTATTTATTTTGGGGCAAAAATCATTCTTCGTGGGATTTGCCATGTTGAGCTTTTGTTCGTACAAGCCAACCTTTCTAAAAAAAGAGCTTTTCTTAGGCTATTCAAATGAGAAATCCTCTCACTACGTGGGATATTATCTAATACCCGCTGTCTATAACTCAACAAGCTAGTTCCTCCGTTGGATTTTCTCAACCCCATTTTTCTACTAAGGTCGTTCTGGAACCTTCTAGATTCTGTATTTCATCTACAAGTCCTGCCGTTATGAAATTTTCACTCACTTGTGAGAATGCTATTTAAAATTGAAGAATCTCACTTCAGAATTAAAGCTCAATAGCGAATTTTCTTCCACCGTTGGATGTTCTATGGCGCATTTAACTGTAATCCACCATTTTCTCCAGCAATAGACTTTCGTTCATCTAGTGCAACCAGTCATTTTGTTCAAATTGAAATAACTTTCTCTGCCAAAAACTTTCGTGTTTCTATAGTGAACTTTTCATATATTTCAACGAACTATAGTGAAAATCAGTGCTTGTTCAACTTTCTACCGCGTCGCGATCGTCCGTTTACATATAAATAAGGCCATGAACATTTTTCCTCAATCCCTATTTCTCTTTCCTAAACCTCTTACTAACAATCCGTAATAAACTTTTAAATTTAGGTCTGTTTCAACGAGGTGTCAATCTATAGATGTGCCCTCCCATTTTTTCTCATGTGTAATTAATTAATTTCTGTATAAATTACGTGTCCAGCGCACGTTTCAAACTTACATTGTTTCTCCCTTCTAATCAGGGAAAATAATTCTTTCAACTCTTGAGTGAGTTATTTCTAGGTCTCACGAAATGGAAACTGCCCCATTTGGTTCGTGATTCCTATTTAAAACATAGGAGGTCGAGAACCTTCCTTTTGATTATCTCTTCAGGTTTCACAGTAAGTGACCTGCCCTTATTTGCATAGTAACCAACATTAATTCTGTATAAATATAAGAAGTTGTAGGAACTTCTATCTTATTTTTCATGTTTTCTTATTGTTATTTTAGAAGTTTTCACTCTTTCTAGAATATTCTCTCAGGAATTTCTTAAGGTACACTCTTTGTACTCCAATTAACATTCAAACTTTAATTACTTCATTGGTTATTTGTTTAAATCTCATAAAGATTTTAGAAACATGTAAGGTTTTAAACCTCGCAAATTGTCAATTGCCTGGAGCAAACGTTTAATGTTGGGAGGTCTGCGACCCCATTTGTCAAAAAGTTCAAATGAACTATGTTTGTCAAAAATATATTACATACTTGTTAAATTCATTAACCTTCTTTGAATTGTTGAATAAATTAAATATTTATTTTTGGATTTATCATTTCGCAAGTACAACGATTAGGCAAGATTCTGTCTTCCTTGGCTCTTCTTACTCAATGTTATTAAATCCATTAATAGGGCTTTCACCACTTTTTGCATTTGAGCAAGAACTCTTAGTTTCCACCTCACTAAAGTTTCTTTTAGCTTTAATAGCTAATTCTAACTGGCCAGTAAGGCAAGTAAAGCTCGCTAAGCCAGCTACCTGCTTGTGGAGATCCTCTCCGAAAACTTATGGTCAGTTTTCCAAAAGATAAGTGTTTCTTTTTGTCTAAACTTTTAGCCGGCTCCTCGCTGAGTAAAAGCTTAGCCATTTCCAAATGCAACCATTGGTTCACTTACCAAAATTACTTTCCCAGGTATAACTTTTCATCACTATCCTTCCTGGAAGCACTGGGTCGCTTTTTCCAGGAACTCTATAATTTCGAAAATTGGAAATACCAAACTTGATTTAAATTATTGGCATTCTTCAAATTATTTCGCAAAACGAATTTCTTTGAACAAACATACAACAAATTTGTTACTCTCAGTCTTGCCAGACCATCACCCTTCCCCATAGTAGTTTTATACATGCTTGGGAGGAAATACACTAAAGCCTCTCTCTTGCAAATCGCCCAAGTCCTAGCTGCGATTCCCGTTAGCTTCGACCAAGCTCGTACCTACTTTAGGTATCAGAGAGTTAATTTTCAATGGCAACTGCCTCTAAAGGTATTTAAAGTTAAATTTACAACTTTTGTGGGACTCTCCTCCTATTTTTCTATCCTTTTTCTCCAATCCAAAACCTACTTCCTTTTTTTAATCATCTTCCCTTGGTGGGTGGGTTATTCCTTATCCAATAATCTACCCACGCTGGGCAAACTGTTAAAAATATCCAAATACCATGAGTGTAAGAATTGTTCAGCATGGAACGTTCTACAAAAGAGTCCATGTGAGCATATGACTATCTTCAATACATCGCCCACTATGAGTGTTTTTACGTTTTAATTTCTTCCAACCATGTCCATTCAAATACTAAGGCAACAGTTTAAGAGCTATCCAAGGGCGAATCCATCATCCCTGTTACAGCCTAGCTAGCAGGCGAACCTATTGCCCCAGATACAGCCAGCAGCAAACCCTTGAGTCGTGTTGAGTTAAGACTTCTGAGAAGGGTTATTGTGCTTGGAGTTTCCCTGGAAGTGCATTCGGGTTTTCTTCATTTCGCCTGTGAACTTTTCGTTCCGCAAAATTCACAGTCAAGTTAAGATTGGACGGAAAGAGGATTTGTGTTTCATGCACGTCGCCATTGTTAAATGACGTCTGACCAGAATGTGTTGCACATGCATCTCCATGATAATATAAGTAATAGTCCAGTCAATGATTTTAACCCATCATGCCGAGACGGTAAAACGGATATTGGTCGTTGTATTTGACACTGGAGAAAAAAAAGCGCTTACCACGTAATGCATTCTCCCGGGCGAAGTCGGGTCGAGTTGCTAGTATATAATAGATGAGAATTTCCAAGTCGATTTGCTCGTAGAAATATGGGATATAACTCATTTTACGCGGATCAAAGCGAGGAGCAATGTTCGTGGTTTCCACTTCTGAAAAGTGGGAAACGAACCCCGCGTTTTAAGGCCCTAAAAAGAACGGTTTTCGAGATATTGCCAGAAAACTATCCTCGGTCTGCGAAATTGCATCGGTTGCCATAGCAACGTTGATCTGTTTCTCAGGGGGAACACAGATTTTTGGGAATATCTCCGAAACCGTTCATTTTAGGACCTTAAAAAGTGTGTTTCGGGGTCCCTACAGGACCTCCGGGTATTGTTTTTCGTTTATGGCGGCTTAAAATTAGCTAAATCCAGTCGTTGTTTCTTTTGTCCAAGCTCAGTGTTAAAGGGCCGAAAAAACTCAATTACAAATTGAATATTCAAAAACCGTTTCTTAGTGAGCCTCTACAACCTCGGATCAACCAACATGCAAAATTTCAACTTTCTAGGCCTAGTGGTCTGCGCCCAGCGTTGATGAGACAATTTTGGATTATCGGTGTTAAAGTGCCGAAAAAACTCACTTACAAATTGAATTTTCAAAAACCGTTTCTTAGTGAGCCTCCACAACCTCGGATCAACCAACATGGAAAAGTTCAGCTTTCTAGGTATAGTGGTTTGAGCCCTGCGTTGATGAGTCAATTTTGGATTATATATAATAGATGAGATTTCCACGTCGATTTGCTCGTAGAAATATCGGACATAACTCGTTTTACACGTATTAATGCGAGGAGCAATGTTCGTGGTTTCCACTTCTATGAATTATCAGTGTAAAAGGGCCGAAAAAAATCTCGCTTACAAATTGAATTTTCAAAAACCGTTTCTTTGTGAACCTCTACAACCTCGGATCAACAAACATGCAAAATTTCAGCTTTCTAGGCCTAGTGGTTTGAGCCCTGCGTCGATGAGTCCATTTTGGATTATATACAATAGATGAGACTTCCCAAGTCGATTTGCTCGTAGAAATATGGGATATAACTCATTTTACGCGTACCTATGCGAGGAGCAATGTTCGTGGAACCAACCCCGCGTTTTAAGGTCCTAAAACGAACGGTTTTCGAGATATTGCCAGAAAACTATCCACGGTTTGCGAAATTGCATCGGTTGCCATTGCAACGTTGATCTGTTTCTCAGGGGGAACACAGATTTTTGGGAATATCTCCAAAACCATTCATTTTAGGACCTTAAAAAGTGTGTTTCGGGGTCCCTACAGGACCTCTGGGTATTGTTTTTCGTATGTGGCGGCTTAAAATGAGCTAAATCCAGTCGTTGTTTCTTTTGTCCAAACTCAGTGCCAAAGGGCCGAAAAAAACTCGCTTACAAATTGAATTTTCAAAAATCGTTTCTTAGTGAACCTCTACAACCTCAGATCAACAAACATGCAAAATTTCAGCTTTCTAGGCCTAGTGGTTTGAGCCCTGCGTCGATGAGTCCATTTTGGATTATATACAATAGATGAGACTTCCCAAGTCGATTTGCTCGTAGAAATATGGGATATAACTCATTTTACGCGTATCTATGCGAGGAGCAATGTTCGTGGAACCGAACCCCGCGTTTTAAGGTCCTAAAACGAACGGTTTTCGAGATATTGCCAGAAAACTATCCCCGGTCAGCGAAATTGCAGCGATTGCCATAGCAACGTTGATCTGTTTCTCAGAGGGAACACAATTTTGGGGAATATCTCCGAAACCGTTCATTTTAGGACATTAAAAAGTGTGTTTCGGGGTCCCTCCGGGACCTCCGAGTATTGTTTCTCGTATATGGCGGCTTAAAATGAGCTAAATCCGGTCGTTGTATCTTTTGTCCAGGCTCAGTGTTAAAGAGCCCGAAAAAACTAAATTACAAATTGAATTTTCAAAAACCGTTACTTAGTGAGCCTCGACAACCTCGGATCAACCAACATGCAAACGTTCAACTTTCTAGGTATAGTGGTTTGAACCCTGCGCTCATGAGTCAATTTTGGATTATCAGTGTTAAAGGGCCGAAAAATCTCACTTACAAATTGAATTTTCAAAAACCTTCTCTTAATGAGCCTCTACAACCTTGGATCAACCAACATGCGAAATTTCAGCTTTCTAGGTCTAGTGGTTCGAGCCTTGCGTTGATGAGTCAATTTTGGATTATATATAATTGATGAGACTTTCCAAGACGATTTGCTCGTAGATATATGGGATATAACTCATTTTACGCGTATGAATGCGAGGAGCAATGTTCGGTGTTTCCATTTGTAAGAAGTGGGAACCGAACCCCACGTCTTATGGCCCTAAAACGAACGGTTTACGAGATATTGTCAGAAAAATTTCCCTGGTCTGCGAAATTGCAGCGGTTGCCATAGCAACGTTGATCTGTTTCTTAGAGGGAACACAGATTTTTTTAGCCTACTTTCGATTTTTGCAAAAAATGAAAGTAGACTTATGAGATCAACACAGGGCGAAAAAAGTGTGTCTGTCTGTGTGTGTGTATGTGTGTGTGTGTGAGTCTGTGTGAGTGTCTGTGTGTGTGTGTGTGTCTGTGTGTGTGTGAGTGTGTGTACTCTGAATGTCTGTCCCCCCCTATCAATTCGAACACGGTGAATGCGAATTGAACGAAATTTGGTACAAAGGTAGCACTAGCAAAGGACACCTCAGTGTCATGTTTTATATCGCCGCCATCTTTACTAAAACTGAATGGCGGCCACTCAAACGTTCAAAACGTAAAATCAAATAACGACTAACCAAATCATCCGATCTCTACCAAATTTGGTAACAACATACCTTCATATAGGACGCGTCTTGTGACCAAACTACAAGGTCGTCCGCCATACCATTTCAGGATGGCGGCCGTGCGAATTATGCAAACTTTATAATCCATATCATGGGACCCACCAGTTCCGATTATCGAGCCGAGAATCGTTTTAACTGTTCTAAAGGAAGAGGCACGTTCGAAATTAAAAGTTTATTTTGTAATACTATAGTGCAGACGTGATTTTAAAAAGCTGAGCTGATTCACTAATAAGACAAGATGGCAGCGGATATCTTGTGCCTGACTTATATTTCACTAATTTGAGTATTGCATGCAATATAGCGTACTGTACAAAATAAATAAACTTTGTATGAAATGCTTTATATATAAATAATATACTCCAGTGATGAAATCGTTTAGTATAAATCATTATTTGCTAACAAGTTCTATGTAAGTCATTTTATATAGAACGATATTCGTTGACACAATTAGCTCAGTGGTAGAGCGTCAGAGTATCGCTCAAATGCCTATGGTTCAAACCCGATCAGAGCTAGGTTTTTTGCTTGAAATGTTATATGTTTATTGTTTTGTAATGACTCAGATGTTTTAAAATTAAGCGTTATATTGTGCATATTATGGTGTAAAATATATATTTAATTAAAACATAATTCGCCAGCAGATTTACTCGAGACATCTAGCTGCCAAAAAGGTAACTAGATTAACTTCCAGATTTTATTGAAAAGTTTCTTCTTCTGGCCGCTAGAATGCACTCGCTCTGTTAGGACACGGCCGACTGAATACGAGCTGCGCATTCAGTCGGCCGTGGTTAGGATTATATTGTTCGATATTTCACCACTAGATGGTACGACTAGTCTACGAGGGGCTCCATTGATTACTACACCATTGGCATTCTATGCGCATCGAATTTGAAGAATGACAAGATGATACTACGATACATTTTTACTTTTTATTTTAAAGGGTTTGTAACAGCCTATTTTGCGTTACTTGAAAATGTTATTTGAAGTAAAGAACAAAACGATTTCACATAGTAGGTGTTAGTTCAGGTTATTAATTACTACTTTTATTTGAGGCAAATAGCAATCGAAAATATCCACATAGTTTGTATACACACGTCTCTGTAGGGTCATGGAAAGATTTGTTAATTCAATTAGGGTTGTGAAAGCCATGCACAACCAGACGTGTAAAGACATGCCTCAACTCAAAGTTGGATGTTGCCCACGGCAGGTCGTATATGTAATAATAATAATAATAATGTTATTGGTTTTACATCCCTTTTAACTACTGCTGCTTTTAGAGACACCGGGGTGCCGGAATTTGGGCCCGAAGGGGATCTTTAACGTGCCAGTAAATGTACTGACACGGCTCCCTCGCATTTGTGCACCCTCAAATGCCAGCTGACTGCGCCAGGATACGAACCTGCAACCTAGGGCCCTGCAAGCGAGAACGTTACCGCTGAGCCACGCAGCCAGTCCGGTCGATTATGTCTCCAGATCCATAACATTCTTGATATACTTCTTATCTTTCTTTCTTCAATGATGGTAGCAGTTTTTATCTAGGTTGTGGCGTTTGGTAGAGGTAAATCGTTTCTAAGGTCTTCAACAAAGAATAGTTCTATTATACTCTTTGATAATAACGAGTTATAACTATACTCATACATTTAGGAGAAAGTAGGCTATATGTTCTTTACTGAACATCTTGTTTGGAATATCTCCGAAACCGTTCATTTGAGGACATTAAAAAGTGTGTTTCGGGGTCCCGACAGGACCTCCGAGTATTGTTTCTCGTATATGGCGGCTTAAAATGAGCTAAATCCGGTCGTTGTATCTTTTGTCGAAGTTCAGTGTTATAGGGCCGAAAAAACTCAATTACAAATTGAATTTTCAAAAACCGTTTCCTAGTTAGCATCTACAACCTCGGATCAACCAACATGCAAACATTCAACTTTCTAGATCTAGTGGTTTGAGCCCTGCGTTGATGAGCCAATTTTGGATTATCAGTGTTAAAGGGCCGAAAAAACTCACTTAGAAATTGAATTTTCAAAAACCGTTTCTTAGTGAGCCTCTACAGCCTCGGATTAACCAACATGGAAAATTTCAGCTTTCTAGGTCAAGGGGTTTGAGCCTTGCGTTGATGAGTCAATTTTGGATTATATATAACTAGCAGGTACCCGCGGCTTCGCTCGCGTCATAGGCGTGTCATATTGTTATTCAATGAAATGCAGGTTTAACCCCGTTAACACCCCTTTAGAACCTGAATATCCAAAAATCCCACCTTTGTAGACGTTTCCGACACACAACAAATATATCCCCAAAATTTCATTCTTCTAACTTTAATAGTTTTGGTTGGTCGATGAGAGTGAATATCCAAATATCCTTCCCTAGTGAACGTCTTTCTTCCAGAAATTCACCCCTCCCCATGGGCCCCTTAAATTGGATTTATGAAAAATCGGTCGAACCCCTACTTATTAAGTTATTTATTTATTTTTTTATTTATTTATTTTTAAGCTGATTGTTTTCCGCTAAGTTTCAAACTCCTCGCCTATGTCGTTTAAGAGATACACGCTCCGTTAGGAATCTTTCAACCCCCACTTTTCATCCCTTTCACGTCATCGAAAAATCATAAGACACGTGTCAACTTATTTTTAATGATTAGTTTATATGGCAAGTATCACATCCCCAAATGAAACTACTCGTGAGATATTGTTATTTAATGAAATGCACGTCTACCCCCCTTAACGCCCATTTAGAACCTGAATATAAAAAAAGTGCTTAGTGGATGTTTTCGGCATACAACGAACATATCCCCAAAATTTCAAGTTTCTAACTTCAATAATTTTGGCTTGGCGATGATGAGTGAGTGAGTCAGTCAGGAAATTTTCTTTCATTTATTTTTCAGAATTTCACCCCTCCCCATGAACCCCTTAAATTGGATTTATGAAAAAAAAACGCGGTTCAACACCGATTTACTTATTTTTAGGCTGTTTTTCCCCTGAGTTTGATGAGTGAGTGAGTGAGTCAATCAGTTAGGACACTTTCTTTCCTGTTTTTTCCCATAATTTCACCCCTCCCCATGGGCCACTTAAATTGGATTTATCATAAAACAGTCGAACACCTATTTACTTATTTTTAAGCTGATTTTTTTTCCGCTGAATTTCAAACATCTCGCCTATGTCGTTTAAGAGATACACACTCCGTTATGAATCCTTCAACCCCCAATTTTCACCCCTTTCACCTCACCACATCGATAAACAATTAGACACATGTCTGCTTATTTTTTATGGTTAGTTTATATGCCGAATATCACATCCCCAAATGAAACAACTTGTGAAATATTGTTATTCAATGAAATGCAAGTTTAACCCCCTTAATACCCCATTAGAACATGAATATCCAAAAATCCATCCTTAGTGGACGCTTTCGACGTACAACGAACATATCCCGAAAATTTCATGTTTCTAACTGCAATAGGTTTGGCTGAAGTATGATGAGTGAGTAACCAAAATTCCTTCCTTAGTGGACTTCTTTCCCCAGAATTTCACCCCTCCCCATGGGCCCCTTAAATTGGATTAATGAAAAACGGTCGAACACCTATTGACTTATTTTTCAAGCTGATTATCCCCCCCCGAGATTCTACTTTTGCTCTGTCGTTTAAGAGATACTTGCTCCGTTAGGAATCCTTCAACCCCCACTTTTCACCCATTCACCTCATAATATACACCACATCCTAAATCCCTCAGACACATGTCTTCTTATTCTTATTGATGAGTTTATATGCCGAGTATCACATTCCCCAATGAAACCAATCGGGAGATATTGTTATTCAATTAAATGCAGGTCTACCCCCTTAACACCACTTTATAACCTGAATATCCAAATATCCTTCCTTAGTGGCCTTTTTCGACATACAGTGAAAATAACCCCAAAATTTCATGTTTCCAACTTCAATAATTTTGGCTGGGCGATGATGAGTGGGTGAGTCGGTCAGGATATTTTCTTTCATTTATTTATTTTTTACCAGAATTTCACCCCTCTCCATGGGCCTCTTTAACTGGATTTATGAAAAAAAGCTCGAACACTTGTTAACTTATTTTTAAGCTGGTTTTCCCCCCTGAGTTTGATGAGTGAGTGAGTCAGTCAGTTAGGACACTTTCTCTCCTATTTTCTCCAGAATTTCACCCAACCCCATTGACCCCACAAATTGAATTTATGAAAAAACGGCCAAACACCTATTTACTTATTTTTTTTAAGCTGATTTTTTCCGCTGAGTTTCAAACTTCTCGCCAATGTCGTATAAGAGATACACGCTCCGTTAGGTTTCCTTCAACCCCTACTTTTCACCCCTTTCATCTTACAATATACATCACATCGAAAAACCCTTAGACATATGTCTGCTTATTGTTAATGATTAGTTTATATGCCGAGTATCACATCCACTAATGAAACCACTCGTGAGGTGTTGTTGTTCAATGAAATGCAGGTTTAACCCCCTTAAGACCCCTTTAGAACCTGAATATTCGAAAATCCTTCCTTAGAGGACGGTTTTGACATACAACGAACATATCCCCAAAATGTCATGTTTCTAACTTCAATAATTTTGGCTGGGCGATGATGAGTGAGTGAGTCAGGACATTATCTTTCAATTTGATTTTCCAGAATTTCTCCCCTTCCCATGAACCCCTTAAATTGGATTTATTAAAATAATCTGTCGAACACCTATTTACTTATTTTTAAGCAGTTTTTGAGTTTGATGATTGAGTGAGTCAGTCAATTAGATGGACACTTTCCTTCCTCTTTTTTCCCCCCAGAATATCACCCCTCCGCATGGCCCCTTAAATTGGATTTATATAAAAACGGTCGAACACCTATTTACTTATTTTTTAAGCTGATTTTTATCCACTGAGTTTCAAACTCCTCGCCTATGTAGTTTAAGAGATACACGCTCAGTTAGGAATCCTTCAACCGCCACTTTTCATCCCTTTCACCTCATAAAATACACCATATCGAAAAACCCTCCGAAACGTGTATTTTTATTTTTTATGGTGAGTTTATATGCCGAGTATCACATCCCCCAATGAAACCAATCGGGTGATATTGTTATTCAGAGGAATGCAGATCTACCCCCCTTAAGACCCCTTTAGAATCTGAATATCCAAAAATACCTCCTTATTGGGCGTTTTCGACTTACAAGGAACATATCCTCAAAATTTCATGTTTCTAACTTTCATAGTTTTGGCTGGGCGATGATGAGTCAGTGAGTCAGTCAGTCAGGACACTTTGTTTTATATAAGAGAATGGATGAGACTTTCCAAGTCGATTTGCTCGTAGAAATATGGGATACATCTCGTTTTACGCGTATCAATGCGAAGAACTATGTTCGTGGAAGTGGGAACCGAACCACGCGTTTTAAGGCCCTAAAACGAATGGTTTTCGAGATATTGCCAGAAAACTATCCCTGGTCTGCGAAATTGCAGCGGTTGCCATAGCAACGTGGATCTGTTTCTCAGAGGGAACACAGATTTTTGGGAATATCTCCGAAACCGTTCATTTTAGGACCTTAAAAAGTGTGTTTCGGGGTCCCCACAGGACCTCCGAGCATTGTTTCTCGTATATGGCGGCTTAAAATGAGCTAAATCCGGTCGTTGTATCTTTTGTCCCAGCTCAGTGTTAAGGGGCCGAAGAAACCCAATTTACAAATTGAATTTTCAAAAGCCGTTTCTTAGTGAGCCTCTACAACCTCGGATCAACCAACTTGCAAACGTGGTGTATTCTTGGATTACACGGTAAGATAGAGTATACTTTTACTGCTCTTTGCTTGTTCATTCCTTTCTTTTTCTCAAACACCAACAGTGATCTTCTAATTTCTCTTTGTTGGTCATGTCTCTTATGTCACTCGTGAGTCTGTTCTAGATATATATCTTCCATGACCCACCTAGCGTCATCTAGCAGCGAATCTCTGAAGTTCCTCAATTCTTCCCTGTACAAGAGGACTTCCTTTTCAATCTGGCCACCAGTTCTCGTCGCCATCGCCCGCTATCATCTCCGTGATCAAGAGAACTTAGTCTACTTTTTCACCCACCAGGCTGCGATAGTGTCGCCTACTATCAACTCTTTGAAGACCATCTCATCAAGAGAAATTAACTTTTCAATGTTGGTTATGCTTATATGTTTTCCTTTTGTCTCCTACCCCCACTCTTTTCCCTTCCCTGGTCCCTCTGTGCTTCGCTGAGCGTGTCTCACTTGTACGCCGGCAGTCGACTCAGTCAGTTGAAGCTCAACTAGAGCTAGCCTCCTCAACTAAAGAGGCATTCTTTTAATTCCACGCCATGTTGGAACTTTAATGTAAACCGTCAAAGGGAACTTCACCTTCGCCAAGAAGCAAAGATAAGTACTGACTTCAGGTGTTGACCTCATTCTCATCGTCTTTTAATAACTACATGCTTTTAATGATCATTTTATAGGCAGTGTGAGATTACTATATTTGGGGCAATAATCCTCCTTCGCGGGATTTCCTATGTGGGGCTTTTGTCTGTCTAAGCCAATCTTAATAGAAAGCAGCATTTCTTATGCTCATTAAATGAGAGATCTTCTCACAACGTGGGATACTAATGAATACCCACTGTCTATAAAATACTTAGTTCGTTCCACCGCTGGAATAACTTTGGCCCTATTCTTCAGTCAGGAACCTTCCAGAATCTGTACTCTATCTACCAGTCATACCGTCATGTATTTTCCACTCACATGTGGGAATACTATTTCTAACTAAGGAATCTTCCTTGAATTACTGATCAATAGCTTATTTTTCTTCCTCCGTTGGAATTTTCTCTGGCGCATTTTACGATAATCTACAACTTTCTCAAGCAATAGACTCTCGCCTATCTAGTGTCGCCTATCTAGTGTAACTAGTTATTTTCCATAATTGCAATAACTTTCTTTGCCATAAACTTTTGTGCTACTACTGTGAACTTTTCATCTAATCCAACAGACTATAGTGAAAAATAGTGTTTGTTCAATATTTCTTCCGCGTCGCGCTCGTCCGATGATTATGAATAAGGCCATGAACATTTATCCTCCATCCCATTTGATTTTTCCCAAACCTCTTACTAACAAACCATAATAATAAAATTGTTACTTTAGGTCTTTTTTAATGAGGTGTCACTCTAAAGACGTGCCCTCCCTCGTTTGCTTATTTATCATAAATTAATGTCTGTAAAACTACGTGTCTGGTACACGTCTCAAATTATGTTGTTTCTCCCTTTTAATCAGGGAATACAATTCTTTCAACTCACAAGTGAGTTATTTCTAGGTTTCACGAAAAGGAAACTTGCCCTATTTGTCTCGTGATTCCTACTTAAACATAGGAGGTCTAGAAACATCCTTTCGACTTTCTCTTCAGGTTTCACAGTAAGTGACCTGCCCTATTTGTATAACTACTAAAAAGTAATTCGGCTTTAATATAAGAAGTTATAGGAACTTCTCTTTTATTCTTCCTACTTTTTGTTGTTACTTTCGAAGTTGTTACTCTTTCTAAGATATTTATCTAGAATTTCTTAAAGTACCCACCTTGTACTTGATTTATTGTCTAACTTCAATCACTTTAATTGTCTTTAAATTTTTTATTTTATCTTCGCCATTTCAAAATCTTGCGAGGATTTTAAAACATACAAAGGTTTGAAACCAAAAGAATTGTTAATTGCCTGGAGCAAACTTTAGATGTTTTTCGGAGGTCTGTGACCCCATTTGTTACAAAGTCTAAATTATATATTTGTCAAAAAACTACTACCCAACATTGTTAAATTCATTACACTCTTTTGCATTGTTAAATAAATTAAATATTTGTTTTTGGATTTATCATTTCTCAAACATAACGGTTAGGCAAGATCCTGCTTTCCTAACTCTTCCTAGGTCCATGCCCTACTTAATGCAAATAAATCTCTTAATAGGGTTTTCACCACTTGTCGCATTTGAGCAAGTGCTCATAATTATAACTTATGTCAAACTCTCTTCCTATTTCTCCATCCTTTTTTTCTCTGGTCCGAAACCAACTTCCTTTTCTTTATCATCTTCCCTTGGCGGTTAGGTTATTCCTAAGCCAATAATCTACCCAAAACGTTCAACTTTCTAGGTCTAGTGATTTGAGCCCTGCGTTGATGAGTCAATTTTGGATTATCAGTGTTAAAGGGCCGAAAAAACTCACTTACAAATTGAATTTTCAAAAACCGTTTCTTAGTGAGCCTCTACAACCTCGGATCAACCAACATGCAAAATTTCAGCATTCTAGGTCTAGTGGTATGAGCCCTACGTTGATGAGTCAATTTTGGATTGTATATAACTAGCAACCCGACCCGGCATCGCCCGGGAGAATGCAGTAAGTGATAAGCGCTTTTTTTTCTCCAGTGGCACTGAACAACGACCAATATCCGTTTTACGTCTGGCATGATGGGTTAAAATCACCGACTGGACTATTAGTTATATTATCATGGAGATGCATGTGCAACAAATACTTGTCAGACGTAATTTAAGAATGGCGACGTGCATGAAACACAAATCCCCCTTCCGTTCTATCTTAACTTGACTGTGAATTTTACGGAACGAAATGTTCACAGGGGAAATTAAGAAAACCCGAGTTGCACTTCCAAGGAAACTCCAAACACAACCACCCTTCTCAGAAGTCTTAACTCAACACGACTCAACGGTTTGCTGCTGGCTGTATCTGGGGCAATAGGTTTGCCCGCTAGCTAGGCTGTAACAGGGATGATAGATTCGCCCTCAGATAGCTCGTAAAATGTTGCCTCAGTATTTGAATGGACATGGTTGGAAGAAATAAAAACGTAAAAACACTCATAGTGGGCGATGTATTGAAGATAGACATATGCTCACACGGACTCTTTTGTAGAACGTTCCATGTTGAACTATTCTTACACTCATAGTACAGTATTTAGATATTTTTAACAGTTTGCCCAGCCTTAGCTTACAAAGCGCTCGGACGCCAGGTTTTTTTTTTACTTTTCCACCGAAATCGTTACTGCTCGGCTTCCTTTGATCATAAATAAATAATGTTCTACAGAAATCATCCTCGAGATATCCTTTACAGAATGGTGAAAACCACATGAAAATCCATCCAGTGGTTCTCGAGTTTACCCGTAACATCCAAGAATCGGGGACTTTGTTTTATACTAAGTAGAGATTATACGCCAATCAGTATAATTTAATATAAAATAATCCTCCTTCCGTCCAATCTAAATTGACTGTCAATTTTGCGGAAGGAAAAGTTCACAGGCGAAGTGAGAGTTGCACTTCCAGGGAGTGGCGAGGTGAATGAAACTCAAATCCCCCTTCCGTCCAATCTTAACTTGACTGTGTTTCACAGGCGAAATGAAGAAAACCCGAGTTACACTTCCAGGGAAACTCCAAACACAACCACCCTTCTCAGGAGTATTAACTCAACACGACTGGACGGTTTGCTGCTGGCTTCTATCTGGGGCAATAGGTTCGCCCACTAGCTAAGCTGTAACAGAGGTGATAGACTCGCTCTTAGCTAGCTCGTACTCTGTCGCCTCAGTAGTTGAATGGACATGTTTGGTAGAAATTAAAACGTAAAAACACTTATAGTGGACGATGCTTCGCAGACTTTTTTGTAGAACTTTTCATGCTGAACAATTCTTACACTCATAATATTGAGATATTTTTAACGGTTTGTCCAGCGTAAGCTTACAACGCGCTCGGACGCCAGGTTTTTTCGACTTTTCCACTGAAATCGTCACTGCTGGGCTTCCTTTGATCATAAATCAGTTATTTTCTACAGAAATCATCCTTGAGATATCCTTTACAAAATGGTGGAAACCGCATCAAAATCCATCCAGTGGTTCTCGAGTTTACCCGTAGTAAACACAAATCGGGGACTTTGTTTTATACTAAGTAGAGATAGATGAGACTTTCCAAGTCGATTTGCTGGTAGAAATATGGGATATAACTCATTTTACGCGTATCAATGCGAGGAGCAATGTTCGTGGTTTCCAGTTCTATGAAGTGGGAACCGAACCCCGCGTTTTAAGGCCCTAAAACGAACGGTTTTCGAAATATTGCCAGAAAACTATCCCCGGTCTGCGAAATTGCAGCGGTTGCCATAGCAACGTTGATCTGTTTCTGAGAGGGAACACAGATTTTTGGGAATATATCCGAAACCGTTCATTTTAGGACCTTAAAAAGTGTGTTTCGGGATCTCCACAGGAACTCCGAGTATTGTTTCTCGTATATGACGGCTTAAAATGAGCTAAATCCGGTCGTTATATCTTTTGTCCAAGCTCAGTGTTAAAGGGCCGAGAAAACTAAATTACAAATTGAATTTTTAAAAACCGTTTCTTAGTGAGCCTCGACAACGTCGGATCAACCAACATGTTAACTTTCAACTTTCTAGGACTAGTGGTTTGAGCCCTGCCTCGATGAGTCAATTTTGGATTATATATAATAGATATCCTAATAATGTTAATTGCCTCTATCAAAATACAAAATTTCAGTTTGATTGCCGTAATAGATTCTTAGATATTGAGAACCGTAAATATAATTCGGATGGTCGCCATGTTGGATTTGTATATATGGCTTAGAGGTATTTACTATTACATGAAGATTATTGTGTAGGTGAATTATTAAAACTTCAATCGCATGATTAGGACACAAGAATTAAAAGCGGGATTTTAAAATTAAGCTCAGCAGCCATCTTATGGTTATGAAAATAATTTAAATGAATTAGATGCCAGTCGATTAAAATTTGTATAAGCATATACCTTATCAAGTTTCACTGCACTCGGATGGTTAAAACGCAAGAAACGTCCATTTGAATATTTAAATTTCGTGTCACCACCATGTTGGATTTGTAGTCGCCAGGTTATTGAACGTCCCATAGGTGAACTTATGATTATAGCCTCTATACATTTACAAAATTTCAGTTTGATTGTTGTTATAGATTGATAGATATTGAAAACCGTCTAAGTATTTCGGATGGTCGCCATGTTGGATTTTAATATACACTGAAGAAAATGGAAATTGCAACACCATGAAGGCATTGGTCATTTGTGTTGATTTTCAAGATATGGAACGATGCCATGTAGGTATGTAAACGATCAAAGTTTCAGACCCATTGGATTGTTGCTACAGGTCTCCCCACGTGATTGGTCGCGGAGGAATCAACTCCAGTATACGGACTCTGGTGTAGCGTAGTTGACTTGCAGTCTGTGCAGTGAAGTGTTCCCCATGCCTCGACGACAGAGAAGAGCACGCTATCAACCACTGTCGCCGTTTGAGAGGGCTCGGATAATTGGGCTGCGTGAGGCTGGATTATCGCTAAGGACTGTCGCTCCACGTGTTGGTCGACAGGCATCTACGGTGCAACGTGTATGGCAGCAGTGGTCAAATGAAGGTACCCACACTCGTAGACCTGGCACAGCCCCAGTGCGACAGACAACTGTGAGAGAGGATCGACGCATCATTCGGATGGCCCAGATGGAACCCCATGCAACAGCAGCGCAAATTCGAGCTGCTGTGGCACCCCACGTTACACAACAAACAGTTGGTGATCGCCTGCGTGCAGCTGGCTTACGATCCCGTGTCCCTGCAGAAGGTGTTCCATTGGCCCCACAACAGCGACATGTAAGGCTGGCCTGGTGTCGAGAACGATCGACGTGGGTCGACGAATGGCATAGGGTCGTCTTTAGAGATGAATCGCGCTTCTGTCTTGCCCGCAGTGATCACCGGAATCGTGTGCGCCGACGTACCGGGGAGAGGGGCCGCCCAGACCTTATTGTCGAGAGGCACACAGGGCCAACACCAAGCATTATGGTCAGGGGAGCTATTGGCTTTAATGTGAAATCACAATTAGTGCTTGTTGAGGGCACTATGACTGCTCGACAGTACGTTGATAGGGTACTCAATCCAGTGGTTGTCCCTATGCTGGCGAACATTGCTAATGGGATGTTTCAGCAGGACAATGCCCGGGTTCACACTGCACGCATCTCCAGAGAAGCTCTCCACGACATCACAACCTTAGAATGGCCCGCCAGATCCCCGGACCTCAGTCCTATTGAGCATGTGTGGGACATGATGGGTCGACAACAGGCCAACCGTCCTCAGCCACCCACAACTCAGGAACAACTGACCCGAGCAGTGCAGCAAGCATGGGCCACAACTCCTCAGGAAGCGATCCAAGGCCTTATTGACTCCATGCCTCGCCGAATTCATCAATGTATTGCAGCTCGAGGTAGGCACATCCTGTATTGATTGTTGTCGAAACTTGCGGTCAGAGGGACCTGAAAGTGTAATCATCGAATCACAACCGAACACTCGTCCTGCATGTTCAATTGCAGCAATGTAGCACCACTCCTTCTGGGTGTTGCAATTTCCATTTTCTTCAGTCTGTGTAAGCCATAGAGTTATGTACTATCAGATGATGATTATTGTGTACGTTCATTATACAAATGTTGATTTCGATCGCATGATTAGAACACAAGAATTAAAACTTAATTTTCGAAATTCGCACAGCCATCATCTTGAGGTTATATAAACAATTGAGCTAAATTAGATACTAGTGCATTACAATGTGTACAAACATCTGCTGTACGAAGTTTCATTGCGTTTGGATCATTAAATCGCGAGAATTGTCTATTTAAAACTTTCAACTTCGCTTGTCCGCCATGTTCGTTTTGTAGTTAACCGGTTTTTGAAAGTCTCATAGATGAACTTCCAGTAGTGCCCTTTATCTCCGTACAAAATGTCAGGGTGATACCGGTAATAGTTTCAGAGATATAGAATGCCAGTGAAATATTTCCCACCTCCGCCATCTTGAGGTTATGTAACCGATTGAGCGAAGTTATATGTTGGTGCATTACAATGTGTATAAACATATACTGTACTAAGTTTCATTGCGTTTGGTTGTTTAAATCGCGAGAAACGTCTATTTAAAAGTCGCAACTTCGCTTTGCCGCCATGTTGGTTTTGTAGTTACTAGGTTTTCAAAAGTCACATAGGTGAACTAGTAGTAGTACCCTTCATCACCGTACAAAATTCCAGGGTGATATCGGTAATAATTTCGGAGATATTGAATGCTGGTGAAATATTTCGCACAGCCGCCATGTTGGATTGGTGAGACGTAACAAAATTTGAAGGGCACGGTCGGTGTCGCCCGGAGTAGTACTATGAACTTACCGAGTTTCATTGAAATCGCTCCAGCCGTTTAGATGTTATTAGGGGGGGGGTGTCACACACACACACACACGGACAAAAGGTGATCTCACAAGCCTATTTTTTCAAAATTGAAAATAGGATAAAAATATTTAATTAAATGAAGCCGGGATCTGCCCGCCAACCACTTGCTCCTCGGGGTCGTATTTACCTACCGGCAGACTCACAATTAGGTTCCGACGTGATAAGTGCCTTTGGAGGTTCAGACGGGTATGTTTTCACCGAAAATGCGGTACCGTACCTGAATCTCCATGACTTTAAAAATACATCATCTTAATTTTATTCACGAAATAGCAACCCGCCCCGGCTTCGCCCGGGAACAGTTATGACTGCATTACGTGATAAGCGCTTTTCTTTCGATGTCAATGAACTTCGACCTATATCCGTTTTACGTCTCGGCATGATGGGTTAAAATCACTGACTCGACTATTAATTATATAATCATGGAGATGCATGTGCAACGAATTCTAGTCAGACGTAATTTAAGAATGGCGAGGTGCATGGAATATTCACAGGCGAAATGAAGAAAAGCCCAGTTGAACTCCCCAGGGAAACTCCAAACACAACCACTCTTCTCTGAAGTCTTAACTCAACACGACTCGACAGATTGCTGCTGGCTGTATTTGAGACTTGCCCGCTAGCTAGGCTGTAACTGGGGTGATAGTCTCGCCCCTAGCTAGATCGTAAACTGTCGCCTCAGTAATTGAATGGAGACTGTTGGAAGGAATAAAAACGTAAAAACACTTATAGTGGGCAATGTATTGAAGATAGAGATATGCTCTCGGGATTTTTTTTTGTAGAACTCTTCATGCTGAACAATTCTTACACTCATAGTATATAGATATTTTTAGCGGTTTGCCCAGCGTAAGCTTAAAAAGCACACGGACTCCAGGTTTTCTTTTCGACTTGTTCACTGAAATCGTTACTGCTTGGCTTCCTTTTGTCAAAAATAAACATTTTCTACAGAAACCTTCCTCGAGATATCCATTACAGGATGGTGAAAACCGCATCAATATTCATCCATGGTTCTCGAGATTACCCGTGACATCCAAGAATCGGGGACTTTCTTTTATACTAAGCAGAGTTACAGGATTACGTTATTGGGACTATTTCCGCCCTTACCTCACAGAATATACACAAATCTCCCTACTTCATGTCGTGTACCGAATGCCGCTGATGAGCCCATTCTACACACATCAAAAAAAGTTTTGCATCACCTCGGTTCCAAGAGTTCCGGAACCTTTAAATACAAAGGGAATAGAGATCAACACAAACAACATTTCAGCTCGTTTTATTGCTCATGAGACCCACACATTGCATGTTGTACCATCATACAGCTAGACTTTCAGCATTTGTGGTCCAGATTGCAGTACACACCACTACCTCTAATACCCAGTAGCACGTCCTCTTGCATTGATGCATGCCTGTATTCGTCGTGGCATACTATCCACAAGTTCATCAAGACACTGTTGGTCCAAATTGTCCCACTCCTCAACGACAATTCGGCGTAAATCTCTCAGAGTGGTTGGTGGGTCAAGACGTCCATAAACAGCCCTTTTCAACATATCCCAGGCATGTTCGATAGGGTTCATGTCTGGCGAACATGCTGGCCACTGTAGTCGAGCGATGTCGTTATCTTGAAGGAACGCATTCACAAGATGTGCACGATGAGGTCGAGAATTGTCGTCCATGAAGACAAATGCCTCTCCAATATTCTGCCGATATGGTTGCACTATGGGTCGGAGGATGTCATTCAGGTATCGTAAAGCCGTTTCGGAGCCTTCCATGACCACCAGTGGCGTACGTCGGCCCCACATAATGCCACCCCAAAACATCAGGGAACCACCACCTTGCTGCACTCGCTGGACAGTGTGTCTAAGACGTTCAGCCTGACCAGGGTGCCTCCAAACACGTCTCCGACGATTGTCTGGTTGAAGGCATATGCGACACTCATCGGTGAAGAGAACGTGATGCCAATTCCGTGGGGTCCATTCAGCATGTTGTTGGGCCCATCTGTACCGCGCTGCATGGTGTCGGGGTTGCAAAGCTGGACCTCGCCATGGACGTCGGGAGTGAAGTTGCGCATCATGCAGCCTATTGCGCACAGTTTGAGTTGAAACACGACGTCCTGTGGCTGAACGAAACGCATTATTCAACATGGTGGCATTGCTGTCAGGGTTCCTCCGAGCGGCAATCCGTAAGTAGCGGTCATCCACTACAGTAGTAGCCCTTGGGCGGCCTGAGCGAGGCCTGTCATCGACAGTTCCTGTATCTCTGTACCTCCTCCATGTCCGAACAACATCGCTTTGGTTCACTCTGAGACGCCTGGAAACTTTCCTTGTTGAGAGCCCTTCTTGACACAAAGTAACAATGCGGACGCGATCGAACTGCGGTATTGACCTTCTAGGCATGGTAGAACTACAGACAACATGAGCAGCGTACCTTCGTCCTGGTGGAATGACTGGAACTGATCGGCTGTCGTACCCCCTCCGTCTAATAGGCCCTGCTCATGCATGGTTGTTTACATCTTTGAGCAGTTTTAGTGACATCTATGAACAGTCAAAGGGACTGTATCTTGGATACAATATACACAGTCAACGTCTATATGCCGGAGATCTGGGAACCGAGGTGATGCAAAACTTTTTTTGATGTGTGTATTACACTCGGCGAAAACCTACAAACCTTCCTTACTTGGCCGCGAAAGCCAACAGACGGGGACCTTGTGAGTGTGTCTAGTTCAGTATTATTTATTTATCTATCGTATGGCTTTTAGTGCCGGGAGTGTCCGAGGACATGTTCGGCTCGCCAGAGGCTGTAGCTGCTTCAAGCGGACATCCATAGGGTGAGCTACAAGTTCCGTTCAATATCAAGTAGTTTCAACTTTCACAACCAGAAGTCACTGATACCTAGTGGTGACCGTTGGAACTTTGATAGAGCGTTCCAACGAAATCTAACCTAGAAATTTGGCTTCAGACAAGTTTTGTCTGTGGAAGGATCTTTTACATGCCATAAATCTAGGACACGGGACCAGCGGCTTTACTTCCCCCTCCGAAGGAAGGCATACTGAGGGATTTTAACGCTCTTCAGTAATCAGCTTGCAGAATAGCGGCACATGAGTTCTGTGAGCATAATCATTCTCTTTAAATTTAGTCTGTAGTTGACAATAAGATTAGATTGTGGGACCCTTCAAGTTAAAACGGGCCCGGTCTTCAGAAGAACAAGACATTTCCTCACATCTCTTTTTGTCGTAGGCGCAAGTGAAATCGTGACGAGTTGTCATGTCTAAGCTCTCTTGAAGACTACAGATGATTTTTGATGTGTAACATCTTTCCACTCGGTATCTGGATATTTTATTGGCGCTCGGTAGCTGGACATATTTGTGGGAGTGATTTTGGAAAAGGGACGGAAATGGATGGGACGGAAGTGCATGGGACGGAAACAATAAGCGCACGTAGTGGCGGAGATCGGTACAACGACGTTTTGTAGGCCATGTGGCTATGGGGAATGCATATCGCATACAGTTTAGTTCAAGGTTTGGAGACCCCATTTAAGATATTCCCACAATAAAACATCTTCAAGTTGTTCTTTGGTGTGAAAATATCCATTTTATCATATTTGCTGAAAACAATTACGATTTATTAAATCTTCATACTTTTGCTGTATTCTTATTTAATGTAAGCACTCGATGTACTGTCGGCCATGTGGCTATGTGGAATCTATATCGCATCAACAAACACTCCAAACAACGTAGACATTCAGTATATTAACGCCGACTACTAACAATAATTGAAACTTCGTCGGTCTAAACATGTTACTGGAAGAAACACATTTAATATACATTCTGCACAACTAATTTTTAATTGCGCCTATACTTGGCAGTGCGCTATATCGGCAAAACGAGGCCATTTTCAATAACATCACTGGCATGGGTTCACTAACTGGCCGGTATAGAGCGCAGCTCGCATCAAGTAGGCAGTGGATTGCTTCCGCCACGGCAAATAACAATTATGATTCATTACGGTCAGGATTTGGCAC
Source organism: Meconema thalassinum (assembly GCA_946902985.2). Classification (NCBI taxonomy): domain Eukaryota; kingdom Metazoa; phylum Arthropoda; class Insecta; order Orthoptera; family Tettigoniidae; genus Meconema; species Meconema thalassinum. The sequence goes on from OX336391.1 coordinate 694,683,127, forward strand.
TGGAGTTATACAAGTAGTTATTTCAATGACCAACAGAGTTCACTGTCAAAGAGGGATTTGCGCTCCCGGGACACACATAGTAGGATAACATGCCACATGTTACACATCATATGCGACTACTGTAAGGCTCATTTTTTTTTTATTCTTCTTTGTTCGTCATGCCCGAGTAAGGAGCGGGATTGAACTTAGTTAGCTGACGGCATTGCCTTTCTCTTCTCCCAAAATTTCTTATCTGCTCGCTGTGGCTTCTCTTGCGATCTTCTGACCAGGTTTTGTTGGTGATCATGCTTGGATTGTCTGCAAAGCGGTGATTATCGACTAATTCGCTGAACTTAGCTCTGTCTAGTACAATGTCATCTGCAGGGCCCGGATAGTTATGTGCTTAACATTTCAGAAATATGTATTTATTTATGTGCTTAAAAGTGGGAAAATATGTGATTAAGTTTCCAAACTATGTTCTTAAATTTGTCATATTTATGTCCCCCAGTTGCTCTAAAAATAGTTGTACATATTTCACCAACTATGATGTTGGCTATGTAACGGCCAGTATCGTCGGTCGCCTCGTCCATTGTAATCCACACAGCTTTGTCGCCAATTTCACTACGAATTCTGTGCACTGCCTCAGAGTAAAGTTTAGGTGAATAGTTCTTACGCAGTGTTGACTCGTCAGGGAGAGGAATTTTGACGTACTTTTCTAACGTGCCACGTAGCACTGGATTCTGCATTTTGTTCAGTGGTATATCAGCCGCAAGAAATGCATGACAAATGTCTTGTGAGAACTGGCAGTTTGCTGGACCAGATCTCATATCTTGCATTTCGGGAAGCAAACATTGTGTCGACTTCTTAAAGATTCACATTTGTCGTGTTTCGCTATCGCAATATGTTGCGTAACTTGTGAACGCATGTCTGCCGCTATGGGTTTCTCACAAATGTTGCAAAATGAAACAGTTCCATCAGTTCTAAAAACGTCTCCGAACTCGCGTACTAAACGATTCAAAGTAACACATTTCGCACTTTTGGGACGCATCGTATTCGTTGAAACGAGAACGCCTCTGTCAGTATATTCCCAAGCTTCGCAGACCACTGTGATTTCAACTAAAATATTCAGTCTAGGTAAGGACTAGTGGAGCCTTAATGAGCCTGTTAACTCCATCCCCCCTGATGTACTTAATGACCGGGAAATCCCTGTCTTGAAATACTACTACAGTATGGAGACAATGGAGCACTGACGAAATAGAGAAGCCAATTACTGGAATTTCAAAGGGTCGAAAATGTGGGCAGCAGTCATCCAAAGAGTACAACATACCACCAAATATAGGAAATATGTGCTTATGAATAAACACGCCAGAATATGTATTTATTTATAAAAACTGTAAAAATATGTAAATAAATAGAAAATATCTAATTAAATAAAAAATATTTAAACACATAACTATCCGGGCCTTAGTAATCTGTGATGCCTATTTTCTGAAGATCTTTTCCAACTTCAAGCAGCCAGGTGTTTTTAACTTTCATTGACAGGGCAAGGTGAGAAACCTTTTGGTCAGTCTCTGATTGCCCATCCTGAGAATATGCCCGTAATATTTCAATCGGAATTTCCTAAATGTGTCTGAGATTTTCTTCGAGTGCTGGTATAAGTCTTGGGGTTTTCTTTTCATTCAGATCCCCCCTGTTCAGACTGGTCCAAAAAACATTCTTAGGATTTTCCTTGCTTGATTTTCCACATCTTTAATTAATGATCTGCCCCCAATAATCAGCGTTTCAGAAGCATAGTGCTTCAGGCTTGATTACAGTGTTGTACTGCCGTAATTTTGTTACTTCTGGATATTGATTTTTTATCACATCTGTTCCAAGTGAGCTTCTTGCAGTTTAGAGATCCTTTCTTTGTTTCCTTCACGATTCAGTCCGGAAGATTGGATGACTTCTCCCAGGTATTTGAAGTTAGACACTTGAGATATTTTGCCGAATTTGGTTGACATTCTTCTTCTTTTCTCGATTTTGTCCATCTTTGTACCGGGTGAAATAACCCATTGCATTCACTGTCTCTTATTTCCTCTACCCTTTCTCTCCTTCCAGTAGTTCTTCATTGCTTCACTTCGTCTCCTTCTCTCTTCCGTCCAGATGTTAAACCGCTTCTTCTTTTCCTTCTTCTGGAAACCCTTGAAATGTTTGATCATATTTCTGAAAAGTGGTCTGTCCTGAATAATATCTATTGCTACTTCCATCTCTCCCATATCCTTTTTGCCCATTGATTACCATTCCTGCTTTTGTATACACGACTGAAAATTTGTTTTGTGAGTCTGGTGTTATTCATCCTCATTACGTGTCCAAAGATTAACCCTCCTTTTCCCGATCGTATCGTAGATTTTTTCAATTTCTTTATTTTTGTAGAGGTCGTCATCTTATCTGTATCTGAACTTTCCACTTTCTGTTTTTAATGGTCCCAATATTTTTCTAAGTATCCTTCTTTCCTTTTCTCTAGCTCTTATATTTCGCCTTTTTAAATGGAAAACATACATTCTGAAGCACGGAGACTTTCCGGCTTAATTACCGTATTGTGATGTCGGATTTTAGTTGCAATAGAAATATTTTTCTTATTGTAGGTATCCTTCGTCAGTTGAAAAGCTTGTTCCAATTTTCGTATTTTTGCTCTATTTGCTTCTTTGTCTAGTCCATTAATTTGAATCATTTCTCCCAAATACGTAAACTTTTCTACCTTGTCAATTTTACCGGAGTCTGTTATTAAAACTGTAGGAGAATTTCTAATGTCAGTCATAAATTTGGTCTTCTCAAAAGATATCTGAAGTTCAACTTTCTCTGCTATCTTTCTCAAAAGGTTTATTTGGACACAAGCTGTTTGTATATTTTGGTTGTGATTATTATTATTATTATTATTATGGGTTCCCCACGACCACCAACGATCCAGTAATGAAAGCCGGTATATGTTTATCGCTTTACTGAGGAGTTATCTACAGTGTATAAACGTGTATAGATGGCCTGCACTTTGCCTGATTACTCCACAGCAAATATTTACTCGGCGGTAGCTATGGTAACCTGGCTTATCTCCTCTACACATATTCACAGTAAGTTCAAGAATTTGGTTCCGGTTTCAGAAAACTAGTTCACTAGGTCGACATTATCAAGGTTAGAATTGAAACAAAAAATTATACGAGCCATACAGTAGTCGCATATGATGTGTAACATGTGACATGTTATCCCACTATGTGTGTCTCGGGAGCCCAAATCCCTTGTTGACAGTGAACTATGTTGGTCATTGAAATAACTACTTGTAAAACTTCAGTGCCATGCCAAATCCTGACCTAATGAATCATAATTGTTATTTGCCGTGGCGGAAGCAATCCACTGCCTACTTGATGCGAGCTGCGCTCTATACCGGCCAGTTAGTGAACCCATGCCAGTGATGTTATTGAAAATGGCCACGTTTAGACGATAGAGCGCACTGCCAAGTATAGGCGCGATTAAAAATTAGGTTTGCGGAAAGTATATTAAATGTGTTTCTCCCAGTGATATGTTTAGACCAACGAAGTTTCAATTATTGTTAATAGTCGGCGTTAATATACTGAATGCCTACGTTGTTTGGAGTGTTCGTTGATGCGATATAGATTCCCCATAGCCACACGACCTACAGTACGTCGTTGTACCGATCTCCGCCATCACGCGCGCTCATTGTTTCCGTCCCATGCACTTCCGTCCCATCCATTTCCGTCCTTTTTCCAAAATCACTCCCACAAACATGTCCAGTTACCGAACGCCACAAAAATATCCAGATACCGAGTGGAAAGATGTAACACATCAAAAATGACGTGTCACCACAATATTGCAAGAGAAATGTTGACTTGCAACAAGACAACACTAAAACTGGCCTCAAAGCTCTCTTTATCCATAGTTTAGGAGGTAATGTCTAAACTTCACTATCTCCTAACTCATTAAGCATTGCGCAGCAATTTCGCAGGATGGGGCTGCTTCAAATGTCTTGAGAGATCCTTAAGAATTGACGTAAATAATTCCTAGTTCTTTTCTCTCAATCCGATCCTGCACCACTCGTCCATTCCACGAATGTGTCGGTCTCTAAGCAGCCACACTAGTACGACCTCCTTGCGACATGACCAGCCTGTGCCATTTAAGAGTTGTCTACCTTTCTAAGTATGTAGTACTTAAGTTATAGTAAAGTTATTTATCGGTCAGAAGGAAAATCACTTTAACTAGACAATCACAGGCAGCCATTCAACCCGATATATCACGACAAATTGAGTTTAGTTAGTTATTGTTGTTTTAAGGGGCGGAAGTACGAGGTCATCTTCCCCTATATTGAGTTTCATTCGCGATGTCGTGATTTAGCGAACGAACCTCTCGCCTAGCACTGTAACGTCCAGTCAGAAGTAATGATGGCTCTAATTTAGTGACCGTGTTGTGAGTATAATAGCTGCACGCACTGATCAAACACCTTTCCTCCATGGTCATAGTAGATCTAAAAGCTATGCACTCCCTTCCGAATACTATCCAGCCGAGTTTGGTTCGTCGGTAGAAATCATCACTCATTTCAATCAAATGATCAAGCCAGATATCAATCATCATAGTAAACACTCGTATCGAGTGGGTTGGCCTTCCAATCATGGAATGTCTCTTCATCGATAAGTTCGGAGATGACTATACAGCCACAGAATTTGCCACAGTGATGACAGGTGGTTCCTCCACGTTCCTTCCATTTCTTCTCATGAACTCTGTGTCCTTTCTGCACTGCCTCTTATCTTCTACCGTTCGTTGGCGGTTTTCTTCAAAAACTATTGCACCATGATGAACAAGAGATCTCCAGGAAGAGCGATCATTGGCAAAGGTCTTCCAGTTATTAATACCAATGTGACACATTTCATATAAGCTTCTAGTACGTCTTTGAATCGCTTCCGCTGACCTCCCTCACAGCGTTTACCCTCTGTTAATTCAGAGCAAAACATCACTTTGGGCATGCGGATTACGTGTCCTGTCCATCTCAGCTGACGTTTTATAATCATGGCTTCAATATTAGTTGTCTGCTCAATTGGTGACCTCCGGGCCTTATCCGCTCAATGTTTGTGGATATGTTGACGACAGGTCTGAACAGGGATTCGATTGTCAACGCATATCTTTGCCCCAGAATCATCAGCCAGGATGTTCGTGATCTCTCTTTCCAGCTATTTCCCTTGCAAGACGAGATGGAGCAGGCTATAGGTTTCTTGATGTTACATCACGTAACTTCAGTCATTTATTGTCTCAAGGACTTCTTTACTATTTTCCTACCGTTTAACCACTCCTTTCTTATGCCTCAGCAAGCTGGATTTGGTCCTGGTAAGCAAAACGGGTTGACATGGCGACCAAGTGGCGCTCATTTTCAATAATCAGGGGCTTCCAACCCTTGATTGCAAAAGTCCCCATAGATTTGAATTGTCGTGCGGTTTGGCTGACACTTTAAACAAAATTGGTTGCTATGGTAAACATGCATGCCCAGAGCAACCGTGTGGTGACCAGGCAACTGGTTCCAGTGAAGTGGTCTGATGGGAGGTCATGAAACTTTACAAACAATTTCATCATGCTTTGAGACAGCTTATTATGCCATGTTATGACAGTCTGCAAGCCGTGTCATGTCAGGAATAGGAGGAAGGTCAGCCATGTTGGTTCTTTATAGTCGGCCATTTTGGTTATTGGTTATGGGCTACGAGAAAGAAAGGTTGCTGATAAAGAGGTGGTAGTCAGTCATGTTGGTTTTTATGAACAGCCATTTTGGTTCTTGGTTATGGGCTACGAGAAAGAAAGATTGCTGATAAAGAGTAGGTGGTAGTCAGTCATGTTGGTTTTTATGAACAGCCATTTTGGTTCTCGGTTATGGGCTAAGAGTAAGAAAGGTTGCAGATAAAGAGTAGGTGGTAGTCAGTCATGTTGGTTTTTATAAACCGCCATTTTGGTTCTTGGTTAGAACCAAGAACGCAATGGGAGGCCACGTGACTCTACAAGCAAGTTGATTCATGTTTGAGACGGCGTATGACGTAGCGTTAGGATAATCTGTAAGCTATGACGCTCTTCACCTTTCTGGGTTACCCAACGTTTTTTGAGTTTCGAATTCGGGATCCCAGGACTCTATCGCACTTTATGGTCCATCATCTGTGTTTCCGTGTACATGGTGGTTGGCCGAGTTTTCTTGCTAAATCTTGGATGGTGTCGAGAAGTTCACCCCATGTTTGTGTGTTAGTCTGTAGTGATTGTGTAAACTCCTGTGCGTGTTCCTTTAGGTATTCTGGATCTATGCGTTGAGGTTTAGTTTCTTGACACTCGTTACGATTGGGTAGGCCTATGAAGCAGACTTTGATCTGCGAAAGATGATGGTCGGACTCTAGGTAACCTTTGCAAACCCTAACGCTCATGATTTAAGGAGAGAATTTTCTGGTTTTCACGACTACGTGATTCTGATCACTTCGACTCCTGTGAATGTCGTATCTACAAGGGAAAGTCTACAACCAATTTACATGTGTTCGGAACAGTATTCCTTGTGCACAATAGTATCCAGAACTCAGTGATAAGACTTCATTTCTACTTCGAATAGTCTCTCTGTACTCACAGTTAACTGCGCCAATAAGGCCCATTCATCGATAAACGCACATTATCCAGTTAACAAATGGCCCTGACAAAAACAAAGTTGAGAAGTTCTGGTTACAACTACACTCAGCACTACATCAAGATCCTTCTCGGAGATTTCAATGAGCAAATCGGCAGAGAACGGGAACACAGAAACATCATTGGGAATTCCTCGGCACACAAAAAGACAAATGCAAATGGACATCGTTCAACAAATGGCCAACTTACAACTTATGTCCACACACTTTAAGAAATCAACACGAAAAATGACTCCACAGAAATCACCAATAAACCACATCGGGGAATATCAAATCGATCATGTAGCCAGAATTTCTTGAAACGCCAACGAAAATATGCTCTGAAGAAAATGGAAATTGCAACACCATGAAGGCATTGGTCATTTGTGTTGAATTTCAAGATATGGAACGATGCCATGTAGGTATGTAAACGATCAAAGATTCAGACCCAATGGATTGTAGCTACAGGTCTCCCCACGTGATTGGTCGCAGAGGAATCAACTACAGTATACGGACTCTGGTGTAGCGTAGTTGACTTGCAGTCTGTGCAGTGAAGTGTTCCCCATGCCTCGACGACAGAGAAGAGCACGCTATCAACCACTGTCGCCGTTTGAGAGGGCTCGGATAATTGGGCTGTGTGAGGCTGGATTATCGCTAAGGACTGTCGCTGCACGTGTTGGCCGACAGGCATCTACGGTACAACGTGTATGGCAGCAGTGGTCAAATGAAGGTACCCACACTCGTAGACCTGGCACAGGCCCAGCGCGACAGGACAACTGTGAGAGAGGATCGCCGCATCATTCGGATGGCCCGGATGGAACCCCATGCAAATTCGAGCAGCTGTGGCACCCCACGTTACACAACAAACAGTTGGTAATCGCCTGCGTGCAGCTGGATTACGATCCCGTGTCCCTGCAGAAGGTGTTCCATTGATCCCACAACAGCGACGTGTAAGGCTGGCCTGTCGAGACGTGGGTCGACGAATGGCATAGGGTCGTCTTTAGTGATGAATCGCGCTTCTGTCTTGCCCGCAGTGATCGCCGGAATCGTGTGCGCCGACGTACCGGGGAGAGGGGCCACCCAGACCTTATTGTCGAGAGGCACACAGGGCCAACACCAAGCATTATGGTCTGGGGAGCTCTTGGCTTTAATGTGAAATCACAATTAGTGCTTGTTGAGGGCACTATGACTGCTCGACAGTACGTTGATAGGGTACTCAATCCAGTGGTTGTCCCTATGATGGCGAACATTGCTAATGGGATGTTTCAGCAGGACAATGCCCGGGTTCACACTGCACGCATCTCCAGAAAAGCCCGCCAGATCCCCGGACCTCAGTCCTATTGAGCATGTGTGGGACATGATGGGTCGACAACTGGCCAACCGTCCTCAGCCACCCACAACTCTTGAACAACTGACCGGCGCAGTGCAGCAAGCATGGGCCACAATTCCTCAAGAAGCGATCCAGGGCCTTATTGACTCCATGCCACGCCGAATTCATCAATGTATTGCTGCTCGTGGTGGGCATATCCTGTATTGATTGTTGTCCAAACTTGCTGTCAGAGGGGCCTGAAAGTGTAATCATCGAATCACAACCGAACACTCGTCCTGCATGTTCAATTGCAGCAATGTAGCACCACTCCTTCAGGGTGTTGCAATTTCCATATTCTTCAGTGTATGTACAGGTATTTGTTTATAGAGTGCACTTAAACAATTAAACAATACGATAGCGCCTGTCAGAACTGTGTCGCGTACCAATACAGCTGGTGGGTGGTTTATAGGCTACACGTGTGAGAGTCTCGCATGTGTCCGCTAGTGATAATAATAATACTAATAATAAAATAATATATAAATAACCTTGTTTCCCCATGAATGGTAAAGGGTAGCGCTTATACCCCAATGTGGTGAGATAGTCGCATTAGGTATAATAATAATAATAATAATAATAATAATTTAATTTAATTTATCTATTAAATGCATTTTTTGTTACATTATTGTGATATGTCTCACGAATTTGATGGCAGTACAGATTATATTTCAATACAAGAGTGCATGCAATATTTTTTTTGGTAATGATAATGATAATAGTGATAATGATAAAACTATTATTGTAAATAATTAAAGACAGAAAAAGTTACACTATGGTAGTTATATTAATAAATTTATGTTATGAGTTAATGTTTAGTTAAGTAATATTTTTAAAGCGACTTTTAGCTAGTTGTTTGCTGTTAATGTTCGTCAATCCAGGTGGTAGTTCATTAGGTAGTGATGGTATAATACAATTTAGTCTCTTGAAACCATAGCTATTTATACATAAAGGTTTTACATATTTAGTAATAATAATCATAATAATAGCGGTCTAATAATAATGATTAATTCAGCTTTATCCTAATCTAGCCGATAACGTCAACGAGCTCCAATGTTGGAACCAGGCAGGACGCAACCTGAGAGATAACAAAAAGGTGAAAAGACCATTGGATATTTACCGTCAGAGAAAACCACCAAGAAAAACCTCCCTGGATGATGGGGCTGGAAATGAAAGTAGGAAATCTATGCGCTAACATTGGCCAAGTAACGCAATATCAACGGTTTTTAGAAGCTGAAAAAGAACACCGAACATGAAACCGGTGGCCTACGTACGATTTGCTTCTGGGGGGTTCATTAAGATAATAGGGTAATTGTGTGCATTATAAAAGGGGCAGATAACCTTGCTGTTCCGCCCCTTAAAACGACAGTCGTCATCATCATAATTAAAATGATGAATATTCATAAAAACAATAATTAAATAACTGGTCTCTTTGCACGAAAACTATTCTAGGCCTCGTTATTTTTTCGACACTAAAAAGTGAAAAAATCTAAAAAATATGGAGAACAGTAACTAAATATTAAAACTGAAACGATGCAGTGGTACCATCATGACCATAGTTACGTGGTTGCTTATAATATTGATATTATGTGAGAGTGTTCCCACCGCCATTGCTATTGACTCTCAAATCCGCCATCTTGATGACTTTATCTGTATCATTAATTGTAATAAATTGCAGAAACTCCTCGTGTACTGAATTATCTTTAACGAAACGGACACACAATTAAAGCAACCCGAAGCGACGTGACAAAGGTTACCGATCGCACACTTTAACAGTAAAACTGCTCCATGGCTTGCTCCAACACTGTAGGAGGAGTAGAGTGAGGAATGTGATCACTAAGGCCCGGAAGTGCATTCACTATTAAATGAATAACTATGCATCACATTTCGAACAAGTAGTTCCGTGACGAACTAAAGAGCCTACTTTTCTGAGAATTTATGAATTAATCTAAAATATTATGATCTATTATTGTGCCAATTTTGGACGAAATCCATTTGTTAGTATAGAAATTACATGGATTTAAATATTGGACTTACCAGAAGGATTAAATAATGTTGGCAGCACTGACGTAGATTATATCCCCAAATTAATTTAGAATGTTAGGTACTATACGTATGCAAAGTTTAGATCTGTTGGCTTGCATAAATTCTGATTTATAGATATTAGGGTAAAAAGATAGAAAGAGAGCATTTATTTACAGTTAGCAGCCCTGATGGATCTTAAAAACACGCATATTCATATGAGTTATGGTACAAAAGTCACATACGAAATTTGGTTGAAATCCATTTGTAAGTATACTACTTACATGCATTTAAAATTTGGACCTATCAACGAGCATAGAATCATGGTGGCAGTACTGACGTATACTAGGTACTCCAAATTATTGTAGAAGGTCATGCACTATACATGTGCAAAGTTTAGAGCTCTTGGTTTGCATACTTTCTGATATATTGGTATTAGGATAAAATAATAGAGAGAGCATTTATTAACAGTTGGCAGCCCTGGTTGCTCTTAAGAATAAGCACAGTCATAGTTGTTATTGTACATATAGTACATACGAAATTTGTTTGAAATCCCATTGATAGTGTAGAAGTTACATGCATTTAAAAATTAGACTTATCAGCTGGCTTAGAATCATGTTGGTAACACTGTCACGTGTGGCCTCCTGGAAATAAAACTGAAATAATGATTATATATTTGTGTGCCAACTTTGGAATAGCTCCCATGCATACCTTTCAGGATATCCAACACTGAGCTCAAATTTCAATTGCTATTTTTCAGCAGTTGGTAGCACTGACATCATTTTCAAATATGGCCTAGAGTTATTCCGGCATAGATCGTTACTCATACCAAATTTGGTTTCCATAGCTGCAGCCGTTTGGGAATTGATAGGGGGGGGGGGGACATACACAGCTAGACAGACAGACACACATTCTCCCGGATCGGTCTCATGTCTACTTTTTCCTCATTTTTGCAAAATAAGAAAAGTAGGCGAAAAATATGCACTATGAAATAACTACGGCAATTACAATCACTCCGAATTATTTAGTGTTTCTATTTCGAATAAAGAACATTTATGAACAGACGGAAACATAACTACACCTTTTTAAAAACATCTCAACTGTTTTTTAAACAGTTCTATTTTATGGAACTTCAAGCGGTGTTGACCATCAATATTATGTTAATTTTTAAGTCTAACTGATATGCAATTTTAACAGCCATTGAATTTCTTAAATGAAAATAATTTCACAATCTTCACACAGTGAATGCTGAAGGATACTAGTGGGCCCATGTGAGGTAGTAGGTAAACGTACTGCGCATTAAAATAATTTCGGAGTCCGAATCAAAATATACGACTTGAAGAACATGAAGTACCAATAAGCGCTTCAAAGTAACAGGAAATTAGAATATGCGCCCTTCTTAAGTAGAGATATGCACTTCAACAGGAAAACATGATGCATTGCGCCAAAATAACCGAAATATGCATAAATATCCAAAACTATGATTTTGCATGAACTTCCGGTCCTTAGTAATCACATTTAAAAAAAATCCTCTCGGCACGCCGGAAGGCGGAGGTAGATTTCACCGGGCAACCTAGGGGATAGGCTATAATAGGCAAAATATGCAGGTTTTCGTAGAAGGATCAGACCTCATTTATTGCGAGAAAGTATTTTATAATGTAATTGGAGCTCAATTAACTTTTCTTTCGTCTTACTATGCATATTTTTAACATTTTATTGTGTTAGGGGGACGGTAACCTTCTTGTCATTTGGGGTCCATTTTTATACTTGTGGTCACACCGTCCTTATGCAAGGTTTGGAATTGATGTACAACTATCTAACAGTCTGTTACTTCTTCACGTCAAATTTTATCTCCCGCAGAGATGTTGGTTGATTCCTCAGTTTAGGGCTGCGACAACGCGGTCATGTAGCCCCGTGTACTTTGGGTGTGTGTCTGTCTGACAACCGGTGTTAATTGTGATCTCTGTATTAGTGTATGTGTTTTTTTATTCAAGTAAGGACTGCAACTTTGAATTTTTCAAATAGTTCCTACTTTGGTTGCCAAACGCCACCGTCATCGACTACTAGGCCTAGTTCAGAACTTAGCTACTAGACGCCACCGCAGTCGGCTATTGGCAACGAACGTAGCAACCTAAGAGCGTTGCTTACATTCTTAACCTATCCAATTTAGCTTCACACAGGTGTAATTAGTGGAAGGTTCTTTAACATGCCATAAATCTATGACATGGGACCGTCGGCTTTACTTCCCCTCCGAAGGAAGGCATACTGAGGGATTTTTAACGCTCTTAAAAATTCCAACGGCTTCGGCTGGGTTTAACCCGCTATCTTGGACATAGAAGCTCAGCATGCTACCGACTACGCCACCGAAGCCGCCCATTTAATATATATACAGGAGTAAGAAGCCTCAATAGTGGTAGCGTAAAACAGGTGATAGATGGGACAATATAAGTATTCAAGTAAAGAAATTTCTCTGGGGGGGGGGGGGTGTTAAACTCTAAACCTAAGCCCCCCCCCCCCCCCCATCCCTCCCACCGCCGTTCGTACGCTACCGCATGCAACAGACATAACAGCTGAACGTTGTAGATAAACAATCACAGCTTCTTAGCGCGAGATGAGGAGCTCTACCCTCAGTGTTATGTACTTGTGATTTTTTTTTTTTTTTTTTTTTTTTAGCGTATGGCTTTTTTTTTTTTAGTGCCGGGAGTGTCCGAGGACATGTTCGGCTCGCCAGTTTTGTAGCTGCTTCGAGACGGACACCCAATGGGTGAGCTACAAGTACCGTTGGGGAGGGAAGGAAGGAGGGAAGTTGGAATGTAAGGACGAGGAGTTGGAAGGTAGCGGCTGTGGCCTATAGTTAGGGACCAACCCCGGCATTTGCCTGGAAGGAAGATGGGAAACCACAGAAGACCATCTTCAAGGTTGCCGGCGGGGGGATTCGAACCTCCTCGCCTCCCGGATGTGAGCGACTGCCATCAGTCATGCCGTAACCACCACGGCTAACTCACCCGGTTGTACTTGTGATAGCAACCCTAGATTGTAGGTCATCGCCTCCTATACACGGAAACTGCCAGTCCAGCTGCTCGCTTCTCAAACTTTCCACTGATAAGACACGGCTGCCATACTTTCCCAGCACTTAATGAACAAACTAATTGCTTCCCTGTTGTCATCGAATTCGCAAAGTCATTCATCGATCCCTGAAACACTCCATTTATAATTTTGCATGCGTTTGACGCAATCGTGATCGTTGTGGTAGACAATATTAATATACCGGTATCAACATCAACATGATAATGTTCGAGTCTTTTCACTGGTTTGATGCAGCACTCCATTCCTCCCTGTCCTGAGCTAATCATGTGATCTGTAGATACGAGTAGCTAACACACCCTACATCCGAGGGAATCTGTTTAACATATTATTCTAACGTTGACCTACCTCTACAGTTCTTGTCCTCAACCCTTCCTTCCATAACATGTTTCCTATTCCTGGATGTCCTACCAACCTATCTGTTCTCTTCATTAGCAATCACTACAAACATCTCTCCTCTCCCACTCGTCCTAATACCTCTTCATTTATAACCCTATCTACCCATCTGATCTTCATCATTCTCCTGTAACATCGCATTTCGCACCAGACAAAGGTTTTCAAAAATGATTTCCTAACATCTAAATCCAGTGCTTGATTTGCAAAAAGAAAAAAAAAAGAGGATCCGGTACTGTGGGAGGGGGGGTAAGGGGGTGGGGGAATATTGAAATAGAGAGTTCTAAAAACGATATTTTTCAGCCTTTCTGAACACCTTTAAAAATGAATCAGTTGTCAAAATAGCAATCTAATTTTTATTGCAATTTTAAATTAAATTGAGACTGCTGAAACAACATTTCTCTTACCATAGCCGTGTTGGCCTGTATTAAATGTTAATGTAAGTCAACAATCTACATTATTTCAATTTAATGTTTTTACGTAGTTTAAAACATTAAATACAGTCGGTTTTAAAACACACCCAAGTTCACCAACAATCATTTCTTTCTCGTTTTATAATTTTGTTTTCCGAAATAATTATCCATTCAAAGACCAAGTTGACCTTGACTTACTACTAACGTTCCACAGTTCTAAAAATGATGTTATATATTCGACTTTTCCCCCGATCAGAGGTTTCGCTACGGCGTACCGTCACAAATCTAGCCCTGCCTAAATCTATATTCGATGTCAATAGATTTCTTTTTTGTGGAAATGCTTTCCTTGCCTGAGCCAACCTACTTTTTATATCCCCTTTGCTTCGTCCATCACTGGTTATTTTGCTTCCTAAGTAACAGAAGTCTCCTACTTCCTTCAGCTTTTCACCTGCCAACTTGATGTCCATAGAGGTTTCTGATTTCTTTCAGCTGCGCCCCATTAGTTTCGTCTTACATTTATTAATTTTCATCATGAACTCATTCAAATCCTGGTGTGACGCAGAGGCGGTTTTAGAACAGGGGCACACGGTCACGTGTCCCACCATTAATAATCATTCTCCTTGGGTTGTAGTCGTCTTGATAATCCTTCCGTGGTAATGACGCTTATGCCGTGACCAAGCAGTTCAATCGGCTTGCTGTTCACTTTCCCCGACAGCAGGAGCATGTCACGTCACAACGAGGTGCTGGGCACATGCCTGGTGTCACCAACACAGTGTAGCCACATGCTTCCTCTTCCTGGCCCTTTAACATCATCCCCTACTTTTACAGCGGGGAGTGGCGAGAGAGGGGCTATGGAAGTTTCCTAGACTTGGGGCACAAGACTCCTGTGACTAGCTGGCGATACGGCCGTGAAAGTACTGAGGGCGGGTAGGGGCGGGGAGGGGTGTTAAAGCACGGCCGACTGAATGCGCTCATACCGGCCTGACCTAGACAATGAGACCTTTTTCATGAAATCTTGTTAGTTACTCAACTGCTCACACAGCGCTGTTAACCAAGCATTGCACGACTAAGACTTATCTCTACTTAGTGTAAAACAAAGTCCCCGATTCTTGGATATCACGGGTAATCTCGAGAACCACTGGATGGATTTTGATGCGGCTTTCACCATTCTGTACAGGTAATATCGAGGATGATTTCTGTAGGAAATAATTTATTTATGATCAAAGGGAGCCAAGCAGTAACGATTTTAGATTTCAGTGAATAGGTCGAAGAAAGAACTTTACGTCCGTGCGCTTTTTAAGCTTACGCTGGACAAACCGTTAAAAATATCAATATACTATGAGTGTAAGAATTGTTCAGCATGAAAAATTGTACAAAAAAGTCCGCGTGAGCATATCTCTATCTTCGATACATCGCCCACTATAAGTGTATTTAGTTTGGACGGGAGGGGGATTTGGCTTGCACCTCGCCATTCTTAAATTACGTCTGACAGGAATTCCTTGCACATTCATAACTGTTCCCGGGCGAAGCCGGGGCGGGTTGCTAGTGACACTATTATATTATCATTATAATTCCCACAATATCAAAATGCAAATTATATCACAAAATAAAATAGCGTGCTAATAAATCTAAGAGAAATTAGACATACCTTGCACCTCGTTACAGTTGAATTCGATCAGAATCACTCGGTTTTCATTAAAGTTTATGCATTTTTCTGCTGAACGGTTTGGAAGTTCGGCAACAGGAAACTAGGACTGTTATTTACTTAAAATATTCATTTTTGTATTTTTGTACTATTTGTGTTCATGATGTCATTACATTGTCAGAACTACCGACAGTAGTGGCTACGCTAGCTAAAGCGCAGCGTTAGGCCATGGGGCCAAGCTCTCTGCTGACTCGGTAGACGCGTGTGTTCGAGCCCCACCGTCGGCCGTCCTTGAAATGATTTTCCGTGGTTTCCCATTTTTCAACACCAGGCAAATGCTGGGACGGTACCTTCTAACGGGCCACGGCCGCTTCCTTCCACATCCTTGCCCAGTTTCATTCATCTTCATCCATTGCATCTCTCATCCTGACGCGCAGGTCGCCCACGGGCGTCGACTAGAAAGACCTGCACTCGGCCTCTCAGGAGGCCACACGAAAAAAATGTCAGAATTAATGCTTTAATTAGTAGGGTATACTATTCAGTGTACCTATTATAAATAAAAACCGTGAGGTTTCTCACCTCCCCATATTACGAAACCCGGTTGCCTAATACGGGGAAAGTACACTTTTAAAGTTAACAATAATATCAGAGGGTATTACAACATCAAACGTGCCCATATTTGTAATATACATAGTATATCGCCTGAGGTTTACATTGGTGAGAAAACCAAAATTATTCCGTTCCTTCTCATGTCTAATGTGAGCCCTATAAAAAAAACTCTCCATATTTGGCGACTTTCCTCTACCCATTTTTAGAAGATACCTTATGCACTGGACAGCTGAATCCGTGATTAATTGTATAGGTAGCTTCGTAAGTCTCAGAACTCAGGAAGTCCTTTCTAGCAGCGTTACTAGCAGCTTTCAAAGTTTCAAGGTAAGAAAGAAAATATTCCTCTAGCCAGTTTAGGCGACTGACATTTAATGAGAAAAAATGCCCTTTATCTGGATTTCTAGACTGAATATGATGATATGTGATGCTTACGTCATGCATAGCGAACCATTTATTAACGTTTTTTTTTTTTAATGGTTGCTTCTGCGTCCATGAATGTGTACCCTACGCTTCCGGGTGCATGCCTATATTTTCTTTCAGTGTACTAATGGCACCAATAACCTCTGACGAGAACACTTCCTTGGCACGCCGAACATTCATTTTTTCAAATTTAGCGGGTTCGATGTGTTTTTTAGTGAGGTGTCTGGCCGGTTTGACGATCTCACCCTTTTGCATTGTGTATAGTAATGACAAGTATTTCCCTGAAATTATTCCAGTACCATCAGTCATCTCTCGTTACAGAAAGTGCGTTCTAATGTTGTTTTTTTTTAGAATGTTACAATGATCAAAACTAGGGAATACATTCCTAGACTCGTCGTATGGGTGATTGACCATTGGTTGCAAATTCCCTCCCCCTAAATGCCTCATCATTGTAGTGTTAGTTTTGTGATTATCAGAGACAGTTATTATAATTATGAAACCGCATTGTTCAACCTCGAGAATAACGTCCAGCAGGAGTTTATGTAAGTCCCGTCCTGACAGCTGCTTCGTGAAAAAGAAGGCGCACGGTATCTGATAATTTGTCGAAAGATCTCTTAGCACAAAACACAACACACGATTAGCTGCCACTTGTTCCCGGCTGTAATTTTGATCCTCTCTTTCCTTTTAATGAGACGGTGCTGGAGTAGTGTCCTCGTACCCGAAGAAGGTGCAAGGTATGTCTAATTTATCTTAGATTTATTAGCACGCTATTTTATTTAGTGATATAATTTTAATTTTGATAATGCGGAAATTATAATGATAATAATTATATAGTGTCACTAGCAACCCGCCCCGGCTTCGCCCGGGAACAGTTATGAATGTGCAAGGAATTCCTGTCAGACGTAATTTAAGAATGGCGAGGTGCAAGCCAAATGCCCCTCCCGTCCAAACTAAAAACACTTATAGTGGGCGATGTATCGAAGATAGAGATATGCTCTCGCGGACTTTTTTGTAGAATTTCTCACGCTGAACAATTCTTGTTGTTTGAGTCTTCAGACTTTCGACTGGTTTGATGCAGCGCTCCATGCCTCCCTGTCCTGAGCTAATCGTTTCATCTCTACATAGCTACCACACCCTACATCCGAGGCAATCTGTTTAACATATTCTAACCTTGGTCTACCCCTACAGTTCTTGTCCTCGACCCTTCCTTCCATAACTAAGCTTGCTATTCCTGGGTGTCTTAGTATGTGTCCTACCAACCTATCTCTTCTCTTCATTAGCAGTCGCCAGAAACATCTCTCCTCTCCCACTCGCCTTAATACCTCTTCGTTTGTAACCCTATCTACCCATCTGATCTTCATCATTCTCCTGTAACACCACATTTCAAATGCTTCAATTCTCCTCTTTTCTGCTGCACCAATAGTCCAAGTTTCACTTCCATAGAGCGCCACGCTCCAGACAAAGGCTTTCAAAAATGACTTCCTAATACCTAAATCTATATTCGATGTCAACAGATTACTTTTTTGTAGAAAGGCTTTCCTTGCCTGAGCCAACCTACTTTTTATATCCTCCTTGCTTCGTCCATCACTGGTTATTCTGCTTCCTAAGTAACAGAAGTCTCCTACTTCCTTCAGCTTTTCACCTGCCAATTTGATCTCCATAGAAGTTTCTGATTTATTTCGGCTGCATTCCAGTATCTTTGTTTTACATTTATTAATTTTCATCATGAATTCTTTCCGTAAGACGGTATCCATACCATTCAAAAACTCATTCAAATCCTCAGGCTTGTCGGCGAAGATGACGATGTCATCAGCAAATCTCAGAGTTGAAATTATTTCTCCTTGAATCTTCACTCCCACTTTAAATTTTTCTCCAATTTCCTTCATTGCTTGTTCAATGTAAAGATTGAAACGTATGGGTGATAAGTTGCAGCCTTGCCTTACACCTTTCTGAATACCAGCTTCTCTCTCATGTCCTTCAGCTCGAATGACTGCTGTCTGGTTTCTGTATAGATTGTAGATCACCCTCCTATCCCTTTACTTTATTCCAATAGATTTCAAAATGTCAAACAATTTAGTCCAATCAACGTTATCAAAAGCCTTTTCTAAGTCTACAAATGCCATGAACGTTCTCTTATCTTTCCTTATTCTACCTTCCAAAATCAGCCTAAGACTTAGTACAGCTTCCCTTGTTCCTACATTTCTCCTGAAACCAAACTGGTCTTCACCCAACTCCGTTTCTATCTGGCTTTCACTCCTCTTGTAAATTATTCTAGACAGGATCTTTGAAGCATGAGTAATCAAGCTGATTGTACGGTAATCTTCACATCTGTCACAATTCTTACACTCATAATATAGTGATATTTTTAACGGTTCGCCCAGCGTAAGCTTAAAAAGCGCACGGACGCCAGGCTATTTTTTCGACCTTTTCACTGAAATCGTTACTGCTTGGCTCCCTTTGGTCATAAATAAATTATTTTCTACACAAATCTTCCTCGAGATCACCTTTACAGAATGGTGAAAGCAGCATCAAAATCCATCCAGTGGTTCTTGAGATTACACATTTAATATACGTACTGTACAGCCGATTCCTTATCGCGCCTATAATGGGAGGGGAGTGCGCTCTACCGGCAACGAGTAGAAACTTTCCAATTACATGTTATACATGGGTTCTGAGTGTGAATGTCAAGGCCGGTATAGAGCGCAGCTCGTATTCAGTCGGCCGTGGTTAAAGTGTACCGTTAGCAAGGAGTACCGATAGAGGGCAGACAAGTTCATAAATAGATTATTTACCAACCCTCAGCAATTTTCCACCAAAATAATATATGGAACATAGTGCCCGTTATTAATATGTACGGAGATAAATCAACATGTGTAATATGCATTGAGAGAGAAACGTAACATTATGACCGTAGGGTATGTACCGTAAGCGAACTTGTATTATGTTATAACGTCAAGTCTGAGAAATTTAATTATCTGGGGGAATACACAACTGCGTGACGACAGCGCTGCCTCAGTACTTGGTTCCGAAAGTTTTGGCGCCTACGATATTGAGTTACTGTATAATTGTGTTCGAGTACGGTGGTCTTTTGCAGTGTTCAGTAATATTAATCTTACATAGGCTAATATTTGTATTGGAAGCGTGTTTTGTGAGGTGGGAATAACGCGTACCAGTGTGTTATTAAACATAATTAAAATATACACTGAGCGAGTATTTCGTCGTACGAGGTAAGTGGTTAATTCCTACTTATCAACTATGTATTATGTGGCATTTTATTTTTAGACCGTAACTTAATGCTGCGACAAATTACTTTATAATTTTCACTGTCTTTTCAGGCATTGAAGGTGTGCATGTCGTTACCAAAACCGTGCAATGAACGAGGTAAAATACTTACAAAATAAGTCCTTAACTTAAGAGGACAGACTATTAGCAAAGGAATTAGGCCCTCCGAAACCAGATCTGTGCATTTATCAAGTCTCTAAAGATAAAAACAGAACATATCACAGGACTTTCAATAAATCTGTGTATAAAAATGGGATTGGTTATGAGGATGTCCGGTAGTAAATTCATTCTTTTGTTTTCCGTGCCTGTTATTTGGTGTCGATGACACATGGACCAAGACTGGCATAAATGATTTAAAACATTTACCTGAAAAAGGAAAGAAACATTGTCAAAATGCCATATGAACAATGAAATGAGTTTAGCAGTGTTAGGGAATATAAGCATAGCGCAGCAACTGGATGATGGCTACAGGATTTCTGTTCGTAAACACAATGAACTTGTGGACAAGAATAGGTATATTATGTCGCGCATTATTGATGCTACTAAGTTTACTTCTGTCTCGGGACAGTCGGATGAGGAGCCGCAAAGATGCGCGCGCACCTGGCAGCGAGGAGCATTCGAATAGCGCCGACTTGAAATGCTCCTCGCTGTCTCATTTTGTGATTGTTACCTACAAGAATTATCCCACCTGCGTACTTGTCTTTCATTCCTGTATGATTCTGTTCATCCTCGTCGAACACCAGCTTTTATGACTGAAGTGTATCACACGCTAGCATTTCGTGCGCCAAGTTGTAAGAAATAAAACATGGAGGGTGGTTGTCGTTTCGGGGTAACATTTACAGTCGATTTGCATTATTAACGCAAAGCGGTCGTGAAACTAGCTTTAAGTACATTTCAAAATATGCCTGGTACAGAATGAATGCATTCCAATCAATATTTAAGATCTAACTGTAATAATTGGATATTTAACCATATGCACTATTAAGAAGCGTAACAAAACATTCGTAAGACTGATGGGAAAGTGTGCAAGAGGTATCGCGCTCGCTTGTTGTTTTTAAGATCGCGGGTTTAAGGCTATGCAAGGGCAAAAATTTCTATTTCTTTTTAATTATTTTATTATATCCTCCTCACGTCGTACAACAATATTGCAACTAAGTTTTGTCTACATGATCTACGAGAACGATAGTAAACATGTTTTCTCTCATTTAAAATTCTATTTTCCCTAAATACTGTTTAAAACCATGGACGGATACTATTTAAATAGTTCAAAATTTATCCCAGAATAAAAAAAATTAGCCTATGACACGTTCTGTTTGGTTGGTTGGTTCCTCAGTTTAGGGGCTGCGACAACGCCGTCATGTAGCCCCGTGTACTTTGGGTGTGTGTAGAATCTGTCTGATAACTGGTGTTAATTGTGATGGCTGTATTAATGTGTGTATCTGTTTTTTAACTCAAGTAAGGACTGCAACTTTGAATTTTTCAAATAGTTCCTACTTTTGCCGCCAAACGCCACCGTCAACGACTACTAGGCCTAGTTCAGAACTTAGCTACTAGACGCCACCACAGTCGGCTCTTGGCAATGAACATAGAAACCTAAGAGCGTTGTTTACATTCGTAAGTTATACAACTTAGCTTCACACAGGTGTAATTAGTGGAAGGTTCTTTAAGGGGACACTATAGGCTACCCAAAAATAACTTTTTTGCTCCCAGTGATCCAAACTGCGCCAAATTTTATTTCCATACGACCAACATCTTTCATAACGCAAAAAGTGAAAAATTATTCCTTTCAGTTGATCAGTATGGGCAGAAATTACTAAAAGATAGTCTTTTCCTAAAATAAAATTGATACCAACTATTTACCACTAAAATTACTGAAACTTTACAATCTTTTTACACTATGTACTCATTGCACAGACTAATAATTCTGTGCATGGGTTTGGAAAAATATGAAACAGTTCCTGAAAAAAAAAATTGTTTCACAAAATTAATTTTTATTTCCAAAAATTAAAGTTAAAAATTATTTAAAAATAAACGATAACTATTTTAACTAATATGGATGCACAGAATTATGGGAGTTAGATATCTTCACATGATACACAAATATTATTGAGATTGGTTAATATTTGCTACAGAATAGTTGGTGTAAAGTCCAAAAAAATGAATTGTGCAGCAAAACAATTTTAAAACATTAGAATGTTTTTCTTCTTCACCCACTGTCTAAAAGTCCCCAGAACCATATGTTTCCCTTCCTTTTCTCTTATGGCGTCTTCTTCACCCAATTTAATCTCCTTGGACTGTTTTCTCATGAATTTCATTTGCTCCAGGCTGCGTCTAACACTCGGCTGAATTCGCCGTTGATCCCGTCCGTTGCAGAAATGTTGCTATGTGGATATATTACAAGGAATATGAATCTTAAAACTCAGCAATTTTTCTAGGTTTATGCGCTGTCTTGTGTGGGGTTTGCCCAGGAACACCAAGCTGGCTCATCCGTGCATGTACCCCGACCGAGTTATCTACTTCAATAAGTGATGTGGAAATGATAACGACAAATGTATCATTTTTTTATCGCTAAATAGTTTTTTTTAGTTCACTTTTTTCACTGTCGTTGATTTGTTGTTGTAGGTAACAATCACACAATGAGACAGCGAGGAGCATTTCAAGTCGGCGCTATTCGAATGCTCCTCGCTGCCGGGTGCGCGCGCATCTTTACGGCTCCTCATCCGACTGTCCCGAGACAGAAGTATTAAGTTTTGTGGGGAATTTGAATTGGCCTTGCGTGGACATGACGAAACCGACGAATCAATTAATCCAGGTGTTTTTAAGGGTCTCATCAATTACACTGCGGCGCTTGACAATGTTTTAAAGGATCACATGGAAAATTCAAGCGTGTTTAAATGGACATCGGAGGTCATCCAAAATGAAAATTTAGACACGATTCTGTCCGTTTGTCGGAAGAATGTTGTCGAGGAAATCAGTTCGGAAGACTTCCTCTCGCTCCAGGCTGACGAAACAACGGACGCTTCATGCAAAACCCAAATGTCCCTAATTTTTAGGTATCAAATAGCAGGTAGAATTGTTGAGCGATTTTGGGGTTTCTTTGAAGTCACCGACAGGAGCGTGCACGGTCTGGCTGCAACAATATTGGGACAGTTAAACAAAATTGAAGTAGAAAAATCCCCTGAGAAACTTATTTGTCAAACGTATGACGGTGCTTCTGTGATGAGTGGGCATAGGGGTGGAGTGCAGTCGTTAATTAAGGAGAAATACCCAAACGCGAAATACATTCATTATTACGCACATCAAGGTAATTTGATTCTCCAACACGCCACTTCATCTTGCTCCCAAAGCAGAATATTTTAGATTTGCAAGGGATAGGGCCATTTTTTTTTCAAGATCTCCAAAGAGAATGGATTGCTTGATTGAAGTGGTTCAAAAGAAAATAGGTTACGCCCCTCCGACAAGATGGTACTTTCAACATAGAACTGTCAACACTGTGTTCGAAAACAAAGAAAATCTTTTGAAATGTTTTGAGCACATTAGAGACTCAGAAGTTAATGACAAAAATGCCTCAAGTCAAGCTGCAGGATTTGTGCGTACATTGAAAGATCCCCAGTTTATATACTGGCTGACTTTCTTTCATAAAGTTTTGCCACACGTAGCTATTTTCTTTGATTGTATTCAGCAAAGTGGTATTGATGCTGTTAAAGTCAGTCACTTTATAAAGCAGTTTTCTAAAGCGGTGACCAAAGTTCGCGAAGAATATGCGGAAAGTGAACTGTCCTTTAGTGATCCCGCGAGCAAAAGACTTTGTGTTGAACAAGGAAGTAGTACGAGTAATCGTCTGGCCGTAATAGAAGTGTGTGATACTTTTGTTAGTTGCATTAATGACAGGTTTCAGTTTTCGGATCACTTGTGTGCTTCAAAATTATTTCTAGTTGAAAAGTTTCCATACTATTCCATTGAATTTCCAGAGAGGGATTTCCAGACAGCCGTTACATTGTTCCGTGCAATAAATGGTCCGAAACTGAGAACGGAATTGGAGGTATTGTACTGTCGTGAAGATTTGCGTAATGCTTACGGTGCGGCACCACTTCTGCAGTTCTTTTATAACAATAATATGTTGCGCACATTTTCAGAGTGTGTGATACTTTTAAAAACCATTGTTACTATCCCAATGATGACTGTAGAGACCGTAAGGTCATTCTCTACTTTGAAGAGGATAAAATCTTTCCTGAGAAATTCTATGGGGGCTGATAGACTGTCTGCACTTGCAATGTTGTCGATGGAGAAGAGGATGATAAACAGTATCCCAGAATTCAACACACGCGTGATAGAGGAGTTTGCTGCTGCTAAAAATAGAAGGATTGAACTATTCTACAAGAAGTGAACGATCAGGTAAGTTTTTTTTTTTTACTTGGCATAACTCTGATTTTGTTTCTATTTTTTTTTCTTTTCGTGGTAATCAATCCCGTGTACCCCAGCCAACTTATTGTGTGTGTTAATTACTTAGTAACCTGCGTTATTTTCTGTTTATTTGACCTGGTTTGTACTTAATTATCTGTGCCTACAGTTGGGAAAGGAAGGCATGATGAGGATGACGCTCATAATCAAATCACTCAACTGTGGTTTCATAGTTCACTCATGGTACGGATTAGGGAGCAGATGACCTCGTAGTTCCTCTCCCTTAAAACAACAATAACTAACATCGAGAATTATGGTCATATGTTTTAGCAAAACTGATACCTGCTGTGCCCCACCCTTATCAAAGCCCACGAGCCGCCTCTGGTGTGACGGCCAAAATGGCGATGTCATCAGCAAATCTCAGAGTTGAAATTATTTCTCCTTGATACACTGATGATGGTTTGGTTTGTTCCTCAGTTTAGGGGCTGCGACAACGTGGTAATGTAGCCCCGTGTACTTTGGGTGTGTGTAGAATCTGTCTGATAACCGGTGTTAATTGTGTTGACTGCATTAGTGTGTGTTATCTGTCATTAATTCACGTAAGGACTGCAGACATTAGATTTTCAAGTAGTTCCAAATTTTGCTACCAAACGCCACCGTCAACGACCAACTAGTTCTGCACGTTGTTACTAGATGACACCGCAGTCGGCTCCTGGCGATGAACGTTAGAACCTAAGAGCGTTACTCAAAGATAACCTTAGCTTCACACAAGTGTAATTAGTGGAAATTTCTTTTTCATGCCATAAATCTATGACATGGGACCGCCGGCTTTACTTCCCCTCCGAAGAAAGGCATACTGAGGGATTTTTAACGCTCTTAAAAATTCCGACTCGCGATCTTGGGCACATAAATACACTGATGTAAAACATAACACAAAATAGCGGTACACGAGAACGCTACTGCAGTGCATTGCTCTAGGCGTTATTGTTGATTTAGCGGCGTTGCGACACCGTGGTCATGTAGCCCCGTGCACTTGGGTGTTTATTACAACCTGTGTTAATATGATGACTGTATTAGTGTGTGTATTTGTAATTCAGATGAGGATGGGGAAGATGGCGGCCGAGGCCTTAAGATAGGAACGATCCCGGCATTTGCCTGGAGTAGAAGTGTGGAAACCACTGAAATCCACTACCAAGATTGCTGAGATTGGAAATGAACCCTCCTCTTCTCAAGTTTGCTTCACGCGGCTGAGTTCCAGAATTAACATTTCTTGGCTGAGTCTGGTTTCTTCCTGTATGTTTCCATACTCAGTGCAGGCAAATGCTGAGATGGTATTTTTCTACAACACTTTGACTTTCCAACTTCCAAGCTATCATTCGCGAATTTTGTCCATTTTGAAAGCAAAAACTTTGATAAAGCAGGATGGCTCAAGGTTAGCCTGGTAAATCAACAAGTTGTTCCGTGAAGAACTATACAGCCTATTTTCATATATCCTACTCATGTTAATTGCCTCTATCAACATAGAATATTTCAGTTTGATCGCTGTAATATATAGATTCGTAGATATTGAGAACCATATAAATAATTCAGATGGTCGCCATGTTGGATATGTATGTATGTACTATTACATGCAGACTATTGTGTACGTGTGGTATTCAAACTTCAATCGCATGATTAGGACACAAGAAGTAAAAACGAGATTTTAAAATTTCGCACAGTTACCATCTTGTGGTGATGAAAATAATTGAAATAAATTAGATACCAGTGGATTAACATTTGTATAAGCATTTAACGTACAACGATTCACTGCACTCGGATATTTAAATTGTGAGAGCGTCCATTTAAATATTTATACTTCGTGTCGCTGCCATGTTGGATTTGTGCTCAACCGGTTACTGAAAGTCCTATAGGTGAACTCATGCTCATAGCCTCTATGGACATAAAAAAAACTGTTTGATTGCTCTAAAAGATTCGTAGATATCGAGAACCGTTTAAATATTTCAGATGGTCGCCATTTTGGATTGTTATATGTATAGGCCATAGAGTTATGTACCATTAAAGGAAAAGTATTGCGTAGCTTCATTATTCAAACTTTCACTTCGATCGCATGATTACGACACAGGAAATAAAAACTTAATTTTAACATTTCGCACAACCGCCGGCTTGAGGTTATGTAAACAATTGAACTAAATTAGATGCCAGTGCATTACAATGTGTATAGCCTAAACATTTGCTGTTCCAAGTTATAGCCTATTACGTTTGGATGGTTAAGTCGCGAGAAAAGTCTATTTAAAAATCTCAAATTCGCTTGGCCGCCATGTTGGTTTTGTAGTTACCAGGTATTTGAAAGTCTCATAGGTGAACGTCTAGTAGCGCCCTTTATCACCGTATAAAATTTCAGGGTGATATCGGTAATAGTTTCGGAGATATTGAATGCTGGTGAAATACAGTATTTCGCACAGCCGCCATGTTGGATTTGTGAGACGTAATAAAATTTGAAGGGCACGGTTAAAAGTTAAAATCTATTGTTCTGTCATGTTTTCCATAAATTGACATGTACACCTTGCTGTTATAAGTAATAAAAGAGTTTGTATCATTTAAAATGTTTGTGTTGTTGTGATTATAAAACCGTCAGATCTTTCTGCCCCTCCTGTACTACCAGTCACTAGGTTCCGTAATGACTCCCCTTAGAAGAGGAAGGTGGCACGATATCCCCTGTTGACAGCAATCCCCAGGTACTACCAGTCACTAGGTTCCGAAAAGACTCCCCTTAGAAGAGGAAGGTGGCACGATATCCCCTGTTGACAGCAATCCCTAGGTACCACCAGTCACTAGGTTCAGTGAAGACTCCTCTTAGAAAATAAAGGTGGCACGATATCCCCTGTTGACAGCAATCCCCAGGTACTACCAGTTACTTCCCTTAGAAGAGGTAGGTAACACGATATCCCCTGCTGACAGCAATCCCCAGGCATTACCAGTCACTAGGTTATGACTTCCCTTAGAAGAGGTAGGTAACACGATATCCCCTGTTGACTGCAATCCCCAGGTACTACCAGTTGACTAGGTTATGACTTCCCTTAGAAGAGGTAGGTAACACGATATCCCCTGCTGACAGCAATCCCCAGGTACTACCAGTTCACTAGGTTATGACTTCACTTAGAAGAGGTAGGTAACACGATATCCCCTGTTGACAGCAATCCCCAGCGACTACCAGTTCACTAGGTTATGACTTCCCTTAGAAGAAGTAGGTAACACGATATCCCCTGTTGACAGCAATCCCCAGGCATTACCAGACACTGGGCTCCGTAAAGACTTCCCATAGAAGAGGAAGGTTGCACGATATCCTCTGTTGACAACAATCCCCTGGCAATACCAGCCACTGGGCTCCGTAAAGACTTCCCTTAGAAGAGGAAGGTTGCACGATATCCCCTGTTGACAGCAATCCCCTGGCACCACCAGTCACTGGGCTCCGTAAAGACTTCCCTTATTAGAGGAAGGTGGCACGATATCCCCTGTGGACAGCAATCCCCTGGCACTACCAGTCACTAGGCTCCGTAAAGACTTCCCTTAGTAGAGGAAGGTTGCACGATATCCCCTGTTGACAGCAATCCCCTGGCAATACCAGCCACTGGGCTCCGTAAAGACTTCCCTTAGAAGAGGAAGGTTGCACGATATCCCCTGTTGACAGCAATCCCCTGGCAATACCAGACACTGGGCTCCGTAAAGACTTCCCATAGAAGAGGAAGGTTGCACGATATCCTCTGTTGACAACAATCCCCTGGCAATACCAGCCACTGGGCTCCGTAAAGACTTCCCTTAGAAGAGGAAGGTTGCACGATATCCCCTGTTGACAGCAATCCCCTGGCAATACCAACCACTGGGCTCCGTAAGGACTTCCCTTAGAAGAGGAAGGTTGCACGATATCCTCTGTTGACAACAATCCCCTAGCAATACCAGCCACTGGGCTCCGTAAAGACTTCCCTTAGAAGAGGAAGGTTGCACGATATCCCCTGTTGACAGCAATCCCCTGGCAATACCAGACACTGGGCTCCGTAAAGACTTCCCATAGAAGAGGAAGGTTGCACGATATCCCCTGTTGACAGCAATCCCCTGGCAATACCAGACACTGGGCTCCGTAAAGACTTCCCATAGAAGAGGAAGGTTGCACGATATCCTCTGTTGACAACAATCCCCTGGCAATACCAGCCACTGGGCTCCGTAAAGACTTCCCTTAGAAGAGGAAGGTTGCACGATATCCCCTGTTGACAGCAATCCCCTTGCAATACCAACCACTGGGCTCCGTAAGGACTTCCCTTAGAAGAGGAAGGTTGCACGATATCCTCTGTTGACAACAATCCCCTAGCAATACCAGCCACTGGGCTCCGTAAAGACTTCCCTTAGAAGAGGAAGGTTGCACGATATCCCCTGTTGACAGCAATCCCCTGGCAATACCAGCCACTGGGCTCCGTAAAGACTTCCCTTATTAGAGGAAGGTTGCACGATATCCTCTGTTGACAGCAATCCCCAGGTACTACCAGTTCACTAGGTTCTGTAAAGACTTCCCTTAGAAGAGGAAGGTGGGACGATATTCCCTGTTGACAGCAATCCCCAGGCACTACCATTTCCCTAGGTTCTGTAAAGACTTCCCTTAGAAGAGGAAGGTGGCACGATATCCTCTGTTGACAGCAATCCCCAGGCACTACCAGTTCACTAGGTTCCGTAAAGACTTCCCTTAGAAGAGGAAAGTGGCACGATATCCTCTGTTGACAGCAATCACCAGGCACTACCATTTCCCTAGGTTCCGTAAAGACTTCTCTTAGAAGAGGAAAGTGGCACGATATCCTCTGTTGACAGCAATCCCCAGGCACTACCATTTCCTTAGGTTCCGTAAAGACTTCTCTTAGAAGAGGAAAGTGGCACGATATCCTCTGTTGACAGCAATCCCCAGGCACTACCATTTCCCTAGGCTCCGTAAAGACTTCTCTTAGAAGAGGAAAGTGGCACGATATCCTCTGTTGACAGCAATCCCCAGGCACTACCATTTCCCTACGTTCCGTAAAGACTTCCCTTAGAAGCGGAAGGTGGGACGATATCCCCTGTTGACAGCAATCCCCTAGCAATACCAGCCACCGGGCTCCGTAAAGACTTCCCTTAGAAGAGGAAGGTTGCACGATATCCCCTGTTGACAGCAATCCCCTGGCAATACCAGCCACTGGGCTCCGTAAAGACTTCCCTTATTAGAGGAAGGTTGCACGATATCCTCTGTTGACAGCAATCCCCAGGTACTACCAGTTCACTAGGTTCTGTAAAGACTTCCCTTAGAAGAGGAAGGTGGGACGATATTCCCTGTTGACAGCAATCCCCAGGCACTACCATTTCCCTAGGTTCTGTAAAGACTTCCCTTAGAAGAGGAAGGTTGCACGATATCCCCTGTTGACAGCAATCCCCTGGCAATACCAGCCACTGGGCTCCGTAAAGACTTCCCTTATTAGAGGAAGGTTGCACGATATCCTCTGTTGACAGCAATCCCCAGGTACTACCAGTTCACTAGGTTCTGTAAAGACTTCCCTTAGAAGCGGAAGGTGGGACGATATTCCCTGTTGACAGCAATCCCTAAGTACTAGCAGTGTCCTAGGCTTCAAGAAGTCAGAATTACAAGAGTAATGACAAGCTCACTGGTAGTCTATTAAATAATAATGTAATTATCTCGAACTGCGGTTTATTTTCAGAGGAGCTCCAGATAAGACAACTGTGGCGAACTCTGAACTCGACATGACGCGCTCACTTTGCTGACGTCACACAACATATGATTAGGAGCGTTCATGAACCCACGGGTCCTGAGCCGGTTTCCGTATCTCCACCATATTCTCAGTGATCAGCTCTTTATTTTCAGACGCCATGTTCAAAACATAAGACCCCTCATTGGTGGATGTTGTTGTTGATTTAATCGTGTGCGAAATCCTTTTGATAACCTGCGTCATTGTGCTAGTGTGTGCATTTGTAATTGAGGCTAAGGTGTCGGCCGTGGCCTTCAGTTAGGAACCATCCCAGCATTTGCTTAGGAAACCACGGAATACCATTTCTAGGATGGCTGAGGTGGGAATCCTCTCAGTTTAGCCTCACAACGCTGAGTGCACTCCGTCCCAGTCCTTAAGCCAGAATTATATTTCTTGGCGAACCCGGATGGACTGCCACTACACCACTGCAGCTTTCTTATGATATGAAACATGTGGTCTAACAAGGGAACATTGCGGACATCAATCTCGAGATCTCGTTGAAAGTTTGTGTACATGTTGGTTAGGCCTCGTGGAAAACACCTCTTCATTTCATCCATTCCTGGAGAGGATGTGTGCACCGCCTCCCCGTGCACTCTTTCTAGGGATGCTCCAAATGACCAACCAACACGTGCACAGTGGTTGGTTGGTTCCTCATATTAGGGGTCGCGACAACGTGGTCTTGTAGCCCCGTGTACTTTGGGTGTGTGTAGAATCTGTCTGATAACCGGTGTTAATTGTGATGGCTGTATTAGCGTGTGTTATCTGTTAGGTAGATTTCATTAGAAAGCTAACTATTGCAATGGGTACCATGTTTCGACTTCCGGAAAATTTCGACATATCTTCGCGTTTTACATCCCCCAGACCCCAAAACCACCGTCAGTTCAAAAGTTTATAAATAATTTATGTATATATATATATATATATATATATATATATATATATCAGTTTCTTGTGGACACGATAACTGCCGTAATTTTGCACCAATCACTTTCAATTTTTTACCGAATATGTATACCTATAAAATCTCGGTCGAGTTCGTTACTGGGCTAAATCGGTCGAAGGGGGTGAAAATGGGGGGCTTTTTGTCGAAAAAGTTAAATATTGCTATAACTCTCTTAATATGTGAAATATCGAATCCGTTCAACGTTCATACTATATGTCGGATAAAGCCCAAAAATTTATGCTTGACGAGTTTTTTTTATACCACCAACCATTGACCAAAGGGGTGGGAAAAAGTGGGATTTTCGGGAAACATTAATCATATCTCTCTTAATAGGCACAATATCAAAACCGTACGAAA
This sequence comes from Meconema thalassinum, assembly GCA_946902985.2. Lineage (NCBI taxonomy): Eukaryota > Metazoa > Arthropoda > Insecta > Orthoptera > Tettigoniidae > Meconema > Meconema thalassinum. The sequence continues at coordinate 694,714,477 of OX336391.1, forward strand.
TGGACAATATTCCCCTAATAATTACCTAAAACTTTTGTCTGAAAGAATTTTTGATATGACCCACCATTACGCCAAGGGATGAGAAAAATGATTTCGGAATTATAAGAAAATGCCAAGAGCTATCAGAGGTTGCCATGGCAACACTACTAAATTGATGAGGGATGAGTCATCAGACGTTGCCATGACAACGCACTTGCACGAGATCAGATTCAGATTTCCATCCAAGTGTGAAGCGGCTTCGGTGACGTAACTGGTAGCATGCTGAACTTCTATGCCCAAGGTCGCGGGTTCAAAGCCGGCCGAAGTCGTCGGATTTTCTAAGAGCGCTAAAAATCACTCAGTATGCCTTCCTTTGGAGGGGAAATTCCAACGTTCGTTGCGAGTTGCTGGTTGCGGTGGCATCTAGTAGCCACGTTCACAGCTAGGTGTCGTTGACGGTAGTCTCTGGTACCAACATTAGGAACTACTGCTTGAAATTGACCGTCTGCAGTCCTTACCTGAATTACAGACTAATACAGCCATCACAATTCACACCGTTTATCCGACAGATTCTACACACCCAAAGTACACGGGGCTACAAGACCACGTTGTCGCGACCCCTAATCTGAGGAACCAACCAAAATCTCTGCAGGAGATATAATATTGCATGAAGAAGTAAAAGACCGTTACATAGTTACAGATCAGTGTCGAAACCTTGCATAAGGACAGTGTGACCACAAGTATAACAAGAAGTTCCGTGACGAACTAAAGAGCCTACTTTTCTTAAAATTTAAGATTCATGCCAAAGATTAATCTATATGGATCTATCTAGAATAATGACGAAATTAAGTTGGTAATATCGAAATTTCTAATTAGTTCGAAATACCGTATACCTGGCATAATGTAGCCTAATAGAGAACTACAGTTGGCAGCCCTGGTGACTGAATATATTCTTAGTTCCACCTCTTAAGGTACAGAATACAAAATTTGTTTCAAGTCCAATGGATAGCATGGACGTTACATGCAGTTACATTGGATCTAACAGCGCGCGTAAAATCATGTTGGCGACAATGACATACATGTATTGGTCAGAAATAATCTGAAATAATATGATCTATTGTTGTGTCAATTTTGAATGAAATCCATTAGTTCGTATAGAAATTACATGTATTTTAAAATTGGACCTATCAGCCGGCTTAGAATCATGTTGGCAGCACTGGCGTAGGCCTATATTAGTTACTCCAAATTAATCTAGAATGCCAGGTACTATACGTGTGGAAAGTTTAGAGCTATTGGCTTGCATACTTTCTGATATATTGATATTAGGGTAACAAAAATAGAGACAGTATTTATTAACAGTTGGCAGCCCTGGTTACTCTTAAGAATGGGCATAGTCATATCTGTTATGGTTCACATAGCACACACGAAATTTGGTTGAAATCCAAATGATAGTATAGGAGTTACATGTATTTAAAGTTGGACCTCTCAGCAGGCTTAGAATCATGTTGGTAGCACTGTCGTATGTAAATTACTCCAAATTAATATAGAATGTCAGGTACTATACGTGTGCAGAGTTTAAAACTGTCGGCTTGCATACCTTCTGATATATGGGTATTGTGATAAAAACAAATTGAGAGCATTTATTAACAGTTGGCAGCTCTGGTGGCTCTTAAGAATACGCTCAGTCATATATGTTTATGTACACACAGCACATACGAAATTTGGTTGAAATCCAATTGATTTTGTAGAAGTTATATGCATTTAAAATTTGGACCTATCAGCAGGCTTATAATCATTTTGGCAACACTGCGATGTATGGCCTCTTGGAAATTAAACTGCAATATTATTATCTATACGTGTGCCAATTTTGAAATATCTCCCATTCATACCTTCCAAGATATCCAACATGGAGCTCAAATTTCAATTGCGATTTTTCAGCAGTTGGTAGCACTGACATCATTTTCAAATATGGCCGTGAGATATCCAGGTATAGATCTTTACTGCTACCAAATTTTGTTTCGATTGCTGCCGCCGTTTAGGAGTTGATAGGGGGACACACACACACAGACAGACAGACAGACAGACAGACAGACAGACACACATTTGCCGATCTCATAAGTCTACTTTTTCCTCATTTATGCAAAATGTGAAAAGTAGGCTAAAAATGGACCCCAAATGACAAGAAGGTTACCGTCCCCATAAGACAATAAAATGTTTAAAAAATATGCATAAAATGACGAAAAACAAAGTTAATTAAGCTCCCATTATAAAATACTTTCTCGCAATAAATGAACACTGATCCTTCTACGAAAACTTGCATATTCTGCCTATTTTCGCCTATCCCCAAGTTTGTCCGGTGAAATCTACCTCCGGCGTGCCGGGAGGTCTTTTATTTTTAATTCAAGTAATGACTGCAGATGATAATTTCAAGTAGTTCCTACTTTCGCTGCCAAATGCTACCGTTCTCGACACCTAGCTATGAACTTCGCTACTTCCACATGCCATCGCAACCAGCGCCCGTTGATGAACTTTGGAACTTAGAGCATTAATCAAACCTAACCTACATATGTTGGTTTCACAGAAGTGTAGTTTGTGGGAGGTTCTTTTTCATGCCATACATCTATGACATGGGACCGCCGGCTTCACTTCTCTCCGAAGGAAGGCATACTGAGGGATTTTTAACGCTCTTAAAACATACGACGACTTCGGGTGGGTTTGAACCCGCATCCATGGGCAAAGAAGCTCAGCATGCTACCAACTACGCCACCGAAGCCCCCCCAGTGCACAGTGGGAGCTTCCCTCGTCTTCTGGCTGTAGGGAAATAGGCTGCGTGCCTCGGAACTGCAGCTCCGTGAGTAGAGAGTCACAGTGACGACCACTATACCACAGAGCCCAAAACTAGAGTCCTGCGCGTTATCTGCATCCGCCCCGCATCCACACGACTGTTATCTGCATCCGCCCCGCATCCACACGACTGTTATCTGCATCCGCCCCGCATCCACACGACTGTTATCCGCATCCGACCCGCATCCACACGACTGTTATCCACATCCGCCCCGCATCCACACGACTGTTATCTGCATCCGCCCCGCATCCACACGACTGTTATCCGCATCCGACCCGCATCCACACGACTGTTATCTGCATCCGCCCCGCATCCACACGACTGTTATCTGCATCCGCCCCGCATCCACACGACTGTTATCTGCATCCGCCCCGCATCCACCAACTGTTATCCGCATCCGCCCCGCATCCACACGACTGTTATCCACATCCGCCCCGCATCCACACGACTGTTATCCGCATCCGCCCCGCATCCACACGACTGTTATCTGCATCCGCCCCGCATCCACACGACTGTTATCTGCATCCGCCCCGCATCCACACGACTGTTATCTGCATCCGCCCCGCATCCACACGACTGTTATCCACATCCGCCCCGCATCCACACGACTGTTATCCACATCCGCCCCGCATCCACACGACTGTTATCTGCATCCGCCCCGCATCCACACGACTGTTATCTGCATCCGCCCCGCATCCACACGACTGTTATCCACATCCGCCCCGCATCCACACGACTGTTATCTGCATCCGCCCCGCATCCACACGACTGTTATCCGCATCCGACCCGCATCCACACGACTGTTATCCACATCCGCCCCGCATCCACCAACTGTTATCCGCATCCGCCCCGCATCCACACGACTGTTATCTGCATCCGCCCCGCATCCACACGACTGTTATCCACATCCGCCCCGCATCCACACGACTGTTATCTTCATCCGCCCCGCATCCACACGACTGTTATCTGCATCCGCCCCGCATCCACACGACTGTTATCCACATCCGCCCCGCATCCACACGACTGTTATCTGCATCCGCCCCGCATCCACACGACTGTTATCCACATCCGCCCCGCATCCACCAACTGTTATCTGCATCCGCCCCGCATCTACACGACTGTTATCTGCATCCGCCCCGCATCCACACGACTGTTATCTGCATCCGCCCCGCATCCACACGACTGTTATCAGCATCCGCCCCACATCCACACGGCTGTTATCCACATCCGCCCCACATCCACACGACTGTTATCTGCATCCGCCCCGCATCCACACGACTGTTATCTGCATCCGCCCCACATCCACACGACTGTTATCTGCATCCGCCCCACATCCACACGACTGTTATCCACATCCGCCCCGCATCCACACGACTGTTATCTGCATCCGCCCCGCATCCACACGACTGTTATCCACATCCGCCCCGCATCCACACGACTGTTATCCACATCCGCCCCGCATCCACACGACTGTTATCCACATCCGCCCCGCATCCACACGACTGTTATCCACATCCGCCCGGCATCCACACGACTGTTATCAGCATCCGCCCCACATCCACACGGCTGTTATCCACATCCGCCCCGCATCCACACGACTGTTATCAGCATCCGCCCCACATCCACACGACTGTTATCCACATCCGCCCCGCATCCACACGACTGTTATCCACATCCGCCCCGCATCCACACGGCTGTTATCCACATCCGCCCGGCATCCACACGACTGTTATCCACATCCGCCCCGCATCCACACGACTGTTATCCACATCCGCCCCGCATCCACACGACTGTTATCCACATCCGCCCCGCATCCACACGGCTGTTATCCACATCCGCCCGGCATCCACACGACTGTTATCAGCATCCGCCCCACATCCACACGACTGTTATCTGCATCCGCCCGGCATCCACACGACTGTTATCTGCATCCGCCCCGCATCCACACGACTGTTATCCGCATCCGACCCGCATCCACACGACTGTTATCCACATCCGCCCCGCATCCACACGACTGTTATCCACATCCGCCCCGCATCCACACGACTGTTATCCGCATCCGCCCCGCATCCACACGACTGTTATCTGCATCCGCCCCGCATCCACACGACTGTTATCTGCATCCGCCCCGCATCCACACGACTGTTATCCGCATCCGACCCGCATCCACACGACTGTTATCCACATCCGCCCCGCATCCACACGACTGTTATCTGCATCCGCCCCGCATCCACACGACTGTTATCCACATCCGCCCCGCATCCACACGACTGTTATCTGCATCCGCCACGCATCCACACGACTGTTATCTGCATCCGCCCCGCATCCACACGACTGTTATCCACATCCGCCCCGCATCCACACGACTGTTATCCACATCCGCCCCGCATCCACACGACTGTTATCTGCATCCGCCCCGCATCCACACGACTGTTATCCACATCCGCCCCGCATCCACACGACTGTTATCTGCATCCGCCCCGCATCCACACGACTGTTATCTGCATCCGCCCCGCATCCACACGACTGTTATCCACATCCGCCCCGCATCCACACGACTGTTATCTGCATCCGCCCCGCATCCACACGACTGTTATCCGCATCCGACCCGCATCCACACGACTGTTATCCACATCCGCCCCGCATCCACCAACTGTTATCCGCATCCGCCCCGCATCCACACGACTGTTATCTGCATCCGCCCCGCATCCACACGACTGTTATCCACATCCGCCCCGCATCCACACGACTGTTATCTGCATCCGCCCCGCATCCACACGACTGTTATCTGCATCCGCCCTGCATCCACACGACTGTTATCCACATCCGCCCCGCATCCACACGACTGTTATCTGCATCCGCCCCGCATCCACACGACTGTTATCCACATCCGCCCCGCATCCACCAACTGTTATCTGCATCCGCCCCGCATCCACACGACTGTTATCTGCATCCGCCCCGCATCCACCAACTGTTATCCGCATCCGCCCCGCATCCACACGACTGTTATCCACATCCGCCCCGCATCCACACGACTGTTATCTGCATCCGCCCCGCATCCACACGACTGTTATCTGCATCCGCCCCGCATCCACACGACTGTTATCCACATCCGCCCCGCATCCACCAACTGTTATCTGCATCCGCCCCGCATCCACACGACTGTTATCTGCATCCGCCCCGCATCCACCAACTGTTATCCGCATCCGCCCCGCATCCACACGACTGTTATCCACATCCGCCCCGCATCCACACGACTGTTATCTGCATCCGCCCCGCATCCACACGACTGTTATCTGCATCCGCCCCGCATCCACACGACTGTTATCCACATCCGCCCCGCATCCACACGACTGTTATCTGCATCCGCCCCGCATCCACACGACTGTTATCCACATCCGCCCCGCATCCACCAACAGTTATCTGCATCCGCCCCGCATCCACACGACTGTTATCTGCATCCGCCCCGCATCCACACGACTGTTATCCACATCCGCCCGGCATCCACACGACTGTTATCAGCATCCGCCCCACATCCACACGACTGTTATCTGCATCCGCCCCGCATCCACACGACTGTTATCTGCATCCGCCCCGCATCCACACGACTGTTATCCACATCCGCCCCGCATCCACACGACTGTTATCTGCATCCTCCCCGCATCCACACGACTGTTATCCACATCCGCCCCGCACCCACACGACTGTTATCTGCATCCGCCCCGCATCCACACGACTGTTATCCACATCCGCCCCGCATCCACCAACTGTTATCTGCATCCGCCCCGCATCCACACGACTGTTATCTGCATCCGCCCCGCATCCACACGACTGTTATCCACATCCGCCCCGCATCCACCAACTGTTATCTGCATCCGCCCCGCATCCACACGACTGTTATCTGCATCCGCCCCGCATCCACCAACTGTTATCCGCATCCGCCCCGCATCCACACGACTGTTATCCACATCCGCCCGGCATCCACACGACTGTAATCTGCATCCGCCCCGCATCCACCAACTGTTATCCGCATCCGCCCCGCATCCACACGACTGTTATCTGCATCCGCCCCGCATCCACCAACTGTTATCTGCATCCGCCCCGCATCCACACGACTGTTATCTGCATCCGCCCCGCATCCACACGACTGTTATCTGCATCCGCCCCGCATCCACCAACTGTTATCCGCATCCGCCCCGCATCCACACGACTGTTATCTGCATCCGCCCCGCATCCACCAACTGTTATCCACATCCGCCCCGCATCCACACGACTGTTATCTGCATCCGCCCCGCATCCACACGACTGTTATCTGCATCTACTGGCATTGTAATAATATATTTTATTCGATAATAAATTACTAAAGCAACATATTTAGACATTTGAGCAAAAAGTCGTTCCCCTAGGCTCGTTTGTATGTCCTGTGCTATGTTACACAGCCAGAATTGCAACCCTTTCCAGTTCGGAGTGTTGATTGTGCTTAATGACATAATATTAATAAGATTAGCTTAAATCATCATCTTACATTTGTCATAAAACATAATTATTATTATTAATATGATCGTTTGGCTTTTAGTGCTGGGAGTGTCCGAGGATATGTTCGGCTCGCCAGAGACTGTAGCTGCTTCAAGCGGACACCACTAGGGTGAGCTACAAGTTCCGTTATAAAACATAATGAAAAGATATGATACGTCATAATAAACATTTGGGTCCTAGTAATGATATTAAGCCTAAACAAGTTCGGATTGTATTCTAAAAAACTATCCGCCAATTTTCTCCAAACATTATCTGCAGCTTATCCGCTATCCACATGACGAAAAATATTTGCAGACAACCGGCGGTTTATCCGCTCGGGGCTTTAGCTATGACGTCCATGTGGCGACCTTCCAACTGGGCGCACTCGTTAGCACTACTCCGTCAAACAGCGAGTAACAAGTGATGGCTGTACTCCTCCAAGATATTGTGGCCAAGGAAGGTAGGAAAAAGAAATGGAAAGAAGCAAGGAAGTGAGGAAGGGAGGGAGGAAGTTTGTAGTTTCCGTGCCACTCAATCATAACCCAAGGGATCACAGAATGCGAACCACTGGACCGGGAACAGAACCCGGTACTCAAGCTGCACGAGACATATTTGCTCAAATGGACGCAAAACTCCCCAAAAGCCGTTGGTTTCTGGCATACACTGTTAGCTAGTTCCCCGGCCAGTACGGTTCTTCACACCATCATCCCTCACATTAAAGCGGCAACCGTGGATATGCAACCCGCCATTGATAACTGTTGAGCGGGTTGGACGCTGCTGCGCCAGCTTCTTGAAACTGAAACATTTCCAAAGCTATCTTCAAACAAAATTCAACTTAATCAGCCGAGTAGCGTATCAGGGGCTTGGGGCATCATGGACATCAGCCCCTTGTGTTCAATTTGTCTGATAACCCGTGTTTCTGTGGTGACTGTAGTAGTGTGGTAGCTGCCCCAGAACTTGAAAGAAGGTACTATCCCACCATTTGCCTGGAGGGAGAGTGAAATAATCCAGACTCAGGATAGTCGCAGTCAGCGCCCGTCGTGTTGAGCGAGGTCACTAGTATCAGTAACTCAGTAATCAAACGGTTACTATTTCACATACAAAGCAATGTTGCCAAAGTTGCTTAAGATACCTCTCGTCAACATATAACATACTCTATGTTCGGAAGTGCCCTACACTATCATTTAAAACAAATCACAAAAATACCTGGCTTACCACGGTGGGTGAGTGGTTATCATGTCGGACTACCAACCCCAAGCTTTCAGGTTCGCTCCTGGCCATGGTAAGTGATTTTTGAAAGGCGGCAAAAATACGGCACGCATGTCATACGATGTTGCCATGTCAAAGAACCCATTTTAATTCAGTAGGCCGTGTTCATAATGGCAAAATTAATCTCAGGAGTTTCCGCCAACACAAAGTTCCTCCTTTCTCCACTAGAAAGCGCTATAGTGTCAAGGAGCTTAGATATCTAACCTCCTTGACTTTTATAGTGATTCAAGGAACAACGAAATTCGACATGCAAGCTACCCTCTGGGTGTCAAATAACAAAGCTTGCACCCGGCACCCGAGGCCATACGATATTATTATTGTTACAGAAATAACTAATGGATCTCTAATCGAGATAGTCCCACACGTGGGTACCACTGGTACTTCCGCTCTGGGCAATACAAATTATTTTAGAAAAGGTGAAAATTAATCCCAAATAAATTTATGAAGATGCTCCTAGATCTCAAAGTGTGCAGGAATCTTGAAAGATAGTCTACTGGCCCATGAATAGATCTTGCCCAAACTTCCTAAAAACGAGAAGGGTAGAAATATGAATACACAACTAATAATGAAAGCAATGCCTGACTGTTGGAAATTAAGCTTGTAGTAGTCTGAAAACTTGGCAGGGATATATGATTGAATTTACGATAATTCCTTGATGACGTGAAAAGAAAACTAGGCTGATTTCTCACATTTCCCCATCATGGCGCGCCTCTGCAGGGTAGGCTAGCCCTATTTACAGATTTTAAAAGAGTATTTTGTCTCCAGAATGATTCAACTTTTCCGCTCTCAACAAAGTTCCTTTTAGACCTTTTAAACTGAGCGTCAATGCACTGCACACGACTTGAGAGTGACACGTGTTTCTCCCCTCAGTTTCCGAGCATTACTTGAGGAGCATTGTTGGGAATATTATGCCCATAAATACTCCACAGTGTATTTTGAGACACCCTGTTGTTACCTTGTGAAATTAGAAATACTAGTAATACAGTACAGCTGGAATGGTTTTGTTCCAAAAACTGTGCTATGGTTGGCTTTTTGTAAATCGTTAGAAAAGCCCAAAAAAAGCTTAACTCTAAATTTCGGAATAATTTGTTGTATGTTGTCGGAAAACTCAAAAATATTTTGAAAAGTGTTTTTCTCTGAATCTACGAATTTTAAAGAAAAGTTTTTTAAACAAAAAATGTAGAGGACATTGTCAGCTACAATTTTTCTCATTGGGGTCATGTCATACCTTTTGAAATGCAGAAGCTAGGTGGCGCCCAAGTTTCCAAAAAAGTGTTTTATCACTTTTTGTCCTAGAACAAATGGTTTTTTCACAAAATAGTGAATCAGAAATTTGTTCCTCTCAAAATTGTCTGCAATATTTAATTAAACGTTTGTTTCCTCCGACTTACCGTTCCAAAGTTATAGCGCAGCAAATGCATCGCTGCGTAGTCAAGGCTACTATTGTTACTGCGGAGAGAGCGGTGGGCATAGTTTGTGCCATCTGAATAGTAACAATTTTCACACTTCGGCAGACTATAACTTTGGAACGGTAATTCGGAGGAAAAAATGTCTCAATAAATGTTGCAGACAATTTTGAGAGGAACAAATTTCTGATTCGCTTTTTTGTGAACAAAACTGGAGTTGTAAGCCCCAGAGTTTATTTCCGGCCGCCCCTAACCTGGAGTTGTAAGCCCCAGAGTTTATTTCCAGCCGCCCCTAACCTGGAGTACAGACGCTGCTTGCCGGTTTATAGCAGTTAAAATAATTGGAATTTCCAGAGAGACTTGCAAGAAGTAGAGTTGATCCCTTGAACGGTTTTCCACGGACGGTTTCCCATATCACGTCACAAAATTTGAATTGAAGAAGAGGTTACTAGAACTTCCCAAAAGAATTTCTAGTTTAATGCAATTTTAGGTTGAATTTCACAACTAGGCTATTGCAATTGACATAAGTTGAATCCCACGGTGCCCCATTAAATAGGGGTTAACAAGATGCATGGGGAGATCCCCTGACATTCAATTGAGTACAATTAACAAAGTTGCAAAAGATGTCCACGTTGGCCCGAACATAAATTACAACATTAGAAGTTGATATCCCACGTCGGAAAATTTTATTAAAACAAGTTAATGCTTTGGCATTATCGATAAAATTCCGTGCATCTTGAAATAGTAACTGGCTGAATAAAATAGCGATGAGATTTTTTTATTGTGTCGAAAAAGAAAATAAGGCGTAAAATAGTTTTCATGCAAAGAGGACGGTTATTTAATTATTGGTTTTATTAATATTAATCGAAATATCATTTTCATTAAGACGATGACTGTCGTTTTAAGGGGAGGAACAGCAAGGTCATCTACCCCTTTGATAATGTACACAATTACCCTGTTATATTAATGACACCCCCCCCCGAAGGAAATCCTGCGTACGCCACTAATTATACTACGCTCATTACGGTATTATCGACTCTATGTGGTCTTGAGATGCTTGGCTCTCAGCCAGGGTACGAATGTTTAAAGCTTGGTTAATTTTATTTGTATGTTATCGTTGTCTTATAATTACCCATATAATTATTTGGCCAATGACCTTTCTACTTTGGGCAACAGACGCTTCCCGCATGCAGATAAGCGAGTATGTAGACACTGATAGTTGATTTCAGAGGCGAAGAAAGAAATAGATAGGAATGAGGGGAAGACGCTCTCTACCCTCGAAGAACGAGTATTGAGGAGCTTGGAAAGAAGAAGAACTATGAAAAGAGGAGAAAAACAGCCTCCAAAATAAAAAAGGGAGAAACGGACTCAGCTCAGTAACCCCTCGAGGTCACCAACTCCCGAGCTCAAGAGTCGTGAACCCTTGAAGGTTCCATGATGGACTGCACCCTGACCCCTGGAAAACTGAGGGTATCAGATAAAAGCGGAAAATGAACGACCCTCAGAACGACGGCGAAGATGAAAGAGAGGATGTGTTGCCCTGCTCAAGGCCTGCCGCAACGTGATGCGGTCACTTGTCTCCCTGATAATACGGAAATAGTTTCTGGATTGTTCTTCCCACTTGAGGTTACTATGTGGCGAATGCTTTACGGCCGGATACCCTTCCCAACACCAACTTCATCTCAAGGTGAAGAGACGGTGCTGTCCCGCCTATTTCCTGGAGCTAAAACTACGCAGAGCCGAAAGTGGGGCTCCAACCCCGGGTCGGAAATAGACTGGTCCCTCGCAGCTTCCCCAGTTCTTGTCAACTGAATATCTCACAAATAAAGCTGCCATTCCGGGAGGGGGTGGGGGGGGGGGGGGGGAGAGGGTTCGTCGTTCAAGCCGCTATTTTGGGCCCAATAGATCTCGTTTCTCCCCGTCAGTGAAGTCAACACTCCCACGAGGCGATCACGTATCCAGCGGACATCTTATAATGGTTTGAAATATCATTTTAGCCTACTTTTCACATTCTCTAATAAGTAGTATCGTGAAGAACTATACAGCCTATTTTCATACATCCTACTTATGTCAATTGCCACGATCAACATACAAAATTTCAGTTTGATTGCTGTAATAGATTCGTAGATATTGAGAAGCGACTAAATATTTTGGATGTTCGCCATGTTGGATTTTTATATATGTAGGTCTTAGAGTTATGTACTGTTACATGAAGATTATTGTGTACGTGTAGTATTCAAACTTCAATCGCATGATTAGGATACAAGAAGTAAAAACGAGATTTTAAAATTTCGCACGGCTGCCATCTTGTGATTATGTGCTACCAACTGCTAAAAAATCACACTTGAAATGTGAGCACTATGTTGGATATCTCAGAAGTTATGAATGCGAGCTGTTCCATAATTGGTACACACAGAGATAATGACATACCTGATTAAATTTCAGGAGCCCATATATGACAGTGTTACCAACATGATTCAAAGCCTACTGATAGGTTCAATTTTAAATGCATGAAACTTCTACTCTACAAATCGATTTCAACCAAATGTCGTATGTGATTTGTATACCATAACAGATATGACTACACGTATTCTTAAGAGCCATCAGGGCGGCCAACTGTTAATAAGTGGTCTCTCTAGTTTTTAAAATCCTAATTCGAATATATCAGAAGGTATGCAAGCCAACAGCTGTAAATTTTGCGCACGTATAGTACCTGACATTATAGATTAATTGGGAATAACTGATACATGTCAGTGCTGCCAACATGATTCTAAGCCTGCTGATAGGTCCAATGTTTAAATACTTGTAACTTCTATACAATCAAATGGATATTATCCAAAATTGGGACAATAATAGATCATAATATTTCAGATTAATTGTAAGCAACACATACATGACACTGTTGCAAACATTATTTTACGTACGCTGATAGATCCAATGCAACATTTCATTTCTGATATGTAGATTATTCAATGGCATGAATCTTACATTTTAAGAAAAGTAGGCACTTTAGTTCGTCACGGAACTTCTTGTTTCTCTCGCCATGTCATGGTGACTTGGTGATTGCCATCTACAAGTGTCTTCAGCTTCTACAATGCTTTCCATCGATTCCTTGGTCTACTTTCCATTCTGGTTTTATATGTAATCTTTGGGTTTTCTTTGTCTTCAATGTGGCCCAGCCATCGTAGTCTTTGTGACTTTATATATCGAACACTGTCTTTGCTATTGAGGATTTCATCTATTTCTCTAATAGTTCGTATCCTCCATTCTCCTCTGTCCAATACAGCACCATAAATTCTCCGTATTATTTTCCTCTCGAACACCCTAAGTTTATTGCAATCCCGAACCAACATATTCCATTCTAACTTACTCGTACTTCTACGTAAATTCACGTTATTGGAAATTTGAAACAACTTCTTAAGCCCAGCCTAATATACGTTGGAGCTTTTAAAGTTCTTTAGTCTGTTTATGTGTAACATCTTTCCGCTCGGTTGCTGGATAGTTTTGTGGGAGTGATTTTGAAAATTGGGGACGGAAGTGGATCGGAACGGAAGTGTACTAGCTGGCAGTGGTGGAAAACGGAAGTATGCACTGCCCACTCGATCAATCGAACGGAAGTGTACTAGCTGGCAGTGGTGGACAACGGAAGTATGCACTGCCCACTCGATCTCGATCGAACGGAAGTGTACTAGCTGGCAGTGGTGGAAAACGGAAGTATGCACTGCCCGCTCGATCCATCGATCCAGCTGGCAGTGGTAAGACCCAGCTGGCAGTGGTACGAGAAACAATGAGCGCGCGGTGTCGGAAATTGATACCATGACGTACTCTCGGCCATAAGGAATGTATATGACATACTGAACGGAAAACGCTCATGTGAACTCTGGTGTCAAGTGATTGAAACAAATGACATGGTAGGCTATATGTTCGAAGTCTTCGTATCAGTATTTTAATGGTAAAATGCCTTAATATCAAACATTGTAAGTTGTCGGCATTGCCGGTATTATGTTTCTGCACAATGGCTATTCAAATATTAACACACATAACGGTAATGCAGTCATCAATATAATATAATCGTTGTGGTTATACGAGAATTGAACAAGCCTCATGAACTATTACTGAATACATTCTCTTTACTCACAAGTGGGCCTATTCACAAGGCATTTTAAACTCAATGTCACTCAGGAACATTATCGAAACAAGCAAAATATAAATGAAACTTAATTCCGTAATGCAGTATTATTGGAACGTGGAAATAAGTCACCATCTTGTGCACAAAATTTGCGTAGTCGAAATAGCCGTGGGGTTAGTGCTTATGACTGTGAATTTACCGATCTTGGGTTCGAATACCGGACGGGGTAGATATTTTTGCTACCAGATTATCATTTTAAACGATTTTTTCATATCAATATGACTTATTTTAACAGAATCCATATGAAATTACGTGTTGGTCAGTGAATGAAGAGGACCTGTTTATAAGGAATTTAAGGTTATGAGCGGTGTCGCGTCTATTAATCTAGTTGATCCATATCGTATTCTTTATTTAGGCCAGTGCTGGTGGAAGCTACAAATCATCTAATAAAATGAGTTCCGTATTATAAACTACAATATCTGTAAAACACTCCCTTTTACAATAGATTAATATTTGTGCCAATAATTGTATAAAATACCGGTGTATCAACAATTTCACGTGATATTTCTTCTATGTCAGATGTTACACATCATATGCGACTACTGTAAGGCTCGTAATTTTTTTTATTTTTACTATCACTAACGCTTGCAAGCTATGATTAACATAAAATGTATCTCAATCTGTACTGATTACTGCTGATCTCTAGATTTAGAATCATGCCTTATCAATTTGTATATTGAATCTGCTGCGCCCAAGGGTGCATGATTGCTCTTTATGTTTTAAGTATCTCGGTTCTGTTCACTGAATGCTTCTGAGCACAATATTGTAAGCTCACCTTTCAAGTATTTTATCTTGCTTGGTTCTATTCTCTATTTTTTAGCTTGGCAAATTATCGTCACTCACTTTGCCAAGTATTATTACCTAAAGCAAACAAGTTTCTCAAAAAATAATTTGGGATGAGCCACGTACACTTGGATATTTGTTTATTGTTGTGCTCTAACAAGAAAATATGTTCAACTTTGAACTTTGTAGTCAAGTTTGTAGTTCTTATCACAGATAGTTTTGAGATTCATTGCTACTGCATTGCCGATATTGAGCGGGTCCATTATTGTAAATATCTAGGATGCTACCTGAATGGCAAATGGGAATGTAGCCTGGAAATCAAAGCTCGCATTCGGAATGAAAATTAGTAAACAGAAAACTGTGGTAATGCACTGTGGAAAGGAAAATAAGAAAGTTCGAGTCAACTAAGCTGGGGAACAGTTAGAGAATGTGGAAACATTTACATATTCAGACAGTGTAATTAACAGGAATAATGAAATTAATACAGAAATTAACAACAGATTAAGTAAAGGTACTGCCCCCGTAAATTGAATTATATTGAGACCACGATGGTTGTATTGGCAAATATGAGTAAAGTTACGGATGTCATAGTTGTGACGTGTATATTCATGACGTAGGCACGGATGACGTAGAATTCATGCAAGTAGGCTGGTGGAGCTGAGATTCTTGATGACGTCATGATTTTGTTCGAGAAAGATCGGAGATTTACGACGCAGTCGCAGGAAACAAGGTATTATGCTAAGGAAGAAGTTACGCTATTGGAGGAAAGGCTCGAACCAATGAACGATAGTTTGGAAGGAAGGCGGAGATTGCTGAAACTACGATATTTGATTACTTTTGGCATACAGATTTGTGGAAATCTATTTTCAGTTATGGCACTGATTTGGAATTTTGAAGAAATTAATTTTGAGTTTTTGAAATTTGAAAATCCGTCAAGTATAGCCAAAGTTAAAACTTCTAGCAATGACGCAGCAACAGGCTATGGAAGGGATGGATACGCCCCTTAAGAAGTTGATAAAAGGTCGTGCACAGAAGAGAGGAGCTCTCAGAACTCATAATCTCAGAACTCATACGGATCATACCGCTGATACCGCATATATATTTCAGATGTCATAGAGTCATTTTCGAGTGAATAAGTGAAGCAAGTTGTCTTTAGCATGTGGTTAAAGCCCGGCGCATCGAACGAACACGGAGCAGTTCCATTTTACGCTGCTCGAAACTAGGTGAAGTTGAAACGCTCACATTAACGTTTCCACCAGATAAGATATCAAGAGTTAACTTCAGCCTTTATTATAATTCAATTGGGCAGTACAACATTGAGGTGTGTAGAAGATTTGAACAATTTCACAGTTATACTTCGAAAGATATTGGCACTTTAAGGCTGCCAACAAAAGTGATTTTCTCGCCACATGAGAAACACTTTTAAAATTCCACATTATACACTACAGCTGACACGTGGATTGCAACAGTGATATTGGAGAATACGTTTGGTAATACAACGATACAGTCTACTATGGAACATTATAATCTTGCAGTGCTTTCAATGATTATAACAGTAGTTGAGATGGAAGGCTAAGGCTTTAATGCAATTGGGACATATATCGATTGAGTGAAATGGCAGCATGGAACTTCGTTAATCGTCATTCTACAAAAGCGAGCATGTAGTGAACATCCAACTACACTCATGCATCGTGAATCCATCGCTGAATTATACCAGATGACAGTGGAAATATTTTCATACTCCACGATTATGAATATTTCTGCGGAAATAACTACAATAAACTTCATGAAGAATTACGACCGGAACTTCAGGGAACTTTCAAGAGAGGCCAGGGTGGACCCGGCTCACAAAGAAGAGTTTTGCCAGAAGGATGTTTTTCGTATCCATGGAGCAGTGCAATTTTCGGAGGAGGAAGCAGTTCGATTCTCCGAGGACGCTGATTCCAGGTTCGAGGACGGAGCACATCTTTACGCTGGTGAATTGGAACCAACAGCAGTTTTCTTTGAAAACTTTCCTCTAGAACTTCAATCAACAGATAAGGTAGTCGTGAATGTTTCTTGTATTATTTGAGTCTTGTAGCGATATCTGAGCAACCATTTTCCCATATTTTCTGTCCTATCTTGTGCCCCATTTTCTAGATTGATATTTCTGTACTCAGTACACTTCGATGATTTATGCCTTTTTCTTCGTTTTGTTGAGACATTGTTATGTCATTGGCATACTTAATTAATTTTGGATCAGTTGAGACTGATATTAAATTCTTTCAGTAATTTGCATATTTTTGTAGTCACGATTTGACGGTAAAGTTAACGATTTGCTATGGCAGATTTGAATTCAGACAGTGTGTCACTTTATTAAAGTAATTCTATTCAGTAAATTACTTTGACCAATTTTCTGTCATCCTCAAGAAAGAAGAATAATTAAATGATTTTAGAGCGTTAAAATCTATTACGATATCGACGATCTTTGAAATACTAGTTGTCTTATGAACATGATTGCAACATAGGCATTTATCATTGCATTATAGACAATTTTATGAAATATGAACTTTGATTACGATTTATTGAATACACTATATTAATGAACATTTGATAGGAGTTTTTCTCAATTATAGATTGGAACAATAATGTTTGCATTCCACAGTCTAATTGTATTCTATTCGACTATTCATGCAGTTTAGATGAACTTTGATTGAAGATAGTATTTTTATACTGCGTTACTTTGAAGATATTAATCTCAATTTTGATAGACCAGGGAGGAGTGTCTAATCGTATTTGCTATTAAATTTATTTGTGATTGGCAAATTTTTACTTCATATCGATTCATGAATGAAACCCACGAAGGTTAAATAATAACAGTCATTAATACAATTGATGAATATAAGAATTTTTAAAGAGGAACAATGGATGTATATTCGTTAGTTCAGTGGACGTGTAAAAGTCGCTGATGAATAATGCCCGTGAATAATGAAGGAGGTTCCCACAGTAATAAATGAAGTTGATGAATTTATAAGTGGAGGTTTTTGTATGTAGTTTGGAAGATTTTTATGCCATATATATGAAGATATATGATGAATTTTGGGCCAATTTTTGTGCAATTTTGTGCGTCTTGAGCGAAGTATTTTCCCGCTGAATGTATTGTTCTGGTTCTTTGAAAGTTATTCATATGAAGATACTGTTAAAATTAACAAGAGTGTTAAATAATTTGAGATAAAGATTTTGAATGGAGGTTACCGTCACAAATATTAATAATAATTATTAAACCTTATTAAACCTGAATTTGACAGTTAAATATAACTAACCTTCATTGGTCGATTATATCACCACGATTTGAGTAATTATCAACCGGATAAATGTGTGGTTTAATGTATTTCTTGTATAAATAATATAAACAATATTAATATTGTAAATAATTTTGTAAATATCTTTGATAATAATTTGAAATGATAGTGATTAATAGAGGCGTGTATAAAATTTTCAATTGTCATTTGACATTGTTATAAACAATTTATTATTGTTATAAATAATTAATGAACTTTTGTTATTAACATTTGGAGTTTTGTTTTTATACTCTAAACAACACTAGTTAAGCAAGTGGTTTGAACAATTAAACATGATGTGGGATTATTGGAGGAATCCACTGGTGTTTGAATGGAGCATTGAAAAGATTTGCGTGATAATATTTCAGTTGAGATGTGAACATTTACGTGTTTTGAAAAGGAGAGCCAAGCTCTGAGGTAACTCGCTTATGCTAGGGTTGAACGAACGGGGTGAGTCCACTTTGACGATGCAGGTGCATTGCAGCTGGCCCGGACAACTGTATGACAGAGGCCAAGGACGTATCCATAATAGCCTTGTGGCTATAAATAAAATGTGAAGTATATAAACACGCAAAACAATTGATATATGTGTCTCGTCCCAAATCCCGTTTCCATTCCAAGTGCATTATTATTTTTACGTTACTATGAGCTTGAGAAAGCTGAAACATTGTATGTAGAGTATACAAGTCCTACAGGAGGACATGATTATATGGACGATGGCTTCTGATTGCCACGTGGATTTTGTTGTTTATTTTTGTTAAATTCATTCTTTTTGTGAAATAAATTATTGTGCAGTTTAAAGTTTCTCGTCTTCGTTTTACGGTTCATTTTAAATATCATGGTGGAGGTTATTGTGAGGGCATACTTTAAGTGATCCAGTTGACAACCCAGTCCCCGAGATAAATTTAAGAGGTAAGTAAAAGGTAAGTATGAACCCCCGTATATTTTGGTGTGTTCCACAATAATTTCTTGTTAACTATTGTGCTCTAATCTCGATAGTATCTGTCAGTGCCATTTTCATTGATGTAGCTGTGCCGGTGCGTTTGATTATTGGCAATCCGATTGAGGGGGCGGATATCTGACAGCCTACTATCCGGATATCGGGTACGGTACGTCATTTTAACATCAAGTTGGACAGCTGTTCATCATCATCATCATTTTCCATCTCCAGTTTCCCGGGTGTGGCAAACAATCGCTCTCCATCTTGCCCGATCTTGGTACACCATTTGTTCTTGGACATCGTCGCAGTTAAAACCATTCTTCTCCACCTCTGATCGAACTGTCTCTATCCATCGTCTCCTTGGTCTTCCTCTTGGTCCCTTCCCTCTGACATTCAGGTTGAAGAACTTCGTAACACCACATTTCAAACGCTTCAATTCTCCTCTTTTCTGCAGCTCAAACAGTCCAAGTTTCACTTCCACAGAGCGCCACGCTCCAGACAAAGGCTTTCAAAAATGACTTCCTAATATCTAAAACTATATTCGATGTCAACAGATTCATTTTCTGTAGAAATGCTTTCCTTCCCTGTGCTAACCTAATTTTTATATCCTCTTTGCTTCGTCCATCACTGGTTATTTTGCTTCCTAAGTAACAGAAGTCACCTACTTCCTTCCGCTTTTCTCCTGCCAATTCGACATCCATAGAGGTTTCTGATTTATTTCGACTGCATTCCAGTATTTTTGTTTTACATTTATTAATTTTCATCATGAATTCTTTCCTCAAGACGGAGTCCATACCATTCAAAAACTCATTCAAATCCTCAGACGTGTCGGCCAAGATGACGATGGCATCAGCAAATCTCAGAGTAGAAATTATTTCTCCTTGAATCTTCACCCCCACTTTAAATTTTTCTCCAATTTCCTTCATTGTTTGTTCAATGTATAGATTGAAAAGTGTGGGTGATAATTGCAGCCTTGCCTTACACCTTTCTGAATACCAGCTTCTCTCTCATGTCCTTCAGCTCGAATCACTGCTGTCTGGTTTCTGTATAGATTGTAGATCACCCTCCTATCCCTGTACTTTATTCCAATCGTTTTCAAAATGTCAAACAATTTAGTCCAATCAACATTATCAAAAGCCTTTTCTAAGTCTACAAATGCCATGAACGTTCTCTTACCTTCCCTTATTCTACCTTCCAAAATCAGCCTAAGACTTAGTACAGCTTCCCTTGTTCCAACATTTCTCCTGAAACCAAACTGGTCTTCACCCAAAACCAAGGTGCTGGATTGGATGGAAGGAACAGAAACTAAAATATTTTGGGCATATGACTCGTAATTCCAAGTATCGCCTCCAACAGTTCATTATAGAAGGCAAAATAGAGGGACGACGCAGACCAGGGAGGAGGAGGATCTCCTGGCTTGACCTTGACTCAGCATCTCTGTTTCAAACATCAACATCAAAGGAAAGGATAGCAGTGGTGATTGCCAATCTCCGACGCGGAGGCGACAAGTAAAGATGAAGATTGCATTGCCTATTCTCATTTTTCAGTCTAGCTCTCTAATTACTGCTTGATTTCTGTAGTCAGGGCTGTGTATAGCCTTCTTAATTCCTTTTTATTAGCATTCTTTCTTATATGCAATTTAGCTTAAATGTTAGACACAACAGTAACTTTAGCTTTTTACATGGAAGCTCTGGGCTTACGTATTAATGCAAGAGACGCATTCTACTTGTAAGAAATCACTAGCTTTGGGTCAGTTTGTAACTGGTCTAGAAAATCTCTCATCCTATTTTAATTAGTTTTCTAATAGCTTCACTGCTAGATTTAGTACCACTCCTTTAACTATTTTATTAATCATATACTTTTGTAATGTATTTTTTCTATTCAACCATTTATTCAATGTGTTCTCCCACACCTATTTCCTATTTTACTTCTCATCTTCTGGAAGTTATTGGGCCTTCCCAATTGCTCCAACTGTCTAAAAATGGCAAGTTAGAGGATAAAAGACTTTCAAGCGGAGCCTCTCTTGAGAGACTCTATAAATATATCTCTTTAATAAAGGTAGGCCTATTTATATTTAAAATTAATTAGAAGCATTTGTATATTTCACTCAGTTAATTCAGCCACAACCGTTAATATATTTGGAACTGTTGACTAAAATATGTTGCTCAGATGGGTAGTAGCGCTGTTAGGCTGAGCCTCACATTTCCTATCACTTCCTATCTAACAAGGTTGGGAGGCGTGGTTTAAAAACTCCATGCATTTCTTTGGAACTGTTAAGGCTCAAGCGACCAGAGCCTAGCCTAAGCCAGGCTTGCCAACACCGACATGACTTTTGTATTTAGTAGAATACTTTCAAAGTTGTTCAAGAAGACTTAACACACCCTCCTTCTCTCACTCTCCGAAGTACAATTGATAATTGTCAAGTTACCAGAAACACTAAGATGACAATATTCATTTTTGACAACTCAAATGGTATCCTTTGAAGTGTAATTAAAATAGTTCCGCCAGAGAGCACCAAGATGTGGCAAGGGTAGCAGTACCATCTACCGAGACTTAAGGGAAGTATTCAGTTTGTTTGTTTCCACATATCCCTCAAGTTCAGTTTCTCAGATTATGCTGCAGATCAAATCTCTAGATGGTAGTGTCTTGGAGGTAACTTGTGGTTGTATTTTAGGGTGCAATCGCGAATCAGGCCACCTATAATCGGATCTCCTTAGGATGGGGAAGTAGGTTAAATTAGAATTACGAAACTAGGTTGTTGTTTGTTTGAGTCTTCAGTCTTTTGACTGGTTTGATGCAGCTCTCCATGCCTCCCTGTCCTGAGCTAATCGTTTCATCTCTACATAGCTACCACACCCTACATCTGAGACAATCTGTTTAACATACTCTAACCTTGGTCTACCCCTACAGTTCTTATCCTCGATCCTTCCTTCCATAACTAAGCTTGCTAATCCTGGGTGTCTCAGCATGTGTCCTACCAACCTATCTTTTCTCTTCATTAGCAGTCGCCAGAAACATCTCTCCTCTTCCACTCGTCTTAATACCTCTTCGTTTGTAACCCTATCTACTCATTTGATCTTCATCATTCTCCTGTAACACCACATTTCAAATGCTTCAATTCTCCTCTTTTCTGCTGCACCAATAGTCCAAATTTCACTTCCAAAGAGCGCCACGCTCCAGACAAAGGCTTTCAAAAATGACTTACTAATACCTAAATCTATATTCGATGTCAACAGATTCCTTTTTTGTAGAAATGCTTTCCTTGCATGAGCCAATCTACTTTTTATATCCTCTTTGCTTCGTCCATCACTGGTTAATCTGCTTCCTAAGTAACAGGAGTCTCCTACTTCCTTCAGCTTTTCACCTGCCAATTTGATCTCCATAGAGATTTCTGATTTATTTCGACTGCATTCCAGTATTTTTGTTTTACATTTATTAATTTTCATCGTGAATTATTTCCGTAAGACGGAGTCCATACCATTCAAAAACTCATTCAAATCCTCAGGCATGTCGGCCAAGATGACGATGTCATCAGCAAATCTCAGAGTTGAAATTATTTCTCCTTGAATCTACACTCCCACTTAAAAATTTTCTCCAATTTCCTTCATTGCTTGTTCAATGTAAATATTGAAACTAGGTAACTTAAGTCAATTCGTTTAAATAGAAAAGAAAATCTATCGGTAAATAAAATAGCATAATTGAACCAATCTACCTATCAACAAGAAGTACAGGGTCTTTCATATAGCCTAAAGTAAGAACGGAGAGCGGCGGATTTGTTATCCGCTGCTACAGTGGCCTTGGCCGAACTTGTGGCTCGGTATGGCCCCCTGCTATAGTATTGAAAGCGCGCGTATAGTACAGTATACACTTGACCTTGCAATAAGCGTGCAGGTGTTCAGTCGCCAGTCTGAACCTCAAGTGCTAACATGGTGAGACAGTTATCATTGCAACATCGTATTTTTTATGTAAAACTTATTTTAAGTACGAGTCGGCTCGGCGGGTACGTGAAGCATTTGTTCAGCAATTTCCTAATGAAGTGCCACCTTCACTAGCACAGATTCACGTAATTGCAAATAAGTTTGACACTACTGGCTCAGTGCTCAATAAAAAACATGCCCGCACACGAACAGTTTTAACAGAGGATGAGCTAGATGACATTGGCGAGAATTTTGAACGGTCTCCGAATAAATCACTCACAAAATTAGCACAAGTAGGGGTTTCGGTTTCATCAACAATAACTAACTAACTACCTAACTAACTAACTAAAGTAAGATTTCAGCATTGTACACACGCTAGCAAGGCGCTGCATCATATAGGATTGTACACACGCTTAAAGCGGTCTTGGCGCGCCACAAGCTCGGCCAAGGTGACCGCAGCCGCGGTTAACAAAGCCACCGCTTGGCGCTCTTATTTTATATGAAAGACCCTGTATAAACAATTGCACCACCACGAAGCTCGAAACTACCTTCAGGTTTCAGCTCATTCGCAGCCTCCCCAACTCCAACAGCACGAGCCGCGACTGAGTTAGAGTGAGCGAACAGCTCTTACTTTCCACTTGCTATTTATCTCTGTCGAATACATTTTCAAACTTTCTTCTGCCCAACGTGCTTTGTGGCGGGGAGACTCAGAGACTAGAAAAGGAGTGGGAGATTTATCACACTTCTAGTTGTCTATGCACTAAGAATGAAATATCTAAAAATTGGAGAGAATCAGTGTTTTGGTGCGAATTTCAACATTCTGATTATTGTACAGTTGCAGGAGTGTGGAGGTAGCGTCACGCCCCTCACGAAGAAAGAACAACTGACGTTCTATTGGTATTAGGACTTGACACTACCTCACAAGCACTCCATGGGCTGTGGGAGCTCTTAGTTCCCCCTCAAACACGTGCGGCGCCTGACCTAGGCAAGGCAAAATCCTACAAGAATGTCTGTAATTTAATAACTTGGCCGTGGAAACCAACAAGATATATTTAAATGTCTTGGCACATCCGGGAATCGAACTCTGACTACCAAGAATGGAAACCACTACAGCACTTGGTGGTCTGTTTGCATTACATCAAATTGTTGGTAAACTTGTAGGATAACAAACTGAAGTCGCAATTATGCGCTGCAAATAAATCTATAAACAAAGAAATACATAAAACCAAATAACAAAATAAGTAAATACGTGTATGAATGAATCAATGAATAAAGAAAGAAAGAAAGAAAGAAAGAAACAAACAAACGAACAAACAAACAAACAAACAAACAAACGAACAAACAAACAAACAAACAAAACGAAACAAATCAATAAGTAGGAAGTACATAAATAAATCAATCAATAAAGAAAGATAAATTAAGTTAATAGGCTGGGATATCAAGAGCCTGTATGAAGGTGCCGATTAGAGTTGGAAATGTTTCCTGCCCCTTGACCTCAGCTGTTGCACAACGGACCCTGTGGTGTGACAATCAATCTAAAAGGAAGAGGAGATAGAATGGAGTCCACAGAACGATAAACTTCGGGCAATGTGACCCTCACACAAGGACACATTCTCCTCTGATGAGCATGGGGCCAGGATGGGTACCTGGCCGTAAAAACTATTCACCACATCCCCGACCTTGTGCTCAGCCGTTTCTTCGACACCCATCTTGCGAGTAAAATCTCTTCGCTGTCTTTGGAGAACCCTACGTGGCTTGCACTGAATACAGCAATGTGAGTGCGTCCTTTGTAATCACAGACATTTGCGCCGCAACCCAGACAGTTAATGTGGGATGATCTCAACAGGACGAGAAGGTAGCCTATATGTTCACCATTTCCAATGAAAGTCAGCTGCCTAAAGAACGCAGCGCGAAGAACTGCGACACATGGCGTAGTTGTTCGTGATGGAACGTCAAATTTACATCCCGCAGTGGCTAGCATTCTTGTTTGAGGTCCGGGACCGATTCCCTCGTCAGCTATCCTTGAAGTGTTTTTTCGTGGTTTCCCACTTCTACTTATAAAGGCCGGAATACTTCCCAATAACACTGGTAATGTATCGATTGTCTTCAATAAATGTTGCATTAGGCTATAGGTTATGTTATTGAACTGCTGCATATAATAGCAACCTCAATACCAAAAAGACTCAGATTCTACATCAGCCTGCGCCTAATTCACATGCTATTGCCCCTGCCATTACTGCCAAGGGCGAGGTATTATTGAATGTTGAGCACTTTCCATACCTTGGTAGTCATCTCTCAGCTAATGCCAATATTGATGCTAAAATCCAACACCGCTTGAATTGCGCTAGTTCAGCTTTCGGTCGAGTGCAAAAGAGGGTCTTCGATAATGCGGATGTCAACACTCGGACAAAGCTCCTTGTATATCAAGCTTTTGTAATACCAACACTTCTTTATGGATGTGAATGCTGGACTCCCTACAGAAGGCACATAAAATGCTTAGAGAAGTACCAACAACGTTGTCTGAGGAGGGTCCTTAAAATCAGCTGGCAAGATCGACGAACAAACATCAGTGTCCTGGAAGACGCTAGCACTACCAGCGTGGAGGCTATGATCTTGAAACGTCAACTGAGGTGGACTGGTCGTGTCCTTCGCATTCCAGACACTCGCCTTCCTAAACAAATTATGGATGCTCAACTAACAAGTGGCAAGCGGCATCAGGGAGGACATAGGAAGAGATTCAAGGATGCTTTAAAGTCAAACATGAAGAAATGCTCGATTAACATCCCAAATTGGGAGACTACAGCAGCTGACCGTCTGGCATGGCGTCGACTCGTCCACAATGGCCCTCTACGTTTCGAGCAGGATCGCTGGAGTTCTGAGGCTCTGAAGCGACTCGCTCGTAAAGAACGGGAGTCTATGAGAAGATACAACCCTCAGTACCTTGGTGATGATAAAACTTGCCACCAGTGTGGAAGAGTTTTTGACTCGAGGATTGGTCTCTACAGTCACCTGAGAACCCACCAGTGAATGTTTTGGAAGACAATTTTATACTCGTTCGCGAGTGATAGGCAATGATGAATGAGGTATTGAACTATGGGTACAGTAATAGTGGAATGCCGATCGTATGGGAACGAAGTGCCAGTGTGAAAACACGTAGTCTGCGCACACGAGTGACTCGGCTGATTGGCCAATGAGGCGTGGGGAGGCGCTACCTTGGCTTCAACCAACTCTCTCAACGACTGGGCTGCCAAGCTCCACCTATCGCATTCCCTTCTCACTTCCTCTGTGTGACGTCATGCGCAAACCTACTTCACAGATTCCGTGGATGAGGTATAGTTTCGCCTGGTGGTGTACGGCATGATCCAGGCTTGTTTGGCGAGATACAAGTAAAAGAGTGCATAAGGTATATGTAGAATAAACGGAACTTACGCTGAAATACATATTTCAAAATATTAATAGTAAATTGATACTGAAAATGGCTGGTAACATGTAGCAGAGAAGTGTATTTTGTTGGAGTCCAGTCCTTCCTCCTCACAGTTATAATCCCTTTCCTTAATATTTATGGACGTTTGCATGGAAATAGTATGTTGGAAGCATAACTCACATTCTCTAAAATAATGAAAATTGGGATGACTACAAATTCTTGAATTGCTTCATACGTAGAACATAATGCACGGAACAGTTATTCACACTTGCCACATGATCCTTGAGAAAACAGATGTTACACTCTGGTTAGTTTCAAAAGTCTCATGATCTGCGGGATCTTGTGAGTTTTGTTCCGTGCCTCATCTCGACCAATCAGTGATTAGCTCACCCGTCGCCATAGTAGTAACATTGATGCCAGTGTAGTCTGTTATCTGCTCTGTTCTGTTATTGTTAGGAATATCATTGAATTTAGTGATTTGAATAAAACTAATTTGAGACACAAGTCATGGAAGAAAGCGTTTCACCCGTTGGGGAAAAAAAGAGGAAGGCCAAGGAAACGTTTGCGGCATCCAGAAACGTGGAAAAGGCAGGAAGCCAAACGAATGACGTTATAACATACGATTCGAGCAGGTGCACTTCATAGCGAGCAGTTCGCTACTCCTGTGGGGGTCCGGTGTCCCAGGCGAAACCCCACACAAGACACGGCACAAACCTAGATGAATTGCTGAGTTCTAATTCACTAACCGCGAAAGCCAATATACCATCTTTTATTAGTAGTATTATTATTAGGGCTCAGATTGTTAGGTGCTAAAAATCTGGAAAATATGTATTTCTTATGTATACAAAAATACCTGAAATACGTGACAAAAAAGTAAAAATATTTAATTTATTTATTGTATGACTTTTGCATGCAGAAACAAGATTGAAAGATGACAGGAAGTACTATATACAATATATACATAAATACACATGACAAGAAACAGCAACATATCTATATTTTTAAGTCCAAACTATCCAGCCACATAATCACAGAAGGTGTGGCCTGAATAAAGTCCAGTGGATCACCTTCATAGGCCCGCAGTCTGCAGTCGAATGCAATGTGTTGTATAGACTGGGAAGGAGCACCGCAGTCACACTGGGGGGACGGAACTTGGCCCCATCTGAACAAGGACTCTGCGTAGATTCCGGTATTTGTGCGGATCCTATTTAGAGCAGTCAATGCCCTGCTTGGGAGGTGAAATCCTGGAACTGGACTGTTTTTGGAAAGTAGAGGCCAAAGCAGGTGGTCAGTATTGAGAGTCCACTCTCCTTTCCATTCGTTGAATGGATTAAACTGGTTCTCAGTTAGTTCCTGTGCAAAAACAATTGGCGGATGTCTGGACTTCAGCCTGCCTCTCTGAAGATCTGGGATGTCATCGTGAATGGGAAGGTCCAAATTAGCCATGATCTTGTCATATTCTCTGAGAAGAGCGACTTTTCTCCGCAGGTGAGGTGGCTGAGGACAGGAAGCCAATAAGAGGGAGTGGGTCTGATGACTCCGCTGATCTTGCGCATGGTATTGTTGAGCTGGGTATCAATCAGTTTCACATGAGGACTATTTATCCATACTGGAGCACAATATTCAGCCACAGAGAAGACGAGACTTATAGCAGAACTCCTTAGGGTTTCTGCAGAGGCTCCCCACGATATGCCACAAAGTTTGTCGAGGATGTTGTTAATTATAATTATAATTTAGTTACTTAATGTGAATATGCAGTACTCACGAATGCAATTTATTCTATGTCTCACCGACTGTTGAAGCATTACAATACACAGCGAGACACATCTTCAGGTTGTCCATCACAAATGACCGACGATTATCGCGAAACACATCTTCTGAAGGCGCGAAACTGCGACAATATGTTTCGTGCCCTCGAGGTGTTGTGTAACTTGAGATCGCTGTTCAGCCTCGATTGCTTTCCCACATGGTTGGCAGAACAGAACGCCCCTATCAGAAGTAAAATTGTTCTTAAATTCTGCAATAGACGATAACTTGTAGGTGTTTTTCTTTTTTTTTTCTTTTTCTTTCTTTTTCTTTAAGCATTTTGCCTTACACTTCACAGTGCCAGAAATAATAATATAATAATAATAATATCGCATGGCCTCGGATGCTGGGTGCAAGCTTTGTTAATTGACACCCAGAGGGTAGCTTGCATGTCGAATTTCGTCGTTCCTTTGAACGCTATGCAAGTCAAGGAGGTTAGAGATCTAAACTCTTTGACACTACAGCGCTTTCAAGTAGAGAATGGAGGAACTTTGTGTTGGCGGAAAATCCCGAGATTAATTTTGCCATTGAACACGGCCTACTGATTTCAAATGGGTTCTTTAACATGCCAACAACGTATGACATGAGTGTCGCGATTTTTGTCGCCTTTCAAAAATCACTTACCATGGCCAGGAGCGAACCTGCAAACTTGGGGTTGGTAGTCCGACACTATAACCACTTACCCACCGTGGCAAGCAGTGCCAGAAATGAACTGCATGTGAGTTTCACTGGTTCCAGGTAGCTCTAGCACGTGGTGCAATATGGCTATGGACAAGGAAATACCCGACTTCCACAGTGAGTGGCACGGGGCGACAAGTTAAGAATATATATTATGTATTTTGAGGTGCTAATAAGTGAAAAGCAGGAATTTATGTATTTATAGAAAAATGCTTAAAATACGTATTTACATAAAAAAATATTTATTTACCTAACAATACGAGCCCTAATTATTATTATTATTATTATTTAATTTTAATGTTACGTCCCTTTTAACAACTGTGGCTTTTAGAGACGGCGAGGTGCTTGAATTTTGCCCCTAAGGGGATCTTTAACGTGCCAATGAATCTACTAACTCGGCTCGCTCGCTGGAGAAGTATAAATTCTGTCCTAAAACTTCCCCATACGGGAGAACGAAACGCGTCAGGCGAAAGCCTGGCCAAAATAACTACTGTGGTCAAGAAAATTAGACTGAAGCGGTGCGGGGTATTGAGCATGAAATACGTGACTGGAAAACCAATATAGGGAGCAATGCATTAACAATTTTTATTACTAATAATGAATTTATAATGAACAAACAAATTGCACTTAAGTGCTTATTACAGAAATTAACAATTATAAATGTAGCAAAGTGTGAGGGCCTGATTACAGAACCCAGATTAGAGAAAGGTCCATGAAAAGCTTGCTTGATTGGAGAAAAGTTGAGCTTAATATATAAAAATGCAGTTTATAAAAAGAGAGAACCATAAAAAATAATTAAGAGTGTAATAACTGGTATGATATAAGCTCTTTATAAAATTAAACTTATCTTTGAAGAGAGTTGAAGAGCCAGCTCCTTAAAAAGTTCCAGCTAACACACGTAGATTTAAAAGTCTTCACGGTTTTCTTGGAAGGAGGCGTACATGGCCTAGAGTTATGTGCACCATCGATAAAATGTCAACTTTCTTTTCTTGCGCAGGAATGACATTTATAGTTTCCAAGAGCTGATCCAGAGATATTTTGAAGGACGGTTCCAAGTATCCTCTCCAAGGTGAAGTTGAAGAGTACAGCGGCTGGCAATTATTCTTGCCATCTTGAGCAATACGTCATGGTGCAGATCTTGTGACGTAACTGCCCGCTAGCGTAGATATCAGCGATGGTGTCATGAGATGTAGCGGTGACCAGCGGGTTGAAGTGGTTCCGAAGTGATGATTGATCTGAAGTGATGAAGAACGCCAGCAAGCGGCGTCTTAAATAGGGACCATAGAACTCTCTCGAAGTTTGGAGATCGCCCGACCAGACCAAGACCTGCCATTGGTCGAACGAAAGTCAGGGTGACGTCAGTCGACACTACTCAGCAGACAGTGGATCAACCAGTAGATGTCTGGTATGGCGTGAGTAAGGACGCCTGAGATAGCGAGCGACTGAAACACTCGAGGTGAGAACTATAATATCTATGAATAAGTGATTGATAACAAGATTATGCATATGGTTTAAGCAATTAACATTTATACAGAAACAATTACCATTCGGGGATCTCAGTAACAATAAATAAAATTTGACCGACAAATGGGCCAAGCTAAACATTGAAAGTATCACAAAAGTGATCACTCGCATTTAAGCACCCTCTAATGCCAACCGACTGCGCCAGAATTCAAACCTGCAACATTGGGCGCAGCAGGCGAGAACGTTACCGCTGCGCCATGCAGCCTAAAGCTCATTGTAAAGCACGTTTACTGTTCTTCCTTTGGCAGCGAGAAGATATACATCACGAGTGTCCTTGGGGGAAGTTACATCAAGTTTGACTGACTGGTTTAGAATAGTACAGGGTGGTCCGGAAGTGTGGACGTAACCCCCCCCCCCCCCTTTATTTTCAACATTATGACAGTTATGGTTGAATGTTTGTTATAGACATCGCTATGAGCACCATCCTCGTCCTCAATTCTGCGCCATGCTTGCGGAGATACTCCGGAGTCACGAAGGTGAAGGTGTGTTCCACCGGTGCTCGTAATTCCTGGGTTGTGTGATACCGAGTGTTTCTTACTTGTTGCTTTATGAAACCCCAGAGAGCATTGTCTGGTGTCGCCAGATCGGGACTTCTTGGAGGCCAGGCAAAGGGAGCTGGTAAAGATGCAGAACTTCTTCCCTTTCTTCTTCGAAGACAATGTTAATGGACATTCTTACCAGGAGATGCTTAATGAGTGGTTGGTGACACAATTACAAGAAAAATTGTACCGAAGACACTGTTGTCTTACAACAGGATGGAGCACCAGCACACTTCGCGATTCACTTGCGCAATTACCTGAATCAGACCTTTTCTGGCCGGTGGATTGGAAGAAGTTCTGCATCTTTACCAGCTCCCTTTGCCTGGCCTCCAAGAAGTCCCAATCTGACGACACCAGACAATGCTCTCTGGGGTTTCATAAAGCAATAAGTAAGAAACACTTGATATCACACAACCCAGGAATTACGAGCACCGGTGGAACACACCTTCACCCTCGTGACTCCGAAGTATCTCCGCAAAACATCTGCGAGGTGTTACAACAAGGATGGTGCTCGTGACACTTAAGACTTCAAGTTAACTGTGTACACCAGCCTATAATGGCAATAATTATAACACGAATATGATTATAAAACAAGAGAAGCGAGTTGCATACGACTGTTTATGTTCGACGATAATTATAAGTTACTGTATTATATATACACCGCGGACAGGCCAACAAGGACCACGCAAAATAATATCACTTCTTTATAGGTCTAGTTTGCTTCTTTCTCTTCCAGAAGTCTCGACTGCGCAGCTCTTCTTTCAGCAGTCCATTCTCCTCTGTTGAGATTCTTCTTCTCCCCGACAAGAATTTTGAGGCCATTTTTTTTCTGTACTCTATTCGATTTAGACAACCTTCTTCAGTAATTTTGAAATTTTGAAGTTCTTCTTTCATTTGTTTTACATAGCCTCCTTGCCCTTTATAGTTCCAGATTTTATCAAAAATTTGTTTGTTTAACTTTGAGCAATCCATGAGGACCATATGTCCCTAGAACTGAAGTCGCCGATTTCTGATCATCACTTCAAGGTTGTCGATTTTACTATATATTTCTGCATTCGATCTCAGTCTATAACCTTCCTGTGTTTTCCTAGGACCATAAATCCTTCTTAAAATTCTTCTTTATATCTTGAGCAAATTCTCCATTCCGGTTATATTTGTAGTTTCCATGCCGTACAAGATGACTGGTCTAACAACAGTATTAAAATGTCGTAATTTTGCATTGATAGACAGGTTCTTTTTATTGTATATATTCTTTATACAAAAATTTAATCTTTCCAATTTCCCTGTTTTGTTCTCAATTGCCAATTTATCCGTCCCATTGCTACTAATTATTTCTCCAAGATATTTAAATCGGTCAGTGACCCTGATGCTCCCATAATTTGTTTTTATTATTTTCTTAGTGTATTTCTGATCACTTGTCATCTCTGTTTTTACCAACGAATTAAGTTATATGTTCTAACATAAATATTCAAATTCATAAACATCGATCGAGATTCTGTCGATTGACTTCTTAGTCTTGGGAATTGTGTGGGCTCAGCATTTGCTCTCTGCCCAATAATAAATTCCAAAGCTTTGTAACATTGTTTATCCTGAAGTAGCGTCATCAGATAGCGCACAGGTACTATGTTGGAGTAATTTGTTATTTTGGTCAAATAACACAAAACAGGCTGTTACAAACGCTTTAAAATTAAAATGTAACGTATTACCTACTAGTTATTCTTCAAATTCGATGCGTATAAAATGTCAACGTAAGGCAAATGAATTGAGTCCCAAATAGAACAGTTATGACATATGGTGGAAAAGTTTCGCATAAGAAATCCATTTACTGAACACAGAGATGGATTATAATTTCCGTGGAACTAATGTCATACGCTGCTTCCTCCATGACGTTCTGGTGTGTTTATGTCAACAACAGCATTCACTAAAATTGTCGGCGAAATCTTAGGAATGTGGCCTAATGCCCTGTGTAGAAATTGAAGTTGTGGATATTAAGAAATAATATTGCAATATTGCCCAGTTTGCTTATGCAAACATTAGGGCCGGTGTACTTTCCATCTCGATAATGGCTGGAAGGATGGTGTGTTGCAAACTTCAGGACGTAGATTCCTAAATTTCTTGCATATTTCATAGTATTTTCCTGTTACCGTAAAGGTTCATGCTGATTTTGTCTTTGTGTTTGGGATTGCAACTACACTGGTTGATCCAATATAGGCTAGATTGTCAACTTTCAAATTATGTCATTCATGTCCGACATGTTGGATTTTGAGCGCATGTGCAAAGCTATCCTACCCAATTGGTCAATGAATGAGCTGTGATTGGTTGGAGAAACCGTATCATAACGAAAAGTAGCACTTTAATGACCACCGTTATGATACAGTTTTCTAGCATATAATATTTACATTTCGACATTGTCGAAACATAAATAACATTATGGACTTTGTACTGTTCCTAGATTTAATTCTCAAAGGAATTTTTAAAAAAGTATTATTTACGTATGAACCAATTTATACTTTTACTAGCAGTAGTGCCCGGCTTCGCCCGGTGGATTTATTTGTTTTATGGATGATGATTAATAGTCTACTACTACAGAACTGGCACATAATACTTAAACTAACAGAAAAGAAATATTTGTTAAATATAACTTTTTGTGGTGGTGGTGGTGGTGGTGGTGGTGGTGGTTGTAGTGGGGGTGATAAGTAGTACAGTATAAAGGACGTAACATTCAGGTCATTTTCCCGTAATGATAATAATAATTATTATTTTTTAGCGTATGGCTTTTAGTGCCGGGAGTGTCCGAGGACATGTTCGGCTCGCCAGTTTTGTAGCTGCTTCGAGACGGACACCCAATGGGTGAGCTACAAGTACCGTTGGGGGGAAGTTGGAATGTAAGGGCTAGGAATTGGAAGGTAGCGACTGTGGCCTATGCTTAGGGACCAACCCCGGCATTTGCCTGGAAGGAAGATGGGAAACCACAGAAGACCATCTTCAAGGTTGCCGGCGGGGGGATTCGAACCTCCTCGCCTCCCGGATGTGAGCGACTGCCAGCAGTCATGCCGTAACGACCTCGGCTAACTCACCCGGTATGATAATAATAATGAATAGGGAAACGGCTGTTTACTAACTACAGCACTGACACATGTAATTTACAAACAAATTTTAAAATATGTTTAGAAAGAGGAGTAAGTGAAATAAAAGACACTGCCTAGGGCCTATATCTCATGGCTGTTGGAAATGTAGAGACCAATAGTGTCGTCTTTCGTCGCATGGCGCCATATGAAAATAATCGGAACACTTTGGAAACCTTCGGCTGTCCCGAGCTCCTGAGGTAGAATAGTATCATGTACCGCCACATAGCACTCGACGATAAGTTTCGGAATAAATGAAGGTAAATTTGAAATCACCGGCGCTTATTGCAGGTGATAACCTCAATGTACTGCACCAACACCATCGCACTTAGCCTATACAGAGGCATAATGTGTTCATGATGATAGACTAACTGTTTTACGGGGCCTAAGAAATCTTTTTGCACTAAACCCCCCCGTGACTGCAATTTTTAACAGCGCAAGATTTAACTATTTTCGCAGTTCTGTACCAGAACACAGGTACGGGTGACGTGATGCATCCCGAATTGCCAGTCAACAATGGACTTACAGTTGCACTACTACGGACATGAAACGTGTTTTTCAAGTTCAGTTTGTTTGTTATTCTAAATGTAGGGAATGGAGAGCGTTGTACAAAATATCAAGTGGACAGTGTTACCAACAGGGTTTCAAAGTGTAAGTAAAATTTGGTGCAATTACTAGGAACGGTGTATATTTGTGATAAAGGGCCTAAATGCAGGGAATGGAGTGGTCTGTCCGAAATTGAAAGTGGACCGTGTCACCCGCAGGGTTCCAAAGGGTAAGTATACAAAATGTGGTTCAGATCGGTGAAACTGTGTAGATTTGTGCCAAAGGGCATAAATGCAGGGAATGGATTGGTCTGTCCGAAATTTCATGCAGACAGTGTCACTCGTCGGGTTCCAAAGGGTAAGTATGTGAAATTTGGTTCAGATCGGTGAAACGGTGTGGATTTGTGCCAAAGGGCCTAAATGCAGGGAATGGAGTTGTCCGTCCGAAATTTCATGCAGACAGTGTTACTCGCAGGGTTCCAAAGGGTAAGTACCATATACAAATTTTGGTTCAGATCGGTTAAACGGTGTAGATTTTTGCCAAAGGGCACTAAATGCAGGGAATGGAGTGGTCTGTCCGAAATTTAACATAGCCTCTCGAAAATGGCTATCATATACACACATCAAAAAAAAGTTTTGCATCACCTCGGTTCCAAGAGTTCCGGAACCTTTAAATACAAAGGGAATAGAGATCAACACAAACAACATTTCAGCTCGTTTTATTGCTCATGAGACCCACACATTGCATGTTGTACCATCATACAGCTAGACTTTCAGCATTTGTGGTCCAGATTGCAGTACACACCACTACCTCTAATACCCAGTAGCACGTCCTCTTGCATTGATGCATGCCTGTATTCGTCGTGGCATACTATCCACAAGTTCATCAAGACACTGTTGGTCCAAATTGTCCCACTCCTCAACGACAATTCGGCGTAAATCTCTCAGAGTGGTTGGTGGGTCAAGACGTCCATAAACAGCCCTTTTCAACATATCCCAGGCATGTTCGATAGGGTTCATGTCTGGCGAACATGCTGGCCACTGTAGTCGAGCGATGTCGTTATCTTGAAGGAACGCATTCACAAGATGTGCACGATGAGGTCGAGAATTGTCGTCCATGAAGACAAATGCCTCTCCAATATTCTGCCGATATGGTTGCACTATGGGTCGGAGGATGTCATTCAGGTATCGTAAAGCCGTTTCGGAGCCTTCCATGACCACCAGTGGCGTACGTTGGCCCCACATAATGCCACCCCAAAACATCAGGGAACCACCACCTTGCTGCACTCGCTGGACAGTGTGTCTAAGACGTTCAGCCTGACCAGGGTGCCTCCAAACACGTCTCCGACGATTGTCTGGTTGAAGGCATATGCGACACTCATCGGTGAAGAGAACGTGATGCCAATTCCGTGGGGTCCATTCAGCATGTTGTTGGGCCCATCTGTACCGCGCTGCATGGTGTCGGGGTTGCAAAGCTGGACCTCGCCATGGACGTCGGGAGTGAAGTTGCGCATCATGCAGCCTATT
The DNA here is from genome assembly GCA_946902985.2 of Meconema thalassinum. Lineage (NCBI taxonomy): Eukaryota > Metazoa > Arthropoda > Insecta > Orthoptera > Tettigoniidae > Meconema > Meconema thalassinum. The sequence goes on from OX336391.1 coordinate 694,750,808, forward strand.
ACGCACAGTTTGAGTTGAAACACGACGTCCTGTGGCTGAACGAAACGCATTATTCAACATGGTAGCATTGCTGTCAGGGTTCCTCCGAGCGGCAATCCGTAAGTAGCGGTCATCCACTACAGTAGTAGCCCTTGGGCGGCCTGAGCGAGGCCTGTCATCGACAGTTCCTGTATCTCTGTACCTCCTCCATGTCCGAACAACATCGCTTTGGTTCACTCTGAGACGCCTGGAAACTTCCCTTGTTGAGAGCCCTTCTTGACACAAAGTAACAATGCGGACGCGATCGAACTGCGGTATTGACCTTCTAGGCATGGTAGAACTACAGACAACATGAGCAGCGTACCTTCGTCCTGGTGGAATGACTGGAACTGATCGGCTGTCGTACCCCCTCCGTCTAATAGGCCCTGCTCATGCATGGTTGTTTACATCTTTGAGCAGTTTTAGTGACATCTATGAACAGTCAAAGGGACTGTATCTTGGATACAATATACACAGTCAACGTCTATATGCCGGAGATCTGGGAACCGAGGTGATGCAAAACCTTTTTTGATGTGTGTACAAAAAGAATTTTTCGAATCCGACTGGTAGTTCCAGAGATTAGCGCGTTTAAACAGACAAACAAACACACTAACTCTTCAGCTTTATTATAGCCTATTAGTATAGATTTCCGTACGTATCAGGGGTTGAAAGTACAGCTCATTGACATCTAAATGCTCTTCACATGCTCGACTCAACATTTGTATAGTGTTCATCCCTTTCAAGAGGGTTGAACACCATGATTGATAATGCTCGATTCGTAATTTTATCCTGCACAGAGATAGGAGGAAAGTTGGATGAACTGCTGTTGCGGAAGGAGGATTGTATTCTGGAAATATCTCGGGAACTGTTGTTTATAGACTATTAAAATGCGTGTTTTCTGGGTCCCGGGGGCTTAAAATGAGCTCTGCCGGGTCTGTGTACGATAACGTCGATATGTTGCCTATGCTCGAGTGTCAAAGAGCTGAATATGTTAACAAGTAGTTCCATGATGACCTATACAGCCTATTTTCATATATCCTACTTATATTAATTACCTCTATCAAAACATACAAATTTTCAGTTTGATTGCTGTAATAGATTCGTAGACCTTGAGAAACATCTAAATATTTCGGATAGTCGCCTTGGTGGATTTTAATATATGTAGGACTTAAAGTTATGTACTATTACATGAAGATTATTGTGTAGGTGTATTATTCAAACTTCAATCGCAGGATTGGGACAATAGAAATAAAAATGAGATTTTAAAATTTTGCACGGCCGCCATCTTGAAGTTATGTAAACAATTGAACTAAATTAGATGCCAGTGCATTACAATGTGCATAAACATTTGCTGTGCCATGCTTCACTGCGCTCAGATGGTTAAATCGCGAGAATAGTATATAAGTGAACTTTTAGTAGTGCCCTTGATCAACATACAAACTTTCAGGGCGATATTGTTTCGGAGATATAAAATGCCGGTGAAATATTTCGCACAGCTGCCATGTTGCATTGGTGAGACGTAATAAAATTTGAAGGCCCCGGTCGGGGTCAGCCGAAATAGTACTATGATCTTATCGAGCTTCATTGAAATCGATCCAGCCGTTTATATTTTATTGGGGGGACACACGGACAAAAGGTGATCTCATAAGCCTATTTTAGCCTACTTTTCACATTTTGCAAAAATGAGGAAAAAGTAGACTTATGAGATCGGGCAAATGTGTGTCTGTCTGTCCTTCTGTCTGGCTGTTTGTGTGGGTGTGTGTCCCCCCCCCCCCCCCCCCTATCAACTCCTAATTTCCAGGAGGCCATACATGGCAGTGTTGCCAAAATGATTATAAGCCTGCTGATAGGTCCAAATTTTAAATGCATATAACTTCTACTCTATCAATTGGATTTCAACCAAATTTCGTATGTGCTATGTGTTCATAAACAGATATGACTGAGCGTATTCTTAAGAGTCACCAGGGCTGCCAACTGTTAATAAATGCTCTCAATTTTTTTTACATCCAAATACCCATAGGCCTATATCAGCAAGTATGCAAACCGACAGCTTTAAACTATGCACACGTATAGAACCTGACATTCTATATTAATTTGGAGTAATTTATATACGTCAGTGCTACCAACATGATGCAAAGCCTGTTGAGAGGTCCAACTTTAAATACATGTAACTTCTATACTATCATTTGGATTTCAAAAAAAAACGTGTGTGCTATGTGTACCATAACAGATATGACTATGCCGATTCTTAAGAGTAACCAGGGCTGCCAACTGTTAATAAATACTGTCTCTATTTTTCTTAACCTAATATCAATATATCAGAAAGTATGCCAACCAATAGTACCTGGCATTCTAGATTTGTTTGGAGTAACTAATATAGGCCTACGCCAGTGCTGCCAACATGATTCTAAGCCTGCTGATAGGTTCAATTTTAAAATACATGTAACTTCTATACTAACTAATGGAATTCATGCAAAATTGACACAACAATAGATCATATTATTTCAGATTATTTCTGACCAATACAAGTATGTCATTGTTGCCAACATGATTTTACGCGCGCTGTTATATCCAATGTTTAACTGCATGTAACGTCCATGCTATCCATTGGACTTCAACCAAATTTTGTATTCTGTACCTTAAGAGATGGAACTAAGAATATATTCAGTCACCAGGGCTGCCAACTGTAGTTCTCTATTAAGCTACATTATGCCGGGTATACAGTATTTCGAAGTAATTAGGAATGTCGATATAACCAACTTAATTTCGTCATTATTCTAGATAGATCCATATAGATTAATCATTGGCATGAATCTTAAATTTTAAGAAAAGTAGGCTATTTAGTTCGTCGCGGAACTTCTTGGTTTTTTTTATAAATGAAAATAGGCTAAAATAGTTCTTAGCAACACCTACAAGTTAAAAGCAGCGACTTCCTAGGTTTTACGGTTACAGAGAAATAGAGACAAGTCAGAATGTTGTTATTGCGTTTTATATTATTAGGATTTTAAAAACGACAATCAGTGCACAACAGTTTAGTTGACGATGAAATAGAATTTACTTTTCCAAATTCGTATAATTCACAAGATTGTTTTAAACAATTGAATATCGATATTAACACCAGAATGACCAACATACCACAAGCCGCCCGACAACAAAATCGCCAAAAAAGAGGAAAACTTCAGAATAAAGAAACTAACAAAAAACACCGACAGTATCCCATCATCCTTGCATCTCTCGGGGTCTGTGTTCACCGCAGGAATAATTCGCTTGACGCAGTTCTCGCTACAACTCTCGATCAGGCCCTGGAGCACGCTATCTGCTGCTGCAAGGACACAACTGCGCGATACGCTCGCAGGGGACAAATGCTACTTTCCTTTTCCTGCAAACAACAATTCCTATATTTTTATAAAAGACTGATCGTTATTTTATGTTCGACCCTCACTATTATGTGTCAGAAAACTGTATCATAATGATAGTCATTATAACACTGTTTTTCATTACGATACAGTTTCTCCAGCCAATCAGAGCTCGTTCATTGACCAATTAGGTAACGATACCTTCGCGCATGCCCTCATAATCCAACATGTCGGACATAAACACAAAATCGAACTATAATAAATTACCGACATGGAATACGCACCGTCCACATGTTCGCGTAAATAAACTGGCGAATATGAGACAAGAAATAGCACTGTACCTTAATATCACTAACTCTAATTTCTACACAGCGCATTGCCTTCAAACGACTCCGGTGACAATATTACTGAGGGACGGCAGATGTAAACATATGCCCTGCATAATATGGCATTGCAAGCACACAGAGCGCATGTGTCGATCGTTCAGAGATCTTGAACGACAGAGATATACCCAGCGCTCGCACTCCGATCACACAATTCAAGTGGCTGACTCTCAACAGATATTTATGAATATTTATGTTAAAACATATAATAAAGTTATAATTATCGTCGAGCATAAACAGTCGTATGCAACTCGCCTATAATGGTAATTAAGACACTCGTATGGAAATTATAAAACGAGCAACATAGGCTACTCGTGTCTTAATTATTGCCATTATAGGCGAGTTGCATGATGTACTACTCTGAGCTCGAGTCATGTCGCATGAGCTGTATACACTCGGTTTGTCGTTTGTTATGGGGATTCTGTTCCCGACTTCAGTCTCCTCTTGCATAGCCTAATCTAAAAGTGCGTCACACTTCCAACGTATTGTTCTCACCTACAATAAGTAGCCTATTTGTTCCGTATTCATGAACTAATTAGTAATAACTGTGGCAAAAGTTCCGCCTGATCAATAACTTTTATTTCAATAATGATCACTTTGTGGCCATTGGGGCATGTTTCGAGCCCTGATTGTTTTAGCCCCTTCATCAGCCGATATAGATAAAAAAAAATCAAAGAAAAAGCAGGTGGTTGAAAAGCTTAACACTAAAAAACATTCTTATCAATAAACCTATTATGGTGCACCGTAAAGAAAGATGGAAGATGTTTACCCCAAAGATACAATAAAACATAGGTGGCCAATGAGAGAGCGCAGCTCCTGGAGCCAGCAGCATGAGCGCGAGCGGAGCCAAGGAGCTGACTGCTCGCTAATAGTCTGTGCTGGAACGACAAGATGGCAATATGCGCAGTCAAGGCGCAAGCATTGGTACCGGGCTGAGTAGGCCTGTATGAAGTGTACGGCTGTATGCTAAATATGAATCGCGAACAAGCTTAGCACATTTTTATGAACAGTGTTCGCAAACAGATTTCCCAAACATGCACAAAATGGCTGCCAAACTTCTATCAATGTTCGGTTCAACATATCTGTGTGAGAAACTGATCTCTCTAATGAAGATAAACAAATCTCCGCGAAGAGCCACTGTAACTGACTCACATCTCACTGCCGTTCTTCGAATTGCAAGTGCTAGATCGATCGCTCCAAATGTAACCCGTCTGCTTCAGCGAAGGGATACGCACTCTTCCTCATCATCTGCAGAATGACAGTTCAGATATATAAGAACACATAGGACTATGTTTTGTTGATAGTGAATGATATTTATTCATGTATTTATTTCTGTACTCCAAAGCAAGTTTTCGTTCCTTGTGACCTAAACAAGTTTTTAGGTTGGCTTATTGTAGTTTCAGTGGGCAAAGGAGTGTGTACTTATCAGCTGTCAAAGTAATTATTTATGTTTCCTACACAGAACCTAACAAAAGGAATATATGTACGTAGCACCATAATCTAAACATTTAATGCACAACAAACAGGGCACAAGTATAAAGCTGTTGTGAAACGCCGCTTGTGCCCGTTTTTAAGCATGTTTCAACCATGCGTCTTATTAAAGAATTATTATCTCACAAACCCGTCATCAGATCGAATCCAAATTTTAACACAATATACATTGGAATGTTGTATAACTGGTATATTAATTTCAAAATTTTGTGTGTTCAAGAACGAAAGGTGTTATCATTTTTGTAAGGTAACTTTTTCTCAGCTCGGGGTTTGTTGGAATATGTAGTTAAAAATGGGCAGTTTTTGTGTTCCAACTGTGATGAAAAGTATTAAAATATAAATTAAAAATTCCAAACCTACATGAACTAACGTAAAGTAGAACGACGAAAATGATGGTTATTGGATTTTATGTAGCTCTATTGGTTACCTCACAAACAACCTTCAAACTCGAGTACACATAATATTTTGGTGGACAGTAAGCATTTGCTGAACTCTATGACTAGCCCAGCGATGTCAGGTGCAACCGTGTTGTGACTGGACGCCTGGTCTCTCCTGCAAGTATTCATTACCGGCGCTACAAATAATTAACATCTAAAATACGGAAACTTCAATGAAGTGTATCAAGGCTGACGAACATTTGAGAGATATTAACTTCATGTTGATGTTTATAAAGCAGTTCCATTGTCCTCAGTGAGCAATATTAGTCTACTTTTGATCATCTCGTTTCTCTGTTTTATTAAAAATAGATAAGTATGTCATAGCGTAGAGCCTGGATGTTCAGACATAAATAGGATGGATTGCAACACGGTATAGACATGTCAGTTCGTATATTATAGATTAAAGCCTTCCGTAATGACCTTTCTCCTCGCCGTCTACAATTCTCAAGTCGTGTCATTACGCTTGGCAACGCCGCCCATCCATCATTTGGGAGGCCTAGCGCAAGCACATGGTAATTGCTAACACTGTGTAAACACTTAGATTCTGAGGCCAAATGTTACCGAAAATACAACAGAACATAACGTCTACACACAAACATCACAAATAAAGGATACATATTACCATGCTATGTACTGTGGATTCCCGATCAGGTAATAATAAAAGTACCTCAATGTCCCAAATGTCTGCGATGCTCACTGCCGCTATTGACGTGCTCAGAAAAATATTTAAAACTATTCTTACTAACTTAAGAGTCTGCCTTTGATAGTAAATCCTTCACCTTTTGGCCTCAAATGCACTCATCATAGTCACCATAGACCTCCACCGGTCACTTAAGTTAACAAGTAGTTCCGTGACGAACTAAAGAGCCTACTTTTCTTAAAATTTAAGATTCATGCCAGTGATTAATCTATATGGATCTATCTAGAATGATGACCAAATTAAGTTACTAATATCGAAATTTCTAACTAGTTCGAAATACTGTATACCTGGCATAACGCAGCCTAATAGAGAACTACAGATGGCAGCTCTGGTGACTAAATATATTCTTACTTCCATCTCTTAAGGTACAGAATACAAAATTTGGTTGAAGTCCAATGGATAGCATGGACGTTACATGCGGTTAAACATTGGATCTAACAGAGCGCGTAAAATCATGTTGGCAACAATGACATACATGTATTGATCAGAAATAATCTGAAATAATATGATCTATTGTTGTGTCAATTTTGAATGAAATCCATTTGTTAGTAAAGAAGTTACATGCATTTTAAAATTGGACCTATCACCAGGCTTAGAATAATGTTGGCAGCACTGGCGTAGGCCTATATTAGTTACTCCAAATTAATCTAGAATGCCAGGTACTATACGTGTGCAAAGTTTAGAGCTATTGTCTTGCATACTTTCTGATATATTGATATTAGGGTAACAAAAATAGAGACAGCATTTATTAACAGTTGTCAGCCCTCTTAAGAATCGGCATAGTCATATATGTTATGGTACACATAGCACACACGAAATTTGGTTGAAATCCAAATGATATTATAGAAGTTGCATGTATTTAAATTTGGACCTCTCAGCAGGCTTAGAATCATGTTGGTAGCACTGAGGTATATAAGTTACTGCAAATTAATATAGAATGTCAGGTACTATATGTGTGCATAGTTTTTAGCTGTCGGCTTGCATACTTTCTGATATATCGGTATTTGGATTAAAAAATTGAGAGCATTTATTAACAGTTGGCAGCCCTGGTGGCTCTTAGGAATACGCTCAGTCATATCTGTTTATGTACACATAGCACATACGAAATTTGGTTGAAATCCAATTGGTAGTGTAGAAGTTATATGCATTTAAAAATTGGACCTATCAGCAGGCTTATAATCTTTTTGGCAACACTGCCATGTAAGGCCTCCTGGAAATTTATCTGCAATACTATTATTTATACGTGTGCCAATTTTGAAATAGCTCCCATTCATACCTTCCTTGACATCATTTTCAAATATGGTGGTGAGATATTCAGGTATAGTTCTCTACTCCTACCAAATTTTGTTTCGATTACTGCAGCCGTTTAGGAGTTGATAGGTGGGGGGGGGGGGGGGGGGGGGGGACACACACACAGCCAGACAGACATTTGCTCGATCTCATAAGTCTACTTTTTCCTCATTTTTGCAAAATGTGAAAAGTAGGCTAAAAATAGGTAGCTTTCTAACGAAATCTATCTAAAAACACTTGCCAAATGAGTACAGTTCATAATATACTGGATAATAGAGGACACATGAAGATAATTACCAAACCTAAATCACTTGGCACAGAAAGTCCACCTCGCTGTAATTGAGTAAAACGTAGTAATATAACCAGTTATTTTAATAGTTCTGCCATAATTTGACTCGCAACCAGGCTTCTAAAATAGTTTAATAAAATATTAGTGAAGAATTTGTTGGTTAAATTCATTACAACTTAATACGGGAAATACTCACTTCTACAACTTTCAGAGGTCTGATTTACCACGAGGAATTTCACGGGTGTTCAAATAGTTAGTACGAGCTGCTTTTAGATTCTATCATATCAAAATAAACGGTATTTATGAACAAAACTTAGCATGTGATCTTACGTGTTTATAGAACTTAAGGACTCTACCCAGTGTTGCCAATTCTACCAACAGCACGGCTTGAGAATTATAGACGGCGATGTCTTTATCTTTTGTTGTAATGTGTTCAAAATGAAATATTCCTCCCCAACGGTACTTGTAGCTCACCCATTGGGTGTCCGTCTCGAAGCAGCTACAAGACTGGCGAGCCGAACATGTCCTCGGACACTCCCGGCACTAAAAGCCATACGTTAAAAAAAGCGAAGAATATTGGCATTTCATTCACTTAGAAATAAATTCGAATTAAAAGTATATTAAGAACGTTATTTCGAAGATCTCATTAATTATTATTTCATTTATAAATAAAAGAGCATTCAATTCCACGATAAGCAACATTTAATATTCGCTCTTTTTTCAACATTCTGATATTTAAACAAAAAGCATAGGATTCCATCAAACATGAACCTTCGCTTCAGTTCAGAGTAATTCAAGCATTTTGAATATAAATTCATTACTCCTAGAACTTTCTATTTTCGAATTCTAAGAATTTTTAGGGCACTCCATCATTTTCTTGTGTGTAACGGTTTAACAAAATTGCAATGTTCACTCTATTTGATTAATCCTAATATCAATATATCAGAAAGTATGCAAGCCATCAGCTCTAAACTTTGCACACGTATAGTACCTGACATTCTAGATTAATTTGGAGTAACTAATATACCTCAGTGCTGCCAACGTGATTCTAAGCTTTCTGATAGTTTCAATTTCTAAATACATGTAACGTCTATACTAACAAATGGATATTATCAAAATTGGCTCTATAATAGATCGTAATATTTCACATTAATTCTGAGCATCACATACATGACATTGTTCCCAACATGATTTTATGCGCACTAATAAATCCAATATTAAACAGCATGGGTAACGTCACTGCCATCGTAATGTACAGGCCATCATGCAGCGACTCTTAACGATTGATCAGCTGATCGGTAAGGGGTAGAGATGGCGACCATTTTGCTTTGTGTTGTGTTTTTTGTATCTTTTATGAATGAGTATCCGCGTGAAAAGTGATACTTGAGAACGCTTCTACTTACGTCATCTAGAATGAGGATTATTTATTTTCTGAAACAAATGTTCATTTTGTAGGTAGGTTATTGTATCTACGCAAATTTTGCGTTGCATGTTTGTCATCACACAGAAGGTTATGTTTTAGTTAGGACCTCTATATCACTTATTATTTCGACTCATACAAGATTTTTTGGAGGGTAATAAAATGTTGTTTAGTTCAGGAAACCTCCTTCCCAGGTCGCAGGTATGTCAAAAGTTTGTTTATAGCAACTACCGGTATTATGAAAGAAATGATAATGTGGCTTGCTTCTCATTCCCCACCAAGACAATTTAAGAAAGCAATGCATACACAACATTCCTAGAAATTATTTGTACATTACGGGGAATACAAGAGTGTGTGTTAACCTTTCCCTGAAAGTAAGATACCATTCTTCGGGAGAGAAGAGCTAATCGCCTTGATGGTAGGTTGTTAGTTAATATGGTTTCAATTATTGTAAGAAGTTCCCAAACTTCAGCCTATGCTAGGACTGGAAACATTTCTAATATGATAATGCTGGGGTTAAGTTACTTTTTCCGTATGTAAATCAGAGAAGCGATATCCAGTATTCAGTATCTACTGAAGTCATTCCAAGTTACATTATTTGTGAGAATGGTCTCTCGATCAAGATCAAGTGAATATGTTAATGTTTTCGTGGCAGCATTTGTGTAGGCTACTGTATTTATTTATATTAATGGGATTGTTAGCACCTGGTGTATGCACTGTAGGTTATTGATACCTGATTTCAAAATTACAACCCATTGTAAATTCCTGATGCAAGAAACAAGTGAGATTGAGTCATAGAAAATAAATGCTGTTAGGATAGGCCCTGTTTAAGTCACCTTGAGGGTGGCCTGTGCATTGATTACAGTTAGAGATAGGTTACACGGTGCTTTGCATCCACGAGCAGTTTAGGACGGGATCTGTTGAATAGCCAAGAGTGATGTGGGGGTTTCTCAGGCATCTACCACAAACCTTTTCAAAGCGGTGAACAACGAGAAAATGACCAAGAATAGATCCTATTCTCGACGTCAAAATACTGCAATTTAGCCCTGTTTGTGTGTTTCAACGTCCTAGTAAATGTACCGGCAATGTACCATTTTGTTCACTCTCAAAATGCCAACTACATCGGCCGGATTCGAACAAGCGGAGCGATAATTAGGCGTATGTAGTGGTAACGGATGGAAGTGCCAATCAGCCCTAAATAGCATTGCTATTTTTCTACGTCTTGAAGCGGGAGCGTAATTTATATTAGGTTTGAAGTGACTGCGTGTGAAGGGAGCTATCTGACTGCTGCTGCGACTATAACGACCCTAGGCGTGACGTCACAGTAGGAGCCTTACGGCCTGTACATTACGATGGCAGTGGTAACGTCCCTACTATCCATTAGATTTCTACCAAATTTCGTATGTGCATTCTATACCTTAGAGATGGAACTGAGAATATATTCAGAGTCACCAGGGCTGCCAACTGCAGTAAGTTACTCTATTAGGCTACACTATTTGAGGTGTATTTCAAACTGCAGTACTTAGAAATGTTAGTATTCCCAACTTGATTTCGTCATTATTCTAGATAGGTCTATATACATTGGCATGAATCCTAAATTTTAAGAAAAGTAGGCTCTTTATTTCGTCACGAAACTACTTGTTATGGATATGTTTTGAATTTGAAGGAGATCGGACCATTTTTGTACAAGTTAGCTCGTCTGGAATCGAACTATCCAGGATTCAATTATTGATGGTTCAATTTATTGCGAGAGAAAAGTTGGATTTGTGGGCTTATATAAACTGCAAGCAAGAAGAGGTGCCTGGGTTAACGCAATACCTTTGATGTGTTGTCGGCGAGGGGAGATTGGAGACTCGACAAACTTGTTTTTTATGAAACAGTAACGTGTCAGAAACCAGACCACACGCACAAGATAGTTTGGAAAGGGGAAAGTGTTCCGAGCTGACGGACGTACGACACGAGTTGCGACGGAACAATACGAGGTGACCCGAGGTAACCCGAAGCAGTTTTGGCATGGGTAGTCACGTGATTCGAATGTATGATCGTATTCCCGATTGAAATAATTACTTCAATTACATATTTAATTACTCTGGAGAAGTGATTTCTAAGAACAAGTATTGAGTTCGATGAAGAAAAATATTTCACTTTTTATGTGTTTTTAAAATTAATCAAGGAGGTCCTAATTTGGCTAAAATATTTATTTAGAAAACTCGATTGGTATTTCGATCGCCAAATTTGGAAACGACGCTGCCGAAGCGAGCGAGAGATTTTACTCCGTTTCGAAATGTCTTGAGGTAGAGACGTTATGTTGAGCTCGCTTAAATGTGTGTGCGCGAGAGAGATATTTGACCGCGATAGCGAGGGGTATTCCGGCCAAGTATTTAGGAGCCGAGGAAAGCGACTGTACATGAACATTATTTGAATAATTCTGGGAATTATTTCAACATTAATCTACGAAATTAAAAGTCACTAAACGAAATATTATCTACAAGAAACAATATTACTAAATATTCTACGATATTCAGCAACATTATCTTCGAAAATATTATTACTGGAAACCTATCACTACTGCTTTCCAAGTAATAACAATTAATCTACTTTACAAAATATTACAATCAGTGGCTACAAATATCTCCGATACAACGTTTTGTAGACATTTTACAATAATCTACAATATTCTACGAAATTATATCCCAAATTTTGAAAATGGAACTTCAGAAATCTGAGTTAAGAGAGAGAGCAGTTCTACCTGTTAAGAACGTGGAGATGAGTCAGTAGAATATCATGAAATGGGAAACTGGATAATTGAACATATCAAGAATGAAAGAAGTGACTTAAAATTCCAAAATTCATCCAAAATTGAAAATGAACGAAAGAACTTCCAAAAATCTTCGGTGAAGAACCATGACGGTGCTTGACTCCCAGACGTATGCGGTTATGCAGTTGAACGCGACGTCGTCGGATCAAGATCAGGCAGTCCAGAGACGCAGGGGGAAGGAGGCGACGTCCAACCTATGGCGGTATCTCAACACCCAGGACCAGGTGAAGGCTGAGATGGCAACATCAATGCGGGAGCCGAAGGAACCAGTCCTATATCCTATAGGATATGACCAGTCATCGTCATCGTCATCTTTGCAGAAAGAAGGTAGAGGAAAGATTGTCAATATTTCGGTAGTTTGAAACATGTAGAGATTTCAGTGTTGACCCTCTTAATTAGACTTTTTGTATTTTCAAGTCAGTCATTTCTGGGTAAATTCATTATTTGGTTGGTTATTCAGGTTTTTGCGATTTTGAGTATTTTTGAGATTAATTGCGGTTGGAGATTTTTCGAATTCGTCGAAGCAATATATTTATGGCACATCTGACGCATCTTCGTGCAGTATTTGTAAATGCCATAAGTCAGCTGAAGAAGAACTTAGATATTGAAAGATGGTTAAACTGATATTAGCATTTTTAGGATTATTTTAGTATTGTTTGCGATGTTTGAGAAGAGTGGAGAGTTTAAATATTTGTGGATTGTTGAGGAGGTTTACTGAAGCAAGGATTCTTGATAGGACGATGCTCCAACATTCAAATAGATTCATTTTTGAAATGGATATATAAATCCATAAGTCACATAGGTGTGAATTTCATTATTATCGGTGACACGATGTAGTCACGGTAGATAGCTATCCGATTAAGGTGACAATATTATATTGTACCCTGGCGATGTTTTTACTCAAACATTTGTCGTGTAAATTAATTGTTTTTCAACAATTTAAGATTGATAAGTCTGAGGAGAGAATTTTGGTATTGTATTTGGAGATGAATAATTTTTATGATTATATGGAATTGCAAAGTTATTCAAACGAAAAATTATTAAACAGGAAGCTGTGGAACTTAATGGTAATTGAGAGAGTCGTCGATATTGTTAGAGAATGACGAATTGTTTTTATGCAAGGCCCTAGTGTAGATTGTGAAGGTCATTCCAGGATTCAAAGCCGTTGTATTTATATTCTTTTTAATAAGAAATTAGTTTTGAAGATATGATGAAGTATTAATGTAACAAGAAGTTATTATAGTTTATTCCAGAAGTGAAAATATATGGTTTGTGAGGTTTATTTTTACAAGAGTAGAAAGATGTTAGATGAATTATTTGTCAACGATATTTGCGCATGGTAACGAGGGTATGTATCGCAAAGGTTATTATGAAGAGTAAAGGTTTATGCCACATCTGATAAGGTAAAGTCATTATTGAAAGGTTACAATTAAAATACAGTAAATGTGAAAACAGCTCGGAGTTATAACTTGTAAAAACATTGTATCTAAAAATTTGGTAACGTTCTGTTGAACTTCTCCTATCTTATTATACTGTACCCTGCTTGCCACAGTGGGTGAGTGGTTATCGTGTCGGACTACCAACCGCAGGCTTGCAGGTTCCCTCCTGGCCATGGTAAGTGATTTTTGAAAGGCGACAAAACTCACGACATGCATGTTATACGTTGTTGGCATGTTAAAGAACCCATTTGAATTCAGCAGGCCGTGTTCAATGGCAAAATTAATCTCGGTATTTTCCGCCAACACAAAGTTCCTCCATTCTCTACTAGAAAGCGCTGTAGTGTCAAGGAGCTTAGATATCTAACCTCCTTGACTTTCATAGCGTTCAAAGGAACGACGAAATTCGACATGCAAGCTGCCCTCTGGGTGTCAATTAACAAAGCTTGCACCCGGCAGCCGAGGCCATGCGATATTATTATTATTATTATTATTATTATTATTATTATTATTATTATTATTATTATTATTATTATACTGTACCATAATACGCTAAGACTAAGGTGTATGTTTCACAAAACTGAAGCTCCTAAACCAGAGGGAGTTAGAAGTTGTGGTTTGTACCAGAATCTCCCAAATCGTCTCAATAGTACAGGAAAAATACTGTATTTCTTATAAAGTGCTTTTAAACTAATAAACAAGACTGTTTCGCGTTAAGTCCACATAGCACTAGAGCCGGGCGGGTAGTCCATACACATGGGGCGCAAACAACCCATTATGCGAGAGTTCTCGCACGGATCCTCTAGTTATTATTAATATTATTATTATTAAATGATATGACATTTTACGATTAATGAGCTTAACAGCTTGGTTAATTAAGACCGGAAAAGACAAACGAAACATAATTATAATATGAAAGGTAGTGAATTCAAAGTGAAACTTGTGAGAGATAGTGAGTGGGAGAGAAAAGTAAAGGACATTCTAGGAATGTGACCAAAGTAATGTAAATATTTTATTTGTAAAAATAGTGTACATATTTCGATAGTTTTAGACAGGGTACTTTTATGTGCGAGTGATATTTAGGTTTAATTATGATAGGAAGTTAGGACTGATAGATGTGCATGTATATATTAACATTTACCTATATAATATAATTTAAAGGCAGAACACGGTGTTCTGGAAGTTTTTTTTATTTAATTCGAAGAGCGAATGTTTAATTGATTCTTTTGAAAAACTCCTAGAAGTGAGTAGGTTGGTTATCCGTAATTTCTTTCAACGACAAGGTCATTGATCTTATTTTAGAGATGTATTTTCAAGACTTTTGATCCTGTATTTTATGTATTTTATATGGACATTTCGTCTCTTTTATAATATTTTACAGTTTATATAGTGTTAATAGGTTGCCTATTCATAGTGCATATTAAGTTATTGTGATAGCGAGGACTCACTTCGCAGTTTTTGGTAACGTTATAGTACACAGTCATTGTCCACTTACATAACCTCATGTTGGTAGGATATATTCTACAGTTGGATGTATGTACACTTCTCTCTGAATGATCACACTGAATAGTGTTTGAAAGTGATATGCTTGATTTTAAGGCACCAAATCATAGTGAAGTAACATGAATGTTAAAACAGCAAATAAGTGTATTGTTGCCTTACGTAAATTGCATGAGCGAAGTACAGGTTATGATCAGCTGTGACTAAACCAATTAGATGAATTCATGAAGATATCTCATTTCGCCTTTTGTGAGTATTCCTATTAATATTATTTCTGTCAGTGAATACAATGCAGAATAGAAAGAATACTGAAGCATTATCAAATTCTCGGACGAAGACAGTTAAGTTTACATGATACAAACCGATAAATTGCTGTTAAGTAGTGTAACGACCTCTGTGGGTTGGGGCTGTAGAATAGACCCACGGTATTCCCTGCCTGTCGTAAAAGGCGACTAAAAGGGGACCGAGTAGCCGCCGGTATAAGTGGCTCCCCTCTTTCGCAAATTGCAGATAGGGTCAGGGCACTCTTTTGTCCTTGGAGTGAGAAATCGCTCCTTAAGGTGGATGAACCAGCAGGATTTGGTCAACAGCATAAGAATGGAGAAGGCAACGGGAAACCACTCCATTAAAGACCTTTATGTGTATCCCAAGAAAACCTATGATGAGTCCAAAGACAAATGTTAGTGAAGTTGGCAACTGCGGGATCACACCTCAAAGGAATGATGTCGGGCCCGGCAGGAGAGGAAATGGGGCCTCTCAGGTCGTTATCCGGAGAAATCCCTATTTTAAAATTGGAACATGGAATGTTCGAACTATGTTACAAGCTGGGAAACTAGAGAACTTGAAAAGAGAAATAGACCGACATAAATTAGATATTTTAGGATTAGCTGAAACACGTTGGAGAGAAGAAGGAGAGTTCACAAGCGGAGACTACAAAGTCTTGCACTCCGGAAGTGAGAATGGTCAAGGCGGTGTAGGTTTGGTACTAAATGCCAACTCTTCAAGAGCCCTACTGGATGTTGAAGCTATTGGAAACAGAATTATCATAGCACGTTTTCTGGCAACACCCGTAAATTTAGTTGTGGTGCAGGTATATATGCCTACGTCCAGCAGTGATGATGATGAGGTTGAAGAAATGTATGAGAAGCTGGAAGAATTACTGCGTAAGACAAAGGCTAGCGAGAACATTATTATAATGGGAGACTGGAATGCAGTGATTGGTGAGGGAAAAGAAGGATTTGCAGTAGGAGGGTATGGTCTTGGTAGAAGAAATTCACGTGGTCAACGTCTTCTCGAATTCTGTGAACAAGAGAGGTTCGTTATAAGTAACACTTGGTTTACCTCACCAAAGAGGCGGAGATATACTTGGAAAAAGCCAGGTGATGATCAACGTTACCAGATTGACTATATTCTTGTCAAGGAAAGATACAAAAATCAAGTGAAGAAATCCATGGCATATCCGGGCGCTGACATCTGTTCTGATCATTCTCTACTAGTAATGAGTACGGAACTGAAATTTAAACGCAGGATTCAGGGAAAACCAACAAAGAAGTGGAATCTTGAAGCATTTAAAAGCGAGCGGACTAAAAAGCAATATCAGGAAGCCACTGATGACAACATATCATCATATGCAAACAACTCACTAACTGTTGATCATTTATGGTCAATAGCCAAATTCTCCATCGAAAAGGCTGCTGAAGACTATGTGGGATTTGTGGAAAGAGTGAATCGCAAACCATGGATCACACAGGACATTCTCTTAAAGATGGATGAAAGAAGAAAATTTAAAAACGACTCTTCAGAAGTAGGCAGAAATAACTACCGAATGCTAAAGAACCAGATTGATCGACTCTGTCGGGAGAAGAAAATGGAGTGGTGGCAGTCAAAATGCGAAGAGATCGAATTTCTGCAAAAACAAGGAAGAACAGATTTAGCCTACCAAAAGATCAGGGAATCTACTAAAAAACAAAAAGGATTCCGCACTAGACAGTTCCGTGATACACATGGGAATCCTATATCAGACCTGAATTACAAGAAGGAACACTGGAGGATGTATGTTGAAGATCTATACGCAGAACCAATTCCATACCTTTTGCCAACACGTGGCGAGGAAGACAGGCCAATTGCAGAAGATAAAATTATTAGATCAGAGTTCGATGAAGCTCTAAAATCAATATCCATGGGTAAAACACCAGGTATTGACAATGTTCCTGCCGAACTAATCAAGAATAGTGGGGATAGTACACTTGAATGGATATTCAAATTGGTAGCAAGAATTTTCGAAGAAGGTAAATGGCCTCAGGAGTTTTACACCAGCATCATCATTCCAATTCCAAAGAAGACTGTACCAGTTGAATGTAGTGACTATCGGACCATTACTCTCATCCCTCATGCATCAAAGATACTTCTGCAGATTTTAAGGAAAAGGATGGAAATATACATCGAACAGTATCTAGACAACTCTCAATTTGGCTTTCGAAAGAATATGTCTACACGTGATGCAATCGGGTCCTTGCGATGTCTTGGAGAAAAGATGTTAAGTGTAAACAGAAACCTTTACGTGTGCTTTGTGGACTTTGAAAAAGCATTTGATAAAGTCAGCTGGCACAAGCTGTTTCCTCTTCTGAATCAAATAGGTTGTCCCCATCGATTAATCAGATTAATATTTGATCTGTATATAAATCAAACTGCTGTTGTTCGGCTTGGAAATGACGTATCAGAACCCGCTAAGATCCGCAAAGGTGTGCGACAAGGGTGTTTGCTGTCCCCTGGACTGTTCAATGCCTTCGCTGAAGCTATAACTAAGTGGGCTTTTAAAGGTTCTAATATGGGAGTGAAAGTTGGTGGAAGACTTATCCAGAATATTAAATTTGCTGATGATCTGGCATTTCTTGCAGTAAATCCGCATACATTAACAAACATGTTGCAATGTTTAAATGATACAGCTACAGAATTTGGAATGAAAATCAATTTTAAGAAGACCAAGATTCTGGTGATAAGTAAGTATCAACACGAACTAAATATTACCATAAATAAAGAACCAGTACAACAGGTCAATCGTTTTAAATACCTTGGCCAGATCTTCACATAAGACCTACGATGTGAAGTTGAAATCAGGAGCCGTATAGCCATGGCCAAGCAGGCATTCCGTGAAAAGCATTCTCTAATTTGTCAACGCTCGATGTCCCTCAGCCTTAGAAAACAACTGGTTAAGACCTACATATGGCCAGTTGCAATGTACTGCAGTGAGACCTGGTCAATGAATAGAGGTGACATTAAACGACTAGAAGCGTTTGAGATGTGGTGTTGGCGCCGAATGGAAAAGATCAGCTGGGTAGAGAAAATGACCAACATAACGGTGCTGGATCGAATAAAGGAAAAACGGCAAATGATCCGCCAGATATATAGAAGGAGATCCACCTGGCTTGGCCACAGGTTACGACATGGTGGCCTGATGATCGACATTCTAGAAGGCAAAATACCCGGAAAACGCCCTCGCGGGAGGCCACGGAACACTTTCATGAGATCTTTCCTACATAGCTCTGGCCTACGAAATTATGAAATTGTCAAAAGGACAGCACAAGACCGAACAACGTGGAGAAGACTCATTGTAGGGGCAGACCAGTCGCTTGACTGAAAAACATGATGATGATGATTTTCAATTTAATTTTATTTATTTATTTTCTTATATTTATTCGAGCCTAGTTTAATTTAGGAGTGTGCTTATTTCTTGTATTGTCTGCGACACGCGTTGTTTGCTCGTCCTTTTTTGATTTAAACAAGAAGTTCCGTGACGAACTAAAGAGCCTACTGTTCTTAAAATTAAGTTTCATGCCAATGATTAATCAACAGTATATGAACCTATCTAGAATAATGACGAAATTAAGTTGGTAATATCGAAATGTCTAATTAGTTCGAAATATACCTGGTATAACGTAGCCTAATAGAGCATTACAGTTGGGAGCCCTGGTGACTGAATATATTCTTAGTTCCATCTCTAAAGGTACAGAATACAAAAATTGGTTGAAGTCCAATGGACGATACATGCAGTTAGACATTGGATCTATCAGCACGCGTAAAAGCATGTTGGCAACAATGTCATGCGTGTGCTGGTCAGAAATAGCCTAATCTGAAATATTATGATATCTTGTGCCAATTTTGGACGAAATCTATTTGTTAGTATAGAAGTTACATGTATTTTAAAATTGGACCTATCAACAGGCATAGAATCATATTGGCAGCACTGACTTATATTAATTATTCCAAATTAATCCAGAATGTCAGGTTCTATACGTGTGCAAAGTATAGGGCTGTTGGCTTGCATACTTCCTGGTATATTGATATTAGGTTTTAAAAAAATATAGACAGCATTTATTAACAGTTGCCAGCCCTGATTGCTCTTAAGAATACTTATAGTCATATCTGTTATGTTACACATAGCACATACGAAATTTCGTTGAAATCCAACTGATAGTATAGAAGTTACATGTATTTAAAAATTGGCCCTATCAGCAGGCTTAGAATCATGTTGGTAGAACTGAAGTATATAAGTTATTCCAAAATGAATCTAAAATGTCAGGTACTATACGTGTGCATAGTTTAAAGCTGTCGGCTCGCATACTTTCTGATATATTGGTATTTGGATAAAAAACTAGAGAGAGCAATTATTAACAGTTGGCAGCCCTGGTGGCTCCTAATAATACGCTCAGTCATATCTGTTTATGTACACATATTACATACAAAATTTGGTTGAAATCCAATTGATAGTGTAGAAGTTATAGGCATTTAAAAATTGGACTTATCAGAAGGCTTAAAATTATTTTGGCAACACTGTCATGTATGGTTTCCTGGAAATTAAACTGAAATAGTGTTATCTACATGTGTGCCAATTTTGGAATAGCTCCCATGCATACCTTCCAAGATATCCAACATGGAGCTCAAATTTCTAGTGCGTTTTTCAGCAGTTGGTAGCACTGACATCATTTTCAAATATGGACGTGAGATATTCCGGTATACATCTTTACTCATACTAAATTTGGTTTCGATTCCTGCAGCCGTTTAGGAGTTGATAGGGGGGGGACACACACACAGCCAGACAGACGGACAGACAGAAGGACAGACAGGCACACATTTTCCCGGATCGATCTCATAAGTCTACTTTTTCCTCATTTTTGCAAAATGTGAAAAGTAGGCTAAAAATCCATCTTATATTTGCTGTAGTTAGTAAGATGATGTGCTATGGATAAGGCGCCCACCCGTTGCGACCCGAGATTCAGGAATCCCGCCCTCCATTCTTTATTAAGTTTGCTATCCCAGTAAATATATCTATAGTGCAGCATCGTTACCATCTTTATAAATGCCCTAAATCTGCAACTTGCCAGCGTTAAACTGAACTGTGCATGGCTGGGGACTTCTCCATCCTTGGATTTTGACGAGAACCGAGCTTGCTCCGGCACATTTAAGGGTACAGCGTTTAGTTGTTTAAAAGCTTTTTGTCGTTTATTTATTAAAAACGTTTTAACATTTCTAAAAAAAACTTTTATTTTATTAAACGTTCTACGAAACGCGGTTCGTGGGAAAACGTTTTAACGAAAATGGTTAAGGCTAGGGTCCATCCCATCATAATGTACAGTACATTACACCTTAAGCACTGCCCAATTCTCGCAGAAAGCTGGCATAGGAGATGCTTTCTTGTGCCTTTTGCTGCACCGAAGTTATTTCCTTTATAAAAATGCAAATTATTTGAGGAATAATAAAATAATAGTAATAATAATCGAAGTATCAAGGGGCATAGGACCCTTGACAAGGAATCACAATGGTCACCCTGGGAGACCAGACCAGTAATCCACCCTAGGGAGCACCTCTACCAAAGTGCAGTACAACCAAGGAGAGTGCTATAGCTGCGGAGAGTTGAAGCCCCTATACTAGCCCGGCTCCAGCGGTAAATGGAACCTACCGCAGACTTATTTATTAATGGGATTTAACTATGATTGCCAGTAAAAGGAATCGTGAGCACGTATGTAAGGTATGTCGATGGAAATCAAGGAATATCTGTTCTTTGCTGGCTAGCGTGAAATGTACGGCAGTCACAATACTTTTCGTCGCACTCGGAACTCATGTAAACTGCCGTAAAACGTTTAATATTACAAAATAAACTAGAGAAATACACCGATCTAAAATATACTATAGCACTTGGGAAATGAATGTATTACACCGGTATGCAGTTTTTATAACATGTAAATATTGTGGGATTTGAGGCAACCAGACACCCACCACTATTCTTAACTTGTACCAAATAATAAGCAAATAATTACTGAGATACCAGTAGGACTGCCATTATATTCACTAATATGTATTAAATAAATTAAATAAATGTATAATATTAAGCCATGTGAACTGAGTGGGTGGTGGCATTATTGTTGTTATTCCACGATATTAAAAATCGGCCAAGTTCAGTTTGGATAACAACATAAACAAGGTCTAGGCTGAGGTTTGAGATTAACACGCTATAATATGCAAATAATGGCATATCAATCTTTTAACACCCACGAGCAATGAATCTAGAACTCATAACACGTTCAAAATAGATTGGGGTTATTAGATTAATACCGTTCATTAATTGACAAGCAGAAACTATTTCCAGTAACGAAGGAAGAAAAATATTCGTAATTAATTCCTAACAATCAAAATACGTACCCTATATTGGTGAACACATATGCCAATATTTGAACATTTAACGAATGATACTAGAACAGTAAGGATGAAAACTTAACACAATGAATGGCAAGTAAAGTGCATTAACTTGTGAAATGACATTCTTTTTGGCAGGTGGGAATTCTGTTTGTGCAATGATATGTCGACATTTCAACCCACACGCGAAATATCACCACTTTTTTAGAACATATGTCACACCATCCCATGCTATTCTTATGAATCTAACGCTCAAAGGCGGGGTTACCTTGTTGCTTCACATCCTGGCCGTTAGGGCCTCTCCTTATTACTCCTTGAGTACAAGTCGCGACACTATCGCAAGAAGCGGACAAGGGATCACAAACCAGAGACCAGACCAATAACGTACCCTCGGGAGCACCTCTACCAAGGCGCGACACTATCGCAAGGGGCGGACAAGGGATCACAAACCAGAGACCAGACCAGTAACGCACCCTCGGGAGCTCCTCTACCAAGGCGCGACACTATCGCAAGGGGCGGACAAGGGATCACAAACCAGAGACCAGACCAGTAACGCACCCTCGGGAGCACCTCTACCAAGGCGCGACACTATCGCAAGAGGCGGACAAGGGATCACAAAACAGAGACCAGACCAGTAACGCACCCTCGGGAGCTCCTCCACCAAGACGCGACACTATCGCAAGGGGTGGACAAGGGATCACAAACCAGAGACCAGACCAGTAACGCACCCTCGGGAGCTCCTCTACCAAGGCGCGACACTATCGCAAGGGGCGACAAGGGATCACAAACCAGAGACCAGACCAGTAACGCACCCTCGGGAGCTCCTCTACCAAGGCGCGACACTATCGCAAGGGGCGACAAGGGATCACAAACCAGAGACCAGACCAGTAACGCACCCTCGGGAGCACCTCTACCAAGGCGCGACACTATCGCAAGGGGCGACAAGGGATCACAAACCGAGACCAGACCAGTAACGCACCCTCGGGAGCTCCTCTACCAAGGCGCGACACTATCGCAAGGGGCGGACAAGGGATCACAAACCGAGACCAGACCAGTAACGCACCCTCGGGAGCACCTCTACCAAGGCGCGACACTATCGCAAGGGGCGCCTTGTTTTTGTGGAAGCCAGCCCGTGACAGATAACCCTGTTTACAAGATAATGTAAACAAATGAACACATTTGACATTGCGACCTGCTCGCACGATAACCATCTTCTCTTTGTTGACGGCTAAGCTCTAACTTTGCAGCGATACCAAGAACCCTATATAGAGCCCCTCTTCACCGTGAAGGACTAAATAACCTATTTCAATTTTCCCACTGGTCTTTTCCATTGAAACTCTCCTGCCTATTAAAAAGATTTTCCATGAGCTATCCTGAATAGCTTTCCATTCATGACCTACGTACTGTATGTCTTCACCAACACCATGTCCGGAAAAATTGTTAGCGCGCTAGGCTTTGGTACGAAGTGCCCCGGGTTCGATTCCTGGCCGAACCATCAGGGATTTTAATCTCCTGGGGTTAATTCCCGTGGCTCGGGGACTGGGTGTATGTGACGTCTTCATCATCACTTTAACCTCATTATGACGCGCAGGTCGCCCACGGGCGTCAACTATAAGGTGCGTTCAGAAAGTAACGAGCCGGAGGCATAATTACAGAAACCAGTACCTGTATGATAGAAGTATTGGCCCTGGCTGTTGAGACACTTGTCCCACTGTGACACGAGGCGGTGAATGGCTGTCTCATAAAATTCCCTGGGCTGCGATGTGAACCAGTTCCGCACGTACAGCTGGACGTCGGCGTCCGAGGTGAATCATTGGCCCCGCAGAGCCCTTTTCAGAGAACCAAAGTAGTGGTTTTGTACGGGTTCTAAATCCTCCACCTCCACACAAGATGGCGGCGGCGCGATATCTCTCGAACGCATGGTCAGATTTTGACGAATGAGGTGTCATTGAACTCGGGCTAACACCCCCTTTCCAATGGACAACATATTTCCACCCCAAAATAAAACCTACCCTACTAGGGGGTGAAATTGTATTTTTTTAGAGAATCTCTGTTACCAATTGCAACATGTGAGAGTTTGAATGCCGATATGGAATGAAACGTTGTTCTACATAAAGTGCATATGTGCGGTGGATAGCCACTATGAATTAACATGCTTGTTTTCTGTTTTTACGCATGCCCACTCATGGCTTTTGTAAGAGGGTGTGGGAGCGGATCCCTATGGATGGGTTATTGTTGACGAGTCATTGTTGGCGGGGGTCATTGTTGTCGGGTCATTGTGGACGGGTCCTTGTGGACAAGTCCTTGTTGACAGGTCATTGATGACAAGTCCTTGTGGACAGGTCCTTGTGGACGAGTCCTTGTGGACAGGTCTGTGTGGACAGGTCCTTGTGGACAAGTCCTTGTGGACGAGTCCTTGTCCCTTTGGACTGATCCCTTTGGACCGGTCCCTTTGGCCTGGTCCCTATGGACTGGCTCATGAATTTATTTAAATTATGTCAAAGGGCCTAACTACATTTGTGTGTGTTGAACTGACGTTGTTCACCAACCCCCACTACTATAATGTGATAATGATATGAAAGGAAAGAGATGAAATACATGTGAACACGTGTGAGATGTCATTATTAGCATTCTCCTTGTGAAACAAGTCACATCCTGTTTTGATTCATACGTGAGAAAATGCGAGTTCATTTGTAATATGATCTAACACACAGGTGTTCACATGTGCACGTGCACGATAAGAGCTAACAAGTCACAACCTGTTTTGGCAGTGGTGGGAATAAGGCTAGAGACATGTACGAGTAGTCAAATTACTCCGGCAGACAACCCCTTTCCTATGGATAGCTTATTTCCACTCAAAAATAAAATCTACCCCTACTAGGGGATGAAATAATAATTTTTAGGTAAAAGTCGCTTTCCATGTGCAACATGTGGGAGTTTGTATACCAATATGAAATTAAACTCGTTCCACATAAAGTGCATGCATACAACTGAATGCCGCTATGATTTATCATTTTTGTTTTTTGTTTTACGAATGCGCAATTGGGGTTTTTGTAAGAGGGCGGGCTTTTTGAATAATGATTTATAGATACTTTTTTTTACAAATTAACCAAAGATCCAAAAACTAATAGGTCATCGGCTTTTTAATATCTTATGAACTAAGAAAGCTAGGAACTTGTATGAGGGGTCGTTGGACTTGTGGTGACGCCCTGTTTTTGAATGTATTATTCATTTTTTGTCAAAAGGGCCTAACTGCACTTTCGTTAATATCTCGCTAACTAATAATCACAGAGGGTCGAGTGAGGTGTCATAGGACTTAAAATGGCCAACCCCTCCCCATGACCAATGAATTTACAAAAAAAACAGCAAGGTCATTAACCTAAGATTTTATCAACTAATAATCAGAGAGGGACAAGTGAGGTGTCACAAGACTCAGGATGGCCAACCCTTTTCCATGACCAACGAATTTACCCAAAATACCCAAAACAGCAAGGTCATTGACCTAAGATTTTATAAACTTATCAGTAGAGAGGGTCAAGTGAGGTGTCATAGGACTACGAATGGTTAACCCTTTCCCATGACCAATGAATTTACCTCAAAAATTCAAAACAGCAAGGTCATTGACCTGAGATTTTATAAACTAATAATCGGATATCAACATGTGAGGTGTCATAGGACTTAGAATGGTCAACCCTTTCCCTTGGCTAATGAATTTACCCAAAAATACCCAATACATTAAGGTCATCGACCTGAGATTTTATAAACTTATAATCGGATATGAACATGTGAAATGTTTACAGTGAGTGATGAAACATAGCTAGGTAGTGAAAGAATTATTGTAGGCTACATGTATGGTGACTGACAAATCTTTCACCATTGGAACTTGTTTTCAGATCAAACTGCAGTACAGAGAGAGTATAGGTTGTAGGTATGGGATAATAAATGACAAATGGTGTATACAAAATCTGATTAATCGATTCAAGAAATAAGAGTAGTCAATCTTTAATTGATTGGTTAAATAGGATAGCTAAAATCCAAAATGGTGACTACATTGAACTAAACTGAACCAAGCTGAATCAAATCCAACCAAACCGAACCAAGCTTAATCAAAAACAAGCCAATGGTTTAAGTGTAAAACTTGTGGTTGAATGTGGGCATTGGTAATGTCAGAAAGGAAAGGGATAACGCTCTACCTATAGAGGGTAAGGTAAAGCTAGTGCATGATGCTAATGCACACACACACACAAGTACATGAACCACACACAACCATCCTATGCAGTTATTATGGGTTGACTGTTAAAACTTGCTCAGTGGTTACTGGGACAAGATGGTCGCTACACACAACAAGCTTTAAATACCTGAGGCTAATAATCTATACACACACTCACACACACTTGTTCTAAACTAAACTGTCTTGCTGGCAGAGCTCACACAGTAGGTAAATGGCAGAAATGCTTGGCTAACAGAAATACAATCATTTTCGGTTGTCTAATGTTATCAGCTAAACATTACGTGCTATAGTGGTGAGCACATGTGCCTCTTTCACTGGAGATCTTAACTCGATTTCTAGCTCTAAGGCCTAGAACGAATCAAACTTAGAAAAAAGGGTATGGTGACGCAGTGGTTAAACTGTTAGCCTTTCACTAAGGTAGACTAGGGTTTGATTTTTGGTTAATATGCATGTCATAAACAATCAAATAAAAGCAGAGATAATGTTTAAAACTGATTACTTATTATTATTACTTAGATTACAAATACAAACGTGGACTGGGTTTGACATACAGTTAATGCTTCCTATCACATACCAGACTGCAAGAAAGCCAAACAAGCAAAAGCAGTGGTAAAATCGCTATGTGTAGAGAAATACCTAACGGTTTTATGAACTGGCAAAGGTATGTCGCATAAACAGTGCAGGATACAATCCAGCAACCATAATTTTTATCTCGTGGACAAGAGAAAACATATATATAGAGAGAGATAGAAAGCTTGTGTGTGTGTGTGTGGGTAGCATTGGTTGTTTGACCAGAGAAAATACGGTGAGGTAGGGTGGGGAGAGGGAGAATTAGCACTTATATATGAATGGAAAATAGATTTCTTCAATCGTTTTGTTTTTCAAATGTAGTGGTAGATAGTCGTTTTTTGTAAAACATTCTTACTTGCAGTAGTAATAAGCCTCTATGGTTCCGCTAACATATAGATAGACTGTATTATTGCCATGGTCAAGCACTCACATTAAGATCATTTACAAAATCATAAAATGAAAAATAAAAATCTTGTTTTGGAAATATCGTTTTTCAACATACACACAAAATAAATATATAAAAAATTTTTAAACAGCAAATTGGAAAATCCATGTTTCCATATAGACAAAATTTAAAAACCTTAAACGGACATTTAAGAAAATATATGCAAATGGGAAATTGACAAATGTGTAAATATGAAAATGGAAAAATCCATGTTTCCATATCATGAAATTGAATAACATCAAACTGTCATTTTAAAAAATGCAAGTGGAAAATTGACAAATTGCAATGTGTGAAATGTGAAATTGAACAAATGACTATCATTATATATAAAAAAGAACATGGTGCTCTATGGTTGAGGTGTGAATCAAACCCTCTCTACTTATTTGGACCACTCGAGACTGAGTAGACTAGTTTTTGTTGTCATACCACTTTTAAAAGTTTTTGTTAAATCTAGGAATTGAACCCAAGAGCTTGTAGGGGGGATCCAAGGTTATAATATGTTAAACAGATAGCCTTGAATGTAGGGTGTGGTAGTTATATAGAGATGAGACGTTTCGCTCGGGGCAGGGAGGCATGGAGATCTGCATCAAACCAGTCAAAAGACTGACGACTCAAACAACAACATGTAGAGCTCACCAAAATAATGTTGTGTAACGGTAAATGTTAGTCAACGAACAGTAATGCATTACTAAAACCCATGACACGATACCTAAGAGCTTTTCTAAAATTATTTTAAAATGCCTTTAACCCTATATTAAACACCCAGTTCACAAGACTCATAACTGCAATGTTATGGTCAAACAAAACAAAATCTATATTTCAAAACAAACAAGTGGTTTAGTCAATGTATACTGGAAAAAGTTTTATAAACACTCAAGTCCACAAACATAATTAAATTAGTAACTGTCAGGTTGACCGAGTGGTTATGGTGTTTGACTTAAGTTCAAATTTTCTGTACAAGAAAGCAAGGGTTCGAATACCTTACCTGATATAACTATTGCCTCAACATGACTTGACCACACTGTATTATTGTGTACTCGGTACACAAACCATAGATAGAGTGTATTGTTTAAGGTCACTCTCTTTGCGAACATAGTCAGAGACTGTTGATGGTTAACAATTGCATTAATAGTGGGACATAGGGATAGCAATTAAGAAAAACAGACAATACCCATACACTTTTTTATTTATTTAATGTAAGTACTTGTACAATAGTTATATACAAACTACAACTCTCTTTTGTCTATTACTATCTAGTCCTTTTCGATCCACTTGCATAACAAGGCAGATGACTTTGTAGTTCAGCCCCTTAAAACAACAACAACACTACCTCTTGCATAGTATGTGATGTTGATGACTCTTGAGGCGTGGAAGATGGATACAACATAACTTTTACAACAGGGGTTAAACGTTGCTCAACAATCAATGCAGTATTTTGAGTAGCAACATCTTTCTCTTGTACTAACTTATTAGCATTCTGATGATATTTTGCCAACACCATTAGTGTTTTGTCTGGAGCACTACATTGATGATCACTCACACTTAAAACCACACCATTTCTACTTTTCATATTGCCTCGACATCTTGTTGACCTCTGTTTTGAGCATCGCCAGAATATTATTCCTTTTACATTTTGTCGTCTATAGTTATAAGAGTAGCCTTTATAGAGTACACGTTGTTTACCTCGATTAGTTGTAGTAAGTTCCATAGTAGTAACTAACCTGTTAGTATGATTTGCACACTACAAAGGTTATCTCTGTTCTGGTAATTGAATTATTTAGCGTTAGCTTTTATATTTAATATGTACAGTTAAAAGTGATAGAAAAGTGGTAGAAACGTGGAAGCAAAGTGGTAGACAAGTGGTAGACAATTGGTAACATAGTGGTAGAAAAGTGGTAGCAAAGTGGTAGCAAAGTGGTAGAAAAGTGGTAGAAAAGTGGTAGCAAAGTGGTAGAAAAGTGGTAGCAAAGTGGTAGCAAAGTGGTAGAAAAGTGGTAGCAAACTAGAAAAGTGGTAGAAAAGTGGTAGAAAAGTAGTAGAAAAGTGGTAGCAAAGTGGTAGAAAAGTGGTAGCAAACTAGAAAATTGGTAGCAAAGTGGTAGAAAATATTACATGTATTGTTAAGAAATAGTTTAAGCGGTTACAAGGATTCATTACACTATAATTTTAGCATCACGAAGCTCATTTTCTATATCCAAAAGTTCTTCCTCATATTTAGTATGACCAGCCTGTATACAGGTATGCAAGTACTGAAGCCGCTGTATTAGCTTATTGGGATTGTTCCAGTAAACAAATTTAACAAATGATTTTTTTGGGTGTAAACCATTATCATCCTCATCATCATCATCATCATAATCATCATCATCATCATGGTTATCGTCATCAATATAATTATCATCAATATAATCATCATCACTATTACTATCTAATCCTTTTTGTTCATCTTGCAATGCAACAACCTTTGGCATAGTTTGTGTTGTCTTTGATAGTGTTAGAGGTTTCTTAGACGTTAACGACTGTCCTAACATGTCTTTTTCAGGAGATAATAAATGCTCTTTAACAAACAAAGCACTATCTTGAGCCACACTATTTTTTTTCTTTGTCTTGCTTTTTTACCTTGGTTAGAGTATTTTGTCCATTTAAATGAGTATTATTTTGAGATTTACAATGATGATCGATTGAAATAAGTATGTTGGAGCCTTTTGTTTTAATCATTCCTCGACACTTTTTAGATCGTTGTTTCGAACAGCACCAAATAACAGTTCCATTTTTATTAGTTCGTTTTACAATATATGCATATCCTTTATAGTAAGCACATGGCTTACCATAGCTAGTCGTTGATACTTCCATGTCGACTGTTGAGCATAAACTAATCTCTAGTAAAGTTAACTCGATAATAAAAATGATAGTTTGTAGTATGTGCAGTTTCAAGTAAGAGCAAAAGTGAGAGTCAAATGGTAGAAAAGTGTTAACAAAGTGGTGGAAGAGTGGTAGCAGTTTATAGTAGTCATGATCTTTTTTACCAGAATGTGATTTGAGTAAATGTAATTTCTAAACCTTAGCAGTGAGTAGTCAGTTAGTCTTGGTTCAGACAAGCGTAAACAGTTCTCCAATGAATCAGAGATCAAGATTTTCATTATGAAACAGTTGTGTGTAACCAATTAGGTATCGGTACTTGATAGCTTCACACATGAACAAAAATTCCAACATATCTGACATCAGATTTTCATTATGAAACAGTTGTGTGTAACCAATTAGGTATCGGTACTTGATAGCTTCACACATGAACAAAAATTCCAACATATCTGACATGAAATACATGATTTGAAAGTTGACAAAGAATATCCAATCAACCATTGTAGTTGCAATGTCAAACACAAAGACAAAATCAGCATGAACTTTTAAGTTAGAGGAAAATTCTATGAAATAGACTATGCATGAAATTTGGAAATACACATTAGAAGTTTGCAACACCATCCTTCTAGCCTATATAAATTATCGACATGGAAAGTGTGCACTGCCCCTAACATTAAACCAATTTATCAATAACGCAAGTCAACAATCAAAACATTTTGTCTTGAGTCTATCATTTAATGCATATATTCTGTCTACATTGAACAGTAACAAAAAACGCCAATCATAATTAATTAAGTTTGCTTTAATTCGTTATGTAATGATAAATACATATTTAAAGTTTTGGCTGACTGTTCAGAGTGAATCGCCTTTGAACACATAAGAGAGGGAATATTTTAAGACTTAATCCTCTGCTCACCTAACATAACCTAAATTTACCTAACCTAACCTTGTCATATAGGTAAGAAACGGGTCAAGCTATGCTTTCGACTACCGAGTTTCAGCTACTTTTCAAGGTTACTCTCCCGAACATTGCCGGAGACTGCTGATAAACACCTATGTTCCCACGGCGGCGGCGCGCAACGACTTACATGATGCGCTTCCCCCTTTTCATTGATCCCTGTTGATTTGTCCCTTTGGACTGGTCCCTGTTGACTAGCCCCTTTGGAAGGGCCCTTTTTGAATGGAGTCATTTTTGACGGGTCCCTGTGGACAGGTCCTTTTGGCTGATCCCTTTGGACCGGACCCTTTGACATAATTTGGATAATTGCATGGGCCAGTCCATAGGTACCAGTCCAAAGGGACCGGTCCAAAGGGATCAGCCAAAAGGACCTGTCCACAGGGACCCGTCAAAAATGACTCTATTCAAAAAGGGCCCTTCCAAAGGGGCTAGTCAACAGGGACCAGTCCAAAGGGACAAATCAACAGGGATCAATGAAAAGGGGGAAGCGCATCATGTAAGTCGTTGCGCGCCGCCGCCGTGGGAACATAGGTGTTTATCAGCAGTCTCCGGCAATGTTCGGGAGAGTAACCTTGAAAAGTAGCTGAAACTCGGTAGTCGAAAGCATAGCTTGACCCGTTTCTTACCTATATGACAAGGTTAGGTTAGGTAAATTTAGGTTATGTTAGGTGAGCAGAGGATTAAGTCTTAAAATATTCCCTCTCTTATGTGTTCAAAGGCGATTCACTCTGAACAGTCAGCCAAAACTTTAAATATGTATTTATCATTACATAACGAATTAAAGCAAACTTAATTAATTATGATTGGCGTTTTTTGTTACTGTTCAATGTAGACAGAATATATGCATTAAATGATAGACTCAAGACAAAATGTTTTGATTGTTGACTTGCGTTATTGATAAATTGGTTTAATGTTAGGGGCAGTGCACACTTTCCATGTCGATAATTTATATAGGCTAGAAGGATGGTGTTGCAAACTTCTAATGTGTATTTCCAAATTTCATGCATAGTCTATTTCATAGAATTTTCCTCTAACTTAAAAGTTCATGCTGATTTTGTCTTTGTGTTTGACATTGCAACTACAATGGTTGATTGGATATTCTTTGTCAACTTTCAAATCATGTATTTCATGTCAGATATGTTGGAATTTTTGTTCATGTGTGAAGCTATCAAGTACCGATACCTAATTGGTTACACACAACTGTTTCATAATGAAAATCTGATGTCAGATATGTTGGAATTTTTGTTCATGTGTGAAGCTATCAAGTACCGATACCTAATTGGTTACACACAACTGTTTCATAATGAAAATCTTGATCTCTGATTCATTGGAGAACTGTTTACGCTTGTCTGAACCAAGACTAACTGACTACTCACTGCTAAGGTTTAGAAATTACATTTACTCAAATCACATTCTGGTAAAAAAGATCATGACTACTATAAACTGCTACCACTCTTCCACCACTTTGTTAACACTTTTCTACCATTTGACTCTCACTTTTGCTCTTACTTTAAACTGCACATACTACAAACTATCATTTTTATTATCGAGTTAACTTTACTAGAGATTAGTTTATGCTCAACAGTCGACATGGAAGTATCAACGACTAGCTATGGTAAGCCATGTGCTTACTATAAAGGATATGCATATATTGTAAAACGAACTAATAAAAATGGAACTGTTATTTGGTGCTGTTCGAAACAACGATCTAAAAAGTGTCGAGGAATGATTAAAACAAAAGGCTCCAACATACTTATTTCAATCGATCATCATTGTAAATCTCAAAATAATACTCATTTAAATGGACAAAATACTCTAACCAAGGTAAAAAAGCAAGACAAAGAAAAAAAATAGTGTGGCTCAAGATAGTGCTTTGTTTGTTAAAGAGCATTTATTATCTCCTGAAAAAGACATGTTAGGACAGTCGTTAACGTCTAAGAAACCTCTAACACTATCAAAGACAACACAAACTATGCCAAAGGTTGTTGCATTGCAAGATGAACAAAAAGGATTAGATAGTAATAGTGATGATGATTATATTGATGATAATTATATTGATGATGATAACCATGATGATGATGATGATGATTATGATGATGATGATGATGATGAGGATGATAATGGTTTACACCCAAAAAAATCATTTGTTAAATTTGTTTACTGGAACAATCCCAATAAGCTAATCCAGCGGCTTCAGTACTTGCATACCTGTATACAGGCTGATCATACTAAATATGAGGAAGAACTTTTGGATATAGAAAATGAGCTTCGTGATGCTAAAATTATAGTGTAATGAATCCATGTAACCGCTTAAACTCTTTCTTAACAATACATGTAATATTTTCTACCACTTTGCTACCACTTTTCTAGTTTGCTACCACTTTTCTACCACTTTGCTACCACTTTTCTACTACTTTTCTACCACTTTTCTACCACTTTTCTAGTTTGCTACCACTTTTCTACCACTTTGCTACCACTTTTCTACCACTTTGCTACCACTTTTCTACCAGTTTTCTACCACTTTGCTACCACTTTGCTACCACTTTTCTACCACTATGTTACCAATTGTCTACCACTTGTCTACCACTTTGCTACCACGTTTCTACCACTTTTCTATCACTTTTAACTGTACATATTAAATATAAAAGCTAACGCTAAATAATTCAATTACCAGAACAGAGATAACCTTTGTAGTGTGCAAATCATACTAACAGGTTAGTTACTACTATGGAACTTACTACAACTAATCGAGGTAAACAACGTGTACTCTATAAAGGCTACTCTTATAACTATAGA
This sequence comes from Meconema thalassinum, assembly GCA_946902985.2. Lineage (NCBI taxonomy): Eukaryota > Metazoa > Arthropoda > Insecta > Orthoptera > Tettigoniidae > Meconema > Meconema thalassinum. The sequence goes on from OX336391.1 coordinate 694,784,492, forward strand.
CGACAAAATGTAAAAGGAATAATATTCTGGCGATGCTCAAAACAGAGGTCAACAAGATGTCGAGGCAATATGAAAAGTAGAAATGGTGTGGTTTTAAGTGTGAGTGATCATCAATGTAGTGCTCCAGACAAAACACTAATGGTGTTGGCAAAAAATCATCAGAATGCTAATAAGTTAGTACAAGAGAAAGATGTTGCTACTCAAAATAGTGCATTGATTGTTGAGCAACGTTTAAGCCCTGTTGTAAAAGTTATGTTGTATCCATCTTCCACGCCTCAAGAGTCATCAACATCACATACTATGCAAGAGGTAGTGTTGTTGTTGTTTTAAGGGGCTGAACTACAAAGTCATCTGCCTTGTTATGCAAGTGGATCGAAAAGGACTAGATAGTAATAGACAAAAGAGAGTTGTAGTTTGTATATAACTATTGTACAAGTACTTACATTAAATAAATAAAAATAGTGTATGGGTATTGTCTGTTTTTCTTAATTGCTATCCCTATGTCCCACTATTAATGCAATTGTTAACCATCAACAGTCTCTGACTATGTTCGCAAAGAGAGTGACCTTAAACAATACACTCTATCTATGGTTTGTGTACCGAGTACACAATAATACAGTGTGGTCAAGTCATGTTGAGGCAATAGTTATATCAGGTAAGGTATTCGAACCCTTGCTTTCTTGTACAGAAAATTTGAACTTAAGTCAAACACCATAACCACTCGGTCAACCTGACAGTTACTAATTTAATTATGTTTGTGGACTTGAGTGTTTATAAAACTTTTTCCAGTATACATTGACTAAACCACTTGTTTGTTTTGAAATATAGATTTTGTTTTGTTTGACCATAACATTGCAGTTATGAGTCTTGTGAACTGGGTGTTTAATATAGGGTTAAAGGCATTTTAAAATAATTTTAGAAAAGCTCTTAGGTATCGTGTCATGGGTTTTAGTAATGCATTACTGTTCGTTGACTAACATTTACCGTTACACAACATTATTTTGGTGAGCTCTACATGTTGTTGTTTGAGTCGTCAGTCTTTTGACTGGTTTGATGCAGATCTCCATGCCTCCCTGCCCCGAGCGAAACGTCTCATCTCTATATAACTACCACACCCTACATTCAAGGCTATCTGTTTAACATATTATAACCTTGGATCCCCCCTACAAGCTCTTGGGTTCAATTCCTAGATTTAACAAAAACTTTTAAAAGTGGTATGACAACAAAAACTAGTCTACTCAGTCTCGAGTGGTCCAAATAAGTAGAGAGGGTTTGATTCACACCTCAACCATAGAGCACCATGTTCTTTTTTTTATATAATGATAGTCATTTGTTCAATTTCACATTTCACACATTGCAATTTGTCAATTTTCCATTTGCATTTTTTAAAATCACAGTTTGATGTTTTTCAATTTCATGATATGGAAACATGGATTTTTCCATTTTCATATTTACACATTTGTCAATTTCCCATTTGCATATATTTTCTTAAATGTCCGTTTAAGGTTTTTAAATGGTGTCTATATGGAAACATGGATTTTCCAATTTGCTGTTTACAAATTTTTTATATATTTATTGTGTGTGTATGTTGAAAAACGATATTTCCAAAACAAGATTTTTATTTTTCATTTTATGATTTTGTAAATGATCTTAATGTGAGTGCTTGACCATGGCAATAATACAGTTTATCTATATGTTAGCGGAACCATAGAGGCTTATTACTACTGCAAGTAAGAATGTTTTACAAAAAACGACTATCTACCACTACATTTGAAAAACAAAACGATTGAAAAAAATCTATTTTCCATTCATATATAAGTGCTAATTCTCCCTCTCCCCACCCTACCTCACCGTATTTTCTCTGGTCAAACAACCAATGCTACCCACACACACACACACAAGCTTTCTATCTCTCTATATATATATGTTATCTCTTGTCCACGAGATAAAAATTATGGTTGCTGGATTGTATCCTGCACTGTTTATGCGACATACCTTTGCCAGTTCATAAAACCGTTAGGTATTTCTCTACACATAGCGATTTTACCACTGCTTTTGCTTGTTTGGCTTTCTTGCAGTCTGGTATGTGATAGGAAGCATTAACTGTATGTCAAACCCAGTCCACGTTTGTATTTGTAATCTAAGTAATAATAATAAGTAATCAGTTTTAAACATTATCTCTGCTTTTATTTGATTGTTTATGACATGCATATTAACCAAAAATCAAACCCTAGTCTACCTTAGTGAAAGGCTAACAGTTTAACCACTGCGTCACCATACCCTTTTTTCTAAGTTTGATTCGTTCTAGGCCTTAGAGCTAGAAATCGAGTTAAGATCTCCAGTGAAAGAGGCACATGTGCTCACCACTATAGCACGTAATGTTTAGCTGATAACATTAGACAACCGAAAATGATTGTATTTCTGTTAGCCAAGCATTTCTGCCATTTACCTACTGTGTGAGCTCTGCCAGCAAGACAGTTTAGTTTAGAACAAGTGTGTGTGAGTGTGTGTATAGATTATTAGCCTCAGGTATTTAAAGCTTGTTGTGTGTAGCGACCATCTTGTCCCAGTAACCACTGAGCAAGTTTTAACAGTCAACCCATAATAACTGCATAGGATGGTTGTGTGTGGTTCATGTACTTGTGTGTGTGTGTGCATTAGCATCATGCACTAGCTTTACCTTACCCTCTATAGGTAGAGCGTTATCCCTTTCCTTTCTGACATTACCAATGCCCACATTCAACCACAAGTTTTACACTTAAACCATTGGCTTGTTTTTGATTAAGTTTGGTTCGGTTTGGTTGGATTTGATTCAGCTTGGTTCAGTTTAGTTCAATGTAGTCACCATTTTGGATTTTAGCTATCCTATTTAACCAATCAATTAAAGATTGACTACTCTTATTTCTTGAATCGATTAATCAGATTTTGTATACACCATTTGTCATTTATTATCCCATACCTACAACCTATACTCTCTCTGTACTGCAGTTTGATCTGAAAACAAGTTCCAATGGTGAAAGATTTGTCAGTCACCATACATGTAGCCTACAATAATTCTTTCACTACCTAGCTATGTTTCATCACTCATTGTAAACATTTCACATGTTCATATCCGATTATAAGTTTATAAAATCTCAGGTCGATGACCTTAATGTATTGGGTATTTTTGGGTAAATTCATTAGCCATGGGAAAGGGTTGACCATTCTAAGTCCTATGACACCTCACATGTTGATATCCGATTATTAGTTTATAAAATCTCAGGTCAATGACCTTGCTGTTTTGAATTTTTGAGGTAAATTCATTGGTCATGGGAAAGGGTTAACCATTCGTAGTCCTATGACACCTCACTTGACCCTCTCTACTGATAAGTTTATAAAATCTTAGGTCAATGACCTTGCTGTTTTGGGTATTTTGGGTAAATTCGTTGGTCATGGAAAAGGGTTGGCCATCCTGAGTCTTGTGACACCTCACTTGTCCCTCTCTGATTATTAGTTGATACAATCTTAGGTTAATGACCTTGCTGTTTTTTTTTTTGTAAATTAATTGGTCATGGGGAGGGGTTGGCCATTTTAAGTCCTATGACACCTCACTCGACCCTCTGTGATTATTAGTTAGCGAGATATTAACGAAAGTGCAGTTAGGCCCTTTTGACAAAAAAATGAATAATACATTCAAAAACAGGGCGTCACCACAAGTCCAACGACCCCTCATACAAGTTCCTAGCTTTCTTAGTTCATAAGATATTAAAAAGCCGATGACCTATTAGTTTTTGGATCTTTGGTTAATTTGTAAAAAAAAGTATCTATAAATCATTATTCAAAAAGCCCGCCCTCTTACAAAAACCCCAATTGCGCATTCGTAAAACAAAAAACAAAAATGATAAATCATAGCGGCATTCAGTTGTATGCATGCACTTTATGTGGAACGAGTTTAATTTCATATTGGTATACAAACTCCCACATGTTGCACATGGAAAGCGACTTTTACCTAAAAATTATTATTTCATCCCCTAGTAGGGGTAGATTTTATTTTTGAGTGGAAATAAGCTATCCATAGGAAAGGGGTTGTCTGCCGGAGTAATTTGACTACTCGTACATGTCTCTAGCCTTATTCCCACCACTGCCAAAACAGGTTGTGACTTGTTAGCTCTTATCGTGCACGTGCACATGTGAACACCTGTGTGTTAGATCATATTACAAATGAACTCGCATTTTCTCACGTATGAATCAAAACAGGATGTGACTTGTTTCACAAGGAGAATGCTAATAATGACATCTCACACGTGTTCACATGTATTTCATCTCTTTCCTTTCATATCATTATCACATTATAGTAGTGGGGGTTGGTGAACAACGTCAGTTCAACACACACAAATGTAGTTAGGCCCTTTGACATAATTTAAATAAATTCATGAGCCAGTCCATAGGGACCAGGCCAAAGGGACCGGTCCAAAGGGATCAGTCCAAAGAGACAAGGACTCGTCCACAAGGACTTGTCCACAAGGACCTGTCCACACAGACCTGTCCACAAGGACTCGTCCACAAGGACCTGTCCACAAGGACTTGTCATCAATGACCTGTCAACAAGGACTTGTCCACAAGGACTCGTCCACAATGACCCGACAACAATGACCCCCGCCAACAATGACTCGTCAACAATAACCCATCCATAGGGATCCGCTCCCCCACCCTCTTACAAAAGCCATGAGTGGGCATGCGTAAAAACAGAAAACAAGCATGTTAATTCATAGTGGCTATCCACCGCACATATGCACTTTATGTAGAACAACGTTTCATTCCATATCGGCATTCAAACTCTCACATGTTGCAATTGGTAACAGAGATTCTCTAAAAAAAATACAATTTCACCCCCTAGTAGGGTAGGTTTTATTTTGGGGTGGAAATGTGTTGTCCATTGGAAAGGGGGTGTTAGCCCGAGTTCAATGACACCTCATTCGTCAAAATCTGACCATGCGTTCGAGAGATATCGCGCCGCCGCCATCTTGTGTGGAGGTGGAGGATTTAGAACCCGTACAAAACCACTACTAACCAAACATGGCATAATCACAGGGAGAGAGGTCTGGACTGTATGGAGGATGGCCGAGAACCTCCCATTTGAATTTCTGCAGGAGTGCCGCGACTGTGTTGGCCGTATGAGGTCGTTCATTGTCTAGAGCTACCACGGCGGCTGTGGCGTTCACTGTCACTCGGCGGTCCTGGGTAATGAGTGCATCAACCAGCTGGACGTTGTCATCGGTAATGCAGGGGGGTGCCCCAGACCGGGCATCATCGGCTAACGACACCTGTCCTTCCCTGAAGCGCTTGTGCCACGCCCTGACCCTTGCAAGGGACATGCAGTGTTCGCCGTACACTTGTGACATTCGGCGATGAATGTCCGTTCCCCCTACTCCTTCCGCCGTCAGAAACCGAACAACACCTCTTTGCTCTTCGGTTGACGCCTCCATGTCACTATTTGCAATGCGACTGGCAGCGTTGGACGATTGATACATGCTGCTGTTCGCTTTGTATCGTCACGTGACGTGCACGCGTACCCTCTAGCGACGGGCTGTGACCTTCCACGCTCTGGTCGGAACCACGCCTCGTTACACACGCCACGATTAGCCGATGTAGTCACCGGTTTGCGCATTCCAGCCTCCGGCTCGTTACTTTTTGAACGCACCTTATAGAAAGACCTGCACTCGGTCTCTCAGGAGGCCATACGATCATTACATTACCAACACCATTACAATGAGAAGTTATGTGCTAGAATATACGGTATAGCCTTCAATATCGGTGATTAATAATAATGCAGCCAAATAGCCAGTTATACCTAGGTATACAAAATCAATAAGGGACCTGCGCACATATGAACATTACATTTTGGAGTATCTAATAAGGAAAGTGTTCTCTTAGAACATTCACTAAAATGCTATCGACCACACCGTTTAGCACACACACTGTACAGAAGGCTCATGAAAGCCACGCCGCACGCACAGCTTATGATGAAAGCCGTGTACAGCAAGTTTATTCAAAGCACTCCTCATTTCAATGTTAGGTCCGGTCCAGATTCTATTAGACATAGCATCAGTCCCATAGAATTCCAGGTCGATTTCCGCTCGCTTTCTTCGTCTGAACCTTAGGTATTCCTGTTCTTGACCTGTAGAAGGCGATTGTAGACAATTTTGAAATATTCAATAAGAATAGTTTCTCCAGCTAATTCATGTGTTATCCTGGAGGGTGACATTTTTGAGATTCCCAAAGTTCTTTTCAAGAATCTCGCCTTGACATTTTCTACAACTCTGAGGTCGGATAGAGTTAGGCAAACCTATATCAGTTCCAACCCATAAGTTAGGCCTGGAAGAAAGAACAGTGTCATTGCTGTTCTGAGAGACAATTTAGTGGGATCCGTTACATCATATAGGCTATGTTTCTGATAGCTGCCAAGTACCGTTCTCTTACATGGCTTCTGAAGGAATTAGCAGATGGTTGAAAAGTGATCCCTAAATATTTAAAATAATTTACAAGTTCCAAGACTGTTTCATTGGTGATTAAGACTCCTCCCACGATTGATATCATTATGTAACGAACCACGGGAATTTATTTTTAGAAAAGTCAAATGCACGATTCTATAGTTTACGAAAAGTGAGCTACAGAATTTAGTGCCAATAGATAAGGATTGTTATCATAGCTCAGCATAAGAATCTTCCCTTCAATCGCCTCAATAAGATACGAGAAATAATAACAAGAAAGGCCGTGTTGAACTAAAGAGCCTACTTTTCTTAAAATCTAAGATATGCCAATGATTAATCTATATGGATCTATCTAGAATAATGACAAAATCAAGTTGGTAATATCGAAATGTCTAATTAGTTCGTAATACTGTATACCTGGCATAATGTAGTCTAATAGAGCACTACAGATGGCAGTCCTGGTGACTGAATATAGTCTTAGTTCCATCTCTTAAGGTACAGAATACAAAATTTGGTTGAAGTCCAATGGATAGCATGGACGTTACATTCAGTTAAACATTGGATCTAACAGCGCGCGTAAAAACATGTTGGCAACAGTGCCATGCATGTATTGGTCAGAAATAATCTGAAATAATATGATCTATTGTTGTGCCAATTTTGAATGAAATCCATTCGTTTGTACAGAAGTTACATGCATTTTAAAATTGGACCTATCAGCAGGCTTATAATCATGTTGGCAGCACTGGCGTAGGCCTATATTAGTTACTCCAAATTAATTTAGAATGCCAGGTACTATACGTGTGCAAAGTTTAGAGCTATTGGCTTGCATACTTTCTGATATATTGATATTAGGGTAACAAAAATAGAGACAGCATTTATTAACAGTTGGCAGCCCTGGTTGCTCTTAAGAATAAGCATAGTCAGATCTGTTATTGTACACATAGCACATACGAAATTTGGTTGAAATCCAAATTATAGTATAGAAGTTACATGTATTTAAATTTGGACCTCTCAGCAGGCTTAGAATTATGATGGTAGCGCTGACGTATATAAGTTACTCCAAATTAATATAGAATGTCAGGTACTATACGTGTGCATAGTTTAAAGCTGTCGGCTTGCATACTTTCTGATATATTTGTATTTTGATAAAAGAAATTGAGAGCATTTATTAACAGTTGGCAGCCCTGGTTGGCTCTTAAGAATACTCTCAGTCATATCTGTTTATGTACTCATAGCACATACGAAATTTGGTCGAATTCCAATTGATAGTGTAGAAGTTATATGCATTTATAAATTGGACTTATCAACAGGCTTATAATCATTTTGGCAACACTGCCATATATGGCCTCCTAAGAATTAAACTGAAATAGTATTATCTCCACGTGTGCCAATTTTGAAATAGCTCCCATGCATACCTTCCAAGATATCCAACATGGAGCTCAAATTTCAATTGCGATTTTTCAGCAGTTGGTAGCACTGACATTATTTTCAAATATGGCATTGAGATATTCAGGTAAAGATATTTACTCCTACCAAATTTTGTTTCGATTGCTGCAGCCGTTTAGGAGTTGATACGGGGGGGGGGGGACACACAGCCAGCCAGACAGACACACATTTGCCCGGATCGATCTCATAAGTCTACTTTCTCCTCATTTTTGCAAAATGTGAAAAGTAGGCTAAAAATAAGGTTTTAACATTTCGAACTGATGACATCTTGAATTTTTGAAAACAATTGAACATCATTATACTAATCTCTATACTAATCTCGCTGAGCCGAGTTACATTGCACTGGAGTAGTGAGATCGTCAGGAAGTCTATTTTCAATATTTGAAAATCACTTCGCCGCCATGATGTTTTGTGTTTTTTAGGATTAGGAAAAGCCACCTATTTGTCCCTACCTAACACTCCTCCAACACCAACAAAATTTCAGTTTGAATGCTTAAATAGTTCCGGGGATATTGAGAACTGGTGAAATGTATCGTATGGACGCCATGTTGGGTTGTTTTATAATGCTCTTAGCTATTGTACCCGGCGTTGCCCGGGAGGTGTCTTTATAAGTTATAGAAAGATACATGCCAATATATTTCGCAGTGTGTATTCATTTTGCCCTTATGTGAGTTTAGAACATGGTTCTCTTCGATTCTGATGTTACTCAAGTTCAATATTAACTCACTGTAAATAGTCGAAAGGTAGCCTACAGTACTGTGGAGTACAATAACGTAGCGGAGAGTGCAACAATAGTAAAAACAAGAAGTTCCGTGACGAACTAAAGAGCCTACTTTTCTTAAAATTTAAGATTCATGCCGATGATTAATCTATATGGATCCTTCTAGATTAATGACGAAATTAAGTTGGTAATATCGACATTTCTAATTAGTTCAAAATACTCTATACCTGGCATAATGTAGCCTAATAGAGAACTACAGTTGGCAGCCCTGGTGACTGAATATATTCTTAGTTCCATCTCTTAAGGTACGGAATACAAAATTTGGTTGAAGTCCAATGGATAGCATGGACGTTACATGCAGTTAAACATTGGATCTAACAGCGCGCGTAAAATCATGTTGGCGACAATGACATGCATGTATTGGTCAGAAATAATCTGAACTAATATGACCTATTGTTGTGTCAATTTTGAATGAAATCCATTAGTTAGTATAGAAGTTACATGCATTTTAAAATTAGACTTAGCAGCAGGCTTAGAATCATGTTGGTAGCACTGACATATATAAGTTACTCCAAATTAATATAGAATGTCAGGTACTATACGGGTGCATAGTTTAAAGCTGTCGCCTTGCATACTTTCTGATATATGGGTATTTGGATATAAACAAATTGAGAGCATTAATTAACAGTTGGCAGCCCTGGTGGCTCTTAAGAATACGCTCAGTCATATCTGTTTATGTACACATAGCACATACGAAATTTGGTTGAAATCCAATTGATAGTGTAGAAGTTATAAGCATTTAAAATATGGACCTATCAGCAGGCTTATAATCATTTTGGCAACACTGCCATGTATGGCCTCCTGGAAATTAAACTACAATATTATTATCTATACGTGTACCAATTTTGAAATTGCTCCCATTCATACCTTCCAAGATATCCAACATGGAGCTCAAATTTCAATTGCGATTTTTCAGCAGTTGGTAGCACTGACATCATTTTCAAATATGGCCGTGAGATATTCAGGTATAGATCATTACTGCTACAAAATTTTGTTTCGATTGCTGCAGCCGTTTAGGAGTTGATGGAAGGGGGGGGGGGGGGACACACACACACAGCCAGCCAGACAGACTGAAGGACAGACAGACACACATTTGCCCGATCTCATAAGTCTACATTTCCTCATTTTTCAAAATGTGAAAAGTAGGCTAAAAGAGGATGTATACACACAATTCCTCGAGAGCTCAGTCTCACAATTACTTTCCTGGTAGTGTTTATTTTTGATTTAATGGGGTCCGCTATTCTTATGGCAAAGTATCATTACTTACTGTTTGGTTCTTGTAGAAAATTATCTCATAATAATATATATTCGTAGTTTAATTACCGTATGTTATTGACATGTTATCAACTAAATTCATAATTTAACATCCGGTTCCATTACAAATTAGCATAGTCATAGAGCAGGATAATTACCAATTACAATATAACCCGAATAACAGAAGGAAATATTATTCATAGATCAATCTGCATTATCACGCAAAAGTTACTGTATTTCTGATTTGTAATAAAAAAATACAGCTGGTGTAGACACTGTCAATAATAAAAGAATGCAGTATAAGGACATAATGATTAATAAAACATAAACGTCAACATATCAGTAGTAGAACACACCTTAACGGAGAGCATAAAACTTCGATTCTAGTAGATAGTACATACAATATACACACATCAAAAAAAGTTTTGCATCACCTCGGTTCCAAGAGTTCCGGAACCTTTAAATACAAAGGGAATAGAGATCAACACAAACAACATTTCAGCTCGTTTTATTGCTCATGAGACCCACACATTGCATGTTGTACCATCATACAGCTAGACTTTCAGCATTTGTGGTCCAGATTGCAGTACACACCACTACCTCTAATACCCAGTAGCACGTCCTCTTGCATTGATGCATGCCTGTATTCGTCGTGGCATACTATCCACAAGTTCATCAAGACACTGTTGGTCCAAATTGTCCCACTCCTCAACGACAATTCGGCGTAAATCTCTCAGAGTGGTTGGTGGGTCAAGACGTCCATAAACAGCCCTTTTCAACATATCCCAGGCATGTTCGATAGGGTTCATGTCTGGCGAACATGCTGGCCACTGTAGTCGAGCGATGTCGTTATCTTGAAGGAACGCATTCACAAGATGTGCACGATGAGGTCGAGAATTGTCGTCCATGAAGACAAATGCCTCTCCAATATTCTGCCGATATGGGTGCACTATGGGTCGGAGGATGTCATTCAGGTATCGTAAAGCCGTTTCGGAGCCTTCCATGACCACCAGTGGCGTACGTCGGCCCCACATAATGCCACCCCAAAACATCAGGGAACCACCACCTTGCTGCACTCGCTGGACAGTGTGTCTAAGACGTTCAGCCTGACCAGGGTGCCTCCAAACACGTCTCCGACGATTGTCTGGTTGAAGGCATATGCGACACTCATCGGTGAAGAGAACGTGATGCCAATTCTGTGGGGTCCATTCAGCATGTTGTTGGGCCCATCTGTACCGCGCTGCATGGTGTCGGGGTTGCAAAGCTGGACCTCGCCATGGACGTCGGGAGTGAAGTTGCGCATCATGCAGCCTATTGCGCACAGTTTGAGTTGAAACACGACGTCCTGTGGCTGAACGAAACGCATTATTCAACATGGTGGCATTGCTGTCAGGGTTCCTCCGAGCGGCAATCCGTAAGTAGCGGTCATCCACTACAGTAGTAGCCCTTGGGCGGCCTGAGCGAGGCCTGTCATCGACAGTTCCTGTATCTCTGTACCTCCTCCATGTCCGAACAACATCGCTTTGGTTCACTCTGAGACGCCTGGAAACTTCCCTTGTTGAGAGCCCTTCTTGACACAAAGTAACAATGCGGACGCGATCGAACTGCGGTATTGACCTTCTAGGCATGGTAGAACTACAGACAACATGAGCAGCGTACCTTCGTCCTGGTGGAATGACTGGAACTGATCGGCTGTCGTACCCCCTCCGTCTAATAGGCCCTGCTCATGCATGGTTGTTTACATCTTTGAGCAGTTTTAGTGACATCTATGAACAGTCAAAGGGACTGTATCTTTGATACAATATACACAGTCAACGTCTATATGCCGGAGATCTGGGAACCGAGGTGATGCAAAACTTTTTTTGATGTGTATATTACACATTATATCTTTCGTCATAAGGTAAAGATTAAAACTCTTCCGTAACAGCAGCGGGATTAGAGTATAAGATTAGACCCAAAATATCACAGAGGTTTCTGTGACCTAACGACTGAAAGTTAAATAAAGTTATACATAAAATGCAAAAATCATTTAGATCACCACGTGTATTAGCGGCTAACATTTTTGGCTTTCACCTAGGAGGTCTGATTTTGAATCCCGGATATGTCAAAAAAAATTATTTTGGTTACTTGTGCCTTCTGTCATCTTTCCTGTCGACCATCCTTGGTCACCTCTCGTTGACTTACGACATTACGACACTCCCCCTCCTTCAGGGGCTTACAACTTGTGGGACGCTGGTTAGCGATCAGGGGGCCCCAGCTGACTTCGCGATTGCTTCCACTAAATTGTGCCGGGGTGGTCTGTGGCATATTTACTGTCAGCCTCCCTTGATCAACTCTTGTTCTTTTCCGACCCTGATGGTATTAGGATATCCGTGGTCTAAGGAGTCTTTCAAATCCCCGCCTTAATTGGACTTTGTTTCATCTTTCCTGATACCCTCATTCTTCAGATCTCTTGATTTTCTTTTCATCATATCTCTTGCCTTCTGTACAAGGTCATACAGGAGGCAGGGTGTGTGTAGCCCCACCACTGGAGGTGCTACCCCCTCAAGGGCTCACGGCTGTTGAGTTTGGGATGATCTGAGCTGGATCTGTTTTTTTTTTCCTTTATCCAGTGATTCTGGGGCGGACTCTCTCCTATTTCTCTTATCTGCCTTTCATGGCATACCTTTCCAAATCCGTCAATTCTCATTTTTTGAGTGTTGAGAGCATTTCTTTTACCTGCATTTTATTTCCCTCATTCCTTCCTTTTTGTCCTTTTGTTCTCCTAATCCGTAATTTGGTTGTTAGTTGTAGTTATTTTTAGTTCTAGTGTTCATTTTATCATCATTTTTCATTTTCACCCAAAAGAATTAGAGGCCTATAACCTCCATGTTAGGCACTTGAACATCAACTATCATCATCAAATTACAATTTCAGCAATATCTTTTCCGACAATGAATGAATGAATGAATGAATGAATGAATGAATGAATGCATGAATGAAATATTTATTGCAGCAAAATAGCCAGAGAAAATACATAATACATCTGAAAATAATATTATTTGCCTATATCTAATCACTGCACAATTTCGTTAGTGATATTATTATTTTTTGGCACATATTCGCATGATATCGGGAACATTGATTATGACATAATTCACTCACACAGTCCTCATTTGGGTAATGAAATCTTTTGTTGGTTCATAGCTTGTGGTGAAACCAGTGTACTGCAAATCGTGTGATGGCTTGTCTCCAGTTTCGTGTCAGTATGACGTCTGTTGTATAAAAATCTGTCCAAATGATGTTCCCTTTTCCAAGTAATATTTGAAAGGTTTTCTCATATGCCTTTGTGTTTGGAAGATGCAACGGCAACCTCATATCTTCTATGAAGAGTTCTCACTAAGCATAATATAAGTCAGTCTTGATGGTACTGTTCTTCCTACTCCCAGCACTCTTTTCGTGTAGCGGACCTTGATTTTTCTAGTGTTAAGATGTCTGCGACAGTAAGAGTATCACATATAATGTTGAGTCCGTAGGTAGCTATTGGAATTATTACAGTTTGGAAGAGAATCATTCCAGCAATACCACCGCAATATTGCACCAATCACTTTTCCGACAATGAAAACTGAAAGTCTGGTTTAAGTTGTATTCACAGAGGGAAGAATTTCCTGTATGAAATGTTTGGATTCCATTTCTCAGAACTCTAATCCTCTCTACTCATTAACCTCACCGCAGTAGCGGTCTTGCCAGCATCATTGCAAGAGAAATTGGTATCACCGATTACGATTATTATTGTGGAAGCCGAAATACCGGTTGCTTCCAAATAACTTCTGTACTAACCACTCAGCAGAAAAGTTCATGCAGTTTTATAAAAATGGAGTGAATCTAATGGAATTCTATTTTAATAAGGTGCAAAGAGGCCTGTTTGCCATCTCTTGATGAATGCAGTACATTTTCATTTTTCTGTTGGCACAGGCTATAGTAAAATGTGGCTTTTGACCGCTGTCTCAGTCTTACTCATGGCTGTGATTATATGGAAGCTACTGAGGTATGGATGGTGCTTAGTAATGACATTCAGGGCACAGTCAGTGCCTGTGGATGCTGTGAAGGGTTCTTCTACTCGTAGTGGTTAGCACTACTGTTCTGACTCAGTGAACAATGGCAAACTACCTCACTCCTCATCTTGCCTAGTACGCCTCACTATAGTGCTGCCTTGGGTGTTTGTGGGTATCTACCCACATAACCAAACGGCGGTACATTTTGAGCATCCAACCAGCCTTCGGGCTGACTACCTAACAGAAGGTGCAAAGGTATGTTTAGTTTCTGTCATTTAATATCATGCTATTGTATTTTTTGATATAATTTGCGTTTTGATATTGCGGAAATTACATTGACTACTAGTGTCAAGGCTTTGTTATGCTATACTGGGTTGACAGTGCTGTGTGAGCAGTTGAGTAACTAACGGGATTTCATGTAAAGAACCTCATTTTCTATACCGGTAGTGCAGAGCGCAACTGGCATCCAGTCGGCCGTGTCTCGACTTGAGCTAAGTTGCCATGGAGATGCCGGCCTTGCCATTACTTTATCAGTTTATTTTCTGACTAAATTAGCCTTTGGTCGAGTGCAAAAAGGCAGAAATCAGAAGAATGAGAAAGACTATCGAAAATTCATGTAGCCAGCCGTTCCTTCTGGGTCCTAAACTATGTGTATGCAAAGTTTGGTTGAGATTGGTGGAACGGTGTAGATTTGTATACGGAACAAATATACCCACATACATCCATACAGACTTTCACTTTTATATATAAGATAGAATAATATGCCATCAGATGAATATTATAATCGTGCCTCAGTATACCAACCTACATTCCTATCGTTTGTTTAGGAAACGAGAAATATAAACATGATTTTTAAATATTTAGTACAGCCACCATTTTGAAATTCTCATAGAAATTGAATTAAAATAGAAGCCAATACATCAAACCTTGTATGAAGATTTACCGTGCTATGTTTCACTGCACTCGAATAATTAAGCCACGAGAAAAATCCATTTAAATTTCGTGCCGCCACCATGTTGGATTTGTGTTCATCAGGTTATTAAAAGGCCCATAGGTGAACTTAGCCTCTATCACCATATAAAATTTCAGGGTGATATTAGTCATAGTGTCGGAGATATAGAATGCCGGTGAAATATTTCGCACGGCCCCTATGTTGGAATGGTGAAACGTATTTAAATTTGAAGGGCACGGTCGGAGTCGGGCAGAATCAAGGAGTAATAAGGAGACGCCCTGTCAGCGCTATAGCATGCGGAGAGTTGAAGCACTGATCACGCCCCCATACTAGTCCGGCTCCAGCGGTACTGTAGACTCACAGTATTTATTAGTGGGATTTAAGTATGATTACCAGTAAAAGATCGTGTGCAGGTATAGTACGAAGTTGTAAGGTACGGTGTATGATGATGTAAATCAAGGAATATTTGTTGATCTTTGCTGGCTAGCGTGAAGTGTACGGCAGTCACAATACTTTTCGTCACACTCGAAAATCATGTAAACTGTCGTAAAACGTTTAATTTTACAACATAAACTAGAGCAATACACCGATCTAAACTATAGTATAGCACTTGGGAAATAAAAAGTATTATATTGTTTTTATTGCACGATGTTTTTAACAAATAGTCCAGTTCAGTTCCGGTAACCAAATAAACAAGGTCTAGTCTGAGGTTTGAGATTAACACGCTAAAATATGCAATTAATGGCATATCAATCCTCTTAACACACAAGAGCAATAAATCTAGAGGTCAAGCCACGTTAAAAATAGATTGGGGTAATTAGATTACAGTAATACCGTACCGTTCATTAATAAACTGACAAGCAGAAACTATTTCCAGTAAGAAACGTAGGAAAATATCGGTAATTAATTCCTAGAAATCGAAATACTTATATTGGTGGACACATATGTCACTCTTTGAACATTTAACGAATGTTACTAGAACAGTAAGGTGGCTACTCTAAGGATGAAAGAACACAATAAATGGCAAATGAAGTGCATTTACTTGTGAAATGACATTACTTTGGCAGGTGGGAGTTCTGTTTGTGCAATAATATGCCTCACACGCGAAATATCACCACTTGTTAGAACGTATGTCACACCATCCCATGCCATTCTTATGAGCCCAACACAATGTTTTGAGCATATGTCTTGTGGCTTCACTTCCTGGCCGTTAGGGCCTCTCCTTTTTACTCCTTGGGCAGTATAGTACTATGTCCTTGCCGAGTTTCATTGAATCGCTCCAGGGAGTGGGAGCGATTTAAATTAAACTTGGTAAGGTCATAGTACTATTTCGGCCGACCCCGACCGTGCCCTTAAAATCGTATTATGTCTCACTAATCCAACATGGCGGCTGTGCGAAATATTTCACCAGCATTCTATATCTCCGACATTATTACTTATATCCCCCTGAAATTTTTTACGGTGATAAAGGGCACTAGGCCTACTAGACGTTCATCTATGTGACTTTCAAACATGGCGGCCAAGCGAAGTTGAAACATTTAAATAGACTTTTCTCGCGATTTAATCATTCGAACGCAGTGAAACTTGGTACAGAGAATGACTATACGAATTGCAAAGCACTGACATCTAATTTATTTCAATTGTTTACATTACCTCAAGATGACGGCTGTGCTGAATTTTAAAATTAAGTTTTTATTTCCTGTGTTCTAATCATGCGATCGAAATCAACGTTTGAATAATGAACGTAATCAATAATTAATTGTCATCTAATAGTACATAACTCTATGGCCTACATATAGGCCTATTAAAATCCAACATGGTGACCATCCGAAATATTTAGATGGTTCTCAATATCTCCCAATATATTTCAGCAATCAAACTGAAAATTTTTATGTTGATAGAGACAATTAACATAAGTCCGGGTGAGTTAGCCGTGGTCGTTACGGCATGACTAATGGCAGTCGCTCACATCCGGGAGGCGAGGAGGTTCGAATCCCCCCGCCGGCAACCTTGAAGATGGTCTTCTGTGGTTTCCCATCTTCCTTCCAGGCAAATGCCGGGGTTGGTCCCAAACTATAGGCCACAGCCGCTACCTTCCAACTCCTCGCCCTTTCCTTCCAACGTTCCTCCCCAACGGTACTTGTAGCTCACCCATTGGGTGTCCGTCTCGAAGCAGCTACAAAACTGGCGAGCCGAACATGTCCTCGGACACTCCCGGCACTAAAAGCCATACGCTAAAAAAAATAAAAAACATAAGTAGGATATATGAAAATAGGCTGTTTGTTTCTTCGCGGAACTACTTGTTTCATAGGATGAAAATTGGCTAAAAATATGAACGATGTCACACTGCCATCTGGCGGACGGGAATAGTAACAGTACTCAACCAGCCGAGACAATCCACATATCGAGTTGGCAGTGGAAGTGTTATCGTTCAGTGCCACTTTGTGATAAGAACACCAACAGTCATAGCTCACGTATTTACCGACACGACTGATAACACCTTTAACATTGGCGTGCCTGGCTCAAGAACTTTGGGGTCCTAAAATGTGTTTCTTTGTTGTTGCTTCTTACAGGTCAGGCGTTGCCAACTGTTTTGAGACTGTGGACACCAACTTCAAGCCATACCAAGTGCCCCAGCACGATTATATAGAAAATAATAATAATTATTATTAGTATTATTATCAGTTATCTCCCCTATTCTTAGATGTAATCTCGAGAACCACTGGATGGAATAGATGCGGTATTCATCACTGAATGTTTAGCCTATGTAGAAAATAATTTATTTATGATCAAAGGAAGCCAAAGCAGTAACGATTCCAGTGAAACGGTCGAAAAGAAATCCTGGCGTCGATGCACTTATTAAACTTACGCTGGGCAAACCGTTAAAAATATCAATATACTATGAGTGTAACAATTGTTCAGCATGAAACGTTCTACAAAAATGTCCAGGAGAGCATTTCTCTATCTTCAATACAACGCCCACTCTAAGTGGTTTTACGTTTTCATTTCTTCCAACAATCTCCATTCAATTACTGAGGCGACAGTTTACGAGCTGGCTAGGGGAGAGCCTATCACCCCAGTTACAGCCTAGCTAGTGGGCGAGCATATTACCCCAGATACAGCCAGCAGCAAACTGTTGAGTCGTGTTGAGTTAAGACTTCAGAGAAGAGTGGATGTGTTTGGAGTTGCCCTGGAATTGCGACTCGACTTTTCTTCATTTCACCTGTGAACTTTTCATTCCTCAAAATACACAGTCAAGTTAAGATTGGACGGAAGGGTGATTTGTGTTTCATGCATCTCGCCATTCTTAAATTACGTCTGATAAGAATTCGTTGCACGTGCATCTCCGTGATAATATAATTAATAGTCCAGACAGTGATTTTAACCCATCATGCCGAGACGTAAAACGGATATTGGTCGTAGTTCATTGACATCGAAAAAAGAGCACTTATCACGTAATGCATTCATAACTGTTCCCGGGCGAAGCTGGGGCTAGTTGCTGATAAAACCATACCAGCAAACCGGCCAGATATCGTTATTGTGGACAAAGAGTGGAAGAGAACCTTTCTCATTGATATCGCAGTGTCCATTTCCCATAATCTGCAACAAATCTGCTGTGAGAAGATCACAAAATATTTGCCCTTGGATGAGGAAATATGGCAAATGTGGAGACAGGAAAGTGTAGTGGTTCTGCCCATAGTCATTTCTTCTACCGGCATCATCACTAAATCATTGGCTCGCAATCTAGAAATATTGGGAATACATCCTGGTCTACAAATCATCATCTACGACAGCGTTTCCCAAACTGTGGTACGCGTACCACTGCTGGTACGCTCGTACTGCTGCACTGGTACGCGGTGATGTCACGAAAGATATAAAAATATAAAATATTAAAACATTGCTATGTTGCCGGATGACTCAAGGCCAAAGATAAGGAGCAGTTTTATGAATTGAATTGTGATTCAGAACTAAGACAAACTTTTTCAAAAATGCCTCTTGTGAACATTTGGGTTGAGAGGCGTGCAGACTATGCAATAGCTGACAAAGCAGTTAGATTTTTACTGCCTCTCATTACTTCGTACTTGTGTGAGACTGCATTTTCTTCACTTGTTTATTTCAAGAATAAATACCGGAATAGGCTCCTTACAGTGGAAAACAATCTTCGTTTGAGACTCAGCAATCTTAACCCAGACATTCCTAAGTTGGCTTCTAATCTTCAAGCTCACCCTTCACATTGAAGTTGTTAGTTGAACATTGGTTTTTATGTTTAATTATTACGACTTCTTTAAATTATTAATATTATTTCTGAATGTTTGAATTGAATACTAATTGTAATAAATAATAAAACAACTGGACACAGTTTTTATTATTTGAACTTTAACTCCTACAGTCTAACGCTAACAAACACAATTTACAATCCATCTTTTGATCTACTACATAGTTGTGGTGGGGTTACAGTTACTATATCTCCCAACCGTTAGGAGGTACTGTGCCCGTTTAGACCGGAGTCCGCACGACCACATATGCATTTTACCAATAATCAGTCAGCACGAGAATCAAAATATCCCGTAGCGCCAGATGGGTTAGAGCAAATCGCAAAAACGACATCAAATTTATAAAAATGCTTTGCTGATTTTTGGCTCAATGCAACAATAAGGATAGAAGGAGATTTAATTGGGTGAAACACATCTGGTAAAATTATCTCAGTTTATTTAAAGTTAAAATCTGACTGCAAGAATAATGCTCAAAGCAGCATCATCCACGTGTGGCGATCCACACTCTTATTTACACACAATATACAGAAATCTTCCAAACACATTTGACAATCTTTTTGAAAACACAAGTCCGATTGTTAGTCCTGTGGACTGTGTTCCAAAATTATTAACATTTTATTCCAGTGCAAAATGAATTGTCCATACTGGAAATAACGTCGATCACTGTTTGACTATTTACATGATATTAACACTCGTAGAATAAATGTTTATAGAATTTCTTAAATTTTCACTTGTTTTCCAGTTTCAAAACATATCTCGTCGAAAATATTATCATCGTAGCAACACAAATTATTAACACATATTAACAATATCTGAAAAGTATTTGACCATTGAGCATAGCATCGAAGAACTGTGCGAAGCACAACAACAATTAATTGTTCTTCTGACATTAAATATTCGAGAAGTGACTCGATTATGAACTTCAAGTTCCAAACAAAATACATGATTTCTGAATCATCAACTTGATCAATAAATGGTTGAACCATTCAACTATTAGATTTTCCACTTGGGAACAATATTATAAAAATATTTATATTTATGGCCATTTTTAGCAACTTTTACAACTTGCAATTCTTCGACAGAATGCGGAAATTAGAATTGTAGTCTTATAATGAATTCATTTAGTTCATGGCACTAGGATTGAAAATATCCTTCAAATTATTCGTGGTTAAAGAATTATTTTAAATTGGCAGTGGCCCATTCTACTATTTGTGTAAGAACACAATATTACAATAACAACAACGGCAAAGGTCTTCCTCTGAAGAAGAATAAACTACTATCATGACAAATCCGGGTTCTAGCAAAATCAAAGTCTAAATGGAATTCGTAAAACAAGGTTGAAATAAGAACTGATGGTTTCAAAGAAATAACCTTCGGGTTATTCATACGACGAAATGTGTGGCTCCAATACTCCTACTATAAACCTGAGCCATCGAACCTGCTATTTGATTGATGCTCGAAAAAACCTTCATTCCTGCGACTTAACATGCGCACCTGGGAATGGCATTCAACTACTCCACACACATAAATTATCTTCCCAAAATGTATACAATAAATCAAGCCTCTGCTTGTTATCAACACTGGAAGATTAATAAACTAACAAGTTTATTTTATTTTACCATTCAGTTCAACCCGTGAATTTACCATACTCATGAAAAGCTTCATTTCACTTTCGAAGTGTATTTACGTCATGATTTTATATAAATACAACAATATCCTATTTGATACAAATATCAATTGCTTCCCGTTTCATGCCTCTCCGTGTTATATGAAACATATACTTTGCTCATTGCAAATATCAACTGTTCAACCAGAACTGAAATGTAGGTTGAATGCGGGCTTGCGCTAACCACTCTCCTTCGTAAAATCTCCTGTTCCAAACTAGAAATGTTTCAACTACTTCCTAGGCTCTTTCTCAATACATATGATTATTATAAAATATAATATCCAAGAATTATTTAGAAAAATTATAAAAATTATTATTATTATTAGTGGATTATTATTATTATTATTATTATTATTTCAAATATGTTTAATTATCATCTCATCATGTGAGAATCCACATGTTCGAACCTTCGAATATGGAAAAAATATCCATTCCTCAACAAAAATAAATTTAACTTTTACAGTTACATCGGCTGATTACCGTGATTTCCCAAAAATATGAAAAATTCAAATAAATGCTCAAAATGCTCGGTCATCGATCCTAAACTGTTCTGAGTGCTGAAAATGCTCAGAATAAATCTAACAAGTCTTGCGTAAATCATTACAAGCTTTAAATACGACGAAAAAAATGTGTTGGTCATCTGCAGAAAAAATAGTTTGTTCCAATTAGCTAGGCATAATATAATTCAAATGTGGCTTACATTTCTTGATGTTCTTGAAGTGTAGTAAACCTGGTCTGTACCAGATTTATCCGTAAACATGCCCTAGCGGACAAGCACGTATAATCCTTGTATCGGCCGCCATTGTAGACCCACAAATCGTCTAGTCAGACATAGTGGTAGTATCCTTCGACGTTTTAAATGACTGTGGTTCCATTTTAATATGGGCTTCTATCAAAGCCATAACAGTTTGTTTGAAAAGGGTCAGATCTAAGCGATCTCTTCTTAAATATGTCAGTTGTAACATAACTCACTGTAATCTCATCAGTACAAGAAAAACGTTGACAGTCTAAGCAGTTAACGGCTGTTCTGAAGATCGTTCCCTGGGCATGGTTTATCAAAATCACCATCTGCCATGCGCTAGACAACCTGCAGTTTCCCTTGCGTAGACTAATGAACGCCACCGTTATAGACTATTCTTCAATGTACTGACGGATCGAAGTGGTTAAATAGTTACAAAATATGAAAACTTACTTTAAATGGATTTAAACATCCAAGTATTAATTTACTATTGGACTGTGACAATATACTATTTTCTAGACCAAGTCTAGCATATGTCCTTTAGGAAATATAAATATTTCCACCAATGTCTGTAGAAAAACAATCACCTCAGTGATTCTCCTCACCAGAAACTTACTAAGTTCCAACTCGTTTGCGCAGCACTTCTCGTGACTATCACGATTTGAAAAGTACTTCTTCGTAGAGGCGGCAACCATGTGCCTTGGCTCAGCGTAGACGCAACTTGTTCGCCAAGTGCTTGTGATGAAGTGAGCTATCCATTCCTGCTCCAGCTTGCTTTTATACAAAAACGGTCAGGGTCACGCGTCATCGCCTGATATCTAGAAATCCTCATATCTCTTGAATACCTGGTCCGATTTACTTGATACTAATTGCATTCTCTTTTATTTGGCCGTGCCAGTAATCTGATCCCAGTCTCAAGTCTCTGCTCCGTAGTTAACTATTTAATCAATAAATAGTCTCCACCTCTGCTATGACTCGCTACGTCATTTACCATCCAACTATCGGTAATTTTCTTCGAAAGGCTTCGAGAAGCAATGTAGCGCGATATTCAAATATCTGAACTTTCAAAAGCTGCTACAGCCTTTCCCTTGATATCTAGGTGTCTGAAACTTGGAATACCCATTCCTAGATTTGGGCACAGTACGTGAAAGATTCTCATCTCTTAAAGTGGTACACACACAAAAAAAAGTTTGGGAAACACTGCTCTAGGAGAACTGTTCCATTGTTCGCTCGTTTCTCAATGCGCCACCCTAAAAGAAGTTATCATACCGTCTTGCAAACAAGCTGATGGATGATATTGTTACGGCTGTGAGTTTGTGTCATCAGTCGCCGCGTGAGTCACAACTGCCCCAGGGCTGGGCTGTGCCCTGCCTCCTGTATTGCGCGCGCCTTATGCAACAGGGCTACTAGGACAAAGGGATAGTCCAGAACATTCGTGACTGGACCAGCGCTGGAAACCTCGAGAAGCCGTGGACTCTGGATGGATCTAGAAGCATTTATTGAGTCACCGGCCGGCTATATAAGAGTGACCCGTCAAGCAGTGGTTGTTGTTGTGTTTTACGAGCTAGTGCGAGCGATTATCTTGTGCGACAGAAGTGTGGTGACGAAGTGCTGTGCGAGTTACGAAATCCTGTGACATTGTTTCTCCCAGCTTGTGAACAGCGTACATCAAGTGCTCGTAAGTAACTGTATTTGTTGTACCTGAGGAAGAGGGGCAGGTAGCTTCTGCCAAGGCCACCGGACTCATTAGGACGGATTAACTTCTGTGGTCTGTTGCAAGTGAAAGGGGCCAAGAGCGCATAAGGAAGAGACTTGAGGAAACTGGAGAAGGCTCCTAATTGCTTGTATTTGCTGATTAGTGTAATTTTCTGGCCACAATAAAGCTAATTATTTCTTTAAGCAGTAATTGGTGTTGTGCTTTGTACCCCCACCGTAATCCAGTTAACAAAAGTGCCACTAGGGGGTGGCACGTAACAATATGTTGATTTGTCCCACTTAGCCTATGTGGTATATATATTTACAAGCAACCCGACCCGGCTTCGCCCGGGAATAGTTATGAATGCATTACGTGATAAGTGCTTTTTTTCCAATGTCAATGAACAACGAGCAATATCCGTTTTACGTCTCGGCATGATGGGTTAAAATCACTGACTGGACTATTAATTATATCATCTTGGAGATGCACATGCAACAAAATTCTTGTCAAACGTAATTTAAGAATGGCGAGGTGCATGTAACACAAATCCCCCTTCCGTCCAATCTTAACTTGACTGCGAATTTTGCGCAACGAAATGTTCACAGGCGAAATGAAGAAAAGCCGAGTTGCACTTCCAGGGAAACTCCAAACACAACCATTCTTCTCTAAAGTTTTTAACTCAACACGACTCGACAGTTTGCTGCTGGCTGTATCTGGGGTAATAGGCTCTCCCGCTAGCTAGGCTGTAACAGGGATGATAGACTCGCCCCTAGCTAGCTCGTAAGCTGTGGCCTCAGTAATTGAATGGAGATTGTTGGAAGAAATTAAAACGTAAAAACACTTATAGTGTGCGATGTATTGAAGATAGAGATATGCTCTCCCGGGCTTTTTTGTAGAACTTTCCATGCTGAACAATTCTTACACTCATAGTATTGAGATATTTTTAACGGTTTGCCCAGCGTAAGCATACAAAGCGTTCGGACGCCAGGTTTTTTTTCGACTTTTCCACTGAAATCGTTACTGCTCGGCTTCCTTTGATCATAAATAAATTATTTTCTACAGTAATCATCCTCGAGATATCCTTTACAGAATGGTGAAAATCGCATCAAAATCCATCCAGTGGTTCTCGAGTTTGCCCGTAACATCCAAGAATCGGGGACTTTGTTTTATACTAAGTAGAGATATTTCCGTGTCCGGGAGACGCACTAAATTCTTCCTTTCCAGAACTCTGCAGCTCTTATCCCTCGGTCTGTGGCCAACATAAGGTCTTCCTGGCTGCAGGTGTCGTTCAGATCTTGGCACGTGAGCAGGTGTTGTGGAGTCTGGATTTCTCCACTGTCACATCTTGGATCTTCACAAGGTTGCTACGACACTTAGGCACTCCTGTTCCCATCCGGTTTAAGGACCTCCAGGTGGTAGGGCCTATAAGGCAAATGACTACCACTGCTCAGTTCTTCTTTAGGGGTAAACCCCTCTGGTACTATTTGTTTCCAGAGTGACACACGCTGGACGTCTGGTTTAGTTTGGAGGGGTACTGTTCTCTTAATAAAACTCTTCCTGGATCTTAGGCGAGGAGTGGTCACCTTGTGGTTGAACATAGAATGTCTGGGATCTGTCTCAGGCTTTTGTCTCTTTTTCTCTGCTGCCACCTCGCGTCGAATAGCTGGAGGTGCAATGTCAGCGAGAGGGTAGATCTTCTGCACTGGAGTAGGTCTCAGACAATAGGCCTACGGCAGGACTCGTAAGAACTTATGTGGTGAAATGAATGTGATAACAATCATAATAATAATAATAATGCAATAAGCATGCGCCTCTCTTTAATTTTCCTACCTCACTGTCTCTCACAAGTGCTGAAATAGCTAGGGATTCGCCACTCACCAGGCATGCTGCAACTGCTTGAATGACTCGTGCAGATAAGATACATTCACGTGTGGACGGTCGAGTCGTGTTCCTCATAAAACAGGGGTGACCAATTATTTTTACTCTAAATTAAAAGACACTATTTCACAAAATGATATGATTACTGTCAAAGCTTGTATATAATAACATCGTATAGCCTCGGCGCCGGGTGCAAGCTTTGTTATTTGACGCCCAGAGGGCAGCTTGCGTGACAAATTGTGTTGTTCCTTGGAGCGCGATGAAAGTCAAAGAGGTTAGATATTTAAGCTCCTCGACACTATAGCGCTTTCTAGTAGAGAAAGGAAGAACTTTTTTGTGTTGGCGGAAAATCACGAGATTAATTTTGCCATTATGAACACGGCCTACTGAATTCAAATGCGTTTTTTAACAAGCCAACATCGTATGACATGCATGCCGTGATTTTTGTCGCCTTTTAATAATCACTTACCACGACCAGGAGCGAACCTGCAAGCTTGGGGGTTAGTAGGCCGACACGATAACCACTCACTTTCCGTGGCAAGCTCGAACTCGCATACGCTCGTTTTATAAACATACTCGTGTCTTAATTACCATTATAGGCGAGTTGCATACGACTGTTTATGTTCGACGATAATTATAACTTTATTATATGTTTTAACATAAATATTCATAAATATCTGTTCAGTCACTAGAATGTTGTGATCGGGTGCTGCGCTGGGTAGTATATCTCTGTTTTCCAAGCTCTCTGGCCAACCGACGCATGCGCTCTGTGTGCCATATGTTCAGATTGTGCACCAGTATTCAGTAAAACTGTCACCGAAGTCGTTTCAAAACAATGCGCTGTGTAGAAATTGGACTTGGGGATATTAAGGTACAATGCTATTTCTTGTCTCATATTCACCAGTTTATTTACGCGAACATATGGACGGTGCACTTTCGGTAATTTATATAGACATGTTGGATTTTGAGCGCATGCGCGAAGGTATCCTTGTCTACTTGGTCACACAACTGTTTCTTGAGCTCTGATTGGTGGGAGAAACTGTTTCATAATGAAAAATACTGTTATAATGAGCCTCATTATGATACAGTTTTCTGACACATAATAGTCAGAGTCGAACATAAACACTATTATTCCATTTCGTGGAACAGAATTTGAGTTGAAGGATGGATCTCAGGGGAGCTTGCGCTTGTGTGAAGAGAGCACCAGGGGACATTTCGGTCATCAGCCTTGTGTTGATCAATTTGGAAAATCTGTGTTCCTCTGGTGCTACGAGTGTGATTGATGTAGGATTGGTAAATAAGCTACCATCAGCCATTTGTCCGGAGACGGGGTGGAAACATCCTCCGGCAGTTATGTTGTGCACAAAGTACACGATGGCCCATTATTTATTTATCGTATGGCTTTTAGTGCCGGGAGTGTCCGAGGACATGTTCGGCTCACAAGAGGCTGTAACTGCTTCTCGTGGACACCCATAGGGTGAGCTACAAGTACCGTTCAATTTCAGTTAGTTCCAACTTTCGCTACCAGATGTCACTGACACCTAGTGGTGAACGTTGGAACTTTGATAGAGCGTTTCAACGAAATCTAACCTAGAAATTTAGCTTCACACAAGTTTAGTCAGTGGAAAGATCTTTTACATGCTATAAATCCATGACATGGGACCGCCGGCTTTACTTCCCCTCTGAAGGAAGGCATAGCGAAGGATTTTAACGCTCTTAAAAAATTGGACAACTTCGACCGAGTTTGAACCCGCTATCTTGGGCACAGCAGTTCAGCATGCTACCCACTACGCCATCGAGGCCACTACGATGGCCCACGTGGGACTCCTTGGTCTCTGACATCGTGTAAAGTCTGCAGTCAGCACAATCACGTTAATATATTAGATTCCGCTGTTGGTTTGGATTTCTGAACTGAACCAGGATGGCCGGGAGAACATGACTGCGGTAGTGGTGATTTTTGTTTGAAATGCTATAAATTCAGACCAGTGAATGGGTTCGCCACCATTACACAGGCTGGTGTCTCAAAAATGTAATGAAACATTTGGGGCATTAAGAATAATTCATATGTTACTACTTACGATATAATGGCACTTCTCACATCTCACTCACCAACTGTACAATAACAAGTTCATCTCTAGGAATGGAAAGTTAAGACACTACCAAACTGTGATTAGACCGGAAGCTCTGTAGGCAGTGGAATCCCTAACAAACCACGCAGCTGACCAGATCGAGAGACTTGAACTTAAGGTAAGAAAGATCATTAGGAAGATTCTTGGTCCTAAGTTGAAATATGGAGGTTACAAGCTCTGGAGTAATTTGGAAATATATTCCCACACTGAAGAGATCTCAAGTGTAATCCGGAAACGTAGAATAACATTCTATGCCCACCTCCTCAGAATGCAGTCAGTAGATTCTCCAACCGCCTATCATCATACTTCCGAGGTTTAAAGGTGATGCCTCCTTGCCTGGTGGAAGTGGATAAGGACTTGTTAAAGTTTGAAATTTCTGAAACAGATATCTTGCTCAAAATCTCATTGAAACAAAAACTCCGCCAGGTTCATCAAGAGGAAGTAAAACTCAGCTAGATATGTTCACTCGGATGAATGGAAGGAATCCCATTCCCAAAAGATGAAGGCGGCGTGGTGGGGTAACAAGAAGAAAAACAGTTGAGATCTCGAAAGGTGCGGAAGGGAATTATGGGTAGCTCCCTTGAACTGTATTGCTATTCGTATGCCAATGTTAACTATCACGTCATCTGTGAGCAAGCAGATTTGGACTTCGTGGGTAGGAGATATGGTAGGGTAGCGTGTACTGAGTGGGTACCAGGGACCTCCTGTGCCCGTGCGTATGCGCCGTTCATATTGTCTCCTCGACTGGCTGCGTAGCTCAGTGGTAACGTTCTCGCCTGCTATTTCCAAGGTTGCAGGATCGAATCCTGGCGCAGTCAGTTGGCATGTGAGGGTGCACAAATGCGAGGGAGCCGTGTCAGTAGATTTACGTTAAAGATACCCTCGGGGCAAAATTCCGGTACCCCGGCGTCTCTGAAAGCCCCAGTTGTTAAAAGGGATAATAATATTATTAATAATAATATTATATACTATTATTACTATTATTATTATTATTAGTAGTAGTATTGTTTCCTCCACGGAAGTCAGTTTGAAATTAGCACTGTTCATATCCGAAGAGAGACTGCCGAAGTCAGAGAGATCGTTATATGAGACGGTTGCATTTAGATGCGTTATTTAGAACACTGTCGCCTCCGTTGCGTAGCGGTCAGCATGGTTAGCTGCCGCCCCGGAGGTCCTGGGTTCGATTCCCGGCTCTGCCACGAAATTTGAAAAGTGGTATGAGGACTGGAACGGGGTCTACTCAGCCTCGGGTGGTCCAAATGAGTAGAGGGGGTTCGATTTCCACCTCAGCCATCCTCGAAGTGGTTTTCCGTGGTTTCCCACTTCGTCTTCGGGCAAATGGCGGGATGGTTCCTACTGTAAGGCCACGGCCGCCTCCTTCCCTCTTCCTTGCCTATCCATCCCAATCTTCCCCTCCCTTCCCATCCCTCATGAGGCCCCTGTTCGCTTTGCAGGTGAGGCCACCTGGGCGAAGTGCTGATCACATCTCCCCAGTTGTATCCACCCCGACCAGATGTTCCAAGCTCCAGGACACTGCCCGTAGCGGCGGTAGTGGTGAGTGCCCTCGCTGAGTCCGTGGGAGCCACCAACCTAGAGAGCAAATCGACTAAATAAAAAATAAAAATAAAAAATTTTGGAACACTAACGTAGTGTTAACTGAGAAGTTTTAAAGCTTAGTTTTAGTTTAGGTTTATTTGTATTAACACTAGCAATGCCAACCGGAGGGGGATATTTAGTGACCACCATAATAAATTCCTTTTGTGTAATTTGCATTATCCTGTAATGAACATATCTTGTATTTTGAACCTCGACAACAGTGGCTACGCTCGCTAAAAGCGCAGCGTTAGGTCATGGGGCCAAGCTCTCTGCTGACTTGGTAGACGCGTGGGTTCGAGCCCCACCGTCGGCCGTCCTTGAAATGGTTTTCCGTGGTTTCCCATTTTCATCACCAGGCAAATGCTGGGACGGTACCTTCTGACAGGCCACGGCTGATTCCTTCCACATCCTTGTCCAGTTTCATTCATCTTCATCCATTCCATCTCTCATCTCGACGCGCAGGTCGCCCACGAGCGTCGACTAGAAAGACCTGCACTCGGCCTCTCAGGAAGTCACCCGACAAAAAAAAATTGAACCTTAATTGGCAAAAATAAAACTTAATTAACAACAGTTGCAAACAATATCAAAATATCATGAAATAGAAGTTCAGAAAGTAAATTATTCCCTCATCACTCTCTTCGACATCTTTAACACACGTGGAACATACGACTGTTCTTTAGTGTGTACCTCTTGCAACCAGAACAAATATGGTGGGTTTGTTAACTTTGTTGTACTTTTGCCCTTACCACATTGCACAGTATGACGAGCTACCAGCGGGGAGAGGTTTCCGTGACCACCAAAGGAAAATTGTTAATATCTTATAGGCCTACTAGAATTTAAAAAAATTAAAAGTAAATTTGTGGTTACGTAACCACATTCAAAATAGACAATAACTTTCTGTACAGCGGAATACCACGACTAAACCGTAAACAAGAAGTTCCATGACGAACTAAAGAGCCTACTTTTCTTAAAATTAAGATTCATGCCAATGATTGATCTACAGTAGGCTATAGGAACCTATCTAGAATAATGACGAAATTTAGTTGGTAATATCGAAATGTCTAATTAGTTCGAAATATACCTGGTATAATGAAGCCAAATAGAGCACTTCAGTTGGCAGCCCTGGTGTCTTAATATATTTTTAGTTTCATCTCTTAAGGTACAGAATACAAATTTGGTTGAAGTCCAATGGACGTTACATGCAGTTAGACATTGGATCTATCAGCACGCGTAAAAGCATGTTGGCAACAATGTCATGCGTGTGCTGGTCAGAAATAGCCTAATCTGAAATATTATAGTATCTTGTTGTGCCAATTTTGGATGAAATCCATTTGTTAGTATAGAAATTACATGTATTTTAAAATTGGACCTATCAGCAGGCATAGAATCATGTTAGCAGCACTGACTTACATTAATTACTCCAAATTAATCTAGAATGTCAGGTGCTATACGTGTGCAAAGTGTAGAGCTGTTGGCTTGCATACTTTCTGATATATTGATATTAGGGTAAAAATATAGACAGCATTTATTAACAGTTGGCAGCCCTGATTGCTCTTAACAATACTTAGAGTCATATCTGTTACGTTACACATAGGACATACGAAATTTGGTTGAAATCCAACAGATAGTATAGAAGTTAAAAGTATTTAAAAATTGATCCTATCAGCAGGCTTAGAATCATGTTAGTAGAACTGACATATATAAGTTACTCCAAATTAAACTAAAATGTCAGGTACTATACGTGTGCACAGTTTAAAACTGTCGGCTTGCATACTTTCTGGTATATTGGTATTTGGATAAAAAAAATAGAGAGAGCAATTATCAACAGTTGGCAGCCCTGGTGGCTCTTAAGAATACACTCTGTCATATCTGTTTATGTACACATATTACATACAACATTTGTTTGAAATCTAATTGATAGTGTAGAAGTTATATGCATTTAAAAATTGGACCTATCAGAAGACTTAAAATTATTTTAGCAACACTGTTATGTATGGCCTCGTGGGAATTTAACTGAAATAGTATTATCTACATGTGTGCCAATTTTGGAATAGCTCCCATGTATACCTTCCAAGATATCTAACATGGAGCTCAAATTTCTAGTGCGATTATACTGTAGTTGGTAGCACTGACATAATTTTCAGATATGGGCTTGAGTTATTCCGGTATACATCTTTACTCATACTAAATTTGGTTCCGATTGCTGCGGCCGGTTAGGAGTTGATAGGGGGACACACACACACACACAGCCAGACAGACAGACATTCAGCAGACACACATTTTCTCGGATCGATCTCATAAGTCTACTTTTTCCTCATTTTTGCAAAATGTGAAAGTAGGCTAAAAATGGAACTGGTGGGCACGAAATACCCCCTCCCCCTCCCCTGTTGGTTCTGCTAGGGTTAAATCCGAGCTGCATTGGTTTATCGTTTGTTATGGTGATTG
This sequence comes from Meconema thalassinum, assembly GCA_946902985.2. NCBI lineage: Eukaryota > Metazoa > Arthropoda > Insecta > Orthoptera > Tettigoniidae > Meconema > Meconema thalassinum. The sequence goes on from OX336391.1 coordinate 694,815,852, forward strand.
AGAGCTCGAACGAACAGCAAGGTCCTGCGGTCAACATGATTTTATTGTACTTCATTGTTTTACCGCCCAAAAGAAAAAGCATAGATGATATTTTTAAAATTTAGGCTACTGCACGTGCGACTCAGAGCTTTCCACTGATTAACCTTTTACCTGAGCTGACCTGACCCGCGGCTTAAAGTCAGCTAAGTCAGCCAAGCTGACTTTATGCGCGTTTACGAGAGCCTTTCATCCCATAGAGGCCTTGAGAGTTATCCCTCCCTATATTATTCTGCTAAGGGCCCATTCCAGTTTTGTTCCGAAAATAAGGTCCCATTAACACCAACCTACACATATGGGGTACACTAAAAAGTGCTGACAACTCTGCCACTCTTACTGACAGCCATGATATCTTAGAGCGTTGGAAGGAACATTTCTCCATCCTTCTAAATCGTCCTTCAACAGCTGCTGAAGACTTCCTTCGTGATGTGCCGAAATATCCTGAACAACCATGGATGGCTGTACCTCCTTCTTACACGGAATTCAGTGTAGCTCTCAATCAAATGAAACCAAGAAAGGCACCTGGCCCAGATAAGATCCCACTGGAATTAATTCAAGCTGGAGGTCAGTCCCTCAGAACGCGGATTTTCACTCTTATTCTCAAAATTTGGGAATTAGGAGAAGTACCTGGTGACCTAAAGAACGCCACTATCATCACAATCTTCAAGAAAGGTGATCGTAGTGGTTGTGGAACTATCGCGGTATATCGCTACTATCTACTGTGGGTAAAATTCTCGCCAGAATTTTACTTAACCGCCTGGAGGTTATCTCAGAAAAGATCCTCCCCGAGTCCCAGTGTGGATTTCGATCTTCCAGAAGCACAACTGACTTGATTTTCTGCGTAAGACAACTACAAGAAAAATGCAGTGAGCAACAGAATCCACTCTTCTTAGTCTTTTATGATCTGGAAAAGGCCTTTGACTCAGTTCCAAGATCTGCTATGTGGGCGGTGCTACAACGCTTTGGCTGTCCTCGACGCTTTGTTGATCTAATCCAAGCTCTCCATGATGGCATGACCGGTCAGGTTTGTCAGCAAAATAAGATCTCTGACGAATTTCCTATCACTCATGGACTGAAACAAGGCTGCGTACTTGCTCCAACACTGTTTGCATTGTATTTGGCTGCAATGCTCTATAAATCGCCCACAAACATCCCAGGTGTAGATGTCAGGTACCGATTTGATGGAGGGCTCTTCAACCTAGCTCGATTTCGCTCCAAGAAGCTAACTCAGGTTACGAAGATAACCAATATGTTGTATGCAGATGATGCGGCATCGCCTACACTCACGCCGGTGGAGTTGCAACAGACTGTTAATTGCTACAAGAATGCATGTGAACGTTTTGGTCTCACCATTAATGTTCAGAAGACCAAGGTTCTGGCACAACCCTCACCAGGCACTTCAACATTTCTATCTCAGATACTCCATTGGAGCAGGTAGACCACTGGGCAGTCAGCTATCTGTACACGGCAATTGTGGGCAGGATGTTGAGAAGAGAATCGGTGCTGCCCATGCGGCATTTGGGCGACTATCGCACCGGGTCTTCTTGAATAAAGATCTGACCGTGAAGACGAAGCTCGTGGTGTACCAAGCTGTTGTCATCTCAACATTGTTGTATGGCTGTGAAACCTGGACCCTCTATCGACATGACTTCCGAAAGCTTGAGCGCTTCCATCAACAGAAGCTTCGATCCATCCTTAAGGTAAAGTGGGAAGACCACATCACCAATCTTGATGTTCTTGAGAAAGCGCTTGCTAATAGTATAGAATCATCCATCATTGGTCATCAACTTAGATGGATTGGACATGTCCAACGGATGGATGATACGAGACTACCACGCCAGGTTCTGTATGGTGAACTCACCTCCGGCACCAGACCTCATGGAGGCCCTAAGAGACGTTACAAGGACCAATTTAAGCAGAATATGAAGTTAACAGGACTCACTCCACAAACCTGGGACCAGCTTGTTAAAGACCGTTCAACTTGGCGCCAGACCATCCCGGCTGCTGTCAAAATGTTTGAAGAAGAAAGTCGTAGAATTGTTAAGGCCAAGCGACAAGCACGAAAGCTCCGTACAGCACAGCCACGCCCTCCACCAACAGTTCTGTGTGATCTGTGTGGACGTTTGTTTCATGCACGCATTGGGCTGTTCAGTCACCGCAAACATGCACACAGACCTCAACCTTAGATTATTTTAGACTGTTTTGGAAGAAGATGTATACTCGGAAACGAGTTAAAGCCGATGACGACGACGACACATATGGGGTACCTACAGGTTCAGCATAACCCAATGCGTAAGCGAAACGCACTCACTTACTCTTCAAATGCCTCACAATTAAATAAATACCTTAAAACATGTACATTTACAATGAAATAATGAAAGAATGCAACACGGTAACCATGGTAACAGAATCTCACAGATCCATCTATTTCTGTAAGACGCAATGCAATTCCAATTATTACATTAGCCTACTGTGAAATTTTCCAGGCGGTTATAAGGTTATCACTGAACCAAATTAAGCTGTAAAATTCATCAATACATACAGTATAATGCGCTTAAGGGGGTCAAGGGGCACTCTAGAATTTTTTCACGCAATTTTCACGTGTGAGTGTGGTACGAAAGGTCTTTTTCACCCAGACTATAAAGGGTCTCCGGAAACCACATTTAAAGGCCCTTAAATTAACAGTGTCTGTGATATTCCCAGAAAACTAACTTCGCTCTGATATACCTATGAAGGAATGACAAACCCCTAACCACTGCACCAGTAGCTGAATTGATAAAAGTCGGATTATTCATAGCATGGATAGATCAGTCATAGCATTCACGATTGAGATTTCACCAAGTGTACTCTTTACAACTAGAATATTCGCGGGCGAAGCCGCGACGGGTAATCCTAGTTTCTTAATACTTCGTTACTGACAGCACTTGTTTCGTGCACAGGGCACGGAAAGAGAATACTCAGAAAGTGCCCAAGTGGCAATGTTGTGGGAGAAGAAAGTAAACTAGTAAGAATTATCGCCAAGAGAGGCTTGTAGATATGGATAGTTTATTCAATGATGTTTGTGGCGCGCCCCTGTGGCTTGGTAACCAACCAGCGTGTTTGGATGAGATTGGGCTTTAGCATAAACAGTGCTTGCACAAAGTTTTTTGACACATCTAAATTTCGTTTGATTCACATCTGACCCTAATTTAACAGCACTTCAGTCATTGTTATTAGACATCAATTTGAGGGGTTTACATTTAACATTTCGCTGCTCTAGCTCTAATACTTTTGGAGATGGAATGCTTCACCTTTTTAAACCCCCTACTATTTTTTTTCGAAAACTGCTAGTCCTACAGCAATGAAATTCTGCTGCAGTTTTACTACAATATATTGATCATAAAAATAACAAGAAGTTCCGTGACGAACTAAAGAGCCTACTTTTCTTAAAATTAAGATTCATGCAAATGATTAATCTACATAAACCTATCTAGAATAATGACGACATTAAGTTGGTAATATCGAAATGTCTAATTAGTTCGAAATATACCTGGTATTGGCAACTCCAGCTATCTGATATGACATCTAGCGGTAAAAATGAGAAACTTACCAAGTAGGGTACATTTGTCACGTGGTGACTGTTTGTATATGGTTTCTTGTATTGGTAAACAGATCGTGGTAAATTGTTCGTGTCTTTATACATAAGTAATAAGTTTTACTCGTTGATAGAGTGAAAAATGAGTAAAAGCAAAGTGTATTGCTCAGTTTACGGCTGTAAGTCGATGTATAAGAGGGCTGCGGATATACGTTTTCATCACTTTCCAAAAGATGCAAATAGCAATAGCCGAAATGTGATGATACCTCTAATACCTAATAATAATACCTTTCCACCCCGGGAAGGATCTAACACTTGTCGAGGTAGACAGACAGAAGACCTGCGACGTAAAGCCAGCGAAGGTTATTCAGTTTAAAAACAGCTGTTACGATGGGCGCGCTGGTAAGATTGAAGTTACTTGAACAATTAATTAAATAATTAATTATTGGCTGCTTGGTAGGGAGAAGGGATGAGTTTAACTTGTATTAAACTCGTGGGGCGACAGGAATTGCTTGATTTGGATGGTTAAAAGGTGGGTTTGGTGTTGAATATTTGAATGGTAGCGGAATCACTCATTCTACAGTGCCCACGGGGAGGCATTTTAGGCCTATATGACTCGTAGTGGAATAGCTCGAATATCGAAGAACCTAGCGATTACGAGGTGTAGGCTTGGCGGAAAGGCTGGCGGATCATCAGTTTGACATCAATTCACGATATAAGTCGGAGCTTGGAACAGTGGCGTCTGGTTTGCGTGGATGCTAGTCTCGGAATGATAAAAGTAGCACAGCTTCGGTGGTTTATTTATTTGTGTATGTACCGTATTTCTCTATTTGAATGTCCTCGGCGTTGACTCAGGATCGACATTTACATTATATTGCGCATAATAGTACCGAATTAATGTCCGAAGTGCAGCCCTGTGTAAATTTGAATCAGCTGATCTACATCAACCATAAAAACTGATGCTTGATAATATGCAAATGACACCAAAAAATCCAGTGGAACACACAAATTAGATCACGTGTATCGCACAGTTATACATATATACAATTAAAAATAACACTGGCATTACTTTAGAGACCACATTTACTGATTATAACCGAAAAATAAAAAGTTTTCCATATCAAACGCGTGTTATTGAGTATTTTAAACCCTACTTATCCAGACCGACCGCAGCGCCCCAAGTGTTAGTTTGAGTTGCCAATAATGTACCCTAATAGAGCACTACAGTTGGCAGCCCTGCTGACTGAATATATTCTTAGTTCCATCTCTTAAGGTACAGAATACAAAATTTGGTTGAAGTCCAATGGACGTTACGTGCAGTTAGACATTGGATCTATCAGCACGCGTAAAAGCATGTTGGCAACAATGTCATGCGTGTAGTATAGATGTTACATGTATTTTAAAATTGTACCTATCTGCAGGCTTAGAATCATGTTGGCAGCACTGGTGTAGGCCTATATTAGTTACTCCAAATTAATCTAGAATGCCAGGTACTATGCGTGTGCAAAGTTTAGAGCAATTGGCTTGCATACTTTCTGATATATTGATATTAGGGTAACAAAAATAGAGACAGTATTTATTAACAGTTGGCAGCCCTGGTTACTCTTAAGAATCGGCATAGTCATATCTGTTATGGTACACATAGCACACACGAAATTTGATTGAAATCCAAATGATAGTATAGAAGTTACATGTATTTAAAGCAGGCTTAGAATCATGTTGGTAGCACTGACGTATATAAGTTACTCCAAATTAATATAGAATGTCTGGTACTATACGTGAGCATAGTTAAAAACTGTCGGCTTGCATACTTTCTGATATATGGGTATTTGGATTAAAAAAGAGAGCATTTATTATCAGTTGGCAGCCCTGGTGGCTCTTATGAATACGCTCAGTCATATCTGTTTATGTACACATAGCACATACGAAATTTGGTTGAAATCCAATTGATAGTGTAGAAGTTATATGCATTTAAATTTGGACCCATCAGCAGACTTATAATCATTTTGGCAACACTGCCATGTATGGCCTCCTGGAAATTAAACTGCAATATTATTATCTATACGTGTGCCAATTTTGAAATAGCTCCCATCCATACCTTCCAAGATATGCAACATGGAGCTCAAATTTCAATTGCGATTTTTCAGCAGTTGGTAGCACTGTCATCATTTTCAAATGTGGCCGTGATATATTCAGGTATATACATGGAGGAAAGAAAGGAAGGAGATGCCTTCGCTGCGCTGCCTAGTGGAAGCTGCTGAAGCCAAACGGCTCGCCCACTTTGATTGCAAGAAAATGGCAGTTCCTATGCTTAAAGACGTAAACCACTCCAACTAGTAATGGATTTTCGTGACAAAAAACTGCAATGACAAGTCAATATTTTTCTTGGATAGATAGAATATACTTGGCACTAATAAGCTGCGTTATCGTTTTAAAAGCCAATTTAAATATAAATATGAGAGCACCTATGCAAGGCTAGTTTTGTAAGAAAAACGCGGCAAAACGTAATAATACGCTGAAACACTGATTAAAATGAATACAGATGTCTGAAGATGCGACTTATACCAAAGAAGGAACATCTTGGGAATTAATGATGCCGAACTAATTACGGTATTTACACCAAATTGAGTTTTATGTTCTTATTGGTGTTGAGGCATTCATCAGTTTTTAGGCCTAATTTCGAGCACAGCCACTTTCATTCATTGGTCGTACACATTTTGATATTCAAGAATACGAACCTTAAAATTAATAAACAGAACAGTTAAAAAAGGACGCATATTTACACAAAAATACGGTATAGCCTATACTTTTCGGTACCGTACAGTATTTTCTTTGTGGGGAGGTAGAAACTTGACGATTAGCCTCGAATTGATTAATTATGTAGGCCTACCGTAATTATTGACCGACAGCCGTTTGATAATTTGGGATTTGCAGAGGAATGATTTTTTATTTTATTGGTATATAGGGTAGGCCACATGCTGAGATTTGAATTGAAGAGTTTATATATATATAACTTATCACTACTGTTATTACGTTTCCAAAGTTGCATAACCGGAGCGCGATACAAACCAGGGCCAAAATAAGGTTTAGCCATGCACAATGCCTCATGCAAGTCACAGAACACCGAATACGAGTTAAGGTTACGCCCACTATGGTTGCAGCGCTTGGCTTCACTCAAACGAGCTCAGGGCATCTCCTCTTATTCTTTCCTCCATGGGTATATATCTTTACTCCTACCAAATTTTGTTTCGATTGCTGCAGCCGTTTAGGAGCTGTTCTGTGATATCCTTGCAGGATATCTTTCCAGCCTTTTCTCACCTTAGCAGTAGTGATAAGTTATTAAAAAAGAAAAAAGAAAAAAAAAACTCTTCAATTCTAATCTCAGCATGTGTAAATTTGGTGTAAATACCAAAAAAGTCATTTCACTGCAAATCCCAAATTATCAAACAGCTGGCGGACGATAATTACGGTAGGCCTACGTAATGAATCAATTCGAAGCTAATCGTCAAGTTTCTGTTTATTAATGTTAAGGTTCGTATTCTTGAATATCAAAATGTGTACGACCAATGAATGAAAGTGGCTGTGTTCGAAATTAGGCCTAAGAACTGATGAATGCCTCAACACCAATAAGAACTTAAAACTCAATTTGGTGTAAATACCGTAATTAGTTCGGCATCATTAATTCCCAAGATGTTCCTTCTTTGGTATAAGTCGCATCTTCAGACACCTGTATTCATTTTAATCAGTGTTTCAGCGTATTATTACGTTTTGCCGCGTTTTTCTTACAAAACTAGCCTTGCATAGGTGCTCTCATATTTATATTTAAATTGGCTTTTAAAACGATAACGCAGCTTATTAGTGCCAAGTATATTCTGTCTATCCAAGAAAAATCTTGACTTGTCATTGCAGTTTTATGTCACTAAAATCCATTACTATTTGGAGTGGTTTACGGCTTTAAGCATAGGGACTGCCATTTTCTCGCTAACCAAAGTGGGCTTCAGCAGCTTCCACTAGGCAGCGCAGCGAAGGCATCTCCTTCCATTCTTTCCTCCATGGAGAAAGCGCCCACTGCGGATCAATCACAAACAAGACATGGAGAAAACAACTGCGCAGTCAGAATAACTCGTATCGGAAGTGGCATGACTGTGCGGTTGCATTCCATGTATTGTAATAGTACGAGTTAATAGATTACGGTCACAATCGGTTTTCTCGAATTGATTGTCCAATATATCTGATACAGGCCTGTAAACCTGGGAGTTGGACAGTTTGAAGACTGAGCCAAACAACCCTGTGGTATTGCTCCACCCAGCGAGTGGAATGAGGAAGTGTTTCCTTGATAACCTCGTGTGAGGTCGCAGACTCCCGCTGAGGTCCACAGCTGTTTCCGCCCGCAAGCCACATGTCTCGTCTCATAACCACTCCGATCCTGCGATGGCTCACGTGGGATTTGAAGCCGTGTTCCTCTGTCCTACCCAGGCCTGACGAGATTGTCAGGTAGAAGATCTCAGAGTAGAAAATTTAACTTGATCTAATTTCTAAATAATTTTGTATTTCTGATAAGGCTGTATAATTTAATGTGAATAGTCTGATAAACATTCGTTGGTTGGGGCTGCGACAACGCGGTCATGTAGCCCCGTGTACTTTGGGTGTGTGTAGAATCTGTCTGATAACCGGTGTTAATTGTGATGACTGTATTAGTGTGTGTTATCTGTTTTAATTCAAGTAAGGACTGCATACGATAATTTCAAGTAGTTCCTACTTTAGCTACCAAATTCTACCGTCCACGACACCTAGCTGTGAACTTGGCTACTACTAGATGGCATCGCAACCAGCGCCTGGTGACGAACTTTGGAACTTAAGAGCATTAATTAAACCTAACCTCCCCCCAGGGCCTCACATTTAGTGGGACGTGGGTTGGCGACCACGGGGCCCCAGCTGAGTCCGGCATTGCTTCCACTTACTTGAGCCGGGTTCCTCTCCGTCTTCTTTCCTGTCGACCTCACTTGGTCAACTCTTGTTCTCTTCCTACCCCGACGGTATTAGGGTATCCGAGGCCTAGGGAGTCTCTCCCTTTCCCGCCTTAATTGGCCCTTGTCTCATCTTTTCTGATACCCTCCTTCTGCGAGGGGTCAGCCTTCCTTTTCTGTTCATGTTATCTCCTGCCTTCTGCTCAAGGCCCTCAACGAGGCAGGGAGTGTGTAGCTCCACCACTTATGCTACACCCTCAGGGGCTCACGGCTGGTGAGTTCGGGCGATGGGGACCCCGAGGGCTTCCTGAGCTGGGTCCGGTTTTTCTCCTTCTTCCATTGTCTTTGGGGCGGACTCTCTCCTGTTTCCTCTCTGCCTTTGTTGGCTCTCCTTCCTTCCAAGTCCCTCAATTCTCATTCTTCGAGGGTTGAGGGCATTTCCTTTCCTCCTGTCTTTTATTAACATCCTTCTCCTTTGTTTCCCGTTTCCTCTTCTAGTTTGTAAGTTTCATTTTGTCATCTTTCATTTTTACGATCACCCAAACCATTAGGGGCCGATAACCTAGATCTTAGGCCCCTTAAAACAACATCAATTATCATCGTCATATCTTTCTTTCCTTTTGTGGAGGACGGGCTACAAAGTAGAAATGCAAACTGGATGGATACTACCAGGATAATGGTAACGATGAAGGGTCCCGGGCAGTGTTGCCAAATCTTGAAATGGGAAAGAACTAAACCCTATGCTTCAAAACACCAGAAAAGCACCAGCTGGACTCGATGATCCAAAACACTAGAAAAACACCAAAATTTATAAATATATAAACGGCTACTTACATTTCTTTCTTTCTTTCTTCACTTGCGGAGCCTTCTACCGCTATTACATCTTTAGAGCAGGATGATGTAGTACTGCTGTAGCTCTGCATACTTCCAATTTTGGCCACTATTATTTCCTTCGGAAGTTCGTAGTCGTGATAACATTTTCCCTCTGTTTTAGTCCAAATCGCACACACAGAATGGAATGCAATTATTGAACTTTAATTCGATTTCTTTGCTTTTTTTACCAATTAAACTTGGCTAAACACTCTCCCTACATCTGCATTAAAGTGAGGGAGCGAAAGTACATAAACTGCCTTCACATGAAACTGGGAAATCCCCTGGAAGATGGGAAGAAAATAGATGATCGGTCGATTCTTTGTACAAGTGCACTTGCACTGAGCCCTGCATGTTGCGCTTACTTAGCACTTATGCACGCGAATGAGAATTTCAGGGACTTCCCCTGTTGGAGTGTTGATCTTGACACGAGTAAGGCTGAACATTGCCTATCTTAATTCATTAACTTTATTAAAACTATTACATGGCTTCCAGGATTTACTTATTTGTCATAGAATCTTGGTTCGTAGCAAGTTAGAATATGCTTCAGTTATTTGGCATCCGTATTATAAATCACTGGAAGGGAGCCTCGAAAAAGTTCAAAAATGTTTTCTAAGGTACTTATATTACAAAGCCATGTCTGCATTTAAATCAAATAAATCATACATTCAACTACTGGATGATTTCAACTACATTAGCTTGGCAGCAAGGCGCGAACACTTACAGCAGGTGTTTTTGTATAAAACAGTTAATGAAATGTTGGACAACAGTGGGTTCTTGCAGCAGATTCATTTCAATGCCAGAGCAGGAAACTTGCGAAATCGAGATCTCTTAGTTTGCAAAATACCAAAAACAGTATATTATAAAAATTCCCCATTAGTAAGAATGTGTCTGATGTACAATAAACTTGCCAAAATCAACAATAGTTTAGACTTCAGCTCTGAATTACCAGTATATATTAAGGTTTTAAGAACTACAATTCTTACGTTGTCAATGAATAAATTGTAAATGTTAATAACACCAGTATTTTGCTATGGCGCTATTAGAACATTTCTGGCACCAGACGAACTTCAGAAACACCAGATCTGGTGCTAAAAACACCAAATTGCCAACACTGGTCTCGGGTGTTCCACGCCGTCGCGTCGTTCTCTACGGTCCTGCTCTTCCTCAGACTAAGTGCAAGCATACGCCCCAATTAAGACTCATCCACCCAGATAATAAGATGCTCCACTGAAGTTGTTTAGTAGGAAGGCCTAACTGACCAAGTATTACGTGTTAAGGACAGTGGGTTGTGACAATTACGAGCAAAGTTTAAAAACAAATTTCTATTATTTCCGATTGGTCAACGGTTGTTAATTTTGCAATAAACAAAGATCTACCCTTTCTAAGCCACCCGCTAACAATAAATATTAGAGGCTAAACATCCGCCGTGAATCAAATCCGGGGCACTTTGGGTCAAAGCCTAGCGCGCTAACCATTTAGCCACGGAGCCAGACATCACAACCGATAAAATGCGAACTGAAGATGATACTTGAAATGCAAAACCCAAATTTTGCAAGTGCAAGCTCATGTTCCACACTAAGTTATTTCACCAAACTAATTTCGAAAAACTTGTAGCTTCTGGTTGAATGTGTATACTGTTAAGTGCTGCCAACTTAAAAATAATTGGAAAACATGGTTTAGCATAGCGTTGTACAAACACAAGTAACACCAACTGCTGCAAACCGCCTTCCGGTTTATGTGGTACGAGTAATATACTTTTATATTTACCAACAAAGTTTTGATCCCTTTACCCCACTCATCCTATTCACTTCGTTTTACGGTGCTAACGTAAAAGGGGCAAGCAGTTCAAGTTGGCGCTCACAATAATTGTGAACTGTCCACATTTATTTTTTCTTGTCGAGTTTTATGGTATCTTAAATATTTCATTCTTAGATCTCTTTTGTCACTCGCATCGAATTTTACACTCGAAGTGTTGCACAGATATTCTAGCAATCTTAGCTTCACACCGTATGTTACTTGCAACAGTCGAGCGAAGTGTAGCTGACCAGGGAGTTGCGGTTCGAATCTCGCTGCTGACAAAGGCCATTCTGAATACGGTAGCGGATGTTTAGCCTCTATTATTTCCGTTTCTACGAATCTGGCCCCATGTAATCTGTGGCGGATAGCTTTTACGGTCGGACGCCCGTTTTTGACGCAACTTTAAGAGTGATGAAATAAATGGAAGCTGCCGTAGAAGGTACCATCCTGGCGACGGTGGGGTTCGAACCCACCCGTTTTCTGAGTCTGCAGATGGCCTGGCCCCGACTTTGGTCGGTCAAATCTGAGAACCTGGAAATAATAATATCGTATGGCCTCGGGTGCCGGGTGCTAGCTTTGTTATTTGACACCCAGAGGGCAGCTTGCATGTCGAATTTTGTCGTTCCTTGGAACGCTATGAAAGTCAAGGAGGTTAGATAAAAGTTCCTTGACACTATAGCGCTTTCTAGTAGAGATAGGAGGAACTTCGTGTTGTATGTATTATTCCCGTTCTCCAACGGGGTCGGGGATGGGATGCGATGGAAGTATTTGTGGCGGATGGTTTTTACGGCCGGATGCCCTTCCTGACGCCAACCTCATGAGAGGAGTTAATGAGAGATTAAATGAATGATAGTGAATGAAACTGGGCAAGGATACGGAAGAAGCGGCCGTGGCCTGTCAGAAGGTACCGTCCTAGTATTTGCCTGGAGTTGAAAATGGGCAAACCACTGAAAACCATTTCAAGGATGGTCGACGGTGGGGATCGAACCCACGCGTCTACCGAGTCAGCAGAGAGCTTGGCCCCATGACCTAACGCTGCACTTTAGCGAGCGTAGCCACTGCTGTCGGTAAAGGAGGAACTTTGTGTTGGCGGAAAATCCCGAGATTAATTTTGCCATTATGAACACGGCCTACTGAATTTAAACAGGTTCTTTAACATGCCAACATCGTACGACATGAGTGTCGTGATTTTTGTCGGCTTTCAAAAATCACTTAACACGGCCAGGAGCGAACCTGCAAGCTGGGGGGGGGCGTTGGTGGTCCGACACGATAACCACTCACCCACCGTGGCAAGCCTAGAAATAATTACATTTATACACACAACTACAGGAGATAAGTTTTTCGTAGATCTCCGGCCAGTTGTCTAGTTGGAAAAGAGTGAACTTATCGACACTCGTTTACCGGTAATTTGAATAATGCTTGAGGATCGACTATTTAGGTCCGCTCAAGTTCTACTCGCGCTGTAGATTATTGTTCTACTCACAAAGAATTGAAGACGTTAAGAATGTTTGTTTATTGGTTACCAACACCTTAAGTACTTTTATAATACACTTTACATGAAGCCTTAAATATGAAGAGTCTGTCTAATACAGAGACAGCTCTCTAGCAGCGACCACCTGGTCTGGTTGAAAGTTATGGAGTTGTTACTTGTTGTGTAGAGATCGAGAATGAGCTCTGCACCAGTATATAACATAAGATTTCTCTGGTTGGAGAAATGCTTGTCACAAACAGAGATTCACCAATAGCGTGTATCTCTAGTGGTAAGAGGGGGTGGCAGCCAGGAACATAAATATGTGTCCTTTTCGAAAGTGCGGAGACAGTCTCTCAGTTTAAGTCTTCCAAGAAATATCTAATGGAAATATGTCCACTTAAAGTGCTACTGTTCACAAGAGTATGCTCATGTTCTGCCCGTGGGCTTGGAGTGAGCTGTTGTAACATTCTGACTTCCTGAAGAGAATATGCTTTGTTTCTCATGAACGACAGAAATTATAGTAATAATAATTATTATTATCATTTAAAAACCAAAATTAGTAAGGGATGCTTCTTGGTCATGGCTAGTAAGGGCAGCGGACATGACTCAGGCACCACCATGGCACAGTTTATCAAATACCATACGTTCACGAATTACACGGTTCTCATCACCGTACCTCCCTATTTGAAGTAAGATGAGATGATGTTTGTTTTATGGGCTGCGGCCACAGACTATGTCCCCGTGTTCGTGTGTGATAACCTATGTTATTGTGATGACTGTACTAGTGTGAGTATTTTAATTCAGGCGAGGATTGGGAAAGAGGCGGCCGTTGGTTGGTTCCTCAGTTTAGGGGCTGCGAAAACGCGGTCGTGTGGCCCCATGTACTTTGGGTGTGTGTAGAATCTGTCTGATAACCACTGTTAATTGTGATAATAATAATATCGTATGGCCTCGGGTGCCTGGTGCAAGCTTTGTTAATTGACACCCAGAGGGTAGCTTGCATGTCGAATTTCGTCGTTCCTTTGAACGCTGTGAAAGTCAAGGAGGTTAGATATCTAAACTCCTTGACACTACAGCGCTTTCAAGTAGAGAATGGAGGAACTTTTGTGTTGGCGGAAAATCCTGAGATTAATTTTGCCATTGAACACGGCCTACTGAATTCAAATGGGTTCTTTAACATGCCAACAACGTATGACATGAGTATCGTGATTTTTGTCGCCTTCAAAAATCACTTACCATGGCCAGGGGCGAACCTGCAATCTTGGGGTTGGTAGTCCGACACTATAACCACTCAGCCACCATGGCAAGCTATGACTGTATTAGTGTGTGTTATCTGTTTTCAACTCAAGTAAGGACTACAGACGATAATTTCAATTAGTTCCTACTTTCGCTACCAAATGGTACCGTCCACGACACCTAGCTGTGAACTTGGCTACTACTAGATGCCATCGCAACCAGCGCCTGGTGACGAACGTTGTAACTTAAGACCATTAATCAAACCTAACCAACAAATTTTGCTTCACACAAGTTTAGTTGTTGGAAGGTTCTTTTTCATGCCATAAATCTATGGCATGGGCTCGCCGGCTTTGGTTGGTTGGTTGGTTGGTTGGTTCTTAAGTTTAGGGGCTGCGACAACGCGGTCATGTATCCCCGTGTACTTTGGGTGTGTGTAGAATCTGTCTGATAACCGGTGTTAATTGTGATGGCTGTATTAGTGTGTGTTATCTGTTTTAATTCAAGTAAGGACTGCAGACGATCAATTTTCAAGTACTTCCTACTTTTCTACTCAGTTTTGCCTCACGAGGCTGAGTAGCCGTTTCAGCCCATACGCCAGAATTAAAATTTCTTGGCTGAGCCGGGAATCGAACCCGGGGGCTAGGCGCTACACCACAATGTGGTCAGTTGAAGGAAGAAGTCTGCACGGATATGATGATCGGTTTTGGTTAGTTATAGGAGTTTTATGGGACGGAACAGCGAGGTCATCAGTCCCATATAAGCAGTGACTCGTTTGAACGATTTTATTGAGGGAACGTCCACTCCCAAGTGTGGCCCTGAAGGGACGAAACCTCCGAACATCAAGGACATCAGCCCATGTCAAAGAAACAACAGTAACACCTAAGCAAGATGCACCTTGAAATAAAAACATATTAAAACATCACTTCTATTCTTGATAAATATCCACCAACATGACAATCATTTACGGAAAGATTGCTATTGTTGATGGAATTAAAACAGTTCATGGGTGCTTTTCACACGAAGAAAAGGCCGTACAAGACTTAAGGAGCGAGAGCGTGTCCACTCTGTGCGCTTAGCGCGCTACACGTTTCCATGCCGACACAAGCGTTTTATTGGGTCATGCGTATTGAGCGATTACAACAAAACAATAGTGCTCGAATTTGATAGGATGACATGCAATTGGCAAGGTGCTTTGGGCTATAAGACCTTGGAAAGGCATAATAATTCAAGTTTCACCTTACCTTACGTGAAGCTGACATTTTTAACTTCCATAATACTGTCGCACTTTGCCATATGCTCGCTGTTGGTCGCCATAATGGTGAACGCTAAGTTTATTTCTTCAATGACAGTTCCACAAACACAAAATAAATGGAACTATCTCTTTAAATTAAAACGTCACAGTGATCGGACGATGGTAGTCATGCTGCAGATCACACGGGCGATCATCAATGGACAGAATGGGTGCTGAATGGTGTGGGTGCTGTTATCTACCGGTATTGATCGAACTCAACAGATAGCCTGGTGTTTCTGTCGCCCACTAGAGTGCAGCCAAGTTCGTGAACCAACGTAACCTACTTCCGCATTAAATAGGTCAGTGCTGCTCCTGCCCTGCCCTTCAGCCTCCAATATTGTATTGCGAATTCTGCGTCGCTTGTCTCGCTTCAAATTAAGGCTGCTCTCACTGGCAGAGGAGTTGCTATTATAAGAATTCTAGTGGCCAGTCCCAGCTGAACAAAGACTTAACGAGAAACTGATGATAAAGGAAGCGTGAGAAAAGCAACAGAGAAACATACACTTCCGTTTTATGACTATACCTATGGAAGTTTTGAACCTTGGCAATTGCTGCAAACTATGGTATATTGGCTTTCACGGCCGGTGAATTAAAACTCGGCAATTCTTCTAGGTTTGTGCCGTGTCTTGTGTGGGGTTTCGCCTAGGACACCAAGCTGGCTCATCGGCGGGCTCTTGTTGTCCCCGCCCGGACCCCCACAAGAGTAACGAAATGTGCGCTACCTCCCTTTATGTAGAGTGCAACTGCACTACTTGACTGCGAGAACTAAAAGCTCAAGCAGCCTTAACCTCCCTATGAAGGCTTCCAAAAAGATGGTATATTGGCTTTCACGGCCAGTGAATTAAAACTTCACTTCTCTACGAACCATTGCAAGAGTCAGGCAATTAGTGGAGATTTAAATTTAAATTCGCTTCGCTCGTTTTATAAACATACTCGTGGCTTAATTATCGCCATTATAGGCTTGTTGCATAATGTACTATGCATAAAGCGGAATCTGTTCAACGCGGAAACGGAAAGAAATTGTGAATTTAATTGTTCAAACCTTATTGTATAATGCAGAAATTATGCTTTACTGTAGCTGTGTAATTTATTTAGGCATATCTGGCGCTACAGTAAAATTGCTACATAAATATTTCGCTAGGGGGAGAGTCAGGTGTTTACGCTGCAATCAGGCGCGGATTCAAGGGGGGGGGGGTCACGGGGGTATGACTCCCACCCAAACGGGAAAGCAAATTTTTTTGCAAACTCAAAAAACGAAAACACAAGAACCAGACAACTAAAACTTAACGAATTTTAACTGAAAAACAGTTTTTTTTTTCATTTTATTCAATACTGAAAATATATTTATTGCAATGATTATGTTCTGTTACAAGTGTACATATTTACAACTTCGTACCTGTTATATAAAAACGATTATTTATATAACAAAATCAACTCGTCTATTTTGTTTAGCAAACCTTGTGATTACCGAATCGATGTCTATAGTGATGTCACGATGAATGTGCGGCAATGCACGGATAGGAATTTGGGGCTTTTTTTCGCACCAAAAATTTTTGCCGACGTCCAAACTGGCAATTTAAGCTGTGACTTTCTCCCTTTGTCGGTACCAACTTGACTTGTCGAAACTGTAACGTACCTTGATACTTTTCTCGAAGCTCGATGTTAAAGTGGCAAAACAAGCCATTGCAATTTGTACGAATATTTTTGGTGCGCTAAACACATCAAATTTCTATCCATGTAACTTGCAAAAGAAATGGTCTGGTTATGTACGTTTGTTTATTATGTGATTGCGTTTTTAGTGATACCATTTTTCTTAACAATTTCGATTCTCTGACCCCCTCCCAAAGCCAAACTCTATATCTGCGCCTGGCTGCTGTAATGAGGCCCAGGTTTCCCAAATTCCTCAAAGAATTAAAACTCCACTATTTGCCTGACTCTTGCAAAGGTTCGTAGAGATCCTTATCTCGATGGACACCTTGTGTATCGTTGTGTCCTGTCAGTGAATGTGCGTGAGTTGTGAAGATGGCTACGTCATTGTCTTTTGCTGATTTTCAGTCGGTGAACACAATAAATTGGGCGGGGTGCAAATTAAAATATGTAAACACACTCCTGGAAAAAACGTACATGTATTAGTTAGTTATCACTAGGGGCGGATTTCTATGACCTAAAAAACATAAAAATATGACCTATAAAATTCAAAATATGACTTAAACCTCACACAATATACCGAATAATATCACTCCATCCGTACTGAATATGTTTTCACCGAACTCGCGAACGAAACTTCGTAACTTCCCACAAATTGAGACTTTCGTTTTAGGCATATTGAAAAGAACTGAATGACTCAAGCTCCCTAATGAGTGACCAAGGTCATTCAGCGTGTTGAAGGTGGAAGAGGGAAGGGCGAAGGAGAGAGATAAGAACTATGACAAATAACTGCGGAATTACCTCTGCTTCCGTGTAAAAATAGCCCGGTTTCCAGGAATTGACCCAGCTAGCAAACAATAGCTCTTACCTGTTAGAAACATTCCATACACAACTTTAGAATGGTTCATCAGTAGTATATTCCAATCTATCCTGAACAATAATTTCTAGAGCTTATTCTGATTTTTATAAAACGAAATTTAAATGAAAATTACCAAAATATGGCGTTTATAATGATATTTTGATCAAAATGTGCCATAAAACTTAAGAAAGCCTAAATATGCAATTATATGCCCAATAGAACCTGTTTAATTTTGGTTATCATGCTTGGAAACGTGTTGAAAATACAAGACTATACAATATAATGTTATGGGGAAAAATATGACTTGCCATAGAAATCCGTCCCCTACTTATCACTCTTAAAATGGGCAATGGGCAACTAATACACGTAAGTTTTTTCCAGGAGTGTGTTTACATATTTTAATTAGTACCCCGTGTGTTCACCGATTGAAAAGAAGCAAAAGACAATTTGTATTGGCATCACTGAAAAAGAATGGCTTCAAATTTCCACACTGAACGAGAAGGTGAAGGAAAAGTTGCCTGTGCGTGAAATTATGTCGCGTTTAAGATGCGGAAAAACTCAAAGTTTATGAGACTTTAAAACATAAGGACGACAGTGGATGGACAAATGAAGAGGAACAGGCAACGGAGAAATCAATGACAATGTTAGACTAATGGATCAGGGGTAAATAATTTGTGTATCTGTTCGCATAATTTAGTTCAATCTGGAAACTTGTCTAGTTCGGGAAAAAGACTCGGACTCTTGCGATTCCGTTTAGAGCAAGGTTTACTGTACCATATTATAACGAAATTAGTCAACAAATCGTTTAGTATGGCCAACGTCTCAAACAAGTTCAACATACCTATGTATAATGGGTCATATTTAGACCCATCTTGTTGTTGTTTGAGTCTTCAGTCTTTTGACTGGTTTGATGCAGCTCTCCATGCCTCCCTGTCCTGAGCTAATAGTTTCATCTCTACATAGCTACCATACCCTTCATCCGAGGCAATCTTGTCCTCGACCCTTCCTTCCATAACTAAGCTTGCTATTCCTGGGTGTCTTAGTATGTGTCCTACCAACCTATCTCTTCTCTTCATTAGCAGTCGCCAGAAACATTTCTCCTCTTCCACTAGTCTTAATACCTCTTCGTTTGTTAGCCTATCTACTTATCTGATCTTCATCATCTCCTGTAACACCACATTTCAAATGCTTCAATTCTCCTCTTTTCTGCTGCACCAATAGTTCAAGTTTCACTTCCATAGAGCGCCACGCTCCAGACAAAGGCTTTTAAAAATGACTTCCTAATACCTAAATCTATATTCGATGTCAACAGATTCCTTTTTTGTAGAAATGCTTTCCTTGCCTGAGCCAGTCGATTATAATTTGTATAAGCATTTACCGTATCAAGTTTCACTGCGCTCGGATGGTTAAAACGCAAGAAACGTCAATTTGAATATTTAAATTTCGCATAGCCGCCATGTTGAATTTGTGCTCGCCAGGTTATTGAACGTCCCATAGGTGAACTTATGCGTATAGCCTCTATACACTTACAAAATTTCAGTTTGATTGCTGTAGTAGATTAGTAGATATTGAGAGCCGTCTAAATAATTCGGATGGTCACCATGTTGGATTTTAATATATGTAGGCCATAGAGTTATGCACTATTAGATGATGATTATTGTGTACGTTCATTATGCAAATGTTGTTTTCGATCCCATGATTAGAACACAAGAAATAAAAACTTAATTTTCGAAATTCGCACAGCCGCCATCTTGAGGTTACGTACACAATTGAACTAAATTAGATACCAGTGCATTACAATGTGTATAAACATTTCATGTACGAAGTTTCATTGCGTTTGAATCATTAAATCGCGAGAAAGTATATTTAAAACTTTCGAATTCGCTTGGCCGCCATGTTCGTATTATAGTTAACCGGTTTTTGAAAGTCTCATAGATTAACTTCCAGTATTGCCCTTTATCTCCGTACAAAATTTCATGGCAATACCGGGAATAGTTTTAGAGATATAGAATGCCGGTGAAATATTTCGCACAGCCGCCATCTTGAGGTTATGTAACCAATTGAACGAAGTTAGATGTCGGTGCATTACAATTTGTATAAACATATACTGTACCAAGTTTCATTATGATTGGTTGGTTAAATCGCGAGAAACGTCTTTTTAAAAGACGCAAATTCGCGTTGCCGCCATGTTGGTTTTGTAGTTACCAGATTTTCAAATGTCACATAGGTGAACTTCTAGTAGTTCCCTTTATCACCGTACAAAATTCCAGGGTGATATCGGTAATAGTTTCGGAGATATTGAATGCTGGTGAAGTAATTCACAGCCGCCATGTTGGATTGGTGAGAGGTAACAAAATTTGAAGGGAACGGTCGGGGTTGCCCGGAATAGTGTTATGAACTTACCGAGTTTCATTGAAATCGCTCCAGCCGTTTAGACGTTATTAGGAAACTTATAACTTTGGAAGATCGTCCAGTGAATTTCACATTTCTTTCTTTATATACTGTATATACTAGCAGAAGTACCCGCTCTTCGAACGGTCTTCGGTATTAATAACCGGACGTTATCAATTGAGCTACTGTTGCAATGGTTAGGGGCTTGTCATTCCTTCATAAGTTTATCAGAACGAAGTTAGTTTTCTGGGTATACCGCAGACATTGCTAATTTAAGGGACCATAAAATGTGGTTTTCGGAGACCCTTTATAGACTCCCTAGTTTTGTGTCACATATTGACAAGTGCAACATATGCTTTGGTCGTCCTTCTAGGATAATTTTTATTTTTCGCCTATTTTAGCATGTATTTTGAAAAGTGTTTTCCTATACCAACCCTTCTATGAGAAGTACGGTGAAGAGTTTTATAAATGATTGGTGTATTGACTCATGGTTACAATACCTAAGTTTACGATGCTCCAAGCACCCGAACACGAGTTATAGGAGTACATAAACATAAAGATATATCAACCACACAATGTCAAACAAAATCATCTATACGATTAACCCGTTTGTCGACAAAAATATGATTACTTAAAATGTGCTCTCAAGCTAAATTCACCTAACGTGTACTTCCTGACGTGAAAATAATATCGAAAACCTCGTAGACGAAACGCAATATATGTCAAATTAAAACTGACCCTCACCATTATGGAAAGTCCCCATCCCCAGGAATACCCCTTCAATAAATTATAAAGGCTTGTGGTGTATGAAAATTCGGTATTTTTAGCCTCCAATGGCCCAAATTACCAAAAGCTACAAAAAACACTATTCCAATCCAGGATTTTTTGAAAATAATGTTGCTGTTTGGGGATATAACAGACCTTCTGTACAACATTTCGCATATCGTACGTGTAAGTCACGTGTACGAATTGTACGGTACCCCTTGACCCCCTTGTTGAATTTTACCGTCTATGTTTGATTCCACGATAACCTTATAGCCATTTGCAAACTTTCACAGAAATGTAATAAATTGAATGTCATTGCTTCTTACAGAAATAGACGAAAAGTAGGATGTCACCTCTTGAGATACTTTTGTCATGATTACCGTCTTGTATTACTTCATTAGTTTCTTCTTGTTCTTCTTTCGGATGGGCCAGATAAGGACCACGGCGTTCAACTTTTCAGCTTGGCGAGGGACTTGATGTTTGTCCAATATTCGCGCATTCTCTGGCTATGTTTCTCCTTTCTCTCTTTTGTCCAGATGATGCCGGCTTTCTTACAGGGTGGTCTGTCCTGAAAACTCTTCTGTTTAAGTATCTTTCTGAGATGTGATCGGCTTCTAATATCACTTTTCATTAACTTCAGTTCTTGGGTATCCTTGTTAACTACTGTTAGCGACGGTCTCACGCTCTTTCTATTCCCCCAGTAGTTGAGAAGCCGGTTGGTTAGTCTTGTTGGGTTCATCCATGAGACATGTCCGTAGAAAGCCAGACGTCTCTTCCTGGCCACATCTGTGATTTTCTCAGTATATCTATATAGCTCCTGATTTGGTCTTCTTCTTTACTCGTCATCTATTTATTAGTTTATTAAATGAAATAAGTTTTCTGGGAATATCTCAGAAACGTGGTTTTAGAGCCTTTAAACACAGTAGCCTCCGAGCCACCGAGGGGCTGAAAATGAGTTTTGTCTCGTCCTTGTACGCCATAATATAATAATAATCATAATAATAATTTATTAATATAGGGATACGGATATAATAGACCTTTAGTACCACACCCGCCCATGTAAATCACGTGAAAAAAATCAAGAGTACCCCTTGACCCCCTTAAGCGCATTATATACGTATTGATGAATTTTACAGCTTAAGGTGGTTCAGTGATAACCTTATAGCCGTTTGCGAACGTTCACAGTATTGTAATAAATAGAAAGGCACTGCATCTTAGAGAAATAGATGGACTTCTGAGATTGTGTTGCCATGGTTACCGGCTTGCATTCTTTCAATAGCTCAATAAATGAAATTAGTTTTCTGGGTATATCTCAAAAACTGTTGGTTTTAGGACCTTAAAATGTGGTTTTCGAGGCCCTTTGGGCTCCCGAGTTTTGTTTCTCACATTGAGACGCTGAAAAGGAGCCCAATTCAGCATGCATTTTAAGGGGGTATGCCCTCTTTTAAGAGAGGTATGAAGAAGAGTTACATCAATGATTACTTTCGTGCCTCTGATGGACATCTGTACCAAATTTTACGTTGATCCACTCAGCCGTTCTCGAGTGATGCGCGTGCAAAATTGTACACAGACAAACAAACAGACAGACAAAAATTTTGTTTTTGCGCGGAACTGTCAGAAACCAGTCTGAAACGCGTTAATAACTCAAATTTCCGTGGAAATTCAGAAAAAAACAGACAAACTTTCATTTTTATAGAGAGAGAGATAGAGATGAAAATAATAATGAAAGAATGCAACATGGTCACCATGGTAACAGAATCTCACAGGTCCATCTATTTCTGTAAGACGCAATGCAATTCCAATTATTACATTACTGTGAAAGTTTCCAGACGGTTATAAGGTTATCACTGAACCAAATTAAGCTGTAAAATTCATCAATTCATACAGTATACTGGGCTTAAGGGGGTCAAGGGGCACTCTAGAATTTGTTCACACAATTTTCACGTGTGAGTGTGGTACGAAAGGTCTTTTACACCCGACTATAAAGGGTCTCCGAAAAACCACATTTAAAGGCCCTTAAATTAACAGTGTCTGTGATATTCCCAGAAAACTAACTTCGCTCTGATATACCTATGAAGGAATGACGAACCCCTAACCACTGCACCAGTAGCTGAATTGATAAAGTCTAATTATTCATACCAAGGATAAATCAGTCATAGCTTTCATGATTGAGATTTTGCTAAGTGTAGGCCTACTCTTTACAACTGGAATATTCGCGGGCGAAGCCGCGACGAGTAATGCTAGTACAGCATATTGCGATAGATACGGTTTTCAGTAGACTGTGTCTGACCAACTGCTGCTGCTGCTAGCATGGTTGACATTTATAACCAGGCGGTCTTCAGTTTCTTCGATAATGTCATCATGTTCCCACATTCCCACAGTAGAAGACAATACGGGTGTTATTACTCCTGCTGAGTCAGCAGAGCTTGACATTGCGTCTACAACGAAACAACGACTGTATAAAAGTCGCATACACACGATCAAAATCAATTCTTGCCTGACGTCAGAAAAGTTGGATGGCGCAGCCACGCGGTAGAATGTTGAAGCTGTGACATAGTGACTGGTGAGCATGGTGAAGCATTGACGTCGTGATGGAAACAGAAAGGAATTTGTCAAATTCGAGGAGGTACTGCTCTGTATACGGTTGCAAATCGTATAAAGCGGGTACGAAATCTCTTCACTACTTTCCTGTACAAAAAGTTCAGAGAGAAAGATGGGCATCGGCGCTGTCAATTGGAAAACGTGTTACACGTTACAGGACAGTGTGCAGTCTGCATTTTTGTGAAGACGACTCCTTTACACAGCATAAGCACCGGTACTGTTGATTATTGATAGTTACCGCATTGTTTCTAATTTGTATTCACACGGATTTAGCTTCATCAAAAATACTGATAAACTTGTAGCCTAATACTTCTGTGCCGTAGGCCTACATAGAATGTAATCCGCTCTTTGTAAACTTATTTTAGGGGTTCTTCCGATTGACAATAGCCGAATGGTTAGAAAACTTAAGAAAAATGCTGTTCCTAGCCTTAATTTGCCAGAGAATGTATATTCTTGCCCTTGAACAGCAAGTATGTAGGTCAATATTTGCAATATTGAAGTATGATTTGGCTTAAATTGTGTTTTTGTCTATGATCTCCCTACTGTTGAATTTAGTTGATTAATGTGTAAAATCTTAGTTTTAAGTACCGGTTTGGTGACCCATCATCCCAGGCAGGCCGGCAACACCTTTACTACTCAGGCAGATAGGTCACTTAGCCGTAATTTGGAAGTTATAGTGATATTAAGTATACATGTGCGGTAATGTAGCAGGAGACCGGATCGGCCTAGGCTATTCTAACTTTAATTAGTTCCCATTTCAGGGTTTTTCAGTTTTGAGTGCGAATAGTTGGATTGAAAGTTGTACAACAGAAAGGAGAGTATGTTTTGTATAGGTTTTATTTGGTATTATGGTTTACAGGGCCGTCGCGAGGGCGGTCGCGCCAGGCCCCACGCGCTCTTCATGCCTTTTCTTTTTTTTTCTTCATAAATGAAAAAAATATAGATAGTGTTTGATTCAGTCAAGCCCAAATTAAAATAAGCCAATATGTAAAATATGCTTATTTTGGGTGCCATGGTTAAATGCAATAAGGACGCTATGCCATATTTTTTGGTATAGTTCAGCGTCTGTAAACTTTGTTTGCAGCTTCCGCGGAAAGGTGGGACATTTTGTGCGAACTATGTCCTGGCCTCCTCACACTAAAATCTTTATCTAGCACGAGATGGGAATGTTGAATTGACAGTGTCAAGCCCATCAGCTACCAGTTAGGCAAAGTAAACGAAACTCTAGAAAAAATGGCAGAAACTACCAAAGATCCTGATACCCGGTCAGAGGCCCAATCTTTGTTGCTTCATACAAGTTCGTATGAATTTGTTTTAAGCCTCGCTATCTGGTACGATATTGTATTTTCTGTGAACTCAACAAGTAAAATCCTTCAATCTGAGAAGACGTCGTTAGATACGGCTTTAACCGAACTTCAGGGCCTCAAGTATTTTTTTCAAAATTATCGCAACACTGGCTTTAACAATGCAATGTCCTCCGCTAGAGAAATAATGCAAAATTTGGGCTATGCAAAGAAGTTTTCTATTCGCCGCCAAGCAATCACAAAAAGTTCTTTGATGAAATAAATCAGCAAAATGATCAACAGGTGGAAAAAAAACTGAAGAGGAATTTTTAAAAAAGCTGAACATACATTTCGGGTAAATTACTTTTAGTCTGTCGTACATACTGCACTGAGCTGCGTAGAAAATAGATTTAACGAAGTTAGTTTTGTTTTTTTAGGAATACTTTGGATTTCTTTTCGGTCCTTCCAAGCTTTCCAATTTTGAGGAAAAGCAATTAAAAGACCACTGTCAAACACTCTCTAATTTTATAAAAGACGGGGAGCTTGAAGATTTGGATGCAGAAGATCTTTTTCTGGAACTACAATTATGTAGGTACGCTGCTCCGTCATCTGTAAAAAGTGCTTTAGGTGCACTACAGTACTTAGCCCCGACAAAGGAGTCCTATCCTAATTTAACGACGGCCTATCGAATTATGCTTACAATTCCTATAACGGTTGCGTCGGGGGAAAGGAGTTTTTCCATTTTGAGACTAATCAAAAACTATTTGCGATCAACGATGGCGCAGGAGCGTCTGAACGGTTTGGCTACTCTGTCAATCGAATGTGAAACGGCCAAAAAATTAGAAATGAACGATTTAATCAGCACTTTTGCCCTAGCAAAGGCCCGCAAAGCGCCTTTTACATAAATAAAAAATTCTAAATTCTAAACCAAAAACAGAAATTATTTATTTTAGATAAAAGATGCCTGCCTTGTAAACCATGTTATTTCTCGAACAAAGGGGCCGTTCAGCTGATATTTATCAGTGAAAGTGGACTTATAGCACTTTTAGTAATTTAGTTTATGAAAAACTGTATAGCCGTAGAGATGTTGAAATATGCAAACGTGATTGCGTATTATTATTAATTATGTGCGTTTGGGTAAGAAAGTACATGAAGCACATGCTTCGTTTTCCGTAATATATTATTTATGACAAAAACTATCACCTGTGTTAGCTCATTATATCAGGTTTCCAGTGATATTACTAGTTGCTTTTATCTGATCAGGTGCTTCCTGTATCCAATTTTATGCTTACCCTATTTGTTGAGGTTTGTTTAGAAATGTAATAAAATGAGTTTTAACTAGCCTAAAATTGTAATTTCTTTTAAAACATCACTCTCCGTACAACACAGCCACTTACAGTCTAAAATTTGCATTTATTAACCCCCCCCCCCCTCGCGAATTCATGCCTACTAGGGCCCGCTCACATTATCGCACCAGGCCCCGCACACGCTCGCGACGGCCCTGGTGGTTTATGTCGAGCTGAGGAGTGAATTTGGTTCAAATGGAGACTCCAGCTTTGTTAAATATCTGTATTTTAAATATTTAATTAAATATATTGATAAAGAGGATGCCTCCATTTTAACTTGCCTGTGGCAAGAGATTAATAAATTTATATTCTTGCCTTTGAACAGCAAGTATGTAGGTCAATATTAGCACTATTGAAGTATGATTTGAGCATCCCAAGTAACGCTTCTTTGAACCCAAAACATTCATGCAAATTCAGGGTTACTGGATTCAATTTATTATCAGGGAGTCATCCTTTGTGTTATGTGAGATATATATATTGTGAAATTAATAAAAACATCTATACCGCTAGTCTCCCAAGTACAGGCTTCATATAAACACATCAAAAAAAGTTTTGCATCACCTCGGTTCCAAGAGTTCCGGAACCTTTAAATACAAAGGGAATAGAGATCAACACAAACAACATTTCAGCTCGTTTTATTGCTCATGAGACCCACACATTGCATGTTGTACCATCATACAGCTAGACTTTCAGCATTTGTGGTCCAGATTGCAGTACACACCACTACCTCTAATACCCAGTAGCACGTCCTCTTGCATTGATGCATGCCTGTATTCGTCGTGGCATACTATCCACAAGTTCATCAAGACACTGTTGGTCCAAATTGTCCCACTCCTCAACGACAATTCGGCGTAAATCTCTCAGAGTGGTTGGTGGGTCAAGACGTCCATAAACAGCCCTTTTCAACATATCCCAGGCATGTTCGATAGGGTTCATGTCTGGCGAACATGCTGGCCACTGTAGTCGAGCGATGTCGTTATCTTGAAGGAACGCATTCACAAGATGTGCACGATGAGGTCGAGAATTGTCGTCCATGAAGACAAATGCCTCTCCAATATTCTGCCGATATGGTTGCACTATGGGTCGGAGGATGTCATTCAGGTATCGTAAAGCCGTTTCGGAGCCTTCCATGACCACCAGTGGCGTACGTCGGCCCCACATAATGCCACCCCAAAACATCAGGGAACCACCACCTTGCTGCACTCGCTGGACAGTGTGTCGAAGACGTTCAGCCTGACCAGGGTGCCTCCAAACACGTCTCCGACGATTGTCTGGTTGAAGGCATATGCGACACTCATCGGTGAAGAGAACGTGATGCCAATTCCGTGGGGTCCATTCAGCATGTTGTTGGGCCCATCTGTACCGCGCTGCATGGTGTCGGGGTTGCAAAGCTGGACCTCGCCATGGACGTCGGGAGTGAAGTTGCGCATCATGCAGCCTATTGCGCACAGTTTGAGTTGAAACACGACGTCCTGTGGCTGAACGAAACGCATTATTCAACATGGTGGCATTGCTGTCAGGGTTCCTCCGAGCGGCAATCCGTAAGTAGCGGTCATCCACTACAGTAGTAGCCCTTGGACGGCCTGAGCGAGGCCTGTCATCGACAGTTCCTGTATCTCTGTACCTCCTCCATGTCCGAACAACATCGCTTTGGTTCACTCTGAGACGCCTGGAAACTTCCCTTGTTGAGAGCCCTTCTTGACACAAAGTAACAATGCGGACGCGATCGAACTGCGGTATTGACCTTCTAGGCATGGTAGAACTACAGACAACATGAGCAGCGTACCTTCGTCCTGGTGGAATGACTGGAACTGATCGGCTGTCGTACCCCCTCCGTCTAATAGGCCCAGCTCATGCATGGTTGTTTACATCTTTGAGCAGTTTTAGTGACATCTATGAACAGTCAAAGGGACTGTATCTTGGATACAATATACACAGTCAACGTCTATATGCCGGAGATCTGGGAACCGAGGTGATGCAAAACTTTTTTTGATGTGTGTATGTAACAGCAGACAGTAAGTTAACTATCTACATGTGGGTAATATTTTAACTGGTGGTAATTAAGCACTGCATTTAAATTGATTATAAAAATATTTCTATCAATCATCATAAATTAGAAGCCATAACAAACGCACACCCAATCACTGCCTGGCTTACTTCTCGTCACTATCTCGCCGCCATATTGGAATCAGTTGACCGTAAGCTACTCCCCCGTTTCGGACGTCATACACAAACCAACAATAAGCAATAAAATCTTAGCTCTGAATAAAAATAGAAATCACACTGTACGATGCGAACGATAACTTAAGCTTCACATGTAAGCTATACACAGCGCTGAAGTCGGCGGGAACAACTCAACGCACCCCTGGAGGGCAGCCCTGCAATCACGCGCACCGCTGTGTTTACTTCCACTGTCTCGACTCGGCGAACAGACTTTAGATAGAAATGAAGCCAATTTAAGACGAATTTAAGTTAGTTGGATATATTTTGTGACTCGATGCAACTCCGTTCAAATCAAGTAAATTATAGTAAGAGGGCAAAAGCAGGAGCGCAAACATTTTGAAATGACAATAATTAGAGCACTCAGGGTCCGGTTTAGTTAGTACAATTGTACCGAAAGTTGAAAAGCTAGGAAACCCGGAAAAGTGACAAAATGCATGTATTAAACAAGTAGTTCCGAGAAGAACTAAAGCCTATTTTCATATATCCTACTTATGTTAATTGCCACTATCAACATACAAAATTTCAGTTTGATTGCTGTAATAGATTCGTAGATATTGAGAACCGACTAAATATTGCGGATGGTCGCCATGTTGGATTGTTATATGTATAGGCCATAGAGTCACGTACCATTAAAGGAAAATTATTGCGTAGGTTCATTATTCAAACTTTCACTTCGATCGTATGATTACGACACAAGAAATAAAATCTTAATTTTAAAATTCGTACCGGTACAGCCGCCATCTTAGGGTTATGTAAACAATTGAACTAAATTAGATGCCAGTGCATTACAATGTGTATAAACATTTCCTGTACCAAATTTCATTGCGTTTGGATCATTAAATCGCGAGAAAGGTCCATTTAAAATGTTCAACTTCGCTTGGCCGCCATATTCGTTTTTTAGTTAACCGGTTTTTGAAAGTCTTATAGATGAACTTCTAGTAGTGGCCTTTATCTCCGTACAAAATTTCAGGGTGATACCGCTAATAGTTTCAGAGATATAGAATGCCGGTGAAATATTTCGCACAGCCGCCGTCTTGAGGTTATGTAAACAATTGAACGAAGTTCAATGTCGGTGCATTACAATGTGTATAAACATATACTGTACCATGTTTTATTGCGTTTGGTTGGTTAAATCGCGAGAAACGTCTATTTAAAAGTCGCAACTTCGCTTGGCCGCCATGTTGGTTTTGTAGATACCAGCTTTTCAAGAGTCACATAGGTGAACTTCTAGTAGTTCCCTTTATCACCGTAAAATATGCCAGGATGATATCTGTAATAGTTTCGGAGATATTGAATGCTGGTGAAATATTTCGCACAGCCGCCATTTTGGATTGGTGAGACGTAACTAAATTTGAAGGGCACGGTCGGGGTCTTCCGGAATAGTGCTATGAACTTACCGAGTTTCATGGGAATCAGTCCAGCCGTTTAGAAGTTATTACGGGGGGACACACACTATCACACACGCACACACAGACAGACACACGGACAAAAGGTGATCTCATAAGCTTTTCTTTCCTGAAAAAAATTACATGAGATTAATAAATACTACTAAGAAAACACTGAAAAATGGCTTCATCTTAAATGATATTTTGAAAAGAAAAAACGCTCGTTATTAAAATGGAACTTGTTCTACAAATGTAACTGACATTAAAGTTTGATTGTTTTAATCCATTCTTTGTCATCTTCAATTTGTGGGAAGCAGACTTATTAATTTTTCAGAAGAAGTACTTTTCCGTTTTCAGGGCAGATTATTGGAAATGTATTAGGCTATGTATGATTCACACACCTTTCAATTTGAATTGACACCGCTGCGCCGGAAAGATTTCCTTCATTACGTAAATAAATAATTTGCCTTCTTGTTCATTTGATGACCGCTGCCATGACACATTGACGTCGTACACTAAGTCACATGGAGGAAAGAATAAGAGGAGATGTCCTGAGCTCGTTTGAGTGAAGCCAAGCGCTGCAATCAAAGTGGGCGTAACCTTAACTCGTATTCGGTGTTCTGTGACTTGCATGAGGCATTGTGCATGGCTAAACCTTATTTTGGCCCTGGTTTTTATCGCGCTCTGGTTATGCAACTTTGGAAAAGTAATAACAGTAGTGATACGTTATTTTTTTTAAAAAAAGTCTTCAATTCTAATCTCAGCATGTGTAGGCCTACCCTATATACCCAAAAAATAAAAATCATTCCTCTGCAAATCCCAAATTATCAAACGGCTGTCGGTCAATAATTACGGTAGGCCTACGTAATTAATCAATTCGAGGATAATCGTCGAGTTTCTACCTCCCCACAAAGAAAATACCGTACGGTACCGAAACGTATAGGCTATACCGTATTTTGTGCAAATATGCGTCCTTTTTTAAATGTTCTGTTTATTAATTTTGAGGTTCGTATTCTTGAATATCAAAATGTGTACTACAAATGAGAGAAAGTGGCTGTGCTCGAAATTAGGCCTAAAAACTGATGAATGCCTCAACACCAATAAGAACATAAAACTCAATTTGGTGTAAATACCGTAATTAGTTCGGCATCATTAATTCCCAAGATGTTCCTTCTTTGGTATAACTCGCATCTTCAGACACCTGTATTCAATTTAATCAGTGTTTCAGCCAGGGCCGGATTTACCGTAAGGCAAAAAAGGCACGTGCCTAGGGGCGCCGCAGTCCAAGGGGCGCCACAAGGTGCCCCTTCGGTTAGGCAACCGGCAATGATCTGTACTGAAGGCGCCCCGAAGGGCACCGCCGTCAGGCGCCCTCTTTGCTACGGCTTTAAATGCGCTAAGTTAGGATTATAGCAGTATATATGCTAAAATACATATTGAGAAATGAGTAGAGACATTTAGAAATAATATCGTGTCTTTGTCGCATGCCCTTCAACTTCGCTCTTCGTTATGCCGCTCGACGCCCTTTCGTCCCGACAAGTGAGAGAGGGCCGGGGAGGCGGGCGAGCGGAGCTGTGCTGCGCGCGCTATTGTTGCGGTAGCTGGGTTTGCTTGCATTGTAGTAGCATCGAAGTGCCCCGCGCCCCACCCCCATGCCAGTGCTGTGTGTGAGTTCGAGCTTGCGTTGTGTTGTTTTGTTGTGTTGTGATCTGCAAGTAAATGTTTTAAACTATGGGGAGCAAAAAGTTGTCTGGTTACCAAAGCCGTGTCCGCAAAGCCGAGGTTACACTATCAAAATGTCGGAAAATAAATGAGATGTTTAGTGCGCGTGTGAATCCTACACCTCCAACGACAAATTCGGATAACAATAACAATTCTTGCTCTGCGGTGCACTACATTGACTGCGATGGAGTTCAGCAACTTTAAGTAAGCTACCGTAAACGAATTACTTTACGCAAAGTAGGCCTTTCCCAATAGGCGATTGCTTGATACACTGTTGCACAAAGTGACATACGTAAAAACTCAGACTGGCCTCGAAACCGTACCGTGCCTGCAGAGTATATTAAAAGTTGTTCTTTTAAAATGTACTATGTTTGAAGTGCTCTAATTAATACGGGATTTTCCTTTTCAGCTCCAACAAGCCAAAATTGATGAAAAAGAGAATGACAATTCTCGGCCTACATGTAATTCGAATGACACCTTAGGGGGAGAAAGCAACAAAAATTTAAATATGCCTTAGCGGACAAACAAAACGTTACGGCCAATGGTGAACCAAAAGAAAGGTTTCTAGGTTTTATGGCGAGCATCGGGCACAAGTCAGAGCAGCTTTTTGATGCAGCAAAGGCTAAGTTGGAAGATCTGGATTTGAAAGTGGAGGATATTCGAGGCCAATCTTACGATAACGCAAGTAATATGGTGTTACGGCTGTGAGTTTGTGTCATCGCTCGCCGCATGAGTCACAACTGCCCCAGGGCTGGGCTGTGCCTTGCCTGGTGTATTGAGTGCGCCTTATGCAACAGGGCTACTAGGACAAAGGGATGGTCCAGAATGTTCGTGACCCCGCCAGCGAAGGAAATGTCGAGAAGCCGTGTGTCCTGGACGATTCTATAATTCATTGAGTCACCAGCCTGATATATAAGCGGCTTCAACAGTGAGGGGACCGAGTTTTTCTGTGGGTGTGTGTTCTTGAGCGAGTGCGACAGAAGTGTGGTGACGATGTGCCGTGCGAGTTGCGTAATCCAGTTAACAAAAAGTGCCACTAGGGGGGTGGCACGCAACAACTGGATAATGCAAGTAATAGGTTCGGCGAATATTCCGGGTTGCAAGCTCGAATAGCGGCCTTGAATACCTTAGCTCTCTATGCACCATGCTCACCCCATTCACTAAATTTGTTTGGAACTCATGCCGCTGAATCTTGTTCAGAATCTGTAAGGTATTTTAACAGCTCTAGAACTGCACAACTTTGTTACTGCTTCGACCTACCGATGGAAATTTTAAAGAACTTTATTGCGCGCGTACTAAAAAGCCCGTCAGTGACTCGGTGGTCGGCACGATATGACGCTTGTCAAGCTCTGAGGGAAGGTTGGTGTGGCGTCGTGGCAGCTCTTGAGAGTATTCACGAAGAAAGAAATCAAAAGGCAAACACTCGAAGTGAAGCCAAAGGTATCTTAAGCAATATGCTACAATTATAAACTGCTTTCCTAGTTGTTTCCTGGAGTACCATTCTAAAAAGATGTAATACTGTCAGCCAGAAGCTCCAAAAAGTTAGCACTAATTTGAGCACTGTGGTAGAATGTTACGCTTCGTTAGCGGAATATGTGCAAAGTTTAAGAGATAATCTCGATGTCTATGAGAAAGAAGCCAAAGAATTAAGCGGTATTGCTCAATATTCCTACGACCTAAAGAGAAGACCGGAACGAAAGACTACGAATGATGAGACAAAGCAAGGAGAAAATGTACCGTCAGAGGGCTTAGACAATTTTCGCGTCAATGTATTTTATGAAATTCTGGATGTACTAAGTGCTGAGCTTAAGAGGCGAAGTGAGGCTTACAAAGTCCTCCATAAGAGATTTTATTTTCTAGAAAACCTGTTAGACCTAGATGGGCCAATGATTTAAAAAAATCACTGACGATCTCTCAGAAAAGTATGTGGATGACTTAGAAAGTGCACTGGCTGACGAGTGCTTGAATTTAAAGGAACATTTAAAAATTGCAGATTTTAAAGGTGAGTCAGCCTCTGAGCTCAGCACTTTCCTTCATGAAAAAGATTTACACGATATGTACCCGAACGTAAACATTGCTTTACGGATACTACTCACCATTCCAGTGACCAATTGTTCTGGAGAAAGATCATTTTCGGTACTGAATAGCGTCAAGAACTATTTGCGGTCAGTCACTAAAGAATAAAGATTAAACTCTATTGCACTCCTAGCGATTGAAAAAGATATGACGATAAATTTGAACTGCGGTGCCATAATTAATGAATTTGCCGAAAAGAAGGCAAGAATGAAACTTTTGAAGTACTGTAGTTCTCGTTGTGCTTGAGGTAGGCCCCGTTATGTCTTCATTCGTGTTTTTAATCTGCACTTTAATTTCTCTAAAAGATATTGCAGGAAGATAAGCAGTTGGCCTTATTTGTATTTTAGAGGCGCTTTGTTCATTTTAAAATGTCGTTCGTACCACTGCTCTGCATGCGTTTTAAAAATAGTGTGTGTTCTACTATTTTTTTAAATATATTTCGTGCTACCGCAGTTCATTCAGTTACAGCAGTAAATTATGTTTTTATTTTTGAAGCTATGCTTCATTTTTGTTGTATGAATTAAGGCTAGACATTATTTTTGGAAAGGGTATTCATAACGTGTTTCGGTTGCATAAAAGTTGAACTGTTTCATGTAGTTTTACTCCAAGCTGTTTTTTTTTATTGAATTGACTATGTTTTCCCTACGTAAAAATTCAAGCATAAACTTATGCTGTCAGCCATAATCTGTTTATTCCTTTTTTCCGAACCTTACTTCATGCGAGTGGCTATGCCTTATCATAACAAGAAGTTCCGTGACGAACTAAAGAGCCTACTTTTCTTAAAATTTAAAATTCATGCCAAAGATTAATCTATATGGACCTAGGCTATCTAGAATAATGACGAAATAAAGTTGGTAATATAGAAATTTCTAATTAGTTCAAAATATACCTGGCATTATGTAGCCTGATAGAGCACTACAGTTGGCAGCCCTGGTGATAGAATATATTCTTAGTTCCATCTCTTAAGGTACAGAATACAAAATTTGGTTGAAGTCCAATCGATAGCATGGACTTTACATGCAGTTAAACATTGGACTTAATGCAGCGTGCGTAAAATGATGTTAGCAACAATGTCATGCATGTGTTGGTCAGAAATAATTTGAAATATTATCATCTATTGTTGTGCCAATTTTGGATGAAATCCATTTGTAGTTACTGGTATTTTAAAATTGGACCTATCAGCAGGCTTAGAATGATTTTGGTAGCACTGACGTACATTAGTTGCTCCAAATTAATCTAGAATGGCAGGTACTATACGTGCGCAAAGTTTAGAGCTGTTGGCTTGCATACTTTCTGATAGCATATATTGATATTAGGGTAAAAAATATAAACAGCATTTATTAACAGTTGGCAGCCATGATTGATCTTAACAATACGCATAGTCATATATGTTATGATACACATAGCACATACGAAATTTGGTTGAAATCCAATTGATAGTATAGAAGTAATATGTATTTAAAAATTGGTCCTATCAGCAGGCTTAGAACCATGTTGGTAGCTCTGACATACATTAGTTGCCCCAAATTAATCTAGAATGTCAGGCACTATACGTGTGCGAAGGTTAAGGCTGTTGGCTCGCATACTTTCTGATATATTGGTGTTTGGATAAAAAAAAAATAGAGAGAGCATTTATTGACAGTTGGCAGCCCTGGTGGCTCTTAAGAATACGCTCAGTCATAGGAGTTTATGTACACATAGAACATACGAAATTTGGTTGAAATCCAATTGATAGTGTAGGAGTTATATGCATTTAAACATTGGACCTATCAGTAGGCTTAGAATCATGTTGGCAATACTGTCATGTTTGGCCTCCTGAAAATTAAACTGAAGTATTATTATCTATGTATGTGCCAATTTTGGAATAGTTCCCATGTATATATTCCAAGATATCCAACATGGAGCTGAAATTTCAATTATGATTTTTCAGCAGTTGGTAGCACTGACATCATTTTCAAGTATGACGTTGATATGTCCCGGTATAGATCTTTACTCAAACCAAATTTGGTTTCGATTGCTGCAGCCGTTTAGGAGTTGATAGGGGGGGACACACACACAGACAGACATTTTCCCAGATCGATCTCATAAGACTACTTTTTCCTCATTTTTGCAAAATGTGAAAAGTAGGCTAAAATTCGGGGGGCGGGGGGGGGGCTGTCAAGTGAGGAAGGGCGCTCAATGGAGAGGTGCCTATAGCGTAACTTTGGGCAAATCCGGCCCTGCTTTCAGCGTATTATTACGTTTTGCCGCGTCTTCCTTACAAAACTAGCCTTGCATAGGTGCTCTCATATTTATATTTAAATTGGCTTTAAAAACGATAACGCAGCTTATTTGTGCCAAGTACCGTGATGTACAGAGTGTATTCTGCCTATCCAAGAACAAATCTTGACTTGTCATTGCAGTTTTATGTCACTAAAATCCAAGACTAGTTGGAGTGGTTTACGGCTTTAAGCATAGGGACAGCCATTTTCTTGCAACCAAAGTGGGCGAGCCGTTTGGCTTCAGCAGCTTGCGCTAGGCAGCGCAGCGAAGGCATCTCCTTCCTTTCTTTCCTTCATGCTACGTCATACCCGTTGCCAACATGTCCGATACAAAATACACCACACGACACGTGAATAATGAAATAACCATTGGCTTGTGTTAGGTTCACTTCTAATAAATCACATAGACCCCTCTAGAATACATATTTTATTATTTGTTGTGGAAAGGTTCACAATTCACACGATCCACACCATTATTTTTAGCCTACTTTTCACATTTTGCAAAATTGAGGAAAAAGTAGACTTATGAGATCGGGCTAATGTGTGTCTGTCTCTGTGTGTGTGTGTGTGTGTGTGTGTCCCTATCATTTCCTAAACGGCTGCAGCAATCGAAACACAATTTGGTAGGAGTAAAGAATATATCACGGCCATATTTGAAAATGATGTCAGTGCTACCAACAGCTGAGAAATCGCAATTGAAATTTGAGCTCCATGTTGGATATCTTGGAAGATATCCATGGCGGCTATTTAAAATTTGGCACGCAGTTTAATTTCCTGGAGGCCATACATGGCAATGTTTCCAAAATGATGATAAGCCTGCTGATAGGTCCAAATTTAAAATGCATATAACTTCTACACTATCAATTGGATTTCAACCAAATTTCGTATGTGCTATGTGGACATAAACAGATATGACTGAGCGTATTCTTAAGAGCCACCAGGGCTGCCAACTGTTAATAAATGCTCTCAATTGTTTTTATCCAAATACCCATATATCAGAAAGTATGCAAGCCGACAGATTTAAACTATGCACACGTATAGTACCTGCCATTCTGTATTAATTTGGAATAACTTATATACGTCAGTGCTACCAACATGATTATAAGCCTGCTGAGAGGTCCAACTTTAAATACATGTAACTTCTATACTATCATTTGGATTTCAACCAAATTTCGTATGTGCTATGTGTACCATAACAGATATGACTATGCCGATTCTTAAGAGTAACAAGGGCTGCCAACTGTTAATAAATACTGTCTCTATTTTTGTATGCAAGCCAATAGCTCTAATCTTTGCAGAGGTATGGTACCTGGCATTCTAGATTAATTTGGAGTAACTAACATAGGCCTATGCCAGTGCTGCCAACATGATTCTAAGCCTGCTGGTAGGTCCAATTTTAAAATGCATGTAACTTCAATACAAACTAATGGATTTCATTCAAAATTGACACAACAATAGATCATATTATTTCAGATTATTTCTTACTATAACATGTATGTCATTGTTGCCAACATGATTTTACGCGCGCTGTTATATCCAATGTTTAACTGCATGTAACGTCCATTGGACTTCAACCAAATTTTGTATTCTCTACCTTAAGAGATGGAACTAAGAATATATTCAGTCACCAGGGCTGCCAACTGTAGTTCTCTATTAGGCTACATTGTGACAGGTATACAGTATTTCGAACTACTTAGTAATTAGAAATTTCGATATTACCAACTTAATGTCGTCATTAATCAATAAATAATTATAGATAGATCCATATAGATTAATCATTGGCATGAATCTTTAATTTTAAGAAAAGTGGGCTCTTTAGTTCGTCACGGAACTTCTTGTTTGACACTGATTTTCACTGCTATCAAAGATTATATGAAAGATACTGCACTACAAGTAAATTGTTGGAATACAGTGACGTTCGTGTTACAGTGAAAGGTGATGATATCGCTTATCTCTCTTCTGCTGTAACGCTCTTTCTCTTCAGTTCCGCCCCTTAAAACAACAATAACTAACTCGAGTGTCGCAACTGTAGTTTTTGGATGTCACCGGTAAACCTCTGGATGGATTTTGTGCGGTTTTCACCATTCTGTAAAGGATATCTTATGATCAAAGGAAGCTGAGCAGGAACGATTTCAGTGAAAAAGTCGAAAAAACACATGGCGTCCGTGCGCTTTTTAAGCTTACGCTGGGCAACCCGTTAAAAATATCTTTATACTATGAGTGTCAGAATTGTTCAGCATGAAACGTTCTACAAAAAATAGTCCGGGAGAGCATATCTCTATCTTCAATACATCGCCCAGTACAAATGTTTTTTCATTTCTTCCAACAATCTCCATTCAAATACTGAGGCAACAGTTTACGAGCTAGCAAGGGGCGAGTCTATCACCCCAGTTACAGCCTAGCTAGCGGGTGAGCCTATTATCCCAGATACAGCCAGCAACAAAATGTCGAGTTGTGTTGAGTTGAAACTTCAGAGAAGTGGTTGTGTTTGGAATTTTCCTGGAAAAGCAACTCGGCTTTTCTACATTTCGCAAAATATATACCGTGATTTAAAATATTCAACGCTGGAATTTCGCAAGAGTTTAAACAAATGAGCGACGATATTTGAGTGTACCAACGTCTTCTCGGACTGATCTGTCACTCTTGCGAAATTTCAGTTTCGTATATTTTTAATTATGTATTTTGAGGAACGGAAAGTTCACAGGCGAAATGAAGAAAAGCCGAGTTTTACTTCCAGGGAAACTCCAAACACAACCACTCTTCTCTGAAGTCTTAACTCAACACGACAGTTTGATGCTGGCTGTGTCTGGGGTAATAGGCTCACCCGTTAGCTAGGCTGTAACTGGGGTGATAGACTCACCCCTAGCCACCTCGTAAACTGTCGCCCCAGTAATTGAATGGAGATTGTTGGAAGAAATGAAAACGTAAAAACACTTATAGTGGGCGATGTATTGAAGATAGAGATATGCTCTCCCGGGCTTTTTTTGGTAGAACTTTTCATGCTGATCAATTCTTACACTCATAGTATATTGATATTTTTAACGGTTTGCCCAGCGTAAGCTTAGAAAGCGCACGGACGCCACGTGTTTTTTTTTTCCGACAGTTTCACTGAAATCGTCACTGCTCGGATTCCTTTGATCATAAATAAATTATTTTCTACAGAAATCATCCTCGAGATATCCTTTACAGAATGGTGAAAATCGCATCTAAATCCATCCAGAGGTTCACCCGTGACATCCAAACACGACAGTAGTGACACTCCAGCGCAACAACAGGAGACAGATAAAACGATATCATCACCTTTCACTGTAACACTTCTTCACGAACGTCAGTGTAATCCAACAATTTACTTGACATTGTCACATCAACAACAACTATCTTCGCATGTGTCGTACACTGAAAATATGTTTTTATTTTGCATACCCGAACTGTTTTTAAACATGTTCATGTGACTTTTCAAAAATATTTGACTTTAAAACACAGTTTGCTACATGAACGTTTAGCAAAAATATGACCTTGGCAATGTACAATAGTGCATAACAACACAGAAATACAGAGTTCGCTTCCCACCACTCCACTCCATCACCCTGATTATGGAGCAAGCGTCCACTGTGTCACCATTCTGTCCTACAGAAAGATGTCGGTATGAACGCCAAACTGAGTTCCTTTGCATTCAGCCTGCAATTCCTCGGAGCCAAAAGTTGGAGATAGAGGACTTGTTGCCTCCCTGTCTTGAGCTAATCATTTCATCTCTACATAGCTACCACACCCTACATCCGAGGCAATCTGTTTAACCTTGGTCTAACCCTACAGCTCTTATCCTCAACCTTCCTTCCATAAGTTTGCTATTCCTGTGAGTCTTTCACGTTTAAGTTTCTTCAGTATGCCTCCCTTGGGAGGGGAAGTAAAGCCCATGTCATATATTTATGGCATGTAAAAGAACCTTCCACTATTATTATTATTAATCCTACGACTTTACAATACAATGAACGGTCTAATATCTACAGTGATAAAAATGATACATAACACTGGTCAACAGTGATTTTGGTGTCGGGGCTTTTTAATCTGATTTTATATGAATTTCATGCCCTGAATTCAAATATGCCATTAGATTTTTTAAGAGCGTTAAAAATCCCTCAGTATGCCTTCCTTCGTAGGGGAAGTAAAGCCGGCGGTCCCATGTCATAGATTTATGGCATCTTAAAGAATCTTCCACTAATTACACCTGTGTGAAGCTAAATTGTATAGGTTAAGAATGTAAACAACGCTCTTAGGTTTCTAATGTTCATTGCCAAGAGCCGACTGCGGAGGCATCTAGTAGCTAAGTTCTGAACTTGGCCTAGTAGTCATTGACGGTGGCGCTTGGCGGCAAAAGTAGGAACTATTTGAAAAATTCTAAGTTGTAGTCTGTACTTAAATTAAAAAATAGATAACACACACTAATACAGCCATCACAATTAACACCAGTTATCAGACAGATTCTACACACACCCAAAGAACACGGGGCTACATGACTGCGTTATCGTAGCCCTTAAACTGAGGAACCAACCAAACAAACAGATTTGCCTAGTTTCTGAGATATGACATATTTGTGAAATATACATTACACTACCGCATGTTAATAGAAAACTAAACACGGAATTTTCATTATTATATTACACAAATATTATTATATACAAACATAGAGGAAAAAGTCATGAATGAAACCAACCAGTCACTGAACTCTTCGGAAGCTTCTTTTCCATGACATTCTTGAATGTATTTTGGAACAGTCCCTTTTTAAGCTCCAGCAGTAATCTGCTATCATGTGCATGTCCCATCTTCCTTGGTAGTGGTCCTCCACAGCTGGTGAAATCGTTCACCTTGTTCCTCACTGGTGTCTGCTAAATTTTCGGGAAAACTGTCTAAGTGGCTGTGGAAATATTGCACCTTAATACTAATATTGCACCCAAGGGATTTGAAACTGTTAAGCATCTCGTTTACCAGTTCAACATACGGTAGTTTTCAGCTTTGCGTTTGCCTAGAAAATGTTTTACAACTGACACAAATGAAGTCCAGGCTTTTTGCTCAGATTCATTCATCGAATTTACGGTTTTACGAAGTCAGGATCCTTAATAAGTTGAATAAGGAAATGCAGTTACTGTTATTTGCAGATGATATTGTGGTCTGGGGAAGGAACACCGAAGAAGTGCAAGAACAACTAAATGCACTGAACGAAAATATTCAGAAGTACGGCATGAGAATTAGTATAGAGAAAAGCAAGACCATGGTGATGACAAGAGGGGATCGACAAGGAAAGGACACTGTGAAAATTGGAAGTCAGAGTTTGGAAATTGTGGACACGTTCAAATACCTAGGAAGTGAATTGATGCAAACTGGTAGGTTGGACATGGAGATTGGCAGGAGGGTACAGCAGAGCAATGCATTCTATCAAAGTGTAAGAAAACTTGTTTGGGATAAGGAAGTACCAAGGAAAAGCAAGGAGGTAATGTATAAAGTGTACTATGTTCCCATATTAACTTATGCAGCTGAGACTTGGACCCTGACGAGCAGGCAAGAGAGTAGAATCCAAGCCAGTGAAATGAAATTCCTAAGAAGTATGATAGGAAAGACAAGGAAAGACAGAGTGAGGAATGAAGATGTTAGGAAGGAAGTTGGGATGGGAAAACTAAATGAGAGAATTGAGAAGAATAAACTCAGGTGGTTTGGACATGTAAAGAGGATGGAGGAAAACAGAATACCAGATGCTGGAGGCAAAGTGCAAGGGTAAGAGAGCAAGAGGAAGACCTAGAACAAGGTGGATCGATTCAGTGAAGAACAGCGTAAGAAAAAGAAATCTGGACTGGGACAAGATCGTGGAAGAAGAATGGTGGAAGGAAAGAGGAAAGTGGAGAAGTGCCATAAATACCCCAACCCGGCACGAGCTGGATAAGGGGAAATGATGATGATGATGATGATTTGCAGACCATCGATATCCCTGCTTTAAGTTTTTCCATACTTAAGTGAGGCGTTTTATTTCCTATAAATGCAAAGTATGATCCGTTTTTATCAAGAGCCGTCACAAACTGCTTCATAAGGCCCAGCTTGATATGATTTCCTCTCGTTCAACTAAGGGGTCGTTAATAACAATATTATTTCCCCCAACATCCATGTTTTCTCTCTTAGGCCACTCTTGCACAAAATGGAGTGTAAAACTGCACATAAAGCAACTCACATCTAAAAAAATAGAGGTGATAGAGGAAAACTGATATCTAAACAAGTAGTTCCGTGAAGAACTATACAGCCTATTTTCATATATCCTACTTATGTTAATTGCCACTACCAGCATACAAAATTTCAGTTTGATTGCTGCAATAGATTCGTAGATATTGAGTACCGACTAAATATTTCGGATGGCCGCCATGTTGGATTTTATATACGTAGGTCCTAGAGTTATGTAATGTTTCATGAAGATTATTGTGTACGTGTAGCATTCAAACTTCAATCGCATGGTTAGGACACAAGATGTAACAAGGAGATTTTAAAATTTCGCACAGCTGCCATCTTGTGGATATGGAAACAATTGAAATAAATTAGATGCCAGTGGATTAACATTCGTAAAAGGATTTA
This sequence comes from Meconema thalassinum, assembly GCA_946902985.2. Lineage (NCBI taxonomy): Eukaryota > Metazoa > Arthropoda > Insecta > Orthoptera > Tettigoniidae > Meconema > Meconema thalassinum. The sequence continues at coordinate 694,858,265 of OX336391.1, forward strand.
CTGTACCAAGTTTCACTGCACGCGGATGGTTAAATTGCGAGAAACGTCCATGTGAATATTTATACTTCGCGTCGCCGCCATGTTGGATTTGTGATCACCAGGTTATTTAAAGTCCTATAGGTGAACTTAAGTTCATAGCCCCTATGAACATAAAAAAAATCAGTTTGATTGCTATAATAGATTCGTAGATATTCAGAGTCGTCTGAATATTTCGGATGGTCGCCATGTTGGATTGTTAAATGTATAGCACATAGAATCGTGTACCATTAAAGGAAAATTATTGCGTAGGTTCATTATTCAAACTTTCACTTTGATCGCTTGATTACGACACAAGAAATAAAAACTTATTTTTTAAATTCACACAGCCGCCATCTTGAGGTTATGTAAACAATTGAACTAAATTAGATACCAGTGCATTACAATGTGTATAAACATTTCCTGTACCATATTTCATTGCGTTTGGAACATTAAATCGCGAGAAAGGTCTATTTAAAATTTTCAAATTCGCTTTTCCGCCATGTTCGTTTTGTAGTTAACCGGTTTTTGAAAGTCTTATAGATGAACTTCCAGCAGTGCCCTTTATATTCGTACATAATTTCAGGGTGATACAGCTAATAGTTTCAGAGATATAGAATGCCGGTGAAATATTTCGCACATCCGCCATCTTGTGGCTATGTAAACAATTGAACCAAGTTAGATGTCGGTGCATTACAATGTGTATAAACATATACTGTACCAAGTGTTATTGCGGTTGGTTGGTTAAATCGCGAGAAACGTCTATTAAAAGTCGCAAATTCGCGTGGCCGCCATGTTAGTTTTATAGTCACCAGTTTTACAAAAGTCACATAGGTGATCTTCTAGTAGTTCCCTTTATCACAGTAATAAATTCCAGAGTGATATCGGTAATAGTTTCGGAGATATTGAATGCTGGTGAAATATTTCGCACCGCCGCCATGTTGGATTGGTGAGACGTAACAAAATTTGAAGGGCACGGTCGAGGTCGCCCGGTATAGTGCTATGAACTTACCGAGTTTCATTGAAATCGCTCCAGTCGTTTAAAAGTTATTAGTGGGGACACACACACACCTCACACACACACACACACACACACACGGACAAAAGGTGATCTCATAAGCCTATTTTTTCAAAATTGAAAATAGCCTAAAAATAGAGCTGTTAGAGAAAAATTCAGCGACCCAAGTATACCTGAAATCGGTTACAAAATCCCCGGCACCAATTTCTTTTATCTGTAGGCCCGTGTAATGATACACAAAATATTATTTACAACGTTATAGACATATTGTTGATGTAGTCTATCGTTTCTGGGGTAATATCCAGGAAGTCGGAGAAACCACCAGAGTAGGAGCTCAGAGGAAACTAACAAGGTGAGAAACTGTCTGGTTTGGAGAGCCACATGTGCCTGCTGGTGACGTGAAGTAGATCACTACACCTTCCGTATCCTGTTAAGTCTTGACCACGTCTTGCAAGGAAGATCTAATTTGCGATATGAAGGAAACCTTGTGTCCAAGCTTGTTTGAGCTCTCCGTGACTGCTGGCTGTTCTCCTTGGTGGATCGGAGCCTGTTGATTTCTAAGCTACTAATATCCTTGTGGATTGGCAGCTGTTGATGTACAGTGAAACCTCTATTAAGAGACCAGTGACGGTTCCATGCAAAGCTGGTCTTTTAGAGGGGTGGTCTCTTAACAGCGGTAGGCATTAAAAATTATTATTAATAAAGTACAGTTGGAACACATACTTGATAACAATTTATCTGCATTGGTTCACATTTAATGCAAATTAATTACAATTAGTTATTTTCTGAGCTCTGTCATTTAAAAAAGTCACGAATTGATCATATTTGCTTTCAAAACAGGAACAGGCCTCGGAAAGGACGGATGCAAACGACGACGACCCGGATATGCTAATGGACTACGAGTTGGGACATTAAACATACAGACACTGACAGGAAAGGTGGAGGAGATTGTAGATGTGATGGAGAGAAGAAAACTGGATATACTGGGCTTGGCAGAAACAACATGGAAAGGAGAAGGTCGCAGAGAACTGAGGAAAGGGTACCGGTTGTACTGGAGTGGGAACAGTGAAGGAAGGAGCAGCGGAGTAGGAGTAGTTGTGAGAGATGGAATGAAGGAAGAGGTAAAGGGAATAAGTGACAGGATCATGAAGATCAGAGTAACTATAAAGGGAAGAAGCCTGGAGATAGCCCAGGTATATGCCCCTCAAGTTGGATGTACAGCTCAAGAGAAGGAAGACTTTGAGGAGGAGCTACAACAGCAGTTGATTGGTCAGAGCATCATTGTCATGGGAGATTTGAATGCACATGTAGGAAGTGAAAGGCAAGGATATGAAAATGTATTGGGAGCAGAAGGATGGGGTAGCAGGAATGAAGAAGGGAGAAAGTTGTTGGATTTTTGCAAGAGAAACGGTTTAGTGGTAGGCAACTCCTGGTTCCGGAAGAAAGAAAGCCACAAGGTAACGTGGTACAGCAGTGATTTAACAAAGAAATCTTTGGTAGATTACATGCTGTACGACTGGGAAATGAAGAGAAGTGTCAGAGATATAAAGGTAATACCATCAGAGGCCTTAGATAGCGACCACAGAATACTTTTAATGAACCTGGGAGTTGTTAAGGATAGCAAGAGGACAGAGTACCAGGAAAGGAGAATCAAAGTATGAAAACTCAAGGAAAAGGAAGTCAAGGAAGAATTCCAGAAGATAATAAGGGAAAGGATGCCAACAGACAATCCTAAAACAGGGGAAGAGGAATGGAAGCAATTCAAGAACACAATGGTGGAAGCTGCAGTGGCAGTATGTGGAAGAACAAGCAACAGAAAGTGGTGTAAAGAGACACCATGGTGGAATGAGAGAGTAAAAGAAGCTGTAGCAAGGAAGAACAAGGCTTTCAGAGTGTGGTTACAGGAAAGAACTGATCTCGCAAGGGAAGATAAAGAAGAAAGAAGCAAACAAGATTGTCGCAGAGGAGAGGAAGAAGTGGATGGTAAAGTGGACAGAGATGATGGAGGAAGACAGCAGAGGAAATAAGAAAGTACTTTATGGGATGGTCAAAAGTAAGAGAAGAGGTCTGCGAGAGGATGTGGTAATGATGGACAAAAACGGAAATGAGGTACACAACAAAGAAACACTCAAGACAGTGTGGAAAGAGTACTTTGAGGATTTGCTGAATCCAAATGGTCATAGGGAGGAAGACAATGTATTGGTAGATGGAGAAGACAACACAGGAATGGAAAAGGACCTGAATTGGAGAGAACTGGAGTAGGCTATAGACAAGATGAAAGGAGGAAGGGCACTGGGTGTGGATGAAGTGAGTGTTGAAATGGTGAAGGCAGCAGGGGAGGTTGGGAAACAGTGGCTGTACCGTGTGATGAGGGTGATATGGAAGGAGAAAAAGACCCCAGAAGATTGGAAGAAAGGATTAATTGTCCCAATATTTAAGAAAGGAAGCAGAAAGGAGTGCAGAAATTACAGGGGAGTCACACTCATACCTCACTGTGCCAAGGTATATGAAAAGATATTAGAAAGTAGAATACGAGCCAAAGTGGAGAGAAAATTGAGAGAGGAGCAGTATGGATTCAGACCTGGGAGATCAACAGTGGATCTCATATTTTCAGTGAGACAGCTCCAGGAACACAACTACGAATTTGGATCTGTTGATGGCCTTCCTGGACATCGAAAAGGCCTATGATAGTGTGTGTAGGGAGAAGGTTTGGAAAGCAATGGAAAACATGGGAGTGGAAAAAGGGACTGTAGGCAGAGTGAAGGAGATGTATTGTGGAAGTGTGAGTTGTGTGAAAGTTGGAGGGGAAAGAACAGACTGGTTCAGACAAATGAGTGGCCTGAAACAGGGTAGTGCGCTGTCACAACCTTCTCTTTATTGTGGTTATGGACGAGGTAATGACACGGATAGCAGGAAAGATAGGAGAAGATAAGATGAAAGCAATGGTGTTTGCAGATGATCTCATGGTCTGGGGAAACAAGGAGGAGGAAATTCAGGAGCAACTGAAGGCTTGGGAAGATACAGTGGGAGAGTACGGATGGAAGTTCAACATCAGTAAATGTGAGATCCTGTTAACAACCAGGAAAAAGGACAGACCAATGAGTGGGATAACACTTGGAGGTGGACAGCTGAAGAAGGTGGAAAGTCTCAAGTACTTGGGAAGTATAGTGGAGGAAAATGGGAGAAATGACAAAGAGATTACGGAACGTGGCAGACAGGCAGAAGCATTTCTGAGAAGCATTAGGAGCTTAGTGTGGAATAAAGATGTCCCACAAAAGAGCAAGGAAGTGTTATACAGAAGCTACTATATCCCGATACTGACCTATGCTTCAGAAACGTGGGCAATGAAGAAAAAAGACATAAGCAGAATACAGGCAGGTGAAATGAAGTTCCTGCGAAGTAGGATCGGAGTAACAAGAAGAGACAGGTTGAGGAGTGAAAAGGTCAGTGAAATGGTGAAAGAGGAGCCCTTGCAAGGTACGATTGAGACATCAAGACTGAGGTGGTATGGACACTTAAAGAGAATGGATGAGAAGAAGATTCCCAAGAGGATACATGAGATGCAGATGCAGAAGAAACGACCAAGGGGAAGACCAAGAGATAGATGGCTGAAAGGAGTGGAGGAATGTGTCAAGAAGAGAGGCGAGGACTGGACCAGAGTGACAGCGGAGAGGTGGTGGAAAGAAAGGACTAAGTGGCGAGGCTTATGTTCCAAAAAGACCCAGCCTGGGGCTGGAAACTGTACAAGATGATGATGATGACGACGAATTGATCACTGTTTCAGATTAGCAAATCTTTTTTTTTAACAATTTCACTTTCTAGAATATCTCTGATTGAGTTCAAAATTCCATTAATTTGTTCTGGGTTCGAACAATCTTCTAGGAGAGCTGTTTTTTGTATTTTTATAAGTTACATACCACCTTTTCTAGTGACATTGTATGCTGATGCAGTTCTGTGCCAACAGAACCATTGTTTACATCATCACCCTCATCAACATCTCCAATGGGAAGGCAGACGAGAAGTGGTCTTTTGAAAGAGGTCAGACTGAGAAAATGCCTGGTCTTTGGTCGGGGAGAGGGGTGGTCCTTAAAAAGAGGTAACAAATACATTGACCTTTGAGGTTGTAAATCGGTTCCAAGGAAAATCGGTCTTTAAGAGGGGTGGTCTTTTAGAGAGGTTTCACTGAATTGAAATTTTCTTGTATTCTCTCATAAGAGCATTTTTAGCCTATTTTCAATTTTGAAAAAATAGGCTTATGAGATCACCTTTTGTCCGTGTGTGTGTGTGTGTGTGTGTGAGGTGTGTGTGTCCCCTAATAAAATCTAAACGGCAGGAGCGATTTCAATGAAACTCGGTAAGTTTATAGCACTATTCCCGGCGACCTCGACCGTGCGCTTCAAATTTTGTTACGTCTCACTAATCCAACATGGCGGCTGTGCGAAATATTTCACTAGCATTCAATATCTCCGAAACTATTACCGATATCGCCCTGAAATGTGTACGGTGATAAAGGGCACTTCTAGAAGTTCACCTATGAGACTTTCAAAAACCTGCTGACTACAATACCAACATGGCGGCCAAGCAAAATTGAGACTTTTAAATAGACATTTATCGCGATTTAACTATCCAAACGTAATGAAACTTGGTACAGCAAATGTTTATACACATTCTAATGCACTGGAGTCTAATTTAGTTCAATTGTTTACATAACCTCAAAATGGCGGCTGTGCGAAATATTTCACTGACATTCTATATCTCCGAAACTATTACAGATACCATCGTGCAATTTTGTACGGTGATAAAGGGTACTGATACAAGTTTACCTATGTATATTTCATAAACCTGTAAAGTACAAAACGAACATGGCGACCAAGCGAATTTGAAATATTTTAATAAACTTTTCTCGTGATTTAACTCTCTGAGCGCAGTGAAATGTGGTACAGTAAATGATTTTGCAGATTGTAATGCACTGCCATCTAATTTAATTCAATTGTTGACTTAACCTCAAGATGGCGGCTGTGCGAAATTTTAAATTTAAGTTTTTATTCTTGTGTCGTAAACATGCGATCGAAGTGAAAGTTTGAATAATGAAGCTAGGCAATAATTGTCCTTGAATGGTACATAACTCTATGGCCTATACATATAACAATCCTAAATGGCGAGCTTCCGTAATATTTAGACGGTTCTAAATATCTATGAATCTTTTACAGCAACCAAACTGTTTTTTTTTAATGTTCATAGAGACTATGAACATATGTTCACCTTTGAGACTTTCAGTAACCTGGTGAGCACAAATCCAACATGGCGGCGACGCGAAGTATAAATATTTAAATGGACGTTTCTCGCGAATTAACTATCCGAGTGCAGTGAAACGTTGCACGTTAAAAGCTTATACAAATGTTGATCCACTGGCATGTAATTTATTTCAATTGTTTGCATAATCACAAGATGGCTGGTGTGCATACTTTTAAAATCTCGTTTTTACTTCTTGTGTTCTAATCATGCGATTGAAGTTTGAATACCACACGTACACAATAATCTTAATGTAATAGTACAAAAATAAAAATCCATCCTGGCGACCATATGAAATATTTAGACGGTTCTCAATATCTACGAATCTATTACAGCAATTAAACTGAAATTTTATATGTTGATAGAGGCAATTAACATGAGTAAGATATATGAAAATAGGCTGTATAGTTCTTCACGGAACTACTTGTTCCTTCTGAGGTGAGGGGGAGGAATGAGGCTCAGGGCTATAATTCTGTTAAGATAAATTTGTTTAACGCTCTATTTGAGTTCCAACGTTCGTCACCAGGTGCCAGTTGCGGTGGTAGTTAGTTGTCAAGTTTGCAACTAGGTGTCGATGATGGTAGCATTTGGTAGCAAAAGTAAGAACTACATAAAATTGATCGCCTGCAGTCCTTATCTGAATTACAGACTAATACAGCCATCACAATTAACACCGGTTATATCAGACATAATCTACACACGGGGCTACATGACCTCGTTGTCGCAGCCCCTAAACTGAGGAACCAACCAACTTTTCTTCAGGACAATGGGGCCAGCTTTTGGTCACCGCAATGTGACCATCCTGAGTGTGATTCATACCAGTGCTCTCCTGGATGGTACCTTATTTCACGTCACAAGGAACCTACCTCAGTTTACAGTTACATTACTACAGTGATCAAAGAAGTACTGGTTATCAGCAGTGGTGTACCTTTCTGGGGGGGGGGGGTTAATTCATACATTAGCTTGCCACAGTGGGCGAGTGGTTATCGTGTCAGACTACCAACCCCAAGATTGCAGGTTCGCTCCTGGCCATGGTAAGTGATTTTTGAAAGGTGACAAAAATCACGACACTCATGTCATACGTTGTTGGCATGTTAAAGAACCCATTTGAATTCAGTAGGCCATGTTCAATGGCAAAATTAAACTCCGGATTTTCCGCCAACACAAAGTTCCTCCATTCTCTACTTGGAAGCGCTGTAGTGTCAAGGAGTTTAGATATCTAACCTCCTTGACATTCATAGCGTTCAAAGGAACGACGAAATTCGACATGCAAGCTACCCTCTGGGTGTCAATTAACAAAGCTTGCACCCGGCACCGAGGCCATACAATATTATTATTACCAACCCCAAGCTTGCAGGTTCGCTCCTGGCCGTGGTAAGTGATTTTTTGAAAGGTGACAAAAATCACGGACACGAATTTCGTATGTTGTTGGCATGTTAAAGAACCCATTTGAATTCAGTAGGCCGAGTTCATAATGACAAAATTAATCTCGGGATTTTCTGCCAACACAAAAGTTCCTCCATTCTATACTAGAAAGCGCTCTAGTGTCAAGGAGGTTAGATATGTAACATGCAAGCTGCTCTCTGGGCGTCAAATAACAAAGCTTGCACCCAGCGCCTTACGATATTATTATTATTAATTCATACAGTAGACCAGGGTAATTGTGTACAATCTATTCTAATATAATAAAGCTGAAGAGTTTGTTTGTGTGTGTGTTTAAACGCGCTAATCTCTGGAACTACCAGTCGGATTCGAAAAATTCTTTTTGTATATGATAGCCTGATTCAAGAGGAATAGTTTAGGCTATGTAGCATTAGGCTACACCTCTCAGGTAACCTTAAAAATTTTTGTTCAGTAAGTTGGAAGAACAAGCGCTCCAGAACAGGTTCAATAATACCAAAGTCTATTGTTGCCTCGTAATGCGGGACGCATCACGTCGCCCCTACCAATGTTCTGGTGCAGAATTACGAGCTGCTTATAAATTGCAGTCACGGGGAGTAATTAGTGCAATAAGATTTCTTAGGCCCCTTAAAGCAGGTAATCATCATGACAATAGTAGCCTCTGTATAAGGGCAATGGTGTTGGTGCAGTATGCTGAGGTTATCAGCTGCTGTAAGCGTTGGTGCTTTCAAATTTACTTTCATTTATTCCGATCCTTGTCCTTGATTGCTCCAGTACTGTAAAACAAATCAACCGGGCAAAGCCGGGCACTACAGCTAGTATTAAAATAATATGTAGATTATTATTCAGAAAAGACAATAATTAAATAGGCATTCTCTTCGCATGAAAACTGTTTAAATTATATTTTCCAGCAAAATAATAGAAATAAATTTAAAAATTTATGGAAAACAGTAACTAAATATTATATGTGAGAGGTTTAGGCTGCTTTATCCCCATCATTGCAGCAACACCTCATGTACCGAATTATCTTCAACAAATCGGGCGCACAGTGACACAGATATGCCCATTTAAAGCAGCCCGAAGCGACTTGGAAAACGTTACCAATCGCACACTTTAACAGCAAAATTGATCCAACGCTGAAGGAGTCGTCCTGTAGGGCATTAGCCAAGTGATCAACGTGATCACTACGGCCTCCAAGTTCATGCACTAATTATTGTCCAAATATGCACTATGAAATAACTACGGCAATTATGTTCACTCCGTATTCTTTGGCGTTTCTATCTTGAATATAAAGAAAACATGAACAGACCGACATATAACTACACCTTCTGTAAAATATCTCAAGTATGAAACAGTTCTAAATGACAGGAAATGTTATTTTATGGAACTTCAAGCTGTGTTAACCATCAATAATTATTTTCTTATGTTAATTTTTAAGTATGACTGACAATAAAGGCATTATCTACAATTTTAACAGCCATTGAACTTTTAAAAAGAATATTATTTACAATATTCACGTAGTCAATGCTGAATAAAAATAATTGATATTAACTTGCAAAAAGGACTGAAACGTACGAGTACGAGGTATTGAAATAATTGGATGCCGTTATGCATCATTAGACCAAGCGCCAAAAGTTGATTTCGAGATATTCGCGTTTAACTTTAGGTTTATGTGTAAATTCGGGCAAACATAATTTTTCTAAACTTGGTATTCCTGGTGTTGTAGGATAATAGATTGTACCTTCTCACCAAATTTCAACATTTTTATACTCACAGTACATAGATTTCTTTGAAAAAAATGGCGCTTAGTCTACTGATGCAATTTCAGGTCATTCTTACGTGCGAATAATGCATCACAATGCTACACCAATAACCCTTTACTGTTGAGTATCTACTGAGTAAGACTTCAAATAAAATTATACGAGCCTTACAGTAGTCGCACATGATGTGTAACATGTGACATGTTATCCTACTATGTGTGTCCCGGGAGCGCAAATCCCTTGTTGACAGTGAACTCTGTTGGTCATTGAAATAACTACTTGTAAAACTCCAGTGCCAAATCCTGACCGTAATGAATCATAATTGTTATTTGTCGTGGCGGAAGCAATCCACTGCCTACTTGATGCGAGCTGCGCTCTATACCGGCCAGTTAGTGAACCCATGCCAGCGATGTTATTGAAAATGGCCTCGTTTAGCCGATAGAGCGCACTGCCAAGTATAGGCGCGATTAAAAATTAGGTGTGCGGAAAGTATATTAAATGTGTTTCTCCCAGTGATACGTTTAGACCAACGAAGTTTCAATTATTGTTAGTAGTCGGCATTAATATACTGAATTCCTACGTTGTTTGGAGTATTTGTTGAAGCGATATAGATTCCACATAGCCACATGGCCGACAGTACATCGAGTGCTTACATTAAATAAGAATACAGCAAAAGTATGAAGATTTAATAAATCGTAATTGTTTTCAGCAAATATGATAAAATAAATATTTTCACACCAATATTTATTGTGGGAATAGCTTAAATGGGGTCTCCAAACCTTGAACTAAACTGTATGTGATATACATTCCCCATAGCCACACGACCTACAGTACGTCGTTGTACCGATCTCTGCCACCACGCACGCTTATTGTTTCCGTCCCTTTTCCAAAATCACTCCCACAAACATGTCCAGCTACCGAGCGCCACAAAAACATCCAGACGAGTGGAAAGATGTAACACAACAAAAATATAATGTGACCGCAGTCGTGATTAAAACCTGAATCTCCTATTGTCCGGACAGGCGCGCTAAATTCTTGTACCACCTCGAGCCGCGCCACAACTCCGGCACATTATTCAAGTTTTAGATGGAGAAACTCTCGAAGGGGAGCTATTCCCTAAAGTCATTATAACCACTTACTGATTTGAGGAATTTCAACAGAGTTAAATACAAATGGTATGAAATGAGCTATTGTAGTCAATACAATGCAATGCATATTTCTTTATGGAATTTCGTTCACGATACGCCCATTATGTTCTGAGAGTACAGTACTAACGTGATATTTTCAAGTCTATGTGTAAGTTTTGTTCTGCTTTAGACACACATTAGTGTTGGTAAGTAGAATGGCAGTATTAGGGGCCGATGACCTAGATGTTAGGCCCCTTTAAACAAGCATCATCATCATCATCATCAGAATTGCAGTCCCTTCAACTACAGTATGTAATGATGATGATGATACCGTAATTATTGTTTTAAGGGGCCTAACATTTAAACTAAGTAAAGGATATGAAAGTCAATATATGTAGTTATGATTACCTTATTCCAAGAAAAATAAAGCAATTCTGAAAGATAAAATTGAATTTTAGTAACTTATCTCAGTCGAACACACTAGGGACAGAAAATGTGATTTAAAATATTTGCTCCCATAAATTCACAGAAAACACTGGACAGGTAATAAGTTTGTTACTCTCAGTTCTTTCAATCTCGAAATCAGGATCTCCATTGTATCCATCTATGTCGTCCACGATGTCAGAATCCCCTTGAAGTTTTTGGTAAAATTGTTTGGCATCTGCAGGTATTAGGTGCATCAGCGACTTAAGGTCTCCAAGTTTGGCTCAGAGATAGGTTTCCCATTTGGCCACAATGGTATTAATGCCTGATGAAAGGGAACTGTATTTTCTCGTGGTCGTCCCAGTCTTGACTTATTTAAATTTACTTCCCGAGATTCACCATCAAATTTAGTTTTGACATACACAGCGAACGGCTGTGATTATAAGAACTGGATTTCTTTTAGTTTTAGCCAGTTTATCTTGCAAACATGGACATCCATTTTCCGATTCACGATCATTTTTTCAAGTTCTACTGAACTAAGAACGACGTGTTTTCCTTCTGGTGAACAACAATGAGGTTTTTCCGCCTGCAGTTTCTCATTATGTTTACGTAGTCCTCTGCAGTGTATAAATGCTGATGAAATTTGAGGGCACGCTCAATATCTGCAGTCACTGTCGTTGGGAAGAAAACTGTGACCAGGTATTAAAAATCGCATAGTTATCTTCTGAAGAGTAGGGTGTTGATCCAAAACTGTCATCATCAAAACCATTTTAATATTATGGTTTTGACCACCACAAGAATCTGACCATAATATTAGCTCAGAAATAGTGAATGAGTCTTCCGGTAGGTGTTTCATTAAGCATGAGCAGACTTCTTGTGCCCGTACTTTCGGAAGTACTTGATCCATTGCTGAACTTCGTCACTTGTTAAACCAATCAATGTATCACCACGTCAATAACTTACCACTAACGAAAACGCGGGTTCCCTCGCTGACATCCGTGACGCAATGTGAGGAATGTGGTGCTTGGTCTAATGATGCAAACTGGAACGTCGCATAGTCTACCGATGCAATTTATAGTTTAACTGATTTTCGCTATGTCGCTTAGGATTTCAGTTAATTGACAACTAATGCCCTCTTGTAATGCAACGGGGAATTTATTATAAGTAGTTCAAGCTTTCCTCTACAAGATAAGCGTTAACATCTCAATTTTCGTCTACTGATGCATAACTTCATTCAATTTCAGTGTCATTCTTTGAAAGACTTTCCGAGTCCGAATCGAAACATACGACTTTAAGATCATGACGTAACAAGAAGTGCTAAAAACAATAAGAAACTTGAATATACGCCCTTCAGAAGCAGAGGCAAAGGAGAAACATTGTGCCAAAATATGCATAAATACGCAAAAATATTATTTTGCTTGAAATCCCGGGTCTTAGTGATCACATTTAAAATACATACAGGAAGCCTCACTAGCATTAGTGTAAAACGGGTGATGGATGGGACTATACAGATTCAAGGAAACAAATGTCTGGGGGGGAGGGGGGGGGGGGAGGGGGGTTAAACCCTAAACCCTGGTTTATCAGTCCAATTAACACACACCCAAATGAATGAACACCAAGTTTTAGGAGAGTGTGTACTTACGCAAGGCCAGCAGTGAGTGAACCTATTGTAAACACTTGATTAGTATTCATTAAGCTCTTTGCAAGTATAATTCTCACTTCCTTGCTGACCAACAGTCTGTGTGTGTGTGTGTGGCCATGGCCTATCTCAGCATTTGCCCTTAGTACAAGAGGGAAAACCACAACGGGAATAACAATCGCTGGGGAACGTGGACAGTTTCAAGTATCTGGGAAGCCTGATGCAAGATAATGGAAGAAACGATAGAGAAATAAATGAGCGGGGGAAACAGGCAGAAGCATTCCGGAGGAGTATGAGAAGCATGTTATGGAGCAAGGATGTCCCTCAGAACAGCAAAAAGATCATATATCGGACGTACTATGTCCCTATCCTGACGTATGCCTCGGAGACCTGGGTTATGAAAGGAAGGGAGAAGAGCAAAATACAGGCCAGTGAGATGAGGTTCTTGAGAAGCAGTATTGGAGCTACAAAGAGGGACAGAATAAGAAATGAGAGGACCAGAGAATTCATGAAGGAGGAACCATTACAGGATGGTATAGAGAAGTCTAGACTTAGATGGTATGGACATGTAAAACGAATGGAGGAGAAGAGGATACACAAGACAAAGTGGGATGGAAAGAGACCGAGAGACAGGTGGCTGAAGGGGGTGGAAGAGAGGCGAAGACTGGACAAGGGCGGAGGCTGAGAGATGGTGGGAAGACAGAAGACGTTGAAGAGGCTTGTGTTCCAAACAGACCCGGCCAGTGGCTGGAAACTGTGCAAGATGATAAGTGGGAAAACTACTACCAAGATGGCCGTGATGGGAATCAAATCCACCTCGTCAGATTTTCCTGACGAGGCCGAGTGTACCCCATTTCAGCCCTCAGACCAGAATTAAATTTCTTGGCAGAGCCAGGAACCTCTGGTGGACAGATTGATGATATTTAGAAACTTACAACTTTCTTCACTTTTCCCAATTGAGGTCGCCGGAGCCAACCAGGCTCATTTGGTTTTGGTCAATGATTTAAGGCCGAATGCCCTTCCTGACGCCACATGATTTTTCAGTTGAAAATTCCACCCCGCTCTCACCGGGATTTGAATTCCGGCTGGCCGGCCGGGTGAAAGATGAGCAGCTAAGCCACTGTGCCATCACGCTCCCCGATATTTAGAAACTTATCCTGGAAGTGTAATAGAAGTGGAAGAAATGACAAGGAGATCAGTGAGAGGTCTGGTATGTAATATGTCCCAATACTCACCTACTTGGGTTATGAAGAAGAGACGGCTGAGCAGGATCCAGGCTTGCGAAAGCAGATTAGGAATAACAAGAAGGGATAGAGTAAGTTAGTGTTGTTTTAAGGGGCGGAACTACGAAGTCATCTTCCCATAAAGCAGTGGTTCCCAACCTTTGTCAGCTGACAATCAGATACGGGAGTTCATCGCACCCCCCTCCCTCCCCACCACTCACCGCTTCTATAACCTCTTCAATTGACGCAGGAGATATAGACCTAAGCTAATAACACTACAGTACATAATGGAATAGGCCTATCTACTAACTTCATTTTAGCACAATACAAAGGACACACTTTTACAACAAATTCTTAAATTAGTGAACAAATGTCAGTGAGAGGGTTGACACTGTTTTCTCTTGGTAATATTCGGTATGTTTGGTTTGGTATTTGACAGAACACAGAGGAGATCACTTCCAACATCAAGCCGACAGCGCTGCTTTGTTTCTATGACACTCAGCATTGAAAATCCTGACTCGCATAAATATGTCTTTGAAAATGTAAGTTCAAACTGTTCAAAGCTTCAAAGAAATCACAAAGATATGCCAACGATACGATAAAATTGGCATAATTTTGCTCCTTACAACACAGCAAATTCCTTATTTCACCTCCAACCTCCGCAGAGGTTTGTGCCGACCGTTGGCAATTACCAGTGCTTTTGAACGATTGACTTGGTACGACAATCACTTGGAGAGATTGGAAAAATGTTTATTTTACAAAATTTTAATATTCGAGTTTAAAAAAACTTAATTTGGAAATCACTTCACACCCCCCTTTATAAACCCCCACGCCCCCCAGGTTGGGAACCCCTGCCCTAAAGGGATAGAGTAACAAATGAGAGTGTGTGGAAGAGAATCCCTGAGTTGGTACGGACATGTTAGGAGATGCAGGAGGGCAGGATACCAAGGAGGATGCACGAGACCAAGAGATAAGTGGATTGTGGGTGTGAAGGAAGGAGAGGAGTGAAAGGTGCTGGGAGAATAGAGAGGCTTATGTTCCAAGCTGGAAACTATACAAGACGATGATGATGATATACACTAGTAGATGACACCGCCAATTTAACGCATTTAAAATGGCCATCCTGTTCATGTTTTGTTGGGATGATGGAACACAGCCCTAGGAATGGGTTCAAAAACAAACAGCCAGGAATAAAAATATTTTTTAATAAAATCTCATTGTATTGCACATTCATACACCGATTAACAAAATATAAACATCCACATTGTACACTGGTCCCGTCTCGGGATATGTCAACTATGGCTGGTGTTCAAGTTCACTCTCCTATACCCGCAACTTTCACACTTCACAAGGGTGTGTGCGTCACCCCACACCCTTAACCCCTCAGCGTCGTAGCTTCCTACTACGCGGCCAGACGAGATTGTAACTACTCGCGCAACTGAAATACATTGATTCACTTAAAACCTTACTACAATTATAAGAGTACCCCATATTCATGAAATGTCGAAATCCTTAAGAAAACATAATGTACACGCACATACCGTATATTACCCGCACCCTCATTTTTGTAAGGAAATTTAAAAAAGAACTCTTATTCTATATTTGTCACTTTATTTTAAACAAATGTATTTACTCGACTACAGGACCCCCTCGCCTATAGTACAGTATCCCCCCTAATTTTCGAGAGCCATAATAAAAAATTATTGGAAATCGCTTATAGTACCCCTTCTTAATTATTGCGAGTCCTGTCCGTCATTGTCCAGCAAGGAGCGCGGATGGGATACAGCCGGTAGTTCGTCAGGCAAAACAATCTCACAAGGGGAGGATACGATGCATGGGTCACCGATTCGAACCATCTTTAGTACACTTGTAGGGAATGACCAGGCGTATACCAGATGCAAGTAGTAAGATGCGCTTCTCAGGCGTTTCCGAGAAATTAAAGACGTGTACTAAAGATGGTTCGAATCGGTGACCCATGCATCGTATCCTCCCCTTGTCAGGGAAAGTGTGATATCTTTTCAGAGGTGGTTGGCAATAATCACGGAATATATTTGTCTTTGTATACCAGATGTTGGATCATTGTTGGCTGCTTGGGCCTTACCATTCAATCGTACGCGAGCTGCGTTGCTAACAAGGCGAGACCTTGTTTGAAGAAAGAAGTTTCTGTGCGTACGGGCTATGACTCACGCTAAGTGACAGGTGGCTGGCAGGCCGACATGAGAGCCGTGCGGTGCTGCCGCATTCACGTAAGGACGAGGCACTAGAGGCCGGCAGAAACACACACGCACTTTGTTTATTTTGATTAAATGTATCATACTAAGTAGCATCAAAATAAAATAGCTAATTTTTACTCTCTCCCTTTCCCAAAATAATGGATTTTTGCGAAGTTTGCGTCTCTAGTACCCCTCCCCAATTTCGGAACTGTGTAGCTTGCCACGATGGGTGAGTGGTTATAGTGTCGGACTACCAACCCCAAGATTGCAGGTTCGCTCCTGACCGTGGTAAGTGATTTTTGAAAGGCGACAAAAATCACGACACTCATGTCATACGTTGTTGGCATGTTAAAGAACCCATTTGAATTCAGTAGGCCGTATTCAATGGCAAAATTAATCTCCGGATTTTCCGCCAACACAAAGTTCCTCCATTCTCTACTAGAAAGCGCTGTAGTGTCAAGGAGTTTAGATATTTAACCTCCTTGACTTTCATAGCGTTCAAAGGAACGACGAAATTCGACATGCAAGCTACCCTCTGGGTGTCAATTAATAAAGCTTGCACCAGGCACCCGAGGCCATACGATATTATTATTATTATTATTATTTCGCAACTAACAATTTAGGAGAAATGGGGGTCCTACAGCCGGGTAAATACGGTAAACAAGTACACCCGCACAAGCACTAGCACCATATAGCCGATACTCGCGCAATTTAAATCTTTACAATTTGGATGACTCAATTAATACCCGCACCCCAATTTTTCACGTCCGATTGTGTATAAAACTGTGCGGGGGGTATTCGGGTATATACGGTAATTACGGAATTAATTCACATTAGCTTAGTAATTCAGCTCGGTGTGAGTTTGAGTTAGAAGCGCTTCTCGACACAGAGACCCACAGCAGTAGCCTTCGAACACAAGACACACTGTCTCTGAGGTTTATGTTTCTCAGTTTTGGGTGCTAATTTCCTTATGAAATGTATTTCCTGTAACCTTGGAACTGTATTATCTGATGCGCGACGGCCTTGAATATTTCGTTCCATGAACAAGCAAGCATATTATCATTTCAAATGATCTTGTCGACTTCGTCGTTATGCTTGCGTCTAAACGGTTACGGCCTGTATAACGTCATGCAGCAGAGTGCAGCTCCCGTTCCCCACGCGGGAAACCTACGCGCTAGCTGCGTGATACTGAATGACTTGCAACTTGTTGATCATGAAGCGTTCACGTGATTCTTGCTATCCCTGTACTTGCGGTATCGTTCGTTAAACTTGCTTACTTACAGTTTACGTAAAGTGTGTTAATAATGGAGTCTGTTGACAGCAATAGTGCTATTATATCTACTAATTATATCTACTAATGGAGTCTGAGCCTTTCTAACATAGCATTTGTAGCATGCGTCATTTGAAATGATATAAAGTCTAGTCTCTCAGACTGACTGTAACCTTTCACCAGCTCAACCCGATGACATAATGTTTGTCCCTGTCACTTGCCTAAATATTCATCATCCACTTTCTGCTCCGTCAAGCCAGCCTCTTCCAGTTTGTCCGGTCCTCCTACACACTGCATCCCTGTTGGCCAAGTCTCTCCAGATTTGCTTCTCCCAAATGTCTCGAGGCCTTCCCCTTGGTCTCTTACCTAAATATTCTTATTTTACAACACTGATAAACCCCAACATTTCTTCTTGAATATTATAAGAGAATAATAATAGAGACTAAACTTTCATCTGAATTATAGGCCCACGATATTTGAAGCACGTTACTGTCAGTCAAGCCACGTGTCATTGCGCGCGGCGTGACCAAAAGCAGTATGAGTGGGGGGAATAACATTTATTGGGCTACGAATCAAACCAACTCCACACATATTTCAGATAAAAGATCGAGACATCGTCCCTAACCATGCACAACTCGTTCTCGTAACATATGACAGGAAGCAGCACAAGCTGATACCTACACACAGCGCTGGTGGAATGTTACGGAAATATTTCAAGCCAAGAAATAATGAATACAATAAAATAATCCGCACTCTCACTGTACAAATAAAGCAAAGAACCTCACGCGAAAAGTCAAACTTCTCGGCTTGTGATTTCTTTATTTTATTCTGTGGAAAAGAATGAAGCAAACAAAACGAGAGATTATTGCTCAGACTTGCTTGAATACCTTTTTCTTTTATCCTTGCGCAAACAGCTATATTTTGATGAACTACAATTTTTATTTTACAACACTGATAAACCCCAACATTTCATCTTGAAATCAAAACCATTTGCATTTTGATAACTCCAAAACTCTTCCCCCTAAATGCGAAGCCACGTATTGGTCTACACCATGTATAGAGGTCGGCGCTGAGGGGTTAAGGTCATATGGTTTGGCAGCTATCGTGTTGGTATTGAAAGTTGAGTTGCAAGAATTTTAATTTATACTGGAACTTTCTGGCACAACACTCCACTGGCAGTTTGGATCACTTGAGTTCTTGGCTCAATAACGCATGTAAAGACTGACACTCGCTGGTCACCTCGACCGCGAGCAACGATGTTGGTACCCTTATTCTCGGAGCCGATATAGAAGGAACTTGAACACTGTGTACAACTGATGAACAGACATTAAGAACATTACAGTAGGAAACTAACTCTACCAGTCATACGCTCTCAATCCACGTTGTGCTGAGCCTTCTCCGCTGACGACAGCTTCTTGAAAGTGGTGGCCACCTCCTTGATGGCTGCCATGCCGTCCTGCAAAGACTGCATCAGCTCGGAGCGACTCGCATCGTCCTCCTCAATGGTCAGCAGCTTCAACACCAGGTCTGAAACAGGAGCATTTGCCGATGGGGTTGGATTCAGTCAGGCTAACATGTTACGACTCGAACAGAAATGTAGCGAATATGGTATGAAAATCAGCATTTCGAAAACAAAGGTGATGTAGTAGGGTAGAAACAGAAGAACTAAAGCCTATTTTCATATTTCCTACTTATGTTAATTGCCTCTATCAACAGACAAATTTTCAGTTTCATTGCTGTCATAGATTAATAGATATTGAGAAGCGTCTAAATATTTCGCATGGTCGCCATATTGGATTTTAATATATGTAGGCCATACAGTAATGTACATTTAGATGACGATTATTGCGTATGCTCATTATTCAAACGTTGATTTCAATCGCATGACTCAAACACAAGAAATAAAAACTTAATTTTAAAATGTGTCACAGCCGCCATCTTGAGGTTATGTTAACAATTGAACTGAATTAGATGTCAGTGCATTGCAATTTGTGTAGTTATTTGCTGTACCATGTTTCATTGCGTTCAAATGGTAAAAACGCGAGAAAAGTCTGTTTAAAAGTTTCAACTTTGCTTGGCGGCATGTACAGTGCTGCACCTTATATTAACGGTAGTTCACCCAGTGCCCACGTACGACAGCGCCCGTAGCACGGTCGGGTATCTTGCGCATTCTGTGTAATGCCATATCTTTGACTTCATGAGCTCCTTGTCTTATATTATTGTATATTGTCCTCTTATGTTCCAGTTAGTTTTAAGATAATAAACGTCGTAATTAAGTAAATGTGGAATTCCCTTATGAGCTACCAGAGAGAATGTTTGCACACAACATTTTTTGGTCCCCCGGGCCGGATATACGTGAACTACGTAACCATCTATGAAAATAACTAACTTTGTTGAATTAGAGAGCACAGAACTACTCAGTAAGTACATTCTGGTTCAACATTTCTTTTGTCCTTTTCTTACCGGGTCATCATGGACACCAATCAAAAACGTGTATTGACAAAGAAAAGAGCAGTCATCAAATCTCGCGTGACTCGCTTAAGTACATTCGTGAATGAATTTGCAGGTGGGAGTTTTAACGATATAAAGGTTAGGAAGCAATCATTGGCGAGTTTAATGGATGAGTATAATGACATTCAGATACAATTGGAAATCGATGATGCTGAAAACGAATCACATGATCTAGATAGAGCAGCCTTTGATGATTTATGCTTGGATATTAAGTCTGTATTGACCAACGCGGGAAGTCAACAACCCACCAAGAGTATTCTGGTAATAGCGGATATGTATAAGGGTTTGTTGGCCAAAGCATTAGATAAAGATGTAATGATAAAAAGGGTTGACTTTACAAAGGTCGCATAACAATTTAGCAAACATGTGGAGGACCAGACAATATCATTGTCACCAAGTAAGGAGGTCCAGGAAGGCATAAAGGACACAACACAAACAATAACTAATAATAAGATATATTATCAAATAGTTGGCACAGAAAGTAAATATTCAAAGATGGCACACAAACATATGAGAAACACTGGCACAAATTTACACAATTGAAGAAACACTCGCATGGAATTAACACACGTAAGGCTTGAGCCTAAAACACATAAATTGTCTTGAACGTAGCTGCAGATCAGTACATCAAGGAGCGGCATGCAATACAAAGCGTTCCAAAGAATGGTATAGTTTAAAACATGCAACACAAGTGGAGTTGCAACAAATAATGAAAACAGGTCGCATGGAACGAGAATGTGTCGTCGAACCAGGACAGTGATGCGCCGATACCGTAAGCCCAAAAATGAATTGTTAAATAAACAAATTATGTGTGAAACGCAGGAAGTCAAAGTAGTTGCTGTCATACAAATACCGGGATATGCCAATCGCGCGGTATTGTCACAATAGTAAAGTAGTTGAGCCCAGTGTCAACCTCCATGGAAGATAGTGCACGATCTTGTAACACATGCCTCAAGACAAACGATGAATTACTTATCACACGAAACAAATCATTATTCATACGCGTAATGACAAATTGTTAGGCAGTAGATGAAGATCGGAATTAAACATGTTACAACAAACTATCCGACGTCGCGGAATGAAGGATTCGTCAACATGGCGCGTAGCAATAACAACAAGCATGGTCAGATGAGACCGAAAATCACCAAAATGTCACTGCCCTAACAAAAATATGAATCATGTGCAAGGACATGATCACTAAACACGGTTACTATGAAGATAGCACCAATTATAGAAATGATTAACTGGATATTCGTCGATAGATCACAACAGTGTCAAAGCACAACATTCTGTCATGGCTATAAGCTTAGAGAACGAAGAAGAAACACGTGATTGGTCGCTACAAACAGCAAGGAGGCCTCTGATAGGCTGAAAGCAGCCAATCACAGTAGAGAGTTTAAAGACAAGTCAAAGAGAATACAAGAGAAAGAATCAAAGTGGCCAACTTAGAATACCAAAATACCTTCTAAGCAAAAATATCCCACTGGAAACAACAGCAGTGGGAATACAACATGTAATCAAAACAAATGAATCATGACAACTAACCGACATAAACAAAACAAACTTGACAATAAATAAATACAATGAAGACAAATAATAAAGATATGTACAACCACACAGAGTGGAAACAAATAAGGATACACAAAAACTGGTTTGCCAAGACAGTGGCCGAACCATATTGCCCGCACAGAAACAACAGGCAGGTTGTTTATGAGATACAAGAGGGTTTAGTTCTGCGGCAACAAGGGAGACACCTTGACGATGGGACGTTTCAAGAGTCCAGAGGTGGTGTGTAGAGAGACCACACGAGCTAGGCCATCCTTACCACAGTGAACCTCAAGAATACGTCCAAGTCGCCAATAAGTAGGAGAAACATTGTCATCCATAATAAGCACAAGCGTGCCAACCTTGAGGTTAGGAGACACACGGTTCCACTTGTGACGTTGTTGAAGGGAGAGTAAATGATCTGTGGACCATTTACGCCACAATGAAATCATAATCTGTTGAAGTAATTGCCATCTAGACAACCTATTGATGGGCACTTCAGAAACGTCAGGAATGGGCAAGGCATTCATAGGTCGTCCAACCAGAAAGTGACCTGGCGAGAGATAGCAGAAGTCAGTAGGATCCTCAGTCATAGGCGAAATGGGTCTAGAATTTAGAATGGCTTCAATTTGCACCACGAGAGTGGTCAATTCTTCATACGTAAGTACTTGAGCCTTCATGAGTCTTATTAAATGAGATTTCAAAGATTTGATGTTTGACTCCCAAATTCCACCGAAATGCGGAGAACTAGGAGGAATGAAGTGCCACTGGATTAGTAGCGATGAGGTAGAATCTTGAACAACAGATTGAAAATCTGCGGAGGAGAGCAACGAACCAAGATCAGCAAGGTCAGACTGTGCGCCTTGAAAGTTGGTACCATTGTCGGAATACACTTGAGCGGGAACGCCCCTTCTACTGCAGAAGCGATGATGATGATGATGATAATTGTTGTTTTAAGGGGCCTAACATCTAGAAGCGAGTAAAGGCTACAACGAAAGCATGACTGGAGAGGGAAGTGACGACTTCAGTGTGCACAGCCTTCGTAACCATACAAACGAACATTGCGATGTAGGCTTTAGTAGAGACCTTTGACCTGGGGCCACCGTATCTGATAGTGAATGGACCACAGTAATCAACACCAACGTGATTAAAGGGAAAGGTTTGACGGAGGCGAACAGCTGGGAGTTGACCCATTAACTGTTCAGAAGGACGTGCAGTGTAGTGCACACAAGTAACAAGAGCGAGATAGGCTACGAACAAGTTTTCGTAGTGACGGTATCCAGAAGCGTTGTCGGATAGTCGCAATCACAACCTGGACCCCGCCATGAAGCAACTTTAAATGGGTATGTCTGACCAGGACTTTAGTGAAATGATGGTCACTGGGCAAAAGTATCTGGTGTTTTGTATCAAATGGAAGGTCGGCCAATTCCAAACGGCCTCGCACACGAATAGTGCCATCAGAGTGAAGCAAAGGGTGCAAATTGCTGATGGTGGAAGTGGATAGCACTTGCTCATTCTTCATTAGAGCAGCAAGTTCAGTAGAGTAGCACTGAGCTTGAATCATTTTCACACATTATTCATTCACATGTAAGTAGTGCAACATCAATTTCAATGGCAGTGAGTGGACCATTGATCCTAGTGGTATTTCTAGAATTAGAGACAAACCTAATACAGTAGGCTTATGACCCTCAACAATCTTGTGTAGGAAGAAAAATTGTTTAAAAAATCAATGTCAACAGGTTTGGATACATTTGCACATGAAATTCTACACTCAGGCAATTCGGACACAGGAGTGTCAAAGATATCTGAAGTACTGGAGCTTGTAAAGGCCTTCAACCATGCTGGACCATGCCACCATAGCTGATTATTTTTCAATTCTGAGGGCATACAGCCTCGGGACATTATGTCGGCTGGATTGTCACGGGAAGAGACATGTTTCCAGGCGCAGTGAACAGTAAGCCTTTGTATTTCAGCAACTCTATTGGCTACAAAGGTTTTCCATTTTGAGGGGGGCGAAGCCAACCAAGACAAAACAATAGTGGAATCTGTCCAACAATAGACGGATTCAATAGGCAAGTTCAAGGCGGGTTGCACCTTTGCAAGCAATTTGGAAAGCAAAAGTGCACCACATAACTCAAGTCTGGGCAAAGACAACTGTTTAAGAGGAGCAACCTTCGACTTAGCGCACACAAGTGCAACAGTGACGACGCCGTTGGTATCAATTGACAATAAATAGAGACAAGCTCCATAGGCCTGCAGAATGCTGTCGCAGAAGCCATGAAGTTGCATAGATTTGATTTCTGAAGCAGGCTTAATCAAACGTGGAGTAGAAATCTCAGAAATCGCAGGTAAATTGCTATAAACATTCAGCCAAGCTTGCATGATTTCCATTGGAAGGGGGTCATCCCAACCGAGTTTGTGAATCCACAAATCTTGGAAGAGAATCTTACAAGCAACCACAATAGGTGACACTAAACCCAAGGGGTCAAAGATAGAGGCAACAATGGACAAAAATGAACGCTTAGTAAAAGTAATTGAAGTGTCACAGCTCACTATAGGTGACTGAATCCGCAACAAATCATCGATAGGTTGCCAATAAAGTCCTAGCGTTCTGGCGACTGTTTCTTCACCATCGCCGAAACTACGGAGTTGTTGTTTCTCTTGATGATCAAAGGGAATGTTATCTAATAGAGTCATGGAGTTTGAACTCCACTTACACAGTACAAAACCACCTAATCTCAAAAGAAGGGTCAATTCATCATACAGAATGAGTGCGTCATGCTCGGAATCACATCCCGAGATACAATCATCAACATAGAAGTCGTTTAAAACAATCTGAGTGGCGGCTGGAAAAGCTGTGCCATCAGTGAGGGCGAGCTCCTTTAGCACACGAGTGGCTAAGAAGGAAGCTGGGGCAGTACCATATGTAACAGTGTTTAATTGATATTCTACCATTGGGTCTGAAGGAGAGTCTCTCCAAAATATTCTCTGTAAGTCACGATCTTTGTGATCTACAAGAATCTGTCTGTACATTTTACTCAGATCAGCTGCAAACGCTATCAAGTGAGTACGGAACCGAAGCAAAATAGAGAACAAGTCCTGCTGAATTACAGGGCCCACCAACAAGGTATCATTAAGAGAGCACCCAGATGTAGTAGCCATCGAAGCATCAAATACCACTCTGAGCTTTGTAGAAGTACCGTGCGGCTTGAAAACAGGATGATGGGGAATGTAGTAAACTTCACCATCAGTCGGGTGGGGGGCGACTTGCATATGGTTTAAGGCTAGATATTCATGCATGAATTCAGTGTATTCTAACCTTAACTCAGGGTTACGAGCCAAACGTCTTTCGAGAGAGTGAAAACGATTTAGTGTAGCGTAGCGAGAGGCACCTAGAGGCTTTCAACTTCTTCAACGTTCCAAAACGATTCCAGCTGTTGTTCTACCTGAGGGCGTGAGAGTGTAAATGCTGATACCACGTGCGATGGTTGCGAGGTGCTTGCACTGGGCAGCCTCCCAGAAAACACCCAACCCACAGAGGTATTTTGAATGATGGGCAAATCACCAACTGGTATGATTCTACCAGGACATAACAGGTCAAAGAAATATTCTGCACCAAGAACAAGGTCAATAGGTTTAGTGCAATTGAAATCAGGATCAGCTAAATCAATATGTGATGGAATGTTCCATTGAGAGGTGTCGAAACCAGCAGCGGGTAGCTCAAGTGCAATATTGGGAACCACAAGACATTCAAGCTTAGCAGACCAATTAGTAGCACAGGCAAAAACGTTCACATCAGCAACAACAGTAGCAGTGCTTTGATTTTGACCAACACCGCGAATGTGTACCTTCATAGGTTTGGTGTGGAGTCTTAATTTCTTAATTAATTGTGACGAAATTAAGTTACAATCTGATGCAGAGTCAAGTAGTGCAGTGACAGGTACACGTAAGCCATTGCCAGCTAATATATTCAACTTGGCAGTGGGTAATAGCGTCCTTGAAGATTGATTGTCACGAGCGACGTTACTGCAACTCGTGTTTACCACGTTAGCATGAGCTTGAGAAGCATCATTACTAGTGCCACTGGAGGGCTCATAGTGAAGAAGAGTGTGGTGTTTTCGGGAACAAGTGTTACAAGAGTACTTCGAACATTGATGATTAGGCTCGAAATTACGCAAACAATTGTAACATAATTTTCGAGACCTGACAAAATCCCATTTGGATGTGGACGAAAATTTAATAAAGGTACCACACTTCGACAATTGGTGATCAATGCTTCTACAATATGTACAACGAGATTTGGTAGTAGTTAACATGGGTTTCTGAGGCGAATGACCTTCAGCTTTAAGTTTGGTTACAGCAGTATGTAATGCAGGCCAGGACCCATTCTTTTCAGTTATTTCCAGTACCTTGCATTTTTTCTCTAAGAAGCTAACCAAGTCCTGGAGAGTGGGAACTCTCCCAGAATCAACATGATTCTCCCATTCACGGATGCTATCATTATCTAGTAGCTCCAATATAAAATGTGACAATAACAAGTCTTGAAGGAGGACCCCGTTAAAGTCCAAAGCTTCTAACGCATTGACATGAGAAACAAAGTGGTCGATGATGGCACGCAAGGACACTGAATCATAACCGTATGCAGGGGGGCTTGAAAAGCTTGGTGACATGGTTGTGCGCTATGAGCCTAATGTTATTGTATTGAGTTGTCAGCAAGTTCCATGCGACCATAAAGTTTTCATCTGACACAGTAATGTTCTTTAGGAGGAGCTTAGTCTCGCCACTAAGACTAGAATTAAGGTAGTAGAACTTAACAACATCAGAAAGGGCATGGTTATCAATTACTATGGCCTTGAAGCTATCTCTGAAATTCAGCCAGTCTGTGAAGTCGCCACTGAACTGCGGAATTTGAATTTCAGGCAACTTTATATGCGCTGCAGCTACGTTAACATTAGGAAATTGTGCACTCTGCAAATTATTCAAAGGGTTATCACTGTCTGTAGTGTTGGATTTTTTGAAATTGTCACAATGTAGTTTAATTTTAACCATCAACTCAAAATACTTATCTTCGAAGTCACAACGTTCGTCTGTTTCTTCGTCGATATTGTCTGTAATATCCTCTAAAGCGACTTGCACTTCGTTATATTGTTTATAAATTTCCTCGCATTTGTGTTTGTGTAACACTAACATTTGATATTGCTCTTCTGTAATGTCCTGAAAGTTGCTAATTACTTTTTCTTGTGAGGTAAGCATGCCCTTAGCGACTGCACGCTTCCTAACTAAAAGTCGCTTTTGGGCATCCTCCATAATGACTTTAGGATTGCCCGCCTAGATGTAATTACCAGAGTTGCACACCTAACTAACACAACCAACTAACTAACTAACACAAAAAATAAACACTAAGACAATGGTCTGGATTAAGTTGTAAACAAACATCTGAACATAGAATACTGTATTGCGTCCTTGGGAAGTTAATGGGAACGTATACAATGTTACATTTATGGCCTTCCTGGTGAAATAGCAAGAAACAAGGGCCCAACATGGCCAAAACAATGCTTAATAATTCAAAATAGTAAACAGCTCAATATCCGGCCCGGAGGACCAAATAATGTATTGACCAACGCGGGAAGTCAACAACCCACCAAGAGTATTCAGGTAATAGCGGACATGTATAAGGGTTTGTTGGCCAAAGCATTAGATAAAGATGTAATGATAAAAAGGGTTGACTTTACAAAGGTCGCATAACAATTTAGCAAACATGTGGAGGACCAGACAATATCATTGTCACCAAGTAAGGAGGTCCAGGAAAGCATAAAGGACACAACACAAACAATAACTAATAATAAGATATATTATCAAATAGTTGGCACAGAAAGTAAATATTCAAAGATGGCACACAAACATATGAGAAACACTGGCACAAATTTACACAATTGAAGAAACACTCGCATGGAATTAACACACGTAAGGCTTGAGCCTAAAACACATAAATTGTCTTGAACGTAGCTGCAGATCAGTACATCAAGGAGCGGCATGCAATACAAAGCGTTCCAAAGAATGGTATAGTTTAAAACATGCAACACAAGTGGAGTTGCAACAAATAATGAAAACAGGTCGCATGGAACGAGAATGTGTCGTCGAACCAGGACAGTGATGCGCCGATACCGTAAGCCCAAAAATGAATTGTTAAATAAACAAATTATGTGTGAAACGCAGGAAGTCAAAGTAGTTGCTGTCATACAAATACCGGGATATGCCAATCGCGCGGTATTGTCACAATAGTAAAGTAGTTGAGCCCAGTGTCAACCTCCATGGAAGATAGTGCATGATCTTGTAACACATGCCTCAAGACAAACGATGAATTACTTATCACACGAAACAAATCATTATTCATACGCGTGATGACAAATTGTTAGGCAGTAGATGAAGATCGGAATTAAACATGTTACAACAAACTATCCGACGTCGCGGAATGAAGGATTCGTCAACATGGCGCGTAGCAATAACAACAAGCATGGTCAGATGAGACCGAAAATCACCAAAATGTCACTGCCCTAACAAAAATATGAATCATGTGCAAGGACATGATCACTAAACACGGTTACTATGAAGATAGCACCAATTATAGAAATGATTAACTGGATATTCGTCGATAGATCACAACAGTGTCAAAGCACAACATTCTGTCATGGCTATAAGCTTAGAAAACGAAGAAGAAACACGTGATTGGTCGCTACAAACAGCAAGGAGGCCTCTGATAGGCTGAAAGCAGCCAATCACAGTAGAGAGTTTCAAGACAAGTCAAAGAGAATACAAGAGAAAGAAAAAGAATCAAAGTGGCCAACTTAGAATACCAAAATACCTTCTAAGCAAAAATATCCCACTGAAAACAACGGCAGTGGGAATACAACATGTAATCAAAACAAATGAATCATGACAACTAACCAACATAAACATAACAAACTTGACAATGAATAAATACAATGAAGACAAATAATAAAGATATGTACAACCACACAGAGTGGAAACAAATAAGGATACACAAAAACTGGTTTGCCAAGACAGTGGCCGAACCAAAGTCAAAAATGGAAACGCTATTGTGCCCCGAACATACACACCCACCTCCGCCTGTAAATAGTGATAACATGAGCAATAGTTGTGCACTAAAACTTCCAACTATTTCACTACCCAAGTTCAATGGCGCTCTACAAGATTTCATGCATTTCTATGACACCTTTGTAGCGCTGATGATCAATAATGAAACAATCACAGACATTCGAAGATACTATTATCTTCTATCATGCTTGTCTGGGGAACCACACCACCTCATTGAGAATTTACCAATTTCACATGATAAATTCAAGGTCGCCTGGGAATTGATTCGCAGTCGGTATCACAATCCCAGACTTACATCAGATCTCCATATCAAGGAATTGTTGTCACTCCCTAATGCAAAGCACGATTCTCCAAAGGAGCTGCGTTTGCTAATAAATCAACTTAGCAGCAACTTAAATGCCATAGAAGCTTTAAAAATCGAAACGCCTTTACATGACCTCATGCTGTCGCACTTAGTTTTGGAGAGAATCAGTCTCAATCTCAGGAAGCAATGGGAGAACGGTAATTCAAATGAAACGCATGCCAACTTGAAGGACTTAATTCAATTCTTGGAAAACAATTGCCAAACTTAAGAAATAGTCACGTCCAACAAGTCAGCTGCTGTAACCCAAGATGAGGTCAAGCAAGGTACAACTTCAAGGGGACCACACCGAACTTTTGTCACCACGTCACCTTATTGTGTGCTATGTAAGACATCTCACAGTCTGCATAAATGCCCCAAATTTAAGTACATGGATGTAAATAGCCGGGTAGGTGTTGTGAGGGAACATAATCTTTGTTTCAATTGCTTGAGAAGTGACCATGTAGCCAATAATTGCAACTCAGGCAACTACAGAATATGTAATAAACGACACCACACATTGTTACATATACACCAGAATATGAACAGTACTGCTACCCCGGTACTAAATGCATCCCAGCAGCAAGCATATTGTTCTGTTAGAAGCGCATGTCCTCACAATGAAGTATTGTTATCAACTGCCAATGTTAACATTAGGGATAGCAAAGGTCAAATGCATCAATGTCGAGCACTATTAGACAGTGCATCACAGATGAACATCGTGTCTCGAGACTTAGTAGACTGTTTGGGTATCAAACTGAATAGTCATTCGATACCTATAAATGGTATCAGCAACACACAAGCGACTCAATCCTCTTACTTCTGTCAACTTCAGATAGAGTCGAGAGTTAGTACTTATAGTCGGCATATAGTATGTTCTGTCCTACGTCAGATTACTGGTCCACTGCCTTCATCTAGAATAGATTACGAGGACTGGCAACTGCCCGTCAACATTCTATTAGCTGACCCGAATTTCTACCAGCCCAAAGAGATAGATCTACTGTAAGGTGCTGCTATATTCTTTGAACTCTTAAGACCTGAACAACAATCTAGGGATGGTTACCCTACTCTTCAAAATACACAACTTGGTTGGGTGCTATCTGGATGTATCCCCTCTCACTCAGTTCAACAACGTAAGAATGGAACAACATCATTGTTGTCCACCGCTGAAACCTTGCACACACAGGTGGAACGCTTTTGGGAACAGGAAGAGCTTACGACTCGTAGCCATTCCAAGGAAGAAAGACAATGCAAGGAACATTTTCAGAAATCCTTCACGCGCGATGAGTCGGGCAGGTTCATAGTGAGACTACCACTTCGGCAAGGAGTAGGAGAACTTGAAGACACCTTTGACAATGCCAGGAGAAGCTTTGGCTTTATAGAGAGGAAATTGCATCGACAACCTGACCTGAAGAACGAGTATATCAAATTCATGAACGATTATTTACAACTAGGACACATGGAACTTGTCGATCCTAGTGACCAGCAGAAACCTGCTTATTACATGCCTCATCACGCGGTAATCAAGGCTACGAGCAGCACTACCAAGGTCAGAGTTGTCTACAATGCGTCGGCTAAAACTACTTCGTCGATCTCCCTGAATGACGTGATGTTGGTTGGGCCAACTGTTCAGCAGGATCTGTTCTCTATCGTTCTTCGCTTCCGCACACACAAGTATGCGCTAACAGTAGATATCGAGAAGATGTACCGACAGATCCAGATTCATGAAGCAGATCGAGACTTCCAGAGAATCTTATGGCGCAGTTCTCAGAATCAACAACTGGATATGTACCGATTGACTACAGTAACCTTTGGTACTTCAGTGGCTCCTTATCTAGCTACCCGTTGTTTACTGCAGGTGGCACTCGATGGTCAAGACATTATACCCTACAGAAGCCAAAGTTACCAAAAGAGACTTCTACGTTGATGATCTTTTGACAGGGTCAGATACCATTGAAGAAGCCATCCAATTATACAAAGACCTCACATCGCTCCTGAAAACCGGAGGATTTCCCATCCGTAAATGGCGACCCAACAATCCTGATATTTTGGAAGCCATCCCATCAACACTTCGTGAGAGCCAGGTGTCATGCAGTCTTCCCTTTGAAGATGGCGCCGAAAAAACTCTTGGTTTGTTGTGGCATTCGAGTCGTGACTCATTTCAATTCTCAGTGGGGGCCATCAACTGCAATAATGTGACTTGGACAAAGAGATCAGTGTTGGCCAATGTAGCATCCATTTATGATCCATTGGGACTCATAGGGCCTGTAATTGTTCAATGCAAGTTGTTTATACAAGTTCTTTGGCAACAACACCTGGATTGGGATGGCAAATTGCCCTCAGAACTTGAGACACAATGGAAACAGATACATCAGCATTCATGCACCACGGAGGGTAACAGCAGACGGCATGAATGCCAATGTTGAACTTCACGGGTTTGCGGATGCGTCAGAAAGAGCCTACGGTGCATGCGTTTATCTACGTTGCATCAACTCCGATGGAACAATCTCCGTTCATTTACTTTGTTCAAAATCTAGAGTAGCCCCTTGGAAGAAAGTGTCGTTACATTCATGTCGACGATATTATTGGACAGACTCCACTGTTGTTCTAGCCTGGATTGCAGGCAATTCTTCAGCTTGGAAAACATATGTGGCCAACAGGGTGTCGGAAATTCACAAACTGACGTCTCAGCAAGATTGGAACCATGTCTCATCACAGGACAATCAAGCAGATATCTCCAGGGGAACTGAGCCACATCGACTTCGAAGCAATCGAGCAAGGTGCGCGGGGCCCGTTTGGCTGATTACGGATCCTTCAACCTGGCCTGAACTTACCACTGTTCGACCAACCGAAATTCCTGAACAACGAGGAGTAAGATTGTGTTTCGTGGCGAGTAATCACAATGCAGATAACATTTTCATCCGTTTTTCCAGCTGGACTAAACTACACAGAGTAGTTGCTTACATTCTCAGTTTTTTTCACAATCTAAAGCAGGATGCAGCAGCAAGACGGCATGGACCTTTGACTACTGCCGAACTTCGCGATAGTCTGACAGCAATCATTCGCATTGTTCAGCATTGTTCGTAAAGTCAGGAGATTCATAATTTACATAAAAAGAACGCAGTGTCACTTCAGAGCAAACTTCTCACTCTGCACCCTTTCCTAGATAGTGACAATCTATTGAGGGTGGGCGGCAGGCTAGAGAATGCTGAAGCATCATTTGAACAAAAACATCCTTTGATACTGCCACCTAAGCATCATGTCACAAAATTGCTTATTTGGAATGAACACATACGACTTCTGCACGCAGGAAGCCAACTTATCTTAGCTTCGTTGCGGCAACGGTGGTGGATAACCAATGGCCGATCTGCTATCAGGCAGGTGATCCGCAGTTGTGTAACATGCTTCCGAGCGAAGACCAATGACACCAGTCAACTCATGGGACAATTGCCTAAGCCTAGAGTGACCCCTAGCAAGCCATTCTCTCATTGTGGTGTGGACTATGGAGGTCCGCTGCATGTGAAATATGGAAATCCACGAAGTAAAACTCAGAAGAAATGCTACATAGCATTGTTTGTGTGCTTGGTGACCAAGGCAGTACACATTGAGGCCGTCAGTGATCTATCCACGGAAGCGTTTATTGCCGCCTTAAGAAGATTCATTTCAAGACGTGGCCGTTGCAGTCATATGTACAGTGCCAATGGCACGTGGTTTACCAGAGCAAGTAGGAGATTAGATGAATTGTCACGCCTCATCCGGACAGAAGATCATCAAACGAACATATTGAACTTCACAGCTGAAGAAGGAATTCGTTGGCATCACATACCTCCTCACTCCCCTCACTTTGGAGGACTGTGGGAAGCAGGTATAAAATCAGTGAAGACCCACCTGAAGAAGGTTGCCGGTAACACTGTGCTAACCTTTGAAGAAATAACCACACTGCTCACACAAATTGAAGCATGTTTCAATTCGAGACCAATCGTCGCAATACCCAACAGTCCTGATGAATACGCTTTCCTCACCCCTGGTCATTTCTTGACTGGCGAGCCTTTAGTCTCTTTCCCTGAACCTGATTGTCACTTAGCGCCATCAGCACGGCTGTCAAGATGGCAATTGGTCCAGCAGTGCCGACGACTCATCTGGAAACGCTGGTCAACTGATTACTTGGGCCAGCTCCAGCAGCGTTCCAAGTGGCTTCAGAATCAACCCAACCTCAAAGCAGGAAGGCTGGTACTTCTGAAAGAAGACAATACTCCCCCCCCTCACATGGCCAACCGGAATAATTGAAGAGCTTCATCCTGGGATTGATAGTTTGGTGTGTGTAGTAACTGTGCGGACAAACAAAGGGTCATATAAAAGGCCAGTGACAAGGATCAGTCTTTTCCCTGGCGAGCTCATTTAAAGTACTACCTCTGTACTGTGTTTCTTTTTGTTTCTTATATTTGTATGTGAGCAGTTTCTGTTGTTAGTTGCTAGAGACTTGCATTGGAGAAGTGTGTCTATGAATTGCTACCAATTTTGTAATTTATTTGACAAATTAGGTGGGCGGCATGTACGGTGCTGCTCCCTATATTAACGGTAGTTCACCCAGTGCCCACGTACGGCAGCGCCCGTAGCATGGTCGGGTATCTTGCGCATTCCGTGTAATGCCATATCTTTGACTTCATGAGCTCCTTGTCTTATATTATTGTATATTGTCCTCTTACGTTCCAGTTAGTTTTAAGATAATAAACGTCGTAATTAAGTTAATGTGGAATTCCCTTATGAGCTACCAGAGAGAATGTTTGCACACAACAGCTGCCATGTTCGTTTTGTAGCTAACAGGGTTTTGAAAGTCACATAGGTGAACGTCTAGTAGTACCCTTTATTACCATACAAAATTTCAAGGTGATATGAGTAATAGTTTCGGAGATATAGAATGCCGGTGAAATATTTCGCACAGCCGCCATGTTGGATTGGTGAGACGTAATAAAATTTGAAGGACACGGTCGGGGTTGGCCGAAATAGTACTATGACCTTACCGAGTTTCATTGAAATCGCTCCAGCCTTTTAGAAGTTATTAGGGAGGGGAGCACACAGACGCACATACACACAGACAAAAGGTGATCTCATTAAGCCTATGTTTACATAAATGAAAATAGTGACTAAATTAGAGCAGGCTGAGCATGTGCGTGGTAGTGATGCATACCATGATATTTCTGAAGGGTGCTGAACATGTCCGGGGCGAGGTGTGGCTGCAGGAAGGACAGGATGCTGGACACAAAGCGTCCCGAGGCATGTAGCATGGTCTGCGTCACAGTCTGGAACAACACCAGGCAGGCGACGTGGAGCACCACAGCTGGGTCACTTGCCACAGTCAGCTGTTCCAACAGCGCCTGTCTGTGTGCAAACACCTGCGGCCTGCAAAAAACAACACAATGTTTATCAAACCCCCCAAGTGGCTCTTGAAACAAATTAATTGCACATGCTATTGGTAGGCTCAGTTAATAATAAAAACAAAGTGAGTGAAGAAATAAATAGGAGGATTATTAATGGAAACAGAGCCTATTTTGCCAATCTGAAACTCACTAACCCATAAGCACCTAGCGTTACCGTATGGTAACGCAGTACCGGTCATTTTATTTATTGCTCTACAAGACCTTTGCCAGTTAAAGATATTCGAACTTCGCGCTTATATGATCAAGGAAGGTCCATTGATTCACTTCCCGCACATTAGTCACTAGGGAATGTCTTGGATGATGTCCCAACAATTGGGTGCATTTCGTGGTTTGTTCCTCACTTCCTGATGGCATGCAGCAAAAGGTACGGCATGCTAAATTATTGCGTAAAATGGAGATAGTTTACTTCGTCTTCAGGATTATGATAGTAAACATATCTAATTTATAATTCAGTACCATATTTTACGTGTTTGTTGTTGCATAAAACAAAACTCAAAATTTACAAGACCTTGATCAGACCAGTGTTAATTTATGGCTCAGAAACATGGAATACCTCGGTTCAGGATTGCAGGAAAATAATACAGAAAATTTACGGTGTATTGGACAGAGGAAATGGAATGAGTTTGCAGACAAACTGGAAGAGGATAGCAGAGGAAATATGAAACTGCTATACAGAGTGGTGAAAAACAAGGGAAGGGATCAAGCAATAGAACGTGATGATGGAAGTCTGGCACAAGAAGAGGGAGAAATCAAACAACTCAAGATCTTTTTTGAAAAGCTGCTGAATGGAGATACAGAAAATATAACAAACAGAGAAGAGTCAAGTCGAACAACCACGACTGAACCACCAATCACATGGCTGGAGGTTGAAAAGGCGCTCAAGAGCACGAAGAAAGGAAAGGCAGTGGGCATAGACAAAGTAAGTGCGGATATGCTGAAAGCGGCGGGAATTCCAGCAATCCAATGGTTATACAGAATGCTCAACAGGATATGGGAGGAAAATACTATCCCAGAGGACTGGAAGATGGGCATCATTGTCCCTCTGTTCAAGAAAGGAAGCCGACGTAAATGCAATAACTATCAGGGTAGTACACTACTGTCTCATGCTCTGAAAATATTGGAAAAAATAATAGAGAACAGATAAAGTCTATTTCTTCGGCATTTCCCAATTAATTGGGGTCGCCGGAGCCAACCAGGCTCATTAATCAGAGAATTTGGAGTTAAATCTAAACTGGCAAACCTAATCCGTGAAACCCTCACAGACTCTATTTCAAAGGTAAAATTTCGGGGAGATATTTCAAAACCATTCAAAATAAGTACAGGTGTAAGGCGAGGTGATGTTTTATCTCCACTCTTATTCAATTGTATCCTGGAAAAAATAGTACGAATTAGGAATAAGAAATTGAAGGAGCAGAATATATCACCTATAACACTAGAGAGAAAAAACAGTGGTGTTAAAGTAAATTGTCTGGCATTTGCTGTTGATTTTGCCATTCTTTCTGAAAACTTAGCTCATGCAACAGCACAAATCAGTCTATTAGAAGAGATAGCCAATAAAACAGGTTTAAAGATTTCTGTAGAAAAAACAAAATTTATGACAAATACTAAAAATGCTCCAGAAACCCTAATAACAAAAATTGGTCAAATTAAGAGGGTAGATAAGCTCAAATATTTGGGGGAAATAATTCAGAAGAATGGCTTAGAGAAATCTGCTGTAGAAGAAAGAGTGCACAAGATTCAAATAGCATATTATGGTATAACCAGGAATATCTATAACAAAAAAATGTTTATCTAAGAAATTGAAAATACAGCACAATAGAACAGTAATTAAACCAGAATGCCAGTGAATGTCTAATACTAAATTATACATTGGATAAATTAGAAATATCAGAAAGAAAAATTATACGCAAAATTCTCGGTCCGTTAAGAACTAACTTACAGAGTTTTGGAAATTAGTAACGAAGAAATATATCGGAACATTGAAAACATAACGGAGACAATAAAGAAAAGGCGATTGTTATTTTACGGACATTTATATAGAATGAATGAATGAATGATAACAACTCAAAATGGCGGATATGTAAAAGGTTTATATTCTAAACATAAGCAAAATTAAGAAATTACGCAGGTTTACCGAGGATTACGCGAGTGACTAAAGTGTTAAATATTGTGTGAACAGTGTAGATAAAATACGTAAGAGAAATACAATACATAACTTGTTAAAAGGGAAGACGGTCAACTGTGCTCCATGCAGCAAAAAGATCAAGAACAATCAGCAGGCTGTAGGATGTGATGGTGAGTGTGGACGCTGGTTTCATGTAACATGCATGAAAATGAGTAAAGACACGTACCAACAATTCCGGAAAGATGATACTTTTAAATGGTCATGCAATCGTGAAGACTGCCTCCCGCAACCCAACCTCAAAGAGGTTATGGCATCTTTCTCCCAGAAACTTGAGGAATCCCTTTCGGGGATGAGAGAAGAAAACCACGAGGTAAGAAAACTAGCAACTTTCTTATCAGAAAAGTATGATGAACTCCACCGGGAAATTGAAACTCTGAAGAAAGAGAGAAAAACCGTCAAGGACGCAGAAATGGCAGCATCTAGAGCTATCAACGAATTGGAGGAACTAAAACAGTACCAGCGCAAGAACAACTTGATAGTGTATGGAATACCCACTGAAAGAGAGGAGGATGTATTTCACAAAATCTCGGACATTGGCAAGACGTTAGGAGTTGAAATCACCAGGGCAAACATAGACGCAGCTCACCGCCTCCCGTCAACAAAGCCTGGGCCTCAACCGATAATTGTGAAATTAAATAATAGGTGGAAGAAGGAAGAGATTCTCAGTAGCAGAAGACAAAAGAAGACCCTGAAGACGAGTGAAATTGGTTACAGTGATGGTGGTAATATATAAATCAATGAACACCTGACCCCAAGAAATGAAACCATCGCCAAAAAGTGCCGTGAATTGAGACAACAGGGAAATATCTTTGCAACTTGGGTCAGAGACTGCAAAATATACATTCGGAAAAATCAAAATGGACCCTCAAAGCTTATATCAAGTGCTGAAATACTGGATGAACTCGCCCTCTCAAACTAAAATCTATGTAATAGTAAGATATCTACTAAGTATTATCCCATATGGAACTAGAATTACAGAAATTAAATTTTTTAGGTAATGCAAATAATAATACACTAGAATTAACCGAGTGTAACTGTAATACACTTAGCGATTATTATAAGATTAAGGACAGTAAACAGATAATACCCGATACCAGTACACTAAAATGCGTACACATAAATGCACATAGCATAAAAAACAAGTTCGATGATATCCAAATAATGTTAGACAGAATCAAAGGGGTAGATGTCCTAGCAATCTCAGAAAATTGGTTAACAGAACAAACAAAAATGTTTTTCAATATTAAGAAATATGTTGCATATCACATAGTTAGAAAGCAAACTGGAGGGGGAGTATCTTTGTATATTTCAAACAAATGTAGCAGTACCCTTGTAAAGGAAATAAATTCCACCCACAGCATACTGCACATTACTGTGAGAAAAGGCCATCAAGAATACAATATAATCACTGCTTATAACCCTCATAAAAGCGACATTCCACACTTTCTAACTGATCTCGAAGTTCTTACTCAACGAATCCTGTTATAATACTAGGCGATATGAATATCGATCTATTATTTGGGGACAGATATACTAGTAGTTATATTAACATAGTCAAATCATACGGTCTAGTCTTATGTAATACAAAATATCCAACTCGTGTAACACAAACTAGCTCTACTCTAATTGACATGTAATGGTGAACAACTGTGACAAAATATGTAATGTCTATAATATTGATAATGATTTGAGCGATCACCATTTACTAATCTGTGAAATGAGAAACAAAAAGATAAACAGGAACTCAATATGTGATGATAAGCCAATAGAAAAGGATAAAATAAACTACAAAAAACTTAATAAATATTTAATAACTCAAGAATTATATAAATAATTCATGCTTTTGGGTTAATGCCGTGTGTATTTTTAATTTAAACCATACATTTCGGAGAAACCTTGCCTCCTTTTTCAATGGAAATAAACAATGTGGCCAAAGAAAGTACATCAATGAGATTACAAAAAATATAGATAAATTCCCCTGTTCGTCACCAGAGAGCAGCTGCCAGAAATTACTGTATGGACCATGGCGGAACGGCGGACAGAGAAGTTAGTAACGAGAAGGTAAAGGGGGTGGTGTGA
This sequence comes from Meconema thalassinum, assembly GCA_946902985.2. Classification (NCBI taxonomy): domain Eukaryota; kingdom Metazoa; phylum Arthropoda; class Insecta; order Orthoptera; family Tettigoniidae; genus Meconema; species Meconema thalassinum. The sequence goes on from OX336391.1 coordinate 694,896,860, forward strand.
AAATATAGAAACTCCTCGAAGAATGAGGAGGGGGGGGGGGGGGGGGGAGGTGGGAGGGTTAGATGGATATAAGGAAACATAAACAAAAGGGAAGTGTATCTGAACGATACCTAACGTCATACAGTCAACGGCGAAAAAACAGATGGAAACTCCTCCAGTGACGAACAAAGGAGATCAAATCCAGGCTCTGAGCCCTAGAGGGAAAATGTACAATTTTAAATATGTGAAGAACAGAGAGACTGAGAGGAACTATCTCCCTAGATCCTTAATTACTGGTAGCCAAGTGTCACTTAGCTGATATCCAGTGTCTCTGTTAAAATTATTGGGATTTTTACGAATTTCAACTGCCTCCCTTATAATTCTAGACCAGTTGTGCTTAACAAGGGCAAGCGCATGAGCATCCTTGAAACATACATCGTGACCTGAAGACAGGGCATGTTCAGCTATAGCTGATTTGTCAGGTTGGTTTAGACGGATGTTCCTTTGATGCTCTTTGATGCGAGTTGCAATGGACCGTTTTGTTTGTCCAATGTAGACTTTTCCGCAAGTACATGGGACTTCATACACCCCAGGTTGTAGTATTGGGGACAATTTATCTTGGTTTAATGCTAAACGTTGACCAATTTTCGTCATAGTGCCGAAAACTGTTTTTATCTTGTGCTTGCGGAGAATCTTAGCAACGGGGTCAGTGGTGTTGTGAATATAAGGGAGGTAAGCAGTTCCTCTCACGTCGGAGCTCTGAGAAGGTTGCCTGTCCCTCCTTCTGGGATGTAGGGACCTATATATAGTTGATTCATTATAGCCATTACCCTTAAACATGGTTTGTAAGGCATGTAACTCTTCCTGAAGTGTTGATGCCTCACAAATACGTTCCGCTCTTTTGGCTCGAGTTGTTATAATTCCTTGTTTTTGTGCTGGGTGGTGGTGGGAGTCCGCATGTAAATAACGGTTAGTGTGAGTTGGCTTATGGTAGACGCTGTGCCCCATGGAGCCATCCGCTTTCCTCCTCACAAGAACATCCAAAAAAGGTAAGCATCCACCTGACTCTAGCTCCATTGTGAAGTGGATTGAAGGATGCAGCTGATTTAGGTGGTTCAGAAAGTGGTTCAGTTTCTCAGAACCCTCCTCCCACACCACGAAAGTATCATCCACATACCTCCACCAAATCACAGGTTTGAAAGACGCCGAAGATATAGCCTCCCCCTCAAAATGTTCCATGAAAAAATTTGCCACGACAGGCGAGAGTGGACTTCCCATGGCCACACCATCAGTCTGCTCGTAATATTTACCATCCCACAAGAAATAACTGGAACACAAGCAGTGGTGGAATAATCGGGCAATGTCCTCAGGAAACAAATCCTTGATGAGTGACATGACCGAGTCCACCGGCACTCTGGTAAACAAGGACTCTACATCAAAACTCACCAAAATAGCATTTGGTTGAACGGCGATGGTTGACAATTTTTCGACGAAATGGGTTGAATCCCTAATGTAGGACTGTGTGCGCCCCAAGTGCGGTTGAAGCAATTTGCTGAGATATTGCGCAAGAGCATAAGTTGGAGAACCTATTGTGCTAACAATTGGTCGAAGAGGGACGTTAGCACAATAGGTTCTCCAACTTATGCTCTTGCGCAATATCTCAGCAAATTGCTTCAACCGCACTTGGGGCGCACACAGTCCTACATTAGGGATTCAACCCATTTCGTCGAAAAATTGTCAACCATCGCCGTTCCACCAAATGCTATTTTGGTGAGTTTTGATGTAGAGTCCTTGTTTACCAGAGTGCCGGTGGACTCGGTCATGTCACTCATCAAGGATTTGTTTCCTGAGGACATTGCCCGATTATTCCACCACTGCTTGTGTTCCAGTTATTTCTTGTGGGATGGTAAATATTACGAGCAGACTGATGGTGTGGCCATGGGAAGTCCACTCTCGCCTGTCGTGGCAAATTTTTTCATGGAACATTTTGAGGGGGAGGCTATATCTTCGGCGTCTTTCAAACCTGTGATTTGGTGGAGGTATGTGGATGCTACGTTCGTGGTGTGGGAGGAGGGTTCTGAGAAACTGAACCACTTTCTGAACCACCTAAATCAGCTGCATCCTTCAATCCACTTCACAATGGAGCTAGAGTCAGGTGGATGCTTACCTTTTTTGGATGTTCTTGTGAGGAGGAAAGCGGATGGCTCCATGGGGCACAGCGTCTACCATAAGCCAACTCACACTAACCGTTATTTACATGCGGACTCCCACCACCACCCAGCACAAAAACAAGGAATTATAACAACTCGAGCCAAAAGAGCGGAACGTATTTGTGAGGCATCAACACTTCAGGAAGAGTTACATGCCTTACAAACCATGTTTAAGGGTAATGGCTATAATGAATCAACTATATATAGGTCCCTACATCCCAGAAGGAGGGACAGGCAACCTTCTCAGAGCTCCGACGTGAGAGGAACTGCTTACCTCCCTTATATTCACAACACCACTGACCCCGTTGCTAAGATTCTCCGCAAGCACAAGATAAAAACAGTTTTCGGCACTATGACGAAAATTGGTCAACGTTTAGCATTAAACCAAGATAAATTGTCCCCAACACTACAACCTGGGGTGTATGAAGTCCCATGTACTTGTGGAAAAGTCTACATTGGACAAACAAAACGGTCCATTGCAACTCGCATCAAAGAGCATCAAAGGAACATCCGTCTAAACCAACCTGACAAATCAGCTATAGCTGAACATGCCCTGTCTTCAGGGCACGATGTATGTTTCAAGGATGCTCATGCGCTTGCCCTTGTTAAGCACAACTGGTCTAGAATTATAAGGGAGGCAGTTGAAATTCGTAAAAATCCCAATAATTTTAACAGAGACACTGGATATCAGCTAAGTGACACTTGGCTACCAGTAATTAAGGATCTAGGGAGATAGTTCCTCTCAGTCTCTCTGTTCTTCACATATTTAAAATTGTACATTTTCCCTCTAGGGCTCAGAGCCTGGATTTGATCTCCTTTGTTCGTCACTGGAGGAGTTTCCATCTGTTTTTTCGCCGTTGACTGTATGACGTTAGGTATCGTTCAGATACACTTCCCTTTTGTTTATGTTTCCTTATATCCATCTAACCCTCCCACCTCCCCCCCCCCCCCCCCCTCCTCATTCTTCGAGGAGTTTCTATATTTTCACACCACCCCCTTTACCTTCTCGTTACTAACTTCTCTGTCCGCCGTTCCGCCATGGTCCATACAGTAATTTCTGGCAGCTGCTCTCTGGTGACGAACAGGGGAATTTATCTATATTTTTTGTAATCTCATTGATGTACTTTCTTTGGCCACATTGTTTATTTCCATTGAAAAAGGAGGCAAGGTTTCTCCGAAACGTATGGTTTAAATTAAAAATACACACGGCATTAACCCAAAAGCATGAATTATTTATATAATAATCCGGGCCGTGAAAGCCTTAATATGCAAACTCAAGAATTTGTATGCAATGAAACTAACATCAATGACTACTACAATAAATTCTGTGATTTTATTAATAAAGGAATAGAAGCCGTACTATGAAATATACGAATAAGGAGCCAAGTGCCCCACCAATAAAACCCTGGATCACACAAGATCTTTTAGCACTAATACACAGGACAGAAACCAAAGTTAAAAAACCATCCGCAGAAATTTTAGAAGAATATAAAGTTATTAGCAACCAAGTTACAAAACTTAAGGGAAACCTACAAAAAAACTACTTTGACCAAAAAATTCAAAATGCAAATAATCAGAGGGAAGTGTGGAGTGTTGTTAATGAGATGTTAAATAGGCCAAAGAAGGGGAAAAATGAAATTGTCAAACTTATAGTCGACGGCACAAATATCGAAAAAAAAAGGAAAATATATGTGATGAAATTAATAAATATTAGGTCAATATTGCTAAAAGTATATGGGAAAATCAAGGAAACGGTTCTACCTCGGACATTACAAGCTATAAAAATACTACTAGCACTAAGACAATCTTTATGTTACCTACTGATGCTAATGAAATACAATCAATTATAAACTCCCTAAAACACAAAAACAATATAAGTGAGGACAACACTACTAATGTCATGCTACAATTGTGTCTTGAGGGCCTTACACCATATCTTGTCAAAATAATAAATCTTTCACTGATGACTGGTATATTCCCCGATGCCTGTAAAGTCTCTAGGGTGGTCTCTAGGAGACAAAACCCACCCATCAAATTACAGACCCATTAATATTATATCTGCCATCAGCAAGGTTCTAGAAAGCGTTGTTAAACGAAGACTTATGAATTTCTTCATGAAAAATGATTACTTTGCAAACTGCCAATATGGGTTTATTCCAAATAGAGGAGCTGATAGTGCTATATTTGAAGTAGTTACTGATGTAGAAAAGGCATTAGATGAAAACAAACTAGCTGCTGGTGTACTAATTGACCTTCAAAAAGCCTTCGATCTGGTTAACCATAAGATTCTCCTTAATAAACTAGAATTTGCAGGCATCAGAGGAGTGGCACATGATTGGTTCAAGAACTACCTCACTAACAGAAAACAATATGTTGCAATCGATAATGTAAAAGGATCTCAAATGAGAATTGACACAGGAGTAGCTCAAGGTTCTGTCTTAGGACCAATTCTTTTCTTGGCCTATATTAATGATATAGTATTATTAGAATTGAAAGGCAAGCTTAAACTATTTGCAGATGATATTTTTATACTCTATCTGGGAACATCTGAACAGGAAATTATGCTAAATATTAATTATGATCTCAATAAGCTGGTGGATTGGTTGAGAGCACACAAAATGGTTATCAATTCTTCCATAAACCATCATACAAGATTGAGACCACAAACATAGTCAACATAGCCATCAAAGAAAGGGTTAAATCGGCAACATACTTAGGTATCACACTAGATAGTACACTAACCTGGGAAAATCATGTAGAAAATGTAAAACATAAAATCAGCTCTTTAATTGGTATTATTTTCAGATTAAGATATAGCTGTCTTACTAGCCAACAATTGAAAAATATATACTTTGCTCTGATACATTCACATCTAATGTACATGAATTTCATATGGGGATATTGTAAGAAGTAGCTGATAAAAGAACTTGAGATACTCCGGAAATGTGCTATAAAATCTACCTTTGGATTTCCTTGGCTCACACCCTCAAATGAATTATACTCAAGAACTAAAATTATGCCACTGCAAAAACAAATAGCTATGTCAGCAACAGTATTTGTATACAAATTAGAAAACAAATTGATACACACACACATCCATTTTACCCATCATTATGCAACAAGAGGAGTAAATCAAATATTCACCAGCCATTCCCAATCCATTAAATTTGGAACTAAAGGAATTATGTCCTCTATAATAAAAGAATACAACTCGCTACCATTAGGCATAAGGGAAAGTTTCTCTATAAAAACATTTAAGAGGAAAACAAAAGACTACCTATTAAGGAATGAATAGCCTTAAGCAATGCAATGTATCATACCGAATCATCTCTGTAAAGTTAGTCACTAGCAATCTAATATAAGTTACTATTAAACTAATGATACAAAAATTATATATATGCCATGCTGTAACTATGTTACTTGATTGTCCCTAACACGAGCTCGGGCTCATTGGGACCTATGTAAATAAATAAATAAGAAGGTTAACCAAACAGATTTTTAAATATCTTTGGAAGAAAAGAAATCGACAACAGCCTGGTTTCAAGAAGTAAAGAAAGATTTAGAAAGAAACAATATAAGAGAAGAAGATATACTAGAGAGAGAAATTTTCAAAAAAAAGGTATTGGGAATGGAAGGCAATATAAGAAAACAGGCTCAAAATGGTCGGAAGAGAGAAAGAAGATGAAGGAGCAGTGGAGGAAGAAGAAAGAACAACAAAGGACTAAACATTGAAATTGGTTCGTGGTCCTCAGAAGACCCTAACGGAGAAAGAAAGAAAGAAAGAAGAGAACAGAATCGGAGATACTGTTGAACCAATTTTGGAGGAAGAACTGTATGGTTTCAGACCAGGAAGGTCAACTACAGACCTGATCTTTGCACTTGGGATGCTAATGAAAAAACACAAGGAGAGGAACAAACCTTTATTTCTAATATTTTTGGACCTTGAGAAAGCCTATGATAGTGTACCAAGGGAAACACTTGGGCAATGCATGAAAGAACTTCAAGTGAGAGACAGCCTCATAGACAAAGTGAAAATGTTGTAGAAGTTGTATTCAAGTAGGACGTGGTTTGTCGGACTGGTTTGAAACAAAGAGAGGAGTTTAAACATTAGCGAGACAAAGACGGAGGCGATGAGGAAGGAGCAGAACCAACAGTCATTCTATCAAGTGAATGAAAATCCACAGCCTGCTTCCAGTCTCCGACCGGGTCAGGAATGGAATGAATGAAGCCCCCATCTAGCGGCGAGGATATGAACTGTGCCGGCTGCCGAGGCCCGACGCACTCCTCTAGGGCAATGATTAAATGAATGACAAATGAAATGATAGTGGAGAGTGTTGCTGGAATGAAATTTCATTCTATCAAGTAATAATAATAATAATAATAATAATAATAATAATAATAATATTGTATGGCCTCGGGTGCCTGGTGCAAGCTTTGTTAATTGACACCCAGAGGGCAGCTTGCATGTCGAAATTCGTCGTTCCTTTGAACGCTATGAAAGTCAAGGAGGTTAGATATCTAAACTCCTTGACACTATAGCACTTTCTAGTAGAGAATGGAGAAACTTTGTGTTGGCGAAAAATCCCAAGATTAATTTTGCCATTGAACACGGCCTACTGAATTCAAATGGGTTCTTTAACATGCCAACAACGTAGGACTTGAGTGTCGTGATTTTTGACGCCTTTCAAAAATCACTTACGATGGCCAGGAGCGAACCTGCAATCTTGGGGTTAGTAGACCGACACTATAACCACTCACCCATCGTGGCAAGCGTTCTATCAAGTGACAACCTAGCAAAACATGAGGTAAACAATCGAATTAATAAGGCAACACAATTTAAGACACCTGCTGTGGGATGAGCAAATGCCCAGGACATTGTACAAGTCCTATGATACACAGTCTCGAAACCACAACACCAACTCTAAACTCCAGGCAGCCGAAATGAAATTCCTACGTACCATGATTCAGAAGACCAGATCAGCAATGAGAAGCTTAGAGAACAAGTAGGGATAGATGATTCTCTCCTCAATAAGATCCAGATCTCAAGACTGAAGTGGTTTGGTCACATGAAGAGGATGCCACCAAACAGAACTGCACGGAAGGAATTTGAGAGAAAAGTAGAAGGAAGACGACCCGTGAGAAGGCCACGAAAGAAGTGGATAGATGTACTGCAGAGAGGTCATGATTGGGACAAGTTGGTGGAGGAGGAGTGGTACAAGGACAGGGGCTCATATACCACACCCGGGCGGGCTCAGGATGATGATGATGGACAGAGGAGAAAGGAGGATATGAACTAATGGAGAAATAGATGAAATCCTCAATAGCACAGGCATTGTTCGATACATAAAATCACAAAGACTACGATGGCTGGGCCACATTGAAAGGATACGATGCCCTGATAGACCAAGGAATCGATGGAAAGATGGATTGTACAACCTCCGTCAATCAATACATTATGACGCACTAGTTGTGGGACATGTTTCAAGACACACGGCACAAACCTAGAAAAATTGCTGACATTTTAAAAGGAACAGTTAACAGTTATAACCGGCAGATCTTTTAAGGAGACTCCAGATTACATTCAGATCCGATGGCAACACTGCCGGTCTATTTCATTGTTGCGAGATTTGTGATAGTTTTGGATTGACGTTAGACTAGTGGTTAACAAAGAAATGTCACCTTTACTGAGAAACAAGACATACAATTTTGTATTTTCATGGTGTTTCAATTTTAACTAATACGGTCGAATACAGGATTATATCCTCGTTACTTCCTTCCAGAGTTGAGGCACCAATATTTGTGATTTAGCCAATACAGTGTACTCCTGATAATTCACTTTGCGGTTAATTCGCTAGTCTCCAAGAGTTTTTTTTTTAAATGTGTAACATCTTTCCACTCGGTATCTGTATATTTTTTGTGGGGGTGATTTTGAAAAATGAAACAGAAATGGATGGGACGTAAACAATGAGCACGCGTGGTGGCGGAGATTGGTACCACGACATACTGTGGCTATGTGGAATGTATATCGCATACGGTATACATCAAGGTTTAGAGGCCCCATTAAAGATATTCCTACAATAAATCATCTTCAAATTGTCGTTCTTTGGTGAGAAAATATTCATTACATCATATTTGCTGAAAACAATTATGATTTATTAAATCTTCATACTTTTGCTGTATTCTTATTTAATGTAAGCACTCGAGGTACTGTCGGCCAAGTGGCTATGTGGAATCTATATCGCATACAAAATTACTTCAAGGTTTGGAGGCCCCATTAAAGATATTCCTACAATAAAACATCTTCAAGTTGTCATTCTTTGCTGTGAAAATATTCATTATATCATATTTGCTGAAAGCCGGCACTGGAGTTTTACAAATAGTTATTTAATTAACCAACAGAGTTCACTGTTAACAAGGGATAACACGTCACAGGTTACACATCATATGCAACTACTGTAAGGCTCGTAATTGGTTTTTTTTTTTTTTTAGTAATTCTTACAGCAACTAATCATCCCACTCAATAAAATAATCTCTCTGTTGTTTAAAAGAATTTTAATCTGATACGAAATCAATGAGATTTGAGAAGACCAACTGTGTTTCTCAGTGATGCATGCTGCTACCAAAATGCTGCAATCTTGGAAACATACGAACATATCGCCGAAAGGGGTACGGCACCTATTTCAAAGCTGAGACGGTATAAAGAGGAATGCACTTTCACTTGGAACCTGCCCTGGCCTGTGAGTTGTGATGGGTGTATATGCGGACAGCGTATTGTAAAGCGTCGACGAGAGCATGTTTGTTGGATGCTCTTCATGCAGTCAAATTACCGCTACTACACTCTGACAAAAACAAGCGTTTGTTGGCTTCTGTGACAACCATATTTCAAACGGGCAAGGTGGTCTCACTACGATGACATCTGGATGAATGTCAAGATGCAGAAGAAAGTGACATTCAGTAGTTAGAACTCAATAAAGACAATCATGGTTTCAGACTTGATAGCGATGAGGATATTGTACGGAATTTGACTGTCGGTGAGGTAAACAGTGATCCAGTACATATCGAGTGATGCAACGGAAATCCTGAAAGTTCCCACAGTCAAGCTAGTGTGTCTATAGTCGCTCATCTCTTATATAGAAAATTGAGGTGAATTTTCGTTCTCAAATATTGTTTTCTTCACAATTGTACAATCTAAAATTAGAAAAAATAATGACAGTCGTTTTACTTAGATATTAATGTTAACATCTCTGTCTTACAACACAATGTTATCAAGTTTTACCGTACATGCTTTTCTATGTTGTTGTTTTTCTTGTTAGCCTACTTTCGATTTTTGCAAAAAATGAAAGTAGACTTATGAGATCAACACAGGGCGAAAAAAGTGTGTCTGTCTGTGTGTGTGTATGTGTGTGTGTGTGTGTGTGTATGTGTGTGAGTCTGTGTGTGTGTGTGTCTGTGTGTGAGTGTGTGTACTCTGAATGTCTGTCCCCCCCTATCAATTCGAACACGGTGAATGCGAATTGAACGAAATTTGGTACAAAGGTAGCACTAGCAAAGGGCACCTCAGTGTCATGTTTTATATCGCCGCCATCTTGACGGAAACGTAATGGCGGCCACACAAATGTTCAAAGCTTAAATCAAATTACGACTAACCTAATCATCCGATCTCTACCAAATTTTGCAACGACATACCTTTATGGGGGGAGCATCCTATGACCAAACCAATAGGTCATCAGCGTAATAGTTTGCGGATGGCGGCCATCTTTGTGTGAAAATCGATTCCCCCTATTAATTCGAACACGGTGCAACCGAATGGAACGAAATTTGGTACCGAGGTAGTACTAGCAAAGGGCACCTCAGTGTCATGTTTTATATCGCCGCCATCTTGACTGAAACGTAATGGCGGCCACACGAATGTTCAAAGCTTAAATCAAATTACGATTAACCTAATCATCCGATCTCTACCAAATTTTGCAACTACATACCTTTATGGAGGGAGCATCCTTTGACCAATCTAATAGGTTATTAGCCTAATAGTTTGCGGATGGCGGCCATCTTTGTGTCAGAATCGATTCCCCCTATTAATTCAAACACGCTGAAACCAAATGGAACGAAATTTGGTATAGACGTAGCACTAGCAAAGGGCACCTCAGTGTCATGTTTTATATCACCGCTATCTTGATGGAAACGTAATCGCGGCCACCCAAATGTTAAAAGCTAAAATGTAATTACAACCAACCTAATAATCTAGTCTCTACCTAATTTTGCAACACCATATTGTTTTAGATCCCTTATTTAGGGGTGGTAGGACCTAAAACGGAAGAGTTACTGTATTGATTTTGAATGGAGTGTCTAAAAGGGGGTAGCTGCCTTTGGAGGGGCAAGCTGACCAGTGTGGAGTGTTGTTTAGCGTTAGGAACTAGGGGGCGCTCCTATAAAGACTGTAAATGTGGTTTAAGGGATGTAGCCTTAGCACGCGGGTCGATGTACTAGTCGCCCAGCCGGCTACTTATTATATAATCACCTTGCTAGTGTCAGCGGTTCGGCACGCGCTTCACTTGAGCACGCGAGCCGCTGTGAGGAATACAATGACGTCTGAGTTGGCGTTATTACTACGGTGTGTCACGTCTGACTGTGACGGGAGTAAGGAAGGACGTTGGGACGTGAAGAAGAGTGTAGATCAGTAATGCAAGTGTAAGAGACTGACCAAGTGTTTATTGGTCAGCAATGAGTAACTGTTAGTCCCTTTTAAGGGATCTTGTGATGTTATAATGTGAGTACAAACTGTGGGTGTTAGGTTACAAAAGTAGGATTCTGAACACTGACTGACTGACTCACCTCGGTTGACACTGTCGTTAGCCTCCGGCTGTCTCGTCGAAGCACTGATGATGGAGAGATCCTCGTGACCCACTTAAGGCACCTTTTATACCTTTAGCCTCTGTTCTGTCAGCGCGTTGTGGCATAGTTGAACCAGTTTGTAGTATGTCGCTGTGTGTCATAATTACGCAAGGGTTGAGCTGCTTTATGGAGTAGCCAGCTGCCCTTATAGTATTGATGGATATTGGGTAGGCTTTTAAAGGGTTGCCTTTTATGAGATTTAGACAGATGATGGGGGGGATGATCTCTAAGGGGTGCATACCCCTTGGGTATTGTACAAGCCTCTTCCTCCATTTGGTCGCGTCCTCGCGACCGGGAAGGGCACTTGGGGTTGGGATGTTGTCGTAGTAGTTTTTGAATCCCCCTCGTCTCTTCTGGTGGTGGCGTCGTAAGCGTCGTCGTATGGAACGGGTGTCGTCGTGCAGAAGTGTAGGTGTGCGGTCAGCCCGTGTTCAGAGGGGAGGGTTATGGGGTGTACATAGATATTTATGTATATAAATTTTACATTGCATGGTGAAATGTGCATTAACATTGTTGAATAAAGAAAATAATTGCTATTGAGGCACAATCGCCATTGCCGTTGTCGGCATAAAAAAGAAAAAAACATGGTTATACATGGTTACATAGTTGTGCAGGGAGGAAAAACCCAGGGCCGAACGGATGATTGCGTCGTCCGCCCTATCTTGGGGAAAAAGTGCTCCCTGCAATAAAGAAGATAGGAGAGAATAGAAAAAAATGGGTGTTCCAGGGTATAATTTAAAGGAAATATTTAAAATGTATTTATTGGTGTGGGATAAAACGGAACACCCTGACAAATGGGGAAGTTAGAAGAGAGAAAAATGAAAGAAAACAATTCACAGACATTGGTTACGTGTTACCTTAGCAAACGAAACAAAACAAAACAAAAATATAGACATCGTGTACACGTGAACTTGATAAACAGACAAAAATATATATAGTGTTTAATGTATTATGTTGCGATGCTGACATTTAGGAATTTCCATTGGAATAATTGCCCGTGGGCGCATGAATATGTATGTAGTTTACTCTTTAAAATTATGAACTACAATGACCTTATGTCTACTTAAGCGCGCTAAACCCTTATAATTCTAGTTTTTGTTTGGATCCTCGCGTGCACGCTACCTGTTTGTACGTACGCTTGCCGTATCACGGCTGATCCTATACGGCCACCTCTTGGCACGGTTGAGTGGTCGTACCGCTTGCAGTGTATTCTTAATACCTAGTCTGTGAAGCATCCTCTGTGGGTGAATGCTTGCACACTTGGCCATGAGGGTCGCCGCCACATGCCGGTTGCGCCCTCATCGCCGTAAGCTGCGTCGCATTTTGACGCTTCAAGTGTTTTTGTTTTATGCAGATCTGCCAGCAAGCCTGATGCCCCACAGGCATCATTCCTGCTGTGCAGATTATTGACGTGTAGCTGTAAAAAAAAAATGTAGTGAGTGTGTAAGTGAGAATGAATGTTAAATGGAGGTTAGTATGCACAGGTATAATACTACAATAAGGGGGCATTAAATAGCATGTTGCTGCTATCTGGCAGCAAAATCATAATTACACGTGTCATATTCTAGGTGACAATGCCTGCAAAAAAAATGGAGAGGTTAACAAAACATTGAAATTCCCTATTCCATATGCCGCTTCCTGTGGCAGCGTTGCCACAGTCTGAAGCCCCTTTTTACCTGTGAAAAGAATGGCATGGTTATTATTACTCGATATATGGCCGGGCTTACCCTATATGGTGCCGTGACGTCATTTCCTAATGTGTTGTAGTATGGGGCTTACCCTGGCAACGAATTTGGGCCGCCAGGCGCCGAAATTTTACCTCAATATATGTATTAAAAAAAAATTGTCTTAAATGTAAGACTATGCTACATTATAATAACTTATCATGAGTTATCGGACTTACCCTGATGACGGATTTGTGGGTCATCAGGCGCCGAACGGCGTTCTCTTATACTACTTATTCTACTTATGGTATATATAAAAAAAAACTACATCTAAGCCGAGAGGGTTGCCTTAATCTATTGCCGAAAGATGCTGTGCTGAATTGCAACAGTGTTCATTAAATTTGCTTAATCCTAGGTTGCGTGTCAAATGCAACCGTCTATAACTAAATTTGGCCTAGGACGATCGCCTGGGGCAATTAAATCCCCAGATCACCACCCGCACGAGCCCCAGAAACACCGGTTGTCTCTAGGGTCGCTAGATTCCGTCCCCTTAACTCTAGGTGTCGACGTCTATTACTAGGACTAATCTATGCGCAGGCGCTTACGGTGCCACTAAGCTAACCGTTTCGCCCGCTGTAACTTTCGTGTTCATAACCGGGTGCTGTTCCTATTTGACGTAGGTGAGCCGCCCACTTGGCTCCTGTGAGGGGCGCGCAATGCCCCTCTCTGAATGCCCTCTGACTGCCCGATGCGTCGTCATTTATGTGGGCATTGGACAGTGTGGTCCAATGGCATAATATCCTCCGGGAAGAAAGCGTCCGGGGAGTCCTCTTCGCCTGTGTCGGCCGCAATATTTGTATTTATGTGTCCTCCGGGAAGTGAGCGTCCGGGGAGTCCTCTTCGCCTTAATCGGCATTGCTGGGTTGGCCCACTGAACCCTTTTGAGTGCCCGCTATGCTACTCATTTAAGAACTCTGGCGACCCGTTGTCGTCCATTTACGTGGGCGCAGGACCGAATGAGCGCGTACATTCCATATATATATATTCATATTTCATTCTGCATTATTGATTACCGTCGTGGTCTTCACCTTCACCTCGCGGGGTAAGGACTTGTCGGATCTAGGATTGGTCCTGCTGAACCCTTGGATCCTGCTTCACTCCTGACGAATAGGAGTCTGACTCCCCGCCATGGAAGTCCTACTTACGTAAATTTAACTAACAGTCTAGTCATAATATGGTCGTCTCTAGGGATAGCTCCCGAGGCCGGCGCGGAGTGAGCTATTTCTCCCGCCATTCTCAGAAAGTCTCCCTGCAGGTCTTGGCTTCGACGACCGTGGCTCAAAGTGGGTTTAGCATCCCTTCCTCCCAGGGGCGGTTTATGCGCACCTAGGATTCCAGAGCTTGCCCGACCAGGCCGCGAATGCTTTGACCTTACGTGGTTCGTCTATTTGGTCTAGTCGTCAGTAATTTGATGAGCCAACTGGGGTAAGGGTCCACATCGCCTTCCCCAGCTCTGCTCCTAGTGTTGTGCTTTTGACCTTTGGCTAACGCCGGTATCATCAGCCAGGGTGTTTCAGATTCCCTTTTTTTTTTTTTTTTAAATATAGGTGTAACCTGTGTAAAAAGTGTCAAATGTAAAATACTTCCAGTGTGGTGGGCTGGTAAAACCTCTACATACGTAGACTACTTTAGGCTACCTGTGCTATATCAGCTTCTCCAGCGATAATGCTCTTTTTTAACCTTGATGGAGGTGTTAGTAGGGTCTGTGGCGTCAGGTACCCTGTTATTGTGATCTGGGGGTAGTTATCTGTAGAGTGGGTTAAAGCAGGGTAGGAGGAGGTTGCGCACTTCCGAATTCCGCGTTAGTGGCGGCCTGGAACCGGTTTTTGTGCTGGGATGCTCCTACAGTGAGTGGAACGGGGCAGGTAATTCCCGGGGTTGCAAAAAATAAAATAAAAATCCATGCCGGTCTGATATCAATATCCCCTGGTGAATGGATGGGATATACATGCATGCGTCTGGATATGAGGCGTTTGCACTCATGTATGGATAGGTGTAGGTTGAGGCATAATACTAATATATTTCCCTCTCATGCGGGATGATTTAAATTTAAAAAAAAAAATGGTTAGTATTTATTACTTATGGCCTCATCTCTCATATGGAGATGTGCATTACGCTTAGTTGGTGTTTGCCGATGCACCCCTCTCATTCAGGTGATAGCGGTGGGGCTCAAGGCGTAGCATGCCCTTTCTGTAAACACATGAAGTTTACCAACCCTTATGTATACTTTGTAGTGTAGTGTAGCTGTTCTGGTCGTGTTCATGTGTCTGCGTTGTTTATGTTTGGACGTGAAAAGGTTATGGGAAGGGAGTAGAGTGGGACGCTGTTAGCATGTTCTCTTGTCATCCTCCCTTGGTCCATGTTGGTTTTCTATCCGCGCTTTGGGATAGCGAAGCTTCACGACCTACTCTGGTCCGTTATAGGGCTAAGTCCTAGTCGCCTGGAATGATTTGTTTCGGGACTAGGGTCGCAAAAAGAAGTTGTTAAGGGGAGGTCCCGTTTCCTCAAAGTCCCTATGTTCGCCCCTGATTGGTGAGCGCGTTTGTGTGTGTGTGTGTGACTACGCTCCGCTACACCACGCGGACGCCTGGTCTGCTGTAGGGCTAAGTCCTACTGTGTATATTGTGTATGGGTAGGAAGCGCCCGTGGCCTGCCAACGTCTTTACGAACGTGCTACTCTGGGCCTGCGACAAGTTTTGGTCTGTGACGTCTGCTTGTTGATAAATGCTTTCGCAGTGTTGAAAAATGTATAGTGTTATGATTGTTCTGCATTTGTTTATTCATGGTCACTGCCACTACACAATCGCGTTTTGTCATCGACAGTGTTGCAAAGTGGCTAAGTCTGCAAGTCATCAGTTTGTGTGTGTAACTTCAGGCCGGGATTTTATGTAGGTTAACCACTGTTGCGTGTTTTTCTGCACGTATGCCAGTGTGGTCATTGTGTTAAATTCCTGGCGGCCCGATGTGGTAATCCGCCCTGCTACTATTGCCGTTGTGTGGCCATTATTCCGTAAGACCGTTGTCTTACGAAATTTATATGTCTCTGTCTGGAAAGTCCATTTTCCCTGTCAAGTGTATTTCTGGAATTTTATGCCTGTCATTTGGCCGCAGGAATGTAGTATTATCTGTCTAAGCCGTTATATGGGCCAATTTTGGTGTGATTGGAAGGCCGTCTGCTTGTTTTTCCCTGGCGTGCAATTTTCTCTGGGGTTCGAACCCGTGTTCTATGTAATTCTCTGTGTTATATGTCTGCGTTGTTCATGTTCTGCGGGCATTCTGTCTGTATTTTGTTTGTGTTTCTCGTACCGAAAATACCGTTGTTTAGTTAGTTTTCGGTACGAGGTTTTTGTGTGTGGACATGGGTTCGAAGCCGGTTGTCTGTAAAGATTTGGTGGCCATTTCTGTGCCGCCTACACTATGGCAAATGGGCTGTGTGTTTTTCTATGCGCAACCCCTAGTATACCTTCCTGCGAGGAGTTTGCTTATTTTTGCCCTCTCCTCGTAGTGTAAATTTTGAAGATATAGGGTTCTTGGGTTGGCTATGAATGATTCCGTGCAGTGTGCTTTGGGAACTGTCGTCTGTAAGGCTCGCAGTTTATCACTGAGGTCTGCTTTACTGCTGAGTATGGTGGTGTCGGGTTGCAATGTCTTGCGCGCTCGCTTGTTTACTTGTTTCGATAACGCTGTGTATCCGAACATGTGTTCTTAATCAGCCTGCTTTCTGTTAGTGCTCTTCGCATTATAAAAAGGCAAGAGGGGAATTTTGTGGTTTAACGTGACCATTTCTGGAGATCATGTGCCACGGGCTTTCCGTTTTACTTGGAATCCAAACCACAGGCCATGGCATTTCACTTCGGAAATCTCATATGCATTGGCCGTCTGTAAAAGAACCTTCCATTGACTACACTTGTGTCCCCGAGTGTTGTGTTATGTATACCTATGTATAAAATATATATATAGTTTATTTGGCCATTTTTCTTTCTTGGGCTAAATGTGTGAAACAAAAAAAAATTATTTATGCCCCGCTCTGAATTAAGAGAGCACATTGAAAGAAAATAATAGTAGGTGGCGTTAGTCTCTAAAAATTATGTCGTGAGCACTATGTTTTTGAAAAAAAATGGTGATTGGGACCTGAGTGTAGTATTTACCATTTTGGTAACGTGAGTACTACCGTAATCTGGTTACGTCTCAGGGGAATCTACCGACACTGTCTAGTACACCTTAGGAAGGCCATTGCCAGACGTAACTGATACCCTTGTATCCACGTCACGAGCAAAGCCAGTGCACTGTGGGAGTCAAACCTGCCTATCAAAGTAATTGTAACTCACCAAAATGACAGTGTCTCATCCCGGTGTGCAATTGGGCTTTTTAGTTGGTTAAAGCACACCTCCCAAAATTTTTTTTTTTGAAACTAGTTTGAGATTCTTAATTCTTGCCATGCTTACGGTTTTCGCCCGCAACAAGAGAATCTGTCAAACTGTGGAACCATAACGTAGAACGTCTAGTCATTTCTACTTAGAAAGACTCCCTTAAGCTCTATGCTGTGATTTTATGCCTAAGTTGTGTTCAAAATATCTCTTTCCGGCCTTAAGCCTGATGGGCTTTCACTTGGCTTAGTGATGGCCTAATAGAAAGATGCCATGGTTCCCAAAAAAAAAACACAGAAGGATTTAAAATTACTCACTTCTAATTTGGCCATGTTGCCCTGTATATACATAAAATACGAGAAAGAAAAAAAAATGCGCAGTTTATGTTTACTATGTAATTGTCGGTCTATTTTCTGATATCTCCCGCGTGAAAGAACTTGTGTGGCCATTTATGATGGGGGAAGTGATGTTATTTTATTTCTTTGGCCTTGGTGGAAGTCGTTATCGTCTTTCGAGCTTCAGTGCTCAGAAAGGTGAAGGGTTTTGCCCTGTTACGATATTATAGGCCTCTGAAATCCATTGAGGTGTTTCTTTGCTGTTTTCCGGCGGAATTTCTAGCAAAGTAAGCCTTGCCCTACTTCCACCGTAGCGCGTGTTTCTAGGTCTAAGTGTACCTGTATTTAAGGGCGTTATTGCGCTTGGCGCTATCTTAGCAGATTTTGCGGGAGTGTATGTATGTTTGACTGCGAGGTTTTGTGGGGTGGGTAATAATACCTTTCCTAATCCCCGTGTATTGTATGGTAATGCCTGTTTAATCTGTATGTGCGTGTACCGTGCATCCTGAGGGACTAATGCCGGTGTTCGCCTCCGTTCTGGCAAATTTGCCCTTTGAACTGGCGGTGAGGGCCGCTTAAGTGCCTGTTTTTGTCCTGCCAATGTGGTGTCGTGTAGCCTGTCCGCTTTCTGGCCCGTGGCCACGGCAGACTCCTGCCACTGTGTTAGCCTATCTGTGTGAGTGTATGTAGGCTTTATATGTGGTAGGTCAGGCTCTACGTCGTCAGCCCATGACGAGGTTACCTCCTGTTGTCCCTCTGTCGTATTATGTGTGATTGAAGGTCCTGGCTTCAACTCCCTCTCGTTCATCCGGTCCGAGGGGATTGTTCTAGGGTCTTCCCCTCGGCTTGGCAAAATTGCCTTCCGATCCGGAGCTGGAGGACGTGTGTCTGTGTAGGATGTATTCTTTAGTATGTTGGAGCCTAACCTGGCCGTCTCCTGGACTGTGGCCACGGCGAACTCCTGCCACTGCGTGGCAGTACTTGTCGAGAGGGACATCCTCGCAAATTGTCGAGTTAGCGTATCTACGCTTATGTCCTCTCTCGGCTGGGCTGGTGGCCCTACCATGAACTCAAAAATGGCCTTGTTGGTTTGGAGTTCACGGTATTCGTCCCAAATTTGGGTGTACTGCCTATTGAGGCATATGGCCTGTTTGCAAGTGCTTATGTGCGCATCTTAATCGCGCTGTCCTACCCTCTGACGGAGTGTATGGCTGTTTGCCCTGTATTGTCCCGATTTTCTGTTTTGAGTGTCCGTATTTGTGTTTGCCTGATCTGTATGTGCCTTTGGCATCTAGCCAATAATGCTACTAATATTGGCATACCCCTATTACCTTCATGGCTTGCAATCTCTTCATGAGGTGCCATTCTGCCTGAAGTGTATGGGCCTAAAGTAACAATAGAGAGAAAAAAAAAATCTGTGCGTGTTTGCCAGTGTATTCCTATATCTCTCTGGTTCTGTATGGGGCTAGGGGGTTGGTTTATCAAGCCTTTCCCTTGTGTAGCTAGTTTAGAGCACCAAAAAAAAATATGGTGCTTTCTGTCTGGGGGAAAAAATTTTTCACTATCTGCTTGGCTTTTTGCGGTTCAGAGGGGGTCGTTTTGACTACGAGGGCTCGTTGGTTGAGTCCTGTTACTGCGCGTAGTACCCCGCCTCCACCATCTGTTTTAGATCCCTTATTTAGGGGTGGTAGGACCTAAAACGGAAGAGTTACTGTATTGATTTTGAATGGAGTGTCTAAAAGGGGGTAGCTGCCTTTGGAGGGGCAAGCTGACCAGTGTGGAGTGTTGTTTAGCGTTAGGAACTAGGGGGCGCTCCTATAAAGACTGTAAATGTGGTTTAAGGGATGTAGCCTTAGCACGCGGGTCGATGTACTAGTCGCCCAGCCGGCTACTTATTATATAATCACCTTGCTAGTGTCAGCGGTTCGGCACGCGCTTCACTTGAGCACGCGAGCCGCTGTGAGGAATACAATGACGTCTGAGTTGGCGTTATTACTACGGTGTGTCACGTCTGACTGTGACGGGAGTAAGGAAGGACGTTGGGACGTGAAGAAGAGTGTAGATCAGTAATGCAAGTGTAAGAGACTGACCAAGTGTTTATTGGTCAGCAATGAGTAACTGTTAGTCCCTTTTAAGGGATCTTGTGATGTTATAATGTGAGTACAAACTGTGGGTGTTAGGTTACAAAAGTAGGATTCTGAACACTGACTGACTGACTCACCTCGGTTGACACTGTCGTTAGCCTCCGGCTGTCTCGTCGAAGCACTGATGATGGAGAGATCCTCGTGACCCACTTAAGGCACCTTTTATACCTTTAGCCTCTGTTCTGTCAGCGCGTTGTGGCATAGTTGAACCAGTTTGTAGTATGTCGCTGTGTGTCATAATTACGCAAGGGTTGAGCTGCTTTATGGAGTAGCCAGCTGCCCTTATAGTATTGATGGATATTGGGTAGGCTTTTAAAGGGTTGCCTTTTATGAGATTTAGACAGATGATGGGGGGGATGATCTCTAAGGGGTGCATACCCCTTGGGTATTGTACAATATCTTTATGTGGGAAACATATTCTGACCAAACTGCAAGAACATCAGCCCAATAGTTTGCAGATGGTGGCCAAGTATGTGTGCAGATCGATTCCCCCTATCAATTCAAACACGGTGAAACCGAATTGAACGAAATTTGGTACAGAGGTAGCACTAGCAAAGGGCACCTCATATTCATGTTTAATATCCCTATAGTATTTCAACAAGCTCCTACAACCAACATTCAATCATACTCCTTGAAAAGGACAAAGAGTTATAACAATACCCATGCATTTAGGAGAAAGTAGGCTATATCTTCTTTACTGAACATCTTGTTTTTTTTTTTGTTTTTTTTTTCATGTTCATAAAATACATTTTAATATTTTAACCAATAATTTTGTTTTTGCTAGGCTTAAAAACATAGCTGCGGATAATTCTCGGAAAATTGGTGCATTATTAACCGCAAATTTTCGGGAGTGCAGTGTATTATGGAAAAACTTTTCATGTTCTTGATGAACAAGAAAGGCAACATGGATGATTAGGAGAAAGTCGAGGGTCTGCTCTCAGATGGCTCTTATTGACTTAAAGCAAACACAGTCAGTTGGAACCAGCTACCAGTATAATGCGACGGGGAGACGACTGGCACCTCACCAAGAAGATCTTCAACTTGACAAGACTGGCTGATTGTGGCTTAATGAAGTGAAACAAGTCCAAATGTTGTGATAGTGTTAACTCCCAAAGTGATTACGACCCGTCTGCCCCTCACACAGGAGAGGAAGGGCAAGTTATTGGCTGGACTGAGGAGAGATTGGAGAACAAAGAAAGCGTCGCACAAGCACTTGTCATAAGCACTCCTTAGTGGGCTTAAATCACTAATAATAATAAATAATAAATTTTAATAGATTACCATTTATTATTTAAAAGCCTAGAAGTTGTATTTTGAGGCACTGGCAGGAGGATCTTTAAGGGGGGAGGTAACCGAAAATGCATAGCTGGCTTCAAAAGTTCACTGAGTTCACAACATAAAACATTGAGCATTGAAACTTTGTACAGTTGTCTAATGGTGGCTATCTTGGGCACCAGTACAGTCACTGCAAAAAGATTGTTACATCCTCTTATTTAGGTACACTTTACAACATAACTGCAGCAATCATTGCGATTTTTCCACATCTCCACAACTCAGGGAGGTTTAGCAAAGGAAGAAAGGATGGAAACTCACCTCTCCTTCTTCTTGTCGGGTTTGCGCAGCATCATGTCGCAGACCCCCGGCCCCATGGCAGGCTCGATACAGTTGAGGAAGTCCTCCACCGACGAGCTGTTGAGAGACTTATGCAGCTTGAGCAGCATGTCGCGCGCCTCGCTGGGGGCGTCGTTGCTGATCTTCATTCTCACCTGACAACAATCAATCATTGGCATGAAACAGCTCTCCGACGCTACAGTCCGCAATTGATCTGTTTTACTTTCTCTTGTGTTTTCACTCCATCCCCATAGACTGCCTGCTTGTGCTATCGACTGGATTCATGTAGAGACTGACACGTTTCCCTGACAATTCTCAGATTTATTTCGAGATAAATCGAAAAAATCCCGGAGGAATTCCCGAAATGATGAAGTATTGTATTGAAGAATAACTTGCTATTGATCACTCACATACAATTTGTGTGCTCAATCTATCAAAAAATGGTGGTTTAAATTCCATTGAGGGGCTTAGGACATCCTGGTTATCAGCCCCATGTCAAGAAATGAGAGGTTAACCCTCCGTCGGGCGCAGCAAATGTATTCTTGCTCCTCCCTCCTCCTATGTGCCTACCTCTTTTAGTAACTTCCTATCTCTAGGTCCCGTTCCAAACACTCCCAGTTTGATTTCCCGCCGCCTGCGTAAAGTGCAGTAATTACTCTCCAGGCCTGTGAGGCATATTGCGCCTGAACTCGACTTTGGAAGGATCGTATTTCCCTATCATTCCATCGCAATATTGTTTATTTTACTCATTTTACGAATAAGAATTACATACTGTACTGTAGCTTGTGGTTATTTAGTGGAATAAACGGATCAAAGGATGTTGAATTATGAATGTCACAAAGCAATCTGCCAGCCCCATACAGATGCAGTATGAGTTCCCAACCTTGCACTTTGCTGCTGAGCATTCCAACAGTGATTCCAAGTAAGACTGACTCTATTGTGGTGTATTTTATTTTGTAATTGAAACATTATTTAAGTTTTGTTCATAATTTTAATGTTTTTTGAATTTTTCAAATGAAAACTGAACACAATTTGATGGTGGGTTCCAAGTGTAAGCTATTATTTTTGAAGTTTATTTGTGAGCAATACATTATAGTAAGGTTTTAAAAACCTGATGTTGAATAAACTCCCTAATGAATGCCACTTATCACTTAAAAAATAAATGTGTTAATTGAGTGTTAAAAACATGCTTGCTATAGGTGCCTGCGCCCGACAAAGGGTTAATGCCAGTACATCTACAACAATTACCCCCAGCAAAATTTGAATGCTTAATTTGCAATTTTCAAATTTTCAATTTTTTAAGACTGGACCTTGTAAAGCTCATATTCTCCAAGTGTCATAAAAATACCCTGATAATTCACCGAGTTTTCCAGGATTTAGGAATTCCCTGCTGATGTAATCACCTCTGGAGTGAGCTCCTTGCTCTGGTCGCACTGCAGCATGTTCTCTTGAGCCACGTAGCCGAACACCTCGTTGGTCACCTCGGTACAGATGCTCTTCAGCAGGTACTTAGCCAGCTGCTGCTGTGTGTCCTTGCTGGGGAACTGTTTGATGCCCTTGTCGAACATGCGTATGTTGGTCACCATGGCGTTCAGCTTGTCCTGCAGCTCGCTGTGCGTCTTGCGTCTCGTCTGTGCCGTCGACGCCATCGTGCTCTCGAACACCACCTGCGCCGCCGCCAGCGCAGCCTTGTTCAGCATCCTGTCCAACGAAACCATACTTCTTGTAAGGCTACCACAATACTACTTTGCACATGCCTTTTGTTTCTGCAGACCTCACCAACATTCCACTTTCACAGGATTCATCATTTCTGTACACAGTAAAGGGTCATTATATACACAGACCGGCACGAAAAACGCAACACCCAATAAATGATGTGAAATTATTACGTAATTTATCTATTTAATCAAAGTGAAGCACTTTAACCTATTCTTTTAGACGGGGTATGTTATTGGTGTTGCAACCTGGAAAACACATCACTGGATGTAACGCAATAATGTGTTCCCGCTCTTATAGCGCTTAGTGTTGTACTTTCAATTGTTCCCTTTTCAATCACATGTGTTTGTGCGATCTTTCTGTGATTGTCGTAATTAGCTTTCTGGAGCAAATATGCCCTTAAGCCCTGAACAAGCTGCAAAAGTTGTTGCTTTGGTGGAAGATGGTCGCAGCATGCATTACATTGCAGAAGTGTTGAGGATTACAGCTTCCACGATTTCCAGAACCATACGAATGTACAGGGAAACTGGAGGCTTTGCAAGGAGACCAGGATCAGGCCCGAGAAGAACAAAATCGAAGAGAGATGGCCGCTTCTTACAACTCCAAGTTCTTCACAACCATCACTCCACCGCCATTGAAGCACGAAATCGACTCCACCAAGTTCGAGGGGTCGATGCTAGTGAGAGATCCGTCTGAAGAAGATTGGAAGAAGCCAATCATCAATCCAGAAGACCAGTTACAGACCCAGAACCTACCAGAGAACATCGCACAGCTCGACTACGTTCTGCAAGGGAACATGATGGCTGGACAGTACAACAATGGGAACAAGTGTTGTTCACCGATGAGTCGCGGTTTGGCCTCCGATCACCTGACGGAAGAGAGAGGGTCTGTAGAAGGCCAGAGGAAAGGTATTCCCCTTGCACATTCTCATCCAGGACGCCATTTCAGGGTGGTTGTGTGAGCAGGAATCAGTATGGCTGCAAGGACGGATTTGGTCTTCGTGGAGAATGGGAGCTTCACTGCACATCGGTATGTGGAGGAAATCCTTCTGGAGCATGTTGTGCCTTTCGCTCCATTTATTGGTGACGATTTCACACCAATGCAAGACCATGCACGCCCACATGTTAAGAAAGTTCTTGGGTGAAGCAGGGATTCATGCTATGGCTTGGCCTGCTCGAAGCCCTGATTTGAATCCTCTTGAGCACGTTTGGGACCGGCTGGGGAGAAGAGCCCGTCAGTGCCATCCAGAGACCCTACAGGACCTACGGAATGCCCTCCTGGAAGAATGGGAGATGATTCTTCAACAGGACATTACAGCATTAATCAGGAGCATCCCTGAAAGGTTGAATGCCGTCATTGGTACAAGAGGTGGCAAAACAAGCTTTAAAAGAAGCGAACAGAGGTTTCCGAGGTCTGTGAAGTAATGTGTGAAGTGTATAAAATCAAAACAGAAGTGAGGACCTATAGGACCTTACTCAAAATTTTCCGCTCTTTTAGCGCTCTTTCCTTGAAGTGTGCATCACTGGCTTAATTTTTAACTTTGTGTATAATCATCTCCATTGTTCGACACCTACATGGGACCGTACTACATCATATCGTAGATTAGTGTTATAAAAGTGTCATAAATTTGAAATAAATTTCAGTTTTTGTAAGAAATTGAAGTGTTGCGTTTTTCGTGCCGGTCAGTGTATGTGCGGCAAGCTAAGCCAGCTGTGACTGGCGCAGATCATGCGTACCCGGTTCAGCCGGTGGTTGGCACGCTCCACTGACTCATATTGTTAGTTCACACGTGTTTTGTCATTCATATGGACGTGTATCTGCAAAGCTTAGACATTAATGTTGCACGTTTAGTGAGTATTGTGATTACTGTGTCATGCCTAGACAACAATTTACATTGCGCGAACGTGTGCATATCCATAATTCGTGTATGAAAAGCAGAAAATCTTGTTCTGAAACAAGACGAAAATTTGGAATCAAGTTTCCAGGAAGATCAGTGCCTAATGCCAGTACAATTAGGAGGCTCGCTAATGATTGAAGGAAACAGGCTCCGTAAATAATAAGAGTTGACAGACATTCTTTCATCAGAAGATGTCAGGTGTGTGTTACAAGAGAGGGAGGACATCGCCTATGAGCACTGTAAGTACACATTATTGAACATGTTTGGTAAAAGTGCGAAAGTGCGCGCTGAAATGGATACGCGCGGCCATGATCTGCGCCAGTCACAGCTGGCTTAGTTTGCCAGGTTTACTCGCGCGCACATAGATAATGACCCTGTGCAATGGTCTTGTCTATCACACCATAAATAAGTGAAAATGAAAATCACAGCCTGCTTCCAGTCTCCGACCGGGTCAGGAATGGAATGAATGAAGCCCCCATCTAGAGGTGAGGATATGAACTGTGCCGGCTGCCGAGGCCTGACGCACTCCTCTGGGGCAATGATTAAATGAATGACAGATGAAATGAAATGATAGTGGAGTGTGTTGCTGGAATTAAATTTCGACAGGGAAAACCAGAGCACCCGGAGAAAAACCTGTCTGCCTCCGTTTTGTCCAGCACAGATCTCACATGGAGTGACCGGGATTTGAACCACGGACCCAACGGTGAGAGGCCGGCGTGCTGCCGTCTAAGCCATGGAGGCTAAATAAGTGAAATATATTTCATTCTAATAAGACAACCCTTTTGTGGTGAAACAATATTCATTTCATTTTAAGCCTAGTAAAATCAGAACTGAATGAAAATGAAAATCCACAGCCTGCTTCCAGTCTCCGACCGGGTCAGGAATGGAATGAATGAAGCCCCCATCTAGCGGCGAGGATATGAACTGTGCCGGCTGCCGAGGCCCGACGCACTCCTCTAGGGCAATGATTAAATGAATTACAGATGAAATGAAATGATAGTGCAGAGTGTTGCTGGAATGAAATTTTGACAGGGAAAACCGGAGTACCCGGAGAAAAACCTGTCTGCCTCAGTTTTGTCCAGCACAGATCTCACATGGAGTGACCGGGATTTGAACCACGGACCCAGCGATGAGAGGCCGGCGTGCTGCCGTCTAAGCCATGGAGGCTAAATAAGTGAAATATATTTCATTCTAATAAGACAACCCTTTTGTGATGAAACAATATTCATTTCATTTTAAGCCTAGTAAAATCAGAACTATTGGTTAAAATATTGAAATGTATTTTATGAACACGCAATAGATCTCCGTTTTCCTCATTGACAGTCGAATTCCATACAATATTCTCTTCGCTTTCATGTTTGAAACCATAATCGTATTTATCGAGCCTAACTACCGAATTACAAGCATGTCACTATCTTCTGCATCTTGACATTCATCCAGGTTTTGCCCTAATGTCATCGTAGTGAGACCACCTTGCTCGTTGAAATATCGTCACAGAAGCCGCTTGCTTTAGTGCGAGTGTAGCAGCGTGTTGACTGCATGAAGAGCATCTGCACTCGGCGCAGTGATGCAGTTGATGTTCTCAATTCTCAATGAGTTTGTCTCCATGCATCGTATCGCGTTAAGTAGGGAGAGATTATTATATTTAGTGGGATGATAAGTTGCTGTATGAAATACTACTATAAAAAGATATTCTTAGAGACCCGCGAATTATCATCATCATCATCATCATCATCATCAATGTCCCACTCCAGTCGCCCGGGTGTGGTTAACAAGCCTCTTCCACTCGTTTCTGTCCTTCCACTTTTCCTGCTCCATTACTTCCTCCACATCCAATCCAGCTTCTCCGATGTCCTTCCGAATCTGATCCATCCATCTTCTTCTTGGTCTTCCAACTGATCGCTTACCCTTAACCTCTCTTTCCAACTCCCTTCTTGCCGCTCGTTCCTTTCCCATTCTCTTCACATGTCCGAACCATCTCAGTCTTGCTTTCCATATCTTCTGTACTAACGGTTCCACATTTAGCTCTTCTCTGATTTTAACATTTTGAATTCTATCTCTTCTTGTCTTTTTTACAGATGTTCTTAAAAATTTCATTTCTGCTGCTTGGATCTTACTATCTTGTCTCTTGTTAGTTACCAGCGTTTCCAGTCCGTATGTTACAATTGGTATGAAGTACTGTTTATATAGTGTTAATTTCGTTCTCCTGGGCACTTTGTCATCCCATAAAAGCTCTCTGACTTGATGATAGAATGTTGTGCTTTTACTTAGTCTGTTGTTAATTTCAGGGTTGATTTCATTACCTCCGTTAACAATGCTACCCAGATATGGGAACTGTTCCACATTCTCCAACCATTCTCCATCTATGTTCACTTGGCTTCTCTTTTCCTCTTTTCCACAGTGCAGGACTACAGTTTTCTTTTTACTAATTACCATTCCAAACTCCTTCAGCTTTTCATTCCAAATGTCCAATCTCCTTTGTACTTCCTTTTCTCCCTCTCCCCAAATCACCACATCATCTGCAAATACCAAGGCCTTCACTTCATCACTACT
Source organism: Meconema thalassinum (assembly GCA_946902985.2). Taxonomy (NCBI): domain Eukaryota; kingdom Metazoa; phylum Arthropoda; class Insecta; order Orthoptera; family Tettigoniidae; genus Meconema; species Meconema thalassinum. The sequence goes on from OX336391.1 coordinate 694,924,288, forward strand.
GATACTCTGTTTTACACGTTTTATGATTTCATCCATCAATATAACAGATAATAATGGTGACAGTGCACTTCCTTGCTTGAGGCCTTTTTTGTATAGAATGTTTCAGAATCACCACTACCCACTTGTACACTGCTCTTACTCTCATAATACAACATTTTTATCTTGTTAATTAGTGATTTTGGTACATTCCTTTTCAGTAGGCATTCCCATACATATTTTCTTTTAACTGTATCATAGGCTTTTTCCACATCCAAAAATATAAAGATGATTTCCTTGTTCATTTCTAGATGCTTTTCCATTATCATTCGCACTGCAAATATCAAGTCCATTGTTGATCTATTCGGTCTAAAGCCATACTGTTCTTCTTCTAACTGAGGTTCTATTATATCCCTCAGTCTCTTGTCTATGACTTTCTCCATTATTTTTAGCCCATGTGATAACAATGTTATACCTCTATAATTTTCACATTTCTTCCTATTTCCTTTCTTGAACAGTGGTACAATGCTTCCTTGTTGCCAATCTTCAGGTATCCTTTCATCCTTCCATATGGCATTGAGGGTTCGGTATAGCCACTGTAGTCCAATGCTTCCTGCTGCCTTAATCATATCAGCATTGAATTCGTCTTTTCCACTTGCTTTACCTTTGCTCATTGCATTCACTGTCCTTTCAAGTTCCAACCATGTTATTGGGTTCTCTTCTTTTTCTCCATCTATTTCCATTTTCTTATCTCGTTCTTCCTCTGGGAAGTCATCCCCATTATAAAGCTTTTCAAAATACTTAGACATCACCTTCTGAAGACCTTTTTCATCATGTACTATGGAACCATCTTCTCTCTCTAATGCCTTGATTTTTTCTTGGTCTGCTCTTTTTGATTTTATTACTCTATACAGTAGTTTCTGATTTCCTCTACTATCTTGCTCAATTTCGTTGGTGAACTCTCCCCAGCATTTCTCTTTTTCTTCCCTGATACTCCTTTTTACTTGTAGTTTTAATCTTTTGTATTCCACATGTAACCTTTCTATCTTATCCTCATCTTTCTGATACGTTTTTTGCTTTTCCTTATCCATTTCTTTCTTCACCTTGTTCCTTTCTTTTATTTCTTGCTTTATTTTGTCTGTCCACCACCGGGTCTCCTTTTCCTTAACCTTTGCTTTTGTTTTCCCACATACCTCAACTGCTGCTTCAACAAATGTCTGTCTGAAATCGTTCCACTCTTCTTCTCCACTTTGTGTTTCTGTGTTAGGCAGCTTCATTTTTATCCTATCTTGGAATGCTATCCTTTTGTCCTCCTCCTCCAATTCCCAAATCCTGATCTTTGGTTTTTTCTTAAGTACAATTTTAGGGATTTTTACTCGTTTTAAATCCACTATTAATAACCTGTGATCACCTCCCATACTTTCACTGGGGATTATCTTCGGTCTGTTATCACAAAATCGATGAGAGTACCATACTGTCCATCCCAACTAGACCGGCTGATCTCTTCTTGAACCACGTGTTCTTTATTATCAGGTTACTTCTGACACAAAAATCCAACAGTTTCTCTCCATCTTCATTTCGATCGCCATACCCATGTGGACCCATTCTATCAGTTCCTACATGAGCATTTAGATCTCCCATTATCATGATCCCATCTCCAGTTCACTGAGGAAATCTTCTTTTTCTTCCAAGCTACATCCTGTCTGTGGAGCATACACTTGTATTATCTTCAGTAGTTCCTTATTTACGTGTATTTGCATTATTATAATTCTTTCATTTACATACTCAACTTCAGCTATTGGTCCAACATTTTGATTCACTATAAAGCCCACTCCATTTCTTTTCTCTTTACGGTTACCCATCCAGTACAAGGTGTACCCCTTACTTAGTTTCTTCATTCCTTTTCCCTTCCGTTTCACTTCACTTAATCCCAGGATGTCGAGTTTTCGTGTCTCCGTTAGGTCAATCAATTCATTTTCCTTGTCATTCAGTGTTAAAATATTTATTGTTCCAAATCGGGTTTTATTCTCTGATCTAACACTTGCACAAACATCAGCATTACCATCATACGCTGCAACTGTAGTCAGAGTCATGTCAATTCCTTTTTTCTTCGATCCGAGGCTTGTATTATAATTGAAAGCAACTACAAATTACTCGTCTGCTGGCTCGCTAAGCCTAACGCATCTGAGGATTTTCTTTTGGGGTTTACTCCCTTAGCCTTTGAAGATCCCTCTTCTCCACAAGGCAGTGGTTTCTAATTTCCCCCAGAGCGAATTATACGCTTGCAAATTATCGGGAGTATACTGCATCAGATTCCATTTTGGGTCCTCACATGAGATTCCATAAGAATAGGCAATATAAAGACACATCTCAGCTTTTGGTACAGGGCATGGACTCACGGGAAGAGGTGGGCCGCGATCTCCTCCACCAGCTCAGTAGTGTCGTCTTCCTGGAGTGACTCCTGAGCCTCCAACACTTCCTGTATCTCACCCAAGTTCACCAGCTCCAGCTTCCCTCGGCCAGCCTGCTTGACACCTTTGCCTCCAGTGGAAGCCTCCTCGTCGGACTCCTCTGCCCCCGCCTTCCCTCGCATGTACTTCTTCTTGGTTGACTTTGTCTTAGTCTCTCGACCCTGCAACACAACAAGCCCCAATATTTACAAATTCCACCTAGGATCCCCAGAACACGAGGGGGATAGTAACAAATACGGGCTGATTGTAATATGCAATACACATTTGTATTTCAGAATCTTCCATAATAAGAATAAGTGGCTTTAACCTACTGCAGCTCTTAGAGACACAGGGGTGCCGGATTTTTGCCCCCAAGAGGATCTTTAACACGCCAGTAAACTTAATGTAATGAATACGGCTCGGATTTTTAGGTGCTAAAATTCGGGAAAATATTAATTTTTTATGTATTAAAAATACCTGAAATATGTGACAAATTATTGAATTATAATTGAGTTAATTAATGACAATATGCAGTACAGTGGAATCTCGTTAGTACGTTTCTCAAGGGACCACGTATAAGAAAGAACGCGCAAGCAGCACGCCGGCCTCTCACCGCTGGGTCCGTGGTTCAAATCCCGGTCACTCCATGTGAGATCTGTGCTGGACAAAACGGAGGCAGACGGGTTTTTCTCCGGGTACTCCGGTTTTCCCTGTCACAATTTCATTCCAGCAACACACTCCACTATCATTTCATTCCATCTGTCATTCATTTAATCATTGCCCCAGAGGAGTGCGTCGGGCCTCGGCAGCCGGCACAGTTCATATCCTCGCCGCTAGATGGGGGCTTCATTCATTCCATTCCTGACCCGGTCGGAGACTGGAAGCAGGCTGTGGATTTTCAAGAAAGAACGCGGCGTATATATGAACGTTTATTCGCCGACCTTAGTAAGTGATTGTATGCACTACTACAGTCACGACATAAACATAGGTTATCAGTAACTTACACGCAATAAATAACATAAAAATTAATTACTGTGCCTCTACACTACAGTATAATACAGGGTCTGCTTAGCAAGGACATTCTCGCGCTCCGCCAGTGACGGCTCTGTTGCCGGCGACCACGCACGCATAGGTTTGAACCACTTCAATAAAGGGCTTTCTAGTTGAGGAAACTGTCCCTCTCGCACACGTTTCCTTTTGCCACTCACCCCTTCTTCAAATGCACGTTCGATTTCCTTCCTTTAGCCAAGAATCGTGTTCAGTGTAGACGGAGGAATGTTCCACTTTCGCGCTATGTGAGGATTGCAGTCCACGTCTCAAATGTATTTCATCTTCTCGTCATTAGTAGGGACACTCAAATTTCGTGACTCGCGAAATTCGCGAATTTTTCAAAAGTGTTAAATATGATGGGAGAAAGGCGTATAGGACATGTGTTACGAATTTAAATGTAATTTGGAACACTATCTATTCGCGAAATTTTGACATTTCGGCTCCATATACGAATTTTTAGGTTTACACGCGAAATTTATCGCAACTAGAGAAATACCGTATTTCCTCGCATAATCGTCGCACCCCAATTTTCAAACACTAAAATAGGTTTATAAAATGTCATCGCATAATCGTCGCGTAGCATATTCGTATTTGTGCGCCAGTCAGTTGCACATGCTGCCGCGACTTTATAACCTGGCGCGACTTTGTCAGAAGAAAAATATGTCCTCTTTATGCTTGCGGGCTATGAACTGTGACGCGAGCGGGAAGCTTCGTCACTTAGCACATTCCGCGAGCGTATAATCTGGCGTGATCTTGTCAGGAGAAAGTAATCTAGTCTATTTGCCTGCGGGCTATGAACTGCGACGCGAGCGGCCAGCACACATTCCGCGAGCTTATAGGCCTTATCTGGCGTGATCTTGTCAGCAGAAAGTAATCTCGTATTTATGCCTGCGGGCTATGAACCGCGACGCGAACGTAAAGCGCACATTCCACGAGCTTATAGGCCTAATCTGGCGTGATCTTATCAGCAGAAAGTAATTTCGTCTTTATGCCTTAGGGCCATGAACTGTGACGCGAACGGCCAGCGCACAATCCGCGAACTTATAGGCCTAATCTGACGTGATCTTGTCAGCAGAAAGTAATCTCGTCTTTATGCCTTGGGGCTATAAACTTTGACGCGAACGGCCAGCGCACAATCCGCGAACTTATAGGCCTAATCTGACGTGATCTTGTCAGCAGAAAAGAATCTCGTCTTTATGCCTGCGGGCTATGAACCGTGACGCGAACGTAAAGCGCACATTCCACGAACTTATAGGCCTAATCTGGCGTGATCTTGTCAGCAGAAAGGAATCTCGTCTTTATGCCTGCGGGCTATGAACTGTGACGCGAGCGGCCAGTTTCGTCACTTAGCATATTCCGCGAGCTTATAGGCCTAATCTGGCGTGATCTTGTTGCTCGGACTGGAGACAAATTCCAAACCAATTGCTGCTGAAGTGTATCCCAAACTTCAGAATTTGAAGAAGCATTTACAAGTGGTTGCTGCAGGAATGTTCAGCAACAAAGTCCAGGAAGAGCTGGATGCCCTGAAAGGTAATCTTAGAGGCAGAGCGATGGAGGAAATAAAGAAGATGTCAGGCCATATGCATACGAAGTTGGACAACCTGATGTTGGGGGACCCAGCCCGTATATTTTTGGAGCCAGTGTCTGAGCTCTTCTACGGGCAGAATATCTTGTCGCAGTCTACAGCAAGAGACAAACTGAAGGCCCTATTCAGCAAAATACCGTCACTGAAGGGTATTCCCGTTGATGAAGGAGTGCTCGCATATAGGGATCTTCAGGATATTCTGAAGAAGAATGCAGAAATAGCGGTGGAAGATACCCTTCAGGCAATGCGTGGGGATCATCAACCCTTTGTTGATGGTGCATTAAGGGCACTGTGGGTTCCAGTGTCAAATGTAAATTGTGAAGGATTCTTTTCAAACTTTTCTTGTGTGTTGACGGATTTCAGAACTAATCTAACAGTGACAAATTTGGAATTGCTGTCATCCTACATTATGAATGTAAAGCATGAAAGGAAGCAGGGAGGTAAAGTTTGTAAATATCTTTTTTGTCTTTAATGTTCGCGATTTCAGTCTTTTGTACCAATAATTTTCAAGTTACAATATAAATATTTGAAAGTACTGACTGCCTTTCTATTTCCCTAAGATCTATATTATCTAAGAATTTGTCTTTTCTACCCTAGAATTTTTGTTTCCTACTCAAGAATTTTAATTACCTACCCAAGAATTTTCCCTCATTACTCAATAATTTTTTCTCTTTTTACTCAAGAATTCAGCACCATTTCATTCAAGAAATTAGAGTGTCCCTAGTCATTAGTTATCTGCCGTACTTTCTTCTTATCCATTATGAAACACGCAATAAAATAGGTCATAACTGGACGTGAACACTAAGAACTAGAAGGCAATAGTGCGGAACACGAAGACAATAATGCGCCTACGTGAGAAATAAACAAAGGGAAAGGGGTGAAGGGCAGCGGGAGAAAGACACGTCACCTGTGTTGCGTCATAGCTATAGCCACTTCTACGCCGTCAAACACAATAAAATCATCTACACTGTCAATAACTATCGGAGAATATGAGGCAATATCGCGTCGTGTTTTCCAGAAGCCGAATTGTATAATGAAATAAGAATAAAATCCGGTTCGCTTACAAATAGTACAACGGAAATTTGATCGTCGTAAGCGGGAATAGAGAATGTATTAAGGGGATATATCAACATGTATTTTGTAGAATTGGGACTGGGACTTGAGAAAATCATCGCGCTAAACGGGAAAACGTCGTAACCGAGAACGTGATAACGAGGTTCCACTGTATTCACGAATGCAATTTATGCTGTCTCACTGACTGCTGATACAGAACGACATACATCTTCGGGTTGTCCATCACAAGTGACACTTCTACTGAAGACGCGAAACTGCGTCAATATGATTCTTGCTTTTGAGGTGTTGTGCAACTTCAGATCGCTGTTCAGCCTTGATTGCTTTCCCACATGGTTGGCAGAACAGAAGTAAAATTACCCTTAAATTCAGCAGACGATAACTTGTAGTTGCTTTTACTTTAGGCATCCTTTCAGTGTCACTCAAATATGTTCTACTATTCTTTGACTGATCTATTTTTAAAGAATTCTTTAAAGACATGCTTATTTTTACTTTCATATATTGTTTAGAAAGAGAAGAAGCGTACCATTCAGGGAAACCATCTGCATCACCGCTGCTCTCGTCTCCATCAGTTTCATTGTTACTTCATCTCTTCAAAATTACTGCAATCTCAGTCCGATTCGTAGCCATTACTATCAAATATCAGCTGGTACTGCAAAACCTCATCTATCTAACCAAACTTGAAAGATGTAAATTAAATTATTCACGTAGTCATTTCCTGTTCCAGGTGCATTCGTTAAGGTTGTCTACTACTTTCCCACCACTTACCGTAATCCAATGTAAACTAGAGGCGGAATATATCGTGAACACGGAAGGCAAAGATATTAGTGTGGAATATTCCGGAAAACACACGCCAAGGGTTAACAGTACAGGATACATATGTTGTATATCACTTCACGAGAATGTAAGTGATGCTCATTATAGCTCACACTGACTGAAGTCATTCTCTGGTGCCTTGGTTGGCGAGCTCTCAGCTTTACTTTGTGGAGGACCAGTTGGAATATGTGAACACTCTGCACCAGGTGCCAATAACTAACCTGCGTTCCCCCTCCACCTTTGCCCGAGGCAGCCTTCTTGCGGCGCTCCTCCCGCCGGTCCAGCTTGGAGTTGGTCTCGTCCTGGTCCAGGCTCCTGCTGCTGTGTAACTTGCTCTCTGCCTGCGCGAACAGGTACGCTCCGGATGACACCGACTGCGAACACAACACTTCTTCACACTAACATTGCAATAATGTTACACAGCCATTCTACATTTCACTCCAAAATCTCACATCCATTATTGGAAATCAGTAGTAAGAGGAACTCCCCAGAGAAACACCTCATTGCATAATTTGAAACCAGACCACACAGTACTATACATCTCCAGTCAGTGTCACTAGTCCATGATACGAACCATGTTGAGCAAGTGAGTTGAAAATCCACAACCTACTTCCAGTCAACCGACCAGGACAGGGATGGAATGAATGAGGCCCCCATGAACTGTGCCAGCTGCCGAAGCCTATCGCACTCCCCTGGGGCAATGATTAAATGAATGACCGATGAAATAAAATGACAGTGGAAAGTGTTGCTGAAATGAAATTTGTGACCGGGAAAACCGGAGTATTTGGAGAAAAACTTATCTGCCTCCGCTTTGCCCAGCACAAATCTCACATGGAATAACCGGGATTTGAACCACGGACCCAGCGGTGAGAGGCTGGCATGCTGCCGCCTAAGCCACGGAGGCTCAAGTAAGTGAATTATTCAATCAAATTGATTTATTTGTGGGTCAATAATGAGCATTTTTAAAAGTAATGGCTCAATTCAATTGTATAAAAATATCAAGTATTTTCAGGCAAATAAATCACTTGCCAACATTATAAGTTTATTGACCCTGCTTCAATATTTCAATAATTGAGAATAAGGAATTTTCATTATCAATAAAGAATGTAATGGTGTTTGAAGCCAGTTTTCAATGTTGCCATAGTAAACACGATTGTACCCAAATGAGATGGGTTATTCCCTAATCCTGAAAACATTGCATGAGATTAATAAATACACTTGGATGACCAGTTTCGATCGTCAAGCGATCATCATCAGACCCATCACACTTAGACTTTGAAATCTATGTCTGAAAGTATGTCTGAAAGTATTTACAATACAATGCACTCCTGATAATTCGTGTGTGGATAGTTCGTATTGCGGTTAATTCGCGGGTCTCCAAGAGTATTTTTTTTAATAGAAATTCTCACAGCAATTAATCATCACGCTAAGTAAAGCAATCTCTCCATCGTTTAAAAGAATTTGATGCAACGCAATGCGTAAAGACGAAATCATTGAGATTCGAGAAGACTGAACTGCGTTTCTCTGCGATGTAACAGTAGGCCTACTTGCGCAATCTTCAAAACATACAAGCATGTTGCCGCGAGTGGTATAGCACAGATCTTCCAAGCCCAAACATACTTTCACTCAGAACCTACCCTCCCTTTCCCAACAGCTACACTCCAAGGTCACTGATCTGCAAGTTGTGAAGGGTGGATGCGCAGACAGCGTATTCTAAACAGTGATTATTACCTGATGGCGCAAACCGAGAGCGTGTTTGTTGGATGCTCTTCATGCAGTCAACAAGTCATGGGAGAAAAATACAGCTACTACACTCGCACAAAAATAAGCGTTTGTTGGCTTCTGTGACGACGATGTATTGAACGGGCAAGAGATAAAAGCAAAGAAGAAATTGCAAGGAATTTGACTGCTGGTGAGGAAAACGCAGATCCAGTTGATATCGAGTGCGGGAGTGGCGCAACGGAAATCCCGAAAGTTTCCCACAGTCAAGCTAGTGTCTCTAATCACACTTATCTCTCATATAGAAAAACGAAATCATTTTTCGCTTTCATATAATGTTTTCTTTGGAAATATGCAATTGAAAATCAGATTAAACGATCTAAGAAACAAAACGTCATGACTGCTTTTTTTTGTGTGTTAAATATTAATGAAGGCATATGATAGCATCGACCGTGAATCCCTTTTCAAAATACTCAAAGAATTTGGATTAGATCAAAAGACAACAAATATTATTAAGGAAACACTCATGGAAACCAAATCTAAGGTTAAATTTATGGGAGAACTGAGCAGAGAATTCCCCATTGACACAGGAGTCCGACAAGGAGATGGATTGTCCCCGTTGCTTTTCAATTGTGCACTAGAGAAGGTTGTACGAGAATGGCGAAAAGCAGGTGCACCGACGCATAGGATAGGACCAAAACTTAAAGGCATAGAATTAGACTGTTTGGCATTTGCTGATGACATGGCATTAATTGCCCAAAACATCTCTGATGCGCAATACCAACTTGAACTTCTACAAGAACAAGCAAAGAAAATTGGATTGCAAATCTCATTTGATAAAACAAAATTTATGACAGATATAAAGAATGCCCCATCTGAAATTGAAATTGGTACTGACCATATATCTCGTGTGAAGGAATTTAAATATTTGGGTGAATGGATTACCGACAATTGTAATGAAAAGAGGTCCATTACAACAAGAATTCAAAAAATGGAAACTGCTTTTCAGTTAACGAAAAATACTTACAACAAAAAGAGTCTTTCCTGGAAATGCAAAATTCAACATTATACAACAGTGATCGGGCCCGAAGCTCTCTACGCTTCAGAAACTCTCACTCTTCAACATAGAACACTTCGAGATCAGTTGGAAGTGAAGGAACGTAAAATAATGAGGAAAATCTTAGGGCCGAGAATCAAAGATGGTGTTCATCTTCCAAAGCCAAATGCTGAAATATATAAAACCATCTCCAAAATCACAGACAAAATGCGTATGCGACGAATCCAATTCTTGGGGCACCTGGAAAGAATGGACCCAAATAGACTAACTCACAAAATTCACACATATTTGAAAAACAAAACAACTAGATCAAATTGGTACAAACAGACTGAAAAAGACTTGCAAGAATTAGGATCGCCAAATCTCCTAGACCGAAATGTCATCAGAACACTTGCACTCACACGGGGTTTCGAGGAGGAAGAAAGACGGCCATACCGCCATATCTGGTCTGCACAACGGAAGCAAACCCATGAAGGAGTACTGGGCTGCAAGAAAGGCTAACCATTGTTGATTCTGCGTGGTCCTAAGAGAAGAAGAAGGCATAATCCACCTCTAGACTAGCATGTCTACAATCAAGTGTTTTAATTATTATTTTGCGTTTTAAGGCTATTTCAATAGTTTAGTTTTTACTAGGCCTAACTGCGGATAATTCGCGGTTTTCAATAATTCGTGGAAGTTCGTGCATTGATTACCGTGAATTAACGAGAGTGCACTGTATATACATACAGTGACGTAACTCTTGCCCAATGATCGAACTTTCCTTTCTACAATGCCTGATTAAAGTTTACCTGGAGCATTTGACGATGAAATGCCTCTATAACTGTTGCAATCTTTCCTGTTACCTTGCTTATAAATCTGAATAAAATAATAAATAAAACTAAGCAAGTAAATTTGGAGGTCAATGACTACTTTCAATATCTTAACAAAACATCACTTAGACTGTCTATAACTAAAAAACATTGACTAGTTGCATTATTTTAACTAATACTGCAACTAAATAAGAGTGCAAATTGTAAATACTTTCAAACATAGATTTGCAATGGATCTGATGATGATCGAAACTGGTCATCCAAGTGCATTTATTAATCTCATGTAACTTTCTCAGGATTAGGAAATAACACATCTCATTTGGGTACAATCGTGTTGACCGACTGAAAAGCACCAAACTTTTGTATGTAATTTCTTTATGTATATTATCCAACATGGACACATTAGTCTGCTAGGATGTGTCATGCACTAAGTAAATCTTGCACAGCTCGCAGAAAGGAAACATAATGCATGGTGGCCACTCAACGATTTTCCAGGAGTAATTCTCATTTTTCCAGATTTAAAAATAAGCCGAAGTCCCAGGGGGCTTTATCGGTTGGCTACTTCAAGACCAAAATAAAGCAGTTGTGTTTGGTTTACTTACACAGATGTTGACAAACATTAGTGGTGATTGCGTTATTGATACGCAAGCCTACACACAAATGATTTTATTGTTGTTTTATAAAAGCCTATCTGACTCAAATATCTGCTTAAAAAAAGAGAAAATAATGCCACCTGCAATTTTATTGTGGTGAAGTTGTCTATACGCAATATGGTGATCTCCCACACAGAAACTGGTCAAGTCAACCCCTGGCACTATCCAGCCCATGACGGGCTAAGGCCGACCAAAACAGGTAGATAGAGTACTCACCCAAAACCGCAGCGGGAGTATGATTTAAGATGGAAATATTTTTATAATTTATTAACAGTGGCTATTTTCCAGGGGTATTCAAATTTTTGATCATTTTCCAGGAGTTTTCCAGACCTAATAAAAATCCACAGGATTTCCAGGTTTTCCAGGAGTAGTGGCCACTATGATAATGATAAATTGCGGCGATTTCCCGTAAGAGTAAAGATATAGGAAGCATTTTTTGGCAAGCACACATATACGGTCCATAGAGGGATATTAATAATATTGTATGGCCTCGGGTGCCAGCTTTGTTATTTGACGCCCAGAGGGCAGCTTGCATGTCGAATTTTGTTGTTCCTATGTTAGATATCCAAGCTCCTTGAACACTATAGCGCTTTCTAGTGCAGAAATGAGGAACTTTGTGTTGGCGGAAAACTTGAGATTCATATTGCCATTATGAACACGTCCTACTGAATTCAAATGGGTTCTTTAACATGCCAACAACATAAGACATGCGTGTCGTGACTTACAACGGCCAGCTTGGGGTTGATAGTCTGACACGATAACCACTCACCCACTGTGGCAGGCTCGTGTAGTACTGGGTAAGCGCAAGGCGATCGTCCTATGTTTCCCCCAGTCTGCTACGAGGAATGTATAGATTGTGACCGAGTTTTCTAAGCTAAAGTAAATTATATCTTCTCTAATTTTACTCCAAGACTATATCCTCTAATATATTATGAACGATTTTCAGCGTTAAACAGCTGCAAAATGAGCTACGGACTAGAGGCGCTAAAACTAGTGGGAGGAAGGAAGAATTAATAGGCTACACACTTTATTATTCAAATTATGAATAGGAGTCAGAATTCTTGAGTATTATAGGCCTATATTGATAAATATATCCCCATAAGACTAAATAGAGATTTAAATAGCCTATGCACTTGCTCCCCTTGCTTATAGACTAAGATTCATGTCTTTTTTTGGTTGATAGCTTACATGAAACTGTTATGTTTTAAGGTGTAAACATTATCAAAGAAAGTTAAAACTGGTATTGTATACCTCAAAATTCATCGCAACGTTTGGTTCTTATGTAATTTTGTCAATTTCTAAATACGAATCGTTCCCGTACCCCTTCGTAACGACTTAGGGGTACAATATTTGAAAAGTTTGAGAATCCCTGCTTTAGGGCCACGAACTGTTTCCATTCATCTGACTAACTTATGACTCAAGAATGTAGAAGTCAGTCACTACCGGTACCAAATTCTCCGTCGGGCAGATGGAAGTTGACGATTAATTCTGATTTCAAGAAACCAACCATAATACGCTTGTAACTGTTCATCATCATCTTGCACAGTTTCCAGCCACTGACCGGGTCTGTTTGGAACACAAGCCTCTCCAACGTCTTCTGTCTTCCCACCATCTCTCAGCCTCCACCCTTGTCCAGTCTTCTCCGCTCTTCTTCACGCTTTCTTCCACCCCCTTCAGCCACCTGTCTCTCGGTCTTCCCCTCGGTCTCTTTCCTTCCCACTTCGTCTCATGTACTCTCCTGGGTATCCTCTTCTCCTCCATTCGTTTTACATGTCCATACCATCTAAGTCTAGATTTCTCTATACCATCCTGTAATGGTTCCTCCTTCATTAATTCTCTGGTCCTCTCATTTCTTATTCTGTCCATCTTTGTAGCTCCAATACTGCTTCTCAAGAACCTCATCTCACTGGCCTGTATTTTGCTCTTCTCCCTTCCTTTCATAACCCAGGTCTCCGAGGCATACGTCAGGATAGGGACATAGTATGTCCGATATATGATCCTTTTGCTGTTCTGAGGGACATCCTTGCTCCATAACATGCTTCTCATACTCCTCCGAAATGCTTCTGCCTGCCTCCCCCGCTCATTTATTTCTCTATCGTTTCTTCCATTCTCTTGTATCAGGCTTCCTAGATACTTGAAACTCTCCACTTTCTTCAGCTGTTCCCCACCAATTGTTATTCCCGTTGTGGTTCTTTCCTTCTTCCTTGTTGTGATCACCATCTCACTCTTATTTATGCTAAATTTCATTCCATATCCTTGTATTATTCCTTCCCACACGTCCAACTGTTCCTGTACCTCCTCCTCCTTGTTTCCCCAAATCATCAAATCATCTGCAAACACCATTGCTTTCATCTTTCCTTCCCCAATTACTTGTGCCACTCGGGTCATTATGTCATCCATCACCACAATGAAAAGTAACGGTGACAGTGCACTTCCTTGTTTCAGGCCGTTTCTTTGTTCCAACCAGTCAGATCTCTCTCCTCCCACTTTCACACAGCTCACGCTTCCCTTGTACATCTCCTTTATCCTCTTTATAGTCCATTTCTCTACTCCTCTGTCCTCCAGGGACTTCCATACTTTGTTTCTGCATACACTGTCATATGCTTTCTCAATGTCCAGGAAGGCCATCAGTAGATCTGTTCCACACTCATAGTGCTGTTCTTGTAACTGCCTTACAGCAAAAATCAAATCCACTGTGGACCTTCCTGCTCTGAAGCCATGTTGTTCTTCCCTCATCCCTCCTTCTATCCTTGTCCTAATTCTCTTTTCCAAAACTTTCTCAAAGATCTTTGCACAATGACTCATCAGTGTTATTCCCCGATAGTTTCTGCAATCTGTTCTACTACCTTTCTTGAAGATCGGGACAATGATTCCTTTTTTCCAGTCCTCTGGGGTCTTCCTTTCCTTCCATGCTGTCCTCATCACTCGGTACAGCCACTGTATCCCCACCTCTCCTGCTGCTCTCACCATCTCCACACTCAACTCATCCACACCCGGTGCCTTCCCTCCTTTCATCTTGTTCACTGCATCTTCCACTTCTTTCCATGTTAAGCCCTTTTCTGTTTGCAGTTCATCTTCCTCTTCCCCGATTTCTTCCTCCTCACCATCTTTTCCATTCGGGTGCTTGTGACTGTTAATGCTGTGAAATGTATTCTTGAAGTATTTGTCCGAGTATTGATGCCTTTGAAAATGGGAGCTACAAAATATGTTACATTCACTTCTTCCTGTATATTGACGATTTCTTCCTGTGCAGGACTTCAATGGATATAATTTCTGCAGATTTCGATATTGTAGGCTTATCGTGGTAAACTGGCAATTTTCTTGTGTGTGGCCTCTTCCTTATTTTTGATGTGTTCGTGGCCCACGGAAAAAGCGATGGAACAGTGCCCGGTTTTAATCTTGCTCTCTCGCCTTCAAATACAAACGCATAAATTCAGTGGTTGTTATCGAAATGTCTAATCAGTTTATAGGTAGGAATTATCACACTTGCCCAACACAGTTTTCGTAAAGTCATCGAGTAGAAAATGATGGGAACACACTTTAATATTTTCGGTCAGATTTTCTTCACCGAAATGTTTCCTTCTCATAGCATGTAACCATTTCTTCCTCATTTCTTTATTTTGTTAAAATTGGTGAAACGATAACGGGCTTCCTTGATTTTTGCAAAGAGGAACACTGTAATAGCTCGGCATAGTCACGAAAATAGCAATTTAAACGACTTGAATTCGTGGATATTAGCAGCATGAAAACACAGGAGACAAATGAAGAGCGCCTTGCGCTTACCCAGTACAACAGCAGTGCGCTCTATCGGTGCTAGTTCTATACATCCCTATTCTGTAAGTAAGGAAAGACCTAAACTCACCTCCTCGGCCTTCTTCTGGACGAGGTCATCAAACAGTTTGCTCATGCTCTGTAAGAACTGCTCGGACACCACAACTGTGTTGCAGAAGATGTGCACATTCTTGCTCGTGCTCGTCTTGAGCACTTCCTTCAGGATCATCTCCACGTCCTCGGGTTGGAACACAGAGGGCAGCAAGGGCTAGAACACATCAAGTTTCATTGATCCATTAACAACAGCCTCAAATCCTCCGTCAAAATACACAACTTTGAGTCGTGGACAAAAGAGCACAACTTCTCACAGGCACAGAAAATTTACAAGATACCGTATATACTCGAATACCACCCGCACATTTTTAAACAAAATCGGACGTGAAAAATTGGGGTGCGGGTCTTATTTGAGTCATCCTGATTTTAAAGATTTAAATTGCCCGCCACGCGCGATATCGGGTGTTGCGAGTATCCGCTAGATGGTGCTAGCCTTCTTCCGGCTATCACTTTGTTTTACCGTAAGCAGGCGGCGTCATAGTCTTGCGCACGTGTCGAGCACGTTTTCGAGTGTAAACATGAGTTGTACGAAGGGTTTGCGGTCGTTTAATGTGAGTGAGAAGCTGAAGTTATTGGAAATCGTGCCCTGTAGGAAATATGATATTGACGAGTCATGTATTCGTGATTGAGCGGGATGACTTCTATGCTACAACCACTGGATGTTTGCGTGAACCGCCAGTTCAAAGCAGCCTTGAAACAGCTGTATACGGAGCAGATGGCGGCCGATAAGCACACACTGACTCCAACTGGTCGTATTCAGCACCCGGAAGTTCAGCTGCTATGTTCGTGGATTTTGACGGCATGGAATCGTATCTCGGGAGATCTCATACGGAAGAGCTTCAAGAAATGTAGTATTTCGAATGCTATGGATGTCAGTGATGACGACATTTAGTGGGATGGTGATAAAAGTTCCGAAGTTGGTACTTCTGATGACGATGAATGAAGTGTTTGTGTACTTTTATTTGTATTTTTAATCGTTTGATGTGTGTTATTTTAGGACGACTTCAATACTGTTGGAAACTATTTTGGATAAATGCTATTCTGTTTATTTAGTTAAGATTGTACATAATTTTGAGTTTTTTTTTTAAATTTCGTTCTTCAAAATCAGGGTGCGGGTCTTATTCGAGTAAATACGGTAATAATTGTTGTTTTAAGGGGCCTAACATCTAGGTTATCGGCCCCTAATGGTTTGGGTGATAGTGAAACAAGAGATGAGAATGTAAACTATAACTAATACTAACTACAGACTTACAGACTAGAAGGAGAAATGGTAAACAAATAAAGGATAAGATAAATAAAGGACAGGAAGGAAAGAAATGCCCTCAACCCTCGAAGAATGAGGATTGAGGGACTTGGAAGGAAGGAGAGCCATGAAAGGCAGATAGGAAAGAGAAAGAGGAGAGGACCCGCCCTAAGGTCAGAGGAAAAAGGGGACAAAATGGACCTAGTTAGTTAGTTAGTTATTGTTGTTTAAAGGGGTGGAACTACGAGGTCATCTGCCCCTCTTAACACAGATTAAAGAATACAAATTTGGAATTGAATTTAAAATTTTGAGGTGGCCACCTAAATTTAAAAAAGTCCTCTAGGCAAGCCGGAAGGCGGAGGTAGATTTCACCGGACAAACTTGGGGATAGGCGAAAATAGGCAGAATATGCAGGTTTTCGTAGAAAGATCAGACCTCATTTATTGCGAGAAGGTATTTTATAATTGGAGATTAATTAACTTTGTTTTTCGTCATTTTATGCATATTTTAAATATTTTATTGTCTTATGGGGACGGTAACCTTCTTGTCATTTGGGGTCCATTTTTATACTTGTGGTCACACTGTCCTTATGCAAGGTTTCGACACTGATGTGTAACTATCTAACGGTCTGTTACTTCTTCACACAAAATTATATCTCCCGCAGAGATTTTGGTTGGTTCCTCAGTTTAGGGGCTGCGACAACGCGGTCATCTAACCCCGTGTACTTTGGGCGAGTGTAGTATCTGTCGGATAAACGGTGTGAATTGTGATGGCTGTATTAGTCTGTAATTCAGGTAAGGACTGCAGACGGTCAATTTCAAGCAGTAGTTCCTAATGTTGCTACCAGATACTACTGTCAACGACACCTAGCTGTGAACTTGGCTACTAGATGCCACCCCAACCAGCAAAACTCGCAACGAACATTGGAACTTCCCCTTCAAAGGAAAGCATACTGAGGGATTTTTAGCGCTCTTAGAAAATCCGACGACTTCAGCCGGCTTTAAACCCGCGACCTTGGGCATAGATGTTCAGCATGCTACCAGTTACGTCACCGAAGCCGCTTCACACTTAGTCAAATGGAAATCTGAATCTTATCTCGTGCAAGTGCGTTGTCATGGCAACGGCTCATCCCTCATCAATTTAGTAGTGTTGCCATGGCAACCTCTGATAGCTCTTGGCATTTTCTTATAATTCCAAAATCATTTTTCTCATCCCTTGGCGTAATGGTGGGTCATATCAAACATTCTTTCAGACAAAAGTTTTAGGTAATTATTAGGGGAATATTGTCCATTTTGTACGGTTTTGATATTGTGCCTATTAAGAGAGATATGATTAATGTTTCCCGAAAAACCCACTTTTTCCGACCCCTTTGGTCAATGGTTGGTGCTATAAAAAAACTCTTTCAAACATAAATTTTTGGGCTTTATCCGACACATAGTATGAACGTTGAACGGATTCGATACTTCACATATTAAGAGAGTTATAGCAATATTTCACTTTTTCGAAAAAAAGCCCCCCATTTTCACCCCCTTCGACCGATTTAGCCCAGTAACGAACTCGACCGAGATTTTATAGGTATACATATTCGGTAAAAAATTCAAAGTGATTGGTGCAAAATTACGGCAGTTATCGTGTCCGCAAGAAACTGATATACATATTATTATTATTTCCGATTATTCCCCTTCAGGAGAGCGTGAGAACTTGAGCCAATCACAGCTTCACTTCCTTTTCCTCTCTTCTTTTCTTCCCAAAACCTCTTCATTAGTTCACTGTGCTTTTTCTTCCTTTCCTCTGTCCATTTTTTCCCTGATGTATCTTTCCTTGAAACTTGTACAATTTTCGTGTTTCTGATTTTATTTCTAAATTGTTCTCTGTCCTTAATGTCGTCTTCAGAGATTTTAAGTAATTCCATGTCTTCATGTACTTCTTTAATCCAACTGGTCTTTAATTTACTTGCATTCACGATATTGAAAATCATCTTAGTGAGTCTGTTCTCATCCATCCTATATATGTGTCCATAGAACTGCAGACGTCTCTTCCTAAATTTATCTACAATGGTGTCTGTATTTTCATAAAGTTCCTTTGTTGGTCTCCTGACCCAAATTCCATTACGGAAAACAGCGCCATGGATTTTCCTAAGAATTTTTCGTTCCTGTTTCTCAATATCATGAATTCTTGTCATTCCTCTAATGACGGTTGTTTCTGCCGCGTACAAGGCTTCAGGCAAGACAACTGTGTTATAATGGCGCAATTTTGCATTGCGAGATACTGCTCTTTTGTTATAATGATTCCATGTCAGCTTGTACGCCTTCTGCAATTATACTATTCTATCTGCATTAGAAATTGTGTTCAATCCTGTGGGTTGGATGGCTTCTCCTAAATATTTGAAGTGAGTGACCTGCGAGATTTTTCCATATTGCGTTCGCAAGGTGATGTTTCCTGTTGATTTGGTATCCATATACTGTGTTTTTTCATAGGAAATATCAAGTCCCGTTTTACTGGAGATTTCATGTAGTTTCTCTAGCGCTAATATGGCTTCATCCTTGTTGTTTGTTAAGATGGCCAGATCATCTGCAAAGGCCAAGCATTTCACAGTGACTCTTTTCCCTTTCTCCTTTCCAATTTGGATACCTTTCACATGCTTTTCCCATTCTGTGATTATTTTGTCCAGTACGATGTTGAACAAGAGTGGTGATAAACCATCCCCTTGTCGAACTCCAGTATGTATTGCAAAAGAGTTAGAGATTTCTCCCATGAATTTCACCTTTGAGGTAGTTCCCAATAATGTTTCCTGGATGATGGCCCTCGTCTTCCTGTCAACTCCTAATTCTTCTAGTCTGTTAAACAAGGTTTGTCTGTCAACCGAATCGTAAGCCTTTTTGAAATCCACAAATGTGACTGTAGTGTTCCTGCATCGTCGGATGTGCAGTATGGTCTTGAGGTTCCAGATCTGCTCAATACAGGACCTTCCCTTCCTGAAACCTGCCTGATATTCTCCAATATGGTGGTCCACCTGTGGCTCGAGTCGATTCAGCAAAGCTTTAGAGAGAATTTTATAAGCTAATTTTATATATGCATATATATATATATACTGTATATACATGCATAAATTATATATAAACTTTTGAACTGACGGTGGTTTTGGGGGCTGGGGGATGTGAAACGCGAAGATATGTCAAAATTTTCCGGGAGTCGAAACATGGTATCCATTGCAATAGTTAGCTTTCTAATGAAATCTACCTAAAAGACCAAAAATTAATAAAACAAAAACAAAAAAATTAAATAAAAATAAAAATTATTAAACTAAACAAAATTTACGGAAAAACAAAAGTTATCACTCTCACTTATAAAGCGGATAACGCGATCAGCAGCCACCGCGTCATCGGCTAATATAAGTTTGAGTGTCATCTGCAAACCAAGGTTTCTTCGTAAGTCAGCAAGATCCACACACTCGGTTAAAATGTGGGCCAAGGTGAAAACGGCTCCACAGGTACAAAGTGGGGGGTCTTCCCTTCTCATCAGATACGAGAGGGTGGATCTTGTATGACCTATCCTTAGCCTACACAAAATGACGGATCAGGAATGAGGAGACAAGGGCCAATTAAGGCGGAAGAAGTAAAAGACTCCCTAGGCCTCAGATACCCTAACACCGTTGGTGTCGGAAAAGAACAAGAGTTGACCAACAGAGGTCGACAGGAAAGAAGACGGGGAGGAGCCCGGCACAAGTAAGTGGAAGCAATGCTGGACTCAGCTGTGGCCCCGTGGTTGCCAACCCAAGATATGAATGGTTAACTCTTCAGTCGATGAACAATGACTGGGCAATGTAGTAAATAAACACATGTATTAGTTATGATCACCATTATAAGGGAGGTCAGCCATTGTTCAATGACTCAAGACTTTACAAGAACGGCTAATTCAATTCCGTTTAAATAATAGGCTACCCCAACAAAACTTAAACATTTCAACTGTTTTATAACAAAATGGTGCAGGTTCTCCAAAGATTTATGCAAATTTAAAATTATTAGTCAGTTTGCCAAAAGCAGGTCTTGATGAGAGCAGCAGCAGAAATGGGAATTATATCCAGTGTGGACCCCAGAAAACTGGAACAAGGAATGACCATATATACTCAAACACCCCACACACATTTTTATACAAAATCAGACGTGAAAAATTGGGGTGTGGGTATTAATTGAGTCATCCAAATTGTAAAGATTTAAATTGCCCACTATATGGTGCTAGTGCTTGCTCGGGTGTACTTGTTTACCATATTTACTAGGCTATAGGACCCCCATTTCTCCTAAATTTTTAGTTCCGAAATTGGGGAGGGGGGTACTATAGACGCGAACTTCGCAAAAATTCTTTTGGGAAAGGGAGAGAAAAAAAATTAGGTATTTTATTTTTATGCTACATAGTATGATATCATCATCATCATTTCCCCTTATCCAGCTCCTGCCGGGTCGGGGTATTTATGGCACTTCTCCACTTTCCTCTTTCCTTCCACCATTCTTCTTCCACGATCTTGTCCCAGTCCAGATTTCTTTTTCTTACGCTGTTCTTCACTGAATCAATCCACCTTGTTCTAGGTCTTCCTCTTGCTCTCTTACCCTTGCACTTTGCCTCCATCATCTGTCTTGGTATTCTATTTTCCTCCATCCTCTTTACATGTCCAAACCACCGTAGTTTATTCTTCTCAATTCTTTCATTTAGTTTTGCCATCCCAACTTCCTTCCTAACATCTTCATTCCTCACTCTGTCTTTCCTTGTCTTTCCTATCATACTTCTTAGGAATTTCATTTCACTGGCTTGGATTCTACTCTCTTGCCTGCTTGTCAGGGTCCAAGTCTCAGCTGCATAAGTTAATATGGGAACATAGTACACTTTATACATTACCTCCTTGCTTTTCCTTGGTACTTCCTTATCCCAAACAAGTTTTCTTACACTTTGATAGAATGCATTGCTCTGCTGTACCCTCCTGCCAATCTCCATGTCCAACCTACCAGTTTGCATCAATTCACTTCCTAGGTATTTGAACGTGTCCACAATTTCCAAACTCTGACTTCCAATTTTCACAGTGCCCTTTCCTTGTCGATCCCCTCTTGTCATCACCATGGTCTTGCTTTTCTCTATACTGATTTTCAGGCCGTACTTCTGAATATTTTCGTTCAGTGCATCTAGTTGTTTTTGCACTTCTTCGGTGTTCCTTCCCCAGACCACAATATCATCTGCAAATAACAGTAACTTCATTACAGTATGATATATTTAATCAAAATAAACAAAGTGCGTGCGTATGTCGGTCTGCCAGCCACCTGTCGCATAGCGTGAGTCAAGGCCCGTATGCACAGAGACTTCTTTCTTCAAACTAGGTCACATCAACATGATTCCAAGCCTGCTGATAGGACCAATTTCTAACATGAAACTTCTATACTAACAAATGGATTTCAACCAATTTTCGTATGTGCTATGTGTACCATAACAGATATGACCATACATATTCTTAAGAGCAACCAGGGCTGCCAACTGTTAATAAATGCTGTCTCTATTCTTTTACCTAATCAGTATATCAGAACGTAAGCAAACTTTGCACACTTATAGTACCTGACATTCTAGATTAATTTGGAGTAACTAATATACGTCAGTGCTGCCTGCTGATAAGTCCAATTTTAAAAAAATGCATGTAACTTCTACACCAACAAATGGATTTCATCCAAAATTGGCACACCAATAGTTCATAATATTCTAGATTATTTCTGACCAACACGTCCATGACATTGTTGCCAACATGATTCTACGCGTGCTGTTAGATCCAATGTCTAACTGCATGTAACGTCCATGCTATCCATTGGACTTCAACCAAATTTTGTATTCTGTACCTTAAGAGATGGAACTAAGAATATATTCAGTCACCAGAACTGTAATGATCTATTAGGCGACGAAGAAACGACCAAGGGGAAGACCAAGAGATAGATGACTGAAAGGAGTGGAGGAATGTGTCAAGAAGAGAGGCGAGGACTGCACTAGAGTGACAGCGGAGAGGTGGTGGGAAGAAAGGACTAAGTGGCGAGGCTTATGTTCCAAACAGACCCAGCCTGGGGCTGGAAACTGTACAAGATAATGATGATGATATTTCTAACTAATTAGAAATTTCGAATTACCAACTTAATTTCGTCATTATTTTAGATAGGTCCATATAGATTAATCATTGGCATGAATCTTAAATTTTAAGAAAAGTATTAGTTCGGCACAGAACTTCTCGTTTAGAATTGGAATGTTTGATATTATGATATATATTGTGTACTTAACATAAAAATAATTAAAAACCACACATTTAAAGAAAAGCCCATTAAATGTGCTCCAAAATGAAACGAAAGTTTCCTGACTGACTGATTGATTACCGTGATGTCGAGGAAGGACGCTGTCACCAGGGCTTCCTCCACGGCAGCCTCCACCTGCTCCACCAGCTGAGGACCCACGGCACATGACGATAATAGCATCAGCTTCTCGCTGGGGAAGTGCTTCTGGACAAACGTCTGGGGGTCGCTGATCCCCAGCCTCAGGAGAGCATCGTACTCTGGAAGTATCAACAACATACAACTGGACTGCTTGTGATGTATCTAAAACTCAATTCAAACAATAGAGAAATTATTATAGGGCAAACATGAAGCTAGGAAAGTATCGACACACCACAGTTTATGCAATACTGTATTTCTTCGCATAATCGTCGCATATTTTTAGACTAATATTCGTGGGAAAAAGTAGAGTGCGACTATTATGCTTAGAATATTTAAGTTCAAAGAAGAAAACCACCATTTTTAAATATATACTGTATCATTATTTGCAGCACGCTTATGCACTTTCTTTGCATTTCATTTTCTTCAAGATCACCGCATAATTCTTGTATTTTCTCATTGTGGACAACACCTCTGTTGCGATGTTTCCACGGAAGTGGCCGATGGTAGACTGGCACGAGGTGTCCGTTGCGTAAGGTTCCACCAATAGCAGTCGGGCCTGTTTAAACGTCGCCAAACTGGGGCTAGCAGTGCTTCGTACGGCGGCTTATTGAATCTCGTCATTCCTAGGCCAATTCACAGAAGAGACAGGTCTACACAAGTTTCACTCCCCATGGAGTGGCGCTGAGCGCGATAGTAGTTTAGCGTGCCCACTGCCGGCTGGATCGCAACACTCCTGGTTGCTTTAAACTGCCTGCCCATTCGAGGATTACAGCATTGGTTTGAGCGTACAACCTCGTTTCCAAATAAAGGCGCTAGGAAGCAGCACCAAGGCTGTGTGGCATACATAAGTTTTGTATTGATGTTAATGGAGCAGTTGTGTTTGGAATGCATTCTGAATGATTTTATAATGCTGTACTGCTGCGTGCCCTTTTGTAAATCAGAACAGGGCAAGTTAGAATACCGGGGAATCTCATTTCATGAGATACCATCGGACAATTCACTGCGTGGGATGTGGTTACGTGCAATTTCCAGAGAAGGTGACGCAGGGGAAGCAAATAAACAAATAAATAAATACATACCGGTACATGAATGAATGATTGAGTAAATACGTGAGACAATAAATATGTAAGTAAGTAAATATGTAAGTAAGTAAATAAATAATTTAAGAAATATGTAAGTAAATAAACAAATAAGTAAGTAAATAAATAAGCAAATAAATAAGAAAATAAATAAATAAATTTGTAAGTAAATAAATAAGTAAAAAAATAAACAATCTCTCCAAAAAATCTGTAAAAATGTATAATACAGCCATCACAATAAGACAGGTTATCAGACAAATTCACCTCACACCCAAGAACATGAGGCTACATGACCACGATGTCGCAAAGCCCCTAAATAAATCATCATCCCATTTTTCGGGGGCCGGAGGCATTTCTTTTCCCTGTCTTTTATTGTCCTTATTCTTTTATTTTCATATCGCCAAGTATGTAAGTTA
This sequence comes from Meconema thalassinum, assembly GCA_946902985.2. NCBI lineage: Eukaryota > Metazoa > Arthropoda > Insecta > Orthoptera > Tettigoniidae > Meconema > Meconema thalassinum. The sequence goes on from OX336391.1 coordinate 694,948,546, forward strand.
GATTTAAGTCAGTTAGAAGTAGTTATATTTTTATTATCGTCTGCATAATTACGGGAAAATGAGCTAGACATTTCGCCCCTTAAAAACAAGTATTTTTGCTTTCCTTTATACTGAAAATTTGCCCGTAAGTATGTGTCTGAATACTTTTAGATGTTAGAATAACAAAGGAACTAACTTAGTGTAATGTTTTCACGTCCGTCAATCTCGATATTAAGCCTCCAAACATAACAATACTTCGTTTCAGGTATCTTCCCCATTAAAAAGCCGCGGCAATCTCAGTGCCTTGGTGCTGCACCTAGCGGTGAATTAATACATATATCTTGTACGCCTGTGAGTGTCGAATGGGCAGGCAGTTTAAAGCAACCAGGAGTGTTGCGATCCAGCCGGCAGTGAGCGTGCCGTAGGCCGACCGTTCGCCTAGCGCGAGTCATAGCCTGCAGTCAGAGAGACAGGCATCTTTCTTGTGACAAGGTCACGTCAGATAATAATCTCGCAGAATGTGCTAAGTGATGATACTGGCCGCTCGCTTCGCGGTTCATAGCCCGCACGCACTGAGGCAGGGACTCGTTTCTTCAGACAAAGTCATTCCAGGTTATTAGCTCGCGGCAGTGTGTGCAACTGACGGACGCACAAATACGAATATGCTATGCGGCGATTATGCCATGAAAGTTTATAAACCTATTTTAGTGTTTGAAAAGTGGGGTGCGACGATTATATGAGGGAATATGGTATTTCAACCATCCAGTTAAAGAGTTATGGTCTGCCAAGCATCAATACGAACAGTGGCTAGCGTAGTTAGCTGTCACCTTCGAGATGCGGGTTTGATTCCTAGCTCTGCCAAGAAATTTAATTCTGGTCCGAGAGCTGGAATGGGATACACTGAGCCTTGTGAGGCAAAACTGAGGAGAGGTGGATTCGATTCCCAGCTCAGCCGTCTGGAAGTAGTTTCCCCACTTCTACTCCATGCAAATGCCAGGATGGTTCCTAATAATAATATCGTATGGCCTCGGGTGCCTGGTGCAAGCTCCGTTAATTGACACCCAGAGGGTAGCTTGCATGTCGAATTTCGTCGTTCCTTTGAACGCTATGAAAGTCAAGGAGGTTAGATATCTAAACTCCTTGACACTACAGCGCTTTCAAGTAGAGAATGGAGGAACTTTGTGTTGGCGGAAAATCCCGAGATTAATTTTGCCATTGAACACGACCTGCTGAATTCAAATGGGTTCTTTAACATGCCAACAACGTATGACATGAGTATCGTGATTTTTGTCGCCTTCAAAAATCACTTACCATGGCCAGGGGCGAACCTGCAATCTTGAGGTTGGTAGTCCGACACTATAACCACTCACCCACCGTGGCAAGCAGGATGGTTCCTAACTCGAGGCCACAGTCGCCTCCTTCCAAACCCCAGTCACAATTACACACACTACTGCAGACACCACATTCACACAAACCAAGTCCTTAAAATGAAACAACAACATTATCCTAACCGCTAGGCAACACCAGGGCACATGCCCTTATAATGTCATGGCTTGGCAATTGCAAGGGAACTTTGTGGTAGTTCACCAGAGAATCTGCAGATTATTCAAGCTCTTCCCCAAATGAAACAGGTGAGTTGACTATTTTAGTTTTTATAATGAAAATGCAAAGGAGGTACACAACAAAACAACACTCAGGGTAGTATGGAAAGAGTACTTGGAGGAGTAGCTTGTCACGGTGGGTGAGTGGTTAACGTGTCGGTCTACTAACCCCAAGATTGCAGGTTCGCTCCTGGCCGTGGTAAGTGATTTTTGAAAGGCGGCAAAAATACGACACGCATGTCATACAATGTTGGCATGTCAAATAACCCATTTGAATTCAGTAGGCCGTGTTCATAATGGCAAAATTAATCTCGGGAGTTTCCGCCAACACAAAGGTCCTCATTTCTCTACTAGAAAGCTTAGATATCTAACCACCTTGACTTTCATAGTGCTTAAAGGAACAACGAAATTCAACATGCAAGCTACCCTCTGGGTGTCAAATAACGAAGCTTGCACCCGGCACCCAAGGCCATACGATATTATTATAATTACTTTGAGAAGTAGATAAATCTAAATGGTCATAGTGAGGATGACAACTCACTGGAAGATGTAGAAGACAACAAAAGAACGGAAAAGGATCTGACATGGAGAAATGGAAATGGCTATACACAAGATGAAAGGAGGAAGGGCACCAGGTGTGGACGAAGTGAGTGTTGAAATGGTGAAGGCAGCAGGGGAGGTTGGGAAACAGTGGCTGTATCGTGTGATGAGGGTGGTATGGAAGGGGAAAAAGACCCCAGAAGATTGGAAGAGAGGACTAATTTTCCCAATATTCATGAAAGGGAGCAGAAAGGAGTGTAGGAATTACCGAGTAGTCACACAGATTCCACACTGTGCCAAAGTATTTGAAAAGGTTTTGGAAGCTAGAATAAGGGGCAGAGTGGAAAAGGAAATAAGAGGTGAGCAGTATGGCTTTAGACCTGGCAGATTGACAGTGGATCTTATACTGGGAGCGGCAAAATATCTCAAGGTTTTTAAATCACAACAACACAAACATTTTAAATGATACAAACTCTTTTATTACTTATAACAGCAAGGTGTACATGTCAATTAATGGAAAACTTGAAAGAACAATAGATTTTAACTTGTAAGATTTGAAGATAACGTCTTTCAAATGATGCCCATCTTTTGCCATGCATTCTTCCAGTCTTGCACTAAAGCTTTGCATAGGCTTCAACTGCTGGACAATAACCATTTTATATGGATGAAAATGCAAATCGAAACGCAATATTCGTCTCACTGTTCGATCAGACATTTGCAAAGCAGCAGCTTGTTTACGAGCCGGCCGTCGTGGACAGGTTTCCACAGCTTGTCTCACTCGCTCAACATTTTCTGGTGTCCTGGCTGACCTTGGACGGCCTGTTGATGTACGTTTTAAGGCTGAACCTGTAGCTCTAAAATTACTCACCCATAACAAAATTGTGTTACGAGATGGAACGCGTCCTCTTCGACCCACATTAAAGTGTTGACGAAACTGACGCTGAGTAACGACACAAGACTCACCACTTTTAAAAAATGCCTCGACAACAAACGCACGTTGTTCACCTGTCCACAGCTCCATGGCTACTGAAATGGCATCACGTAGGCTCATCATCGCGCCAATCCCCACTACCCCCCACCACTAAGTCGCTCAGCCGTACAACGACATAAACCGTCAGATTTTTTTGCCGCATGGCAAAAGATGGGCATCATTTGAAAGACGTTATATTCAAATCTTAAAAGTTAAAATCTATTGTTCTTTCATGTTTTCCATTAATTGACATCTACACCTTGCTGTTATAAGTAATAAAAGAGTTTGTATCATTTAAAATGTTTGTGTTGTTGTGATTTAAAATCCGTCAGATCTTTTTGCCGCTCTCTGTATTTGCAGTGAGACAGCTTCAAGATCACCACTATGAATTTGGGGAGGATCTTTTGATGGCCTTTCTAGACATAGTGTGTCTAGGAAAAAGGTTTGGAAAGCAATTAAGAAAAAGGGAGTGGAAAAAGAGACTGTAAGCAGAGTGAAGGAGATGTACTGTGAAAGGGAGAGTTGTGTGAAAGTGGGAAGGGAAAGAACAGAATGAAACAAACAAATGAGTGGTCTAAAACAGGGCAGTGCATTGTCATCTCTTCTCTTCATTGTTGTGATGGACGAAATAATGACGCGGGTAGCAGAAATAATGATGTTTGCAGATGATCTAATGGTCTGGGGAAACGAGGAGGAGGAAATACAGGAGCAACTGGAGGTCTGGGAAGAAACAGTGGGAGAATATGGACTTAAATTCAGCATCAGTAAATGGGAGTTCCTATTATCCACAAGGGAAAAAGAGAGACTAGTGAATGAGATAACATTTGGAGGTGAAAAGCTGAAGCAGGAGCTTAGTGTGGAATAGTGCTGTACAGAAGCTACTATGTCCCGATACTAAGCTATGCGTCAGAAACATGGACAATGAAGAAAAGAGACATAAGGAGAGTGAAATGGGGAGTAACAAGAAGAGACAGGGTGAGAAATGACAAGATCAGGGGAATAGTGATATAATAATATAATAATGTTATTGGTTTTACGTCCCTTTTAACTACACTGGCTTTTAGAGACGCCGGGGTGCCGGAATTTTGCCCCGAAGAGGATCTTTAACGTGCCAGTAAATCTACTGACACGGCTCCCTCGCATTTGCGCACCCTCAAATGCCAGCTGACTGCGCCAGGTTTCGAACCTGCAGCCTTGGGCTCAGCAAGCGAGAACGTTACCCCTGAGCCACGCAGCCAGACCTAAGGGAATAGTGAAAGAGGAGCCCTTGCAGGGTAGAATTGAGATGGTATAGACACTTGAAGAGGATTCCCAAATTCAGATGCAGAAGAAACGACAAAGGGAAAGACCAAGGGATAGATGGCTGAAAGGAGTGGAGGAGTGTGTCATAAAGAGAGGAGAGAACTGGACCAGATGATGATGATGATAATTGTTGTTTTAAGGGGCCTAAAATCTAGGTTATCGGCCCCCGATGGTTTGGGTGATCGTGAAGATGAAAATGAAATGCAAACTTAAAACTAAAAACTAACTACTAGAAGAAGAAATGCCCTCACCCCTCGAAGAATGAGGATTGAGGGACTTGGAACGAAGGAGAGCCATGAAAGGCAGATAGGAAAGGGAAAGAGGAGAGGGTCCTCCCCACAGGTAAGGGACAAAAGAGGGAAAACGGACCCAGCTCAGGAATCCCTTGGGGTCGCCAACTCCCGAACTCACCAGCCGTAAGCCCCTGAGGGTGTAGCATTATCTAGGGTGCACTAGAAGTGGTGGGGATACATACACCCTGCCTTGAGCAGAAGGCAGGAGATAACATTAAAAAAAAGAAAACTGACCCCTTGCACAATGAGGGTATCAGAAAAGATAAGACAAGGGCCAATTAAGGCGGGAAAGGATGAGACTCCCTAGGCCTCGGATACCCTAATACCGTCGGAAGAGAACCAAGAGAGGTCAACAGGAAAGAAGACGGAGAGGAGCCCGGCACAAGTAAGTGGAAGCAATGCCGGACTCAGCTGGGGTCCCGTGGTCGCCAACCCAAGTCCACTAGATATGAGCTCCTGGGGGAAACTCGACCAGAGTGACGACGGAGAGGAGAGGTGGTGGGAGGAAAGAACTAAGTGAAGAGGCCTGGGGCTGGAAACTGTGCATGAAGATTAGTTGTACGAGATGCCCAAGATAATCCTGGTGTAGGAGTGGAAAACCTCCTTCCAGAATGGCCGAGGTTGGAATCACGAGGAGTTCATAGGCAAGGACTTGCTGACACTGAACACTTATCAGAATTACATTTCTTTGCAGAGCTTTGTTTCATCATCAATTGCGGTATTTACCCAGGTAGCCATTGGTCCTGTAGAAGCTGTTGACGTAGTCGTTCTGAGACTTGGAGTAGATGGACGGCACATAGATGCTGTTGGAGCCCTGCTTGCCTGTGACCACCCCCGGCACTTGCCTCATCTCCATCAGACTCTCAATCACAGCTGGAAACAGCAATGCATCACTTTATTAGTAATGAGTAGGGCAAGGCATTTGATGATTTTGCATATTTTTTGTATGAAGGCCGAAAGATAGCTCGAGTATATATACGTGTGTTTCATGAATTGACTGATTAAATACCGTATTTGCTCGCGTATATCTCGCCCCCGCGAATATCTCACACCCCATTTATTTATTTGAAATTTCAGGGGAAAAAAGTACTCGCATATATCTCACATTCATTACTGACACCGTCTTATAAATGACCGTAATAACCTTGAGGTAAAAACACGTTCGATTTAGCGCGCCACAACAGTCGTCATTGTCCAGGAACTTACCCGAAGCGATACTAACAGGAAGAGCAACAACGAGTTGATGCGAACTTCGATACGAGTCGATTAGGGGTCGAGGCGCCGCGTGCGAGCATATGGCGCAGCGTGAGTGTTAGCACGCTATACATCGTTAGTCTTCGGCCGCGGTTGGCTAAATTCGCCGCCTTGAGATACATTCGAATTAGCGATTAGCGCGCCACAACAGTTGCACAAGTAGGCCTACTGTTACATCGCAGAGAAACGTAGTTCAGTCTTCTCGAATCTCAATGATTTCGTCTTTACGCATTGCGTCGCATCAGAGCTCGGCCGCGTGACTGTTAGCACACTGTACATTGTTCGCCGCGACTTCGGCCACGTGCATGTAGCCAGGAATCGATATGGAAGATGATCGGTCGTATCGATCGCTAAGCGTCTGCGCTCGAAATTCCTTTTCTGCCTTGAATCATCCTTAACGAGCATATGACGTCTTTTTGCTAGGTTCTTTATGTCGCATAACCATAACGAATAGACATAAATGGTGTCGAAGGACATTGTTGTGAACAGCTTCTTGAAGACGGGCATAGCAAATGCATTGGACGGAAGTCAGGATGAAGCAGTATGGGATGATGACCAGAAAGATGCAAGCGAGAGTATCCCGGAGATTGGCAGCAGTGACGGTAGTGACAATGAATAGGGCAAGTACCGTATGCCAGTTGCCTTGTTTCAATAATGCAAATTTTTGTTTTTTCGGGAATACGGTCATTCCCCGTGTATATCTCGCACCGAAAATTTTCACACATATTTTCGGTCAAAAAAGTGCGAGATGTACGCGAGCAAATACGGTAAGAGCAATTTGTTAGGGCATATTTTTGCATTTTTTGCCGTTTACAAGCGATAGGTTATTTTTGGAGGAATTTTAGGTCATTTTTGGCATTTTTAATTGTTTTCTGGTAAGTGTTATATTTCTTAAATAGTCTTTGTTAATTAAATGACACCTATATCCTAGGAGAGTATTTGAAGAATATGCCAGTTCTAAAATATTTCATTTTTTTTCACCAGGGGTGGTAAAGTGGTATTTACTCCGTTAGTAACAAAATAATTTAAACTTAATGCATTTTCATCCATTAAAATTCTCTCTCAGCTAATTGTCTCTTAGAGGATTAATAAATAAGTGATTTAGGAATAATTTATTGGTCATTTTTTTCAAAATTTGTGTCATTTTCTAACCATTTTGCATTTTATTGCTATTTTTAGCCTATTTTCAATTTTGAAAAAAATTGGCTTATGAGATCACCTTTTGTCCGTGTGTGTGTGTGTGTGCGTGTGTGTGTGTGTGTGTCCCTAATAAATTCTAAACGGCTGGAGCGACTTCAATGAAACTCGGTAAGTTCATAGAACTTTTCCGGGCGACCCCGACCGTGCCCTTCAAATTTTGTTACGTCTCACCAATCCAACATGGCGGCTGTGCGAAATATTTCACCAGCATTCAATATCTCCGAAACTATTCCCGATATCACCCTGGAATTTATTACGGTGATACAGGTAACTACTAGAAGTTCACCTATGTGACATTTGAAAAACTGGTAAATACAAAACCAACATGGCGGCCACGTGAATTTGCGACTTTTAAATAGACGTTTCTCACGAAATACCAAACAAACGCAATAAAACGTGGTACAGTATATGTTTATACACATTGTAATGCACCGACATCTAACTTCGTTCAATTGTTTACATATCCACAAGATGGCAGATGTGCGAAATATTTCACTGGCATTCTATATCTCTGAAACTATTAGCGGTATCACCCTGAAATTTTGTACGGAGATAAAGGGCGCTACTAGATGTTCATCTATAAGACTTTCAAAAACCGGTTAACTACAAAACGAACATGGCGGCCAAGCGAATTTGAACATTTTAAATAGACCTTTCTCGCGATTTAATGTTCCAAACGCAATGAAATCTGGTACAGGAAATGTTTATACACATTGTAATGCACTGGTATCCAATTTAGTTCAATTGTTTACATAACTTCAATATGACGGCTGTGCGAATATTAAAATTAAGTTTTTATTTCTTGTGTCGTAATCATGCGATCGAAGTGAAAGTTTGAATAATGAACCTATGCAATAATTTCCTTCTATGGTGCATGACTCTATGGCCTATACATTTAACAATCCAACATGGCGACCATCCGAAATATTTAGACGGCTCTGAATATCTACGAATCTATTATAGCAATCAAACTGATTTTTTTTATGTTCATAGGGGCTATGAACTTAAGCTCACCTATAGGACGTTAAAAAACCTGGTGATCACAAATCCAACATGGCGGCGACGCGAACTATAAATATTCGCATGGACGTTTCTCGCAATTTAACCATCCGAGTGCAGTGAAACTTGGTCCAGTAAATCCTTATACGAATGTTAATCCACTGGCATTTAATTTATTTCAATTGTTTCCATAACAACAAGATGGCAGTTGTGCGAAATTTTAAAATCTCCTTGTTACTTCTTGTGTCCTAATCATGCGATTGAAGTTTGAATGCTACACGTACACAATAATCTTCATGTAACAGTACATAACGCTAGGACCTACATATAGAAAATCCAACATGGCGCCCATCCGAAATATTTAGTCGTTTCTCAATATCTACGAATCTATTACAGCAATCAAACTGAAATTGTGTATGTTGATAGTGGCAATTAACATAAGTAGGATATATGATAATAGGCTGTATAGTTGTTCACGGAACTACTTGTTTGGTCATTAAATGCCTGGCCTTAGTAATGAGGAATAGGAGTGACAATTGTAAGCATTTTGGTAGCATCTATACATTTGCAATTGAACATTTTGGAGAAAACATGTAATTTTGGTTTAATCAGATTTAAAAATAAAAAGTGGTCTACAGATCAAGAAATATGAAAATACATGAGTACAAGCCTTTATGAGCATTTCACGCTTTCTTGCATTTGTGTGATGGTATTTGTAACGTCGGCGTCTTCTCAAAGAACCATGGATTCCAAACCACAGGATGGGACATGCCACATGCATTAACCAGGAATCAAACCCGCTCAGATGTTGATGCTGGGGCACTGGGACCTTTACCTTGCTAGTAAATCTCTCATGCTGAAGCACCCACAAATGCTATGCTACACAACATTTAGATTAGAGTATACACAGTTTTAGTGGTCAGTTCACCATCACAAAGTGGCGTACCCAGTGGGGTGTTACTGGGGGTCAGAACCCCCCCATTTTGGAAATTTTGCAACAACAAAGAACAGGAACTGATGATAATTAATACCATATTTCCTCGCATAATTGTCGCATAGCGTAGTCGTATTTGTACACCAGTCAGTTTCACATGCTGCTGTGACTTTATAACCTGGCGTGACTTTGTCAAAAGAAAAATATCTCGTCTTTATGCTTACAGGCTATGAACTGTGACGCGAGCGGCAAGCGCACATTCCGCGGCCTTATAATCAGCCGTGATCTTGTCAGGAGAAAGTAATCTTGTCTTTATGCCTGAGGGCTATGAACCGAGACGTGAACGTCCAGCTTCGTCAGCACATTCCGCAAACTTTAACCTGTCGTGACCTTGTTAGAAGAAGCCTGTCTCTGACTGCAGGCTATGACTCACCAATCTAGCTTTTCCCCCATAAAATATACCTTTTCTTTTCGAAGTGAGCCTAAGCCCATATAATTCTAAATCCCGCCTAGCGGGGCAATTATTAGCTTTCTTTCTTTTCTTAGTGGGAGGGAAGTTATACATAAATTAATCTAGCATTAATTAAAAATAATAATATGAGCCTAGAAAATTCTATGGGTGCATTAACCCTAATTTGGAGATATCGTTGTTAACTTCTTGAGTGTTAGATAATCGAGTTGCTTCATATTACTATGTCCAGCAATTCCAATATTACGGTTATCCCCCAGTTACTATAACACCCCCCATTGGTGGATCTTGGCTACGCTACTGGGAATATCGTGTTTGTCACTGCTGGCAATCTCCGAACTACTCTCGGGTGCATCATCCTGATTTCCATCCAACACACTTGAGAAGCTCCTACAAGGCCCATCGATAATATAATAACCCAATCATGCAAGAGTTCAATTGGGGCTACATGGCCACGATGTCGCAAAGCCCCTAAATGAATTAACAATTCTTCATTTAGTCTGATGTCGTCAGCTTTTTGTGACTAACAATACCAGATCTTCAAGTGTTCTAACCTAACAATTACCGTATTTACTCGGCTATAGGACACCTTTTTTTTCTAAATTTTTAGTTCCGAAATTGTGGGGGGGACTATAGACGCGAACTTCGCAAAAGTCCATTATTTTGGGAAAGGAAGAGAGTAAAAATAAGGTATTTTATTTTGATGCTACTTAGTACGATATATTTAATCATCCCTTGCTAAGCAAAAATCTTAGTATCAAAGAAATAGAATGGAATGGACAAAGTATCAGACATGGAAATGCAAACTTTATTTTTATATGAACAAAGCCTCCGTGGCTTAGGCGGCAGCACGCCGGCCTCTCACCGCTGGATCCATGGTTCCAATCCCGGTCACTCCATGTGAGATCTGTGCTGGACAAAACGGAGGCAGTCAGGTTTTTCTCCGGGTACTCCGGTTTTCCCTGTCAAAAATTTAATTCCAGCAACACTCTCCACTATCATTTCATTTCATCTGTCATTCATTTAATCATTGCCCCAGAGGAGTGCGTCAGGCCTCGGCAGCCGGCACAGTTAATATCCTCGCCGCTAGATGGGGGCTTCATTCATTCCATTCCTGACCCGGTCGGAGACTGGAAGCAGGCTGTGGATTTTCGTTTTTTTCATTTTTATATGAACACAGGGAGAATGCATCTCACTAACATTTGTAAACACAACCGAGCACGTATTATTCACATGTTTCACATTAATACACCAATAACGTGTCACACAAACACCAACGGTTCTTGCACCAAATGAAATGTGTTTAAAGTAAAACTGAGAAGAAAGGTGCTGCAAAGTGCAAGACAAAGAATACAAACAAAAGAATGTGGATTTTAAACTTGGCGCTTCTACTCGGTCAATAGTGTGGCATCTTCTATTGGATATCCGGTGAAGCCTATTGGCTACACAATTCGATATCCTGCCCAATCGCGTACGCAGTACATGTATGCAAAATGGTGGTCATATCATCTCAAAAACGAAATAATGTAACAAGAAAAATATTTTTGTCGTAAAAGAGGATGAATTTCAGTTATATATATATATTTTTTTTTAAAGTATTCGTCAATTTCCAGGAATGTTGTATTGACTCTCGAAAATTAAAGGGGGTACTATAGGCTTAAGGATTAATTGTCCCAAAATTTAAGAAAGGAAGCAGAAAGGAGTGCAGAAATTACAGGGGAGTCACACTCATACCTCACTGTGCCAAGATATATGAAAAGATATTAGAAAGTAGAATACGAGCCAAAGTGGAGAGAAAATTGAGAGAGGAGCATTATGGATTCAGACCTGGGAGATCAACAGTGGATCTCATATTTTCAGTGAGACAGCTCCAGGAACACCACTACGAATTTGGAGAGGATCTGTTGATGGCCTTCCTGGACATCGAAAAGGCCTATGATAGTGTGTGTAGGGAGAAGGTTTGGAAAGCAATGGAAAACATGGGAGTGGAAAAAGGGACTGTAGGCAGAGTGAAGGAGATGTATTGTGGAAGTGTGAGTTGTGTGAAAGTTGGAGGGGAAAGAACAGACTGGTTCAGACAAATGAGTGGCCTGAAACAGGGTAGTGCGCTGTCACCCCTTCTCTTTAATGTGGTTATGGACGAGGTAATGACACGGATAGCAGGAAAGATAGGAGAAGATAAGATGAAAGCAATGGTGTTTGCAGATGATCTCATGGTCTGGGGAAACAAGGAGGAGGAAATTCAGGAGCAACTGAAGGCTTGGGAAGAAACAGTGGGAGAGTACGGATGGAAGTTCAACATCAGTAAATGTGAGATCCTGTTAACAACCAGGAAAAAGGACAGACCAATGAGTGGGATAACACTTGGAGGTGGACAGCTGAAGAAGGTGGAAAGTCTCAAGTACTTGGGAAGTATAGTGGAGGAAAATGGGAGAAATGACAAAGAGATTACGGAACGTGGCAGACAGGCAGAAGCATTAGGAGCTTAGTGTGGAATAAAGATGTCCCACAAAAAAGCAAGGAAGTGTTATACAGAAGCTACTATATCTCGATACTGACCTATGCATCAGAAACGTGGACAATGAAGAAAACAGACATAAGCAGAATATAGGCAAGTGAAATGAAGTTCCTGCGAAGTAGGATCGGAGTAAAAAGAAGAGACAGGGTGAGGAATGAAAAGGTCAGGGAAATGGTGAAAGAGGAGCCCTTGCAAGGTAGGATTGAGACATCAAGACTGGGGTGGTATGGACACTTAAAGAGAATGGATGAGAAGAAGATTCCCAAGAGGTTACATGAGATGCAGATGCAGAAGAAACGACCAAGGGGAAGACCAAGAGATAGATGGCTGAAAGGAGTGGAGGAATGTGTCAAGAAGAGAGGCGAGGACTGGACTAGAGTGACAGCGGAGAGGGGGTGGGAAGAAAGGACTAAGTGGCGAGGCTTATGTTCCAAACAGACCCAGCCTGGGGCTGGAAACTGTACAAGATGATGATGACTATAGGCGAGGGTGTCCTACAGAGGAGTAAAAACGGTACTTATTTAGTGTGTGGAGAACCAATAAAAAAGTTGATGATCACACTCCATATGGTTGTTTTGTCTATTACAATCATCTTGGGCGTATTTATCACTTTGAGTTTAAACCCACGGTTTTACATAACTTAAAGATCAAGCTCCACAAGAAAACTATCACACTTAAGAGAAACAACAATGGAACTGGTGCTGGTGGACAGAGCAAACGACAGGCAACAAATACCGTAAAAGAAAGGAAAGCACCGCCGCCAAAACAAACAGAAACATCACAGGCAGTGGGTGGGGGCTTGAACTTAAAATTACTACAATTATCTTTATGATGGCGTCAGAAATTAATGTGACATATATGGGAGGATTTTTATTCCTGCAATTTCAAATTTTAAAATGTGTTGGGATATATATACGATGGTGAATTATATGCGAGCTAATATAATGTTAAAATGACTTAACCATGTTGCTAAAATAACGATGAGTGAGCTATATCAGTGTGTGGCAGGAAGACTACTATGCCGAGATTTAACCCTTTAACGAGTACAGATCTTTGCGTTTAAATAGTATCGACATTCCAGAACATCTTTTGCTGTTTACGTGGAAAGGAGTAGCGCCGTTCTAAAACGTCACTTACCAAGATTTGCATAGCTCCCGTTTTTGGATATCTAGCAGGATTCCAATATTTTGGGTTGTTTCCTAAGTTTAGGGGCTGCGACAACGTGGTCATGTAGCCCCGTGGACTTTGGGTGTGTGTAGAATCTGTCTGAGAACCGGTGTTAATTGTGATGGCTGTATTAGAGTGTGTTATCTGTTTTTAATTCAAGTAAGGACTGCAGACATTGAATATTCAAGTAGTTCCTACTTTTGCTACCTAACGCCACTGTAAAAACAACTAGTGCTGAACTTGGTTACTAGATGCCACCGCTGTCGGCTTCTGGCAACGAATGTTGGAACCTAAGAGCGTTAGTCAAATCTAACCTGTGATTTAGCTTCACACAAGTGTACATTCTTTTACATGCCATAAATCTATGATATGGGACCGCCGGCTTTACTTCCCCTCGGAAGGAAGGCATATTGAGGAACTTTTAACGCTCTTAAAAAATCCAACGACTTCGGCCGAGTCTGAACCCGCAACCTTGGGCATAGAAGCTCAGAATGCTACCAACTACGCCACCGAAGCCGCCTATTCTAATATGTTATTATGTCTTCAATAAATTAGTGAAGACACGTGGTTAAGAGCCGTGTGTGTATTGGTCGGTTGTGGGAAGGGGTATTAGCTGTCGGGCGGGGATCGTATCAGCTGGCGGGACGCATACATGGCGGGAGGGGAGTGGCGCGCCAAATTGGAGGGCAATGAGTTAGCTGCACGGCGAGAATGCTATATGTGCTCACATTCTTCTCACAATATTAAAATAAGGAAAGACACGACCTTTCAGTGCCATGAAAGCAATGTGGGATTATGTGCGTATCCATGTTTTGAAGACTTTTATACCAAAAAGATGTGCTGAAACATTGTATTCATTATGTTGCTCATATTGGCTATGTACTGATGCAATTAACTCAGCAAAATCTAATTTATTTTGAACCGCCCTTTCTTCTTCTTCTTCTGCTTTTACGGCCTCATTGGACCACTTCAGTCAATCATTTCTTGGTCCTCTTCTTCAGTAAGTTTCCTTTCCGAGTCGCCCAGTAGCTCTTCATTCGCTCTGATCTTCTCAGGCGTTCCTCATCTGTAAATACCCTTTTTACTGTATTACGTTTGTCTATTTTAGCCTGAAAAAATACAATTATTTTTATTTTATTTTTATTTCTTGCGTTCTACGTTCGAATTCACTGCGCCGATATGTTTTTAGATGCTTTGGTACTAGTTTACTATTCCTGCACCTCTTCATGAAATCGATATCCTTTATAATATTAGAAAGTTTCAGTCTGAGATCTTTATACTTGTAATGTAGCCTTTTGGCTTAGCTTGCCATTGGATTCATTATGTTGCTCATATTGGCTCCGTATTGATTTATTGATTTAATTGTATTGAAAGGGCAGTTCACAATAAATTAGATTTTGCTGAAACATTGTATTTTAGGGTATTTTGAGCCTATAACATGTTTTTGGTTTGTAAACACTATGAATTAGAACTGTCATAAATTTATTTTAAAAACATTTTTTACTCATTTTGGTCCCGATTTGGTCTACAATCCTACTCCTTAACTGTTGTGAAATTGCGACACTCCAGAACGTCAATACTCCTTAAAGTGTTTAACTTCTTATCCATGTTGCTATATAGTTTATATTAAATTTTGTGAATAACCACATCTGTGTTCTAGGTTAGTAGTGGTGTTCCTCACCTCATGTGCCTGTCTTCCATTTTTCTATTGAAATTATAAGAATGTTTGTAAATTTATACTACTTCTCTGTACTCCATGAGAAGTTGTTCATACACTGCTCATTAAAAAAAAAAAAAACGCATCGCAACTTTGGTATGAACTATAGTGCGGGACCAACCATTGGAAGCCTGAAGGTCAACCGGCTCTCCACCCTGCGCCCGGCGGTGTTGCCATGCTATTGCATCGTACCTTCAGTCGCGTGCTGGATGCGAGAATGTACAGGACAACAGCGCACCGACTACGCATGACCTTCAGGCTTCCAATGGTTTGTCCCGCACTATAGCATGGTGCTCTGCAGGGTTGTTTGTTTATCACATGGTGACATTAAAGTGGTGCAATATCGAAGTCAAGGACATAACCCTCCAGACGTAGCAGTTATCATTGTGACCGCGCCCCAAACAGCAGTGGTTTGTGACGTACAGTGCTGTGTGAGCCGTCGTATTGGTAAGCAGCATATGCAGGTTAGAGCACAAGACATGGGAAGGCATTTACCATCAGAACAAGTCTTGCGTGCAGTAACCCTCTTGCAGGAAGGACGCACTCAGCGTTATGTGGCAGAGCGGCTCCGAGTGTCTCAATCAGTCATCTGCAGGTGGGGTCAGCGATATCAAGAGCTACACACTGTCAAACGCCGACATGGTTCAGGGAGCAAACGGAAAACAACGCCAGCTGAGGACCGCAATACAGCCAGGAACCTACGAGGTGAGCTGATTAATGCACATGGGACTATCGTCAGTACAGAGACAGTCCGCAGTAGACTAAGGGAAGGTCAGCTCAATTCCCAGAGACCACCTAAAGTGCCCGGGTTGACCCCTCATCACCGAAGATGCCATCTGCAGTTTGAACAACAGCATGTCAACCGACAGCTCCGACACTGGATGCCAGTATTCTATCAAGACCAACTACAATACTCAGACCTTAATGCAGGTCTCGAAAGTGTGAAAATGGCGTATGCTGAAGCCCCGGCATATTGTTTGTTTACATTCGTTGCTGGGATACACTATTTAGCTTTGATTAACTTCGTTTGATGAAAGTTGGGATAAACTGTCGCTCACCTGTAATTTTTAGTGTCTTCTGAATGTCTGTAAAGTCCAGTTCGCGTTAATGTACTGCAATCGTATGTAAATATGTGATAATACGCTTAATATGGACTGGTTCGTTTGTGTGATGATTGTCCAGTCAACCGATGGCATTGTGTCATTTACTTCGGAAGTTGAAGTGCCTAAGACTAAAGCATAAAAGAAGTGTCTCAAGAATATACACTGCAATAATTTGCTAGTCAGTGACAATATAATAATAGGTTAGGACACTTCAGTACCGGTAGTGTCGAACTTAAGTACGTAAAGGGAAAACGCAATGATCATCTATGGCTAGACCAAACCGTTGACATTACCTTGAACGCTCAGCAATATGTGCCTCCGTAAATCCTTACCAGTCTGGCAGATGTTCTACACTGCCTTGTATACACGCCAAATAATACAGTGAACTTCTGTTTTATTGGTTAAGGAAGATGTTCCCCCTGTGCCAAACAGTGAACTCATTGTGTTCCGTCATTATTCATACTTTTGTGATTCTTACAGCTTGCAAGTTATTTTTTTATTATGATGTGTGTAATAAAGTGTTGTGCCAATTATGTACTTATATTGCGAGATGGTGTGCCGCGATAATTCCGTAAGAGGGAGATGGTGCTTTCCAACCTACAGTACTTCACTAAATCAACTATTTTCAGCGTACAACTATTCCAAACGGTAACAGCGAATGTTTAATAGGTTAGATGGTAACATATTATCGTGTCCCTTGAGTGTAGTATTCTCCATAATTATGTTCTGATATCCACACAACGACTTCTTTGCATATTTCAATCAACTAATTCGGTGTGATGTTTAACACGAGACTTTAAGCAATTCCACGAGAAGTCTTAATTGAATTGTATCTCTATGGCGTTGGTTCGGTTATTTCAGGCAACTATTCTCGTTCCGGTTGTGCACACAAATACTCTGCATGTGCTGGGACAGCACTTCAGTAACTGGGTGCTTTCTTCTCTCCTACTTCAGAATCTGTTTGATTTTATGCTAATAATATTATTCTATAATTACTGAACTTAAGTACAAATCGTGATAACTCGCCAAAAAGCTTCTTATTCGAACACAGAAACAGTGATACTATTGTAGCTGCCCCTTGGGTGAAGACGAAGAAACCTATAATTCGAGGCCAGCACTATGTAGATAAATTAATTCAGGTAAGTCTAAATTATTGATGCATATTTCTTCGGAACCTAGTGTCGTCTTGTGATATATTTTATGCTCTTAGGTGAGTAAAAATAATAATTTACACGAACTGTGACAAGCTCGATGACATGATCTTAGCTATTGGTAGGGCAACCTTCGCTGCCATGTTTTTTCTACATTAAGGTCTGAGGATTGTAGTTGGTCTTGATTCTATGCCGATGAATCCAGATTCCACCTTTCTGGGTCAGATGGTCATATTCGACTCGGGCGATGTCATGGAGAACGAAATTTGCCTTGCAAGGAGCAAGAAACAGTCACTTACAGTGGTGGAACAGTGATGGTTTGAGTGGAAATTTCTTTGAACCATAAAAGTGACCTTGTAGTCAAAGCTGTGTTTAACATTGAGAAGGTTCTGAAGAAGCATGTACTGCCCATCGCAAACAACATTGGGCAACATTTCACATTAATGCATGATGGTGCCACTGCAAATTCTGCTAGGGCCACCAGGGACTTCCTTGGAGTTGCTGAACTTCAAGTAATGGACTGGTCCGCATGTAGCCCCGACCTCAATTGTATCGAGCAACTGTGGGGTCAACTTGGTAGGCGTATCCAGAATCGCCCACAGCAACCCAGCACACGCCAGGAGCCAGCATTATTGGAAGAGTGGGGAGCCATCCCCAAGGATGCCATTTGGAGGCTTATCAGAAGCATGTCACGCCGGTATGCAGCTGTGATACGAGCCCGAGGTGGGAACACAGAGTACTAAAAAGAGTTGAGTGTAAGTTTCAGTTTGTTTTCAGTTGTATTCAAGTGCCGTGACTTTCGGTTTTGGACCACTGTTTCTGTTTGGGACAATCAAGCATAACCGTGTGGGTATTTTTTGTTCATTTTTGGTTTCTGTACAAATAAAGGAACATGTTTAGGTTCTGTATAATCTACGTCTGCGAAATAAAGGCACACAAAATATTACAGACGACCAAAAGTTTGATGGTTTTTTTTTTTTGTTTTTTTTTTGCAGAGTATATTTTTGTAATGTTTTGTGCTGGAAAGACTGATTGTAACTCACAGAAGAAGAGCCTCTCGGGCACACCACACTGAGTCAGCAACTGTGATATGGGGGTTGGTCGGGTCGAAGCCGATAGGGCACCCCTCACACAGGCTCGATTACGGGCCACGAACGCATCCGTGAAGAAAACCTGCGGGTCTGTCTTGTCCTGCCTCCCATGGATCGACTTGCCCAGCTCCTTCTCGATGATCTATGACAGTATGGAAATAGACACACGGTTGATTATATACACATTGAAAGTGCCCTAATATTTGGGCTCCGTCAGATGATGGAGAAATATTATGAACACAACAAAGATCAAAATATCAAAAAAGGCATTCGATGTTATAAACAGGGACATTGTTGAGGAAGAGTGGTTTGAGTAATAATATAGTCGAGAAAATTGAGAACATTTACAATGGAATCAATAGTCGTGTTAGAACACCATCAGGACTGACAGGACCCTTTAGAATAACTACAGGTCTACGGCAAGAGGGAGTTCTGTCTCCTCTTTACTTCATTGCTGTGATGAATGACATCCAACAAAACGTATGTCTAACCATCGGCGATGGACGCATGACGTGCGAGGGGAGATTCCAAAGGAGAATAGCAATAACAGTTCAAACCATGGACAGAATAACAAAGGAATATGGTCTTATGTTTAGTGTAGAAAAGAGTGAGGTGCTAGTTATGCAGAGAAAGAACCAACTGGAAGGTTCCATTGAAATTGATGGCACACAGCTTAGGTTTTATCAAAAATTTAAATATCTGGGAAGTGTGATATCACCAACAGGATTTTGGCTGGAGGTACATTTTATAGAGCAATTCAAGACATCATATGGAACCAGAAAGTGCCTCTGCAATGTAAACGAGCAATTTATCAGACTTATGATGTGCCAATTTTGACCTATGGCTAGGGTCCGGAAAAATTCGCATTTGCGATAAATGCGAATTTTTGTAATGTGTTAAAACCATTTTTTTAATAGTTTTAAGGTGTTCTGAAGCGCTGTGGTACCTACATTAAAAATGCGACAAAATGCGTATTTTGACCAATATGCGATTTTGGTGCAAATTCTGAGAAGATGTGTTATTTTACTGGCGAAATCATGAGAAATGCTGCAAATATGACGCATAAATCTTTCGACCTCTCTGATCAATATATATATAGAAAAGTAGTCGATCAATCGCTGCTTGCTGACTTTAATCGATATTAACAATGGGAATGGTATGTACCGATTATCCTCGAAAAGTAAATTGAGTGCCACTCTTCGTTCGAAGTTGAAACTGTTTTCGTGTAAGGTGCGTGTGAATAGTGGAGAGAAGAAAATCAAGTGATTGTTTAGGTTATGGGGCACACGACGATAACTGCGCGCAAAAGGGCTCAGCAGTATGCAAAGGATGGTTTATATGCCATAGATTCAGTGACAGTGTTTTTTAAATATTGTAATTGCCGAGTTGCGTGGGAAAAAAAGGATAGCATTGCAAAACATGTTAAGTCAGAAAAACACGTGATAACAAATATTTAACCCTTGCTGCTAGTACATCTCAAGAAATGCAAACTTCTGTGCTTACACAGTTGGATAGTTGTAAACGACGAAAAATTTCCTGAGATAACTTCTCGAAACGCACAGTTGAAGTATTTGGCAAAGCAAATATACCTCTCGAAAAGCTCGAAAACAAAGAGCTAAGAGCCTGGATTACTGAGTTTTCAAATGAAGAGCTGCCATGTTTGAAAACTCTACATGAATTATATTTACCAGGTTAGTTTCGACTTCATTGATCGGGTACGGTTTAGATATTACGACATCGAAACCGCACTCAGAATTGAAGGAGACCGAATTTGAGCGCGATTTCCGTTTCGAACTATCTTACCCGTACCCAATTGATCCAGTAATTTTAAATTATTTTGTTATAATTTGAGGTCTTTCTTCCTTTCTAGAAGTTGCATCTTACCACCAGAAAAGAACAGCAGAGGCTCTGATGGGGAAGAACATCAACATACTCTGTGATGAAACTACAGATAGAATGGGCCGTTGTGTTTTTATCATCATATTCCAAGTCCCAGCCAGATCGAAAAGAGAGCTGCACGTTGTTTCTGTGAACTACCTTGATGCAGGAAATGCTACAAACTGCTCCCGTGCGGATTTAGAAGCTCTGCGGAGTTATAATGTACAATATGATGCGGCTTAAGTGTTTGTTAGTGACAGTGCCCATACATGACCCGATGTTATGAAATATTAAGAGTGGTCTTAGGAGATCATGTAATGCATGTACAGTGCTGGTTGGCAATTGTTGGGTCACAGTGATGATAGATTTAAATCCTGTTGTTGCGATGGTAAAGTCTGCATTTTTGAACACAAGAAAGCGAAAATATAATTATTTACATTTCTTAAAATCAAAGTATGGGGCTTCAAAGGAAGCAAAGCTTTTTCCTGCACCTGTCATAACCCGATGGAAAAGCTGGTTTCAGGCTGTCTTCTATTTAAGTGCTTACTTTACGGATGTTTTTACATTTTTCAAGATGTCTGACATGAAAGACATCAACAACTGTGGTATTAAGTACCTGACCGATCTGACTGACCGAGAAGTGAATAGACTTTACTCCTACATGGTTTTTGTCACAGATCATGTTGGTTGACCTTACTGAACTTGAAGGGTCTCTGTATCCTACCTCTCATCTCCTTTACCCCAAATTGCATAACCTTGACACCAGTCTTACCTTAATTTGTGCAGGGAATTCTTCTGCAGAAACTAAAGTGCTTTGATTAAGCTCACTCCTCTAGAGCAGGCTGCATGTAGGAACACATTTGTCAAAGCTGCTCATTCTTCAAAGTGCAAGCTAAAGACCCCAACCATAAGCATTTTGTGTCAATTTCTCAAGCTCTGTATCCAAAAAATATAATTTTGAATAACATTGATAAATTAGCTGAGCTTGAGAAATTGTTTGGAGTGCTCTCACAAAACGAAATCTGGTCTGGTTACTGTTCTCTGAAAAATGCAATTCAAACCCAGATGAAAGAAAGTGAAAAATGTGATATCATGCTTGCAATAACTGCAGCTCAGACAGAGTTCAGCATATTTGCTAAATACCGTTTTGAATTGTTGTGGACCCCAACGAACAATGTGTTGTCCCATTACAACACAGTGGTTACAGGCAGACAGTACAATTTGAAAGAAAGCAATGCTGAACTACTGACAATGCTTTCAATTGAGAACAATAACTGCACTTCATAAACTTGGGAGTCGTTAAAATAATATTACAATGTGATGATTTTTAACTTTGTAAATAGATGCTAATTTTTCTGGTCCCCAGCTATGGCTGTGAAACTTGGACCATGAGGAAGGATTCAGGCAGCGGAGATGAGATTTGTCAGAGCCATGGTTGGTAAGACAAGAAAAGACAGAATTCGTAATGAGCATATCAGAGAATTGGTTCAGGTCGACAAACTACAGGATAAAATAACCTTGAAAAGGCTCATGTGGTTTGGCCATATGCAAAGGATGGATGTTACCAGAATTCGAAGACAAATGTATGAACTGCAGCTTCATGACCGATGACCAAGAGGACGGCCAAGGAGATATGCAGACATGGTGAGAAATGACATTAAACAATTGGGTCAGGACTTGGACAGCATTGAAGAAGAGGAAGAGAAGTACAGAGACAGAAATTGGTGGAGGGGCCTCATTCGCCGACCCATCTAATAGATGGAACGCTGTGGGATATGTATGAAATTGCTCTCGATGGTGTAAACAGGCCAAGGAGGTAGGAGCGAGGATTGCATCCAGCATCAGTTCTAGAATTAGAATACACTGGGCAAAAAACAAAGGACAGAAACATGGTAAACATAAATCACACAAAGGACAAGGACGATCTCCAGCACGTCAATGCTATTGTCGCCCAAAGAGTTTGTTTCAATCTCCTGGTCTCATTGGGAAGGCATAGTCATTATCCTGTTTCTCCCTCACTTGCATTTGCTTGTACTTTCCATTATCTATCCTTCGTAAACAAGTGTAACAAGATAATATCAGATACAATATTTACAATACACTACTGTATACAGAAATAGGTCATAATGAAACTTTCAATGTCCGTAGATAGTCAACAACTCGATCAGTCGCCAACAGGAACTCAGAAGGGTTTCAGGGGAAGGCTGGCATTGGACAAGATTATGTTGAACTGTTTGCCTTTCTGCACCGCAATCACATTTTGGAGATTGAACTTTGTGGCGATGCATCAAATCTGCACATCTACCACAGTTAGTCCTTACTCTGTTTAAGGAAGACCAAATTTTCCGATTCAGTTCAAATTCTGGTG
Source organism: Meconema thalassinum (assembly GCA_946902985.2). Lineage (NCBI taxonomy): Eukaryota > Metazoa > Arthropoda > Insecta > Orthoptera > Tettigoniidae > Meconema > Meconema thalassinum. Next base: position 694,971,080 of record OX336391.1, read on the forward strand.
GTTTGGTCGTAATACACGGCAGTCTTCATCGGTGGATGACGAGAGAGAAGTCTGTTTCTGTGGATGGCAGGAAAGTCGGCATGCACAGGAAGATGAGGGTTGTTGCATGTATTTTTATATTCCCTGAGAAGACTTTTCTCATGCCTCAAGCTTGGAGGCGCAATATGACAAAGTAAAGGCAGCCAAAATGTAGGGGTTCTTCCGATTGTTCCCGTGATTGTGCACATGGTGTGATTAAGTTGAGCATTAACAAGTCTGCGATGAGCGCTGTTCAGCCAAACTGAGGCACAGTACTCAGCCTCAGGATAAACTAGTCCAAGAGCTGAAGTTCTGAGTGTTGTGTGTAGGAACATAAACTGGTGTGCAATGTTGGAATCCCTTAAGACTGAGGAAGGGAGTCAATTGGTGACAGACCATGAAACACTCGGCAAAGGTGGTGGGAATGAGAAGGCAGCTGTTGTGTGATTTCCAAGTACTTCCATGATTCTTTATATGGAGGTAGATGCTAGGCCAATATACAGAGTCTTTACTTTTGATTGGCAAGGACTTTCTTGCTCACGCGCTCCGCCAGTGACGGCTCAGTTGCCGGCAACCGTGCGCGCATATGTACGGCAGAATACGGTGCTTAAAAATCAGTATCATGCATTTTTACTCACCATGCTTGCAGTAGATGCTGAAAATGTTCCCCATCCGCTGCCAAACATAATCGGCATCTCCTTATAATGTTTCCGGTTACTCCGGTTAATTTCGCTTCTGTAAGGAAATAACGACCTTTATGTCTATTTTTATTGTTTTCTGGACCTGTACGTTTGAATGTCTTAGCCAGTTGTTTTATTATCCGAACTCTCTGGAAATTTCACTCAAAACTTTTGTCTTGTTATAGCGCACGATATCCTGGACTTTATGTACGTATTGTGCAGATATAAACGTTCACGTAATGAATATTTCACATAAGGCATTACAGCACTATACACAATCACAATAAAACACTATACAATACAGTACACAGTAGACCAATTAGCTCGGAGCTCACACGTCTACCGTAGCAAGAGCGTGGGAATACGGCCGGAGACCGCGCGCGCCAACCTGTAACAGCTGGCGAAGGTCGAGCGGAATCGCCTTTCCAAGCAAAAGTAAAGACCCTGTAGAACGCAGTGGGCCGTGTAACATGCACTTCAAGTTAACCAGCGTAAAATCAAGTGTGTCTTGTGCCGCTATTTCAATAACGAACTGACTACTTACAGACTGCAGGAAGTCGCTGGGCAGGTCGTAGTGGCGAGTCAGCTCACCGATGGTGATCTGTCCGTGCTGGGACAGCTTCTCATCGATCTCCTGAGCGATGCGCGTGAGGTACGTCTTGTCGATGAGCTGGCCCAGCACGATGGTGCAGCTCGAGTCGCTGCGCTCGATTTCCGTAGCTCGTGCCGACACTTGGCTGAGGTCCACATTGAGCAGCTTGGCCAGCTCCACCAGGTTGATACGACCTGCATTTAACAATAGTATACAAGATTTTGCTGCTTTACATATTTTGTTGGAATGAAAGAACTGCCTTTTTCTTTCTTTCTTTCTTCAGACAAAACTCAACTTTGAAAACCTGGAAACAACAAGTCTGGTTACATTAACATTTGAGTGGGCCGTAACCCAAAGATATGTTCAGAAACTCAACAGTTTTTACCAACATTATGAAAAGTTATCAGTTGCAAAGATACTTTTTAACATGAAAATGTCAAGTAAATTGTTGGAATACAGTGATGTTCGTGAAAAAGTGTTACAGTGAAAGGTGATGATATTGTTTATCTCTCTTCTGCTGCAACTCTCTCTCTCTCTGTTGCTGCGCTCGAGTGTCGCTACTGTCATTTTTGGATGTCATGGGTGAACCTCTGGATGGATTTTGTTGCGGTTTTTCACCATTCTGTAAAGGATATCTCGAGGAAGATTTCTGTAGAAAATAATTTATGATCAAAGGAAGCCGAGCAGCAATGATTTCAGTGGAAAAGTGGAAAGAAAAAAAAACACAAGGCGTCCGTGCCCTTTTTAAGCTTACGCTGGGCAAACCGTTAAAAATATCAATATACTATGAGTGTAAGAATTGTGCAGCATGACAAGTTCTACAAAAAAGTCTGTGAGAGCATATCTCTATCTTCAATACATCGACCACTATAAGTATTTTTACGTTTTCATTTCTTCCAACAATCTCCATTCAAATACTGAGGCCACAGTTTACGAGCTAGCTAAGGGCGAGTCTATCACCCCAGTTACAGCCTAGCTAGCGGGCGAGTCCATCACCCCAGTTACAGGCAGAAGCAAACTGTCTAGTCGTGTTGAGTTAAAACTTCAGAGAAGAGTGCTTGTGTTTGGAGTTTCTCTGGAAGTGCAACTCGGCTTTTCTTCATTTCGCCTAATTTTAAAAAATATATGAAGCTGAAATTTTGCAAGAGCGACAGTTTTAAACAAATTAGTCCGAGAATACGTTGTAACGATCAAAGTTTTAACCATGATGATTTGAGTTCATCATTAGCATTGGTGCACTCTGGCACGTCTCCTCCAGCTTGTACTTTCCAGCCATAGCCCCTGATACAGTTTTCGTTGTCAATCTTCATCTTCTTGGTCGAGTATCTGGGCCTTCCTTACAGAGACAATCCAATCATGACCACGCCACTTAAGTCTACTAACATATCCATGTCAAAAACCAAGCTCTTGGTGAATTTCCACAGTTGCTTGAGGTCAGCCTGTTACAAGATACGTTGACCGTCTGTAGCTGGAACGAGTTGTAAAGTGGAGTTGAGCATTATACCCTGCATTTCAAGAGTAAGAACCTGATGCACTTGGCGGGAACGATATGAAAATGGCCGCCGCAGGCTCCTATTGGCTGGATTTTGACAACTAATGCCACACGTTGCCAGCGCCAGTTAACTGTGTTGGAGCTTGTTTCATTGTCATCGTTTCGTTTACTTTTAGCATCGAGTTTTAATATTTTTTTGTTTCCATTTTTACTTTGTTATTTCTTTTATAGTGTGTCAATAAGTTGCAAATAGTACCGTAGTGTTCAAATTAACGCTTGTCATTCAATAGCCTACAAATCGACAATGTAACAACACGGCAATAATATCGACACAGAGCAGCTTGTATGTGTGCTTGGTGTTATCATGATGTTGTTTCTGCGTTCTGTGTTAACCGCAGTCAACTGTGAACGACCTTCACCCAAACTCTTGTTTCATCTTGAAGGATATAATCATTGCATGGTGAGTGTTGATATATTCATCGTCATATTACTTTGTGTTTGTATTTTGTATTATATTTGTATAGCTGTTTGGCCTCTTTCTCGTACTTATTGAATAACGGTGATAAAGGTAGCGTAGCTTCGGTGTGTTATTTATTCATTTTATACCGAATTTCTCTATTTGAATGTGCTCGGCGTTGACTCAGGATCAACATTTGCATTATATTTCGCATAATAGTACCGACATAATGTCCGAAGTGTAGCCCTGTGTATTATTCGAATCAGCTGATCTACATCAAGAATAAAAACTTGGCAACACAGCTCAGCTGTTCCAAGCTTCCGCCATTTCCTTCACGTTCTTTGTTTTCAAATACAGAGTATAGAACTTCCTTTTCCTTGTGTGCAGCTAAGGTTGCAGGTCAGCGATTTACTTTGTTGTGGCACAGAGTGTAGCTGCCTGTCGATGGGTACGTTTCCAACTGGTGGCACCAGTCTGCGCAAGTATTGCTGACAACGAGGGAGAAAAGGAAACATCTTCCCGCAGGTGGTCAGATCAGTCAATGGCTAGATGAAAGTAGTGATAGTGCTGAGCAAGGACTGCACCTTCATGTGTGGACAAGGAATAAATAAATCGGCTATGGAAAGTGCAAAAGAAAATCTACCAAGATCATTCTGTCCATTTGCACAAAATTCCCCAGTGAGGAAGAAGTGTGCCCATGCTTATAGAGTTACTGGGCTATAATTATGACCAAAAAGGCAAAAAATCGGAAAAAAGTTTTGAGATCACTTTCCATAATGTGCTTAAGTTTCAATGCATGTTTTCTGTAGACACCGAAAAACCAAGTTTATAAGAACTTTGTTATAATTGATGGAGAAAGGAGATAAAACTATAACAAAAATCTCTGAATTTTTTGTAGTTTTCTTCTTGACATGATGTTTCTTTTACTGGGCTGAAGGAAAGTTCTAAGATACAGGTAGGTTGGTTGGTTCCTCAGTTTACGGGCTGAGACAACGCAGTACTTTGGGTGTGTGTAGAATCTGTCTGATGAAAATGAAAATCCACAGCCTGCTTCCAGTCTCCGACCGGGTCAGGAATGGAATGAAGCCCCCATCTAGTGGCGAGGATATGGACTGTGCCGGCTGCCGAGGCCTGACGCTCTCCCCTGGGGCAATGATTAAATGAATGACAGATGAAATTAAATGATAGTGGAGTGTGTTGCTGGAATTAAATTTTGACAGGGAAAACCGGAGTACCCGGAGAAAAACCTGTCGGCCTCTGTTTTGTCCAGCACAGATCTCACATGGAGTGAATCTGTCTGATAACCGGTGCTAATTATGATGGCTGTATTAGTGTGTGTTATCTGTAATTTTCAATTCAAGTAAGGACTGAAGACAATAATTTCAAGTATATAGTTCCCACTTTCACTGCCAAATGCTACCGTCCATGACACATAGCTTGCGGACTTGGCTTCTAGATGGCATCGCAGTCAGCACCCAGAGGCGAACGTTGGAACGAATAGAGCGTTATCAATTCTAACCTACAAATTTTGGCTTCACACAAGTGTAGTTAGTGGAAGGTTTTTTTCATGCCATAAATGTATGAACCCGCGACCTTGGGCATACAATAACAATATGAAATGCCTGCAGAAATAGATAAATATGTATATTAAAAATAACCCTAGTCAATGTATTTATTACTACTAAAATGTATGATAAAGTCTAAAGTTTATCGTTCTGTTGCTCTGTATGGGGCAGCAACTTGGTGTGATGGAGACAAAGATGCTCTGGCTTGACACTCCATGATCATGTCAGCAATGACATTCGGAAGCGATATGGAGTACCGCCAATTGCTGAAAAGATGAGGGAAAGCCGTAAGGCCATGTCTTACGAGCTGCACACCCTGGATTGGCATTGCGGATACATGGGAAGAGACCAATAGGACGACCGCTTGACACTTTACACGACGATTTAAAAATTGCCAGACTTCATCCTGACATGGCACACAATCGTCTAATATGGTGACAGTGAACCAAAAAAGCAGACCCTGCTAATTTGTGGGACAAATGCTAATCTATATAGGGCAAGATGTATCCACTCTTCAACCCAATTTACTTCGGTATATTGGCTTCCACGGCTGGTGAATTAAAACTCAGCAATTCTTCTAGGTTTGTGCCGTGTCTTATGTCTTGCCAATATATCACCTTTTGCGATGCCATCATAGGGAGGTTGAGGCTGCTTGAGCTTTTAGTTCTCGCAGTCAAGTAGTGCAGTTGCACTGTATATAAAGGGAGGTAGCGCGCAGTTAGTTACTTCTACGGGGGTCCGGGCAGGGACACCAAGAGCCTGCCGATGAGCCAGCTTGGTGTCCTAGGCGAAACCCCACACAAGACACGGCACAAACCTAGAAGAATTGCTGACTTACAATTTACATTGTTTTGAGGCAACTTACCTCTTCGGGGACGTGTTTCAGCTCTTCTATTGAGCCATCTTCAGCCGGTTCAGCAAAATCTTGGTATATGTACGTTCACACATGCCAGTGTACGTCGTTAAATTAATAAAAATATAAAAAATTATTTTAAAAATTACGAAACTAAAAACCTTTCATGACTTGCATGATGATGGAAGATGATTATGACACTGAGCTTGGAGATGATAGAAATAAAATCTAAAGCTATATAGATTGTTATATCAACACGGAATATGTTCGTAGAAGACATTCTGACAAATGCTAAAGAAAAGAAGAAGAAAATGTATGATAATTTGAGGGTTCCACGTTACCTCCATGCACGTAGAGTTCATCTCTGATCTCGCGAGTCAGCTGTTGAGGGGTGATATACTCCTTGCCATCAGTCGTGAAGACAACATCGAGAAGCTTGAGCTCGATGAGTTTGTTGACGATCTCCACACAGTTCCGCTCCGACAGCCTGCAACAACACCATCTCTATAGCAGGTGGTTCGTAAAGACATTCAACATGATAGTTTAATGTAATTGTCCGTATTGACTTCTTATACATGTTTGTTAGTTAAAGCGCCTTGTTAATATCTATAATTTACTTGGGGCGTTCAAAAATGATTGGCACTACATTTTTTATTTTATTCTTTTTCGTTCACAGGAACCATTTATTGAACATACTCGTTCAGATTACATTACAGGTGTTCTCCGCCAATGTCCATGCACTTTGTCCATCGTTCTGGCAGCTTCCGTATCTGCGTAGCAAACCATTCTTTGCGGGTATCCCGGTGCCACTTTTGTAGTTCGTCATTAGTGGTGAACTTCTTACCCCGCATGCCCTCTTTAACTGTGTCGAATAGGGCATAGTCGCTTGCCACGGTGGGTGAGTGGTTATCGTGTCGGTCTACTAACCCCTAGATTGCAGGTTCGCTCCTGGCCGTGGTAAGTGCTTTTTGAAAGGTGACAAAAATACGATACGCATGTCATACGATGTTGGCATGTCAAATAACCCATTTGAATTCAGTAGGCAGTGTTCATAATGGCAAAATTAATCTCGGGAGTTTCCGCCAACACAATGTTCCTCATTTCTCTACTAGAAAGCGCTACAGTGTTCAAGGAGCTTAGATATCTATTATCTAACCTCCTTGACTTTCATAGTCAAGGAACAACGAAATTCGACATGCAAGCTACCCTATGGTTGTCAAATAACAAAGCTTGCACCCGGCACCCAAGGCCATACGATATTATTATTATTTAGTCGCTAGGAGCCAGCTCTGGTGAATATGGAGGATGGTGGCAATGGTCTGACGACTTGGTGTTGCCTCCCCACATATGGTTGCTAACCTCGTGTGGATGTCTGAAGGAGTCACGCCTCCCCTCCAGAGAAACCACACTGTCCACCTTTGCCCGTGCTTGTCGTCATCCATGTTGTTTCATCGATCTCCATAAACATACTCACACGCCGCTACATTTGCCGCTCCAGTGGGCTACCTATGAGAAGCAGCAACAGCGTGTGGTGGCATTTGACAGTCGAGCTTCACTCATACATCGACACACATTTCATACTGCTACCTTGCAGGAGTTATAGGGGGAGTGCCAATCATTATTGAGCGACCTAAATATAATGGTACATATATCCCTCACCTTCCCTGGTAAAAAAAAAAAAAAAACAAGGGCAGCTAAGGACAAGGAGGCAGTAAAGCGGCACACAAGGGTTTAGGAAATAAGGTGGCAAATAAGGAACAACTTCTAAGATGATACAGTATTTAAGATTTGATTTTATGAGATATTAAGAAGAAAATAAAACAGATACAAGCCCTACAGTAGTCGCATATGTTGTGTAACATCTGACATGTTATCCTACCTTGAAGTTGTTACAGTTTTTATTATCCTTGACATTCATCAACACACATAAAATCTTCTTATTTTTTACACTCTCATAATACATAACAATTCCAAGACTCTCTTTTTTTTTCTTCACTGTCTATTGATATCGCGCCAGGAGATGGCAGTTGGTTTGAACTGCAGATGTCTTCCGCTCACTACATATCGTACACTCCAAAAACATTCAGTTTGTTACTACTTGCTTCACTCGCTCAACAAATTCCTTCTTTCACTGGCTGCGTGTCGTCTGCTATGATAACAACCATTGGCATGCGGGAAGCCGATATATTTAAGTTTGGAATAGGTGGACCGCGCATGCACCCCGTCGCAGCGTGTTCAACTGCCTCGATGACAGTACTTGATATTTCTACTTTCGCACTGCCTTCTTGATACTCTGCTGTTACAAAGTAATCCGTATGTGATAAACATTCCACATGATACCACTGCTAAAGCAGCCAGCAGGGATGCGATCTAGCTGGCAGTGCGTCTTACGCACTTCCGTCCCATTTTTCAAAATCACTCCCACAAAAATATCCAGCAACCGAGTGGAAAGATGTTACACATCAAAAATACATACACATGCAGGCACATCAAGGAGTGGCTCTAATGGCCAGGAAGTGAAGCCACAAGGTAACCCTGCTCGTGCTCAAAACATTGCGGTAAGCTCATGGTGTGACATGTTCTAAAAAAGTGGTGATATTTCGCATGTGGGTTGAAATGTCGACATATTATTGCACAAACAGAACTCCCACCTGCCAAAAGGAGTTAGTTATTGTCATCTGCCCCTTGCCAAGAAGGAATGTCATTTCAATAGTTGTATGTCTACCCCTTATTATTCCCGTTTTCCAACAGGGTCGGGGATGAGATGGGATGCAAGTCTTTGTGGCGATGGTTTTTACGGCCGGATGCCCTTCCTGACGCCAACCTCATGAGAGGAGTAAATGAGAGATGAAATGAATGATGGTGAATGAAACTGGGCAAGGATGTGGAAGGAAGCGGCCGTGGCCTGTCAGAAGGTACCGTTCCAGCATTTGCCTGGTGTTGAAAACGGAAAACCACTTTCAAGGACGGCCGACGGTGGGGCTCGAACCCACGCGTCTACCGAGTCAGCAGAGAGCTTGGCCCCATGACCTAATGCTGCGCGTTAGCCAGCGTAGCCACTACTGTCGGTAATGTCATTTCACAAGTTAATGCATTTAATTTGCCATTCATTGTGTTAAGTTTTCATCCTTACTGGTCTAGTATCATTCGTTAAATGTTCAAATAGTGGCTTATGTGTCCACCAATATAGGGTTCGTAATTTGATTGTTAGGAATTAATTACGGATATTTTCCTTCGTTCGTTACTGGAAATACTTTCTGCTTGTCAATTAATCAACGGTATTAACCTAACTACCCCAATCTATTTTGAACGTATTATGAGTTCTAGATTCATTGCTCATGGCTGTTAAAAGAATGATATGCCATTATTTGCATATTTTAGCGTGTTAATCTCAAACCTCAGCCAAGACCTTGTTTATGTTGTTATCCAAACTGAACTGGCCTATTTTTTAATATCGTGCAATAACAACAATAACGCCACCACCCACTCAGTTCACATGGCTTAATATTATTAATTAATTTAATACATATTAGTGAATATAATGAAGATTAACTGGAGTGTTTTCCATTTTTAAGTCCGTATTGACGCTTACAAATCAAAATAGTGAGTAAAAAGTTTCCGCCCAATCAATACCTTTCACACTATAAATTTAATGTTTCTTTCTCATACTAGGGACATGTTTCGAACAATATTTGTTCATCTTCAGCCTTATACAATTTATCAACATTATAAGTTTATAACTTATCTAAGACATTTGCATAATTAAAACACATGCACAAAAGACAATCCATTATAGAGTATACAACTAAAAAACGTAATGTTAAAAAATTTGGATAACACATTAAAACATTTGGAACTTCTTATTCCCATTTGTACTGTGTTCAGTTCTGAATGGCCTTGCTATCATCATCATCATCTTGCACAGTTTCCAGCCACTGACCGGGTCTGTTTGGAACACAAGCCTCTCCAACGTCTTCTGTCTTCCCACCATCTCTCAGCCTCCACCCTTGTCCAGTCTTCTCCTCTCTTCTTCACGCTTTCTTCCACCCCCTTCAGCCACCTGTCTCTCGGTCTTCCCCTCGGTCTCTTTCCTTCCCACTTCGTCTCATGTACTCTCCTGGGTATCCTCTTCTCCTCCATTCGTTTTACATGTCCATACCATCTAAGTCTAGATTTCTCTATACCATCCTGTAATGGTTCCTCCTTCATTAATTCTCTGGTCCTCTCATTTCTTATTCTGTCCATCTTTGTAGCTCCAATGCTGCTTCTCAAGAACCTCATCTCACTGGCCTGTATTTTGCTCTTCTCCCTTCCTTTCATAACCCAGGTCTCCGAGGCATACGTCAGGATAGGGACATAGTACGTCCGATATATGATCTTTTTGCTGTTCTGAGGGACATCCTTGCTCCATAACATGCTTCTCACACTCCTCCGAAATGCTTCTGCCTGCCTCCCCCGCTCATTTATTTCTCTATCGTTTCTTTCATTATCTTGTATCAGGCTTCCCAGATACTTGAAACTCTCCACTTTCTTCAGCTGTTCCCCACCAATTGTTATTCCCGTTGTGGTTCTTTCCTTCTTCCTTGTTGTGATCACCATCTCACTCTTATTTATGCTAAATTTCATCCCATATCCTTGTATTATTCCTTCCCACACGTCCAACTGTTCCTGTACCTCCTCCTCCTTGTTTCCCCAAATCATCAAATCATCTGCAAACACCATTGCTTTCATCTTTCCGTCCCCAATTACTTGTGCCACTCGGGTCATTATGTCATCCATCACCACAATGAAAAGTAACGGTGACAGTGCACTTCCTTGTTTCAGGCCGTTTCTTTGTCCCAACCAGTCTGATCTCTCTCCTCCCACTTTCACACAGCTCACGCTTCCCTTGTACATCTCCTTTATCCTCTTTATAGTCCATTTCTCTACTCCTCTATCCTCCAGGGACTTCCATACTTTGTTTCTGCATACACTGTCATATGCTTTCTCAATGTCCAGGAAGGCCATCAGTAGATCTGTTCCATACTCATAGTGCTGTTCGTGTAACTGCCTTACAGCAAAAATCAAATCCACTGTGGACCTTCCTGCTCTGAAGCCATGTTGTTCTTCCCTCATCCCTCCTTCTATCCTTGTCCTAATTCTCTTTTCCAAAACTTTCTCGAAGATCTTTGCACAATGACTCATCAGTGTTATTCCCCGATAGTTTCTGCAATCTGTTCTACTACCTTTCTTGAAGATCGGGACAATGATTCCTTTTTTCCAGTCCTCTGGGGTCTTCCTTTCCTTCCATGCTGTCCTCATCACTCGGTACAGCCACTGTATCCCCACCTCTCCTGCTGCTATCACCAACTCCACACTCAACTCATCCACACCCGGTGCCTTCCCTCCTTTCATCTTGTTCACTGCATCTTCCACTTCTTTCCATGTTAAGTCCTTTTCTGTTTGCAGTTCATCTTCCTCTTCCCCGAATTCTTCCTCCTCACCATCTTTTCCATTTGGGTTCAGAAGTTCTTCAAAATATTCTTTCCACATTTTCTTCAGTTCTTCCCTATTTTCTATCTCTTGTCCCCTTTTGTTCACCATTCTAACATAATCCGTAGGATCCTTCCGCCTCTTATTTTTTACCATCCCATACAGGACCTTTTTTGTACCTTCACTATCCTCCTCCATCATCTTTGTCCACTCTTCCATCCACTTCCTTCTCTCCTCAGCCACCACTCTCTTCGCCTCCTTCTTTCTTTCCTGGTACTCTTCCCTTGTCTCTACCGTCCTATTTTGATACCACCTCCTAAAGGCTCTATTCTTTTCCCTTACTATATCTTTTGTCTTCTCATTCCACCATGGTGTTTCCTTCCACCTCTTCTTACTACTTGTCCTCCCACATACTGCTTCTGCCTCACCCACTAGTGTCTTCTTAAATCTAGCCCATTCCTCTTCCACCCCTCTTTCTTCATCTGTTGGAATTCCTTCCATTACCATTTTGAGGTACTCGACCCTTCTATCCCCTTCTTTCAGTTTCCATATCCTTATACGTCTTTCCTGGTTCTCAGTCCCTTTCTTCTCCTTACTCCCTCTCAGGTTCATTACCAGCAATCGATGGTCGCTATCCAGGTTCTCCGATGGTATAACCTTGATGTCCGTGATGTTCTTATTTAGTTCTTTCTCATACAGTATATAGTCGACCACCGACTTCCTGGTCAAGTCATCACTGTACCATGTGATTGTGTGGCTCTCTCTTTTCTTAAACCAGGAGTTCCCAACTAGCAGGCTGTTCCTCTGGCAGAAGTCCAACAGTCTCTTTCCTTCCTCATTTCTTCCGCCCCAACCCTCTGGTCCTAGAACACTCTCATAACCTTGTCTTTCTCGTCCTACATGGGCATTGAGGTCCCCCATAACAATCATATTTCTTCCTACCAGCTGCTTCTGCAATTCCTCTTCAAACTCCTCCTTCTCTTCAGAGGCGCAGCCTACTTGTGGAGCATACACTTGCACTATTTCTACGGTCTCTCCCCTCAGTGCTACTTTCACTTTCATCATCCTATCACTTATTCTCCTCACTTCTTCTTTCAAACCATCTCGTACTACTACTCCCACTCCATTCCTCTTTCCCTCTTCGTTCCCACTCCAGTACAGTCTATAGCCTTTTCTCAGTTCTCTCCTTCCTTCCCCTTTCCACTTTGTTTCTGCCAATCCCAATAAATCCAACTTCCTTCTTTCCATCATATCCACTATCTCCTCCACCTTCCCCGTCAGCGTTCTTAGGTTTAAAGTTCCAAATCTTAGTCCGTGTGTACAGCCGTGTCGTCGTCTATTAAATCCATCCTGTCCGAGGCTCGCTCCATTTTTGAAAGCATTTGGTTTTATCCACTACTGGCTTGCTGGGCCTATCGTAGCTTCACCAGAGCCCCGTTAGCCGTCACTTTTCAGGGTTCCTGTAGGACCTTCACAGCTACCGTAACGGTCCCGGGGCACACGAAGGCCCCACTGTACTTCGCCCCTACAGGCAATCCCCTACTTTGTGCCGTTGCCCGTCTCCCACGACGTGGACGAGGGGTTGCTATAAAGGCTTTAATTTAACGGTGCTAAGCAGTAGGTCAGTAGGAAGCTCAGAGTCATCTCCCTCTGGCTTATGCTTGCAGGTGATGTATTGATGGGCTACACAGGGCCTTTGGTTAAGTTGCTTTAACATCTGCGTCATACGGATTGTTGGTGTTAGCTTAGTAAGGCGATCCTGCCATGGGGTGTTTATTGTGGAGTAAACTGTAAAGATATGAAATTTTAAAGTAAACTGAAAAAGTGCCTTTGAGAAGAAGAATAGATAGAGTGAAGGGGCTAAAAGGGAAACTAACTGGGTGACGTCTTGAATGTGACCTTCGGGGTCAACTAAGTTGAATATAATGGCAGGCCTACTGGTATCTCAGTAATTATTTGGCTATTTGGTACAAGTTAAGAATAGTGGTGGGTGTCTGGTTGCCTGAAATCCCACATAATATATATATATATATATATTAATTTCCCAAGTGCTATACTATATTTTAGATCGGTGTATTTCTCTTGTTTATGTAAAATTAAACGTTTTACGGCAGTTTACATGATTTTTGAGTGTGACGAAAAGAATTGTGACTGCCGTACATTTCACGCTAGCCAGCAAAGAACAAATATTCCTTGATTTCCATCGACATACCTTACATACGTGCTCACGATTCTTTTACTGGCAATCATAGTTAAATCCCATTAATAAATAAGTCTGCGGTTGGCTCCATTTAACGCTGAAGCCGAGCTAGTATGGGGGCGTAGTCAGAGCCTCAACTCTCCGCATGTTATAGCGCTGACAGAGCGTCTCCTTATTACCTACCCCTTGATGCACATAGTCTACATTTGTTTGAGACTGTTTTGCCTTTCAGCGTTCAGTCTACTCTGCAAGCCTCTGTAAACTAGTCGCCACCACGATCCCCTATTAGCAGTTAGCACTGTGGCCCTCAACACTGAATCTAACCATCGGTCTGTTCCTCATACCCTCTACTGACTAGCTCATTAACCTCTTAGGTAATCTCTCCTCCCCATTTTCTTCACATGACCCCACCATCCGAGTTGGCTCATACAAACAGCTTCACCTAGCGTGATCAGTTCTAACTTAGCTTCTAACTCTTCATTATGCCATTGCTCCCAATGCACAGGGTCATTAACTATGTGCTCACGAGTAAATATGGCAAGCTAAGCCGGCTTTGACTGGCGCAGATCGCGGTCGCGCGTACATAGTTCAGTCGGTGGTTGGAGCTCACTTGTACACTTTTACCAAACATGTTCAATCTACAGTGTTCATAGGCGATGCTGAAAATGTCCTCCCTCTCTTGTAACACACACCTGACATCTTCTGATGAAAGAATGGACAACGATCTCTTCTAATTATTGGTGTCTGTTAACTTTTTCATTATTAACGGAGCCAGTTTTCTTGAATCGTTTAGCGAGCCTGCTAATTGTCCTGGCATTAGGCATAGGTCTTTCTGGAAACATGATTCGAAATTTTCGTATAGTTTCAGACAGCCCATTAAACAATATGAGTCACTGGAGAGGGGTATTGCAAGGTGCGCACTTGTCAGCCTAATGACGCAATAGTTTGCCGCGGTCTACTCAGCCGGCTGGCCAAGTGCGGAGCGAGTGGATCTCGCAATACCCTGCTCCACTGAATCATATCGTTCAAGCTTAGACGTTAGTGTTGCACGTTTAGTGAGTATTGTGATTACGGTGATTGTTAGTCATGCTTAGACACCAATTCACATAGCGCGAACGTGTGTATATCCATAATTGGAATAATAAAAAAGTTAACAGACAACTTTGTGTTGTTACAGAACAAAAATTAGATGACATTGTTGTCCATTCTTTCATCAGAAGATGTCAGGTGTGTGTTTCAAGAGAGGGAGGACATTTTCAGCATAGACTATGAGCACTGTAAGTACACATTATTGAACATGTTTGGTAAAAGGGAGCCCCAACCACCGGCTGAACTGTGTATGCGCGCCCGCGATCTGCGTCAGTCAAAGCCGGCTTAGCTTGCTGTGTTTATCAGGGTGCACATAGATAATGTAATGGATAACCTCGAAGATTACGCCACTAAAAACAGCTTGGAAATTTAAAAAAACAAGACAGTCCAGATGGTATTTAGAAAAGGGGGAAGAATCGCAAACAAGGATAGACTACAGTGCGGAATGGAGGACCTGGAGGTCGTGAGTTCATTTAAGTATCTGGGTATCACACTTCAACCTTCAGCTAATTCTTTCGAATGCCACGTAAGAGAGAGAACCACGGCAGCCATAAGAAGCATTTATGATATCTCGGATCCCACGAGACTATCTTTAAGCACAGTTATGAGTCTATTTTACGCTGAAGTACTCCCAGTTCTAACTTACGGGCTAGAACTTACTTGGGATCACCTAACAGTATCCGACCTCCAAGCCATTGAAAGCGTAAAAGCTAGATTTTTAAAAAGAACAATGGGGATTTCCAAGATGTCACGCTCAAGATTGACATACATACTAGCCTCTGAGACATTTCTAATGGAAGATCTACGAACCAGAATGCAGCTTCCATTTACCAAAAAAGAACAAGAGCTTTTACAAATTAAACAGAAGAAAAGAGAGGACATCGACCTAGAGTTTTACTCGACTGATGCCATGCTCAATCGTAGCTGGTCTGGACCAAATAATGACATGCGGAGCGCTCTAACTAGGTTGGCAATACATGGTTTTCACCACAAGCTATGTACTCGATAGGGCTATCATGAACCGTCTGAGCAGTGCGTTTGTAAGGTGTGTGAAGGTCATTGAGAGCGATATCATTTCAACAAATGCACCAAACGAGAACAATCCCTTGTGGACTATTGTAAAATATGAATGTATCTTATTTGGCTGCAATAACGTTATTATTACAAAGATAATGACCCTGTAGGAAGCGTTTCGTTGCAATGCTAACTTCTTTCTTACAGAATACAGTGGTCACCACTGAGAACTAACTGCGTTGCAATAGCACAAGTTTCCTCAGTCGATTTTTTAATCTTTTCTCAATTAATTCAATTTTTTCTTAAATTCGAATGTTAACTTCTCATTTTTCTATTTTAATTTAATGTATTCTTCTAGTTTTCTTTATTAAATAAATTTAACTCTCATGCTATTAGAATCTTCCTTTATAGTTAGGTTGCAAAGTAAGGAATCCTGCCAATGATTGGTGACTTGGTCATCTTGCGGCTCGAGAGTGGGTGTTCTTTGTGCTCTACCAAATAACATACTATTTTATTCTCAAGCCATTTAGCTTGGAAATGGCACCCTCCCGGAAAGATCAACTTATTATTATAATAATTCATATTATTACATTTTGCACCCCAAAGAATGGGGATTCTCTCTCATCATCTCACTACCTGTCAAGGGGAATTCTTCAGCGTATTTGATGATGTGACGGATGTTGATGAGGTGTTCTTAGCAGTCAAACACTGTTGAACAAGGGAGTTGATAGGAAAGATGACAGAGAGGAGCCCGGCACAAGTAAGTGGAAGTAATGCCGAACTCGGCTCGGGCCCCGTGGTCGCCAACCCACGTCCCACTAGTCGTGAGCCCCTGAGGGAAGCAGAGTTTGAACCGGAATATCCTGGTGCCAGCCATAGTTGTCATGATACAGCTATGCAAAGGGCTCGTGTGCTATAAATGAGAGCAGTAATTACTATATTTTTGGTTACCATTCATATTAGTAGTTGGTTTTTACTGTTTTCTTAAACAAGGCTTGGATTTGAGGAACTTGTGTCTACGAAAATAAAAGGAAGCATCAGTAGATCTAACTATCAAAGGCCTTAATTTTGCTATTGCTCTATATCTCTAACTATTCTCGATTCTTACCACTGAAATAATTAATTATAGGTAGCCTATTAAAACAAATTGAATGAATTTACTTACACGGCGAGGAGTGAAAAGTTTGGCAAACTATTACTTAATCCACATGGCGAGATGAGAAATGTCAATTCCATTATTCAAACTTATAAAGTAAAGGCTACCGGTAAGTAAATAGCTGTGAACTTGGCTACTACTAGATGCCATCGCAACCAGCACCTGGTGACAAACGTTGGAACTTAAGAGCATTAATCAAACCTAACCTACAAATTTTGTTTCACAGAAGTTTAGTTAGTGGAAGGTTCTTTTACAAGCCATAAATTTATAGCATGGGCCCGCCGGCTTTACTTCCCTCCAAGGAAAGGCATACTGAGGGATTTTTAATGCCCTTAAAAAATCTGACGACTTCGGCCGGGTTTGACCCAGCGACTTTGGGCATAGGAGCTCAGCATGCTACCAACTACGCCACCGAAGCCACCCTCTAGATGTAGATCTTAATACAATATTTAGAAAAATCATTTCTAGAGTTTAGATTTCCACATAAAAAATCAAGATCTCATGCCTCATGTTCGCAAGGTTAACAGTCACGTAAAACTAAAAGCTTTACACTTGTGCCAAATAAAATGATGTTCCCAGTACTGTACCATATCTCATCCACAGGGAATCTTTAGGCATATAAACATGTTTGATCCATGTTGTCTAGTAATAAGATTCTGCTAGCCTGCATAATAACAGTGAAATTCTTAATGCCTGACTTTATATAGAATGTGACAGTTTGGAACACCAAGAATGGGATGCTGCAATTTCCAGTTGCAAGGCAAGACGTTTTGGTCTTGTGGTTAGCATGCTGTACTGTAACCAAAACCTGGAAAAGTCAGAGAAATTTGTTTGAGAGATGAACGGTCACCCTGGTCAACAAGTGTTTTGGGGTAAGTTACTTTTAACTGCTGGTGGAGAGTTGGGAATTGCCCTTGCGGGGGATCTTCAATGCAGGCCTACTGACACAAGGCTGTCACATTTTAACACCTTTAAATGACATCACACTCGGGGATCTTGGGTTTTGGAGGCCAGGGCTTAACGGACTGGGCCATTCAGACCAACCACCTGTAGCTGGTCAACAGAATCTGACATTAACTTTGGATAGGCCTACTGTCAATTGAAACTTTGAATTATCTCCAAAATTGTATTATTTTTTTTTTCCCCATAGTCCGGGGACAAACCAGCTCAGAGCTCTGAATAACAACGTTGGCATGGCCAAGGATAAAACTAATTTTTGAAGATCAGTCAACACAACCCCTGAATTAATTCTTATGTCTACAAAAATAACCTTCGCGGAAATTAAAGTACACACCAACCTATGGGGATCTTATCTACAATCCTGGAAATATTACAAATTGGTCAATGCCACAAAGAAATGAGAATCAATTATTCGACCGTTTAAGCAGAGATCTCGACTTTTATTTATCATCTTGAATTTAAAACTTGTCAGACAGTAAAATACAGAGATGAAATGCAAAATCAGGCGGTCCATTCTATGAACTAACCTAACTTTAACAGCTGGTAGGTGTAGAAACAAGGACAGAGAACGACTGCAATAATAATGTAAAGTTGAGAACAATATATTCGCAATTCTCAATAGTATACCTCTGAACTGTTGAACTAAGCTGAGCTCTCTGAAAATCAGCAGCTAAACGCTTAACTTCATCCCATTCCACAGCTGTCATGTTGGCGTAAAAGCACCCGCTTCACCTACAACAAAGAATATGGGTTGGTAACAGTGAAAACCAAAAATATTGCCGGTGGAAAAGTATGAAAAGTATGAAATCCCATGTGAACCTGATCGAAATATATTTTCATGGAGTAATGCACCTCTTTGGTGTAGTCCGGTTTCATTTTGTTACAGCCATTGTAGAATGTTTGTTCAAATTATCAATTTAATTAATTTTTGTTTAATTGTGTCTTCGGTGGTATAGTATGATTCCCAAGATCGCGGGTTCAAACCCGGCCGAAGTCGTCGGATTTTTTAAGAGCTTTAAAAATCCCTCAATATGCCTTCCTTCGGAGGGGAAGTAAAGCCGGCGGTCTCATGTCATAGATTTATGGCATGTTAAAGAACCTTCCACTACCGGTAATTATACCTGTGTGAAGCTAAATTATATGTTAAATTTGAACACGCTATTAGGTTCCAACGTTCGTCGCCAGGGGCTGACTGTGGTGGCATCTAGTAACCAAGTACTGGACTAGTAGTCGTCGACGGTGACATTTGGCGGCAAAAGTAGGAACTACATGGAAAAAATCAATGTCTGCAGTCCTTACTTGAATTGAAAGCTTTCCACTGCGGGTGAGTGGTTAACGTGTCGGTCTACTAATCCCAAGATTGCAGGTTCGCTCCTGACCGTGGTAAGTGATTTTTGAAAGGCGGCAAAAATACGACACGCATGTCATACGATGTTGGCATGTCAAAGAACCCATTTGAATTCAATAGGCCGTGTTCATAATAGTTCCTCATTTCTCTACTAGAAAGCGCTATAGTGTTCAAGGAGTCTAGATATCTAACCTCCTTGACTTTCATAGTGATTCAAGGAACAACAAAATTCGACATGCAAGCTAACCTCTGAGTGTCAAATTACAAAGCTTGCACCCGGCATCCGAGGCCATACGATATTATTATTATTATTATTATTATTATTATTATTATTATTATTATTATTATTATTATTATTACTTGAATTGAGAACAGAAACACACACTAATACAGCCATCACAATATTATTAACACCGGTTATCAGGCAGATTCTACACACACCCAAAGTACACGAGGCTACATGACTGTGTTGTCGCAGCCCCTAAACTAAGGAACCAACCAATTTAGTTTTATTGATTCAGAACAGTTAAATCATAGTTAAATGTTAGCAAAGATAAGGAGACAAGGAGGATAATTGTTGACGGTGATGTAACGAGTCATCCATATACGTCGGCAAGAACGGGAGAAGGGGGGGGGGGGGGGTCCTTACAAGATTAATTTTACAAAAGTTTACGACAATCGTGGGGGGAGGTCTGCACGAAAATTTGATGTAACTTACGTTCGACGGTTCTTTTTTCGTTGTAACCCAATTTGCAAAATCCAAATAAACTTTCTTTTTTGTTCTTTCTACGTACGTTTTAATAAAACAACTTTTGTAGGTTGATTTGTGGAAGGATAAAATAATCCTGTTTATGTAATAGCATTCTCGCGATATTAGAAATCCTGCTTTTGGTGCTGGAACACGGGCCTGTAAAGAGTTGTGCAATATATCAAACGTTGGGGAGAGTTTACTTTGGGCGTTCACGTTAATTAGGGCGGTTTCAGCAATAAGAATTGTTGCAATGTTACAATTAGTCCAGTCAATAGACGAATTTCACCTTACATCAGATGCGGGATCGTTTTTTATTTTTTGATGTTGTTTAGAACCATTAGGTAGTTATTAATCCAAGTTTCCGTCATCCCCACGCCCTTGCTTCGTCCGCCATCTTGAAAAAACTGTCAGAAATCGGCACTTTTTTCAGATTTGGCCTCTAGCTCATTCCCAGTTCATTTGTTTGAAGATATGTCCAAATAAGAAAATCTAGATTACTAAATTTCCAACAACTTTTATCTGAGAGTGTTTTTTTTTTTTTAGGACCAAGCATATTCGAGATACGAGAAGGCGAAAAAGGGCGAAAATTGGCGATTCGGCAAATTTTTCACTTTCGCTCCACTTTCCATCGCAAAAACAGGGTGAAGACTTGATTTCAGCAAAACATTTATTGAACGAAAGTTGTAGAGAATTTAATATTCCTTTTATACTCATGTATCAAAAAAATAATTACGAGCAATGGGTAGGAGTGGGGGTAAATTTAAGAAAACTAGAGGAAATGCGTTTTTTGTTATTCAGCCCTGGAGCGCCGTGTTGGTGAAATTTTTTTTGTTTTCATTATATTACAACCATTTTCTGAACACAGCAGTGCATCTAAATAATATTTAAACCATTTTTTTGGGATAAATATGAATAGATGGGAGAGAACAAATTCGTTACACATGCATTTAAAAAAGAGACAGTCAGTCTGAAAGACTGGACTTTATATCATTTTAAATGCTACAAATGCTGAAAAATGCTACAAAGACTCTTGACATGTTAGATGATCAAGAAACAATCAGAACGCTAGAAAGTTACAAGTCATGAGGGAGCTGGAACACGCGGTGAAAGGAGGGAGCTGGCTGGATATTGTCATGCTCGCCGTGTCGTTGCCGTCTCGTAACTTCAGAGCTCACCAGTGAACTCAGTACACATGCACCAAGCGGTACTATGACGTCGCACACCTCAGTACATTCTCGGTACATTCCGTGACGTCGACAAGATCATTTAAAATGATAAAAAGTTAGTGTGTATTTACAAAATATAGATTAGAATACAATGCGTTTTTTATATTAATTGTTAGGGAATAATGAACACACTAAAATAAAAAACTTTAAAATAGATGGGGTGTTGCTACAGTAACCGGAGACGTTTCGCAAGGGGGGTCGGGAGGGCTGACTATTCGGCAGGGTCTTCGTCGAATGGTATGGACGGGTCGTCGATGTTTTCCTCTTCCTCGTCAGCGGCTATCAAGGAAGGGTTGTCGCAGGACTTTCCACCGCAGCAGAATTTGCAGAAAGTGGAGCAATGCAGACCGGTTTTTCTGCATCCAAATGCTGCGGAACAGCCGGTGACACACCTGCATGATACCATCTTCAGCAGGGTATGAGGAGCAGCATCTCGGGAGGTTGTTGTCGGAATCAAGCCCCTGCTTCCTCTTGTCCAGCCAAAGATGTTCGGGTCTTTCTTCCTACTCATCCAGGATATCACTTGGTGGTATACTCTCAAGGAGTGGTATCGCGCTGCATCGGAGGATGAGGGCAGCTTTTCCAGGTTCAAGTTTGTCGTGGTGGCAACAAATTTTGTGTGTCGGAGGTCAGAAAGTGATAGTTCGATTTCCCCACCATAGAGGACGACCAATATTTGCTCTCCTGCTTTGGAGATGTCCTCTAATGTGGCTTCTGGGTCCATGAAGACATCACTTATTTCCAACAATAATGGATTCCTCCGGAACAGGGAACAAGATTTGGTTTTACCCAACCCATAAATGTTTGACGTTGTGTCACACCCGCTGATGGCATGGATGAGCAGCAGGTTCTCGGCGAAGTCATACATAAATGATGAGGGGAAGTACATGACGTCAGGTGAATTGCCTCTTCCTGGTTTTTTAAGGTACACGTTGTTCATCGTATTTGCTGTCCCAGTGAGGATGACTAATAAATCGATGTCTTCCCCCACAATAATCACAGTGTCGTACGAAGAAGCCATCGATGTTGCAGTGGTCACAATGAGCACGTCAGCATCCTCCTCAGCTTGCTTGTTCATGACGTTGGACGCTTCAAGTGTTGTTCTGAGGTGGGCAACAAATCGTTTTTTATTGCTCTCATTGGACAGAAATTTGTCTTGAGGAGTTGTGTTGACTGTGGCTTCATCAAATATCACATCTGCTGAGGCGTTCAGTTTGCGCCTTCTTGCTCTTCCAGCATTCTTGGTACTCATCAGAAGATTGTCTGGGTACCCGTCGAAGATGACCATCACCACTGTCCCATAATGCTGGTGGATGTACTTGATATAATCGGCACAAATTTGCCCAAAAATCGAGTTTCGATTCCACACAACTTTGTGGAGCAGATGCCCACCATCGGTGATAGTGAGGTGATTTGAGGGGAGCTCGAAATCTATGGGCAGGAGTGTGAACGCTGTGACTTTGTGCCATTGCGCATGCCATCCTCGTTGAACAACGACATAGGGTACGGTGCAAGCTCGTAAGAGAGGTATTCCTCAAGGTCGTCCTGGGTTGTTTTTGCTATGCACATCCTGTGATAGAGTGTGAGTGGGTCCACAGCAATCTTCTTCTCCCTAACTTTCACGATGTTCTTGTCAGCTGCTAAAGATATCAATTTGTCCTTCTTTTTGAAGGACACTTCACCGAAGGTTGTTCCCACCATTCTTGAGAGTCCAGCCATACCGACTTGCTGGGCCTTGTAGCAGTTCACCTGCTCACTTCCAACTACACCAGAGCTGATGCTCATAATTTCCTCTGCTTCAGGGAAAGTGGGGTGTTTTGAAAACCATTCGAGCAGCCGTTGTACAACGAAGTCATACTTACACGTGACAACAACTATGCTTTACAATTAAGTGAGAGAAACAGTTTTTGTCAATTATCTCAATTCTTACAAAAATGACTTAGTGCCTTCTAACAATGACCAATTCAATTATATATGCGTGTGTGAGAGAGTGTGAGTGTATAAGTGTGTGGTTACATTTATACCAAAAATGGTTCAAATATTATTTAGATGCATTGCTGTGTTCAAAAAATGGTTTAATATAATGAAAACGGAACTTTCACCAACACGGCGCTCCAGGGCTGAATCACAAAAAACGCATTTCCTCTAGTTTTCTTAAATTTACCCCACTCCTACCCATTGCTCGTAATTATTTTTTTGATACATGAGGAAATTAAATTCTCTACAACTTTCATTCAATAAACGTTTTGCTGAGATCAAGTCTTCTCCCTGTTTTTGCGATGGAAAGTGGAGCGAAAGTGAAAAATTTGCCGAATCGCCAATTTTCACCCTTTTTCGCCTTCTCGTATCTCGAATATGCTTGGTCCTACAAAAAACACTCTCAGATAAAAGTTGTTGGAAATTTAGTAATCTACATTTTCTTATTTGGACATATCTTCAAACAAATGAACTGGGAATGAGCTAGAGGCCAAAAACTGAAAAAAAAAGTGCTGATTTCTGACAGTTTTTTAAGATGGCGGACGAAGCAAGGGGGGTGGGGATGACGAAAACTTGGATTAATAACTACCTAATGGTTCTAAACAACATCAAAAAATAAAAAACGATCCCGCATCTGATGTAAGGTGAACCCCCTTTTTGAGCCTCTATTGACTGGACTAAATGGGGAGAGGGGGTTATATTTTATGGATGACCCCTAAGGTATTACCGAGAGAGTTGAGGAGTACATAGTAATCATCAGTTTGAATATAAATATACTGTATTGCAAATTTTATATAAAACATTAGTCTTACCGCAAATATTAATATATGAGCTCTTTTTATTAGCTTCTTTATTTTCTCTCTTTGTGTTGGCTACCATTCTTACTCTTCATTTGTTCACTCGGATGTCATTTCCGATTGCCACATGTGGAGAAGTACAAACTGTCTTGTTCGGACTTTGAAATTCGTACGATTGACTCATTCATTAAAATTGAAAAGGAAAATGGCAGCCGATGAAGTATTAAAACGATTAGAAACAAAAGCTGCAACTGCTGAGGAGATGATAACAGAACTGAAGAATGAGGTCTGTGAATCGAAGTACTATACCAAAATAATATGTGTGGCCCTCTCAAATTTAGTGGAATGCCTGAGAGATTTAGTCGTCATAGGCCTATTAGTGTTAATTTTACGCCCATGAGGTTAAACGGGGAATTTGTACTTATTGTTTGATTTCATAAACTCTGTTTGGTTAATTAGTCGCAGATCCTAATTCAGTGGAGGTAACCTAACCTTACTTTTTATAGTCGGAAAATAGGTACTTACCGGGCATCAAAGTAATACCCCGTTTAGACGTCTCGGTCGCGATCCCGTTTATCTCTGATCTGGATAATGTCCAATCGCGATCAACGGCATTTGTCATTGGTACGTGTTTAGACGTCCCATCATGAAACAACGGGATAATCTAGTACAGCATGACATCGCTAAGGTCTGCCAACTTTCGAATTCCAAGTGTTATAGCAGATATTTTCAGTAGTTTGTTTCCTGCAGTTTTAAAGTATTTCAGTACATAATTCAACCTGCTAATGTATATTCTTAAATATATACAAATCCTGAGGAGATGTGTAGGCAAGGCCTACTCTTGGTGTGGAAATAAAAATATTTTGAAATAGTCATGCACAGGTCTAGGATATTTATTGCATAAATACTTATTTATTCGTTCAGAGTTATTTGTCCCTATCGGAATCCCTTCTATGTCTATGACAATAAATTTATGTCTTTGTTAATCGTCTTCATCGACTTTCCCCCACGCTAATAATTTTTTTTCTGCGTCTAAACACTGGCATGTTTGTCTCCATCCATCATTTCGTGTCTTTCAATCTTCATAATATCCTGATATCAACCATCATGGCCAACATTACGTACTTCTCGCTTTCAAAACACAAGATATACAAAATGGCCATCATTTCCACTGCCTACTTCACTCACACAGCAGAAGGATAGAACACACCGAAGATCGCAATGGCCACGAACGCGATTATCTCGTTGTGGGAACGGGATCGGGCTGGTCCTGTTTGAGGGAAAGTTGATCGCGATAATGTTATCCTGTTGCGTTTAGACGTCCCAACTTAATCTGGATCGGCGCCTGATCGCGATCGCAACCGGGACGTCTAAACGGGGTATAACAGTTTGCATGTCTCCAATGAAGCTTCAGTCATTCCTCTTATGTTTAGGCCTCGAAGTTAAGCCGTTTTCCCTACCAGAATGGAGGGGAATGAGATTTGAAGTCTGAGTTGATTTGTAGGCTACTAAATAGCAATTATGTACAAAAACAAAATGAAATCCAATATGTTTGTTAGAACTGCAAACTTAAAAAGTGGGTTACGATGTCGTGAACCATGGCAGTCATTTGTCCCTACCCTAATCATTGTTGACTTACTAGCGGATTTTTTATTATGGATACTCGAGTTTAGGCCTTAATTACAACCAAACCAACAGATCTATTGAAAAACGAGTTATACCAATATTTTCCTTGTTTAATTCTGCGTTAGACTGTATAAGCCAATTATTTTCAAGTTTAATTATTTATTTATTTGTGGTTGTATGAAACATTGTCCATGTTTTTGACGTCTTTTCTTGGAACCGCTCACTTAAACATGGAAAACTACTTGGCTGAGGGTAATGAAATTTTTATATGTGATAGGCACAAGTATTGGTAGTGCAAATCTCAAGTTTCAATTTTTTTCAACTACCCGATAAAAAGTTCTTATACTTTTCCTGACGTAACGTTTTCTCAGCCCAGGATAAACGTACAGCAGGCAACTTGGTCTCATTTTGAAGCTCTCATTTGTGATTATCGTAAACTATGACCACTGTAAACGTACAGTGTGATAACGAATTTATGAAGAGTAATATTAATGGGAGGTTTTGTGCGTTCCGGCCCGTGCGAGTAAAAGCGAGCGGACTTGTGAAATCCGGTGCAGTGTTGCCGCGTTAAGTTGCAGTCGTTGGGGCTCGCTACGAACGAACACTGCTTTAAGTTTCCTTTCAACCTTTTATTTTCTTTCCTCGTACAAATTTCATTATCCATCACCTTTTTCACATAAGGGCTTTAGACCTTCAATGGCAGGTTTAAAAGTGGTTTGTCTTCCTAATTTGGAAATGTCAGACTACACAATTTTTACATGGGCTATCTGCATTATTTGCATAATATTTTTACAATATGTAATTCAGTCAGTATTCTTCATCTGAAGAATGGCTCTGTTCCGATTAATCAGAACTGCTGGCATTCATGTTAATTATGACCTGCTCGAAATGAGGGACATTTTCAGACAGGCCATCTATCTCCCAGTAGTGGTCTTCAATTCTTTTAGCGTGTTTAATACATTGTTTCCAGAGTTCAGGAGCAACGGTAAGCAAGGCTTCTCGGCATAAAACATTCATTGCTTCCATACTTCTACCATTTTGTAATATGTTGGCGCAAGTTCGCCCTCAGACAATGGTGGTCTCTTGAGGCATTTGGATGTGATGTGATATGGCATATAAGTAGTAAACAGGAAGACTGAAAATAGCATGTGTACATAGCCAGGTCAGTCACATTCCATTACACAACTGCCCGGCAACGCTGCACTCTAATTCACCGGCTCGCTCGCTTTTACTCGCACGGACCGGAACACGCAAAATCTACCATTAATATTACTCTTCATAAATTCGCCAACACACTGTACGTTTACAGTGGTCGTAGTTTCCGATAATCACGAATGAGAGCTTCAAAATGAGACCAAGTTTCCTGCTGAACGTTTATCCTGGGCTGAGCAAACGTTACGTTCAGGAAAAGTATAAGAACATTTTATTGGGTAGTTGAAAAAAAATTGGAACTTGATATTTGCACTACCAATACTTGTGCCTGTCACATATGAAAATTTCATTACCCTCAGCCAAGTAGTTTTCCATGTATATAGTTTAAGTGAGCGGTTCCTAGAAAATACGTCAAAAACACGGACATTCATACAACCACAAATAAATAAATTAATAAACTTGAAAATAATTGGCTTATATAGTCTAACACAGAATTAAACAAAGAAAATATTGGTATAACTCGTTTTTCAATAGGTCGGTTGGTTTGGTTGTGATTAAGGCCTAAACTCGAGTATCCATAGTAAAAAATCCGATAGTAGGTGGTATATTAACCTATAATAATGATAATGCCCCTGGCTGCAATAAAATATATTAACCAATTGGAATGCTATGACAGGAAGAGAAGGGAAGATTGTTGGAGAATTCGGATTAGGTGAAAGAAATGATCGAGGAAGTAGGCTGATGGAATTCTGCACCGAGCACGAGTTGGTCATAGCTAACACCTTATGCAATAACCTCAATAGAACATTATACACATAGATAAGACCAGGAGATGCAGGACATTGCCAAACTGACTTCATTATGGTCAAGCAGAGATTCCGGAACCAAATTTTGGATTGCAAAACATATCCCGGAGCTGACATAAACTCAGACCACAATCTGGTTGTTATAAAGTGCAGATTAAAGTTGAAGAAACTCAAGAAAATTCAAAACCCAAAAAGATGGGTAATAGGCAGACTGATAGAGGAGGACGTGAAAGAAAGATTCGAGACGAGTATACATGAAGGACTAATGAAATATCCTGAACAAACTTCAATTGCAGATAAATGGAAAATTTTAATGAATGAAACAAAATCTGCAGAAGAAAACATAGGTAGAAAGGAATGAATTGGTACAAAACCATGCGTCACTCAGGATATACTAGAATTAATGGACGAAGCTGGTATTCAGAAAGGCGTAAGGCAAGGCACAAGAATGCAAGAGATGAAAGGGGGAAAGCAGAATACAGACGTCTGAGTAATTAATTAATAAGAAGTGCAAAGAAGAGAAAGAGAAATGGGGAAAGTATAGAAAATTGTCTGAAAATAGGAAAAGTAGAAACAGCTTATCGAAGGATTGAGTACTTTTGGGGAAAGTGCTGTAATATTAAGGTATCGGATGGAAATCCTCGTAACTGAGAAGAAAAGGTTGAGAGATGGAAAGCTTACATAGAGCATTTGTATAGGAGTAGGGACATTCAGAATCATTTAATGGAAAGGGAAGAGGAAATGAGAATTAGAATGGGGTCAAGTACAGATTGCGATCACTTTGTCGGGGGCAGACATCCAGTCTTCGGATCACAAGAAGGTCCTTCGACACTGCTCTCACTCTACCCCAAGAGCGAGGGAGGATAAGTCCGACAAGTCACTTGCGCCCCCTCGAGCTTCTTCGTCTTCGGACGGAGATATGAGGATTGAGGTGTGCTCTCCTCCCCCATCATCTCGACCTAAAGATGGGGACGGGTGGCAAACAGTTGAGCGTAAGCAGACGACAACCATCTACTTCAGTCCACTTTATAGCACTATTGCAATGGAACTGTAAGAGCCACTTTCGACACTCGCCGATGGCGTCTGCACTCTTGTTCACTCTACTCTCTTAAGTGAAGAGGTGCCTGCATACTCAACTAGAAGCAGTTGCAGTTTGTACTTTGTTGCCAGTATCACGAATATATTATTAGTTTTGCACCCATATTAATATTTCTTACTTCAAAGTGCAAAAATCGAAGAAAGTGAAAATTGTCATACACACTTGTCTTTAAATGAATTATGGGTAAATCAGAGTGCTGATCGTGAATATACTATTAGTTTTATTGGCATACACACCAGTACACCACTTAGTACACAGTTCTGCACACTAGTACAAAATCCTTCAAAAAATAATTATCCACGATGCTAATCGCCAATAGCAGCTTCAGGGTAAACCAATCGGCACTTCTGGAGTTCCCCTGCTACCGTGGGGTGTGCACGTTGTTTTTCCTATTGTGGCAATCTTGACGTTGGTTTCTAATGTTGTAAAGGTCGCCGAGCTGAAGCAACTCCAAGTGCAGCATGTGGGGTCTGTGCGGATGCATCAGCTGGAGGAGGAGAACTGCAGACTGAGGTTGGAGATCGAGGAGTGTAAGAACATGCTTATCAGCCTCGAGACAGGAGCTGGCATCAAGCAGGTAATATCTCTCTCTTATTCAGGGTGTCTACGACCCGGGAAAACCGGGAATTCTCAGGGAATTATGAATTTCTGGAATAATCAGGGAATTTCTTTGTTAATCAGGGATTTTTCTCAGTTTGGCTATATCCCGTAAAAGTGGAAGCAATACTTACGAATTTCGCGGGAAGTTATCGCTCGCTACAGATGACAGTGCTCAGCCAATTAGCAGTGCCTTCTCAAGCTTAACTGAACACATGATGTGGCAACCTTTCCGTTCGCCTTCTGCGCAGGAGCCAACTACGCAGGAGCCAACTACGCCATTTTATTGGGCCTTGAGCAGTTTGTTCGTTGCGATCAGTATTGCCAATTTAGCGATTTTGTCGGTAGATGTAGCAACTTTGGCGACAAAATATTTTAAATTTAGTATTTTTTATACTACCTTCGCTCGGAAACAGTTATGAATGCATTTCGTGACAAGCGCTTTTTCCCCCCGATGTCAATGAACTACGACCTAGGCCTATATTCGTTTTGCGTCTCGGCATGATGGGTTAAAATCAACTACCGTATCCATTATATTATCATGGAGATAACATGAGCAACGAATTCTTGTCAGACGTAATTTAGGAATGGCGAGGTGCACGCAACACAAATCCCCCCTCCCGTCCAATCTAAAAACACTTATAGTGGGCGATGTATTGAAGATTGAGATATGCTCTCGCGGACTTTTTTTGTAGAACTTTTCTTGCTGAACAATTCTTACACTCATATTATATTGATTTTTTTAATGGTTTGCCCATCGTAAGCTTGAAAAACTCACGAATGCCTGTTTTTTTTTTTCCCGACCTTTTCACTGATATCGTTACTGCTTGGCTTCCTTTGAACTAAATAATTTATTTTCTTTTTATACTGAGTAGAGATTTAGGGAATATTTAAACTCCAGTTAGCGATCGAATTTTGACTATTACTGGGTAATGACGGGCTACGTTAATTTACGTAGTTTTGTATTGGTGCGCGGACAACCGGCTACGTAAATTAACGTTTTCTTACAGTGCTTCATTCTTGTGTAATTTTCTCCTCTCCGCCGTTCATTAATCAAAATACTACCTGTTATTTATGAACTAAGGTCTTTGTTCAACGAAATGCAGATAGGTATATTGTTGTCTTGATAATGCTTTCGGTACTGGAAGTGAGGTTTTATAACACTCAGTTACCGCGCCTATTGTCAAGTGTTAGCATGGCGCGCACAGAACTGACAGTGCGAAGGAAGCTTGTAGTTTAACGAGACCGTTAATCTCGAGATCATGAGCCACGGGACCTCCTTTTTACGTGGAATCGGAACCAAAGGACATGGCATTTCACTTCGAAAATCTCACATGCATTGACCGGGAATCGAACCCGGACCGCCTTGGTGAGAGGCATATAGCTGGACCGCTGAGCCACCATGCCCCCCAGGAACTGACAGTGTGATAATCAGGTCAGACGAGTCTGTTGACGATAATAATACTAGTGAAATTGGCAATGATAGTGACAGTGAACGTAGTGACGATGAGGTTGATGGATGGACAAGTAAGTAAAATTACACGTATTTATGTTCCATCTTACTTCTCATGCTAGGTGTACTTCAGTTGCCAGGTCCGCAGTAAGGAATAGAGTAGTGCGCGCCCGGGTAACAAGGTGTTGGACCTGGGATGACAATACTGTTTGTGCGGCTTTTCCATCCCGGTATCCTTTGATTATTGTCTGCTCCTACGTTCCATAGCTAGGCTAGAACTTATGTCCAATTTTGTTTTTAATTGTGCCCAGGAAATGTTTTTGCAACACCTTTCAAACTCTACCTTGTATTATCAAGCAGACTAGGTTAAATTATTTTTAGCAGCTTCGGTGGCGTAGTTGGTAGCATGCTGAGCTTCTATGCCCAAGATAGCGGGTTCAAACCCGGCCGAAGTCGTCGGATTTTTTAAGAGCGTTAAAAATCTCTCAGTATGCCTTCCTTCGGAGGGGAAGTAAAGCCGGCGGTCCCATGTTATAGATTTATGGCAAGTTAAAGAACCTTCCACTAATTACTCCTGTGTGAAGCTAAATTAGGTTAAAAATTTAAACAACGCTCAGGTTCCTACGTTCGTCGCCAGGAGCCACTGCGGTAGCGTCTAGTAGCGAAGTTCTGAACTAGTAGTTGTTGGCGGTGGCGTATGGCAGCAAAAGTAGGAACTACTTGAAAAATTCAAAGTATTCAGTCCTTACTTGAATTAAGAAACTGAAACACACAATAATACAGTCATCACAGTTAACACCGGTTATTAGACAAATTCTACACACACCCAAAGTACACGGGGCTACATGACCGCGTTGTCGCAGCCCCTTAACTGAGGAACCAACCAACCTAAATTATTTTAGACTGATAATAGTGTGTTCTTGCCTGTTGAAACATCATTCATAATGATTTCCTTCATTTAAATGTATTTATAAATGAATAAATTGATTAACTCAATTACTTCTGTCCTGACGAGGTGGACCTAATTGAGAGTGAGAACTTGGAATATGCCTTCCTTCGTCCGTTGGATATGTGTAAATTACGGTGTAGGCCTATATTCCGACTTATGCTACCGAATATCATCATTCCTGCAATGTAGGATCAGTGATTTCAATGGTAATGAATGGTTTTACAAATTAAATATTGGTCTATGATGATCACACTCATATGATACACACCTTGATGTGTGTATTCAACCTCCCGTTGTCCCTTTTATTGGGGGGGATTTACCGTAGTGAAAGCAGCATGACTTCATAAACCTTGCTTATTTTACTGGACAATAAGTTCACTTATAATATTCTATTGAAATAAATTTATTTTCACAACTGTTTCCCTTGTGCCGCCATTGTTCACATCTGTTTGGCCCCTGGAATTTCCGAGAACAGGAAACATAAAACTTAATCCTATTTTCCATTTGCTTTCCTGGATTACATTTTCCTTCTTGTTCCTGGAGAGCGCTTAAAATGACCCAAAAATAGCGTGCATTTCATCACACTTCTTGTTCCTGGACGAATGTGTAGCAGTCTTTGCTCAGGGAATTCTCTCATTAATCCTGGAAATATCAGGGAATATTCAGGGAATTCTTTTAAGATGAGTTGGTAGACACCCTGTTATTGTAGGCTTGCCTTTGTGGGCTCAGGCTAGACTACTCACCAGTGTGATTATACTCTATTGTAAATTTAGAAAAAATGAAATTTCATGCAAAATTAGTTAGAATTCAGGGTGTCTACTACTATGGAAAACGGGGAATTCTCAGGGAATAATCAAGGTATTTTAATGTCACTCGTTTTTTTTTATTTTTACAAGGTTCAACCCTGAATAATTGGAAACTAAGCATTTAAATTTTGATGGGGAGAAAAGTATGTTCTGGTGATGATTGTTTCTTGCAAGATAGAGCACGTGTATTTGTGTAACCATGCATTACTATTGACGAGCTACTTTCAATACTCGCAAGTACGATAGTTTTTTGGATGAAAAATTTAGAAATTGGCATATTTTTTTTCCAACTTTGTTATGCTACTCTTCATTGTTCAAGCAGTTTTTCAAATGCTCTTTGAGTATAAACAGTGTTTTATATATTTATTATGGCCACTACTGTTACTCAGGGAATTTTCTGATTTATCCTAGAAAAATCAGGGAATTGTCAGGGAAATCTGCTAGTTGGTGTTGGTAGACATCCTGAGTTATGTGGTATTTCAATTTGAACTGGTAGACAGCAGTTTTTGCAGTAAAGCGTGATACACTCATAGTACAATGGCACTGCTTACGGTTTTCAAGAGCCTATATACACAAATGCAATAAAATTCCCGTCTATCAATTGTATTGAAGTAGTA
Source organism: Meconema thalassinum (assembly GCA_946902985.2). Classification (NCBI taxonomy): domain Eukaryota; kingdom Metazoa; phylum Arthropoda; class Insecta; order Orthoptera; family Tettigoniidae; genus Meconema; species Meconema thalassinum. Next base: position 695,003,832 of record OX336391.1, read on the forward strand.
TTGATAGATAGGAATTGTATTGCATTTGTGTACGGTATATAACTTTAATGTCAATACGGACCATGTTGGAATCTAGATTAGCTGAAATCTTAAGAGCCTTGTAATATAGGCTAGCCAGGTGTAGAATACGCACAAGAAGAGCTCGCCACAGATCTTCGGCAATGTTCGGGTGGGCTCGGTAGTAGCAAAACACGCCCTCCCACTTCGCTTCAGTGGCTCGCTTGCAGCAGTTCTGAATGGACTAGGCATGCTAAACTGTGACTGGGGTTCAAGTGAAGTATGTAATGGCTTACATGAGCCAGGACACAGTAACCTATATTGTTCGCTGCTTCCTTGCACTCCACAGCTGTAGACCGCGTCTCGCAGCAAGCAGTGAGAAGTGAGTCCGGTAACCAGCATTCGGGGGACACACCGGAGCCCTGCAATGAGCATTAAACTACGCCGATTGATGTTGGTCTCTGCGCATCGTTGAGTTTCGGCAAGCTCTTCTTGCGGGTACTCTACCATACCAGCTGATGAGCTGGGGTGAAATTCTGGAAAGCCAGGCAATTCCAATTTGTCATGCTTTTCAAATTTGATTTGATGTCTGTGCCACCTCTCTCAATAATTACTCGTAGTTCTCGAACACGAGGGTGATACCATTTTCTAGGGTAAAAACCGCACAAGCCTTTTCCGATCTTCTCACTTCAGGTGGAAAGGAGTTGAGCTTGACCCAAGGTAACGAAGTTTAAGTGGGTGAAGAAGCCAGAAGTGCAGAAAACTTCTAGGGGCATGAGTGTGTATGCAAGCTCATTCAAAATGGCAAATTAAAACTAAAGGGGGCGAGGCAAGAAATAAGGATCAAACATAGTCAAAACAGGGTAGATCAGGAGCGTCGAGTGCGTTGAATAATATAATGGTCCCAAACTGGACAATAAATCTAACAACAAAGGGTCCTTATATGAAATTATCTGAATGCCAAATACCATGAACATTGATTCATTGGATAATTTGTTATGGATTATAATGCTTGCATGATCCACACAGCTGCCATCTTCAAATTATTTGTCCGATGGCCTTGTAGTTGAGGTTATATTCTTCCAAAATATAATGGAGATCCGTTGATTAGTCGTAATCCCTATTTATAAGGTGTCCGGGTTGAAGGTATGTTACCGAATATACCCGAATGTAAGACGTGGTTTTTTCCCACTTTTTGTGTTATAAAAATTTGGGGTCGTCTTATATTCAGGGTACTTTTTTTTTTTATCAAGGTTTTTAAAATTGTTATTATTTGCAAAGTAGTATGTGGTGTTGGCATCTTGTAACTCGCAACGAATCAATGCGTTAATGAAGATTAAAATAGGGTTTGTTATGTTTAATTACCATGCATATACGAATAGCGTCATTTTAAGCGGATAAATAATATGTTCGAAAGCATATGGAAATATGTTTTAAAACAATCTTTACAAGAACAACCAGTCAGTTTTACGAGCAGTAATTGAGTGATCAACGTATCTTAATTTAATAACGTCTCCCATTCTTGAACAAAGAAATTATAGAGTATATCTTGGAAAAGCGGGCAGAGGGATTTCCGATAACACAAGATGTTATAAAAATGAAAGCACAACCTTAAGGGCATATATTGTGTAAGTTGTGAGTTAGGGAGTATTTTTTTGAAAAAATCTCTTAAGAGGCAGTTGATAACTAGGCCTCGTCTTATATTCGGGGTCGTCTTACATTCGGGTATATACGGTAATATAAAATTTAATCATCATCATCAAATTCCAGCTCCAGTCGCCCAGGTGCTGTTAACGAGCCCTCGCCACCCTTTCCTGTCCATGAATAGTTGGTCTTCATGGGTCCTTCTCCAGTCTAGCCCTTTGTCTTCAAGATCATCCTTGATTTGGTCCAACCATTTCTTCTTTGGTCTTCCTACTGGTCTTTTTCCTGGGATAATCTTGTTGAAATAAGCTTTTGGTGTCTTCTCATCTCCCATTCTTTGAAGATGCCCATACCATCCTAATCGTTGCTTCTGCAAATATTTTGTAGCACTGATATCTCTGCCAGCCTCTGTTTCGTTCCTTACTTTGTCTCTCCTTGTCCTTTGAAGCATTGTTCTTATAAACTTCATTTCGGATGCCTGAATCCTACTTTCTTCTCTTCTGGACAGGGTGCATGTTTCTACTCCGTAAGTTAGAATTGGGATGTAGTATGTTTTAAACAGTATATGTTTACACTTCCTGGGCACTTTATTATCCCACAGTAGTTTTGAAGTACAGTATTGATATGCGTGGGGCTAATTCATACACAACTTTTATTCCCAAGGAAGTTTACATATACAACAATCATATAGCTTCGGTGGAAGCTCCGGCAGATGGCTCGCGTTCCTCCACAACCTCCCCACCCTGGTCTTCCCAGATCTCCAGAGGGATGACCAGCTGGATAGGTCAAATAATCTGCGTGCCGCAGGTGGTCCTCAGGAGTACGGTCCTCGTCACGCCGTCTCCGCCAGGTCGAAGTTCTTCTATTTGCGCCAACTTCCACATATGGCGTCGCACATGGTCCTCCTGCAGAAGTACAACGTCGCCTACCTTGAGCGCTGTTGACTTGCTGCGGGTGTTTCGGACGTGGTGGAAAGATCTCAATTCTAAAAGGTAGTCCTTTGTCTAACGTCTCCAAAAATTGTCTGCAATTCTTTGTTTCAGTCTGTACATCTTGGTTAAGTTAACGTCTGTTGTTGGTTGTCCGGATGGTATTGCTGTTAGTTTTTTTCCATTCAAGAAGGGGGCGGGAGTTAGTACTTCTTGATCATCTGCCTTGGTGAGTGGTCTCGAGTTAAGGGTGGCTTCAATACTGATGAGCAGGGTATTGGTTTGCTCTTCGTCAATTAGCAGTTTTCCTAGAGTCTTCCGTATACAGCGCTTGACAGAGCCCCAATATTTGAAGTACAGTATTGATATGTGTGGAGCTAATTCATACACAACTTTTATTCCCAAGGAAGTTTTTTATATACAACAATCATATAGCTTCGGTGGAAGCTCCGGCAGATGGCTCGCGTTCCTCCACAACCTCCACAACCATTTCGTGAAACGGTATGCTACAATATCCTTCGTCACAGTGTAGTTCCCATCGGAGCTCTGGATGCAGTGAAACCAGAGAAAAGGTGTTAAGTTTCTGTCCTTTGTATGGAGAGCTAGTTGTAGAAATGCTTGGCTTATATCTCCTACAATGGCCCAGGGGTGCTGTCGGAATGTTAGCATCATAGAAAGAATGTCTGGAAGGAGATTGGGACCTACTTCTAAGGTGTCGTTAAGAGAATATGTTCCCTTCTCGTGAGCTCCTCCGTCAAAAACGTCACGCCATTTGGAGTTTCCACGTTTCTCTTTCCTGACTAAGTGGTGGGGTAAGTAGAAAGTCTCTTCTATTCCATCAGTAGGCGGCGCTATTTCTACTTGTTTCTGTCTAATGTAGTTTAGCATTTGCTCGTGGTAAACGTCGCGTAGCGTTTGGTCCTTTTCAAGTCTCTTTACGAGTACATGAAATCGTTGCTTAGCATTTTCATAGTTGCTAGATAGAGTGACGTGCTCCTTTCTGGGAAGAGATACCACTCTTCGTCCATCTTCATGTTCGTGTGAAGCGTGAAACTGAGAAAGTAGTGAAGAATCCTTTTCAGTCATGGTTCGTGATTGTTCAACTGAGATCCCTATTGTTTCTAAATCCCAGAAGTGGCGAAAGTCGTTGTCTACAAGAGTCTGATCAATTGGGAAAATTTTCCATTTTTGGTCCGTATTGACAATTGTAATTTGTTTATTCAGGTATTGATAGGCGGAACCTGCTAATTTGAATAAACAAAAGAGTCTGATCAAGATTGATGTAGTTGACACTCATGGAATTTGTCTTTATTCCTGAGCGGTTTCCACTAAGAATCCATCCCAGATGTGATGGCAGTAGTACTACTGATTGAGAAAGTCGTATGGGTGAAGTGTCTTTGACAATACGCCAGTATTGATCAGCACCAATCAGGAGTTCAATAGGGAGATCAACGCAGCTGTCCTTGGGATCCGCCAGTAATAGTTTGCGCATTTTCCCTAGCATGTGAATATCATGAGGAACAGTTGGATGCGGGGAAAACGAGTGATTACTTTCGAGTGCAGTGATAGGTATAATGGAATTGGCCCAAATCCCTTTCATGTTTAGCTGAATCAATCTGCGTTGGGCAGAGGAAGAAGATGTGGTTTCGAAAGAACTTACAGATAGGGAACTATTGCCGATTACCTCTAAGCGTAGTTCATCAATTAGGGTCTTAGTCACAAAGGAGGACTGGCTACCTCCGTCTAGGACACATCTAGTAAGTTTGCTAATCTCTGTAGGTCCAGTAATCCACACCCGCGCCTTCTGCAAATATGTGAAATCTGTGGATGATACATCTATATTACCGACTGATGTTGCTGAGGTGCGTGGGTTTGGTAATGGTGAATTGCCAATGGTGTGGCAAATTGATTTGTGATGGTTCCCCTTACAGATAGAACATTGTGCCTTTTCTTTCTTATTGCATGCCTTGGAGCTGTGGCCACGATTAAGGCAAAGGAAACAGCGGTCTGCAGCCTTCAGTTTGGCAATACGGCTATTTACATCTGTTATAGTCCTGCAGTCCTGAGCCCAGTGGTTTTGACCCTCGCAGAAGACACAAAATGGTCCTGTACGTCTCTTCTCTCGCGCAGGCTTCCTCCGGTTAGAATGGACATGAAGCATTGCAGCGGTAGGAGTAAAGTCGGAGCTGGCTATTGTTGCGCCGTTGGAGCTCCTTCTACTTCTTCATTTAAGAACGCCATCAGTGCGGAGATGTCGCTCTCAGGTGTATTTGTCCTTTTGGAGTGGATAAGCAGATATCTTCGGGGAAGGCTCGTAGGATTTTCGGAGTTAGTACCCGACCATAGGCGTTTACGGAGTTTACGTTTTCACCTAACGATATCAACGCCTGGACCCGCCGGTGACATTCAACACATGTCACGTTCAGTGACTCAGGGCTATCGTTGAGAGTTGGTTTAAGGTCCTCTAAGTAGTCCAAATGGGCCTGAATGATTCGATTTTTGTCCCCGTACTTTGATTTAAGAATTAGCTTAGTCTGTTCGTAGGTATTACCATTCACGGCTATTCCGTCGACGAGTCGCTTAGGTTCACCTTCTAGGTACCCCCGTAGGAAGACGTGCTTGTTCACAGTAGAAAGGGTAGTGTCTTGATCAATTGACATCTCGAACTGCTCCCAAAACCGGGACCAGCACTCGACATCCCCTGAAAACGGCTCAAGTTTGATGGGAGGTAGTTTGACGGAATGAAGAGGAGTGTGGGCTGAGGGATTCGGCACATTAGTCATGCTGTTTGTGTTGGCAGCAAGTCTCTTTTCGAGTTCCCGCGTAGCGTTATGAATTTCCCGTTTAGCCTTGTCAATATATTCTTCACAGGTTACCACGTCGTCGTCGTATTCCGTCTCCGATAGAAGGTCATGAATAGCATCATCTAGTGACATTAGAAGATTCAGAGTTTCCTTAAGATGATTTGTAGAATATTCGTAGTCTTCCACAGAAGATTCCTCTATAAATCCATTTATTTCTGAAGAAAATCGTGTAACATTAGTCTTCTCTCGCTTTCGTTTCTTCTTCAAATTGGATAACGTCGCCAGTCGGGCTTCACTCATCTTGATATAATACGTGCTGTCTGTAAGTCTAAGAGACTCTAAGTACAAGTTTGAAGCGTGATATGATCCGTGACTACTCTGTGACTTCGTGTATGGTCTAGGCAAACGTGACGTGAAAAATGGCGTTTATTCAGTGATAGTCGAGAGTTGATTTAGTTTACTTCAGGTGGCTGGGAAAAATGACAGTTCCAAAATGTCGAGTAGGCCGTGAAATTCCCGTAGCCCACCTCGAGTCTCTATGGAACACGGCCGACTGAATCGAGCTGTGCTCTATACCGGCCTTGACATTCCCAGTCAGAACCCATGTATAACATGTAATTGGAAAGTTTCTACTCGTTGCCGGTAGAGCGCACTCCCCTCCCATTATAGGCGCGATAAGGAAAAAGCAGTACAGTACGTTCTTCTCACAGTGTTACGTGTAGAACAACAACGTTTTGTTTCAGTTTCAATTATTGTAAGTAGTCGGTATTAATATACTGAATTCCTACGTTGTTTGGAGTGTTCGCTTATGAAGTTGTAAAATGCTGGGGTAAATTATGAACTATGGTTTGAACGCCGCTGCTCAAATCCAGCATGTCATACTGTTGTGTGCCATTTTGCACTTCAAATAGGAAGAAAAGCGGAGGTGTGCTTTCATTTCATGAGTTCCCGTGTGACACAGATAGGTGTGATGAATGGCTTAGGGTGATTTCTCGCGATAAGTTTGTTCCGAACACGAACTCTCCTTCGTCAGTTGTATGTAGTCTTCATTTTAAGGAAGATGATTATTCACATGTAGGCAAGTCCAGAAGGCTAAAGAAAACTGCTGTGCCGTCGGTGTTTGCTAATTATCCAGTCTATAAGTTACCTGTTATAAAGAGACCCCGAAGGAGCATTGTCAAGTTCAAATTACCCTCACCCAAAAAACTGAAGAGTATTGTACATGATGAGGAAACTCCAGCTGTGGAAATTCCCAGTTCGCCCTTGCCTTACACTCAGTCTGTGAATATAGGACACTCGAGCACGCAGACTGATGCCTACGAGATCAAGGAAATGATGAAAACGATTAATCGGTTGCGAGTGAAAGTAACACGGCTGAACAATTCTCTGCAGAAAAAACAGGAGGAATTAATGGAAACAAAAGTTACACTTAACCAATTCAAAGATGATTTATTTCACAAAGAAATTGAGCACTTGAAGCAAGATGCGACTGAAGGAGAAATTCGAGCGAAGTTCATTTTAGAGCAGCTACTTTTGTACAGTAAACGCAGACCGAGTTGGAGTTTAGATACAATTAGGGAGTGTATTATTTTTCAATATATCTCACCGAAGGGTTATTCCCATATAAGGAAAAGGGGCTTTCTGAAATTACCCTCAAAGAGGACTCTATGTAGATATTCCGGTTCTAGTGATTGTGCGACAGGTGTTACTACATTGATTAAAGACAGGCTTACATTAGAGGCAAACAAACTGAATACTCCTGAACGTTTCTCATCCCTGGTTGTAGATGAGGCTGCAATAAATCCTAAGATTATTTATGATAGGAAACTCGACTGCTTCTTCGGGTACAAGGACACAATTACAGCACCGTCTCATCAAAAGGAAAGAGAGGATGAAAATTACAGCCGGGAACAAGTAGCAGCCAATCGAGTGTTGTGTTTTGTGCTAAGAGGCCTTTCGACAAATTATCAGATACCGTGTGCCTTCTTTTTCACGAAGCAGCTGTCAGGACGGGACTTACATAAACTCGTGCTGGACGTTATTCTCGAGGTTGAACAATGCGGTTTCATAATTATAAGAATTGTCTCTGATAATCACAAAACTAACACCACAATGATGAGGCATTTAGGGGGAGGGAATTTGCAACCAATGGTTAATCACCCATACGACGAGTCTAGGAAGTTATTCCTTAGTTTTGATCAGTGTCACATTCTAAAAAACATTAGAACGCAGTTTCTGTAACATGACTGATGGTACTGGAATAATTTCAGGGAAATACTTGTCTTTACTATACAAAATGCAAAAGGATGAGATCGTCAAACCTGTGAGACACCTCACTAAAAACACATTGAACCCACTAACTTTGAAAAAATGAATGTTCGGCGTGCCAAGGAAGTGTTCTCATCAGAAGTTATTGGTGCCATTAGTACACTGAAAGAAAATGTAGGCATGCACCCGGAAGCGTACAAATTCATGGACGCAGAAGCAACCATACTTTTTTATGAAAAACGTTAATAAATGGTTCGCTATGCATGACGTAAGCAACACATATCATCATATTCAGTCTAGAAATCCAGATAAAGGGCATTTTTTCTCATTAAATGACAGTCGCCTTAACTGGCTAGAGGAATATTTTGTTTCTTACCTTGAAACTTTGAAAGCTGCTAGTAACGCTGCTAGAAAGGACTTCCTGACTTCTGAGACTTACGAAGCTATAAAATTAACCACGGAATCAACTGTGCAGTGCATAAGGTATCTTCTAAAAAATGGGTATCATTATGTTCTGACTCGAACATTCTCTAGCGATACTGTTGAATCACTCTTCAGTACATTGCGCCGTATGTCTGGGTCAAATGACATGCTGGACTCAAGATCAGTGAGTTTCAGTTTGCAGAAGATTTTGAAAACTGGAATTCTGAGTACATCAACTTCCAGCAATGTAGAGGACTCTGCATCTAGCATCACAGATAACCCAGTTCAGAACATGATTCTTGGAAATGCACCAGCTTCAGGGAATAGACCTGTCATTCCTCAAAGTATTCTGAATATTCTACAAGATCTGGTATGTTACATTATCTTTTATAAAGTGGACTAATGATTTGAGTTCTGCACATAACAATAATTACTAGTAAGTTGTGTAATTCACCTAAATCATACTAACACAGTTAAATTTCATTTTCAGCAATACCTTTTCCGACAATGAAAACGGCAAGTCTGGCTAACGTCGGTGGCTACATTGTACGCGCAGTGGAAGAAAGAATTTCATGTACGGAATGTTTGGACTGCATTTCGCAGATCTCTAACTCCTCTTCACTCATGAGCCTTATCAAAACACAAGATTTAGGACATCTGCGTTACCCTAAACCTGCTTTTGTGTCAATACTATCTGTAATTCAGCTCTTCGTTGAAAAAGCTGCGCCATGTGTTCCAGGGAGAAATGTACTAGATGTTATATGTTCGGACCTAGTTCCTGTTTTGTCTAAGAGTCCACTTCTACAGTGTCCAATTTGCGACGAGACCGGTCCAAACGGACTTGCCATCATTATTGGAGAGAAATTTGTATCGCCAATTTTGGATAATATCGCGCAAACTGAAACTGAAAGACTGGTTGCTTCCAAACGCCTCCTATACAAACCGCTCAGCAGGAAAATGCATAAACTTTAATGAAAACTGAGTGATTCTCATCGAATTCAACTGTAACGAGGTGCAAGGTATGTCTAATTTTTCTTCGATTTATTAGCACGCTATTTTATTTTGTGTTATAATTTGCATTTTGATATTGCGGGAATTATGATAATATATAGTGTCACTAGCAACCCGCCCCGGCTTCGCCCGTGAACAGTTATGAATGTGCAAGGCATTCCTGTCAGACGTAATTTAAGAATGGCGAGGGGCATGAGACACCGCCGTCCAAACTAAAAACACTTATAGTGGGCGATGTATCGAAGATAGAGATATGCTCTCACGGACTTTTTTGCAGAATTTTTCATGCTGAACAATTCTTACACTCATAGTATATTGATATTTTTAACGGTTTGCCCAGCGTAAGCTTAAAAAGTGCACGGACGCCAGGTTCTTGTTTCGACCTATTCAATGAAATCTGAAATCGTTACTGCTTGGCTCCCTTTGATCATAAATAAATTATTTTCTACAGAAATGTTCCTCGATATTACCTGTACAGAATAGTGAAAGCCGCATCAAAATCCATCCAGTGGTTCTCGAGATTACCCGTGATATCCAAGAACCGGGGACTTTGTTTTACACTAAGTAGAGCTAAGTCTTCGTCTTGCAGTGCTTGGTGAACAGCGCTGTGTGAGCAGTCGAGTAACTAACAAGATTTCATGTAAAAGGTCTCATTGTCTAGGCCGGTTGTGGAGAGCTCGCATCCAGTCGGCCATGCTATGGAATAAGGAAGTTGAGGTTCTGGTCAGTAGAGATCGCTAGTAGTCACGATGAGCGTATTGGAAACTCTTATGAAGTACAGTAGTATAATTATAACCTAATTATTCAAGCTAGAACCATGCGAGATCGTATTTGGACATAAAATGACATTTGTTCAACTCCTAACTGCCGTATAGTATAACATCATAGTTTAGAAAGTTAGATACGGTACTCATCTGCGTGTTGGAGGCTATAGGTGGAGACGCTCGTACAATTAAGTTACGTTCACTTTACACTGATTTGCACTTGAGAATTCTTCCTTCAAACTCTTCGTCTCATTTTAAGGTAGTTCCCTTACATTTACGTTTCACCGGATTTTTCGGCACCAATATTTGAAGTACAGTATTGATATGCGTGGAGCTAATTCATACACAACTTTTATTCCCAAGGAAGTTTACATATACAACAATCATATAGCTTCGGTGGAAGCTCCGGCAGATGGCTCGCGTTCCTCCACAGTAGTGTTCTAACTTTTGCATAGAAGGTGGCTGCATTACTAGTTCTATTTGTTACTTTACTGTTGTTGTTGTTATCCTTACACACTTTAGAAATAGTGGAGATATTTATTGGCGGTTTGTTTCTACAACTAGGGTAACTCAAAATGTTTTCTGTGTTCGCTTGCGGTGGTACCACTTGCGCATGCGCGTAACTGCATTGTTCACGAGAAGCGTGCCAGTAGCCATGTGGACTCCACAGCAGAAGGTGTTCTGTGTGCTTTCGCTCGCGGAGTTAAAATCCAACTGATGATGTTCCCACTTACGTAACAATCAAGAAATGGAATTTCTTGAATCGTGCTTTCCGAGATCGCTGGATTGGGAGAGGTAGTCCATCAATTGTTTGGCCCCCTAGAAGCCCCGACATTACGCCACTTGATTTTTTTCCTGTGGGGGTTTGTCAAGAATCAAGTGTACCAGACACCAGTTCGTGATCTACCAGATCTGCGTCATCTCATTCGTGCAGCTATTGCGAATGTTACGTCTACAATGCTGCAGAACACTTGGAGAGAAGTGGAATACAGATTAGATGTCTGTAGCGCCACTAATGGTGCGCATATCGAGATGTATTAGGTATGTGAAGAAACATTTCGAGTTTCCCTATTCGTAGAAACAAACTGCCAATAAATATCTCCACTACTTCTCAAGTTATTAGATTTTATATTATTATACCTTTAACCCCGACACCTTGTATATAAAAATGAAAGTTGGTCTGTTTTCTTCTGAATTACTATGGAAATTTGCATTTCAGACTGTTTTATGACGGATGCGTGCAAAAATTTATTTTTTGGCTGTGGACAAGTTTGTTCCCTTATAACTCGAGAACGGCTGGGTGGATCAATGTAAAATTTGGTACAGAGGCACGACACCAATCATTGATGTAACTCTTCTCCGTACCTCTCATAAAAGGGGGTCTACCTCCTTAAAATACATGCTGAAATAGGCGTAGAAGGACGAGACAAAGCTTATTTTCAGCCCCTCAATGTGAGAAACAAAACTAGGGGGCCCTAAAACCAATAGTTTCTAAGATATTCCCAGAAAACTAATTTCATCTAATAAACTAACGAAGGAATGCAAGACCGTTTCCATGGCAACAGAATCTCGAAAGGTGACATCCAACTTTCCATCTATTTCTGTAAAAGGTCACTCAATTTATTACATTTCTTTGAAAGTTTGCAAATGGCTATAAGGTTAACACTGAACCAACTTAGGCTGAACAATTCATCAATATGTATAATGTGCCTAAGGGGGTCAAGGGGTACCCTAGCATTTTTCACGCGATTTAAAAGTTCAATTAGTCGTACGGAAGGTCTATTACATCTCAAAACTGCAACATTATTTTCAAATTCTGGAATTGAAATAGTATTTTTTGCAGCTTTTAGGAATTGTGGCCATTGAAAACAAGACAAAAACCGAAATTTTCATGCCCCACAAGCCTTTTAAATTTATTAAAGTGGTCTTCATGGGGATGGGGACTTAACGCAACTGTGAGGGTCAATTTTTATGCGATGTGAATTGCGTTTTTTCTAGGAGGTTTTCAATTTTATTTTCACGTTAAGAAGGACATTGTTAGGTAAATTTAGTATTCTCACTTTTGCGAGTCCTTTTTATTTTTATCGGCAAACGGTTTTGTCATAAGGAAGTTATTATTATTTTGATACTGTGTGGTTAACATGCCCATATTTGGCCATTTGGGTGATATTGTGTGTCAACAGAGTTAATTTGCCTCATGGCCACTAGGTGCCTTTACTTTTGCATGGTGTGGTTTGAATCTTTTGACTGGTTTGATGCAGCAGTCTATGCCTCCCTGTCCTGAGCTAATCGTTTCATCTCTACATAGCTACAGGGCTGCCAGCGACTCACTTTTCTCACTATTATTCACTATTTTCAAAGCAGCCTCACTTTTCTCACTATTTGCTAAAATTACTCACTTTTCTCACTTTTTTTTTTTACAAAAATGGTCACATTCTGCGTTAAAAATGTTCTCATGCGTAATCAGATTACTAGAAATTACCCAAAATATACCCATGAATGGGTGGTTCGTTTTTCTGCCACCGCTGCCTGAGCGCGCTGCCGACAGCAGCCAGGCGGCCAGAAACATAAAAAGCTTCCATGGTGCAATACCACAGCCGGAGCCGTGCAGCGATCGACGAAAATTTTAACAATGAGTTTTTTAACAAAAGTGTTGTGACGGAAAGGAGCGTGGCGTTGCCGTATATTCTAGTATTTCACAATTTATCAAAGGTAAGTCAATAGTTGGCCTTACACTGACGAATTTTCCGTCGGTTTTAGAATGACATACCGACCCAGCCGATCTGGACTGTCACGGTACAAAACTTTTTCAACGTATACACCGCCATTCCAAATCTGCTGAATAGTTCCAACATTTGATATGTAGGTATGTGGTCAAATCTGGCTACTTTTCCGTGGTTATGGTTTGTCCATTGGTCTCTCGACATTTAAGAAATATTTTTCGCAATTCCGAACGATTATAAACTGCGTGACTTGTTTCAATTTGTGAAAATCTTAACCATTTTTTTTTTGTGAGTTAACCTTTAATTATCAATTAAAAATTAAATAATTGCATATTATAATTATTATTTATTATAATTTTACGTATTACCTTTTATTCACCACTTTTAAAATGTATAAAAATAAAACGAAAACAAAAATTGCCATTATAGGCACCTATGGCTATCGTTGCGCAAAAATCTTCAAATCGTAAAGAAAGTTTCATTCCCGGTCTGTAATATACACATACACAAAAATTCCTACACCACAGATTTAAGCTGGTTTCCCACGTGCTTTTTAATGGCAATCAACAATTGCTTTGTTTTGAATGGGTTTATACACACCGCGCGAATGTTCGTAGTTTTGATCGATATTGTTGATATATATCGTAGTAAACAATACGTTTGTCAAATCAAGTTCATATTTTCAAAATCATTTATTATATGTATTTGTGTAATGCATAAATAACACACACTTCCAACTGTGTTCAATACAGTGGAATCCCGTTAGCACGTTCTCGGTTACCGGTACCACGTTTTTCCGTTTAACTCGATGATTTTCTCAAGTCCCAGTCCCATTCCTACCAAATACATGTTGATATATCCCATTAATACGTCTTCTATTCCCTCTTACGATGATCAATTTTTCGTTGTACTATTTCTTAGGTAACCGGATTTTATTCTTATTTCATTATAAAATTCGGCATCTTGATAACATGATGCGATATTGCTTCCTATTCTCTGATAATTATTGACAGTGTAGACGATTATACTCTGCTTTGACGGTGTGGAAGTGGCTTGAGGTATGATGCAACACAGAAGATAGCTGACGTGTCTCTATCGCGCCAGTAGAACATGCAGGCTGAATACAAAATCGCTACCTATAACACATTCTTTTTTTTTCGAAATACACCGCAGATTGGCGTGCGTATGCCGGCTGACCACTAGCGTCTCGTCCTTACGTGAATGCTGCAGCGTGCGTTTGACGACCGGTCGGCATCTCTCGTATCGTGCGTAAGTTGGCCGGTCAGAAAATATTAAAATAATATAATAATATTATTTTAAACTGCAAACAACCACGATGTCTGCACAACTAAAATGTAAAATTCTAGATACCTAGATTGTTTGATTTGAAAATTGATGGGAAATAATGATCGCAAATCATTTGCATCGAACGGTTAATCACCCCCGTATGAAACCGAAATAAAATGAGCCATTTTAAACCGCGGCAATTGAAAATCACGTCCACCAGTTGAACAAGTGCGTCGTGTGAAACCACTTTTAGTCCGTGACGGACCAAAACTGTCGGAAGATCCGTCTGTGTATTTATTTAATTTTTTATTTTCCGCCTTTTGTTCATGGCATTGCGGCTAGGGATTTCTTTTTATTCTTGTTCATTCTTAGATGGCGGCTAAATGCTCGGTGTAGGACGAGTGGTTCAACAAAGAAGACGAACTGGGACACAAGTACGCTGTGTGGGCCGGACGAGCCAGCCGTACTACCATCTCGTGCAGGCTTTGTAATTGCATGTTCAGCATTGAGCAGAAGGGCTTCCAGGCCCTCCAACAGCATGTCAGGACTAAGAAGCATAAGACTGCCGTGGAGGTCCAACTAAACCCGCGGCAACTAGTGCTAGCTGCACGACAAGGGGCTCAGCCCGCCGGCCAGTCTAAAGCTGGCGCCGTTGGGCAAACCCCTCCCGCAGTGCTGGACCAACCTGTTCCCCTTCACCTGATGTTACTGCAGCCCGGTGCCCTGCGCGCTGAGCTCATCTGGGCCATGAAAGGCGTTCAATCTAGTAGTTTTTCCGCCGCTTCGAATGATGGAATCGTAGAGGTTTTTAGAGAAATGTTTGGGAAGGAGCATGTCCCTAGGAATATGACTTTAGGCAGGACCAAGACGACGTACTTGTGGACTGAGGCCCTGGGCCCTTATTTTCATAAGTTGATGCTGGAAGATGCTATTTCAGCAGTTAGCTATACTATATGTTTTGATGAAACTACCAATGAGAAGCGCGTAAAGGAACTGCAAGTAGGGATAAGGTTCTATTCCGAGAAAAGAAAAGAAGTGGTGTTTCATCGTCTAGAGACATTTTTATTGGAAAAGCTACAGCTGACATTCTATTTAATCTGTTGGTCAAATCAATAGAACGCGCTGCTTTGGACCCACGGAAAATGTTGATGTTGTCAGCTGATGGCCCAAATGTAAATAAAGCCATTTATAACAGGTTCCGTGACAAAATGAAAACTGAGTGTGACAGGGGTCTATTAAACATAGGTTTTTGTGACTTGCACATTTTGCACAATGCGTTTGAACGTGGCTTAAGTGTTATAGGGTCTGATGTATCTGAACTTGCGATTTTGGTGTACAATTTTTTGGACTATCTGTGTAGATTTGAAGTTTATGAGAAATCTCAAGAAGACAATAAGGTGCCATGTCATGCCTTTTTAAAACATGTGTGTTCTAGATGGCTTGCACTAGGTTCTGCAGCTGAAAGATTACAAGAACAGTGGCCAGCACTCTCTACTTACTTTCTGAAAGTTCTACCACTTAAAAAGGGAAAGGATGCTGAAAAATTACTGCAATCAAAATGTTATCAGGCTATTGCTAGTGCTCTAAAAGATGATACTTTCCCCGCTCAGATTGCGTTTGTAGTATATAGTGCATGTCTTTTCGAAAGATTTTCAAAAGTATTTCAATTACAGCAACCTATGATACATGTTCTGTATGAAGAAGTGTCAGATTTGTTCATATTGCTCTTGAGTAGGTTCTGCCAGGCAGAAGCATTGAAGAAAAAAAAGGAAGCTTGTAGTTTAACGTGACCGTTAATCTCGCGATCATAAGCCACGGGACCTCCGTTTTACGTGGAATCCGAACCACAGGACATGGCATTTCACATCGAAAATCTCACATGCACTGACCGGGAATCGAACCCGGTCCGCCTTGGTGAGAGGCATACAGCTTGACCGCTGCGCCACCACGCCCCTAAAGCATTGAAGAGTACCAGTGAATGTTTGAAAGAATCTTTCATCATGGATGGCAATAAATTTATGGAATTGAAAAATGTTGACATAGGGAAGAGTGCTGAACGTCTCCTGATCGATAAGAGCAGTAGTGAACTGCAAGTATTGAAGTTTCATCAAGAGGTGGCGAAGTACGTACTTAACAAGTCCATCCTTAGTACTGGCAAGTATGCCAAGCACTTGAAATGCTTGCAGTCTCAGTCCATCAATGAAAGCAAGTCTGATGAGCATTGTCTTTGTTTACAAAATGTTGCAGCTGCCTTTGAAAGATGTGTACGAAGAGAAGCTTCACGATGAATGGAAGCTGTTGCAGCTAGAAAATCTCCTACATTTTGAGGAAAGTCCAAGGATTGACCATATTTGGCGTCAAATTTTTGAAATTTTAGACTTTAGTGGGCAGGCAAAATATCCGCTTGTGAGCAAAGTCGTGAAAGCCATCCTACCAGCAGCTCATGGAAGCTCAGATGTGGAACGTGGATTTTCGGAATCAAGAAATCAACTTCCGGCAGATAGAGCCGCAATGGAAGAGCGCACCCTGAATGCTCGACTGAACATTCGTGACGGTATGAGGGAGCGCTAAATGTTCCGGCATAACTCAACAAAATGACAGTGTTTCGCCCCGGTGTGCAATTGGGCTCTTCAGTTGGTTAAAGCACACCTCACCAAGACACTGTCTAGTACACACTGGGAAGGCCATTGCAAGACGTATTTGATACATGTGTATCCACGTCACGAGCAAAGCCAGTGCACTATGGGAGTCAAAACTCCGCTGCGCTGTTTGTGTTTAAATATATAGTGGCTCAACGGACAATACATATTTTTCTTTTGAAAATTGTATATTCAATGCCAAGGTAAGGTTTTAATTGCTTTGGAGAGGAGTTTTGACTCCCATAGTGCACTGGCTTTGCTCGTGACGTGGATACACATGTATCAAATACGTCTTGCAATGGCCTTCCCAGTGTGTACTAGACAGTGTCTTGGTGAGGTGTACTTTAACCAACTGAAGAGCCCAATTGCACACCGGGGCGAAACACTGTCATTTTGTTGAGTTATGCCGGAACATTTAGCGCTGTTTGTGTTTAAACATATAGTGGCTCAACGGACAATACATATTTTTCTTTTGAAAATTGGGTATGAGGGAGTTCGGTGAGTGGGCTGAAGTGGTTCCCATCACAAAGGCGCTTCTGAAAGCGGCTTTAAGACTGATGACAACTTGTGAATTTTATCTTAAGACTGATGATGTCTACTTTTCTTTTATGTGGCAGTATGACAGTATTATTTGTTTTAGGTGTGTTTTTTTTTCTAGTAAGGAGTCTTAAGTCTATTATAACATAAACATTGTTTTGTTTTCCACATTTTTATTTTTGTTTTACGATATAAATTTCCTGAGTGTTGCATTGATTTTCCAATCCATTATTTCCAAGTGTCCTCTCTAACTACATGAAAAATGACAAACAGTACTCAGAGATATTAACATAGGCACAATTTGGTCGACATTTGGGGGGGGGCTAATTTATTTTTCAGATACACACTCTTAAATTTTTTGTCTACTTCAATACAGTTTTGTCACATTTTTGGGGGGCTATGGTTGTTTTTGGGGAGTTTAGCCCCCCCCCCCCCTAATTGCGCCTACAGTTATCAACAAACGTTAAAATTATGAACCAGATTTACGGCCATAAATGCGAATAATGCTATGAATTTACTCACTATTTACTCACTATTTCATACAAAAACTCACCTTTTTTTCACTTTTTTGAAAAAAAACCCTCACTATTTCACTATTTTTGGACGAGTGAGTGGATGGGAGCCCTGCATAGCTACCAACCTCGTAGTTCCGCCCCTTAAAACAACTAAATATGCATAGCTACTACATCCGAGGCAATCTGTTTAACATATTCTAACCTTGGTCTACCCCTACAGTTCTTGTCCTAGACCCTTCCTTTCATAACTAAGCTTGTTCTTCCTGGGTGTCTTGGTACGTGTCCTACCAACCTATCTCTTCTCTTCATTAATAGTCGCCAGAAACATCTCTCTTTGTCTGGCTGCGTGGCTCAGGGGTAACGTTCTCGCTTGCTGAGCCCAAGGTTGCAGGTTCGAAACCTGGCGCAGTCAGCTGGCATTTGAGGGTGCGCAAATGCGAGGGAGCCATGTCAGTAGATTTACTGGCACGTTAAAGATCCCCTTCGGGGCAAAATTCCGGCACTCCGGCGTCTCTAAAAGCCAGTGTAGTTAAAAGGGACGTAAAACCAATAACATTATTACATTATTAAACATCTCTCCTCTCCCACTAGTCTTAATACCTCTTCATTTGTAACCCTACCGCTGGTATCCGCCTAAAAAGGCCAACACACCGTACAATAGGACACATCAAACTTTGTTGTAGCTTTATGGGTTTGCCAGATATCAACAAAAATGTCAAAAACTGGTTTTTAGTGGTGAATAGGTGGGATACCTAAATCTATATTCAATGTCAACAGATTCCTTTTCTGTAGAAATGCTTTCCTTGCCTGAGCTAACCTACTTTTTATATCCTCTTTGCTTCGTCCATCTGCTTCCTAGGTAACAGAAGTCTCCTACTTCCTTTAGTTTTGCCAATTTGATGTCCATAGAGGTTTCTGATTTATTTCGGCTGCATTCCAATATTTTTGTTTTACATTTTTAAAATTCTCATCATGAATTCTTTCCTCAAGACGGAGTCCATACCATTCAAAAACTCTTTCAAATCCTCAGGCGTGTCTGCCAAGATGACGATGTCATCAGCAAATCTCAGAGTTGAAATTATTTCACCTTGAATCTTCACTCCCACTTTAAATTTTTCTCCAATTTCCTTCATTGCTTGTAAAATGTAAAGATTGAAAAGTATGAGTGAAGTTGCAGCCTTGCCTTACACCTTTCTGAATACCAGCTTCTCTCTCATGTCCTTCGGATCGAATGACTGCTGTCTTATTCCAATCGTTTTCAAAATGTCAAACAATTTAGTCCACTCAACGTTATCAAAAGCCTTTTCTAAGTCTACAAATGCCATGAACGTTTTCTTATCTTTCCTTATTCTACCTTCCAAACTCAGACTAAGACTTACTACAGCTTCCCTTGTTCCTACAATTCTCCTGAAACCGAACTGGTCTTCACCCAACTCCGCTTCTATCTGGCTTTTCATCCTCTTGTAAATTATTCTAGACAGGCTCTTTGAAGCATGAGTAATCAAGCTGATTGTACGGTAATCTTCACATCTGTCAGCTCCCACTTTCTTCGGTATAGAGATGATAACATTCTTCTTAAAATCAGGGGGTACCTCACCTGTCTCATAAATCCTACACACCAAGTGATATAACCTGATCAGACATTCATCTCCTATGCAGTGTAGCAACTCAATCACTATATCATTTATGCCTGGTGCTTTGTTCCTGCTTAAGTCTTCCAATGCTCTGTCAAATTCTGATCTCAATATTAAATCTCCTTTTGCATCCTCATCAATTTCCTGTTCCCTTTCCATTACATGATTCTCAATCTCCTTTCCGTTATACAAACACTCTATGTAAGCTTTCCATCTCTCAACCTTTTCTTCCCTATCTGTTAGAGGCTTTCCATTTGTGTTCTTAATATTACAGCACTTAGTCTTCTTTTCCCCAACCCGTGGCTTATGATCGCGAGATTAGCGGTCACGTTAAACTACAAGCTTCCTTCTTTTCCCCAAAAGTATTCTTAATCGTTCGATAAGCTGTATCTACTTTTCCTAGTTTCAGACAATTTTCTATACCTGCACATTTCTCTTTCAACCATTCTTCTTTCGCTTCTTTGCACTTCTTGTTAACCTCGTTTTTCAGACGTCTTTATTCTGCTTTCCCCTTTTCATCTCTTACATTCTTGTATTTCCGCCTTTCATCCATCAATTCTAGTATATCCTGAGTGATCCACGGTTTTCTACCTATTCTTTCTTTCCTACCAATGTTTTCTTCTGTGGATTTTGTTATTTCATTCTTCAAAAGTGCCCATTCGTCTGCAATTGAAGTTTGTTTAGGGTTTTTCATTAGTCCTTCCTTTAAACTCTTCTTGAATCTTTCGTTAACATCCTTTACATTCAGCCTGTCTATTGCCCACCTTTTTGACTTTTCTTCAGTTTCTTCAACTTTAATCTGCTTTTCATATCAACCAGATTGTGGTCAGAGTTTGTCAGCATCGGGATATGTTTTACAATCCAAAATCTGGTTTCAAAATCTCTGCTTGACCATAATGAAGTCGATTTGGTAACGCCCTGTGTCTCCTGGTCTCATCCATGTGTATATTCTTCTATTGTGGTTATTGAATAAGGTGTTAGCTTTGACCAACTCATGCTCTGTGCAGAATTCCATCAGCCTGCTTCCTTTCACATAATCCGAAATCTCCTACTATCTTTCCTTCTCTACCTTTTCCTACCACAGCATTCCAATCTCCCATTACTAGAACATTTTCATCACCCGTGATATATTTCAGAATTTCATCTATGTCTTCGTAGACCTTTTTAACATCTTCATCATCAGTTTGACTGGTAGACATATAGACTTGCACCACTGTGGTGCACGTAGGTTTTGTATTGATTTTTGCGACAATAATCCGTTCACTATATTGCTCATAATATTCCACCCACTGTCCAAGTTTCCTACTCAATATGAGACCAACACCTGCTTGGATATTGTTTGATTTAGTGAGGGAAAACTTTTCAAAATACATGCTAAAATAGGTGAAATATTAAAATTATCAATATAAGACACAATGCTCGGGAGTCTATAAAGTGTCTCCGAAAACCTTATTTTATTATTATATATGAATTGCGGCCGAATGGCTATACCCATGCAGATTTCATAAGTCTGCTTTCATTATGTGCAAAATTCGAAAGAAGGCTAAAAATTCATGCCCTCACAGCAATAGTATAAGATTCCATGGATTCTAAGGATGGAGGGGGATCTGCTGGTAGACCACAAAGCATCTGAAAGAGAGAGACCCCCAAGCTATGTGAAAGGCTACTCGTGGATGACCAGCAGGAACTTACCCAAGATAGAAATCAATGGTGGCATTTAGTGAGATCGGCATGGGATCATTGCATCCTATAGAAGCCTGCAGCGTGCCAGTGTTTCCCATAAAATAACAACAGTGATCATCATCGTTATAAGCGCAGTTAAACTCCCATTCACCATTGTAAAACACAGGTTCCATCTGTATATAATAATAGTGATAACTGGGGTTTGGGACGTAAAGAAACTAGACATATGCAGGCAAATATGCCCTAAAAATTACTGAAATATGATCCCAGAAAAGGTACAATAAGACCTAATGTAGTGAAATGTTATATTTATTTTTAATTCTATATTCAAACATAAAGAATATTTAAAATCTATGCTCATTTCATGAATAGGCCTACGGTAAAAATGTTTTCCTCAAATTTTTATTGCGGAATGTTTCAAGAGACTCGCGGAAAGCAGCATATTCTTCACCTTTTCTTGGGTGAAAAACTGCGACATAAATCACATTTCCTCTAAAAGAGAAAGAAAATTTCCTAAGTTAAAAATACTAACAAGTTTAGTTACAGTTAAATATTTTCTGAGTCTGCAACAATTTTTAGCACCGCTAACGCACAGAAACCTTGCAGCGGCCAGCGAATACCATGTTTTAAGTCCCTTAACATATCACCAGAAAATGACCTTGTTGATGAAATATGACAATAACTATGAAAATGACCCAAAGATGCTCCATCAAGTCCACCTAAAAAGTATCAGGAACATTGAACTCCTGCTTAATTTACAGTTTTTAATGAAAATGTAGTCAAGGAAAAAAATATCACATTTCCTCAACGTTTGAACCTTATTATTTCAATTTCATTTAATAAAATACAAAAGAATGACTGATCCTTGCTGAATAAACTACATTGCCTTTGTGTCAAATGTTTTATAAAAGTTTCCCACAAGCAAGTATGTATGTGGCTTTGTCGAAAGAATGCAATGTACAAAGATAAATAAATCTTTTCAATTTTCCGCCTAGTCAAATTTACAAATAGGGGTACATGTTTTGGGGCCTACATTGGTCCCTTCCTCAGCCCATATTATGTCTTTGAAAGCAACATCGACACTCTCAACACAGTGAATATACAATGAACAAATGATCAACTAAAAACTGATTAAAATCTAATAAAATAGCATGCAAATGTTTGTCAGCCTTCAGGTACACAAATTACACGTTTTTTATAAATCCTACTCCATGAGGAAGAACATCAACTTTGCACTAGAAGGACCATGTGGATATATTATCATAAATTAACATTGAGTTTTTCAATGTCTGTAATTCTATTTTCCTGTGATGCTCATTAAGAGGTGTGACTTATGCTGTCTTTAAAACATTCTTTGCAAACTTCTTTCAAATGATGTGTCGGAGAAAAAGTAAAATGCACTTGATTGCAACTATGTGTTCTTGACATTGATGATGAGTTCAAGGTTGTCTGTTATTGATGATTCCTAGCATTAAGTATGATGGGCTGAAGAAGGAATTATTGTATAAATTCCCTTAACCACTCAGCATGGAGTGCCGCGCTCTGTCGCGGAGTGCCGTTACCTGCACGCACGTTGCAGTGCTTGCTTTGTGCTTCCATCTCGTGCCTAGTTCCGTAACTTATTACAATTTTGCTGTGTTATATCGATAAAGGAAGCTATGATCTTTCGTCTCGAGTAAAAATATATCGATTTTGCATCGATCACATGAGATAAATCCGATTGCAAAGAGCGAGATTTTTGTTGTGTGTTTGTAAACACTTAATGGCGGCTAAACGAGTGCTTGCGATAGCGGATTCCAATATTAGTGAAGTTTTAGTGAGTAGGAAATATTGGTTTCTCTGAATGATGATTCAGATTTAGAGTCTGAAAGTCAAAGTAGTGACAGTAGGAGTGAATGTGGTTACGTAAATACACCACAAAGCACGGGTAATAGTGTTGCCGGTCAGGAGTTTGTTTGGGATGACATGGGAAATTATATCGGCCAAAGAGAAGCGTTTACTGGAAATTATGGGCCTCAAGAAGCTGCGAGGAATTGTTTAGATCCTGTGGCAATATTTCAGTTATTTTTACGTGTGAATGCGTGAGTATGATAGTGAAACAGACAAATATCTATGCTAAGCAGCACATGATGGCACATGGTAAGCTCTTTCCTTTCAGCTCAAGGGTAAATGAATGGGTTCCAGTTACCGTCGAAGAAATATATGTAGTTTTTGCACTATATATGCTGATGGGAATAGTTCAAAAACCCACTCTGAGGTCCTATTTCTCAAAAAGCCGTTTACTAGCCACTCCCATATTTACTTCTGTCATCTTACTTGATAGATTTGAAAGTATTATGAGATTTTCTAAGGTAAGCATGGTCTTTAAAATGTGATAGTATAGTTTCAGTAACTTGTGTTTTCCTTCACTACATTTGTCATTAACAAACTGAAAATTTTGTTTAAATCCAATGCTTCTCGGCTCTGTTATAACGTCTTATATGACGGGTGCGCTTGTAAGCAAACTCTGTGCTCATCTCCTCCCGCAGAACAGGGTAGCAGTGAGGTGAAACTCCTCCCACGCTGAGAGGTTAAGAAGCTTAATAATATTAAATTGTGTTGATTAGGCGGAAATTTTTGGAAGTTGTTATATTTCACAATGCACTTGATGGGTGTTGTGGTCATAGTTGTATACATCAAATGGGTCATTGGCCCCGAAACATGTACCCCTATTTGTAAATTTTAAAAATAATTAAAGTATTGACTAGGTGCGAAACTGAAAAGATTTATCTTTGTAGGCGCAGATGACCTCGTAGTTCTGCCCCTTAAAACAGCAATAACTATTTATCTTGGTATAGTATTGTCAATACGGAACCTGAAAATGAATATTATTTCTAATAAGTATGCAATGTCTCAGGAAATGTATGTTGTCCTCTCATTTGCAGGTCCCTTTGCCGCACCAGAAAGCTGGTGTGACAGCTGCACAGCCGAGCGGTGACCATGCATCTGTCTACAGTGCTCTGTTTCCCAAGCACGAGGCTATCCAAAAGAGTCTGTCCCCCGCCACCGTCGACAAGGCTCCATCCCCTGCCCGCACCGAGAAGTCACCCGCTCCATCCCCTGCCCGCTCCGAGAAGTCACCCGCTCCAAACAACGAGAATACTTCAGCCCCAACCCCTACTAGTGAGAAGAAGAAGAAGAAGGAGAAGCCCCAAGCAACGTCCGGAGCCGGCGAAGAGCCACCCGTGGATGTGGGCAGGCTGGACTTCAGAGTGGGACGCATCGTCCATGTGAAGAAGCATCCAGACGCCGACTCCCTCTACGTCGAGGAGGTGGACGTCGGTGAAGATAAGCCCCGGACAGTGGTACGTACACGAGCGATTACATAACTTGATCATCTGTCAGTCCTGTATTAGGCCAGGTGGCCTGTTATGGTCTCATCTCATCTTTTAGCTGGACGTCCAATAGATCGAACCCCTTTTGGTTGGTATCGTACAATCTGCTTTGGGACTCGTTCCCTAGGCATTCTGTTGACATGGTCTCTCCAGTTCTTCCTATAGGTTCCTATTTAGTTTAATACAGGTTCTGTCTTTAGTTCTTTCATCACGTCCTCGTTCCTTTTGTGGTCCGTACGTGTGTATCATGCTGTGCGTCTCAGTAGCAGTGATCCTATTTTCATCTCGTTTTCGGATTGTCCATGCTTCACTTCCATACGTGAGGACAGGTCTAGCAAGTGTTTTGTAGTCTTGTGTCCCTCTGGACTAAGGATGGTTTCATTACTGAGTTCACTGTGCCTATGGTTTTATTATACTTTATGATCTTATTAGAAATATCTGCATCATTGACAAGTCACGCTAGATGGATATGCCCCCGAAACCGAGTACTGGCGGTATAACCATAGTCAAACATCTAGAGCGAAGGAAATGCTGTTCCAAAGCCTGTCTAGAGGCTTAGAGGTGGCTATTGGCTAGCCCCCAACTGAGAGGACTTTTAATTGCTCTAAACAGATATAGCCGGACGGATAATAAAGATGACGACCCACGCATGTCTCGGGTAAAGAATACATAACTTAGTAATCTGTATAATAATACTTCTTATATTATTTATGTTTTGACTACCAATTTGGGGAGGAAACTTAAATTCGTGAATTAAAGAGTCATTTGGGTCAGACTATTATGGACCATGTTATGCATAAAGGAACCAGGCGACATTTTTACTGAAATTGAGTTATAAGTGCCATCTTGTGGAGGAAATATTGAACTATCTGCCCAGCAAATATGGTCTTCAGGCATGGAATAATTATTTTACATTTTAAGTTTGAAGAAAGTGCTTGTTCAGTATGGCAGATTGGATAAAACGCAAAACAGAACCAAGTGCCATGCAATCATAAAGTGAGGTTAAATCGGTGATTAAATGTTTTGCATAACGGAACCAAGTGCCTAGGAATGGGCTAGATTTAAGAAGACACTAGTAGGTGCGGCAGAAGCAATATGTGGGAGGACAAGTAGTAAGAAGAGGTGGAAGGAAACACCATGGTGGAATGAGAAGACAAAAGATATAGTAAGGGAAAAGAATAGAGCCTTTAGGAGGTGGTATCAAAATAGGACGGTAAAGACAAGGGAAGAGTACCAGGAAAGAAAGGAGGAGGCAATGAGAGTAGTGGCAGGAGAGAAGAAGGTGGATGGAAGAGTGGACAAAAGATGATGGAGGATAGTGAAGGTACATAAAAGGTCCCGTATGGGATGGTCAAAAATAAGAGGCGCAAGGATCCAACGGATTATGTTAGAATGGTGAACAAAAGGGAACAAGTGATAGAAAATAGGGAGAACTGAAGAAAATGTGGAAAGAATATTTTGAAGAACTTCTGAAGCCAAATAGAAACCACGGGGAGGAGGAAGAAATCGGGAAAGAGGAAGATGGACTGCAAACAGAAAAGGGCTTAACATGGAAAGAACTGGAAGATGCAGTGAACAAGATGAAAGGAGGGAAGGCACAGGGTGTGGATGAGTTGAGTGTGGAGATGGTGAGAGCAGCAGGAGAGGTGGGGGTACAATGGTTGTACTGAGTGATGAAGACAGCATGGAAGGAAAGGAAGACCCCAGAGGACTGGAAAAAAGGAATAATTGTCCCGATCTTCAAGAAAGGTAGTAGAACAGATTGCAGAAACTATCGGGGAATAACACTGATGAGTCATTGTGCAAAGATCTTCGAGAAAGTTTTGGAAAAGAGAATTAGGACAAGGATAGAAGGAGGGATGAGGGAAGAACAACATGGCTTCAGAGCAGGAAGGTCCACAGTGGATTTGATTTTTGCTGTAAGGCAGTTACAAGAACAGCACTATGAGTATGGAACAGATCTACTGATGGCCTTCCTGGACATTGAGAAAGCATATGACAGTGTATGCAGAAACAAAGTATGGAAGTCCCTGGAGGATAGAGGAGTAGAAAAATGGTCTATAAGGAGGATAAAGGAGATGTACAAGGGAAGCGTGAGCTGTGTGACAGTGGGAGGAGAGAGATCGGACTGGTTGGAAAAGAGAAACGGCCTGAAACAAGGAAGTGCACTGTCACCGTTACTTTTCATTGTGGTGATGGATGACATAATGACCCGAGTGGCACAAGTAATTGGGGAAGGAAAGATGAAAGCAATGGTGTTTTGCAGATGATTTGATGATTTGGGGAAACAAGGAGGAGGAGGTACAGGAACAGTTGGACGTGTGGGGAGGAATAATACAAGGATATGGGATGAAATTTAGCATAAATAAGAGTGAGATGATGATCACAACAAGGAAGAAGGGAAGAACCACAACGGGAATAACAATTGGTGGGGAACAGCTGAAGAAAGTGGAGAGTTTCTGGGAAGCCTGATACAAGATAATAAAAGAAACGATAGAGAAATAAATGAGCTGGGGAGGCAGGCAGAAGCATTTCGGAGGAGTGTGAGAAGCATGTTATGAAGCAAGGATGTCCCTCAGAACAGCAAAAAGATCATATATCGGTCGTACTATGTCCCTACCCTGACGTATGCCTCGGAGACCTGGGTTATGAAAGGAAGGGAGAAGAGCAAAATACAGGCCAGTGAGATGAGGTTCTTGAGAAACAGTATTGGAGCTGCAAAGATGGACAGAATAAGAAATGAGAGGACCAGAGAATTAATGAAGGAGGAACCATTACAGGATGGTATAGAGAAATCTAGACTTAGATGGTATGGACATGTAAAACGAATGGAGGAGAAGAGGATACCCAGGAGAGTACACGAGACGAAGTGGGAAGGAAAGAGACCGAGAGACAGGTGGCTGAAGGGGGTGGAAGAAAGCGTGAAGAAGAGAGGAGAAGTCTGGACAAGGGTGGGGGCTGAGAGATGGTGGGAAGACAGAAGACGTTGGAGAGGCTTGTGTTCCAAACAGACCCGGCCAGTGGCTGGAAACTGTGCAAGATGATGAACCAAGTGCCTTGCATATGATGTTTTTGTATTGCTTTATTGATCTAATTGGTTTATAGCCATTTTGCAATGAATACGTTTTTTAAAAGTCTAATGCTATTTTGTATGAAAGAGTAGAAGATTATAAAATTAAGACCAAAAACCAAATGAAATATTTAATTTATAAGTGTAGGCACTCTGATACCCAGGATACAGATCCACATGGTTAGACTGAATTTTATTATTTACCAACAGATCTCGCTTGGAAGATGGTAATTGTTGTTTAAAGGGGCGTAACAGTGAGGTCATCTTCCCCTAGACCACTTTCACTGTTATGCACCACGTGTGTAAAGAGTAACATAGCAACCTTGTTTATAAACCAAGATATCAAGCAATGTTTGCCAGTAATTCTATTTAAAGAGCTAACTATAGTACATC
Organism: Meconema thalassinum; assembly: GCA_946902985.2. Classification (NCBI taxonomy): domain Eukaryota; kingdom Metazoa; phylum Arthropoda; class Insecta; order Orthoptera; family Tettigoniidae; genus Meconema; species Meconema thalassinum. Next base: position 695,031,527 of record OX336391.1, read on the forward strand.
TGACCCACTAGTCCAAAATTGTGAATTGCCATGAGCAACAAATGATGAAGAGTGAGAAAGATCGTAACTTGCACCTGGATATAGTAGAAAAGGCGTCTAATCAATGACATTGAAGGGAGTAATGATTTTGAGGTTGTGAGTGAATGGAATGTGGATTTTCTGTTGTTGGTTCATAAGCAAAGTTAATTTTGTATTCCACTACAGTTTCCTGTTCTGTTAATGATAATAGTAATAGAAAACTATTTTGAATTTTGTGTGAATTTGTACTATTGCATTCAAGAAGAGTGTCATATCCACACAGGATGTAGGTGACCTGATTAGAGTCTCTGGCTGTGCTAAAGGATCACTATTCAGGCGTCCAGAGCCGGTGTTTACATGCAGTAGGGTGGTCAGACCATTTCCAATCCTCCTCCTGCCACAGTTTCTGGCAGGTGCCCATTTTGCATCACAAGGCTTTGAGACCATGTACCAGACAATTCCAAGACTTTTAAATTTTTTGGCAGAGCCGGGAATAGAACCTGGGACCTCTGGGGTGACAGTCAACAATGCTATCCACTGCACTACGTGGCAATGACAATCATATGCTGTGTACGTAAACATTCATAATAGAACCAAGTGCCTGGTTCCATTTCAATTATTGTCTATAGTAAATAATCAATAAAGCATAAGGAAACCAAGTGCCATTTTTCAGTATATACCATTACAGTAATTTACCAAGGCAAAATAAATATATGTATGTAATAAAGTAATACGGTGTCGTAGCAGGCGGAGAGGTGATACTCCCAGGTGGCGGATAGGGGGGTGCTCACCGGATTGCTGGTGGACTTGAGCAAAATAAAATAGCTCTCGCGGACCAAACACACAACAACCTCTGCAAACCAAATCTAAAGTAAAATTCAGAGGAGAGATATCTGAACCTTTTACGATTAAAACAGGATTAAGACAAGGAGATGGTTTATCGCCTCTACTTTTCAATTGTGCTTTGGAATATGTAATAAGGGAATGGTACAGGGAAAATCCTAGGAACATAAGAATTGGAACCAAGAAAGTTCAAATAGACTTAAATTGCTTGGGATTCGCTGATGACTTAGCGTTACTGGCTAATAATATTCAAGAAGCCAGAAATCAAATAATCATCATCATCATCATCATTTCCCCTTATCCAGCTCCTGCCGGGTCGGGGTATTTATGGCACTTCTCCACTTTCCTCTTTCCTTCCACAATTCTTCTTCCACGATCTTGTCCCAGTCCAGATTCCTTTTTCTCACGCTGTTCTTCACTGAATCGATCCACCTTGTTCTAGGTCTTCCCCTTGCTCTCTTACCCTTGCACCTGGCCTCCAGCACCTGTCTTGGTATTCTATTTTCCTCCATCCTCTTTACATGTCCAAACCACCTTAGTTTATTCTTCTCAATTCTCTCATTTAGTTTTCCCATCCCAACTTCCTTCCTAACATCTTCATTCCTCACTCTGTCTTTCCTTGTCTTACCTATCATACTTCTTAGGAATTTCATTTCACTGGCTTGGATTTTACTCTCATGCCTGCTTGTCAGAGTCCAAGTCTCAGCTGCATAAGTTAATATGGGTACATAGTACATTTTATACATTACCTCCTTGCTTTTCCTTGGTACTTCCTTATCCCAAACAAGTTTTCTTACACTTTGATAGAATGCATTGCTCTGCTGTACCCTCCTGCCAATCTCCATGTCCAACCTACCAGTTTGCATCAATTCACTTCCTAGGTATTTGAACGTGTCCACAATTTCCAAACTCTGACTTCCAATTTTCACAGTGCCCTTTCCTTGTCTTTCCCCTCTTGTCATCACCATGGTCTTGCTTTTCTCTATACTGATTATCAGGCCATACTTCTGAATATTTTCGTTCAGTGCATCTAGTTGTTTTTGCACTTCTTCGGCGTTCCTTCCCCACACCACAATATCGTCTGCAAATAATAGTAACTTCATTTCTTTATGTCCATATGCTTCCTTTGTTTCCTTTACAATTTCATCCATCACCATTATGAACAAGAGAGGTGACAGCACACTCCCCTGTCCCTGTCTTAGTCCAGTCTTGTTCCTAAACCAATCTGTCTTTCCAACTGGGGTCAGTACCCTGCTAACACAGTTGCTGTACATTGCTTGCACCATTTCCAACATTTCTCTTCCCAGTCTCTTCTTAACCATGGTTTCCCATACCTTCTCTCTGGGGACACTATCATATGCCTTTTCTAGATCTATGAAAGTCATGATCAAATCCTCTCCATATTCCCAGTTCTTTTCCATCACCTGCCTCAAGCTAAAGATTGGGTCCACTGTGGATCTTCCACTCCTGAAGCCATACTGTTCCTCTTGCAACTCTCCTTCCACCTTTCTTCTCATTCTTCTTTCTAATATCCTTTCCAGTATTTTTACTATCTGTGATATGAGGGTGATCCCTCTATAGTTATCACACACTTTCTTGTCCCCTTTCTTAAACACTGGTATTATTAGCCCTTTCTTCCAGTCTTCTGGTACACATTTCCGTTTCCACACACACTTTAGCAGTCGATACAGCCATTGCATACCAACAGGTCCAGCAGCCTTTATCATTTCTACACTGATTTCATCCACCCCTGTTGCTTTTCCCATCTTCATTTTCTGTACTGCTAATTCCACCTCCAGCATTGTTATATCATCTTCTGTTATAGAGTCGTCAGGCTGTGTCACTTCGATCTCACCAGTACAATTGCTCACATTCAATAGCTTATCGAAATACTCCTTCCATCGTCCCTTTATCTCTTCTGGGTGTGCTAACAACTCTCCATCGTCCTTTTTCACCAGCTTTGTAGTAACTCTTTCTTTCCTCTTACTTCTTAGAAGCCCATACAGCATCCTTTTACTGCCACTTACATCTGTTTCCATTCTTCGTGTAAATTCTTCCCAACTTTTCTTCTTTTCTTCTCCTACCACTTTCTTACACCTACGTTTGCTGTCGTGGTACTTCCTTTTGCTTTCTTCTGTTTGATCTCGGTTCCATTCTTTCCATGCAGACTTCTTTTCTTTCACTGCTTTCCTCACTTCCTCATTCCACCACGGTGTCTCCTTCTCTTTCACTCTTGTTGACGTCCTACCACAAGTACTCTCTGCTGCACCAACAAATGCCTTTTTAAAGTGGGACCATTCCTCTTCTACATTCTTCACTTCAGTAACTGGGATTTGTTGCTTCAATCTCTCCTGAAAATCTTCCTGTACAGCTTTGTCTTTCAATTTCCATACTTTTATTTTACTTTCTCTGATCTCCTTTAGGTTTTCCAATTTTTCCCATCTAAATTTTGCCACCACAGCTCTATGGTCCCCATCAAATGCTTCACCTGGTAAAGCTGTCACATCCATCAGCTTTCTGCGATTTGTCCTTTCCACCAGGAAGTAGTCAATTACTGATTTTGTTCTTCTATCACCCCACCCATATCTCGTAATTTTCCTGCTGTTTTTCTTCCGAAATAAGCCTACAAAATATAGCACAAAAAATTGGACTTCAGATATCATTTGAAAAGACAGAGATAATGGTAGCAAATCCACTTGTAATCAATCACATAACAGTAAATAACAAGAAAGTTAAAATAGTGAAGCAATTTAAATACTTAGGAGAAATTATAACTTACAACTTGGATGAGAAACCTGCATGGCAAGAAAGAACTAATAAAATGATAAAAGCCCAAAAATTAACATGGTCTACATATAAAAGAAAATGTCTATCAATCACAACAAAATTAAAACATTACAAGACGGTGGTTCAACCAGAGGTGACCTATGGAAGTGAAACTCTTTTTAAAGTTACTCAGAAAAACAGAATCGACAAAATTTTAAGAGTAGAAAGAAGAATAGCTGGAACATGCATAAATAAAAAATAGCAGAAAGATGGACAGTGGCGGATAGTTCCAAATGAAGTGGTATACAGAGAACTGGAGCCCATCACTGATACTATTCGGAAGAAACGGCTTTCTTTCTTTGGTCACATCATGAGGACACCAGAAACCAGGTTATCTAGAAAAATTGTAGTGAAACTTTGGAATATGAAACAACAAGTAGGATGGATTAAGGAAATTAGAGAAGATATGAAAGAATTGGAAATAACCTTGGATGACTTGCAAAACAATACAACAAAATTAAAAAAACTGAGAGATATAAAAATAAGATTTCAGGCTAAAATAGACAAACGTAATACAGTAAAGAGGGTATTTACAGATGAGGAACGCCTGAGAAGATCGGAGCGAATGAAGAGCTACTGGGCGACTCGGAAAGGAAACTTACTGAAGAAGAGGACCAAGAAATGACTGACTGAAGTGGTCCAATGAGGCCGTAAAAGCAGAAGAAGAAAGTAAAATATATCCCCTTTACATAATTATGTTATTTGAGATTCCACACGTGTAATATCGAAGGTTAACTTTGAGCCTCAATATCTCAGTTCCATCTTGATGGTGGTTGGTTCCTTTATGCATAACATGGTCCCTTTAAAAATCAAATTATCTGCATATTTGTTCCTTGTTTTAAAGGTTTCTGACGGTATTCCCCAAATTATTTGGAAACTATCAATGCAGATGGGTGGTAATTGCAGTGGAACACAAACTTTGTTAGTATTTTATTGTGCTTAAATAGCTTTCCTCTGAACAAAGACTCACAGAGGATGAATATGAGCATGGTGTCTGCGTAGGGGGAATAGGTTAGATTCCCAACCAGGTTGACGATTTTAGGAACAAAACTACCACTGCAGATATGCAGTTTACTCAGCCTACAACAGAAGTAAGTAGGAAGGTAATCTTAGGCATTGACAACTCCATTCCATCCAGTGCTGAGGTCTCCTCACAGAAACTGCTTTTATTCTTCTTTCTCTTAATGTTATTCCTGTGCTGTTGATTTGTTTATATTCACCTCTGCCCCGGGCTGTCCCATACTAACCAAGTCGTCGTCCTCACAATGTTGCTATAATTGGTGCAACTCGCACTCGTCAGAGCATTCACATTTCAGTCATGTGTAGGATTTTGTGGTGCCTTACAGCCGCTGGCCAGAGCTCCAATCTGCAGAGAACAGGTGGCATGCATACAAGGCATCTGCAAAGCGCTCACTGGCACTGCACATGAGGGACAAAAGGTACTTTCCAGTATTATCATTTTCCCAGATTCATCGTCGTCATAATTTTGAGGTCTTGAGAATCTTTGTGTTCAACCTAAATTCAAACCCCACATGTATCGTTCCTCGAATTGTCATTTTCCCGTATATGTTGCCCTGAAATGTTTGCCTCAACAAATCTTGATCCCCTATAGATTTCCTTCAAGAACAAGTGGATTGGCTTTGTTTCTGAAGGAACTTAATACGTTTATATTCCGATCGAGTTGAATCAATATCGGTTGACATTTCAAAGATTTCAAAGAATTTATCCAGTTAGCTCAATTCGCCCCAGTGTACGATTGAGCTCATCAGTTGGCTAGTACGGAGGTCTGAGTTCGATTTCTGCCAAGAAATTTTAATTCTGGTGTGAGGGCTGGAACGGGGTACACTCGGCCTGAGAAGAGGTGGGTTCAATTCCTACCTCAGCCATTCTGAAAGTAGTTTTCCATAGATTTCCGCCCTCCAGGCGAATGCTCGGATGGTTCCTAACTTAAGGCCACGTCCACTTCCTCCCAGACTCTCTCTCTCATGTCCTTTGGTTCAAATAGCTTCTGTCTGGTTTCTGTATGGATTGTAGATCACCCTCCTATCCCTATACTTTATTTCAATGAAAATGAAAATCCACAGCCTGCTTCCAGTCTCCGACCGGGTCAGGAATGGAATGAATGAAGCCCCCATCTAGCGGCGAGGATATGAACTGTGCCGGCTGCCGAGGCCTGACGCACTCCTCTGGGGCAATGATTACATGAATGACAAATGAAATGATAGTGGAGAGTGTTGCTGGAATGAACTTTTGACAGGGAAAACCGGAGTACCCGGAGAAAAACCTGTCTGCCTCCGTTTTGTCCAGCACAAATCTCACATGGAGTGACCGGGATTTGAACCACGGGCCCAGCGGTGAGAGGCCGGCGTGCTGCCGCCTGAGCCACGGAGGCTTCACTTTATTCCAATCCTTTTCAAAATGTCAAACAACTTAGTCCAATCAACGTTATCAAAAGCCTTTTCTAAGTCTATGCTATGAACGCTCTCTTGTCTTTCCTTATTCTACCTCCCAAAATCAGCCTAAGACTTAGTACAGCTTCCCTTGTTCCCACATTTCTCCTGAAGCCTAATTGGTTTTTGCCCAACTCAGTTTCTGTGTAAATTATTCTAGTAAGGATCTTTGAAGCATGAGTGATCTAGCTGATTGTACGCTAATCTTCACATCTGTCAGCTCCTACTTTTTTCGGTATAGGGATGATAACATAACACACCAAGTGATATAACCTGATCAGACCATCATCCCCTATGCAGCGTAGCAACTCAATCGGTATATTATCCATGCCTGGTGCTTTGTTCCTGCCTAAGTCTTCCAATGCTCTGTCAAATTCTGATCTCAATATTAAATCTCCTTTCTCATCCTCATCAATTTCCTGTTCCCTTTCCATTACATGATTCTCTATCTCCAGGGGCAGATGACCTCATAGTTCTGCCCCTTCAAACAACAATAACTATTCTCAACCTCCTTAGCCCTATACAAATACTGTTTATAAGCTTTCAATCTCTCAGCACTTAGTCTTCCTTCCCCGAAAAGTACTGTTAACCCTTCTATAAGTTTTCTATACTTTTCCTACTTTCACACAATTTTCAATCCTTGCGCATTTCTCTATCGACCATTCTTCTTTTGCTTCCTTACACTTATTGTTTGCATTATTTCTCAGACGTCTGTATTCTTTTTTCCACCTTTTATATCTTACATCTATTAAGTCTAATATATCCTGAGTGATCCAAGGTTTTCTACCTGTTCTTTCCTTTCTAGCAATGTTTTCATCTGTGGATTTTGTTATTTCATCCTTCAAAAGTGCCCATTCCTCTGCATTGGAAGTTTGTTCAGTTTTCTTCATTAGTCCTTACCTTATCCTGCTCTGAATCTATCGTCCTTGTCCTTCTCTTTCAGTTTTTGGCTTTTTACTTTTCTTCAGCTTTAATCTGCATTTCATAACAACTAGATTGTGGTCAGAGTTTATGTCAGCTTGGGGATATGTTTGGAATCCAAAATCTGGCGTCTGATTCTCTGCTTGACCATAATGAAGTCGTGTATCTCCTGGTCCCACCATGTGTAAATTCTTCTGTCGTGGTTGTAGAATATATAGATATCATGCTAATAATCACAAGTTAGATGCTGATCTATATTTCAAACAAATTCTCTACAAGTTCACTGTCACAAACACCAATCCGCCATCTGGGATATAGATTTTCCATGAGTGTATCGAGCCTTTAGAATTTGCCAGCAATGTGTTTCCATCATTTGCCTTTGGTAGCAACTTCTCCATCTGTCATGTTCAAGGCACATCTATTATATGACGCGATAGACTCCAGTAGAAATGCGTTGAGTGCTGTTGTTCTTGTGGATAGTGCAGTGAAATCCTTCAGCGAAGCCAGTAACTTTTTAGTTCAAATTTGCCCTCTCGTGTCTTTGTTATGTCAAATTTTGGAATCGAGGCACAAGTAGGCCTATTTGAATCCTGTTCATTGTTTCAAATGATGTGGAGTGATGTTGGTGAAGACTGGTCAAAACTGAGCACTTGTCAATCAACTCGATTAATTTTCACTTCAATCTTTCTCGGCACAATCCTGATACTTGTCAACATGCACAGATAAAGTAGCTTAAACCAAACACGCATACGGAATGCACTCTGTAAGTACAGTAGATGTCCTTTAACTCTAGAAAGGGCAAGCGTCGACGGATCAACGGTTTTCCCATTTCTGTAGCGGCAGAGTCAATTCTGCAACGCTTTATCTCTTCATTTAGTAGCTCTGTTCCGCCGAGGGATGGCGTGACTTGCCTTGTGTTGTGTTCCTAGAAGTTTACAGATGCTTCTTACTCGTTTTCATCCATAGAAACAATCTCCTTGTATAAGTTTCCTTGGAAACAAATGAGGGACTCTCTGCCATGTGAACCAAAACATATCATGTACTGGCGCTGTTATCGCTGCTGCTCTTATTTTTAGGCTGTAATTATATGTATTAGGGAGTTAAAAGTGCACCTTTGTTGTTATATTTTCAGTCTACAATATTTTCATTTCAGTTGGCTTGTATGTATCATGACAGCTGTAATAACATTTACAATAACGTAAGTTCGTTGACGCACTGGGTTATAGGCCTGAAATGGCTCATGGAAGATATATTTTTTGTTATCAATCAAACAAATATTATTCCATAGACTTGAAACTTGCACACATATTATGTGCATCATTTTGTATATCTTGGATTTAGTGTTCCATGTTTCATCTCGTATTTTAGGTTGTTAGAATTTTGATATTGCTCATAAAATAATAATTCCATCATTTTCAATTCTCAATTTCTTTTTTTCTTATCTTTTTTTATCAAGCTTCTCGGAAAAGTTAAAATTGCCATCTGAATCTGTAGTTTAGTAGCAACATTGCCATGGAACATTGTTCACGATAGGTTGAAAATAAGAATCCACTTGGTAGGAAAATATCACACAAATTGGCTGCCGGTTCTAGGGTTAGGCTCATGGAAAATGTTTTGTGCTTTACTTGCAATGAAAGCCAGGAAATAGGGAGGGAAGTAAAACACAAGGTGTATATTACAGGTCAGTGGACTGGTGAAACATGTGTCTTTGGACGAGATGCAGGACCGTATGGTGGTGCTGCTGTGTAACCTGAAGCCTGCCAAGATGCGAGGAGTGACCTCGGAGGCAATGGTCATGTGTGCCAGTACGCCCGACAAAGTGGAGATCCTGAGCCCACCCTCCGGCGCTGTGCCGGGCGACCAGGTGCATGTGGAGGGATTCCCTCGCCTCCCTGACCCCGTGCTTAACCCCAAGAAAAAGATCTTCGAAACGGTGGCGCCCGACCTGAAGACCGACCATGACCGAGTGGCCACCTACAAGGGCAGTGCCTTCACCATTCCTGGCAAGGGAGTCGTCACCACAGCCAGCTTAGTCGGAGTTAACATCAAGTGAACTGTGCCGTTCGTTTCCTCTTCCTCTTCCTTGTAATAGCCAAAGGAGATGAGTCATTTCATTTTGTGGGTGTGTTCGTAACTTGTGGATGGATGCTAATGTAACACTGTGTGGCTTCACTAGATGACATACCATAATCTACGAGGTTTGTGATTCGCATCCATCTCAGCAGGGTCAAGTCTGGGTTTGAATCTTGGCTCTGTCAAGAAATGTAATTCTGGTGTGAGGGTTGGAACAGGGTACATTCAGCCTCGTGAGGCAAAACTGAAAGAGAAGGGTTCAATTCGGGTTATCGGGCAAATTCTATACACACACAGACACTCTCAAGTACATAAGGATAATGACCACTATGTCCAAGCCCCTCAAATGGGCAGATTTATGTGTCTGAAGATATTTATAACTACAAACTATAGTACGTATGCCTCAACATAGTCTCCCTCTGGATGTGCATGTCGCTGCTTCTTTAGACCACTGGCTGGTGCATGTTCACGATATTCTGCCTCATCCTTGACAATCGATTGGTTGTAACCATTAAAGAAAGCTCTCCAGTCGGACAACACATATTGTGCCCAAACACACTAGAAAACACATTGATCACAGAATGTAAACATCACCTATTTTAAGTATCAAAAATGCATCTCGCTCTAGTGGCTGCCAGTAAGAGTACATGTGCCATCTCCATCACAAAGAGTGCCTCGCCTTGCGGGCTATTTGCTCTGAAACTAGACCTTACAACTTGGGTGCTTAGCTTCCCTGTTCCTGGCAAGCCACAACCCAGCATCTCGATGACTGATAACCTTTGGCAGTATTCCTTCACTCCTTTGTGCCTTAGAAATTGGTTTTGTAAATGTATCGCGAAAACAAAATAAAAATAACTTATTGAATCATTTGTAGTTTAATTTCCTTTGCCTCATCCATGAGATATTCTGCCCGTCGGGAAGCTAGGGGTGCTCAAGGGAACTGGAAGTACTTTTCCGCACCTCCTTGACAACAAGTCTCAAGGCACTTAGACTATAATAACTAAGGTTACTGTTACAGACATCACAGAAACACAGGTGAAGTTTAGTTCCATACAATGTTACATCAATGTGTCATCTTCATCATCATCATCATCATCATCAACTGATGACGGGGCAACTTGAGTTACGTCCAGTCAGGATACCAAGAGTGGGCATCTCGACCATTTCTGAGATGTGCAGTGGCGGTTAGGACAACCCAACTCGCCGGTTTGTTCTCGGATATGAAAGTCGTGGGGATGAGTTCGGCCAGAAATTAGCTTCACTTACATTTTCTAAATCTGATAACAATGTCCTAAGCAAGCTTCAGACCTATAGGAGTCCCACTACCATCTGACAGATCAAATGTCTGAAGGACATACTGTCCTAGAGTTGGAAGATCACCACATTAATTTAATAAGTGTCTGAAGGACACAATTCATTGATCTCAAATTATAGTCGACACCCTGTGAAACACTTAAAAAAAAAAAAAAAAAACGTACATGTTTCGGTATAGAACGATACCCTCCTTAGCATAGATTGAAATAATACAAGAATCTTAACTATGTTACCAAATACCAAAGTTAAAATGGTTATCCTTACAATGAACACATTAAAATTTAAATAAAATGAAAGGTCACAAAAAAAAACAAGAAAAATACATAAAAGAAACAAGACTAAAGTTAATATAAATCTACCTATTGTCTATATTATACTTGATTATGGTTCAATACAATGAATCGGATCTCCTCTTGATTTGAAGAAAGATGTTTCCACGTATAAAGAATTGGTGAAATGCATAACAATTTTTGACTGATAAAGTCCTCTAACCTTGGAAAACGTTCTAATTGCACCCAAATTTCTGTTACGGGACAGCCAATATTATATTTCTTCAATGTATGTATGTCTACCCCTTATTATTCCCGTTTTCCAACGGGGTTGGGGATGAGATGGGATGCAAGTCTTTGTGGCGATGGTTTTTACGGTCGGATGCCCTTCCTGACACCAACCTCATGAGAGGAGTTAATGAGAGATGAAATGAATGATGGTGAATGAAACTGGGCAAGGATGTGGAAGGAAGCGGCCGTGGCCTGTCAGAAGGTACCGTCCCAGCATTTGCCTGGTGTTGAAAATGGGAATCCACGGAAACCCATTTCAAGGACGGCTGACGGTGGGGCTCGAACCCACGCGTCTACCGAGTCAGCAGAGAGCTTGGCCCCATGACCTAATGCTGCGCTTTAGCCAGCGTAGCCACTACTGTCGGTTTATTATATTTCTTCAATACGGCTCAATAATATATTGAAACTGATGTCGCTGCTGAGTGCGCTGAGATGTTGTTTCCAGCCAGGTATTCTGGTATGGAACAATGCGTAAAACGTTTGAAGTCATCTAACCTTGTAAAAAGTCCTCAAATAAAACCAGAGGATCCTCCTAGGTCAGCTCTGTAGACCTAGCTGTCCAAACGGGTGATTTATTTCATATCATAATTCAATTTGCCAAGTATATTTATAGGTTGTAGGAAATAAATCACCTGTGTGTGACACTGTAGGTTTGGTAGTTGTTTTTTAGAGCTATTTTGTCTTGTATATGAAGATGCTAGCTTCACAAGCGAAACATGTCATTCCTTAGTTTTCTCCTTCCATACCAAATATACAGTGAGTCCGGGAATGCTACATGCGTCTGCGACAGCTAGCTACAGCACGGCTGCCGCTTGCATCATAACAAATAAACAGTAAACTTTGTACTCACCACAGCCATTCATAAGAGATGCTGGAACCATTCACAGTATAGCGTGGCAAATTAGACCTGGCCTGTCATGGCGGAGTCTCGTCTAGAAGGGGAAGTAGTGGGATCACTAGGCGCAAATACGATTTCCCCTCTTTGGTGCAACAACTGTTTGGGGCTGATCGCTGCTCGTCGTGGTTATATTATGTAAGCATAAAGTATCGAATAGGAGCATTCTCAGTGACATAGCATTGGTATTGGTGGTAATGAACTGAGAGCGCGCCTACTTCACACACTCCTGACAGCAAGCTTGTTGCCGTGCTTGTCAAAGAACAGAGCTGCTCAGTCGTGCTTCGCTTGCCTTGACAGCATCTGTACCTTGCCAAGGTGTTGGGAATAGTGACTACTTGGCAACATCTAACCAGCGCGTGACGAAGTATTTGCTCACTGGTTGACAAAGAATCCAGGCGGGGGGGATGACGTAATGCAACTGGACGCACATGCGCATCGGAAGGTTCAGATCTAACTTGTTCCGTTATACATCACTCTTTTTCCGTTATCAGTTTGTTTTAATTCATGAACCACGGTAACATTATAAGGGAACAACTGAAGCTTTATGTGCTGTCGACTTAGAGATTCCTGTTTGTTGAGCTACTTTTCGTGTTGATTTACTTGGACTACGCCGCATTATATCGGAGATTTCATCAAGTTTTCGTCTGTTAAAAGCGTAGGCCTGCCTGTTCCTGGTACATCGTGAACTGACCAATCACACGAAATTTACTTACCAAATCCCGAACGGTATAACGGTTTGGACACTTTCAATTTGGAATCCGCGCCTGAAATCTTAATTTTACATTTTCTGTAAACCGATCGCTTTTGCGAAAAACTTATTCAACCAAAAACACTCTTTCTTCAGTAGTAAACATTACCGCCTGTATCCTGTTCCACTAATCGATCTGAACGCTCGCTTACTGCAATTCACACTGACAGCCCACACGGGAGAGTCCTGTTTGGAAGCCACAGTGCAGTGCAGCCAACTAAACTCATGACTCAACCAGTCACAGCTGCACATACCCACTGCGGAGAACATTCTCGGGCGCCCTGTTAATGCTAGGGACTGGACATTTATGCACTGAAAGCTATTAAAATAAGCATGCAATAATGCACTAAAAATTTAGAAAATATGCATTAAAAAATGAAAAATACACACTTGACAATAAGCCGATCTTATTTACTCACTTAGCTTGCCTCGGTGGGTGAGTGGGTATCGTGTTGGCCTACAAACCCCAACCTTGCAGGTTCGCTCCTGGCCATGGTGAGTGATTTTTGAAAGGTGGAAAAAATCACGGCATGCATGTCATACTTTGTTGGCATGTTAAAGAACACATTTGAATTCAGTAGGCCGTGTTCATTATGGCAAAATTAATATCGGGATTTTCCGCCAACACAAAGTTCCTCATTTCTCTACTAGAAAGCGCTATAGTGTCAAGGAGCCTTGATATCTAACCTCCTTGACTTTAATAGTGCTTCAAGGAACAACAAAATTCGACATGCAAGCCACCCATTGGGTGTCAAATAACAAAGATTGCACCCGGCATCCGAGGCCATACGATATTATTATTATTATTCACTGCAGAAAGAAGCATCACAATAGATAATTGCAATGTTTTCAGGAGACAAATTATGTCTATTTTAATGGTTTTCAGTGTATAAATGTCCGGTCCCTAATGATCACTATTACCTGACACCCACTGTTTACTTTCTGCTGCTCTTCTCTTCAGGCGTTTTGGGTTAAGGATCTGCAGACTGAGAATAAAGTAACACATTAACTGTAGAAACTAACCCCGGGCTACTGGCTGTTGAGATGGTGAAAGGTATGTCCCACCACGGCCGACTGAATACGAGCTGCGCTCTATACCGGCCTTGACATTCCCAGTCAGAACCCATGTATAACATGTAATTGGAAAGTTTCTACTCGTTGCCGGTAGAGCGCACTCCCCTCCCATTATAGGCGCGATAAGGAATCAGCTGTACAGTACGTATATTAAATGTGTAATCTCAAGAACCACTGGATGGATTTTGATGCTGCTTTCACCATTCTGTAAAGGTGATCTCGAGGAAGATTTGTGTAGAAAATAATTTATTTATGACCAAAGGGAGCCAAGCAGTAACGATTTGAGTGAAAAGGTCGAAAAAATAGCCTGGCGTCCGTGCGCTTTTTAAGCTTACGCTGGGCGAACCGTTAAAAATATCATTATATTATGAGTGTAAGAATTGTTCAGCGTGAGAAATTCTACAAAAAAGTCCGCGAGAGCATATCTCTATCTTCGATACATCGCCCCCTATAAGTGTTTTTAGTTTGGACGGGAGGGGCATTTGGCTTGCACCTCGCCATTCTTAAATTACGTCTGACAGGAATTCCTTGCACATTCTTAACTGTTCCCGGGCGAAGCCGGGGCGGGTTGCTAGTGACACTATATAATTATTATCATTATAATTTCCGCATTATCAAAATTAAAATTATATCACAAAATAAAATAGCGTGCTAATAAATCTAAGAGAAATTAGACATACCTTGCACCTTCTTCGGGTACAAGGACACTACTCCAGCACCGTCTCATTAAAAGGAAAGAGAGGATCAAAATTACAGCCGGGAACAAGTAGCAGCTAATCGTGTGTTGTGTTTTGTGCTAAGAGATCTTTCGACAAATTATCAGATACCGTGTGCCTTCTTTTTCACGAAGCAGCTGTCAGGACGGGACTTACATAAACTCCTGCTGGACGTTATTCTCGAGGTTGAACAATGCGGTTTCATAATTATAATAACTGTCTCTGATAATCACAAAACTAACACTACAATGATGAAGCATTTAGGGGGAGGGAATTTGCAACCAATGGTCAATCACCCATACGACGAGTCTAGGAATGTATTCCCTAGTTTTGATCATTGTCACATTCTAAAAAAAGAACATTAGAACGCACTTTCTGTAACGAGAGATGACTGATGGTACTGGAATAATTTCAGGGAAATACTTGTCATTACTATACACAATGCAAAAGGGTGAGATCGTCAAACCGGTCAGACACCTCACTAAAAAACACATCGAACCCGCTAAATTTGAAAAAATGAATGTTCGGCGTGCCAAGGAAGTGTTCTCGTCAGAAGTTATTGGTGACATTAGTACACTGAAAGAAAATATAGGCATGCACCCGGAAGCGCACACATTCATGGACGCAGAAGCAACCATTTTTTTTTTAAACGTTAATAAATGGTTCGCTATGCATGACGTAAGCATCACATATCATCATATTCAGTCTAGAAATCCAGATAAAGGGCATTTTTTTTCTCATTAAATGTCAGTCGCCTAAACTGGCTAGAGGAATATTTTCTTTCTTACCTTGAAACTTTGAAAGCTGCTAGTAACGCTGCTAGAAAGGACTTCCTGAGTTCTGAGACTTACGAAGCTACCTATACAATTAATCACGGATTCAGCTGTCCAGTGCATAAGGTATCTTCTAAAAATGGGTAGAGGAAAGTCGCCAAAAATGGGGAGTTTTTTTTTATAGGGCTCACATTAGACATAAGAAGGAACGGAATAATTTTAGTTTTCTCACCAATTTAAACCTCAGGCGATATACTATGTATATTACAAATATGGGCACGTTTGATGTTGTAATACCCTCTGATATTATTGTTAACTTTAAAAGTGCACTTTCCCCGTATTAGGCAACCGGGTTTCGTAATATGGGGAGGTGAGAAACCTCACGGTTTTTATTTATAATAGGTACACTGAATAGTATACCCTACTAATTAAAGCATTAATTCTGACATTTTTTTCCGTGTGGCCTCCTGAGAGGCCGAGTGCAGGTCTTTCTAGTCGACGCCCGTGGGCGACCTGCGCGTCAGGATGAGAGATGGAATGGATGAAGATGAATGAAACTGGGCAAGGATGTGGAAGGAAGCGGCTGTGGCCTGTTAGAAGGTACCGTCCCAGCATTTGCCTGGTGTTGAAAAATGGGAAACCACGGAAAATCATTTCAAGGACGGCCGACGGTGGGGCTCGAACACACGCGTCTACCGAGTCAGCAGAGAGCTTGGCCCCATGGCCTAACGCTGCGCTTTAGCCACCGTAGCCACTACTGTCGGTAATTCTGACAATGTAATGAAATCATGAACACAAATAGTACAAAAATACAAAAATGAATATTTTAAGTAAATAACAGTCCTAGTTTCCTGTTGCCGAACTTCCAAACCGTTCAGCAGAAAAATGCATAAACTTTAATGAAAACCGAGTGATTCTGACAGAATTCAACTGTAACGAGGTGCAAGGTATGTCTAATTTCTCTTAGATTTATTAGCACGCTATTTTATTTTGTGATATAATTTGCATTTTGATATTGTGGGAATTACACACATCAAAAAAAGTTTTGCTTCACCTCGGTTCCAAGAGTTCCGGAACCGTTAAATACAAAGGGAATAGAGATCAACACAAACAACATTTCAGCTCGTTTTATTGCTCATGAGACCCACACATTGCATGTTGTACCATCATACAGCTAGACTTTCAGCATTTGTGGTCCAGATTGCAGTACACACCACTACCTCTAATACCCAGTAGCACGTCCTCTTGCATTGATGCATGCCTGTATTCGTCGTGGCATACTATCCACAAGTTCATCAAGACACTGTTGGTCCAAATTGTCCCACTCCTCAACGACAATTCGGCGTAAATCTCTCAGAGTGGTTGGTGGGTCAAGACGTCCATAAACAGCCCTTTTCAACATATCCCAGGCATGTTCGATAGGGTTCATGTCTGGCGAACATGCTGGCCACTGTAGTCGAGCGATGTCGTTATCTTGAAGGAACGCATTCACAAGATGTGCACGATGAGGTCGAGAATTGTCGTCCATGAAGACAAATGCCTCTCCAATATTCTGCCGATATGGTTGCACTATGGGTCGGAGGATGTCATTCAGGTATCGTAAAGCCGTTTCGGAGCCTTCCATGACCACCAGTGGCGTACGTCGGCCCCACATAATGCCACCCCAAAACATCAGGGAACCACCACCTTGCTGCAGTCGCTGGACAGTGTGTCTAAGACGTTCAGCCTGACCAGGGTGCCTCCAAACACGTCTCCGACGATTGTCTGGTTGAAGGCATATGCGACACTCATCGGTGAAGAGAACGTGATGCCAATTCTGTGGGGTCCATTCAGCATGTTGTTGGGCCCATCTGTACCGCGCTGCATGGTGTCGGGGTTGCAAAGCTGGACCTCGCCATGGACGTCGGGAGTGAAGTTGCGCATCATGCAGCCTATTGCGCACAGTTTGAGTTGAAACACGACGTCCTGTGGCTGAACGAAACGCATTATTCAACATGGTGGCATTGCTGTCAGGGTTCCTCCGAGCGGCAATCCGTAAGTAGCGGTCATCCACTACAGTAGTAGCCCTTGGGCGGCCTGAGCGAGGCCTGTCATCGACAGTTCCTGTATCTCTGTACCTCCTCCATGTCCGAACAACATCGCTTTGGTTCACTCTGAGACGCCTGGAAACTTCCCTTGTTGAGAGCCCTTCTTGACACAAAGTAACAATGCGGACGCGATCGAACTGCGGTATTGACCTTCTAGGCATGGTAGAACTACAGACAACATGAGCAGCGTACCTTCGTCCTGGTGGAATGACTGGAACTGATCGGCTGTCGTACCCCCTCCGTCTAATAGGCCCTGCTCATGCATGGTTGTTTACATCTTTGAGCAGTTTTAGTGACATCTATGAACAGTCAAAGGGACTGTATCTTGGATACAATATACACAGTCAACGTCTATATGCCGGAGATCTGGGAACCGAGGTGATGCAAAACTTTTTTTGATGTGTGTATAATGATAATATAATAGTGTCACTAGCAACCCACCCCGGCTTCGCCCGGGAACAGTTATGAATGTGCAAGGAATTCCTGTCAGACGTAATTTAAGAATGGCGAGGTGCAAGCCAAATCCCCCTCCCGTCCAAACTAAAAACACTTATAGTGGGCGATGTATCGAAGATAGAGATATGCTCACGCGGACTTTTTTGTACAATTTTTCATGCTGAACAATTCTTACAATCATAGTATATTGATATTTTTAACGGTTTGTCCAGCGTAAGCTTAAAAAGCGCACGGACGTCAAGTTCTTTCTTCGACCTATTCACTGAAATCTAAAATCGTTACTGCTTGGCTCCCTTTGATCATAAATAAATTATTTTCTACAGAAATCTTCCTCGATATTACCTGTACAGAATGGTGAAAGCCGCATCAAAATCCATCCAGTGGTTCTCGAGATTACCCGTGATATCCAAGAATCGGGGACTTTGTTTTACACTAAGTAGAGATAAGTCTTAGTCGTGCAATGCTTGGTGAACAGCGCTGTGTGAGCAGTTGAGTAACTAACAAGATTTCATGAAAAAGGTCTCATTGTCTAGGCCGGTATGAGCGCATTCAGTCGGCCGTGGTCCCACCCCATTCCCTTCTGCAAATATCTAGCCAGCATGCTTGCATAAAATATTAGTTATCAATCTGTTGCTAACAAGGGATGTCCAACACTGCTTTCTGGAAAACACAGGGAATTTAAATTGCATAGAATAAACAGGGAAAACATTTGGCACGATGAAAAAAAGTGTCTTGACCTATGATTTGGCTTAATATTAACGCATCTTTGGCGGTATTAATTAAGCATACAAGATTAATTACCGTTAAGATTAAAGATTAAGTACCGTAATTTGACCGTTCTGCCATTTCTTCTTTTCGGAGTTTGCCTTTTCGGGGTATCCAAGGTTAGAAAAATTAGCTTTGCAAGAAAAAAAATGATTGGTGTTTATACCTTATATCATGTAAGTTGAGAGTAATTACAACACATGACAGCTGCGAAGAACAGCTCTTACCTGCACGAGCACACTAGCTTCAATTGAAGTATTACAGACAGGGTGTTAGTTGTAAGAGGCAAGAGCTCTGGCGATTTGTCATTTGACTCTCAACGTATATGGAATAAGGTATAGTTGTGGTGTAACGTGATTCACTGAACAGATGGCGCAAAATCTGAATTGAGTTTACTTATGTCCCTGGCATCTTTCCTGCACTGTCGACTTATGTCTGTAAATGATTTGCAGACTGCCAAAGCGTCTCTTTATACGCTATCGTAAGATACTATATATGTTAGTATTTTACGTTATTATTAATCTTGATTGGTCACATTGGACCACTTGTGTCGTTCCACAATCACTTCTTCTTTGAAGGTAGTACTGCTTGATTCTTGCGCTCTTTCCAGTACTTTTTCGTTCTTTCAGATCGGGATTTTCTCAACTCATCTGAAATCTCCATAGGCTTTCTATGTGTCATATCTGCAGAAAATTTGTGAGTTTTAAGAATGGTGTTCATTTTATTTTTCTGCTCGGCATCTGTTATCTTGAGTCAACTGCTTTGAGATCTTGGATTTCTTGGATCCATTTTCCTCCAGTTTTCTTTCCTAGATTTCTCATCACCAGTTGACGTACAATTCTGTTTTCTGAAAGCCGTAAGATGTGAAAAAAATATGAAATTCTTTCCTTCTTCATTGTGCTGGTGAATGGATCAATCTCACGATAGACAGTTTCATTTGGGAGAATCCTCCAGACTCCCTAAACCTGATACTTTTTATTTATGCACGTTCTAATGATTCTTCTTTCTGTTTTGAGGAGCTGATCAGTTCCTTGTTCATTTTTAATTTGGAACAGAGTTTCAAAAGCATAAGTGGCTTCTGGGAGAGTTACAGTTTTATAATGTTGGATCTTAGTAGCTATTGATAGGCATTTTTTATTATATTGTGAATGTACACAAGGGTTTGATAAAAGTGCATGTAAATGAAGAAAACACCAAATTGTTGTTGGAAAAGTAAAACCCTGTGGGGAAGGACTAAGTGTCAGCAAACACTTGCCAGGAGTTGCGATGTGGGCCAAGGTGTTGGTCTTTGTGAATATTAGAGCAGAGAGACCAGTAGATCAACCTCACAGAACAAAGAGCTGGCTGTGTGAATTATTGAGGCATTCCCTCCCTGCCTGGCTTGGACAGAGCTGTCACAGGAGACAAATGGATCTGGAGCAATGGAGCAGTATCGAGTGTGACACCAGTCTTGAGACGTGTCTACTAAAGGTAGGAATTCTTTATCTGCACAATATTTGAAATTAGATTATATTTTTATGAATGAAATGTGCTTGTGTTGAGCAGGGTGTCTAATACTCAGGGAATTTTTAAATTCTGGAAAACTCAGGGTATTTTAATGACACTCAGGGAATTTCAGTTTTACAAGGTCCAGCCTTGAATAATTTGAAATTTGCATTTAAATTTTGATGGGAGGAAAGTATATTCTGATGATGATCGTTGTAGATGTATGTTCGTCTTCTTCTTCTTAATTTCCAGTTTCCTAAGTCGGGTTGCGAATCAAGGACTTCCACAGTTGTCTATCCCTCCACCATTAATTTCCTTCTTCCAATACTTCTTTTTATTTTACTGCTCTTTTCTCTATGCCTTTCTTCACCGTATCTATCCACCTCTTTCTGGGCCTTCCTCGTGGTCTTCTTCCTGGTATTTTCTCCATAAATATTCTTTTTGGTACTCTTTAATTCTTCCATTCTCATCATATGTCCGTACCACTTCAGCTTGTCTTGCAGTTTTGAGAACCCAGTTCTCTCCCTAATGTCCACTTATCCCTCCGTGTGTTCCCAATTATTCCTCTAAGGAACTTCATCTCGGCTGCTTGGATTCGGCTTTCATCGCGTTTTGTTGTGGTCCAAGTACCTGCTGCATATGGTGTGTAATACATTGAGAATAGAACTTTCTTGCATTTCTCTGGGACTTCCTGGTTCCACACTAAACCTCTCACACACTGGTAAAACCCATTAGCTTGTTGGATTCTCTTTCCAATTTCTTCATTTATTGTAACCATCTTCTGTGAGTATGCTCTCCAAATATTTAAAGCTTTTCACCATTTCCAATGGATTTCCATTGACTTCAATATTCTGCCTTCCTTCTCTCTTGTTTCTTGTCATCACTACAGTGTTACTCTTCTCCACACTTATGTTCGTACTGATGTAAAATCATTAAGCTCTCGTTTCTTGCAAGGTACATGTGTAGACTGTGTATTTGTATATAAATGTGTAACTATGATTTTTGAGAGCATTACTATTGACGAGCTACTTTCAACACTCGCAAGTGCAATAGTTTTTCTGGATAAAAAATTTGTAAATTGGCAAAATATAGAAAAATATATTATTCTGCTTTTTTTTAGTCTTTCCAACTTTGCCATGCTACCTTTTCTTGTTCAAGCACTTTCTGAAATGTTCTTTAAGTACAAACTCTGTTTTATATATTTACTAGCATTACCCGTCGCGGCTTAGCCCGCGAATATTCTAGTTGTAAAGAGTACACTTAGCAAAATCTCAATCATGAATGCTGTGACTGATTTATCCTCGGTATGAATAATCAGACTTTATCAATTCAGCTACAGGTGCAGTGGTTAGGGGTTTGTTATTCCTTCATAGGTATATCAGAGCGAAGTTAGTTTTCTGGGAATATCACAGACACTGTTAATTTAAGGGCCTTTAAATGTGGTTTTCGGAGTCCCTTTATAGTCGGGTGAAAAGGACCTTTCTTACCACACTCACACGTGAAAATTGCGTGAAAAAAATCTAGAGTGCCCCTTGACCCCCTTAAGCGCATTATACTGTATGTATCGATGAATTTTACAGCTTAATTTGGTTCAGTGATAACCTTATAACCGTCTGCAAACTTTCACAGTATTGTAATAATTGGAATTGCATTGCGTCTTACAGAAATAGATGGACCTGTGAGATTCTGTTACCATGGTTACCGTGTTGCATTCTTTCATTATTTCATTGTAAATATACATGTTTTAAGGTATTTATTTAATTGTGAGGCATTTAAAGAGACAGACAGGATGTAGCTTGGAAAAAAAAGAAGATTTCCTCAGTGAACTGGAATCACATATTGTTGGAGATGGGATCATGATAATGGGAGATCTAAATGCTCATGTAGGAACTGATAGAATGGGTCCACATGGGTATGGCGATCGAAATGAAGATGGAGAGAAACTGTTGGATTTTTGTGTCAGAAATAACCTGATAATAAAGAACACGTGGTTCAAGAAGAGATCAGCCGGTCTAGTTGGGATGGACAGTATGGTACTCTCATCGATTTTGTGATAACAGACCGAAGATAATCCCCAGTGAAAGTATGGGAGGTGATCACAGGTTATTAATAGTGGATTTAAAACGAGTAAAAATCCCTAAAATTGTACTTAAGAAAAAACCAAAGATCAGGATTTGGGAATTGGAGGAGGAGGACAAAAGGATAGCATTCCAAGATAGGATAAAAATGAAGCTGCCTAACACAGAAACACAAAGTGGAGAAGAAGAGTGGAACGATTTCAGACAGACATTTGTTGAAGCAGCAGTTGAGGTATGTGGGAAAACAAAAGCAAAGGTTAAAGAAAAGGAGACCCGGTGGTGGACAGACAAAATAAAGCAAGAAATAAAAGAAAGGAACAAGGTGAAGAAAGAAATGGATAAGGAAAAGCAAAAAACGTATCAGAAAGATGAGGATAGGATAGAAAGTTTACATGTGGAATACAAAAGATTAAAACTACAAGTAAAAAGGAGTATCAGGAAAGAAAAAGAGAAATGCTGGGGAGAGTTCACCAACAAAATTGAGCAAGATAGTAGAGGAAATCAGAAACTACTGTATAGAGTAATAAAATCAAAAAGAGCAGACCAAGAAAAAATCAAGGCATTAGAGAGAGAAGATGGTTCCATAGTACATGATGAAAAAGGTCTTCAGAAGGTGATGTCTAAGTATTTTGAAAAGCTTTATAATGGGGATGACTTCCCAGAGGAAGAACGAGATAAGAAAATGGAAATAGATGGAGAAAAAGAAGAGAACCCAATAACATGGTTGGAACTTGAAAGGACAGTGAATGCAATGAGCAAAGGTAAAGCAAGTGGAAAAGACGAATTCAATGCTGATATGATTAAGGCAGCAGGAAGCATTGGACTACAGTGGCTATACCGAACCCTCAATGCCATATGGAAGGATGAAAGGATACCTGAAGATTGGCAACAAGGAAGCATTGTACCACTGTTCAAGAAAGGAAATAGGAAGAAATGTGAAAATTATAGAGGTATAACATTGTTATCACATGGGCTAAAAATAATGGAGAAAGTCATAGACAAGAGACTGAGGGATATAATAGAACCTCAGTTAGAAGAAGAACAGTATGGCTTTAGACCGAATAGATCAACAATGGACTTGATATTTGCAGTGCGAATGATAATGGAAAAGCATCTAGAAATGAACAAGGAAATCATCTTTATATTTTTGGATGTGGAAAAAGCCTATGATACAGTTAAAAGAAAATATGTATGGGAATGCCTACTGAAAAGGAATGTACCAAAATCACTAATTAACAAGATAAAAATGTTGTATTATGAGAGTAAGAGCAGTGTACAAGTGGGTAGTGGTGATTCTGAAACATTCTATACAAAAAAGGCCTCAAGCAAGGAAGTGCACTGTCACCATTATTATCTGTTATATTGATGGATGAAATCATAAAACGTGTAAAACAGAGTATCAGTAGTGATGAAGTGAAGGCCTTGGTATTTGCAGATGATGTGGTGATTTGGGGAGAGGGAGAAAAGGAAGTACAAAGGAGATTGGACATTTGGAATGAAAAGCTGAAGGAGTTTGGAATGGTAATTAGTAAAAAGAAAACTGTAGTCCTGCACTGTGGAAAAGAGGAAAAGAGAAGCCAAGTGAACATAGATGGAGAATGGTTGGAGAATGTGGAACAGTTCCCATATCTGGGTAGCATTGTTAACGGAGGTAATGAAATCAACCCTGAAATTAACAACAGACTAAGTAAAAGCACAACATTCTATCATCAAGTCAGAGAGCTTTTATGGGATGACAAAGTGCCCAGGAGAACGAAATTAACACTATATAAACAGTACTTCATACCAATTGTAACATACGGACTGGAAACGCTGGTAACTAACAAGAGACAAGATAGTAAGATCCAAGCAGCAGAAATGAAATTTTTAAGAACATCTGTAAAAAAGACAAGAAGAGATAGAATTCAAAATGTTAAAATCAGAGAGGAGCTAAATGTGGAACCGTTAGTACAGAAGATATGGAAAGCAAGACTGAGATGGTTCGGACATGTGGAGAGAATGGGAAAGGAACGAGCGGCAAGAAGGGAGTTGGAAAGAGAAGTTAAGGGTAAGCGATCAGTTGGAAGACCAAGAAGAAGATGGATGGATCAGATTCGGAAGGACATCGGAGAAGCTGGATTGGATGTGGAGGAAGTAATGGAGCAGGAAAAGTGGAAGGACAGAAACGAGTGGAAGAGGCTTGTTAACCACACCCGGGCGACTGGAGTGGGACATTGATGATGATGATGATTAAAGAGTAAGTGAGTGCGTTTCGCTTACGCATTGGGTTATGCTGAACCTGTAGGTACCCCATATGTGTAGGTTGGTGATAATGGGACCTTATTTTCGGTACAAAACTGGAATGGGACCTTAGCAGAATGATATAGGGAGCGATTATGGCCACTACCGTTACTCAGGGAATTTTCTAATTCATCCTGGAAAAATCAGGGATATCTCTTAGTTGGTTTTGGTAGACATCCTGTTGAGTCTTCAGTCTTTTGACTGGTTTGATGCAGCCTTCCATGCCTCCCTGTCCTGAGCTAATCATTTCATCTCTACATAGCTACCACACCCTACATCCGAGGTAATCTAACATATTCTAACCTTGGTCTACCCCTACAGTTCTTGTCCACGACTCTTCCTTCCATAACTAAGCTTGCTATCCTGGGGGTCTTAGTATGTGTCCTACCAACCTATCTCTTCTCTTCATTAGCAGTCGCCAGAAATATCTCTCCTCTCCCACTCGTCTTAATACCTCTTCGTTTGTAACCCTATCTACCCATCTGATATTCATCATTCTCCTGTAACACCACATTTCAAACGCTTCTATTATCCTCTTTTCTGCTGCACCAATAGTCCAAGTTTCACTTCCATAGAGCGCCACGCTCTAGACAAATCCTGTCGTAATGACTCTCTGTTACTTAAATCTATAACAGATTTCATTTTTTTTCTTTTTCTTTTTGAACTTGAAAAAGATAAACTAATTCAGTAATAAATAGGTTGCAAGTTCCGCCTAATCAATACTTTCACTAAATAAAGATCACTGAGTGATCATTGGTGGGACATGTTTCAAGGCCTTCATCAGCCGATATCAATGAATGTTTAGTGTAACACTAAAACTTCCCTTGTCATTAAACCTTATATGGTGCACCATAACGAAGGTTGGGATATTGAATGCCTAAATCAAGATGAATGATGTATGAAAATATAAATAAAATATTTTGAAACACATATTAAAGCTCTAAAAAATGCCTTAGTTTATAAGACTTTATACTATACTCTGAAGGGTGAGGTGAGGAGTGGAGACGAGAGGGGTAACTGTCTCCATGGCAACAGCGAGCAGTGTTACAATGTATGCAGACACAGCAGTGAGCACATGGTTTGACTCAGTGTTCTACTGTGCCTTGACTCGTCACTGTCATTAGACCGCCCGGAAGGGGGGGGGGCTAACTTCCCCAGTATTTGTTCTTCCTGCATGATCTGCCTCAGTGGCAGCACACCAATTCCCCACATGCTAGCTTTGACAGCTGTCACCTTTCATTATTGGTAAATCAGAGTATAGCCAATTTTTTCCACAAGGAAGAAATTCAGACATTTTTTAGAGTTTTAATATTTGTTTCAAATGATTATTTTATTCATTATTTTATTTTATTTATCTTGTGTCTTTAACATATTTTATTAATTCATGTCAGCTGATGTAGGGGCCAAATAATTAGGCCTCGAAACATGTCCCACCAATGAACACACAGTGATTTTTATTTAATAAAAGTATTGATTAGGCAGAACTTGCAACCTATTTATTACTCGAGAGATTTAATTTCTGTAGAAATGCTTTCCTTGCCTTTTTATATCCCCTTTGCTTTGTCCATCACTGGTCATGTAGCAGAAGTCTCCTACTACCTTTAGCCTTTCACCTGCCAATTTAGTGCCCATAGAGGTTTTTGATTTCTTCCTGCTGCATTTCATTTCTCTTGTTATACATTTATTGATTTTTATCATGAATCTTTCCTCAAGACAAGGGGCAGATTATCTCACTGTTCCACCCTTTAAAACCTCAATAACAACTAACTAAATTTCCACATAAGACCCTGCTTGTGTTTCAGTTTTAGACTGATTTGATGCAGCCCTCCACCCTCCCTGTCCTCGATAGTCTCTAATGTTAATATTGGTTTGCATCCCTCAAGCACTGATCTTCATGATTTTTTTAATTTATTCGTACTAAGAGTACGTAGTAAGAGTTAAAATTGGTGAAGAAATAGGACTGGGGGATGGAGTGAGACAAGGATGTTGATTATCATCACCTATTCTATTTAATATATATTTAGAAGACATTATTAAAGAATGTTTTGTTGGAAAAAGAGGTGTTTGCTTAAGAGGTAAAAGATTTGAGTGTATTCGTTTTGCAGATGACATGGTGGTTATGGGTAAAGCCCTGCGCGGATGCGGATATAGTTTGCATGGCTTTGCGGATAGCGGATAAGCTGCGGATAATGTTTGGAGTAAATTTGCGGATAGTTTTTAGAATACAATCCGAACTTGTTGAATATCATGGGGAAAGTTGGGTAATTGTGTGCACCTATGTTTTTCGAGTTGGTAGTACAACTAGCAACTCGGTTCCATGCTGCCCTTAAGCTGTCATCGCACCTATCAGATAGGGACAGTCAGCATGATGCCAGTTGCTATGTGATAGCCGTGAGGCTTGGATGAAGAAACTTTACACGTTGTATGTTATTTTCTGTAGCCAGCAAATAAGAAGGTAAGCCTACAGTTGTGATTCAATTATTTAAAATTAAATGCAGTTTTAAAATGCCAGTTTTACAGTGTTTTTTGCAGGTATTTATTTTTCAATATAATAGATTAGTTTACCGGGATTCAGTGAGTTACGTTTTAAAAGCAGAGTGGGGTAATGGTGCGCAGAACATAAGATACAAGTAAATAAAACGCGAAATTAATGGCAAAATATTTCGTGTTTGTTCTCCAGATGCCAAGAAATTATACGCGGAAAACGGAGAAAAACTCCTACCCAGCAGAAAATATGCAGAAAGCTCTACGTGCAATTAGGGATGATGGGAGGAAAATAAGGGAAGTGGGGAGACGTTTCAACATTTCCGAGTCAACCGTACGAAAGCAGTTGCTGCAAAATAATGCGGATAATAGTCATGCGGGGCGGATGCGGATAACAGTCGTGCGGATGCGGATAACGTTTTGTTTATCCGCGCAGGGCTCTAGTTATGGGTGAGAGTGAAAGACGAGCAACACACAGGTTGAAAGATAACATTTGTAAAATACTGTATACGGGATGAAAACAAGAAGTTCCGTGACGAACTTAAGAGCTTTTCATGTCAATGATTAATCTACAGTATATGAACCTATCTAGAATAATGACGAAATTATGTTGGTAATATCGAAATGTCTAATTAGTTAGAAATATACCTGGTATTCTGTAGCCTAATAGAGCACTACACTTGGCAGCCCTGGTGACTGAATATATTCTTAGTTCCATCTCTTAAGGTACAGAATACAAAATTTGGTTGAAGGCCAATGGACGTTACATGCAGTTAGACATTGGATCTATCAGAACACGTAAAAGCATGTTGGCAACAATGTCATGCGTGTGCTGGTTAGAAATAATCGGAAATAATATGATATCTTGTTGTGCCAATTTTGGATGAAATCCATTTGTTAGTATAGAAGCTACATGTATTTTAAAATTGGACCTATCAGCAAGTATAGAATCATGTTGGCAGCACTGACTTATATTAATTGCTCCAAATAAATCTAGAATGTCAGGTGCTATACGTGTGCAAAGTATAGAGCTGTTGGCTTGCATACTTTCTGATATATTGATATTAGGGTAAAAAAATATATACAGCACTTATTAACAGTTGGCAGCCCTGATTGCTCTCAAGAATACTTATAGTCATATCTGTTATGTTATACATAGCACACACGAAATTTGGTTGAAATCCAACTGATAGTATAGAAGTTACATGTATTTAAAAATTAGTCCTATCAGCAGGCTTAGAATCATGTTGGTAGAACTGAAGTGGATAAGTTATTCCAAATTAATCTAAAATGTCAGGTACTATACGTGTGCATAGTTTAAAGCTGTCGGCTTGCATACTTTCTGATATATTGGTAGGCCTATTTGGATATAAAAATAGAGAGAGCAATTATTAACAGTTGGCAGCTCTGGTGGCTCTTAACAATACACTCAGTCATATCTGTTTGTTTACACATATTTCATACATATCCCATGCATACCTTTCAAGATATCCAACATAGAGCTCAAATATCTAGTGCGTTTTTTCAGCAGTTAGTAGCACTGACATAATTTTCAAATAAGGGCTTGAGATATTCCGGTATACATCTTTACTCATACTAAATTTGGTTTTGATTGCTGCTGCCGTTTAGGAGTTGACACAGCCAGACACACATTTTCCCGGATCGATCTCATAAGTCTACTTTTTCCTCATTTTTGCAAAATGTGAAAAGTAGGCTAATAAATGAGAAAAGAACAAAATGTATGACCATAGGTGGAAAAGATGAAAAAATTACCATAAAATCAGAGGATGAATTGAACAAGTTGATAGTTTTAAATACCTAGGAAGTTGGCTTGCACAAGAAATGATATGCAAATTAAAACAAGGATTGCAATAGCAAAAGAAGCCTTCAGTAAGAAAAGAAAATTATTTTTTGTAGCAATGAAAGTGGCTTAGATTAGTGAAATGTTTTGTTTGGAGTGTAGCGATGTATGGAGTGGAAACTAGGACACTTAGGAAAGAAGACGAGAGAAGAATAGAGGCTTTCGAAATGTGGCTGTGGAGCAGAACGGAGGGACAAAGTGAGAAATGAGGAAGTATTAAAGAAAGTAGGAGAAGAAGGAAGATAAGGAAAAGAAAAATTAATTGGATTGGACACTGCCAAAGAGGAGATGGTTTGGTGAAAAGTGCATTAGAAGGGACAGTCCAAGGGAAAATCCGAAGAGCTCTTTCTAAATCTTACGAGCTGATGAAACGTGCTGCTGAAGACCGGAGAAGGTGGAGAGATAAACTGATGATGGTGATGTTTGCAGATGTGCTGGATCTTTTCGTCCACTCCGCAGGGGAGAGGTATCAGAGACCTGGAAGAAATAGGAAATACAGATAATAGACACAATAAAATTGAATGAATCATAGATTTAGTTCAGTGCCCCCTTGATCACCAACGAAATTCTAAGTGATGCAAAATGCTGACATAAAGTATATGAACCTTTCCCATTCCCAGTTTCTCAAGATAACACCACAATAACACAGGTTGTAATATGGATTGTGCACTTATTTTGAGTGCAAAGTTAGAAGAGCATTCTATCTTCAAAGTCAACTGAAATGCTCAGCATCCAAGTACACATGCAACATTGTGTCCAAATTTGCATTTTTAATACAAAATGCATATTTTAAGCTGTTTTGTACACGATGAACAAGCCAAGTGGATGCTAATTAGAGGACTCAAACCCGGGACCTTTGCATTTCTATCCAACTAAGCTATAGCCCGCAAGCGGACACTCAAAGGTACGGGCGTGCTAAACCTAGAAGTAGATGTACCTCATGGTAGCTCGGTTGGAAATCTCAAGGCCCCGGGTTCGAGTCCTGGTCACATCACATCTCTGTTTAACACCCTGATGAACTTCATGTAAACAACACCACCTAATAACATTTCGTAACATTGTGTCCATTGAAATCAGTAATTGTTTAAATTATAAGTAAATAAATAGTCTTCTTACAATGAAAATGGCAGTTCGAACAGTAATATGTCACATCGGCCGACAGGTGGCAGCACAACTAGCTGTCATTGACGGATTTGTATTCTAAGGGAAACAAAACAAATAATGTTCTCGAGACTAGTGACAGGTTAGCTTAGTTTTGGCTAGATTGTCGGACCTTGTTTGGCCAACATCTGTGCAATTTCACAGTACATTGTTCTGCTTAGAATTACAAATGAACCAAGTAGCCCAAGCAAATTAGACCAAAAAAAGGCCGTGCTTCCCGAAAAATCGTCCAAAGCTGGAATGTGTTTTAATACCTTTTGGGGGTCCCAAATAAGAGTCCTATGCGTTTGCGACGGATTCTGACTTCTGCTTAATTTTTGGGAGTAAAAAAACGCGAAATTTTCGCACTTTTTTCAGTCTTTTGCTTATAACGTCTAAACGACGCATTCTACAGAAACGTTTCTTTGTAACGTTTTTAAAGAACATTACATTTTGCATCGAATGGTTTTTAGTCCGTCTAAATCAGCCCAGTCGTTTAGCCGCAATCGATTTCTGAATTTGGACCATTTTTACCAACTTGGTTAAAAAGTTGATTCTTTGTTTAGGTTTTCCCTTAAAACTCCTAAACAACGCATCCTATAGAAAATTGTATTCGAAGCTTTTTTAGGAACATTACATTCTGCGTCGAATGGTTTATAGTTTGTCAAAATCAGCCCAGGCGTTTAGCCGCAATCGATTTTTTGAGTTGGGCCATTCATACCATGTCTCATGTAATTTTCTTTTACAATCGCGCAGTTTTCGAAGTGGCCCAGTTCCCCCAGTGCCCATCAGTCCGGACATGATTTTCCGCCGCATTCCATTTCACATGAAATCCCAGCATCAGCTTGAATCGTACTTTGAATTCGAATTGGCCCTGTACCCACTCTCACTGTTTGATGATGATGGCATGATGCGGAAGAGTAGAAAATCAGAACTGTACAATCTATTCACTCCAATCAAAGTAGATCTCACTGTGAATGCAGACTACATAGTGGATGGTGGTTTCCTCCTGCACAGAGTTGTGTGGAACAGCGGAGAACAGTTTTCCAATTCATTAAATTACGTGAAATCCAACTACAAGTCTGACAGTATCACCATAGTTTTCGATGGGTACCTAGACGATGTGGCCAAGAAGAGTATAAAGTCAGCTCGAAGAGCCCGGAAAATACCAAGGCCACATTGCCCAAAGATCGTTTCTTGTTGAATGATCACAACAAGAAACGTCTCATATCGATGCTGACAAGCAAACTGATAGACGAGGGCATTCACGTGAAACAAGCCATTGAAGATGCAGATTCTCTGACTGTCAGCACAGCAATGGAGAGGTCTATGGAAGGAGGCAATGTTTTCATAGTGGAAGAGGACAGCGATCTGTTGGTCATGCTCACTTTTCATGTTGCTCTCTTTGAAGAGCCCATCTCCAACTTGTTCCTCATCAAACCCGGGAAACAGAACCTGGAAACTGTCGTTTACAGTCCGAGCAATTGCCACTGCCTGAAAACATAAGGAAGCATGGGGTGCGACACCACATCCTCATTTTTCCGCCAGGGGAAAATAAAATTTATCAAGAAATTCTTGGCAGACCAAAACCTCTTTCATCAGGCCTCTCTTTTTCTTGACCCGATCTCAAATGCAGGTGTTCACATCACAAAACACCTGTACACGGGTGGCAGCAGTAAGTCTCCCAATCAAGTGAGGTTTGACCTCTTCCAGAGGTCGCTTTCAAAAAAGAATTTCAACCTGGCGTCCTTGCCTCCTACAGAAGCGGCTGCTCGCCAGCACTCCTTCATAGCTTATTTACAGGAGCAGGTATGGAGGAGTAATGTACTAGATTCAGAGAGATGGGGATGGTTTAACTTCCATCACAACGACTGATCCACCGGCTCCACAAGAACTTCTCAACTCCATGTCGTGCACATGTAAAAAATGGGTGCAAAGCAGCTTGTTCCTGTAAAAAGGCAGAGGTAAAATACACCTCCATCTGAATGACCTGCCAAGGGCACACATGCCTCAATTCCATCTCTGAAGACAAGGATGTTATACTGGATCCCACCCAGTGTGACGAGGAGATTGATATCATCGAAGAAGAGCAAGAAATGAATCCTCATTCTCAAGATTCCAAGGATGAGGAGCTAGATGACGTGAACGGCGAAGAGCCACCATTATCTCCTAAACGGCGAAATAAATCGTCAACATGAGTACCTTGTACATCTTTCACATTCTGATGTTTTATGTACACAACTAATACATCTTTCTGTACATAATTTATATCGTTATCGTTTACGTAACCACCTTATGTAAATGTTGTTGTTGTTTCCTATGGCTATGGCTAGCCCGGATTCCAATCCATCAATGTGGCTAAAAGGAGTTTGGTCATTTCTTGACATGGATGCCTGAAGTGTCAAGTTGTGATAATGTGCGGTCGAAACGGACGAAAAATGGATCCCAAAAGACTAGCTCAAGCGAAGAAGCTGATGGTTCTCAAGTGAAACAAGGGGAACCAAAATCTTAAAGAGAAACAGAAAGAAAGGTAAAAGTGAGAATTCAAGAAACAGGGAAGGCTAACCGGATCGTGTAGAAAACCAGCGAAGACATCAAGAAAATAATGAACAGTGACTGGCTGACTTCACACAGTGCAATATTTTCATGTGAACTTACTCACTTCCACGAACTCATGGCCGGAGAGCACATACTTTTCATTCCCTGTTTGTTGACCTGTTTTTACCAAGTTTTATGCATGTTTTAAATGTTGTTACAATGTCTTTGATGCTATGTGAATGTTTCTTTGTATTCGATAAATTGTGGCTGAGGAAGGGCTATTTAATGGCCCGAAACGTGTACCACTTTTAAATTATATGTAACGTATTGTATTGATCGACGGACTAATATTGTTGTTATAAATAAGATTTCGGATTAGGTGAAAGGAATGATCGAGGACGCAGGCTGATGGAATTCTGCACCGAGCATGAGTTGGTCATAGCTAACACCCTATTCAATAACCACAATAGAAGAATATACACGTGGATGAGACCAGGAGATACAGGGCGTTACCAAATCGACTTCATTATGGTCAAGCAGAGGTTTCGAAACCAGATTTTGGATTGTAAAACATATCCTGGTGCTGACATAAACTCTGTCCACAATCTGGTTGTTATGAAATGCAGATTAAAGTTGAAGAAACTGATGAAAAGTCAAAAGCCAAAAAGGTGGGCAATAGACAGACTGAAAGCGAAGGATGTAAACGGAAGATTCAAGAAGAGTATAAAGGAAGGACTAATGAAAAACCCTAAACCAACTTCAATTGCTGACGAATGGGCACTTTTGAAGAATGAAATAACAAAATCCGCAGAAGAAAACATTGGTAAGAAAGAATAGGTAGAAAACCGTGGATCACTCAGGATATACTAGAATTGATGGATGAAAGGCGGAAACACAATAATCTATGAAAAGGGGAAAGCAGAATACAGACGTCTCAGAAATGAGGTTAACAAGAAGTGCAAGGAAGCGAAAGAAGAATGGTTGAAAGAGAAATGTGCAGGTATAGAAAATTGTCTGAAATTAGGAAAAGTAGACACAGCTTATCGAAGGATTAAGAATACTTTTGGGGAAAAGAAGACTAAGTCCTGTAATATTAAGGACACAAATGGAAAGCCTCTGACAGATAGGGAAGAAAAGGTTGAGAGATGGAAAGCTTATATAGAGTGTTTGTATAAGGGAAAGGAGATTGAGAATCATGTAATGGAAAGGGAGGAGGAAATTGATGAAGATGCAAAAGGGGATTTAATATTGAGATCAGAATTTGACAGAGCATTGGAAGACTTAAGCAGGAACAAAGCATCAGGCATAGATGATATACCGATTGAGTTGCTACGCTGCATAGGAGATGAAGGTCTGATCAGGTTATATCACTTGGTGTGTAGGATTTATGAGACAGGTGAGGTACCCTCTGATTTCAAAAAGAATGTTATCATCCCTATACCAAAGAAAGTGGGAGCTGACAGATGCGAAGATTACCGTACAATCAGCTTGATTACTCATGCTTCAAAGATCCTGTCTAGAATAATTTACAAGAGGATGGAAAGCCAGATAGAAACGGAGTTGGGTGAAGACCAGTTTGGTTTCAGGAGAAATGTAGGAACAAGGGAAGCTGTACTAAGTCTTAGGCTGATTTTGGAAGGTAGAATAAGGAAAGGTAAGAGAACGTTCATGGCATTTGTAGACTTAGAAAAGGCTTTTGATAACGTTGATTGGACTAAATTGTTTGACATTTTGAAAATGATTGGAATAGAGTACAGGGTTAGGAGGGTGATATACAATCTATACAGAAACCAGACAGCAGTCATTCGAGCTGAAGGACATGAGAGAGAAGCTGATATTCAGAAAGGTGTAAGGCAAGGCTGCAACTTATCACTCATACTTTTCAATCTTTACATTGAACAAGCAATGAAGGAAATTGGAGAAAAATGTAAAGTGGGGGTGAAGTTTCAAGGAGAAATAATTTTAACTCTGAGATTTACTGATGACATCGTCATCTTGGCCCACACGCCTGAGGATTTGAATGAGTTTTTGGATGGTATGGACTCCGTCTTAAGGAAAGAATACATGATGAAAATTAATAAATGTACAACAAAATTACTGGAATGCAGCCAAAATAAATCAGAAACCTCTATGGACATCAAATTGGCAGGTGAAAAGCTGAAGGAAGTAGGAGACTTCTGTTACTTAGGAAGCAAAATAACCTGTGATGGACGAAGCAAAGAGGATATAAAAAGTAGGTTGGCTCAGGCAAGGAAAGCATTTCCACAAAAAAGGAATCTGTTGACATCGAATATAGATTTAGGTATTAGGAAGTCATTTTTGAAAGCCTTTGTCTGGAGCGTGGCACTCTATGGAAGTGAAACTTGGACTATTGGTGCAGCAGAAAAGAGGAGAATTGAGGCATTTGAAATGTGGTGTTACAGGAGAATGATGAAGATCAGATGGGTAGATAGGGTTACAAACGAAGAGGTAATTAGACGAGTGGAAGAGGAGAGAAGTTTCTGGCGACTGCTAATGAAGAGAAGAGATAGGTTAGTAGGACACATTCTAAGACACCCAGGAATAGTAAGTTTAGTTATGGAAGGAAGGGTCGAGGTCAAGAACTGTAGTGGTAGACCAAGGTTAGAATATGTTAAACAGATTGCCTCGGATGTAGGGTGTTGGAGCTATGTAGAGATGAAACGATTAGCTCAGGACAGGGAGGCATGGAGAGCTGCATCAAACCAGTCAAAAGACTGAAGACTCAAACAACAACTGATCTTATAACCTAAATTATATGGTGCACCATATTAGGTTTAATAACGTGTCTTATTACTGTGCTACGTTTTATTTTGTTCTTTCAATATGATTTTTAGCTGATGAAGGGGATAAAATGTAATTAATCCTCAAAACATGTTAAATAATTAATTTTCTTTATGGTATGGATTCAGGCGGGTGTTCAATTCTTATTAAGAACTATTCTAGCATATCAATACTGAACCATGGCTTCAAGAACTGCATCAGGACAAACATTGGACAGGATGGGATTCAGAACCAAAGACCCATGCTTTCAGCCGAAGAATTATTGAGAAGGAGCCAGAGGCTGAAAGGTCTTGGGCAGGAAGTTAACAACAAGGAAGAAACACCTTAACGGCTGTTGTGTATTTGTAGTCCACAGGTGGCACTGCTGGAGAGGGGCATACATTTAAAAACAAAAAGCTGACTATCAACCAGTATGCAAATTCTAGAAATATTTGTTGACTTGTGGCCTTTTTAGCCATGCGGCCAGCTCCAATTTAATTTTTTTTTGCTTGTACTCTGTGTCGTGTTGTGATGAAGAATGATTCTTCTTCTTTATTTGCCGTCTCCGCAACGAAGATTGGCGATCATCATTGCAATCCCTTGCCGTTCAAAACAGAGATGCTGAGTCAAATTCAAACCATTCCCGCAAAATCTTCAGCCAGGAGATCCTCCTCCTCCTTGATCTGTGCCGTCCTTCAATCTTGCCTTCCATGACTAGCCGCTGGAGTCGGTACTTGTTATTTCGAATCACGTGGCCAAAATATTGTAGCTTCTGTCGCTTGTTGTTGTAGAGCACCTCCATCTCCTCGCCCATCCGATCCAGCACCTCGGTGTTTCTCACCTTGTCGGTCCACGATATAATATACAGCCACATTTCAAATGCTTCCAACTTCTTCTGCAAGGTTTTGGTTAACGTCCACCCCTCGTGTCCATACATTAGTATGGGAATTATGTAACACTTGAGGGCAAGTAGTCTCGTTCTCAGACTAAGATCTCGGTGACACAACATTTTCTTCAATTTGATAAAGACATCCCTGCCTTGCTCAATGCGAGCTTTGATTTCATGGCTGCAGTCCCATTTGTCATTCAATTAAAGACTACACACACGATTATGTCAGTGGTCAAGCTCGAGTTCCATTTCAAGACCAACAATTTACCACTGGCAAAGTGTCTCACTTCCCTGGACATACATTCACATTCCATCATCCCGAGGCCATACGCTATTATTTAATATTATTTATTTAGCTGGAAATGATAACGGTAAAATTTCCTCACTCCGCGATCGATGTGAAGTGATAGACATAGGCTTTATTGAGACACGCAGGGTTGCCAGACGTCCTGGATTTTATGGGAAACTCCAGTATTCATGCTAAATGAAATCAGTTCTTATCCGGGACAGTTATTATGCCATATTTCCGAGCGTTTTGAAACTCAAGAGAAATGCGTCTGTGTTTACACCTCTGGTATACTATTTCCTTCAACAAGTTCTCTTTTGGGTCTTTCAGTCTTAAGTTTTCATTGCAAAGAGTACTTACATTGGTATATTCATTCATAAAGACTGAAGAAACTTTTTGGTTCATTGCTTACAACATTGACAAGGTTTGGATTGGCCAGTCTGAGCAACTGCTGCCACGTGTGCCATGTTCTTTCTGTTGGACTGATTTCTGTCATAAAAGTATTAATAAACTGCCCTGTGAAGTCAATATGTTGTTGTTTGAGTCTTCAATCTTTTGACTGGTTTGATGCATTCCTCCATGCCTCCCTATTCTGAGCTAATCGTTTCATCTCTACATAGCTACCACACCCTACATCCGAGGCAATCTGTTTGACATACTCTAACCTTGGTCTACCCCTACAGTTCTTGTCCTCGACCCTTCCTTCCATAACTATGCTTGCTATTCCTGGGTGTCTTAGTATGTGTCCTACAAACCTATCTCTTCTCTTCATTAGCAGTCGCCAGAAACATCTCTCCTCTCCCACTCGTCTTAATACCTCTTAGTTTGTAACCCTATCTACCCATCTGATCTTCAGGAGGCTACACGACAAAAAAAAAAAAAAAAAATCTTCATCATTCGCCTGTAACACCACAATTCCAAACACTTCAATTCTCCTCTTTTCTACTGCAACAACAGTCCAAGTCTCACTTCCATAGAGCACCATGCTCCAGACAAAGGCTTTCAAAAATGACCTAAATCTATATTCGATGTCAACAGATTCCTTTTCTCTAGAAATGCTCTCCTTGCCTCAGCCAACCTACTTTTTATATCCTCTTTGCTTTGTCCATCACTGGTTATTTTGCTTCCTAAGTAACAGAAGTCTCCTACTTCCTTCAGCTTTTCACCTGCCAATTTGATGTTCATTGAAGTTTCTGATTTATTTAGGCTGCATTCCAATATTTTTGTTTTACATTTATTAATTTTCATCATGGATTCTTTCCTCAAGACTGAGTCCATACCATTTAAAATATCTTGTGTAAAATCATTCTTAAAAGGAAGTTCATTCACTATTTGTGGATTATGTCACGCGCCGACAACACACCTGTCACTTATTTTGTTTGCAGGAATGTGGCAACCCTGACCAGAACTGTGTTGTGACTTGGCATTGCAATGTTCTGCCTCAGCAGTTTGTGTAGCCTAGCTTTACGGTATTGTAGGGGTGCCTCCCCTCCCCTCCCCATTACAAACAAATACAATGCTTTAGCCAAAAATTCGAAATGTACTTTATTATTATTATTATTATTATAAGCAGGTGGATGTAGCCTTAAATGAGAGCTGCAGGAATATTACAGGTTGCTTGAGGCCAACTCACATCAGTAGGGATTGCTCCACCAAATATCAGACGAGAAGTGGCTGCAAAAAACGAAAGAAGTAAATCATCTGCTATGACCTCACACCCACTCTTCGGATATCAACCTTCTGAGAGGAGAGCTTCCTAACAACTACTCAACCATTACAAGGAACAGCAGCAACAGCTCGAGTTGCCGTGTGGAAGGAGAGGACCAGCAGTCTGTCTGAATGGATGGAACCAAAGGAATCTCTATCTCCTGGTCACACAGAGAACTGGCTAATCTGGAAGTCCCTGAACAGACTGAGGGTGGAAGTTGCAAGATCCAGGGACAACTTATATAAGTGGCATTTTCCGACCAAGACAGTCCTGTGTGATTGTGGCGCAACCCACATAACACAACACCTCTTCTCCTGTTCATTGTGCCCGTACAGCTGCACAATGAATGACTTGACTGAAGCTAATTCAAATGCTAAGTTCTGGGCAGAAACTGTTGGAAGTCGTCTGATGAACACATACTTGTGTACTTGTGTGCATTTTATGTTTTGTACTTCTGACATGAAAATATATATATATTTTTTTTATTACCGAATTTGGCCAACTATGGACCGCAAGGAACTCAAGACTTATTGGTTTTCTTTCTCTTCTCTTCCCAGAACTTCTTCATCCTGACACTTCTTTGTTTTCTCTCCTCCTCGGAAATGATCTGTTTGGGCCTTCTGCTTGGTGGTTTCTCCTGAAATGATTTTACTCCATATTGGAAATATCTGTTCCCGTAGGAAACAGGATGAAAAATTGTCCGATTGAGCTATGTACATAACAAATTCACAAAGAAATTTGATACAATGGTCCGGCTAGCTCAAAACAGTTGCCAGCGTTTCGCCCCAGTGTACCAATGGGGTCTTCAGTTGGTTATGGTTCTTTGTGAATTTGTTATGATTTTACTCCGTCAACTCGACTGCGGAACTCTGTTCTATCGTGGGCCATCGGTGGAGTAATTCCAACTTCCGCTGCATCCCTCTTCACCTCATCTACCCATTTAGATGTAACCTTTAACCCCATGATGTAATGAACATTCTTTTGGTCAGCCTGCCTTCATCCATTCGTAGTAAATGTCCGTAGAACTTTAGCCTCCGCTTCTTCATTACGTCTGTGATCTTTTCAGTACACTTGTAAAGTTCTTCGTTTTTCCTCTTCTTCCATGTCCCATCAGTAGTCTTCTGTGGTCCAAGTATTTTTCTCAGAATCTTCCTTTCTTTCTTTTCTAGTACTTGAAGTTCTCCCTTTTGTTTTAAACTAAGACACGCTGAAGCGTCAGGTTGTACCAACGATTTGTAGTGTTTGATTTTGGCCTTGTATGATAAAGCTCGTTTGTTGTATTTATTCTGGGTTAGTTTGTAGGCCTGGTCCAGTTTTCTGGTTCTTCCTTTGATTGCTTCCTTACCCAGTTGGGTTGGATCCATTCCCCCAGGTATTTAAACTTCTCTGTCCTCTTAATCTTCCCATGATTTACTTCCATATATTTCTCATTTTGGTGTCTGCACTCCATATATTCCATTTTTGCATAGGCGATTTGAAGACCTGTTCTTCGAGCTATTTCATGAAGACTGTCAAGCATCTTTCGAGCATCTTCTCGGTTGTTGGCTAAGAGAGCAAGATCATCAGCAAAAGCTAAACACTTCAAGATTCTGTATTCCCCTCCCCTTCCTCTCATATTCAAATCCTCTTCCCAAGTTCTCATTATTTTTTCCAAGACGATGTTGAAGAGAATTGGAGATAATCCATCTCCCTGTCTGACCCCAGTCCTAATTTCAAATGGATCAGAAATTTCTCCGAAGAACTTTACTTCCGAGATGGTATCCGTAAGTGGTTGTTTAATGATTTCTCTGGTTTTTTTTTTTTTGTCAACTCCAAACTCTTTTAAGGTATTATTATTATTATAGATTTTTCCCCTTCAGGAGAGCGTGAGAACTTGAGCCAATCACAGCTTCACTTCCTTTTCCTCTTCTCTTTTCTTCCCAAAACCTCTTCATTAATTCACTGTTTGTTTTTTTTTATTCTTTTCCTCTGTCCATTTTTTCCCTATTGTTTCTTTTCTTGTGACTTGTTCTGATTTTATTTCTGAATTGATTTCTGTCCTTAATATCGTCTTCAGAGATTTTGAATCATTCCAGGTCCTCCTGTGTTTCTCTCATCCAACTGGTCTTCATGATGTTAAACATTTTCTTAGTGAGTCTGTGTTCATCCTTCCTCCACAGGTGATACAACTGTAGACGTCTTTTCCTAAATTTCTCTGTGATGGTGTCTGTGTTTCCGTAGAGTTCCTTTGTAGATCGTCTGATCCAAGTTCCGTCTCGGAGAACAGCGCCGTGTATCTTTCTAAGAATTCTCCGTTCTTAATTCTCGATGTCATGAATTCTTGTCATCCCTCTAATTAGTGTTGTTCCTGACGCATACAAGGCTTCTGGTAGTGTTGTAGTTTTGCATTACGAGATACTACTCTCATGTTGTAATGATTCCATGTCCATTTGTATGCCTTTTGTAGTTTGAATATTCTTTCTGTGTTGGAGATTGTGTTCAGTCCTGTGGGTTGGATGGTTTCTCCTAACTACTTAAAGTGAGTGCTGTGTCTGCAATGTGAGTGTGTCCATATACTGAGTTTTCTCTTAGGAAATCTTGAGTCCAGTTTTACAGGAGATTTCATGTAGTTTCTCTAGTGCTGTTTTTGCTTCATCTTTGTTGTTCGTTAATATAGCTAAGTCATCTGCAAAGGCCAAGCATTTCACAGTATTGCATTTTGTAAGTATTTTGAACCTCAATTGCATTTTGTACGTAATTTCGATCTCATTTGCATTTTGTAAGTATTTTGAATTTCAATTGCATTCTGTAGGTATTTCGACGCTACATTGCATTTTGTAGGTATTTCGACGCTACATTGCATTTTGTACGTATTTTGAACCTAGCCTTCATTTTGTGGGTATTTTTCAATCTATTCCTTTTGTGAATCTTTTCGTTCTAAATTCCCTTGTGTAAGAACATTTTGTGAGTTGTTTCAATCTGAGTTCCTTTTTGTAAGTATTTTCCGTCTCACTTAATTTTCGTTCTGGTTTCCGTTTCATTATCATTTTCGCTATCACCCAGACCATTAGGGGCCGATAACCTAGATGTTAGGCCCCTTAAAACAACAATTATCATCATCATCATCATTTCACAGTGACTCTTTTTCCTTTCTGTTTTCCAATTTGGATACCTTTGACATGCCTTTCCCATTCTCTGATTATTTTGTCCAATACGATATTGAACAAGATTGGCGACAAACCATCTCCTTGTCAGACTCCTGTGTGGATTTCGAATGAGTTTGAGATTTCTCGCATGAATTTCACTTTCGAAGTGGTTCCAGATAGTGTTTTCTGGATGATGGCCCTGGTCTTCCTGAAATGAAAATCCACAGCCAGCTTCCAGTCTCCGACCGGGTCAGGAATGGAATGAATGAAGCCCCCAACTAGCGGCGAGGATATGAACTGTGCCGGCTGCCGAGACCTGACGCACTCCTCTGAGGCAATGATTAAATGAATGACAGATGAAATGAAATGATAGTGGAGAGTGTTGCTGGAATTAAATTTTTGACAGGGGAAACCAGAGTACCCAGAGAAAAACCTGTCTGCCTCCGTTTTGTCCAGCACAGATCTCACATGGAGTGACCGGGATTTAAACCACGGACCCAGCGGTGAGAGGCCGGCGTGCTGCCGCCTAAGCCACGGAGGCTTGTCCTGGTCTTCCTAACGACTCCTAATTCATCCAAGATATTAAACAGTGTTTGTGTGTCACTGTGAGATTGTTGGGTGTAATATTGTATTACTTTCTAGGTATGGTATGAGTGTATCACCTCAGCTGTTCAGTAAGACTCACGGGACGATGAGTGGGTGGGTGGAGCGAGTCATGTACAGGCGAGGTACGGCCGTCACGAGGCTTGCTCGCACCC
The DNA here is from genome assembly GCA_946902985.2 of Meconema thalassinum. Classification (NCBI taxonomy): domain Eukaryota; kingdom Metazoa; phylum Arthropoda; class Insecta; order Orthoptera; family Tettigoniidae; genus Meconema; species Meconema thalassinum. The sequence goes on from OX336391.1 coordinate 695,073,462, forward strand.
GGGCGATCCGGCCAGCCGGTGCTGCCTCCTGGCGGCGGGTGCTGAGCGCCTCGTCCGTGCCCGGCCTGCCCACCATAGCTCGTGCGTCAGGATGCTGGGCGGGTCTGTGGGCGGCACTGCTGATGACCGGAGTCGTCCTCACCGCCCGGGACGTGTACACGGTGACGGCCCAGTACTTGGACTTCCCCGTGCTGACCGCCGTCACGCTGGATCAGGCCGCGGCGCTGCCCTTCCCGGCTGTCACTGTCTGCAACCTCAACAGAGCGCACTGCACCAACCTGCGACGCCTAGCGGCCGAGCACTGGGGCACGGAGTTGGGAGCGCGGCTACTGCGTCTGCACGGCCTCACCGAGTGTCAGCTGAGCTTCAGACGACGGAGACAGGCTCCCAACGTCACAGACTCCGTGGGCCCCACGCCCCAGACCCTCGCACCCACCACCGAGGCGCCCACGACGGTCAACCAGACGCAGGCCTTCAACGATCTGATGCACTTCATGGCCGTGTACGCCAACTTCTCGGCAGAAATACGGACCGGCATGGGACACAGCTTCGTGCAGTTCATACGTGCCTGCACCTTCAGCGGCACCTCGTGTCATAACGATACCTTGTAAGTAACCTCTTGGCCTGGTTTAGTCACTGCCCTATCAATCAACATGCCATTTTATTAGGATTTAGGGCCGATAACCTAGATGTTAGGCCCCTTAAAACAACAATTATCATCATCATCATATTAGGATTTAATTATGAGATGTTAATAACAAATTGGCTATGTTTACGTAACAGTGCATTGATGAATCACCTCATGTGTAAACACAGTGATATAAAGTCCTTCTTGACAATTCTGACAGTTCCTGATTTTCCTCATGTCTAATATGTTCATTAAATTTAGTATTTGCTCCATTGTTAGGATCAGTTTTCTTCCCTTTCTTATGTAGTGGATGTATCAAGGCAGATGTCCATTCTGATGGTAAACTGTGTGTTTTCCATATGCCATTTATGATTTCCATTAAACAGAGGATCATGTTGTCACTCGAGTATTTCCATAATTCAGCAACTATACTATCTTCTCCAGATGCTTTGTTATTTTTAAGTTCGTTTATAATTTCTTTAATTTCATTTGTTGTTGGTGGTTTCGAGTCTCCTTTGGTGGATCGCAGTTGAGGAGTTCTTCAAAATATTCCGCAAGTATTCTGCAATTTTCAGCGTTATTATATGCAGTTTTCTGTCTCTTTGGATCTGTGAAAAGTAAGCTTGGTGGAGTATACTTCCTTAAACTACTTCTGAAAGTTTTGTAGAAGTCCTTTGTATTGTGCTGTCTGAAGTCTGATTCTATTAATGTTAATTGGTCTTTCATATGTTTCACTTTTATCCTTTAGAGTCCCTTAGATGTATGTTTTTGGGCTTCTATAAAGCTGTTCATAGTATGCTCATTTTTATTTGCATTCGAGATGTTCCAAGCTCGTTGTCTTTTAAAGATTAGTTCATCACACTCAGCAGTCCACCAGGCATGTTTTCGTTTTCTTTTAAGGAGAATAGTTTCTTCTGCTGTCTGTACTAAGTCTCTTTGAAGCTGTTCCCATGTTTTAGGTGCTCTGCTTTCCAAAAGTGTTTTGAAATTATTTTCTGTAGCTAATTTTTGAGTATCAAACTTTTTGGATTGATAATGATTTTTCTTTTTATATATTGGTCTAATTTTGAATTTAATGAGAGACAGATAGTGGTCTGAATCTAAACCTGCACTCTTAGCAACTTTCACATTGAGTATCTCCGTTGTAGACTGTCTGCTAATAGCAACATGGTCAAGTTGTTTCTCACCACAAACTGGATTTGGGGAAACCCAAGTAGTTTGTTTCCTAGGAAGTTTTTTGAAGAATGTAGATTTCAGGACTATGTTATGCTCTCTGCATAAACCAATGAGTCTTTCTCCATTTGTGTTGGTTCTATTATGTGCGGGGAAATTGCCTACTATGGACCGATGTTGACGTTCTTTGCCGATTTGAGCGTTAAAGTCTCCAAGTAGAAGAATTATATTTTTTGATGGAATTTGATCTAGGGTGTTTGATAGTTCTTGCCAACAAATTTCAGTTTGTTCTTTCCGAGTCGTATTTTCTCATTAGTGGTGCATGTGTATTGACAATGGTATAAAGGATAGCAGGGATAATGGATTTAAACTCTATTATTGAATTACACCGACTACAAGCGGCGGCTTCGGTGGCGTAGTCGATAACATGCTGAGCTTCTATACCCAAGGTCGCGGGTTCAAACCCGGCCGAAGTCGTCGGATTTTTTAAAAGCATCAAAAATCCCTCAGCATGCCTTCCTTCGGAGGGGAAGTGAAGCCAGCGGTCCCATGTCATAGATGTATTGCATGTAAAAGAACCTTCCACTAATTACACTTGTGTGAAGCTAAATTATAGGTAAGATTTGACTAACGCTCTTAGGTTCCAACGTTTGTTGCCAGGAGCCGACTTCAGTGGCATCTATTAACCAAGTTCAGTACTAGTTGTTGTTGATGGTTGTGAAAGTTGGAACTACTTGAAATTGAACGGAACTTGTAACTCACCCCATGGGTGTTCACTTGAAGCAGCTACAAACTCTGGCGAGTCGAACATGTCCTCGGACACTCCCGGCACTAAAAGCCATACGCTAAATATAAATAAATACCAACACACACTGGGTTCCATTCCCGGTCAATGCATGTGAGATTTTTTGAAGTGAAATGCCATGTCCTGTGGTTCGGATTCCACATAAAAAGGAGGTCCCGTGGCTCATGATCACGTTAAACTAAAAGCTTCCTTCCTTTCCATACATTAAGTGGACAAACCCTGACTGTTTGGGGCTTGTCATGAACTTGAAGTACCAATAACATTCAGATAATATCAACTTGTGTTTATACTTCTATTGCCCTGCCCAGTCTCCTGATCAATATGGATAGTGTTCGTCTATCCCCAGCAACACGGTATAGCTGTTCAATAGTCCTTGTGCCAGTCCGGTCTTGAAGATTCCCAAGACAAGTCATCCTTTTCCTGCCCACTATTTGATGCCCGTCAATATGAGATGTCATTAACAAATGTTATATTTTTTATTATATATAATGCGTTTGGCCCTCTAAGGAGCACGTAGAACCATTAGTTAACATTGGTCTTCTTGTTCTTCTTATCTTCCCAAAACTTCCTCATCCTTTCGCTATGTACCTGTCTTCTTTCTTGTGTCCATGCAGCTCTAAGTTTCAAATTCTGTCCCGTAGGGATCTTGGGTGGAAACTTATACGAATTTACTTTTTGTTTATATGCAGTCCGTGTCGTTGTCAGTGGGTCAATATTGATTTCACTGAGGTCCTTTTGGGTGTCTGCTAGCCAGCGTACTTTGGTTTGTCGGTTTCCATTGACTATGAGGAAGATTTTCTTGGTCAGTCGGGAGTTGTCCATTCGAGCTATATGTCCGTAGAATTTCATGCGTCTTTTACGTGCGAGTGAGGCGAATCGTTCAGTCCGTGAATACAGTTCGTCTGAGCTTTTCCTCATCCAGATACCGTCCTGAAGCTTTGGTCCAAAGATTTTTCTCAGTATTTGTCGTTCTATCTTCTCAATGTATTTGATGTTGATGGTTAACGATGACGTCTCAATCGCATAGAGTGCCTCTGGGAGGATGACTGTGTGGTAGTGATGGAGTTTGGTTTTAGTGGAAAGTGATTTCTTGTTGTAAATATTCCAAGTGATTGTGTAAGCTTTGCGTAATTTTTCTGCATGTGTTTTGTTAGCCATTCTTTCGTTACCAGTGTTCCCGATAATTTCACCTAGGTACTTGAAGTGCTTAACTTGTGTGATGTCGCCATATTTGGTTGTAATTGATGCCAGGTTTGTGCTCTTGGAATGCATGTACTGCGTTTTCTCGTAAGAGATATGGAGGCCGATTCTGATTGATATCTCATGAAGCTTCTCGATGGCATGTCTGGCTTCTTCTGGAGTCCGGGTAATTATTGCTAGGTCGTCAGCAAAGGCGAAGCATTTTATGTTGATTCGTTGTTCTTTTGTTCCCATACTTATTCCAGGTATTTCTTTCTCCCATGTTCTGATGATCTTATCTAGTACCAGGTTGAATAGGAGTGGGGACAACCCATCACCCTGTCTTACGCCTGTTCTGTACTGCTTTTGCAGTATATTAACTTACTATTATACCGTTCCTGAAGCCGAAGTTTGTGGCTCATACTTATAACTGAATTGTTATTTTTATAGATATATTTATAGATTTCCGTCACGTAAAGTTGTCCTATATTAATGACGTTTGCTTCCGCATACAATTCATTCATCCCCTTTTTATACATGATACGCAACACCAGGTTTTGCATTACTTCAGCATTTCTTACAATAGTTTGATAATCTCCTCCCCATGCAATTATTCCATACGTGAGAGTAGACTGAATAAGTTTAATATTGACAATGTGTTTCAGACAATGAATACATAAACTGTCCTCCTTATTTTCTTTGTGATGAAATAAATGTGTGGTAGCTCATGTGTTTATCAAAATAAATTCCTCGGTATTTTATATTTTGTGTGCGGTTGATTTTTATGCAGTTGCAGCTTGTATTACAGTTTTCTTGATGTACCGTAAGCTTGCTGAAGCAGTTTTGATTGGTTTTTAGTGTGAAAATATTGCATATTTGCAACCACATAGCACATGACCAAGCTGTATTACCATTTTTCTTATGTTCGACGATGTCGAAATGTAAACATTATATGTCAGAAAACTGTATCATAACGAGGCTCATTATAACAATATTTTTCGTTATGAAACAGTTTCTCCCACCAATCACAGCTCAAGAAACAGTTGTTTGACTAATTAGATAAGGATACCTTCGCGCATGCACTCAAAATCCAGCATGTCTATATAAATTACTGAAAGTGCACCGTCCATATGTTCGCGTAAATAAACTGGCGAATATGAGACTAGAAATAGCACTGTATATACCTTAATATCCCCAACTCCAATTTCAACACAGCGCATTGCTTTCAAACGACTTCAGTGACAGTTTGACTGAATGCTGGTGCACATATGGCATTGCCAAGCACACAGAGCGCATGTGTCGGTTGGTCAGAGCACTTGGAAAACAGAGATATCCTACCCAGCGCTTGCACTGATCACAAAATTCTAGTGACTAAATCTCAACAGATATTCACTGTCAATCCTCTGAGGGTTGGTGTTTAAGGACCATTCTTTCTGTCTCATTGTTGACTTTGTGGGATATAACAGAGCTTGTAGATTTTAACAATCTGATGATTATCGCTTGACAAGAAAAACATGTCTTCCTATTGTATCAAACCTCCTATTTCTGGAGCACAAACAAATCCTTAGTCAGGATGATGTTGCAGGTTCTTCAAACAGATGAGTGACCTCAACTACGGTAACTGCTTCACTTTCCGAACAGACCGCAGGACTGTGATACCTGGCAGAGATTACGGTGAGTGTTGGGATCATCATCATCATGCACAGTTTCCAGCCCCAGGCCTCTCCGTCGTCACTCTGGTCCAGTCCTCTCCTCTCGTTTTGACACACTCTTTCACTCCCTTGGTCTTCCTCTTTGTCGTTTCTTCTTCATCTGCATTTGGGAATCCTCTTCTCTTCCATCCTCTTCAAGTGTCCATACCATCTCAATCCTACCCTGCAAGGCTTTTTCACTATTTCCCTGACCTTGTCATTTCTCACCCTGTCTCTTCTTGCTACTCCTCATTTCACTTGCCTGTACTCTGCTTATGTCTCTTTTCTTCATTGTCCATGTTTTGTAACGCATAGCTTAGTATCAGGACATCTCTATTCCACACTAAGCTCCTGATGCTTCAGCCTGTCTCTCACGTTCGGTTATCTCTTTGTCATTTCTCCCATCTTCCTCCACTCATCATCATCATCATCATCTTGTATAGTTTCCAGCCCCAGGATGGGTCTGTTTGGAACATGAGCCTCGCCACTTAGTTCTTTCTTCCCACCACCTCTCCGCTGTCACTCTGATCCAGTCCTCGCCTCTCTTCTTGACACATTCCTCCACTCCTTTCAGCCATCTATCTCTTGGTCTTCCCCTTGGTCGTTTCTTCTGCATCTGCATCTCATGTATCCTCTTGGGAATCTTCTTCTCATCCATTCTCTTTAAGTGTCCATACCACCTCAGTCTTGATGTCTCAATCCTACCTTGCAAGGGCTCCTCTTTCACTATTTCCCTGACCTTTTATTTCCTCAACCTGTCTCTTCTTGTTACTCCGATCCTACTTTGCAGGAACTTCATTTCACCTGCCTGTATTCTGCTTATGTCTCTTTTCTTCATTGTCCACGTTTCTGAAGCATAGGTCAGTATCGGGATATAGTAGCTTCTATATAACACTTCCTTGCTTTTTTGTGGGACATCTTTATTCCACACTAAGCTCCTAATGCTTCTGCCTGTCTGCCACGTTCCGTAATCTCTGTCATTTCTCCCATTTTCCTCCACTATACTTCCCAAGTACTTGAGACTTTCCACCTTCTTCAGCTGTCCACCTCCAAGTGTTATCCCACTCATTGGTCTGTCCTTTTTCCTGGTCGTTAACAGGATCTCACATTTACTGATGTTGAACTTCCATCCGTACTCTCCCACTGTTTCTTCCCAAGCCTTCAGTTGCTCCTGAATTTCCTCCTCCTTGTTTCCCCAGACCATGAGATCATCTGCAAACACCATTGCTTTCATCTTATCTTCTCCTATCTTTCCTGCTATCCGTGTCATTACCTCGTCCATAACCACAATAAAGAGAAGGGGTGACAGTGCACTACCCTGTTTCAGGCCACTCATTTGTCTGAACCAGTCTGTTCTTTCCCCTCCAACTTTCACACAACTCACACTTCCACAATACATCTCCTTCACTCTGCCTACAGTCTCTTTTTCCACTCCCATGTTTTCCATTGCTTTCCAAACCTTCTCCCTACACACACTATCATAGGCCTTTTCGATGTCCAGGAAGGCCATCAACAGATCCTCTCCAAATTCGTAGTGGTGTTCCTGGAGCTGTCTCACTGAAAATATGAGATCCACTGTTGATCTCCCAGGTCTGAATCCATACTGTTCCTCTCTCAATTTTCTCTCCACTTTGGCTCGTATTCTACTTTCTAATATCTTTTCATATATCTTGGCACAGTGAGGTATGAGTGTGACACCCCTGTAATTTCTGCACTCCTTTCTGCTTTCTTTCTTAAATATTGGGACAATTAATCCTTTCTTCCAATCTTCTGGGGTCTTTTTCTCCTTCCATATCACCCTCATAACACGGTACAGCCACTGTTTCCCAACCTCCCCTGCTGCCTTCACCATTTCAACACTCACTTCATCCACACCTGGTGCCCTTCCTCCTTTCATCTTGTCTATAGCCATTTCCAGTTCTCTCCAAGTCAGGTCCTTTTCCATTCCTGTGTTGTCTTCTCCATCTTCCAATACATTGTCTTCCTCCCTATGACCATTTGGATTCAGCAAATCCTCAAAGTACTCTTTCCACACTGTCTTGAGTGTCTCTTTGTTGTGTACCTCATTTCCGTTTTTGTCCATCATTACCACATCCTCTCGCAGACCTATTCTCTTACTTTTGACCATCCCATAAAGTACTTTCTTATTTCCTCTGCTGTCTTCCTCCATCATCTCTGTCCACTTTACCATCCACTTCTTCCTCTCCTCTGCGACAATCTTGTTTGCTTCTTTCTTCTTTATCTTATGATCTTCCCTTGCCAGATCAGTTCTTTCCTGGAACCACACTCTGAAAGCCTTGTTCTTCCTTCCCACAGCTTCTTTTACTCTCTCATTCCACCATGGTGTCTCTTTACACCGCTTTCTGTTGCTTGTTCTTCCACATACTGCCACTGCAGCTTCTACCATTGTGTTTTTGAATTGCTTCCATTCCTCTTCCCCTGTTTTAGGATTGTCTGTTGCCATCCTTTCCCTTATTATCTTCTGGAATTCTTCCTTGACTTCCTTTTCCTTGAATTTCCATACTTTGATTCTCCTTTCCTGGTACTCTGTCCTCTTGCTATCCTTAACAACTCCCAGGTTCATTACAAGTATTCTGTGGTCGCTATCTAAGGCCTCTGATGGTATTACCTTTATATCTCTGACACTTCTCTTCATTTCCCAGTCGTACAGCATGTAATCTACCAAAGATTTCTTTGTTAAATCACTGCTGTACCACGTTACCTTGTGGCTTTCTTTCTTCCGGAACCAGGAGTTGCCTACCACTAAACCGTTTCTCTTGCAAAAATCCAGCAACTTTCTTCCTTCTTTATTCCTGCTACCCCATCCTTCTGCTCCCAATACATTTTGATATCCTTGCCTTTCACTTCCTACATGTGCATTCAAATCTCCCATGACAATGATGCTCTGACCATTCAACTGCTGTTGTAGCTCCTCCTCAAAGTCTTCCTTCTCTTGAGCTGTACATCCAACTTGAGGGGCATATACCTGGGCTATCTCCAGGCTTCTTCCCTTTGTAGTTACTCTGATCTTCATGATCCTGTCACTTATTCCCTTTACCTCTTCCTTCATTCCATCTCTCACAAGTACTCCTACTCCGCTACTCCTTCCTTCACTGTTCCCACTCCAGTACAACCGGTACCCTTTCCTCAGTTCTCTGCGACCTTCTCCTTTCCATCTTGTTTCTGCCAAGCCCAGTACATCCAGTTTTCTTCTCTCCATCACATCTACAATCTCCTCCACCTTTCCTGTCAGTGTCTGTATGTTTAATGTCCCAACTCGTAGTCCATTAGCATATCCGGGTCGTCGTCGTTTGCATCCGTCCTTTCCGAGGCCTGTTCCTGTTTTGAAAGCAAATATGATATCCACTACTGGCTTGCTAGGCCTATCGTAGCTTCACCAGAGCCCCGTCAGCCGTCACTTTTCAGGGTTCCCATAGAGCCTTCACAGCTACCGTAGCGGTCCCGGGGCACACAAAGTCCCCACTGTACTTCACCCCTACAGGTAATCCCCTACTTCATGCCGTTGCCCGTCTCCCACCACGTGGAGGAGGGGTTGGACTTGTGGGAGACCATCTTCCTCCACTACACTTCTCAAATACTTGGGGCTTTCCACCTCCAAATGTTATCTCACTCACTGGTCTATCTGGGATATGCATCACCAACTGTTAGTTTGTGTGTGTGGCAGGCCTGTCCATGGAGCTGTACCTAGACCAGGCCAACTATCTGCGGGCGGGCCTCAGTCCGCAGACCGGGGCAAGAGTGGTGGTGCACGAGAGAGATCACCAGCCCTTACCTGTGGAGAACGGCATCAGCGTATCCCCTCACACGGCCACCAGTGTGGCGCTGCTTCAGGTCAGTAGTGTCCGTCCGGCAGGCAGTATCCCCTCACACGGCCACCAGTGTGGCGCTGCTTCAGGTCAGTAGTGTCCGTCCGGCAGGCAGTATCCCCTCACACGGCCACCAGTGTGGCGCTGCTTCAGGTCAGTAGTGTCCGTCTGGCAGGCAGTATCCCCTCACATGGCCACCAGTGTGGCTCTGCTTCAGGTCAGTAGTGTCCGTCCGGCAGGCAGTATCCCCTCACACGGCCACCAGTGTGGCTCTGCTTCAGGTCAGTAGTGTCCGTCTGGCAGGCAGTATCCCCTCACACGGCCACCAGTGTGGCGCTGCTTCAGGTCAGTAGTGTCCGTCTGGCAGGCAGTATCCCCTCACACGGCCACCAGTGTGGCTCTGCTTCAGGTCAGTAGTGTCCATCTGGCAGGCAGTATCCCCTCACACGGCCACCAGTGTGGCTCTGCTTCAGGTCAGTAGTGTCCGTCTGGCAGACAGTATCCCCTCACACGGCCACCAGTGTGGCTCTGCTTCAGGTCAGTAGTGTCCGTCTGGCAGGCAGTATCCCCTCACACGGCCACCAGTGTGGCTCTGCTTCAGGTCAGTAGTGTCCGTCTGGCAGGCAGTATCCCCTCACACGGCCACCAGTGTGGCTCTGCTTCAGGTCAGTAGTGTCCGTCCGGCAGGCAGTATCCCCTCACACGGCCACCAGTGTGGCTCTGCTTCAGGTCAGTAGTGTCCGTCCGGCAGGCAGTATCCCCTCACACGGCCACCAGTGTGGCGCTGCTTCAGGTCAGTAGTGTCCGTCCGGCAGGCAGTATCCCCTCACACGGCCACCAGTGTGGCTCTGCTTCAGGTCAGTAGTGTCCGTCCGGCAGGCAGTATCCCCTCACACGGCCACCAGTGTGGCTCTGCTTCAGGTCAGTAGTGTCCGTCCGGCAGGCAGTATCCCCTCACACGGCCACCAGTGTGGCGCTGCTTCAGGTCAGTAGTGTCCGTCCGGCAGGCAGTATCCCCTCACACGGCCACCAGTGTGGCTCTGCTTCAGGTCAGTAGTGTCCGTCCGGCAGGCAGTATCCCCTCACACGGCCACCAGTGTGGCTCTGCTTCAGGTCAGTAGTGTCCGTCCGGCAGGCAGTATCCCCTCACACGGCCACCAGTGTGGCGCTGCTTCAGGTCAGTAGTGTCCGTCCGGCAGGCAGTATCCCCTCACACGGCCACCAGTGTGGCTCTGCTTCAGGTCAGTAGTGTCCGTCTGGCAGGCAGTATCCCCTCACACGGCCACCAGTGTGGCTCTGCTTCAGGTCAGTAGTGTCCGTCCGGCAGGCAGTATCCCCTCACATGGCCACCAGTGTGGCTCTGCTTCAGGTCAGTAGTGTCCGTCTGGCAGGCAGTATCCCCTCACACGGCCACCAGTGTGGCTCTGCTTCAGGTCAGTAGTGTCCGTCTGGCAGGCAGTATCCCCTCACATGGCCACCAGTGTGGCTCTGCTTCAGGTCAGTAGTGTCCGTCTGGCAGGCATTATCCCCTCACACGGCCACCAGTGTGGCTCTGCTTCAGGTCAGTAGTGTCCGTCTGGCAGGCAGTATCCCCTCACATGGCCACCAGTGTGGCTCTGCTTCAGGTCAGTAGTGTCCGTCCGGCAGGCAGTATCCCCTCACATGGCCACCAGTGTGGCTCTGCTTCAGGTCAGTAGTGTCCGTCCGGCAGGCAGTATCCCCTCACACGGCCACCAGTGTGGCTCTGCTTCAGGTCAGTAGTGTCCGTCTGGCAGGCAGTATCCCCTCACACGGCCACCAGTGTGGCGCTGCTTCAGGTCAGTAGTGTCCGTCTGGCAGGCAGTATCCCCTCACACGGCCACCAGTGTGGCTCTGCTTCAGGTCAGTAGTGTCCGTCCGGCAGGCAGTATCCCCTCACACGGCCACCAGTGTGGCTCTGCTTCAGGTCAGTAGTGTCCGTCTGGCAGGCAGTATCCCCTCACACGGCCACCAGTGTGGCGCTGCTTCAGGTCAGTAGTGTCCGTCTGGCAGGCAGTATCCCCTCACACGGCCACCAGTGTGGCTCTGCTTCAGGTCAGTAGTGTCCGTCTGGCAGGCAGTATCCCCTCACACGGCCACCAGTGTGGCTCTGCTTCAGGTCAGTAGTGTCCGTCTGGCAGGCAGTATCCCCTCACACGGCCACCAGTGTGGCTCTGCTTCAGGTCAGTAGTATCCGTCCGGCAGGCAGTATCCCCTCACACGGCCACCAGTGTGGCTCTGCTTCAGGTCAGAGGTGTCCGTCTGGCAGGCAGTATCCCCTCACACGGCCACCAGTGTGGCTCTGCTTCAGGTCAGTAGTGTCCGTCCGGCAGGCAGTATCCCCTCACACGGCCACCAGTGTGGCTCTGCTTCAGGTCAGTAGTGTCCGTCTGGCAGGCAGTAGCAAATAAGCAGAATTTTCCCGAGACAAGATTGCTAAAGGTGCTACACACGTTACGATATAACTACAACATTGAACTGCGCAGTAAAACTGAAAGCCCTATAGCATCCACACGGTACAGATAACTGCGTCGATCAACACATTCATGGCAACATGTCATCGGCGGACGACGGCGACGTACTAGCGGTGTTGGGCCTATGTGTGTGGTCTAAAGATTGGCTTCTACAGAGAAAGCAATATTCACATGCAAATCTATTAAATGAGTTATGCTTCATACCGAAAGATTGGCACAATTATTTAAGAATGGATGAGGAGACTTTCTATGATTGGTTACTCAGTCTATAGCATTCAATGAAAGCTTCCAAGTGCTCACGATATCCTGAGACATGTTGCAATAACTTGTAGCACGCACTATTTCAAAGAGTGACTCACATGAACTGAGCAATCGGCAGTTGCCACCGTCCACACGTTACGATAAAACTGTGCAAACACAATCAACACAGATTTATCGGTTAGAAAATTCAACTTGCTCCGATGAACTGTGCAAACGATTTATCGTCCACACGTGAGATAAGTCTCCAAAGTCCGGTTGGTGCAGTTAAAACGCACAGTTATATCTTAACATGTGTAGCCGCCTTAACTGTCCCAAGAGTGAATTGAAGTGTTTCTGATGACTCAAGGACCTTCTCCCATTTATGCAATAAGAGTGCAAAAGTGTTCAAATAGATGATTCCAAAAATTGTCGAAATCAAACTTTGGAGAAAGGTACTGTAAAGGCTTGGTTTCTCAGAACCGACACATGTGAGGTTCGAGGCCAACGTTGTGTACTTTCGTCGCGATGACGCTGCGAGGATCGTGGTTTCCCACGCTGCGGAGCGGACCAGTTGCCGAGCACATGTCCAATGGACCTCGCAGCCTGTGTGTTAGTCTTGGGAGAGGAAGCGGATGATGAAGAGGAAATTATCCTGCGTTGTCTTTCACAATGTTGTTTTCGTAGCTCTTGTGTTGTAAATTACGGTATACAACACTGGGTGCATTCGCACTTCTTCCATCAGTTTCGTCTGTAAAGTTCAGCGTGTTGCTTATAACAGTGGAAATACAAGAACAGAAACAATGTCGCCTGGCACAAATCTGGCGGGACGAAGTTCCGCAGACTGCGCACTGGGTAGCATTAGAAACCAGTGGCATAACCTCGTGTAGTATGGATATGTACAAGGCCCCTCACCTCGCATGCGTCAATTCTGAGAAACATTCATTATTTCAATTTCAAAACAATTTTACCATTGAGGCATTCTTTTTTTTTAAGTCCTGCTTTCTTGCAAAGCAATGTCTGAGGCAAGTATGGCAAGCTAATGTAAGCTATGGAATTATAAAGCCATTCTGAAATTTCATAGATACCGTATTAATGCAGATTAATTTGCATAAACTGGCAGATATAAGGACAGTCAATTTGTTAGCTGCATGATGCAGTGGTAACATTCTCTGGCTGTTCTGCCCGCAGTTGTGGGATCAAATTTCAGTGTAGTCAGTTGGCATTTAAAGGTATTAAAATGGAAAGGAGTTGAGTCAGTAGATTTACTGGCAAAATTCCAGCTGGCCAGCGTTTCAAAAAACTGCGGTAGTGTAAGGGGTAACATTATTCATTTCATTATTTCACACGTTGCAGGCCTATTAGACCACGCAAAGCAATTATGACTTCTTGTTTTTCCAGTACTCTTTCATTCGTGCACTAAAGGCCCTCTTCTTTTCTTCAGTCCACTTCGGTCTTTGGGCTGTAGGTGCTGCTCTCTCTGACGTCACTTCCCACTTGTATACCTTGTGTCGAAGGATGCTTTTGTCTATGACGTCTTCTGGGTCGACTTGTGCTCGAGCCGCTGTATGTATCTGAGTCTGCTAATGTGGCCGTAAACTTTTAGTCGCCTCTTTCTGATGTCCGCTGCGAGGTTGGACATTTCTCTGTGGTGTCTCTGGAGTGAAGCCTGTATCCTTCATCTGCGTGCTTTGGTGCAATAATTTTCCTTATTATTTTTCTTTCCTCTGTGAGGATCTTTTCCAAGTCGCCCTTAATATGTATCGTCAAAGTCTCACTAGCATAAAGCACCTCAGGGTTTAATAACCGTGTTGTAATGACAAAGTTTGGTGAATGTGGACAGACATTTTTTTGTTGTAGACACCCTGTGTCTTGTATAAGGCTCTCTTCATTTTCATTAACCTGGTGTTCTGCGCGATTTTCTCTTTTCCAGTCGGTTCAAGCACTTCACCTAGGTATTTAAAGTGGGCGACTCTATTGATCTTGCCATATTTCGTGTTTAATATGTCGAATTTTGTACAGAAAAACTCTGTATTTTAGATGACATTATTATTATTATTTAACGTGTCTGATTACTAACCCCAAGATTGCAGGTTCGCTCCTGGCCGTGGCAAGTGATTTTTGACAGGCGGCAAAAATACGACACGAATGTCATACGATGTTGGCATGTTAAAGAACCCATTTGAATTCAGTAGGCCGTGTTCATAATGGCAAAATTAATCTCGGGAGTTTCCGCCAACACAAAGTTCCTCCATTCTCTACTAGAAAGCGCTATAGTGTTCAAGGAGCTTAGATATCTCGCCTCCTTGACTTTCAAAATTCGACACGCAAGCTGCCCTCTGGGTGTCAAATAAGAAAGCTTGCACCCGGCACCCAAGGCCATACGATATTATTATTATTTATTTATTTATTTATTTAGTATGTTTCGACCCATACAGGATCATATAAAGCAAGTTATGATCTGTTGCTGTTATTTCTTGTTCTTCCAGAATTCTTTCATCAGGTCGCTATGTTTAGCTCGACGTTCGTCAGTCCATTTTCCCCTAGGTCTGCTGGGCTTATCTTCTGATGCAGCTTCCCAAGTGTAGATCTTATGTCTGAAAGTTTTGCAGTCTTCGATATCTGTGGGTGTGATGTTGGCGTTATTGAGATCCGTTTGGACTTGTTTAATCCAAACCGTTGTCGTCTTTAATTTTTGTGAGTACATCAATATTTTCTTTGTTAATCGGTTGTCATCTAGCCTCATAATGTGTCCATAACATTTCAAGCGTCGTTTACGGAAATCGGTTTCAATATTTGAATATTTTTCTGTGATCTTGTGCGATTGTAAACGATATCCTTCATCTGTAAGTCTTGGGCCAAGAATTTTTCGGATGATTTTCCTTTCAGCTTTCTTGATGTTTTCAAGATCCCCTTTATAATTGAGGTTTAAGGTCTCACGGGCGTAGAGTGTTTCGGGTTTGATGACCGTCGCGTAATGTCGAATTTTAGTGTTAATGCTCATGCATTTTTTGTTGTAGATGTTTGCGGTTTTCCCATATGCTTTCCGCATTTTGAGTTCACGCGTTCTTTGTGCTAATCTTTCTGTGCCTGTAGGTTCAATAATTTCACCTAAGTATTTGAAATGATTAACCTTGTTGATTGAACCGTATTTTGTTACCAAAGTTTGGGTTTCAATGTGTTTTGTAGCCATGAATTCAGTTTTTGTGCAGGAGATTTGCAGCCCTACTTTCCCAGCACATTCTTTGAGGACTGGTGAATTGCCGTTCGTTCATCTCCGGAGAGGATTGCCAAATCATCAGCAAAAGCTAAGCATGTAACATTGATATTATCCTTCTGTCTTCCTAACACGACAGGTTTCCATATGTTGCGACTTTTTAATTCTTTTTCCCATTCTTTGATGACCTTATCGAGAACCATGTTGAACAGCAATGGAGAAAGTCCATGACCCTGCCGAACACCAGTTTTAATGGGAAAAGGTTGGGAGATCTCTCTAATGAATTTGACCTTGGAAATTGTGTCGGTTAAGGTTTGTTGGATGAGTCATCTCGTCTTCGGATCGAGATGGTTTTCTTCGAGTACATTAAAAAGAGATTTTCGATCAATGGAGTCATAAGCCTTCTGAAAGTTGACAAATGTATAGATGGATGGGAGATTTCGTGTGGCTCGAAGTTTCAAAGTGGATTTCAGATTGAAGATTTGTTTGACGGCTGATCTGTTTGGTCTGAAGCCAGCCTGATATTCACCGATGAGTTACTCGCAGTACAAGAATTTTACTAAGAGAAATATTTAGCGATGTTGGTAAATGCAACTGAAGGATAGAGAAGTGGGTATTTTCTTCTTTTGTTATGCACCGTGTGTTCCTGTTATCTCTTCCACCATCCACTGTGCCAACTGGGAGGTCCAAACAACCTGGTGGTGTGATTGTGACAACGTTGCCATATGTGCTAGAAAACAGGGGCAGTCCCAGATTTTTTGTACAAAGCTTTTGTCCCAGCAGGATAACCCAAATATTGCCAAAAATCCTGGAATATCTTAGAAACGCCGTAAAGTTTTAGTGTTATAAATTGTTCTGAAGGTGCAACATCTTTTAGTTTGTAATCCGGACCTCTTGTACCATATAGTGTTGAGGATACGAGAGACCTCCTTCTTTTCCTGTGTCCGGTCATTGGGTACAGCAGTTTGGTATATCTCTCGTTTTGACTTTTCATGAAAGAAATTTCGGGCATATGAGATATGGGCCCACAGTGCCTATAGGACAGTTCCCTTGGTAAGGCTTCATTCCCTCTTCCCTGAGAGAAAGATTGTTTTCCTTCAGGACCTTCAGCTGATGGTGGATCCCCTCACCCTTAACCTTTAAGGGTGTCTACTACTCTGAACAACATAGACTACTCAGGGAATGTTTAAATCCTGGAAAACTCAGGGAATTATCAGGGTATTTTAATGACACTCAAGGTATTTTAGTTTTACAAGGCCTAACCTTCAATAATTGGAAAATAAGCATTTAAATTTTGATGGGGGAAAAGTATATTCTGGTGGTGTTGTTGTAGATGTATGTTCGTACTGTGAGCTCTCGTTTCTTGCAAGATACATGTGTAGACTGTGTAATTTTATATAAACTAGCAACTCGACCCGGCTTCGCCTGGGAACAGTTATGACTGCATTACGTGCTAGCTCGTAAACTGTCGCCTCAGTAATTGAATGCAGATTGTTGGAAGAAATGAAAACGTAAAATCACTTATAGTGGGCGATGTATTGTAGATAGAGATATGCTCTCCCAGACATTTTTGTCGAACTTTTCATGCT
This sequence comes from Meconema thalassinum, assembly GCA_946902985.2. Classification (NCBI taxonomy): domain Eukaryota; kingdom Metazoa; phylum Arthropoda; class Insecta; order Orthoptera; family Tettigoniidae; genus Meconema; species Meconema thalassinum. Next base: position 695,090,300 of record OX336391.1, read on the forward strand.
GAACAATTGTTACACTCATAGTGTATTGATATCTTGAACAGTTTGTCCGACGTAAGCTTAAAAAGCGCACCGATCCCAGTTTTTTTTTTCGACTTTCTCACTGAAATTGTTACTGCTTGGCTTCCTTTGATCATAAATAAATTATTTTCTACAGAAACCATCCTCGAGATATCCTTTACAGAATGGTGAAAACCACATCAAAATCCATCCAGTGGTTCTCGAGATCGAGATTACCCGTGACATCCAAGAATCGGGGACTTTGTTTTATAGGTCTATTAAGTAGAGATGTGTAACTGTATGATTTTTGAGAGCATTACTATTGACGATCTTCTGTCAATACTCACAAGTACAATAGTTTTTCTGGATAAAATTTTTAAAATTGGCATATTATAGAAAAATATATATGTGGGAAGTCGGGCAGGAATTGCGAGTGATATAGAGGGCGCGCGGACATAGAGAAAACAATGACCATGGATTTTATTAATGTTGTTCTTTGGACCTGGGAAGGCATCAACGTATTCTGTATTGATAATGTAATCTATTTTATTTGCATTTGTTAAGTAAACAAATATTATTTTTCAACAAATCAAACGTGAGTGTTTTTGACACTGGTTCCCACATATATATATATATATATATATGTTCATGCACTTTTGAAATGCTCTTTAAGTACAAACTCTGTTTTATTATGGCCGCTACTGTTACTCAGGGAATTTTCTGATTTATCCTGGGAAAATCAGGGAATGGTCAGGGAAATCTGCTAGTTGGTGTTGGTAGACATGCTGCCTTACCGACTGAAGCTCCCACCACTCCCTGCTCGTAACCCATGCCCTCTTGCTCTGTCATCTCGTTACTGGAGATGTCAGTATTTCAATGTTTGCCTTTCACAGAGTTGATTTATTCCAGCAATAAGGGTCTTGTTTTCGTGAATGGCCATATCCTTGTTGTTTCACCTGGCTGTGATTGCACAGGTCCAGATCCTGAGGCAGAAGAGTCCGTATCGAGCCAACTGTACGGAGAGTTGGGACAGCTCTGGCTACAAGACGTATGTGGGGACGACGTACAAGTACTCGTCACAGGTGAACGATTCCCTCTGTTGTGCACATTTCCTCTGGCAGAGCACTTAGATAGCAGTTGGGAGTAGGCTACATTTATGCACTGAACATGATTAAAATATTCATACAACTATGCACAAAATGTAGAAAATATGCCGTTAACAATAAGCCAATCTTATTCACTCACTTTGTATCATTCACTGCAGACAAAGGCCTCACAATAGATAATTGCAATGTTTTCAGGAGACAAATTACGTCTATTTTAATGGTTTTCAGTGTATAAATGTCCGGTCCCTAATGATCACCATTACCTGACACCCACTGTTTACTTTCTGCTGCTCTTCTCTTCAGGCATTTTGAGTTAAGGATCTGCAGACTGAGAATAAAGTAACACATTAACTGAAGAAACCCCTCACAAAACTAACCCCGGGCTACTGGTTGTAAGATGGTGAAAGGAATGTCCCACCCCATTCCCTTCTTCAAATAGCCAGGCAGCATGCTTGCATAAAATATTAGTTATCAATCTGTTGCTCAGAAAGTTTCTTACAAGGGATGTCCAACACTCAGGCGAAACCTATTTTGTTCAAGACGTTTTAAAATATAGGCTACGTAATTTCAACTGCTTATGCTAAAATATGCTGTTATGTTTGGAATATGCAAAAAATCCAATAAACCCTCAGGATGTGCGTTTGCATTTAAAAAATCCGGTCCCTATTAATCACAAGCTGATAGGAGTGGACCATGTTGATGTTGGTTTGCTCAGAGGGTAAAACAGAAGCTCAAGTTGCAGGCACTAAATCTCCCAGTTATGTTGTGTACTTTCAATTGTTTATGGATAAGGCTTCTTGAGATATTTACTCTGGATCAGGTCTGTGCAGACATGAGCAAGTCAGGGGTGTTGGCATAGCTTGGGCACTGGCAGTGATCTACAATGGCAAATTCTGCAGAAATACGACTTCCCTCTCTAAACAACAGTCACACAAATAAACCATCATCAAATGCAGGCAGGCTTTCAGCTATTTGTATAATTAGTACAAGTCATTTGCTGCTCTACCAGCTCAGGTGCTTTGATTGTCTTGGCTAGCCTGTCATACTATGATAGTTGCCCTCTGTGGGCCAATTTCAAACAATTAAGAGTTAAATTCTGAAGCCTCCGTGGCTCAGGCGGCAGCACGCCGGCCTCTCACCGCTGGGTCCGTGGTTCAAATCCCGGTCCCTCCATGTGAGATCTGTGCTGGACAAAACGGAGGCAGACAGGTTTTTCTCCGGGTACTGGTTTTCCCTTTCAAAATTTCATTCCAGCAACACTCTCCACTATCATTTCATTTCATCTGTCATTCATTTAATCATTGCTCCAGAGGAGTGCGTCAGGCCTCGGCAGCCAGCACAGTTCATATCCTCGTCGCTAGATGGGGGCTTCATTCATTCCATTCCTGACCCGGTCGGAGACTGGAAGCAGGCTGTGGATTTTCATTTCAAGAGTTAAATTCTCAATCTTACATCTATCGTACAATACATGGCATTAATGTGGCCAATTCTTGAAACATTCTGTCTGCAAAACATCGCAGGGGTTCTGTCCATTAGTGCTTTGTCTTGCTATTAAGTAAATTGTATCATTTCTAAGTTTTTCAATAATAGTTCAGTTTTCTGGACATATTTTTTTATCATTTTAAATGATCTTGTCGACTTCGTCGTTACGCTGAGGTCTGGCGTTACGTTACGGTGATGGGACGAAATGTACCGAGAATACACTGAGGTGTGTGACGTCATAGTACGATGTAGCAACCGAGTACCAAGAAGGCACTGCGAGAACAATCAAGTAGGCAGTGAAGAAACAAAATAGTGTACAGTCCCCCAGGGGTCTGCACCCCCTGGAGGCCATCCCCCCCATCATCTATTTAAACCACCCCTAACTGGCAAATCTCGTAAGTCCAGAACAACATCTCTAACACCGCAAGGGCAGCTAACCAGCTCGGTAAGCTTGCCAAATACTTGCAACACACACATAACACCTATACTATAACTAACTGGGGCAGCTATGCCATTGGAATGCCGACGAAGCAACACCGAAGACTATAAGAGGAGGCCTTAAGGAGGACGACTCTCTCTCAATTACCAGTTGTACAGTGCGTCCGCCGAAGGCCCTAGCCGTTATCATCAGGTGAGTCAGCAGTGTTCAGAGTTCCTATATTTTGTGACCTACCTCACAGCCTTGTACACTTATACTTATAAGACTCATTACATTCCCTTAAAAGGGACTCATAATTTCATATTACTGACCAATAAATACTTGGTCAGTACACTACACTTGTCTTACTGTTTACACGCCTCTTTACGTCCTAACTCCTCTCCTGATTTCCGTCACGATTAGACGTGACATACAGTAGCCAAACAGTTGCTAGCTCAGGTATCATTGTATTTCCCGTAGCGGCCCGACTGCCAGAAGCAGCGTGCCGCCACATAGCTGACGCGTGCACGTCGGTTATATAACTATCTCTAATCAGCTGGGAGACTAGAACGTTGACCTGTACACTAAGTTTCATCCCCTGAAATACACTTACGTCTTTTATAGGAGCACCCCCTAGCATCCTAACACTAAACAACACTCTACACTGGTCAGCTTACCCAGCTACGGGAAGCTACCCCCCTTTTAGGCACCCCCTTATAAATTAACACAATAACACATCCGTTTTAGATCTAACTACCCCCCACTAAGGGATCTAAAACAGATGGTGGAGGCCGGGTACCACGCACAGTAAAATAAGGGCTCATACAACGAGTTCTCGTGGTCGAAATAGCCCGTACCGCATATAGCCAAGCGAGACTGGAATTTTTTTTTCTCTCTCAGACAGAAAGTAGTTTTTTTTTTTGCTTCGCACTGTCTACACAGGGGAAATTCTTAGCAAACCAACCCCCCAGCCCCAGAAAGGATCAGAGAGACACAGGATACACTGACAAACACGCACAGTTTTTTTTCTTAGAAGACGCATATACTTCATTCAGAATGGCACCTCATGCAGAAACAACAGAGATTGTAGGCCATAGAGGCAGCAGGGGTACGCCAATATTATTAGCATTATTGCTCAGATGCCAGAGGCACATACAAAGCCGGCAAACACAGATACGGGCACTCCAAACAAAAATCGGGGCAATACAGGGCAAACAGCCATACACTCCGTCAGAGGGTAGGACAGCGCAATCAAGATGCGCACATAAGCACTTGAGGCACATACACGAACACCTCAATAGGATTCATATCCAAAGACACAGAATACACGACCGATTGATCACCACACATGGTCCTGTAATAGACAATGCAACCCTCGAGAGGATGAGGGTGCACTACACGATTTTACACACTCAGTACAGGGAGTTAATTCGCGAACAAGCGTTTCTCCAACTGGCGGCCACAGAACTATACAAAGCACAAGCACATTGATACAACAGTTTGCCAGCAGGCCATGAGCCTCAACAGGCAGTACGCCCAAATTTGGAGCGAACATAAGGAACTCCGGGCTCACTAGGCCATTTTTGAGTTCATGGCAGGGCCACCAGCCCAGCCGAGAGAGAGGACATAAGCGTAGATACGCTAACTCGGCAATTTGCGAGGATTTCCCTCTCGCCATGTACTGCCACACATGGGAAGGAGTTCACCGTGGCCACAGTCCAGAAGACGGCCAGGTTAGACTCCAACACACTGCGGGACCCAAATTACACTATTACACATCCCTTAGCTTCGGTTCGGAAGGCAAATTTGCCAAACCGGGGAATAGAACCTACGCCAATCCCCTCGGGACGGTCGAACGAGAGGGAGTTGAAGCCAGGACTCTCAGACACACATGACATGACAGGGAGACAACGGGACGTAACCACGTCATGGGCTGAGGACGTAGAGCCCCCCCCCCCCCCCCCTACAGCACATTAAACCCACATACACCTACACAAGTGGGCAAACACAATGGCAGGAGTCTGCCGTGGCCACAGGCCAGGAAGCGGTCAGACTACACGCCACTACATCGCTAGGGCATACACAGGCCATCAAACGGCCTTTGCCGCTAGTCCAAAAGGCAATTTTGCCAGGACGAAAGCGGGCACCGGCATCTGTACCCCAGGTGCGTATGCATAAGAGGGTGTTGCCTTCAGGCCCTCAGGATGCACAACACACACCCACACACTCTGACCAGGCGCTAACACACGGTACACGGGGTATAAGGAAGGTCCTATTACCTACCCCATCAGACCGGTCAGGCAAAAATCCACACACCCCCGTAAACTCTACTAGGGTAGCGCAGAGCGCAAGTAGTTCCTCGAACACAGGCACACTCAGACCAACGGTCAAGCGCTACGGGGAAAGTAGGCCCAGACTTACTTTGCTAGAAATTCCGCCGGAAAATAGTAAAGGAGTACCTCAGTGGATTTCAGGGGCCTATGCCCTAGCAAGGACGCTCGGGCGGGAATAACGACTTTCACCACAAGTACAAAACAAACCCATATCACTTGCACTACTATTATAAATACACGTAAGCTCGTTTACACGTGAGAAATACGACAATAGACAAACAGAGACTCACAAACATAAACTGCACATTTTTTTTCATGTATATGCAGTGCAACATGGCTAAATCAGAAGTGCATAATTCTAAATCCTTCTTGTTTTTTTTGGGCCCCTAGCATTTTTTTTTCTCAGGCCATCAATGGTTATTGAGCATAGTTGGTCCACACCATAACTTGGATAACGTAAAGTTTCTAATATCCAAAGCCAAGCGGAAGCCAATCAGGCGAGTCACGCGGCTTCAGGCCGGAAAGAGCTATTCTGAACACAGCTTAAGCATCAAATCACAGCATAGAGCTTAGGCGCGTCTTTCTAAGTAGAAATGACTAAATGTTCTACGTTCCGGTCACACAGTTTGATAGATTCTCTTGTGACGGGCGAGAGCCATAAGCGTGGCAAGAATTAAGAATCGCAAACTATTTTTCAAAAAATTTGGTGAGGTGTGCTTTAACCAACTGAAGAGCCCAATTGCACACCGGGGCGAAACACTGTCATTTTGTTGAGTTATGCCGGAACATTTAGCACAATTTGTGTTTAAATATATAATGGCTCAATGGACAATACATATTTTTCTTTTGAAAATTATATATTCAATGCCAAGGTAAGGTTATAATTGCTTTGGAGTGGAGTTTCGACTCCCATAGTGCACTGGCTTTGCTCGTGACGTGGATACACATGTATCAAATACGTCTTGCAATGGCCTTCACAGTTTGTACTAGACAGTGTCGGTAGATTTCCCTGAGACGTAACTAGATTACTGTAGTACTAACGTCACCAAATAGGTGAATACTACACTCAGGTCCTACTTCTCATTTTTAAACATTTTTGATATTGTTTACGACACAATTTTTACAGACTTCCGCCGCCCGGCAACCCGCTTTAATAAGCATAAAGCAATGGGCAGGCGAGATAGAATATAGTTTTTCTATTTTTTTTCTTTCTCAAAGTGCTCTCTTAATTCGGAGCGGGGCATAACTCATTTTTTGTTTTGCCTCACGCATTAATCCCGAGAAAGGAAGGTGGCCAAGTTGAACTGTATGTATTTAATCCATAGGCATGCGTGACACATTACACTGCCTATAACATGACTTTTTATCACCTCCATAACAACACGCAAGCTGAAACGCAAACACACCATAGGGTGAAAATCCCAGACTTTGGGAAACCCTACATATTTTTGGAAGACATACAGTCAATTTACATTGCCACATAACAGTAATACACTACCAAACTGTCCCGGAGACACAGCCTAGAATGGCACCAGAAACAATTACTCTGGTTAAAGACGGTCTCAGACCCGCAACCTTCTCAATACCAGGAATGTAAGGTCGGGTAGCTATCCAGTTGCAGGATAGGAAAGTAAGGAAGCTAAAACAGATTGGGACAGTTCCACTAACAGACGTTCATAAATGGAAAACAACAAAATCACCTCCGACACCTAATCACCAAACACGCGACTAGTGGCCCGGAGACACTCGCGTATAACGACATTTTGTACCATGGATAAGGATATATTCGACCCCCGTCAGAGTTAACACAAAATTTGGGGACACAAATGTATTAAGTGGAAGGTTCTTTTATACCACGGAAAGCCCTACTCGCAACTACAGAGATAGTACTCAGGCCAGACACACATACACGTGCCGGAAACATGAACGAAGCCAGACAACTAACAAATGAGTGCACACGCTATCGTAATTCAATACTGTCCCGCTCAGCGATAACACAATCCGCGTGGGCGACCTTGGCTGGCATAGACAGGCTATGAGCACTCCAGGCTGAACGGGACACACACACACACAATCATTTACGCCAAGTCCAAAACCCCATAACTTCCTAAATTACACTACGAGGAGAATTCAAAAACACACAAACTCCTCACAGGAATGCGTATTCTCATCTGCGCATTTCGAATACACGATACATGTACCATGGTAGATACGGCATAGATATCGTCATACCAAGTCCTTACAGCAAGCCGGGTCCGAACTCATAACCACACACCACACTCGTACCAAAAACTAACCAACCAACGGTATTTTTGGTACGAGAGACACATGCAAAAACCACACTGAGGACACCTAAATCCCAAAAACACAACGCAGACATAGAACACAGAGAATGACATGAGATTGCGGGTCCGAATCCCAGCAAGAATTGGACGCCATGGAAAACAACTATCCAGGCTTCCAATCACACCGAAATTGGCCCATACAAGTACATAAAAAGGTAATACCACATTTTCTCCGGTCAAACACCATGCATAAATTGCAATTACACCTGACATAGAAAATAGATTTCCCAGACACAGGTATAGAAATTTCGTAAGGCAAAAGTCTTATGGAATAGTGGCCACACAACAGTACTAGCTAAATAGGACGAATTGCTACATTGGTCCGCCCGGAATACCGAACAGTGACAACACTCACATCCTGGCGAAAAGTCACGTACACAAACTAATGAAAGCACAACATGACGAAAATACTGACTTGCAGGTTTCACCGCATTGCCACACGGCTGCCGACAGACACTATTGTTATATCGGCAGTGACCGTGAAATCACAAGCGCAAAGCAATCATAATGCCACACATTTTTTTTAGCACTGCAAAAACAATTGTGACATTTAGAAACGTATAGACATCTTTAACACCGGACTTATCATAGGGCCATAGGGACATATCTCAAAGATGTTGACACGTTGCCCACGCCATCTGACACTCAGACACGCGATACACATTAGGACTTAGCCTATAACAGACCAACCGTCCGCGTGGTGTAGCGGAACATAGTCACACACACACGCGCTCACTAATCAGGAGCGAACACAGACAGGGGCTCTGAGGAAACAAGACCCCCCCCCCCCTAATAACTTCCTTTTTCGATTTTAGTTCTCAAAAATCATTACAGGCTATCAAGACATGGACCAAGGGAGAATGACAGAAGCATAGGTGGATAATCCCAGCGGGATTACCGACATACCACCAACAGGCTACCATTTTTTAATACCTAATTCCCCTTCCATAAACCTTCCCACTTCCAACATCAGCCAACGCAGACATATAAACACATAAAACTACATGACAAAATATACATCGGGGTTGATAGACTTCATGCGTTTAAAGAAAGGGCTTACTACGCCTTGGACCCCAATGCTAACACCCGAGTATTAGGGATGTGTCGGACAACGATAATTAAGCGTAATGCACATCTCTAAGTGAGAGATGAGGCCAACTTTACATATTAACAATTCTTTTTTTTTTCTCTACTAAATAATCCCGCATGAAAGGGACATATTATTATTACGCCTCGCCCTATACCTATCCTTACATGAGTGCGGATATGCCTCATATCCAGATACATGCATGGAGTATCCCATCCATTTACCAAGGGTTATTACTATCAGACCTGCATGGAATTTTTATATTTTTGCAATCCCTGGAATTACCTGCCCCAGTCCACTCATTGTAAGAGCAATCCTGGTAGCATCACCGGCTTCAGGCCACCATTTATATGGAGCCCAAAGATGCGCAACCTCTTCCTACCTTGCTTCAAGCCTATTCAACGAATAACTACCCCCAGATCCTAATAACAGGGTACCTAACACCATAGACCCTACTAATGCCTCCATAAAAGTTAACAAGGCATTATCGCTGGGAATCTGACGTAGCAACAGGAGGCCTAAAGTAGTCTATGCACTTAGAAGTTCTACAACCCCACAACACTTGAAAAATTTTACATTTTATACAAAAAAAAAATATTTACAGGTTACACTTATATTTTTATATATAAAAAGGAATCTCATAACACTCTGATTGGTGATAGCGGCACGAGCAAAAGGCCAAAGGCACCACACTGGAACAGAGCTGGGGAAGGTGATGTTGACCCTTACCCCAATTGGCTCAACAGCTTAGTGACCCTAGTTAACTTAACGACTAGACCAAACAGACGAACCACGTAAGGTCGAGGCATTCACGGCCTGGCGCGGGCAAGCTTCGGAATCCTAGGGGGCCTAGCCTGTTCCCAGGACGAAGAGATGCTACACCCACTATGTGCCACGGTCGTCGAAGCCAAGACCTGCAGGGGAGACTTTCCGAGGATGGTGGGAGAAATAGCTAGCTCCACGCCGGACCCAGGAGTTGACCCTAGAGACGACCAAACTAGGACTAGACTTCTAGCTAAATTTAAGTAAGTAGGGCTTCTACAGCGGGAAGCAAGACTCCTACGCGCGGGAGTGAAATATTATTGCGGCCAATAAAGGCGAAGAGATTATTATTACTGCGAAAAGCATACTACGGTTGCCAATAAAGGCGAAGAGATTATTATTACTGCGAAAAGCATACTGCGGTTGCCAATAAAGGCGAAGAGATTATTATTACTGCGAAAAGCATACTACGATTGCCAATGAGGGCGAAGATAATATTATGCCATTGGACGATGTCCAATGCCCACATAAATGGCGACGCATCGGGCAGCCAAGGGCATTAAATGAGTAGCATAGTGAGCAACTCAAAGGGGTTAAAGTGGGCGACCCAACTATGACAACGTATGAAAGACAACGGTAACGAGCAGGAAGATACAGCAGGCAAGACGGTTTGCTTTGTGGCACCGTAAGCCGCCTGTGACTATATTAGTACTAGTTAGTAAGACCTAGAATAGACGTCGACAACTAGAATTAAGGGGGTGGAATCCGGCGGTTCTAGAGACAACCGGTGTTTCTAGGATACGTACGGGTGGTGATCTGAGGACGTAAATTGCCTCAGGCGATCGCCCTGGTCAAAATTTAGCGAGTAAGACAGTTGCACTTTGGTACGCAACTTAAGATTAAGCAAATTTACTAACCGCTGTTGCTAAATAAGAGCACAGCATATTTCGGCAATAGGATAAGGCCACCCACTCGGCTTAGTAATAACAACCATTTTTTTTTCTACCATAAGTTAGATAAATAGTGTTAAGATAACGCCGCTCGGCGCCTGATGACCGACAAACCCGTCATCAGGGTAAGTCCGATAATACATTATAATACATGATAATACATTATAATATATTAAAATAAGTATAAATGAGGTAGAATATATCGGCACCCGGTAACCAAAACTCCGCTACCGGGGTAAGGCCGACAACACATTAGGACAACATAGTAATATGAATAATATTAAGGTGATACATTAAGTAGATTAACTAGGTTATATAAACACACTGAGCATAAGAAACGACATTACGGCACCGTATAGGGTAAGCCCGGGCATACATCAAATAACACTAATCATGCCATTTATTTTTTTTTTCACAGGGAAAACTAGCTTCAGACTGTGGACACACTACCACAGGAAGCGGCATAGAAAATATGCAATATTTATATGTTTTCCTAATCTCCCCATTTTTTTTTTCAGGCATCGTCACCAGGAATATGGCACTGGTGACTATAATTTCGCTGCCATATAGCAGCAGCATACTATTTGTGCCATCATATTACTGTATTCCACCTTTGCGCATTAATTTGTCTTTAATGTTCGTATTCATCCTCACTCACATACTCACCACATTTTTTTGCAGCTACACTCTACAAATCTGCACAGCTGGGCTGATACCTGTGGGGTATCAGGCTCGCTGGCAGATCAACTAAACAAGAAAAACATAAGGCGTCAAAAATGCGGCGCAAATTACGGCAATGAGGGCGCAACCGACTTGTGGCGGCGACTCTCATTGTCAAGTGTGAAGGCATTCGCCCACAGGGAATGCTTCACAGACTAAGGATACATTTCAAGCGGTACGACCACTAAACCATACCAGGAAGTGGCCGTACAGGATTAGCCGTGAGACGGCGCATACGTACAAAGGAGTAGCGTGCACGCGAGGTAACATATAAACTAGGAGCATAGAAAATTAGCGCGCTTAAGCTAGATATAAGATAATTGTAATTCATAATTGTAAAAGGGTAACTTAACATACATTAATGCGCCTACGGGCAAACATTCTACTATAAACATATAAATAATACCTCGCACCCCCACATTGTCTACGGAGGTGATAAATGATATTCCTCAACGTTAATACATTAATACATGCACATCTCAATATAACACATTAAACGGTATACTCTTTTTAAGAGCACATGTACACCATGTTTATGATTTGTTTTTCTTTCATTTTTCTTTCTTCTAACTTCCCAACTTGTAAAGGTGTTCCGTTTTATCCCAAATCATTAAACACATTTTAAATATTTCCCTTAACTTATACCCTGGAACACCTATTTGTCTACTTCTTCTATCTTTCTCATTGCAGGGAGCAATTTTTCCCCTAAGATAGAGCGGACACAAGCATCCGTCCAGCCCTGGGTTTTTTTTCCTCCCTGCACAACAATATATCGCATAATTATCAAAACCATGTATTTTTTTTCTGAAACTTTCAATATGTCAATGTCAATTTTTCTCATGCACTATTTTTACAATGTCAATGTCATATATATATATGTATATCCCATAACCCACCCCTCTGAACACGAGCTGATCTCACACCTACACATCAACACGACATCACCACATCTATACGACGACGAAGAAGACACCAACAGGAGATACAAGGAAGACTCAAGAACAAACTGCTACATCGACATCCCAACCTCACGTTCCGTTCCCGTTCGCGGGGACGCGAACTAAATAGAGGAAGGGGCTTGTACAGTCCCCCAGGGGTCTGCACTCCCTGGAGGCCATCCCCCCCATCATCTATTTAAACCACCCCTAACTGGCAAATCTCGTAAGTCCAGAACAACATCTCTAACACCGCAAGGGCAGCTAACCAGCTCGGTAAGCTTGCCAAATACTTGCAACACACACATAACACCTATACTATAACTAACTGGGGCAGCTATGCCATTGGAATGCCGACGAAGCAACACCGAAGACTATAAGAGGAGGCCTTAAGGAGGACGACTCTCTCTCAATTACCAGTTGTACAGTGCGTCCGCCGAAGGCCCTAGCCGTTATCATCAGGTGAGTCAGCAGTGTTCAGAGTTCCTATATTTTGTGACCTACCTCACAGCCTTGTACACTTATACTTATAAGACTCATTACATTCCCTTAAAAGGGACTCATAATTTCATATTACTGACCAATAAATACTTGGTCAGTACACTACACTTGTCTTACTGTTTACACGCCTCTTTACGTCCTAACTCCTCTCCTGATTTCCGTCACGATTAGACGTGACATACAGTAGCCAAACAGTTGCTAGCTCAGGTATCATTGTATTTCCCGTAGCGGCCCGACTGCCAGAAGCAGCGTGCCGCCACATAGCTGACGCGTGCACGTCGGTTATATAACTATCTCTAATCAGCTGGGAGACTAGCACGTTGACCTGTACACTAAGTTTCATCCCCTGAAATACACTTACGTCTTTTATAGGAGCACCCCCTAGCATCCTAACACTAAACAACACTCTACACTGGTCAGCTTACCCAGCTACGGGAAGCTACCCCCTTTTAGGCACCCCCTTATAAATTAACACAATAACATATCCGTTTTAGATCTAACTACCCCCCACTAAGGGATCTAAAACAATAGAATCTTGAAACTCTGTTCTCGCACTGCCTTCTTGGTACTCGGCTGCTAGCATTTAAAATGATATAAAGTCCAGTCTTTCAGACTGACTATCCGTGTCTTTTTATTATGATGTACCCTGGAATGAGCACTGTGCTTGCTAACAGAAATCTGTCTTCATCATAGTCGTGTTGAGGACTCAGAATAGCACTCTCTGAGGGTTTATAACAGGGCTGCCGTTTTAACGCATTCCTTTTGCAAATGTATAGATTTTTGATATTTTACTAGGGCATTCGAAAAGTAATGGCAACACTGTTGTCAATCAGTAATCCTAGCAGTGGCGAAGCTACATTTATGCAACTGGGTATTCTAAAGTTCATAATTCCAGTAGTCCTGTTTTCCGCTCAGCAAAGATATCAATGATGCGTTCCTTGAAGATGTCATCCCTGGAAATAGTTCACCAAACTATTCTCAATAGCCAGAGTACTCAAACTGCTCAGTCTAGAATCTGACATGGAGTTCCTTAAAAATGTCTTAACTCTCTTCAATGCTGTCATACTTCGTTCACTAGAAGCAGTAGAAACAGCGAAGGTAAGAATTAGTCCCTTGATATATTTTTTCTAGACTGTTGTTCAAAAAATATTCTCTTCATAGGACAACGAAGAAAATGGTTTTGATTTTAAATACACTATTAAATCACTACTCTGATCCATGTTTTAAAATTTGTGCTGAAATACTGCCCGCCTCACGATTGCACTGCTTGGAGCCTAGGCTCTTGCTCACACATTCAGCTATCGACCTGCCGCTAGGCGCATGCGCAATTGCCTTCTCTACCCACAGAGACTTGAGCCCGTTCAAAGGAGACTCACAGGCTGCTCAGTCCCGCCCTCAGAAGCTGGCGTCAATCCCACCGTGGCTACAGATAATAACACCGAAAACTAGAGATTTCATTTCCCGATGCCAATGAAAAATAGGGAAATTTAAAAGTGCATATTCCTTGAGAATGAAATGGGTACTCTAAGGATCAAAGATTCCCCTCCAGCTGGATCCTAGTGGTGGCCGTTGTATTCTTGTGGTATATTGTTGAACAGTCTTTGTTGTAGAAATCTGTAATAATGAAAGTCTTGAAATAACTGATTTTTTGTGAATTCATTAACTGTTTCTCACATTCAGTAAGTAATACCGCCCTAAAAGGATGTTTAGTAGGTATGAACAAAGGTGCTTCATAACAATCTAAGTTGCAAGAGAAAAAAATGCAACTCAGTGTTTTAGAGCATTGCAAGAAGCTTGCGGGAGAGAAGTCTTACCTTACCGAACTATTGCAAGATGGGAGAAAGCCTTCCGTCAAGGAGGAGAGGAATGTTCACACCAAGCACGTGCTGATAGACCCGTTGCTGCATCTGACGATCTCCATGTTCAGGCATTATTGGAAAAAGACAGGCGCTGGACATGTCTGGAGATTTCCGAAGAACTTGGTATTGCAGCATCACATTTTAAGAAAAACAAACGGGGGATGCGGAAAGTTTGTACCCACTGGGTTCCGCACAATCTGACTGAAATTGGAAAGTGGCAGCGAATGGAGACAGCAAGAATGCATTTGGAGCGATAACTTGAAGGGTGAGACATGGCTACGTTTGTGTACACCTGAGCTGAAATGACAATTAAGGGAATGGCGACATACAGAAACACCATGCCCAAAAAGGGGGCGAGCATTGCAGGATTCTTTGAAACTCATGATTATTATGTATAGCCTGATTGCTTATTGACAATGTAATTATAATAACATTTTCATAACCATAAGTCAATATATGCTGTGGCAAAATGTATATTAAGTGTGTGTTGTTGCACATTTACATAATTACGCTGAGCAAGGTCACAATGTGACATCATTAACAACCTCAGGCCATTGGGAGTCCTATTGTGATACATGACAATGTACCCGCAACAGTGAGGAATTTGTTTGCAAGGTGGAATTGGGACTTACTCGAAGGATCGCCAAATTCACCTGACATGAGCCCTTGTGATTACGACTTATTCTCAAAGATCAAAGAACCTCTACAAGACGTTCGATGTCAATCAAGAGTTGACATCCAGAGAGCTCTCTCTCAGTGAGAGAGATGGAGTGCGTCATCTTCCAACGTATTGTTGACATGACAGCAGTATAAATGAAGTTCGTAATGTCAAAATTAACCAAATAATATTCTTTGTGATGTTAAAGCAGTGTTGCCAATTGCCATTACTTATTGAATGCACTAGTATTTAACTATTTGATCCTTTTTTAATATTTACGTATAGAACACGTGAGATGAGACGGTATTCGCGGTAAACACTCTGACATTACAGCAAAAAGTTCGCATAGCGTACATGTCGTAAGAAGACTCTGCGTGCCCGCTTAGTGGCAAAGTAGCACTTTTCTCCAATCTGTTTGGCAAGATTCTCACTCTCCTTACAGTTTAGAGTTCGTGGCCGCAAATGGAAAAACTTAATTAATTTATCTTTTAACATGCGATATAGGTAAGTGCTTTGATGCACAGTTTAGTTTTAACAAGAAAGGAAAAGACATAGCTTATAGAAGGGGCTAGTGGCTGTCACGGGCTGAATCCTGCAGTACCTTATGAAAAGAAAGTAGGGGAAACTGTAAAGTCAGTTACACAGAAAAGACATAGCCTATAGAAGGGGCTAGTGGCTGCCAGGGGCTAAATCCTGCAGTACCTTATGAAAAGAAAGAATGATATTAGTTGCCATAATGCACAGGAGCAAATCATGAAATGTTACAAGAAAAAGTGCAATGGCAGATGCAGGTATGCATGAGATACCTAAAAGTTAATGAGACTTTTCCCAAATGGAAAATTGCTAAAGCGAGCCGTTACGTTATACCTCCTAGGAAAAATGGAAAAGGCAAGCCGATATATTAAAATTGAGAAAACTTCTAAAATAAGCTGGTATAAATCTTTACTTAGAAAGAAGTAACAGTATAAAGTAGAATAGTAGATTACACTTTGCAAAACACAGGTTATGTATACGCAACAGATTACTTAACTTGATGCTGAAATAGGTTAGCAACCTAAATGCTTGAAGAAAATAACTGTCATGTAGAGCACTTGCATGAGCAGTAAGGATGACATTAGTTCTGTCACTTTGAATAGCTTTCACAAAAAAGTAGGGCTTTATAATAAGCCATGCGAAGACGAAGACTTACTTTGTAGACAGATTGTATAGGAATAGTTTTCCTTAACATTAAAAGATGTAGAGTTCACATCTGTAAAAGTTTGTTGCACTAATATGTCATAGAAACACGTGACTGGTGATCGAGGTTTGATCACTAAGAAAAATGTCGAAAGACATTACGAAGTTTTAATAAGACTTCTTGATGCGGAAATTAAAGATGATATGTAGACAAAGTTGAAGTTTTAAGTCCGGTTTATCAAGACTGGTGGACAGATCGTTGGCTGTCGAAGAAATCACGAAGAGGTCAGCCCAGCAGGTCGCTTAAATAGCCAAGCAGCTGATGTTCCAGAACCATCCATGGCACGAGATTGGAGAAGCCGGGCCACGATTGGAGAAGACGTGCTTTGATTGACTGAAGCGTAGCCGATGCGTGGTGGCTGGCCAATGAGCGCGTAGCTAATGGAGGCCAGAAGACCACGAGGTCTCAATGCGTGCAGAACAACAAACTAGAAGACTTGGTAAATTTACTGAGAAGCGAACTAGGCTTATGAACTAACAAGTAAGTAAAACATTTTACGACATATTTGATTTAACATGGAAGTGTTTTACAAAAATGAAATGTCACGTACACGTGATGACAAGATTAGGTTATGAAAGATAAATTTGTGTTTGACTTTGACACTTGCACAAAACTTGCAAAATTAACAAATTAATTATTCGCAAATGTGAACATGCTGTAATGGTTGTGGACGGGATCAGAGCCTTTCTCAGTTCAAATGACAATAATATTAGCGCTGTCCTAGAGCAGTGGCGGTCACAAGTTCGTGAGCTTCTTTCACGATCAGAACTGTGCGGCCCGCTGACTTTATGCTGCGGTGATGAGTGGAAGGTGGTCGGTTCTGAGATGTCACTTCAGTGGATAGACATTATAAGTACAGGGGAAGAATTGAAAGGGCACATTTTCCTTTCAAAAGACACTGGTTATTTTATTTGCAGCATACATCCGATGGGATCAAACTTCCAAGTAAAATTTGAAATATTAAAAAATTGTCAATTACTATATAGATCTACAAATTCACCAGGTTTTACTATTTTAGAGCTATTTCTTGCACTGCATGTGTAAATTAATTTTTAACAAATAGAGTAACATTAGTGTTTTGTTTAGAGACATTCGTGATTCCAATATGCTAAGAAATTCCACATTTTGATAAACACAAATTTGTGGTTCATATTGGTGTATATTTTCTTTCTTCATAAATTCGTCATTTTCACGGATTTTGATGAATTTTTTCAGGTACTGGATTTGAAATTTATATTGGTGTCAGCACTGATAATACTAAGATCTGCAGGGAATTTGAATATGAGGCCCAATGTTGATCTTGAGCTATGCTCTAGTTAAAAGGCAATGCCCATGACTTCCAAGATGTTCATCATCATCATCAATTTCCGTTTTGCAGCCTAAGCCGGGTTGGGGCAAATATGACAACCTCCACTTTACTCTGTCTGTCTACAATTCTTCCTCAACCACTGAACTCCACTCCACACTCACACTGTCCTTCACCAAATCCATCCACCGTACTCTAGGTCTTCCTCGTCCTCTCTTTTCACTCATCCATCTCTCCATTACTTGTTTCGCCATTCTTTCATCATTCATCATTTTCACATGTCCAAACCATCTGCTCCAGCTTATCACTCAGCTTCTGTAAATTTCTCTTCCTTTTGAATGTCTTCATTTCTCACTCTCTCTCTCCTAGTCTTCTGTGCTATACTCCTCTACTATCATCTCTCCTCGTCATGAGCCAAGTTTCTGCTCCATATCGTTATTGGTAAGTAATCGCTGTCGTCGGCCAATACTCTTGCCCGAGTTCAGTGCAGTTCCATAATCTTTAGTCCAGACAATGAAGATGGCGCTGATGGCTTATCTGACCAATTCTTGCATAAAACAT
This sequence comes from Meconema thalassinum, assembly GCA_946902985.2. Taxonomy (NCBI): domain Eukaryota; kingdom Metazoa; phylum Arthropoda; class Insecta; order Orthoptera; family Tettigoniidae; genus Meconema; species Meconema thalassinum. The sequence continues at coordinate 695,108,557 of OX336391.1, forward strand.
GCGGGCACATATGTGTTGCATTGGATGTAGGGTGGAGGACGTGGTAGTGTTTGACGTATCTTCTTCCTCTGGCGAATTTCCTCTTCCTATCTTCGACGTTCCTGCTCAAACTGTCCAACTGCAGCTGAGATGGTAGCACGCCAGCGAGGGCGATCCAGTGCAAGAGTATGCCAAGTATTTGGGTTTATCTCTTCTCATGGTCTGCTTAAGTTGGTCTTTATATTGTTTTAAAGGAGCACCAAATGGCCTTGCCAGTGTTGAGTTCACTATCCAGGATTTGCCGAGGTAGTCTGCCGTCACTCATACGATGGATATGGCCTGCCCATCTAAGCCGATGACCAACAATGGTGGCTTCAATACTGTTTAGCATTGCTTTATATATTAGTTATATAGTCATCCCATTTGATGTAATAGGTCTTATACATCACTTCTTTAGCCTTCAGTGGTATGTCCTTATCCCAAATAAAACACCAAATCTGGTGATAGAAAACACCCCCACATTGTATTCTCTTGATGATCTCCATATCCAATCTTTCCATCAATTCACTTGCTAATTATTTGAAGTGCTCTACTATTTCCAGATGTGCAATGTTAATGTTAACAGTTCCTTTTCCTTCCTTCTTTCCTCTTGTCATTACCATAGTCTTACTTTTCTCTACACTGATTCTCATTTCCCATTTCTTAATATTTTCCTTCAGTACATCGAGCTGTTGTTGGACCACATTCTTATTCTCTCCCCAAATCAGAACATCATCAACTATGTACGCTTCCTTCGTTGCCTTTAGTATACCATCCATCACCAATGATTTTTTGAAAGGCGACAAAAATCACGGCACGCATGTCATATGTTGTTGGCATGTTAAAGAACCCATTTGAATTCAGTAGGCCGTGTTCATAATGGCAAAATTGATCTCGGGATTTTCCGCCAACACAAAAGTTCCTCCATACTCTACTATAAGGCATCCAACGTTTAGAATGAAGCATTGGTCTTATGGCGCGTTACGACAGGGTTGCCACTCCATGAGAGGAGGCAGTACAAAGCGCTTCGCGTACACTTTCCGCACATTCAGCGATTGTGCAGTGACGAAGACTTGAATTACGTACTGTATAATAATACGAATAGTAGGCTAACATAACACATACAACGAAATTATATTAACTATAGCGTATGCTGAATGTAGGCCTAACATAAAGAAAACAATCAAAATAAAATAAATAAAGTACAAGTAAAAGGAAATGTGTGAAGTTTCGACTGCAGTTGAAGTACGTTATTAAAGAAAATACTCCTCATTGGCTTACCGTTCATGATTTATACTTTCGTTAGGTTTAAGATTCTTAAAATAACTGAACACATTAATTACGACCTGTTTTTCCCTCCTTCTGAGCACTTGACCACGCTTTCTTTTCACAAAACTATCCATTGTTGTACGTGAAATACGTAAAATACAACATGTTAAATCTAACAGAACTGCTGCACACACACTCAAGATGAGACAGCCAAACTACTGAAATACAAGCCTGAATGGCACAGTAATAAAGCTGTGAGTAGAAAGCTGCACCCCGCTGTCCTTCGAAACTTCATTTTTATAATCCGCGGTCAATGAACAGCCCGGCCTGTGTAAACAATTAAACCTACACTCTGGGTAGGCAGGTAGAAAACTTCTTCCAACATTCCTCTACAACTCTCAAACTGACATGACATTGTTATCTTTAAAAATAGAAAAGTTGGCAGCATACGAACATTTTTAATGCTGCTATGCAGTTATGAGAGAATATTCAGAAGTTTTACCTACATGAAAATTGTTATATTGCCAGTATAAAATATTTCAATAATCCATCATCAAGACGGCATATTTAGCTACACGTGTGTGAAAAATAGGCATCACAAAGTCAATGCAACATGATATAAGATCGATTTTACTAAAAAGGGTACTCAGTTTATAGTTTTAAAAAAAATATGGATATCTAATATTTCTAGCATTTCTATCAAGTTTACGTAGTTCTAATATAGGACAAAAAAGATCGGCAAAACATAGTTCTACCCGAATATGTTGTTTTTTTCGACAATGAAAAGTTTTCGACTGGTATGGCAACAGTGGAGTGCTAGAAAATGACAGCGTCATACATGTCTCACGTGCAACAGAAAGAGAGAAAAATATCCCTATCTAACCAGTGCTTCATTCTAAACGTTGGATGCCCTATAGAAAGCGCTATAGTGTCAAGGAACTTAGATATCTAACCTCCTTGACTTTTAGTTAGTTAGTTATTGTTGTTTTAAGGGGTGGAACTACGAGGTCATCTACACCTCCTTGACTTTCATAGCATTCCAAGGAACAACAAAAATTGGACATGCGAACTGCCCTCTGGGCGTCAAATAACAAAGCTTGCACCCAGCACCCGAGGCCATACGATATTATTATTACCTGTATAAATAGCAATGGTGAGAGTGCACTCCCTTGTTTTAATCCAGGTTCAATTTCAAACCATCCTGTTTTATCTACTTGAGTCTTGACACAACTGCAACAAATACTGTACATTGCTTTTATTATTTGTATTATTTCTTCTCCAATATCTGTCTGTCTCTAGGGACACTATCATATTATCAACATGTGATTCCATAGTTTTATTATCAATGACAAGTGTTTTTTTTTTCTTCTGCAAGTGTGACTTTTAAAAATACTAATTTATTTTCATAATTTGAAAATTGCTGAGTTTAATCTCGGACACAAGATGAGGTGAGTGCCCCAAGTGACAAGGAACCGTTGTTATGTTGCAGCGCTGCCAGAGGGTTTGCTTGCAGCTGGCGTTCGAGGAGGTGTGCCGATGTGCTCATCCCGCATACATGGACCTGCAACGAGATCTGCTACCTTGTAATCTCACATCCGGCAGTAAGTTGATCATCAATCTTGTGCACTGGGGACGACGGAGCACTAGAGGGACACCCATGTTACGACAGAGCGAGCGTCCACTGCACTCAGTCGTGTGGAAACCAGTGATGTGAAGGCTTCAAGAGTAGAGCGTTTCTTGACAACGGAAGGAGTGATGATAATTGTTGTTTAGAGGGACCTAACATCTAGGTTATCGGCCCCTAATGGTTTGGATGATAGTGAAGGATGAGATGAAAATGTAAACTATAACTAATACTAACTACAGACTTACAAACTAGAAGAAGAAATGGTAAACAAATAAAGGATAAGGCAAATAAAGGACAGGAAGGAAACTAATGCCCCAACCCTTGAAGAATGAGGATTGAGGGATTTGGAAGGAAGTAGAGCCATGAAAGGCAGATAGGAAAGGGAAAGAGGAGAGGGTCCGCCCCAAGGTCAGAGCAAAAAGGGGGAAAACCGGACCCAGCTCCCTCGGGATTACCAACTCCTGAACTCACCAGCCGTGAGTCCTTGAGGGTGTAGCACTACCCAGGGTGCACCAGAAGAGGTGGGGCTACACACACCCTGCCTCCTCGAGGGCCTTGAGCAGAAGGCAGGAGATATGGAGAGAACAGAAGAGGTCTGACCCCTCGGAGAATGAGGGATCAGGAAAGATGAGACAAGGGCCAATTAAGGCGGGAAAGTGAAAGACTCCCTAGGCCTCGGATACCCTAATACCGTCACGGTCGGAAAAGAACAAGAGGTGACCAAGGGAGGTCGATAGGAAAGATGACAGAGGAGCCTGGCGCAAGTAAGTGGAAGCAATGCCGGACTCAGCTCAGGTCCCGTGGTCGCCAACCCACGTCCCACAGGTTGTGAGCCCCTGGGGAAACGGAAGGAGTATGGGGAACGGAAATTCATCAAAGATTGGCACAAGTGTACAGAGAGCACTGCCGACTGTGGCAAGGGTTAGGGCGTCGCACAAGCGATTCAATGAAGGGCGGATGTCATTGGCCGATGATGCACAGTCTGCAGCGCCACACCGCATTACAGATGACATTGTCCAGCAGTTGGATGCCCTCATTATGCAAGACCAGCGACTTACAGTAGCAGTCATAGCCACAGAGGTCGGAGTGACTGTCGGAAGTGTTCATGCCATCATTAAGAAAGTACACTCAGAGTCTTCAACCGGCATAGGAAGCATGATGAATGGGACTCTCTCTGCTGTGCCATGCCAAGGAAGGGACGGGTGGTCACAGGAGAAGAGACAAAGTCAAAACAACAAAGTCACCAGTGAAAGTATGCAGGCTTGCTGCCACCTAAAAAGTTCAAGGCTGTCCGCACAAGTATGGGGAAGGTTATGCTCAGCTTCTTCTTTGGCCTAAAGGGCTCCTTCTTACAGACTTCTTGCAGCATGGGACAACGGTGAGTGTGCAGCGATACTCGCAAACCTTGACCCCCCTTCGCACGACCAGGACAGCTCACCTGTAGGGTCATTCTGCTCCATGACAATGCAAGGCCCTATACAGCCAACACAGACTTCAAATGGAAGGTTCTCCATACAGTCCGGACATGTGTCCTTGCAATTATGCCATTTTTGGTGAGCTGAAGAAGGCTCTGAGAGGCAAACAATTCACCTCGGAGGACAATGTCAAGCAGTAAGTTCGGAGCTGATTCACAATGCAGCCCCAGGAGTTTTACAAGACGGCCATTCACTGCCTTGACAAGTGTCTCAACAGTGCTGGGCAATACCTTTGAAAAAGCGGTGCTAGTTTTCATTTTATAGCCTCCAGCTTGTTTCTTTTTGAATGGCCCGCATATACATTTTAGCACCTAAGTAGTTAAGATATTATTAAAATCTGTTTTGAAGGACACTGAGAATCAAATGATTGTTATCATTGAAATACACCTTTAGCTCTCTAGAGATCTTCTGCTTCCATCGCAAGTGGGCTATCACTCTGGTGGTGGCATATACAGTGTTTACATGTATTGTCTTCGCGCCAGGAGATGGCAGTTCAACACGCTGCGACGGGATGCAGGGGATCTTGCAGTATGCATCCGCTGCCCGCCTATTGCAAACCTAAATATATCAGCTTTACGCATGCCAATGGTTGTTATCGCAGCAGACGACACACAGCCAGTGACAAAGAGAATGTGCTGGGTGAGTGAAGCAAGTAGTGACCAATGCGCGATACGCAGTGAGCGGGAGGACATCTGCCATCTCCTGGCGCGATATCAATAAATAGTGCAATTAATATGACCAACTCACACAACAACTTTGGGAAATAAGAAGTGCTGTCTGTTTGTCGACAGCTCCAGAGTCGGTGTGCGCTACCCGACTGCTGGATGCCTTCGAGAGCCGAGCCCGCAGCTGCGGCTGTAACATGGACTGCAGGTGAGCTGTGATGACACCCTCAGTTTCTAGCAGCTACCAAGTTGTCCTCATGAAGCTGAGGGCACCCCATTGCAAACCTTATATCTAGAGGCATGATGTTTTCGCACTAATTTTCACGTTATTTCGCGAAATGGATATTGCTGTATCACTTTAATAAAATTCTAAAGTTAACCATTAAAGGTTTCAGTATTGTGGCTCTGAATTATTTATATGAATGGTAGATGTATAAATTACTAGTGAGCATCCAATATTATTTTATTATATTCCTGATTTTGCATTAATGTTAATGCTAGCAGAGACTGAATTATTTCAACTTGTTGAATCTTTGTTCGCTCTTCTCTTTCTATTCATACATAATCTTGAAACAAATTTCAAGGTCGTTATTCACTACAGATTTTCCCGAAATATCACGCAATATTTGAATTTCACTTTAAAATGGCCTTACCACTTAAATTCATAAACATAATATCCTCATTTCCTTAACCAGAAACATATGATTCATAAAGATATCGCAAAATTGCTTCAAATTTTTTTTTGCGTTTATTGTTAATGTGAAAAATTCATGCCTCTAATTATATCAAACCTTATACATCCATAACGTTCCTACAGCTATTACAATCAATACTCCTTAAAACCACCTCGTTGTTCTTATTTAGCATTGGCCTGTCTTGACAGACGACATACACTTTATTAATTTAATTCTACTGGGCACCAGTTATCGTAAAGATAACACATTAAAATTTTATTTAGCCACGGCCGCTCCCTTCCTTGAGCCAAGATCTATTATCGGAGCGTAGGGCAATAAACTTGCTCTATGAGATACTCTTTGCATTCGAACTATATATATTCAACTCCCAATGAACAAGACATTTTATCTGAGGTTTAGAGCTGTGTACAATATGTGTATTAATATTCCCTAATTGCTGGGCAATGTTGACTGTCTTCCCGCTAGCGCTGATGTTCTGTGTTGATAACAACTCGGTCCACATACCTGGCACCTTGCAGTTCAGAGTCCATCTCGTTGGTCTGCTTGTAGGCTAATTTGAGATCTTACGCCAACACGCGTTCAATGACGTTTGGAAACATACGTTTTCACTTTGCTAACTGTACTGCGTCTTCTTGTTGTTATTTCTGTGGTTGATCGCCATGGTAAGCAAATTTGAACAGGCTAATTGAATCAACTATGTCCCATCTCACTGAGGGACTGACTAAGTCAAAGATTGAACAAGTTTATTACAGAATAAGTCGCGCTGGTCCAGATGTTTCGAGGCATAAATATTGTCCGCCATGCGACTGACCAATTACAGCAATGCAGTTCACAGTGCCCAAGCGACGCATTGACTCTTACAAGTGGGAATACAGGCCTGCGCACTTCAAATATTCCACTCAGTACACGCTATTCCTGACGTTGCGCACGCTATATTGCGCCAAACCTTTCTCCAAGGCCCTTGTCTCCGGTCAGCTTGGCTCTATTCCAGAAATAAATTTTCTTGCAAAATGTTGCTTCACCATCCGTAACTTCTTCCAACCATGCCCACCCTGTCTAATTTAACTAATAAAAACCCTGGTTGTTAATCTAAACACTAGACATTATTATATGATTATGGCGATGACGTGAATATGGTATGTCCCCTCCCTTGATATTAATAGATGAATAAAACCATATAAAAGATGGTATTATGGCTTTCACGGCCGGTGAATTAAAACTCGTCAATTCTTCTAGGTTTGTGCCGTGTCTTGTATGGGGTTTCGCCTAGGACACCAAGCTGGCTCATCGGCGGGCTCTTGGTGTCCCTGCCCGGACCCCCACAGGAGTAACGAACTGCGCGCCACCTCCCTTTATATTAGGTGCAACTGCACCACTTGACTACGAGAGCTAAAAGCTCAAGCAGCCAGCTTGGTGTCCTAGGAGAAACCCCACACAAGACACGGCACAAACCTAGAAGAATTGCTGAGTTTTAAAACCATATAACTTTGATATTACAATAATAATGATGTGACAAGCATCACTCACTCTACCACTAGCAAATGCTTACTTGTTGTTTCAGGGAGGTCGGCTATGAGACGCGCATCTCGACAGCTTCCTGGCCGACAGACACACATTGGGTGAGCTTTGATTACTGTTCAGAGTGCCTCTTTGCCTCCTTTTTCAGGGAGTTAAAACAGCAATGATTATGATGATGATGAACCATGTTACAAGTTGAAGGTAACCACATACACTTGAATGCTACAGTCCAGAAGCTCAGTTTGTATCCCAACATGACCGCCAGAGGAACATGTTATTAGCACAGATTACAAGAAGAGGGAATACACTGAGCTTCTGGACTGTAGCATTCGTTAAATCGAAACAAAGATTACCTTCAGCTCCTTTTTGTGACATTCTTCATCATCATAGCCATTTTAACTCCCTCGCCTATGGAGAGAAGGCAATGCTTGCCATTGAAAGCTAGAATGCTAGAATTTCTAACACTCCATTACATGCACTGGTGAAAAATTCCCTCCAGTTAGGAAATTTTGAGACGACAACAATTGCGTCACATGTGCACACTTTGTGCACAGGTTAGGAGGGTACTCAGTTGGCTGCGAGACATTGACGAGTGGATTGCTATTTTCTATTGTATGGAGCGGGGATTCGCCGCGTGCTTATGTAACAGTGATATTGTTGTGTTCTCTGCTTTGTTGGTGTTCAAGTACAGTATCATTTTGTAATCATCGATTTCAAGAAGACCAACAACATATGAGAGACATTTTTCTTGAGATAGAATGATCAGAAGACCACGTAGAACAAGATAACATTCTTATTATGGGTGATTTAATGCTCATGTGGGAAATGATAGGACTGGATATGAGACAGTGATGGGTCCCCATGGATATGGAAATCGAAACCAAGAGGGTGAATGCTTTCTTGACTTCTGCTTAAGAAATAATCTGGTTATTAAGAACACCAGGTTTCAAAAACAGCTGAGCCATAAGATCACAAGGTACCGCTGGAATGTAGAACAGAAATCTGTTATTGACTATATTATTGCAGATAAATTTATTAGAGATGTGACAATACATCCAGGAGAAAGTTTGGAAGGTGACCATAGGTTTCTAGTATCCATCCTAGGAAACATCCTGATAAGAAAGGCGAATCATCATCTTGCACAGTTTCCAGCCATTGGCCGGGTATGTTTGGAACACAAGCCTCTCCAACGTCTTCTGTCTTCCCACCATCTCTCAGCCTCCACCCTTGTCCAGTCTTCTCCTCTCTTCTTCACGCTTTCTTCCACCCCCTTCAGCCACCTGTCTCTCGGTCTTCCTCTCGGTCTCTTTCCTTCCCACTTCGCCTCGTGTATCCTCCTGGGTATCCTCTTCTCCTCCATTCGTTTTACATGTCCATACCATCTAAGTCTAGATTTATCTATACCATCCTGTAATGGTTCCTCCTTCATTAATTCTCTGGTCCTCTCATTTCTTATTTTGTCCATCTTTGTAGCTCCAATACTGCTTCTCAAGAACCTCATCTCACTGGTCTGTATTTTGCTCTTCTCCCTTCCTTTCATAACCCAGGTCTCCGAGGCATACGTCAGGATAGGGACATAGTACGTCCGATATATGATCTTTTTGCTGTTCTGAGGGACATCCTTGCTCCATAACATGCTTCTCACACTTCTCCGGAATGCTTCTGCCTGCCTCCCCCGCTCATTTATTTCTCTATCTTTTCTTCCATTATCTTGTATCAGGCTTCCCAGATACTTGAAACTCTCCACTTTCTTCAGCTGTTCCCCACCAATTGTTATTCCCGTTGTGGTTCTTTCCTTCTTCCTTGTTGTGATCACCATCTCACTCTTATTTATGCTAAATTTCATCCCATATCCTTGTATTATTCCTTCCCACACATCCAACTGTTCCTGTACCACCTCCTCCTTGTTTCCCCAAACCATCAAATCATCTGCTAACACCATTGCTTTCATCTTTCCGTCCCCAATTACTTGTGCCACTCGGGTCATTATGTCATCCATCACCACAATGAAAAGTAACGGTGACAGTGCACTTCCTTGTTTCAGGCCGTTTCTCTGTTCCAACCAGTCGGATCTCTCTCCTCCCACTTTCACACAGCTCACGCTTCCCTTGTACATCTCCTTTATCCTCTTTATAGTCCATTTCTCTACTCCTCTATCCTCCAGGGACTTCCATACTTTGTTTCTGCATACACTGTCATATGCTTTCTCAATGTCCAGGAAGGCCATCAGTAGATCTGTTCCATACCCATAGTGCTGTTCTTGTAACTGCCTTACAGCAAAAATCAAATCCACTGTGGACCTTCCTGCTCTGAAGCCATGTTGTTCTTCCCTCATCCCTCCTTCTATCCTTGTCCTAATTCTCCTTTCCAAAACTTTCTCAAAGATCTTTGCACAATGACTCATCAGTGTTATTCCCCGATAGTTTCTGCATTCTGTTCTACTACCTTTCTTGAAGATCGGGACAATTATTCCTTTTTTCCAGTCCTCTGGGGTCTTCCTTTCCTTCCATGCTGTCCTCATCACTCGGTACAATCATTGTATCCCCACCTCTCCTCCTGCTCTCACCATCTCCACACTCAACTCATCCACACCCGGTGCCTTCCCTCCTTTCATCTTCCTCACTGCATCTTCCACTTCTTTCCATGTTAAGTCCTTTTCTGTTTGCAGTTCATCTTCCTCTTCCCCGATTTCTTCCTCCTCACCGTAGTTTCCATTTGGGTTCAGAAGTTCTTCAAAATATTCTTTCCACATTTTCTTCAGTTCTTTCCTATTTTCTATCTCTTGTCCCCTTTTGTTCATCATTCTAACATAATCCGTAGGATCCTTCCGTCTCTTATTTTTTACCATCCCATACAGGACCTTTTTTGTACCTTCACTATCCTCCTTCATCATCTTTGTCCACTCTTCCATCCACTTTCTTCTCTCCTCAGCCACTACTTTCTTCGCCTCCTTCTTTCTTTCCTGGTACTCTTCCCATGTCTCTACCGTCCTATTTTGATACCACCTCCTAAAGGCTCTATTCTTTTCCCTTACTATATCTTTTGTCTTCTCATTCCACCATGGTGTTTCCTTCCACCTCTTCTTACTACTTGTCCTCCCACATACTGCTTCTGCTGCACCTACTAATGTCTTCTTAAATCTAGCCCATTCCTCTTCCACCCCTCTTTCATCATCTGTTGGAATTCCTTCCTTTACCATTTTGAGGTACTCGACCCTTCTATCCCCTTCTTTCAGTTTCCATATTCTTATACGACGAAAGGCGAATACCAAACGTAAACCCAGGATAAAAGTTTGGGATTTTGATAAACCAGATAAGAGGTCTGAATACCAGATGAAGATTAGAGACCAACTGCCTAAATATGAGACTGGATCAGCTGAAGAAGAATGGCTGGTAGATACTGCAGTAAATATTGTTGGCGAAACAAGCAGCAGAGTAAGAGAGAGAGAAACCCCATGGTGGACTGAAACTGTCCGAAGAGCAATAAAAGAGAGAAATGATGTGTGGAAACTAAGGGACAGAGAAAGTCAGAAAGGAGAGAAATTTCAAGAACTCAGTCAGCTGTACAGGCACCTCAAACTTAAGGTGAAAAGAATCATTTCTGCAGAAAAAGAGAAATACTGGACAGAATTCATACAGAAACTAGAAGAAGACTGCAGGAACAACAGGAAGCTATCATATCAAGTGGTGAGGAGTAAGAAAAACAGCTATGAGCCAATAAAGGCTGTGGAGAAGGAAGTTGGGAACATCACATGGAATGAGAAGGAGATTGGAGGTGAGATGGGACAGTATTTCGAAAAATTAGTATATAATAATCAAAATTCAAATACCACAAAGAGGAGACTAAAAGAAAAGAAAACATCCCAGATATGGAGTACCCTCTAACATGGGTGGAAGTGGAAAATGCCCTGAAGAACATGAAGAAAGCTAGGGCAACAGGCATTGATGATGTAAGCGCTGACATGATCAAGGCAGCTGGAGTACAAGGATTACAGTGGTTGTTTAGAGTCCTAAACACTATTTGGAAAGAAGAAAAAATACCAACAGACTGGACTAAAGATGTTATCGTCCCTCTATTTAAGAAAGGAGACAGACGGAAACCTATCAACTACAGGGGAATTACTCTTCTATCTCATGGCCTGAAGATAATGGAATGAATCATAGAACACAGATTAAGGATTATCATTGAACCACAGCTTGAAGAAGAGCAGTACGGTTTCAGACCGAACAGGCCAACAACAGATCTGATGTTTTCTGTCAGGGTGATTATGGAGAAGCACTGGGAAAAAGGAAAATACATCTTCATTTTCCTAGATATTGAGAAGGCATATGACAGTGTATGGAGAAATACAACTGGGAATGCCTTCAAAATAGATGAATACCATGCGCTTGAATAAATAAAGTCAAGATGCAATATGAACACTGCCAAATAGGTGATGGCTATTCAGAGTGGTTCGGTGTACAGCAAGGCAGCGCTCTATCACCACTTTTATTCATTACTGTAAAGGATGAACTAATGAAGAGAGTTAAGAGACTCAATAAGACCTCTGAGTTTAAAGCTTTAGCATTTGCGGATGATGTTGTAATATGGGGTGAAAATGAGGCTGAAATACAACAGAAGCTGAATGATTGGAATGCTGTATTCAAGCAATTTGGTCTGAATATAAGCAAATCCAAAACGGTAGTGATGCCCGTTAGTCGACAAAACATCTGTACTAACATCACTCTGAATGGTACAAAGTTAGAACAAGTAATCTGTTCTGTTACCTTGGCAGTGTAGTGTCCACAGATAACCAACCATGTGCAGAAATCACTAGTAGAGTTCAAAATGGAGCGCAATTTTATCATCTCGTAAGAGGGCTTCTTTGGGATAAGCAAGTTCCTTTAAGATCTACAAGAGCTTCTTTGTACCTGTTACTACATATAGTTTAGAAACCTGTTCCCAATCCAAAAGAAATACCAGCAAATTACAGGCGGTGGAGATGAAGTTTTTAAGAACTATGATTCAGAAGTCAAGGAGGGACAAAATAAACAAGTAGTTCCATGAAGAACTATACAGCCTATTTTCATATATCCTACTTATCTTAACTGCCACTATCAACATACAAAATTTCAGTTTGATTGCTGTAATAGATTCGTAGATCATGATAACCGACTAAATATTTCGGATGGTCGCCATGTTGGATTTTATATATGTAGGTCCTAGTGTTATGTACTGTTACATGAAGATTATTGTGTACATGTAGCATTCAAACTTCAATCGCATGATTAGGACACAAGAAGTAACAAGAAGATTTTAAAATTTCGCACAGCTGCCATCTTGTAGTTATGGAAACAATTGAAATAAATTAGATGCCAATGGATTAACATTCGTATAAGGATTTACTGTACCAAGTTTCACTGCACTCGGATGGTTAAATTGCGAGAAATATTTATACTTCGCGTCGCCGCCATGTTGGATTTGTGATCACCAGGTTATTGAAAGTCCTATAGGTTCCTATAAGTTCATAGCCCCTATGAACATAAAAAAATCAGTTTGATTGCTACAATAGATCCGTAGATATTCAGGGCCGTCTAAATATTTTGGATGGTCGCCATGTTGGATTGTTAAATGTATAGGCCATAGAGTCATGTACCATTAAACGAAAATTATTGTGTAGGTTCATTATTGAAACTTTCACTTCGATCGCATGATTACGACACAAGAAATAAAAACTTAATTTTAAATTTCGCACAGACGCCATCTTGAGGTTATGTAAAGAATTGAACTAAATTAGATACCAGTGCATTACAATGTGTATAAACATTTCCTGTACCAGATTTCATTGCTTTTGAAACATTAAATCGCGAGGAAGGTCTATTTAAAATTTTAAAATTCGCTCGGCCGCCATGTTCGTTTTGTAGATAACCGGTTTTTGAAAGTCTTATAGATGAACTTCCAGTAGTGCCCTTTATCTCCGTACAAAATTTCAGGGTGATACCGCTAATAGTTTCAGAGATATAGAATGCTGGTGAAATATTTTGCACATACGCCATCTTGTGGTTATGTAAACAATTGAACGAAGTTGGATGTCGGTGCATTACAATGTGTATAAACATATACTGTACCAATTTTTATTGCGTTTGGTTGGTTAAATCGCGAGAAACGTTTATTTAAAAGTCGCAAATTCGCGTGGCCGCCATGTTGGTTTTGTAGTTACCAGTGTTTCAAAAGTCACATAGGTGAACTTCTAATAGTTGCCTTTATCACCGTAAAAAATTCCAGGGTGATATCGAGAATAGTTTCAGAGATATTGAATGCTGGTGAAATATTTCGCACAGCCGCCATGTTGGATTGGTGAGATGTACCAAAATTTGAAGGGCACGGTCGGGGTCGTCCGGAATAGTGCTATGAACTTACCGAGTTTCATTGAAATCGCTCCAGCCGTTTAGAAGTTATTAGGGGGACACACACAGACACACGCACACACACACACACGGACAAAAGGTGATCTCCTAAGCCTATTTTTTCAAAATTGAAAATAGGCTAAAAATGATGAGATATGCCATCTTGTTCAAGTAAAACAATCTCTTAATGAGATCTGTGTTGAAGCCAGGCTGAAATGGTTCGGTCATCTCAAAAGAATGGACACACAAAGAACAGCTAGAGTGTGGTTTGAGAAAGAACTGAAAGGCAAGAGACCAAGAGGTCGACCGAGGAAGAGATGGATCGACCAGGTTAGAAATGATCTTGCAGGGAGAGGTCTGGATTTGCAGCAGGTCGTGGAGGAGGAAACATTCTTGGAGAGGACTAAATGGAGAGCGCTCATTCACCGCACCCGGGAAACTGGAGCCGGTTCATGATGATGCTTCATTAAGTACCGACTGGGATAATGTGCGATCAATTCCACCGGTGCCTCAGGGGGTAGATTTGGGCCACAGTGACGTAGAAGAGGAATAATCCTGATGTATTTCTTCATGAAGTGACAAACCGATTTAGCCAGATGGTGTAAGAAATGATTTTACATTATGAGCCGAGGCACTTCCTGAAGATCTGGTGTTTGTTGATTCTACTCTTCATGGAATGACTGACGCAATGGAGCCGTACACACTAGCATTTCGCAGTCATGCACGAGCTATTCCATGAATTAAATTACGGTAATGCTTGTTTATTAAGGTGTTCGAAGTTACTGGCATAAATGTAAATCTACAGCCTTTTCACTATCCTCAAGTAACAGCATGCCTGGGGATCATCGTCAAACTTGCGATGCTACCAGTATTTTCGTGTGAATGTCTTTTATAATCATTTTCCGTGTTGACATTATATATCTACTATGTCCACTGTACAACACAACTTACTTTGCTTGAGATGCTAACTCCTCTTCAGGGACATGTTTTGGACTTCCATTTTCAGCCTAGTTCAGTAAATTATAGACTAAAATGTTCACTTTGTTGGCGACGGTCCCACGCATTAAAATACATAAATGAGGATGAAATGACACTGATTGGTGAACGAATAAACGTTCTTTTAAGAAACGATTCAAAGAAATTTAAAAGACGGGTAAAAGTTTAAAATGCGTCACCCTAATTGATTGGTGTAGCTCAATTTGATGATGGGAAATTGTTCTTTAAAACAAGGAAACCATTATGAGCTGATGGGTGAGTGGCAATTGCATGAATCAAGTTCATGCCTTTCTGACTTACGTGAGTGTTAGGGGGTCCACACTGATCGTCTTGGCCCAAGCTTGCTCGCTAACCTGTGTCGCACTGGGGAGGCGTGGTATGTGGATGTTGTGATGTAGCGGTGTGCAATTGGCACTCGCCCATCAGCTCATAATGTTTTACAGAACAATTTCCCTTGACTTGGTTCCGTATTGACGAAGTATATAACAGATAAATAATTATCTTTTTATTTTGGTTCCACCTGGTCATTATTGCAATCGTAGATTACATGTTCTTACAAGTACATGTTTCGGGATCCCATATTGATCCCTTCATCAGCTTAAAATGATAGTGAAGGCCAACATGCATAAGAAATATTCTAAAAATATGCCAGGACATACTAAACTGGATAAAGATGAGGTGAAATTATAGAGTATGAAATGGTGCAAAGATATTGGTTGGTTCTTAAGTTTAGGGGCTGCGACAACGCGGTCATGTAGCCCCGTGTACTTTGGGTGTGTGTAGAATCTGTCTGATAACCGGTGTTAATTGTGATGACTGTATTAATGTGTGTTATCTGTTTTTTAATTTAAGTACTGCAACTTAGAATTTTTCAAATAGTTCCTACTTTTGCTGCCAAGCGCCACCGTCAACGACTACTAGGCCAAGTTCAGAACTTGGCTACTAGACGCCACCGCAGTCGGCTCTTGGCAACGAACGTAGAAACCTAAGAGCGTTGTTTACATTCTTAACCTATCCAATTTAGCTTCACACTGGTGCAATTAGTGGAAGGTTCTTTAACATGCCATAAATCTATGACATGGGACTACCGGCTTTACTTCCCCTCCGAAGGAAGGCATACTGAGGGATTTTTAACGCTCTTAAAAATTCTGACGGCTTCGGCCGGGTTTGAACCCGCTATCTTGGGCATAGAAGTTCAGCATGCTACCGACAACGCTACCGAAGCCGGTGCAAAGATATACAAAATCAACAATATACATGCTAAACAAAACAGATTAATAACCACTGGGAAAAAGACCAATTGTCCAGTCTCACTAAAAAGTAATAAAAAATTGCATCATAATTATTTATCTGTTATGAACAATTTCCCATCGTCAAATCCAGCTTCAATTAGAGCGATGCATTTTAAAATTTTATCCGTCTTTTAAATTTCTTTTAATCGTGTTTTAAAAGAACTTTCAATCCACCAATCAGTGTCATTTCATCGTGAACATTTTAGACTATAATTTACTGAACTAGGCTGAAGAGGAAAGTGTGAAACATGTGAAACCTCTAGCAAAGTAAGTTGTGTTGTACACTGGACATAATAAGTAAATTAGTATTTGCGTAAGTAACCACTAATCCTCTGTTAATCTGTCATGAACATCATGTTTATCGCATTAATTGTTGGAAAGCACACACGAGGACTCCGCTACCCCGGACTGGACTTCCTGTGATATTGTAGAAAATGAATTACACTATGTGACAGTGAAACCACGTGTCAAATAATGCAACTACCCCTTTTTATATCATATGCTGGGTTTTCATGAAGTGGGGGAGAAAGGTCAGACTGGTTAAAGCAGAAGAGTGGGTTGAAGCAAGGGAGTACTTTTCATCTCTGTGATGGATGAGGTAATGGTAGAAATGGCACCTCAAATAGGAGAAGGTTTGGTGTTTACAGATGATCTAATTTTTTTTAGCCTATGGCTTTTAGTGCCGGGAGTGTCCGAGCACATGTTCGGCTCACCAGTTTTGTAGCTGCTTCCTTGCGGACACCCGTGGGATGAGCTACAAGTGGAGTGTTGTCTGGGGAGGAAAGTTTGAATGTAAGGACAAGGAGTTGGAAGGTAGCGGCTGTGGCCAGTAGTTAGGGACCAACCCCGGCATTTGCCTGGAAGGAAGATGGGAAACCAGAGAAGACCATCTTCAAGGTTGCTGGCGGGGAGATTCGAACCTCCTCGCCTCCCAGATGTGAGCGAATGCCAGCAGCCACGCCGTAATAACCACGGCTAACTCACCCGGTAGATGATCTAATGATATGGGGCAATGGTGGGGCAGAGGTACAAGAAAGGTTGAATGTATGGGTTTTGACAGTAAAACAGTATGGTTTGAATTTTAATGCAAAGAAGTGTGAAATGACGGTGACAAAGAGAAATAGGAGGAGTAACAACAAGAGAAGTACTACAGAAGGTGGATTGTTTCAAGTATCTAGGGAGTGTAATTGAGATGACAAGGAGATCAGTGAGAGGTCTGGTATGGAGCAGGGACGTAATATCAGGGCTTCCATCCACTCATTCGTCCAAAAATAGTGAAAAAGTGAGTGATTTTTCTTCAAAAAAGTGAAGAAAAAGGTGAGTTTTTGTATGAAAAAGTGAGTAAATAGTGAGTAAATTCATAACATTATTCGCATTTATGGCCGTGTATCTGGTTCATAATGTTAACGTTTGTTCATATCTGTAGGCGCAATTAGGGGGGAAGGGGGCTTGGGTGGCTAAGCTCCCCAAAACCAACCATAGCGCCCCAAAAATGTGACAAAACTGTATTGAAATAGACAAAATTTTTAAGAATGTGTATCTGAAAATCAAATTAGCCCCAGAAAAATGTCAACCAAATTGCACCTACGTTAATATCTCTGAGTACTGTTTGTGATTTTTCATGTAGTTAGAGGACACTTGGAAATAATGGATAATCAATGCAACACTCAAGAAATTTAAATTGCAAAACAAAAATATTAATGTGAAGTTTTGTTAAAAAACACTTTGTTAAAATTTTCGGTGATTGCTGCACGGCTCCGGCTGTGGTATTGCACTATGGAAGCTTTTTATGCTTTCTGGCCGCCTGGCTCGCTGCCAGCAACGCGCTCAGGCACCGGTGGCAGAAAAATGAACTACCCATTCATGGGTATATTTTGGGTCGTTTTTAGCAATCTGATTGTGCAGGAGACCATTTTTAACAAAGAATGTGACCATTTTTGTAATAAAAAGTGAGAATAGTGAATAATTTCATCAAATAGTGAGAAAAGTGAGTCGCTGGAAGCCCTGCGTAATATGTCCCAATACTCAGCTACGCATCAGAAACATGGGTTTTGGAGAAGAGACAGGTGAGCAGGATCCAGGCTTGCAAAGCAGATAAGGATTAAGAACAAGGGATGGAGTAAGACATGAGATTGTGGAAGAGAATCCCTTAGAGAAGTCGAGAATGAGTAGGTACGGACATGTTAGGAGAATGCAGGAGGACAGGATACCAAAGAGGATGCACGAGACCAAGAGATAGCTGGATTGTGGGTGTGAAGGAAGGAGAGGAGTGGGACAAAGTGAGGAGTGAAAGGGGGTGGGAGGATGGACAGGCTTATGTTCCAAGCTGGAAACTGTACAAGATGATGATGATGCTTAGGATTTTCATGAAATGATGGATTTCAGTATTTGATTCCGCCCAGTCATATTGCCAAGGACTTGCTGGATATTGTT
Source organism: Meconema thalassinum (assembly GCA_946902985.2). Classification (NCBI taxonomy): domain Eukaryota; kingdom Metazoa; phylum Arthropoda; class Insecta; order Orthoptera; family Tettigoniidae; genus Meconema; species Meconema thalassinum. The sequence goes on from OX336391.1 coordinate 695,126,931, forward strand.
TGCAGTGCAGCGTGGCGGCTACCCTGCAGCTGGTGCGGTCCTGTAGCCCGGCAGACCAGGAGTACGGAGGCGAGCGGAGGCGCCAGGAGCGACGGAGAGTCCAGGGAAACCTGCTCAAGGTGGAGGTGTACTTGGAGAGCCTGCGCGTGCGGTCCGTGAGCCAGACTCCCGCCCTTCCCCCGCAGGCCTTCGTGTCCGCCCTCGGTGGCGCCCTCTCGCTCTACCTGGGTCTGTCCCTACTGTCCCTCCTCGAGGCTCTGGGACTGCTCTTCCGGCTGTTCGTGCGGACTCCGTGTCGCCGCCCCGCGCGGCTTGGGAGGAGAGCCAAGCTTCCCCAACCCATCTTCTTCACAGGTACAGTCACTCCCATGTGTCTTCCCAAATTAAATTTTAAGTTTGAATTTTATTTACTAAATGAATAATTGATTAGTTATGGTACTTCCATTTTATTGGAGAGTAGTTGTGACCAATGGCTGCAAAACTGTTGGTCCTTTTAGCAGTACAAACTTTTGGATACTTACGGTGCTTATTCTATTTGGCTTACGGCAGCGCTTTACAACGGTAGTATATTTTCCCTCTATTCTTTTTCTGTCGTTTAGCCGACTGTGGACCATGTTAATTTGATTTCAGCTTCTGGATGTTTATTTTTGCCCAATACTCCTTCATTCTTCAGTCCACGGCGCCAGGATCCGTGATGCAGGATGACTCTTTAAACCCGTGAAATTCTTACTTTTGGCTTTGTATGCTTCCCTGTTGCTGATTTCAGCTTCAGATGTTGCCATTTCTTCTAGGTCCTTCTTCACCTCCTGATACCAGCGAGCTGTTGTTTTCCTGGTGAGAAAGAATTTCATTATCCAGTTGGTTAATCTACCTCGGTCCATACTGTATACGGTATACAGTATGTCCAAAGAACGTGGCCCTTTTTTTCCGGATGGTGTCTGAAATTTTATCCAATTTGAGGTATAGTTCTTGGTTCTTTCTTTTTTATACGACCCATCTTCTGTTCTTTTAGGTCCAAGTATCATCCTAAGAATCTTTCTCTCTTTCCTTCTTTTTTTTTTTTAGTCGTTTCGGCCATCAATGCACCACAATGTTCTTCACTCATATGATCACTGTAATGCTTGTTTTCTTGTCTGCCAGTAGATCTTCATTCTTGCCGAATGTTCAGCTCTCCTTTCTTCCGTCCACTTGCAGTGAGGGCGAGGCATCACAGATGTTAAAGGGTGTAGATTACTGGTTGATTTAACCGCCTTTCTGAACAGGTTCCTATCCCAAACCAGAGCTTGATTGATTCGAGCTTCTGTTAGGTCCTTTTTAACTTTCAACGACTATTTACAATAGGAAATTTTTTTAGAGATTGATGAGTGTATTCGATATGAAAGTCGATGATGCTCCATCCGTTCCAAATGTCCAAAGAAAGACATTCTCCTTTTTCGCATCACACTCACCAAATCTTCTATATGTTCAAATAATTCATTGTTATGTCTTCTTCTGTAAGTACCATTATCATTAACAGGTCCTAATGTTTTCCTTAGAATTTTCCGATCCATAAGTTCTAATTTTCTCAATGGACCTTTGTTTGTCATCTGTGAGCTTTCCCTTATTATTATTGTCATTATTATTACTCGGCTATCACTCGTGATATGAGTATGATTGTCTTCCGAGGTAATACAAATCTTCACTGTAAACCAATATTGCATGAGTTACAGTCCAATCCGAGAACCACAGACTCTTCCACAATATTGGCACACAAGGTCTTGAGCAGCCAATGGATCTTGAGGGTTGATCATTCTGCGTTTCATGCACTCTTTTCTGGCATTTCTTTTTCCAGCCTGAAGCCTTTTTCTCTCTTGTTCGAAGAGCAAGTGGCCTTGATGTGGATGCGACAGAGCTGTATCAGTTTGACATTTATTCAAGTTGGTATTCAGAACATCTCATTATTATTATTGATGATATTAAAGAACTCCAAATAACACTCGACGATCTGAAGAATAAAACTGACAGAATCACAATTTTACAAGACTCACAAATTAGACTGGCAACCAAAGAGAGCTGCAGACAAGAAGGTAACATCTCAGAGGATGAAAACCTATTGGCAAAATAGAAGCTATTGTAGTGGTCCAATGTTGGCCATCTCTACTTAGTATTAAACAAAGCCCCCGATTCTTAGATGTCACGGGTAATCTCGAGAAGCACTGAATGGATTTTGATGGGGTTTTCACCACTCTGTAAAGGATATCTCGAGGAAGGTTTCTGTAGAAAATAATTTATTTATGATCAAAGGAAGCCAAGCAGTTACGATTTCAGTGATAAGGTCGAAGAAAAAACCTGGCATCCGTGCGCTTTTTAAGCTTACACTGGGCAAACTGTTAAAATATCTATATAATAAGATTGTAAGAATTGGTCACCATGAAACGTTCTACAAACAAGTCCGCAAGAGCATATCTTTATCTTCAATACATCGCCCACTATAAGTGTTTTTACGTTTCATTTCTTCCAACAATCTCCATTCAATTACTGAAGTGACAGTTTACGAGCTGGCTAGGGGGCGAGCCTATCACCCCAGTTACAGCCAGCAGCAAACTGTCGAATCATGTTGAGTTAAGACTTTAGAGAAGAGTGGTTGTGTTTGGAGTTTCCCTAGAAGTGCAACTCGGCTTATTTTCATTTCACCTGTCAACTCTTCATTCCGCAGAATACACAGTCAAGTTAAGATTGGACGGAAGGGGGATTTGTGTTTCATGCCCCTCGCCATTCTTAAATTACGTCTGACAAGAATTTGTTGCACATGCATCTCCATGATAGTATAATTAATAGTCCAGTCAGTGATTTTAACCCATCATGCCGAGACGTTGTTTATTGACATCGAAATTTATTTATTTATTTATTTATTTACATAGGTCCCAATGAGCCTGAGCTCGTGCTAGGGACAATCAAGTAACATAGTTACAGCATGGCATATATATAATTTTTGTAACATTATTGTTTAGTTTAATAGTAACTTAGATTGCTAGTGACTAACTTTACAGAGATAATACGGTATGATACATTGCATTGCTTAAGGCTATTGTACATGGGCTATTCATTCCTTAGTAGGAAGTCTTTTGTTTTCCTCTTAAATGTTTTTATAGAGAAACTTTCCCTTATGCCTAATGGTAGCGAGTTGTATTCTTTTATTATAGAGGACATAATTCCTTTAGTTCCAAATTTAATGGATTGGGAATGGCTGGTGAATATTTGATTTACTCCTCTTGTTGCATAGTGATGAATGTCATTTGCATGGGTAAAATGGATGTGTGTGTGTATCACTTTGTTTTCTAATTTGTATACAAATACTGTTGCTGACATAGCTATTTGTTTTTGCTGTGGCATAATTTTAGTTCTTGAGTATAATTCATTTGAGCGTGTGAGCCAAGGAAATCCAAAGATAGATTTTATAGCACGTTTCTGGAGTATCTCAAGTTCTTTTATCAGCTCCTTCTTACAATATCCCCATATGAAATTCATGTACATTAGATGTGAATGTATCAGAGCAAAGTATATATTTTTCAATTGTTGGCTAGTAAGACAGCTATATCTTAAAATGAAAATAATACCAATTAAAGGGCTGATTTTATGTTTTACATTTTCTACATGATTTTCCCAGGTAAGTGTACTATCTAGTGTGATACCTAAGTATGTTGCCGATTTAACCCTTTCTATTTCTTTGTTGGCTATGTTGACTTTGTTTGTGGTCTCAATCTTGTATGATGGTTTATGGAAGAACAAATATTTTGTTTTAGTGATATTGATAACCATTTTGTGTGCTCTCAACCAATCCACCAGCTTATTGAGATCATAATTAATATTTAGCATAATTTCCTGTTCAGATGTTCCCAGATAGAGTATAAAAATATCATCTGCAAATAGTTTAAGCTTGCCTTTCAATTCTAATAATACTATATCATTAATATAGGCCAAGAAAAGAATTGGTCCTAAGACAGAACCTTGAGGTACTCCTGTGTCAATTCTCATTTGAGATCCTTTTACATTATCGATTGCAACATATTGTTTTCTGTTAGTGAGGTAGTTCTTGAACCAATCATGTGCCACTCCTCTGATGCCTGCAAATTCTAGTTTATTAAGGAGAATCTTATGGTTAACCAGATCGAAGGCTTTTTGAAGGTCAATTAGTACACCAGCAGCTAGTTTGTTTTCATCTAATGCCTTTTCTACATCAGTTACTACTTCAAATATAGCACTATCAGCTCCTCTATTTGGAATAAACCCATATTGGCAGTTTGCAAAGTAATCATTTTTCATGAAGAAATTCATAAGTCTTCGTTTAACAACGCTTTCTAGAACCTTGCTGATGGCAGATATAATATTAATGGGTCTGTAATTTGATGGGTGGGTTTTGTCCCCTTTTTTGTAGATCGGGACCACCCTAGAGACTTTACAGGCATCGGGGAATATACCAGTCATCAGTGAAAGATTTATTATTTTGACAAGATATGGTGTAAGGCCCTCAAGACACAATTGTAGCATGACATTAGTAGTGTTGTCCTCACTTATATTGTTTTTGTGTTTTAGGGAGTTTATAATTGATTGTATTTCATTAGCATCAGTAGGTAACATAAAGATTGTCTTAGTGCTAGTAGTATTTTTATAGCTTGTAATGTCCGAGGTAGAACCGTTTCCTTGATTTTCCCATATACTGTTAGCAATATAGACATAATATTTATTAATTTCATCACATATATTTTCCTTTTTTTCGACATTTGTGCCGTCGACTATAAGTTTGACAATTTCATTTTTCCCCTTCTTTGGTCTATTTAACATCTCATTAACAACACTCCACACTTCCCTCTGATTATTTGCATTTTGAATTTTTTGGTCAAAGTAGTTTCTTTGTAGGTTTCTCTTAAGTTTTGTAACTTGGTTGCTAATAATTTTATATTCTTCTAAAATTTCTGCAGATGGATTTTTAACTTTGGTTTTTGTATATATCTTATCTTTCCTGTGTATTAGTGCTAAAGGATCTTGTGTGATCCAGGGTTTTATTGGTGGGGCACTTGGCTGCTTATTCGTATATTTCATAGTACAGGCTTCTATTCCTTTATTAATAAAATCACAGAATTTATTGTAGTAGTCATTGATGTTAGTTTCATTGCATACAAATTCTTGAGTTATTAAATATTTATTAAGTTTTTTGTAGTTTATTTTATCCTTTTCTATTGGCCTATCATCACATATTGAGTTCCTGTTTATCTTTTTGTTTCTCATTTCACAGATGAGTAAATGGTGATCACTCAAATCATTATCAATATTATAGACATTACATATTTTGTCACAGTCGTTCACCAATACATGATCAATTAGAGTAGAGCTAGTTTGTGTTACACGAGTTGGATATTTTGTATTACATAAGACTAGACCGTATGATTTGACTAGGTTAATATAACTACTAGTATATCTGTCCCCAAATAATAGATCGATATTCATATCGCCTAGTATTATAACAGGATTCGTTGAGTAAGAACTTCGAGATCAGTTAGAAAGTGTGGAATGTTGCTTTTATGAGGGTTATAAGCAGTGATTATATTGTATTCTTGATGGCCTTTTCTCACAGTAATGTGCAGTATGCTGTGGGTGGAATTTATTTCCTTTACAAGGGTACTGCTACATTTGTTTGAAATATACAAAGATACACCCCCTCCAGTTTGCTTTCTAACTATGTGATATGCAACATATTTCTTAATATTGAAAAACATTTTTGTTTGTTCTGTTAACCAATTTTCTGAGATTGTTAGGACATCTACCCCTTTGATTCTGTCTAACATTATTTGGATATCATCGAACTGTTTTTTATGCTATGTGCATTTATGTGTACGCATTTTAGTGTACTGGTATCGGTTATTATCTGTTTACTGTCCTTAATCTTATAATAATCGCTAAGTGTATTACAGTTACACTCGGTTAATTCTAGTGTATTATTATTAGCATTACCTAAAAAATTTAATTTCTGTAATTCTAGTTCCATATGGGATAATACTTAGTAGATATCTTACTATTACATTGATTTTAGTTTGAGAGGGCGAGTTCATCCAGTATTTCAGCACTTGACATAAGCTTTGAGGGTCCATTTTGATTTTTCCGAATGTATATTTTGCAGTCTCTGACCCAAGTTGCAAAGATTTTTCCCTGTTGTCTCAATTCACGGCACTTTTTGGCGATGGTTTCATTTCTTGGGGTCAGGTGTTCATTGATATATATATTACCACCATCACTGTAACCAATTTCACTCGTCTTCAGGGTCTTCTTTTGTCTTCTGCTACTGAGAATCTCTTCCTTCTTCCACCTATTATTTAATTTCACAATCATCGGTTGAGGCCCAGGCTTTGTTGACGGGAGGCGGTGAGCTGCGTCTATGTTTGCCCTGGTGATTTCAACTCCTAACGTCTTGCCAATGTCCGAGATTTTGTGAAATACATCCTCCTCTCTTTCCGTGGGTATTCCATACACTATCAAGTTGTTCTTGCGCTGGTACTGTTTTAGTTCCTCCAATTCGTTGATAGCTCTAGATGCTGCCATTTCTGCGTCCTTGACGGTTTTTCTCTCTTTCTTCAGAGTTTCAATTTCCCGGTGGAGTTCATCATACTTTTCTGATAAGAAAGTTGCTAGTTTTCTTACCTCGTGGTTTTCTTCTCTCATCGCCGAAAGGGATTCCTCAAGTTTCTGGGAGAAAGATGCCATAACCTCTTTGAGGTTAGGTCGCGGGAGGCAGTCTTCCCGATTGCATGACCATTTGAAAGTATCATCTTTCCGGAATTGTTGGTACGTGTCTTTACTCATTTTCATGCATGTTACATGAAACCAGCGTCCACACTCACCATCACATCCTACAGCCTGCTGATTGTTCTTGATCTTTTTGCCGCATGGAGCACAGTTGACCGTCATGATATTAAATGTTATATGTCTTCTCTTTTAACAAGTTATGTATTGTATTTCTCTTATGTATTTTACCTACACTGTTCACACAATATTTAACACTTTAGTCACTCGCGTAATCCTCGGTAAACCTGCGTAATTTCTTAATTTTGCTTACGTTTAGAATATAAACCTTTTACATATCCGCCAATAGACTGACTATCACGTAATGCATTCATAACTGTTCCCGGGCGTAGCCATGGCCGGTTGCTAGTAAATAAATTCTTATTATTATTATTATAAAAGAAACAATTGACTGCACTTTCCAACATAACGTGAAGTCATTTTCCAGTGTTGCCATATGATATGACAGTCGGCCAACACGACATAATCCCAGATACTGGGGCATGCAAAAAATAACTACACAGGAGGGACAAAACGAAGGGATGAGATATTCCGCTCGTCAAGTGAGCATCATCAGACCCAAGAACTACTGTATGGAGGTAGAACAGTGATCAATACATTGTACCTGCCCAGTCATTGGGAAAATTCATGTTGACCAACTGAAGAGTTAGAACTGACAGTTTGTGTTGGCTACACTGAAAGAATGACTTCAAAATTTTACAACAAATACCTAGCCAATACATTACGATCATCTCGTATATTCCGATGGTGTACAGCATTCATGGGCAAAGTGCGGCCCTTGTGCTAATCTAATCCGGCCCACGACATATCACCATCATCATCATCTTCCTTCCAAGTATTGCGCCAAATGTCCCGTTACCGTCTTGCACTTTCCCTCCATCTCTTCATCGGACGTCGTATAGATCTATTTCCATGTGGCAGGTAGCGAAGGATCTCCTTTGGAAATCTTCCAGGTTCCATCCTTTGGACATGATGCTTCCAGTTCTCTTGGTAGTCACAATTGTATGTAGTTAGTGGTTTCACTTTTAGTTCCTTCAGCACATCCTCGTTTCTCTTATGATCCCATTTAGTATAGCCTGCTGTTCGGCGCATAAAGGTCATTTCGGGTGCTGTGAGTCTGGAGATGTCCTGACATCTTATTGTCCATGCCTCGCTGCCATATCACAGGGTTGGTCTGGCTAATGTGTTATACAAACGTAAGCTTGTATGCCTTTGGACAGGAGATGGCTTCATGACGTGATTGATGATTCCTGTTGTTCTGGTATAATTAGTTATTTTTGCGGTTATGTCTCGTTCTTCTTGAAATGATAAATGATATCCTAAATACTTGAATTTATTAACTCTTTCTAAAATGTTATCATCCAGACAAATTTTACTGGGGATAGGGTCCTTACCCTTAAAGGCCATTACTTTAGTCTTTTCAGTAGAAATGCACATGCTGAATTTTGATGCCACTTTCTGGAGGTTGAATACTGACCATTGCAGATCATCTTCAGATGCTGCTACCAATGCAACATCATCAGCAAATAGTATAGCATCTAAATTTTTTAGATGCCTGCTGGTAGGTATTGGACCATGGCTTTCACACCTCCATTCCTATCTACAATTACACGTAGCTCATATTTACTGTGTACCTAGAAGTGAAAAACTGTTTCAATCTCATTGTGCTTGTGCGTTTTGTGTAATCGAGTAGGAACTAGAACTAATTAAGTTACAAAGTAACAACAAATTAAAGCAACAATGTATTCCTCAACGTTTTGAAAATTGAGTTCTACAAGGCCCTACCAAAATCAAGCTTCCCAAACTTGAAATCTCAGGCACAGAAGATAACTGCCATGTTCACATCTTCCTATATCAGTCTGTGAACAGGCATTTTCTACTATGAAGCTTCGCAAAAATAGCGTCAGAAATAAATTAAACAGATCACCATTTAGCTGCACTACTAAGAAACAGCTCATCCCAGTTTCAACCAGATTACCGTATGAAGCGCAGTCACGGTTTCACTTGCCACATACTCCTTCCTCTTCTTACAAATAAGGTGTGGTCTTCTTTCCTAAGTTTTCTACAATGGTTTTGTTTGATTTACATTTCAGAAATAATAAGTTTATAATCTATCTACAAACATGTGTTGTTCTTTTTCGTACCAACTGGATTATTTTGTGTTGCATCCGGCTCTGCCCCTAAAAAGTTTGCCCATGTCTGGTGTACAGCGATGTGCATGACAGTCTACACGAGTGGTCTTCAACCTTATTTTAATGAAGGGCCAAATTTTTGTTATGGAAGGGCTTGAGGGCCGCATTAATCTTATTATATATCTATATATAGGCAATATTGTCTTTCAATTTGGGAGAAAAAACATCACTTTAGTTTTAAAATTACAGTGAAACCAATATTAAAATATGTTACAAAACACAAAACTAAATTAAAAATATCAAAATGGTATTTTTTTAGTTCATTGAGAAATCTGACACTCTTTCTCTTTCACTAATCTGTCAACATTGGCGTTTATGTTGGATGAAGCAATTCGAAGAGATTTCTCTAAATGAGTGTCAGAAACACGATTCCTCAATTTTAACTTCACATTCTTCATTTTGGAAAATAGATGCCCACAGATGTAAGTGCTGCCAAAAAGGGGTGGTGTCGACAGAGCATGAGATTGTTCTTTTTCAACATACAATGAGTAAACCTCCAAAAGTCCAAAATTTTAAATTTCTCCTGTAAATCGCTATTACACTGAAACTCAAAAGTTCTATTATTTTGTATGTTTCCGGGATAGTCTTCCACATTCACACCAAATGGAGCACACAATAGCTTCATCATTTTTTTATTTAACTTGAAATCTTCCCTACTGCGGCACAACGAAGTATTATAACATTTAAAAATCAACAAAATTATGCAATCTTATGAACTCTGTTCTTTTTATAATCGGTACATCAACATAACACTGTTGTGGCTATCAAAATACCATCAAATATGAATTATTGAAACTAAATCGGTTTGCGGGCCGCTGAAATATACGCGGAGGGCCGCAAGTGGCCCGTGGGTTGAAAATCACTGGTCTACACTGTCTTGTTGTTTTCACTTGTTGCAGGTCGCCTCACGCCACCGTACCAGTCTCGGATGAGAGCGCGGAGAGCCTGGTGACTGGTGGTAATATCACCAGAGCTGTGAAATGCAGTTCCTTACGTCAGCTCTGTCTGTGGAAGACAGGTCGAGGTTAGCAGGATTACTTAGACCAGTTGGCTGCTCTAGAGATCTAGAGATAAGAGGACGAATGAGAAGAAGCTTCCCCGGCTGAAACAGATGGAGGAACATCCTACCCAGCTCACTTGAAGGAAACCATGATGGCTGTTATGTTATTTGTACAGTCCCATGTGACATAGTTCTTAAAAATAAAAAAAAGAATGTCTTCTATTACATTCGACATAACCAAATTGTTTACCATGTTATTCATTTGAATATTATTAATAATTTTCAATTTAAAATGAAAATGTTAATTTTCAATTGTCGGATATTACCTTTCAATTTGCTAGATGATAAAAATGGACCTAATTTCCTCGCATAATTGTCGCATATTTTTAGCCTAAAACTCATGGAGGAGAAATAATGTGCGATGATTATGCAAACAATATAAGTTCAAAGAAGAAAAACACGCCTCTTGCTTCCTTAATCCAATCATGAAAGAAAAGCATCCTGTCTCTATTGTCTTCGGGCACGTACCGTCTTAAAATCGTTGACTCTCTGTCGCCGCTGTCTAGCCTGTTCGTGAGAAACTTTCACAAGAACGTTTCCTTATATTCACGGCTTAAATGTTGAAGTTAAATTAGAATCTTTGATGATGCATATCCATTAAGGGTTCAATACATAGACATAGACAGACCCTTCATCTGCACCGTTATAGATAGTGAGATTGCTGTTTCAATGAAAGCACCACAACTCCAATCCCTTTGTCCTGGCTGTCTCAAACATAGCAGAAGCTTCTTCAAAGAATTCCGTCTATTTGATGCAAGTTCTCCTCATAGTGTACAGTTTCCACACCACGAAAACACAGCCCTGCCTGAATATTAAATGAAAGCTTCCAGTTTGTACATTAAAACCTGAATTATTTCATTTATTTAGAGGCCAAGCGACAAGCAAGAAAGCTTCGTCAATTGCAACCCCGCCCTCCCCCGACCATTGAGTGCAATTTATGTGGGCGCATGTTTTATGCCAGGATTGGCCTGTTTAGTCATCAGAAGCACATCCACAGGCTGGTCTGAAAAGCTCTATGCAGGAAAAAGTATGTTTACTCGGAATCGAGTTACAGCCGCCGCCGACGAAATGAATGAAATGTTAAATAGAAATATTAAATGTTACGTATGTTTGTAGCGGCTGCTACTTGAATTAATTCAATGTAATAAAAAATTAATTCATCGATGAAAATTATTAATACAGTAGAGAGTCATTTATCCGGACTAATTGGGAGCGAAAGTGCTCCGGATAATCAAACATGCACACTACGAAGCTTCTCATCTAGCTGCAACGCTTTCTCACATAACAAAGGTCCAGAAATGGGATCTCCCTTACTCCTTGTCTGAATAAACCATAAGTACACCGCCCTAGCTGATCTCATGGTTCTACTCTTTTTAGACCCTTCTTCACTATCTAACTGTTCTTCAGTTAAAATTCATTAAGTTTTATTTGTCTGGTTCTTGTGTTTTCGTTTTTTTGAGTTTGCAAAAAAATTTGGTCTCCCGTTTGGGGGGGAGGGGGTCATAACCCCCGTGATCTCCACCCTTGAATCCGCGCCTGATCCAGTTTATTAATGATCTCCACCGTCTTCTCAATGGATAAAACATTGCGATTTAGTTTTCCTTTCTTGTCACTCGTAGAAGCCATTTTCACATCGTAATACACACACTCACATCACATTGAAACATTATAGAGTAAACAAACGGAAGGAGACAACAATTGAAAACGAGAACCGACTCCCTACGGTAGTGAGCATGCGCTGCTCCGTCTTCTTTTTTTAAAATCATTTTAAATGATCTTGTCGAATTGGTCGTTACGATGGGGTCTGGCGTTACGTTACGGTCACGGGACGAAATGTACCCAGATGCACTGAGGTGTGTGACGTCATAGTACCGCTTGGTGCATGTGTACCCCGACAATCTCTACTTCGTTAGTATAAGACAAAAATCCCCGATTCTTGGATGTCACGGGTAATCTCGAGAACCACTGGATGGATTTTGATGCGGTTTTCACCATTCTGTAAAGGATATCTCAAGGAAAGATTCTGTAGAAAATAAATTATGTATGATCAAAGGAAGCCAAGCAGTAACGATTTCAGTGAAAAAGTCGAAAACAAACTTGGCGTCCGTGCGCTTCTTAAGCTTACGCTGGGCAAACCGTTAAAAATATCAATATACTATGAGCATAAGAATTGGTCAGCATGAAAAGTTCTACAAAAAAGTCCGGGAGAGCATATCTCTATCTTCAATACATCGCCCACTATAAGTGTTTTTAGACTGGATGGAAGGGGCACGTCCCTGCTCTGGCGAGCGTGACAGCATCCTGCGACCTTGGTTTGCACTTGCCGTTCGCGAGTAATTTGAAACAAGATATGCAAGATAAGTATTATGCAGATAATTTTCTAACATGTCAAGAGTCTTTGGCTTCGAGCATTTTTCAGCATTTGTAGCATTTAAAATGACTGTCACTTTTTCTTCTCGCCCGGATAAACGACGCTCTACTGTACTAATAACAGTGAAAATCAAATAATAATATTAATAATAAATGGACCCTTTTTCAAATCGTCTCAGAAGTAGGAGACTTCTGTTACTTAGGATGCAAAATAACCAGTGATGGACGAAGCAAAGAGGATATATAAAGTAGTTTGCCTCAGGATAGAAAAGTATTTCTACAAAAAATAAATCTGTTGGCGTCAAATCTAGATTTAGGTCGGTCATTTTTGAAAGCCTTTGTCTAGAGGATGGCACTGTTTAGAAGTCAAATTTGGGACTGTTGATGCAGCAGAAAAGAGCAGAATTGAAGCGTTTGAAATGTGGTGTTACAGGAGAATGATGAAGATCAGATGGGTAGATAGGGTTACATATGAAGAGGTATTAAGACGAGTGGGAGGGGAGAGATGTTTTTAGCGACTGCTAATGAAGATAAGAGATAGGTTGGTAGGGCAAAGACTAAGACACCCAGGAATAGCTAACTTAGTTATGGAAGGAAGGGTCAAGAACAAGAACTGTAGGGGTAGACCAAGGTTAGAATATGTTTGCCTCGAATGTTAAGTGTGGTAGCTATGTAGAGATGAAACGATTAGCTCAGTACAGGGAAGCATGGAGGGCTGCATCAAACCAATCAGAATATTGAAGACTCGAACAACGACTTTGTTACATCTAGTCTTCATCAGCTAGGAACATTAAAAAAATACAATTGATAATTAACATTACGAGTCGGAAGCACAACTGTTAACACATATTTAAATACATAAATAAAAATGATTAACTATTTAAAAATTAATTCATGAAGAAAGATGAATGGAAGGAGGCCATTGTGGTACCAATTCATAAGAAGGGTGACAAACAAGATTGTAAACATTATAGAGGCATCTCATTAATTAGCACGGTATACAAAGTGTTCTCAAAAGTCCTCCAGAAAAGACTAGAACATTACTTACGATCCCCCACTGACCAGATATTTATTCTAAAAGAGGTCATATCAAAGTATTGGGAGTACAACAAAATAATGGTAAAACTCTTTGTAGACTTTATATTTCTTTCTCAATAGATGGTTGCATTAAAGCAGAAAATACCTAACCTAACACTGTTTGGCAAATGTAAAGAGGAACATCTGATTCCGTAATTCCATTTCAAGAATCCCATTTTTTCTTTTAAACGTTTTGGACAATTATTAGAATTGCCACATATCCATATTGGGCATTTCAACTCAAATTCTTGTACGAATTTTCCTATCTGTTAGGTTAATTCATGTCATCGTAATACTGGTTGGCACTTATTCAAAATTGTTAATAAACTCCGTATTGAAGAGGATTCAACTTATTTAACTCAAGCGCCGAACTGAATTATTTTATTGATTTCCTAAATTATTTTGTGTATATTTTGATTTTAAAAAAATTAAAGCTTAACATTTTTACACTCACCGTTAATAGTTCTTATTTTCTAACTACTTTTTTTTAATTATTGAAAAAGACCAATCTTATATTTATTTATTTGTAAGGATATCCATTACTATATTTTATTTATTACAATCATTATCATTAATTTTTCATTTTAATTTAGATTTAAGTCACATATGCTATTTTAGTTTTCAATTCTTAATTGATTTTCTTTTTAGGCTGAGGATGACGCCATTGTAGGTCGAAACATGTACCAATATATAAAATATTATTATTATACAGTATTCTGCCTAGTGGCAGGTCCATGTCTTCGTACAGAGAATTTCTGATGCCAACGTTCCCGGTCTTCAGCTTCTTTCTTCAGTCTGCTGTAACTCTTTCTATCTTTCATATCATCCAGATGTTGGATTCTTCTTCTTCCCCGTCCTGTCGTTCCTTTGATCTTACCTTCAATTACATCGTGCATGAGCCCCTCATGTCTAAGTATGTGCCCGATCCAGTTGGCCTTCCTCTGAAGAATTGTATTCAGAAAAGTTTTATTCTCACCTACTCTTCTCAGTACTGCATCGTTTGTCACCCGATCTGTCCACTTGATCTTCTCTATTCTCCTCCAGCACCACATTTCAAAACTTTCTAAGTATTTTCTTTCCCTTTTTCTCATTGTCCACGTCTCTGCCCCGTACAGTGCAATGCTCCAGATGTAACACTTCACCAATTTCTTCCTTAATTCTAAACTCAACTTGCTGGTGAGCAGAGTCCTCTTCTTGTTGAATGCGGCTTTGGCAATGGCAATTCTGACGCGAATTTCATTTGTGCATTGAGCATCTTTTGTCAGCAAGCTTCCCAAGTACTTGAACTGCTTCACATTCTCCAATTCTTGATTGTCGATATTTACCCTCAAAGGTTTCTCCCGTTTTGAAATCCGCATCACTTTTGATTTCTCGATGTTGATTTCCATGCCATATCTCTTCCAGTTTCCACCAACCGGTTCATCATGTGCTGCAGTTGTCTTTGATTTTTGGCGAGCACTACTAGGTCATCTGCATACTTGATGGTGTTTATGAGGCGTCCTCCTATCCTGAAATTTCCGCATCCTTTCAAAGCTTCTTTCACCAGCCATTCACCATACAGGTTGAAGAGACTTGGCGATAGACAACATCCTTGTCTGACTCCTCTTCCTATTTCCACGCTGTTCGTTTCTCCGTATTTCAGTCGCACCTTTACTCTTTGTCCCAGGTACAAATTAAAAATTAGTCTCCGGTCTCTCCAGTTGATTCCTATCTCCTTAAGGATGTTCAACAATTTTGTCCAGTTGACTCTGTCGAAGGCCTTCTGCCAGTCTATAAAACAAACGCAAACTTCTTCGTTAACAGTCAAAACTCTCTCCGACAATATCCTCACTATACCGATAGCATCTCTGGTTCCTTTTCCTTTCCTAAATCCAAATTGATACTCTCCCATTACTTCTTCAATTTTGTGTTCCAGCCGTCTATTGAGTATTCTTGCAATGATCTTCGCCACATGTGAGATCAGACTAATTGTTCGGTAATCACTACATTTCGTAGCTTGTTTTTTCTTCTCAAGAGGAACCATTGTGACGTCCAAAAAGTCTTTAGGCCATTCTCCATTTTCATAAATGTTGTTGATAAGTTGTGTCAGCACTTTCAGACCTCCGTCTCTGATTTCTTTCAGCAAATCCACCGGTATGTCGTCTTCTCCTGTAGCTTTCCCTTTTTTCATGTCCTCAATTGCCTTCTCTACTTCCGTTGTCAGTATGCTGGGCCCTTTCTCGTCTTCATCAATCGCCTCCTCTGTCTCCATGTCGATGTCTTGCGGACGGTGTTCCTTATCGTAGAGTTCCTTTATGTATTCTTCCCATATTTTCAGCACTCCCGCTTGTTCAGAGTCCTCTATTCCGAATGACCTTACTCCTTTGTTCTCGCTTCCTCCCAGCTCCTTCGTTTTCTGGTACATGAGGTCGTACCTTCCTCTTCTTTGTAGTTCCTCTATGTCATCGCACATTTCTTCCATGTACTTTTCCTTTGCTTTGTCTGTTTCTCTCCTGAGTGCATTGTTAAGTCTTCTGTATTCCTCTTCGTTTATATTTTTACACTTCCTCCTTTCCTCCATCTTCTCCATCATCTCATTGGTGATCCAGGGTTTCCTCGCTCTCTTTGCTTCCCTCCCAACTTCACTCTTTAAAGTATTCAACAAAACCAGTTTAACATTTCGCCATTGCACTTCCACACTTGTACTTGCATTTTCACCTCTCATTTCACTAAATTGCTGCTCCAATGATTCTCCTACTCTCTCATTGTTCACTCTTAACTTTTCCAGGTCCCATCTCTGCTTTCTCCTCCCACACTGTCGAATCCTCTTCAGCCTTGTATTGATGTCTGCAACCAAAAGGTTGTGATCCGAGTCGATATCGGCAGCCGGCATAGTCCTAGCGTCTTTCACACTGCCCCTAAACCTCTGTTTAACAAGTATGTAGTCTATTTGATATCTGTTAATGTCTCCTGGGCTCCTCCATGTGTATAATTTGCTCTTTCTTTTCTTGAACCAAGTGTTCATCACCACTAAATTGTTTCTCTGACAGAATTCCACTAGCATCCCTCCTCTGTCGTTCCTTCTGCCTAATCCATATTGTCCCACAATGTTTGCTTCTCTACCTTGTCCAACCACACTATTCCAATCACCCATAATTATGGTGTTTACTCTTCCTCTGCCTTCAGAGTGAATGATATCTTCTATTTCATCGTACAATTTCTCCACTTCGTCGTCGTCATGATCTGATGTCGGCATGTACACTTGAATTATCATAATGTCCACTGGTTGTGCACTTAATTTCACAAACATTAAACGATCGCTATGGCACACCACTTTAGTCACACTGTGCACTAGTTGATTTCCCATCACTATTGCTACACCACGTTCAAAACCTTGTCCACCTGAATAGAACATTGTGTAATTACCTGACACTATTTCACCACTATCTGTCCATCTCACTTCACTTAAACCCATTATGTTAACTTCACATTTTTCCATTTCTCTCTTCAAATTTTCCAGTTTCCCTGCTCTTCGAAGTGTTCTTACATTCCATGTCCCAATCCTAAAATTAACATGTTCAACTCTTTCGATGACTTCCCCTAAGGTACTACCCACCCGGAGATCCGATCGGGGGAGTAGTTTACCTCTGGAACGTTTTATTCCAGGAAGTGCCATCATCTATTCTCCGTTCTCCGACGTTCAGGAAATATAATAATGTGGTAGTCTTTCCATTTCCTTTCCACATCGCAGTATCATGACCGAAGAACCAGACTATGATTGATTCCGCCCATGAGTTTTCGATCTTGATCCATCTAAAGCATCATTTGCTCTGTGCATCAAGTCGATACTGGTGCCCGCTGCTGCCCGGTTCCAGATTGCATCTTCCGTTAGTTACGTAAGACACCATACACTATTATTAGGTTTTATCACGTTTCCTTGTTGGTAATTATTTATTTTATACCTATGCATTCCGTTTCACAGTATATAATTATTGTTTTTCACAGATAATTTTTAAGGTAAAGCCGTAAATTTACTTATTTTGGTGTGTAAACAAACATGAGATTATTTTAACGGTATTTATTCATGTCTTGTGACACTTCAAGAGGCCATGGCCTTATATATCCATACGTTGATTGGCTTCTTGTTAGATCTATCACCATATGAAAGAGTCCGGGTATATTTCGTGTTTAGTCTCAGACGCTATATAGGTGGCTTTGGGATTTCAAAGGCATGCCCCTATTGAAGCAAGAAACTACAAAATATCCAATCAAAGCTATATAAACAAAATGGCAGCAATCTATGATATCGAAACACATTCCACAAATTGATTAAACCATTCCAACAAGAAGCACCAATCCAGAAGACAATTTATGCACTCACACTGTAAAATCATTAATAATCATTGAAATCACTTGATGATCGCTATAAAACAGCATAAATACCATTATAGAAAACAAATATGTGGCACCTCATCACAATCTAGGTCTTATCATGGCCACCTAATAATGAAATATATATTTGTTTATGTATTGATTTGGCGTATAATTTTAAATGTTTAATTGACTTTAAAAAAGCTTATGACAGTATAAATAGAGAGAAACTATGGGAGAAAATGGAGATGTTTGGAATACCGTATCAAAGAAAATTATAAATCTTGTAAAATTAGCATTAGAGGGGACAAAAGGGATAGTGAAAATGGAAGGAGAATACTCAACAGCGTACACAGGAGTTATAATTTAGCGTATGGCGACAAGTTAGATACATAATTGCATACAGTACAAATATTCACAGACAAGAAACATGTTTCTCGGGAGCAAGATTAATTTATTATATTGCAATGTCCAGTTGGGTGATCCACTGTATGGCTTCCTCCGTTGGTTCCCGAAAGTCATTTGGGCTACCTGTATAGTGTTCAGGCCCTTAACGGGGTTGGCCGAACTGGGGGGATCAGGGTATGTGTAGAGGGTGGTGTTTAATTAGGGGAAGTTTTAACGGAGGTGTGAGAACTCCGAATGAGTGTTGGAGAGTGTGTTGGCGGGTGGAGCTCTACTCGATCAGGGTTGCAAACCAATGGGATGCACTTTTAAGGCGGAAGCTAGCAGTCTGCAGAGTAAGTACTGCGATGAGTAACCCAAGTGTCTGATGACCGTGCAACGTTACGCTCTGCGGGCGCGCGACCAAGAAATCAAGGCTACTGGCAATGAAAATGTTTCTAGTGCTGTCACGGCGGTTTTGGAAACAATGCACTGGCAAGTCAAGGTGTAAGGTAGGGAGGTGAGCGGTAAAAACAGTGATAATAAACAAAGATTACAAATGATCTGTAATAATGGTGGTCACTTATTTATTGGACCCAAAGTGTACTGAAGGTTTCCCTATATTCAGGGATAGTGTGACAATTTGTAAATGGTACAATCAATCAGGGGTGGCGAAAGGAAGGATGTACAACTTGTGAGTGTGTGGAATCTGAGAATCACACTTACCGGAGGTATGCTGTCGGCAGGCAGTCGGACAGAGTCTTCGACGTCAACGGATCACCTTCCTCAGAATGGTGGTTCTTATATTTCTGAAGTGCCGACTCCGCAGTATTGCTGAATAGCTGTTTTGGTAGCAGCTTCTGTGTACATGTGGATGTGTGTCAAGCTTGGGCAAGAGCAATTACATAATTCTGCCGGCTTAGTGTAATTGGAAGTGTGTTGTATTTGCTCTAATTCCAGCTTAGAGGTTTAGGGGGTGAAATGCGTGTGGGGTGTTGGGCAGATGTTTTAATAAATAAATGTATGTGTCGATGGAGTAGTTGTAGATGTTTGTAGAATGTAGCTTTTGGCCGTAGATTAGTTGTATGCCAATATGTCCCTTAAGGGCGCTAAGACCTTAGGGCCCTTACCAATAGGAACGTTGCACACATTCACTTACAATATGGGGAATTGTTTGTTGAGAGGCATTAGTCGCACTCCGGTGATGTAATATATTTCCACTTATAAAGGGTATCCCTGCATCGTCCATGATTTGTTCTCACCCGATTCATTGTGGTCCAGAGCTTATGATGTCCACTAGGAAGATGTTCACCAGAAAAGATGTTGTGTAGGGAACCGTCTGTGGCAACTTTCCAGCGACTTCTCCATTCTTCTAAAGGGTAGCAATTCCCATCGGCCAAAGCGACGTCACGCAAAGATGGATGACTTGACTTGAGGGTATCTTGAGAGAGGGAATATCATCCAGAACAGGCAATTGAGGGTTCATTTCAATCTTCCTGTACTCTCGTATGAGAGCATTTGATCTTCTTAAATCAGGCGGCAATATACCTGACAGAATTGGAAGCCAATGCAGTGGTGTGGGCTGGATAGCACCAAATATTAACCACATGCTAGCGTTCAGTTGGGTATCAATGAGTCTTGTATACGAGCTATTTAGCCAAACTAGTGCACAGTACTCAGCACAGGAGTAAACCAGTCCCAAAGCAGAAGATCTTTAAGTATTTGCTGAGGAACCCCACAATTTCTGGAGGATGTTATTGCATGTTTTGAGCCCTTTGGACAGATTAATAAGATGTTGTTTGTAAGACAGTGTGCGATCAAGTGCAATGCCGAAATATTTTGGATACCAATTGTGCCGAAGTTCACGATGACAAAAGCGAATGTGACGTTCAATACTAGCTTGTCGATTGTTCCGATGAAAGCTTGACACTACCGTTTTGTTTGGGTTAGGATTCAGTCTCCATTTCTTAAAGTATGTTTCAAGTGAAATCAGGTCTCTTTGTAGCAAGCACTTCTTCTGTCATACTAAGGCCTCGATGATGAGTGGCTAGTGTTATATATCCTCATCAGCATAACAGAATTTTCGCGATGATGTTTCTGGGAGGTCGGAGATATACAAATTGAACAGTAGAGGAGACAGTTAGTACCTATCCTTGAGGTAATCCATTCTATAGCCTCCTTTCTGTACTCATACTGTTTCCCATATATACCCGGAATTTCTGTCGCTGAGCATGTTATTTATAACCTGCGCGATGGTCCTGCAGGGTACAATTCGGAGAAGCTTGTAAATTAAACCTTCCCTCCAGACTGTGTCAAATGCTGCTGTAAGATCAATGAATGCGGCTGAGGTTTTAAGTTGTTTCTGGAAACCTGCTTCAATGTAGGATGTCATTGAAAGCACTTGAGCACAGCAGCTGCGGTTTGGTCTGAATCCGGCTTGATCAATTGGAATATGCTGAAAGACATTTGCACTGATTCTGTTCAAACCCGGCCGAAGCCGTCGGATTTTTAAGAGCGTTAAAAATCCCTCAGTATGCCTTCCTTCGGAGGGGAAGTAAAGCCGGCGGTCCCATGTCATAGATTTATGGCATGTTAAAGAACCTTCAACTAATTGTACCTGTGTGAAGCTAAATTGGATAGGTGAAGAATGTAAACAACGCTCTTAGGTTTCTGCGTTCGTTGCCAAGAGCCGACTGTGGTGGCGTCTAGTAGCTAAGTTCTGAACTTGGCCTAGTAGTCGTTGACGGTGGTGCTTGGCGGAAAAAGTAGGAACTATTTGAAAAATTCTAAGTTGCAGTACGTAAATTTAAAAAAACAGATAACACACACTAATACAGCCATCACAATTAACACCGGTTATCAGACAGATTCTACACACACCCAAAGTACACGGGGCTACATGACCACGTTGTCGCAGCCCTTAAACTTAAGAACCAACCAACTGATTCTGTTGTAGATCAGCCTCTCAAAAAGCTTATAACAGCAACTAAGAAGGGCGATTGGTCGATAACTACTGGGGTCATTGGCAGGCTTACCTGGTTTCAAGATAGAAATCACCTTCATTTGTTTGAATTGTACCGGGAGTTTTCCAGTCTCTAGAAGGTCGGTATAAAACCTTGCTAGCCATCTCCTTGCCTTCTTCCCCAAATGGATGAGAAATTATGGGTGAATGCCATCAAAACCTGGTTTAACATCCTTGAGAGCAGTAGAGATGTCTTGCACTGCAAACGGTTGTGAATAGCTTGATGTGTGTGGTGTTGTTTTCAGAGTTTGTAGCTGGCGCCGTATGTATTTGGTATCCTTCTTATCTGATGAAGTTTGGGAAGTAGTGACGATGTGAGTAGGATAAATAAGCCGGTTCTGGCACAGGGGCTAATGGGCAAGATGGCCGCCGCGCGCAATCACTCTATGTTATTCTTATGGAGGGGTCATTCAGAGCTGGCACAGGGGCTATTGGGCAAAATGGCCGCCACGGCCTGAGACCGTGGATTACGTCACAGGGAGAGGTCGGCCGTGTAGTTGCCAAATGGAATATTTATTATTATTATTATTATTATTATTATTATTAGGTAATTGTTAATTGATCATGTATAATCAAGACCAGCCTTATATTGTCCACTTTTTGGTGTAGTGGCTAGCATTCTTGGAGGTCATTCCTGAGGTTCGAATCCCGGCTCTGCCAAGAAATTTAATTTCTGGTCTCATGAGTGGAACGGGGTACACTCAGCCTTGTGAGGCAAAACTGACAAGAGCTGGCTTTTGATTCATACCTCAACAATTCTGCCTAACCCAACTTCACCTAACCTAACCTAACCTAACCTAACCTAACCTATCCTAACCTAACTTCAAAGTCAAAGCAAATATAAAAGCAAATGTGAAAGCACACATAATAAACTAAGTTATAACCTAACCTAACTTCACCTAACCTAACCTCACCTAACCTGTCCTAACCTAACCTAACGTAACCTACCTAATTTAAAATTGCAAGCGAAAAAAATTTAGCAAAAAGTATGAGAAAAAAGTGAGAGCAAATGTAAGAGCACAAATAATAAACTTAGTTATAACCTAACCACACCTAACCTAACCTAACCTAACCTAACATAACCAAACTTCAAAGTGAGAGCAAAAATGTAAGAGCAAATGAGAGAGCACAAATAATAAACTTAGTTATAACCTAACCTAACCTAACCCACAGAAACCTCATTTAAAGATTTTAGATTTTATGTTTTAACATTTTAGATTTTTGATTTTTTCATTTTACATTTTTTAGATTTTACATTTTACATTTTTGATTTTTTGTATTTTAGATGTTAGTTTTTTTAGATTTTACATTTTAAATTTAAGATTTTTTGATTTTAGATTTTACTTTTTACATTTTCCGAAAAGAGTAAACTACTAGGTCACATACCTAACCTCACCAAACCTAACTTTGCCAAACCTAACTTAAGCTAATTCAAAGGCTAATGCACATACACAAAGTATATAAGGGTACAAGCAACTATCCTTATGCTAGTTTTATAGGTTACTGTACAATATGATAACTACCCCAACCGTTTTTTTTTTTCATTTGTTGTTTACACATATGACAATTTTCCAATTCCCCATTTTCATTTTTTTAAATGTTAGTTTTAAGTTTTTCAATTTCATAACATGGAAACATGGATTTTGCATTATGTTGTTTACACATTTATCAATTTCACAATTTCCCATTTACAGTTCTTAAAATGTCAGTTTAAAGTTTTTCAATTTCATGATATAGAAACATGGATTTTCCAATTTGTTGTTTACACATTTGTCAATTTACCAAATTCCCATTTACAGTTTTTAAAATTTCAGTTTAATGGTTTTTTTTTATTTTGTCAATATGGAAACATGGATTTTCCAATTTGTGTTTTACATGTTCATTTTGCATTAGGAGTGGAGAGAGGTGAGTAGTAATAAAAAATGTACAAGCAGTTTCCATACGGTACAATATTTTTTTATTTAAATACATGTACACTATTTACACATAATACATTTTTATATATATTCCTTATTGTTATAAATTGTACACTTGTTTTTATTTTGTTTTCTATTTTATTTATTTTTGATTATGAATGCCATTTCTTATTTTGTTTTATTTTTATTTTTGTAGTGCTATTGTTTTATTTCCTAAATTGTTTTGTTTTATGTATTTGCTAGTTGCAGGCAGAAGATTTTGATATTCATAACTTAACTCTTTAAGCATGGTTAATGATTGAGTAATGACCATAGGCATGTGTACCTATACCATCAGCATCAATCACTCTTTTATCATCACCAGGACACAAAGCAATTTTGTTTAGTCTTATAGATGATATGTCATGTTGTTTAGAAGCGATAATGTTCATTGGTATTCTTTTTACATTGTTTTTCATGACACAATCCTTATAATCTTGAAAGCTTATACAATTTTTGACAACACCTCTGTTAATACCTTTAATCTTTTTGATTTCTTTACCATTTATGTCTAATGCGTACATTTTAGCTCTAAGTCCAACAAATGCTTTTATAATTTGTCCACAAGCCTCGTCTTTAAATTTCCCCAACGTTTTCTTGTTTGATGTAGAGTAACATATGTGATTAGTAGGATAATCTGATGTGTCCAGGTGTTGTAGGAAATCCAACTTGTCTTGATATACATCTGGGGTGTTAACCAAATATATGAACGAGTCAGTATCCATATACATGAGTTTAAGATTGTTCATGCCATAATAGGGTAGCAGGACATCATAGTGGTGGGAATACATGAGAGTTTTTGAAATATCCAGTATACACATTCCAATATATATAGGCTTATTGAATACAATGTTACGTTTAGACATGTGGAAAGCAGCTAGGTTAGGGCCATAAATTGTTCTGTCGATAAATGTCGGCTTTGCTATTAGCTTTTCTGCCTTTTTGCTGTCAGTCACAAGACGTATGTCTATTCTTTTACGGATATTTTCCATTGTTTTCCCAAAAATGGCATTGTTGAATAATTTGTACAGATTTTTCTCAAAATCATTTTTGGCTTGTTTTCGAAGGTTGTTATTAAAATCAACGTATGCCTTTAACCAAGGTCTTTGTTTAAACTTTAACACACGATGAATTTTTATCAATTTTATTCCATGATCTAAAGCCTGTTTTAATGCCATGTAGTGAACAACATATCGCCTTCGATTTCCAAGATGAGGAATTAGTTTTTTCAGAGACGAATCCTTAGGTTGTGTACACTCTGGTAGGAAAGGTAAATCGTTGTGTAGATCATGAAGGTCAGATGGGTAATCAACATCAACGTCTAGAATGTATCCCACAGGATCGTCTTTCTTAGTTTTTCTAGATCAACAGTATCTGGAGAAACCCACTGAAATCCACCATAAGGAAGGGAGTGACACATAGCCCACCCGTATTGGTTGTTGGCATCATCATAGGTAATAAACTGCGATGGTTTCTCAGAATCATAGGTTTCCATGTATTTATTGTTAGCTTCAGCATACCGATGAGACACCTGGCATATGCCTCCACGTATTCCAGACTCGATTAAAAGAATCTGATCGTAATCCTGTAGCAATTCCAGTTCAATGCCTGTGTAAAGGAGCATTGCCTCGAAACTTAAACCAGGCGAAGTAAAAAAGTGTGCAGCATCCACTCGGTGTGTTTCTAGTGTTTTGTTTCTAAAGGTTTCAAAGCTGTCTGCAAGAAGGAGTACATCTGAAGTTAGGTAGAGGTCACTATATTCCCCTAGAGTTTTAATGTTGAACTGATTCCAGACACTTTTGGCATGTTCATAGTCTTCTTGACTAACATCTTCTTGACTTAATTTGTTAAAGAATGCCTCTTTTGGAGGTAAACACGTTTCACTTAACTTTTCCCATGAGTCAATGTAGTCATAACAAAATACCCCTTTACGAGTCATGAGCATTGCATTTTCTTTTCCAAAGTACTTGTCTGTTTCAGGGTATGATGTTAAGTTGGAAACTAAGTTTTCCAAACTACTCGGCATTAACCGAAACGTATCCACAAATCTAAGCTTAACATTTCCTACATATTTGGTAAAGGAAATGTACTTTTCTTTGGAGTTAGCGATAACATCCACTCTCTCAGTAGTACATCCCAATTGCTTTACAATGAAATTTGCGTCGTAGCCACTCATATTATGTAGAAACACAGGAACGGGGTTTCGTGTTTTACACCTCAAATTACAGTTATTGTGAGCACTTCCACGGTATTCCCCTGTAATATGGCAGTGGTCTCGAACTTTCCAGTCCTCTTTGGTGAATGGTTTTCGACACAAATAACAGGTTTCAGAACATTGGAACTCTGCTTCTTGAGCCTGAGTTAAGGCCTTTGGAACATTTAAGCTGTAAAGTCTATCAATTTCATTAGCTATTGAGATCAAACAGTCCATAAACTTTTCTGCAGCGTCAGGTCCACGATAAATAACAGGTTGGCTTGGAAGATTTGTCTTTATGTGTTCCACAGCGGGTGATGGTTTAACGTATATACCAAAGCTCATAGGAACATGACTCTGGTATGGCACTGTATAACTTGCTTCAGGATTGGGCAAACATGTTTGATAGGGTAAGAGTATACTTTCGAAATCTGCATAGATAACGTAAGGTATTCTTAGCATTTTTTCCACGTTTAAAAATTTGACAATGGGGTTTTTAATAGGCATTTCAACCCTAGCAATGTCATGCTGGACACACAAAGCTCTATGTTCTTTCAATTTTTGCATTCCTTGTTGTCCATATTGATTATCAAAGTGAGTAAAACACCGTTTACACGTATATATCTTATGTTCACGGCGGGTAATCTGATGTGCTACTAGTTTATCAAAATCTTTGATAAAGACGTAGTGGTTCTGGCCGGATGATGAACTTAGCAGAAGGAGGTCGCGATGGTCTTGCATCTCTTGATCCACAACCTTTAGAGGGAACAATTTGTTGTCTTGTTCCAATCCAAATACATTAATGGATATATCGTTGGCTTTTTCAAATTTGGGAATGTCAACTAGCGATGTAGGAAACGATATTACAGAAAAATCATACTTGTTGTCCAGGTCCTTGTATTTACTAATGCGATGAGCATTCTTTTTAACCAGTTTTGCTAAAATGGCATACATAAAACACTTTTCATTATTCAAATTTTCAGGATTAATGCAGGCTTTTCTTGCTTGTATAGCTGCTGGTAATGGAATATATGTGCTTTCACGCAAGGGATTGTACTTATTTATTTTCAATCGTACTCCTTTCACTGCTAACAAAGCCCAATTACTGCCTTTTAGCTCAGATTCCTCCATTTCCGTAGTTAACTTTGTAAATTGTGTTTCCAAGAAACTACTTAAGTCCGTTTCCAAAAATAGGGCCTGATTTCGTGTTTTAAAAGCACGATCTGTAATGTCATTGGTAGATGTATGAATGAATCTACATTCAGCCACAAGATTAACTTTTATCGACTTGTGCATTGCTAGTTCTTTCTGCATAGCTTGTATTATTTGCTGTTTGGACTCTTTAAGGTATGAATTTAAATCCTTGCACGTATCGCAACGAATGAAATAGGATTTAAGTCGACCTTCAAAAGATGTCTCATATTCAATAAGTCCATTTTTGTCAGGGACCAATGACAGTAGGTAATGTTTTGTAGGCTCTGCCTTTTGTCTTTTAGCTGCCGACACAACATTACAACATTCTTCATGACGACGTCCATTGTAGGCATTGTTGAATGTACTACCACAGGTCTTGCACTCATGAAATTCACCACACGATACTTCATGTCGCTTCCTATGATAGTCTCGAAGAAAAGTCTTTCCACACTCTTTACACATATAGCTAGGAATGGCTTCTTCCATTATGATTGTTGATTTCTGCAAACAGCTGCTTACTGCGTATCACAGGGCTAGAGGTTGGTCAGTGAGACGGTCTTTCACGATGTGAACACCGTGAGAGGTAGTAGTCAACTGGTGCTATTCTTGTGAAGGGTCCTCTAATATACCCCTAGTCTAGACCAACAGCTCTTTACAGCGTATGACAAGGCTGTATACTGGACAGTGAGACGGTCTTTCACGATGTGAACACTGTAACAAGTAGTAGTCAACTGATTATATACTTGCTAAGGGTTCTCTAATATACAATAGTCAAGACCAACAGCTACTTACTGAGTAGTACAAGGCTGTACAATAGTTGTTTTGACAGTCTTTCACGATGTGGTCACTGTGAATAATGGTAGTAGTCAACTGATGATATTCTTGATAAGGGTCCTCTAATATACCCCTGGTTAAGGGTAACAGCTGTTCACCGCTTATGACAAGGCTAAAGACTGGTTACTTCAACGGTCTTTCACAATGTTAACACTGTGACAGGTAGTAGTCAACTGAAAATATTCTTATGGCCTACTCAAGGTTATCAGGTACTTACTGCATATCAAAAGGCTGTACACTCATGTGTGTTAGGCACTCTTTTTTGCTAAGGACCCCAATATTCCCTACACAAGGCTATACATGTTAGTTCTAAACACTTAGTGGTTAATTGTATATTCAATTTTTGTACAAAGCTTATACAAGCACGTTTTATGAGGTAAAACTTTGTTAAATAACTGCATGCGACACGCAAAGTATGTTTCCGCTATCTAGCGGTGACTATGAGTACTACTTGAACGACCAGCATGCTACCTAGCGCTCCATTTCAACACTCGCTCACTGAACGATCAGCATGCTATCTAGCGGTCGATAGCAATACTCCTCAACTACCAGCCTGCTATCTATCGGTCAATATGACAACTCACTCAACTACCGACATGCTACATGGCTCTTTTGGTCAGTTTTTTGTTGGCTTTTTTTGGTCAGTTTTTGTTGGCTTTTTTGTTGGCCTTTGTTGGCTTTTGTTGGCTTTTGTTGGCTTTTTTGTTGGCTTTTGTTGGCTGTTGTTGGCTTTTGTTGGCTTTTGTTGGCTTTTGTATTAGCTCTTTCATATTTGCTCTTGCTTGTGGGGGCTTATTATTTGGTCTTGGAAAGTATGTCAGTCCTTTTTTTATGGCTGCAAAATGCTTACAGCCATGTTTGTAAGCAGCAACAACAACAACAACAACACACAAAATTCAAAAAAAATCCAAAGTACTCTAAGGTTTATCAATGACTCTCAACTCTTACACTTACCTCTATCCCATGCCTAGTCAAAAAAGTAGTGTATTTTTCAAATTTTTCAAAAAAATATTTGGAAAGTAGGCTATATCATTAAACTAAAAATCCTGAAAAGACATATGTTAACTCCAACACCTACCTCTATACCACTCTCAGTCCAAAAATAATGTATTTTTCAAATTTTCCAAAACATATTTCCGAAAATGGGTTATATTTCCGAAATTAAAAAGTTAACAAAACATGTTTGTTTGACATAAATGAATGGCCTTTGCCTCCTCTACCACTGTACCAAGTCCCAGGTCTCCAGGACAAAAAAAAAAAAATTTTTAAAGGGTTTTATTTCCAAAATTAGGAATTTTACAAAAAAGTTTGTTTGACATAAATGAATGGCCTTTACCCCCTCTACCCCCACACTAAGTCTCATGTCTCTAGGACAACAAAAATAAAATTTTCAAAATGGGCTTATATTTCCAAAATTAGGAATTCTACAAAAAAGTTTGTTTGACGTAAATCAATGGTCTTTACCCCCTCTATTCCAACACCAAGTCTCAGGTCTCTAGGTCAACAAAAATAAAATTTGGAAAAAATGGTCACTATTTTGGAAACTAGGAATTCTACAAAAAAGTTTGTTTAACATAAATGAAAGGTCTCTATCCCCTCTACTTGTAAACCAAGTTCCAGGTATGTGAGACAAAAATGAAAAAAGTTCAATTGGGAAAGTAGGCGATTTTTCATATAACCAAACATTCAAAAATGTGTTCATTGGGCTGCAAATAATGGCCTCTATGTCCTTTATTTTTATAATAAAACGTTTTTATTTTTTTCATTTTTTTGAAAAAAGTTCAATTTTGAATTTTTTATAATTTAGAAACTAAAGAGTTTTCAAAAAATTTTGTTTGACATAAATGAATGGTCTTGACCCCCTCTACCCCCAAAATAAATTTCAAGTCTCTAGGACAAGAAATAACAGTAGTGGAGTAGTACGGGTTCTGCTTCACTTGACACTCCTGTGCCCAATAAACCAACATGGCGGCCACGCCAAGTAAAGCAGAACCCCCCTACTCCACTACTGTTATTTCTTGTCCTAGAGACTTGAAATTTATTTTGGGGGTAGAGGGGGTCAAGACCATTCATTTATGTCAAACAAAATTTTTTGAAAACTCTTTAGTTTCTAAATTATAAAAAATTCAAAATTGAACTTTTTTCAAAAAAATGAAAAAAATAAAAACGTTTTATTATAAAAATAAAGGACATAGAGGCCATTATTTGCAGCCCAATGAACACATTTTTGAATGTTTGGTTATATGAAAAATCGCCTACTTTCCCAATTGAACTTTTTTCATTTTTGTCTCACATACCTGGAACTTGGTTTACAAGTAGAGGGGATAGAGACCTTTCATTTATGTTAAACAAACTTTTTTGTAGAATTCCTAGTTTCCAAAATAGTGACCATTTTTTCCAAATTTTATTTTTGTTGACCTAGAGACCTGAGACTTGGTGTTGGAATAGAGGGGGTAAAGACCATTGATTTACGTCAAACAAACTTTTTTGTAGAATTCCTAATTTTGGAAATATAAGCCCATTTTGAAAATTTTATTTTTGTTGTCCTAGAGACATGAGACTTAGTGTGGGGGTAGAGGGGGTAAAGGCCATTCATTTATGTCAAACAAACTTTTTTGTAAAATTCCTAATTTTGGAAATAAAACCCTTTAAAAATTTTTTTTTTTTTGTCCTGGAGACCTGGGACTTGGTACAGTGGTAGAGGAGGCAAAGGCCATTCATTTATGTCAAACAAACATGTTTTGTTAACTTTTTAATTTCGGAAATATAACCCATTTTCGGAAATATGTTTTGGAAAATTTGAAAAATACATTATTTTTGGACTGAGAGTGGTATAGAGGTAGGTGTTGGAGTTAACATATGTCTTTTCAGGATTTTTAGTTTAATGATATAGCCTACTTTCCAAATATTTTTTTGAAAAATTTGAAAAATACACTACTTTTTTGACTAGGCATGGGATAGAGGTAAGTGTAAGAGTTGAGAGTCATTGATAAACCTTAGAGTACTTTGGATTTTTTTTGAATTTTGTGTGTTGTTGTTGTTGTTGTTGCTGCTTACAAACATGGCTGTAAGCATTTTGCAGCCATAAAAAAAGGACTGACATACTTTCCAAGACCAAATAATAAGCCCCCACAAGCAAGAGCAAATATGAAAGAGCTAATACAAAAGCCAACAAAAGCCAACAAAAGCCAACAACAGCCAACAAAAGCCAACAAAAAAGCCAACAAAAGCCAACAAAAGCCAACAAAGGCCAACAAAAAAGCCAACAAAAACTGACCAAAAAAAGCCAACAAAAAACTGACCAAAAGAGCCATGTAGCATGTCGGTAGTTGAGTGAGTTGTCATATTGACCGATAGATAGCAGGCTGGTAGTTGAGGAGTATTGCTATCGACCGCTAGATAGCATGCTGATCGTTCAGTGAGCGAGTGTTGAAATGGAGCGCTAGGTAGCATGCTGGTCGTTCAAGTAGTACTCATAGTCACCGCTAGATAGCGGAAACATACTTTGCGTGTCGCATGCAGTTATTTAACAAAGTTTTACCTCATAAAACGTGCTTGTATAAGCTTTGTACAAAAATTGAATATACAATTAACCACTAAGTGTTTAGAACTAACATGTATAGCCTTGTGTAGGGAATATTGGGGTCCTTAGCAAAAAAGAGTGCCTAACACACATGAGTGTACAGCCTTTTGATATGCAGTAAGTACCTGATAACCTTGAGTAGGCCATAAGAATATTTTCAGTTGACTACTACCTGTCACAGTGTTAACATTGTGAAAGACCGTTGAAGTAACCAGTCTTTAGCCTTGTCATAAGCGGTGAACAGCTGTTACCCTTAACCAGGGGTATATTAGAGGACCCTTATCAAGAATATCATCAGTTGACTACTACCATTATTCACAGTGACCACATCGTGAAAGACTGTCAAAACAACTATTGTACAGCCTTGTACTACTCAGTAAGTAGCTGTTGGTCTTGACTATTGTATATTAGAGAACCCTTAGCAAGTATATAATCAGTTGACTACTACTTGTTACAGTGTTCACATCGTGAAAGACCGTCTCACTGTCCAGTATACAGCCTTGTCATACGCTGTAAAGAGCTGTTGGTCTAGACTAGGGGTATATTAGAGGACCCTTCACAAGAATAGCACCAGTTGACTACTACCTCTCACGGTGTTCACATCGTGAAAGACCGTCTCACTGACCAACCTCTAGCCCTGTGATACGCAGTAAGCAGCTGTTTGCAGAAATCAACAATCATAATGGAAGAAGCCATTCCTAGCTATATGTGTAAAGAGTGTGGAAAGACTTTTCTTCGAGACTATCATAGGAAGCGACATGAAGTATCGTGTGGTGAATTTCATGAGTGCAAGACCTGTGGTAGTACATTCAACAATGCCTACAATGGACGTCGTCATGAAGAATGTTGTAATGTTGTGTCGGCAGCTAAAAGACAAAAGGCAGAGCCTACAAAACATTACCTACTGTCATTGGTCCCTGACAAAAATGGACTTATTGAATATGAGACATCTTTTGAAGGTCGACTTAAATCCTATTTCATTCGTTGCGATACGTGCAAGGATTTAAATTCATACCTTAAAGAGTCCAAACAGCAAATAATACAAGCTATGCAGAAAGAACTAGCAATGCACAAGTCGATAAAAGTTAATCTTGTGGCTGAATGTAGATTCATTCATACATCTACCAATGACATTACAGATCGTGCTTTTAAAACACGAAATCAGGCCCTATTTTTGGAAACGGACTTAAGTAGTTTCTTGGAAACACAATTTACAAAGTTAACTACGGAAATGGAGGAATCTGAGCTAAAAGGCAGTAATTGGGCTTTGTTAGCAGTGAAAGGAGTACGATTGAAAATAAATAAGTACAATCCCTTGCGTGAAAGCACATATATTCCATTACCAGCAGCTATACAAGCAAGAAAAGCCTGCATTAATCCTGAAAATTTGAATAATGAAAAGTGTTTTATGTATGCCATTTTAGCAAAACTGGTTAAAAAGAATGCTCATCGCATTAGTAAATACAAGGACCTGGACAACAAGTATGATTTTTCTGTAATATCGTTTCCTACATCGCTAGTTGACATTCCCAAATTTGAAAAAGCCAACGATATATCCATTAATGTATTTGGATTGGAACAAGACA
This sequence comes from Meconema thalassinum, assembly GCA_946902985.2. Taxonomy (NCBI): domain Eukaryota; kingdom Metazoa; phylum Arthropoda; class Insecta; order Orthoptera; family Tettigoniidae; genus Meconema; species Meconema thalassinum. Next base: position 695,159,566 of record OX336391.1, read on the forward strand.
ACAAATTGTTCCCTCTAAAGGTTGTGGATCAAGAGATGCAAGACCATCGCGACCTCCTTCTGCTAAGTTCATCATCCGGCCAGAACCACTACGTCTTTATCAAAGATTTTGATAAACTAGTAGCACATCAGATTACCCGCCGTGAACATAAGATATATACGTGTAAACGGTGTTTTACTCACTTTGATAATCAATATGGACAACAAGGAATGCAAAAATTGAAAGAACATAGAGCTTTGTGTGTCCAGCATGACATTGCTAGGGTTGAAATGCCTATTAAAAACCCCATTGTCAAATTTTTAAACGTGGAAAAAATGCTAAGAATACCTTACGTTATCTATGCAGATTTCGAAAGTATACTCTTACCCTATCAAACATGTTTGCCCAATCCTGAAGCAAGTTATACAGTGCCATACCAGAGTCATGTTCCTATGAGCTTTGGTATATACGTTAAACCATCACCCGCTGTGGAACACATAAAGACAAATCTTCCAAGCCAACCTGTTATTTATCGTGGACCTGACGCTGCAGAAAAGTTTATGGACTGTTTGATCTCAATAGCTAATGAAATTGATAGACTTTACAGCTTAAATGTTCCAAAGGCCTTAACTCAGGCTCAAGAAGCAGAGTTCCAATGTTCTGAAACCTGTTATTTGTGTCGAAAACCATTCACCAAAGAGGACTGGAAAGTTCGAGACCACTGCCATATTACAGGGGAATACCGTGGAAGTGCTCACAATAACTGTAATTTGAGGTGTAAAACACGAAACCCCGTTCCTGTGTTTCTACATAATATGAGTGGCTACGACGCAAATTTCATTGTAAAGCAATTGGGATGTACTACTGAGAGAGTGGATGTTATCGCTAACTCCAAAGAAAAGTACATTTCCTTTACCAAATATGTAGGAAATGTTAAGCTTAGATTTGTGGATACGTTTCGGTTAATGCCGAGTAGTTTGGAAAACTTAGTTTCCAACTTAACATCATACCCTGAAACAGACAAGTACTTTGGAAAAGAAAATGCAATGCTCATGACTCGTAAAGGGGTATTTTGTTATGACTACATTGACTCATGGGAAAAGTTAAGTGAAACGTGTTTACCTCCAAAAGAGGCATTCTTTAACAAATTAAGTCAAGAAGATGTTAGTCAAGAAGACTATGAACATGCCAAAAGTGTCTGGAATCAGTTCAACATTAAAACTCTAGGGGAATATAGTGACCTCTACCTAACTTCAGATGTACTCCTTCTTGCAGACAGCTTTGAAACCTTTAGAAACAAAACACTAGAAACACACCGAGTGGATGCTGCACACTTTTTTACTTCGCCTGGTTTAAGTTTCGAGGCAATGCTCCTTTACACAGGCATTGAACTGGAATTGCTACAGGATTACGATCAGATTCTTTTAATCGAGTCTGGAATACGTGGAGGCATATGCCAGGTGTCTCATCGGTATGCTGAAGCTAACAATAAATACATGGAAACCTATGATTCTGAGAAACCATCGCAGTTTATTACCTATGATGATGCCAACAACCAATACGGGTGGGCTATGTGTCACTCCCTTCCTTATGGTGGATTTCAGTGGGTTTCTCCAGATACTGTTGATCTAGAAAAACTAAGAAAGACGATCCTGTGGGATACATTCTAGACGTTGATGTTGATTACCCATCTGACCTTCATGATCTACACAACGATTTACCTTTCCTACCAGAGTGTACACAACCTAAGGATTCGTCTCTGAAAAAACTAATTCCTCATCTTGGAAATCGAAGGCGATATGTTGTTCACTACATGGCATTAAAACAGGCTTTAGATCATGGAATAAAATTGATAAAAATTCATCGTGTGTTAAAGTTTAAACAAAGACCTTGGTTAAAGGCATACGTTGATTTTAATAACAACCTTCGAAAACAAGCCAAAAATGATTTTGAGAAAAATCTGTACAAATTATTCAACAATGCCATTTTTGGGAAAACAATGGAAAATATCCGTAAAAGAATAGACATACGTCTTGTGACTGACAGCAAAAAGGCAGAAAAGCTAATAGCAAAGCCGACATTTATCGACAGAACAATTTATGGCCCTAACCTAGCTGCTTTCCACATGTCTAAACGTAACATTGTATTCAATAAGCCTATATATATTGGAATGTGTATACTGGATATTTCAAAAACTCTCATGTATTCCCACCACTATGATGTCCTGCTACCCTATTATGGCATGAACAATCTTAAACTCATGTATATGGATACTGACTCGTTCATATATTTGGTTAACACCCCAGATGTATATCAAGACAAGTTGGATTTCCTACAACACCTGGACACATCAGATTATCCTACTAATCACATATGTTACTCTACATCAAACAAGAAAACGTTGGGGAAATTTAAAGACGAGGCTTGTGGACAAATTATAAAAGCATTTGTTGGACTTAGAGCTAAAATGTACGCATTAGACATAAATGGTAAAGAAATCAAAAAGATTAAAGGTATTAACAGAGGTGTTGTCAAAAATTGTATAAGCTTTCAAGATTATAAGGATTGTGTCATGAAAAACAATGTAAAAAGAATACCAATGAACATTATCGCTTCTAAACAACATGACATATCATCTATAAGACTAAACAAAATTGCTTTGTGTCCTGGTGATGATAAAAGAGTGATTGATGCTGATGGTATAGGTACACATGCCTATGGTCATTACTCAATCATTAACCATGCTTAAAGAGTTAAGTTATGAATATCAAAATCTTCTGCCTGCAACTAGCAAATACATAAAACAAAACAATTTAGGAAATAAAACAATAGCACTACAAAAATAAAAATAAAACAAAATAAGAAATGGCATTCATAATCAAAAATAAATAAAATAGAAAACAAAATAAAAACAAGTGTACAATTTATAACAATAAGGAATATATATAAAAATGTATTATGTGTAAATAGTGTACATGTATTTAAATAAAAAAATATTGTACCGTATGGAAACTGCTTGTACATTTTTTATTACTACTCACCTCTCTCCACTCCTAATGCAAAATGAACATGTAAAACACAAATTGGAAAATCCATGTTTCCATATTGACAAAATAAAAAAAAACCATTAAACTGAAATTTTAAAAACTGTAAATGGGAATTTGGTAAATTGACAAATGTGTAAACAACAAATTGGAAAATCCATGTTTCTATATCATGAAATTGAAAAACTTTAAACTGACATTTTAAGAACTGTAAATGGGAAATTGTGAAATTGATAAATGTGTAAACAACATAATGCAAAATCCATGTTTCCATGTTATGAAATTGAAAAACTTAAAACTAACATTTAAAAAAATGAAAATGGGGAATTGGAAAATTGTCATATGTGTAAACAACAAATGAAAAAAAAAAACGGTTGGGGTAGTTATCATATTGTACAGTAACCTATAAAACTAGCATAAGGATAGTTGCTTGTACCCTTATATACTTTGTGTATGTGCATTAGCCTTTGAATTAGCTTAAGTTAGGTTTGGCAAAGTTAGGTTTGGTGAGGTTAGGTATGTGACCTAGTAGTTTACTCTTTTCGGAAAATGTAAAAAGTAAAATCTAAAATCAAAAAATCTTAAATTTAAAATGTAAAATCTAAAAAAACTAACATCTAAAATACAAAAAATCAAAAATGTAAAATGTAAAATCTAAAAAATGTAAAATGAAAAAATCAAAAATCTAAAATGTTAAAACATAAAATCTAAAATCTTTAAATGAGGTTTCTGTGGGTTAGGTTAGGTTAGGTTATAACTAAGTTTATTATTTGTGCTCTCTCATTTGCTCTTACATTTTTGCTCTCACTTTGAAGTTTGGTTATGTTAGGTTAGGTTAGGTTAGGTTAGGTGTGGTTAGGTTATAACTAAGTTTATTATTTGTGCTCTTACATTTGCTCTCACTTTTTTCTCATACTTTTTGCTAAATTTTTTTCGCTTGCAATTTTAAATTAGGTAGGTTACGTTAGGTTAGGTTAGGACAGGTTAGGTGAGGTTAGGTTAGGTGAAGTTAGGTTAGGTTATAACTTAGTTTATTATGTGTGCTTTCACATTTGCTTTTATATTTGCTTTGACTTTGAAGTTAGGTTAGGATAGGTTAGGTTAGGTTAGGTTAGGTTAGGTTAGGTGAAGTTGGGTTAGGCAGAATTGTTGAGGTATGAATCAAAAGCCAGCTCTTGTCAGTTTTGCCTCACAAGGCTGAGTGTACCCCGTTCCACTCATGAGACCAGAAATTAAATTTCTTGGCAGAGCCGGGATTCGAACCTCAGGAATGACCTCCAAGAATGCTAGCCACTACACCAAAAAGTGGACAATATAAGGCTGGTCTTGATTATACATGATCAATTAACAATTACCTAATAATAATAATAATAATAATAATAATAATAAATATTCCATTTGGCAACTACACGGCCGACCTCTCCCTGTGACGTAATCCACGGTCTCAGGCCGTGGCGGCCATTTTGCCCAATAGCCCCTGTGCCAGCTCTGAATGACCCCTCCATAAGAATAACATAGAGTGATTGCGCGCGGCGGCCATCTTGCCCATTAGCCCCTGTGCCAGAACCGGCTTATTTATCCTACTGATGTGAGATGTCTGGAGTAACCCCAGGAGACGGAAAGTACAGGAAGCACTGGAAGTGGTAGACGCAGCAAATGAAGGAATCAGCATAGGAATAAAAATGAATATATTAGCATTCGCAGATGATGTAGCAATAATTGCTGAAAATTCGGAAGACTTAAAAGCACTGGCAAAAATGTTCTTCAAAAAAGCAGGGGAAGTTGGACTAAAGTGAATGATGACGAAACAAAATTCATGAAGGTAGAGAGAATTTACAAGACAAGAGAACATGGAACTTAACAAATTGATAACCCTGCATTTGAAGAAGTAGACTAGTTGAAATACCTGGGGAAACGAAAAACAGGAGATAGAAGTGAGGATTAAAGCTGCATCCAGAGCATCATATTCAATTAACAAACTATTCACCTTAAAATTGTTATCAAGATGGAACAAAATACGAATATATAAAACTACTAGCTGTACCCGGCATGCGTTGCAATGCCAATCAAAGAAAGTGTTGGCGTTGTAACTTTGTTTGTTGAAGTGCTTTTGGATTCCCAATATTTATTTATTTATTTTCCGTTAACCATCTATAAACTATTGTAAAATTGATTTACTATCTCAAAAAAATCATGGTAGCGTGCTCAACAACTCACCCAAGTTTCATCGCAATGAAATGAATGGTATATGAACGCATACGAGACTTGGTTGAAACGATTCGAGCACCGTCACCCATTTGTTGAATATACTCGTACGCTACCTATTGTAAAATGGATTTACTAAGTCGAAAACCTTCCCTGGCGTGTACACAACAACTCATGAACGTTTCATAGCAATCGGATGAATGGCATATGAACGCATATGGGATTTTGTTTAAACGATACACGCGCCTTCACTCATCTGTTGAAACTACTTGTGAGCCACCCATTGCAAATGGATTTACTAATTCATACCCTTCGCAGGACTGTACTCAACTCACCAACGTTTTATCACAATCGGATGAATGGTATATAAACGAATACGGGACTTGGTTGAAACTATTCTCGCGCTGTCGCACATTAGTTGAATCAACTCGTGCGCTACCAATGTAAAATGGATTTACTAAATCAGAAATATTTGCGGGAGTGGAAACAACATTTCTCTAAATTTCATTGCAATCGCATAAATGGTATATGAACGCATACGATTTTTTTTTTAAACGAAACGCGCGCCGTTACTCATTTGTTGAATCAACTCGTGCGCTACCTATTGTAAAAAGGAAAAGTCAGAAATCTTTCCTGGAGTGTGCACAACCTCTCTCCCAAGTTTCATCGATATGGGACGAATGGTATGTGAACGCATACAGGACTTTTTGAAACGCTTCGTCCGTCGTCACTCATTTGTTGAGTCTACTCGTGTGCTACCTATTGTTAAGTGGATTTACTAAGCCAGAAACCTTACCTGTAGTGTACAGAACATCTCACCCAAGTTTAATCGCAATGGGATGAATGGCATATGAACGCATGTGGGACTTTCTTGAAACAAACGCATGCCATTTTGTTGAAGCTACTCGCGCACCATCTATTGTAAATTGGATTTACTACGCCTATAACTTTCCCGGGACTGTGCACAACAACGCACCAAAATTTGATCGCAATCGGATGAATTGTATATGAACGCATCGCCATTACGCATTTGTTTAAACTACTCGCGCGCAATCTATTTTGAAATGGATTAACTATGCCTATAAACCTCCTGGAAGTGTTTACAACAACTCACCAAAATTTGATCGCAATCGGATGAATGGTTTAAGAACGCATAAAAGACGAACACACTGACATTCATTTATATATATATATATACAAGCTGACCTGGCAGACGTTGTCCTGCCAATCAAAGAAAGGGTTGTAACTTTGTTTCTTGAAGTGCTTTTGGATACACAATATTTTTTTCAATTTCTGTTAACTGCCTGTAAACTATCGTGAATTGAATTAACTAATTTAGAAACATTCGTTGGAGCGTGCACAACAACTCTCCAAAGTTTCATCACAAACGGATAAATGACATTTAACGCATAGTCGATTTGGTTTAAATGATTCGTGCGCTGTCATTCATTTGTTGAATCTACTCTTGCTCTACCAACTGTGAAATGGATTTACTAAGTTAGAAAGCTTCACGTAAGTGTCCACAACAACTCAAAGTTTCATCGCAATCGATGAATAGTATATGAACGCATTCAGGATTTTGTTGGAACACTTCGCGCGTCGTCACTCATTTGTTACATCTACTCGTGCGCTACCAATATTGTAAAATGGATTTACCAAGTTGAACACCGTCCCTGGCGTGTACAAAACAATTCATCAATGTTTCATCGGAATCGGATGAATGACATATGAACGCATAAGTGATTTTCTTTAAACGATTCGCGTGCCGTCACTCATTTGTTGTATCTACTCATGCTCTACCAATTGTAAAATAGATTTACTAAGCCTGAAACCTTTTCTGGCGTGTACTCAATGATTCACCAAGGTTTGATCGCAATCGGATGAATGATATATGACCGCATACGGGACATTGTGGAAACGATTCGCGCGCCGTCGCTCATTTCTTGAATCTACTCGTGTGCTACTTATTAAAAACTGGATTTACTAAGACAGAAACATTTCCTGGAGTGTACACAACAATTCACCAAAGTTTCATCGCAATCGGATAAATGGTATATAGACGCATACGGTACTTTGTTGAAATGATTCACGTGCCGTCCCACATTTGTTGAATCTAGTCGTGCACTACCCATTGTAAAATGGATTTATTAAGCCAGAAACCTTCCGTAGGGTGTACACAACATCTCATCGTAATCGGACGAATGGTATTTGAACGCATACGGGACCTTTTTGAAACACTTCGCGCGTCGTCGCTCATTTGTTGAATCTATTCATGCGCTATCTATTGTAAAATGGATTTACTAAGCCAAACACCTTCCCTGGAGCTCACTCAACATATCACCCAAGTTTCATTGCAATCGGATGAATGGTATATGAACGCATACGGGACTTTGATTAAAAGTTCGCGCGTCGTTGCTCATTTGTTGAATCTACTCGTGAGCTACCTATTGTAAAATGGATTTACTAAGTTAGAAACCCTCACGTAAGTGTGCACAACATCTCACCCAAGTTTCAACGCTGTCGGACGAATGGTATTAGAACGCATTCGGGACTTTGTTGAAACGCTTCGCACGTCGCCGCTTATTTGTTGAATCTACTCGTTCGCAACCTCCTGTGAAATGGATTACTAAGGTAGAAGCCTTCACTTAAGTGTACACAACAACTCATTAAAGTTTCATCTCAATCTATGAATGGAATATAAACTTATACAGAATTTTGTTGAAACGCTTCGCGCGTCGTCACTCATTTGTTGAATCTAGTCGTGCGCTACCTAATGTGAAATTGATTTACTAATCCAGAAGCCTTCCCTGGAGTGTACACAACATCTCACCCAAGTTTCATCGCTATCGAACTAATGGTATTTGAACGCATACGGGACCTTTTTGAAACGCTTCGCGCGTCGTCGCTCAGTTGTTGAATCTATTCGTGCGCTATCTATTGTAAAATGGATTTACTAAGCCAAACAACTTCCCTGGAGCTCACTCAACATATCACCCAAGTTTCATTGCAATCGGATGAATGGTATATGAACGCATACGGGACTTTGATTAAAAGTTCGCGCGTCGTTGCTCATTTGTTGAATCTACTCGTGAGCTACCTATTGTAAAATGGATTTATTAAGTTAGAAACCCTCACGTAAGTGTGCACAACATCTCACCCAAGTTTCAACGCTGTCGGACGAATGGTATTAGAACGCATTCGGGACTTTGTTGAAACGCTTCGCACGTCGCCGCTTATTTGTTGAATCTACTCGTTCGCAACCTCCTGTGAAATGGATTACTAAGGTAGAAGCCTTCACTTAAGTGTACACAACAACTCATTAAAGTTTCATCTCAATCTATGAATGGAATATAAACTTATACAGGATTTTGTTGAAACGCTTCGCGCGTCGTCACTCATTTGTTGAATCTAGTCGTGCGCTACCTAATGTGAAATTGATTTACTAATCCAGAAGCCTTCCCTGGAGTGTACACAACATCTCACCCAAGTTTCATCGCTATCGAACTAATGGTATTTGAACGCATACGGGACCTTTTTGAAACGCTTCGCGCGTCGTCGCTCAGTTGTTGAATCTATTCGTGCGCTATCTATTGTAAAATGGATTTACTAAGCCAAACAACTTCCCTGGAGCTCACTCAACATATCACCCAAGTTTCATGGCAATCGGATGAATGGTATATGAACGCATACGGGACCATACGGGACTTTGAAACGCTCTAACGTGCAGAGACAAACAGTAGAATTCGACATCACTGCCACCTTTGGTATAAAACACAACTTTTCGCCACGGGCGGAGTGTATGTAATGACGGTAGTTGCACAGGTTGCGACCAGGTGGCTCTAACGTGCAGAGACAAACCGTCCAAAGACATCAGCTTTCACCAAGGCCAAGGCTAGTGGTAAGGTTTCCATGACGACTGTTTTTGACTGTATATTGTGGTTCTAAAATTGCGTGTAAATTGTGGTTCTAAAATTGTGTTCATTCCACCTACTGAGTCAGATTGTGAATCTAAACCATACATGGACCCACACTAATATACATACCAAATTCCATCAAAATCGGTTCAGTCGTTTAGGAGGAGTTCAGTCACATACACACGTGTCGAAGAATTATATATATAAAGATAATTAGGCTAGTATTACTATATGGTGCAGAAACACGGAGATTAAGCAAATGCACAAAGAGAAAGATAAAGGTTTTTGAAAATAAAATCCTCAGAAAGATTTTCGGACCAATTTGTGAAGCATGATGATGATGATAATTGTTGTTTTAAGGGGCCTAACATCTAGGTTATCAGCCCCTAATGGCCTGGGTGGTAGCGAAAATGAAAATGAAATGGAAACCGAAACGAAAATTAAGTGAGATGGAAAATACTTACAAGAAGGGAACTCAGATTGAAACAACTCACAAAATGTTCTTACAAAAGGGAATTTAGAACGAAAAGATTCACAAAAGGAATAGATTGAAAAATACGCACAAAGGTTTAAAATACGTACAAAATGTAATGTAGAATCAAAATACTTACAAATGCAATTGAAATTCAAAATACTTACAAAATGCAAATGAGATCGAAAATACATACAAAATGCAATTAAGGTTCAAAATACTTACAAAATATAATTGAAATTGAAAATACACAATGCAATTCAGATCGAAAGATCCCATTTCCATTCCAAAATATTGCACAAATTGCAATTGAAATTCAAAATACTTACAAAATGCAATTGAAATTGAAAATGCTTACAAAATGTACGGTAGACTCAAACTACTCATTTGGATTGACAATACTTACAAAATGCAATTTAGATTGAAAATACTTGACAAAATGTAATTTAGATTCAAAATACCCACAAAATGCAATTGAGAATCAAAATACTTGCAAAATACCCACCACACAAAATGCAATTTAGATTTAAAATTCTTGCAAAATGTGGTTTTGGTTGAAACTACTTACAAAATGCAATTGAAATTCAAAATTCTCACTAAAATGCCCTGCTCCTACATTGAAAGACTTACTAAATAGCAATTTAGATTGCCAATCTTTACAAAAAGCAATTGAGGTTGAAAACACTCGCAAAATGCAACGTAGATTAAAAACACCTACAAAATGTAGTGTAGATGCATAAAAACACTAAAGGGAATTTAGATACACGGGGAGCCAAGTAAGAAAAACAGTGCGGGAATCTTAAAGAGTAAAGGAACTATAATGAAAAGAAAACAAGAGGTCTGACCCCTCGAAGAAGGAGGGATCAGGAAAGATGAGACAAAGGCCAATTAAGGCGGGAAAGTGAAAGACTCCCTAGGCAACGGATACCCTAATACCATAGGGGTCGGAAAAGAACAAGAGTTGACAAAGGGAGGTCGACAGGAAAGAAGACAGAGAGGAGCCCTCCACAAGTAAGTGGAAGCAATGCCGGACTCAGCTGGGGTCCCGTGGGCGCCAACCCACGTCCCACAAGATGTGAGCCCCTGGGGGAAATTTGTGAAGCAGGTAAGTGGCGAAGAAGAAAGAACAAGGAACTAAAGGAGTTGTATAAAGAACCCGATGTTGTTGCAGAAGCTAAGACAAGAAGGCTGAGATGGGCTGGTCACGTGTATGGAAGAGAAGAGGGACCTAGACTGCGAGGAGTGTGTGAAAAAAAGCCAGACGGACGAAGACCTATAGGCAGACCAAAAATGAGATGGAGAGACCAGGTAACCAAGGACAACCAGCTACTGGGAGCGCGAGAGGAAGATGCCAAGGACAGAACGAGGTGGAGGAGGCTACTTGACGAGGCCAAGGACCGACTGCGGTTTGTGGAGCCAGGAGTATGCGTGCTGTTGTATAGATGCTGACAGGATAGATTAGCCAAGTGTGTCAATTCCCCCGGGTTGAATGTTGTTGACATGCATCTACGTGGTTGGTGCAACCAGCAATAAACAGGTAAAAACGAGTCAAGAAGAACTCTCACAAGCTGCATTTCTTCCCATTCATTTAAAACAATAAATAAACTATGTATTTTAATATATGTCAACAAAGTGCAAGGTGATAATGGTAGCAGACTAAATGTGCTACATAGTGTTAATTTACTAAATACATTTTTAGCCTATTTTCAATTTTGAAAAAATAGGCTTATGAGATCACCTTTTGTACGTGTGTGTCCCTAATAACTTCTAAACGGCTGGAGCGATTTCAATGAAACTCGGTAGGTTCATAGCACTATTCCGGACGACCCCGACAATACCCTTCAAATTTTGTTACGTCTCACCAATCCAACATGGCGAGGCGGCTTCGGTGGCATAGTCGGTAGCATGCTGAGCTTCTATGCCCAAGATAGCGGGCTCAAACCCGGCCGAAGCCGTCGGATTTTTTAAGAGCATTAAAAATCCCTCAGTATGCCTTCCTTCGGAGGGGAAGTAAAGCCGGCGGTCCTATATCATAGATTTATGGCATGTTAAAGAACCTGTGTGAAGCTAAATTGAATAGGTTAAGAATGTAAACAACGCTCTTAGGTTCCTACGTTCGTTACCAAGAGTCGACTGCGGTGGCATCTAGTAGCTAAGTTCCGAACTAGGCCTAGTAATCGTTGACGGTGGCGTTTGGCGGCAAAAGTAGGAACTATTTGAAAAATTCAAAGTTTCAGTCCGTACTTGATTTAAAAAACAGATAACACACACTAATACAGCCATCACAATTAACACCGGTTATCAGACAGATTCTTCACACACCCAAAGTACACAGGGCTACATGACCGCGATGTCTCAGCCCCTAAACTTAAGAACCAACCAACATGGCGGCTGTGCGAAATATTTCACCAGCATTCAATATCTCCGAAACTATTACCAATATCACCCTGGAAATTTTTTACGGTGATAAAGGAAACTACAAGAAGTTCACCTATGAGACTTTTGAAAAACTGGTAACTACGAAACCAACATGGCGGCCACGTGAATTTGCGACTTTTAAATAGACATTTCTCGCGATTTAACCAACCAAACGCAATAAAACTTGGTACAGTAAATGTTTATACACATTGTAATGCACCAACATCTAACTTCGTTCAATTGTTAACATAACCACAAGATGGCGGATGTGCGAAATATTTCACTGGCATTCTATATCTCTGAAACTATTAACGGTATTACCATGAAATTTTGTACGGAGATAAAGGGCACTACTGGAAGTTCATCTATAAGACTTTCAAAAACCAGTTAACTACAAAACGAACATGGCGGCCAAGTGAATTTGAAAATTTTAAATAGACCTTTCTCGCGTTTTAATGTTCCAAACGCAATGAAATCTGGTACAGGAAATGTTTATACACATTGTAATGCACTGGTATCTAATTTAGTTCAATTGTTTACATAACCTCAAGATGGCGGCTGTGCAAATTTTAAAATTAAATTTTTATTTCTTGTGTCATAATCATACGATCGAAGTGAAAGTTTAAATAATAAACCTACGCAATAATTTTCCTTTAATGGTACATGACTCTATGGCCTATACATATAACAATCCAAAATGGCGAGCATCCGAAGTGTTTAGACGGTTCTGAATATCTACGAATCTATTATAGCAATCAAACTGAATTTTTTTTGTTCATAGGGGATATGAACTTAGGTTCACCTATAGGACTTTCAATAACCTGGTGATCACAAATCCAACATGGCGGCGACGCGAAGTATAATATTCACATGGACGTTTCTCGCAATTTAACCATCCGAGTGCAGTGAAACTTGGTACAGTAAATCTTTATACGAATGTTAATCCACTGGCATCTAATTTATTTCAATTTTTTCCATAACCACAAGATGGCAGCTGTGCGAAATTTTAAAATCTCCTTCTTACTTCTTGTGTCCTAAACATGCTACAGTACACAATAATCCTCATGTAACAGTACATAACTCTAGGACCTACATATATAAAATCCAACATGGCGACCATCCACAATATTTAGTCTGTTCTCAATATCTACGAATCTGTTACAGCATTCAAACTGAAATTTTGTATGTTGATAGTGGCAATTAATATAAGTAGGATATATGATAATAGGCTGGATAGTTCTTCACGGAACTACTTTTTAAAATGTTTTCAGCTGCTGAAGACCACTGTAGTCAAAACAGGGTGCAGTGTATTGACAGGGCGGAGCAGCATTTAACCGTTTGTTCATGAACAAATTAAAATTAATCAAGTGGTCAAAATGGAGCCAGTAGATTAGCAAATACAGTGGAACGTCATTTATCCGGACTAATTGGGACCGAAAGTATTCCGGATAATCGAACATGTGTTTATATCATACAACAGCGCAGTTTCTAATGCAGTAAAAGCTTCTCCATGACATGGTCCTCCTTCACCTTTCTCATCTATGCTTTCATCCTTTTCGTCTTCTTGCACCAGAGAAGCAATTTCATCATCATCTAAGATTTGAAAACCTGAGTCACTGTCACTTTCCAACCAAGCTTGTGCGCCTTCTCAATCACAGTCGGAAAATCCAGCAACTTGGGGGAATAACTCATTTGTCACTGCATCCAGATCTTCACCAACAGTGTCTGTGGTCTTAACGGTCTCTTCTTCTCCTACCAATTTATTCCATGCATTTCGAAGATTCTGTGGTGTTAGTATTCCATCCATCAGCTATCAAGTAACAGTAGTTCTTAAGAGAAAGCTTTTTCGAAAAATATATCACACTCTCCTCATCTTCTGCCAACAGTAAATGACGTAAAACTTCCTTCTTGCACATCCGCTTTCTTTTTTTGCTCGGCGGGATAACTGACATTCCGGTTGTTTGACGTCCGGATAAACGATGCTCTACTGTATGTTAATTTACCTACATTGTAATTGAGTAGAACCTTTAGAAAACTTAATGCGTGGGGGTTAATTGTTAAAAACAAGTTAGCAATATTATAGAGGAAAGTGACCAAAGTCGGACCCCCATTTTGTTTTTTACCTGTATTGTTATTAATTTCATCTTTTTTAAATTTGAATTTTAGCTAGATGAGTTCTTTGATATGTTTTATAACATTGTATCTGGTTCAGATTAACTTATAACAGCCCAGTTTTTCCTATGAAATGTTTTCATTAAAAGTAACAAAAAAGAAGTCTTGGAAAAAGTATGCCAATGTCGGACCCCTCTTAAGAATGAACGTAAAATCACATAAAACCACTAGAAAAGTAATGAAGAACGTGAAAATACTTTATTTTTACATTATATAATGTCTTGTTAGGAACATAACTTATTGTTATGACCACAAAATCCAGAAACCAACCACTTTGAGAATTTCCCATTTTCTCATGCAAGAAGTGATATTTTTTTGGGTCATCTGAAACAATATTTTGAATGGCTTAAATAAAACCCAAGAAATTTTAATTTGAATTCCAGGAGTCCAACTCAGGGTTATTAGGGGTCCGACTTAGGACATCTTGTACTTGATATTTTCGAGGCTATGAAAAAAAAATGAATAGGTATTTCGATAAGCAAGTGTATCGCTTACTAAAGACAGTACTGTAAACACAATGTGACTTACCCTCTTTGAAATATAAAACAATCACTATTCCATGAGCACGTGTAAAAACATCCACTCACATGAAAATCAGTAATGGCGGGACTGACGGGATACTCCCCACAGTCCAGTGCTGCCACTTCCACAACATAACATTTCCTTTCATATCTTCACATTCATTATTGTGCCACCATGTGGCAGCACTGTCCAAGCAAAATAATGCAGGGGTCCGACTTTGGTCACTTTCCTCTACAATTATTGGTCAGTTTATCAACTGAGCCATTGCAGTCCTCAATCGTCAATGCATTGAACAGATATTCTAAAGTTCTTGGATCTTCTCCATTCTGAGTTCTGCTGCCATAAAATCAGATCCTTCAGTAATGAAAAACTTTGGAAGAAAGGCAGACATGCATGAAGAAGTTGTCAGCATATCATGTAATAGCAGCTCCAGGCAGATTGCCTACAAGAACAAGCATAGACACCAACCATCAGGTTCGAACCATCCAGGCCAGCCTGAAAAAGTGAAATAGGACAAACACATCCCATTTTCTATAAAGAAAAAAACCTATCTTCAGTTGCAACTTTTATAACTAATTTTTAAAAAATATTGAGTGTGTGCAACTACGATGCGCGACGAAATTTGAGCGTGACAACATATTCTCGGACTGATTTATTTAAACTGTCGCTTTTGCGAAATTTCAGCTTCGTATATTTTTTAATTATGTATTTTGCAGAACGGAAAGTTCACAGGCGAAATGAAGAAAAGCCGAGTTGCACTTCCAGGGAAACTCCAAACACAACCACTCTTCTCTGAAGTTTTAACTCAACACGACACGACAGTTAGCTGCTGGCTGTATCTGGGGTAATAAGCTCGACCCTAGCCAGCTCATAAACTGTCGCCTCAGTGTTTGAATAGAGATTGTTAGAAGAAATGAAAATGTAAAAACCCTTATATTGAAGATAGACATATGCTCTCGCAGACTTTATGTAGAACTTTTCATGCTGAACAATTCTTACGCTCATAGTATATTGATATTTTTAACGGTTTGCCCAACATAAGCTAAAAAAGCGCTCGGAAGCCATGTGTTTTTTTTTCGACTTTTTCACTGAAATCGTTACTGCTCGGCTTCCTTTGACCATAAATAAATTATTTTCTACAGAAATCTTCCTTGAGATATCCTTTACAGAATGGTGAAAACTGCATCAAAATCCATCCAGTTGTTCACTCGTGACATCCAAAAACGACAGTAGCGACACTCGAGCGCAGCAACAGAAGAGAGATAAAACGATATCATCACCTTTCACTGTAACACTTCCTCACAAAGAGAGGTAAAACGATATCATCAACTTTCACTGTAACACTTTTTCACGAACGTCACTGTATTACAACAATTTATTTGACATCATGTCGGAAAAAAACCAACCAACAACATGAAAGTTTGTTATTAAGAATACATCTAAAAAGTTAATTATGTAGGGTTATCCAAGTGTGACTGCTTCTTGGTTCTCATTAAATTTGTGTACGTCTACAGTAAGCAATTTTAAATTGCTCTTAGTTGAAAGGGACAGGCACCATAAAAAAACAAAATCTTTAAATAATACTGTAGTGTATGTCATGTATTAGGAATTTCTAAATTGTGGAAATTTCCGAAAATGATTTTTGCTTGTGGAGTCGTGAGGTTCCGTTATTACTCCGTAGAAAGAGGCTCATTTTACTTGCTGTAGTGTTTAAATCATGTTAAGGTGAGACCACTGAGCAAGAAGATACAAGAAAGTAGATTAAAGTAGTTTGATCATGTAGAAAGAAGAAATGAAGATTATGTGGGAAAGAGAGTGCAGACGATGAAGGTCCCTAGAAGGAGGAGGGTTGGGAGACCTAAACTAAGAGAGGAGAAGCCCTAAACAGAAAGGAATGGCGGCAAAGAAAGAAGAATGGTAATGCCGACCCCACTTAGGAAAAGGTGTAGCTAAAGAAGAAGAAGTGTTGTAATCATGTTGATTGTCGGTTGATCACTGCCACAGTCATCTAAGAGAGTTTTATTTGAAGTATTCGAAGACAGATCAATTACGATTAACATGTGGCCATGTCGAGTGAATGTTAACTTCATCAGAAGCTGCTTGATGAAGGACAGCACCTTCAACATCTTCTACACCGTATATTGAACAACATGCTTTCTATCTTTGCCGCTGACGGCTACACTGAGCTGTGAGACCCCCATTGAACATACCGCATTCCGGTACTCTTATCTATTTAGACTGTTTACGCCCACATTAGAGCACCAAAAATCAAACCTTATATACAAAGTCTTCAAATACTAAGTTCAGTTCTTAATACTTACCCAATACTTCTTCATTCTGGAAGATCTTGCATCCCGTTCTTCTGCAGATATAATATATTGCTTATGCTGTGAAATTTGGAATGTTAGTCGAGTGTATTTGTTATTCAGAAGCCGCTTCTCTTCTCTATGTTCAATTTGATGCTTAGTAATATTCAATTCATCTAAATCCATTTGTTTTTGTTTTACTGTTCCAAAAGAAGCCAGAAAGTTGTTGCAGGAGTCTAGTACGAGTCCAAAAAACGCAATCCTCTCTTTATTATTAAAGAAGGTGACAGCATTGGTGGAGGTGCTGGACTCCTTTAGGCACCGTGCACATTCTAGCAGTAGAGTTTTGATTAACTGAGCATGCGGCCCTTGAGCTAGTCTAATCCCGCCCGCGACATGCTTTCGAATTATGCTATCTACAATTGAATCGGTCATTTCTAAAAGGCCCCATGTACATGGAGACTAGTTTTGAGAAACACACAAAAATATGTTTAAATTTAAACTATTGATCTGAGTCCAACAATCTTTTGTACATTACTTGTCACTGTCATAATTGCTGTTTTGACACAAAATTTGTTTGGTTTGCCTCATTAGAAAGGACAGAATAAGCTTACAAATTCTGCAAAATAAGGGCCTTTTAGAAATGACTATCAAGAGTCAACATTTATATGTACTAAATGTTTAATATTCTTGTGGTTATTTGTTTTTTTAATGATCACATGTGTTAAACATGCTAAAAACTGTATTTTGTAATGTTATCATTCTCTAATGTACACATATCTTTTACATATAATGGTATTTCATAACCCGGAGTAGTATCATGTGTTCCTCCTGTGTATGGCTCTAGGTGACCTCTCTTGGGCATTTCAATAAATCGTCATAATGCTCCACCTATTCATGTGAGATGTACGACATAACTTTCTCGATGTCTTCTATCTTGTTCGGGTTAATGGGAGCACACCCGTCCTACACAGGGCACTAAATTCGCCAATAATGTCGTATACTCACAAAAGTTCCACACGTATAGCCAACATGAAGCCCCATTTTCTTATAATTCAGAACTCATTTTGCTCATCCCTTGGCCTAATGGTGGGTCATATCAAAAATTATTTCTGACAGAAGATTTTAGAGGACCATTTTAAACGGTTTTGATATTATGCCTATTAAGGGAGGTTTGATTGCTTTTCTCTCAAAACTGCAATTTTATCACCCCTTTGGTCAATGGTTGGTGCTTTCAAAAAACTTCTCTGAGACGTTTTTGGCCCTTATTCGAAGAATAGAACCATTGCATCTGATCGTAGCTTGATCTGGTTCCTTGCTAAACTGCCCCTTCTACCGCGAAAAGGGCCCTTTAGAAATGAATGTAAATAGCACTGCCAGCCTGTGCCTATAATAAAAGGTAGAAAGAGGCCTTTTCAGAATGAAATGGTGTGTTTACCTCTGAAGAACCCCAATCCATGTTTAACTCATTTTCACCAAAAATGTCATAAACGGCCTTTTAGAAATGACCGATTCAATTACACATAGGTCATATTTCCTGTTCTGTGTACCTAGAAGTGAAAAACTGTTTCAATCTCATTGTGTTTATACGTTTTGTGTAATAGAGTTGCAGCTAGAACTGATTGAGTTACAATGTAACAATGAATTGAAGCAACTATTCGTCAACGTATCGAAAATTGAGTTCTACAAGGCCCTACAAAAATCAAGCTTCCCAAACTTGAAACCTCATGCACAGAAGATAACTGCCAAGTTCGAATCTTTCTATATCAGTCTGTGAACTGGTGATTTTTGTACAACTGAGCTTCGCAAAAATAGCGACAGAAATAGATTGACAGTCCACCATTTAGCTGTGCTACTAAGAATCAGCTCATCCCAGTTTCAACCAGATTATGAAAACTATTTAGAAGCACAGTCACAGTTTCACTTGTCACATCCTCCTTCCTCTTCTAACAAATAATGAACGTGTGTTCATACTAAGTCAGAAACCACGTGGTCCAAGGGTCCTCAACGAAGCTAAGTTTTCGACCATTGTATCCTAGAAGGTATTTTCGGAAATAAAATGTTTAAAAAGATTGCCCATGTGTTGAGTCGGTAAATATAGCCTAATAGGGATGAAGGCCCCTTAAAACAACAATAACTAACCAGCAAAATACCCGACTCATAAACAGTAAATGAAAAGACTTAGCATCTGTGAGATGACATTGTCTCATTTACCAAACAACACTGGACACAGGCACGGATTCAAGGGGGGGTCACAGGGGTGATGCCCCCCCCCCCCCCCCAAAGGGAGACAATTTTTTTTTTGCAAACTCAAAAAACGAAAACACAAGAACCAGACAAATAAAACTTAACGAATTTTAACTGAAAAACGATTTTTTATTTTATTCAATACTGAAAATATCGTTATTGCAATTATTATGTTCTGTTACAGGTGTACATATTTACAACTTCATACCTGTTAAATAAAAACGATTATTTATATAACAAAATCAACTCGTCTATTTTGTTTAGCAAACCTTGTGATTACCGAATCGATGTTTATAGAGATGTCACGATGAATGTGCAGCAATGCACGGATAGGAATTGGGGCTTTTTTCGCACCAAAAAATTTTGCCGACGTCCAAACTGCAAGCTTGGTTGGCAATTTAAGTTGTGACTTTCCCCCTTTGTCGGTACCAACTCGACTTGCCGAAACTGTAACGTACCTTGATACTTTTCTTGAAGCTTGATGTAAAAGTTGCAAAACACGCCGTTGCAATTTGTACGAATATTTTTGGTGCTCTAAACAAATCAAATTTCTATCCAAGTAGCTTGCAAAAAAATTGGTCTGGTTTTGTACGTTTGGTTATTTTGTGATTGCGTTTTAGTGGTACCATTTTTCTTAACAATTTCGATTCTCTGACCCCCCCCAAAGCCAAACTCTAGATCCGCGCCTGACTGGACATGTGATTGCTTTTAACTGCTAAATATTTCCAGATGTGCTGAGTTATATTCACATTCTACATTAAGGCCCTAAATCAATTTAACATATTCTTTCTTCTCTTATTGGTTCCAAGAATTACATTGGGTTACATTTTACACATACAGTTTCCTTCAGGGGCTGTTTGAAGCCATTTTCAGTGTTGCCTTAGTAAATGAAAGTTTGATGCTTTTCAGTCCGTCAACACGATTGTACCCAAATGGGATGTGTTATTCCCTAATCCTGAGAAATATTACACGAGATTAATAAATACATGATGATGATGATAATTGTTGTTTTAAGGGGCCTAACATCGAGGTTATCGGCCCCTGATGATCTGGGTGGCAGCGAAAATGAGAATGAAATGGAAACTAGAACGAAAATTAAGTGAGACGGAAAAAACTTACAAAAAGGAACTCGGATTGAAACAACTCACAAAATGTTCTTACAAAGGGAATTTTGAACGAAAAGATTCACAAAAAGAATGGATTGAAAAACACCCACAAAATGAAGGTTAGGATCAAAATACGTACAAAATGCAATGTAGCGTCGAAATACTTACAAAATGCAATTGAAATTGAAAATGCGTACAAAATGTACGGTAGATTCCGACGACTCATGTGGATTGACAATACTTACAAAATGCAATTTAGATTGAAAATACTTGACAAAATTTAGATTCAAAATACCCACAAAATGCAATTGAGAATCAAAATATTTGCAAAATGCCCACCAAACAAAATGCAATTTAGATTTAAAATTCTTGCAAAATGTGGTTTTGGTTGAAAATTATCAATAAATGATAAAAATGGTCCGGTTAGCTCAAACAATGCCAGTGTTTCGCCCCAGTGTGCCGTTGGGCTCGTCAGTTGGTACAGACACACCTACCAATACGCGTGGCTAGCACATACTGAGAAGGCCATGCAAGACACAAAATACAAGCAGTATTGACGTCACGAGCATGCCAATGTGCTACGGGAGTAAAACTCCCTTTCATAAAAACAAAAGCCTTACTGGGGCGAAACGCTGGCATTGTTTGAGCTAACCGGACCATTTTTATCATTTATTGATAATTCATCCGCTCAAATGGAAACTACATCATATTCCCTTCGGGAATATTCAAAACCTTATTTGGATTGCCAAGGTAAGGCTTTTGTTTTTATGAAAGGGAGTTTTACTCCCGTAGCACATTGGCATGCTCGTGACGTCAATACTGCTTGTATTTTGTGTCTTGCATGGCCTTCTCAGTATGTGCTAGCCACGCGTATTGGTAGGTGTGTCTGTACCAACTGACGAGCCCAACGGCACACTGGGGCGAAACGCTGGCATTGTTTGAGCTAACCGGACCATTTTTATCATTTATTGATAATTCATCTGCTCAAATGGAAACTACATCATATTCCCTTCGGGAATATTCAAAACCTTATTTGGTTGAAAATACTTACAAAATGCTATTGAATTTCAAAAAACTCACTAAAATGCCCTGAAACCTACATTGAAAGACTTACTAAAAAGCAATTTAGATTGTCAATCTTTACAAAATGCAATTAAGGTTGAAAACAATCACGAGATGTAATTTAGATCGAAAAAACTTACAAAATGCAACGTAGATTAAAAATACCTACAAAAAAATCACTAAAAGGGAATTTAGATACACGGAGAACCAAGTAACGAAAAAAGTGTGGGAATCTTAAAGAGGAAAGGAAATATAATGAAAAGAGAGGAGAGGGTCCGCCCCACAGGTAAGGGACAAAAGGGGGAAACCGGACCCAGCTCAGGAATAACTTGGGGTCGCCAACTCCCGAACTCACCAGCCGTGAGCCCCTGAGGGTGTAGCATTATCCAGGGTGCACCAGAAGTGGTGGGGCTACACACACCCTGCCTCCTTGAGGGCCTTGAGCAGAAGGCAGGAGATATCATGAAAAGAACAAGAAGGCTGACCCCTCGCACAAGGAGGGTATCAGAAAAGATGAGACAAGGGCCAATTAAGGCGGGAAATGAAGAGACTCCCTAGGCCTCGGATACCCTAATACCGTCGGGGTCGGAAGAGAAGAAGAGTTGACCAAGTGAGGTCGACAGGAAAGAAGACGGAGAGAGGCCGGCACAAGTAAGTGGAAGCAATGCCGGACTCAGCTGGGGCCCCGTGGTCGCCAACCCACGTCCCACAAGATGTGAGCCCCTGGGGGAGATTATGCAGGGCCTACTGTACACTTATTTAAGTTAGTTGCAGTACGAGTTATTTGTTAGTTGTGGTCTCTGTGATGTCTTGTTGTTAAGATACTGGAAGTGGAGTCAATATGTGATTGTGGTTAAATGGTCAAACAAGCAAGTTTGGAGGTCAATCACCACTTCCAGTATCTTAACAACAAGACATCACCGAGACCACAACTAACAAATATTGACGAGTTGAATTATCTCAACTCGTACTGCAACTAAATAAGTGTACTACCCTACCAGCTAATTGTTACCGGTGGCGGGAATCGGAACTAATGCGCTCCGCCCAGTCACACCCCTGCGATAAGACGTGCACTCGTCTCCAGCGAAACTCCATCGCATGTCATCTGTGTGCATGATTCGTGCTGGGTCGTGCACTGTGTTCTCATTGTATGACTGTACATGCGTTCCCCCTCTTGCTCCGCAACCGCTCGCTGCAGCCCTAACAAGGCGAGATGACGTAATGTATACACAACAGCTGCACTCCACGTCTAGCAGTAACAATTCCCTGGTAGGGTAGTACATATTGTAAATATTATAAATATTTTCTGACATCAATTTTATAGCCTAAGTGTAATGGATCTGATGATGATCGCTTGACGATCGAAACTGGTCATCCAAGTGTATTTATTAATCTCATGTAATCTTTTTCAGGATTAGGGAAAAACTCGTGTTGACCGACTGAAAAGCATCGAACTTTCGCTGCAAAATGATTTTGGGGAGGATAGTGGATATGGGTCAAGACTGTCTTATTTAGTAACTGGCTAAACAGCCATTCACTAGGGCTGACAAATCAGACTTTTAGGGGGACAGAAGTCAAACGTAAGTCATTTCTTTGAACAAATGAACAGCGTAATTCGCATTACAAAAAAAAAAAAGCTTCTATGGAGTATCTCAAAAGAGCAAGCAAGTCTCAAATGGCAGGAATGTAAAACTAGTGTAGCGACGAACCACCACCATGTGATAGAATTGGTGTCGAACCATTTCGCCATTAGCAATCCGAAGGTTAAATGGCGACACCCCTTCCAATGCTGTAATGTTTATTATTTCCAATGTGGTAAGTTCAGGACAATAAAGCATATTTTCGACCTGGTGAAGCAGTGCTGGTGAGAAAGTTATCAGTGCTGCAAAGCGCAGTCCTACCCTGCCCGTTTCTGAGCTGTCATGTGCATCACCATGCCACACCATCTGGTACACTTGGCATAACACAGAAGAAAGCTGATAGTACTAACAACTGCTGTGAGTGACTCAGAGTAGATCTATACTGTACTAGCAGGAGCACCTGGCTTCACCCGGTGCAATTATTTATTTTATGTTCGACGATGTTGATATGAAAATATTATATGTTAGAAAACTGTATCATAATGATGGTCATTAAAGTACTATTCTTCATTATAATAATAATAATATTGTATGGCCTCGGGTGCAAGCTTTCTTATTTGCCACCCAGAGGGCAGCTTGCATGTCAAATTTTGTTGTTCCTTGAAGCACTATGAAAGTCATGGAGGTTAGAACTTTGTGTTGGCGGGAAACCCCGAGATTAATTTTGCCATTATGAACACGGCCTACTGAATTCAAATGGGTTCTTTAACATGCCAACATCGTATGGCATGCGTGTCGTGATTTTTGCGGCCTTTCAAAATCACTTACCTCGGTCAGGAGCGAATCTGAAAGCTTGGGGATAGTAATCCGACATGATAACCACTCGCCCACCGTGGCAAGCACTTTTCATTATGATACAGTTTCTCCAACCAATCAGAGCTCAAGATTTTCATTCATTGACCAATAATTAGGAAAGGATAGCTTCACACATACACTCAAAATGCAACATGTCGGACATGAATTACATGATTTGAAAGTTGACAATGTAAACGATATCGGATCAACCATTGTAGTTACAATCCCAAACACACAAAGACAAAATCAGCAAGAACCTTTACGGTAACAAGAAAATACTATGAAATATGCAAGAAATCTAGGAATCTACATCCAGAAGTTTGCAATATACCATCCTTCTATCCTAGCCTATATAGTGGGGTGAGAGAGCTGAAGAAAGTTTCACATCTGGCAACCAACGCACCCCTTTGGATTCAGATAATATAAGGTGCGTTCAAAAAGTAACGAGCCGGAGGCACAATTTCCGGTACCTGTATGTTAGAAGTATTGGCACTGGCTGTTGAGGCACTTGTCCCACTGTGACACGAGGAGGAGAATGGCTGTCTCATAAAATTCCCTGGGCTGCGATGTGAACCAGTTCCGCACGTATAGCTGGATGTCGACGTCCGAGTTGAATCGTTGGCCCCGCAGAGCCCTTTTCAGGGGACCAAACATGGCGTAATCACAGGAAGAGAGGTCTGGACTGTATGGAGGGTGGCCGAGAACCTCCCGTTTGAATTTCTGCAGGAGTGCCGTGACTTTGTTGGCCGTATGAGGTTGTGAGTTGTGTACCAGAAGACTGGGAGAAAGGGCTAATAATACCAGTGTTTAAGAAGGGGGACAAGAAGGTGTGTGATAACTATAGAGGGATCACCCTCATATCACAGATAGTAAAAATACTGGAAAGGATATTAGAAAGAAGAATGAGAAGAAAGGTGGAAGGAGAGTTGCAAGAGGAACAGTATGGCTTCAGGAGTGGAAAATCCACAGTGGACCCAATCTTTAGCTTGAGGCAGGCGATGGAAAAGAACTGGGAATATGGAGAGGATTTGATCATGACTTTCATAGATCTAGAAAAGGCATATGATAGTGTCCCCAGAGAGAAGGTATGGGAAACCATGGTTAAGAAGAGACTGGGAAGAGAAATGTTGGAAATGGTGCAAGCAATGTACAACAACTGTGTTAGCAGGGTACTGACCCCAGTTGGAAAGACAGATTGGTTTAGGAACAAGACTGGACTAAGACAGGGACAGGGGAGTGTGCTGTCACCTCTCTTGTTCATAATGGTGATGGATGAAATTGTAAAGGAAACAAAGGAAGCATATGGACATAAAGAAATGAAGTTACTGTTATTTGCAGATGATATTGTGGTCTGGGAAAGGAACACCGAAGAAGTGCAAAAACAACTAGATGCACTGAACGAAAATATTCAGAAGTACGGCCTGAAAATCAGTATAGAGAAAAGCAAGACCATGGTGATGACAAGAGGGGAAAGACAAGGAAAGGGCACTGTGAAAATTGGAAGTCAGAGTTTGGAAATTGTGGACACGTTCAAATACCTAGGAAGTGAATTGATGCAAAATGGTAGGTTGGACATGGA
Source organism: Meconema thalassinum (assembly GCA_946902985.2). NCBI lineage: Eukaryota > Metazoa > Arthropoda > Insecta > Orthoptera > Tettigoniidae > Meconema > Meconema thalassinum. The sequence continues at coordinate 695,185,027 of OX336391.1, forward strand.
GATTGGCAGGAGGGTACAGCAGAGCAATGCATTCTATCAAAGTGTAAGAAAACTTGTTTGGGATAGGGAAGTACCAAGGAAAAGCAAGGAGGTAATGTATAAAGTGTACTATGTTCCCATATTAACTTATGCAGCTGAGACTTAGACCCTGACAAGCAGGCAAGAGAGTAGAATCCAAGCCAGTGAAATGAAATTCCTAAGAAGTATGATGGGAAAGACAAGGAAAGACAGAGTGAGGAATGAAGATGTTAGGAAGGAAGTTGGGATGGGAAAACTAAATGAAAGAATTGAGAAGAATAAACTAAGGTGGTTTGGACATGTAAAGAGGATGGAGGAAAATAGAATACCAAGACAGATGCTGGAGGCGAAGTGCAAGGGTAAGAGAGCAAGAGGAAGACCTAGAACAAGGTGGATTGATTCAGTTAAGAACAGCATAAGAAAATGAAATCTGGACTGGGACAAGATCGTGGAAGAAGAATGGTGGAAGGAAAGAGGAAAGTGGAGAAGTGCCATAAATACCCCGACCCGGCAGGAGCTGGATAAGGGGAAATGATGATGATGATGATGATGGCTTTTAGTGCCGGGAGTGTCCGAGGACATGTTCCGCTTGCCAGAGGCTATAGCTGCTTCATGCGGACACCCATGTTCAATTTCAAGTTCTGCCACCAGATGTCACTGACACCTAGAGATGCACATTTGAACTTTGATAGAGTGTTTCAACGAAATCTATCCTAGAAAATTAGCTTCACACAAGTTTAGTTAGTGGAAGGATATTTTACATGCCATAAATCTATGACATGGGACCAACTCCACTATACCGGTGGCAAGTCCGGGGCCCTATTCGCAAGAAATGGGGAAGGAGGAGTCGGAGGAGTAACACCTCGTTAAAAAACCTAGGTCCAGCTGACCCGGCTGGTAGTACCTTGTAAGGGTCCCTTGCCAGGGTTACGGTGAAGTCCTCAACGGCATTGTTGGTGGAGCGGTTGAACTGCGGTACAGTAATAATGGCGGAAGGGGCCTCCTTGTGCTCGGGAGATTAGGAGTAAAAGGTATATGGTCCACATATATCAGGGCAGCGTCTGTTTCAGATTGAGCGGCTACAAACAGCGTCTGTTCCAGATTGGGCGGCTGATTTTAATACTGGGAGGCTTATTACCTCATCAGTTATAACCCCGCTATCCTTCGGGATAGCCTTTCTCAATTCTTTTCTTCACTCATGATGGAAACACAAAGTATTGGATTATCTACCCCAGGTGGTAATTACCCAGGTAGTAATAAAACCACCTCCACGTATTGTGGAGTTAGTAGGCCTGCGGAGTCTGGGGAGCCTGCAATGTCATGTAAGAAGAAATATATTATGTACTTAGCAACACTTAACATAAACTCACTCCTTCAGATAGGAAAACTAAAGCAAACATTGGATGTTCTTGAGAAACATAACATTGTCATCGCTGCATTGCAAGAAACACGATTTTGTGATGAAGAAGCTTTTGAGTCTCAAGGATTCAGAATTTATAAAGGAATACCTGGCACACGAGTTACACAGAACATCCCTCATCTTGGTACAGGTTTTATAGTCCCACAAGAAAGCTGTTGAGTCAGTGCTGGATTTTACATCATTCAATGGAAGACTATCCACAGTGTCATTTAGATCACTTAATAAAGCCTACACCGTGGTCAATTTTCATGCACCGACGAACTTGTCAAACAAGAAAGACCGAGAGCAAACTAATATATTATGGGAACAATTAGAAGACGTGATTGACAATATTCCAGCGCATCACACCACCATCCTACTCGGTGATTTTAATGCTCAAGTAGGAAGAGAGAAAAAGTTTAGGAATATAGTTGGAAACTATCCCGCACATAAACGAACAAACAAAAATGGCGAACGGCTGATTGACACCTGCAAAAATAACAACCTAGTTCTGAAATCTACTGCGTTTAAACATCTTCCTCGGAAAGCAAAGACATGGAGACATCCAAATTCACTTATGGGTGAATTTCAACTGGATCATGTTGCAATATCAAAAAAATCAGATCGTGAAATCCAAAATGTGAAGGTCCTGCGTAATGCGAATATAGATTCAGACTATTATCTGTCCCTTGTTAAAATGAAAGGCATTCCGTTTAGGAACAATAGAGTGAATGTTGAATAGGGAATGAAAACGCAAAAGTACAACATCGGTGGTCTGAAGTCAAATAACACTTTTGCGGAAACACTCCACAACAAACCAAAAGATGGAACATGGTCTAAGGAACGCCATTGTTACTGCGGCTTCGGAATCCATTCCTCTTGATAGAACGCGCAAGCACCCTTGGTGGAACGATCAATGTGATCACGTAATAGAGGAAAGAAGAAAAGCTTGGATTAATTGGAATAACAAGAAAGACGATGTGAACCTTGAGAACTTTATCTGCATCAAGAAAGAAAAAAGAAAATCCACAGCCTGCTTCCAGTCTCCGACCGGGTCAGGAATGGAATGAATGAAGACCCCATCTAGCGGCGAGGATATGAACTGTGCCGGCTGCAGAGGCCTGACGCACTCCTCTGGGGCAATGATTAAATGAATGACAGATGAAATGAAATGTTAGTGGCGAGTGTTGCTGGAATGAAATTTTGACAGGGAAAACCGGAGTACCCGGAGAAAAACCTGTCTGCCTCCGTTTTGTCCAGCACAGATCTCACATGGAGTGACCGGGATTTGAACCACGGACCCAGCGGTGAGAGGCCGGCGTGCTGCTGCCTAAGCCACGGAGGCTTCGGCATCAGGAAAGAAACTTGTAAAACCTTAAAATTGGCAAAAAGAAATTTCCACAAATTACAAATTATTCAAATTGAAGATGATTTTCAAAGACACAAAACAAGGGATTTTTATCAAACTTTTAAGCACCAACTGTCCAAATACGTCGCCCCTACTCTTCACATCCGAGGATCTGATGGTAAACTTAATCTCAATAATAAAGACTGTGCTAAAGCCTTTGGAGAATATTTTGAAACCCTTTTGAACACGGACATACCTACTGAACAACTTGCTTTCTATCCTAGCGTTGCATACCACGACAGCTCACCACCCTCTGTTGAAAAAATAACACAAATCATCAAGGTGCTAAAAAATAATAAGGCCTCTGGGGAGGATAGTATTGTGGCTGAATTATGGAAATATGCAGATAATGACTCCATCATTTGTCTCCAGAAAACCATTGAAGAAATATGGCATAGTGAAAAATTGCCGGAGGATTGGACTTCTGCCATCATTCATCCTATACATAAGAAAGGGGATAAATCCGACCCAAATAATTATAGAGGTATTTCACTGGTATCGGTAACGTACAAAATATTTGCAAGGGCTCTTCTGAACAGAGCAGAACAGATATTAGACCGTCAGTTAGGGGAATATCAAGCTGGTTTCAGGAAATCAAGATCCTGTCCTGAACAAATTCATAACATTAAGACCATAATTTCCTACTGTACGGTACGATCTAAACCTTATGTTGTGATTTTTGTGGACTTTCAAAAGGCTTATGATTGCATTCATAGAGACACAATAATTAACTCCTTACGTGAGTTTGGCCTACACAATAAATCAATTAATTTGTTCAAAGCAAGCTTAGAAAACACCATTTCTAAGGTCAAATTTCGTGGTGAATTTTCCGAAGCCGTTGCAATCAAGACTGGCTCTAGACAAGGTGATCTGGGATCACCGAGAGCAGATGTAACAAATTGGAAGGTGCCTTTCAAACCTGCAAAAACATTTACAAAAGTAAAAGCTTGTCCCGGAATGTCAAACTTTGTCATTATAACACAGTAATTAGGCCGTCAGCACTGTATGCTGCAGAATGCTTACAGATGACAAACAAAGGTCCATTGAGAAAATTAGAACTTAAGGATCGGAAAATTCTAAGGAAAATATTAGGATCTGTTAATGATAATGGTACTTACAGAAGAAGACATAACAATGAATTATTTGAACATATAGACGATTTGGTGAGCGTGATGAGACATGATTGGACATTTGGAGCGGATGGAGCAACATCGACTTTCATATCAAATCCACTCATCAATATCTAAAAAAAATCCTATTGTAAATGGTCGATGCAAGTTAAAAAAGACCTAACAGAAGCTCGAATCAATCAAGCTCTGGTTTGGGATAGGAACCTGTTCAGAAAGGCGGTTAAATCAACCAGTAATCTACACCCTTTAACATCTGTGATGCCTCGCCCTCACTGCAAGTGGACGGAAGAAAGGAGAGCAGAACATTCGGCAAGAATGAAGATCTACTGGCAGACAAGAAAACAAGCATTACAGTGATCATATGAGTGAAGAACATCGTGGTCCATTGATGGCCGAAACGTCTCAAAAAGACATGGGACCGCCGGCTTTACTTCCCCTCCGAAGGAAGGCATACTGAAGGTTTTTAACGCTCTTAAAAAATCCAACGACTTCGGCCGGATTTGAACCGCGATCTTGGGCACAGCAGTTCAGCATGATACCAACTACGCCACTGAAACACTGTGCAGCAGTGATCATAGTTAATAATTTCGGAAAAAGTTTCTCTTAAGGGATGGCAGGATTTAGACCAAGTCCGTAGATTTGACAATACGAATGCGCTGAGAAGCTACAATCTAGCAGATGGTATGAGAAGATACCAACACAAAACCATTTTCTGAGGAGAGCCGAGATATTCGTTGCGAGAGCGGAATATACAAGGGAATACGCAAAATCCAGAAGATTTTCTATATTAATAGGTAAATTGCTGGTAATGAACCTGAGAGGGAGTAAGGAGAAGAAAGGGACTGAGAACCAGGAAAGACGTATAAGGATATGGAAACTGAAAGAAGGGGATAGAAGGGTCGAGTACCTCAAAATGGTAAAGGAAGGAATTCCAACAGATGAAGAAAGAGGAATGGGCTAGATTTAAGAAGACACTAGTAGGTGCAGCAGAAGCAGTATGTGGGAGGACAAGTAGTAAGAAGAGGTGGAAGGAAACGCCATGGTGGAATGAGAAGACAAAAGATATAGTAAGGGAAAAGAATAGAGCCTTTAGGAGGTGGTATCAAAATAGGACGGTAGAGACAAGGGAAGAGTACCAGGAAAGAAAGAAGGAGGCGAAGAGAGTAGTGGCTGAGGAGAGAAGAAAGTGGATGGAAGAGTGGACAAAGATGATGAAGGAGGATAGTGAAGGTACAAAAAAGGTCCTGTTTGGGATGGTAAAAAATAAGAGGCGGAAGGATCCTACGGATTATGTTAGAATAGGGGACAAGAGATAGAAAATAGGGAAGAACTGAAGAAAATGTGGAAAGAATATTTTGAAGAACTTCTGAACCCAAATGGAAAAGAGGGTGAGGAGGAAGAAATCAGGGAAGAGGAAGATGAACTGCAAACAGAAAAGGACTTAACATGGAAAGAAGTGGAAGATGCAGTGAACAAGATGAAAGGAGGGAAGGCACTGGGTGTGGTTGAGTTGAGTGTGGAGATGGTGAGAGCAGCAGGAGAGGTGGGGATACAATGGTTGTACAGAGTGATGAAGACAGCATGGAAGGAAAGGAAGACCCCAGAGGACTGGAAAAAAGGAATAATTGTCCCGATCTTCAAGAAAGCTAGTAGAACAGATTGCAGAAACTATCGGGGAATAACACTGATGAGTCATTGTGCAAAGATCTTCGAGAAAGTTTTGGAAAAGAGAATTAGAACAAGGATAGGAGGGATGAGGGAAGAACAACATGGCTTCAGAGCAGGAAGGTCCACAGTGGATTTGATTTTTGCTGTAAGGCAGTTACAAGAACAGCACTATGAGTATGGAACAGATCTACTGATGGCCTTCCTGGACATTGAGAAAGCATATGACAGTGTATGCAGAAACAAAGTATGGAAGTCCCTGGAGGATCGAGGAGTAGAGAAATGGACTATAAAGAGGATAAAGGAGATGTACAAGGGAAGCGTGAGCTGTGTGAAAGTGGGAGGAGAGAGATCCGACTGGTTGGAACAGAGCAACGGCCTGAAACAAGGAAGTGCACTGTCACCGTTACTTTTCATTGTGGTGATGGATGACATAATGACCCGAGTGGCACAAGTAATTGGGGAAGGAAAGATGAAAGCAATGGTGTTTGCAGATGATTTGGGGAAACAAGGAGGAGGAGGTACAGGAACAGTTGGACGTGTGGGAAGGAATAATACAAGGATATGGGATGAAATTTAGCATAAATAAGAGTGAGATGGTGATCACAACAAGGAAGAAGGAAAGAACCACAACGGGAATAACAATTAGTGGGGAACAGCTGAAGAAAGTAGAGAGTTTCAAGTATCTGGGAAGCCTGATACAAGATAATGGAAGAAACGATAGAGAAATAAATGAGCGGGGGAGGCAGGGGGCAGAAGCATTTCAGAGGAGTGTGAGAAGCATGTTATGGAGCAAGGATGTCCCTCAGAACAGCAAAAAGATCATATATCGGACGTACTATGTCCCTATCCTGACGTATGCCTCGGAGACCTGGGTTATGAAAGGAAGGGAGAAGAGCAAAATACAGGCCAGTGAGATGAGGTTCTTGAGAAGCAGTATTGGAGCTACATAGATGGACAGAATAAGAAATGAGAGGACCAGAGAATTAATGAAGGAGGAACCATTACAGGATGGTATAGAGAAATCTAGACTTAGATGGTATGGACATGTAAAACGAATGGAGAAGACAAACATGAGACGAAGTGGGAAGGAAAGAGACCGAGGGGAAGACCGAGAGACAGGTGGCTGAAGGGGGTGGAAGAAAGCGTGAAGAAGAGAGGAGAAGACTGGACAAGGGTGGAGGCCGAGAGATGGTGGGAAGACAGAAGACGTTGGAGAGGCTAGTGTTCCAAACAGACCCGGCCAGTGGCTGGAAACTGTGCAAGATGATGATGATGAATAGGTCAAGTTATGTGCGGATGCGGATAAACACACGGACATCCGCAAAACTTTTCGCCATGTGGATATAGTCCGCATGTCTGTGCTGGTAAGGTTTTGAGTAAATTTGCGGATATACAATCCGAACTTGTTTAACACTAGAACGCCCGGGATTCCGAACCTTCCTATAACACCCAACGGGAGTCATTTTGACTCCATGGTTTATTTTATGCCTTTTTATGTGATGTGCCGCAACAACCTGAACAACTGTGGTTGGCAGTACCTCCTACTTATCATGAATTCAGTGCAGCTCTCACCCAATTGAAACCCAGAAAAGCACCTGGCCCAGATAACATCCCTCTGGAACTAATTCAAGCCGGAGGTCATTCCCTCAAATCAAGAATTTTCATCCTTATCCTCAGAATTTGGGAATCAAGAAAGGTACCTGGAGACCTAAAGAATGCCACTATCGTCACTATCTTTAAAAAGGGTGATCGCAGTGTTTGTGGCAACTACCGTGGTATATCACTGCTATCAATTGTGGGGAAGATTCTTGCAAGAATTCTACTTAACCGCCTCAAGGTTATCTCTGAGAGGATCCTCCCAGAGTCACAATGCGGATTTAGAACTTCCAGAAGCACAATTGACTTGATTTTCTGTGTGAGACAGCTACAAGAAAAATGTAGAGAACAACAGAATCCACTCTTCTTAGTCTTTTATGACTTGGAAAAGGCATTTGATTCGGTTCCAAGACCAGCCATGTGGGCAGTGCTGAAGCGGTTTGGTTGCCCTCAGCGTTTTGTAGATCTAATCAAAGCTCTCCATGATGGCATGACAGGTCAGGTTTGCCATCAGAATAAGATGTCCGATGAATTTCCCATTACCCATGGACTGAAACAAGGATGTGTACTGGCTCCAACGCTTTTTGCGCTGTACTTGGCTGCAATGCTTTATGATTCACCCACAAACATCCCAGGTGTGGAGATCAAGTATCGTTTTGATGGAGGGCTTTTCAACCTAACTCGTCTCCGCTCCTTGAGGAAAACTCAGGTTACTAAGGTTACTAACATGTTGTATGCAGATGATGCTGCGTCACCAACTCTCACACCAGAAGAGCTGCAAGAGTCAGTTAACTGTTACAAAAGTGCATGTGATCGCTTTGGTCTTACCATAAATGTCAATAAGACTAAAGTCTTGGCACAACCTTCACCAGGCACACCTCTTCCTCAGTTCAATATCTCCATTTCAAATTTGCCATTAGAACAGGTTGACCACTTCTCGTACCTGGGCAGTACCATTTCTGTGAGCTGTACCTGTGAGCAGGATGTGGATAAGAGAATTGGCGCAGCCCATGCAGCATATGGACGATTAGCGCACCGGGTCTTCATGAATAAAGATCTATCCATGAGTACAAAGCTTATGGTGTACAAAGCAGTAGTCATTTCTACATTGTTGTATGGCTGTGAAACGTGGACCCTTTACCGACGTGATCTTAGGAAGCTTGAGCGTTTTCACCTACAAAAACTTCGATCAATCCTGAGGATTAAATGGGAAGACCGCATTACCAATATTGCTGTTCTGGAAAAGGCTCAAATCAACAGCATAGAATCATCCATAATAGGTCACCAATTTAGATGGATTGGTCATGTCCATCGGATGGATGATGTGAGATTACCTCGTCAAATGCTATATGGTGAGTTATGCTATGGCACCAGACCTCATGGTGGTCCTAAGAGGCGCTACAAGGACCAATTTAAGCAGACCCTGAAATTGACAGGCCTTGATCCACAAACCTGGGACATGCTGGCTGAAAACCGCTCAACTTGGCGCCGTACCATCTCGGATTCTGTAAAGACGTTTGAAAGGGATCGACGCATACATGAAGAGGCCAAGCGTCAAGCTAGGAAACTTCGAGCAGCCCAACCACGTCCTCCTCCAGCAATACTATGCGACTTGTGTGGTCGCTTGTTCCATGCCAGGATTGGACTCTTTAGTCATAGTAAACACATCCACAAACTGGACTGAAGGAAGAAGATTTATACTCGGATTCGAGTTAAAGCCGATGATGATGATGATGTACATGAATGTCATTATTTGTTTCTTATATTTTATATGAAATTTTTGGGACTTCGAAATTCATTGAAAACAATTGTTGGAGAAATTGCAAGAAAATTGGAAGAAATTTTAGAAATGAAATGATAAAAATCTATTTTATCTCTACTTGGTATAAAAGTAAGTCCCCGATTCTTGGATGTCACGGGTAATCTCGAGAACCACTGGATGGATTTTGATGTGGCTTTCACCATTCTGTAAACGTAATCTCGAGGAAGATTTCTGTAGAAAATAATTTATTTATGATCAAAGGAAGCCAAGCAGTAACGATTTCAGTGAAAAGGTCGAAAAAAGAACCTGGCGCCCGTATGCTTTTTAAGCTTACACTGGGCAAACCGTTAAAAATATCAATATACTATGAGTAAGAATTGTTCAGCATGAAAAATTCTACAAAAAAGTCCCTGAGAGCATATCTATCTTCCATACATTGCCCACTATAAGAGTTTTTAGTTTGGACGGAAGGGGGATTTGTGTCTCATGCACCTCGCCATTCTTAAAATACGTCTGACAGGAATTCCTTGCACATTCATAACTGTTCCCGGCCGAAGCCGGGGCGGGTTCCTAGTTGAAAATAAAATATAGTAAAAATATGAAATACATCAATAACATGTGCGTGTCTTTTCGAAACTAATATTATTCATAAAAAATTGTACTTTTCATTGCTGAAAGGAATGATATCTGAACAGTTCAACACACAACCACAGACTGCTCTATTGCATGAAGAACATTTTCCTACTTTTCTATTCTTCTTGCAGCTGTGCTTGATTTGACAGTATTTTGTCGTCGTCTCACCATCACCTTGTTTACTTGGGACGGATATTCTGCTGATTATGTTAGCGCTTGCCAACTCTTCGGCTAGCTTCCGAAGGAATCGTGATCTTGATATTCTCTCTGACGTTACTTCCTTGTAAATGAGCCAAGCATTTATTGCAGCCAGATCTAACGTGTTCTGAAAAGAGTGAACTGGCCACCGCCTTGTCCCTGTTCTGGTCGAGTATTTACGGGCCATTTGGTCCACGACATCAACACCGTACTTTGTTCCATTATATCACTCCACTGTTGAAAGTGTTTTCTTCTCATTGTCAGAGATGTCTATGCCTGAGTGGAGTGTGCTCAGAAGTACCACGTTCTTCCTCCGCTTGCCTTGATACACAGCAAGTGTCATATCATCATTCTTGTAGACTTTTGTGCAATAAAGTTTATCTTTCATAGTTTTAACTCTGGCTGGAATTTCGAGTCTTACTTTGTTTGCTGTGCCTTTCTCTTTCAGCTTCTTGGCAAGCATTACAGATGTAAAATAATTGTCAGTAGTAACGTTACGACCTTGGTTCAAGTATGGACCCATTAGCTTCCTAACAACATGTTCTGACACACGCTCATCTCTAACGAGAGTCATCCCTGCCAACGTACGAGAATCCATTTGATATATATTTACTATCTTTATCTACGGCAAGCCAATATTTTTGGTCATATTTATCTGGTTTTGTCGCCATGAATTGAGTAAATGGACATCTAGCTTTGCTTGGAAAGAGCTGCTTGTCAACTGTTATAAATGGCTCAGGTCAATAACAAGCAATTGAGTTCTCAATGAATTTGTTCCACACAGCCGAGAAAAGCGCAAATCTGTCAGTTTGCAGTCGTAGAGAGCAGGTCGGCTTTTCATCAAATCATAAGAAACGTAAAATTTCACAGAATCTAATAGATATGGCTCTCTTGCACAAGGGCACCTCTAGCATACATCACAGCTATTAAAGCCCCTAATTCCTCAGCAGATCGAGAAAAATTAGTCAAATGTTCTCGAAAGAGAATCAAAATGAATATTGTCCGTTCAGCCATTATAATTAACACATAAAGTGATAAAAATTTCCTGCATAACTCGACAAATTGCTAATGTTTCGCCCCAGTGTGCCAATTGGGCTCTTCAGTTGGTAAAGGCACACCTACCAAGACGCGTAGCAGGCATACACTGAGAAGGCCATGCAAGACGCTTTGCTACATATGTGTGCCTTTACCAACTGAAGAGCCCAATTGGCACACTGCACAGTGTGAGATTTTGCCTATCTAGGAGAACTTTACTCAATATCCCGACCATGATTCAACTGGTGACGAGCGCTGTGACGCTGAGTGGTCAGTCCTGTGCTTCAATGTTATTGCTGATATCTCAAGGTAAGATTTTGTATGTTAACTTAAAATTTCATTGAAGGGTTAGGTTACAATGTTGTTTTGAAAAGAGGCTTGTCATGAACAAAAACTATTGTAGTTTCTTGAAATTCATAGAGGATTCTACTGAGGTGTTCCATCGTGTTCCGACCTGAAATTTGTTTCACATTATAGCTTATTAAGTAACATACTAGAAACGATCGAAATACCCTGGCAAGTTTGCGCGATAACGACCAAACGTCCTGTCTGTTTCAGAATGGCACCTGTGTTTACGTGGCGTAATATGTTCGATGAGTGGGCAAAAGCTCACACAAACAAGTCAGAAGTTCTTCAAACTTTATAATGGAACATAGAACATATTGGTTCATAGATTGCTTATTACATCCGATCCATATGTTACTAGTTTACGTACTTCTCCGAAAACGAAACTTCGGTAGTCATGCCCGAAGTTTTAGAACTTTTAAGGGATCCTGTTGTAAATGCTCCGGATAATCACTCTGATGATAGCTGCAGTGATACAGACTAGATCAGATAACTTTCCTTTGTGTTTGCGCATGTTTTGTGTCGTACCTTGTTATTACGTTTTAATTTTATGGACCGAAAATTGTTTAGTTCCCATTGTCACCAAAGTTAAATCTCAATGAATCTGGCTGCATCAAAAGCCAATGGCAATATATATTTTGTATATTTGACGGAAACACTAGCCAAATTTGTGTCTTACGTTTGTCAAACATGTGTGTTGTTTTCTTTTTTTTTTTTTGGGGGGGGGGGGGGGGGGGAGGAAGACTAAGTGCTGTAATATTAAGGACATAAATGGACAGCCTCTAACAGATAGGGAAGAAAAGGTTGAGAGATGGAAAGCTTACATAGTGTTTGTATAAGGGAAACGAGATTGAGAATCATGTAATGGAAAGGGAGGAGGAAATTGATGAGGATGCAAAAGGAGATTTAATATTGAGATCAGAATTTGATAGCGCTTTGGAAGACTTAGGCAGGAACAAAGCATCAGGCGTAGATGATATACCGATTGAGTTGCTACGCTGCATAATAGATGAAGGTCTGATCAGGTAATACCACTTGGTGTGTAGGATTTATGAGACAGGTGAGGTACCCTCTGATTTCAAGAAGAATGTTATCATCCCTATACCGAAGAAAGTAGGAGCTGACAGATGTGAAAATTACCGTACAATCAGCTTGATTACTCATGCTTCAAAGATCCTGTCTAGAATAATTTACAAGAGGATAGAAAGTCAGAAACTGAGTTGGGTGAAGACCAGTTTGGTTTCAGGAGAAATGTAGGAACAAGGGAAGCTGTACTGAGTCTTAGGCTGATTTTGGAAGGTACAATAAGGAAAGATAAGAGAACGTTCATGGCATTTGTAGACTTAGAAAAGGCTTTTGATAACGTTGATTGGACTAAATTGTTTGACATTTTGAAAACGATTGGAATAAAGTACAGGGATAGGAGGGTGATATACAATCTATACAGAAACCAGACAGCAGTCATTCGAGCTGAAGGACATGAGAGAGAAGCTGGTATTCAGAAAGATGTAAGGCAAGGCTGCAACTTATCACCCATACTTTTCAATCTTTACATTGAACAAGCAATGAAGGAAATTGGAGAAAAATGTAAAGTGGGAGTGAAGATTCAAGGAGAAATAATTTCAACTCTGAGATTTGCCGATGACATAGTCATCTTGGCCGACACGCCTGAGGATTTGAATGAGATTTTGAATGGTATAGACTCCGTCTTGAGGAAACAATTCATGATGAAAATTAATAAATGTAAAACAAAAATATTGGAATGCAGCCGAAAAAATCCGAAACCTCTACGAACATCAAATTGGCACGTGAAAAGCTAAAGTAGGAGAATTCTGTTACTTGGGAAGCAAAATAACCAGTGATGGACGAAGCAAAGAGGATATAAAAAGTAGGTTTGCTCAGGCAAGGAAAGCATTTCTACAGAAAAGGAATCTGTTGACATCGAATATAGATTTAGGTATTAGGAAGTCATTTTTCAAGGCCTTTGTCTGGAGCGTGGCGCTCTATGGAAGTGAAACTTGGACTATTGGTGCAGCAGAAAAGAGGAGAATTGAAGCATTTGAAATGTGGTGTTACAGGAGAATTATGAAGATCAGATGGGTAGATAGAGTTACAAACGAAGAGGTATTGAGACTAGTGGGAGAGGAGAGATGTTTCTGGTGACTGCTAATGAAGAGAAGAGATAGGTTGGTAGGACATATACTAAGACTCCCAGGAATAGCAAGCTTAGTTATGGAAGGAAGGGTTGAGGACAAGAACTGTAGGGGTAGACCAAGGTTAGAATATGTTAAACAGATTACCTTGGATGTAGGGTGTGGTAGCTATGTAGAGATGAAACTATTAGCTCAGGACAGAGGGGCATGGAGCGCTGCATCAAACCAGTCAAAAGACTGAGGACTCAAATAGCAACAACAACAATCTCTAACTAGAGGTAACCAAAATCTGCCAAAGATAAGTTTACATTAGCCAGCGAATAGAGTTCCCCTGGATAGGCAAAATCTCACACTGTGCACTGGGGCGAAATGCTAGCAATTTGTAGAGTTAAGCAGGAAATTTTTATTACTTTTTGTGTTTAGAAAAATTAGTACCGTCAACCTGTATTTTCGCTTCTTCAACCGTGCAGTTGATTATTTGCTTTAGAATGGAATTGTCAATCATCAACCTCCAGGCACTTGCTGGGCCGCCAGCCAGTACTGATCGTTTGGCATATCCAGTAGGACCAGGTATTTCTCTCAGCACATTTTGTTGATCTCGACGTCCCTTCAAGTGCTCTCCAGGCTTCATACTAGTCCACTTTGTACCATCGCTGGCCATGTTCAGGTTCTTCTCCACCTCGGTGACGCTGTAGACCATCACAACCCCGAGATACACATCCTCTTGCGAACCTAGGGCGTTTTCTCTCCTGCTGACTTGTCCCATGGCTTTGGTGAGAAGTTACTGCGACACATCATGTTTTCTATAAACAAGCTTTGTCCGTGGTTGAACAAAATAATCGTTGTAAACATGATGCAAAATAAATTCATAAATTATGAAGATTACTTACATTGTACATTGGCATCACTACCTGACGAAATTGCTTCATGCTCTCCATCACTGTCTAACGAACTTGATTCACGAATCCGCGGTAAAGCTAAGCCGTCGTCCGAATCATGGTCACTTTTCTCACATTCGGATATATCTTCAGGAATATCATTGAACAAGGCAACTATTTCCTCAGATATCAATTTTGATTGGTGTGACATTATTGAAATGAGGTGTCTGTGTGAAACTTGGGACTGATGGTTGGTTCTTAAGTTTAGGGGCTGCAACAACACGGTCATGTAGCCCCGTGTACTTTGGGTGTGTGTAGAATCTGTCTGATAACCGGAGTTAAATGTGATGACTGTATTAGTGTGTGTTATCTGTTTTTTAATTTGAGTACTGCAACTTAGAATTTTTCAAATAGTTCCTACCTTTGCCGCCAAGCGCCACCGTCAACGACTACTAGGCCAAGTTCAGAACTTAGCTACTAGACGCCACCGCAGTCGGCTCTTGGCAACGAACGTAGAAACCTAAGAGCGTTGTTTACATTCTTAACCTATCCAATTTAGCTTCACACAGGTGCAATTAGTGGAAGGTTCTTTAACAAGCCATAAATCTATGACATGGGACCACCGGCTTTACTTCCCCTCCGAAGGAAGGCATACTGAGGGATTTTTAACGCTCTTAAAAAATACGACGGCTTCGGCCGGGTTTGAACCCCCTATCTCGGGCATAGAAGCTCAGCATGCTACCGACTACGCCACCGAAGCCGCCAATTTGGGACTGAACTCAACAGGTTGAGTCACGCTCGGTAGCACTCAAGTGACCAATCACTGCTAATTCCACAGGCACGTAGCTAATGTGATTCACGAAGAGGACTGGATTGCGCGGTTATGTAACTGCAGCAAGCTTACTTTGAGGTTCTCCCAACATATTGTTAGAACAAAACACTGTCACATCATTCACAATAATGCAACGTTATTCATGTATTACTACGCACTTATTGTCTTGTTACTTGCTTTTTGTTTTTACGTGACCATTAATCATGCGATCATGAGCCATGGGACCTCTTTTTAACGTGCAATCCGACCACAGGACATAGCATTTCAGTTTGAAAATCTCACATGCATTGACCGGGAATCGAACCCGGTCCACCTTGGTGAGAGGCCAACAGCTTGACCGCTGCGCCACCACGCCCCTACACTTATTGTCTACCGAAGTAACATGAGAAAGGATATTGTTTGCAAGCATTAATCTCTAGGAGTCAAACTGACTCCACTTGGGCGTTAAAGGTAAATTCGTAAAATACAAAGTGGTGTTATTATTCTCCCCTAGAATGATGAAGTCACGGAACAGATTTTTTGAATTCAGGAAATTAGGACCAAAAACAAACTTAAACTTTAGGCCTATGAATTATGATGTATCACATTTTTAGCCTACTTTTCACATTTTGCAAAAATGAGGAAAAAGTAGTCTTATGAGATCGGGCAAATGTGTGTCTGTCTGTCCTTCTGTCTGGCTGTGTGTGTGTCCCCCCCTATCAACTCCTAAACGGCTGCAGCAATCGAAACAAAATTTGGTAGGAGTAAAGATCTATACCTGAATATCTCACGCCCATATTTGAAAATGATGTCAGTGCTACCAACTGCTGAAAAAGTATGAATGTGAGCTATTTCAAAATTGGCACACGTATAGATAATAATATTGCAGTTTAATTTCCAGGAGGCCATATATGGCAGTGTTGCCAAAATGATTTTAAGCCTGCTGATAGGACCAAATTTTAAATGCATATAACTTCTACACTATCAACTGGATTTCAACCAAATTTTGTATGTGCTATGTGTACATAAACAGATATGACTGAGTGTATTCTTAAGAGCCACCAGGGCTGCCAACTGTTAATAAATGCTCTCTTTTTTTTTTAAATCTAAATACCCATATATCACAAAGTATGCAAGCCGACAGCTTTAAACTATGCACACGTATAGTACCTGACATTCTATATTAATTTGGAGTAACTTATATACGTCAGTGCTACCAACATGATTCTAAGCCTGCCGATAGGTCCAATTTTAAAATGCATGTAACTTCTATACTAACTAATGGATTTCATTCAAAATTGGCACATTAATAGATCATATTATTTCTGACCAATACATGTATGTCATTGTTGCCAACATGATTTTACACGCGCTGTTAAATCCAATGTTTAACTTCATGTAGCGTCCATGCTATCCATTGGACTTCAACCAAATTTTGTATTCTGTACCTTAAGAGATGGAACTAACAATATATTCAGTCACCAGGGCTGCCAACTGTAGTTCTCTATTAGGCTACATTATGTCAGGTATACAGTATTTCGAACTAATTAGAAATTTCAATATTACGAACTTAAATTCGTCATTATTCTAGATAGATCCATATAGATTAATCATTGGCATGAATCTTAAATTTTAAGAAAAGTAGGCTCTTTAGTTCGTCACGGAACTTCTTGTTCCTTTATGTTTTTGTCACGACAAATGTAAGATGATGATTTAAGCTAATCTCATTTGAATTAAGTCATAAAGCATAATCAACACTGCCAACAGGAAAGGGTTGCAATTCTGGCTGTGTACAAGCACAGGACATACAAAGCCTAAGGGAACAACTTTTTGCTCAAATGTCTAAATATGTTGCTTTAGTAATTTATGCTTTATCTAATTAAACATGTTATTGTAACTTAATGCCAGTGGATTCGGATAACAAAATTGTGAATGCGGGAAAAAAGTAGTGCGGATGCAAAAGAAAGAACATGAAGCAAATGGCTGGAGCTTGGAACAGCTGAGCTGTGTTGCCAAGTTTTTATTGTTGATGTAGAGCAGCTGATTCGAATAATACACAGGGCTACACTTCGGATATTATTTCGGTACTAGTATGTGCAAAATAATGCAAATGTCCATCCTGAGTAAACGCCGAGGACATTCCAATAGAGAAATACGGTACATAAATAAATAACACACCGAAGCTAAGCTACCTTTTATCACCGTTATTCAATAAGTACGAGAAAGAGGCCAAACACTCGACAGCTATAAAAATATAATACAAAATACAAACACAAAGTAATCTGATGATGAATATATCAACACTCACCATGCAATGATTATATCCTTCAAGATGAAACAAATGTTTGGGTGAAGGTCGTTCACAGTTTACAGCAGTTAACACAGAAATAACATCATGACAATACCAAGCACACTCACTCACTGTATCGCAACTCTGTACGTTAATAACAGCCTCCACATACGTAATGTTAAGGTAAAGCTGCTATGTGGCGATATTATTGCCGTGTTGTTACATTGTCGATTTGTAGGCTATTGAATGACAGGCGGTAATTTGAACACAACGGTATGCAATGAAACAGTACTGGATACGTAAACATTAAGACTAAAATGTACACAGCCTATTTTATACGTCACGCATGTATTCTAAATTAAGTATATTTAAATTTGAATTGAACAAAGAAGGCTAAACATGAACAAAGTTTGATGCCGGCCGTTACAGGTTGGCGTGCGCGGTCCCTGGCTGTATTCCCAGGATTTTCCCACGTACTTCCTGCGTTACTATTTGCGACTTATTGACTATGACAATGAAACAAACTCCGACACAGTTAACAGGCGACTGAATGAATGACAATGCGCTGGCAACGTATGGTATTAGTTGTCAAAATCCAGCCAATAAGAGTCTGCAACGGTCAGCTGTTCCAAGCTCTCACCATTTCCTTCACGTTCTTTCTTTTGAAATGCAGAGTTTAGTAATAGGTAATAGGTAATGTGACTAAGATACAGGAGTTGAACATTTTATCACTAGAGGGTGTTATTCAATTTTCCAGCATTTTTGTTGTTGTTGTTGTTGCTGGTTTTGCCGCATAGTTCAAAAGTGGTGAACGCGGAATAAGGCTTCACACACAAATACAAACGTAACCCAGACGCCCTTGCTTGTAATACAAACAGTTTTTTTTTTTTTTGGTCCAGATAGTCAGTGATGCAGTCTGTCGAGAGCTATGAGATGTTGTAGGTATTCTCTGAAATTTTGCATCTGTGACGCAGTGAGCATCCTGTGCGCATGCGCAGTTGAATATTTTACGGACTCTTAATGTAGTTTGGTCCTGCGCCTGTTAATGGAAACAACACCCATATTTTCAATTGACAATGTCTCCCAGAATAAGAAACAAGGTATGAAAATTGGGGACTACTATACATTGCGATACGGCCGCATAAGAAATTCCCCTAAAACAAAATGGCGGCTTCCGTGACGTCATCAACGTCACGAAATACTCCTCTGGCAAGCTTACGGGAAAAGCCTGGGTAATAGGGGCTTTTGGGTGGGGAAACACAAAAACCGTCAATTTTTTTATGTATCGAAATCTATAATTGAGCTATATAGTTCAATTAGAGATTCCGATAAAAAAAATTCGCAAATTCACACCATATATATATATGGGAAAGGCCTGGGTAATAAGGTTTTTTTTTTTGGATGGGCAAACACAAAAACCATCAATTTTTTTTATGTATCGAAATATATAATTGGCCTAAGTAGATCAATTACAGATTCCGATACACATTATAATTATTTTCTTTTCGTAAATAAAAAACATTGCATCGAAATCTATAATTTACCTATATAGCTCAATTAACGATTCCGATGGTGAATAAAATTTTGCAATTTAACTTTATACTTTACAATTTCCGCATGGAATTCTTTAATTGGCCTATAGATGTCAATTACAGATTCCGATACACATCGTAATTTCAGTTGATATTCTATAATTCTATAATTGGCCTATGTAGATCAATTACAGATGACGATACACATCGTAATTAGGATAATTTCATATTAATGAAACATTGCATCGAAATCTTTAGTTGAGCTATATCTTTATATATATAATTCTTCGACACGTGTGTATGTGACTGAACTCCTCCTAAACGACTGAACCGATTTTGATAGAATTTGGTATGTATATTAGGGTGGGTCCATGTATGGTTTAGATTCACAATCCGACCCGGTAGGTGGAATGAACACAATTTTAGAACCACAATTTACACACAATTTTAGAACCACAATATACTGTCAAAAACAGTCATGGAAACCACTAGCCTTGGCCTTCGTGAAAGCTGATGTCTTTGGACGGTTTGTCTCTGAACGTTAGAGCCACCTGGTCACAACCTGTGCAACTACCGCCATTACATACACTCCGCCCGTGGCGAAAATTTGTGTTTTATACCAAAGGTGGCAGTGATGTCGAATTCTACTGTTTGTCTTTGCACGTTAGAGCGTTTCAAAGTCCCGTATGCGTTCATATACCATTCATGCGATTGCCATGAAACTTGGGTGATATGTTGAGTGAGCTCCAGGGAAGGTGTTTGGCTTAGTAAATCCATTTTACAATAGATAGCGCACGAATAGATTCAACAAATGAGCGACGACGCGCGAAGCGTTTCAAAAAGGTCCCGTATGCGTTCAAATACCATTCGTCCGATAACGATGAAACTTGATTGAGATGTTGTGTACACTCCAGGGAAGGCTTCTGGCTTAGTAAATCAATTTCACATTAGGTAGCGCACGACTAGATTCAACAAATGAGTGACGACGCGCGAAGCGTTTCAACAAAATCCCGTATAAGTTTATATTCCATTCATAGATTGAGATGAAACTTTGATGAGTTGTTGTGTACACTTAAGTGAAGACTTCTACCTTAGTAATCCATTTCACAGGAGGCTGCGCACGAGTAGATTCAACAAATGAGCGGCGACGTGCGAAGCCTTTCAACCAAGTCCTGTATGCGTTCAAATACCATTCGTCCGATAGCGATGAAACTTGGGTGAGATGTTGTGTATACTTGCGTGAGGGTTTCTAACTTAGTAAATCCATTTTACAATAGGTAGCTCACGAGTAGATTCAACAAATGAGCAACGACGCGCGAACTTTTAATCAAAATCCCGTATGCGTTCATATACCATTCATCCGATTGCAATGAAACTTCGGTGAGATGTTGTGTACACTTACGTGAGGGTTTCTAACTTAGTAAATCCATTTCACAGGAGGTTTCGCACGAGTAGATTCAACAAATGAGCGACGACGCGCGAAGCGTTTCAATAAGGTCCCGTATGCGTTCAAATACCATTCGTCCAATTACGATGAAACTTAGGTGAGATGTTGTGTACACCCTACCGGAAGGTTTCTGGCTTAATAAATCAATTTTACAATAGGTAGCGCACGACTAGATTCAACAAATGTGTGACGGCACGTGAATCATTTCAATAAAGTACCGTATGCGTCCATATACCATATATCCGATTGCGATGAAACTTTGGTGAATTGTTGTGTACACTCCAGGAAATGTTTCTGTCTTAGTAAATCCAGTTTTTAATAAGTAGCGCACGAGTAGATTCAACAAAAGCGCGACGGCACGCGAATCGTTTCCACAATGTCCCGTATGCGATCATATATCATTCATCCGATTGCGATCAAACCTTGGTGAATCATTGAGTACACGCCAGAGAAGGTTTCAGGCTTAGTAAATCTATTTTACAATAGGTAGCGCATGAGCAGATTCAACAAATGAGTGACGGCACGCGAATCGTTTAAAGAAAATCACTTATGCGTTCATATGCCATTCATCCGATTCCGATGAAACTTTGATGAGTTGTTGTGTACACGCCAGGGAAGGTGTTCAACTTGGTAAATCCATTTTACACTATTGGTAGCGCACGAGTAGATGTAACAAATGAGTCACGGCGCGCGAAACGTTCCAACAAAATCCTGTATGCGTTCATATACTATTCATCGATTGCGATGAAACTTTGCTGAGTTGTTGTGTACACGTACGCGAAGCTTTTTGACTTAGTAAATCCATTTCACAGTTAGTAGAGCACGAGTAGATTCAACAAATGAGTGACAGCGCACGAATAATTTAAACCAAATCCCTTATGCGTTAAATGCAATTTATCCGTTTGCGATGAAACATTGGAGAGTTGTTGTGCACGCTCCAACGAATGTTTCTAAATTAGTTAATTCAATTCACGATAGTTTAGAGGCAGTTCACAGAAATTGAAAAAAAATATTGTGTATCCAAAAGCACTTTAAATAACATCGTTACAACTTCCTTTGATTGGCAGGACAACGTCTGCCGGGTCAGCTTGTATATATATATAAATATAAAATTAAATTAATTGGGACGCTTAACGTCATTTGTAATTCAACTATATAGGCGAATTACAGATCCCGAAACGGAATTTTAAAATTATGTCATAAATGTAAAATATTTTCGTATGTACGGCGTGCCAAATTGAGTTAGGCCGATAAATAAATTACATGTGACGAAACACAATACGTTTCGAAGTTTTTTTAATGCCCAAAATACCCTATAACCAAGGCTTTTCCCATAATCTTGCCAGAGAAGCATTTCGTCAAGTGGTTGATAACATCACAAAAACATCCAATTTGTTTTTATAATATATTTATGCGCAAACGATCGCGGTCTGTAATAATCGCCGGTTGACATCAATACATTAACCTAGCTGCACATTGAAATATTCTTATAAAACATTGTGGTCAATAATGTTAATGTGTAGTTTCGTTTTTTTTTTTCCAAAGTTGGCTGCAAACATTGTGGTCAATAACCGATAGGTTGGTATTTTTATGTTTTCCAATATTGGCTGCAAATTCTGTTTAATAATGCCTCACAGACATACTACATGAAATGTCAAAAACAAGACCTATAGGCTGATAGGTCTAATACAAAAACATTGTCATATTTATTTTGCAGGTGTTCATGTAAATGCCAATTTGTCTAAATTTTACCCATCCATTACTATTTTAACAGGCATATTCCCCAACACCGTTCCTGACGTAATATCATCGTTTAGACAACTTTCCTATTAAATGCAACAACCAAAATATACATATGAACAACGTAAAAACTCACCGATACATCCCAAATGCTGTATTATTCCACATGTACAAAAAGAGGCAGTAATTTTCAAGCACACGTTCACGCACGTAACGACATTTTATTTGAATTCAACAATGTTAATACAAATCGCCGACACAATCGAGCACACGACACTGCTTATTTCAAAATCTTGTTCTATAGGTTGTACAAGGGATTATTTATTATAATATTAAGTTTCGAAAACGCCAACGACAAAAATGGCGCACCGACTTCAACAAATTCCTGCAACGAACTAACCACGGAACTGACGTAGTAGTCAGCTGACAAACATCTCCGAACAACCAATAGCGTTACGGATAGCAATACGTCAGCCGTGACGTGACGCCTGACGTCATAGTCCCCTAAATATTCCCCAAACGCCGGTGTATCGCAAGCTTTAGTTCAACCGAAAATTGTATAGCCTATGATCCGAGTGTAAGTGTGCTCTCATTCAGAATTAATCCTTCGATATTATTCGAAGCCCAGCTGTACCAAGCTCCCACTACGTCTGTCTCAAAATACAGAATAGAGTGTCAGTGCGTTTGTATTTGATCTCAGAATCCACACATTCCACCAGCAATGCCATACCGTAATTCAAATTACCAAATATAAAACAAACCTACTAGAATTAGTACAAATTCATGCAATACTTTCAAGAACAGGGTCAAAATTGGACCATGGTTAATAAAAAGAGAGATAGCATCCTGATAATGCTTCATTGGGACAGCGGAACCAAAGTCTAAAAAGGTGACATTTGGCCACCCTACTCTAGTACAGGGTCATTAACTATGTGTGCACGAGTAAACACGGCAAGCTAAGCCGGTTTTGACTGGCGCAGATCGCCGACACACATACCCGGTTCAGCTGGTGGTTGGCACGCACTTTCACACTTTTACCAAACATGTTCAATAATGTGTACTTACAGTGCTCATAGGCGATACTGAAAATGCCCTCCCTCTCTTGTAACACACACTTGACATCTTGTCAACTCTTTTATGTTTCCTTGAATTGTTTGGCGAGCCTCGTAATTGTACTGGCATTAGGCACTGGTCTTCCTGGAAACTTTATTCGACATTTTCATCTGGTTTCAGAACAAGATTATCTGCTTTTCATGTACGAATTATGGATATGCACATGTTCGCACAATGTGAATTGGTGTCTAGGCTTGACCAACAATCACAGTAATCACAATACTCACTAAACATGCAACACTAACGTCTAAGCTTTGCGGATACACGTCCATATGAATGACAAAACAGGTGTGAACTAATGATATGAGTCAGTGGAGCACGCCAACCACAGGCTGAACCGGGTACACGCGTCCGCGATCTACGCCAGTCACAGCCGGCTTAGCTTGCCGTGTTTACTCACGTGCACATAGATAGTGACCCTGTATATAAGCCTACATTCATTCCTACAGATTTTTTTTAAATTTTTGTGCCAGCGAAAGTTGTTCAATTGGGTAATATTCCAGGGTCGAAGAACATAAATCACACACGTCACAAGTGTTACTCGTACAAAATAATGTTTTTTAATAGTTGTTTACATCATGTAGAACATAATTAAAAAGTTATTAATGGTGGTTAGATACAGAAACAGCAATTCTTCACAGCACTATAAGGTATTAATATCAACCACAAACCACCATCTCTCACTAGAAACAGTATATGCCATGTGCATTTTCACAAGTAGCCTAGGGATTGCTATTATAGGCATCAGCGATGCTAACCCTGTGAAAGCTTGTGTGTCTTGAGCTCAAAAATTGGAAAATGGAGGCTGATTATGGCATATATCTTATTAAAAGGGCCTATTCAAATATAAAATGATATAAAGATCCCACGCAGATTTATTACATTAATATTAAGAATGTGTATAATATTATAGATTTTGAATAATGATTATAGTTTAAAAAAATATATTTTAAAACAGCTTCTTAGAAAAGAAGGTCTATTTGCTATTAAAAACTAACATTGAATTGATCCTGTACCGGTATTAAATGTCTTCCTAAAGTATGCCCTACTTATATCGCGGTCATATCACGCATAGTTCTACCTCACCATACAAATTATTCCACTGGATGCCTGAACACGTCCTATCTTTAACGTGAATGTCAAGCTGATAGTAAATATTTTAAAGCCTTTCTCACGTAATTCTATGTTGTTCAAAATTTTGAAGCCATGAGCCTTCAATAAAACCTATAATGATATAAACTGGATAAAAATTAAGTTTCATTTCTCTCTTAAAGCTTTACATCACCATGTCTAACACTCAAGCACAGATTTGACTATACACACAACCTCAAGAAAATAATGAAGATGAAAAATTACAAAAAAATATACCACTATAACTGACTAAAATATCAATAGTCACTGAACACTTTACATGCTGAAATAATCCCTGTAATTTTATAATATGCTAAGGTACGTGCAGAAACATGCCCAACTTTGACCACGTGTGTCTGCTAAATATCAGCAAATAATTTTTCAACTGCATTAATATAAAATAATACATTAATAAGGTATGTCTTCCAACAACTGAAATTTAACCTAGATGTACAAAAATTTTGAAGGTATGTCATCAGTAACAATACTCCAGCCCCCACATCTAGATCGGCATGTTATTTAAAATCAAAATATTAACTTGATTAATTTAAATACAAATCAATACCCTATCACACACATCAAACCAATAGCGTGAATGATGGTTTAGCCTATAATTCATTATCTGGCACAAAACTAGTGCAAATACTACCTGATACCAATTTCAATCCAAGAAAAATTCTGAGTTTACTTGCGAGTGACAAAGTATGTCCTAAGGTAGAGAACATTTTGACTGCTGTCTATTCAAAATTCACTTTACTCGAGAAATAGATCATATTCTGAACCATACGAATCTTCTGAATCTGAAGAAAAGGTCACAAAGTCTTCAAATTCATCCAGGAAGTCCCAAACAAAAAACTGCAGCAACGCGTGAAAGTCCTCATCAGACCCACGACGCCGACGTCGACGAACAGGGGGTCCAACATCTGCCTTCGTTCCATCAGGTAACGCATGCAAATAAAAGCATTTGTTCCCAAATGGACACGTTCCTCTCCCAGACCTAAAATATTTACAATTCTTAACACTTAAAGCACCTTTGTAGTCCCTAATAAGTTTATCCTTATCTTCCTTGGTATCCACCCAAAACATACTAGGGCATACAAAATCTGATGTAACACGGCACTCAGGACAGGACCTAACAATTTTATTCTCAAACTGCTTCGACTGTCGCCACTTACGAATACATGTTAAACAAAAACAGTGACTACAATTTGGAAGTATTCCAAATCGTTGCTCACGATGATTTTTTTCCATTATGGTCTCGAAACATATCCCGCAAGCCTTGTCCTTGGACCGTGCCACTGCAAATGACAATTCCATGTCTTGCTCATGCTGTTTAATGCATTCATTGTTGTGCTTCTTCCTTTGCTCTATATCATGAGGATGTAAACATGCCTGACCACATAATTCACAAGTGTCGCCATGAAGATATGGACAGTCAGCACCATTTTCACATTTCCCATTTTGTAGTTGAGGGCACAGTTTATTCTCAGTGTCACAATTTTCAAGGGAGTAGTTCACATCTTTGTGTGTGATTTCAGTTGTTTTTATCTCTGGAATGTTATCCTTACCAGATGGTATAAACTCGGGTGCATTTACCCACCGCTCACTCTGTTCATCACTAATTTCAGAATTCACCAATCCATTGCTTGTCGACGTACAGTCTTCATAACTGATAGAAGTCTTCCTTGAATGGTTACTCCCAGTAGAAGTTGGGCTGTCAGAGTTGACACCTGAGCGAGAGCTGATAGAAGTACTATTAGACCAATTATTTGGCTTGGTCCCATTTCCATCGACAACATGAACAAACCGACAATTTCTTCCGTAAGTACAATTACCACGCCTGTAAAATCTGCATGGTGGAGGCATTCTCTCTCTTGTGGGTGACCTAGCAGTTTGAGAATGACGATGATTCATTCGTGGAGGGACACTTTCGTTGTTATTTGACCCTGAATTCGTATAGTTGTACTGCATTCGATGATGAGAATACGGGCTACGACACGCATCTCCAGCCGCAAATGAACGGCAATGAATATTACGGTTCCAGCCTTCAGCCATTTTCTATCTACTCAGGTGCGAGGTTTTGCAACACCTGTGGTGAACAATTCTGAACCACTTCACCAGTTCAGACACTTTAAAATTTATAAACAAATGAGCACGGTACAATAAATAGCGAGTAATGAGCGGGCCAACAGTGGTGGGGCAAAATTAAACACATAAAAACACAACAGCCCGCCACTGCCCGCGACCAACTGATGCAAATTTGCGAACGATCAAAGATGCTCAACTGTTCACTAATCTAAACATTCAACACTCGCCAACATGACCATAATGAAATAACCAAAACAACCCTCTTTTCCGATGGAGGAACTATAATAGTAATTATTATAATTTTGCCCTTTCCTTAAATATTGAGACAAGAAATTTCCAATAAAAGAAATCCACACAAGCAGTAGATGTAGCATAAGTTATATTCTTGAAGCAACTGGTCCCAAGCCCTTTAACTTTGACTCTTAAAAATCTTCGATCAGAAATATCGGTTCTGTTAATGTTTTTCTGAACTAAGTTATGCTCTGTGACAATCCAGGTCCAAATTTGGAACTTAAAAATTACTTTATTTTATTAATTGTCTAATTCGTCCCTAACAGTAATTGACTAACTGTTGGCACTACTGTAAATTCAATATTTAGTAACCCGCAGGGGTTCCGTTGGTGAATTGCTATTGCAGGAATTATTCGAGAATTTTAATCAGATAATAGTATACTAGATATAGGTATCTTCATTCCCTTCCTAAGGTCCACTTTATCTACAATATACAAAATATGGAAATCTAGTGATATCTGTCTCACTCTTTCACGCAAAAACAACTCCCATTAAACTGAAATTTTGCACGAAAATAATTGATATAAGTCTACCCGGAAAGATATTGCCGTTTCGCAATATAATATAATATTCTGATTTCGGACCTATGACACTCGGCACAGGGGGGAAAATGACTTCGCTGTTCCGCGCTTTTTTTTATTATTAAACATCCGCAATAATTGCATACATTATTATGGGAAACGGTGCACCCAAATATGCATTAAATAAACATGTCACTTTTTGCTCTTACTGTTCTCCGAGGTGGACTTTGTTCTGCTGACACACTTCAGTCTGTGACACCTTTGGCACTTAAGCTACATATTCACATGATGGAAACCCTGGGTCGCAAATTTTATGATAATAATGTTGATTCTCTTAGGACCATCTGACCAGCATCGCGCTCAAACTGTAGAAATCTTCGGGAATTTCTCGACCCTTTTCCTCTCTCTCCTCTATTATTTTAATGTGCGGACTGGTAGATGGTAACATATGTCAGCCAGAAGTCCTGCAAGAGAAAGGTATCCCTGGCAAAATATCATAGGTGGGTTTTGTCCTATGCCCAACACTTTCTTAAGATATCTCCCTTTTAATTTCTCTAGCCTGGCCAGGCAGTGCTTTATTTCAGCCTCTCCCATACTATTTCTAGTTAGTTATTGCTGTTTTAAGGGGCGGAACTACGAGGTCATCTGCCCCCCATACTATTTCTATTCCATATAGGGGGGCGTGGTGGCTCAGCGGTCTAGCTGTATGCCTCTCACCAAGGCGGTCCGGGTTCGATTCCCGGTCAATGCATGTGAGATTTTCGAAGTGAAATGCCATGTCCTGTGGTTCGGATTCCACGTAAAAAGGAGGTCCCGTGGCTCATGATCTCAAGATTAACGGTCACGTTAAACTACAAGCTTCCTTTTTTTATTCCATATAGAGTGATAGGTGATTTTTCACTTGGAACAAGATCATCGAAGTATCAAGTGCTGGCCAAGTTCTTTATATCAGACATGACTTCGATAGTAGCTGCTTGAAAAACTATCAACAAACAGAAACAAAGCAACTAGAAAAGCTGCTTTTCAAATGCTTTTCACTGCTACCTTTTTGTTAGTGTTTGTCTCATAGCAAAATATTTGGCGCTTCTGCAACCGGTGGTAATTGCTCTTCAGTCAAAAGGTGTGGACTTACTTCAATGTGTAAATCACATTAATCAAATCGCAGACATCATGAGGAAACACTGTAGAAAGGCAGTTGATCAAATTCAAAGCTTCTTGGAACAGATCTCAATAAGCCGCGAGTCATAAATCAGAAACATTGTGCGAATCTACCAGCTCAGGCTCCTAGTGAGTTTAGGAGACATAACTAATTATTTCATACCTTGATTCATTAATAATTTCTCCGGAACAGCGGTTTTCTGAGAAATTGCCGTTTGCTTGCAACGCACACTCACATAATTCTTGTAATGATGTATGAGGATTTTAAAAAAGCTACAAGTTTTTGTAGTTACAGTAAGTTACTACAATTCGAATAATTTCCTTGGTGAAGCTAATTTCGGAACAACCAATGCTGAACTGAAAAGATAGAACTAGCTGCATTATACTCTGTATTACCAATAATGAACGCTGACAGCTGTCAAAGCTAGCACGTGGGGAAATGCTGCGTTGCCACTGAAGCAGGTCATGGCATTCCAAGAGGCTTGCAGGAAGACACAAATAATGGGGAAGTTAGCCCCCCTGCCTGGCGGTCTAATGACTGAAGAGTCAAGGCACAGTAGAACACTGAGTCAAACCATGTGTTCACTGCTGTGTCGGCATACAACACTGCTCACTGTTGCTATGGAGACTGTTACCTCACTTCACCATTCAAGCGGACGACAGCTTTCACCGTTCATCATATATATTATTTCAGTAGTATAGATCCCACCTGCGGCACTCACAAGCGACCGATCTTGAAAATGAGCATTCAAATGAAAGAGAATAGACATTAGCAGTGACGAATTGCACTCTAATTCCATAAATATCAATAATTTCTTTAAAAAAATGTACGAAGTGTGCGTTTTGCAGATACTGTTGATGTATTAAAATACGCTCCATAATTTCTGTCCACTACACATTTTGATCGCTGTGACGCATGTTTCATGTCAGTTTAACATTCTAAGGTCTTTCCTTTATCATTTTGCATGGATTCCAGAAACAGTAAATCAAAGGAATGAGTTCTCAAATTGTATAATGTCTTAAATATCGAATAACCAGTGAGTGTCACAGCACACAAATGACATTATCAGTGACAAATTGCATTCTAATTTCTTAAATATCAATTTTTGTAAGAAGTGTTTGATTTGCAAAACCTATTGGGGAAAGTGTGGTTTATGTTCAAGCGAGTTTTCTTGCACGGGTCCGCTAGTCTTTTGTTAATCACAGTATAGTTTTACCCATCCATCCATCTCACTTGCTCAGCTCCCTACAACATGCACTATCAAAAGATCCTTCGGCACCTAACGCAGGGTAAAAACTTGGATACGGTCAACAATGACAGCATATCGGCTTGTCAATCTTTGTACGATGTGTGCATGGAAAAAGGCTTCTGGAAGCTAAAAATATATTTGAGAAAGAAATTTTGTCAAGATTTAGCATAGCCTACATAATAATATTTGTTTGCGGTAAATCCATTGGTATTGTCTGTGGTGGCAATGTACAAAAGATTTACCCAGAACTCCCATAGGCTAGTGCGAAAATAAGACTTAGCCAGAACTCCCATTGACTAGTGCCGAAATAGGATTTAGCCAGGACTCCCATAGACGAGTGCCAAAATAAGATTGAGCCAGAACTCCCATTGACTAGTGCCAAAATAAGATTTAGCCAGAACTCCCACAGGCTAGTGCCAAAATAAGATTAAGCCAGAACTCCCATTGACCAGTGCCAAAAAAAGATTAAGCCAGAACTTCCATAGACTAGTGCCAAAATAAGATTCAGCCAGAACTCCCATAGACTAGTGCCAAAATAAGATTAAGCCAGAACTCCCATAGGCTAGTGCCAAAATAAGATTAAGCTAGAACTCCCCTAGGCTAGCGCCGAAATAAGAACTCCCATAGGCTAGTGCCGGAATAAGAATTAGCCAGAACTCCCATTGGCTAGTGCCAAAATAAGAACTCCCAAAGTCTAGCGCCGAAATAAGAACTCCCATAGACTAGCGCCGAAATAAGAACGCCCAAAGGCTAGCGTCGAAATAAGAACTCCCATAGGCTAGTGCCGAAATAAGAACTCTCATAGGCTAGCGCCGAAATAAGAACTCCCATTGGCTAGTGCCAAAAAAGAACTCCCATAGGCTAGTGCCGGAATAAGATTAAGCCAGAACTCCCATTGACTAGTGCCGGAATAAGATTTAGCCAGAACTCCCATTGACTAGTGCCGGAATAAGATTCAGCCAGAACTCCCATTGACTAGTGCCAAAATAAGATTTAGCCAGAACTCCCATTGACTAGTGCCAAAATAAGAATAAGCCAGAACTCCCATTGACTAGTGCCGGAATAAGACTCAGCCAGAACTCCCATTGATTAGTGCCAAAATAAGATTTATCCAGAACTCCCATAGACTAGTGCCGAAATAAGATTCAGCCAGAACTCCCATTGACTAGTGCCAAAATAAGATTTAGCCAGAACTCCCATAGACTAGTGCCGAAATAAGATTTAGCCAGAACTCCATAGGCTAGTTCTGAAATAAGATTCAGCCAGAACTCCCATAGTCTAGTGCCGAAATAAGATTTAGCCAGAACTCCCACAGGCTAGTGCCAAAGTAAGATTTAGCCAGAACTCCCATAGGCTAGTGCCAAAATAAGATTTAGCCAGAACTCCCACAGGCTAGTGCCAGAGTAAGATTTAGCCAGAACTCCCATAGGCTAGCGCCGAAATAAGATTTAGCCAGAACTCCCATAGGCTAGTGCCGGAATAAGATTTAGCCAGAACTCCCATAGGCTAGTGCTGGAATAAGATTTAGCCAGCACCCCCATAGGCTAGTGCCGGAATAAGATTTAGCCAGAACTCCCTTAGGCTAGTGCCGGAATAAGATTTAGCCAGACCTCCCATTGGCTAGTGCCAGAATAAGATGTAGCCAGAACTTTCATTGGCTAGTGCCATAATAAGATTTAGCCAGAACTCCCATAGGCTAGTGCCGAAATAAGATTTAGCCAGAACTCCCATAGCCTAGTGCCGAAATAAGATATAGCCAGAACTCCCATAGGCTAGTGCCGGAATAAGATTTAGCCAGAACTCCCATAGGCTAGTGCCGGAATAAGATTTAGCCAGAACTTCCATAGACTAGTGCCGAAATAAGGTTTAGCCAGAACTCCCATTGGCCAGTGCAGGAATAAGATTTAGCCAGAACTTTCATTTGCTAGTGCCATAATAAGATTTAGCCAGATCTCCCATAGGCTAGTGCCGAAATAAGATTTAGCCAGAACTCCCATAGGCTAGTGCCGAAAAAATATTTAGCTAGAACTCCCATAGGCTAGTGCAGGAATAAGATTTAGCCAGAACTTTCATTTGCTAGTGCCATAATAAGATTTAGCCAGATCTCCCATAGGCTAGTGCCGAAATAAGATTTAGCCAGAACTCCCATAGGCTAGTGCCAAAATAAGATTTAGCCAGAACTCCCACAGGCTAGTGCCAGAGTAAGATTTAGCCAGAACTCCCATAGGCTAGCGCCGAAATAAGATTTAGCCAGAACTCCCATAGGCTAGCGCCGAAATATGATTTAGCCAGAACTCCCATTGGCTAGTGCCGGAATAAGATTTAGCCAGAACTCTCATTGGCTAGTGCCAAAATAAGATTTAGCCAGAACTCCCATAGGCTAGTGCCAGAATAAGATTCAGCCAGAACTCCCATAGGCTAGTGCCGGAATAATATTCAGCCAGAACTCTCATTGGCTAGTGCCAGAATAAGATTCAGCCAGAACTCCCATAGGCTAGCGCCGGAATAAGATTTAGCCAGAACTCCCATAGGCTAGTACGGGAATAAGATTTAGCCAGAACTCCCATAGGCTAGTACCGGAATAAGATTTAGCCAGAACTCCCTTAGTACCGGAATAAGATTTAGCCAGAACTCCCACAGGCTAGTGCCAGAATAAGATTTAGCCAGAACTCCCATAGGCTGTTGCCGGAATAAGATTTAGCCAGAACTCCCATAGGCTAGTGCCGGAATAAGATTTAGCCGGAACTCACATAGGCTAGTGCCGGAATAAGATTTTGCCAGAACTCCCATAGACTAGTGCCGGAATAAGATATATCCAGAACTCCCATAGACTAGTGCCGGAATAAGATTTAGCCAGAACTCCCATTGGCTAGTGCCGGAATATGATTCAGCCAGAACTCCCATAGACTAGTGCCCATATAAGATTTAGCCAGAACTCCCATAGACTAGTGCCCATATAAGATTCAGCCAGAACTCCCATAGACTAGTGCCCATATAAGATTTAGCCAGAACTCCCATAGGCTAGTGCCCATATATGATTCAGCCAGAACTCCCATAGACCTGTGCCCCTATAAGATTTAGCCAGAACTCCCATAGACTAGTGCCGGAATAAGATTCAGCCAGAACTCCCATAGGCTAGTGCCAAAATAAGATTTAGCCAGAACTCCCATAGGCTAGTGCCGGTATAAGATTTAGCCAGAACTCCCATAGGCTAGTGCCAAAATAAGATTTAGCCAGAACTCCCATAGGCTAGTGCCGGAATAAGATTTAGCCAGAACTCCCAAAGGCTAGTACCGGAATAAGATTTAGCCAGAACTCCCATAGGCTAGTGCCGGAATAAGATTTAGCCAGAACTCCCATAGGCTAGTACCGGAATAAGATTTAGCCAGAACTCCTGTAGGCTGTGCCAAAATAAGATTTAGCCAGAACTCCCATTGGCTAGTGCCGGAATAAGATTTAGCCAGAACTTTCATTTGCTAGTGCCATAATAAGATTTAGCCAGAACTCCCATAGACTAGTGCCCATATAAGATTCAGCCAGAACTCCCATAGACTAGTGCCCATATAAGATTTAGCCAGAACTCCCATAGGCTAGTGCCCATATATGATTCAGCCAGAACTCCCATAGACTAGTGCCCCTATAAGATTTAGCCAGAACTCCCATAGACTAGTGCCGGAATAAGATTCAGCCAGAACTCCCATAGGCTAGTGCCAAAATAAGATTTAGCCAGAACTCCCATAGGCTAGTGCCGGTATAAATTTAGCCAGAACTCCCATAGACTAGTGCCGGAATAAGATATATCCAGAACTCCCATAGACTAGTTTCGGAATAAGATTTAGCCAGAACTCCCATTGGCTAGTGCGGGAATATGATTCAGCCAGAACTCCCATAGGCTAGTGCCCATATAAGATTTAGCCAGAACTCCCATAGACTAGTGCCCATATAAGATTTAGCCAGAACTCCCATAGACTAGTGCCCATATAAGATTCAGCCAGAACTCCCATAGACTAGTGCCCATATAAGATTTAGCCAGAACTCCCATATGCTAGTGCCCATATATGATTCAGCCAGAACTCCCATAGACTAGTGCCCCTATAAGATTTAGCCAGAACTCCCATAGACTAGTGCCGGAATAAGATTCAGCCAGAACTCCCATAGGCTAGTGCCAAAATAAGATTTAGCCAGAACTCCCATAGGCTAGTGCCGGTATAAGATTTAGCCAGAACTCCCATAGGCTAGTGCCAAAATAAGATTTAGCCAGAAATCCCATAGGCTAGTGCCGGAATAAGATTTAGCCAGAACTCCCATAGGCTAGTACCGGAATAAGGTTTAGCCAGAACTCCCATAGGCTAGTGCAGGAATAAGATTTAGCCAGAACTCCCATAGGCTAGTACCGGAATAAGATTTAGCCAGAACTCCTGTAGGCTAGTGCCAAAATAAGATTTAGCCAGAAATCCCATTGGCTAGTGCCCATATAAGATTTAGCCAGAACTCCCATAGACTAGTGCCCATATAAGATTTAGCCAGAACTCCCATAGACTAGTGCCCATATAAGATTCAGCCAGAACTCCCATAGACTAGTGCCCATATAAGATTTAGCCAGAACTCCCATAGGCTAGTGCCCATATATGATTCAGCCAGAACTCCCATAGACTAGTGCCCCTATAAGATTTAGCCAGAACTCCCATAGACTAGTGCCGGAATAAGATTCAGCCAGAACTCCCATAGGCTAGTGCCAAAATAAGATTTAGCCAGAACTCCCATAGGCTAGTGCCGGTATAAGATTTAGCCAGAACTCCCATAGGCTAGTGCCAAAATAAGATTTAGCCAGAACTCCCATAGGCTAGTGCCGGAATAAGATTTAGCCAGAACTCCCATAGGCTAGTACCGGAATAAGATTTAGCCAGAACTCCCATAGGCTAGTACCGGAATAAGATTTAGCCAGAACTCCTGTAGGCTAGTGCCAAAATAAGATTTAGCCAGAACTCCCATAGGCTAGTGCCGGAATAAGATTTAGCCAGAACTCCCATAGACTAGTGCCAGAATAAGATTCAGCCTGAACTCCCATAGGCTAGTGCCAGAATAAGATTCACCAGAACTCCCATAGACTAGTTCCAGAATAAGATTTAGCCAGAACTCCCATTGGCTAGTGCCAGAAAAAGATTTAGCCAGAACTCCCATAGGCTAGTGCCGGAATAAGATTTAGCCAGAACTCCCATAGGCTAGTACCGGAATAAGATTTAGCCAGAACTCCTGTAGGCTAGTGCCAAAATAAGATTTAGCCAGAACTCCCATAGGCTAGTGCCGAAATAAGATTTAGCCAGAACTCCCATAGGCTAGTGCCGAAATAAGATTTAGCCAGAACTCCCATAGGCTAGTGCCGGAATAAGATTTAGCCAGAACTCCCATAGGCTAGTGCCGGAATAAGATTTAACCAGCACCCCCATAGGCTGGTGCCGGAATAAGATTTAGCCAGAACTCCCATAGGCTAGCGCCGAAATAAGATTTAGCCAGAACTCCCATTGGCTAGTGCCGGAATAAGATTTAGCCAGAACTCTCATTGGCTAGTGCCAAAATAAGATTTAGCCAGAACTCCCATAGGCTAGTACCAAAATAAGATTTAGCCAGAACTCCCATGGGATAAACCAAAATAAGAATTAGCCAGAACTCCCATAGGCTAGCGCCGAAATAAGATTTAGCCAGAACTCCCATAGGCTAGTGCCAAATTAAGATTTAGCCAGAACTCCCACAGGCTAGTGCCAAAGTAAGATTTAGCCAGAACTCCCATAGGCTAGCGCCGAAATAAGATTTAGCCAGAACTCCCATAGGCTAGTGCCGGAATAAGATTTAGCCAGAACTCCCATAGGCTAGTGCTGGAATAAGATTTAGCCAGCACCCCCATAGGCTAGTGCCGGAATAAGATTTAGCCAGAACTCCCAATGGCTAGTGCCGGAATAAGATTTAGCCAGAACTCCCATTGGCTAGTGCCGGAATAAGATGTAGCCAGAACTTTCATTGGCTAGTGCCATAATAAGATTTAGCCAGAACTCCCATAGGCTAGTGCCGAAATAAGATTTAGCCAGAACTACCATAGCCTAGTGCCGAAATAAGATTAAGCCAGAACTCCCATAGGCTAGTGCCGGAATAAGATTTAGCCAGAACTTCCATAGACTAGTGCCGAAATAAGGTTTAGCCAGAACTCCCATTGGCCAGTGCAGGAATAAGATTTAGCCAGAACTTTCATTTGCTAGTGCCATAATAAGATTTAGCCAGATCTCCCATAGGCTAGTGCCGAAATAAGATTTAGCCAGAACTCCCATAGGCTAGTGCCGAAATAAGATTTAGCCAGAACTCCCATAGGCTAGTGCCGGAATAAGATTTAGCCAGAACTCCCATAGGCTAGTGCCGGAATAAGATTTAGCCAGAGTAGGGGGGTGATGCCGATTCCAAATAGTGTCATGGCCGCCGCGTTAGTCCAAGCCAATATCTCGCGAACCCATGGTCGGATGTTGACATATGAGGTGTCGTTGAACTCGAGCTGACGTCCTCTTTCCTATTGACCATGTATTATATTTTTCAAGAATTCCTTGAATTTTTTTGTTTTCGAAAGTTGGTGATAGTTTGAAAACCAAAGATGATAGAACGTTGTGCCATGGTTCAAACGAATGGTCTTTATGATCTTTATTTTCCATAATAAAACTTTTTTACTTTTTATGTTTTTTTGAAAACACTCGAATTTTGAAAATTCTATATTTTGGAAACTGGGAACTCTACAAAAAAGTTTGTTTAACATAAATTAATGGTCCCTACCCCCTCTACCCCCAAAATAAATTTCAAGTCTCTAGGATGAAAACCTGTAGTAGTGGGGTAAGGAGAGAGCTGCTCCACTTAGCAAGTGGTGAGCCCCTGCGACCTTGGAATGGAAGGAGCCATGCTAGGAGGGCGTGCTTGGATTCGTTTTTTTTTCGTCTCGTCGTGCTCTTTACGGGAATGTAGGTGTCGAAAAGGTGAAAATCTGGAAACACAGTCTTTTTGGGGTAAAAACGTGATTTTAGACTTATTGCTATATCTCGCGAACCAATCATGCTAGAGGTGTGTTCGACAGGTCCAAGGACTCGGGCTGACGTCCTCTTTGCTATGGACCACTCGTTGTAATTTTTTTAAATTTTGGAAACTCGATTTTGGGGTAAACACGTGTTTTTTGTGATTTTGCCGATATCTCACGAACCAATAACGCTAGAGGCATGTACGACGGGTCCAAGGATTCGGGAAGACGTCCTCTTTGCTATGGACCACTCGTTGTAATTTTTTTTAAATTTTGGAAACTCGATTTTGGGGTAAACACGTGTTTTTTGTGATTTTGCCGATATCTCACGAACCAATAACGCTAGAGGCATGTACGACAGGTCCAAGGATTCGGGAAGACGTCCTCTTTGCTATGGACCACTCATTGTAATTTTAAAAAATTTGGGAAACTCGATTTTGGGGTAAACATGTGTTTTTTGTGATTTTTGCCGATATGTCACGAACCAATAACGCTAGAGACGTGTACGAGGTGTCCTAGGACTCGGGCTAACGCCCCCCACTTTCAAATGTGGTAGATATTTTTTTCCAAAAAATAATTCACAAAGGGCCTAACGCCGTACATGTTGAAAAAACGTTTTCTTTTTCTTTACCTGTTTATAATGTTCATGAAGCGTGGTGGTTGAGAGAGACGATACGGCTGGGTGTGTGTTTCAACGAACCTGTCGCTGACCATGGTGGCTGTGTTCAATAGATCAATCGCTATTTCGGCGGGTCGGTGTATGAAAGAGCGAGCGTGCGTTTTTCTGATATTTTACCTTTAACGTGTAAACGGTGATGAGAACTTGGTTCTATGTTGGTCAAAGCGAGTACAGAAAACAAACTTGTTGAGGAGCAGGAGGTGAATGTCATTTGAGCTTATTGGAAGGCGCTGATCTGACTTGACAATAGGTGCAATGGAAAAAATGACCAAGACGCTTGAAGGTGAAATAATCTGACCATCGTGGTGGCAGGGGAGTGTGAAAGGCATGTGAACACATGTGAAACCACATGTAGGCTAAACCAGTGACATCCTGTCTTGCTTCGTACGTGACAAAATGCAAGTTCAGGTGAAATTTGATCTACCTCAGGTGTTCACCTGGGACGTTAGCTGTCCACGTGCGCGATAACTGTTAACAAGTCACATCCTGTTTGCTTCGTACGTGACAAAATGCAAGTTGACGTGAAATTTGATCTGCCTCAGGTGTTCACCTTGGACGTTAGCTGTCCACGTGCACGATAAGAGAATGTTCAAAGCGTGGGAATCGCTGAATCAGTAAAAAGTATGATGCAACTTGTCGGAATGATGTCACAACCAATAGATAGGCAAGAGCTGCAAACACCAGTGGTGGGAGGTGAAGGGAGGGAAAGGGGGAGGGGTAATGTATGAGAGAACACAGGTGGAAAGAGAAAGAAATATGTGGAGCTGAGGACTGTACACATAGAGCTATAGGTGGTGTACAACATGTGTGAATAAATAAATTAAAAATTGCACAGGTTCACACAACATAGACTGTATTATTGCCATGGCCAAGCACTCACATTAAGATCATTTACAAAATCATAAAATGAAAAATAAAAAAATCTTGTTTTGGAAATATCGGTTTTCAACATACACAAAATAAATATATAAAAAATTTGTAAACAACAAAATGGAAAATCCATGGTCAAGCACTCACATTAATATTATTTACAAAATCATAAAATGAAAAATAGAAAATCTTGTTTTGGAAATATCGATTTTTTTCAACATACACAAAATAAATATATAAAAAATTTGTAAACAGCAAAATGGAAAATCCATGTTTCCATATAGACAAAATTTTAAAAACCTTAAACGGACATTTAAGAAAATATATGCAAATGGGAAATTGACAAATGTGTAAATATGAAAATGGAAAAATCCATGTTTCCATATCATGAAATTGAAAAACATCAAACTGTCATTTTAAAAAAATGCAAATGGAAAATTGACAAATTGCAATGTGTGAAATGTGAAATTGAACAAATGGCTATCATTATTTAAAAAAAAAGAAAAGAACATAGTGCTCTATGGTTGAGGTGTGAATCAAACCCTCTCTACTTATTTGGACCACCCGAGA
Organism: Meconema thalassinum; assembly: GCA_946902985.2. Lineage (NCBI taxonomy): Eukaryota > Metazoa > Arthropoda > Insecta > Orthoptera > Tettigoniidae > Meconema > Meconema thalassinum. The sequence continues at coordinate 695,223,786 of OX336391.1, forward strand.
CTGAGTAGACTAGTTTTAGTTATCATACCACTTTTAAAAGTTTGTGTTAAATCTAGGAATTGAACCCAAGAGCTTGTAGGGGAGATCCAAGGTTATAATATGTTAAACAGATAGCCTTGAATGTAGTGTGTGGTAGCTATATAGAAATGAGACGTTTCGCTCGGGGCAGGGAGGCATAGAGATCTGCATCAAACCAGTCAAAAGACTGACGACTCAAACAACAACATGTAGAGCTCACCAAAATAATGTTGTGTAACGGTAAATGTTAGTCAACGAACAGTAATGCATTACTAAAACCCATGACACGATACCTAAGAGCTTTTCTAAAATTATTTTAAAATGCCTTTAACCCTATATTAAACACCCAGTTCACAAGACTCATAACTGCAATGTTATGGTCAAACAAAACAAAATCTATATTTCAAAACAAACAAGTGGTTTAGTCAATGTATACTGGAAAAAGTTTTATAAACACTCAAGTCCACAAAAATAATTAAATTAGTAACAGTCAGGTTGACCGAGTGGTTATGGTGTTTGACTTAAGTTCAAATTTTCTGTACAAGAAAGCAAGGGTTCGAATCCCTTACCTGATATAACTATTGCCTCAACATGGCTTGACCACACTGTATTATTGTGTACTCGGTACACAAACCATAAATAAAGTGTATTGTTTAAGGTCACTCTCTTTGCGAACATAGTCAGAGAATGTTGATGGTTAACAATTGCATTAATAGTGGGACATAGGGATAGCAAGTAAGAAAAACAGACAATACCCATGCACTATTTTTATTTATTTAATGTAAGTACTTGTACAAAAGTTATATACAAACTACAACTCTCTTTTGTCTATTACTATCTAGTCCTTTTCGATCCACTTGCATATCAAGGGCAGATGACTTTGTAGTTCAGCCCCTTCAAACAACAACAACACTACTTCTTGCATAGTCTGTGATGTTGATGACTCTTGATGCGTGGAAGATGGATACAACATAACTTTTACAACAGGGGTTAAACGTTGCTCAACAAACAATGCACTATTTTGAGTAGCAACATTTTTCTCTTGTACTAACTTTTTAGCATTCTGATGATTTTTTGTCAATACCATTAGTGTTTTGTCTGGAGCACTACATTGATGATCACTCACACTTAAAACCACACTATTTCTACTTTTCATATTGCCTCGACATGTTGTTGACCTCTGTTTCGAGCATTGCCAGAATATTATTCCTTTTACATTTTGTCGTCTATAGTTATAAGAGTAGCCTTTATAGAGTACACGTTGTTTACCTCGGTTAGTTGGAGTAAGTTCCATAGTAGTAACTAACCTGTTAGTATGATTTGCACACTACAAAGGTTATCTCGGTTCTGGTAATAGAATTATTTAGCGTTGGCTTTTATATTTAATATGTACAGTTTAAAGTGATAGAAAAGTGGTAGAAAAGTGGTAGCAAAGTGGTAGACAATTGGTAACATAGTGGTAGCAAAGTGGTAGCAAAGTGGTAGAAAAGTGGTAGAAAAGTGGCAGAAAAGTAGTAGAAAAGTGGTAGAAAAGTGGTAGAAAACTGGCAGAAAAGTAGTAGAAAAGTGGTAGCAAAGTGGTAGAAAAGTGGTAGCAAACTAGAAAAGTGGTAGCAAAGTGGTAGAAAATATTACATGTATTGTTAAGAAATAGTTTAAGCGGTTACATGGATTCATTACACTATAATTTTAGCATCACGAAGCTCATTTTCTATATCCAAAAGTTCTTCCTCATATTTAGTATGACCAGCCTGTTTACAGGTATGCAAGTACTGAAGCCGCTGGATTAGCTTACTGGGATTGTTCCAGTAAACAAATTTAACAAATGATTTTTTTGGGTGTAAACCATTATCATCATCATCATTATCATCATAATCATCATCATCATGGTTATCATCATCAATATAATTATCATCAATATAATCATCATCACTATTACTATCTAATCCTTTTTGTTCATCTTGCAATGCAAAAACCTTTGGCATAGTTTGTGTTGTCTTTGATAGTGTTAGAGGTTTCTTAGACGTTAACGACTGTCCTAACATGTCTTTTTCAGGAGATAATAAATGCTCTTTAACAAACAAAGCACTATCTTGAGTCACACTATTTTTTTCTTGGTCTTGCTTTTTTACCTTGGTTAGAGTATTTTGTCCATTTAAATGAGTATTATTTTGAGATTTACAATGATGATCGATTGAAATAAGTATGTTGGAGCCTTTTGTCTTAATCATTCCTCGACACTTTTTAGATCGTTGTTTCGAACAGAACCAAATAACAGTTCCATTTTTATTGGTTCGTTTCACAATATATGAATATCCTTTATAGTATGCGTAAGGCTTACCATACCTAGTCACTGATACTTCCATGCCAACTGTCAAGCATAGACTAATCTCTAGTAAAGTCAACTTGGTAATAAGAATACTAGTTTAATGTGAGAGCAAATATGGATCCAAAGAGTTCAGGTAAAAGTGGAAGCAAATAAGCAAATATTAGAACCAAGAGTGGGGTTAAAAGTGGTCGCAAAGTGGTAGACCCATTACACAATAATTTCAGCATGACGAAGCTCTTGTTCAATTTCTTTGATTTCCCAATCGTGATCGATATGCCCAGCTTGTCGTAAAGCATGCAATTGTCGAAGCCGTTGAATTAGCTTACTGGGTTTGTTCCAGTATACAAATTTAACAAATGGATTTTTAGGTGTAAACAAAGCACTACCATTATCATGATCATTATCATCATCATCATTATCATCATCATAATCACCATTATCATCATGACCATCATCACTGTTACTATATAGTCCTTTTTGATCCTCTTGCAATACCATTTTATTTATAGTCTGAGTTGATTTTGATAGTGTTGAAGGTTTCTTGGACGTTGACAATTGTCCTAACATGACGTTTTGAGGACATGATAAGTCCTTTTGAACAAACACTGCACTATCTTTAGCCGCAATATCGTTTTCTTGAACTTGCTTTTTAGCATTTTGATAATTGTTTGTAAACAGTAAGCGTGGTTCGTTTCGAGCACTACATTGATGAACACTCACACTTAAAACCTTTCCATTTTTACTTTTCAGATTGCCTCGACATTTTGTTGACCTCTCTTTTGAGGATCGCCAGAATATTATTCCATTCACATTCTGGCGATTATAGTTATAGGAGTAGCCTTGATAGAGTGCACGTAGCCTACCTTTATTGGTTGTAATAAGTTCCATAGTAGTAACTGACCTGTCAGTACGATGTTCGCACTACAAAGATTACAATTGTTTTGCTGATGGAGTGACCTACCATAAGCTTATATATTGGCTTATGTGTTGGCTTTTTGTGTTGGCTTTTTATGTTGGCTTTTCGTGTTGGCTTTTGTGTTGGCTTATGTGTTGGCTTTTTGTGTTGGCCTTTCGTGTTGGCTTTTGTGTTGGCTTTTCGTGTTGGCTTTTTGTGTTGGCCTTTCATGTTGGCATTTCGTGTTGGCTTTTGTGTTGGCTTTTCGTGTTGGCTTTTTGTGTTGGCTTTTCGTGTTGGCATTTCGTGTTGGCTTTTCGTGTTGGCTTTTTTGTATTGGCCTTTCATGTTGGCTTTTTGTATTGGCTTTTCGTGTTGGCTTTTTGTGTGGGCTTTTTATGTTGGCTTTAGTATTGGCTTTTGTATTGGCTTATTTGACAAGTTATTTGTGTCAATGTATTTAGTGGATTTTTTTTGTTGGTGTTGGAAAGTAGTTGAATGAGAGGGAATATTTAAAGACTTAACCTCAGTTCACTAACCTAACCTAACCTAACCTAACTTTACCTAACCTAACCTAACCTTTCAACTCTCAGATGTTAATTAAATTCTGTGCATAGTCGAGTTGGAACCCAAGACCTCAGGGGTAAAAAAAGAATTATTTTTGACGGCTTATTTTGGTAACTTATTTTAATGGCTAACCTAACTTTACCTAACCTAACCTAACCTCAGCTCACTTTGGATATTACTAGTAAGTGTTCATATCCTCTGCTAGGTAGCATGCTAGTAGTACAGGTAGTGCTCATATTTACCGCTAGGTAGCGGAAACATACTTTGCATGTTGCATGTGACACTTGTGAAGTTTAACCACATGCAAGACGTGCTTGTATAAGTTCTCTATTTAAACTCAATATACAATTAACCACTAAATGTTCAGAACTAACATGTATAGCCATGTTTAGGGTATATAGGAGACCCTTAGCAAGAAAGGCTGTCTAACCCACGAGTGTACAGCCTTGTCATACGCAGTAAGCACCTGTTGGCAGAAAACAACAACAACAACAATTTGAGAAAGCCAACAAAAAACTGTTTCCTTTAAATACCTTAATGGATATGTTGTTGGCTTTCTCAAATTGTTGTTGTTGTTGTTTTCTGCCAACAGGTGCTTACTGCGTATGACAAGGCTGTACACTCGTGGGTTAGACAGCCTTTCTTGCTAAGGGTCTCCTATATACCCTAAACATGGCTATACATGTTAGTTCTGAACATTTAGTGGTTAATTGTATATTGAGTTTAAATAGAGAACTTATACAAGCACGTCTTGCATGTGGTTAAACTTCACAAGTGTCACATGCAACATGCAAAGTATGTTTCCGCTACCTAGCGGTAAATATGAGCACTACCTGTACTACTAGCATGCTACCTAGCAGAGGATATGAACACTTACTAGTAATATCCAAAGTGAGCTGAGGTTAGGTTAGGTTAGGTAAAGTTAGGTTAGCCATTAAAATAAGTTACCAAAATAAGCCGTCAAAAATAATTCTTTTTTTACCCCTGAGGTCTTGGGTTCCAACTCGACTATGCACAGAATTTAATTAACATCTGAGAGTTGAAAGGTTAGGTTAGGTTAGGTAAAGTTAGGTTAGGTTAGGTTAGGTTAGTGAACTGAGGTTAAGTCTTTAAATATTCCCTCTCATTCAACTACTTTCCAACACCAACAAAAAAAAAATCCACTAAATACATTGACACAAATAACTTGTCAAATAAGCCAATACAAAAGCCAATACTAATGCCAACATAAAAAGCCCACACAAAAGCCAACACGAAAAGCCAATACAAAAAGCCAACATGAAAGGCCAATACAAAAAAGCCAACACGAAAAGCCAACACGAAATGCCAACACGAAAAGCCAACACAAAAAGCCAACACGAAAAGCCAACACAAAAGCCAACACGAAATGCCAACATGAAAGGCCACACAAAAAGCCAACACAAAAGCCAACACGAAAGGCCAACACAAAAAGCCAACACATAAGCCAACACAAAAGCCAACACGAAAAGCCAACATAAAAAGCCAACACAAAAAGCCAACACATAAGCCAATATATAAGCTTATGGTAGGTCACTCCATCAGCAAAACAATTGTAATCTTTGTAGTGCGAACATCGTACTGACAGGTCAGTTACTACTATGGAACTTATTACAACCAACAAAGGTAGGCTACGTGCACTCTATCAAGGCTACTCCTATAACTATAATCGCCAGAATGTGAATGGAATAATATTCTGGCGATCCTCAAAAGAGAGGTCAACAAAATGTCGAGGCAATCTGAAAAGTAAAAATGGAAAGGTTTTAAGTGTGAGTGTTCATCAATGTAGTGCTCGAAACGAACCACGCTTACTGTTTACAAACAATTATCAAAATGCTAAAAAGCAAGTTCAAGAAAACGATATTGCGGCTAAAGATAGTGCAGTGTTTGTTCAAAAGGACTTATCATGTCCTCAAAACGTCATGTTAGGACAATTGTCAACGTCCAAGAAACCTTCAACACTATCAAAATCAACTCAGACTATAAATAAAATGGTATTGCAAGAGGATCAAAAAGGACTATATAGTAACAGTGATGATGGTCATGATGATAATGGTGATTATGATGATGATAATGATGATGATGATAATGATCATGATAATGGTAGTGCTTTGTTTACACCTAAAAATCCATTTGTTAAATTTGTATACTGGAACAAACCCAGTAAGCTAATTCAACGGCTTCGAAATTGCATGCTTTACGACAAGCTGGGCATATCGATCACGATTGGGAAATCAAAGAAATTGAACAAGAGCTTCGTCATGCTGAAATTATTGTGTAATGGGTCTACCACTTTGCGACCACTTTTAACCCCACTCTTGGTTCTAATATTTGCTTATTTGCTTCCACTTTTACCTGAACTCTTTGGATCCATATTTGCTCTCACATTAAACTAGTATTCTTGTTGGTAGTTACTCAGTGCTCCGCTGCGTTGCTCTTGGCAGCACTTCCTTGGCGCTCTGTCGCTGGGTGTCGGCCGGCCGCGTGATCACGTGACCCGGCGCGACTCCAGTCGGCTCGAGGCATGCAGCACAGGGCTGACTGACATCAGATCAAGCATGGCGCAGCTTGAAAGGGAACGAACTAAATCGTGGCCATCACGGCTACAGCCAGTGTATTTTGTTGTTTAATATGTGTAAATATATAGTTTAGATATCATTGTGTGAGTGTAACGTAATATTTTTGAATTCTGCTAAACCGAACACCATTACCAGCGAGCATCTCCTGGCTACCGCATGGTAACAGGAATCGTTCCGGGAGAGAAAGGAACATGGTCAGACCGGGCCGGATTTGTGAAAGTGTCGTAATGCTAAAATATTACGTGGTCCTCCGGTGCATTTGAATATACTTTCCGAGTGCGGACATCCTGTGGCGAGAATATTGGAGCACGCGCAACATCATCTCGGCGGCATGCTGTACACGATGGGGAGGACACAAAGGATTATAAGATAAGTGCACATCATAGCAGTATACCGAGGTCAGTCAATCCTTTTATTTCATTCCTTTTCCTAACTTATCATGGAGGCTAGTTAGAAAAACCTGTTGGTGAAACAACGAGCGGTGATTAAAGGATCACTGACACGTATCAGTAAATATGCAGACAAGTTTGTGGCAGGCTCCGATATTAATACATTACGTAGCAGGCTGAAGCAATTGCCTTCACTCTGGGAAGAATATAAGCATGTCCAATGTAAGCTTGAAATTAATGACGACGAAAATAGTGAAACCCATGAACAGGATAGGGAACAATTCGAAGAAAACTATTTTGATTTAGAAGCCAAAATGACCACACTTATAGATCGGAGCATAACTTCAGAGCAGAATAACGATCAATTATCTCAGCATTCGTGCGGTAATTCACAGCAGGCTTCCTTGGAGGTACGATTGCCCGTCATTAACCTCCCTACATTTCATGGACAATATGAGACGTGGACACACTTCCAGGACACCTTTCAGGCATTAATTGTTGATAATTTAAAACTATCAAACATCCAACGTTTCCACTATCTACTGTCCGCACTTAAGGGTGAACCTCACCAACTGATTCAAAATATTCCTATTTCTAACCCTAACTTTCCAGTAGCTTGGGAAATCGTGTGCAAGAGGTACAACAACAGAAAATTGATAGCAACACAACACATCAAGGCTCTGTTGTCGTTACCTAATTGTCACAAAGACACAGCATCTGATCTTAGGAAACTGAACAACCGCTTAGTAAGCAATTTGAATGCTATTCAAAATCTCAACCTTTCAGTGCCGCTACATGAAGTCTTACTTCAGTAGCTGATGTTAGATAAGTTAGATCCCGCTACCCGTAAAGAGTATGAAATGAAGGCTCCCAGCGATAATTTTCCAAGACTCACTGAGGTATCCACGTTTTTGGAAGAGAGGGCACAAGTGTTGGAGCTAATGATGGCAGCACGGGAACAAAGGGGGAACACAGCAAATCCACCCAAGAATCAACATGTGAGGAACAATGACAATCCAGGTCGAATTAGCTCATACGTATCTACAAGGGGGAAGTGTGATTTTTGTGATGCAGATCACCCGGTACATCGGTGTGAGGGTTTTCTGAAGGCTAGCGTACGACAACGGTATGATTTTGTCAAAAGGAAGGGTCTGTGCTTTAACTGTTTTAGACATCATAATGTCAGCATATGCAAATCTGATAGGTGTAAGAGATGCCAAGGCAGACATCATACCCTAATTCATTTCGACAGTCCCACAAACAGTCAAACGACTACAGACAGGGATGCCCTAGCTGGTAGAGGTATTCGAGAAGACGAAGGAGGGCATAGTAAGGCAAGTTACTGCACACTTAAATTCAAGCCACAGTCACAAATAATGCTGTCTACTGCAGTGATAGGAGTGGCAGACAACAATGGTAGAGTTCACCAGTGCCGAGCGCTACTCGACAATGGATCACAGTCCCATTTTATAACTGAGTCACTTGCAAGTAAGCTTAAGTTGCAACGACACAGAAGCTGTATTCCAATTAGTGGTATAAATAACACTGCGGTCACTGCATCTCAAAGTGTTGATGTTCGTATCAGTTCTAACGTGTCCAATTTTGAAACTGTTATCACATGTTCTATACTCCCTCACATAACAGGCAATATTCCGGCAAACTATGTTGATTGCAAATCGTGGAACCTACCTAAAGATATCACATTAGCGGATCCTCACTTCAACGAGCCAGGATCAGTAGATATGCTCATCGGTGCAGAGATTTTCATGCAGCTGTTGCGAGAAGGGTGGCGGAAAAATTGCGATGAATTACCCATTTTGAAGAATACCGCCCTGGGATGGATACTGTCAGGTCCTATAAAATCCCAGGATCGGACCAGTAAGAAGGCGGAAGCACCACCCACTTCATCATTTTTCCTTAGACAGGACGATGACCTCGACAGGAAGATGGAAAAATTCTGGTCGATAGAAGAAGTGACAACTAGAAGAACCAACTTAACCAAGGAAGAGCAGTATTGCGAGGAGCATTTCACAACTCACACCAAGCGGGACGACAGCGGACGTTTCAGTGTAAGATTACCTACAAGGGAAGAAAGTCCACAACTTGGAAAATCTTACAAAATAGCGGAGAAACGATTCAGACTACTGGAACAGAGATTCGAGAAGAGACCTGATCTGCGTGCAGATTACGTGAGATTCATGGAGGAGTATGAGAACCTGGGTCATATGAAGTTGGTTCCAGATATAAGCAAGGACGAAGAAGCATGCTGCTACCTCCCTCATCATGCAGTATTGAAGGCTGAGAGTACCACTACTAAAACACGAGTTGTATTCGATGCTTCCTGCAAAACTGACAACGGCGTTTCACTTAATGACACTCTGGCGGTGGGACCTACCGTTCAACAAGATCTGCTATCAATTGTGACAAGGTTTCGTACTCATCAGATTGCGATGACGGCAGACGTTACAAAAATGTACCGTCAGATCAGAGTAGACGACGAAGATGTTAACTTACAGCGCATACTGTGGCGAAAACATCCATCTGAGCTTCTACGCACATACCAACTAAAGACTGTAACATACGGTACTTCTTCAGCGTCCTTCCTAGCCACAAGATGTCTAACCCAGCTGGCTGAAGAAGAAGCACATGCGTTTCCTACAGCATCTTGCGTGTTGAAACGGGATTTTTACATGGACGATGTATTGTGTGGTAGCGACACTGTGGAAAATGCTATACAGCTACGAGGAGAACTACAAGAGTTGCTGCAACGAGGAGGGTTCCCGCTCCGCAAGTGGACGTCGAATCACGCGGCTGTACTTGAGACTATACCTAAAGAACTCCGAGAATCACAGTTACCACTACGATTTGATAAGGAAGACAACATCAGAACGCTAGGATTACTATGGCATCCCTTTCTTGACAAGTTCCAGTTTGAGGTCCACATCAAGGAGAACAGTGGAAGGCCCACAAAACGGAAGGTACTTTCAATTATAGCTTCTATATTTGATCCCCTTGGGCTGATAGGACCAGTAATTGTGAGGTGTAAAATTTTCATGCAACAATTATGGCAAGAAAAATTAGGATGGGATGAACCACTACCATCTCCGTTACTTGAAGGCTGGATCGAAATCTTCACTGATCTTCCAGCTCTAAATAACATTCATGTCGACAGGTTGTTTCTCTCTGCGGGAAGGGTGATCCTCATACAAGTTCATGGCTTCTCAGACGCTTCTGAACGGGCCTATGGAGCGTGTGTTTACATTCGAAGCACCAACCAACTCGGGGAAGTTTCAGTAAAGTTGGTATGTTCAAACTCCAGAGTGGCTCCTCTGAAACAACAGTCCTTACCTAGGTTAGAACTGTGTGGAGCTCTTTTGTTGGCACGTCTGGTTGATAAGACTACCAACACCTTAAACCTGAAAATTGACCACATGTTCTTGTGGACTGACTCGACAATTGTACTATCGTGGCTTGCAGCTGAACCAACAAAATGGAAAACGTTCGTCGCCAACCGTGTCTCCGAGATACAGCAATTGACTGGAAGAGCCAAGTGGGGTCACGTGATGTCAGAAGATAACCCTTCCGATATTCTTTCAAGGGGAGAAGGACCACTCAGACTGCGGTGTAATCAACAGTGGTGGCATGGTCCGGCATGGTTACTACAGGATTTAAGTAGCTGGCCCATTAGGGACTCGAAGGACTCTGCAGGTGAACTTCCAGAAAGTAGGGATACGGTACAATGTCTAGTTAGTGCTACTCCATCAGATGAAATCACGACGAGGTTCTCATCCCTCCGTCGCCTACAGAGAGTAATGGCTTATTGCAACAGATTTATGTTCAATTCCAGAAGACACAACGTAAGCAAAACGGGACCACTATCTGCAGAAGAGCTTGAGACTGGCCTTCAGACGTGTATCAAGCTTGCTCAACGTGTGACATTCGCACGGGAAATAGGCGAGTTGAAGTCAAACTCATCAGTTTCACAGCAAAGTGCAATAAGAAATCTGAACCCCTTCTTAGACGGGAACGACTTATTACGAGTAGGTGGTCGCCTACAAAACTCGTTGAAACCATTTGCAGAAAGGCACCAGATCATATTACCTCAGCGTCACAATGTAACCCAGTTGATTATGGCTGATGAGCATGTTCGTCTGCTGCATGCTGGTGCTAATCATATAACGGCTTCACTTAGGTCCAGATATTGGATAGTAGGCATAAAGAAAGTGATACGGACTGTCATTCACAAGTGTTTGAAGTGTTTTAGACTACGAGCCACTACAGCCACTCAACTCATGGGACAGCTACCATCGCCTCGAGTGACTCCATCACGGCCATTCTTGAACACGGGAGTTGACTACGCTGGCCCGCTGTACATTAAACAGGGTGCTACCAGGAGCAAGGTCAAGGTAAAATGCTATGTAGCGTTGTTCGTTTGCCTTTGCACCAAGGCGATACACTTGGAATTGGTTCGTGACTTGACTACACAGGCTTTCATCGCCGCCTTACGGAGATTTGCAGCCAGGAGGGGAAGGTGTGCAAATCTATACAGTGATAATGCTAGTAACTTTGTAGGGGCTAGAAATGAATTGTTGAGAGTGCACCAGTCCGAGCAGTGGAAGATAGAAATGCTGAACAACGCAGCCCAAGAAGGATTCACTTGGCATTTCATTCCTCCTGATTCGCCACACTTCGGTGGTTTGTGGGAAGCTGGAGTTAAATCCATGAAACACCATTTAAGAAGAACAGCTGGCAATGCCTGCTTGACGTATGACGAGATGTACACCCTACTTTGCCAAATAGAAGCATGCCTGAACTCACGACCGCTCGTTAGGCTATCGGACGACCCTGATGAACCATCATACTTAACTCCTGGCCACTTTCTAATAGGTGCTCCCTTGTTATCCTTCCCTGAACCTGACCTTAGAGATGGTGTGCACTGTTATACTTCCAGATGGCGCTACATTCAAGCGCTGCAGCAGAAGTTTTGGAGACAATGGTCTAATGACTATCTTAATAGCTTGCAACAGCGGCAGAAATGGTTGACGAGTCAGCCTAACCTTCAGCCTGGAACTGTCGTGTTGGTTAAGGACGACAACACTCCTCCTCTTTCTTGGAGGCTTGCAACGGTCGAGGAAACATATCCTGGGAAGGATGGACGAGTGCGTGCAGTCACCATTCGTACCAGCAGTGGAATTTTGAAGCGTTCTGTACATAAACTATGTCCATTGCCAATTCAAGACTGATATGTGCAATTACTTTCAGTGTCATCTTGTGATTCAGTTAATTACTTTATTCTTGTGTCGCAAGAGTTCATTTTTGACCAGTGTACTTTCTTGTTGGTGTATAGTGTTGAACCTTCTTATTGTATGATTTAACATGTTCATTTCATTGTCATTACTATAGGTTGTGTAATTTTGTTCCTCTGTTGTTTTGGTTGGGGTTTGTGTGTGTTTTGTATTCGGCGATCCATACGGACTGGTGGTGAAAGAACTTTAATTTACTACTGTTGATTCATGTAAATCAATCATTTTCTGACAGTTGTTAAATGTGATACATTTAGGTGTGGCGGTATGTTGGTAGTTACTCAGTGCTCCGCTGCGTTGCTCTTGGCAGCACTTCCTTGGCGCTCTGTCGCTGGGTGTCGGCCGGCCGCGTGATCACGTGACCCGGCGCGACTCCAGTCGGCTCGAGGCATGCAGCACAGGGCTGACTGACATCAGATCAAGCATGGCGCAGCTTGAAAGGGAACGAACTAAATCGTGGCCATCACGGCTACAGCCAGTGTATTTTGTTGTTTAATATGTGTAAATATATAGTTTAAATATCATTGTGTGAGTGTAACGTAATATTTTTGAATTCTGCTAAACCGAACACCATTACCAGCGAGCATCTCCTGGCTACCGCATGGTAACAGGAATCGTTCCGGGAGAGAAAGGATCAATTCTTATTACCAAGTTGACTTTACTAGAGATTAGTCTATGCTTGACAGTTGACATGGAAGTATCAGTGACTAGGTATGGTAAGCCTTACGCATACTATAAAGGATATTCATATATTGTGAAACGAACCAATAAAAATGGAACTGTTATTTGGTGCTGTTCGAAACAACGATCTAAAAAGTGTCGAGGAATGATTAAGACAAAAGGCTCCAACATACTTATTTCAATCGATCATCATTGTAAATCTCAAAATAATACTCATTTAAATGGACAAAATACTCTAACCAAGGTAAAAAAGCAAGACCAAGAAAAAAATAGTGTGACTCAAGATAGTGCTTTGTTTGTTAAAGAGCATTTATTATCTCCTGAAAAAGACATGTTAGGACAGTCGTTAACGTCTAAGAAACCTCTAACACTATCAAAGACAACACAAACTATGCCAAAGGTTTTTGCATTGCAAGATGAACAAAAAGGATTAGATAGTAATAGTGATGATGATTATATTGATGATAATTATATTGATGATGATAACCATGATGATGATGATTATGATGATAATGATGATGATGATGATAATGGTTTACACCCAAAAAAATCATTTGTTAAATTTGTTTACTGGAACAATCCCAGTAAGCTAATCCAGCGGCTTCAGTACTTGCATACCTGTAAACAGGCTGGTCATACTAAATATGAGGAAGAACTTTTGGATATAGAAAATGAGCTTCGTGATGCTAAAATTATAGTGTAATGAATCCATGTAACCGCTTAAACTATTTCTTAACAATACATGTAATATTTTCTACCACTTTGCTACCACTTTTCGAGTTTGCTACCACTTTTCTACCACTTTGCTACCACTTTTCTACTACTTTTCTGCCAGTTTTCTACCACTTTTCTACCACTTTTCTACTACTTTTCTGCCACTTTTCTACCACTTTTCTACCACTTTGCTACCACTATGTTAGCAATTGTCTACCACTTTGCTACCACTTTTCTACCACTTTTCTATCACTTTAAACTGTACATATTAAATATAAAAGCCAACGCTAAATAATTCTATTACCAGAACCGAGATAACCTTTGTAGTGTGCAAATCATACTAACAGGTTAGTTACTACTATGGAACTTACTCCAACTAACCGAGGTAAACAACGTGTACTCTATAAAGGCTACTCTTATAACTATAGACGACAAAATGTAAAAGGAATAATATTCTGTCAATGCTCGAAACAGAGGTCAACAACATGTCGAGGCAATATGAAAAGTAGAAATAGTGTGGTTTTAAGTGTGAGTGATCATCAATGTAGTGCTCCAGACAAAACACTAATGGTATTGACAAAAAATCATCAGAATGCTAAAAAGTTAGTACAAGAGAAAAATGTTGCTACTCAAAATAGTGCATTGTTTGTTGAGCAACGTTTAACCCCTGTTGTAAAAGTTATGTTGTATCCATCTTCCACGCATCAAGAGTCATCAACATCACAGACTATGCAAGAAGTAGTGTTGTTGCTGTTTGAAGGGGCTGAACTACAAAGTCATCTGCCCTTGATATGCAAGTGGATCGAAAAGGACTAGATAGTAATAGACAAAAGAGAGTTGTAGTTTGTATATAACTTTTGTACAAGTACTTACATTAAATAAATAAAAATAGTGCATGGGTATTGTCTGTTTTTCTTACTTGCTATCCCTATGTCCCACTATTAATGCAATTGTTAACCATCAACATTCTCTGACTATGTTCGCAAAGAGAGTGACCTTAAACAATACACTTTATTTATGGTTTGTGTACCGAGTACACAATAATACAGTGTGGTCAAGCCATGTTGAGGCAATAGTTATATCAGGTAAGGGATTCGAACCCTTGCTTTCTTGTACAGAAAATTTGAACTTAAGTCAAACACCATAACCACTCGGTCAACCTGACTGTTACTAATTTAATTATTTTTGTGGACTTGAGTGTTTATAAAACTTTTTCCAGTATACATTGACTAAACCACTTGTTTGTTTTGAAATATAGATTTTGTTTTGTTTGACCATAACATTGCAGTTATGAGTCTTGTGAACTGGGTGTTTAATATAGGGTTAAAGGCATTTTAAAATAATTTTAGAAAAGCTCTTAGGTATCGTGTCATGGGTTTTAGTAATGCATTACTGTTCGTTGACTAACATTTACCGTTACACAACATTATTTTAGTGAGCTCTACATGTTGTTGTTTGAGTCGTCAGTCTTTTGACTGGTTTGATGCAGATCTCTATGCCTCCCTGCCCCGAGCGAAACGTCTCATTTCTATATAGCTACCACACACTACATTCAAGGCTATCTGTTTAACATATTATAACCTTGGATCTCCCCTACAAGCTCTTGGGTTCAATTCCTAGATTTAACACAAACTTTTAAAAGTGGTATGATAACTAAAACTAGTCTACTCAGTCTCGGGTGGTCCAAATAAGTAGAGAGGGTTTGATTCACACCTCAACCATAGAGCACTATGTTCTTTTTTTTTTTTTAAATAATGATAGCCATTTGTTCAATTTCACATTTCACACATTGCAATTTGTCAATTTTCCATTTGCATTTTTTTAAAATGACAGTTTGATGTTTTTCAATGTCATGATATGGAAACATGGATTTTTCCATTTTCATATTTACACATTTGTCAATTTCCCATTTGCATATATTTTCTTAAATGTCCGTTTAAGGTTTTTAAAATTTTGTCTATATGGAAACATGGATTTTCCATTTTGCTGTTTACAAATTTTTTATATATTTATTTTGTGTATGTTGAAAAAAATCGATATTTCCAAAACAAGATTTTCTATTTTTCATTTTATGATTTTGTAAATAATATTAATGTGAGTGCTTGACCATGGATTTTCCATTTTGTTGTTTACAAATTTTTTATATATTTATTTTGTGTATGTTGAAAACCGATATTTCCAAAACAAGATTTTTTATTTTTCATTTTATGATTTTGTAAATGATCTTAATGTGAGTGCTTGGCCATGGCAATAATACAGTCTATGTTGTGTGAACCTGTGCAATTTTTAATTTATTTATTCACACATGTTGTACACCACCTATAGCTCTATGTGTACAGTCCTCAGCTCCACATATTTCTTTCTCTTTCCACCTGTGTTCTCTCATACATTACCCCTCCCCCTTTCCCTCCCTTCACCTCCCACCACTGGTGTTTGCAGCTCTTGCCTATCTATTGGTTGTGACATCATTCCGACAAGTTGCATCATACTTTTTACTGATTCAGCGATTCCCACGCTTTGAACATTCTCTTATCGTGCACGTGGACAGCTAACGTCCAAGGTGAACACCTGAGGCAGATCAAATTTCACGTCAACTTGCATTTTGTCACGTACGAAGCAAACAGGATGTGACTTGTTAACAGTTATCGCGCACGTGGACAGCTAACGTCCCAGGTGAACACCTGAGATAGATCAAATTTCACCTGAACTTGCATTTTGTCACGTACGAAGCAAGACAGGATGTCACTGGTTTAGCCTACATGTGGTTTCACATGTGTTCACATGCCTTTCACACTCCCCTGCCACCACGATGGTCAGATTATTTCACCTTCAAGCGTCTTGGTCATTTTTTCCATTGCACCTATTGTCAAGTCAGATCAGCGCCTTCCAATAAGCTCAAATGACATTCACCTCCTGCTCCTCAACAAGTTTGTTTTCTGTACTCGCTTTGACCAACATAGAACCAAGTTCTCATCACCGTTTACACGTTAAAGGTAAAATATCAGAAAAACGCACGCTCGCTCTTTCATACACCGACCCGCCGAAATAGCGATTGATCTATTGAACACAGCCACCATGGTCAGCGACAGGTTCGTTGAAACACACACCCAGCCGTATCGTCTCTCTCAACCACCACGCTTCATGAACATTATAAACAGGTAAAGAAAAAGAAAACGGTTTTTCAACATGTACGGCGTTAGGCCCTTTGTGAATTATTTTTTGGAAAAAAATATCTACCACATTTGAAAGTGGGGGGCGTTAGCCCGAGTCCTAGGACACCTCGTACACGTCTCTAGCGTTATTGGTTCGTGACATATCGGCAAAAATCACAAAAAACACATGTTTACCCCAAAATCGAGTTTCCCAATTTTTTTAAAATTACAATGAGTGGTCCATAGCAAAGAGGACGTCTTCCCGAATCCTTGGACCTGTCGTACATGCCTCTAGCGTTATTGGTTCGTGAGATATCGGCAAAATCACAAAAAACACGTGTTTACCCCAAAATCGAGTTTCCAAAATTTAAAAAAAATTACAACGAGTGGTCCATAGCAAAGAGGACGTCTTCCCGAATCCTTGGACCCGTCGTACATGCCTCTAGCGTTATTGGTTCGTGAGATATCGGCAAAATCACAAAAAACACGTGTTTACCCCAAAATCGAGTTTCCAAAATTTTAAAAAAATTACAACGAGTGGTCCATAGCAAAGAGGTCGTCAGCCCGAGTCCTTGGACCTGTCGAACACACCTCTAGCATGATTGGTTCGCGAGATATAGCAAAAAGTCTAAAATCACGTTTTTACCCCAAAAAGACTGTGTTTCCAGATTTTCACCTTTTCGACACCTACATTCCCGTAAAGAGCACGACGAGACGAAAAAAAAAACCGAATCCAAGCACGCCCTCCTAGCATGGCTCCTTCCATTCCAAGGTCGCAGGGGCTCACCACTTGCTAAGTGGAGCAGCTCTCTCCTTACCCCACTACTACAGGTTTTCATCCTAGAGACTTGAAATTTATTTTGGGGGTAGAGGGGTAGGGACCATTAATTTATGTTAAACAAACTTTTTTGTAGAGTTCCCAGTTTCCAAAATATAGAATTTTCAAAATTCGAGTGTTTTCAAAAAAACATAAAAAGTAAAAAAGTTTTATTATGGAAAATAAAGGTCATAAAGACCATTCGTTTGAACCATGGCACAACGTTCTATCATCTTTGGTTTTCAAACTATCACCAACTTTCGAAAACAAAAAAATTCAAGGAATTCTTGAAAAATATAATACATGGTCAATAGGAAAGAGGACGTCAGCTCGAGTTCAACGACACCTCATATGTCAACATCCGACCATGGGTTCGCGAGATATTGGCTTGGACTAACGCGGCGGCCATGACACTATTTGGAATCGGCATCACCCCCCCACTCTGGCTAAATCTTATTCCGGCACTAGCCTATGGGAGTTCTGGCTAAATCTTATTCCGGCACTAGCCTATGGGAGTTCTGGCTAAATCTTATTTCGGCACTAGCCTATGGGAGTTCTGGCTAAATCTTATTCTGGCACTAGCCTATGGGGGTGCTGGCTAGTAGGGGGGTGATGCCGATTCCAAATAGTGTCATGGCCGCCGCGTTAGTCCAAGCCAATATCTCGCGAACCCATGGTCGGATGTTGACATATGAGGTGTCGTTGAACTCGAGCTGACGTCCTCTTTCCTATTGACCATGTATTATATTTTTCAAAAATTCCTTGAATTTTTTTGTTTTCGAAAGTTGGTGATAGTTTGAAAACCAAAGATGATAGAACGTTGTGCCATGGTTCAAACGAATGGTCTTTATGACCTTTATTTTCCATAATAAAACTTTTTTACTTTTTATGTTTTTTTGAAAACACTCGAATTTTGAAAATTCTATATTTTGGAAACTGGGAACTCTACAAAAAAGTTTGTTTAACATAAATTAATGGTCCCTACCCCCTCTACCCCCAAAATAAATTTCAAGTCTCTAGGATGAAAACCTGTAGTAGTGGGGTAAGGAGAGAGCTGCTCCACTTAGCAAGTGGTGAGCCCCTGCGACCTTGGAATGGAAGGAGCCATGCTAGGAGGGCGTGCTTGGATTCGTTTTTTTTTCGTCTCGTCGTGCTCTTTACGGGAATGTAGGTGTCGAAAAGGCGAAAATCTGGAAACACAGTCTTTTTGGGGTAAAAACGTGATTTTAGACTTTTTGCTATATCTCGCGAACCAATCATTCTAGAGGTGTGTTCGACAGGTCCAAGGACTCGGGCTGACGTCCTCTTTGCTATGGACCACTCGTTGTAATTTTTTTTAAATTTTGGAAACTCGATTTTGGGGTAAACACGTGTTTTTTGTGATTTTGCCGATATCTCACGAACCAATAACGCTAGAGGCATGTACGACGGGTCCAAGGATTCGGGAAGACGTCCTCTTTGCTATGGACCACTCGTTGTAATTTTTTTTAAATTTTGGAAACTCGATTTTGGAGTAAACACGTGTTTTTTGTGATTTTGCCGATATCTCACGAACCAATAACGCTAGAGGCATGTACGACAGGTCCAAGGATTTGGGAAGACGTCCTCTTTGCTATGGACCACTCATTGTAATTTTAAAAAATTTTGGAAACTCGATTTTGGGGTAAACACGTGTTTTTTGTGATTTTGCCGATATCTCACGAACCAATAACGCTAGAGGCATGTACGACGGGTCCAAGGATTCGGGAAGACGTCCTCTTTGCTATGGACCACTCGTTGTAATTTTTTTTAAATTTTGGAAACTCGATTTTGGGGTAAACACGTGTTTTTTGTGATTTTGCCGATATCTCACGAACCAATAACGCTAGAGGCATGTACGACAGGTCCAAGGATTCGGGAAGACGTCCTCTTTGCTATGGACCACTCATTGTAATTTTAAAAAAATTGGGAAACTCGATTTTGGGGTAAACATGTGTTTTTTGTGATTTTTGCCGATATGTCACGAACCAATAACGCTAGAGACGTGTACGAGGTGTCCTAGGACTCGGGCTAACGCCCCCCACTTTCAAATGTGGTAGATATTTTTTTCCAAAAAATAATTCACAAAGGGCCTAACGCCGTACATGTTGAAAAAAAGTTTTCTTTTTCTTTACCTGTTTATAATGTTCATGAAGCGTGGTGGTTGAGAGAGACGATACGGCTGGGTGTGTGTTTCAACGAACCTGTCGCTGACCATGGTGGCTGTGTTCAATAGATCAATCGCTATTTCGGCGGGTCGGTGTATGAAAGAGCGAGCGTGCGTTTTTCTGATATTTTACCTTTAACGTGTAAACGGTGATGAGAACTTGGTTCTATGTTGGTCAAAGCGAGTACAGAAAACAAACTTGTTGAGGAGCAGGAGGTGAATGTCATTTGAGCTTATTGGAAGGCGCTGATCTGACTTGACAATAGGTGCAATGGAAAAAATGACCAAGACGCTTGAAGGTGAAATAATCTGACCATCGTGGTGGCAGGGGAGTGTGAAAGGCATGTGAACACATGTGAAACCACATGTAGGCTAAACCAGTGACATCCTGTCTTGCTTCGTACGTGACAAAATGCAAGTTCAGGTGAAATTTGATCTACCTCAGGTGTTCACCTGGGACGTTAGCTGTCCACGTGCGCGATAACTGTTAACAAGTCACATCCTGTTTGCTTCGTACGTGACAAAATGCAAGTTGACGTGAAATTTGATCTGCCTCAGGTGTTCACCTTGGACGTTAGCTGTCCACGTGCACGATAAGAGAATGTTCAAAGCGTGGGAATCGCTGAATCAGTAAAAAGTATGATGCAACTTGTCGGAATGATGTCACAACCAATAGATAGGCAAGAGCTGCAAACACCAGTGGTGGGAGGTGAAGGGAGGGAAAGGGGGAGGGGTAATGTATGAGAGAACACAGGTGGAAAGAGAAAGAAATATGTGGAGCTGAGGACTGTACACATAGAGCTATAGGTGGTGTACAACATGTGTGAATAAATAAATTAAAAATTGCACAGGTTCACACAACATAGACTGTATTATTGCCATGGCCAAGCACTCACATTAAGATCATTTACAAAATCATAAAATGAAAAATAAAAAATCTTGTTTTGGAAATATCGGTTTTCAACATACACAAAATAAATATATAAAAAATTTGTAAACAACAAAATGGAAAATCCATGGTCAAGCACTCACATTAATATTATTTACAAAATCATAAAATGAAAAATAGAAAATCTTGTTTTGGAAATATCGATTTTTTTCAACATACACAAAATAAATATATAAAAAATTTGTAAACAGCAAAATGGAAAATCCATGTTTCCATATAGACAAAATTTTAAAAACCTTAAACGGACATTTAAGAAAATATATGCAAATGGGAAATTGACAAATGTGTAAATATGAAAATGGAAAAATCCATGTTTCCATATCATGACATTGAAAAACATCAAACTGTCATTTTAAAAAAATGCAAATGGAAAATTGACAAATTGCAATGTGTGAAATGTGAAATTGAACAAATGGCTATCATTATTTAAAAAAAAAAAAGAACATAGTGCTCTATGGTTGAGGTGTGAATCAAACCCTCTCTACTTATTTGGACCACCCGAGACTGAGTAGACTAGTTTTAGTTATCATACCACTTTTAAAAGTTTGTGTTAAATCTAGGAATTGAACCCAAGAGCTTGTAGGGGAGATCCAAGGTTATAATATGTTAAACAGATAGCCTTGAATGTAGTGTGTGGTAGCTATATAGAAATGAGACGTTTCGCTCGGGGCAGGGAGGCATAGAGATCTGCATCAAACCAGTCAAAAGACTGACGACTCAAACAACAACATGTAGAGCTCACCAAAATAATGTTGTGTAACGGTAAATGTTAGTCAACGAACAGTAATGCATTACTAAAACCCATGACACGATACCTAAGAGCTTTTCTAAAATTATTTTAAAATGCCTTTAACCCTATATTAAACACCCAGTTCACAAGACTCATAACTGCAATGTTATGGTCAAACAAAACAAAATCTATATTTCAAAACAAACAAGTGGTTTAGTCAATGTATACTGGAAAAAGTTTTATAAACACTCAAGTCCACAAAAATAATTAAATTAGTAACAGTCAGGTTGACCGAGTGGTTATGGTGTTTGACTTAAGTTCAAATTTTCTGTACAAGAAAGCAAGGGTTCGAATCCCTTACCTGATATAACTATTGCCTCAACATGGCTTGACCACACTGTATTATTGTGTACTCGGTACACAAACCATAAATAAAGTGTATTGTTTAAGGTCACTCTCTTTGCGAACATAGTCAGAGAATGTTGATGGTTAACAATTGCATTAATAGTGGGACATAGGGATAGCAAGTAAGAAAAACAGACAATACCCATGCACTATTTTTATTTATTTAATGTAAGTACTTGTACAAAAGTTATATACAAACTACAACTCTCTTTTGTCTATTACTATCTAGTCCTTTTCGATCCACTTGCATATCAAGGGCAGATGACTTTGTAGTTCAGCCCCTTCAAACAACAACAACACTACTTCTTGCATAGTCTGTGATGTTGATGACTCTTGATGCGTGGAAGATGGATACAACATAACTTTTACAACAGGGGTTAAACGTTGCTCAACAAACAATGCACTATTTTGAGTAGCAACATTTTTCTCTTGTACTAACTTTTTAGCATTCTGATGATTTTTTGTCAATACCATTAGTGTTTTGTCTGGAGCACTACATTGATGATCACTCACACTTAAAACCACACTATTTCTACTTTTCATATTGCCTCGACATGTTGTTGACCTCTGTTTCGAGCATTGCCAGAATATTATTCCTTTTACATTTTGTCGTCTATAGTTATAAGAGTAGCCTTTATAGAGTACACGTTGTTTACCTCGGTTAGTTGGAGTAAGTTCCATAGTAGTAACTAACCTGTTAGTATGATTTGCACACTACAAAGGTTATCTCGGTTCTGGTAATAGAATTATTTAGCGTTGGCTTTTATATTTAATATGTACAGTTTAAAGTGATAGAAAAGTGGTAGAAAAGTGGTAGCAAAGTGGTAGACAATTGGTAACATAGTGGTAGCAAAGTGGTAGCAAAGTGGTAGAAAAGTGGTAGAAAAGTGGCAGAAAAGTAGTAGAAAAGTGGTAGAAAAGTGGTAGAAAACTGGCAGAAAAGTAGTATAAAAGTGGTAGCAAAGTGGTAGAAAAGTGGTAGCAAACTAGAAAAGTGGTAGCAAAGTGGTAGAAAATATTACATGTATTGTTAAGAAATAGTTTAAGCGGTTACATGGATTCATTACACTATAATTTTAGCATCACGAAGCTCATTTTCTATATCCAAAAGTTCTTCCTCATATTTAGTATGACCAGCCTGTTTACAGGTATGCAAGTACTGAAGCCGCTGGATTAGCTTACTGGGATTGTTCCAGTAAACAAATTTAACAAATGATTTTTTTGGGTGTAAACCATTATCATCATCATCATTATCATCATAATCATCATCATCATGGTTATCATCATCAATATAATTATCATCAATATAATCATCATCACTATTACTATCTAATCCTTTTTGTTCATCTTGCAATGCAAAAACCTTTGGCATAGTTTGTGTTGTCTTTGATAGTGTTAGAGGTTTCTTAGACGTTAACGACTGTCCTAACATGTCTTTTTCAGGAGATAATAAATGCTCTTTAACAAACAAAGCACTATCTTGAGTCACACTATTTTTTTCTTGGTCTTGCTTTTTTTACCTTGGTTAGAGTATTTTATCCATTTAAATGAGTATTATTTTGAGATTTACAATGATGATCGATTGAAATAAGTATGTTGGAGTCTTTTGTCTTAATCATTCCTCGACACTTTTTAGATCGTTGTTTCGAACAGCACCAAATAACAGTTCCATTTTTATTGGTTCGTTTCACAATATATGAATATCCTTTATAGTATGCGTAAGGCTTACCATACCTAGTCACTGATACTTCCATGTCAACTGTCAAGCATAGACTAATCTCTAGTAAAGTCAACTTGGTAATAAGAATACTAGTTTAATGTGAGAGCAAATATGGATCCAAAGAGTTCAGGTAAAAGTGGAAGCAAATAAGCAAATATTAGAACCAAGAGTGGGGTTAAAAGTGGTCGCAAAGTGGTAGACCCATTACACAATAATTTCAGCATGACGAAGCTCTTGTTCAATTTCTTTGATTTCCCAATCGTGATCGATATGCCCAGCTTGTCGTAAAGCATGCAATTGTCGAAGCCGTTGAATTAGCTTACTGGGTTTGTTCCAGTATACAAATTTAACAAATGGATTTTTAGGTGTAAACAAAGCACTACCATTATCATGATCATTATCATCATCATCATTATCATCATCATAATCACCATTATCATCATGACCATCATCACTGTTACTATATAGTCCTTTTTGATCCTCTTGCAATACCATTTTAATTATAGTCTGAGTTGATTTTGAAAGTGTTGAAGGTTTCTTGGACGTTGACAATTGTCCTAACATGACGTTTTGAGGACATGATAAGTCCTTTTGAACAAACACTGCACTATCTTTAGCCGCAATATCGTTTTCTTGAACTTGCTTTTTAGCATTTTGATAATTGTTTGTAAACAGTAAGCGTGGTTCGTTTCGAGCACTACATTGATGAACACTCACACTTAAAACCTTTCCATTTTTACTTTTCAGATTGCCTCGACATTTTGTTGACCTCTCTTTTGAGGATCGCCAGAATATTATTCCATTCACATTCTGGCGATTATAGTTATAGGAGTAGCCTTGATAGAGTGCACGTAGCCTACCTTTGTTGGTTGTAATAAGTTCCATAGTAGTAACTGACCTGTCAGTACGATGTTCGCACTACAAAGATTACAATTGTTTTGCTGATGGAGTGACCTACCATAAGCTTATATATTGGCTTATGTGTTGGCTTTTTGTGTTGGCTTTTTATGTTGGCTTTTCGTGTTGGCTTTTGTGTTGGCTTATGTGTTGGCTTTTTGTGTTGGCCTTTCGTGTTGGCTTTTGTGTTGGCTTTTCGTGTTGGCTTTTTGTGTTGGCCTTTCATGTTGGCATTTCGTGTTGGCTTTTGTGTTGGCTTTTCGTGTTGGCTTTTTGTGTTGGCTTTTCGTGTTGGCATTTCGTGTTGGCTTTTCGTGTTGGCTTTTTTGTATTGGCCTTTCATGTTGGCTTTTTGTATTGGCTTTTCGTGTTGGCTTTTTGTGTGGGCTTTTTATGTTGGCTTTAGTATTGGCTTTTGTATTGGCTTATTTGACAAGTTATTTGTGTCAATGTATTTAGTGGATTTTTTTTGTTGGTGTTGGAAAGTAGTTGAATGAGAGGGAATATTTAAAGACTTAACCTCAGTTCACTAACCTAACCTAACCTAACTTTACCTAACCTAACCTAACCTTTCAACTCTCAGATGTTAATTAAATTCTGTGCATAGTCGAGTTGGAACCCAAGACCTCAGGGGTAAAAAAAGAATTATTTTTGACGGCTTATTTTGGTAACTTATTTTAATGGCTAACCTAACTTTACCTAACCTAACCTAACCTCAGCTCACTTTGGATATTACTAGTAAGTGTTCATATCCTCTGCTAGGTAGCATGCTAGTAGTACAGGTAGTGCTCATATTTACCGCTAGGTAGCGGAAACATACTTTGCATGTTGCATGTGACACTTGTGAAGTTTAACCACATGCAAGACGTGCTTGTATAAGTTCTCTATTTAAACTCAATATACAATTAACCACTAAATGTTCAGAACTAACATGTATAGCCATGTTTAGGGTATATAGGAGACCCTTAGCAAGAAAGGCTGTCTAACCCACGAGTGTACAGCCTTGTCATACGCAGTAAGCACCTGTTGGCAGAAAACAACAACAACAACAACAATTTGAGAAAGCCAACAAAAAACTGTTTCCTTTAAATACCTTAATGGATATGTTGTTGGCTTTCTCAAATTGTTGTTGTTGTTGTTTTCTGCCAACAGGTGCTTACTGCGTATGACAAGGCTGTACACTCGTGGGTTAGACAGCCTTTCTTGCTAAGGGTCTCCTATATACCCTAAACATGGCTATACATGTTAGTTCTGAACATTTAGTGGTTAATTGTATATTGAGTTTAAATAGAGAACTTATACAAGCACGTCTTGCATGTGGTTAAACTTCACAAGTGTCACATGCAACATGCAAAGTATGTTTCCGCTACCTA
This sequence comes from Meconema thalassinum, assembly GCA_946902985.2. Lineage (NCBI taxonomy): Eukaryota > Metazoa > Arthropoda > Insecta > Orthoptera > Tettigoniidae > Meconema > Meconema thalassinum. The sequence goes on from OX336391.1 coordinate 695,249,507, forward strand.
GCGGTAAATATGAGCACTACCTGTACTACTAGCATGCTACCTAGCAGAGGATATGAACACTTACTAGTAATATCCAAAGTGAGCTGAGGTTAGGTTAGGTTAGGTAAAGTTAGGTTAGCCATTAAAATAAGTTACCAAAATAAGCCGTCAAAAGTAATTCTTTTTTTACCCCTGAGGTCTTGGGTTCCAACTCGACTATGCACAGAATTTAATTAACATCTGAGAGTTGAAAGGTTAGGTTAGGTTAGGTAAAGTTAGGTTATGTTAGGTTAGGTTAGTGAACTGAGGTTAAGTCTTTAAATATTCCCTCTCATTCAACTACTTTCCAACACCAACAAAAAAAAATCCACTAAATACATTGACACAAATAACTTGTCAAATAAGCCAATACAAAAGCCAATACTAAAGCCAACATAAAAAGCCCACACAAAAAGCCAACACGAAAAGCCAATACAAAAAGCCAACATGAAAGGCCAATACAAAAAAGCCAACACGAAAAGCCAACACGAAATGCCAACACGAAAAGCCAACACAAAAAGCCAACACGAAAAGCCAACACAAAAGCCAACACGAAATGCCAACATGAAAGGCCAACACAAAAAGCCAACACAAAAGCCAACACGAAAGGCCAACACAAAAAGCCAACACATAAGCCAACACGAAAAGCCAACATAAAAAGCCAACACAAAAAGCCAACACATAAGCCAATATATAAGCTTATGGTAGGTCACTCCATCAGCAAAACAATTGTAATCTTTGTAGTGCGAACATCGTACTGACAGGTCAGTTACTACTATGGAACTTATTACAACCAACAAAGGTAGGCTACGTGCACTCTATCAAGGCTACTCCTATAACTATAATCGCCAGAATGTGAATGGAATAATATTCTGGCGATCCTCAAAAGAGAGGTCAACAAAATGTCGAGGCAATCTGAAAAGTAAAAATGGAAAGGTTTTAAGTGTGAGTGTTCATCAATGTAGTGCTCGAAACGAACCACGCTTACTGTTTACAAACAATTATCAAAATGCTAAAAAGCAAGTTCAAGAAAACGATATTGCGGCTAAAGATAGTGCAGTGTTTGTTCAAAAGGACTTATCATGTCCTCAAAACGTCATGTTAGGACAATTGTCAACGTCCAAGAAACCTTCAACACTATCAAAATCAACTCAGACTATAAATAAAATGGTATTGCAAGAGGATCAAAAAGGACTATATAGTAACAGTGATGATGGTCATGATGATAATGGTGATTATGATGATGATAATGATGATGATGATAATGATCATGATAATGGTAGTGCTTTGTTTACACCTAAAAATCCATTTGTTAAATTTGTATACTGGAACAAACCCAGTAAGCTAATTCAACGGCTTCGACAATTGCATGCTTTACGACAAGCTGGGCATATCGATCACGATTGGGAAATCAAAGAAATTGAACAAGAGCTTCGTCATGCTGAAATTATTGTGTAATGGGTCTACCACTTTGCGACCACTTTTAACCCCACTCTTGGTTCTAATATTTGCTTATTTGCTTCCACTTTTACCTGAACTCTTCGGATCCATATTTGCTCTCACATTAAACTAGTATTCTTGTTGGTAGTTACTCAGTGCTCCGCTGCGTTGCTCTTGGCAGCACTTCCTTGGCGCTCTGTCGCTGGGTGTCGGCCGGCCGCGTGATCACGTGACCCGGCGCGACTCCAGTCGGCTCGAGGCATGCAGCACAGGGCTGACTGACATCAGATCAAGCATGGCGCAGCTTGAAAGGGAACGAACTAAATCGTGGCCATCACGGCTACAGCCAGTGTATTTTGTTGTTTAATATGTGTAAATATATAGTTTAAATATCATTGTGTGAGTGTAACGTAATATTTTTGAATTCTGCTAAACCGAACACCATTACCAGCGAGCATCTCCTGGCTACCGCATGGTAACAGGAATCGTTCCGGGAGAGAAAGGAACATGGTCAGACCGGGCCGGATTTGTGAAAGTGTCGTAATGCTAAAATATTACGTGGTCCTCCGGTGCATTTGAATATACTTTCCGAGTGCGGACATCCTGTGGCGAGAATATTGGAGCACGCGCAACATCATCTCGTCGGCATGCTGTACACGATGGGGAGGACACAAAGGATTATAAGATAAGTCCACATCATAGCAGTATACCGAGGTCAGTCAATCCTTTTATTTCATTCCTTTTCCTAACTTATCATGGAGGCTAGTGAGAAAAACCTGTTGGTGAAACAACGAGCGGTGATTAAAGGATCACTGACACGTATCAGTAAATATGCAGACAAGTTTGTGGCAGGCTCCGATATTAATACATTACGTAGCAGGCTGAAGCAATTGCCTTCACTCTGGGAAGAATATAAGCATGTCCAATGTAAGCTTGAAATTAATGACGACGAAAATAGTGAAACCCATGAACAGGATAGGGAACAATTCGAAGAAAACTATTTTGATTTAGAAGCCAAAATGACCACACTTATAGATCGGAGCATAACTTCAGAGCAGAATAACGATCAATTATCTCAGCATTCGTGCGGTAATTCACAGCAGGCTTCCTTGGAGGTACGATTGCCCGTCATTAACCTCCCTACATTTCATGGACAATATGAGACGTGGACACACTTCCAGGACACCTTTCAGGCATTAATTGTTGATAATTTAAAACTATCAAACATCCAACGTTTCCACTATCTACTGTCCGCACTTAAGGGTGAACCTCACCAACTGATTCAAAATATTCCTATTTCTAACCCTAACTTTCCAGTAGCTTGGGAAATCGTGTGCAAGAGGTACAACAACAGAAAATTGATAGCAACACAACACATCAAGGCTCTGTTGTCGTTACCTAATTGTCACAAAGACACAGCATCTGATCTTAGGAAACTGAACAACCACTTAGTAAGCAATTTGAATGCTATTCAAAATCTCAACCTTTCAGTGCCGCTACATGAAGTCTTACTTCAGCAGCTGATGTTAGATAAGTTAGATCCCGCTACCCGTAAAGAGTATGAAATGAAGGCTCCCAGCGATAATTTTCCAAGACTCACTGAGGTATCCACGTTTTTGTAAGAGAGGGCACAAGTGTTGGAGCTAATGATGGCAGCACGGGAACAAAGGGGGAACACAGCAAATCCACCCAAGAATCAACATGTGAGGAACAATGACAATCCAGGTCGAATTAGCTCATACGTATCTACAAGGGGGAAGTGTGATTTTTGTGATGCAGATCACCCGGTACATCGGTGTGAGGGTTTTCTGAAGGCTAGCGTACGACAACGGTATGATTTTGTCAAAAGGAAGGGTCTGTGCTTTAACTGTTTTAGACATCATAATGTCAGCATATGCAAATCTGATAGGTGTAAGAGATGCCAAGGCAGACATCATACCCTAATTCATTTCGACAGTCCCACAAACAGTCAAACGACTACAGACAGGGATGCCCTAGCTGGTAGAGGTATTCGAGAAGACGAAGGAGGGCATAGTAAGGCAAGTTACTGCACACTTAAATTCAAGCCACAGTCACAAATAATGCTGTCTACTGCAGTAATAGGAGTGGCAGACAACAATGGTAGAGTTCACCAGTGCCGAGCGCTACTCGACAATGGATCACAGTCCCATTTTATAACTGAGTCACTTGCAAGTAAGCTTAAGTTGCAACGACACAGAAGCTGTATTCCAATTAGTGGTATAAATAACACTGCGGTCACTGCATCTCAAAGTGTTGATGTTCGTATCAGTTCTAACGTGTCCAATTTTGAAACTGTTATCACATGTTCTATACTCCCTCACATAACAGGCAATATTCCGGCAAACTATGTTGATTGCAAATCGTGGAACCTACCTAAAGATATCACATTAGCGGATCCTCACTTCAACGAGCCAGGATCAGTAGATATGCTCATCGGTGCAGAGATTTTCATGCAGCTGTTGCGAGAAGGGTGGCGGAAAAATTGCGATGAATTACCCATTTTGAAGAATACCGCCCTGGGATGGATACTGTCAGGTCCTATAAAATCCCAGGATCGGACCAGTAAGAAGGCGGAAGCACCACCCACTTCATCATTTTTCCTTAGACAGGACGATGACCTCGACAGGAAGATGGAAAAATTCTGGTCGATAGAAGAAGTGACAACTAGAAGAACCAACTTAACCAAGGAAGAGCAGTATTGCGAGGAGCATTTCACAACTCACACCAAGCGGGACGACAGAGGACGTTTCAGTGTAAGATTACATACAAGGGAAGAAAGTCCACAACTTGGAAAATCTTACAAAATAGCGGAGAAACGATTCAGACTACTGGAACAGAGATTCGAGAAGAGACCTGATCTGCGTGCAGATTACGTGAGATTCATGGAGGAGTATGAGAACCTGGGTCATATGAAGTTGGTTCCAGATATAAGCAAGGACGAAGAAGCATGCTGCTACCTCCCTCATCATGCAGTATTGAAGGCTGAGAGTACCACTACTAAAACACGAGTTGTATTCGATGCTTCCTGCAAAACTGACAACGGCGTTTCACTTAATGACACTCTGGCGGTGGGACCTACCGTTCAACAAGATCTGCTATCAATTGTGACAAGGTTTCGTACTCATCAGATTGCGATGACGGCAGACGTTACAAAAATGTACCGTCAGATCAGAGTAGACGACGAAGATGTTAACTTACAGCGCATACTGTGGCGAAAACATCCATCTGAGCTTCTACGCACATACCAACTAAAGACTGTAACATACGGTACTTCTTCAGCGTCCTTCCTAGCCACAAGATGTCTAACCCAGCTGGCTGAAGAAGAAGCACATGCGTTTCCTACAGCATCTTGCGTATTGAAACGGGATTTTTACATGGACGATGTATTGTGTGGTAGCGACACTGTGGAAAATGCTATACAGCTACGAGGAGAACTACAAGAGTTGCTGCAACGAGGAGGGTTCCCGCTCCGCAAGTGGACGTCGAATCACGCGGCTGTACTTGAGACTATACCTAAAGAACTCCGAGAATCACAGTTACCACTACGATTTGATAAGGAAGACAACATCAGAACGCTAGGATTACTATGGCATCCCTTTCTTGACAAGTTCCAGTTTGAGGTCCACATCAAGGAGAACAGTGGAAGGCCCACAAAACGGAAGGTACTTTCAATTATAGCTTCTATATTTGATCCCCTTGGGCTGATAGGACCAGTAATTGTGAGGTGTAAAATTTTCATGCAACAATTATGGCAAGAAAAATTAGGATGGGATGAACCACTACCATCTCCGTTACTTGAAGGCTGGATCGAAATCTTCACTGATCTTCCAGCTCTAAATAACATTCATGTCGACAGGTTGTTTCTCTCTGCGGGAAGGGTGATCCTCATACAAGTTCATGGTTTCTCAGACGCTTCTGAACGGGCCTATGGAGCGTGTGTTTACATTCGAAGCACCAACCAACTCGGGGAAGTTTCAGTAAAGTTGGTATGTTCAAAATCCAGAGTGGCTCCTCTGAAACAACAGTCCTTACCTAGGTTAGAACTGTGTGGAGCTCTTTTGTTGGCACGTCTGGTTGATAAGACTACCAACACCTTAAACCTGAAAATTGACCACATGTTCTTGTGGACTGACTCGACAATTGTACTATCGTGGCTTGCAGCTGAACCAACAAAATGGAAAACGTCCGTCGCCAACCGTGTCTCCGAGATACAGCAATTGACTGGAAGAGCCAAGTGGGGTCACGTGATGTCAGAAGATAACCCTTCCGATATTCTTTCAAGGGGAGAAGGACCACTCAGACTGCGGTGTAATCAACAGTGGTGGCATGGTCCGGCATGGTTACTACAGGATTTAAGTAGCTGGCCCATTAGGGACTCGAAGGACTCTGCAGGTGAACTTCCAGAAAGTAGGGATACGGTACAATGTCTAGTTAGTGCTACTCCATCAGATGAATTCACGACGAGGTTCTCATCCCTCCGTCGCCTACAGAGAGTAATGGCTTATTGCAACAGATTTATGTTCAATTCCAGAAGACACAACGTAAGAAAAACGGGACCACTATCTGCAGAAGAGCTTGAGACTGGCCTTCAGACGTGTATCAAGCTTGCTCAACGTGTGACATTCGCACGGGAAATAGGCGAGTTGAAGTCAAACTCATCAGTTTCACAGCAAAGTGCAATAAGAAATCTGAACCCCTTCTTAGACGGGAACGACTTATTACGAGTAGGTGGTCGCCTACAAAACTCGTTGAAACCATTTGCAGAAAGGCACCAGATCATATTACCTCAGCGTCACAATGTAACCCAGTTGATTATGGCTGATGAGCATGTTCGTCTGCTGCATGCTGGTGCTAATCATGTAACGGCTTCACTTAGGTCCAGATATTGGATAGTAGGCATAAAGAAAGTGATACGGACTGTCATTCACAAGTGTTTGAAGTGTTTTAGACTACGAGCCACTACAGCCACTCAACTCATGGGACAGCTACCATCGCCTCGAGTGACTCCATCACGGCCATTCTTGAACACGGGAGTTGACTACGCTGGCCCGCTGTACATTAAACAGGGTGCTACCAGGAGCAAGGTCAAGGTAAAATGCTATGTAGCGTTGTTCGTTTGCCTTTGCACCAAGGCGATACACTTGGAATTGGTTCGTGACTTGACTACACAGGCTTTCATCGCCGCCTTACGGAGATTTGCAGCCAGGAGGGGAAGGTGTGCAAATCTATACAGTGATAATGTTACTAACTTTGTAGGGGCTAGAAATGAATTGTTGAGAGTGCACCAGTCCGAGCAGTGGAAGATAGAAATGCTGAACAACGCAGCCCAAGAAGGATTCACTTGGCATTTCATTCCTCCTGATTCGCCACACTTCGGTGGTTTGTGGGAAGCTGGAGTTAAATCCATGAAACACCATTTAAGAAGAACAGCTGGCAATGCCTGCTTGACGTATGACGAGATGTACACCCTACTTTGCCAAATAGAAGCATGCCTGAACTCACGACCGCTCGTTAGGCTATCGGACGACCCTGATGAACCATCATACTTAACTCCTGGCCACTTTCTAATAGGTGCTCCCTTGTTATCCTTCCCTGAACCTGACCTTAGAGATGGTGTGCACTGTTATACTTCCAGATGGCGCTACATTCAAGCGCTGCAGCAGAAGTTTTGGAGACAATGGTCTAATGACTATCTTAATAGCTTGCAACAGCGGCAGAAATGGTTGACGAGTCAGCCTAACCTTCAGCCTGGAACTGTCGTGTTGGTTAAGGACGACAACACTCCTCCTCTTTCTTGGAGGCTTGCAACGGTCGAGGAAACATATCCTGGGAAGGATGGACGAGTGCGTGCAGTCACCATTCGTACCAGCAGTGGAATTTTGAAGCGTTCTGTACATAAACTATGTCCATTGCCAATTCAAGACTGATATGTGCAATTACTTTCAGTGTCATCTTGTGATTCAGTTAATTACTTTATTCTTGTGTCGCAAGAGTTCATTTTTGACCAGTGTACTTTCTTGTTGGTGTATAGTGTTGAACCTTCTTATTGTATGATTTAACATGTTCATTTCATTGTCATTACTATAGGTTGTGTAATTTTTTTCCTATGTTGTTTTGGTTGGGGTTTGTGTGTGTTTTGTATTCGGCGATCCATACGGACTGGTGGTGAAAGAACTTTAATTTACTACTGTTGATTCATGTAAATCAATCATTTTCTGACAGTTGTTAAATGTGATACATTTAGGTGTGGCGGTATGTTGGTAGTTACTCAGTGCTCCGCTGCGTTGCTCTTGGCAGCACTTCCTTGGCGCTCTGTCGCTGGGTGTCGGCCGGCCGCGTGATCACGTGACCCGGCGCGACTCCAGTCGGCTCGAGGCATGCAGCACAGGGCTGACTGACATCAGATCAAGCATGGCGCAGCTTGAAAGGGAACGAACTAAATCGTGGCCATCACGGCTACAGCCAGTGTATTTTGTTGTTTAATATGTGTAAATATATAGTTTAGATATCATTGTGTGAGTGTAACGTAATATTTTTGAATTCTGCTAAACCGAACACCATTACCAGCGAGCATCTCCTGGCTACCGCATGGTAACAGGAATCGTTCCGGGAGAGAAAGGAACATGGTCAGACCGGGCCGGATTTGTGAAAGTGTCGTAATGCTAAAATATTACGTGGTCCTCCGGTGCATTTGAATATACTTTCCGAGTGCGGACATCCTGTGGCGAGAATATTGGAGCACGCGCAACATCATCTCGGCGGCATGCTGTACACGATGGGGAGGACACAAAGGATTATAAGATAAGTGCACATCATAGCAGTATACCGAGGTCAGTCAATCCTTTTATTTCATTCCTTTTCCTAACTTATCATGGAGGCTAGTTAGAAAAACCTGTTGGTGAAACAACGAGCGGTGATTAAAGGATCACTGACACGTATCAGTAAATATGCAGACAAGTTTGTGGCAGGCTCCGATATTAATACATTACGTAGCAGGCTGAAGCAATTGCCTTCACTCTGGGAAGAATATAAGCATGTCCAATGTAAGCTTGAAATTAATGACGACGAAAATAGTGAAACCCATGAACAGGATAGGGAACAATTCGAAGAAAACTATTTTGATTTAGAAGCCAAAATGACCACACTTATAGATCGGAGCATAACTTCAGAGCAGAATAACGATCAATTATCTCAGCATTCGTGCGGTAATTCACAGCAGGCTTCCTTGGAGGTACGATTGCCCGTCATTAACCTCCCTACATTTCATGGACAATATGAGACGTGGACACACTTCCAGGACACCTTTCAGGCATTAATTGTTGATAATTTAAAACTATCAAACATCCAACGTTTCCACTATCTACTGTCCGCACTTAAGGGTGAACCTCACCAACTGATTCAAAATATTCCTATTTCTAACCCTAACTTTCCAGTAGCTTGGGAAATCGTGTGCAAGAGGTACAACAACAGAAAATTGATAGCAACACAACACATCAAGGCTCTGTTGTCGTTACCTAATTGTCACAAAGACACAGCATCTGATCTTAGGAAACTGAACAACCGCTTAGTAAGCAATTTGAATGCTATTCAAAATCTCAACCTTTCAGTGCCGCTACATGAAGTCTTACTTCAGTAGCTGATGTTAGATAAGTTAGATCCCGCTACCCGTAAAGAGTATGAAATGAAGGCTCCCAGCGATAATTTTCCAAGACTCACTGAGGTATCCACGTTTTTGGAAGAGAGGGCACAAGTGTTGGAGCTAATGATGGCAGCACGGGAACAAAGGGGGAACACAGCAAATCCACCCAAGAATCAACATGTGAGGAACAATGACAATCCAGGTCGAATTAGCTCATACGTATCTACAAGGGGGAAGTGTGATTTTTGTGATGCAGATCACCCGGTACATCGGTGTGAGGGTTTTCTGAAGGCTAGCGTACGACAACGGTATGATTTTGTCAAAAGGAAGGGTCTGTGCTTTAACTGTTTTAGACATCATAATGTCAGCATATGCAAATCTGATAGGTGTAAGAGATGCCAAGGCAGACATCATACCCTAATTCATTTCGACAGTCCCACAAACAGTCAAACGACTACAGACAGGGATGCCCTAGCTGGTAGAGGTATTCGAGAAGACGAAGGAGGGCATAGTAAGGCAAGTTACTGCACACTTAAATTCAAGCCACAGTCACAAATAATGCTGTCTACTGCAGTAATAGGAGTGGCAGACAACAATGGTAGAGTTCACCAGTGCCGAGCGCTACTCGACAATGGATCACAGTCCCATTTTATAACTGAGTCACTTGCAAGTAAGCTTAAGTTGCAACGACACAGAAGCTGTATTCCAATTAGTGGTATAAATAACACTGCGGTCACTGCATCTCAAAGTGTTGATGTTCGTATCAGTTCTAACGTGTCCAATTTTGAAACTGTTATCACATGTTCTATACTCCCTCACATAACAGGCAATATTCCGGCAAACTATGTTGATTGCAAATCGTGGAACCTACCTAAAGATATCACATTAGCGGATCCTCACTTCAACGAGCCAGGATCAGTAGATATGCTCATCGGTGCAGAGATTTTCATGCAGCTGTTGCGAGAAGGGTGGCGGAAAAATTGCGATGAATTACCCATTTTGAAGAATACCGCCCTGGGATGGATACTGTCAGGTCCTATAAAATCCCAGGATCGGACCAGTAAGAAGGCGGAAGCACCACCCACTTCATCATTTTTCCTTAGACAGGACGATGACCTCGACAGGAAGATGGAAAAATTCTGGTCGATAGAAGAAGTGACAACTAGAAGAACCAACTTAACCAAGGAAGAGCAGTATTGCGAGGAGCATTTCACAACTCACACCAAGCGGGACGACAGAGGACGTTTCAGTGTAAGATTACATACAAGGGAAGAAAGTCCACAACTTGGAAAATCTTACAAAATAGCGGAGAAACGATTCAGACTACTGGAACAGAGATTCGAGAAGAGACCTGATCTGCGTGCAGATTACGTGAGATTCATGGAGGAGTATGAGAACCTGGGTCATATGAAGTTGGTTCCAGATATAAGCAAGGACGAAGAAGCATGCTGCTACCTCCCTCATCATGCAGTATTGAAGGCTGAGAGTACCACTACTAAAACACGAGTTGTATTCGATGCTTCCTGCAAAACTGACAACGGCGTTTCACTTAATGACACTCTGGCGGTGGGACCTACCGTTCAACAAGATCTGCTATCAATTGTGACAAGGTTTCGTACTCATCAGATTGCGATGACGGCAGACGTTACAAAAATGTACCGTCAGATCAGAGTAGACGACGAAGATGTTAACTTACAGCGCATACTGTGGCGAAAACATCCATCTGAGCTTCTACGCACATACCAACTAAAGACTGTAACATACGGTACTTCTTCAGCGTCCTTCCTAGCCACAAGATGTCTAACCCAGCTGGCTGAAGAAGAAGCACATGCGTTTCCTACAGCATCTTGCGTATTGAAACGGGATTTTTACATGGACGATGTATTGTGTGGTAGCGACACTGTGGAAAATGCTATACAGCTACGAGGAGAACTACAAGAGTTGCTGCAACGAGGAGGGTTCCCGCTCCGCAAGTGGACGTCGAATCACGCGGCTGTACTTGAGACTATACCTAAAGAACTCCGAGAATCACAGTTACCACTACGATTTGATAAGGAAGACAACATCAGAACGCTAGGATTACTATGGCATCCCTTTCTTGACAAGTTCCAGTTTGAGGTCCACATCAAGGAGAACAGTGGAAGGCCCACAAAACGGAAGGTACTTTCAATTATAGCTTCTATATTTGATCCCCTTGGGCTGATAGGACCAGTAATTGTGAGGTGTAAAATTTTCATGCAACAATTATGGCAAGAAAAATTAGGATGGGATGAACCACTACCATCTCCGTTACTTGAAGGCTGGATCGAAATCTTCACTGATCTTCCAGCTCTAAATAACATTCATGTCGACAGGTTGTTTCTCTCTGCGGGAAGGGTGATCCTCATACAAGTTCATGGTTTCTCAGACGCTTCTGAACGGGCCTATGGAGCGTGTGTTTACATTCGAAGCACCAACCAACTCGGGGAAGTTTCAGTAAAGTTGGTATGTTCAAAATCCAGAGTGGCTCCTCTGAAACAACAGTCCTTACCTAGGTTAGAACTGTGTGGAGCTCTTTTGTTGGCACGTCTGGTTGATAAGACTACCAACACCTTAAACCTGAAAATTGACCACATGTTCTTGTGGACTGACTCGACAATTGTACTATCGTGGCTTGCAGCTGAACCAACAAAATGGAAAACGTCCGTCGCCAACCGTGTCTCCGAGATACAGCAATTGACTGGAAGAGCCAAGTGGGGTCACGTGATGTCAGAAGATAACCCTTCCGATATTCTTTCAAGGGGAGAAGGACCACTCAGACTGCGGTGTAATCAACAGTGGTGGCATGGTCCGGCATGGTTACTACAGGATTTAAGTAGCTGGCCCATTAGGGACTCGAAGGACTCTGCAGGTGAACTTCCAGAAAGTAGGGATACGGTACAATGTCTAGTTAGTGCTACTCCATCAGATGAATTCACGACGAGGTTCTCATCCCTCCGTCGCCTACAGAGAGTAATGGCTTATTGCAACAGATTTATGTTCAATTCCAGAAGACACAACGTAAGAAAAACGGGACCACTATCTGCAGAAGAGCTTGAGACTGGCCTTCAGACGTGTATCAAGCTTGCTCAACGTGTGACATTCGCACGGGAAATAGGCGAGTTGAAGTCAAACTCATCAGTTTCACAGCAAAGTGCAATAAGAAATCTGAACCCCTTCTTAGACGGGAACGACTTATTACGAGTAGGTGGTCGCCTACAAAACTCGTTGAAACCATTTGCAGAAAGGCACCAGATCATATTACCTCAGCGTCACAATGTAACCCAGTTGATTATGGCTGATGAGCATGTTCGTCTGCTGCATGCTGGTGCTAATCATGTAACGGCTTCACTTAGGTCCAGATATTGGATAGTAGGCATAAAGAAAGTGATACGGACTGTCATTCACAAGTGTTTGAAGTGTTTTAGACTACGAGCCACTACAGCCACTCAACTCATGGGACAGCTACCATCGCCTCGAGTGACTCCATCACGGCCATTCTTGAACACGGGAGTTGACTACGCTGGCCCGCTGTACATTAAACAGGGTGCTACCAGGAGCAAGGTCAAGGTAAAATGCTATGTAGCGTTGTTCGTTTGCCTTTGCACCAAGGCGATACACTTGGAATTGGTTCGTGACTTGACTACACAGGCTTTCATCGCCGCCTTACGGAGATTTGCAGCCAGGAGGGGAAGGTGTGCAAATCTATACAGTGATAATGTTACTAACTTTGTAGGGGCTAGAAATGAATTGTTGAGAGTGCACCAGTCCGAGCAGTGGAAGATAGAAATGCTGAACAACGCAGCCCAAGAAGGATTCACTTGGCATTTCATTCCTCCTGATTCGCCACACTTCGGTGGTTTGTGGGAAGCTGGAGTTAAATCCATGAAACACCATTTAAGAAGAACAGCTGGCAATGCCTGCTTGACGTATGACGAGATGTACACCCTACTTTGCCAAATAGAAGCATGCCTGAACTCACGACCGCTCGTTAGGCTATCGGACGACCCTGATGAACCATCATACTTAACTCCTGGCCACTTTCTAATAGGTGCTCCCTTGTTATCCTTCCCTGAACCTGACCTTAGAGATGGTGTGCACTGTTATACTTCCAGATGGCGCTACATTCAAGCGCTGCAGCAGAAGTTTTGGAGACAATGGTCTAATGACTATCTTAATAGCTTGCAACAGCGGCAGAAATGGTTGACGAGTCAGCCTAACCTTCAGCCTGGAACTGTCGTGTTGGTTAAGGACGACAACACTCCTCCTCTTTCTTGGAGGCTTGCAACGGTCGAGGAAACATATCCTGGGAAGGATGGACGAGTGCGTGCAGTCACCATTCGTACCAGCAGTGGAATTTTGAAGCGTTCTGTACATAAACTATGTCCATTGCCAATTCAAGACTGATATGTGCAATTACTTTCAGTGTCATCTTGTGATTCAGTTAATTACTTTATTCTTGTGTCGCAAGAGTTCATTTTTGACCAGTGTACTTTCTTGTTGGTGTATAGTGTTGAACCTTCTTATTGTATGATTTAACATGTTCATTTCATTGTCATTACTATAGGTTGTGTAATTTTTTTCCTATGTTGTTTTGGTTGGGGTTTGTGTGTGTTTTGTATTCGGCGATCCATACGGACTGGTGGTGAAAGAACTTTAATTTACTACTGTTGATTCATGTAAATCAATCATTTTCTGACAGTTGTTAAATGTGATACATTTAGGTGTGGCGGTATGTTGGTAGTTACTCAGTGCTCCGCTGCGTTGCTCTTGGCAGCACTTCCTTGGCGCTCTGTCGCTGGGTGTCGGCCGGCCGCGTGATCACGTGACCCGGCGCGACTCCAGTCGGCTCGAGGCATGCAGCACAGGGCTGACTGACATCAGATCAAGCATGGCGCAGCTTGAAAGGGAACGAACTAAATCGTGGCCATCACGGCTACAGCCAGTGTATTTTGTTGTTTAATATGTGTAAATATATAGTTTAAATATCATTGTGTGAGTGTAACGTAATATTTTTGAATTCTGCTAAACCGAACACCATTACCAGCGAGCATCTCCTGGCTACCGCATGGTAACAGGAATCGTTCCGGGAGAGAAAGGATCAATTCTTATTACCAAGTTGACTTTACTAGAGATTAGTCTATGCTTGACAGTTGACATGGAAGTATCAGTGACTAGGTATGGTAAGCCTTACGCATACTATAAAGGATATTCATATATTGTGAAACGAACCAATAAAAATGGAACTGTTATTTGGTGCTGTTCGAAACAACGATCTAAAAAGTGTCGAGGAATGATTAAGACAAAAGGCTCCAACATACTTATTTCAATCGATCATCATTGTAAATCTCAAAATAATACTCATTTAAATGGACAAAATACTCTAACCAAGGTAAAAAAGCAAGACCAAGAAAAAAATAGTGTGACTCAAGATAGTGCTTTGTTTGTTAAAGAGCATTTATTATCTCCTGAAAAAGACATGTTAGGACAGTCGTTAACGTCTAAGAAACCTCTAACACTATCAAAGACAACACAAACTATGCCAAAGGTTTTTGCATTGCAAGATGAACAAAAAGGATTAGATAGTAATAGTGATGATGATTATATTGATGATAATTATATTGATGATGATAACCATGATGATGATGATTATGATGATAATGATGATGATGATAATGGTTTACACCCAAAAAAATCATTTGTTAAATTTGTTTACTGGAACAATCCCAGTAAGCTAATCCAGCGGCTTCAGTACTTGCATACCTGTAAACAGGCTGGTCATACTAAATATGAGGAAGAACTTTTGGATATAGAAAATGAGCTTCGTGATGCTAAAATTATAGTGTAATGAATCCATGTAACCGCTTAAACTATTTCTTAACAATACATGTAATATTTTCTACCACTTTGCTACCACTTTTCTAGTTTGCTACCACTTTTCTACCACTTTGCTACTACTTTTCTGCCAGTTTTCTACCACTTTTCTACCACTTTGCTACCACTTTTCTACTACTTTTCTGCCACTTTTCTATCACTTTGCTACCACTATGTTACCAATTGTCTACCACTTTGCTACCACTTTTCTATCACTTTAAACTGTACATATTAAATATAAAAGCCAACGCTAAATAATTCTATTACCAGAACCGAGATAACCTTTGTAGTGTGCAAATCTTACTAACAGGTTAGTTACTACTATGGAACTTACTCCAACTAACCGAGGTAAACAACGTGTACTCTATAAAGGCTACTCTTATAACTATAGACGACAAAATGTAAAAGGAATAATATTCTGGCAATGCTCGAAACAGAGGTCAACAACATGTCGAGGCAATATGAAAAGTAGAAATAGTGTGGTTTTAAGTGTGAGTGATCATCAATGTAGTGCTCCAGACAAAACACTAATGGTATTGACAAAAAATCATCAGAATGCTAAAAAGTTAGTACAAGAGAAAAATGTTGCTACTCAAAATAGTGCATTGTTTGTTGAGCAACGTTTAACCCCTATTGTAAAAGTTATGTTGTATCCATCTTCCACGCATCAAGAGTCATCAACATCACAGACTATGCAAGAAGTAGTGTTGTTGTTGTTTGAAGGGGCTGAACTACAAAGTCATCTGCCCTTGATATGCAAGTGGATCGAAAAGGACTAGATAGTAATAGACAAAAGAGAGTTGTAGTTTGTATATAACTTTTGTACAAGTACTTACATTAAATAAATAAAAATAGTGCATGGGTATTGTCTGTTTTTCTTACTTGCTATCCCTATGTCCCACTATTAATGCAATTGTTAACCATCAACATTCTCTGACTATGTTCGCAAAGAGAGTGACCTTAAACAATACACTTTATTTATGGTTTGTGTACCGAGTACACAATAATACAGTGTGGTCAAGCCATGTTGAGGCAATAGTTATATCAGGTAAGGGATTCGAACCCTTGCTTTCTTGTACAGAAAATTTGAACTTAAGTCAAACACCATAACCACTCGGTCAACCTGACTGTTACTAATTTAATTATTTTTGTGGACTTGAGTGTTTATAAAACTTTTTCCAGTATACATTGACTAAACCACTTGTTTGTTTTGAAATATAGATTTTGTTTTGTTTGACCATAACATTGCAGTTATGAGTCTTGTGAACTGGGTGTTTAATATAGGGTTAAAGGCATTTTAAAATAATTTTAGAAAAGCTCTTAGGTATCGTGTCATGGGTTTTAGTAATGCATTACTGTTCGTTGACTAACATTTACCGTTACACAACATTATTTTGGTGAGCTCTACATGTTGTTGTTTGAGTCGTCAGTCTTTTGACTGGTTTGATGCAGATCTCTATGCCTCCCTGCCCCGAGCGAAACGTCTCATTTCTATATAGCTACCACACACTACATTCAAGGCTATCTGTTTAACATATTATAACCTTGGATCTCCCCTACAAGCTCTTGGGTTCAATTCCTAGATTTAACACAAACCTTTAAAAGTGGTATGATAACTAAAACTAGTCTACTCAGTCTCGGGTGGTCCAAATAAGTAGAGAGGGTTTGATTCACACCTCAACCATAGAGCACTAAGTTCTTTTCTTTTTTTTTTAAATAATGATAGCCATTTGTTCAATTTCACATTTCACACATTGCAATTTGTCAATTTTCCATTTGCATTTTTTTAAAATGACAGTTTGATGTTTTTCAATTTCATGATATGGAAACATGGATTTTTCCATTTTCATATTTACACATTTGTCAATTTCCCATTTGCATATATTTTCTTAAATGTCCGTTTAAGGTTTTTAAAATTTTGTCTATATGGAAACATGGATTTTCCATTTTGCTGTTTACAAATTTTTTATATATTTATTTTGTGTATGTTGAAAAAAATCGATATTTCCAAAACAAGATTTTCTATTTTTCATTTTATGATTTTGTAAATAATATTAATGTGAGTGCTTGACCATGGATTTTCCATTTTGTTGTTTACAAATTTTTTATATATTTATTTTGTGTATGTTGAAAACCGATATTTCCAAAACAAGATTTTTTATTTTTCATTTTATGATTTTGTAAATGATCTTAATGTGAGTGCTTGGCCATGGCAATAATACAGTCTATGTTGTGTGAACCTGTGCAATTTTTAATTTATTTATTCACACATGTTGTACACCACCTATAGCTCTATGTGTACAGTCCTCAGCTCCACATATTTCTTTCTCTTTCCACCTGTGTTCTCTCATACATTACCCCTCCCCCTTTCCCTCCCTTCACCTCCCACCACTGGTGTTTGCAGCTCTTGCCTATCTATTGGTTGTGACATCATTCCGACAAGTTGCATCATACTTTTTACTGATTCAGCGATTCCCACGCTTTGAACATTCTCTTATCGTGCACGTGGACAGCTAACGTCCAAGGTGAACACCTGAGGCAGATCAAATTTCACGTCAACTTGCATTTTGTCACGTACGAAGCAAACAGGATGTGACTTGTTAACAGTTATCGCGCACGTGGACAGCTAACGTCCCAGGTGAACACCTGAGGTAGATCAAATTTCACCTGAACTTGCATTTTGTCACGTACGAAGCAAGACAGGATGTCACTGGTTTAGCCTACATGTGGTTTCACATGTGTTCACATGCCTTTCACACTCCCCTGCCACCACGATGGTCAGATTATTTCACCTTCAAGCGTCTTGGTCATTTTTTCCATTGCACCTATTGTCAAGTCAGATCAGCGCCTTCCAATAAGCTCAAATGACATTCACCTCCTGCTCCTCAACAAGTTTGTTTTCTGTACTCGCTTTGACCAACATAGAACCAAGTTCTCATCACCGTTTACACGTTAAAGGTAAAATATCAGAAAAACGCACGCTCGCTCTTTCATACACCGACCCGCCGAAATAGCGATTGATCTATTGAACACAGCCACCATGGTCAGCGACAGGTTCGTTGAAACACACACCCAGCCGTATCGTCTCTCTCAACCACCACGCTTCATGAACATTATAAACAGGTAAAGAAAAATAAAACGTTTTTTCAACATGTACGGCGTTAGGCCCTTTGTGAATTATTTTTTGGAAAAAAATATCTACCACATTTGAAAGTGGGGGGCGTTAGCCCGAGTCCTAGGACACCTCGTACACGTCTCTAGCGTTATTGGTTCGTGACATATCGGCAAAAATCACAAAAAACACATGTTTACCCCAAAATCGAGTTTCCCAAATTTTTTAAAATTACAATGAGTGGTCCATAGCAAAGAGGACGTCTTCCCGAATCCTTGGACCTGTCGTACATGCCTCTAGCGTTATTGGTTCGTGAGATATCGGCAAAATCACAAAAAACACGTGTTTACCCCAAAATCGAGTTTCCAAAATTTAAAAAAAATTACAACGAGTGGTCCATAGCAAAGAGGACGTCTTCCCGAATCCTTGGACCCGTCGTACATGCCTCTAGCGTTATTGGTTCGTGAGATATCGGCAAAATCACAAAAAAACACGTGTTTACCCCAAAATCGAGTTTCCAAAATTTTTTAAAATTACGAGTGGTCCATAGCAAGGAGGACGTCAGCCCGAGTCCTTGGACCTGTCGAACACACCTCTAGCATGATTGGTTCGCGAGATATAGCAAAAAGTCTAAAATCACGTTTTTACCCCAAAAAGACTGTGTTTCCAGATTTTCACCTTTTCGACACCTACATTCCCGTAAAGAGCACGACGAGACGAAAAAAAAAACGAATCCAAGCACGCCCTCCTAGCATGGCTCCTTCCATTCCAAGGTCGCAGGGGCTCACCACTTGCTAAGTGGAGCAGCTCTCTCCTTACCCCACTACTACAGGTTTTCATCCTAGAGACTTGAAATTTATTTTGGGGGTAGAGGGGGTAGGGACCATTAATTTATGTTAAACAAACTTTTTTGTAGAGTTCCCAGTTTCCAAAATATAGAATTTTCAAAATTCGAGTGTTTTCAAAAAAACATAAAAAGTAAAAAAGTTTTATTATGGAAAATAAAGGTCATAAAGACCATTCGTTTGAACCATGGCACAACGTTCTATCATCTTTGGTTTTCAAACTATCACCAACTTTCGAAAACAAAAAAATTCAAGGAATTTTTGAAAAATATAATACATGGTCAATAGGAAAGAGGACGTCAGCTCGAGTTCAACGACACCTCATATGTCAACATCCGACCATGGGTTCGCGAGATATTGGCTTGGACTAACGCGGCGGCCATGACACTATTTGGAATCGGCATCACCCCCCTACTAGCCAGCACCCCCATAGGCTAGTGCCAGAATAAGATTTAGCCAGAACTCCCATAGGCTAGCGCCGAAATAAGATTTAGCCAGAACTCCCATTGGCTAGTGCCGGAATAAGATTTAGCCAGAACTCTCATTGGCTAGTGCCAAAATAAGATTTAGCCAGAACTCCCATAGGCTAGTGCCAGAATAAGATTCAGCCAGAACTCCCATAGGCTAGTGCCGGAATAATATTCAGCCAGAACTCTCATTGGCTAGTGCCAGAATAAGATTCAGCCAGAACTCCCATAGGCTAGCGCCGGAATAAGATTTAGCCAGAACTCCCATAGGCTAGTACCGGAATAAGATTTAGCCAGAACTCCCATAGGCTAGTACCGGAATAAGATTTAGCCAGAACTCCCTTAGTACCGGAATAAGATTTAGCCAGAACTCCCACAGGCTAGTGCCGGAATAAGATTTAGCCAGAACTCCCATAGGCTATTGCCGGAATAAGATTTAGCCAGAACTCCCATAGGCTAGTGCCGGAATAAGATTTAGCCAGAACTCACATAGGCTAGTGCCGGAATAAGATTTAGCCAGAACTCCCATAGACTAGTGCCGGAATAAGATATATCCAGAACTCCCATAGACTAGTGCCGGAATAAGATTTAGCCAGAACTCCCATTGGCTAGTGCCGGAATATGATTCAGCCAGAACTCCCATAGGCTAGTGCCCATATAAGATTTAGCCAGAACTCCCATAGACTAGTGCCCATATAAGATTTAGCCAGAACTCCCATAGACTAGTGCCCATATAAGATTCAGCCAGAACTCCCATAGACTAGTGCCCATATAAGATTTAGCCAGAACTCCCATAGGCTAGTGCCCATATATGATTCAGCCAGAACTCCCATAGACTAGTGCCCCTATAAGATTTAGCCAGAACTCCCATAGACTAGTGCCGGAATAAGATTCAGCCAGAACTCCCATAGGCTAGTGCCAAAATAAGATTTAGCCAGAACTCCCATAGGCTAGTGCCGGTATAAGATTTAGCCAGAACTCCCATAGGCTAGTGCCAAAATA
The DNA here is from genome assembly GCA_946902985.2 of Meconema thalassinum. NCBI lineage: Eukaryota > Metazoa > Arthropoda > Insecta > Orthoptera > Tettigoniidae > Meconema > Meconema thalassinum. The sequence goes on from OX336391.1 coordinate 695,269,943, forward strand.
AGATTTAGCCAGAACTCCCATAGACTAGTGCCCATATAAGATTCAGCCAGAACTCCCATAGGCTAGTACCGGAATAAGATTTAGCCAGAACTCCTGTAGGCTAGTGCCAAAATAAGATTTAGCCAGAACTCCCATAGGCTAGTACCGGAATAAGATTTAGCCAGAACTCCCTTAGTACCGGAATAAGATTTAGCCGGAACTCCCACAGGCTAGTGCCGGAATAAGATTTAGCCAGAACTCCCATAGGCTATTGCCGGAATAAGATTTAGCCAGAACTCCCATAGGCTAGTGCCGGAATAAGATTTAGCCAGAACTCACATAGGCTAGTGCCGGAATAAGATTTAGCCAGAACTCCCATAGACTAGTGCCGGAATAAGATATATCCAGAACTCCCATAGACTAGTGCCGGAATAAGATTTAGCCAGAACTCCCATTGGCTAGTGCCGGAATATGATTCAGCCAGAACTCCCATAGGCTAGTGCCCATATAAGATTTAGCCAGAACTCCCATAGACTAGTGCCCATATAAGATTTAGCCAGAACTCCCATAGACTAGTGCCCATATAAGATTCAGCCAGAACTCCCATAGACTAGTGCCCATATAAGATTTAGCCAGAACTCCCATAGGCTAGTGCCCATATATGATTCAGCCAGAACTCCCATAGGCTAGTGCCAAAATAAGATTTAGCCAGAACTCCCATAGGCTAGTGCCGGAATAAGATTCAGCCAGAACTGCCATAGGCTAGTGCCAAAATAAGATTTAGCCAGAACTCCCATAGGCTAGTGCCGGTATAAGATTTAGCCAGAACTCCCATAGGCTAGTGCCAAAATAAGATTTAGCCAGAACTCCCATAGGCTAGTACCGGAATAAGATTTAGCCAGAACTCCTGTAGGCTAGTGCCAAAATAAGATTTAGCCAGAACTCCCATAGGCTAGTGCCGGAATAAGATTTAGCCAGAACTCCCATAGACTAGTGCCAGAATAAGATTCAGCCTGAACTCCCATAGGCTAGTGCCAGAATAAGATTCACCAGAACTCCCATAGACTAGTTCCAGAATAAGATTTAGCCAGAACTCCCATTGGCTAGTGCCAGAATAAGATTTAGCCAGAACTCCCATAGGCTAGTGCCGGAATAAGATTTAGCCAGAACTCCCATAGGCTAGTACCGGAATAAGATTTAGCCAGAACTCCTGTAGGCTAGTGCCAAAATAAGATTTAACCAGAACTCCCATTGGCTAGTGCCGGAATAAGATTTAGCCAGAACTTTCATTTGCTAGTGCCATAATAAGATTTAGCCAGATCTCCCATAGGCTAGTGCCGAAATAAGATTTAGCCAGAACTCCCATAGGCTAGTGCCGAAATAAGATTTAGCCAGAACTCCCATAGGCTAGTGCCGGAATAAGATTTATCGAGAACTCCCATAGGCTAGTGCCGGAATAAGATTTAACCAGCACCCCCATAGGCTGGTGCCGGAATAAGATTTAGCCAGAACTCCTATAGGCTAGCGCCGAAATAAGATTTAGCCAGAACTCCCATTGGCTAGTGCCGGAATAAGATTTAGCCAGAACTCTCATTGGCTAGTGCCAAAATAAGATTTAGCCAGAACTCCCATAGGCTAGTACCAAAATAAGATTTAGCCAGAACTCCCATGGGATAAACCAAAATAAGAATTAGCCAGAACTCCCATAGGCTAGTGCCAAAATAAGATTTAGCCAGAATTCCCATAGGCTAGTGCCAGAATAAGATTTAGCCAGAACTCCCATAGGCTAGAACCAAAATAAGATTTAGCCAGAACTTCCATAGGCTAGTACCAAAATAAGATTTAGCCAGAACTCCCATGGGATAAACCAAAATAAGAATTAGCCAGAACTCCCATAGGCTAGTGCCAAAATAAGATTTAGCCAGAACTCCCATTGGCTAGTGCCAGAATATGATTCAGCCAGAACTCCCATAGACTAGTGCCGGAATAAGATTTAGCCAGAACTGCCATAGGCTAGTGCCAAAATAAGATTTAGCCAATTTTCCTAATTCTCAAATAAAACCTAATTTTTTTAAAATAAAAAAACACACCTGATATTATTTGTGCCCCTTCTCCCTGGAGAAAGTTGTGGCTGTGCCCTTGTTGTGGAGTTTACATGCTCATATCGCTTTACAGAGAGTAGAATGTTTGAATTATAATGTTCATATGCTATTTTAGGTGTTAAATAAATCTGGGCACTGCTCTTAGTAAGGTGATGGTTAGTTCTTAGTCTAGGGGCTGCAACAACGCGGTCATTTTGTCCCGTGTACTTTGGGTGTGTGTAGAATCTGTCTGAAAACCTGAGTTAATTGTGATGGCTGTATTAGTGTGTGTTATTTTTCTTATTTCAAGTAAGGACTGCCAACAGTAATTTGCTTTTTTACGGACCAAACAGATGGAAGTCGCAGGGTGACAAGTCCAGACTATAGGGCGGATTCTCAAGTTGCTCCCACTACAATCTTCTTCCTCCTCGCCTTTTCCCGTTATGTGGGGTCGGCTTTCTTAATCCTGAAGCGCCACTCATTTCTTTGTAAAGCATCATCAGCAGATAGGCCCAATACTCTCATGTCCCTCTGGACATTCGTCATCCATGCCGCTCACTCTCTTTTGCATAGCCATGGAAATGCACTTCTTCAGTATATGATTCTCCAGTCTTCGCATAACATGTCCATACCACCTTAGCCTGGTTTCTAAAAGTTTCTTTGTTTTAGGCGCTACTTTGAAACGGCCCCGCACACATTCATAACGGATTTTATCTTTGAGAGTAACTCCACCTGCCCAACGTCTGTGGTATGTAGCTTTTGCTCATGTGTCTTTTTAGTAGCCCATGTTTCTCTACCATAGAGTAGGATTGGTCTTACAGCAGTTTTATAAATTTCCCCTTCGTTCTTATGGGTATTTTCGGATCACATAAAACTCCGGTTAATTCGCGTCATTTGTTCCTCCCAGATGGATTATATCGGCAGTTATCGTGCCATCTTCAGCAATGACAGAACCTAGATATTTGAATTTTGTTATCCGTGGTAAGGTTTCACCAGCTAGTTTAAGTTCATTATTTGTCATACTGCGTTTATTGTTGTGGAAGTCGCATACCATATATTCAGTCTTCGTTCTACTAATGCGCAGTCCATTAGACTCTAGAGCTCCCACTTCAATGTAGCCAATATACCTTGTGTGACGTTAGAGACGTTTGGGCGAGCGTCATCATAGAGCAGTCCAGGCTGTTTGTTCTTGATGGACTTGCGTAGGCTACGGAGTGTCACACAATACACGTCACTGTTAATGGTTTGTCTCAAGGGAAAGCGTTTCCAATCGGACGACGAACTAAAGGACATTGTACAGGATTGGCTCCTGTCACAACCACAAGACCTCTGGGAACAGGGAGTCCTGCGGCTAGTGAAATAATGGGACACCTGTGCACAGGCCTGTCGTGATTACTCTAGAAATTGTACCCACAGTTTGGACACCCCTCATAACATTCACATAAGTTTTCCATGGTTTATATTTTTTCCCCCTCTCTTTTATGACTTTCTAGAATTTGTTTCTCATTTCTATCTTAAGCTTCTTTCTAGATCACTGCTCCTTCTTCAAGCTGGTTTTATATTAAGATTTATTTCTTTCACATTTAACATATTTTTGTAACAGATCTGTTTTCTTTTTTAATTTTTATTTTAGAGTATGCGTTTCTTAGCTTTTAGATCAGCAGTTCTCAACCTGGGGTATGCGTACCCTTTGGTGGTACGCAATGAACCAGTTAGGGGTACGCCAAAAATAAACGGTAATGGCGGGCGCCATGTTCCATCGTACGTGTCAGTCGTAATGTACTGGCACGCAGTGCCATCTCATTCATGCACGTCAAGGTCAATGGTCCCCCTCGACAACTCACCCTACCCCAACCCCAGTCACTTTCACTTCTGCATTGCTATTGTCTTCATTTTTCCATTTTTGCCAAACTAATCGCCAGAATTAATTGGTTTTCAATAATTTTCCCCACCTAAATGTTTATAGATCCATATTTGCACAAGTAAATAAATAAAATTGACAATTTTATTGAAATGAAATGCATACTAACTTCAAACAAATAAATTAAAAATATTAGTTATACGGTTTTAGAAAACATAAGCATGGTGGCCACTAAAATTGGTCAACGATTTTCCAGGAGTTTTCCAGGAATTTTCCAGGAGTAATTCTCATTTTTCCAGACTTAAAAGTAAGCAGGAGTCCCAGGGGGCTTTATCGGTCACTGATGACTGGTAAAGTCTCTAGGGTGGTCCCGATCTACAAAAAAGGAGACAAAACCCACCCATCAAATTACAGACCCATTAATATTATATCTGCCATCAGCAAGGTTCTAGAAAGCGTTGTTAAACGAAGACTTATGAAAAATGATTACTTTGCAAACTGCCAATATGGGTTTATTCCAAATAGAGGAGCTGATAGTGCTATATTTGAAGTAGTAACTGATGTAGAAAAGACATTAGATGAAAACAAACTAGCTGCTGGTGTACTAATTGACCTTCAAAAAGCATTCGATCTGGTTAACCATAAGATTCTCCTTAATAAACTAGAATTTGCAGGCATCAGAGGAGTGGCACATGATTGGTTCAAGAACTACCTCACTAACAGAAAACAATATGTTGCAATCGATAATGTAAAAGGATCTCAAATGAGAATTGACACAGGAGTACCTCAAGGTTCTGTCTTAGGACCAATTCTTTTCTTGGCCTGTATTAATGATATAGTATTATTAGAATTGAAAGGCAAGCTTAAACTATTTGCAGATGATATTTTTATACTCTATCTGGGAACATCTGAACAGGAAATTATGATCTCAATAAGCTGGTGGATTGGTTGAGAGCACACAAAATGGTTATCAATATCACTAAAACAAAATATTTATTCTTCCATAAACCATCATACAAGATTGAGACCACAAACATAGTCAACATAGCCATCAAAGAAAGGGTTAAATCGGCAACATACTTAGGTATCACACTAGATAGTACACTAACCTGGGAAAATCATGTAGAAAATGTAAAACATAAAATCAGCCCTTTAATTGGTATTATTTTCAGATTAAGATATAGCTGTCTTACTAGCCAACAATTGAAAAATATATACTTTGCTCTGATACATTCACATCTAATGTACATGAATTTCATATGGGGATATTGTAAGAAGGAGCTGATAAAAGAACTTGAGATACTCCAGAAACGTGCTATAAAATCTATCTTTGGATTTCCTTGGCTCACACGCTCAAATGAATTATACTCAAGAACTAAAATTATGCCACAGCAAAAACAAATAGCTATGTCAGCAACAGTATTTGTATACAAATTAGAAAACAAAGTGATACACACACACATCCATTTTACCCATGCAAATGACATTCATCATTATGCAACAAGAGGAGTAAATCAAATATTCACCAGCCATTCCCAATCCATTAAATTTGGAACTAAAGGAATTATGTCCTCTATAATAAAAGAATACAACTCGCTACCATTAGGCATAAGGGAAAGTTTCTCTATAAAAACATTTAAGAGGAAAACAAAAGACTTCCTACTAAGGAATGAATAGCCCATGTACAATAGCCTTAAGCAATGCAATGTATCATACCGTATTATCTCTGTAAAGTTAGTCACTAGCAATCTAAGTTACTATTAAACTAAACAATAATGTTACAAAAATTATATATATGCCATGCTGTAACTATGTTACTTGATTGTCCCTAACACGAGCTCAGGCTCATTGGCACCTATGTAAATAAATAAATAAATAAATACTTCAAGACCAAAATAAAGCAGTTGTGTTTGGTTTACTTACACAGATGTTGACAAACATTAGTGGTGATTGCGTTATTGATACGCAAGCCTACACACAAATGATTTAATTGTTGTTTTATAAAAGCCTATCTGACTCAAATATCCGCTTTAAAAAGGAGAAAATAATGCCGCCTGCAATTTTATTGCGGTGAAGTTGTCTATACTCAATATGTTTTACTAAAATACTATCGTGTGTTCTCCCACACAGAAACAGGTAGCCTGAGGAAATTTCTTTCGTTAACGATAGAGTGCTCACCCAAAACCACAGCGGGAGTATGATTTAAGATGGAAAGATTTTCATAATTAATTAACAGTGGCTATTTTCCAGGAGTTTTCCAGACCTAATAAAAATCCAGGAGTTTTCCAGGATTTTCAGGAGTAGTGGCCACCATGCTTAAGTTATATATTATTAGTTGTAAGTTATTTTTATTATTTATTAAGCTATGTAAAAATTGCCCCTAAAATATTAAACTTTTTAAAAGTTTTCTATCTGGGGGGTACTATTTTAGATAAATATGTGAGGAAAATAAGGTTGGGAACCCCTGTTATAGATGATTAATGTTTCAGAAATAGTTTTGAGAACAACCTTCTTTTATGGTACTGTAAGTCTTGATTTTCTATTCATATTATTATTTGCACTGAGGAAGGCCACAATGTGTGCAATAAAAAGTACTAATTAACCCTCGTAGTGCCAAAAGGCTAAGGAAAATAACAGAACCTCAACTGCAGGAAGAGCAGTATGGATTCAGAGAACACCGTGCAACTATAGATCTAATATTTTCCCTCAGAATGCTGCTAGAAAAGCACTGGGAGAAGGGTAGAAACCTAACACTTGTATTTTTAGATCTTGAAAAAGCATTTGATAACGTCCCAAGAAAGACTATATGGGAATGCCTAAGAAAGAAAAACGTACCCGCGGGGCTAATCCAGAAAGTTAAAATGCTTTACGAAGGTTGCCACAGTTGTGTTCAGATAGGAAATGGCAATTCTGACTGGTTCCAAACAACTAAAGGAGTTCAACAGGGCAGTGCCCTCTCGCCATTACTTTTTATCACTGTAATGGACGAAGTTATGAAAGGAATAAGGCATAACAACAACACAGAAATCAGCGCATTTGCATTTGCAGATGATGTAGTAATTTGGGGTAATACATAGAAAGAAGTACAGGAGAGGTTGGCCACCTGGAATAACTGTCTAATAGCACACGGATTAACAATAAACAAATCAAAAACGGTAGCGATGTCAGTCAACAGACAGAACAAGAAAGGAGAAATAAGGCTTGAAGGTACACAGCTTGAAACAGTAGACCAGTTCAACTATCTTGGGTGCATTATTTCAAGCAATAACAGGATAGAGCATGAGATCAATAGCCGAACCCAAAAAGCAACCCAGTTCTACCATCAAGTTCGGAACCTACTCTGGAACGAACAAGTCCCCTTGAGATCAAAACAGACGCTCTATCAATCATACTTTACCCCTATACTAACATATGGCCTAGAAACCTGACCAACAACCAGACAGATAGACAGCAAACTACAAGCTGTAGAAATGAAGTTTCTACGTACAATGGTCCAAAAAACTAGGAGGGATAGGGTAAGAGATGAAAAAATTAGGAAAGAAGCTGGAGTGTACCCAACTTTGAAAGAAAAAGTGACAAGGGCCCGTTTGAGATGGTTTGGCCATGTCAAGCGAATGGACGAGGGAAGGATAGCAAAACAAAGACTACACACAGATGTGATTGGTAGAAGGCCGGTAGGAAGACCAAGGAAGAGATGGCTAGACCAGGTGAAGGAGGACATAGGAACAAGGGGAGTTAGCTGGGAAAGAAGAATGGTACATGGACAGGCGCAAGTGGAGGGCGCTCGTAAACTACACCCGGGCAACTGGAGTAGAAGACAGATGATGAGTGCCAAGCCATTGCCTGAAATACTTGCCAAGAATGCCAAGCCATTTTCAATGATCTTGCAGACTATTCGAAAAAAAATCATAAATAACACATTTCCAACGATTTTTGATTTGCATTATAACCAATAACTTCATAATGTCAGTAATTGAGGTCCGTATTGACTAACTATATATTGGAAAGAAATAAAGGTAATGTCTGCCTTTTCAATTCAAATATTAAACCTCCTCACAGGTACATGTTTCGAGGGTTGTTCTCCCTCTTCCTCAGCCTGTACAATAAATATCAAAGATTGATTTCCTTTACAAGTACATGAGTGACATGAATACGGTTTGTGAAATAATGCGAAGTTTATCAATCCATTGTTTTTGACTTTCCATAGAAGATCTTCTTTTTGGATTTCTAGGCCTCTCATCTTTCGCATTCATCTACCCCCAAAACAACAGCCAACGGCACATCATAAACATCCACATTTATTTTTCCTTATTTTCTATTCCTGTCCTCTATTTCCCTTCCCCTTCTCCCCTAGCATGTCTTTGGACAATCAAAGGAGTGATATCTGCGAGACACGATTTCCATATGCTATTGTTTCGCGCCCAAGCGCACTACATACGGCGGGGCATGGCTCAGCTACAGGGATTCTTTGTTTCTTTGCCATTATGTTCTCCAAGGGCAACATGGAGACTAGTTCTAACGTACGATGACACAACCAAACAGCGGCCCACAACACCAGCCTGATTCAGCGGTTTTTAGTGCACCCAGGCCTAGAAATCAAAAAAGAAGATCTTCTATGGGAAGTCGAAAACAATGCATTGATGAACTTCGCAGTATTTATTTCACAAACCATATTCATGTCACGTATGTACTTGTCTTTGATATTTATTGTACAGGCTGAGGAAGAGACAGTTAACAACCCTCGAAACGTGTACCTGTGAGAAAGGCAGACATTCCCTTTCTTTCTAACCAATAACATACCTCATTCTTTCATACATTATGTTCGTAAAAGTAAATACTGCATCTAAACCTTTTTGAAATGAAAATCCACAGCCTGCTTCCAGTCTCCGACCGGGTCAGGAATGGAATGAATGAAGCCCCCATCTAGCAGCGAGGATTTGAACTGTGCCGGCTGCCGACGCACTCCTCTGGGGCAATGATTAAATGAATGACAGATGAAATGAAATGATAGTGGAGAGTGTTGCTGGAATGAAATTTTGACAGGGAAAACCGGAGTACCCGGAGAAAAACCTGTCTGCCTCCGTTTTGTCCAGCACAGATCTCACATGGAGTGACCGGGATTTGAACCACGGACCCAGCGGTGAGAGGCCGGCGTGCTGCCGCCTAAGCCACGGAGGCTCATCATCTAAACCTTTTTAATGGAAGTTATTCTGATAATTGTTCAATTTTCAATTTTTTTTGTGTAAAAAATTAAGGACACCTAAGTTTTCTGCTGTATAAAGTTCTTAGATACATCTGTAGGCAGAAAACTTCAACAAGAAGAAAACAACTGCACCGCAATTTTGGCGGAAACGCGCAGAATTGGGGGAGCGCTAAGAGAGAGCGTGAATACAAACTCAAGCCTATCACGTAACGGACTTCGAAGGGAGAAAGTCGACACCGTACAGGCAAGCTTGGAACCTCACCTTTCCAACAGTATGAAATAATCACGGACATATGCCTACAGAAATCTACAAATATAAGATGAAGAGCGCGCCGATTCAATCGTCTTTGGCACTTTTGGCGAGAGCCGATCTGATCGGCGCATGGCACTGAGAGGGTTAATATTCAGGACTTGTTATACTTGGTCGATAAGGAACAGGCTAACGTGATACAGCGATTACACAAGTCAACAAACAAAACATTTTGTTAATGCATATATTCCGACTGCCTACAGCAAAGACTTCGTTACTCCCGGCTACGCTAGAGCTATCTAGCGGTCAGAAGTTAAATCACTTTAACTAAACAATCACAGGCAGTCATTCAAATCAATATCATCATCATCTTCATTTCCCCTTTTTCCGCTGACACTGGGTGGGGGAAAAAAGGTTCCTCTCCACTTTGTTCTGTCGTTCCACCATTCCTCTTCCGACACGGTGTTCCAATCCAGGTTCCGTTTTCTAATACTATTCTTCACCGAGTCCATCCAACACATTCTTGGTCTTCCTCGTCCTCTCTTCCCTGTCATCCGTCGTTCCAGTGCTCGTCTTGGTAGCCTTACTTCATTCATCCGTTTGACATGTCCAAACCATCTCGATCTGTTTTGCTCCAGTTTTCATTTAGTTTCTGTACTCCCAGTTCTTTCCGTATATCTTCATTTCTCACTCTGTCTCTCCTCGTTTCCTGGACCATACTTCTCAGGAATCTCATCTCAGCTGCTTGTACTCTGCTCTCATCCCTCTTAGTCATTGTTCAAGTTTCCGCTGCATATGTCATAGGAACATAATATGCTTTGTTCATAACTTCTTTAGCCTTAATTGGTATGTCCTTGTTCCATACTAGTCCCCGTACCTGTTGATAGAAAGCACTCCCGAGTTGTATTCTTCTGCTAATTTCCAAATCTAGTCTTCCGTCTTCAGTCAGTTCCCTTCCCAAGTATTTGAAGTGTTTCACCACTTCCAATTCCTGATCTCCTACTTTGATTACTCCTTTTCCTTCTTTCTTACCTCTACTCACCACCACTGTTTTACTCTTCTCCACATTTATCTTCAATCCCCAGTGCACAATCTAACTGTTCTTGTACCTCCATCTCACCCTCGCCCCTAGTTCACAACATCGTCTGCAAACAACATTACCTTCAAATCGATATATCACAACAAATCGAGTTTTGTTTGCAATGTCACGATTTCTTATGATGAAGGCTATTAACATTCACCTTCTCCAGAACTGCAGTGTTGGTAACTAAGTCATCCCACTTGATGTTCAAGATGCATCTTAACTTCCAGTGATGAAAGTGCTGCTCAAGCTTGCAGTAAATTAGTTAGTTAACAGCAAAGTCATCCGCCCCTCAACAACACAGGTCCACGTTTCGCAGCCAGACAGTAGCTTTGTACAAACTGATGGTATATTGGCTTTTACAGCCAGTGAATTAAAACTCAGTAATTTTTCTAGGTTTGTGCCGTGTCTTTTGTGGGGTTTCGGCTAGAAGCTTATGGCTGCTTGAGCTTTTAGTTCTCGCAGTGAAGAGGCGCAGGTGTGTTTCATAAAAAGGGAGGTAGTGCGCAGTTCGCTACCCCTGTGAGGGTCCGGGTGGGGACACCAAGAGCCCGCTGATGAGCCAACTTGGTGTCCTAGGCGTTGTTAGTGATAGATGACCAAAAACAATGTGGGCAACGCTGTTCACAGGTATAGTTCTTAGACGGGATGGTCTTCATGTTCCAGTGTTGGATCTGAGATAGGGTGACTACGAAGGCAAACCTGAATAATGAAACAGGCCTTGTTCCAAGATGGCGTAAGACATAGTAGGATGGCAAACTTGAACATGAAATGGGCCTTGTTCCAAGATGGCGTAAGACATAGTAGGATGGTAAACTTGAACATGAAACGGGCCTTGTTTCAAGACGCCGTAAGACATAGTAGGATGGTAAACTTTAACATGAAATGGGCCTTGTTCCAAGATGCCGTAAGACATAGTAGGATGGCAAACTTGAACATGAAATGGGCCTTGTTCCAAGATGGCGTAAGACATAGTAGGATGGCAAACTTGAACATGAAATGGGCCTTGTTCCAAGATGGCGTAAGACATAGTAGGATGGCAAACTTGAACATGAAATGGGCCTTGTTCCAAGATGGCGTAAGACATAGTAGGGTGGCAAACTTGAACATGAAAAGGGCCTTGTTCCAAGATGCTGTAAGACATAGTAGGATGGTAAACTTGAACATGAAACGGGCCTTGTTTCAAGACGCCGTAAGACATAGTAGGACGGTAAACTTTAACATGAAATGGGCCTTGTTCCAAGATGCCGTAAGACATAGTAGGATGGTAAACTTGAACATGAAACGGGCCTTGTTTCAAGACGCCGTAAGACATAGTAGGACGGTAAACTTTAACATGAAATGGGCCTTGTTCCAAGATGCCGTAAGACATAGTAGGATGGTAAACTTGAACATGAAACGGGCCTTGTTTCAAGACGCCGTAAGACATAGTAGGACGGTAAACTTTAACATGAAATGGGCCTTGTTCCAAGATGCCGTAAGACATAGTAGGATGGTAAACTTGAACATGAAACGGGCCTTGTTCCAAGACGCCGTAAGACATAGTAGGATGGTAAACTTGAACATGAAAAGGGCCTTGTCCCAAGATGGCATAAGACTCTTCAACTACAGGAGATGTCTTACGGAATCTTGGCATAACGCCCATTTCATGTTCGGGTTTGCCTTCCTACTGAACCTTATCAACTTTACCAAAATGGATACTGTTCATCCACTGGTAACCGTTCAACCATAGATGCAGTCACCCTAGTTATATTAAACTCTGGAAGGGGTGTCGTTGGGGCGGGTTGTGCAAATATCATGGTTTTATAAGCATTGATGTCACAGGCACTCGACTCTGCATTTCCCTTATCCTGGTAACATTAGTTAGTATTTGGGATTGTGACTAGCTAGATTGAAGAAACCTTTATCAGAATGATATTTGACCTCCACACCTGTGTTGTTGAGGGGCAGATGACTTTTCTGTTCCGCCCCTTAAAACCTCAATAACTAACCAACACACCCGTGTTGTTAGATGTTTTATATAGAGCATAGCAGCAAAGTAAAGAGCAAATAGGGTTCAAGCAAGCACACATCCCTGCTTCAATTCGTGAGTGACTCATCTGAGCTGTTTTGAAGGAGAACCATCCCAGACATGCTATCAGATCTACAAAATGTCTTGGGACAGGCTTTCTCTAAGTCATAAAATACAAAAAATAGCGACTTTCTGTAAAGTTGTATTTCAGAAAAGATCATTTCTGTTGTGCCTTGGGAAGTATGAAAACTGCATTGAGATTCTGGAAATTTCCTGGAGACAACTTGTAGGCAAGTATGCAGAATTCTTGCAGAAATCTTTTCAGCGATTGATAGCAAAGATATTCTACGATTGTTCCCACAATCACTCTGGTCACCTTTCTTTAAGATGGTGACTATGGCGGCATCTTTGTCACTAGGAACTTTTCTCAAATCAAAAGGATGAGCATGAAGAGCTTAGTATCTGAATGAACTACAAAAGAATGTTGTGTGACCGAGGAGCGTTTCCAGGGCTTCATTGAATTCTCAGTACTGTATAACAGGGTCATTATCTTTGTCGCCCTGATAAACATGGCAAGCTAGGCCGGCTTTGACTGGCGCACTTACACGGTTCAGTTGGTGGTGGCGCGCACTTTTACCAAACATGTTCAATAATGTCTACTTAGAGTGCTCATAGCCCATGCTGAAAATGTCCTCCCTCTCTTGTAACACACACCTTCTTCTGAAGAAAGAATGGTCAACATTCTGAAGTTCTCTCATGTGCTGATTGTGTTCAGTTCAGAGTAATCACAATACTCACTAAGCTTTGCAAGTACACATCCATATGAATGACAAAACACGTGTGAACTAACGATATGAGTCAGCGGAGCGGGGTATTGCTGCGCCAAATGAGTGGATCGCGGCAAACTATTGCGTCATTTGGCTGACAAGTGTGGACCTCGCAATACCCCTCTCCACTGACTCGTATTGTTTTAGTGAGTTATCTGAAACAAGACGAAAATTTAGAATCATGTTTCCAGGAAGACCTATAATAAAATAACCCCTGGCACTACAGCCCTTGAAGAGCCTAGGCCTACCAAGCGACCGCTGTCTAGCCATTTGGCCTGCAGTTATTGAGGTGACGCGTGATCAGCACATTGGGTCCCCTCAGCCGTTAATCTTGGTTTTGGTGACCAAGACGCTGCTTCACTGTCAGACAACTACTCAATTGTCCTCACGAGGCTGAGTGCACCCCGTTCCAGCCCTCATGTCAGTTTCTTAAATTCCTGACGGAGCCGGGAATTGAACCCGGGGCCTCCGGGTGAGAGGCAGGTGCGCTACCCCAACACCACGGGGCCGACCAATGCCAATTAGGAGGCTCGCCAAACGATTCAAGACAACTGGCTCCGTAAATAATACAAATGTTAACGGACAACAAAAATTAAACGAGATCATTGTCTATTCTTTCATCAGAAGATGTCAGGTGTGTGTTACAAGAGAAGGAGGACATTTTCAGCATCGCCTATGAGCACTGTAAATACACATTATTGAACATGTTTGGTAAAAGTGTGCGCCAACCACCGACTGAACGGTGTGTGCGCGCCCGTGATCTGCACCAGTGAAAGCCAGCTAGGCTTGCCGTGTTTATCGGGGCTACAAAGATAATGACCCTGTAACAGCTGCAGTTTCCCGGGTGCTGGTGACGAGCCTCTGTCCTTATACAGCTCCTCCTCTTGTATTCTATCCCACTGAAGTCCTTAACCACATCGAACTATCTCCTCGTTGGTCAGGTCTTTTCCCAATCACAACCATTTCAGTGTGCTTGTTCTGTCCATCCGCTGTGCATGACCATACCAACTTAGCCTACTTCAACAACCACATATTCACTCCTAACAGGCAAATCCGGAGGTCAATCACCACTTCCAGTATCTTAACAAAACATCACATAGACCACAACTAACAAATATTGACGAGTTGCATTATCTCAACTAATACTGCGACTAATTAAGTGTATATATTGTAAATACTAAGGCCTTACTCTTTGCTGATGACATAGTAATATGGGGAGAAGATGAAACAGAAGTACAGGAACAAGTCGATGTATGGAACCAGGAGATAGAAGAGTATGAAATGAAAATAAATGTGGAGAAGAGTAAGACTAGTGATGACGAGAAATAAGAGAGATGGTAGGGGGAATATTGAAGTAAATGGGAAAACATTAGAAGTTGTGAAAAGTTTTAAATATTTAGGGAGTATAATCACAGAAGATGGAAAGGTAAGTGAGGAAATTGGTAAGAGAATCCAGCAAGCAAATGGGTTTTACCAGTGTGTGAGAGGTATGGTGTGGAACCAGGATGTTCCAGAGAAATGTAAGAAAGTCATGTACTCAACATATTACACACCTATATTGACATATGCAGCAGGCACATGGACAACAACAAAACGGGATGAAAGCCGAGTCCAGGCAGCCGAGATGAAGTTTCTTAGAGGAATAATTGGAAAGACACGAAGAGACAAAATCAGAAACACAGAAATTAGGGAAAGAACTGGTTTCCCAAAGCTACAAGACAAGATAGAGATCAGTAAGCTGAAATGGTATGGACACATGATGCGAATGGTTGAAGACAGAGTCCCAAAGCGAGTATTTACAGAGAAAGTAACAGGAATGAGGCAACGGGGAAGGCCTAGGAAACGGTGGATGGATACAGTGAGGGAGAGCATAGAGAAGAGAGGGGTAAAAGTAGAAGATATACTAGAAGAAGGAAGAGAGTGTTGGAGAGACAGAAAATTATGGAGGTCCTTGATTCACACCCCGACCAAGAACACTGGAAACGGGAAATGAAGAAGAAGGAGAAGATTGTAAATACTTTCACCCATAGATTTTATAGCCTAAGACCCGTTCTTACAATCTCCGGTTAAATCTTCACTGGTACTTTTACGGCAAGTTTACTGGAACTTGATTCTTACAATACCCGGTTAGCGACAAACTGACAGTGTACATTACCAGAGGATTCTCCACCCGTAAACTGCTTTACTGCCTGATTTTCTATTATAATCTCAACGCCAGCTGATTACATACATCGTCGATATGCCTAGAATTATCCGTAATTTCATGGGTTTCGTAAATGCTGATGCTGTTCAAAGAAGGAGACGAAAAGTATATAAGAATCGAAGTGATTATTACGAGGAGTTAGGTGATCAAGACTTATTTAGATGATTCTGTTTGACGAAGCTTTTCCTCTTAAGGCCTTTATTTGTCTCATTTGGAGATAATTGTCCTTCCATATCCAATATTTCTCTATATAATCGTAACGTAACAAACAGATTGCGCCAAGAACACAGATCAAGATCAACGAATATAAAATATTGTTGCGTGTCGCTGTACGCCGGCTGGAGGCTCTCGCAGGGAGGGGCAGTGTGACAGATCAAGGCCTTGGACAGACCCAGCAGCGGGAGAGAGTTCCCACACCCCCTCGGCCCCTCCCACCGGCAGTCACAATGACCAAGCACCTGTGAGTCAACGCGGGCCGGCCGGATAATGCGCGAATGGTCTGGATGTGGAACCAACCAGAACAGACTCAATGCGGGAATAGGTTGTGACATTTAGAACTTTCCAGGCCTGGGATTGATCCCAGCGAGCCGCGGCGAGGAGGCAGTGTATTGGACAGTATTGGTCAGTGTTAGTGTGTATTGAAGTGTGGTCGAGTGAGTGAGTGCGGAGCAGTACAGCGATTATTACTGGACGTCTACGGTAACAGAGTGAAAGCCTGTCTGCCAGGGTGCAACTTTGAGTCGGGACTGCGAGTGCTTGGAGGTGTCGCGGTGCTTCGTGGAAGACGTGGTCGTGGGATCGACACGGGACGGGCAAGAGCGCACAAGGAGCAGCAAGAGGACTCTGGAAGTAAGCGAGGTGGCAGGGGCAAGGCTGCAGAGAACCTGTGTAGACTGTACGTGTGAGGGTAAGCTGGACACTGTAACACCTCACGGACAGAGAGAACATAAATAGCGAGGTCAGTGGTGTGAGGGTAAATGTGGAAACTAATAGTGACCAGTAGTGTTTCTGAAGTTAGACTCGTGTGTGTGTGCACTGTGCATGTTTGTAGACCTGTAATAAAATTATATTTCGTTCAAGGAACAATTGTGTTTGTGCTTTCACCCACCGTAATCGAGTTAACGAAAGTGCCACAAGGGGTGGCACATAACAATATATATTTATTATTTACTCCCTGACGCAGATCCAATCATGCCAACTATTGAGAGGTGTCAAGAAATCTGCAAATCGAACCAGAAATATGTACCAACTGTTGAAAATTATGCTCACATCTGCTAACTTGCCGTAAAAATTAACCAGACCATAGTAAGAAGGATCGAATGTTTACCGGGACTTTACTCCGACCGTAAAGCCAACTGTCAGTTAAAGTTTACTGTCACTTTACTGGAGATTGTAAGAACGGGCCTAAGTGTAATGGAAGTGATGATGATCACTTGAAGATCGAAACTGGTCATCCAAGTGTATTTATTAATCTCATGCAATTTCTTTTTTCAGGATTACGGAATAACCCATCTCATCGTGTTGACCGACTGAAAAGCATCAAACTTTTGTTTACTAAGGCAACACTGAAAATGGCTTCAAACCCCATCATGAGCTGACTAAGATGTGGAGCTCGTCTGTAGAAGGCAAGAGAAGTACAGTAAACCAAGGATGTGATGATTAAATTCAGTGTTGAACAATTTTGAACTGAAAGTGTAGATGTATACGAGGCCACAGTGCCTGCTGCTAATACGGTATAGGGGAGACTGGATGCCAAAAGACAAGTCTCAAAGGAAAATGCTTGGACATTTGAAAGAGTTGAGTCACACTTTTCCTGGAAATATTTGGAATAAAACTGAGCGAGCTTTGTTAGAGTTGGGACGGGTTTGAGTGCATCGATACACAGCTGGGCCGTTAATTAGGTGTAGTAAGATTGAGTTGCTACGCTGCGTAGGTGATGAATGTCTGATCAGGTTATTTCACTCGGTGTGTAGGATTCATGAGACAGGTGAGGCACCCTCTGATTTCAAGAAGAATGTTATCATCCCTATACCGAAGAAAGTAGGAGCTGACAGATGTGAGGATTACCATACAATCAGCTTATTACTCATGCTTCAAAGATCCTGTCTAGAATAATTTACAAGAGGATGGAAAGCCAGATAGAAACGGAGTTGGGTGCACACCAGTTTGGTTTCAGGAGAATTGTAGGAACAAGGGAAGCTGTAGTAAGTCTTAGGCTGATTTTGGAAGGTAGAATAAGGAAAGATAAGAGAACGTTCATG
Source organism: Meconema thalassinum (assembly GCA_946902985.2). Taxonomy (NCBI): domain Eukaryota; kingdom Metazoa; phylum Arthropoda; class Insecta; order Orthoptera; family Tettigoniidae; genus Meconema; species Meconema thalassinum. Next base: position 695,287,700 of record OX336391.1, read on the forward strand.
GCATTTGTAGACTTAGAAAAGGCTTTTGATAACAATGATTGTGCTAAATTGTTTGACATTTTGAAAATGATTGGAATAAAGTACAGGGATAGGAGGGTGATATACAATCTATACAGAAACCAGACAGCAGTCATTCGATCTGAAGGACATGAGAGAGAAGCTGGTATTCAGAAAGGTGTAAGGCAAGACTGCAACTTATCACTCATACTTTTCAATCTTTACATTGAACAAGCAATGAAGGAAATTGGAGAAAAATGTAAAGTGGCAGTGAAGATTAAAGGAGAAATAATTTAAACTCTGAGATTTGCCGATGACATAGTCATCCTGGCCGACACGCCTGAGGATTTGAATGAGTTTTTGAATGGTATGGACTCCGTCTTGAAGAAAGAATTCATGATGAAAATTAATAAATGTAAAACAAATATATTGGAATGCAGAAATCAGAAACCTCTATGGACATCAAATTGGCAGGTGAAAAGCTAAAGGAAGTAGGAGACTTCTGTTACTTAGAAATAACCAGTGATGGACGAAGCAAAGAGGATATAAAATGTAGGTTCGCTCAGGCAAGGAAAGCATTTCTACAGAAAAAGAATCTGTTGACATCGAATATAGATTTAGGTATTAGGAAGTCATTTTTGAAGGCCTTTGTCTGGAGCGTAGCGCTCTATGGAAGTGAAACTTGGACTATTGGTGCAGCAGAAAAGAGGAGAATTGAAGTGTTTGAAATGTGGTGTTACAGGAGAATGATGAAGATCGGATGGGTGGATAAGGTTAAAAACGAAGAGGTATTAAGACAAGTGGGAGGAGAGAGATGTTTCTGGTGACTGCTATTGAAGAGAAGAGATAGGTTGGTAGGACACATATTAAGACACCCTGGAATAGCAAGCTTAGTTATGGAAGGGAGGGTTGAGGACAAGAACTGTAGGGGTAGACCAAGGTTAGAATATGTTAAACAGATTGCCTTGGATGTAGGGTATAAAAAGGAAAGGAAGCTTGTAGTTTAACGTGACCGTTAATCTTGAGATCATGAGCCACGGGACCTCCTTTTTACGTGGAATCCGAACCACAGGACATGGCATTTCACTTCGAAAATCTCACATGCATTGACCGGGAATCGAACCCGGACCGCCTTGGTGAGAGGCATACAGCTAGACCGCTGAGCCACCACGCCCCCGGATGTAGGGTATGGTAGCTATGTAGAGATGAAACTATTAGCTCAGGACAGGGAAGCATGGAAAGCTGCATCAAACCAGTCAAAAGACTGAAGACTCAAACAACAACAGTAAGATTAAGCAGAGGGTTTAAAGCCAGGAGCAGTGATTTGGCATTTGAGGGTGCTTAATTGCGAGGATTGATTCAGTAGATTTACTAGCATATTTAAGACCACCCTTGCATATCTCAAACCTGCAATACATAAGAGGTATGTAAAACCCATAACTTTATCATAACGAGTTGGCTTGCAAAAGCTTGGGTACTATGCCATTGGTTCATGTGCTGGCTGACCTGTTCTACCTAATATGACTTGTAAACAGCAGAAAGCCTCCCTGGTCATTATGCGGCGGAGAAAAACCTATTCTTGGAAGACGGCTCCAGTTTTTAAATTCCTGTATTTCCAGAACGAAAATCGACCTAATTCCCGTTTATTTTAAAACTCTCTTGAGACTAGAGTTTGCATACCGAATGGCTACAAAATAAATCTTAAAGTGCGAATTGAGTTTTTCTAGTGTAAGTGTAACTGCATAGGGACAGTGTGTTGTTTCATGATGAGACGGCTAAAGACGTACTACAGACAAATGATGTCCATCTGGATTGGTCATTATCCAGATCAGAGACTATCCAGACTGCGACGAAGTATAACTTGTGATCGTGAAAGTCATGGGAATCTTGTCATACACGAACGGCGCTGATCACATCCAATTGCGTACCGGTACCATACTCACTGCTTTCCCCACAGCCAAACGCGCTACACCATAAAGTCGCGACTACAGAGTAGAAACTGTGAGCATTAGGACAACCCGCTTGTGAGTGGCACCGATACCTACTCGCCACATTCGACCATGCCTGACTGCGAACTTGCCACCTTCCACTTTGCTAGGCCAACAGGAATCTCGTCAAACGACCAAGAGCGGCGTCGATAACGTACATAGCGACATTTCTCCGTGTCTGTCCGTGAGAACCGAGATCTCGTCAAACGGATGGCAAACGGTGTGGATTGCATAACATCACAATATTTCAGTGTCGAGGAAAAGGGGAAATGGCAGAGAGCGGCGTCGATTGCGTAACATCGTGATATTTCTCCATGTCGGATCGCGAGAACAACGGGAATCTCGTCAAATGGACCACGAATGGAGCCGATGGCGTAGCACCACAATATTTATCGATATTCGACCGCGAGAATAAAGTGAAACCTGTCAAATGGCCGAGAGCATTGCACTACAGTACTTCCTGCATCGTTCCCCAGTACCCGGCCTTGACCTCAAAGGCGTAGGAACAGCGGAAATCTCGTTAAAGTGACGGACGACGACGTAGGCGAAGTAGCATAATGGTTCCTACTTCTGATGAATATGCTTCCCCATCATATTGAGCTTTGCAGAGATTGGCAAACGTAGCCATTGACATAAATATATCAGCTCCATGATAAACTGGTCTCCTCTGTAAATAACAATGCAGGTCGAGTCCTGTCCGTCATTGTCAAGCAACAAGCGTGGAGGGACTACGGCTGGCGGTCGGCCAGGCAAAGCAGTCGCAAAATGCGGGTGGCAACGCGGTATACAGGCGAAATAGAAGGTTGAGCTTCAGGACTCGACCGTGTGTTCAGAGGCTAAGAAGTCGGGCATTATGAGACTTTTCAAGATTTTCCGGATCAAATGTGAAACTCACGTATATTTCCCGCATATCCCGCATCGCTCGACACCGTGCGGCTCTGGCTCCACCATGAAAGGTGTTGAATTGTTATTGTTTTAAGGGGCAGAACAGCTCCACCCTCATAGGTTAGGTAGCATCCTGAGGAGACTCATATATGTAGAGGCATGACTTTTTTGCATTAACAATAAATGCGACAAAAAATATATTTTGAAGCAATTTTGCGATATCTTTACGAATCATATGTTTCTGGTTAAGAAAATAAGAATACTATGTTTGCTAATTAAAGCGAAAAGGCCATTTTAAAGTGAAATTCAATTATTTCGCGGTAAACACGATGTTACAGCAAAATCTGTAGTCAATAACGAGCTTGAAATTAGTTTCATGATTATGTATGAAAGGAAAGAGAAGAGTGAACAAAGATTCAACAAGTTGAATTAATTCAGTCTCTGCTAGCATTAACATTAATGCAAACTCAGGAATATAATAAAATAATATTGGATGTTCACTGGTAATTTGTACATCTACCATTCATATAAATAATTCAGAGCCACAACAATGGAACCTTTAATGATTAACTTTAGTGCGAAAAGATCATACCTCTACACATATGTAAATAAAAGACTGGTTAAAAACAAAACAACTTTATTAACTCCAACAGCTAACTCAAGTCACAGCCAGATCAATCTGTGGATGTGGCAGCAGACTCCGCCATGTACATGGAGTTCCACACGATGGAGTAGAGTGTTATGACTCTCGATACCTTAGCATATCAAGTCACAGCCAGATCAATCTCTGGATGTGGCTCTGTTTGGCGCCAGACTCCGCCATGTACATGGAGTTCCACACGATAGAGTGGAGTGTTATGACTCTCGATACCCTAACATATCAAGTCACAGCCAGATCAATCTCCGGATGTGGCTCTGCTTGGCGCCAGACTCCGCCATGTACATGGAGTTCCACACGGTGGAGGACAGTGTTATGACTCTTGATACCCAAACATATCAATTCACAGCCAGATCAATCTCCGGATGTGGCTCTGTTTGGCTCCAGACTCCGCCATGTACATGGAGTTCCACAAGGTGGAGGACAGTTTTATGACTCGATACCCCAACATCTCTAAGTGACGCTGCTTCAACTGGTGAGGACCCTTTAACGAACGCACGTTACTACAGAACACGTCCTCTCTCTGCAACAAGACTGCCAACCTAGAACAAAACAAAAGAATACTCTCAGGAGCAGGGATGGTAAAGTGAACAAAATGTTATATTTCACTCCGGAGCAGGAGTGGAATTAAATTCAGCCAATTCAATACTATTCCGGCATAGAATTATACCTGGAGTGAAACATATAATTTCACTCCAACAAGGAATTAAATTGGGAATGAAATTTTGAATTCTATTCCTCTCAGAATAAATCTTGGAATGAAATACAATTCATTTCCGCTGGGAGTGGAATTATATACATTGCATTGCTTTTATTCCTCTCGGAATGAAATGTTGAAATGAGACACTCAATTTTGTTCCGAAGGGAATAAAATAAAATCCAAGGAATTTAATTTAATTCTCCTCTGAACGAAACATTGAATTCCACTCCAGTGGGAATGAAATTCAATCCATAGGCTTTAATACTATTCGACGGCCTCATGGTGTTGGGGTAGCGCGCCTGCCTCTCGCCCGGAGGCTCCGTCAGGAATTTTAGAAACTGACGTGAGGGCTGGAACGGGGTTCACTCAGCCTCGTGAGGACAATTTAGTAGCTGTCTGACAGTGAGGCAGTGCCCATATCACGAAAACCAAGATTAACGGCCGAGGGGACCCGATGCGCCGATCACGTGTCACCCCAATATCTGCAGGCCTAGGCTCTTAATGGGCTGTCGTGGGCCATTTGGCTGGGCAGCGGTAGCTTGGTAGGCCTAGGCTCTTAATGGGCTGTTGTGGGCCATTTGGGTGGGCAGCGGTCGCTTGGTAGGCCTAGGCTCTTAATGGGCTGTCGTGGCCATTTGGCTGGGCAGCAGTCGCTTGGTAGGCCTAGGCCTAGGCTCTTAATGGGCTGTTGTGCCAGGGGTTATTATTATATTTAATTCTGTTCCTCTCGAAATGAAACTCCGAACAAAATATTTCGGTCTATTCTGGCCGGAGGGAAATGTAATCAATACAATTCTTAATTCTTCTCAGAATGAAACTCGGGACGTACATTTAATTTTATTCCAGCCAGAGTAAAATTAAATCCATGGAATATAATTCAAACGAACATCTAATTCTATTCCGGCCGGAGTGAAATTAAATCCATACAATTTAATTCTATTCCTCTCAGAATGAAACTTTGAACGAATATTAAATTCAATTCCGACATGAATAAAATAAGATCAAGAAAATATTAGAACAAGATCTTGAGGAGGAACAACATGGATTCCGACCAGGGCGGTCCACTGTGGATCTCATCTTTGCTACCAGGATGTTGTTTGAGAAATATTGGGAAAGAAACAAGACTGTTATAGTTGTCTTCCTTGATATAGAGAAAGTGTATGACCAAATCCCTCGCCATCACATTTGGGAGGTACTGCAAAAGAAGGGATTATTGGCCCGAGTAAAACAATTGTATGGAGACACCAAGAGTTGCGTCCAAGTTCAAGACAGAAGATCGGGCTGGTTTGAAAATAGAAGTGGAGATCAGCAAATGAGTAGCTTCTCTCCTCTTCTTTTCATAAGCATTATTGATGAAGTCCTTAAGTTGGCTAAGACGAGAGATTTGACATCCAATACAATGGTGTTTACAGATAATGTCATGATCTGGGGAGAAAATGAAGATGACATCCAACAATGACTAAATTGGTGGAAGGCAGGTTTTGACAAGTTTGAATTACAGATCAGCCAAACAAAAACCATATGTTTGGTGATGAGCAGGGAAAGCAAACCTATCAAGCCGAAATTGGGACAACATGACATCGACATAGTTCAACATGAAGTATAACATAAATTTCTCGCCAAATCAATACTTTACTTACATTAAAAAATACTACAGATACATGTTTCGGAAAACTAAATGTTTCCTTCCTCAGCCCACTTTTTGGTGTATAACATCATACTACATCGAAAACCTCACCAAATAACAAAAAACACATTTCACATTTACTCTCTCATTCTTCTTTTGTTAGGCCTGTGTCATTAGACACATTAATGTCACTCACGGAATAAACACTTATTAGTTGAAGTATTGAATATGGAGCGAGGAACATTGACATATTTACTCCTTGTTAGTTTCAACGTGTGTTGCCGAACTTGAAACGGATTCTTTAGGCCTCACTCTTGGGTGACAAATGTAACGTTTTTACTTTTGCTCCACGTTGAGCGTACAAGTGTAACAGTTTTACTAGCCCTGCCTTGCACTTTGAAACACAAATGTATTGTTTACTCTGACTAAGATATGTTGTTTTAATGGGCGCCAAGACCTCAACGCTATGTTGAAATCTAAATTTGTATTTAACAACACCTAGCTCTGGCAGAACACCTTCAAGAATCATTACACTCAGATCGTGGTATGATTTGATCATTAACCCAACTAACAATTGTATCAGGAGAAGGAATTTGGTCTATATCTAAGGCTACCTACTGAAAGCAAAGATTGCATGGTTAAAAGAAATGACTTTATTATATAAAACAAGTATGGCGAAATTAATAATAATAATAATATATTTTAAATTTAAATTGGAGCGTTGCGATCTGAATATTACCGCTAGAGAATTACGTGAAAACGGAGTCGGATGAATTACTGATTTTACTATTATTCCCAAGCTATGAAGTTACTGAAATACTGAATATGAAACATAGAAACGAGAGATTATGTAGTTCTGAGTCATTCGCGCTTACCATTGGAAATTGCCGTAGCATTTCCCTCGTACTGGATGTTGAAGAGAGCTTCCCACAGCCTTCTGGACGTCATCATCTTCTTCGTTAGTTGTAGAAATATATGTAGAAATGTTATATTATGGTCTGGTCACACCGGAACCAACCACACGAGCAACCACAACGGTCAAGTTTTACAAAGATAATCGCCCTGCCTCCTCGGCGTGCATACCATATATGCACTCGTCACCTCCCCTCTCCAGTGCCGTCTTCTTCTCGCCCGCTCTCCACTGATTGGCTGAGCCACCACGCGATACTCCCCACCTCAGGGTCATTACACTCGGCGCGACGATGATGTCGATTACTGGTCCAGGCCATTTCGCCTTTTCTTGATGCAGCGACTCCGCTTGCGTCACGCTTCTCGACAAGAATAAGCCTGTAGCTGAATTCCCAGTGACTCACCTCTCTCAACAAACTCCAACTGACAAAAATCCATAAAATTCCGTAATCATATAATTTTCCGCGATAATGTTGTTCGTAATAATTCGCTTGATAGTGTTTTCTATACCATCGAAAACCTATCTGTATACTTATAATCTTATAAAAAAAACGCTCCAAAAAATACCTTAATAATAATAATAAGTTACATGAAAACTTCTCTTGGCTGAACAATTTGCCGCGTAAATAAATATTGAATGGCTTCCTACTGACTTATGTCAGTGGCGTAAAATACCCTAGAAAAACACGTTACATATTCGCCTCGGATCATCGGATGCTTTACCGTGACGACGGTCCATCATGCGATTATCCCAGACACGTTATTAAATCCCCATCCAAAATACATATTACATAAATTATATCACCCTAAATCACATATATATACACTCATAATTTTCTTTACGCACTTTGCGTCAAAGTCTGTTGTCATTTTGGATTCATTTAGATTAATGTTCCACGGATATTTCCGCCTCTCATAGATCTCTATGTTGGGAAATATATACATAAATAATGTGTGAGCACTGTGTATATATGATGTCACATCACACGCATCAAAGGTGTTCTGATATATATATATATATATATCACCACAGAACTTCCTAATTTCACTGGAGGTCGCTTCCTTCTGGTGAAACTTAATCTCACTGAGCACACGATCACACTATTGTGGCAGCGCATCGTGACCATAATACTTAATCTCTCTGTATATAATACAAAATTAATATTGACTTCTGAAAAAAAACCAGTAAGTGCGCATTACATATAACACCAAATATTTCTGTGCTGTAATCGCCCTGTCTTCTTAAGTTTCCGTAGACCATATTCTACTTAATACTAGTTCACAACTCAGACCAGTTCTCCTCACTCAAATAATACCTTTGTACTAATTACCTTAAATTACACACTTATAATTCTTACATGGCGAGGCCGTAAACAGAAATCACGTGTGCTGTTATGTATGAGTTTCATGAAGGACTGCCTCGCCTTCTGATGGCCCATCTTTTGTCTCGTGGACGCCTTAAGCAAAATACCCTGTTCAAGCGCTCACCCATCTCTAGGAGACAAATGGGAATTCACCAGCGCTACCAAATTCTGGCCTTGGTGTATCGAGACATTTTAGTGCTCAAGAGCATCCGACAATCCCGTCATATTTCCCTGTACCTTAAAAACTCTCAATTACTTACATACTACCCCCCTGTGTGACTTCTAATACGCCTGCCTGGAAGACCAGATCTTCCCCGCACCAAATACCACACTTACCGTATTTATTCGAATACGACCCGCCCCTGAATAAGACCCGCACCCTGATTTTGAAGAACAAAATTTAAAAAAATATATTTTTTACTCAAAACTATTTACAATCTTTACTAAATAAGTTTTTACTCAAAACTATTTACAATCTTTACTAAATAAACAGAGTCTCCCATAAGTCCAACCCCTCGTCCACGTCATGGGAGACGGGCAACGGCACAAAGTAGGGGATTGCCTGTAGGGGCGAAGTACAGTGGGGACTTCGTGTGCCCCGGGACCGTTACGGTAGCTGTGAAGGTCCTACAGGAACCCTGAAAAGTGACGGCTAACGGGGCTCTGGTGAAGCTACGATAGGCCCAGCAAGCCAGTAGTGGATGAAACCAAATGCTTTCAAAAATGGAACGAGCCTCGGACAGGATGGATTTAACAGACGACGACACGGCTGTACACACGGACTAAGATTTGGAACTTTAAACCTAAGAACGCTGACGGGGAAGGTGGAGGAGATAGTGGATATGATGGAAAGAAGGAAGTTGGATTTATTGGGATTGGCAGAAACAAAGTGGAAAGGGGAAGGAAGGAGAGTACTGAGAAAAGGCTATAGACTGTACTGGAGTGGGAACGAAGAGGGAAAGAGGAATGGAGTGGGAGTAGTAGAACGAGATGGTTTAAAAGAAGAAGTGAGGAGAATAAGTGATAGGATGATGAAAGTGAAAGTGGCACTGAGGGGAGAGACCGTAGAAATAGTGCAAGTGTATGGTCCACAAGTAGGCTGCGCCTCTGAAGAGAAGGAGGAGTTTGAAGAGGAATTGCAGAAGCAGCTGGTAGGAAGAAATATGATTGTTATGGGGGACCTCAATGCCCATGTAGGAAGAGAAAGACAAGGTTATGAGAGTGTTCTAGGACCAGAGGGTTGGGGCAGAAGAAATGAGGAAGGAAAGAGACTGTTGGACTTCTGCCAGAGGAACAGCCTGCTAGTTGGGAACTCCTGGTTTAAGAAAAGAGAGAGCCACACAATCACATAGTACAGTGATGACTTGACCAGGAAGTCTGTGGTCGACTATATACTGTATGAGAAAGAACTAAATAAGAACATCACGGACATCAAGGTTATACCATCGGAGAACCTGGATAGCGACCATCGATTGCTGGTAATGAACCTGAGAGGGAGTAAGGAGAAGAAAGGGACTGAGAACCAGGAAAGACGTATAAGGATATGGAAACTGAAAGAAGGGGATAGAAGGGTCGAGTACCTGAAAATGGTAAAGGAAGGAATTCCAACAGATGACGAAAGAGGGGTGGAAGAGGAATGGGCTAGATTTAAGAAGACACTAGTAGGTGCAGCAGAAGCAGTATGTGGGAGAACAAGTAGTAAGAAGAGGTGGAAGGAAACACCATGGTGGAATGAGAAGACAAAAGATATAGTAAGGGAAAAGAATAGAGCCTTTAGGAGGTGGTATCAAAATAGGACGGTAGAGACAAGGGAAGAGTACCAGGAAAGAAAGAAGGAGGCGAAGAGAGTAGTGGCTGAGGAGAGAAGAAAGTGGATGGAAGAGTGGACAAAGATGATGGAGGAGGATAGTGAAGGTACAAAAAAGGTCCTGTATGGGATGGTAAAAAATAAGAGGCGGAAGGATCCTACGGATTATGTTAGAATGGTGAACAAAAGGGGACAAGAGATAGAAAATAGGGAAGAACTGAAGAAAATGTGGAAAGAATATTTTGAAGAACTTCTGAACCCAAATGGAAAAGATGGTGAGGAGGAAGAAATCGGGGAAGAGGAAGATGTACTGCAAACAGAAAAGGACTTAACATGGAAAGAAGTGGAAGATGCAGTGAACACGATGAAAGGAGGGAAGGCACCGGGTGTGGATGAGTTGAGTGTGGAGATGGTGAGAGCAGCAGGAGAGGTGGGGATACAGTGGCTGTACCGAGTGATGAGGACAGCATGGAAGGAAAGGAAGACCCCAGAGGACTGGAAAAAAGGAATAATTGTCCCGATCTTCAAGAAAGGTAGTAGAACAGATTGCAGAAACTATCGGGGAATAACACTGATGTGTCATTGAGCAAAGATCTTCGAGAAAGTTTTGGAAAAGAGAATTAGGACAAGGATAGAAGGAGGGATGAGGGAAGAACAACATGGCTTCAGAGCAGGAAGGTCCACAGTGGATTTGATTTTTGCTGTAAGGCAGTTACAAGAACAGCACTATGGGTATGGAACAGATCTACTGATGGCCTTCCTGGACATTGAGAAAGTGTATGCAGAAACAAAGTATGGAAGTCCCTGGAGGATAGAGGAGTAGAGAAATGGACTATAAAGAGGATAAAGGAGATGTACAAGGGAAGCGTGAGCTGTGTGAAAGTGGGGGGAGAGAGATCAGACTGGTTGGAACAGAGAAACGGCCTGAAACAAGGAAGTGCACTGTCACCGTTACTTTTCATTGTGGTAATGGATGACATAATGACCCGAGTGGCACAAGTAATTGGGGACGGAAAGATGAAAGCAATGGTGTTTGCAGATGATTTGATGATTTGGGGAAACAAGGAGGAGGAGGTACAGGAAGAGTTGGACGTGTGGGAAGGAATAATACAAGGATATGGGATGAAATTTAGCATAAATAAGAGTGAGATGCTGATCACAACAAGGAAGAAGGAAATAACCACAACGGGAATAACAATTGGTGGGGAACAGCTGAAGAAAGTGGAGAGTTTCAAGTATCTCGGAAGCTTGATACAAGATAATGGAAGAAACGATAGAGAAATAAATGAGCGGGGGAGGTAGGCAGAAGCATTTCGGAGGAGTGTGAGAAGCATGTTATGGAGCAAGGATGTCCCTCAGAACAGCAAAAAGATCATATATCGGACATACTATGTCCCTATCCTGACGTATGCCTCGGAGACCTGGGTTATGAAAGGAAGGGAGAAGAGCAAAAATACAGGCCAGTGAGATGAGGTTCTTGAGAAGTAGTATTGGAGCTACAAAGATGGACAGAATAAGAAATGAGAGGACCAGAGAATTAATGAAGGAGGAACCATTGCAGGATGGTATAGAGAAATCTAGACTTAGATGGTATGGACATGTAAAACGAATGGAGGAGAAGAGGATACCCAGGAGAGTACATGAGACGAAGTGGGAAGGAAAGAGACCGAGGGGAAGACCGAGAGACAGGTGGCTGAAGGGGGTGGAAGAAAGCGTGAAGAAGAGAGGAGAAGACTGGACAAGGGTGGAGGCTGAGAGATGGTGGGAAGACAGAAGACGTTGGAGAGGCTTGTGTTCCAAACAGACCCGGCCAGTGGCTGGAAACTGTGCAAGATGATGATGACTAAATAAACAGAATAGTATTTTTCCAAAATAGTTTCCAACAGTTTTGAAGTCGTCCAAAAATAACACACATCAAACGATTAAAAATACAAATAAAAGTACACAAACACTTCATTCATCGTCATCAGAAGTACCAACTTCGGAACTTTTATCACCATCACTTTCCCACAAAATGTCGTCTTCACTGCCATCCACAGCATTGGAAATACTACATTTCTTGAAGCTCTACCATATGAGATCTCCCGAGATACGATTCCATGCCGTCAAAATCCACGAACACAGCAGCTGAACTTTCGGGCGCTGAATACGACCAGTTGGAGTCAGTGTGAGCCTATCGGCCGCCATCCGCTCCTTATACAGCTGTTTCAAGGCTGCTTTGAACGGGCGGTTCACGCAGACATCCAGTGGTTGTAGCATAGACATCATCCCGCCCAATCACGAATACATGACTCGTCAATATCATATTTCCTACCGGGCACGATTTGCAATAACTTCAGCTTCCTTCACAACTTTCAATTTCTCACTCAGAGTAAATGACCGCAAACGTTTCGTAGCATTCATGTTTACACTCGGAGAACGCGCGCATGACTGTATGACACCGCGTGCTTACGGTAAAACAAAGTGATAGCCGGAAGAAGGCTAGCACCATCTAGCGGATACTCGCAACACCCGATATCGCGCGTGGCGGACAATTTAAATCTTTGAAATTTGGATGACTCAAATAAGACCCGCACCCCATTTTTTCACGTCCGAATTTGTTTAAAAATGTGCGGGTGGTATTCGAGTATATACGGTACTCATTTGATAGGCTGGCTCGCCAGCTAAACACACTTACTTTATGACACATCCTTAATGTCATCACGTTGCTCCACAAGCATATTTCTCAGTGTCTGTAACGATGCCCTGTTGCTACTGTCCACACATGCACATAATAAAATACCGTCCTCTGCTTTAACCACAGGATAATCCCTACATAAATTAGTGTCCCTTGATAGCATGTCCGCAAGAATGTTATCTTTACCTTTAATATATTTTACTGTGAATTCGTATTCCTGCAGAGCAAGAATCCACCTACTAACTCTGTTGGAACTGAGTTTACAAGTCCTCATATACAGTAATGCATGGTGATCTGTATGGATCTCAAATTTCCTCCCTACTAAATACATTCTAAATTTCCCCAAACTGAAAACAATACCTAAAAGCTCTAACTCAGTAATCGTGTATCTTTTCTCTGCTGCAGTCAGTCCTCGCGAGGCTAAAGACACAATGCACAGATTATCCTCATCATCTTTCTGACATAATACTCCAGCAATGCCTATATGTGAAGCAACTGTAATAACCACATATTCCTTATCTTTCAAAGGATATTTCAGCACTACAGCTTTCTCAAAACCTTCCTTCAGCACTCTAAAAGCCTGATCATGCTTGGACTCCCATCTCCACCGAGTCCCACTTTTAAGCAATTCCCTGAATGGTTCTACCAACCCTGAGTATTTAAGAACGAACCTCCTGAAAAAGTTGCAAATTCCCAGGTATGTTTTTAACTGTTTAACATTCTGTGGCACCTCTGCGTTAAGTATCTTATTAACCCTACTTTCTTCTGGTGTTACACCTCTACTCGACACTCTATGACCTAAAAATGTCACTTCTGACTGACAGAATGACGACTTAGACAGCTTCATCTAACTTCAGAAAAACTATATCTAAATGACGTAGATGCTCCTCAAAACTGCGTGAACTAATTACCATATCATCAATGTAAATGGTTACAAACTCTCCTGTGTCATCCCCTAATGCGATGTTTAAAGCCCTAATTAAAGCTGCTGAACTACTCTTTAACCCATAAGGTGTTCTACAAAATTGATAAAGGTTATATTTATGACTAAAAGCTGTAAATGGTCTATCTTCGTACATAAGTGGCACTTGCCAAAAACTGGAACTCAAATCTACACAAGTGAAATACTTCTTCCCCTCAAATGTTTGCATTAATTCCTCTATTGACATAGATTTCAGCTGATCTGAACTAATTCTACTGTTAACCAAATGAGCGTCTAAACAAATACGAACTGTGCCGTTGGCCTTGGGTACCGTGATCAAAGAATTAACATATCGACTGTTAGAGTGCTCAATAATCCCATCTTCAAGCATCTGGTTAATTTGTGCCTCAACTGCACTCTGATAAGCGAAGGTACAGGATATCTATGTCCTGTGAATACTGACCTATCAATAACGTTCAATGAATGTGTATAGCAATTGGCCATACCAACGATCCTCAAAAACTCTCCTATTACACAATAACACATCAAAGAGCCCAACACATTGTTCCACCTCTATATTTCCCTGAAATGCAGCATCACGTAACGAGTCCTCTAGACTACCGTTCGTAATCACACTGCCCACAAAACATGGAGAACCCCGCTCTACGGCTGGCGATATCTCATTTAAAGTACAAATCACACCTACAACACTACTTCTCTGAATATGGTCATTGAACGCTACTTCTACTTCAGAATCACCCCATTTAAATTTCAAACTCCCTACATCATAACATAAGTTACCAGACACTCTACTTAGCCACTCTGAACCCAAGATAACACTGAATACTAAATTTGGAATTACAAGACAAATCTGCTTTTCTACATGATTATTAATTTTAATGTCTACTAAAACTAGCTTAGAAATTACTTTAGACCTCTTCCCAACAGCTGTGATAACAAAAGTGCTTTTAATTGGCATTTCCTCAAAATTTACTCCAGTTCCTTTCATTTTATCATAAAATGCACTACTTATGCAACTCTTCATACAACCACTATCAATTAAAACATCTGTGTACGCCTCGGACACGTTAAATTTAACTATGGGGCTCTTACTGACCACCTCCTGAATAATACCTTCATCATTTAGTTCACGTAATAATTCATTTCTTACATTTAGGTCATAGGGTTCCTGTATAAGTGTATGAACAGGGCATGTTACAGACTGAGATTCTGACCTTCCATCGCAGCCTGGTTCGAGTTTAAAGCATTGCTACCGCTTGGTGTAGTACTACTCACTACTGCACTGGTCTGGTTGTTCTGGGTTGTGTTAACGGTATCTCTCTGTCCGTTATTACCATTGGGCTGATTCCCTCCTTGACCCCTGTTCTGGTTATAATTATTATTGATATTATACCTCCCTTGGTTACCCCTATAATCATTATTTCGGCCTTGATTTCCCCTGAAATCATTATTCCTACCTTGGTAGTTCGTACCATACCCATTTCCTCTGTACTGGTTTTGCTGATTATTATTATTATTATTTTGGTTCCCCCTATTTTGGATGCTGGCCCCTTCGCCACTGTTCCCTTGAACTTCCTGATTCCTATTCTCATTAGGCCTGTTATTATGGTTACCCTGGTTCCTGCCGAAATTCTCCTCGTAACCCCCTCTTCCCAGAGCATCGAATGTACTTAATAAATTTTCCACTTGTGAAATAGATTTAACATTTTGGATACAGGCAGCTTCTTTGATTCTATATGGAAAATGTCTTAGTAATAGCCTAACTACATCACTTTCCTCCTTCAAACCATCCAGATATTTACACGTCAATACCTGTCCTAAAAAGTACTCGGTCATAGTGTAGTTTCCTCTCGGGTTATATTTCCCACACACAATTCCCTCACGATGCTGAGACTGAATTACCTCATTCCAAAATTTCTCACAAAATTTAACTTTAAAATCTGAAATATTCTCAAAATTGTCTCTGTAGACAGCAAACCAGTTTCTTGTCTCCCCTACAAACGCTTGCTCTAAAATCTCAACTACCTGGCACCACTCAATACTACCATCTTCCAACCTCTCCCCGAATTTATTTTCTATTGTATTCATGAACTCCATTGGACAACCCTGCCGATTACTGAATTTGCCTAGTTCTATTTCCCTGTGTGTGCTATTCACATAAACTGGCCTACTCTGACTATTTTCCTGCCTAATTCTAGCTTTCAACTTCTGTTCTAATTCAGCAGTTTTCTCCTCAGCTTTTCTTTCAATATTAGTTACAGTTAACCTAATGCTCCCTTCCGATGCTTCAACTTTACCACTTAACTGAGCTTGTTTCTCATTAATCTCATTAATGCTTTCCTTATTCCTCTCCCTTAAAGCATTAACTTCAGTGATTATTTCTGCATGTACTTTATCAATTCTTCCCCCCAGCTGTTCTTTAACCTCTTTAGTTGCTACCTGAATTTTGTCGATTTCTCCCCCCAATTGCTTTTTGACCTGCTGTGTTTCAAGTTGCACTAGTTCTTTTAAATTTTCAGCCTGTGTACTGATTCTAATTTCTAACTCCTCCTGTACTTTTCCTAATTTTCTGTCTACATCTGCAACAATCTCTTTAGCCTTCTCTTCCATCACCCCTCTGATCTCACCTCTAATCAGTTCGTATTTATCACTAATTTCTCTACTGTTTTGTTCGAGTTTAGCATTATTTTGTTCGAGTTTAGCATTTAAAGTTTCAGTACTCTCTCTATTTTCCCTACTGTTTTGTTCAAGTTTAGCATTTAGAGTTTCAGTACTCTCTTTATTTTCCCTACTATTTTGTACAAGTCTAGCGTTTAAAGTATCTGTGCTAATTTTATTTTGTTGCATAAACTGAAGAAGCAAACTCTCTAACCCTGCTTGACTGTTTTGATTACCCCCCTCAGTATCGGGATTTACCTCCGACATCCCTGTACTGCTTTCATTTCCAAGACTAACCATACTGCTCGTATCTTCACTATCCAACTGGTGACCACTACGCAACTTCATCTCTTCCTCAACACTACCCATGCTGATACACACCGATAAATGAAAAAGCCCCCAAAATACAGGCACAGAAATACATACCCTTCTCCTTGCACAAATGTTATTAGGTTTTCGGTCTCACGTTGGTAGCGACAAATGAAACGGATTCTTTAGGCCTCACTCTTGGGTGACAAATGTAACGTTTTTACTTTTGCTCCACGTTGAGCGTACAAGTGTAACGGTTTTACTAGCCCTGCCTTGCACTTTGAAACACAAATGTACTGTATACTCTGACTAAGATATGTTGTATTAATGGGCGCCAAGACCTCAACGCTATGTTGAAATCTAAATTTATATTTAACAACACCTAGCTCTGGCAGAACACCTTCAAGAATCTTTACACTCAGATCGTGGTATGATTTGATCATTAACCCAACTAACAATTGTATCAGGAGAAGGAATTTGGTCTATATCTAAGGCTACCTACTGAAAGCAAAGATTGCATGGTTAAAAGAAATGAATTTATTATATAAAACAAGTATGGCGAAATTAATAATAATAATATATTTTAAATTTAAATTGGAGCGTTGCGATCTGAATATTACCGCTAGAGAATTACGTGAAAACGGAGTCGGATGAATTACTGATTTTACTATTATTCCCAAGCTATGAAATTACTGAAATACTGAATATGAAACATAGAAACGAGAGATTATGTAGTTCTGAGTCATTCGCGCTTACCATTGGAAATTGCCGTAGCATTTCCCTCGTACTGGATATTGAAGAGAGCTTCCCACAGCCTTCTGAATGTCGTCATCTTCTTCGTTAGTTGTAGAAATATTTGTAGAAATGTTATATTATGGTCAGGTCACACCGGAACCAACCACACGAGCAACCACAACGGTCAAGTTTTACAAAGATAATCGCCCTGCCTCCTCGGCGCGCATACCATATATGCACTCGTCACCTCCCCTCTCCAGTGCCGTCTTCTTCTCGCCCGCTCTCCACTAATTGGCTGAGCCACCACGCGATCCTCCCCACCTCAGGGTCATTACACTCGGCGCGTCGACGATGTCGATTACTGGTCCAGGCCATTTCGCCTTTTCTTGATGCAGCGACCCCGCTTGCGTCACGCTTCTCGACAAGAATAAGCCTGTAGCCGAATTCCCAGTGACTCACCTCTCTCAACAAACTCTAACTGACAAAAATCCGTAAAATTCCGTAATCATATAATTTTCCGCGATAATGTTGTTCGTAATAATTCGCTTGATAGTGTTTTCTATAACATCGAAAACCTATCTGTATACTTATAATCTTATAAAAAAAAAAAACGCTCCAAAAAATACCTTAATAATAATAATAAGTTACATGAAAACTTATCTTGGCTGAACAATTTACCGCGTAAATAAATATTGAAAGGCTTCCTACTGACTTATGTCAGTGGCGTAAAATACCCTCGAAAAACACGTTACAAACTGTACACAAGCATCTGAAGAACAGAACAACTGAAAACGCCGGAATCGTACAACCTTGTCAAAAGCGGAGAGACATTAACTAGCACCAACGTTAATTCCTGACTTTCTAATACTTTTTGCCATTTTTTCCTGACCAAAAACAAAATTCCTGACTTTTCCTGCCTGTGGACACCATGCAATCCCAGGAGGGTGGGGAGGGGCATATACAAGAGTCTTACCTGGTGACATCTTTGTCCGCTTGATGTCTCATATGCACTGGGTTTCCATCTTTATTCAATAAAACTTGAAAATCTGAAAACACACAATAAAATGGTTTATCGAATACATGTTGGATAGAAACACAAGTCAGCCAATAGGGACCTCGGTTAAAAGTTTTGTGGACTTGTACTCCTTCAACAGAACGCATGATGCCACTTCTTCTTACTCTTTCCGAATGATCATTTATCTGTCATAAACAAGAACACTTCCAGCAACAACTTAGTTTGTGTGCCATCTGTTAGTAACAACTCGCAATCAGTAAGGAATATTTAATTAACTATTTGTTTTTCCTCACCTCACACCACATAATGTCGAAATGTAAATATTATATGTCAGAAAACTGTATCATAATGAGGCTCATTGAAATAATACTTTTCATTATGAAACAGTTCCTCCAACCAATCAGAGCTCATTCATTGACCAATTAGATAAGGATAGCTTCGCACATGCGCTCAAAATGCAATATGTCGGACATGAATTACATGATTTGAAAGTTGACAATGTAACCATTGTAGTTACAATCCCAAACACAAAGACAAAATCAGCACGAACCTTTACGGTAACAAGAAAATACTATGAAATGTGCAAGAAATTTAGGAATCTACGTCCAGAAGTTTTTCAACACACTATCTTACCCTAGCCTATACCGACATGGAAAGTGTGCACCGTCCGTAACAAACTGCAGAATATTGTAAAATAAATAGTACTGTACCATAATATCCCCAACCCCAATTTCTACACAGGGCATTGCCTTCGTAAGACCTCGGTGACAGTTTGAGTGAATGCTGGTGCAGATCGCCAGGCTGTAAACATATGACATTGCCAAGCAGACAGAGAGCATGCGTGGGTCAGAGAACTTGTAAAGCACAGATAGCAAACCCAGCGTTTGCACTCCGTTCACTAAATTCAACTGGCAGAATCTCAACAGATATTTATGAATATTTATGTTAGAGCATATAATAAAGTTATAATTACTACTACTACTACTACTACTACTACTCGGAGCTACAGTCCATGTAGGACCTAGGTCTCTCCAACAATCGTTGCCCAATCCTGACGATCTTCTGTATCTCCATCTTCTTACTCCCATCTTGCGTAAGTCGTCCTCCTAGTCATCCAACCATCGTTTCCTAGGTCTTCCTTTGCATCTTCTTCCACCTGGATTTCCTCTATAGATCTTTTTAACCACTCTATCACCTGCCATTCTCTCCACATGTCCCAGCCATCTTAGCCTATTACTCTTTATTTCCGAAACTATATCAGGATGACCATATAGTTCTTCCAATTCTTTGTTTTCCCATATTCTCCATCTTCCTGCCTCATTCACTGCTCCATAAATCTTCCTTTCCCATCTTCTCAAAAGCTCCTCTTCTGTCACAGTCATAGTCCATGTTTCCGAGCCGTACATTACCACTGGTCTCATAACTGTCACCTTTGATCTTCTACTGAGGATGCGCGCTTTGAGGATTTTTATCAGTGCCCAATAAGCTCTATTACGGCTGCAATTCTTGCTTTTATTTCTTCTCTTGTGCTATTATCTTCCGTAACCAATACTCACAAATACTTGAAACTTTCACACCTCTCAAAATTCACCCCATTTAGGTTTATAAATAAATTTATATAGTTATCTTTCTCCACAGTATTTCTCCTAGATAATAATAAATATTGAGTTTTGTTGTAGTTTACTCGTAATCCTACTTCTTCTGATTCTTTTTCTAACCGTCCCATCCCTTCTTCAAGATCCTTCAGTCTTCGTGACAGCATACCTACATCATCAGCATACGCTAGATTTTGGCTCATACGGTTTAACAGCGTGCCTCCTGGATTGCTGATATCCACCTTCCTCATTACTCTATCTAGAACAATATTGAACAGCAGCGTGGACAGTACGTCTCCCTGTCGTAAGCCTTGGTTTACCTCAAACACTTTTGAGAGTCTTCCTTCAACTTTAACTCGACATTTTGTGCCAGTAAGAGTCATTTGCACCCATCTGATTAGTTTGAGTGGGAATCCCATGTCCATCAAGGTCTGGTTGGTTCTTAAGTTTAAGGGCTGCGACAACGCGGTCATGTAGCCCCGAGGACTTTGGGTGTGTGTAGAATCTGTCTGATAACCGGTGTTAATTGTGATGACTGTATTAGTGTGTGTTATCTGTTTTAGGTAGATTTCATTAGAAAGCTAACTATTGCAATGGGTCCCATGTTTCGACTTCCGGAAAATTTCGACATATCTTCGCGTTTCACATCCCCCAGACCCCAAAACCACCGTCAGTTCAAAAGTTTATATATAATTTATGTATGTATATATATATATATATATATCAGTTTCTTGTGGACACGATAACTACCGTAATTTTGCACCAATTACTTTGAATTTTTTACCGAATATGTATACCTATAAAATCTCGGTTGAGTTCGTTACTGGGCTAAATCGGTCGACAGGGGTGAAAATGGGGGGCTTTTTTCGAAAAAGAGAAATATTGCTATAACTCTCTTAATATGTGAAATATCGAATCCGTTCAACGTTCATACTATGTGTCGGATAAAGCCCAAAAATTTATGTTTGAAGAGTTTTTTTTATAGCACCAACCATTGACCAAAGGGGTGGGAAAAAGTGGGTTTTTAGGAAAACATTAATCAAATTACAGACCCATTAATATTATATCTGCCATCAGCAAGGTTCTAGAAAGCGTTGTTAAACGAAGACTTATGAATTTCTTCATGAAAAATGATTACTTTGCAAACTGCCAATATGGGTTTATTCCAAATAGAGGAGCTGATAGTGCTATATTTGAAGTAGTAACTGATGTAGAAAAGGCATTAGATGAAAACCAACTAGCTGCTGGTGTACTAATTGACCTTCAAAAAGCCTTCGATCTGGTTAACCATAAGATTCTCCTTAATAAACTAGAATTTGCAGGCATCAGAGGAGTGGCACATGATTGGTTCAAGAACTACCTCACTAACAGAAAACAATATGTTGCAATCGATAATGTAAAAGGATCTCAAATGAGAATTGACACAGGAGTACCTCAAGGTTCTGTCTTAGGACCAATTCTTTTCTTGGCCTATATTAATGATATAGTATTATTAGAATTGAAAGGCAAGCTTAAACTATTTGCAGATGATATTTTTATACTCTATCTGGGAACATCTGAACAGGAAATTATGCTAAATATTAATTATGATCTCAATAAGCTGGTGGATTGGTTGAGAGCACACAAAATGGTTATCAATATCACTAAAACAAAATATTTATTCTTCCATAAACCATCATACAAGATTGAGACCACAAACATAGTCAACATAGCCATCAAAGAAAGGGTTAAATCGGCAACATACTTAGGTATCACACTAGATAGTACACTAACCTGGGAAAATCATGTAGAAAATGTAAAACATAAAATCAGCCCTTTAATTGGTATTATTTTCAGATTAAGATATAGCTGTCTTACTAGCCAACAATTGAAAAATATATACTTTGCTCTGATACATTCACATCTAATGTACATGAATTTCATATGGGGATATTGTAAGAAGGAGCTGATAAAAGAACTTGAGATACTCCAGAAACGTGCTATAAAATCTATCTTTGGATTTCCTTGGCTCACACCCTCAAATGAATTGTACTCAAGAACTAAAATTATGCCACTGCAAAAACAAATAGCTATGTCAGCAACAGTATTTGTATACAAATTAGAAAACAAAGTGATACACACACACATCCATTTTACCCATGCAAATGACATTCATCATTATGCAACAAGAGGAGTAAATCAAATATTCACCAGCCATTCCCAATCCATTAAATTTGGAACTAAAGGCATTATGTCCTCTATAATAAAAGAATACAACTCGCTACCATTAGGCATAAGGGAAAGTTTCTCTATAAAAACATTTAAGAGGAAAACAAAAGACTTCCTACTAAGGAATGAATAGCCCATGTACAATAGCCTTAAGCAATGCAATGTATCATACCGTATTATCTCTGTAAAGTTAGTCACTAGCAATCTAAGTTACTATTAAACCAAACAATAATGTTACAAAAATTATATATATGCCATGCTGTAACTATGTTACTTGATTGTCCCTAAAACGAGCTCAGGCTCATTGGGACCTATGTAAATAAATAAATAAATAAATAAATAAAAATCTCTCTTAATAGGCACAATATCAAAACCGTACAACATGGACAATATTCCCCTAATAATTACCTAAAACTTTTGTCTGAAAGAATTTTTGATATGACCCAAGGGATGAGAAAAATGATTTCGGAATTATAAGAAAATGCCAAGAGCTATCAGAGGTTGCCATGGCAACACTACTAAATTGATGAGGGATGAGCCATCAGACGTTGCCATGACAACGCACTTGCACGAGATCAGATTCAGTATTTCCATCTGACTAAGCCGGCCCCGTGGTGTTGGGGTAGCGCGCCTGCCACTCACCCGGAGGCCCCAGGTTTGATCCCCGGCTCCGTCAGGGATATTAAAACTGACGTGAGGGTTGGAACGGGGTGCACTCAGCCTCGTGAGGACAATTGAGTAGCTGTCTGACAGTGAGACAGCACCCCGATCACGAATACCAAGATTAACGGCTGAGGGGACCCGACGCGCTGATCACGCGTCACCCCAATATCTGCAGGCCAAATGGCTGGGCAGCGGTCGCTTGGTCGGCCTTAGCCCGTCATGGTCTGGATGGTGCCAGGGGTTGACTTTGACATCTGACTAAGTGTGAAGCGGCTTCGGTGACGTAACGGATAGCAAGCATGCTGAATGTCTATGCCCAAGATCGCGAGTTCAAAGCCGGCCGAAGTCGACGGATTTTCTAAGAGCACTAAAAATCCCTCAGTATGCTTTCCTTTGGAGGGGAAGTTCCAACGTTCGTTGCGAGTTGCTGGTTGCGGTGGCGTCTAGTAGCCAAGTTCACAGGTAGGTGTCGTTGACAGTAGTACTGTACCCGATACCTAGTTTAGGCTATCGGCTACGCCAGCAGACATTAAGCTGTAGTTGAGGTTTTGGAAAGAGTTAGGAAAAGATAGCGCACCGATCGCGTCAAGAAGAATGCCAAGATGACGTAGGAGGTCTAGAATCAAGGAGGCATTGATATCTGTGAGGAGATGGAATTATGGATAGAGATGTGAAGCTTTATTGAGATATATATGAAATTATAGCAATTAAACATCTTAGAAGAGGATATATAACATGCATTATAAGTGGAAATAATTTTATGGAAGTCCGATAACCCTTAAGTTATTTTATAACGGAATAGCCGAGATGATCTGGGTTCGAGACTATGACCGTGACGTGAGAGCACAGTGGTGGGGGACTACACCACGTGCCTGCGCCGAGCACATAAGCAAGAAGACAGTGCCAGCGAAGTCAGTTGAGCTCAGTCAGACGAGCAGGTAGGAGCAGCTCTATAGCGCAAGCGAGACGCACAGTGAAGGTTACGTAACATACCGAAACTGTCACGGCTAAGTGTAGGCGACAGTTCCTGCATCGCCGAGCAGCGAAGGCCAGGCGGGTCATTGATCCAGTCGGGCTGGCCGAGGAAGCAATTACAGACGGCCGGGATATGTCAGAACCGCACTGCAAGTAGTTGAAGGCTTTATTACAAGCTACATTTCAACGCAGTTTGAACATTGCTTTTATGAATAACTTTGACTATGCTTTTCTATAACGCATTCGAAGCTACTTTAACTATTTCAAGTAAACGGAATGTTGTTAGCATAGGCACCGATGAACATTAGATCGTGCATGGATAAGATTTATTTCTTATGCAGTTTTCATGAATTACCTAATACAGACAACTACAGGGTGTTTCGTAATCTTGAACACTCTCAAGTAAAATTTTTGAAAGTGAGACATAGCAGTCATTTGAGATTGAACTTGCAATACTCAAACTGAACATTTAACGGAACAGTGGCGTAACTTAGAAGAGGAGTAGGGGGTCCGCTGTTTCCATGAACTTTTTCGAGAAGGAGTTGGACAATATCCGCTATGGGTAATCTGAAGTTCAACATGTCCGAGTAGACGCAAATAGAGACAAGATGGCACCGCAGAGCAATGGATTCGATTCCTGACGAGAGGAGTCCACCAGCTGATTCACTTGGGATTTCGAAGGCAATCGTCATTTCATGGATGAAATGATATTCACGCCGATCTTTCGAGAAATTCTTTATGTAGGGAAAATCGACGATCTTGGAAATTTAATTACAGCTGATTATGAAAGGTACTGTAAGAGTCATAACTACCTGATACGATTATTTTCATGAATACTGGGCACACATGTATATTTTTCTAATAGGAGTGATATGATTATTAAGACATGGTTTGAATTTATATACTTCGAATTTGCTAGAATATGGAGTGACCATATGATATGGCAGGCATCATTATACGATATTCTCACCATTGTTTGGCTTTATTAAGCAGATGTTTGGTCTTTTAGACATTTTTCCAGCTAGGATATTTTTCATGAATAGTTTTTTTTGTGTAACGAGTATTTCGAACTCGTGATCTGCAATTGATTATCTAAAATTACTTCGTCAGTTCATTGCATACTAGCGAGTGTGTATTATTCATCAGCAGGGATTTTTTCCATTGGATTGTTTGGAGATGTTAAGAAGTTATTCACTTTATTGAATGAACATCGCTTTTATATGACAACTAGAAACTTGTTGATTCCTATCTGGTACATTCACTCATATAGTCTACGAGATGGGGTCCTTCGTATTTATACGATTGTATGGTGGCTACTCATCTTACCCATCGTTCAGGGAACTATCATCCAAGTCGACGGGGCGAGGTCTTTCGTATTTATACGACTGTACGGTGGTTACACATCTTACTCGCCATTGAGGGACTCATTTTTATCATCCGAGTGTACACGAGATGTAAGTGAATCAAACAAGGAACTACTAGTCACATATCAGTCGAAATTTTGTTAAATAAAGTAACGATAAATGTCAACAGGATTGCATTTAGTAATTCTTGTTTGCCAATCCAATATTTTGTTGCTATACTCTTTTGAGAGTAATTTCAATTTAACAGCTGTTACAGCTGATGTTTTGATGAGTTTATAATTGTGTTTGATACCTTTGAGAAGGGTTTAAAGTAATTGAATCTTGTAAGATTAATCATTAATGGTCAGAATTATTATAAGGCAGATCAGTATTGCAGATTTTGATAAGAGATTATAGCACATTGGTGTTTTTCTGCTATGTGAATTATGAAAATTGTAAGAGAATTTATGCTATTTGAAAGCAGATCTTAAATTACTGAAGTAATATTTTTCCAATTGTTTAAGAAGTTGTCTAGATGTGATCAGAGTAATTACAGTTATTGGAGATTGTGTGCGTTGATAATTTGAAGCCAGTTATATATTTTTTGTAGATCATGCAACATGGTTAAGTGGAGTTTGTGATAGGCATTTTGTGGAAGTTGCCAAGTGATAGTAGCAATGTTGCTAATGTATTTTGAAGCAGACATGAGGTCGTCGTACCCAGTCTAGCGTAATTGTTGAGATTCATGCTGTATGTGCTGAATATTTATGGAGTTTTTATGGAGTAATTGTTGTATTCAAATGTGATATTTGAAGTATTGAGGAAATGTAATGTCGTTGTGGATAGTTAGATCCAACGTGATGTCGTGGAGGCAATAATATTTTTTGGCATGATAAATTAAATACGAGATATAACTTGGAAGTAATAAAACTGTAAGACAACGTTCTATAAACCATATTAAACAAATTGTTAGGAAATTAAATAAATAAATGAAGTTGATAATACAAAATTTTCTGAAAATAATAATTAACGAAATAATAATCTGAGATTTAAGCATATTAACGATCTGACCTAATGAAATAAAAATCAGAATGACTAAATGAAATAATAAAATCTAAATAACCAGATGATTGAAATTTAAACAATTTGATAAATTAAATTTTGAGAAAGCCTCCGTGGCTTAGGCGGCAGCACGCCGGCCTCTCACCGCTGGGTCCGTGGTTCAAATCCCGGTCACTCCATGTGAGAACTGTGCTGGACAAAACGGAGGCAGACAGGTTTTTCTCCGGGTACTCCGGTTTTCCCTGTCAACATTTCATTCCAGCAACACTCTCCACTATCATTTCATTTCATCTGTCATTCATTTAATCATTGCCCTAGAGGAGTGCGTCAGGCCTCGGCAGCCGGCACAGTTCATATCCTCGCCGCTAGATGGGGGCTTCATTCATTCCATTCCTGACCCGGTCGGAGACTGGAAGCAGGCTGTGGATTTTCATTTTCATAAATTAAATTTTGAAATAAATCGATGAATTAAATAAATGGATGAATTAAAGATTGGATAAACTAAACTGATTTAGATAAATTAATAGACGATTGTAATGATGATGAATAACTGAATTAGAAGGTGATAATTAATTAAAGAAGCTGATGATTAATGAATTTATATGGAATTAAATAAATTTAATTGAGATAATTTGAAGGAATTGCAACTTGAGTTGAGAATTTAAATGAGGTAATGGTGATGAATTAAGGATTCTGACAGGAATATGTATAATTTTGAAGTGAGAATTAATGTGATAAATATTTAATTTTGATGATGACGATAATGATGACCAATGAGAATATGAATTTTCTGTAATTCACAGATGAGTGATTGTGAATGACGATGTAAATAATGTAAATTAATTATTCAATGTTTAGGAGCATTTAATTAACATGTTCAACATTCAAATTATGCCATGCAAACCATAATTTACGTGATATTTAATATGTGTGATTATTATATGTGTATGTTTAGACAGATTAATAACTTATTTAAATCCACATTGATGTTAAATTAAAGAGAAATTAGGTCTCAGGTTTCACAAATGTCAGTGACGAAAGACATAGTGCTACAGTGATCCTGAGAACCCAAGAGAACTTTAGTGATTTTTCTTGTTATGTGGATGAAATAATTTTGGATTAGAAAAGAGATGGTTCGATTTTTGGACAATGACAATTTAACTTTGGCATTCGACCATACTCTTAGGTAGGAATTATATTTAAAATGTCTGTCTGACTATCAAAGTAAAATAAATTTGTTTTTATCTTAGTTGTGATCTGATGATGGTGTGATGTTCCTTTTTCTTTCCTTGTCTTGAGTAAGGCTTATCCGGAAAGGAAGTGGTTTGCTAGGAATTCAGTTGATGGCGCCCATTTATATTTGCATTATTTTTATTAAACTTAAGCCCGTAACGACCCTAGAGATACTTTGTCTCGTGATACCCACTGCTTTTTCGATAACTCAGCTGAATTTCCGACACATTCCTTATTTGACTAGAGGTTCATTTAACTCCGCTCTGTCCTGGAACTCCAGGAATGCGATGTTATAGCAGATGGGTCATCGCATCCCCAGGACGAACGGGTACAGTACCTGGTAGCAACATTAGGAACTACTGGTTGAAATTGACCGTCTGCAGTCCTTACCTGAATTACAGACTAATACAGCCATCCCTAAGTACACGGGGTTACATGACTGCGTTGTCACAGCCCCTAAACTGAGGAACCAACCAAATCTCTGTGGGAGATATAATTTTGCGTGAAGAAGTAACAGACCGTTACATAGTTACACATCAGTGTCGAAACCTTGCATAAGGACAGTGTGACCACAAGTATAACAAGAAGTTCCGTGAAGAACTATACAGCCTACTTTTCATGCCAATGATTATTCTACAGTATATGAACCTATCTAGAATAATGACAAAATTAAGTTGGTAATATCGAAATATCTAATTAGTTCAAAATATACCTGGTATAATGTAGTGTAGCCTAATAGAGCACTACAGTTGGCAGCCCTGGTGACTGAATATATTCTTAGTTCCACCTCTTAAGGTACAGAATACAAAATTTGGTTGAAGTCCAATGGACGTTACATGCAGTTAGACACTGGATCTATCAGCACGCGTAAAAGCTGGTCAGAAATAATCTGAATTATTATGATATCTTGTTGTGCCAATTTTGGATGAAATCCATTTGTTAGTATAGAAGTTACATGTATTTTAAAATTGGACATATCAGCAGGCATAGAATCATGTTGGCAGCACTGCTTTATATTAATTACTCCAAATTAATCTAGAATGCCAGGTACTATACGTGTGCAAAGTATAGAGCCGTTGGCTTGCATACTTTCTGATATATTGATATTAGGGTAAAAAGAATATAGACAGCATTTATTAACAGTTGGCAGCCCTGATTGCTCTTAACAATACTTATAGTCATATCTGTTATGGTACACATATCACATACGAAATTTGGTTGAAATCCAACTGATAGTATAGAAGTTACATGTATTTAAAAATTGGTACTATCAGCAGGCTTATAATCATGTTGGTAGAACTGACGTATATTAGTTACTCCAAATTAATCTAAAATGTCAGAATATACGTGTGCATAGTTTAAAGCTGTTGGCTTGAATACTTTCTGATATATTGGTATTTGGATAAAAAAAAATAGAGAGAGCAATTATTAACAGTTGGCAGCCCTGGTGGCTCTTAAGAATACGCTCAGTCATATCTGTTTATGTACAGATATTACATACAAAATTTGGTTGAAATCCAATTGATAGTGTAGAAGTTATATGCATTTAAACATTGGACCTATCAGAAGGCTTAACATTATTTTGGCAACACTGTCATGGTTGGCCTCCTGGAAATTAAACTGAAATAGTATTATCTACATGTGTGCCAATTTTGGAATAGAGCCCATGCATACCTTGCAAGATATCCAACATGGAGCTCAAATTTCTAGTGTGTTTTTTCAGCAGTTGGTAGCACTGACATCATTTTCAAATATGGACGTGAGCTATTCCGGTGCACATCTTTACCCATACTAAATTTGGTTTTGATTGCTGCAGCCGTTTAGGAGTTGATAGGGGGACACACACACACAGCCAGCCAGCCAGACAGACAGACAGAAGGACAGACAGACAGACACACATTTTCCCGGATCGATCTCATAAGACTACTTTTTCCTCATTTTTGCAAAATGTGAAAAGTAGGCTAAAAATGGACCCCAAATGACAAGAAGGTTACCGTTCCCATAAGACAATAAAATGTTTAAAATAAGCATAAAATGACGAAAAACAAAGTTAATTAAGCTCCAATTATAAAATACCTTCTCGCAATAAATGAGGTCTGAACCTTCTACGAAAACCTGCATATTCTGCCTATTTTCGCCTATCCCCAAGTTTGTCCAGTGAAATCTACCTCCGCCTTCCGGCGTGCCAAGAGGACTTTTTTAAAATTTAAGTACTGCAACTTAGAATTTTTCAAATAGTTCCTACTTTTGCAGCTAAGCGCCACCGTCAACGACTGCTAGGCCAAGGTCAGAACATAGCTACTAGACGCTACCGCAGTCGGTTCTTGGCAACGAACGTAGAAACCTAAGAGCGTTGTTTACATTCTTAACCTATCCAATTTAGCTTCACACAGGTGCAATTAGTGGAAGGTTCTTTAACATGCCATAAATCTATGACATGGGACCGCCGGCTTTACTTCCCCTCCGAAGGAAGGCATACTGAGGGATTTTTAACGCTCTTAAAAAATCCGACGGCTTCGGCCGGGTTTGAACCCGCTATCTTGGGCATAGAAGCTCAGCATACTACCGACTACGCCACCGAAGCCGCCCATCAAGGTCTGATTCAGAGTTTTCCTTCTTACACTATCATAAGCCTGTTTGAAATCCACATATAGTTGGTGCACATCCACATTATATTCGTAACACTTTTCCATTATTTGCCTTATTGTGAAGATATGGTCCGTCGTCGATCTACCCTGTCGGAATCCACACTGGTATTCTCCAAGTCTCTCTTCAACCAGAGGTGTAAGTCTCATAGCCATTACCTTGGCTAGGATTTTATACACCACACTAAGCAGTGCTATGTCATGATAATTTTCACACTTTGCCTTATCATTCTTCTTATGGATTGGGCAAATAATGGCATCACCTCCTTCTCCCATATCTCCACAATCAACTGGTGTACCAGCTTTGCCACACTTAATCATCTCTGCTGAAATATTATCACCTTCTGGGGCTTTGTTATTCCTCAAGCTTTTAATTGCCAAACTAACCTCCTGCAGCGTCGGCACGGGTACTGGCATTGCATCAGTGTTATCCTCGCACCAGGGTTGGTCATTCTCTTGATCCTCCTGTTCTAGCAATACCGTCTCTGAAGTAGCATTGAGCAGCTCGCTGAAATATTCAGCCCATTGATCTAAAATCTGTTCTTCTCCTCCTATGAAATTTCCTTCTTTATCTCTGCAGAAAACTGCACGGGGTTGAAAGCCCTTCTTCAATCCCTGTATTCTTTTATAGTACTTTCTTACTTCTTGATTATTGTATTTTTCTTCTAGCTCTTAAATCCATTTCTTCTCTGATTCCCGTTTCTTTCTTCTACAAATTCTATCCGCCTCTTTCCTTTTTATGTTCTTCTGTGTTGTTTCTCGTTGGTCTACTTATCATTTTCTCCCCTGCAGCATTCCTCTCCATTATAGCTATTTTGCATTCTTCATCAAACCAGATTTGTCTTTTAATCCTTTCTTCTGTCCCCAGTACTTCTTCTACAGCTTCGTGTAGTGCGTCCCTCATTATACTCCATTTTCCTTCTACTCCTACTCCCTCTAAATCCCAATTTTGTTTAGTCTCCAACTTCTTCCGTACACGTGTTTCATATTGTTCGGCAGTTTCCTTTTCTTTTAGTTTTAAGACATTATACCTTCTAGGGTATTTCCTCATCTTTCCAGATCTGTACACTGCTCTATGCTGTCTATATTTTACTCTTACCATGAAATGGTCAGAGTCACAATCCGCTCCTCTAAAACTATCAACCTCGAGTATATCAGATGCGTGTCTTCTATCAATTAGCACAAGGTCAATTTGGTTGAATATTGCTCCATCTGGTGAGCACCACGTTACTTTCCTTACATTCTTTCTCTGAAGCCATGTACTTTTCACCATCATTTCATTTCCCATGGCAAAGTCGATGAGTCTCTGTCCATTGTTATTTGATACCGTCTCTCTAAATGCTTCTTCTTTTCCCACCTTCGCATTGAAATCACCTAACATGATTTTTACATCTTGCGTTGCTATACCCTCAAGTTCCTGTTCAAGTTGACTGTAGAATGTGTCTTTCACCTCATCCTCCTCCTCTGTGGGAGCATATACACATAAAAAGGTGATATTAAAGAATCGTGCCTTCATCCTTAAAGTACATATCCTTTCATTTACAGGCTTAAAATTCAGTACTATTGTTTTATATCTATTATCCATGAGGAAACCTCATCATCATCATCATTCCCCCTTATCCAGCTCGTGCCGGGTCGGGGTATTTATGGCACTTCTCCACTTTCCTCTTTCCTTCCACAATTCTTCTTCCACGATCTTGTCCCAGTCCAGATTTCTTTTTCTCACGCTGTTCTTCACTGAATCGATCCGCCTTGTTCTAGGTCTTCCTCTTGCTCTCTTACCCTTGCACTTTGCCTCCAGCATCTGTCTTGGTATTCTCCTTTCCTCCATCCTCTTTACATGTCCAAACCACCTTAGTTTATTCTTGTCAATTCTCTCATTTAGTTTTCCCATCCCAACTTCCTTCCTAACATCTTCATTCCTCACTCTGTCTTTCCTTGTCTTTCCTATCATACCTCTTAGGAATTTCATTCCACTGGCTTGGATTCTACTCTCTTGCCTGCTTGTCAGGGTCCAAGTCTCAGCTGCATAAGTTAATATGGGTACACAGTACACTTTATACATTACCTCCTTGCTTTTCCTTGGTACTTCCTTATCCCAAACAAGTTTTCTTACACTTTGATAGAATGCATTGCTCTGCTGTACCCTCCTGCCAATCTCCATGTCCAACCTACCTGTGCCACCTACTCTTCTACTGTTGCCTCCACTATACATTATTGTATGGTTATCACTTCTCAATATACCATCTCCTCTCCCATTTGATCTCTTGGATCGCTGCCACTCCTATACTATATTTCTCCATCTCTTCCTTAAGGCCCTTCAACGCTCCAGGTTTGTTCAATGGTCTCACATTCCAGGTTGCAATGTACACATCATTTTTCCATTTACATTTTCCTTTTCCTTGCATAGGTCGTTTATCATTATCATCAGTCCGGCTATTATTATGGTATTGGAGTTTCATAACAGGCTGATTTTCTTCTATATGGGCTTGTTAGCCCCAACCTGGAGGACCAGGGTATCCATCTTTGTCAGACCCATCACCTTTGACCTGTCCGGCATGGGAGGCCCTACCAGGAGCTTACGCCCCCGCCGGCATAGCTCGCAGGATCCTTTGGGCTCTCAAGCCCCCGATCACGTCAAGATGAGGATACCATCGTGAGGGAAAGTTATAATTATCGTCGAACATGAACAGTCGTATGCAACTCACCTATGATGGTAATTAAGACACTCGTATGGACACTCGCTTCGCTCGTTTTATAAACATACTCGTGTCTTGATTATTGTCATGGTAGGCTCGTTGCATAATGTACTATTGAAGTGAATTGGCTATGTTTCAACTTAAGATTAAACCTATGCATAATTTGGTAGATTTACATAAAATTTTCCTTCGCCTATTTATTAATTTCTTTTCTTTTGTGCATTAATCAATAAATTAGACGACAAATTAATAATAAAAGGTATACCACATATACACGAATACCACCCGCACATTTTTATACAAAATCAGACGTGAAAAATTGGGGTGCAGGTATTAATTGACCCATCCAAATTGAGACAAGCAAAAGCTGTCTCAAGACATTGTTTTGCATCTGTTTGGAAATATGAGCCCTAATCTACCATTTGAAAGCGCGCTAAGGTGATTGTAGCTTTACCTACGGACCCTAGATGGCAGCAGCTAACTGCACACAGCTGCTATAATGGGTTGAGCATTTCTCCGTTAGAGCACAGCCTAGTCTACATACATGGTTCGCTCTCGTTGCGATTTCTGGTGAAAAAAAAAAAAAAAAAAGAAGAATTGTTTTAAGTGATTATTAAACCAATGCCAATTAACAACAGAGGGGATGTCCCTTATTCCGCCAAATTAATATTTGTGAAGCCTATTTTGATATGCAATTGTCACATTGTGTGGCACTCTGTGATTGGACAATTTTAAAACCATGGTGCAGTGTGCCAATATCTTCTTTGACCTCCTTCATTTAGGAATCTGGGCACTTCTAATTACTGGATTGAACTAGCTAGTCGTGAATTTCGTATCTCCATCTGAGGGGGGGGGGGCCCTATGGCCCTCACCCTTAGCAAGGATGGATTATTTTATCTGTTTTACGTGAACTAAAGGATTATGGAGTAGACAAACACCTAAGGAAAGCGTGTGTAAATTATTCTGCCTAAAAGCGAAGTGAAGTTACCTCTGCGACCAACGGCGTGTGCACTAAGGGCAGCCATGTTGTGTATAGTTTTGCAATTTAAGTAATTTTAATTCTGTTATTGTTTCTTTGTTATTGTGTCTCCTGGAGAAAGGATTTATTTACAAGGTATGTTTTGTGGCCTGTTCTTTATGTGTTATTAATTTTTTTTGTGGGGCTAGGCCTAATTTTCACTACCTGATTATGTATTATTTTATTTGTTAATCCGGGGACACTTACACATTTTATATTTGATTTTCCTAATTTATTTATTTATTTATTTATTTTATTCCCTGCAGAGGAATTCTCCTCGTGTTTTTTCTTTTCTCTACTCGTTAATTTTAGGGATTGACCTATATTTTGGTCTTTGTCATTTTCTTTTGATCCATAGCAACCAACAAAAAGTTGTACCTTTCTGTTATTATACCTAGTCTAGCCATAAATACTGTTACAACTTAAAAAGTGAAAAACACAAATATTATGAGAAGTATTTTAATTTGCTGTTAGTATGTTGTTCTTACAGGCATTCTTTACACAAATCACCAATCACTTTTCGAAATGGTCACCTTTGGCACTGATACAGGCTCTGAGTCTGTGTGGCCACTCGTCTATGGAGGAACGGAGGACATCCCGGGGGAAATCCGCCACTGCTGACAATAAGGAACGCTTTAAACTTCCAATGGTGGGGTGTCTCTTCTTGCAGACAATGCCCTCAAGCACTGACCACAGTCGGTAGTCCAAAGGGTTCAGGTCCGGACTGCTACTGGGCAAATCTTCAGTTGAAATGAAGTCGGGGACATGACGCTGAAGCCACCCTTGAGTTGACCTAGCCTTGTGGGCTGGAGCAGAATCCTGCTGGAAAGTCAAGGGTTGGTTTTGAAACAATGTGCCACTTAAGTTCTTCACAATAGGCTCCAAAACGGTGCTTTTGTACACTCTGGCGCTGGTTTTAACACCCTTTTCGCAGAAATGTAGCTGGGTGGTGCCAGAATAACTCACCCCCCACCATACCATCACAGAGGAGGGACGATGGGCCCTCTGAACTTTCGGAACCTTTTTACTGGCTTCCCGAGATGATGATGCATAAACCCTGTCGTTTTGCACATTGAAAGATTCTTCAATAGTGAATACCTTTTCATCGGTGAAGAGGATGTTTCGATGACCATTTTGCGCGTAACGCTGCAGAAAACGTCGACATTTAAGCACTCTCAGCTTCTTTAGACGCGCGTCAAGGTAATGTCCTGTTCGTCGGCGATAGGCCCGTAGTCCAAGGTCCTCTGACAGAAGCCTTGATAATGACCTTTTTGAAATGTTCATTTCACGGCACGGGCCATGATAACCTGCTTCCGCACCACATTTCTCCGAATACGAGCCGCCACTGCCTTTTTTGCTGCTAGAGTCCTGACACTGCGTGGGCGACCCTCTCTCGGACGATCCTTTACAGTCCCGGTTGCAGTGAATCGCTCAATGGTCCGGTACACAAACATATGACTGATTTTCAAATATTGCAGCGTCTTGAAAATGTCACTTGGAGATTTTCCAAATTTATATAATGCTATCAATGCAACACGATTTTCATAATCACCCCATTCCATGTTGAAACCTGGAGCTAGATGCTTCCTCTTTCACAGACAAGTTAACAATGGTTCAAAGTTAAAGTGTGCACATTGGTAGTTCTTTACCTGCCAAACCGGTTGTACAGTTTGTGTCAAAAGTTTGTAACAGTATTTATGGCTAGACTGGGTATAATTATTCCCGCTCTTAGCTTCTTTTCCTCACTGGTGTAGTTTTTATTTTAAAATTAATTGTTTTGCTGTAATTCGGTCATTTGTTTTGTCGCCATTGTAGTTTTGTTTAACCATAGTGCATTGTGGTCTGACGTCTACTGTTTTGTCTTGGCGTTGTGGTGGGTTACTAAAAAAACCTGTGTTGTGTGGATCTGGAAAATAAGTTGTTATTTTTAAATTTTTCTTGTTTTTCTTTTGTGTTTTTCTGTTTGGTAAGATTTCCTATGGGTACCACCGTCATATTTTGTTATTTATTGTAAAATTTTTGTCTAATTTTGTTTTTACTTTGTATATTCGAACTCAAGAGATTGCGATGGCATGGTCATATGAAGAGGATGGCTACCCACAGGATACCTCGAGTGTACGTTGGCCAGAGTGTCCCTGGAAAGAGGAAGACCTCACCATGTGTGGAAGAAGCAAAGCTTGAAGCTAGAGATAAGAACTGGCATCAAATACAAGAACAACAGTTATGGATGGACAGGACAAATTGGAGACGGTTCATTTATAACCGCACCCAACTTGCTGGGGCGAAGAAACGATGTTGATGATATTTGTATATACCTCGTGGCGTAGTGACGACGACTGGTATAGACATCCACTCATGGGAAACATCTGCTGCGGACCGTTTACTGTGGCGGAACACTACATCGACGGCTGTCAACTTCCTTGAGGAAGAACGTCGCAGACATGAAGAGACCAAGCGACAAGCAAGAAAGCTTCGTCAATTGCAACCCCGCCCTCCCCCGACCATTGAGTGCAATTTATGTGGGCGCATGTTTTATGCCAGGATTGGCCTGTTTAGTCATCAGAAGCACATCCACAGGCTGGTCTGAAAAGCTCTATGCAGGAAGAAGTATGTTTACTCGGAATCGAGTTACAGCCGCCGCCGACGAGTGGAACGTGCTGTACGTCAGGACCGTGTTAAGTTATTTGTATTTTAAGTATTCCTAAATATTCCTTTCTTTTGATACCTTATGGTATGGTTTTTAAAATGTTATTTATTTTTGCTCTTCAAGCTCCCATGTAAAATTTTGTTTCTAAAGTTTATCTGTAGGTAACCCTTAACATGTTCTGGCCATAAGCTCGTAAGTGGATCCGGATGTCTAAATTGTACAGTCTTGGTGGCATTGCCCCCTCCTAATATTCGTCGTGAGATTGCAGCAAAAATTGAGAAGAAGGCGGTAACATCTAAAGCTCACCCTCTGTATGGATACAGGCCAGCTACTTCAAGACTCAAATCAAGGAAACGTTTCCTCAGAACTACCGAGGCTCTTAAGGGAATACCTCAGCAATCCCGAATCGATCTGTGGCGTACAAGCTGTAATTGCTCCGAAGAATGGCTGACACCTAGTGAGGAACTTCCACCTGGTCATATGGAGAAATGGAGTACCTGGAGATCACTGAAAAGATTACGGGCAGGCGTGACAAGATGTAAAAGTAACCTGCAGAAGTGGGGTTTCAACACGTGAATGTGGTGTAATCTAGACTACGTCTCATTTGTTGCAGTGCAGCAGGTGCCCTCAAACATGCACAGCACAAGATTTGCTTCAGGCGAGAGAAAATGCACTGGATGTCGCTAACTTCGGGGCAAAAGTAGTATAGACTCTTGTTTGTTTAGTGTGACTTTGCATAAAATGTACTTAATCCAGTAAGAGTTTTAATGTATACATATATAGTATTAATGCTTCTGATACGAATAAATAAATGAGTTATTAGTGGGTTTTTCTTTGTCTTGTGCTTGCGGCAGCATTCTGTTTGTTTTATTATTGTTAACTTGTTTTTATTCTTCATTAAGCTCACTAGTGTGCCATTATTTCACCAGTGGTAGTTCTACAGGTTACGGGGGGGGGGGAACACATCTATAGGCAAGCCTTGTGGGATTCCTCCTCATTACCTTCCTTCTTCTCTAGGTATTCGTCTGTCGGGGTGGGTTGCAGTGAATAATAATAATAATGTTATTGGTTTTACGTCCCTTTCAACTACTCTAGCTTTTAGAGACACCGGGGTGCCGGAATTTTGCCCCGAAGGGGATCTTTAATGTGCCAGTAAATCTACTGACACGGCTCCCTCGCATTTGCGCACCCTCAAATGCCAGCTGACTGCACCAGGATACGAACCTGCAACCTTGGGCTCAGCAAGCGAGGGGTTGCAGTGAGCAGCGGACTCTGATGACAAGGTAAGTAGTAGGCACACCACCCCTATCTAGTCCCCGTGTCACAAATCTTAAGGATTTAAATTGCCCGCCACGCGCGAGTATCCGCTCTACTCTGTGAGCTGCCTGAATAGGATTGACATTTGGCCGGAAATTCCTCTGCCTCTTGACCAATCCATGTTCACATAGTTGTCTGCGTTGCAACGTACAGTTTTTCTTTGTAAAAGTTTTGAAAATATGGCATCATATACAATTTTATCTGTTTATTAATTTAAAATATAGTCATAAGCATAATAATGTATCTTTGTGGTGGTGAGACCTGGACAATAGGGAAGTCAGAAGAGAAGAAGTTGATGGCTTTTGAGGTTTGGTGCTGGAGAAGATAGAACATATGACAAATGAAGAGGTACTCAGAAGAGCAGGAGAAAGTAGAAGCTTTATGACGAGTCTGAAAACAAGAAGCGTGAATATGTTGGGACATATTCTCAGGCATAATAGCCTGCTGCAAGAGTCATCGAAGGGACGTTAGAAGGGAAAAACACAAGAGGAAGACCACCACTTGCATACATCACACAGATAATGACAAACAATGAAATGAAAATCCGCAGCCTGTTCCAGTCGACCGACCGGGTCAGGGAATGGAATGAATGAAGCCCCCATCTAGAGGCGAGGATATGGACTGTGCCAGCTGCCGAAGCCTGTCGCACTCCTCTGAGGCAATGATTAAATGAATGACAGATGAAATGAAATGATAGTGGCGAGTGTTGCTGGAATGAAATGTTGACAAGAAAAACCGGAGTACCCGGAGAAAAACCTGTCTGCCCCCGCTTTGTCCAGCACAGATCTCACATGGAGTAACCGGGATTTGAACCAAGGACCCAGCAGTGAGAGGCCGGCGCTCTGCCACCTAAGCCATGGAGGCTTCTAGATAATGACAGACACGGACACAAAATCATATCACGAATTGAAGAGGATGGCGGTGAATAGAGAAAATTGGCAAGTTGCTGCAAACTAGCCCCAGGGCTGTTAACTTGAGAGAGGGAGTTATTTCTCCAGGACAAAAAGAAAGATATTGTTTCGCTGATGAATTGCCAGCTCAACTAGTACAACATTTATTTAAATAATATTTTATTTTTAGTATTGATTTCACATGTAATTATTGATTATAAACTGTCAATACGGATTCAATAGCATAACCATTATTTTCTTTTAGGAAAGTCGCGGCAGCATGTGCAACTGACTGGCGCACCCGACCAGCGGTTGGAAACTGCTCAAGATGATGATGATGATGATGATGAGGAAATTGATTGATTTTGCTTGGTCAATAAATGAGTCTGTGGTGTTAGCAGGAAGTTCAGTGACCCCGTCCCTATATTATTATGTGACTGATAATTATCAATGGGAAACAAGTACCGTTTTTCCTCGCATAATCGCCGCCACCGTGTAATCGTCGCACCCCACTTTTCAAACACTAAAATAGGTTTATAAAATTTCCTCGCATAATCATCGCATAGCATATGTGAATTTGTGCGCCAGTCAGTTGCACATGCTGCCGCGACTTTATAACCTGGCGCAACTTTGTCAGAAGAAAAATATCTCGTCTTTATGCTTGCGGGCTATGAACTGTGATGCGAGCGGCAAGCTTCGTCACTTAGCACATTCCACGAGCGTATAATCTGGCGTGATCTTGTCAGGTGAAAGTAATCTCGTCTTTATGCCTGCGGACTATGAACCGCGACGCGAACGGCCAGCGCACATTCCGCGAGCGTATAATCTGGCGTGATCTTGTCAGCAGAAAGTAGGCCTAATCTCGTCTTTATGCCTGCGGGCTATGAACTGTGACGTGAACGGCCA
The DNA here is from genome assembly GCA_946902985.2 of Meconema thalassinum. Lineage (NCBI taxonomy): Eukaryota > Metazoa > Arthropoda > Insecta > Orthoptera > Tettigoniidae > Meconema > Meconema thalassinum. The sequence goes on from OX336391.1 coordinate 695,327,173, forward strand.
GCGCACATTCGGCGGACTTATCGGTCTAATCTGGCATGATCTTTTCAGGAGAAAGTAATTTCGTCTTTATGCCTGCGGGCTATGAACTGTGACGTGAACGGCCAGCGCACATTCGGCGGACTTATCGGTCTAATCTGGCATGATCTTTTCAGGAGAAAGTAATTTTGTCTTTATGCCTGCGGGCTATGAACCGCGACACGAACGGCCAGCGCACATTCCGCGGACTTATCGGTCTAATATGGCATGATCTTGTCAGCTGAAAGTAATCTCGTCTTTATGCCTGCGGGCTATGAACCGCGACGCGAATAGCCAGCTTCGTCAGCACATTCCGCGAGCTTTAACCTGTCGTGACCTTGTTAGAAGAAAGAAGCCTGTATCTGACTCACGCTATGAGAATGACTGGCCCGTGCAGCAAATAATGATACAGTATATTCTTTGAACTTAAATATTCTTCGCATAATCGTCGCACCCTGCTTTTTTCCACGAATGTTAGGCTCAAAAAGTGCGATGATTATGAGAGGAAATACGGTATCTTTTTGGTGCAAACTCGACCATAGTTACTCCTAGAAAATTGTATAGATTTTAAAGCAAACAAATTTTATGTTGTTTTTTACAATAAAATGCAAAAGATAGAAGAGAGTTTCAACAAAAAACAATCACGAGATTATTATAAAACCTTTGTCAAATACCTTTAAAAATATGAGCCCCTTACATTGATGCTGAGGGATAAATCTGGAAGGTTGGCTCATAGTAATCAAGAAAATACAGAGATCCTTGCAGAGACATGCAACAAACTCTTAAATTGTGATGACCCACTGGAGACGTTGGAAGTAAATACCGACACACCCATTTTAACCTTCTTCTTCTTAGCGTCATCCCGTAGGAACGGGGTCCGCCTTTTGGATCAATGCACGCCATTTATTGCGATCTAATGCTTCGCGCGATTTCAAGTTTCTTGATCGTAAATCGGCGTTGATAGTGTCGAGCCACCGCAATTTTGGTCTCCCATGCTGTCTCTGGCCGTCGACCGTTAGATGGTAGGCCGAGCCGATGACTGAACTTTGTGGTGCACGGACAACGTGCCCATACCAACGGAGTCTCCATTCCTGCATTTTCTCATTGATTGGAGCCACGCCAGCTGTATGTCGGATCGTTACACCCATTTTTACCACCCTAGATCTAATTGATCCATCTAATATCAATGATGTAGAACTAGCAATTAAGGAACTAAAGAATTATAAGGCATGTGGTAAAGTCTTAGTCTTTGCAGAAATCTGGAAAAACGCAGGGATACCAGCAATCATGAATCTACATCAGCATCTAGTCAAAATTTGGATCACAGAGAAAATCCCAGAATAATGGACCTCTGGTGTAATTCATTCGTTATAAAAAAAAAAGGAGATAAAACTAATCCAGACAATAACAGAGGAATAACTTGCATAATTTACAATAGGATAAACATTCAGGAACCACAACTTGGGGAATACCAAGCAGGATTTTGCCCATACAGAAGTTGCCCAGACCAAATTCTCAGCCTGAAACTAATAATGGAATATTACAAATACATTCATAGATTTCAAAACGGCTTATGATAGTATATACAGACCTACTCTTTTAAAAAATTTAACCAACACAGTTTCAAGTTCAGGGGAGAAATGTCGAGTGCTTTTCCAATAAAAACAGGCCTTAGACAAGGTGACGGACTATCCCCACTACTTTTCAATGTGGCTCTCGATTACATCGTGAAAATTTGGCAAAAAGAAAACCCACTTAAAATCAAAATTGGACCAAAACCCTCAAGAAGAACAAACTGCCTTGGGTTTGCAGATGATTTAGCCCTTGACATGGAAGAAGTTAGTGCTCAGATCACCAGTCTCCAGAAAACTGCATTAAAAATAGGAATGTAAATATCCTCTTGAGGAAACTGAGATCATGCCAATGAAACCTCTTGACATAAAGGAAGTCATCATAAATGATCAAAAAATGAACATAGTTCTACAATTTAAATACCTTGGAGAACTCATTATGCATAACTTGAGCGAAAAAACAAAATGGATAAATAGAACCAACAAAATGAAAAAAAGCACAATTTCTAACCTGGTCAACTTCTAACAAAATATGCTTGTCAATAGGCACTAAAATCCGACACTACAAAACTGTAACTTTGCCCGAGGCCACTTATGCTTGTGAAAATGAAAATCCACAGCCTGCTTCCAGTCTCCGACCGGGTCAGGAATGGAATGAATGAAGCCCCCATCTAGCGGCGAGGATATTAACTGTGCCGGCTGCCGAGGCCTGACGCACTCCTCTGGGGCAATGATTAAATGAATGACAGATGAAATGAAATGATAGTGGAGAGTGTTGCTGGAATGAAAGTTTGACAGGGAAAACCGGAGTACCCGGAGAAAAACCTGTCTGCCTCCGTTTTGTCCAGCACAGATCTCACATGGAGTGACCGGGATTTGAACCACGGATCCAGCGGTGAGAGGCCGGCATGCTGCCGCCTAAGCCACGGAGGCTGCATGCTTGTGAAACCTTGTTCCAAATTAAAAATTAAAGAAGAACTGACCAGCTCCTCAAAACTGAAAGAAGAATTATCAGAACCTGCATAAATAAAAAGTACCAGGTTGAAGGAGTCTGGAGAATCCTCTCCAATGAAACAGTCTATCGATAGATTGACCCAGTTACCAACACGGTGAAGAAGAAAAGAATCTCTTATTTCTTTCACATCCTACGATTACCAGAAAGCAGGATTTTACGACAACTAGTGTTGAGAAATCTGGGAAAGAAGACGGGAGGGCATTGGATCAAAGAAATTCAAGAGGATCTCAAAACAGTTGGACTCGAAATTACAGATGCAGAGAACAAGAATAAAATCACCACCCTTCTTAAGAATCATAAATTTTCAGCAGAAATGATGCGCAGACGGCCTGCAGAGATTTCAGACGGATTAAGAACACTGCGATCAGAACAAATGAAGAAGTACTGGGCAGATAAGAAGAATCAAACTACAACCTTCAAAGAAAAAGTGTACATGGAAGACTCAAGTGGTCCAATGTGGCCAAGAAAGTTAATAAAAATACAAAATAATTGCAATGCAAATTTATTGTTTGCAATGCAATATGAGTCAAACATACCTATTTTGTAGCCATAAGGAGAGTAGGCATCGGCTTTGACCATCTCTCTTCCTCCCAGCACCTCGACTAGACAATCCTTCACATCTGTGTGGAATGAAGATGACTGAGCTGGTTCTGAAAAATTAAAGCAATCAACAAACTAACGAACACCCGATAGGAACATGTATGTATTGTGTCCGTGGCAAGATAATAATGTTATTGGTTTTTCGTCCTTTTTAACTACTGCGGCTTTTAGAGACGCCGGGGTGCCGGAATTTTGCCCCGAGGGGGATCTTAAACACACTCCATACCGGGCTATTATTTGTATCAAATGCTGAAAACCAGTCAATTTCAATGATATTCATTAATTTTTATCACCGCAACCAAGACATAATTTGACGAAATTAATTTAATTTTGTAGATCCATCTTTCTACAATAATATACATAACAGACATATAAAAAAAAAAAAAAAAAAAGTCAAACAAATATTGAATGTTCACAACACTGTTCAAATATTGTAATGAATGTTTCACCTATTTGATATATCTTGACCACCCATTTACTGTTAATCAAATTGCTTCTTTGTGTGAAACATTTTGAATGACATGATACGACCGCGCCAGTGGTTATAACCTTGAGAACAATCGCGGTAAAACAGACATAGGATGCCATCTATGGGTGAAAGTTGTTACCAACGTTACAAGGACGAGATTCCACTAATCAGGCCCGCCGAAAAGCCGGGGAGGGAATTGGCGTTTGTTTTATGAGCGACCCCGTACAAACTATGGGCTTGGTAGGGAGAGTGTTAAATCTACTGACACAGCTCGCTCCTGCAACCTTGGGCACAGCAGACGAGGACATTACTACTAAACAACGCAGCCAGTCCGTAGCAAGAGTGCACCGAGTGGTCACTGTTACAAAACAATGGTGTATGCAGAACATTATGGTTATTGGACGAGTGATTACACAATGAACATGCTTACATTTATGGCAATTACTTCATGCAATATGAATGATAGTAGACTAGAACGGAAGAGTGGAATGAAGAATCCAGAGCTGTCCAAGGTAAATGCTGATATGGGGCACTTACTACAAGCGAATGCAGGCATTACAAAGAACGCATATTAGGACTGGCATAAATCTTGTGCATTATGGAAGTACAGTCGAACCTGCCCTAACGGACACCCTTATTAAGCGGACACCTGCCTATACCGACATTTTTCCTTGGAACCGATTTTATTTTACATAAGACAAGTGTTAAATTAGCCTCATTTCAGCGGACACCTTGAAGTCCGGACAGTGGACAGCGCCATCTGTCCCGTCACTTGACTTAAGCGGACACTTCACACGCTGCAGGACATTTTTTACACCGGACCATGTCATCCTTTCTTTTAAAACCATTCTGCAGACATACGGAAATCCCTCTCGAATGTCTGTACCACACCTATTTCGAGTCAAAGGAGAGAGAGAGAGTGAAATGCAGGCTACATGGCAACGCTGTAGTAGCCGTAAAGTTAATTCTTCTATACATTCCTCTTTCCAAACCTTTTGATATAGTGTTCTACCTACTGGTGTACATTCCGAGAATTCTAATTGTCCAGGATTGCTGCCAGTGACTGTTTACTCGCGAGTTACCTGGGGATTTTCTTCCCTGCTTGCATAATTCTATTCACAACTCAGATTGCCACCGATAAGGTCAAGCTCAGGTAGTCAACTTGAGAAGGAAAAGACTTGCGGTACAAGCGCTAATTAGTGAGACAGAAATACCGTAGCATTTCAGTCGTCGAGTAAACATGAGTAACAAGGGACGAACGTGTTTAGACCTCGAAACAAGAAGAAATGTGATTGTAGAAAGTGGCAAGGGACTTTCAGTGAGAAAGCTTGCCAAAAAATTCAAATGCGGGAAAACTCAAATAAACAAATAATCAAAATAAAGATATGTATGTTTATGTTTAAGGTGGATGCACTTTGCCGTTAAAATGTTAGATCATTTTAACAAACTTGTTTCAGCGGACACCTCTCATAACGGACGGTGTCCGCAGAAGGGAGGTTCGACTGTAAAATGATAGTAAATATGCAACACCTGTGGCTTGTAGAAATGACAAACTATCATAAACAGTAACCATTTAAGATTGTTTTATTATGGTTAAGGGCCTTATTTTTTTGGTGAAGTAAAACTGCTGATTTCGCTGTTAAAACTGACACTATTTCGGTGGGTATTTCGTGAAATGAATTGTCATAATGATGGACGTTTCTTTTGAAATCTTCAATTTAGAATGGAGTAAATGTAGCAAATTATGTGATCAGGGGTTTTAATGTATTCTTGTTATTAAATCAACCAAATATACAAAATGTTATCAGTCGCTGTATCTACGACCACAACGCCATTTGATGTAATCGATGGCAGATATCGATTAGCACCGATAGCCTTAGAGATCGCGGAACTAATACACATACTTCCGGCTTTGTGGGCATTTGTGTAGAGCAGGGGTTCTCAACCTTTTTCAACCATCGTACCCCCTAAAAAAAATTAAACATCCTGCGTACCCCCTACTAACCATTCTTAGGTGGTAATAATGGTTATTAAAAATGTAAAAGGTTTTTAGTTAGTATGGTTTAACCTTTGTAATTTTATAAGGAAAGATATTTTAATAAAACAAAATATAGTTGTTGTTTTTCAGTTCCTTTTCCCAAAGTGTGATTTTTGCAATCATTTCAACATAGAACATATCAGAAACACCACCTTGCATACACTTATTCCAAATGTTCAGTTTTTCAAAAATATCACTTAACTAGGCCAATTTTAAAGCCAACCAAAGTCATTGAGTACTGAAGATAAATTAGAATTGTGGTCGGTAAAGAAAAGATGCAATTCTTTGTGGAGTTCAAATACACGCGCCGTAAGTAACTCACACAGTAGTCACGGCACGAAGCTCACTGCGCATGTGGATCGAGTAGAAGGATGGCCTGCCGCGTACCCCCTGAAATGTTTCGCGTACCCCTTAGGGGTAGGGGTACGCGTACCACAGGTTGAGAACCCCTGGTGTAGAGAATAAGCAGCACTATCAATCAAATGAGAAGGAAACCACGACGATCAATTCCTCAGAAGCATTTCAATGTTTATTGGAGAGCTCTTTCGATAATATTTAGCATTTTTCGTACCAAGTGTAGTATATTACGTGATTATTTGCGCAATTCACGCAATAAATGAGATTTCGTGATATTTCGCGGGTTCATTTGGCTAAAATATGGTACTTTAAGTACCTAGAAGGTCATATATACGCAAGAAAGAAGAGATGAGAAAAGGTCGTTATTACCAAAAGATACGGGCCCTAATTGTGGTTATAGCAGAAATTATTCAAATGATAACTAAGTGATAGGAACATGAGATATTGTAGTATCAAGTAAAAAATGGAGAATGATGCTAGTTGCATGCATTGGTGGTCCTTGATATTATAGAAAGAGTATTGGAGGTAAACTATGCGTTGTTAAAGGAATTGTGCTAGGGTTGGATGGTGGAAAAACATCACCCTCATATCATGTCTTATCATCTTTTTTTAGCATGCAATTTCGAATTTCAAAACTGCGATGCAAGATATATGCAAGTAAATATTGTACAAATCCGATTGTGAGAGAGATGGTACACCTCCTATGTTGATAAGAATATTATCAGCAGTTGCTATCTGGTCTTTCCATTGGTATCTTTTCCACTAACTTGACCCGTTTGAACAAGAAGTACCGTATTTACTCGCCTATAACACCCCCTTTTCCACCGAATTTTTGCCTTCAAAAATTGGGGGGGGGGGAATAGGTGAAAATTTCCCTTGATATAGGTTAGGATGGCGTGGTATAAACTCACACAAAGGAGCACCCAGCGTCCTTAAACCAACACACAAAATAGTTATTTTAACCTAGACTTTATCTAATATATAAAAGTGAAAGTCTGTATGTGGGTATGTGGGTGGGTCTGTTCCGTATACAAATCTACACCGTTCCACCAATCTCAACCAAATTTTGCATACACATAGTTTAGGACCCAGAAAAAACCGCTGGCTACATGAATTTTCGATAGTCTTTCTCATTCTTCTGATTTCGGCCCTTTTGCACTCAAGCACAGGCTAAACAAATCATAAAATATACTCATGAAGGAATGGCAAGGCGGATAGTTTCCATGGCAACATAGCTCAAGTCGAGACACGGCCGACTGGATGCCATTCGCGCTCTGCACTACCGGTATAGAAAATGAGGATCTTTACTTGAAATCCCGTTAGTTACTCAACTGCTCACACAGCACTGTCAACCGAGTTTAGCACAACAAAGACTTGACACTATCTTCTTTCTTTGTCAAATACCACTCATTCACTCATTCATTTATTCATCACGAAATCTCAGAAACCACCGAACGATTTGGAATAAAATTCGGTATGCAGCTTCCTCAAGGGCCGCAAACGCCCACTAAGAGAGGATTTTTGGATATTCAGGTTCTAAAGGGGTGTTAAGGGGGTAGACCTGCATCTCATTGAATAGCAATATCTCCCGATTGGTTTCATTGGGGGATGTGATACACGGCATATAAACTCATCATTAAAAAGTAAGAAGACACGTGTCTGAGGGTTTTTCGATGTGGTGTATATTATGAGGTGAAAGGGGTGAAAAGTGGGGATTGAAAGATTCCTAACGGAGCGTGTATTTCTTAAACGACATCGGCGAGGTTTTTGAAACTCAGCGGAAAAAAATCAGCATAACAAATAAGTAAATATGTGTTTCACCGTTTTTTTTCATAAATCCAATTTAAGGGGCCCATGGGGAGGGGTGAAATTCTGGGGGGGGGGGGTGGGGGTGGAACAGGAAAGAAAGTGTCCTAACTGATTGACTGACTCACTCACTCATCAAACTCAGGGGGAAAAAACTGCTTTAAAGTAAGTAAATAGCTTTTCGACAGTTTTTTTTTTCAATCAAATTGAAGGGGTTCATCGGGAGGGGTGAAATTCTGAAGAAGAAAAAAATTGAAAGAAAATGTCCTGACTCATTCAATCACTCATCATCGCCCAGCCAAAAATATTGAAGTTGGAAACATGACATTTCGGGGATATGTTCGTTGCATGTCAAAACCGTACACTAAGGGAGGTTTTTTGGATATTCAGGTTCTAAAGGGGTCTTAAGGGGGTTAAACCTGCATTTCATTGAATAACAATATCTCAAGAGTGGTTTCATTTGTGGATGTGATACTCGGCATATAAACTAATCATTAAAAATAAACAGACATGTGTCTAAGGGTTTTTCGATGTGGTGTATTATTATGAGGTGAAAGGGGTGAAAAGTGGGGGTTGAAGGATTCCTAACGGAGCGTGTAGGCCTATCTCTTAAACGACATAGGCGAGAAATTTGAAACTCAGCGAAAAAAATCAGCTTTAAAAGTAAGTAAATCGGTGTTCGACCGTTTTTTCATAAATTAATTTAAGGGGCCCATGGGGAGGGGTGAAATTCTGGTAAAAATAATTGAAAGAAAATGTCCTGTCTGACTCACTCACTCATCACGCCCAGCGAAAACTATTAAAGTTGGAAACATGAAATTTTGGAATATGTTCGCTGTATGTCGAAAACGTCCACTAAGGAAAGAGTTTTGGATATTCTGGTTCTAATAATAATAATAATAATAATAATGTTATTGGTTTTACGTCCCTTTTAACTACACTGGCTTTTAGAGACGCCGGGGTGCCGGAATTTTGCCCCAAAGGGGATCTTTAACGTGCCAGTAAATCTACGGACACGGCTCCCTCGCATTTGCGCACCCTCAAATGCCAGCTGACTGCGCCAGGATACGAACCTGCAACCTTGGGCTCAGCAAGCGAGAACGTTACCCCTGAGCCACGCAGCCAGCCGATATTCTGGCTCTAAAGAGGTGTTAAGGGGGTAAACGTGCATTTCATTGAATAACAATATCTCACGAGTGGTTTCATTTGGGGATGTGATACTTGTGGTGTATTCGTTGAATACACGGTACCTGAGATATATTTTTTATTGCTCTTTGCATGTTCATTTCTTCCTTCCTTTTTGTCAAACACCAACAGTGATCATCTGTTTCTCCTTGTTGGGCACATCTCTTATGTCTTCATAAGTTTGTTTCAGATATATAACTTCTGTGACCCACCTAGCGTCACCTCGCAGCGAATCTCTGAAGCTCCTCAACTCTTCCTGGTGCTAGAGGACTTACTTATCCATTTGGCCACCAGATCCTGTTACCATCGCCAGCTATTTTCTCCTTGAGCAAGAGGACTACGTCTACGTCTTTACTCACCATGCTGCGCTAGTATCATCTGTTATCAACTCTTAGAAGATCAGCTCAGCAAGAGATTAATTTTCTGTTTTAAAGTTGGTAATGTTTATATGTTCTCCTTTTGTCTCCTACCCCCCACTCTTTTCCCCTTCCTCGGTCCCTCCGTGCTCCGTTGAGCTGCTCTCACTTCTCAGTCTGCAGTTGACTCGGTCAGTCAAAGCTCCGCTCGAGCTTGCCTCCTCAAACCAAGAGGCTCACCCTCTTCTACGCCATGTTGGCTAAGTAGTCATCAACGGAAACTTCGACTTCAACATGAAATCAAGATAAGTACCATTTTAAAAGTTTTAACCACATCTTCATGGTTTTAACTTCCACGTGCTTTTAACTATAATTTATAGACAGTGTGAAATTATTTACTTTGGGGCAAAAATCATTCTTCGTGGGATTTGCCATGTTGAGCTTTCGCTTGTATAAGCCAACCTTGCTAAAAAAGAGCTTTTCTTAAGCTATTCAAACGAGAAATCCTCTCGCTACGTGGGATATTATCTAATACCCGCTGTCTATAATTATAAAGCTAGTTCCTCCGTTGGATTTTCTCAACCCCATTTTCTGCTAAGGTCGTTCTGGAACCTTCGAGATCTTGTACTCTATCTGCGAGTCTTGCCGTCAAGTATTGTTCACGCACTTGTGAAAATGCTAGTTAAAATGAGGAATCTTCCTTAAATTACTGCAATAGCGAACTTTCTTCCCCCGTTGGAACATTCTATGGCGCATTTAATTGTAAATCACAACTTTTTCAAGAAATAGAGTCTCACCTATATAGTGCAATCAGTTATTTCCATAATTGCAATAACTTTCTTTTTCATAAACTTTAGTGCTTCTACAGTGAACTTTGCATCCATCTTTATAGACTACAGTGATAACCAGTGCTTGCTCCACGTTTCTACCGCGTCGCGATCGTCCGGTTATATTAAATACGGCCATGAACATTGATCCTATATCCCAATGATCTTTCCTCAACCTTCTACTAACAACCATTATTAATAAAATTGAAACTTTTCTATAAGGTGTCACTCACGAAGTGCCCTTCCAACTTTGCTAGTTTAACATTAATTAAATTCTGCATAATTGCTTGTGTGATACAAGTTTTAAATTCACGTTGTTCCTTTCCCATAATCAGGGAAAACAATTCTTTAAACTCTTGAGCGAGTCATGTTCAGGTTTCACGAAATGGAAACTGTCCCATTTGGCGAGTGATTCCTGCTCAAACTTGGGAAGTCTAGAACTTTCCCTTTCACTTTCTTCAGGTTTCACAGTAAGTGACCTGCCCTCTTTGTATAATTCTCATATAGTAATTCTGTATAAATATAAGAAGTTGTAGGAACTTCTATCTTATTTTTCATGTTGTTATTATTGTTATTTTCAAAGTTGTCACTTTCTCTAGAACATTCTCTCCAGAATTTCTTAAGGTGCACTCTTTGTACTCCAATTCACGTTCAAGCTTTAATTATTTCATTGTTCATTTGTTTAAATCTTATAAAGATTTTAGAAACATGTAAGGTTTGAAACCTTGTAAATTGTCAATTGCCTGGAGCAACCGTTTAATGTTGAGAGGTCTGCGACCCTATTTGTTAAAAAGTTCAAATGAACTATGTTTGTTAAAATTATATTGCATAATTGTTAATTTCCTCAAACTTCTTCTAATTGTAAAATAAACGAATCGTTTCCCTTCGCTTTTTCATTTGCGAATACAAAGTTTAGGCAAATCCTGTCTTCCTTGACTCTCCTCACTCAATGATATTAAAATCATTAATAGAGCTTTCACCATTTGTTGCATTTGAGCAAGAACTCTTAATTTTCACCTCACTAAAGTTCTTCTTAGCGTTAATAGCTAATTCTAATTGGCCAGTAAGGCAAGTAAAGCTCGCTAAGCCAGCTACCTGCTTGTGGAGACCCTCTCCGAAAACTTATGGTCAGTTTTCTAAAAGATAAGTGTTTCTTTTTGTCTAAACTTTTAGCCGGCTCCTCGCTGAGTAAAAGCTTAGCCATTTTCCAATGCAACCATTGGTTCATTTACCAAGATTACCCAATAAGGCATAATCTTTTATCATTTTCCTTTTTAGAGACACTTGGTCGCCCTTACAGGAACTCCATAATTTTGGAAATTGAAAATACCAAGCCTGAGTTAAATCATTGGCATTCTTCGAATTACTTTGTAAAACCTAATTTCTTTGAGAAGACATACAGTAAATTTGTTCCTCTCAGTCTTGCCAGACCAGCACTCTTCCCCATAGTAGTTTTATATATGCTTGAGAGGGATTATACGAAAGCCACTCTCTTGCAAACAGCCCAAGTTCTATCTGTGTTTCTCGTCAGCTTAGACCAAGTCCTTACTCATTTTAAGTATCCGAAAGAGGATTTTCGGTGGCAACCACCTTTAAGTGTGTTTAAAACTAAACTTATTAATTTTGTGGGACTCTCCTCCTATTTTTCTATCCTTCTTTTCCAATCCCAAATCTACTTCCTTCTCTTAATCATCTTCCCTTGGTGGGTGGGTTATTCTTCAGCCAATAAACTACCCAAAATTTGGTCCCAGAAACCCGGGAGAGCCCATTTTTTCTTTTCTCTTTTTAAAATAGTGTCATTTGACAATACTTTGCATATTTCTAATATCTGTGTTGAATATTTCAGCTATAACCACATCGTGCAAAGCCTGTGAACGGGAAAGAGGCCGCTCCTGTCTCCTATGGTGTGTCCCATTCTTTCTAATCATTCGCTGCTGCCAGCTTGACAGCATTTCCAAGGTTCTACAGTTTCGTGAGTTACATTTTCATTTACCTTCTTTAATATGGCTCCCACTGATAAGGATAAGGATGAAAAACTTACTTCTAAACGAGCATCCTATAAAGGGCAAATTACCCGATTCAGAAGGTACATAAAAGAATTAGATCCCTCAGATGCGCAATTAGATTTGTTGAAACATCGTGTAAAGGATTTTGAACGTTCTTATGAAAACTACTGTAACATTCAAACTGAAATAGAAACTTGCATGCTCAATCAAACAGAAGATCGTGTCGAAGTAGAAAACCTATATTACGAAGGCATAGGTTCTGCTTTCAAAATAATACGACAACTCGAAGAGGAGCAGAAAAAGGACGCTTCTGTTCTTGGTTCCCTTCACGAACCACAAACTTCGTTCCGTGAGGGCACTCACAAGCCCAAACCAACTTTACCGAAAATTGATTTACCCCATTTTTCTGGAGATGAATCCACTTGGGATTCTTTCTATGAATTATTTTGCTCCCTTGTTCATGACAATGAAGACATTCAAGTCATTTACAAGTTTCATTACTTGAGATCTATCCTTCGAGGTCAAGCTTTGCAGTTGGTTGAAGCACTTCCTCTGCGTGCCGAAAATTACCCCATTGCCTTTAATTTATTAAAAGAAAGATATGGAAATTTACGTTTACGTATTCAACGCCATATTAAGGCTCTATTTAACCTACCTGCGTCACAGCACAATGACGTCACTAGTTTGCGTACTTTAATTGACACTACCCAACTCCACGTTAAAGCTTTGTCCCAATTAGATCAACCTACTAATTATTGGGATACTTTCCTAATACATTTAGTAGTCTCTAAAGTTGATGCTGCTACCCTCAAAGCTTGGGAAATTGAACTTTCTAAAGAAGACGACTACTCTTATGAGCATTTAGTCACTTTCATAAACGCTAGATGCCAACTTTTAACCGCTCTAGCTAATCAAAGTGAACCTTCATCTCCTAGTTCCAAATTCGAATTAATGTCCATCAAATCCAAAAGTGAACGCTCAGCGTCCAATACCCAAAAACCCGGGTCCAGCTCATTCAAATTCAAATCAAACTCCACTGGTTACCCAACTAGGTCTAGTGAACGTCGTGTTGCTAGCTCTATTGTTTTAAACACGCAAAGCGAACCTCGCAAAAGTTTAAACGAACCTGTAAAGTGCATACTTTGTAAAGATCCCCATGCCCTATACCTTTGCAAATCTTTTAAAGAAATGTCAGTCGATGACAGACGAAAATTAGTCGCTCAAAACAAACATTGTTTCAACTGCCTAGCGCCCACGCATTCTGCTTCTAACTGTAAGTCCACAAGACTTTGCTACCATTGTGAAAAGGCTCATCATACTCTGCTACATCGTCATGATCAGGCAAGGTCATCGACAGCATCTACTTCGCCGAAAAATGATAGTGCTAACAATTCTAATGCTTCATCTTATATTCAAAATGCCAAGTCCATTCGCAGTGCTCAAGTATTGTTGTCTACTGTCCAAATCGAAGTTCAGGATAACTTTGGCAACTGGGTCCGTGCACGCGGTCTTCTAGACTCAGCGGCAACTCATGATTTTGTGTCCAATTCCTTGATTAAAAAACTAGGCCTACCCGTAAACCCTACTTCTATCAATGTGTCGGGTATCAACAGCTCAAAATCGCAAGCTTTACAATTCTCAAAGCTAACTATAAGAGATACTTGTCATAGAAACAACTTTCTTAAACTTAATTGTCTAATTCTTAATAGCATTGGAGAAGACACTCCAAGTCACTCTGTGGATATTTCAGGGTTAAACATTCCCTCGCATTTAAGGCTAGCCGATCCTTGTTTTAATATGCAGAACCCTGTTGACATACTCTTTAGTGCCAATGTTTTCTGGAATTGCCTACGTAAACAGGTTCGTAAGTTATCCTCAAACGTGGTCGCCAGAGACACTAATTTTGGATGGATCGTCACGGGGCAACTTCCCCATTATTCTCCTCAACCCGCATCGCAATGTTACTTCTCCAATACTGACCTGGAACAGTTCTGGAGGCTTGAAAATGTTGATTCTCCTAATGTAACCTCTTCAGAAAACGAATTCTGTGAGCAACTTTTTTTGAACACCACCACTCGTTCTTCTGATGGCCGGTTCGTCGTTCAAATGCCAAGATTACATAATCCTCCTAAACTTATCAACTCTCAGTCTAAAGCTCGAAAAGCTCTCTTTGCTATCGAGAGCAAATTCAAAAAGGAACCTCTTGTTAAACAACAGTACACTGATTTCATGGAGGAGTATGAAAGCTTAGATCATATGGAAGTTGTTAACAAATCTAATGATGAATTGCACCCCCCAATTGAAACGGTTTATTTAAATCATCATCCCGTGTGGAAAAACCCTCTTGTAAAAGATAAAATTCGAGTTGTTTTCAATGGTTCATCACCCGACGTTAATGGCAACAGCCTTAACGACACTCTTTATTCTGGTCCTGCTATTCAATCAGATTTATCTGCTATACTCTTAAACTTTCGATTATTTCCCATAGCTGTCATAGCCGACATAAAACAGATGTACCGTCAAGTGTTAATTCAACCAGAACAACGAGATCTTCAAAGAATCTTGTGGCGTGATGAAACCAGTAAGCCCATTAAGGTATTTCGCTTGAAAACGGTTACTTATGGCTTAAAACCCTCTGCTTTCCTTGCTATCCGATCCCTACACTTGCTAGCCTCTCAAGATGGTCATTTATTTAACCCCAAAGCCTCTGAAGCACTAACTACGTCATTCTATGTTGACAATTATTTGCAATCCTTCCCCTCTTTGGAGGAAGCTTCTTTTGTATCTTTAGAACTTCAGGCATTACTAAGGAATGGAGGTTTCCCACTCCATAAGTGGAACTCCAACTCCCCTGAGTTTCTCGCTCAGTTTCCCAACGAAGACGTAGATCCTTCTTCTGTCGAAATTTGTGGTAACTCCGAATCTATAAAAACTCTAGGAGTTCACTGGTGCACTAGCACTGACACTCTTATCTATAAAGTTTCGCTCGCAAAAGAGCTTCCTAATACAAAAAGACAAATTCTTTCTGAAATTGCAAAAATTTTTGATCCACTTCAATTCCTTGCCCCAGTTATCGTTATAGCCAAACTCTTCATGCAAGAGCTGTGGTCGCTTAAATGTGAATGGGATGACACTGTCCCTCTTTCTTTTCTTAATCGTTGGCTCTCGTTTCGCAGCAATTTGCTGGATCTTTCCCTTATTGAAATTCCCAGGAATTTAATCAGCTCTCATTCTAATGCATCTTTTTTCCTTCATGTGTTCGCGGACAGTTCCGAAAAAGCTTATGGTTGCTGTGCATATTTAGTTTATCACGATTCACTCTATGGATCTCTAGTTTCCAACCTGGTTTGTGCCAAATCGAAGGTCGCTCCTCTTAAAACTATCACTTTGCCTAGGCTCGAACTGTGCGCTGCACTCATGGCTGCAGAACTTGTCAAGAAATTACGGGAAGTATTAAAGGTCGAATTCTCGCAAATCTATCTCTGGAGCGATTCCATGATCGCCCTTTCTTGGATCGCCAAGAACCCCTCTCACTGGCAAACTTTCGTTGCAAACAGGGTTTCCAAAATTCAAACTCTTTCTTCTGGATGTCAATGGAGGCATGTTCCCAGTGCGGATAATCCAGCTGATATTATCTCTCGTGGTTGTTTACCCTCTCAATTGGCAGCTTCCCAATTGTACTGGCATGGGCCCTCGTGGCTAATCGAAGGATCTTCCTCATGGCCTTCTAAACCCCCAGCTACAAACTCCAACTTGCCTGACGCTAAAGTACCTCTACCCATTGCTTCGTGTCTTGTTTCCAACGCTTCTCATCCTTTGTTGTCCCGCTATTCTTCTTTTCATAAATTACTACGGATTGTCGCCTATCTCCTTAGATGGAAATATCTTGTGGTTGACCAACCTCTTCTCCCTAAACCACACCTTACCAATCATGAATTGAATCTCGCTACCGTTAAGGTTTTACAACTGACACAGCAAGAAGCCTTTTCTTCTGAATTGTCTTTGCTTTCTTCTAAAAGAGATCTTCCCAAATCCAGCCGTCTTCGTGCTTTAGCCCCGTTTCTTGATGACCATGGGTTACTCAGGGTAGGTGGAAGGCTCTCGCAATCTTTACTCTCTGAAGACAAAAAGCATCCCGTTATTTTGCCTTCTAAACATCACGTAACTTCCTTAATTATACGTGACTTTCATTACTGTAATCTTCATGTAGGTACACGTACTCTGCTTTGCCTCTTAAGAGAAAAGTACTGGATTATAAATGGAATTCATGAAGTTTCTTCTGTAATTCATAAGTGCATTCCTTGTTTCAAAGCGAAACCTAAAATCAATACTCAATTAATGAGCGATCTGCCCTCTTTTCGTTCTTCTCCTATACGCCCATTTGCTTTAACTGGCGTGGACTATATGGGTCCGTTCCAATATCAACGAAACTCTCCTGAAGCTAAACGCAAATTGTTTGGTAAGCTTTATGTTTCTCTCTTTGTTTGCATGGTTACCGGCGCAATCCACTTGGAACTAGTAACGAATGCTTCTACTTCTTATTTTTTATCAGCTGTCTCTCGTTTCACCGCTAGGCGTGGTGTTCCTTCTGAGATGTTCTCTGATAACGCTTCCACCTTTCAGGGCGCAGCTTCCCTATGGAAGAAAGCTCTCACTTCCTCTCCTGCCATGGAACAAATCTCTAATTTTTCTTATTCAAAAGGTTTCAAATGGCGCTTCATACCTCCTTACGCTCCGCATCATGGTGGTAGGTGGGAATCTTGCGTAAAGCTCACTAAACGTCATTTAAGAAAAGTCTTAGGTAATCGAATTCTGACTTACGAAGAATTCAATTCACTGTCTGTTCTGATTGAAGGTGTTGTTAACTCTCGCCCTTTAACTCCGCTTTCCAATGACCCTGATGACCTACTTCCACTCACCCCTGGTCACTTCCTTATCGGCACTTCTCTTTCTGCCCCTCCTCCTCTTCCCAATTCTTACAGGGATTTTAATTTACCTATTGTTTGGCGTAAACTTGAGGCCCTCCGTAATTCTTTTTGGAAGAGATGGAACTTGGAATATTTAACTTCCTTGCAACGGAGGCAGAAGTGGTTTCTTTCCAGTCCCGACATTAAAGTGGGGGACTTGGTCTTGGTTAGGGATGTTTCTCCCCCTCTAGTCTGGACTTCCGGTAGAGTGACTAAGTGTTACCCTGGAAGAGATGGGAGAGTCAGGGTGGTCAGAGTCTTGACCATTAACGGTTCGATTACAAGACCTCTGTCTTTGATCGCTCCTCTTCCTTTAAATGTGTAACTGTTTATTTGCTCTCTGTTGGTGTTTTATCCCCCCAGTATGAAGAATACACGGTACCTGAGATATATTTTTTATTGCTCTTTGCATGTTCATTTCTTCCTTCCTTTTTGTCAAACACCAACAGTGATCATCTGTTTCTCCTTGTTGGGCACATCTCTTATGTCTTCATAAGTTTGTTTCAGATATATAACTTCTGTGACCCACCTAGCGTCACCTCGCAGCGAATCTCTGAAGCTCCTCAACTCTTCCTGGTGCTAGAGGACTTACTTATCCATTTGGCCACCAGATCCTGTTACCATCGCCAGCTATTTTCTCCTTGAGCAAGAGGACTACGTCTACGTCTTTACTCACCATGCTGCGCTAGTATCATCTGTTATCAACTCTTAGAAGATCAACTCAGCAAGAGATTAATTTTCTGTTTTAAAGTTGGTAATGTTTATATGTTCTCCTTTTGTCTCCTACCCCCCACTCTTTTCCCCTTCCTCGGTCCCTCCGTGCTCCGTTGCGCTGCTCTCACTTCTCAGTCTGCAGTTGACTCGGTCAGTCAAAGCTCCGCTCGAGCTTGCCTCCTCAAACCAAGAGGCTCACCCTCTTCTACGCCATGTTGGCTAAGTAGTCATCAACGGAAACTTCGACTTCAACATGAAATCAAGATAAGTACCATTTTAAAAGTTTTAACCACATCTTCATGGTTTTAACTTCCACGTGCTTTTAACTATAATTTATAGACAGTGTGAAATTATTTACTTTGGGGCAAAAATCATTCTTCGTGGGATTTGCCATGTTGAGCTTTCGCTTGTATAAGCCAACCTTGCTAAAAAAGAGCTTTTCTTAAGCTATTCAAACGAGAAATCCTCTCGCTACGTGGGATATTATCTAATACCCGCTGTCTATAATTATAAAGCTAGTTCCTCCGTTGGATTTTCTCAACCCCATTTTCTGCTAAGGTCGTTCTGGAACCTTCGAGATCTTGTACTCTATCTGCGAGTCTTGCCGTCAAGTATTGTTCACGCACTTGTGAAAATGCTAGTTAAAATGAGGAATCTTCCTTAAATTACTGCAATAGCGAACTTTCTTCCCCCGTTGGAACATTCTATGGCGCATTTAATTGTAAATCACAACTTTTTCAAGAAATAGAGTCTCACCTATATAGTGCAATCAGTTATTTCCATAATTGCAATAACTTTCTTTTTCATAAACTTTAGTGCTTCTACAGTGAACTTTGCATCCATCTTTATAGACTACAGTGATAACCAGTGCTTGCTCCACGTTTCTACCGCGTCGCGATCGTCCGGTTATATTAAATACGGCCATGAACATTGATCCTATATCCCAATGATCTTTCCTCAACCTTCTACTAACAACCATTATTAATAAAATTGAAACTTTTCTATAAGGTGTCACTCACGAAGTGCCCTTCCAACTTTGCTAGTTTAACATTAATTAAATTCTGCATAATTGCTTGTGTGATACAAGTTTTAAATTCACGTTGTTCCTTTCCCATAATCAGGGAAA
This sequence comes from Meconema thalassinum, assembly GCA_946902985.2. Classification (NCBI taxonomy): domain Eukaryota; kingdom Metazoa; phylum Arthropoda; class Insecta; order Orthoptera; family Tettigoniidae; genus Meconema; species Meconema thalassinum. The sequence continues at coordinate 695,346,225 of OX336391.1, forward strand.
ACAATTCTTTAAACTCTTGAGCGAGTCATGTTCAGGTTTCACGAAATGGAAACTGTCCCATTTGGCGAGTGATTCCTGCTCAAACTTGGGAAGTCTAGAACTTTCCCTTTCACTTTCTTCAGGTTTCACAGTAAGTGACCTGCCCTCTTTGTATAATTCTCATATAGTAATTCTGTATAAATATAAGAAGTTGTAGGAACTTCTATCTTATTTTTCATGTTGTTATTATTGTTATTTTCAAAGTTGTCACTTTCTCTAGAACATTCTCTCCAGAATTTCTTAAGGTGCACTCTTTGTACTCCAATTCACGTTCAAGCTTTAATTATTTCATTGTTCATTTGTTTAAATCTTATAAAGATTTTAGAAACATGTAAGGTTTGAAACCTTGTAAATTGTCAATTGCCTGGAGCAACCTTTTAATGTTGAGAGGTCTGCGACCCTATTTGTTAAAAAGTTCAAATGAACTATGTTTGTTAAAATTATATTGCATAATTGTTAATTTCCTCAAACTTCTTCTAATTGTAAAATAAACGAATCGTTTCCCTTCGCTTTTTCATTTGCGAATACAAAGTTTAGGCAAATCCTGTCTTCCTTGACTCTCCTCACTCAATGATATTAAAATTATTAATAGAGCTTTCACCATTTGTTGCATTTGAGCAAGAACTCTAAATTTTCACCTCACTAAAGTTCTTCTTAGCGTTAATAGCTAATTCTAATTGGCCAGTAAGGCAAGTAAAGCTCGCTAAGCCAGCTACCTGCTTGTGGAGACCCTCTCCGAAAACTTATGGTCAGTTTTCTAAAAGATAAGTGTTTCTTTTTGTCTAAACTTTTAGCCGGCTCCTCGCTGAGTAAAAGCTTAGCCATTTTCCAATGCAACCATTGGTTCATTTACCAAGATTACCCAATAAGGCATAATCTTTTATCATTTTCCTTTTTAGAGACACTTGGTCGCCCTTACAGGAACTCCATAATTTTGGAAATTGAAAATACCAAGCCTGAGTTAAATCATTGGCATTCTTCGAATTACTTTGTAAAACCTAATTTCTTTGAGAAGACATACAGTAAATTTGTTCCTCTCAGTCTTGCCAGACCAGCACTCTTCCCCATAGTAGTTTTATATATGCTTGAGAGGGATTATACGAAAGCCACTCTCTTGCAAACAGCCCAAGTTCTATCTGTGTTTCTCGTCAGCTTAGACCAAGTCCTTACTCATTTTAAGTATCCGAAAGAGGATTTTCGGTGGCAACCACCTTTAAGTGTGTTTAAAACTAAACTTATTAATTTTGTGGGACTCTCCTCCTATTTTTCTATCCTTCTTTTCCAATCCCAAATCTACTTCCTTCTCTTAATCATCTTCCCTTGGTGGGTGGGTTATTCCTCAGCCAATAAACTACCCAACTTGGCACATATACTAATCATTAAAAATAAGCTGACACATGTCTAATGGTTTTTCGATGTAGTGTATATTATGAGGTGAAAGGGATGAAAAGTGGGGGTTGAAAGATTCCTAACGGAGCGTGTATCTCTTAAACGACATAGGCGAGGAGTTTGAAACTCGGAGGAAATCAATCAGCTTAAAAATAAATAAATAAATAAATAAAATAAATAGGTGTTTGGCCGTTTTTTCATAAATGCAATTTAAGGGGTCTATGGGGAGGGGTGAAATTCTGGAAGAAAAACATCCACTAAGGAAGGATTTTTGGATGTTCACTCTCATCGACCAACCAAAACTATTAAAGTTAGAAGAATGATATTTTGGGGATATGTTTGTTGTGTGTCGAAAACGTCTACTAAGGAGGGATTTTTGGGTATTCAGGTTCTAATGGGGTGTTAACGGGGTTAAACCTGCATTTCATTGAATAACAAGATGACACGACTATGACGCGAGCGAAGTGAGGCTAAAAATGAGACGGTGTGTGTCTGTGTATTACTCAATCACGCAAGTACCACTGGTCCGATTTACATGAATTTTACATGGAAGTAGCTGAATTACCTGGTTAACATATAGGTTACTTTTGATTTCAATACGTTGCACTATTTAAAGATGGCGACCATTTTAGTGACGTCACTACACACTTCGGTTTCAAACTTTCATATTTCCATTTCAAATAAAAAGAGAACGCTAAGCAATAGCAAACATTTGATGGCATATACGAGGTTTAAAATAACATTTTCTATCCGAAAGGTATCTCCAACGGTTAGCGAGTAAAACCTAAATTTGTGCTATAAAACACGGTCAACGCCGAGCGGTGTAGTTGGACAAAATGTTCCATCCTTAATCTCCCTCTGCACAGCACCTCGCCTATCCCCTGTTTTAACTGTCACCTTCACATTGTAATTTACTTATGACGCGCAGCGAAGCACAGGTACTTCAGCTAGTTTACGATAAAAGTGATAATAGCCCATTTAAAGCCACTCTCTTGCATCATCACTGCTGACTGGCCACAGGACTAAGGTTACGCAGTGTTGCAATGTTAATACGCGTCAACTAGGCCTACCTGAAATACGGATGTTTTGTTTCTAATATCGACCGACCACATTTTCGTACTTTCCTTTTTTCACACCGCGGAAGGACTTTGAAGTTTTCTTGGTTCCCAATAATTTGCCCTTCTGGTTGCGCGAATAACGAATCAGACACGGCTGCACTTCGTATTTACGACTCACCACTTTCACTCCATTTTCTGCAGCAAATTCTAGCACTTTCAACTTGAAGGATGCCGTAAAACTTGTTCTCTTGCTCATTTTCAGTCCTGCTTGTGTACTGCACACTCCTAATTATACACTACACACGGCCGTACGGGACGCGAGACACGGAACTCGTGAGTTGGGGGGTAGGGGGAGTGAGTAACCATTGTCGAGGTCAACGATGCACAGGTGGTGCAGGCAAAAGCGCGGGTGTTACCGTTAACTGGAATCTTGTAGGCCTATTTGCTACATTTTTCTGATAATTTCTCCTTCGCAATTCCTTTTTTACAATTATTTCTCCCCCCCCCAATAATAGTAGAAAATTGATGGGGTGTTATAGGTGAGGGGGTGTTATAGGTGAGTAAATACAGTAACTCAACTTTGGTATATTTAACCAGTTATTTTATAATTATATACCTGTTGCGATGTTTGATAGCAGACATGGTTCCATCTCAAAATCCAACCTTGACTACTTTTCAGCATGGAAAACACAGAACATATTAAGTTACTAGGTCAAGCAGCTGTCGACAAAGAAAATACATTTACATGCTTACCCTAGTCTACGTAAACTAAGCAAAGAAACGGGAGAGGGGTTTATGACCTCAATAACATAAACAAAACTAATTTTGCATGAATTATGGAGACAGAAACCTTCTAATGGAGATAAGGATTATCTTCCTTTAGAAGAAGTTTGGCCAGTATTTTAAGACGAGATGAAAAAAGCTGTCAGCCTACTACAGTGTAAAATCACTCTATGAAAAATACAATTTTATGAAGATCACAAAGCATGAATTTTTAAGCTAGTACCGTTTTTAAATATGGCTGCTTCAGCGGGGGTTATCGTTTGGGGAGTACGTAAATCTGTGGGATGTGGGTTGGCGACCACGGGACCCCAGCTGAGTCCGGCATTGCTTCAACTTACTTGTTCTGGGCTCCTCTCCATCTTCTTTCCTGTCAACCTCTCTTGTTCTCTTCCGACTCCGACGGTATTGGGGTATCCGAGGCCTAGGGAGTCTCTTCCTTTTTCACCTTAATAGGCCCTTGTCTCATCTTTCCTGATACCCTCATTCTCCAAGGGGTCAGCCTTCATTTTTTTCATGTTATCTCCTGCCTTCTGCTCAAGGCCTTCAAAGAGGCAGGGTGCGTGTAGCCCCACCACTTCAGGTGCGCCCTGGATAGTGCTACACCCTCAAGGGCTCACGGCTGGTGAGTTCGGGAGTTGGTGATCCCGAGGGATTCCTGAGCTGGGTCCGTGTTTCCTCCTTTTCCAGTGACTTTGGGGCGGGCCCTCTCCTCTTTCCCTTTCGTCTGCCTTTCATGGCTCTCCTTCTTTCCAAGTCCCTCAATCCTTATTCTTCGAGGGTTGAGGGCATTTCATTCCTTCCTGTCTTTTATTTGCCTTGTCCTTTATTTGTTTACCATTTCTTCTTCTGGTCTGTAAGTCTGTAGTTAGTATTATAGTTTACATTCTCATCTCATCTTTCACTTTCACCCAAACCATTAGGGGCCGATAACCTAGATGTTAGGCCCCTTAAAACAACAATTGTCATCATCATCATGTTGGGTAGCCACAAATGCCATTACGGAAATGTTTGTGCGTATTGAAAATACCTCTGACAACGGTCCCGCCGTGATTCGTCTTCTAATTGCAAAATACATGAAGGCAATTGTCAGATCAGTGATTCACAGGACACTCACCTAGTGCTGCTATCTCCTGGCAGTACTTGTGATGGAACCACGGGATATCCAGCTCAGGGTAGTCCAGGCACACGGCTCGGTTCAGCTGCATCAGGCAATGTCGTACTCGCACCGGATAGGTTGCCTGCACATATTCAACATTTGCTGCTCACAATACAATCAGTGGTGGTCAGAAATGGAATACACCTCCCATCCCAAGTCTATAGCTGGAAGGTATAAATAAACATGGCCTCAGGCAAATCAAATAGGAGATTGTATTAGAGTGAAGACAGAACTTGATTTGGGAAGTAAGTATTCAGTTCATGAGACGATGGTAAATGTTGAATGAACGAATGAATGAATGAGATGAATGATCGGATTACTGTAGTTACGTCATTTAAGGGTACCGTACTTTACTTTGTGTATTTTTGAAATCAATGATTCTACCATTATTCATATTATCACTATTCTTATTGCTATTAATATTGTTTGTGCTATTTGTATTTGTAATTATAAGTCATGTAGATGTATACTCTTCTAGTGGTTAAGTGTAAGAGAGGGCCTTGAGCCCTAACTTCGCCACCAAAAAAGGCATTATCTATCTATCTATCTATCTATCTAACCCTTGCTGAATTTACCTACTTCCTGACGAATTGGACTTGAGATTCCTGGTTGGTCTTTTTCAACACTGACATGTTATTTTTTCACAAAACAAATATTGAAAGAGGTATTGGATGAGACACGAAATGTATGTTAAGAACAGGCCACATATTTCTAGAAAAATGAATATGATTGTTGTTTTATGGGGCCTAACACCTGGGTTATCGGCCCCTAATGGTCTGGGTGATGTGAAAAAGTTAATGAAATGAAACGATACCTAAAACTAGAACAGGAAATGGAAAACAAAAATAAGAATAAGAGAAACAAAGACAGGAGAATGGTATGGACTCGTCTTACGGAAAGAATTCATGATGAAAATTAATAAATGTAAAACAAAAATACTGGAATGCAGCCGAAATAAATCAGAAACCTCTATGGACATCAAATTGGCAGGTGAAAAGCTAAAGGAAGTAGGAGACTTCTGTTACTTAGGAAGCAAAATAACCAGTGATGGACGAAGCAAAGAGGATATCAAAAGTAGGTTGGCTCAGGTAAGGAAAGCATTTCTACAAAAAGGAATCTGTTGACATCTGTTGTAACTTTGTTAGTTTTATTCTTATTTATCAAGTATGCGGTTCTGTATATGTAAGGTGCTGCCACCTGCCCTTTTATGTTTCAGTTTTGTCTAAAACTCGCGCCATGTTCGCACATGTTTAGTTTGCGCTGTTCCGCTATTGCCATCCATGTACATCAGTTCGTTATTATTATTAAACTCACATCAGTTCGCTTTGCTTATATATCTCTGGTTTCATTATATCCTCTTACAACATCAAATATAGAGGAGAATTGAAGCATTTGAAATGTGGTGTTACAGGAGATGATGAAGATCAGATGGGTAGATAGGGTTACAAACGAAGAGGTATTAAGACGAGTGGGAGGGGAGAGATGTTTCTGGCGACTGCTAATGAAGAGAAGAGATAGGTTGGTAGGACACATACTAAGACACCCAGGAATAGCAAGCTTAGTTATGGAAAGAAGGGTTGAGGACAAGAACTGTAGGGGTAGACCAAGGTTAGAATATGTTTAAACAGATTGCCTCGGATGTAGGGTGTGGTAGCTATGTAGAGATGAAACGATTAGCTCAGGACAGGGAGCATGGAGAGCTGCATCAAACCAGTCAAAGACTGAAGACTCAAACAACAAAAAAGACAGGAGGAAAGTAAGTGGCCTCAACCCTCGAAGGAGAGCCAGGGAAGGTAAAGAGGAGAGGGACCGCCCCAAAGGCAATGGAAGAAGGAGAAAAACCAGACCCAGCCCTGGAATCTCTCGGGGTCACCTTGAGCCCTTGAGGGTGTAGCAATATCCAGGGTGCACCAGACTTCGCTCAAGGCAGCCCCCTGTGAAGACAGCTTCGACATAGTCCAGCAGTGGTCTCATGACTGGAAGATTTTTGCTCCACAGGAGGGCCGAGACATGCCATCTGTCACATCTAAGGGGGCGTGGTGGCGCCATGGTCAAGCTGTTGGCCTCTCACCAAGGTGGACTGGGTTCGATTCCTGGTCAATGCATGCGAGATTTTCGAAGTGAAATGCCATGTCCTGTGGTTCGGAATCCTCGTAAAAAGGAGGTCCCGTGGCTCATGATCGCAAGATTATTGGTCACGTAAAACTAAAAGCTTCCTTCCTTTTGTCACATCTGAAGTACCTGGTTTTTGATCTTCCTCATCGAAATTAAACCGGATCACGACCAATTCTGGTGTTTGTGCGGACTGTTTGTTCAAGGGGAACAGGTTACAGTGTGACTGTGGAGCTGATAGACAAATGGTGAAGCACATCATTCAGGACTGTCCTCTAAGAGCCTATGGTGGCAACATATCCTCAGCGACTCCTGCATCAGTGCACTATATTTTGAATTTAGATATTAAATTATGATACTATCTGTTCTTTCTTTGTTTTTTTTCATTACGATTATGATGTATTTTTATGTATTATGATGTAAGTGTGTGCCATACCATACAATAAATAAAACCAGAAGTGGTGGGGCTACATACACCCTGCCTCCTTGAAGGCCTTGTGCTGAAGGCAGGAGATAACATGAAAAGAAAACAAGAGGTCTGACCCCTCGAATAATGAGGGATCAGGAAAGATGAGACAAGGGCCAATAAAGGCGGGAAAGTGAAAGACTCCCTAGGCCTCGGATACCCTATTACCGTTGGGGTCGGAAGAGAACAAGAGTTGATCAAGGGAGGTCGAGAGGAAAGATAACAGAGAGGAGCCCGGCACAAGTGGAAGCAATGCCGGACTCAGCCGGGGTCCTGTGGTCGCCAACCCACGTTCCACAAGTTGTGAGCCCCTGGGGGTGGGGGACAATTTGAGTGCTAACGGTTAATTTAAGATTTGTTTTCAAAATACAATAAAACTTCACTTGCACGTTTTCCAGGGAACCAAAGGAAGTGTGAAAGTCTGTAAATAAAAACTGCAAAATGTATGCGACGATATGGTTTATAGTTAAGTAGTGAACGACAGGAAATAATAATACGATTGTTTAACTATAATCGGCAATATGTAACAGTACAACTACAAGAGAATGCACCCAGATAAAGAAAGAAACAACAACAAAACAAAGAAAATTGAGTCACTTTACGAAGTAATCTGTTATCTTGGCTTGCTTTTTGTTGGCCACATGAACATTATTTTCAAACCGATACAATTGTGGGAACTCGCATGTTGATACTGACCTCCAGTAACCTGAAATCAGTAGCAAAAAGAGCAGTAGCTGCTGCAAAGGACAATTATTATTATAAAGACCTGTACGACCAGCTTGACACACCATCAGGAGAAAACAATGTATATCGTCTTGCTAAGTCCCGTAATCGTTCAACTCAGGACATTGGACATGTCATGCATATCAAGGATGCGAACGCTAAGCTACTACGAGAACAGCAATCTATCCTCCAACGTTGGGCAGACTACGTTTTTGGCATCTGCAACGAAGAATATCCACACCCACCAATTGCAAGTCCTGATCCTACCTTAGGACCCGTTCCTCCAATTACATCCGAGGAAGTAATGCTTGCCATTAGCAAGATGAAGAGTGGGAAAGCAACTGGCCCAGATGACTTACCGACGGAAATATGGAAAATTCTAGGAAGGCCTGCCTCAGAATTCCTTGCCACACTCTTTAACCGGATCATTGCTGAGAACCAACTTTCCCATGCATGGACAACTAGCATAACAGTTCCAATCTGGAAGGGAAAAGGTGATGTGGGTGACTGCTCAACTTATCGCCCTATTCGACACCTCTGTCATACGTTTAAAATATTTGTGCGTGTGCTTGATTGTAGACTCAGAAATATTGTCACTGTAACACCAAACCAGTGTGGGTTTGTTAAGGGATGCAGTACCATCGATGCTGTCCATGCCACACGCCTTTTAATGGAAAAGCACAGAGAGAGGCAGCGGAGTGTACACCTGGCATTTCTCGATTTAGAGAAAGCTTTTGACCGTATCCCTCATGATCTTATTTGGCGAGCTCTTCGTTGCCATGGAGTCCCTGAGGAATATGTAAGCAGGGTGCAACTTCTGTATCGCAATGCCACTAGTGTAGTTCGGAGTCCAGCTGGAGTCTCCCCACCTTTTGAAATCACTGTGGGTGTTCATCAGGGTTCTGCTCTATCACCACTGTTATTCATCCTCTGCATGGATACAGCAACGGCGGACATACAGACCTCACATCCCTGGACCCTTCTCTTTGCGGATGATGTGGTACTTGCCCAAAAAACCCGCCCTGAACTCCAGCACAGGGTTCAAACGTAGAACGACAGACCGGCTGAAAATGGACTACACCTCAATATCCAGAAGACAGAATACCTGGAATGTGGCCCCAAACTAGAGGTACCATCAGTATCAGCACAGAAAATCTGCAGAAGACCATGCATTTTAAGTACTTAGGGTCCACTGTCACTTCAAATTGTGACGCCACTCCTGATACTCGGATGAGGGTAAACGCAGCCTAGCTCAAGTGGAGACAAGTCACTGGAGTTCTCTGTGATAAAAAGATGCCTCTGCATTTAAAGGCAAAGGTCTATAAGTCTGTGGTACGCCCAGCAGCCATCTATGGGACTGAATGTCGCCCTATGACCAAACAACATGAGCAAATTTTGAATACGATGGAAATGAAGATGCTCCGATGGTCGATGGGGCTGACCCGATTTGACCACGCAAGGAACACAGACGTCCGGCGAAGATTTGGTGTTGCACCAATTGTCGAGAAGGTGAGGGAGGCTCGTCTACGCTGGTACGGTCATGTCATGAGAAGACAGAACAACTCAGTTGCCAAAAGAGCACTCCACATCAACCCAGGTGGAACAAGACCACGTGGAAGACCTGCAAAGCGGTGGACTGACAACATCAGGGCTGACATGCACGCTGTTGGTCTAACACCCGAAGATGTCAACGACCGAAAGAAGTGGAGGAGATGTAGCAAAGTAGCAGACCCCGCAGGAAGAAGAAGAAGACGACAATTCGTCCATTATTTCCTCAGAAACGTTATAATAACCCCTGGCACTACAGCCCGCGAAGAGCCTACGCCTACCAAGCGACCGCTGCCCAGCCATTCGGCCTGCAGATGTTGGTGACCAGCGCATCGGCTCCCCTCAGCCGTTAATCTTGGTTTTCATGATCGGGACGCTGTCTCACTGTCAGACAGCTACTCAATTGTCATCACGAGGCTGGGTGCACCCCGTTCCAGCCCTCACGTCAGTTTCTAAAATCCCTGACGGAGCCGAGAATCGAACCCAGGGCCTCTGGGTGAGAGGCAGGCGTGCTACCCCAACACCATGGAGCCGACTCTCAGAAACGTTATGGCGCGTCACAAAATGTTTGATAGTCCATAGAGCATTGACAGCATCATTGAAATCCACTGCTCTTCGTCATCGTCATTAATAAAATACTGTAGTGTAAATTAATTTATGGATTTTAATTTGTCTGAAGACGCAAGATTATTATAACACAGAATCAATAGCATATTTTTAATGGTTTGGCAAGAAGTCCTGAAAGGAAAAAAAGACTGAACTTTATAACATTTTAAATGCTAGGAGCCGAGTACCAAGAAGGCAGTGCGAGAACAGAGTTTCAAGATTCTATTTTGTTTCTTCACTGCCTACTTGATTGTTCTTGCACTGCCTTCTTGAAACTCTGTTCTCGCACTGCCTTCTTGGTACTCGGCTGCTACATCGTACTATGTCACACACCTCAGTGCCAGGCCTAAGAAAGTCCATACTACTTTCTCCGTCCGTTAAATAATTATTCTTTTGTTTGGGCCCGAACTCGGTAACAGTTTTGTTACCAACATTGTTTGCTTGTTTATCACTAGATTTTAGGGGCTTTCCGTTCATTTTGTTGGTCCTTGGGAAAATTATATTTCCATGGCAACGTGAACATGGACGGTGAATGGATACATGTGATGAGGAGTTCGCAAATCAAGATAATTATTACGTCTCGACATTTGGTGATTTACAGAAAGGTAATGGTAGTTTCAGTTGATAAAATGGCAGTATATTGTTGGTTGATTGTGTGTGAATTAAGTTCTGTTTTAGGTCGTGCTAAGTTTATAATAATAGAGACATAATGAGATCCTGTATAGGTTAACTGATCTTAAGCTCTTCAATATTTGAGAAGTAATGATGGATGTGATGTGTGTTGCTCGTAATCCAGCCATCGGCTAGAAGTTTAGAAAATCTGACTGCGTATGAATGAGAAATTATTATAGGCTATATATTGAAAATGTGTTAACACATACAGTACCAGTAGACTTTTTCTATTGGGATTAATGGTGTACATTATATTTAGGGGAAGGATGAACATCCTCTTTATTCTCTACATGTGGCCTAGATTCTCATTATTTCTCAAACTTTTGTTTCACTTGTTCATGATGAATAGTCTTGTCACTTTATTGCAGAATTACCACGCTGGCAAGAAGGTCGTGTACTGCTCTGAATTGTGATGGCGACATCTAACCAGCATAGTGTACAGTACCCCAGGGGTATGCACCCCTTGGAGACCATCCCCCCAACATCTATCTAAATATCCTAACGGGCAACCCTCGTAAAGCCAGGCCAACATACATCAACACCGCAAGGACAGCTTGCCATTCTAGAAAGCAGCTCAATCCTTGCACAATTATTACACACAGCGACATATTATTAACTGGGGCAGCTATGCCATCACATTGCTGACAGCATAGTGCCCAAGAATATAAAAGGAGGCCTAAGGAGGTCACAAGGATTTCTCCATTATCAGTCTTTCAGTGGTACAGCCGGAGGCTACGCTGGTGTCATCAGAGGTGAGTCAGTCGTGTTCAGATTTCCTACTTTTGTAACCTTTGCCCACAGCTTGTACTTTCACATTGTGAACATTGTTACATTCCCTACAAGGGACTCATACTATAACATCACAGACCAATAAACACTTGGTCAACACTCTACACTCGCCTTACTGTTTATACGCCTCTTTACATCCCAACGCCCTTCCTTATTCCCGTCACGGTTAGACGTGACATACGGTAGTCTGATAGTGCTAGCTCAGATATCATTGTATTCCTCGCGGCGGCCCGGCTGCTAGAGAGCAGCGCGTGCCACTTAGCTGATACAAGCACGTTCAGTTATATAATAAGCCAGTCAGCTGAGCGACCAGCACAGTGACCCTTGCATTGGGTCCCATCCCCTAAAACACTACTACGTTATTTATAGGAGCGTCCCCTAGCTCCTAGCACACAACAACACTCTACACTGGTCAGCTTACCCTGCCAAGGGAAGCTACCCCCTTTTAGGCACAGCTCTATAAATTAATACAATAACTCTGTCTTTTAGATCCAACCACCCCCAAATAAGGGATCTAAAACACTGGTGGAGGCGGGGTACTACGCATAGAGAACAGGACTCAACCAACGAGCCCTCGTAGTTAAAACGACCCCTTCCGTACCGCAAAAAGCCAAGCAAATAGTGAAAAAAAAATTTTCCCAGACAAAAAACACCATTTTTGCTCCAAAACTAGCTACACAGGGGAAATTCTTACTAAACCAAACTCCCAGCCCCAGAAAGAATCAAACAGATACGAAAATACACTGTCAAACACGCACAGATATTTTATTTTATTTTATTCACATACACATCAGTCAGAATGGCGCCTCATGCAGAGATTGCAAACCATAGAGGCAATAGGGTTACGCCAACATTATTAACATTATTAATAAGATGCCAAAGGCATATACAGAGGCGACAGACACAAATACGGGCACTCCAAACAAAAGTCGGAGCAATACAGGGCAAACAGCCATACACTCCGTCAGAGGGCAGGACAACGCAATTAAGATGCGCACACAAGCACTTGAGGAACATACATGAACACCTCAATAGAATCCATGTCCAAAGAAACAAAATATACGAACAATTAATCACCACACATGGTCCCGTAATAGATAATGCAACCCTCGAGAGAATGAGGGTGCACTACACAGGTTTACACGCCCAATACTGGGAGCTAATTCGCGTGCAAGCGTTTCTCCAATTGGCGGCTACAGAACTGTATAGGACACAGAAACACTAATACAGAAATTTGCAAACAGGCCATATGCCTCAATAGGCAGTACACCCAAATTTGGGACGAATACCGTGAGCTCCAATCCAACAAGGCCATTTTCGAGTTCATGGTAGGGCCACCAGCCCAGCCGAGAGAGGACATAAGCGTAGATACGCTAACTCAACAATTTGCGAGGATGTCCCTCTCGCCATGTACTGCCACACATGGGAAGGAGGTCACCATGGCCACAGTCCAGGAGACGGCCAGGTTAGGCTCCAATAGGCTACAAGTACAAGGTTACACAAACACATGTCCTTCAACTCCGGATCGGAAGGCAATTCTGCCGAAACGTGGGGCAGAGTCTGGAACAATCCCCTCGGAACAAAGGGACGAGAGGGAGTTGAAGCCAGGACTCTCAAACACACATAGCATGACAGGGAGACAACGGGACGTAACCACGTCATGGGCAGACGACATAGAACCCGTCCCACTACACATAAAGCCTACATACACCCACACAGATAGGCTAACGCAATGGCAGGAGTCTGCCGTGGCCACAGGCCGAAAAGCGGTCAGGCTACACGCCACCACATTGCTAGGCCAGACACAAGCCATTAAGCGACCTTTTCCGCCAGTTCAAAGGGCAAATTTGCCAGGACGAAGGCGAACACCGGTATTAGTCCCTCAGGATGCACGATACACGCACGCACATTTTGACCAGGCACCACCACACAGTACACGGGGATTAGGAAAAGTGTTATTACCTACCCCACAGAACAGATCGGTCGAAAACACACACACCCCCGTAAACTCTACTAGAGTAGCGCGGAGCGCGAGTAGTTCCACGAACACAGGTACACTTAGGCCAACGGTCAAGCGATACGGTGAAAGCAAGCCCGGTCGTACTTTGCTACAAACTCCTCCGAAAAATAGCAGAGGGGCACCTCAGTGGATCCCAGGGGCTTACACCCTAGTGACGGGGCGACGGTATCCACCTGCCGAGCACTGACGCTCGAAATAGGATAACGGCTTTCACTAGGAATACAATATATTCCGACATCACTTGCACCAATAGTATAGTACACATAAGTTCTTTTACACGGGGGAAACGAGATAATAGACAAACAAGTACTCACAAACATAAACTGCACATTTTTTTTCTCTTTCTCTATCTGCCTTCTTTCATGTATATGCAGTGCAACTTGGCTAGATCAGAAGTGCATGATTCAAAATCCTTGTTTTTTTGTTTGCCCCTGACATTTTTTCTCCCAGGCCATCAATGATTATTGGTCGGAGTGGTTATCACCATAAATTGGATAACGTAAAGTTTCTAATATCCAAAGCCAAGTAGAAGCCCATCAGGTGAGCTACGCGGCTTAAAGCCGGAAAGAGATATTTTGAACATAGCTTAAGCATCAAATCACAGCATAGAGCTTAAGCGAGTCTTTCTAAGCAGAAATGACTAAATGTTCTATGTTCCAGTTCAACAGTTGGATAGATTCTCTTGTAGCGGGCAAAAGCCATAAGCGTGGCAAGAATTAAGAATCGCAAACCAGTTTTCAAAAATTTTGGTGAGGTGTGCTTTAACCAACTGAAAAGCCCAATTGCACACCGGGGCGAGACACTATCATTTTGTTGAGTTATGCCGGAACATTTAGCACAATTTGTGTATAAATATATAATGGCTCAACGGACAATACATATTTTACTTTTGAAAATTATACATTCAGTGCCAAGGTAAGATTATAATTGCTTTGGAGTGGAGTTTCGACTCCCATAGTGCACTGGCTTTGCTCGTGACGTGGATACACATGTATCAAATACGTCTTGCAATGGCCTTCACAATATGTACTAGACAGTGTCGGTAGGTTTCCCTGAGACGTAACTAGATTACTATAGTGCTAACGTCACCTACTAGGTGGATAGTACGATCAGGACCTACTTACCATTTTCAAGCATTATTTTTTCATAGTGGTTACGACACAATTTTGGCAGACTATCACCATCGGGCAACCCACTTTAATCAGCATAAAGCAGGGTGCTAACGAGATACAGCATAGTCTTTCTATTATTTTCTTTCAAAGTACTCTCTTAATTCAGAGCGGGGCATGGGAAATTTTTTTTTTGCCTCACGCATTCGGCCCGAGAAAGGAAGATGGCCAAGTTAAACTATACATATATTTAATACATAGGCATCCGTTACACATAACACTGCCTCTAACATGACTTTTTCTCACCGGCACATAGTCACCAAACACGCGACTAGCGGCCCGGAGACACTCGTGCATAACGACATTGGGTACAATGGATAAGGAACATACTTGAACCGCGTTACAGTAACACACAATTGGGAACACAAAGGTAGTTAGCAAGAGGTTCTTTTACAGTACGGCCAATGCATGTGAGACTTTCGAAGTGAAATGCCATGGCCTGTGGTTTGGATTCCACGTAAAACGGAAGTCCCGTGGCGCATGATCTACAGATTAACGGTCATGTTAAACTACCAGTTTTTTTTTAACAATGCGAGAAGCACTGCTCGCAATTACTACAGACAACAATCAAGTCCACACACACACACGTGCAGAAAACAAGGACGTGGGCTGAACATAAAACAAATGAAAGTCCACAACATCGTAATTCAACACCATCGAGGCAGCAGTAACACACTCCTCAATGGCCAAGACTGCTCGACACAGACGAACTAAGCCAGTTCCTAGTGAACAGGAATAAACGCATCATTCACGTCCGATCCAAGGACCCTATAACTTCCAAAATTACACTACGAGGAGAGTTCAAAAATACGCAAACTCCTCACAGTAATGAGTACTTTCGTTTGCGCATAGCAAATACACAGTACATGTGCCATAAATATATGCGGCACAGAGAGGGTCACACCGGGTCCGAACCCATGACCACACACCACACTCGTACCAAAAACTAACTATCCAACGGTATTTTTGGTACGCGAAACACAAGCAAAAACCACACTGGCGAAGCCTCAAGCCCTGAAACACAACGCAGACATAGAACACAGAGAATGATATAAGGTCACGGGTTCCAATCCCAGTAAAAATTAGACACAAGGGAAAGCAATTATCCAGGCTTCCAACCACACCGAAATTGGCCCATACAAATACATGAACAGGGAATACTACATTTCCTCCCACCAAAAACCGGGCATAAAATTTCGAATTACACCAGACATAGAAAATACATTTCCCAAACACAGGTAGGAAAATTTCGCAAGACACAAGTCTTAGGAAACAATGGCCACACAACATCAATAGCTAATTAGGATGAATTGCTACATTAGTCCGCCAGGAATCTAAAACAATGACCACACTTGCCTACGTGCAGGAAAGCACATGCCAGCGGATGACAAACAATAACATCCCAGCCTGACATTACACATACCAACTGCTGACTTGCAGACTAGTCATACTGCAATACTGCTGATGACAAGACACTATTGTGTACCGGCATTGACAATGAAATCAAAAACGCAAAACAATCATAACAACATACATTTTTTTATTACACCGCAAAAGCACTTGGCAATGGACAAGACGTTGACAGGCCACGGGCGCCTCCCGCCCATACACGCGATACATATTACGACTTAGCCTGCAACAGACCAACCGTCCGCGTGGTGTAGCGGAACATAGTCACACACACGCACATGCACTCAACGATTAGGAGCAAACACAGACAAGATCTCCCCTCTAATAACTTCTTTTATAGATCGTAAGGCATAGGAGTCATTACAGGTGACTAGGACATGGCCAGTCGCACTACGACCACTGGCCACATTTACACTACAAATGGCAGACCAGATTAGGTCGTGAAGCTCTACTATCCCAAGGCGCGGATAGAAAGCCAACATGGACCAAGGGAGGATGACAAACCATAGGTGGATAATCCGAGAGGGATTACCGACATACTACAGCAGGCTACCATGGTTAATACCCAATTCCCTTCCAATAACCCTCTCACGTCCAACATAAACCAACGCAGACACATGAACACGACCAAAACAGCTACACTACATTACAGAGTACACACAAGGGGTTGATGGACTTCATGCGTCTAAACAGAAGGCATGCTACGCCTTGGATCACGATGCTACCACCTGAGTATTAGGGGTGGGTCGGCAAAAATTAAATAAGCATAATGCGCATCTCCAAGTGAGAGATGAGGCCATAGATATATATACTAACCATTCTTTATTAATTAAACACTCCCGCATGACAGGAATATATTGGTATTATGCCCCATCCTACACCTATCCTTATATGAGTGCAGATGCCTCATATCCAGATTCATGCATGACTATCCCATCCATTCACCAGGGATATTAATATCAAACCTGCATGGAATTTTTATATCTTTGCAATCCCGGGAATTACCTCCCCAGTCCACTCACTATAGGAGCATCCCAGCGCCATCACCGGTTCCAGGCCACCACTAACGTGGAACCCAAAGGTGCGCAACCCCTTCCTACCATACTTTAAGCCCACTCAACAAATAACTACCCCCAGATCATAATAACAGGGTACCCGACGCCACAGACCCTACTAACACCTCCATTAAGGTAGAGAGAGCATTATTGCTGGAAAGCTGACGTAGCAATGGTAGACCAGAAGTAGTCTATGTACTTAGAAGATCTACAACCCCACAACACTGGAAATATTTTACATTTTACACAGAGATTAAACTATTTACACAGGTTACGACCACATTTTTTTTTTTACAAAGGAATCTGATACGCTCTGATTGATGACAACGGCGTAAGCCGAAGGTCAGAGGGACCACACTGGAGCAGAGCTGGGGAAGGCGATGTGGACCCTTACCCCAGTTGGCTCAACAGAGCAGCGACCTCACTTAACTTGACGGCTAGACCAAACAGACGAACCACGTAAGGTCAAAGCATTCACGGCCTGGCCGGGCAAGCTCTAGAATCCTAGGTGCGCATAAACCGCCCCTAGGAGGAAGGGATGCTACACCCACTTTGTGCCACGGTCGTCGAAGCCAAGACCTGCAGGGAGACTTTCTGAGAATGGCGGGAGAAATAGCTCACTCAGCGCCGGACTCGGGAGCTATCCCTAGAGACGACCCCATTATGACTAGACTTCTAGTTAAGTTTAAATTTAAGTAGGCACGGCTTCCATAGCGGGAAGCAAAACTCCTGTGCGTTGGAGTGAAATGTTACTCCGAAATACATAATACTACGGCCGACAAAGGCGAAGAGATTCCTACAATGCGAAGAGCATACTACTACGGCCGATATAGGTGAATATTAATGCGAAAAGCATACTACTACGGCCGATACAGGCGAAGATTACTGCGAAAAGCAGATTACGATTGCCGACAAAGGCGAAGAGAATATTATGCCATTGGACGACAATGTCCAATGCCCACATAAATGGCGATGCATCGGGCAGCCAATGGGCATTAAGAGAGGGGCATTGCGAGCGCCTCATAAGGGTTACGTGGGCGGCCCAACTACGACCACATACGCAATGGCAACGGCAAAGAAATGATAAGTACAGCGGGCGAAACGGTTTGCTTAGTGGCACCGTAAGCCGCCTGCGACTAGATTAGTACTAGTAATAGACGTCGACACCTAGAGTTAAGGGGACGGAATCCAGCGGTTCTAGAGACAACCGGTGTTTCTGGAATCGTGCGGGTGGTGTCCTGGGGAAGTAAATTGCCTCAGGCGATCGCCCTGGTCGAAATTTAGCTGTAAGACGGTTGCATTTGACACGCAACCTAGGATTAAGCAAATTTATTCACCGCTGTTGCCAGGTATGGCACAGCACATTTCGGCAGTAGATTAAGGCAACCCTTTCGGCTTAGAAATAGCATTTTTTTTATTTAGACCATAATTAAAATAGATAACGTTAAGTAACGCCGTTCGGCGCCTGATGACCCACAAACCCGGCATCAGGGTAAGTCCGACAATTCATGACAAATTCATGACAACTCATGACAACGCCTGGCAAATTCATGGCAACTCATGGCAAACTCATGGCAATTCATGGCAAACTCATGACAACGCATGGCAAACTCATGACAACGCATGGCAAACTCATGGCAAACTCATGACAACTCATGGCAAATTCATGGCAAACTCATGACGAGCGCATGGCAAAATCATGACAACTCATGGCAAACTCATGGCAACTCATGGCAAACTCATGACATTTCATGACCACCCATGATACCTAGTGATAAGGCATTACAATACAGTATAAGTCTACATTTAGGGCAATTTTTTTTTATATATATATTAAGGTAAAATTTCGGCACTTGGTGACTAAAAATCCGTTACCAAGATAAGCCCGACCATACTTAGGCTAAACTAGACTAACATAGGCTAACATAGATTAAGTTAGACTTAAGTGGCACCATAATTGATTTTATATACTATGCGCAGCGATGGAACTGCTATATGTATTAATACACTCTATTTGCAGGAAAGCAAGGAAGCGATTGAATGTACATGTTTCCAGATATATGGCCATTAAACTCATTTTGTTTTGCAGATGACGAGAATTGTACACAAACCTGTTGTATATATATATATCCCAACACAGAAATACCACACTCTCTCCCTTTTGTACAGAAACATACACCCTTTTTTAATTTCCGTTGCACCTCCTAAAGGTGACAGCGTAGCGACCACCGGAGCACAGTATCCGTGGGATACTGGGCATCGATGAACGCCAAAAACCAGATGACACGCAAATAAGGCGTGACTGCGGCATCTAAGGGCGGCACAAATATTGTAAGGGCCGAACCTTCGACGCCAAGGTGGAATTTCCCAACCCACGGCGGGAAAACCACTAGGACATAAGCTCAATGGAAAAGGAATTAGCGGCCTAGCCACCAAACTACGATAAAACGGCTGAGTGGAAAATGGCCAGGAAAGAATCAGCGAATGGTATACAAAGGCCAGGTTAAGAGCTCTACGAAATGAAAGGTACCAGGCTCATGAGCAAACCGGTTTAATAATAAGATTCTTATTTTTATATATACATTATATCATGCTTGTAAATTAAAGGTTTATATATATATAATATCATGCTTGTAAATTAAATGTAAACAATATGTCACGCCATTCAAAATATCATGCTTGCAAATTAAATGTAAACAATATGTCACGCCATTCAAAATATCATGCTTGTAAATTAAATGTCAACAATATGTCACGCCATTCAACACTGCCATAATGGCAACACTGAATATACGGTTTTGTTTTTTCCTTTCTACTCTACTAACGCCCAAATTTGTCAGGGTGTTCCGTTTTTTCCCCAACCAATAAATACTTTGAATATTTCCCTTAAATTATACCCTGGAACACCCATTTTTTCTATTCTCTTCTATCTTTCTCTTCGCAGGGAGCACTTTTTCCCCAAAATAAAGCCAGACGGCACAATTCCTCGTCTAGCTGGGTTTTTCCTCCCTGCACAACTATGTAACTATCAAAACCATGTTTTTTTTCTTTTTTGAAACTCGCAACATGCCAACAATGGCAACGTCAATTTTTTTCTCAATGTCAATTTTTTCAATATCAATTTTTTCTCGATGTCAAATTTTTCGCAATGTCAATTTTTTCTTGTCAATTTCCATTTGCACAATGCCAATGTCAGTGTTATACATATATCTGTACATCCCATAACCCTCCCCTCTGAACACGGGCTGATCTCACACCTACACTTCACGACATCACCCATTCTCTACGACGACGACGACGAGGAAGACACCGCCAGACGATACGAGGGGGCTTCAAGAACGACTACATCAGCATCCCAACCTCCAGTTCCGTTCCCGTTCGCGGGGACGCGAACTAAATAGGGAAGGAGGCTTGTACAGTACCCCAGGGGTATGCACCCCTTGGAGACCATCCCCCCAACATCTATCTAAATATCCTAACGGGCAACCCTCGTAAAGCCAGGCCAACATACATCAACACCGCAAGGACAGCTTGCCATTCTAGAAAGCAGCTCAATCCTTGCACAATTATTACACACAGCGACATATTATTAACTGGGGCAGCTATGCCATCACATTGCTGACAGCATAGCGCCCAAGAATATAAAAGGAGGCCTAAGGAGGTCACAAGGATCTCTCCATTATCAGTCTTTCAGTGGTACAGCCGGAGGCTACACTGGTGTCATCAGAGGTGAGTCAGTCGTGTTCAGATTTCCTACTTTTGTAACCTTTGCCCACAGCTTGTACTTTCACATTGTGAACATTGTTACATTCCCTACAAGGGACTCATACTATAACATCACAGACCAATAAACACTTGGTCAACACTCTACACTCGCCTTACTGTTTATACGCCTCTTTACATCCCAACGCCCTTCCTTATTCCCGTCACGGTTAGACGTGACATACGGTAGTCTGATAGTGCTAGCTCAGATATCATTGTATTCCTCGCGGCGGCCCGGCTGCTAGAGAGCAGCGCGTGCCACTTAGCTGATACAAGCACGTTCAGTTATATAATAAGCCAGTCAGCTGAGCGACCAGCACAGTGACCCTTGCATTGGGTCCCATCCCCTAAAACACTACTACGTTATTTATAGGAGCGCCCCCTAGCTCCTAGCACACAACAACACTCTACACTGGTCAGCTTACCCTGCCAAGGGAAGCTACCCCCTTTTAGGCACAGCTCTATAAATTAATACAATAACTCTGTCTTTTAGATCCAACCACCCCCAAATAAGGGATCTAAAACAATAGGCACCTGCGTGGATTTCCCTTGGATGACCGTATGGTAGTAGTTTATTTATTTACACTGTTTACGCCCACATTGGAGCACCAAAAATCAAACCTGATATACAAAGTCTTCCAATATTTCAAATAATAAGTTCAGTTCTTAATTCTTGATAAATTTTTCCTTTCCCAATACTTCTTCAGTCTGGAAGATCTTGCAGCTCGTTCTTCTTCTGATATAACATACTGCTTACGCTGTGAATTTTTGAATGTTAGTCGAGTGTATTTGTTATTCAGAAGCCGTTTCTCCTCTCTATGTTTAATATGATGCTTAGTAATTTTCAATTCGTCTAAATCCATTTGTATTTCTTTAAACCATGTGATTTTTGTTTTACTGTTACAAAAGAAGTCAAAAAGTTGTTTCAGGAGTCTAGTATTTGGCAAGCGAGATATGTGTCCAAAAAACGCAATGCTTCGTTTTCGCATCGTGTCAATGATAGATTCATTTTCCTTGTAAAGTATTGAATTGGGCAAAAGTCTCCACTGGCCCACAACCTGGTGTTTTTTATTGAGTATTGTCCGAAGAATCCGTCTATCAACCTTCTGTAGTTTGTCAGTTGTTGATCGGGTGTAGTAGTTTTATACAAATCCTTTGTATAAACCAGGTACTGTATTGTCCATTTTGGTCACCTTTATCTGTGATGTAGATTTGTGTCTGTTCATCCCTGTAGTTAGGCTATTATCAGTCAGGTAGTTGAGGTTTTAAGGGGCAGAACTAAGAGGTCATCTGCCCCTATCAGTAGATAGCATAAGCTTCACCCAGATGTTCTCCGTGAGGAAGTTTTGTTTCTGGTTTGACAAATCATGATCATTATGTCTATGGTGACACCTTGAAAGAATTATACAAGTAATTGCAAGTTTCCACGGTTAACATAGAGCCAAAAAATTAGGCTTGTGACTGTTTGGAGTGTGATAAGTTATCAGCAGGGCCCGGATAATCGTGTACTTAACTCCCTCCTCCCAAATGCCTTGCTGTTTGGTGGGTTGTAATATCTGGACGTGTAGCGATGAATTCATAGACTTGCTATTATTACGAAATGCCTCTGGAGCTTTGTCCCTTCAGAGGTAGAAAAGTCTTAATTGGAACAACTGCGAATGTGGATGCCATTGCTATTGTAAACCGGATACCAATTGCCTGATCAGGTATACTCTACTGCCACTTGTCGCACATCAACTATGCACAGTGACCATATACATAACTTCTTTTGTGCCTCATTGTGTAATGGCTAGTACTCTTGGCTGTCACTGCGGAGGCCCAGGTTCGATTCCCAGCTCTGCCAAGAAGTTTAATTCTGGCCTGAGGGTTGCGCAAAAACTGAGAAGAGGCAAGTTCCAATCACACCTCAGCCATCCTGGAAGTGGCTTTCTGTGGTTTCCCCACTTCTATTCCAGGCGTATGCTTAATTAAGACCACAGCCGCCTCCTTCTTAATCCTCATCTGAGTTACAACTACACACACTAATACAGTCTTCACAATAACACCGGTCATCAGACAAATTCCACACACACCTAAGTACACGGGGCCACATGACCACAATGTCGCAAAGCCCCGAAATGAATCAACAACACAATATAATTTCTTTAGGTAGCTTAAACACTGCAGCCCCCTGTGGGTGGGGGTTTAGACTTCACCCATGGTATCCTCTGGCTATTATCGTACAAGGCGACTAAAAGGAGCAACCTTGGCTATTCTTTGAGGCTTCCTACTTGTCTTATGAATTGCCCCCCTCAAGGGTGGGAGGGATGGAATACACCCACAGGCAGAGTAGGATGGTTGGCACACGTGCTGTGAAAGTATTCTGGAAATATATATAATCTGGTGTAACAATATGTTAATGTTGTAGTAATTTCTAAACATTGCACTTTGTCAGTACATGTGTGTGTACTGTATATAGTTTAATGAAAGTTTTTACATATTTGGTAGCTGTAATCATGTAAGTGCAGTGCTAGGCCATGGGGTCTATCTATCTGGTGACTAGTTTTGGATTTTTTCTGGTCAGGTTTACCATTTTCAACATCCCCCAATGGCCTGGACGGTACCTAGCTTCATTCCAACTGCTTGGTCATATTCATTTATTTCATCCTTTTATCAGCTCCTTGTGATGTTGCCATCTATTACGACATCCGGCTGTACACATTGGCTAGGTGGAACCGCATCGACTTAAATTAATGCAATATTTCAATGGTGGTATTGTATTGGATGGCGGTTCACTGAAATCTTGTTCCATTTTTATAGCAATTCATTGTATCTCATCTCCGATCCCTCTGAAAGAATAATAATTAGGTGTTGGTATGCCAGCAGCTAAAGCGCAGCATTCGGCCATGGGCCCAAGCTCTATGCTGACTCGGTGGACGTGGGTTCGAACCCCACCGTCGCCATCCTTGAAGTGGTTTCCCCATTTTCAATTCTAGGCAAATGCTGGGACGGTACCTCTGACAGGCCACGGCCGCTTCCTTCCACATCCGTGCCCAGTTTCATTAAATCATCTCTCATTCCGGTGTGCAGGTCGCCCACGGGCGTTGACTAGAAAGACCTGTACTCGGCCCCTCAGGAGGCCACACAACAAAAAAGATGACAGGGGGTAGATATACGTGCACATGTTTTGAACTTCACCAGTCCTCTTCAACAAAGCAACGTTATCATTGCCTAACTTTAAAACGATAGATTTTAGAATTTAATGTGCACATTTCAAAACACACATGTTGCGAGATAATGGGTGAAGTTAAAGTCCAATGTAAATTTATATTTAAAGGGCATAGAGTATTTTCAAGAATATTGACAGCTTGTCTGTAGGACACACTCTTTCCCGGCGGCTTCGGTGGCGTAGTTGGTAGCATGCTGAGCTTCTATGCCCAAGATAGCGGGTTCAAACCCGGCCGAAGCCGTCGGATTTTTTAAGAGCGTTAAAAATCCCTCAGTATGCCTTCCTTCGGAGGGGAAATAAAGCCGGCGGTCCAAGTCATAGTCATAGATTTATGGCATGTTAAAGAACCTTCCACTAATTAAACCTGTGTGAAGCTAAATTGGATAGGTTAAGAATGTAAACAACGCTCTTAGGTTTCTACGTTCGTTGCCAAGAGCTGACTGCGGTGGCGTCTAGTAGCTAAGTTCTGAACTAGGCCTAGTAGTCGTTGACGGTGGCGTTTGGCGGCAGAAGTAAGAACTATTTGAAAAATTCTAATTTGCAGTCTGTACTTAAATTAAAAAACAGATACACACACTAATACAGCCATCACAATCAACACCGGTTATCAGACAGATTCTACACACACCCAAAGTACACGGGGCTACATGACCGCGATGCCGCAGCCCCTAAACTGAGGAACCAACACTCTTTCCCCTCTCTCTTTTAAATCAATGGGCACAATAATCCTGTGATGCAGATTTTTTTCTGTGTACCTTATTTACTCGAATACGACCTGCCCCTGAATAAGACCCGCACCCTGATTTTGAAGAACAAAATTTAAAAAAAAAATTTACTCAAAATTATTTACAATCTTAACTAAATAAACAGAATAGCATTTATCCAAAATGGAAATCAGGATGAAGAAGGAGACCTGTTAGTAGATTTCTGTAGGAGGAATGGATTAACTGTTGGAAATACGTGGTTTAGGAAAAAGAACTCGCAAAAAATAACTAGGTATGGATGGGGAGACAGGAAGACAAAGACAATGATTGACCTTATTCTGGTGGAAAAGGATAAACAAAGACAGTTAGTAGATGTGACAGCTATGCCCAGAGGAGATTTTGAAGGAGACCACAAAGTGGTGATAGCCAAAGTAAGGCTTGGTAAAATCACAAAACTAGTAGAAAAAAGGGAAAGAAAAATAAAGGTATGGAAACTAAAAGAGAAGGAGGTAATGGAAAAGTTTCAAGAGGAACTAAAACAGGAAATTCCCAAAGATGAAGCAAAAAGCATAGAAATGGAATGGACATGTTTTAAGAATGGATTTGTGAAGTGTGCAGTAAACACTTGTGGAAGATTATCAGGGAGGAAAAAGGAAAGGGAGACTCCTTGGTGGAACAACAGGGTAAAGGAAGCAGTTAAAGAAAAACAAATGGCATGGAGAAAGTGGATATGCAGCAAAGATGCAGAGAAATGGCAAAAATATAGAGAAGCCAAGAAGGCATGTCAAAAGATTGTACAAGAAGAAAAAAGGAAAAGCTGGGAAAGTTTCACTGAAACTCTAGAGGAGGATATCAAAGGAAGTAAAAAGGTTCTATATGGGCTAGTAAAAAACAGTGTGAAAGGTAGGGAAAACACAAAATTTGTAAAAACTGAAGCGGGACAGATAGTGTATGAAAGAGATGGTATATTGAAAAGATGGGAAGAATACTTTTCAAAGCTACTGAATGTTAAACACATTGAACTGGATGAAGAAAGGGAACAAGAAGGAACAATGGAGGAATAAGAAGAACAAGAAAAGGAGATATCTATGCTAGAAATAGAGGAAGCCATAAAGAAGATGAAGAGTGGCAAAGCACCTGGAGTGGATGAGGTGACCACAGAAATGATAAAAGCAGCAGGACCAGTAGGGTTGCAGCGGCTGTATAGATTATTTAGAATAATTTGGAAGAAGAAAGAGATCCCAGAAGAATGGGGAAAGGGTTTAATTATCCCACTTTTTAAGAAAGGTGACAAAAAGGAATGTAACAATTACAAAGGGATCACCCTTATTGCCCATGTAGCCAAGATCTTTGAGAGAGTATTGGAAGGTAGACTGAGGAGGCAGACAGATGGAGAGATGGAAGAAGAACAGTATGGTTTTAGGAGAGACAGATCAACTTTTGATCTAATCTTTACACTAAGGCATATGATGGAGAAAAGATGGGAGTTTGGAAAAGACATGGTGATGACTTTTATTGATATTGAGAAAGCTTTTGACAGTGTGCCTAGACAGGTGGTGTGGGATGTATTAAGAAAAAGGCAAGTTAACAGTGCAGAAGTGCAAATGGTGAAAGCTATGTACAAATATTGTGTCAGTAGCGTAAAGACCACTATAGGAGAAACAGAATGGTTCAAGGTGGAAACGGGTCTCCGTCAAGGAAGTGTATTGTCCCCCTTACTATTCATCATAGTCATGGATGAAATCCACAAGAATGTTAAACAGAGATTGGGACAAGAGGCAATAAAGGCCATGCTGTTTGCAGATGATATAGTGATATGGGGTGAGGATGAAAAGGAAGTACAAAAACAAGTAGATGTATGGAACCAAGAGATTGAGAAGTTTGGGATGAAAGTTAGCACAGAGAAGAGCAAGACAATGGTAATGTCAAGGGGAAGTAAGGAGGGAAGAGGAAAGATAGAA
This sequence comes from Meconema thalassinum, assembly GCA_946902985.2. Taxonomy (NCBI): domain Eukaryota; kingdom Metazoa; phylum Arthropoda; class Insecta; order Orthoptera; family Tettigoniidae; genus Meconema; species Meconema thalassinum. The sequence goes on from OX336391.1 coordinate 695,372,855, forward strand.
GTGAACGGAAAAATTCTAGAAGTGGTGAAAAGTTTCAAGTACTTGGGAAGTGTGATCACAGAAGATGGAAAGATTACTGAGGAAATTGGAAAGAGAATACAACAAGCGAACAGCTTCTACCAGAGTGTTAGGGGTATTCTGTGGAACCGAGATGTCCCAAAGAAATGTAAGCAGGTATTATATTCAACCTATTATGGACCCGTACTAACATATGCAGCTGGAGCATGGACCACTACAAAAAGAGAGGAGAGTAGAATACAAGCAGCGGAGATGAAATTCCTAAGAGGTATAGAAGGGAAGACCAGAAGAGATAAAATCAGAAACGAGGAGATAAGAAGGAGGACAGGAATCTTGAAGCTGCAGGACAGGATAGAAACAACCAAGTTAAAGTGGTATGGACATATGATGAGAATGGGAGAGGAGAGAGTGCCAAAGAAAGCTTTTCTGGAAAAGGTTTCGGGGAAGAGACCGCGCGGAAGGCCCCGAAAGAGATGGGCAGATACAGTGTGGGAGTGCATGGAGAAGAAGGGAGGAAAACCTGAAGATGTACTTAAAGGGGGAGAGGAGTGGTGGAGAGACAGGCAACGTTGGAGGTCCTTGATTCACAACCCGACCCAGGAAGCTGGAAACGGGAAATGAAGGAGAAGAAGTTTCCAACAGTTTTGAAGTCGTAAAATAACACACATCAAACGATTAAAAATACAAATAAAAGTACACAAACACTTCATTCATCGTCATCAGAAGTACCAACTTCGGAACTTTTATCACCATCACTTTCCCACTAAATGTCGTCATCACTGACATCCATAGCATTCGAAATACTACATTTCTTGAAGCTCTTCCGTATGAGATCTCCCGAGATACGATTCCATGCCGTCAAAATCCACGAACATAGCAGCTGAACTTCCGGGCGCTGAATACGACCCGTTGGAGTCAGTGTGTGCTTATCGGCCGCCATCCGCTCCGTATACAGCTGTTTGAAGGCTGCTTTGAACGGGCGGTTCACGCAGCATAGACGTCATCCTGCTCAATCACGAATACATGACTCGTCAATATCATATTTCCTACCGGGCACGATTTCCAATAACTTCAGCTTCCCTCACAACTTTGAATTTCTCACTCACAGTAAATGACCGCAAACGTTTCGTAGCATTCATGTTTACACTCGGAGAACGTGCGCGTGACTGTATGACGCCGCGTGCTTACGGTAAAACAAAGTTATAGCCGGAAGAAGGCTAGCACCATCTAGCGGATACTCGCAACACCCGATATCGCGTGTGGGGGGTATTAAATGTAATTGGTAATGTGTTGCACCATTACGTTCAACCACATCTTCCAAATGTCCCCTCCCTCTTATTTCTTGCAAGAAATGCTGCGTTAACTGGAATTGATGCTTTCCAGGCTGAAAATTCATGTTCACCAAAAATAATCCTCTTTGAGTTTACAGCTTCTTCAGCCTGAGGATTGATCGAAGCTAGCCAAGAGGTTTTCCTGCGTTGGAGTGTACTTGGCTGTGGGTGATCAGTTGTTTTCCACCGTCATGCAGCATAGCCGATCATCTGAGTGCAGCCCGGCATGGTCTTCTTCAATCCTGTCTCCAGTCGACTAAGCCATTGACGTTCACACATCAGAAGTTATGACTCACATGTGAAAGAATGTACAATGTGTACCGTGATTGAACATAAATTAATAAATCAATTGAAACTGTCTGGAAAATCGGCTTTCTCATTTCCTTGAAGACAATCCTCAACCCTGCCTATATTTTTTCTGTAGATACAGTTGAAAATCATTTAATCATTGAGGCCAAGTTAATTGTAATGAAATGACATTATTGGGCATATACAATTTATTTAGAGAAGGAGGTATAGCAGACAAGAAATCGGCCATAGTGGCGTACTGGGTCGGAATAGGGGTACGGTAATTTTCAGGTTATGGTATCTTAATATAGCAAAATTGCATGAAACTTCATGATTTATTTATTTTTATCGTTGAAACTTCAAAAAGACTATTCGCTTGTACTTAAACTTCTTAAAAGGGCGAAGCAACTGATAAAAGTAGGAAATAATACAACGGCCGTCCTTTTTTTTCTCCTCATCGTACCAACGTCATAGACCACAACGGACGTATGAAATTCAAGTTTACGGTGTCCGTTTCCTCTTAATATTCAATCTAAGTAATATATTGGCGTTCAAAAATAAAAAGTAGTTGCTTTAAAGCAACAATAACGATGTGTATCCAGATTAATCAAACTCGATTCGATTTCTTCTCATTTCGTAAGTTGGGTAACGTACTCGGCGAAAGCAACCTAGATCCTTCGGTCACTTATATTTCTTGCACAATATACGGCCAGTTATTGCATCTCAGTGGAGTTGGAATTCGCCACGTGGTGCGCACCTTCCAACGCTTTTTAGTAGCTTTGCGCACCATGTGCGTTTGAGTTGGAGCCCAAACAATGACGCAATCGCTGAATTTAATGGAACGCAGAAATAGCAGAGAGTCCCTACTCTGTTATTATATGCTCCTTGCCTCAGTGCATTCTCGGTACATTTCGTCCCGTCACCGTAACGTAACGCCAGACCCCAGATAAAGTCGACATAATCATTTAAAATGATAAAAAAAAAACACAAATAAAAAGTATAGAAGAGGAAATATTTTTTTTTTAAATTTATCGGCGATCGTAACACACTTCCTCTTTCTTCCGCTCATTATAACATAAGCTTCAGACGCTGTCTAGCAAAACTTGGCCAACATAAATAGTGCGCGCTATATTCCTTGCACCGAGCGATTTGACAGTCAGTACCAAATGTTTGCATTCAAACATACTTTCTCAGAACACGCAACGTATAAATGATGCTTTATATTGCAAGGGACTTAAAATATGATCGTATAAGCGTGAAAAACAAATAAATGTACAACGTAGATTGGAAATAAATTAACGTAGAAAGTATAGGGATTTTGCCGGGATGAGGGAAAAAAAAACGTATAAGTGTACAAAATGTATAAGTGTGGAATGTATAAAAGAAGTTTTACTGTATATATGAAGTTCAGGCTGAAATTGTTAACCATTCCATAATGAATAAATTCAAGAAAGTGTCCATTTGAAAGGAAACATACCCACCTTAGAATAACAGAGACTTATTTCTTCGTCCAGTCGCTCCAGGAAGTCCACGGTGAAAATGAAATGCACCAACTCTTCCGGTAGATGATGAAAGTAACTTAGGGCAAGAGCGGCTTGAAGAATGGACAATCCAGTCAAACGCGTCTTGTCTCTAGAATGAGGACACAACTGAAATCATTCAAGCAATAATCAACATGGAAACAGTCACACCATATGGATTGTTACAATAATCCAAGCCTCTGCTTAAATGCCAAGCCGAGCTGAATGAAATTACACCTTTTTGGAAACAATGGTCAACTAAGAGTTCTGAAAACAGAACTACCATGATAAAATAATAACACACTTAAGTGCGCCGACAGCTCATTTCTACACCAAAAGTGATAACTTCCATCAATACTTGGAGATTGCCAGCAGACTTGATTTGTAGACTTAATGTGTAGGAAGAAAGAGTAGTGGAGGAAAATGGGAGAAATGACAAAGAGATAACCGAACGAGAGAGACAGGCTGAAGCATCAGGAGCTTAGTGTGGAATAGAGATGTCCCGATACTAAGCTATGTGTCAGAAACATGGACAATGAAGAAAAGAGACATAAGCAGAGTACAGGCAAGTGAAATGGGGAGTAACAAGAAGAGACAGGGTGAGAAATGACAAGGTCAGGGAAATAGTGAAAGAGCCTTGCAGGGTAGGATTGAGATGGTACAGGATGGAAGAGAAGAGGATTCCCAAATGCAGATGCAGAAGAAACGACAAAGGGGAAGACCAAGGGATATATGGCTGAAGGGTGTGCAAGAGTGTGTCAAAAAGAGACGGGTGACGACAGAGAGGTGGTGGGAGGAGAGAACTAAGTGAAGAGGCTGGGGCTGGAAACTGTGAATGATGATCATAATGCATAGAAAGGAAATCAAGTGAGCAGTGAACTGGATTTACAACTAGAATTCTACATTTCAAGAAATGATAGAAAACATCAATTATATACAAAAATCATATGGAAATATTTTAAGGAACATGTTACATAATTATTTAAGAAATAGAAACATCGCATGAAATTCTAGAACAGAATTGCAGAAGAAGCAACCTTTTTGGAGCCAGAGGCAGGCTGGAAATGGGCTTGACAGCGTCAAGTACGTAAGAAATTACATCAGACCGCATGACCGTGAATGCAGTGTAACATTTATTTGGAAAATTTATAGCACCAGATTACACCGATATTCAGTCGATAAGGCGAGTGCACAGAGAGGCAAATAGGTAACCATGTTACACGAGGTAACACTCAACGATTCAACTCAGTGATACAAAGAAGTGCAGAGCATTTTGTTATTGTTAAAAGTGTAAAGAGTCCTCAACACTATTTGGAAAGAAGAAAAAATACCAACAGACTGGACTAAAGGTGTTATCGTCCCTCTATTTAAGAAAGGAGACAGACGGAAACCTAGCAACTACAGGGGAATTACTCCTCTATCTCATGGCCTGGAGATAATGGAACGGATCATAGAACACAGATTAAGAATTATCATTGAACCACAGCTTGAAGAAGAGCAGTACGGTTTCAGACCGAACAGGGCAACAACAGATCTAATATTTTCTGTCAGGATGATTATGGAGAAGCACTGGGAAAAAGGAAAAGACATAATCTTATTTTTTCTAGATATTGAGAAGGCTTACGACAGCGTATGGAGAAATACAACTGGGAATGCCTTCAAAATAGATGAATACCATGCGCTTTAATTGTTAAAGTTAAGATGCTATATGAACACTGCCAAATAGGTGATGGCTATTCAGAGTGGTTCGGTGTACAGCAAGGCAGCGCTCTATCACCACTTTTATTCATTACTGTAATGGATGAACTAATGAAGAGAGTTAAGAGACTCAATAAGACCTCTGAGTTTAAAGCTTTAGCGTTTGCAGATGATGTTGTAATATGGGGTGAAAATGAGGCTGAAATACATAATAATAATGTTATTGGTTTACGTCCCTTTTAACTACACTGGCTTTTGCTGAAATACAACTGAAGCTGAATGATTGGAATGCTATATCCAAGGAATTTGGTCTGAATATAAGCAAGTCCAAAACGGTAGTGATGCCCGTTAGTCGACAAAACATCTGTAATGTTTACTACTGAAGAGAGAGTTTTTTGGTGGAATACGTTTATCACTCTGAATGGTACAAAGTTAGAACAAGTACAGGGCGCCCGAGAATGTTCCCCACAGTGGTTACGTGCAGCTGCAAGTGGTTGCATCATCGGTTTACTTGGCAGTACTGTGTCCTTGAAAGAGGGACTCCCGCATGTGGGCTGTAGACTGTTGAAATCGTCAGATAAGCGAGCCTGCATGTCTTCAGTGTGTATTGCAGTAAGCGAGCGTTCAGATAAATTAGTGGAATAGTATACAGGCGGTAATGTTTACTACTGAAGAGAGAGTTTTTTGGTGGAATACGTTTTTCGTGAAGGCGATCGGTTTACAGAAAATGTAAAATTAAGATTTCAGGCGAGGTTTCCTAATTCAAAGAGTCCAAACCGTGATACCGTTCAGGATTTGATAAGTAAATTTCATGTGACTGGCTCAGTTCACGAAGTACCAGGAACAGGCAGGCCTACGCTTTTAACAGACGAAAACTTGATGAAATCTCCGATATAATGCGGCGTAGTCCAAGTAATTCAACACGAAAATTAGCTCAAGAAACAGGAATCTCTAAGTTGACAGCACATAAAGCTTCAGTTGTTCCCTTATAAAGTTACCGTGGTTCATGAATTAAAACAAACTGATTACGGAAAAAGAGTGATGTACTGTGAATGGTTCCAGCATTTGTTATGAATGGCTGTGGTGAGTACAAAGTTTACTGTTTATTTGTTATGATGCAAGCGGAAGACGTGCTGTAGCTAGCTGTCGCAGACACATGTAGGCGCTGCGGAGAGCATTCCCGGACTCACTGTAGGATAGGTCTATGGTATTTGAAGACATTTTTCAGTGTTGCCTTAATAATCGAAATTTAATGTTTTGCAGTTGGTCAACACGATTGTACCCAATTGTTATTGGAGGTTCCCTAATCCTAAAACATATTGCATGAGATTAGTGAATACACTTGGATGATTGACGATTGAAACTGCTCATCCAAGTGTAGCCTGTTCATTAATCTCATGTAATATGTTTCAGGATTAGGGAACCTCCAATAACAATTGGGTACAATCGTGTTCACCGACTGCAAAACATTAATTTTCGAATAAGCATACAATAATAAAAAGAGTGGATAGGAACCGATGAAAAGTTGCGGGGGGAGGGGGGGGGGGGGGGAGGGCGGGGCATTAGTGCTTTACGCTACACTTGATTATTTTGTTTACCAAATTAACTTCTACATGTTCGGGTCAGTACCAGATGCCGCTACAGTCGAATGTTGGAACCTCCATTCGTGTCCAATCAAAACGATGATTCATATCATGAGTGAGAGGCGACCCTCAATTACAAATGTTATAAAAATTAAAGGTGACAGTAATTGAGGCGTTGACAGGGGAAAGGTAGTAAGTGCCAAAAATTAAATTTTCGTTTTTTTCGTGAAGAAGGTAGTAAGAACCAAGGCCAACACCGCAGAGAAAGTAGGAAGTCGTTGGATGATTAGAAGAGCTTGAAATTGTTCCCACTAGATCGCTCTTGTGGCAAGTACGAGGCTCTTGGCGCAGAGAACGTAGTAACTGCTTTGCGCGCCAAACAAGTTTCCACTTGTTGCGTGGAAGTGATACGCAAATTATTGTGAAAATCAACATGCCTCCAAAACCTGGTCCTTTCAAAATGTTAAGTTAAATGACACTTCTTAAGAGATATGTTTTCTCACTTCATAATTGACGTGTAACAATGCAAACTCGTCGAACACCGACTTCGCTTGCGAGGGTCAGGCAGGTCAGGAAAGAGACATAGGCTAATCTAACCAATATTTTCTACTTTTCCAGGCAACATGTAAATGTTGTTACAAGTGCCCCAGTTTCACTCAAGAAGAAATAAGCAAACACCACACCGATTTCAGGAGACAGATAGCAGTCATGCAAGGTACATATCGTGGGTCTGATTAACGTTGTCAACATTCTGAAAAGGAGAAATGGGAAATACAATAATACAATGCGCAGGGCAGAATAAGAATCGAATGGTGTTAATGGTTATGATTTATGCCAATGCCATAAACTATTTTCATTCTGTTGAATTAAAATTCCTGGTTTCCGGACACTCCTAAATGCCCCGTGACAGGAAATTTAGCATCAATGAAAAGAGAAAGAAACAATGTAAGCTAATGGTTCCAGAAGAAATAGCTGAAATGATTTGCAGTGCTAATGTTTTCAAGCCCAATAATGTAGTTATGATGAACAATGATAACGTCATTGACTTTCCTGCTGAATCTGACAAGTTTTTTTAGTATGGGTGCTCTTAAAATAAGCACCGTCGGACGGATTGGAAGGAAGGAAGGAAGGAAGATTGTAGTTTTACGTGACCGTTAATCTTGTGATTATGAGTCATGGGACCTCTTTTTAACGTGGAATGCGAACCACAGAACATAGCATTTCACTTCGAAAATCTCACATGCAGTGACCGGGAATCGAACCCTGTCCACCTTGGTGAGAGGCCAACAGCTTGACCGCCGTGCCACCACGCCCCAGGCTGGATTGGAATTCCAAGAGAATTCCCCGTGACTGAAACAAGACAGTCATTTAATGAAATTGAAATGTTGAAGGAACATGCTATATTCAAAAGGCATCAGTCATTCAAGGCCATCACCAATATTAAGATTCTGCAACCCCTTGAAAGAAGAATATTCATCAATGAACCAAAAAAGGAGGATTTATTACCAATGATGGACTTCCAGAATAAGAAGTATCATGCATTTTACAGGAATATCTGTGCCTAACAAAAACAGTTTCAAGTAGTAGTACTGATTGTGTAGAAATCTCTATTTAAAAATTGTATAAACCAATTATTTTTCCACCATGCTATGACTAGTTCTGAATATTGCTTTTTAATATGTTAAGTGAGTGGATTTCTTCAATTTGGAAGTATTTTGTGCAATAAAGTGAATAACAAAATGATCGCAAATCGTTTTTTGCTTCTCCTGTAAAATTTCATTTTTGGCACTTACTACCTTTCCCCTGTCAACGCCTCAATTGTCTGTTCAGGTCATTGGCATATTGTGTGTACAACAATCAGAGTTTATGAATTGTTAAACATGTTACAGACAACCAGAATAATTATTCTCCTTTTATCATTGGCATCAGCGATACGTATGAAAATGCTATGCAAACTTCTTGATACAAATTGGTAACGGTGAATACCCTCACGTCGATGGAGAAAATTCAGAATTAGTCGACTTACCACCCTCCATCATTGCTATAACTGATATCATCACTGATAAGTCCAACCCCTCGTCCACGTCGTGGGAGACGGGCAACGGCACAAAGTAGGGGATTGCCTGTAGGGGCGAAGTACAGTGGGGACTTCGTGTGCCCCGGGACCGTTACGGTAGCTGTGAAGGTCCTACAGGAACCCTGAAAAGTGACGGCTAACGGGGCTCTGGTAAAGCTACGATAGGCCCAGCAAGCCAGTAGTGGATTAAACCAAATGCTTTCAAAAATGGAACGAGCCTCGGACAGGATGGATTTAATAGACGACGACACGGCTGTACACACGGACTAAGATTTGGAACTTTAAACCTAAGAACGCTGACGGGGAAGGTGGAGGAGATAGTGGATATGATGGAAAGAAGGAAGTTGGATTTATTGGGATTGGCAGAAACAAAGTGGAAAGGGGAAGGAAGGAGAGAACTGAGAAAAGGCTATAGACTGTACTGGAGTGGGAACGAAGAGGGAAAGAGGAATGGAGTGGGAGTAGTAGTACGAGATGGTTTGAAAGAAGAAGTGAGGAGAATAAGTGATAGGATGATGAAAGTGAAAGTAGCACTGAGGGGAGAGACCGTAGAAATAGTGCAAGTATATGCTCCACAAGTAGGCTGCGCTTCTGAAGAGAAGGAGGAGTTTGAAGAGGAATTGCAGAAGCAGCTGGTAGGAAGAAATATGATTGTTATGGGGGACCTCAATGCCCATGTAGGAAGAGAAAGACAAGGTTATGAGAGTGTTCTAGGACCAGAGGGTTGGGGTGGAAGAAATGAGGAAGGAAAGAGACTGTTGGACTTCTGCCAGAGGAACAGCCTGCTAGTTGGGAACTCCTGGTTTAAGAAAAGAGAGAGCCACACAATCACATGGTACAGTGATGACTTGACCAGGAAGTCGGTGGTCGACTATATACTGTATGAGAAAGAACTAAATAAGAACATCACGGACATCAAGGTTATACCATCGGAGAACCTGGATAGCGACCATCGATTGCTGGTAATGAACCTGAGAGGGAGTAAGGAGAAGAAAGGGACTGAGAACCAGGAAAGACATATAAGGATATGGAAACTGAAAGAAGGGGATAGAAGGGTCGAGTACCTCAAAATGGTAAAGGAAGGAATTCCAACAGATGAAGAAAGAGGGGTGGAAGAGGAATGGGCTAGATTTAAGAAGACACTAGTGGGTGCAGCAGAAGCAGTATGTGGGAGGACAAGTAGTAAGAAGAGGTGGAAGGAAACACCATGGTGGAATGAGAAGACAAAAGATATAGTAAGGGAAAAGAATAGAGCCTTTAGGAGGTGGTATCAAAATAGGACGGTAGAGACAAGGGAAGAGTACCAGGAAAGAAAGAAGGAGGCGAAGAGAGTGGTGGCTGAGGAGAGAAGGAAGTGGATGGAAGAGTGGACAAAGATGATGGAGGAGGATAGTGAAGGTACAAAAAAGGTCCTGTATGGGATGGTGAAAGATAAGAGGCGGAAGGATCCTACGGATTATGTTAGAATGGTGAACAAAAGGGGACAAGAGATAGAAAATAGGGAAGAACTGAAGAAAATGTGGAAAGAATATTTTGAAGAACTTCTGAACCCAAATGGAAAAGATGGTGAGGAGGAAGAAATCGGGGAAGAGGAAGATTAACTGCAAACAGAAAAGGACTTAACATGGAAAGAAGTGGAAGATGCAGTGAACAAGATGAAAGGAGGGAAGGCACCGGGTGTGGATGAGTTGAGTGTGGAGATGGTGAGAGCAGCAGGAGAGGTGGGGATACAGTGGCTGTACCGAGTGATGAGGACAGCATGGAAGGAAAGGAAGACCCCAGAGGACTGGAAAAAAGGAATCATTGTCCCGATCTTCAAGAAAGGTAGTAGAACAGATTGCAGAAACTATCGGGGAATAACACTGATGAGTCATTGTGCAAAGATCTTCGAGAAAGTTTTGGAAAAGAGAATTAGGACAAGGATAGAAGGAGGGATGAGGGAAGAACAACATGGCTTCAGAGCAGGAAGGTCCACAGTGGATTTGATTTTTGCTGTAAGGCAGTTACAAGAACAGCACTATGAGTGTGGAACAGATCTACTGATGGCCTTCCTGGACATTGAGAAAGCATATGACAGTGTATGCAGAAACAAAGTATGGAAGTCCCTGGAGGATAGAGGAGTAGAGAAATGGACTATAAAGAGGATAAAGGAGATGTACAAGGGAAGCGTGAGCTGTGTGAAAGTGGGAGGAGAGAGATCTGACTGGTTGGAACAAAGAAACGGCCTGAAACAAGGAAGTGCACTGTCACCGTTACTTTTCATTGTGGTGATGGATGACATAATGACCCGAGTGGCACAAGTAATTGGGGACGGAAAGATGAAAGCAATGGTGTTTGCAGATGATTTGATGATTTGGGGAAACAAGGAGGAGGAGGTACAGGAACAGTTGGACGTGTGGGAAGGAATAATACAAGGATATGGGATGAAATTTAGCATAAATAAGAGTGAGATGGTGATCACAACAAGGAAGAAGGAAAGAACCACAACGGGAATAACAATTGGTGGGGAACAGCTGAAGAAAGTGGAGAGTTTTAAGTATCTGGGAAGCCTGATACAAGATAATGGAAGAAACGATAGAGAAATAAATGAGCGGGGGAGGCAGGCAGAAGCATTTCGGAGGAGTGTGAGAAGCATGTTATGGAGCAAGGATGTCCCTCAGAACAGCAAAAAGATCATATATCGGACGTACTATGTCCCTGTCCTGACGTATGCCTCGGAGACCTGGGTTATGAAAGGAAGGGAGAGGAGCAAAATACAGGCCAGTGAGATGAGGTTCTTGAGAAGCAGTATTGGAGCTACAAAGATGGACAGAATAAGAAATGAGAGGACCAGAGAATTAATGAAGGAGGAACCATTACAGGATGGTATAGAGAAATCTAGACTTAGATGGTATGGACATGTAAAACGAATGGAGGAGAAGAGGATACCCAGGAGAGTACATGAGACGAAGTGGGAAGGAAAGAGACTGAGAGACAGGTGGCTGAAGGGGGTGGAAGAAAGCGTGAAGAAGAGAGGAGAAGACTGGACAAGGGTGGAGGCTGAGAGATGGTGGGAAGACAGAAGACGTTGGAGAGGCTTGTGTTCCAAACAGACCCGGCCAGTGGCTGGAAACTGTGCAAGATGATGATGATGATATCATCACTGAAATAAATGGACACTAGGTTTCCACGCTGAAAGATATTTCACGCTTTTCAAAAATAGCGATTTCGGCACCTAAAAATAAACACTGTAAAGAAATCAATGACAACTTTTAGAGCTAATGCCATGATCATCAAGAACTTACATCAGTGTGAATAATTTGATTACTGAAAATGAGAGTGAACTTCTACAATTCCCAACAGAATTTTTAGACAGCATAGACATAAGTGGATTGCCACCTCATAACCTTCGACTAAAAGGAGGCTCAATTGTGATTTTGTTGAGAAATATTAATGTTACCCAAGGTCTGTTGAACGGTACTAGACTGTTGGTTCGGAAGATGCATGACAATTGCTTACACCTGGAAATTATTACTGGCATAAATGTTGGAAACAATGTCCTACTTCTTCGCCTTGACCTTGCGCCATCAAATACTTCTATGCCATTTTCCTTCAGAAGGAGGCAGTTTCCAGTACGTTTGGCTGTTTGTATAACTATCAATAAAGCTCAAGGTCAAACACTAGATCAAGTAGGACTTTATTTACCTCAACTGGTGTTTAGCCACGGACAACTGTATGTCGCACTATCGCGAGCAAAATCCTTTCATGAAGTCAAAATTCAAATAGAACCAAAAGGCAAGTGAACAGCAAATGTCGTATGGAAGGAAGTACTATTAGAATGTTGAAACAAATGTTGCGGAGGAGCACAGACCTAAGCAAACGGGGCACAGATTAAATAACAATTACTGTATACAAGGACGTCCGCATCCCAAATACGATAACTGTCCTGTGGTAATGGTAAAAAGAAAGTGCTATTGTCCTACATCGTGTTCTTTTATTGCCTCAGTTCTATAAGACTAAGATATACTCAATCAAATGTACAGCTTAATAAATATTAATTCCTTCAGTGTGAGTTATCTTTTCATTTCTCATCAATCGCCTTTACTTACTATTCTATCTGTAGTGGTGGGGGCGATATGCGATGCTATCCTTACCTAATTGGTCAAACAGCTGTATCGTAATGAAAATCTTGAGCTATGATTGGTGAAGAACCTGTATCTTAATGAAACTTGAACTATAATGAGCCTCATCTCATAAGTCTATTTCATCCTTTACCCAAAAGCGACGGTACCGTAAATGTCTGTTCAGGTCACTAGCATGACGACATGCAAATGTCATATGGACAGAAGTGCTGTAGGATTGTTGAAGTGAATGCTGCGGAGCACCATTTTGCAGTTTTCATATGTAGACAATTAAAGGGCACACAGCTTGCGAGCGACGATATCACCCCAGCTTCGGCCAGCATCAAACTGTAGAGTCGTGTCGAGTGTACTGTATTTGGAGTTTCGCTATTCACCTTGGCTTTTCAGAATTGCGTTTGGGACCTGCTGACTGTGTGCCTTTTTAAGCTTATGTTGGGTAAACCGTTAAAGATAAGGTGGGACACACACACAGAAGACAGGCAGACGCCCACACATTTTATCTCATAAGTCTACTTCATCATTTACCCAAAAGCAACGGTACTGTAAATGTCTGTTCAGGTCAATAGCATGAAGACATTTGAACAGCAAATGACACATGGAAAGAAGTGCTGTAGGGTTATTGAAATGAATGCTGCGGAGCTGCACGGGTCGTCTAGTTAACTGTTATTCCGTAACTACAACACAACCCATGCTTTGAAATTCGTAGTGAAGAAGAAAAGAACTATTCTTTATACAGAACGGTAAAGGTTATCAAACTATTCAACGCATTAAAGAACAAGCCAATGGTTATCCCAGAGCTTTCATTCAACACAAACAAATTGATCGACTAGGATTCAGGCAAATCAGGATGCATCTTGTATTCCCAGTTGAAGACTGCAATGATCGGATGAATATAGTTCAGAGCCATATATCGAATGTGCTCTGGTCACACAGCAATGTATTGGTGGCACTAGGAACCTTGTTCTGGTGTGAATTTTAAAACGAAGATCTTGATACGTAAATCCGTGAAATATTATAGTTCATCCGTAAAACCGCCTTTCCGTGCATTTTACGGAAAAAACGTAAAAGTTGGCAGACGTGCCAATCCAAGAGAAATACCAGCAAACTACAAGCAGTGGAGATGAAGTTTTTAAGAACTATGATTCGGAAGACAAGGAGGGACAAATTAAAAAAAATATAAGATATGCCATCTTGTTCAAGTGGAACAATCCCTTAATGAGATCTGTGTTGAAGCCAGGCTGAAATGGTTCGGTTATCTCAAAAGAATGGACACACAAAGATCAGTTGAGAAAGACCTAAAAGGCAAGAGACCAAGAGGTCGACTGAGTAAGAGATGGATCCACCAGGTTAGAAATGATCTTGCAGGGAGAAGTCTGGATTTACAGCAAGTTATGGAGGAGAAACATTCTTGGAGAGAACTAAATGGAGAGCGCTCATTCACCGCACCCGGGAAACTGGAGCCTGTTCAAGATGATGATGATAATAGTGCTTCAATTACAGTATTACAAAGAATTTACATCATGGAGGAGACCAACATTAACATGTGAAGTTGTTATGTGTCATTAAATATCAACATTGGAGGAGAAAGTGCAGGAGTGACCCAGGTGGACCTCCTGGAACGAGAGATACTGATGTTAAGGTGCACACGATGTCCAACTTTTCTGTGTAGGAATTTGTGCATGGTGCAAATTTATTTAATGATATTATCAGGCCGAACTTCTTAAAGTAGTACAGTACTCCCAGTAACCCGGCGTTTTGTATTCGAGTACGAGCACAACACTTGATTTGATAATGCGTCCCCAATACTGTACTCGTGGATTCACCGGATAACACATTGACAACTGATGACGTAGGCGCGTGGCTTACCGGTGAAGATGACGAAAACAACCAGTTTATGAAAGAAGATGACATCATAGAGGAAGTGGCAAGAGAGGAAGAGGACGAGGAACAGGTCGAAGGAGAAGTGGCCGAGGCTGTACAATCAATCTCTCACGATGCGGCCATCGCCTTGTCAATTGCCTGGGCGGAGGAAAATGGCGTCTCTGATAACGATGTCTTTGTTTTAAGAGAAGGTTACAGGAACAAGTTCTCAAAGTGTCTCTCAACCGTAAAAAGCAAAAGACAATTGATGAATATTTCCAGCCGTCTAATTCCAAGGAATAAAGTGAGTTATATGATGTATTTTCGTACTTTTTTTACTTTGTATAGTACAATGTAATTAAAACTGATTTTCAAATGATATCTGCGTTTTTCTCGATATTTTCCAGTAATCCGGAGTTTTCGGTAATCCGGCAGTGCTCTGGTCCGATATCTGCCAGATTACCGAGAGAGCACTGTAGTTGTACATTTGGTAGGCAGCATTATGAATATTTAGAAATCAATGAATGTGAAATTAGCACGGCAGGAACCTCTATAAAATTAGTTAACACGAGAGTGAAAACTTCAAAGGCAGTGGATATGCTAGGAGAGAGACAGTATCTCTACTGTCTCTCTCCTAGCATAGCCACACGTGTGCGACGAGATTCTTTTATTTTTATTTTTATGATGACTGGAAATAAAACAGGCTACCACGTGGAGAAGAAAAGACGCAATGAAACAAAAGTAAGGACTGTATAAAATTGTTAAGAAAGATCAGTTTACAAGGTTTACTAATGAATCCTAGGAAATAATACCGCATATACCCGAATACCACCCGCACATTTTTATACAAAATCGGACGTGAAAAATTGGGGTGCGGGTATTAATTGGGTCATCCAAGTTTTAAAGATTTAAATTGCCCGCCACGCACGAGTATCCGCTATATGCAGGGCTTCCATCCACTCACTCCTCCAAAAATAGTGAAATAGTGAGTGTTTTTTCCTAAAAAAAAAAGTGAAAAAAAGGTGAGTTTTTGTATGAAAAAGGCAGTAAATTCATAGCATTATTCACATTTATGGCCGTATATCTGGTTCATAATTTTAACTTTTGTTGATATCTGTAGGCGCAATTAGGAGGGGGGGGGGGGCCTTGGGTGGCTAAGCTCCCCAAAACCAACCATAGCCCACCAAAATTATGACAAAACTGTATTGAAATAGACAACATTTTTAAGAATGTGTATCTGAAAAACAAATTAGCCCCCCAAAAATGTCAAGCACATTCTGCCTATGTTAATATCTCTGAGTATTGTTTGTGATTTTTCATGTAGTTATTTATAGCTATAGCCTATATGGTGCTTGTTCGGGTGTACTTGTTTATTTCTGTCTAGTGGCTTGACTCGCCGCGCAAGCCTAACAAGCGTCAGTTTTGTTAGTTGCGTGATAGCATGGCATCAGTAAACATAAATCAAGTGTTCGAAATAGCTAACATGAAATCTCGTCGTAGGTCGTACACTGCAAAGTACTTTATAAAAGTCGGTTGGTATTAGAAAAAAAAACCTTTCGTATTCCAGGTAGATGCCATGTAACATTGCAACACTGTGTAACCTTGAACTCGGCACACGCACTGGAATATTTAAACTTCGCTGCTGTTTAAACCATACCAGCAGATCTTGTTCTACGTTGTCGTATTTGCCGGTTTAAATTTTTTTGCAGTTTGCCGAAGTATTCCCGGCAGAAGCCAAGATCCCTTCGTTTTTTGCTATGATGCCGTTCAAAGTAGATGACGGCATTCCGAACTCCTTCAGCAGAGCAACACGCGAAAGAGTAGACTACTCCACTTTCCTTGTAATGTCCACTTTACCTTTAATCGAAAGTGCCTTTCCGCTGATGCCTTTCATCTGAGATCCACTCATTTTCACAATGATTTGAAAACTTTACTTCACTGACACAATCCTCGCAATTTCAATGATGTTATGCTAGGCTTGGCAAAGCGTTGCTTACAAGTTAGAACACATAGAACAACAATGAAAGCATGTGTTTTCCATCCCCCCCTCTGCACCGTTAAGGGTTGTGCAATAATAAGAATACGCATCCAAGTGGCAGTGGAAGATAAAAGGGGAAGGAAATCTTTCGATAAAAGAAATCAGGTTCAACTTACTGCTGGGCCCAATGGATCGCAAATTGAACCCAAGAAGATTCCCTAAAATGAACACAGTAAGATAAAATTGCAAAGGACAAAATCTAAAAGAAATACAAAAATCTCATGAAATTAGTTAATAGAAAACCCAGAGTTGGTGTGAGTTGTAGCTCCGTGAGGACACGAAGCCAAGACCAAAACGAAGATCAGAGGAGGATAAGGGGAGGAACTTAATTCTATAAATGAAAAGACAAGGGGGCAATATTACATAAAATATAGAATGATATTAAAAATAAAAGAAGGAGCGTGTACACGAATAATATAAACCAGTAGAAAATAAGCCGAAGGTAAGCTGAAGGAGACTACAAAGTCTCAGAAATATAATTAAACATCATCATCATCATCTTGCACAGCTTCCAGCCACTGGCAGGGTCTGCCCGGAACACAAGCCTCTCCAACGTCCTCCGTCCTCCCACCATCTCTCAGCCTCCACCCTTGTCCAGTCCTCTCCTCTCCTCTTCACGCCCTCCTCCACCCCCTTCAGCCACCTGTCTCTCGGTCTCTTTCCTTCCCACTTCGTCTCGTGTACTCTCCTGGGTATCCTCTTCTCCTCCATTCGTTTTACATGCCCATACCATCTAAGTCTAGATTTCTCGATACCATCCTGTAATGGTTCCTCCTTCATTAATTCTCTGGTCCTCTCATTTCCTATTCTGTCCATCTTTGCAGCTCCAATACTGCTTCTCAAGAATCTCATCTCACTGGCCTGTATTTTGCTCTTCTCCCCTCCTTTCATAACCCAGGTCTCCGAGGCATACGTCAGGATAGGGACATAGTACGTCCGATATATGATCTTTTTGCTGTTCTGAGGGACATCCCTGCTCCATAACATGTTTCTCACACTCCTCCGAAACACTTCTGCCTGCCTCCCCCGCTCATTTATTTCCCTATCGCTTCCTCCATTATCCCGTATCAGGCTTCCCAGACACTTGAAACTCTCCACCCTCCTCAGCTGTTCCCCACCAATTGTTATTCCCGTTGTGGTTCCTTCCCTCCTCCTTGCTGTGATCACCATCTCACTCTTATTTATGCCAAACTCCATCCCACATCCCTGCATTACTCCCTCCCACACGTCCAACTGTTCCTGTACCTCCTCCTCCCTGCTTCCCCAAATCATCAAATCATCCGCAAACACCATTGCTCCCATCTTTCCTTCCCCAATTACTTGTGCCACTCTGGTCATTATGTCATCCATCACCGCAATGAAAAGTAACGGTGACAGTGCACTTCCTTGTTTCAGGCCGTTTCTCTGTTCCAACCAGTCTGATCTCTCTCCTCCCACTTTCACACAGCTCACGCTTCCCTTGTACATCTCCTTTATCCTCTTTATAGTCCATTTCTCTACTCCTCTATCCTCCAGGGACTTACATACTTTGTTTCCGCACACTCTGTCATATGCCTTCTCAAAGTCCAGGAAGGCCATCAGCAGATCCGTTCCACACTCAGAGTGCTGCTCTTGCAACTGCCTTCCAGCAAAAATCAAATCCACTGTGGACCCTCCTGCTCTGAAGCCATGTTGTTCTTCCCTCATCCCTCCTTCCATCCCTGTCCCAATTCTCTCTTCCAAAACCCTCTCGAAGATCCCCGCACAATGACTCATCAGGGCCACTCCCCGATAGCCTCCGCAATCCGCTCCACTACCTCTCCTGAAGATCGGGACAACCATTCCCTTCTTCCAGTCCTCTGGGGTCTTCCCTTCCTTCCATGCTGACCCCATCACTCGGCACAACCACTGTATCCCCACCTCTCCTGCT
Source organism: Meconema thalassinum (assembly GCA_946902985.2). NCBI lineage: Eukaryota > Metazoa > Arthropoda > Insecta > Orthoptera > Tettigoniidae > Meconema > Meconema thalassinum. The sequence goes on from OX336391.1 coordinate 695,391,298, forward strand.
GCTCTCACCATCTCCACACTCAACTCATCCACACCCGGTGCCTTCCCTCCTTTCATCTGGTTCACTGCATCTTCCACTTCTTTCCATGTTAAGTCCTTTTCTGTTTGCAGTTCATCTTCCTCTTCCCCGATTTCTTCCTCCTCACCATCTTTTCCATTTGGGTTCAGAAGTTCTTCAAAATATTCTTTCCACATTTTCTTCAGTTCTTCCCTATTTTCTATCTCTTGTCCCCTTTTGTTCACCATTCTAACATAATCCGTAGGATCCTTCCGCCTCTTATCTTTCACCATCCCATACAGGACCTTTTTTGTACCTTCACTATCCTCCTCCATCATCTTTGTCCACTCTTCCATCCACTTCCTTCTCTCCTCAGCCACCACTCTCTTCGCCTCCTTCTTTCTTTCCTGGTACTCTTCCCTTGTCTCTACCGTCCTATTTTGATACCACCTCCTAAAGGCTCTATTTTTTTCCCTTACTATATCTTTTGTCTTCTCATTCCACCATGGTGTTTCCTTCCACCTCTTCTTACTACTTGTCCTCCCACATACTGCTTCTGCTGCACCTACTAGTGTCTTCTTAAATCTAGCCCATTCCTCGTCCACCCCTCTTTCTTCATCTGTTGGAATTCCTTCCTTTACCATTTTGAGGTACTCGACCCTTCTATCCCCTTCTTTCAGTTTCCATAGCCTTATACGTCTTTCCTGGTTCTCAGTCCCTTTCTTCTCCTTACTCCCTCTCAGGTTCATTACCAGCAATCGATGGTCGCTATCCAGTTTCTCCGATGGTATAACCTTGATGTCCGTGATGTTCTTATTTAGTTCTTTCTCATACAGTATACAGGGCTATTACAAATGATTGAAGCGATTTCATAAATTCACTGTAGCTCCATTCATTGACATATGGTCACGACTCACTACAGATACGTATAAAAAAAAGAAGTTTTGTTTGGCTGAAGCCGCACTTCAGGTTTCTGCTGCCAGAGCGCTCGAGAGCGCAGTGAGACAAAATGGCGACAGGAGCCGAGAAAGCGTTTGTCGTGCTTGAAATGCACTCACATCAGTCAGTCATAACAGTGCAACGACACTTCAGGACGAAGTTCAACAAAGATCCATCAACTGCTAACTCCATTCGGCGATGGTATGCGCAGTTTAAAGCTTCTGGATGCCTCTGTAAGGGGAAATCAACGGGTCGGCCTGCAGTGAGCGAAGAAACGGTTGACCGCGTGCGGGCAAGTTTCACGCGTAGCCCGCGGAAGACGACGAATAAAGCAAGCAGGGAGCTAAACGTACCACAGCCGACGGTTTGGAAAATCTTACGGAAAAGGCTAAAGCAGAAGCCTTACCGTTTACAATTGCTACAGGCTCTGACACCCGATGACAAAGTCAAACGCTTTGAATTTTCGGCGCAGTTGCTACAGCTCATGGAAGAGGATGCGTTCTGTGCGAAACTTGTTTTCAGTGATGAAGCAACATTTTTTTCTTAATGGTGAAGTGAACAGACACAATGTGCGAATCTGGGCGGTAGAGAATCCTCACGCATTCGTGCAGCACATTCGCAATTCACCAAAAGTTAACGTGTTTTGTGCAATCTCATGGTTTAAAGTTTACGGCCCCTTTTTCTTCTGCGAAAAAAAACGTTACAGGACACGTGTATCTGGACATGCTGGAAAATTGGCTCATGCCACAACTGGAGACCGACAGCGCCGACTTCATCTTTTAACAGGATGGTGCTCCACCGCACTTCCATCATGATGTTCGGCATTTTTTAAACAGGAGATTGGAATACCGATGAATCGGTCGTGGTGGAGATCATGATCAGCAATTCATGTCATGGCCTCCACGCTCTCCCGACTTAACCCCATGGGATTTCTTTCTGTGGGGTTATGTGAAAGATTCAGTGTTTAAACCTCCTCTACCAAGAAACGTGCCAGAACTGCGAGCTCGCATCGACGATGCTTTCGAACTCATTGATGGGGACATGCTGCGCCGAGTGTGGGAGGAACTTGATTATCGGCTTGATGTCTGCCGAATCACTAAAGGGGCACATATCGAACATTTGTGAATGCCTAAAAAAACTTTTTGAGTTTTTGTATGTGTGTGCAAAGCATTGTTAAAATATCTCAAATAATAAAGTTATTGTAGAGCTGTGAAATCGCTTCAATCATTTGTAATAACCCTGTATAGTCGACCACCGACTTCCTGGTCAAGACAAACTTAATAAATAAAGAGAATACCTGATTAAGGAGTAGTCAAAAGGGTGCAACTGAACTCGAGCACAAAACAAATAATTAAAATTCAACGGTAAGTTACTGAAATAAAATATGATAAAACTTACGAGCAGCAAAGAGAAACGTCGAACTCTCAAAGTGACCAAAAATGAACTGACTCCACAGTATAATCTGTCAACTATTTAACAGCATAACTTCCTTCATAAATACAGTACCGTATATACCCGAATATTACCTGCACCATAATTTTTGTATGGAAATTTAAAAAAATAAACTTTGTTTTTGACACTTTATTTTAAACAAAAATGTATACTATTAATACTGTCACACATGAATATCTATGACTTTTGTCATTATTCCCGTATTGATTATGACATATTACACCAATATCCACTTTACAATACAAAAATGTCACACAGTAAAATTCGGTTAAGAAGTTCACGCATAAAAAGTTTTTCACCCTGGAAACAAGTGTGAGGTGAACCACTCTTTGTATTTATTCATTATTATTATTGGTTGTCAATTATTATTATTATTATCGTTTCGCATATGTCAGCACTCTGGTGCAATGGTTTTGCTAAGGCGCGCGCTGGTTGCGAAGTGTTGTGTTATGTTGCTTATGAGGTGAAACACTTCGCCACACTCCCATTTCTCGCCATTGGCTGTGAGTTGTTGCTTTCCTTGCAACTTTCTTACAGGTTTTGAACAAAATGAAAAACTACGAGGGGTGGGGGTTACCAACAAAGCAAAAGACATTACGCAAGGTGGGGATCAAATTCAAGGATGAGAATATGAAAGAAACATCGTGAAATGAAAAGTGAATTAAGTAAAAAGGAACGCGAAACACAAACAATTACATTCGAAAGTTGTATGTTAAAATCAGCTGATTTAAGAAAGGTTGGAAGCTTGATTGAATTGAGGTGACTAATAATCAAGTATTTAAAAGAATAATGTTCTGGTGCTTTTGGCTGGACTAGTGATGATAACTCTGTCCCACACCCCAGAACTGTATTGTTAATTGCCACACCTGAGGATGATATCAGAAGCTACAGACAAGAAGGTGTCTGCATTGGCTGGTCGATACCCCTGCGAGAAGCATAGATAGAGCACTTTCTCCACAGTCTCGCCCAGAAGATGGACGTTGTGCTGCACGACGTAGTTCACCAGACGATCCACTGTGGAAGGTATTAGGCAGCTCGTCACCTGCAGGCTGAGCGTCGCGTCACGGATCGATCTCGTCGATAGAGAGCCCTCGAAGCTTTCGTACCTAAAACCATTCACCACATTATACTGGTCGGAGCTGCAAAGTACCAAGTCAGTTTTCACTACAGAACTTAACAAACACACTGTTGTGAAGCAACTGTTCAGGTTATATTTGTGTTAGTGGAATATCAACTTTAATCTAATAAATATATTTTTCTAATCCATATTGGAAACGTGACTTAATGCCTTTCAGCTCCGTGGTCAGTTTAGTCAGGGTGTCTACTGTAAGGATGAAGTAAAAATTAGTTACTTTTTAGCTACCTTTTAGTTAATTTTAGTTACGTTTGATTTCAAGATACGCCTGCGGTCTGCAAGCAAAGGGGCTCATCACGCGGTGAAGAAAAACAACAATGAACACTGTGTTTAAAGCGGTAAATAAAATTCACTTAGGGTGTTATAAAAATTTAAAAAAATAATAAATAAATACTAGATATTTATTATCAAATGAGTTGTTTCAGCTAATATGTCTTCTTGTGCACAAGGCGTTTTTATAATTGCCAAGAGGTTGCTCTGCTCTTGACCGTTTGGCAAGATTTTCTTCGTCCCTGCGGCAGATCACGAAGAAATTTATGGGACGTTACGTGATTTTAACCGAATTCAGTCTTCGTAGTCAAGTACGGAGAAATATCCAGATGTTACACGATCGTCGCTGGTCTCACCCGTTTGCCGATAAGATTATTTGGAAAATTTTCCATATTTGAGGTCCGTATTGACGTTTACAACTATCGAATGGGGTTGTTGATTCTCCGCCCAATCAATACAATTTATTACAAAAATTTTCACAGTTTTATTATTTCTGGGACATGTTTCGGGCCATACCTGGGCCCTTCTTCAGCCTTGATTAATTTCCAAAAACATCCATTAAAAAGACATGCATTTATAATAGAACAACTCTCTTAAAATGCTTAACGGTATTAGATACATTAAAACAACACTAAAATACACATTTGGATAGAAAAAGAAACACTGATACGATAAAACACCTCTTCATGTCAGCCATACACAAACTAAAATGTATTACATGCTGGTTGTTTTTTATGGTGACAAGTGTCCATTTTGCTGAGTGATTCTGACTTATCTGTTAGTCACGCCGATACAGTTCTGTTTGGTAACCCAGATATGCTGGCGAGTCTGGGGCTTAACATACTTTGGCCTTTGCTAAAATAAATATTCCGCCTGGCTTGTATAGCGATTGAGCGGAGATAGCCACCTGTTCAATATGTTGTCCCTGGACCGAGCATAGTTGACGCATTATGTAGTACGCGTGAATTAACTGCAAAGATAATAATTTATGCTTTAGTAATGGCAGATGCTCTTAGGTTGAGGTCAAGATTAAATATTAAGGAAACAAAACTTTAAACTTACAGGGTAAATTGGCACTAATAGTTTGCTGCTCGTTCCCGCCCGGAAGCTGAATTTAGTGGACCGCCTTTCCTATGCGGGGGCTAGAATGAGGGAAACGTTCTTTCTCAGAAACATATGCAGATTTGTATCGACTAATCTAGGTCAAACCGGACGTAGTTTCCACACGAGATACCATGAACATGTTAATGCCATAAAACATAAAAAATTTTCAGCCATGGGTATAGACACTATAGACACGTACACTAACATTCCTGTGCAAAGAACAATAGACATCAAAGATATGTATACTAACATTCCTGTGCAAAGAACAATAGACATCATAGAAAACAACCTAAAAAACAACGAAAAACTGTCAGAAATTGAAATAGACGAGTTCATGGAGATTCTTAGATTCATGCTTAACAACAATTTTTTCAAATTTAATGATAAAATCTACAAGCAAAATCAAGGCCTTGCGATGGGTTCCCCAGCTTCTGGAATTATAGTTAACATATTCATCGATCACATAGAAGCGACTGAAATCTTGAACAAGAACAATGGCATCGATTTTTGGGGTCTTTATGTCGATGACATTTTTGTTGTTCTTGACAAAACCGCAATGAACCTGGATCAATTACTTACAAATTTGAATAACATTGATAACAATCTTAAATTCATGGGGGATACTTTTAACAACAATTCGATATATTACCTGGATCTTAATTTAAGCGTTAATGAAGGGAAATTCCAATATAGGGTCTACAGAAAACCCACTCAAACCAGTAAAGTAATCAAAAAGAGTTCCAACCACCCACAAAGCCACAAAAGGGCAGCCTTTATAAGTTACGTAAATAGAGCTATTAAAAGCCCCATGTCCAAAGAAGATTATCAACATGAAATCGACGTCATTTTCCAAATTGCAGAAGCCAATGGTTATAACCGATCCGAAATTGTAAGTATCATCAATAAACTTAAAAATAGGCCTAATTCTCACCTTACCCCTTTAAAAAAAAGAAAAATCGCACTTTGCAGTGTTCACATACATCAATCGAAATACATACGATGTAACTAACGTTTTAAAGAAATATAACGTCAAAATCGCTTTCAAACTAATAATAACAACCATAAAATAGTTTACAACTCCGGTAAAATTAATATTAAGAACAAGTACCAGACATCGGGAATCAATAAACTTAATTGCCAGGAATGTGGTTCAAATTATCTGGGTCAAACCGGACGTAGCTTCCACACGAGATACCATGAACATGTTAATGCCATAAAACATAAAAAAATTTCAGCCATGGGAAACCATACAAAAGAAACAGGCCACAAATTCACAAGCATAGAGAAAGACATGGAAATTGTTCACTACGTTAAAAAAGGGGCTATTATGAATGTTCTTGAACAGATTGAAATAGATATCGCACAGCGTTTATACCCAGGGCTTAATCTCAACTAAATTAATTTTGACGCCAATATTTTATTTGAGAATATACATAAATTTTTCCCTAAGACAAGAATACGTAAAAAACCTCTTTCTATTGACGTTCATTCTTCTCAACCCCCCAACATACAACCCACAATTGATTTCCCCCCATAGATTAATTCATCCTAAAGAAGGCGCATGGCCACGCGGAACCGTAAGAATGCCAATGAACCCGGCCTCCCCTCCTGTGTTCCCCCCTCTCTCCGTATACCGGCAGACGTGTCACATGCGCGACCTTGCCCGCTAGGTCCCGCACAACAGCACAACAGTTCGCAGTCAGTAAGCTCCAACACAACATGGGTAAGTCTAAGCCATTAGCTCGTCAATTAGTCGAAACAAATCTGCATGTGTTTCTGAGAAAGAACGTTTTGCTCATTCTAGCCCCCGCATAGGAAAGGCGGTCCACTAAATTCAGCTTCCGGGCGGGAACGAGCAGCAAACTATTAGTGCCAATTTACCCTGTAAGTTTAAAGTTTTGTTTCCTTAATATTTAATCTTGACTTCAACCTAAGAGCATCTGCCATTACTAAGGCATAAATTATTATCTTTGCAGTTAATTCACGCATACTACATAATGCGTCAACTATGCTCGGTCCAGGGACAACATATTGAACAGGTGGCTATCTCCGCTCAATCGCTATACAAGCCAGGTGGAATATTTATTTTAGCAAAGGCCAAAGTATGTTAAGCCCCAGACTCGCCAGCATATCTGGGTTACCAAACAGAACTGTATCGGCGTGACTAACAGATAAGTCAGAATCACTCAGCAGAATGGACACTTGTCACCATAAAAAACAACCAGCATGTAATACATTTTAGTTTGTGTATGGCTGACATGAAGAGGTGTTTTATCGTATCAGTGTTTCTTTCTCTCTCCAAATGTGTATTTTAGTGTTGTTTTAATGTATCTAATACCGTTAAGCATTTTAAGAGAGTTGTTCTATTATAAATGCATGTCTTTTTAATGGATGTTTTTGGAAATTAATCAAGGCTGAAGAAGGGCAAAGGTATGGCCCGAAACATGTCCCAGAAATAATAAAACTGTGAAAATTTTTGTAATAAATTGTATTGATTGGGCGGAGAATCGACAACCCCATTCGATAGTTGTATACGTCAATACGTACCTCAAATATGGGAAATTTTCCAAATAATCTTGAAGATAAGGCGAGCCAGGTCAAGAGGCTAAGATTCAAATATAAAGACCTTAAACTTAAACTTTCCACAACTATTAAAGACATAGCTTTCATTAAAAAGTGCAGGAACCTTAAACTTGTTCCCAAACACCTTAGATTTATGCAGAAGAAAGGCACTAGGAATGCATTTGAGAGGAGGACCCAGGAGATAATCAATCACAGATTTGTCCAAAGAGAAATGAAATTCCTCTACATAAAGAAAAACTTCATTAACAACAAACTGTATCGCACCCACCTTGAAGCTGCTAACTTATCCGGGGAAAAGGAGTGGAATGAATTTCTTTCTCAATTACACACACAATGTCGTGGCTAATGCTTCTGTTAGAAAACAAGAATCCCTTAATAAGAAACTTAACTATTTGGCAAATTCGAATGCTGTCACTTCAACACAACATCCAGCATTACCTGTACATGAATTTCAAGAGCCTGTTAAAAACATTTCACAAACGGATTTCGTAGATTCAGAACTAGATATTCTAGGAAAAGGGCCCCAATTCAACTGGGACGCTGAACACAACAAGAAATATACCATGTTACTCATTGCTGAAGCACAGAAAAGGACTTAACATGGAAAGAAGTGGAAGATGCAGTGAACAAGATGAAAGGAGGGAAGGCACCGGGTGTGGATGAGTTGAGTGTGGAGATGGTGAGAGCAGCAGGAGAGGTGGGGATACAGTGGCTGTACCGAGTGATGAGGACAGCATGGAAGGAAAGAAAGACCCCAGAGGACTGGAAAAAAGGAATCATTGTCCCGATCTTCAAGAAAGGTAGTAGAACAGATTGCAGAAACTATCGGGGAATAACACTGATGAGTCATTGTACAAAGATCTTCGAGAAAGTTTTGGAAAGGAGAATTAGGACAAGGATAGAAGGAGGGATGAGGGAAGAACAACATGGCTTCAGAGCAGGAAGGTCCACAGTGGATTTGATTTTTGCTGTAAGGCAGTTACAAGAACAGCACTATGAGTATGGAACAGATCTACTGATGGCCTTCCTGGACATTGAGAAAGCATATGACAGTGTATGCAGAAACAAAGTATGGAAGTCCCTGGAGGATAGAGGAGTAGAGAAATGGACTATAAAGAGGATAAAGGAGATGTACAAGGGAAGCGTGAGCTGTGTGAAAGTGGGAGGAGAGAGATCTGACTGGTTGGAACAAAGAAACGGCCTGAAACAAGGAAGTGCACTGTCACCGTTACTTTTCATTGTGGTGATGGATGACATAATGACCCGAGTGGCACAAGTAATTGGGGACGGAAAGATGAAAGCAATGGTGTTTGCAGATGATTTGATGATTTGGGGAAACAAGGAGGAGGAGGTACAGGAACAGTTGGACGTGTGGGAAGGAATAATACAAGGATATGGGATGAAATTTAGCATAAATAAGAGTGAGATGGTGATCACAACAAGGAAGAAGGAAAGAACCACAACGGGAATAACAATTGGTGGGGAACAGCTGAAGAAAGTGGAGAGTTTTAAGTATCTGGGAAGCCTGATACAAGATAATGGAAGAAACGATAGAGAAATAAATGAGCGGGGGAGGCAGGCAGAAGCATTTCGGAGGAGTGTGAGAAGCATGTTATGGAGCAAGGATGTCCCTCTGAACAGCAAAAGGATCATATATCGGACGTACTATGTCCCTATCCTGACGTATGCCTCGGAGACCTGGGTTATGAAAGGAAGGGAGAAGAGCAAAATACAGGCCAGTGAGATGAGGTTCTTGAGAAGCAGTATTGGAGCTACAAAGATGGACAGAATAAGAAATGAGAGGACCAGAGAATTAATGAAGGAGGAACCATTACAGGATGGTATAGAGAAATCTAGACTTAGATGGTATGGACATGTAAAACGAATGGAGGAGAAGAGGATACCCAGGAGAGTACATGAGACGAAGTGGGAAGGAAAGAGACCGAGGGGAAGACCGAGAGACAGGTGGCTGAAGGGGGTGGAAGAAAGCGTGAAGAAGAGAGGAGAAGACTGGACAAGGGTGGAGGCTGAGAGATGGTGGGAAGACAGAAGACGTTGGAGAGGCTTGTGTTCCAAACAGACCCGGCCAGTGGCTGGAAACTGTGCAAGATGATGATGATGACTCATTGCTGAAGCGGAAGTTGCAATTAAAAAACTACCACCTGACGAACAGAACGGAGCACGTCATGAAATTAATAACAGAATAAGTAAAGTATTGGAACGGAACAAAACCACTAAAAATAAAAGCAATTCTGACATAGTACAGCTTAATAAAAAGATAAAAGATAACAACTTAATAGTCACCATGGCCGATAAAGGCAACACCACTGTCATTATGAGTAAAAAGGACTATATCACGAAAACCGAAGATTTTTTGAGCAGTAATAACTTCTCAAAAATCAGCAAAGATCCAACTGCAACCACTCAAAGGAAGCTTAAACAAATTCTTAAAGACACAGTTTTCATCATGAACGACAAGCAAAGCAATAGTTTAATTAATATGAAGCCTGGCATTCCAACCCTCAGAGCTCTTCCCAAAATCCATAAAGATAATATTCCTATTAGACCTATTGTTAATTACAGTAATAGCCCAACTTATCGAATAGCTCAGTTCATCCAAAAATTTCTCCGCTCCCACTACACTTTTAAAGCCAATAAATCCTTTAAAAACTCACTGCATTTTTGCGAAGAAACCAAAAACCTGAACATCAAACCCTCTCATTCGTTCCACACTATAGACACGTACACTAACATTCCTGTGCAAAGAACAATAGACATCAAAGATATGTATACTAACATTCCTGTGCAAAGAACAATAGACATCATAGAAAACAACCTAAAAAACAACGAAAAACTGTCAGAAATTGAAATAGACGAGTTCATGGAGATTCTTAGATTCATGCTTAACAACAATTTTTTCAAATTTAATGATAAAATCTACAAGCAAAATCAAGGCCTTGCGATGGGTTCCCCAGCTTCTGGAATTATAGTTAACATATTCATCGATCACATAGAAGCGACTGAAATCTTGAACAAGAACAATGGCATCGATTTTTGGGGTCTTTATGTCGATGACATTTTTGTTGTTCTTGACAAAACCGCAATGAACCTGGATCAATTACTTACAAATTTGAATAACATTGATAACAATCTTAAATTCATGGGGGATACTTTTAACAACAATTCGATATATTACCTGGATCTTAATTTAAGCGTTAATGAAGGGAAATTCCAATATAGGGTCTACAGAAAACCCACTCAAACCAGTAAAGTAATCAAAAAGAGTTCCAACCACCCACAAAGCCACAAAAGGGCAGCCTTTATAAGTTACGTAAATAGAGCTATTAAAAGCCCCATGTCCAAAGAAGATTATCAACATGAAATCGACGTCATTTTCCAAATTGCAGAAGCCAATGGTTATAACCGATCCGAAATTGTAAGTATCATCAATAAACTTAAAAATAGGCCTAATTCTCACCTTACCCCTTTAAAAAAAAGAAAAATCGCACTTTGCAGTGTTCACATACATCAATCGAAATACATACGATGTAACTAACGTTTTAAAGAAATATAACGTCAAAATCGCTTTCAAACTAATAATAACAACCATAAAATAGTTTACAACTCCGGTAAAATTAATATTAAGAACAAGTACCAGACATCGGGAATCAATAAACTTAATTGCCAGGAATGTGGTTCAAATTATCTGGGTCAAACCGGACGTAGCTTCCACACGAGATACCATGAACATGTTAATGCCATAAAACATAAAAAAATTTCAGCCATGGGAAACCATACAAAAGAAACAGGCCACAAATTCACAAGCATAGAGAAAGACATGGAAATTGTTCACTACGTTAAAAAAGGGGCTATTATGAATGTTCTTGAACAGATTGAAATAGATATCGCACAGCGTTTATACCCAGGGCTTAATCTCAACTAAATTAATTTTGACGCCAATATTTTATTTGAGAATATACATAAATTTTTCCCTAAGACAAGAATACGTAAAAAACCTCTTTCTATTGACGTTCATTCTTCTCAACCCCCCAACATACAACCCACAATTGATTTCCCCCCATAGATTAATTCATCCTAAAGAAGGCGCATGGCCACGCGGAACCGTAAGAATGCCAATGAACCCGGCCTCCCCTCCTGTGTTCCCCCCTCTCTCCGTATACCGGCAGACGTGTCACATGCGCGACCTTGCCCGCTAGGTCCCGCACAACAGCACAACAGTTCGCAGTCAGTAAGCTCCAACACAACATGGGTAAGTCTAAGCCATTAGCTCGTCAATTAGTCGAAACAAATCTGCATGTGTTTCTGAGAAAGAACGTTTTGCTCATTCTAGCCCCCGCATAGGAAAGGCGGTCCACTAAATTCAGCTTCCGGGCGGGAACGAGCAGCAAACTATTAGTGCCAATTTACCCTGTAAGTTTAAAGTTTTGTTTCCTTAATATTTAATCTTGACTTCAACCTAAGAGCATCTGCCATTACTAAGGCATAAATTATTATCTTTGCAGTTAATTCACGCATACTACATAATGCGTCAACTATGCTCGGTCCAGGGACAACATATTGAACAGGTGGCTATCTCCGCTCAATCGCTATACAAGCCAGGTGGAATATTTATTTTAGCAAAGGCCAAAGTATGTTAAGCCCCAGACTCGCCAGCATATCTGGGTTACCAAACAGAACTGTATCGGCGTGACTAACAGATAAGTCAGAATCACTCAGCAGAATGGACACTTGTCACCATAAAAAACAACCAGCATGTAATACATTTTAGTTTGTGTATGGCTGACATGAAGAGGTGTTTTATCGTATCAGTGTTTCTTTCTCTCTCCAAATGTGTATTTTAGTGTTGTTTTAATGTATCTAATACCGTTAAGCATTTTAAGAGAGTTGTTCTATTATAAATGCATGTCTTTTTAATGGATGTTTTTGGAAATTAATCAAGGCTGAAGAAGGGCAAAGGTATGGCCCGAAACATGTCCCAGAAATAATAAAACTGTGAAAATTTTTGTAATAAATTGTATTGATTGGGCGGAGAATCGACAACCCCATTCGATAGTTGTATACGTCAATACGTACCTCAAATATGGGAAATTTTCCAAATAATCTTGAAGATAAGGCGAGCCAGGTCAAGAGGCTAAGATTCAAATATAAAGACCTTAAACTTAAACTTTCCACAACTATTAAAGACATAGCTTTCATTAAAAAGTGCAGGAACCTTAAACTTGTTCCCAAACACCTTAGATTTATGCAGAAGAAAGGCACTAGGAATGCATTTGAGAGGAGGACCCAGGAGATAATCAATCACAGATTTGTCCAAAGAGAAATGAAATTCCTCTACATAAAGAAAAACTTCATTAACAACAAACTGTATCGCACCCACCTTGAAGCTGCTAACTTATCCGGGGAAAAGGAGTGGAATGAATTTCTTTCTCAATTACACACACAATGTCGTGGCTAATGCTTCTGTTAGAAAACAAGAATCCCTTAATAAGAAACTTAACTATTTGGCAAATTCGAATGCTGTCACTTCAACACAACATCCAGCATTACCTGTACATGAATTTCAAGAGCCTGTTAAAAACATTTCACAAACGGATTTCGTAGATTCAGAACTAGATATTCTAGGAAAAGGGCCCCAATTCAACTGGGACGCTGAACACAACAAGAAATATACCATGTTACTCATTGCTGAAGCACAGAAAAGGACTTAACATGGAAAGAAGTGGAAGATGCAGTGAACAAGATGAAAGGAGGGAAGGCACCGGGTGTGGATGAGTTGAGTGTGGAGATGGTGAGAGCAGCAGGAGAGGTGGGGATACAGTGGCTGTACCGAGTGATGAGGACAGCATGGAAGGAAAGAAAGACCCCAGAGGACTGGAAAAAAGGAATCATTGTCCCGATCTTCAAGAAAGGTAGTAGAACAGATTGCAGAAACTATCGGGGAATAACACTGATGAGTCATTGTACAAAGATCTTCGAGAAAGTTTTGGAAAGGAGAATTAGGACAAGGATAGAAGGAGGGATGAGGGAAGAACAACATGGCTTCAGAGCAGGAAGGTCCACAGTGGATTTGATTTTTGCTGTAAGGCAGTTACAAGAACAGCACTATGAGTATGGAACAGATCTACTGATGGCCTTCCTGGACATTGAGAAAGCATATGACAGTGTATGCAGAAACAAAGTATGGAAGTCCCTGGAGGATAGAGGAGTAGAGAAATGGACTATAAAGAGGATAAAGGAGATGTACAAGGGAAGCGTGAGCTGTGTGAAAGTGGGAGGAGAGAGATCTGACTGGTTGGAACAAAGAAACGGCCTGAAACAAGGAAGTGCACTGTCACCGTTACTTTTCATTGTGGTGATGGATGACATAATGACCCGAGTGGCACAAGTAATTGGGGACGGAAAGATGAAAGCAATGGTGTTTGCAGATGATTTGATGATTTGGGGAAACAAGGAGGAGGAGGTACAGGAACAGTTGGACGTGTGGGAAGGAATAATACAAGGATATGGGATGAAATTTAGCATAAATAAGAGTGAGATGGTGATCACAACAAGGAAGAAGGAAAGAACCACAACGGGAATAACAATTGGTGGGGAACAGCTGAAGAAAGTGGAGAGTTTTAAGTATCTGGGAAGCCTGATACAAGATAATGGAAGAAACGATAGAGAAATAAATGAGCGGGGGAGGCAGGCAGAAGCATTTCGGAGGAGTGTGAGAAGCATGTTATGGAGCAAGGATGTCCCTCTGAACAGCAAAAGGATCATATATCGGACGTACTATGTCCCTATCCTGACGTATGCCTCGGAGACCTGGGTTATGAAAGGAAGGGAGAAGAGCAAAATACAGGCCAGTGAGATGAGGTTCTTGAGAAGCAGTATTGGAGCTACAAAGATGGACAGAATAAGAAATGAGAGGACCAGAGAATTAATGAAGGAGGAACCATTACAGGATGGTATAGAGAAATCTAGACTTAGATGGTATGGACATGTAAAACGAATGGAGGAGAAGAGGATACCCAGGAGAGTACATGAGACGAAGTGGGAAGGAAAGAGACCGAGGGGAAGACCGAGAGACAGGTGGCTGAAGGGGGTGGAAGAAAGCGTGAAGAAGAGAGGAGAAGACTGGACAAGGGTGGAGGCTGAGAGATGGTGGGAAGACAGAAGACGTTGGAGAGGCTTGTGTTCCAAACAGACCCGGCCAGTGGCTGGAAACTGTGCAAGATGATGATGATGACTCATTGCTGAAGCGGAAGTTGCAATTAAAAAACTACCACCTGACGAACAGAACGGAGCACGTCATGAAATTAATAACAGAATAAGTAAAGTATTGGAACGGAACAAAACCACTAAAAATAAAAGCAATTCTGACATAGTACAGCTTAATAAAAAGATAAAAGATAACAACTTAATAGTCACCATGGCCGATAAAGGCAACACCACTGTCATTATGAGTAAAAAGGACTATATCACGAAAACCGAAGATTTTTTGAGCAGTAATAACTTCTCAAAAATCAGCAAAGATCCAACTGCAACCACTCAAAGGAAGCTTAAACAAATTCTTAAAGACACAGTTTTCATCATGAACGACAAGCAAAGCAATAGTTTAATTAATATGAAGCCTGGCATTCCAACCCTCAGAGCTCTTCCCAAAATCCATAAAGATAATATTCCTATTAGACCTATTGTTAATTACAGTAATAGCCCAACTTATCGAATAGCTCAGTTCATCCAAAAATTTCTCCGCTCCCACTACACTTTTAAAGCCAATAAATCCTTTAAAAACTCACTGCATTTTTGCGAAGAAACCAAAAACCTGAACATCAAACCCTCTCATTCGTTCCACACTATAGACACGTACACTAACATTCCTGTGCAAAGAACAATAGACATCAAAGATATGTATACTAACATTCCTGTGCAAAGAACAATAGACATCATAGAAAACAACCTAAAAAACAACGAAAAACTGTCAGAAATTGAAATAGACGAGTTCATGGAGATTCTTAGATTCATGCTTAACAACAATTTTTTCAAATTTAATGATAAAATCTACAAGCAAAATCAAGGCCTTGCGATGGGTTCCCCAGCTTCTGGAATTATAGTTAACATATTCATCGATCACATAGAAGCGACTGAAATCTTGAACAAGAACAATGGCATCGATTTTTGGGGTCTTTATGTCGATGACATTTTTGTTGTTCTTGACAAAACCGCAATGAACCTGGATCAATTACTTACAAATTTGAATAACATTGATAACAATCTTAAATTCATGGGGGATACTTTTAACAACAATTCGATATATTACCTGGATCTTAATTTAAGCGTTAATGAAGGGAAATTCCAATATAGGGTCTACAGAAAACCCACTCAAACCAGTAAAGTAATCAAAAAGAGTTCCAACCACCCACAAAGCCACAAAAGGGCAGCCTTTATAAGTTACGTAAATAGAGCTATTAAAAGCCCCATGTCCAAAGAAGATTATCAACATGAAATCGACGTCATTTTCCAAATTGCAGAAGCCAATGGTTATAACCGATCCGAAATTGTAAGTATCATCAATAAACTTAAAAATAGGCCTAATTCTCACCTTACCCCTTTAAAAATAGAAAAATCGCACTTTGCAGTGTTCACATACATCAATCGAAATACATACGATGTAACTAACGTTTTAAAGAAATATAACGTCAAAATCGCTTTCAAACTAATAATAACAACCATAAAATAGTTTACAACTCCGGTAAAATTAATATTAAGAACAAGTACCAGACATCGGGAATCAATAAACTTAATTGCCAGGAATGTGGTTCAAATTATCTAGGTCAAACCGGACGTAGCTTCCACACGAGATACCATGAACATGTTAATGCCATAAAACATAAAAAAATTTCAGCCATGGGAAACCATACAAAAGAAACAGGCCACAAATTCACAAGCATAGAGAAAGACATGGAAATTGTTCACTACGTTAAAAAAGGGGCTATTATGAATGTTCTTGAACAGATTGAAATAGATATCGCACAGCGTTTATACCCAGGGCTTAATCTCAACTAAATTAATTTTGACGCCAATATTTTATTTGAGAATATACATAAATTTTTCCCTAAGACAAGAATACGTAAAAAACCTCTTTCTATTGACGTTCATTCTTCTCAACCCCCCAACATACAACCCACAATTGATTTCCCCCCATAGATTAATTCATCCTAAAGAAGGCGCATGGCCACGCGGAACCGTAAGAATGCCAATGAACCCGGCCTCCCCTCCTGTGTTCCCCCCTCTCTCCGTATACCGGCAGACGTGTCACATGCGCGACCTTGCCCGCTAGGTCCCGCACAACAGCACAACAGTTCGCAGTCTGTAAGCTCCAACACAACATGGGTAAGTCTAAGCCATTAGCTCGTCAATTAGTCGAATCAAATCTGCATGTGTTTCTGAGAAAGAACGTTTTGCTCATTCTAGCCCCCGCAAAGGAAAGGCGGTCCACTAAATTCAGCTTCCGGGCGGGAACGAGCAGCAAACTATTAGTGCCAATTTACCCTGTAAGTTTAAAGTTTTGTTTCCTTAATATTTAATCTTGACCTCAACCTAAGAGCATCTGCCATTACTAAGGCATAAATTATTATCTTTGCAGTTAATTCACGCATACTACATAATGCGTCAACCATGCTCCGTCCAGGGACAACATATTGAACAGGTGGCTATCTCCGCTCAATCGCTATACAAGCCAGGTGGAATATTTATTTTAGCAAAGGCCAAAGTATGTTAAGCCCCAGACTCGCCAGCATATCTGGGTTACCAAACAGAACTGTATCGGCGTGACTAACAGATAAGTCAGAATCACTCAGCAGAATGGACACTTGTCACCATAAAAAACAACCAGCATGTAATATATTTTAGTTTGTGTATGGCTGACATGAAGAGGTGTTTTATCGTATCAGTGTTTCTTTCTCTCTCCAAATGTGTATTTTAGTGTTGTTTTAATGTATCTAATACCGTTAAGCATTTTAAGAGTGTTGTTCTATTATAAATGCTTGTCTTTTTAATGGATGTTTTTGGAAATTAATCAAGGCTGAAGAAGGGCCCAGGTATGGCCCGAAACATGTCCCAGAAATAATAAAACTGTGAAAATTTTTGTAATAAATTGTATTGATTGGACGTAGAATCAACAACCCCATTCGATAGTGTGTTGATAATCTCGTAGTTTTCACGATAGAACACGGATAAATATCGCGATGTAGATAATCGGTGTCACTTTTAGTCGTTCGACGAGATTTCAATTGTCCTTGAGGTCGAGCACGAGAATATATAGCATTATTATGCAATCGGCGCCACTTGCTGTCCGTTTGACAAGAATCCAGTTGTCCTCGTCATTGAATGCGGAGAAATATCGTGTTGTATCGCAATCGCTGCCACTCTCAGCCGTTTTACGAGATTCACGTTGTCCTCGCGATATTATGCTATCCATGCCACACCCGTCCGTTGAACGATTGTCTATCTGTCCTGACAGAATGATGGAGGCTAGCTCAAGGTTGGGCATGGTTAAAATGCACGAGTAGTTATGGACATGTTGTATGGCCGGCGACGTGATTCCCGCTGTCCCTATGCTGTGGTTCATCAGTTCAGGGTGGATCTCGAGGAGAAATTAGTATCGCGATGCTACGTAGGCTGTCATTTCTAAGTGGGTTGATGCACTTCTCGCTCCCCGTACGTATAGGCCTGCGGTCATGGGTAACGTAGCGAGAAGGTTTCGGAATGTTTCGAGATTGGTGCACAATCACCTTTGACGGGATTCCCACAGTCCAGTCCTCGTAGTCACTAGTTCACGATAGGGGACGGATTTTATGATTTTACGCAACTGACGTCGATCTCGGTACATTTTACGAGATTCCCGCAGGCAAGTCGTGCGGTCAGCCGGCCATCTTGAAGATGAATGTTCGAAGTAGGTATCAAATATTAAGAATTATTCTGAGAGGATTGCACGAATAATACGACAAGAGGAATGCGAATCACGAATTGTACAAGTTATACTAGTTTTCGAAATAACCGGTTAGATTATAATATATCCGAGGGAACCAAAGTTCGAAGGAAAAGTCGACATATAACGGAATTTTGAATTAACCATACTGGGTGTCGTAAATTTTCGAGACAACTTTTTAAAATAAATTATAGCCTACGTATTTCGAAGCTTTTTCAGAATTCTTTTTCGAAACGGTAACATTTCGCAAGATTGCGACATTCAATTATTTTGCGTTATTTCTCGACTTCAATTTGACATAGTCTCAAAAGAAATGCGAGGTTTCTGTATACCACTCAGGGTATCCTCAGTATGCATTTCCTCGAGGTCGGGTATGGCGAAATATACCTAATGCAATCGGCGTAGCTTGCGTGAAACTCGCTCCATCGCAATCTCTGAGCCTAGAGGTGCGAGTTTAAACGATTCAATCCACCTTCAGAAAATTTTCGTTACCCGTATGTAAAATTAGTTACTTTTTTGTTACTTTTGTTACCCATTTGTGAAATTAGTTACTTTTTTGTTACTTTTGTTACCCATTTGTAAAATTAGTTACTTTTGTTACCGGTAGACACCCTGTTAGTGCGGCATAAAGCCATCCAGAATGAACATTTCACAGGATACTTTATTGTAAAATGGATTTGTAACATACAAACCACCTAAACCCTGCACAAATGTAATTTACAATAGCACTGTAACACGCGGGAATCTTGCAGTGCAGCCAACATTAGGTATGGAATACGGCGCTGAAAGGGAGCAAGTCACTGACTTAATGCTTTTCTCCTCTGATCACACACTGCATGTAGCAGTGGTTTCTGGCTTAAACCCACAAAACAAATTGGGTTAAGTTGAATTTTGCCTAACCAGTGAGCTTCCGTGCTTTTTCTCCTGCTCGTAAGATGAAAATGTTTTCTGTGTAGGCTGACTATGCCGTTCTAAGGCCCTTGGGTCAATACTTCAGAATTTTTTTAATTTTTTTTTTTAAATGACCATTTTTGACTTAAAGCTTTTGAGCTCCGGCCGATTCAATTAGTTCCAATACAAGCACTCAGAGTTCTGTTCCCCGGAAGACTGATCCTCAGTTAATCATGGATGTTATTCCCACTTACAAATGGGATTAATATTCTTAACACATTGTCTCAATTTGCATCAACACTCCCCCCCCCCGCCTCTTACTACACACTGTTTGCACCGACAGAAGAACTAGTTGCCCTCGTGACAAGACCAGCTGCTGATCTAATGAATACAATGAAACCTCGCAGAAGTATCATTTTCCCAGATTTGTCATCCAAATTTTGAGGGTCCTGGAGATCATTTAAGATCGAGCCAAACTAAACCTACATGTACTGTATTGTGCCTCAAATTGTAGTTTTCACACACGAGTCATCCAGAAATCCTGGTCCCAACAAGACGAATGTATAACAATTTGTGCGCAACATGTTTTTCGGACTGAGGAGACAAATAGGAGAAGAACATATGAGAGCAATGGCGAGGCAGAGGTACAAGAGAGGTTGAGACAGTAAAATAGTATGGTTTGGAATTTAATGCAAAGAAGTGTGAAATGACGGTGACAAAGAGAAATAGGAGGAGTAACAACAAGAGAAGTACTAAAGAAGGTGGATTGTTTCAAGTATCTAGGGAGTGTAATTGAAATGACAAGGAGATTAGTGAGAGAGGTCCGGTATGGACGTAATATGTCCCAATACTCACCTACATGGGTTATAATAAATCTTTATTGCGGCCAAATAGCCAAGATGAAATTGAAATTTTACATGTTTGCATATTCAGATAATGACTTTGTCCTTTTTGTGCATATTTCGATGTGATAACCAGGCTTCGGATAATTATGCATTTTGCATATTGCATATGCAATTGCATATTTGGGACAGTTTTAACTTTACAGTGCATATATAGGGTTTTCCTCCTGTTAGTGCATATTTCAAAAACATTCTTAATCTTGAGCGTAGACATCAGCTTCTGAAGGACACTTTTGGAATATTTGACATATATTTCAGGTAACAGGAATGTTGAGCAGTGGTGGGTTTGTATTGTGTTTAAATTTAGCAACACTAGCCCTACATCCGGCCATAGCTTTGTCTACCTGCAATGCAATTAGGTGGGGACTGATTCTTGGTATTTCCCGTAAAGCAGGTTATCTTTTCCTAATTCCGTAAATAGTTACCTTTCATGCACAATTAGTTCTTGTCAGTCTTACTTTCGTTGAGTTGGAGTATGCTCCAATTGTGGCATGTGATGTGGAGAGAGTGTTTTCTGAATACAAAGTAATTTTCAGTGAAAATAGGCGCAAGTTTGAGTTTGAAAACCTATTACATCATGCAGTGATTAAGTGTAATCAAGACTTGTAAATTTTATTGACAAACTGGAGCAATCTATTGTAGTATTGTAAGTAATTTTCTTTATTTTGACAATATCTAATATGTAACATTAATTTCTTGTCATATAAACCACTAACTAGATGAAACCCGTCAAAACATGACGGACAATGGAAAACCAATTTACTGAAGAAGCTTCTTATATAAGTTACATTCTTTGTACGATTACTTTTTAGCACTATTGCAACTTTAAGGGCGTCAAAAGATAGCACTCTTAGCATTGCAACATATTGCTGGTCATGACTGAAAACGTGATGAGGTCATCATCATCTTGCACAGTTTCCAGCCACTGGCCGGGTCTGTTTGGAACACAAGCCTCTCCAACGTCTTCTGTCTTCCCACCATCTCTCAGCCTCCACCCTTGTCCAGTCTTCTCCTCTCTTCTTCACGCTTTCTTCCACCCCCTTCAGCCACCTCTCTCTCGGTCTCCCTCTTGGTCTCTTTCCTTCCCACTTCGTCTCGTGTATCCTCCTGGGTATCCTCTTCTCCTCCATTCGTTTTACATGTCCATACCATCTAAGTCTAGATTTCTCTATACCATCCTGTAATGGTTCCTCCTTCATTAATTCTCTGGTCCTCTCATTTCTTATTCTGTCCCTCTTTGTAGCTCCAATACTGCTTCTCAAGAACCTCATCTCACTGGCCTGTATTTTGCTCTTCTCCCTTCCTTTCATAACCCAGGTCTCCGAGGCATACGTCAGGATAGGGACATAGTACGATATATGATCTACTTGCTGTTCTGAGGGACATCCCTGCTCCATAACATGCTTCTCACACTCTTCCAGAATGCTTCTGCCTGTCTCCCCCGCTCATTTATTTCTCTACCGTTTCTTCCATTCTCTTGTATCAGGCTTCCCAGATACTTGAAACTCTCCACTTTCTTCAGCTGTTCCACACCAATTGTTATTCCCGTTGTGGTCCTTTCCTTCTTCCTTGTTGTGATCACCATCTCACTCTTATTTATGCTAAATTTCATCCCATATCCTTGTATTATTCCTTCCCACACGTCCAACTGTTCCTGTACCTCCTCCTCCTTGTTTCCACAAATCATCAAATCATCCGCAAACACCATTGCTTTCATCTTTCCTTCCCCAATTACTTGTGCCGCTCGGGTCATTATGTCATCCATCACCACAATGAAAAGTAACGGTGACAGTGCACTTCTTTGTCTCAGGCCGTTTCTCTGTACCACCCAGTCCGATCTCTCTCCTCCCACTTTCACACAGCTCACGCTTCCCTTGTACATCTCCTTTATCCTCCTTATAGTCCATTTTTCTACTCCTCTATCCTCCAGGGACTTCCATACTTTGTTTCTGCATACACTGTCATATGCTTTCTCAATGTTCAGGAAGGCCATCAGTAGATCTGTTCCATACTCATAGTGCTGTTCTTCTAACTGACTTACAGCAAAAATCAAATCCACTGTGGACCTTCCTGCTCTGAAGCCATGTTGTTCTTCCCTCATCCCTCCTTCTATCCTTGTCCTAATTCTCCTTTCCAAAACTTTCTCAAACATCTTTGCACAATGACTCAGCAGTGTTATTCCCCGATAGTTTCTGCATTCTGTTCTACTACCTTTCTTGAAGATCGGGACAAATATTCCCTTTTTCCAGTCCTCTGGGGTCTTCCTTTCCTTCCATGCTGCCTTCATCACTCGGTACAACCATTGTATCCCCACCTCTCCTGCTGCTCTCACCATCTCCACACTCAACTCATCCACACCCGGTGCCTTCCCTCCTTACATCTTCCTCACTGCATCTTCCACTTCTTTCCATGTTAAGTCCTTTTCTGTTTGCAGTTCATCTACTGTACCTCTTCTCCGATTTCTTCTTCCTCGCCGTGGTTTCCACTTGGGTTCAGGAGTTCTTCAAAATATTCTTTCCACATTTTCTTCAGTTCTTCCCTATTTTCTATCCCTTGTCCCCTTTTGTTCACCATTCTAACATAATCCGTAGGATCCTTCCGCCTCTTATTCTTTACCATCCCATACAGGACCTTTTTTGTACCTTCACTATCCTGCTGGTCATGACTTAAAACGTGATGAGGTAAATAGCCCAATACGTTCAAGAGTTTCTCCTTGAGCTTGATTGATTGCGATAAAGTAGGCCGAGCGAATAGGACAGTGTTGCCTATTAAAAGAAAATGTACTGTACCTGCAAGTGTTTTATCGGAAGGTGTTAAATCAAGTCGTAGGGTTTGAGCTCTCTGCCTAATATTACTGCACCTATTATATCCGAATCCAAGCAATTTCTTACATATTTCTTACAATTAATATATTACCATATATGAGTCCTTGGGAAACGTTCAGATTTCTAAGGAGCATAACTATGGCTCAAACGTTCGGAGTATGTGGAGGCGAATCACTTAATTCCAAGGAATTGAAAAATTCAATAATAGGGAAATGAAGTAGCTGGCTTTCATCTTCAGTATCCAATCTGTTAACGCTGATGTATGTGTTTGAACTACTGGATATAAGTTCAATGACTTTTACATTAATATCATTACATTGTTGCAGCTTGGCAAATATTTTATATTCCAGCAGATCAATTTTACCCTCACAACAGTAAAGACCAAAGTAACCACGCATAGATTTTACGCAAGAGAAATACAATGTAGAACAATGTTTACATTTGATCGTCAAAGACCTTACAGTACACTGTACTGCATAATATCTGGAATTGTTCCTGAAATGGCCTATTTATATTGGATTTTAAATGTAGCTTCGTATTATTCGATAACACTATAGTGTCCTGCAATAACGGAGCCGCTAAATATTAAATGGCAAATAATACTTCCATTGCCGAAATCAACTGCGTAGTTAGACTCAGTACTCTAAACAAATAATCATCAAACAATTGTCTTATACAATGAAGTTCAACATGACCGTCCAGAGACTTTCATACTCAAGTTGGTTGGTGAGGAGAATGCGATGAGACTGGTCGCTTAAAATAAATTCCTTATAATTGTTCCTGCCAGCGAAATTTTTTGGGATAGCTTGAAAACGCAGCTCAGAATGAAGTTCTTCATTTCGTTATAAACAGTACGAAACTGCTCTAAATAAGCAATTTCCATCACCTGTTATAGGTTATGACAGTACATTTTGCAGGGGAACATAGAATCACTTCGCCAACTACTGGAACGACCATAGGTCTATACTCAATACTCACTTCGGCAGTCACCCTAATGGAGGCAGTTTTTGAATTATATGTCCCGTGCATGTCAAAAATCGTATTAACACATGGAGGCTCACCTATTCTTGTCTATCGCCCCGGAGACCCGGGTTACATTTCCTGCTCTGCCAAGAAATTGAATTCTGGTCTGAGGGCAAAAACGGGGCACATTCAGTCTCTTGAGGTATAACTAAGAAGAGGAAGGTTTAATTCCCACCTCGACAATCTTGGATGTGGTTTTCCCACTTCCACTTAAGGCAAATACCGGGATGGTTCCTAACTTAAGGCCTTGGCCGTTTCCTTGGCATTTACCACCTTAATTACAAATACACACAGTAATGCAGCCATCACAATAACACAGGTTATGAGAGAAAATTTCACACATACACACCCAAGTACACGGGGCTGAGTGACCACGATGTCGGAGCCCTTCAAACGAATTATGTTTACCAAGTGTCTCTTATGGCGAAAGCAATTGTGGACACGCGCGAGTGCCTGGAAAACTACTTTTTTCTTTAATAATTTAAGAGTATATCGACGATGCATAATTATAACTTTTAGCCTAGGACGCTAATAACTTGACCAGCGAAGCATTGGGAAGAAATTGCAATATTAAGGTACATGAACAACATAGCCTACACATTCAACTGTCGGTTAATGTTCCTCAAAATTACCCTTCTTAAATATTCCCCTCCTTTAAAATTCTCCATCACGTAAAAACGTGCCTGTCATGTCTTGGGTTTTAAATATATCGATGCAATGGTGCTGCCATCTGCTGTCAGTTACTGGACCTATATGGGCGATGTACTGCCATCTTTTGTCAGTTATAGGAACTGATTGCAGATATTTAAACGGCCTACTGAGGACAACAGTTTGCTCTTTTGGTCACATGCTGTAATGCAATGGTAAAACGGAAATACAACGTATTGAGAGGGAATGTAGAAATATGTATCTTTTACAGACATAAAACCTTACTAATACTCCTTGATTAAACAATATTTCGGTAGTAAAAGAAAAAAAAAATTCGGCGAGGGCTGGGATCGAAACGGTGAACCTTGGAACCAAAGTCATTCGCCTTAACCACATAGCTACTCGCGCACTCTTGTTCTGTAGCAGACGCAGCCATTCATTATCTTCAAAAGCTGCTGTCTGAAGGAAATAATCCATTTCATTATCCAAATAAATCAATGTTGCACATTCGTATACGTTCATACTGTTATTATATTTTATTGTCAGAACTTGGTTAATGTATGTTTTCAATTACATGGAAGCTTATTAAATAACTTACATTTTAATGGACTTCTCACCGCCATTTTGTCATGACCTCAGGCGGATTGTGCGCATGCGTGAGGGGAAAGAATTCTGCTATTTTCTATATTAATTCAAAAATATACCGAGAGGGAATGTAGAAATATGTATCTTTAACAGACATAAAACCTTACTAATACTCCTTGATTAAACAATATTTCGGTAGTAAAAGAAAAAAAAAATATCGGCGAGGGCTGGGATCGAACCGGTGAACCTTGGAACCACAGTCTGTCGCCTTAACCACATAGCTACTCGCGCACTCTAGTTCAGCAGAAGACGCAGCCATTCATTATCATCAAAAGCCGCTGTCTGAAGGATAAAATCCATTTCATTATCCAAATAAATCAATGTTGCACATTCGTATACGTTCATACTGTTATTATATTTTATTGTCAGAACTTGGTTAATGTATGTTTTCAATTACATGCAAGCTTATTAAATAACTTACATTTTAATGGACTTCTCACCGCCATTTTGTCATGACCCCAGGCGGATTGTGCGCATGCGTGAGGGGAAAGAATTCTGCTATTTTCTATATTAATTCAAAAATATACCGTAATATATTGGTTTATTTTATAGACACTCTGCAAATCTAGAGGCCAAGAGCTTTCATTAGAGTGCTCTACGAAGTAAATCGGTTCTGTCGTTCTCTCAATCTCGTGGTAACAAAAATCACCTTACTGTTTTAAATATATAGATTGATATCAGATATACGTTTATTTTTAATGCATATTTTAGTGCTTATTTAGACACTTTTTAGTGCATATTTTGGCATTTTTAAGTGCATAATTATCCGAAGCCTGGTGATAACGATCACATGCCGTTTTACACAGCCTACATTCACAGTCTATATTTGGTTCATGGAAGATTGTGTTCTTGCATATCAGGTGGTGGAATCCATGGACTGCCAACCTAGTGATGACGTGTCTGATTTCGACATTTTCCTTTGTCCACGCACGGTCTACCATGGCTCCTGTGCTGTAGAATGTTGGATGAATTTCCTCTCTTTTCCTATTCAGTGTTGCTAGCAGGTTCTGTGAGGCGTACGTGTTAGGTAGGAGTACGCTTGTCCTGAGATCTTCGATGAGGAAAGTTTCCTTCGCCAGCAGATATGTGTATCTTGAGTGCGTCATTTTTGACACTCCTAATGCTTTCTTTATGTATCTTGCCTTCACTCCTTCCAACGTAGAGAGATTCTTCAATGTTAGGTGTGACGAGATGATGACGTCAGTATTGGTAAAAACTTTACCCGGAATAGCAGCATCGCCGTCTCTAGGCTGAGGGGTCGACTGTTTCTTATTTCGTGCATTGTCATTATCGCTTTAGTTGGCCTTTCTGTTATGGGTTTTGTGAAGCATTTTGCGGTCGTTTGTAGAGTAATTCCTAAATACTTGATTAAGCCTTATGTGTATCTCAGCTGATGCGGGGGCTCTTCCTCCGTTTCTAAAGATCATTGTGTTCGTCTTAGATATGTTAATGACCAAGTTATTCTTGGAGCACCATTTATCCACCTCGTTTATTGTTGCCTGGAGTTCTGTTATGTCTTTGGAGCCAATTACTACATGGGTTATGAAGAAGAGACAGGTGAGCAGGATCCAGGCTTGTGAAATGAAATTTCAGAGAAGCAGATTTGGAATAACAAGAAGGGATAGAGTAAGACATGAGAGTTGGTACGGACATGTTAGGAGATGCAGGAGGGCAGAATACCAAGGAGGATTGTGGGTGTGAAGGAAGGAGAGGGGTGAAAGGGGGTGGGAGGATAGACAGGCTTATGTTCCAAGCTGGAAACTGAACAAGATGACGATGATGAGAGACATAATCCAAATCGTTATTTGAAATGCAACATGTGGCGGGAGTGGAATAGATATTAGATTCCTAAAGATCCAAGAAAACCCTGCAAGAGGGGAAGGAATAATAATACACTTGATTAAACTTGAAATAATGAAAATCGATTAAATATCTTGGTAACACAAGCCACAATCAAATTAGAAAAACGTTTAGATTAAAGAAGTGGCCATTGCTGATAATTATGGCCCGGATGTTGATGACATGTCATCTTTTTACTGAGCTGTCTAAAACAATGTTGAAGTACATAGAAGCTGTGGACGGGCCACCCCGTCTTCAAATATGTCATTTTTATTTTGCATCTTTTTGCATTTATTTTTGCTATTTTTCCATTTTAAGGGCCTTTTTTTTTAGTTTGGCAGATTTCTTGGTCATATTTTAGAGAAATCAGCCTTTTAAGGTCATTTATTTCCAATTTAGTCATGTCACAGCTTTGTATGAGAGTTAACAGGGTGTCTACCAACTCATCTTAAAAGAATTCCCTGAATATTCCCTGATTTTTCCAGGATTAATGAGAGAATTCCCTGAGTAAAGAATGCTACACATTCGCCCGGGAACAGGAAGTGTGATGAAATTCACGCTATTTTTGGGTTCGTTTTAAGCGCTCTCCAGGAACAAGAAGCAAAATGTAATCCAGGAAAGCAAATGGAAAATAGGATTACGTTTTATGTTTCCTGTTCTCGGAAATTCCAGGAGCCCAACGGATGTGAGCAATGGCGGCACAAGGGAAACAGTTGTGAAAATAAATTTATTTCAATAGAATATTATAAGTGAACTTATTGTCCAGTAAAATAAGCAAGGTTTATGAAGTCATGCTGCTTTCACTACGGTAAATCCCCCCAATAAAAAGGACAACGGGAGGTTGAATACACACATCAAGGTGTGTATCATACGAGTGTGATAATCTTAGACCTTAATTAGTAAAACCTTTCATTACCAATGAAATCACTGATCCTACGTCGCAGGAATGATGATATTCGGTAGCATAAGTCTGAATATAGGCCTACACAGTAATTTACATACCCAAGGGACGAAGGGAGGCATATTCCAAGTTCTCACACTCAATTAGGCCCGCCTCGTCATGACAGAAGTAATTGAGTTAATCAATTTATTAATTTATAAAAACATTTAAATGAAGGAAATCATTATGAATGATGTTTCAACAGGCCAGAAAACACTATTATCAGTCTAAAATAATTTAGGTTGGTTGGTTCCTCAGTTTAGGGGCTGCGACAACGCGGTCATGTAGCCCCATGTACTTTGGGTGTGTGTAGAATCTGTCTGATAACCGGTGTTAATTGTGATGACTGTATTAGTGTGTGTTTCTGTTTCTTAATTCGAGTAAGGACTGCATACTTTGAATTTTCCAAGTAGTTCCTACTTTTTCCACCAAACGCCACCGTCAACAACTACTAGTTCAGAACTTGGCTACTAGACGCCACCGTAGTCGGCTCCTGGCGACGAACGTAGAAACCTGAGCGTTGTTTACATTTTAACCAAATTTAGCTTCACACAGGTGTAATTAGTGGAAGGTTCTTTAACATGCCATAAATCTATGACATGGGACCGCCGGCTTTACTTCCCCTCCGAAGGAAGGCATACTGAGGGATTTTTAACGCTCTTAAAAATCCAACGACTTCGGCCGGGTTTGAACCCGCGATCTTGGGCATAGAAACTCAGCATGCTACCAACTACGCCACCGAAGCCCCTAAAAAGAATTTAGCCAAGTCTGCTTGATAATACAAGGTAGAGTTTGAAAGGTGTTGCAAAAACATTTCTTGGGCACAATTAAAAACAAAATTGGACATAAGTTCTAGCCTAGCTAAGGAACGTAGGAGCAGACAATAATCAAAGAATACCGGGATGGAAATGCCGCGCAAACAGTATTGTCAACCCAGGTCTAACACATTGTTATCCGGGCGCGCTCTACTCTATTCCTAACTGCGGACCGGGCAACTGAAGTACACCTAGCATGAGGAGTAAGATGGAACATAAATACGTGTAATTGTACTTACTTGTCTATCCATCAACCTCATCGTCACTACTTTCACTGCTATCATTGTCAATTTTACTCGTATTATTATCGTCAACAGACTCGTCTGAACTGATTATCGCACTGTCAGTTCCGCGCGCCAATACAATATATACGCGGTACCGGTAACCGAGTGTTATAAAACCTCACTTCCAGTACTGAAAGCATTATCAAGACAACAATATACCTATCTGCATTTCGTTGAACAAAGACCTTAGTTCGTAAATAACACGTAGTATTTTGATTAATGAACGGCGGAGAGGAGAAAATTACACAAGAATGAAGCACTGTAAGAAAACGTTAATTTACGTTGCCGGTTGTCCGCGCACCAATACAAAACTACGTAAATTAACGTAGCCCGTCATCACCCAGTAGTAGTCAAAATTCGATCGCTAACGGGAGTTTAAATAGTCCCTAAATCTCTTCTTAGTATAAAAAGAAAATAATTTATTTATGTTCAAAGGAAGCCAAGCAGTAACGATATCAGTGACAAAGTCGAAAAAAAAAAACATCAGGCGAACGTGCGCTTTTTAAGCTTATGCTGGGCAAACCGTTAAAAATATCAATATACTATGAGTTTAACAATTGCTCAGCATGAAAAGTTCTACAAAAAAGTCTGCGAGAGCATATCTCTATCTTCAATACATCGCCCACTATATTAGTTTTCAGATTGGACGGGAGGGGGATTTGTGTTGCATGCACCTCGCCATTAAATTACGTCCGACAAGAATTCGTTGCTCATGCTATCTCCATGATAATTATAATGGATAGTCAGTCAGTGATTTTAACCCATCATGCCGAGACGTAAAACGGATATAGGCCTAGGTCGTAGTTCATTGACATCGGGGGGGGGGGGAAAAAAGCGCTTGTCACGAATTGCATTCATAACTGTTTCCGAGCGAAGATAGTATAAACAATACTAAATTTAAAATATTTTGTCGCCAAAGTGGCTACATCTACCGACAAAATCGCTAAATTGGCAATACCAGTCGCAACGAACAAAATGCTCAAGGCCCGACAAAATGGCGTAGTTGGCTCCCGCGCAGAAGACGAACGGAAAGGTTGCCACATCATGTGTTCAGTTGAGCTTGAGAAGGCACTGCTCATTGGCTGAGCACTGTCATCAATAGCGAGCGATAACTTCCCGCGAAATTCGAAAGTATTGCTTCCACTTTTACGTGATATAGTCAAACTGAGAAAAATCCCTGATTAACAAAGAAATTCCCTGATTTTTTCCTGATTATTCCAGAAATTCATAATTCCCTGAGAATTCCCGGTTTTCCCGGGTCGTAGACACCCTGGTTAAGAAGAAGCTAGTATCTATGAATATAAACCTTTTGTTAAGTGCTAGAAATCTATTTTTATTGACGTTTCAGTTTGAGCTTCAGATGTCATTTTTGAAATATTGGTAAGTTTATAAGATCATTTTCTCCATTTTATAGTGCATTTTTCGATTTTATAGGTCATTTATTCCAGTAATTTTTGAAAATTTTAAGTGCATTTTTTAAACTTTTTCATGGCATCAACATCCGGGCCCTAATGATGAGCACTTAGAATGAACACTTGATGGCAGGCATCTGAACACTGAATCTAGAAACCAAAATTTAACCATCCTAGCGCAGTGAAACTTTATACACATTGCAATGTACTGACATTTAATTTAGTTCAATTGTTTACATAACCTCAAGGTGGCCGCTGGGCCAAGTTTTAAAATTAAGTTTTCATTCCTTGTGTCCTAATCATGCGACCGAAGTGAAAAATTGAATAATGAACCTAAGCAACAATCGTCATCTAATGGTACATAACTCTATGGCCTAAATTTTTCAAATTTTGCCAAAGGGCATAACTACACATTTCAAAATGTTTTTATAACTATTGTTTTATTAATTTCATTTATTTAATTTTCTGTGTTAAGAAGTGCAAAAAAATTAGGAAACATTAATAGTAGCTGTGCTAATGTTGATAATAATAATGATAATAATAATAATAAGAATAATTCAGAACATATTAATGTAGGATATTCAAAACGTTCTGAAACTACACAAAGTTAGTTAGTATCCAATACGTGAAGAACATAACATCAGACAAGCTAGAAAGACACCGGGAACTCCCTGACCAGGTTCCTACGCTGGCGGTCCACACACGTTAAAATTACCATTTACAAAATATGCAGCCCAGCACATGAATTCTATAATAAATTATTATAACTATAGGCTACATTTTCCTGAAGCACGAGCTGGTTATTTCATATTTTAGCTGAAGAAGACAGTGCAGGAACGTCATTGAATAAACGATACCTTAAGTCGTATTGATAAATTCCCATTGCGACTTAAGGTATGGTTTTGTTAAATTACACAACCTGTTTCCAGGGTGATTTCGAAGACTTGACCGTATCATGATGACACATCCTATGCTCGCATCATCTAGTTCAAAGATCCGGCTAACAGATATTTCTCGCCCTTTTCGGCCCTTT
Source organism: Meconema thalassinum (assembly GCA_946902985.2). Taxonomy (NCBI): domain Eukaryota; kingdom Metazoa; phylum Arthropoda; class Insecta; order Orthoptera; family Tettigoniidae; genus Meconema; species Meconema thalassinum. The sequence continues at coordinate 695,423,031 of OX336391.1, forward strand.
GCGGCGTAGCGTAAAAATTAGTCTCGCAACTTAGGATAGCTGCTTTCTTGGAGGGTGTCACACATATAGAGAGACTAAAAAGAAATGAACAATCTTATTAACCTTACCTCTTAATTAATTCATAAAAAATGTCAGATTCTTGAGCTCCTTTTCTGTTGATATACGAGCGCATCAACAAGTTGACGGAGGGAAGAGTCAGGTGTTTGTTCTCGAGATGGTGCCTGGCACGATCGTTGAGCAAAGCATCCAACCTAACGAACTGCCTCATCGTGAAGTCGGAGGCGTTCTTCTTGTGAGGCAGCTGCATTGCCATCTGAAAGCCGCGCGATATATTGAGGCAGTCAATCTCACCGAGTTGGGACGACATGTCTACCAGCCTATCTACCACAAGTCTTAAAAGGGATTCACCAGTTGTGCCTTGTCCGATGCTGCCGTACGCTAAGAGGAACGACGCCACGCGTGAAAACTTGGAAGGTATTATGCCACACATGCCAGTCTTCACGTCTTCCAGCAGCCACTCAATGACTCTCCTCTCAAACTCGTAGTGGCGATAAGTGCCGCCCAGGTTGTTGTTGAAGTGCATGTATCTGTGGGCACAGAGAATCCAAATAAACTACTACTGCATGTTCATAGCAGAGAAATGATCGATAATGATTAAGGGCCTTATTTTTTGGTGAAATAAAACCGTTGATAGGAGTATTTACACATTAGAATCTTTCTTGCAGCGTCAAATACATAGAACCCCTCACTGTTGTATTCCTCGGCTCTCGAGAAAACTGTTGTGACTTTAGATTTTCGGCATTTTTATACTTAAATGCTGGATGTTTGCCGTTAGTTTTATCAGTCGCGAACTCACAACACTGCTGTATCTACGACCACAACGCCATTTGATGTAATCGATAGCCTTAGAGATCGCGGAACTAAATTCACATACTTCCGGCTTTGTAGGCAGTTATGTCGAGGCACTAGCAATCAAACGAGAAGGAAACCACGATGGTCAATTCCTCAGAAGCTTTTAAACGTGTATTGGAGAGCTTTATCGATAATGTTTAGCATTTTCGTACTAAGTGGTATATATTTCGTGATTATTTATGCAATTCGCACAATAAATAAATCAGATTTCGTGATATTTTGATATTTTGCTAAAATACGGTACTTGTACCTACAAGGTCATATATAGGCAAGAAAGGAGATATGAAAACATTTCGTGCGTATCGCTATTACCAAAAAATACGGCCCCTAATAATGATGAATGAGCACCAAAAGTGTCTCAACAGTAGTGTGTGTGATTCCGCATTACAAGCTGCAGAAAATGAGGACTTTTATAAGAAAGATGCAATCAGAGAGAGAGAAAAAAATGGATCGTTATTTATTAAAGTGAACTGGGCCTGGATAGGAAGACCAAGGAACTAATCAGACAGACGGTGATGGCCACAACATCGGAGGTCAAGTTCAGACCGATTTTGTCGGAATCCTTTGAGATTAAGACTGGGGTTAGACATGGAGATGGTCTTTCCCCCCTTCTCTTCAACTGTGTTCTTGACAAGGTTATTAGAGAGTGGCGCGAAAACCTACAAGGAATGTGCTATACGAATGGGAGGCAAGAACAAAGGAATTGAAGTAGATTGCTTAGTCTTTGCAGATGACATTGTGATTTTGTCAGAATCAATAGAAGAGATTGCTGAGTTGCAAGAACTAGCAAGTAAAACTAGTCTGCGGATCCCCTTTGAAAAAACGCGATACATGAACAACATCGAAACAGCACCGAAATGGATGGCAGTAGAGGGATGGTTGGTTCTTAAGTTTAGGGGCTGCGACAACGCGGTCGTGTAGCCCCGTGTACTTTGGGTGTGTGTAGAATTTGTCTGATAACCGGTGTAGAGGGAGAACGGATCAAAAAAGTGGAGAAATTTAAGTACTTGGGAGAATGGATAGAGAACAACCTATCACAAAAAGAGGCAATGAAATCTAGAGTTAACAAGTTAAACTTGGCATACAAATGAACCTGGAACACTTACAACAAGAAGACCATCTCGATCAACACAACTGAGACACTACCAGACAGTGAAGCCATATATGCAGCTGAATATTTGTGTCTGACAAAGAAAGGAATGATCAAAAAGTTGGAGCTAATAGAGACAAAGATTCTTAGGAAGATACTTGGCCCTAAAAGAACAGAAGATGGGTCGTATAGACAAAAGGGAACCAAGAATATACCTCAGAATGGATAAAATCTCGGACACCATCCGGAAAAGAAGGGCCATGTTCTTTGGACATACTGTATTATACAGAATGGACCGAGGTAGATTAACCAACTGGATAATGAAATTCTTTGCGACCAGGAAAACCACAGCTCGCTGGTATCAGGAGGTGAAGAAGGACCTAGAAGAAATGGCAACATCTGAAGCTGAAATCAGCAACAGGGAAGCATACAAAGCCAAAAGTAAGAATTTCACGGGTTTAAAGAGACATCCTACATCGCGGATCCGGGCACCATGGGCTGAAGAAAGGAGGGGAATGCAGAGTGATGGAATGTAGGAGTATTGGGCAAAAATAAAGATGCAGAAGCTGAAATCAAATTAACGTGGTCCACAGTTGGCTAAACGACAGAAGAAGAAGAAGAAAGTGAACTGGGAGAAATTTGTGATGCAATGAGTTTTGTATGGTATTTAATATGTTGGATGTTTAGCACTCATACCTGTAACACTGTCTGAGAAGTTTGAAGTCCTTCCTCTCTGAAGCACAAACTTCCAGACTTCTTAGGGATTTCGACCAAAACTTATCACAGAGGTTCACATCAGAGGTCTTGAGATTCCTTATGACCTTGAAGAGGGCCACCAATGAGTTGGAGACGTTGACATTGTCCAAGTGGTCACTGGTCAGCTTCTCGAAGACCTTCTTCTGGGACGGGGACGAGAACGTAGCCATGCACGACAGCAGATTTGCTGACGACTGGACGGCAGTCGCGAAGTCGCCTTGTTGAGACAGCATATGAGCAGCATGTTGCTGTATCTCCTCCAGCAAGTCCGCGGGTTCCAGAGTACCCTGGAAGATCTGAAACAAGAGGATTGCAGGCATGCTCTGTGTCCAAGGACATGTTTGGCTCGCTAGAGGCTGTAGCTGTCCCAATGCGGACACCCATGGGGTCAGCTACAAGTTCCGTTCAATTTCAAGTAGTTCCAACTTTCGCCACCAGATGTCACTGACACCTAGTAGTGAACGTTGGAACTTTGATAGAGCGTTTCAACAAAATCTGACCTGCAAATTTAGCTTCACACAAGTTTAATTAGTGGAAGGTTCTTTTACATGCCATAAATCTATGACATGGGACTACAGGCTTTACTTCCCCTCCAAAGGAAGGCATACTGAAGGATTTTAATGCTCTTAAAGATATCCAATGACTTGAGCCGGGTTTTGGCCTGGAGCTCAGCATGCTACCAACTATGCCACCGAAGCATTGACTGCATTAGTGCAACAAGGCTGCCAGAGTGCACTCCATAATGCTTGTGATCCACTCTCGAACGCTGTGCACCTCAGCTGCAGCATGCTACCAACTATGCCACCGAAGCATTGACTGCATTAGTGCAACAAGGCTGCCACAGTGCACTCCATAATGCTTGTGATCCACTCTCGAACGCTGTGCACCTCAGCTGCAGCATGCTACCAACTACGCCACCAAAGCATTGACTGCATTAGTGCAACAAGGCTGCCACAGTGCACTCCATAATGCTTGTGATCCACTCTCGAACGCTGTGCACCTCAGCTGCAGCATGCTACCAACTACGCCACCAAAGCATTGACTGCATTAGTGCAACAAGGCTGCCACAGTGCACTCCATAATGCTTGTGATCCACTCTCGAACGCTGTGCACCTCAGCTGCAGCATGCTACCAACTACGCCACCAAAGCATTGACTGCATTAGTGCAACAAGGCTGCCACAGTGCACTCCATAATGCTTGTGATCCACTCTCGAACGCTGTGCACCTCAGCTGCAGCATGCTACCAACTACGCCACCAAAGCATTGACTGCATTAGTGCAACAAGGCTGCCACAGTGCACTCCATAATGCTTGTGATCCACTCTCGAACGCTGTGCACCTCAGCTGCAGCATGCTACCAACTACGCCACCGAAGCATTGACTGCATTAGTGCAACAAGGCTGCCACAGTGCACTCCATAATGCTTGTGATCCACTCTCGAACGCTGTGCACCTCAGCTGCAGCATGCTACCAACTACGCCACCAAAGCATTGACTGCATTAGTGCAACAAGGCTGCCACAGTGCACTCCATAATGCTTGTGATCCACTCTCGAACGCTGTGCACCTCAGCTGCAGCATGCTACCAACTACGCCACCGAAGCATTGACTGCATTAGTGCAACAAGGCTGCCACAGTGCACTCCATAATGCTTGTGATCCACTCTCGAACGCTGTGCACCTCAGCTGCAGCATGCTACCAACTACGCCACCAAAGCATTGACTGCATTAGTGCAACAAGGCTGCCACAGTGCACTCCATAATGCTTGTGATCCACTCTCGAACGCTGTGCACCTCAGCTGCAGCATGCTACCAACTACGCCACCGAAGCATTGACTGCATTAGTGCAACAAGGCTGCCACAGTGCACTCCATAATGCTTGTGATCCACTCTCGAACGCTGTGCACCTCAGCTGCAGCATGCTACCAACTACGCCACCAAAGCATTGACTGCATTAGTGCAACAAGGCTGCCACAGTGCACTCCATAATGCTTGTGATCCACTCTCGAACGCTGTGCACCTCAGCTGCAGCATGCTACCAACTACGCCACCAAAGCATTGACTGCATTAGTGCAACAAGGCTGCCACAGTGCACTCCATAATGCTTGTGATCCACTCTCGAACGCTGTGCACCTCAGCTGCAGCATGCTACCAACTACGCCACCAAAGCATTGACTGCATTAGTGCAACAAGGCTGCCACAGTGCACTCCATAATGCTTGTGATCCACTCTCGAACGCTGTGCACCTCAGCTGCAGCATGCTACCAACTACGCCACCGAAGCATTGACTGCATTAGTGCAACAAGGCTGCCACAGTGCACTCCATAATGCTTGTGATCCACTCTCGAACGCTGTGCACCTCAGCTGCAGCATGCTACCAACTACGCCACCAAAGCATTGACTGCATTAGTGCAACAAGGCTGCCACAGTGCACTCCATAATGCTTGTGATCCACTCTCGAACGCTGTGCACCTCAGCTGCAGCATGCTACCAACTACGCCACCGAAGCATTGACTGCATTAGTGCAACAAGGCTGCCACAGTGCACTCCATAATGCTTGTGATCCACTCTCGAACGCTGTGCACCTCAGCTGCAGCATGCTACCAACTACGCCACCGAAGCATTGACTGCATTAGTGCAACAAGGCTGCCACAGTGCACTCCATAATGCTTGTGATCCACTCTCGAACGCTGTGCACCTCAGCTGCAGCATGCTACCAACTACGCCACCAAAGCATTGACTGCATTAGTGCAACAAGGCTGCCACAGTGCACTCCATAATGCTTGTGATCCACTCTCGAACGCTGTGCACCTCAGCTGCAGCATGCTACCAACTACGCCACCAAAGCATTGACTGCATTAGTGCAACAAGGCTGCCACAGTGCACTCCATAATGCTTGTGATCCACTCTCGAACGCTGTGCACCTCAGCTGCAGCATGCTACCAACTACGCCACCGAAGCATTGACTGCATTAGTGCAACAAGGCTGCCACAGTGCACTCCATAATGCTTGTGATCCACTCTCGAACGCTGTGCACCTCAGCTGCAGCATGCTACCAACTACGCCACCAAAGCATTGACTGCATTAGTGCAACAAGGCTGCCACAGTGCACTCCATAATGCTTGTGATCCACTCTCGAACGCTGTGCACCTCAGCTGCAGCATGCTACCAACTACGCCACCGAAGCATTGACTGCATTAGTGCAACAAGGCTGCCACAGTGCACTCCATAATGCTTGTGATCCACTCTCGAACGCTGTGCACCTCAGCTGCAGCATGCTACCAACTACGCCACCAAAGCATTGACTGCATTAGTGCAACAAGGCTGCCACAGTGCACTCCATAATGCTTGTGATCCACTCTCGAACGCTGTGCACCTCAGCTGCAGCATGCTACCAACTACGCCACCGAAGCATTGACTGCATTAGTGCAACAAGGCTGCCACAGTGCACTCCATAATGCTTGTGATCCACTCTCGAACGCTGCAGCATGCGATATACTGGTCTTCAGGGCCAGGATGTTGATGCCGTAAAAAGTTTAAAAAATGCACTTAAAACTTTCAAAAATTACCGTAATAAATGACCTAAAAATTCGAAAAATTCACTATAAAATGGAGAAAATGATCTTATAACAATAAACTCCCCATATTTCAAAAATGACATCTTAAGCTCAAACTGAAAATAGATTTCTAGCACTTAACAAAAGGTTTATGTTCACTTCAGTCTGAGTTGCACTGCACTATGAATGTCATTCTGATGTTGTCAAATGTAATGATCTGCGATTATCAGCCGACAAGTTTTTATATCTCGAAAAGCTGCGTTCAACATCAAATGATGTGATAGGAGCCTACTTGAAGTGAGGAAGGTTGTTTGCTGCTAAATCCTTCTCAATCCCATCCATGCAGTAGTTTTCACCAAAAAGAATGTCTGAGATTTTGCATAATGTTTTATTACCAGTGTTTTTGCCCAGCAATTGCTTCAGTTTTGACGCAATACCCGCAGCAATTTGTCCACGATTGTTGCTAAGACTAAGGAAATGGAATCGATATTTCAATATTTTAAATTATCTTGTATCAGCTACTAGCTTCTTCTTAACTCTGAGACACCTAACTCCCTCATATAAAGCTGTGGCTTGACTAAATTGGAAAAAAAAAAACAACCTCAAAAGGCCGATTTGTCTAAAATAAGACCAAAAAATATACCAAACTTGAAAAAAATGCTCTTAAAATTGAAAAATGGGAAAAAATGCAAAAAGATGCAAAATAAAAATGACATATTTGAAGACGGGATGGTCTGTCCGGAGTTTATATGTACTTCAGCATTGTTTTAGACAACTCAGTAAAGAGACAACATGTTATCAACATCCGGGCCCACTGATCATGTGACACCATCACTTGGCACAGTACCACACTAGTCACAACCAAGAAACGGGCACATAGAGTAAAGTCATTGAAGAAAAGAAACAGAAGTCCTATCACAATAAAATGGAGCCCTCGAGCTAAAATTGGAGTAAATTACACTCTCTTTTATCTACTGTGGCGTTTAGAGATGCTGGGTGTCGGAGTTTGGCCCCGAAGGGAATCTTTAACGTGCCTGTAAATCTACTGATACAGTTTCCTCGCATGTGCACACCCTCAAATGCCAACTGACTGCGCCAGGATTCGTTTCTGCAAACTATACTCGTGTATTTCAATAGAATGAACTTGAAGGAAATGGTGGGAGCTTGGAACAGCTGACCGCCGCGGGCTCCTATTGGCTGGATTTTGACAACTAATACCAAATGTTGCCAACTTATTGTCATTCATTCAGTCGCCTGTTAACTGTGTCGGAGTTTGTTTCATTGCCATCGTTTCGTTTTAAGCATCGAGTCAATAAGTTGTAAATAGTACCGCAGGAAGAACGTGGGAAAATGCTGGAAATACAGCTGGAGACCGTGCGTGCCAACCTGTAATGGCCGGCTATCATTCATTTTGACATCGAACTATTTTCATGGCTAGCCTTGTTTGTTCAATTCAAATTTAAATATACTTAATTTAGAATACATGCGTGATGTACAAAATAGGCTATGTACATTTAGTCTTAATGTTTACGTATCCAGTAATGTTTCATTGCATACCGTAGTGTTCAAATTAACGCTTGTCATTCAACAACCTACAAATCGACAATGTAACAACACGGCAATAATATCGCCACAGAGCAGCTTATATGTGTGCTTGGTGCTAAATAAGACTTTACCTTAACATTACGTATGTGGAGGCTATTATTAACCTACAGAGTCGCGATACAGTGAGTGAGTCTGCTTGGTGTTATCATGATGTTGTTTCTGTGTTAACTGCTGTTAACTGTGAACAATCTGCACCCAAACACTTGTTTCATCTTGAAGGATATAATCATTGCATGGTGAGTGTTGATATATTCATCGTCATATTACTTTGTGTTTGTATTATATTTTTATAGCTGTCGAGTGTTTGGCCTCTTTCTCGTACTTATTGAATAACGGTGACAAAGGTAGCATAGCTTCGGTGTGTTATTTATTCATTTTATACAGTATTTCTCTATTTGAATGTGCTCGGCGTTGACTCAGGATCGACATTTGCATTATAGTACCGAAATAATATCCGAAGTGTAGCTCCGTGTATTATTCGAATCAGCTGTTCTACATCAATAAAAACTTGGCAACACAGCTCAGCTGTTCCAGGCTCCCGCCATTTCCTTCACGTTCATTCTTTTGAAATACAGAGTATAGGGCAGAGCTAGCAAGAACGCTAATGCTGCTCCACGCAGTTAGTGAAGAGACAGTTGAAGTAGCGTGCGTAAAGTCTCCCCTTAAATGCATGATTGAGACACACACATGCCAGTATAATGTGCTCCTCTACGATATCCTGACCGATCCTACAGATGCATGACAACAGCCCGATTCGAGGCTCCCTCTTAACCTTTGTACTACGTGAATAATTAGAAATCTAGTTTTGTTTTAAGGGCGTCTTCAGCTTAATATGAGGGCAGATCTGAAAGTAACGCACAATCACTTTCTTCCCAGAAAGTTTAATAGGTAACAAAACCAAACAACATACATAGTCACATAGTCTGCCTTCGTGGTAGCAGTTTCAATATGTCCCGTTCATAGAAGTCCGTTTGGTTGGAGTATAGCCGTCTGATTTCACTTCTGCATCTGTCGCAAAGTGTTGGCCGGCCAGGAATTTTTCCATGGGACCAAACAGATGAAAGTTCGACGGTGCCAGGTCCGGACTGTATGGAGGATGCTGGAGCACCTTCCACCCAAATTGGGCGATTTTCTCACAAACAGGAGCAGCAACATGGGGGCGAGCATTGTCATGAAGAAGTTTGACACGGTCAGCATTAATGTTGTGACGTTTGTCATGAAGGACACTCCACTACTTAACCAAAGTTTTATTGTAGGCTGCAGCATTCACAGTGGTCCCGTGTTCAGCAAAGTCCACCAATAACACACCTCACATATCCCAGAACACTGCCACAAGCACTTTCCTAGCAGATTGAGTCACTTTGAATTCTTTTCGTACTGGAAAACCAGCATGTTTCCACTCCATAGAGGCTGCTTGATTCCGGGCATGTAGTGGTAGGTCCTCGACTCGTCACCACTGACAAATCCTGGAGACATTGCTACGTACGGTTCATACAGTCGTCCTCATACACGCCACGCATGTACCTATGAATTTCGCTCAGTTTATGCCCTTCGGCCCTCAAATATCGAACTACACTTCGCTGCTCTTCACAAGTTGACGACAGTAACATGCGCACCATGTTTGTTTCCTAGTTCAGATTTCTCAGGCTAGAGCTGCACATGTCCTCAGCGGGGGGTCCCTGGCAAGGAGTAACATCCTGCAAACCCTAACGCTGGACCTTGAGCGGGTATCGTGACGCGTCGGCAGGTGGCGGATAGCCGGCACCTGTCTGGTAGCGACAGTTGACCACTGACGAGCCGGACAGGTGTTTCTCTGAATATATTGAATAAGAGATCGCGGACCACCTCCCCAACCCCAAGGTGTTAAGTGTGGCTTGCCTTAATCCGTGCCGAAGGGGTGCATGGCACATGGGTGATGTGTCCTTAACGGAGCCTCAGGGAAACTGGGCGACCTCCCTGAGAAAGCAGCCTTGCTCGGACAACCGGAGCTCTGTCTGAATGGACTATTTATTTCTCCGATACTCGTGGGACCCAAATGGAGAACCAAGAAACAACCTCAAGCGAAAGCTCAACCAAGACATAACAAGGAATGGACTCGTCCATAGACTTCTCAACATCAGAAGACTCCACAATGGAAGTGACTGAAACAACTCCAGGAGAGGTGGCAGTACCAGGTACGTCAGGAACTGGGATCAAACCAAAGAAACTCTCTGGAGCACAACGGAAGAAACTAATGAGGGAAAGGAAGATGAAAGAAGGAACCTGGACGGAGAACAAACCGTTCAGGAGCAAAGAGACCTCAACCTCAACTCAAAAAAGACCACGCTCTGAATCAAGCACCCCAAAGCAGCGAGAAACTAAGCATCGAAGGAATGAACTATCGCAACCTTTGAGCTACAGGGACGCTGCTAAAGGTATCAAGGTAGCCGTAATGGCAAAAAACCAACAACTTAACCAGGAGAAAGCAGAACTGGTGAAAAGGAAAATTCTGGAAATGTTGGATGACAACCCTGAACAGGTGTCACCACAATTTCTAGATAACAAATTCTCACAGGGTATCCTTTGGATGACCTGTGAGAATGAACAAACAAAACACTGGTTATCCGGAGCTATAGGCAGACTTGGCAGACCTTGGGAGGGATTGGAGTTACAAGTTGTAGACTCCAAAGACCTTCCAAGGAGGCCAAGGGTCCTAGTCTGGGTACCAGTAACAAATGATGTGGAAACCATCAAAAAGAGACTGAAGGCACAGAATTCAGGACTTGAGGTAGGTGAATGGCATCTTATGAGCCGAAAAGTGACCGAGAAAGGCCAAACTTTGGCATTCTCGGTGGACCTCGACTCGTATGAAAAGCTAGAAGCCAAACAATTTAAGGTCTTCTGCGGCCTAAGTCAGGTACCCATTAAACCACTAAAATGTAAACCCAGACCCAAGGGCGCGAATGAGAGTAGTCCAGATAAATCTTCAGCATAGCAGGGCTGCCTCGACAGCACTGTGTGTGATGATGAGAGACTGTAACCTGGCTCTCATTCAGGAACCCTGGGCTGTAAAAGGCAAAATAAAGGGACTGGGAGGAGTTGGAGGCGAACTGATATTCAGTCGGACAAACCAGACTCCCAGAACCTGTATACTTGCCAAAAAAGGAATCAAGATACTGCCGCTGATGGATTTCTGTTCCAGAGACCTCACGACAGTAGCTATCCAGACATCTTCAAAGGAAGGGTCAAGGAAAATCATCCTTGGATCCGCATACCTTCCCTATGACGATGAGCAGTTACCACCTACCAAGGAAGTAATGGACTTGGTAGCAAGGTGTGAAAAAGAAGGTGAACACCTAATCTTAGGATGCGACGCCAACTCACACAACCTGGCCTGGGGTAGCACCAACAACAACCCCAGAGGTGAGTCCTTGTTAGAATTCATTCTGGAACGTAATTTGAACTTAATGAATAAAGGAAATAAACCAACCTTTGTTATTAAAAACAGAAAGGAGGTTATCGACATAACTTTCTCTACCCCCTATATAGGGAGTAGAGTAAGTGAATGGCATGTATCTGAGGAAGTAAGTTGTTCAGACCACAGATATATAATATTCGACATGGCAGGATTAGAACGACAAACAGAATATTACAGAAATCCCCGGAGAACTGACTGGGGCAGCTTCAAAAGAGAACTAGCTCAGAATCTCAGGGGAATAAATAAAAACTTCAAAAGTACAGAAGAAGTTGAAATTGTTGCAGAACAATTACAGGAAGCAATAATTTCAGCCTACAAAGAAACCTGCCCTCTGGTAGCCAGGCAGTCCAACAGGAATATCCCCTGGTGGAATAAAGACCTAGCAGACCAGAGAAAACAGGTAAGAAGACTGTTCAACGCAGTAAAAAAATCAGGAAAATGGGAGGAATATAGGAGATCCCTTACTGATTACAACAAAGCCTTAAGATTGGCAAAGAGAGAGTCTTGGAGAAGGTACTGCACGGAGATAGATGAGACTCCGGAATGTGCCAGACTTCAAAGAATTCTCTCTAAAGAAAGCCGAAGCAGCATAAACTCACTCCAAAGAGATAATGGAGAATACACCCGAACTGCGGAAGAGACCATGAAAGAACTATTTCATGTACACTTCCCAGGGTCGGAAATCATAGAAGAACCTCCCGGAGGCTGGGGCAGCCTGGAACTAGAGTTTCCATCCTGGAAAACTGACAGGAGAGACTGGGAAACAGCTAGGAAGGTGGTTAACTATGAAACTCTAAAAAGGGCAATTTTCTCATTTAAACCGTATAAATCCCCAGGAAGTGATGGAATAATGCCCATCATGCTCCAAGAAGGCTTCCAAATGCTTGCAAGGATTATGATTAAAATACTTAGAGCTAGTTTAGCCCTAGGTTATATACCAATGGGGTGGAGACACTGTAGGGCGGTATTCATACCTAAACCTGGGAAAGTTATAGACCGGGCTAAGTCCTACAGACCACTCACACTCATGTCTTTTATTCTAAAAACTCTAGAAAAAATGCTTGACCGACACATCAGGGATAATGCATTGGCTGAGAGACCTCTGCACCGGAACCAATATGCTTATCAAGCCGGTATGTCAACAGAGAGCTCTTTTCCAAGTAGTACAAAGACTGGAAAAAACTCTGGAACAAAAGGAGGTAGCGTTGGGAGCTTTTCTGGACATAGAAGGAGCCTTCGACAATACCTCCTTTAAATCAATGATCACTGCTGCCCGAGAGCGAGGACTAGATGAAACCTCTTGCAGGTGGATCGAAGCCATGCTTAAAAGCAGAGTGATACACACAACATGTATGGAAAGCAGTCTGTCTGCAAAGGTTACGGGGGGATGTCCTCAGGGAAGGGTCTTATCCCCTCTGCTGTGGAACCTCATTGTGGATGGACTGCTTAAAAAGGTAAGTCAGCTAGACTTTAATATCTTTGGCTATGCTGACGACATCGTCATTATAGTTCAAGGAAAATTTGCCAACACCGTTAAGGAACGAATGCAAATGGCACTTAACGTTGTATATAATTGGACAGAAAATGAGGGACTTAAAATAAGCCCTCACAAAACAGCCATTGTCCCATTCACCAGAAGAAGAAATCCGAAGGAAACTAACTCCCTGCTTCTGAAAGGTGAAGAAATTAAAATGAAGGGAGAGGTTAAATACTTAGGAGTAATTCTTGACTCCAAGTTGACCTGGAACCAGCATTTGAACAAAATATACAATAAATTTGTAACCTCCTTCATGACAGTGAGGAGGATGTATGGAAATACGTGGGGACTAAAACCTAAGATGATACACTGGTTGTATACTAGGGTACTGAGACCCTCGATAACATATGGTGCACTGGTATGGTGGACCAAGGTGCAAAATAAAACAACTCTGGTACAGCTGGGAAGAATTCAAAGACAAGTCTGCCTAGCAATTACCGGAGCATTTAAAACTACCCCCACAGCGGCTATGGAGGCCTTACTAGACCTGGCCCCTCTTGACATTCTGATCAAAGGGGAAGCTAGGATGGCATTACATAGGATGAAACAGGGTAAAGCTGGAAATATTCCTGATTCACAATCAGGAATATCATCGATAACAAAAATTGTAGAAGATTCCATACTTGAAATGCGATCAGACTACACTCCTACACAATACAACTTCAATAAAACATTTGAAGTAATAATTGAAACAGACTCTTGGAAAACAAAACCCGAGCATCCTGAGGAAACTTTGATCTGGTTCACAGATGGGTCAAGAGACGACTCAGGGGCAGGCTCGGGAGTATATGGAATGAGACCAGGAAAAAGCATTAGCTTTCCCCTGGGAAAATATCCCACGGTATTCCAGGCAGAAGTTTATGCAATACTACAATGCATATATGAAAATATGAAAAGATCTTATACTGTATAAATAAGAAGATTATTATATACTCAGACAGCCAGGCAGCACTGAAGGCTTTAAAAAGCCCTAAAGTGAACTCAAGACTGGTGGAAGAATGTCTTAATGCCCTAACTAAACTGGGGGAACATAACAGCGTCAAACTGATATGGGTCCCAGGACACAAGGGCATTGAAGGAAACGAAAAAGCCGATGAACTCGCCCGGAAGGGAGCGGCAACAATCTTTTATGGACCAGAGCCGGCTCTAGGAGTACCTAAATGCTCCATAAGAGAAGCTATTAAAGACTGGATCATAAAGGAACATAGGGATAGATGGAAAACTAACCCTGGTATGAAACATGGGAAAATGTTCATCAATGAACCATGTAAGAAAACAGCTGGAAAATTACTCAAATGTAAAAAAATCCAGGTAAGATACATAGTGGCTCTTCTCACGGGCCATGCTCCCGTGAAAAAGCACCTAAACAAAATGGGCATAATCAAAGGAAACCTAGACTGCAGACTTTGCGGGAAGGAAACGGAGACAGCCCATCACATAATCTGCTCTTGCGAAGCTCTAGATCGCAGAAGATTCAATCTTTTTGGGAGACCGACAATTGAACCAAAAGAAATTAAAACAGAGTCCATCATAGGACTGTACCATCTTATCAAAGACACAGGGATAATGGACTGGTGCTGAGTACACAGGGCAGTACAATAAGCCTTTAGGCTACAGTACATCCGGAGCTTAGCTGACGGGCCCTTGGTATATTAAAAAAAAAAAAAAAGAGCTGCACATGAAAACAAAATGCCCTCTGTAGAGCAAACTTCAAACTATAGCATTCCTGCTGCAATATCAGGGGAGAAAAAAAGATGGTGCGGTACTTTCCGATCTGCCCTCGTAGAAATGTCCATGCCAGTAGTTTAGACACCAACCCATGACAGAAAATAAACTGAGTAGGTATATATTTGGTCTCATCCGGGATGACTCAGACAGAAAGCTTACTATATTTATACAGATATCTGGTTGAAGGCTACTGGGTCAGTCACTCTGTTGTTCTCGATTCCTTAGGGACTTTGGTATATTGTGGTCGTGTAGCCCCATGCACTTGGGTGTGTGTAGAATTTCTATGATAACCTGTGTCACTGTGATGTCTGTACTAGTGTGTGTATTTATGTAACTGAGGTAGGATTTGGGTAACAAGTGGCCTTAGGTTAAGTTAGGTACCATCCCGGCTTTTTCCGGGAGTAGAATTGGGAAAGCACAGAAAACCACCTCCAGCCACTTGACAGATTTTCCCCACGAGGCTGAGTGTACCCTATGAGTGCTGTCAACTGGCTGGATACCCTGGACATTGTGCTGTATCTACAATCTACTCTGTAAAGTGGGACATACACGCTGAGATCTGTATCGAGAGACTGTCTCATGAGGCGGACTCTAGATACAGGTCTCTCGTCTCCGTGGTGCTACACACGCCGAGATTTGTTGTTAGTTCTAGTGGAAATAACATGGCGTCCTCCAGTAGACGAAATGCGTTCAAATGAATGTGGAATAAGATAATGCTTGCTATTTCCTTGAAATTTAATATAAACTGTTATTAAGAGGGCACATTACTAGTGCCATTGCACACCGGCACCAAGGCTTAAAACTACAGAGGTTGCCTCAATTTTCACTGGCCAAGCTTCTTGGTGTTTGTTTAATGAAAAATCGAAGGAAAAAACGAAGAATGTGGTCTAAAACATGGTTAACAAAGAGAGCAAACTACTCTCATGTTTCACTTTTAACGGAGTTAGCGGATACTGCTCTAGAAGATTTCTTTAATTATTTGAGGATGGATGTTCAAACATTTTATACAATGAGACCTTTTACATGAAATCTTATTAGTTACTCTACTGCTCACACAGCGCTCTTAACCAAGCATTGAACGACAAAGACTTATCTCTACTTAGTGTAAAACAAAGTCCTCAATTCTTGGATGTCACGGGTAATCTCGAGAACCACTGGATGGATTTCTACAGAAATCTTCCTTGAGATTACCTTTACAGAATGGTGAAAGCCGCATAAAAATCCATCCAGTGGTTCTCGAGATTACACATTTAATAAACGTAGACTACTGTACAGCTGTTTATTAATCACGCCTATAATGGGATGGGAGTGCGCTCTATCGGCGACGAGTAGGTATTTTCCAGTTACACTTTATGCATGGGCTTTAAATGGCATTGTCAAGGCCGGTATAGAGCGCAGCTCGCATCCAGTCGGCCGTGCTCTGTGATACACGCGATACTTCCCTACACACATGTAAACTTGTTGATACTTGTATCTATCTCAAGGTCTCTTGTCTAGAGCGAGACACGTGATACCTGCTCCGTTGCGTCATGATACCATGTGAGACCAGCTGTGACAACGCTACACACGACACAGCTGATATCAGATACGCGTTTCATGAGACAGTCTCTCGATACAGATCTCAGCATGTATGGCCCGCTTAATTCTATAAACATCAGTGTTACAGGATAGTTTGTATGTATGTCCCCTATGTGATTGGGTGAGCTGTTGTGTGCACTCCAGGTAAGGTTTCTGGCTATGCGTTACCGTATATACCCGAATATACCCCCGCCCCCGAATAATCCCCGAACCCTCATTTTTGAATGGAAATTTAAAAAAAAACTTTTATTTTTATTTTTGTCACTTTTAAACAAACGTGTACTATTTATACTGTACTACATATGACAAGATTTCATGTTAGCTTGTTTTACGTTTACTGATGCCATGCTACCGTATCACGCAACTCACGAAACAGTAAAACCCGCAACACCTGTTGACCTCGACGGCTACTCTCTCCCCCTACCACGCCGCTTACGAGTTCCGTGCCTCGCATCCCTCACGACCGAATGTAAGAAGCGTGCAGTAGCCTACACAACGACTGAAAATGAGCAAAAGAATAAGTTTTACGGCATCCTTCTCTTTCATTTGAATGCTCATTGGTTAAGATTGGTTGCTTGTGAGCGCCGCAGGGGGGATCTATACTACTGAAATAATATATACAATTTATCAGTGTTAATTTTCAAATCCATGTTATAATTCCTTCGAAGACAGTTCTTAGATTAGTATAATTTTATGTTAATTTAAGAAATTTCATGATAATTTCTTACTACAATTTCTATTAGAGGCATGCTAACTATACAGTACCCTGTGAACAGCCACAAGGTCTCGTGGGTCCAGCGAAGATATTTCTCCTTTGAACAGGGACAGCAGTGTCCTCGTGATGTCAGCATTGTCCTGGGACCAAGTTGGTAAACTGAGGAAGAGAGCCGCTTTAACCACAGTCCGGTTGTTCACCGCAGTCAGAGTACCGTCTTCCACCATGGCCTTGATTTTAGCCTTGTAAGCCTCCAGGACAGGCGAACCAAGCATCTGACGAGAGTTGCTCAAACATATGGTGAGAAGTCGTAAATCCTCGGCACTCGTGCAAGTTTCTGAAATACATTTAAACAAAATGCTCATGCTCTAGGCAATACTCACAGTAAAGCCCGACCCAGGAATGTCTGCCGCGACGCAGTTACGCACTTCAATTCGTTCGCACCTCCTCTGGCACACGTGACACGTCCTGACTCCCCGAGTCCAGATGTAGCAACATCTTTCATACTCTGCTTGTACTTGGCCGTGATAACATAATGCTACGCAATGTAGACGAGAGCTTCGCTCACCCACTCGTCATTGTGCAACGACTTGGCAACATTACATTGGCTCCCCAAATCAGCAGCGGCTAGTATCGAAGCAGTTTGCTCTTTATTTTTAAAATAACATAAAATGTAAACTACTGGGCGTAGAATTGTAATTCAAGTTTCTATATACTCAGTAAAATGCTGCCTTTCATCCTACTTTTATGTAGAAACCGTATCCGGTCACACTTGACCCATCGGTGCGCGTTATATTTCGTTTCTGTGACGCGTGAAGCGAGCCGTCAGCCTCCCACTGTTCTGAAGGCACTCCTGTCCGGTCATGTCGCGGCAGAAACCGCTGGGTCGGGCTATACAATGACTTTGATTTTGCAAATTTGTTGTACGAGAGCGAGAGCTAGGTTGGTTCCTCAGTTTAGGGGCTGCGACAATGACGTCATGTAGCCCCGTGTACTTTGGGTGTGTGTAGAAGGACTGCAGGTGACTAATTTTTATCATTTTAAATGATCTCGTCGTTACGCTGGGGTCTGGCGTTACTTTGCACTGAGGTGTGTGACGTCATAGTACCGCTGGGTGCATGTGTACCCCGACAATCTCTACTTCGTTAGTATAAGACAAAAATCCCCGATTCTTGGATGTCACGGGTAATCTCGAGAACCACTGGATGGATTTTGATGCGGTTTTCACCATTCTGTAAAGATATCTCAAGGAAAGATTCTGTAGAAAATAATTCATGTATGATCAAAGGAAGCCAAGCAGTAACGATTTCAGTGAAAAAGTCGAAAACAAACTTGGCGTCCGTGTGCTTCTTAAGCTTACGCTGGGCAAACCGTTAAAAATATCTATATACTATGAGTGTAAGAATTGGTCAGCATGAAAAGTTCTACAAAAAAGTCCGCGAGAGCATATCTCTATCTTCAATACATCGCCCACTATAAGTGTTTTAGACTGGATGGAAGGGGCACGTCCCCGCGCGCTTGACCTTGCTTTGCTCTTGGTTTGCACTTGCCGTTCGCGAGTAATTTGAAACAAGATAAGCAAGATAAGTATTATGCAGATAATTTTCTAACATGACAAGAGTCTTTGGCTTTGAGCGAAGCGAGAAGCCTCCAGTCTTTCTAGCATTTTTCAGCATTATTTTGTAGCATTTAAAATGATACAAAGTCTAGTCTTTCAGACTGACTGTCACTTTTTTTCAAGTAGTTCCTACTTTTGCTACCAAATGCTACTGTCCACGACACCCAGCTGCGGACGTGGCTACTAAATGCCATCGCAGTCAGCACCTGACGGCAAACATTGGAACTAATATAGCGTTCAAGATTATTTGGAATGTTTTCCATATTTGAGGTCCGTATTGACGTTTACAACTATCGAATGGGGTTGTTGATTCTCCGCCCAATCAATACAATTTATTACAAAAATTTTCACAGTTTTATTATTTCTGGGACATGTTTCGGGCCATACCTGGGCCCTTCTTCAGCCTTGATTAATTTGGGTTGTATGTTGGGGGGTTGAGAAGAATGAACGTCAATAGAAAGAGGTTTTTTACGTATTCTTGTCTTAGGGAAAAATTTATGTATATTCTCAAATAAAATATTGGCGTCAAAATTAATTTCGTTGAGATTAAGTCCTGGGTTAAAACGCTGAGCGATATCTATTTCAATCTGTTCAAGAGCATTCATAATTGATTTCCCTCCATAGATTAATTCATCCTAAAGAAGGCGCATGGCCACGCGGAACCGTAAGAATGCCAATGAACCCGGCCTCCCCTCCTGTGTTCCCCCCTTTCTCCGTATACCGGCAGACGTGTCACATGCGCGACCTTGCCCGCTAGGTCCCGCACAACAGTACAACATTTCGCAGTCAGTAAGCTCCAACACAACATGGGTAAGTCTAAGCCATTCGCTCGTCAATTAGTCAAAATAAATCTGCACGTGTTTCTGAGAAAGAACGTTTCGCTCATTCTAGCCCCCGCATAGGAAAGGAGGTCCACTAAATTCAGCTTCAGGGCGGGAACGAGCAGCAAACTATTAGTGCCAATTTACCCTGTAAGTTTAAAGTTTTGATTCCTTAATATTTAATCTTGACCTCAACCTAAGAGCATCTGCCATTACTAAGGCATAAATTATTATCTTTGCAGTTAATTCACGCATACTACATAATGCGTCAACCATGCTCCGTCCAGGGACAACATATTGAACAGGTGGCTATCTCCGCTCAATCACTATACAAGCCAGGCGGAATATTTATTTTAGCAAAGGCCAAAGTATGTTAAGCCCCAGACTCGCCAGCATATCTGGGTTACCAAACAGAACTGTATCGGCGTGACTAACAGATAAGTCAGAATCACTCAGCAAAATGGACACTCGTCACCATAAAAAACAACCAGCATGTAATACATTTTAGTTTGTGTATGGCTGACATGAAGAGGTGTTTTATCGTATCAGTGTTTCTTTTTCTCTCCAAATGTGTATTTTAGTGTTGTTTTAATGTATCTAATACCGTTAAGCATTTTAAGAGTGTTGTTCTATTAAAAATGCATGTCTTTTTAATGGATGTTTTTGGAAATTAATCAAGGCTGAAGAAGGGCCCAGGTATGGCCCGAAACATGTCCCAGAAATAATAAAACTGTGAAAATTTTTGTAATAAATTGTATTGATTGGGCGGAGAATCAACAACCCCATTCGATAATATAGCGTTATCAAACTAACCTACAAATTTTAGCTTCAACAAGTGTAGTTAGTGGAAGGTTCTTTTACATGCGATAAATCTGTGACATGGGACCGCCGGCTTTACTTTCCCTCCGAAGGAAGGCACACTGAGGGATTTTTTAACGCTATTAATAAATCCAACGTCTCGGCTGGGGTTGAACTTGCGATCTTGGACATAGAAGCTCAGCATGCTATCAACTACGCCAGCACGAATGATGGGAGCTATGGCAGGAAGGTGGTGGGGTCATGTGGGAGAGGAGAGATTATTAAGAGGTTAACGAGTTTGGCTGTAGAGAAGCAGAGGTTAGACTCAGTGTTGAACGATTTCAAAGTGAGAGGTGTTGCAGTGCAAACTGCTAATAGGACTAGACTGGATGCTGAAAGGCAATGCAGTCTGAGAATGTATGAATCCTTACTAGATATTTAGAGTTGTATATTGCAATGACGATGCAGCAGGAAAATCCTAAATAAAAAAAATCTGTATAAAAATGTACCTAATAAACAGAAATAAAACAAAAACAAATTTTATAAACCAACAAAATGTTCAGGAAAGAACACATAGCCTACTTTCTCTTAAATGTATGAGTATAATAACTAGGGCTCGGATTTTTAGGTAAATACTTTTTTAATGTAAATACATATTTTAAGCATTCTTCTATAAATACATAAATTCCTGATTTTCACTTATTAGCATAAAAAAGAACATAATATTTACATTTTTTAAAAATCAATGTGCTAGATCATTCAGTTTATTGCATTTTTGTTCTTTGTTACTTAACGGGGAAGAACCTGTGAGCTATCTAATATCTACATGCAGAGCGTATGTCAGCTTGCAACTGTGTTATTCTAAACTTGTCGCCCCGTGCCACTCACTGTGTAAGCTGAGGATTTCCTTGTCCATAGCCATATTGCACCGCGTGCTAGACTTCACCCCCTCCCCCTCCCTCAGCTACCCTACTCTCATGCAGTTCCTCTCTGGCACTGTGAAGTGTAAGTGTAAGGCAGTTCTACGATGCCTAAAGTACAACAAGTTATCGTCTGTTGCAGAATTTATAGATTACTTCTGATGGGGGCGTCCTGTTCTGCGAACCCTGTGGGAAAGCAATCAAGGCTGAACAGCGATCTCAGGTTACACAACACCTCAAGGGCTAGAAACATATTGTCGCAGTTTCGTGCCTTCAGACTAAGTGTTTCGCGATAATTGTCGGTCTATTGTGATGGACAACCTGAAGATGTATCTCGTTGTGTATTGTAATGCTTCAGCAGTCAGTGCGACATAGCCTACTGCATATTGTTTATATTCACATTAATAAACTTAATTATAATTAAATATTTTTGCTTTTTTGTCACATATTTCAGGTATTTTTAATACATAGAAAATAAATATTTTCCCGATTTTTAGCACCTAAAAATCCGAGCCCTAATAATAACTCTCAAGGAGTATAATTGAATGTTTGTTGTAGTAGCTTGTTGAAATACAACATGACACTCGCATGCTAATGATTATGTGGTACTTTTATCGAGTAGTCGTTCGGCACCATGGTAAATTGGTTAGCATGCTAGGCTTTGGCCCTAAAGCCTGTCTCACACGACACTCGCTGGCATGGAAGCTTCTGCCAGTACGGGTAATTTGTACCTTCTACACTAGGTTCTGTCTTCCATGATAGCTTTCATGCAACTCAAGGAATTGAACATGTGCCAATTTTCCCGGCAGTTCTCATGGAAGATTGAGTAGAACAACCAATCGGCTTGCTCTTCTTGTTCTAGTCCACTGGCTGCGTGGCTCAGCGGTAACGTTCTTGCCTGCTGTTCCAAGGTTGCAGGATTGAATCCTGGCACAGTAAGCTGGCATTTGAGGGTGCGTAAATGCGAGGGAGGCATGTCGATAGAAATAATGGGACATTAAAGATCCTCTTTGAGGCAAAATTCAGCCAACCGGGCGTCTCTAAAAGCCGCAGTAGTTAAAAGGGACATTAAACAAACAACTTTATTATTATTGTTCTAGTCGGAATCTGAGCGGCAATATAAACAAATACCGGGTAGACGTACAAACTAACTTATACTTTCTTTAAAAGGCATCTGTGTGAAAAGCTCTTGCTGTGTACAGTCAATACAGAAACTGCGCTATTTAAATTCTAAGAGTTACCACGAATAGCATCCATCCATGGTTTTGTACAAAATAATTTTAAAAAAGTAAAAATTCCTACCATTTGATAATTTTGAACCCAGGACCTTCAGTTCAGTAGGCAAGCGTGATGCCACTCGTACACGTTTTCGATAGGATTCTGTGCTCATTGTTACACATCAGTGTAACATCACATTCAGTGTCTGGCATTTTTTCAACTGTATTTAATGCAAGTTACCCACCTGGTACGTGTACTGAACAGAATCATACAAGATTTTAGGTAGATTTCATTAAAAAGCTAACTATTTCAATCGGTACCATGTTTCGACTTCCGGAAAATGTCGACATATCTTCGCGTTTCACATCCCCTAGACCCCAAAACCACCGTCAGTTCAAAAGTTTATATATAATTTATGTATATACTGTATATATCACTTTCTTGTGGGCACGATAACTACCACAATTTTGCACCAATCACTTTGAATTTTTTACATAACATGTACCCCTATAAAATCATGGTCGAGTTCGTTAATGGGCACAATCGGTCCAAGGGGGTGAAAATGGAGGTCTTTTTTAGAAAAAGTGAAATATCGCTATAACTCTCTTAATATGTGAAACATTGAATCCATTCAAAGTTCATACTATGTGTCGGATAAGGCCCAACAATATTTATGTTTGAAAAGTTTTTTGATAGCACCAACCATTGACCAAAGGGGTGGGAAAAAGTGTTTTTTTTCGGGAAACATTAATCATATCTCTCTTAATAGGCACCACATCAAAACCGTACAAAATGGACAATATTCCCCTAACAATTACCTAAAACTTTTGTTTGAAAGAATTTTTGATATGACCCACCATTACGCCAAGGGATGAGCAAAATGATTTCGGAATTAGAAGAAAATGCCAAGAGCCATCAGAGGTTGCCATGACAACACTACTAAATTGATGAGGGATGAGCCATCAGACGTTGCCATGACGCCATTGCACGAGATCACATTCAGTTTTCCATCTGACTTTGTGGGAAGCGGCTTCGGTGACGTAACTGGTAGCATGCTGAACTTCTATGCCCAAGGTCGCAGGTTCAAAGCCAGCCAAAGTCGTCGGATTTTCTAAGAGCGCTAAAAAACCCTCACTATGCTTTCCTTCGGAGGGGAAGTTCCAACGTTCGTTGCGAGTAGCTGGTTGCGGTGGCATCTAGAAGCCAAGTTCACAGCTAGGTGTCATTAACGGTAGTATTTGGTAGCAAAATTAGTAACTACTACTTGAAATTGACCGTCTGCCGTCCTTATCTGAATAACAGACAAATACCAATTAACACCGTTTATCAGACAGATTCTACACACACCCAAAATCATCATCGGCTTTAACTCGAATCCGAGTATAAATCTTCTTCCTTCAGTCCAGTTTGTGAATGTGTTTACGGTGACTAAAGAGTCCAATCCTGGCATAGAACAAGCGACCACACAAGTCACATAGTATTGCTGGAGGAGGACGTGGTTGGGCTGCTCGAAGTTTCCTAGCTTGAAGCTTGGCCTCTTCATGTGTGCTTCGATCCCTTTCAAAGGTTTTTACAGTATCCGAGATGGTACGGCACCAAGTTGAGCGGTCTTCAGCCAGCATGTCCCAGGTTTGTGAATCAAGACCTGTCAACTTCAGGGTCTGCTAAGTTGGTCCTTGTAGCGCCTCTTAGGACCACCATGAGGTCTGGTGCCATAGCATAACTCACCATATAGCATTTGACGAGGTAATCTCACATCATCCAACCGATGGACATGACCCAAAATACACGGGGATACATGACCGCGTTGTCGCAGCCCCTAAACTGACGAACCAACCTAAATCTCTGCGGGAGATAAAATTTTGCGTGAAGAAGTAACAGACCGTTAGATAGTTACACATCAGTGTCGAAACCTTGCATAAGGACAGTGTGATCACAAGTATAAAAATGGACCCCAAATGACGAGAAGGTTACCGTCCCCATAAGACAATAAAATGGTTAAAATATGCATAAAAAGACGAAATACAAAGTTAATTAAGCTCCAATTATAAAATACTTTCTAGCAATAAATGAAGTCTGATCCTTCTACGAAAACCTGCATATGCTGCCTATTTTCGCCTATTCCCTAGTTTTCCGGAGAAATCCACCTCCGCCTTCCGGCATGCCGAAAGGAATTTTTACCACCTAAAGATAAGAATTTGACTCTTCCAAGAGTAAGGCAGGTAGCACATGTCACATTATACAGCCACTGTTGCCAAAATACAGCACACATATCATGGTAAAGACATAGGATGACTGCACCATTAATTGTGGAGTTGACCAGAACCAGAACCAAACCAGAACGTGGTAGATTATTGAACATATAATTATCATGCATGTTGAAAATACTGTCAAACATCACTTATACTGCTTAAATGAAGGTCTTAATTTGTAGCTTGTTCCAACGACTGCAGATGTTTGTGGCTGACACATTGACATCATATTTGCCAACATGTCCGATAGAAATGCGCCACACGTAACTTTGTAATTATGTGAAAAAAGAAATAATTGGCAAAACCATTGGCCTGGATAAAAGATTATTGATGCGTGACTACCCCCATTCTGCGTGATAAAACCAGGGGTGTTTATATCAGCTACCTAACAATTATTGGTCTAGGCGAAAACCATTGGTCTGGGTGACTCTTCAACTACAGGAGATGTCTTATGGCATCTTGGCACCCGTTTCATGTTCAGGTTTGCCTTCCTACTGAACCTTATCAACTTTACCTAAATTGATACTGTTCATCCAATGGTAACCGTTCAACCATAGATGCAGTCACCCTAGGTGATAAAGATTACTGATGAGCGAGTACTCCCAGTGTGCGTAGCAAAACTCAGGGGTGCATATACGGCTAATGTGGCCCATAGGGCCGCGCTAGCTAGTAATTATTAGTCAGCTTGCCGCAAATGAGTGCGCGGGGTTGGCAATATACTTCGTGTCACATAATTCACCCAGATAATGGCGGACACAGCTCGAATTTTACTATATAATTCATGATCTAAAAAGGCTGTTGGGTGGGTTGTAGACAGCGGAGGAGCAAACATCCCTCACTAGATTGTTTCCAGAATTATTATTCAATACATATTTTGACTCATTTTGGAAAATGTTAACAGCACATTCCACTCTTGTATAGCCTACTGTTAACTTACCATCAAAATTAATACCAGGCTTTAAATTAATAAATGATGTATACTGTAGCCTACCTATTTTACTGATGATGATAGGCAAAACTTCCCGCACTACAAAGAGTGACCATAGGCCACCATGGCTCTGAGCAGCCACAGTAAATCTCGACAATGCAGTGAGTGGAAAGTCTTCTCCCATACTACCAACAAGCTCTTCACAACGGGCCACCAAATCCTGCATTATGTGGTGGTTCATATCCATACCCATCTTGTTCAAGTAAAGAAGAGTGCATGTAGCCTCATCAGCTGACATAACCGCGGTTCCTCGTTTCACAAGCTCTAACAGAAGATCAAAGTCCTGATGAGTGTAAATTTGAGATATATAATCATTCACAACTGTTTGTGGGTCAAAAAACAGACTTTGAGTGGAATTTTGAAATTCTTCTAAAAAAGTGACTTTGACAAATATCTTCTGTAAATCCCACAAGACTAAGACAGCTTGGCAGGAATGACTCCCGTCCATTTTCATTTTGTTTTCTCTTACAGTGTCAAATACCTCCTGCACTGATGAACAAGAATTCAATTGAGAAATGACTGGATCAGTTGAATTAGCAAAGAGAGTATAACGTAATGATTCGGGAGTTTCCTTCACTTTCTGTTCACTATACACGTCACTAAAACCAACACTGCCTGGTTCATCAGAATCACTGTCACACTCGTCATGCTTATAATTTTTGGGAATATGCAAACGTGTCTGACGTATAGTTGCCGGTATTAACGACGGTCTTCCAGAAAAAGAAACTTTCAACGCACTACTGACATTCTTTGTGGTCATAACATTCGTATGAAAATACGAAAATAACCTCTTCACACTCGGGAATAAACGATCAGTTCTGGCCATTGTTAACCTACAAGGAATGTTTCACATTGTCAACAAAAATTCAGCTCATTCTTGTTAAAATTATATGTATCTGTAACTAGAATATTATGCTCCCTTGTCATTTTCCACCTTAAATGCACAAAACGATAAATATATAGTTTCTGCCCAGCTTTCTTATTATAGCACGCCTCGTTCATCTTAACGCAAAGTTGTTTACAAAATGAATTTCGACATTTATTTGTTTTTTAAAGGCAGCTTAGCCAATACACGAAACTTAAATTTAAGATGTACAATTAGTTTGAAATCCAATGAACATTCATGGTATTTAATTTCTCAAAGACAATGTTTAGACATCTTAATTCAAACAAAGAGAAACAATGTTCCCTCTAAGTCGGGAGGAGAGACGCACGTTGTGGTGAAGGAGTCATCGGCACAGGATGTAGGCTTTCTATCTCCCAAAATTTTAATAATGGCACCCCGTCGTGTTCGTTAAGCCGCCATTTTGGACACGATGACGGCCTAGGGTGGGGGCTTAACGAAGCCCTGAGAATCAAAACGATCTAAAATTTTTCCGAGCATGGTCGCCAATCAAAACGTCCATGATTGGCTGAGCACTTATTTGGTCCTTCCCGCCACACAGCCGCAATCAAATCCGCCATTAACCTCAATTTAACATAACCTAAGTTACTTAAATTACAAATATTAATAATGTTCGTGAAGGGTGGGTGACTTGTGGATTAGATAAGCCATTTTTAGTGTTGCCTTCTATAGATTTGTGGTTTTTTGGCAATCTCGTTATCTTGTAGAAATTAAGATAAATAGTTATATTTCGGGGGCGGATCACAACAGTAGCAACTATTACGAATAGCTGTACTATAGTAAGATTTTTCTGCACCTTCGCGAAATAGTGGCGGTGGTTTGAGATTATTTTTGACTACCATTATGGGGTTTTAATAGTTTTTCATAGAGCATTTTTGTTGTCTTGTAGGCATGATTGATTCGACATGTTAGGTCTGCATGTAGCCTACAGTTTTTTTTTCTGGTTTTTGGAATAATGCTCATTCTCATTACCATTAAGTGCAACCGTGTTGACCGACTGAAAGACATTGAATATTTCGTTTACTAAGGCAGCACTGAAATATGGGTTGCAACACGATATGGACTTGGAACTTATGTTCACTTAACAAAATAACGATACATCAACAAGTCATCCTTGTAATCTCTGCAAATAATAAAAATATTTCCCATCCAATATAGGCCTAGGCCTATTCATGTTGAACGGTAGAAAGTTATCAACCTTTATTAAGGCAACACTGAAAAATGTTCATTTTGATCTAGCCTACTTACTCGGAGTCATCTGCATCAATGTCCCTAGAGGTTCAGTTTTTTAAATTCTCCCTTTCCTATGGTCAAATAACACATGGATGTTCCCTATTTTTCTTAAGGGGATTCAATGATCTTATGCTGAACAAATTAAGAATAGGGCATGTACCCCAACCCCTTAAAATATGAAGTAATCAGGATAAAAAATAATGTCCATAACCATCAGAAAGTTGAGAACACAGATCAGGAGAATGTTGATCGACCATGGATGCAAGACCAGAAAGTCTTAAAGAGGAGTGTTTCATTTAGAGGCTTGGAACATCATGGTCAAGACCCCTGTACTTGGGTGTGTGCTCAATTTGTTTGAAAACCCGTTGACAGATCATAAATTAATCTGTGGCTGGAAACCACTCCGTCCTATGCTAAGCTGCGAGTACTGGGCACCATTAGTGTTCTGTGACTACTGTATCAATTTCTGAAAATTGTGTCATAGGCCTATGCATAGACAAGTCGCTGAGAATGTTCTCCGAATGGTGAATACCAGTAGGCTAGCCTACTTAGGTGCCTCCTTCACTAGCATTTCCAGGCACCTGGTTAGTTGGTAAAATGAAATAGAAAAATCACTTGAATGATTCAAGTTGTCCTTGATTGCCCTTGAGGGACAGTGTACCCCATTCCAGATCTTAGTTCAGAATTAGTTTCCTTGACGGAGTTGGAGAAACAGTCACAATACATATGGTACTACTAGACCTAGTACGGTACATGTAGATGGAAGCAACCACTAGGTAGCTTATGTCCCATTAGTTGGGAGTGTTAGGGAATGGGAGATTGGTTCAACATTTCAGCCTATGTTGTTGTATATTTCATTAATATATGAGATCTAAAAGTGTATCATAGGAATATTAAAGCAAACCATAATATATTACCAGTTGGTCAATTGGATACAACAATTCAATGAAACATTCTGTTAATAATTAGGAAGTGTCGTAGGCAACCAGAGAAGCAACACAAGAAAAAACACCTGAGTCTTCCAGGCAGTTGTCATCAACTGTATTTCACATAGAGAAGAATGACTAAAATGGTTCCTCATGAAAAAAACAACTGGTCAATGGCTTGAAAGACAGTAGTAAGGACTTACATGCTGTCAGTAAAAGTGGAGTTAAGAAAGATGTCTGGAATATTTAAATCAGTAGTTGATAGCCATGATTTTTAAAATTACCCTAGTTAATTGCACCTTAATATGATTAGTAGCCTACCGGTATGTGCAAGATTTTAAATGGTAGGTTTTCCTGTGAACCAAAAAACAGCTCTTAACATGAATTATGTTCAGGTTAGGCCTACAAGTTATTGGGAGGGAGGTTTATTTTACATACCTGTTGCACATAAAATGAGATTCTGATTAGAGCTCTGTGGGAATGTTTAAATGGTTTGATGATACAGAATTTATCAAGCCTCTTTCTATGCATCTTTTAAAAACATTTTAACAATTCATAAATTACTGTCATCATTGCTAATGCTGTAATCTGTCATGTTTATTTATGCAGCATGCGAAATTAGGAGATATAATAGTAGGATAAAATGCAACTGTGTCATGGAAACCTAAGATGTATTTTTATTTCTCAACTTTATTTTCTGTAGACTCCAATACAGCCCACCACCAGGGGGAAAAAAAAAGTGTTGGTGATGTTTAATGAGAGCAAATTTTGAAATACTGTGATATAAGTGGTTGGTATCAAAAGCTGTATAGGAAAAATGAAAATGTGAAGTCACGCCCATGTTTATGAAGCCTTGCCAGATTCGGCTGAAATTATCTTCGATGCAAATCAAGTCTCAATAGTTAAAACTTTAGGACGACCTTTGACATGAGCACTATAATAGGCCTACATTTAGGATCGACATAGCCTGCAGGTTAATAAGGTAGTATATTACTATAAATCTATCTCAAGCAAATCCAAGAAGTTACCAGACTGAAAAACTACATATCAATATTTAAACAAAAATAGGGTGGCAGTGCAAACTGCACTTTTAATCCTTGCTTCATTAGTTAAACCATTATATTTGTACATAAATACAGTAAGGACTTCACATTACAAACGGCCACTTAAATTATATGCCTTATTAGGCATAACCTACAAATTACATGTCATGAAATTGGTAAATATAAGCAGACAGCAACATCAATATGCAATGGTCTATAATGTAGTTTTATAGTGCACAAAAGGTTATTGTACTGAATGTATTTCGAACTGATGAATAAAACTGGTAGAAACGACAGCCAATTGATTTACATCCATTACATCCAAAGTAGTAGAAACTTTCAGTTGATTGGCAAGAGTGTTGATTTGTACTTTTATTTTCACAAATTTTGATGAACAGTGTAACGCTTCAATTTAAATATAAACGCACATACAATTCCTCATCAATAAGTGATTTGCACTTCATACTGTCATGAACTGGAATAGATTTCTAGCAATTTAATTGATGTAGAAATCTATTCCTCTCGCCACCATGTTGGTGATAATTGTAAACAAACCCGCGGGCAGCCAATGGCTGGTAATAATTGCCAGCCAATAACAAGCCAGGATGATGCGGATCATAATTCGCGTTTCACTCTCATTGCGTTTTAACTTGAGGTGAGGAATCAGCTGTTCGTTAACGCCACGGGGTGCCATTATTAAAATTTTGGGAGATAGAAACACACTCTAAGTTACTTAAATTACAAATATTAATAATGTTGGTGAAGGGTGCGTGACTTGTGGATTAGATAAGCCATTTTTAGTGTTGCCTTCTATAGATTTGTTTTTTTTTTTGGCAATCTCGTTATCTTGTAGACATTAAGATACATAGTTATATTTCGGGGGCGGATCACAACAGTAGCAACTATTACGAATAGCTGTACTATAGTAAGATTTTTCTGCACCTTCGCGAAATATTGGCGGTGGTTTGAGATTATTTTTGACTACCATTATGGGGTTTTAATAGTTTTTCATAGAGCATTTTTGTTGTCTTGTAGGCATGATTGATTTGACATGTTAGGTCTGCATGTAGCCTACAGTTTTTTTTTCTGGTTTTTGGAATAATGCTCATTCTCATTACCATTAAGTGCAACCGTGACCGACTGAAAGACATTGAATATTTCGTTTACTAAGGCAGCACTGAAATATGGGTTGCAACACGATATGGACTTGGAACTTATGTTCACTTAACAAAATAACGATACATCAACAAGTCATCCTTGTAATCTCTGCAAATAATAAAAATATTTCCCATCCAATATAGGCCTATTCATGTTGAACGGTAGAAAGTTATCAACCTTTATTAAGGCAACACTGAAAAATGTTCATTTTGATCTAGCCTACTTACTCGGAGTCATCTGCATCAATGTCCCTAGAGGTTCAGTTTTTTAAATTCTCCCTTTCCTATGGTCAAATAACACATGGATGTTCCCTATTTTTCTTAAGGGGATTCAATGATCTTATGCTGAACTAATTAAGAATAGGGCATGTACCCCAACCCCTTAAAATATGAAGTAATCAGGATAAAAATAATGTCCATAACCATCAGAAACTTGAGAACACAGATCAGGAGAATGTTGATCGACCATGGATGCAAGACCAGAAAGTCTTAAAGAGGAGTGTTTCATTTAGAGGCTTGGAACATCATGGTCAAGACCCCTGTACTTGGGTGTGTGCTCAATTTGTTTGAAAACCCGTTGACAGATCATAAGTTAATCTGTGGCTGGAATCCACTCCGTCCTATGCTAAGCTGCGAGTACTGGGCACCATTAGTGTTCTGTGACTACTGTATCAATTTCTGAAAATTGTGTCATAGGCCTATGCATAGACAAGTCGCTGAGAATGTTCTCTGAATGGTGAATACTAGCCTACTTAGCTGCCTCCTTCACTAGCATTTCCAGGCACCTGGTTAGTTGGTAAAATGAAATAGAAAAATCACTTGAATGATTCAAGTTGTCCTTGATTGCCCTCGAGGGACAGTGTACCCCATTCCAGATCTTAGTTCAGAATTAGTTTCCTTGACGGAGTTGGAGAAACAGTCACAATACCTATGGTAGGTACTAGACCTAGTACGGTACATGTAGATGGAAGCAACCACTAGGTAGTTTATGTCCCATTAGTTGGGAGTGTT
Source organism: Meconema thalassinum (assembly GCA_946902985.2). Classification (NCBI taxonomy): domain Eukaryota; kingdom Metazoa; phylum Arthropoda; class Insecta; order Orthoptera; family Tettigoniidae; genus Meconema; species Meconema thalassinum. The sequence goes on from OX336391.1 coordinate 695,454,852, forward strand.
AGGGAATGGGAGATTGGTTCAACATTTCAGCCTATGTTGTTGTATATTTCATTAATATATGAGATCTAAAAGTGTATCATAGGAATATTAAAGCAAACCATAATATATTACCAGTTGGTCAATTGGATACAACAATTCAATGAAACATTCTGTTAATAATTAGGAAGTGTCGTAGGCAACCAGAGAAGCGACACAAGAAAAAACACCTGAGTCTTCCAGGCAGTTGTCATCAACTGTATTTCACATAGAGAAGAATGACTAAAATGGTTCCTCATGAAAAAAACAACTGGTCAATGGCTTGAAAGACAGTAGTAAGGACTTACATGCTGTCAGTAAAAGTGGAGTTAAGAAAGATGTCTGGAATATTTAAATCAGTAGTTGATAGCCATGATTTTTAAAATTACCCTAGTTAATTGCACCTTAATATGATTAGTAGCCTACCGGTATGTGCAAGATTTTAAATGGTAGGTTTTCCTGTGAACCAAAAACCAGCTCTTAACATGGATTATGTTCAGGTTAGGCCTACAAGTTATTGGGAGGGAGGTTTATTTTACATACCTGTTGCACATAAAATGAGCTTCTGATTAGAGCTCTGTGGGAATGTTTAAATGGTTTGATGATACAGGATTAACAAGCCTTTTTCTATGCATCTTTTAAAAACATTTTAACAATTCATAAATTACTGTCATCATTGCTAATGCTGTAATCTGTCATGTTTATTTATGCAGCATGAGGAATTAGAAAACATTGGTAGGATTGGTATATTGAGTGGAGATATAGTAGGATAAAATGCAACTGTGTCATGGAAACCTAAGATGTATTTTTATTTCTCAACTTTATTTTCTGTAGACTCCAACACAGCCAACCACAAGGGCAAAAAAAAAGTGTTGGCGATGTTTAATGAGAGCAAATCTTGAAATACTGTGATTTAAATGGTTGGTATCAAAAGCTGTATAAGAAAAATGAAAATGTGAAGTCACGCCCAAGTTTATGAAGCCTTGCCAGACTCGGCTGAAATTATCTTCGATGCAAATCAAGTCTCAATAGTTAAAACTTTAGGACCTTTGACATGAGCACTATAATAGGCCTACATTTAGGATCGACATAGCCTGCAGTAGGTCTTGTGCTACTGTATGCACCTGGGCATGTTTAAAAAAAACTCAGCCTGCAGGTTAATAAGGTATTATATTACTATAAATCTATCTCAAGCAAATCCAAGAAGTTACCAGACTGAGAAACTACATATCAATATTTAAACAAAAAAAGGGTGGCAGTGCAAACTGAACTTTTAATCCTTGCTTCATTAGTTAAACCATAATATTTGTACATAAATACAGTAAGGAATTCACGGCCACTTAAATTATATGCCTTATTAGGCATAACTACAAATTACATGTCATGAAATTGGTAAATATAAGCAGACAGCAACATCAGTCTGCAATGGTCTATAATGTAGTTTTATAGTGCACAAAAGGTTATTGTACTGAATGTATTTCGAACTGATGAATAAAACTGGTGGAAACGACAGCCAATTGATTTACATCCATTACATCCAAAGTAGTAGAAACTTTCAGTTGATTGGCAAGAGTGTTGATTTGTACTTTTATTTTCACAAATTTTGATGAACAGTGTCACGCTTCAATTTAAATATAAACGCACATACAATTCCTCATCAATAAGTGATTTGCACTTCATACTGTCATGAACTGGAATAGATTTCTAGCAATTTAATTGATGTAGAAATCTATTCCTCTCGCCACCATATTGGTGATAATTGTAAACAAACCCGCGGGCAGCCAATGGCTGGTAATAATTGCCAGCCAATAACAAGCCAGGATGATGCGGATCATAATTCGCGTTCAAACACTAACTGTATGAGAGCTCATTGGAACACGGCCTTGCGTTCTAAATAGCTATTAGGGCTGTGTTTCTATCTCCCAAAATTTTAATAATGGCACCCCGTCGTGTTCGTTAAGCCGCCATTTTGTTCGCTGCCACGGCCTAGGGTGGGGGCTTAACGAAGGCGAGTGAATCAAAACGATCTAAAATTTTTCCGAGCATGGTCGCCAATCAAAACATCCCTGATTGGCTGAGCACTTATTGGGTCCTTCCCGCCACACAGCCCCAATCAATTCCGCCATTAACCTCAATTTAACATAACCTAAGTTACTTAAATTACAAATATTAATGTTGGTGAAGGGTAGGCGACTTGTGGATTAGATAAGCCTTTTTTAGTGTTGCCTTCTATAGATTTAATAATAATGTTATTGGTTTTACGTCCCTTTTAACTACTCTGGCTTTTAGAGACGCCGGGGTGCCGGAATTTTGCCCCGAAGGGGATCTTTAACGTGCCAGTAAATCTACTGACACGGCTCCCTCGCATTTGCGCACCCTCAAATGCCAGCTGACTGCGCCAGGATACGAACCTGCAACCTTGGGCTTAGCAAGCGAGAACGTTACCGCTGAGCCACGCAGCCAGCCTTGTGGGTGGCATTGTGGATTTTGGCAATCTCGTTATCTTGTCGACATTAAGATAAATAGTTATATTTCGGGGGCCTACCACTCAGTAGCCGTTTAACACAACAGTACCAACTATTACGAATAGCTGTACTTTATTAAGATTTTTCTGCACCTTCGCGAAATAGTGGCGGTGGTTTGAGATTATTTTTGACTACCATTATGGGGTTTTAATAGTTTTTCATAGAGCATTTTTGTTGTCTTGTAGGCATGATTGATTTGACATGTTAGGTCTGCATGTAGCCTACAATTTGTTTTTCTGGTTTTTGGAATAATGCTCATTACCATTGTATTGTATTGTATTGTATTGTATTTTTTATTCATCCATTCAATCATATAGTGTACATTGTACAATGATATAGGACACGTCAATTCACAAATTATACTAATACTAATTTACAATCACAATAATAATATAGGCCTACACAAGGATAACCTTACATCATTTAGTCCTATGAATACATAACTATTGATATTCTAAAAACTCTTGAACTGAGTAGAAGCAGTGCTCCAGCAAGAACTCTTTAGTTTTTATTTTGAACTTTATGTAATTTGCTGTACTTTTAATATTATTTGGCAAATGATTATACAGCGTTATAGCTGCATGGAATACACCATTTTACATAGTGTTGTATTTGCAGCATGTACATGAAGATTGTTCTTTTGTCTGGTCTGGTAGTTATGTATATTTGAATTCATCTCAAAGATATCCTCATTTCCTAAGCTTTGTTTCACAAATAATAGAAGTTCAAAGATGTAAATACATGGCAAAGGTAAAATTTTCAGTTGTTTAAACAGAGGCTTACATGTATGCAATCTAGTAGTTCCTTTCATTGTTCTAATTATTCTTTTCTGGATAATAAAGATTTGGTGAGCAGCAGGTGAATTTCCCCAAAATATGATTCCATATTTCATAAGCGAATAGCAATAAGCAAAATAAGTACTAAGAACAGTTCTCCAGCTAGTCGATTGTCTTAATACTCTTAATGCATAACAACTTGAGCTTAGTTTCTTGGCAAGTTTAGTGGTATGAGAGTTCCATTTTAGGTCATCCTGCAACCAAAGGCCTAAGAATTTAGTAGAAGAGGCGTTACCAATTTTTAGGTCATTTAAGATTATGGAGGGAGAATTAATACTTTTATTCTGAGCTGTGTGAAAGTTAAGAGCCACTGTTTTACTAGTGTTGATAAGGAATCCATTATTGTTGAACCATAAGGACAGCTGACTTGTTACTTCCTCTACTGATTTTTGAAGTTCAGTGTCATTTTCACCCCTCATCAAAACACTTGTATCATCTGCGAATAGTACAGTTTTAAATGCAGGTATCTGAGATGGCAAGTCATTTACGTAAAGGAGAAAAAGTAGTGGCCCTAGAACGGACCCCTGCGGAATGCCATACTTCAAAAACATAGGATCTGAGTGGTAATATTTAAATATGTTTGTGGTATTTTCTAAACTTTTTTGTTCGACGATCTGTTGTCGATTATTTAAATATGACTGAAACCACTTACTAGCGATACCCCTGATACCATATTGATGGAGTTTATCAATTAGTATCTGATGATTTATCACATCAAAAGCTTTAGACAGGTCCAAAAACAGGCCACACACTCTCTTCCTTTCATCAAGTGACTCAAAAGCAGGATTTAAAAATTCATAAATTGCTGACATTGTTGATTTTCCTTCTCTAAAGCCATGTTGAGAGTCAGTTAACAATTTATATTTGTTTATGAAGCTAATTAGACGGTTGTACATTAACTTCTCTAAAATTTTTGAAAATACCGACAATAAAGAAATAGGTCTATAATTGGTTACGTTTTCTCTATCTCCCCCTTTAAATAATGGAATTACTTTTGCAATTTTAAAGATATCTGGAAATATTCCTGACATGAGAGATTGGTTACAGAGGTGTGTTAAGGGGGTAATTATATTTTGGATACATTTTTTAATTAGTATATCAGGAATGTTATCAACTCCTGAGCAATGTTTATTCTGTAGGTTCTTTACAATATTGAGGATTTCTGCTTCTGTAACATTTTCAACAAACATTGATTTTCCATTAAATGTTATATTCGCGAGTGTTGATTTTATTGCTTGTATATTGTTTACATTTAGTAGTTTTTCAGCTATGGTAGCAAAATGCTCATTAAAAATTCTTGAGACATTTTGTGGGTCATTGCTCTTCTTGGAGTCTTCTGATAACGTTATGTTATTTACTGCCGGTTTTGTTTGCCTGGTTTCATTTTTTATGATATTCCACATAGCCTTAGTTTTATTTTTAGATTCCAGGATATAATTATCATTTGACATTCTCTTTGCTAATTTTATAACTTTGTTAAGTATGGTCTTATAGGTCTTGAAATACATGTTAAATTCATTGGAGGTTACGTGCGTACTTTGAAAATCGTGGAGGAAACGCTTTCTTTTGCATGAAGTAATTATTCCAAGAGTAAGCCATTGTTTTGATGGAGAAGAAACTTTCAGTCTGATACTCTTCAAAGGAAATGCAATATCAAAATAATACAGGAAAATATTAATGAATTCCTGGAATTTTTTGTTTGTATCTATTGACTTGTACACACCTTCCCAAGTTTCTCCTTTTAACAAGTTGTTGAAATAGTTTATATTGTGCTGACTAAAGCTTCGACATTTATCAAACTGAGCATTGTAAACTGGGTTTGAAACATTTAGAGTTATTATTTGAGCTCGGTGGTCACTGAAACCTGTGTTGATTACTTCGATAGAGTTGCAGTTCACATTGTCATTAATTATTATCTGGTCAAGTGTGGTTGCACTAGTTTTTGTTATTCTTGTGGGTACTGTTACTGTGTGAATTAGATGATGGGAGCTTAACAAATTTAGCAATTCCCTTCTCTCCGTACTTTCCTCTAAAAAGTTAATATTGAAATCTCCACAAAGAACTATTTTGTTATTAAATTTATTTATTTTATTTATTATCACTTCTAGTTTATTCAGAAATAACTTTGCACTATTTCCTGGTGAACGATATATACAGATGAGAATTAAATTTTCCTTTGGGATAGAAATAGCTGTTGCCTCAAAATTTTTATCTATGCATAAGTCATCGGGAATTGGTATAGGCTTAAATTCTATGTTTCCTTTGATATAGATACATACACCTCCATGCTCTGATGTTGATCTACAGTAGTAGCTAGCTAAAGTAAACCCTGGTATGACAGCATGATTGATTTGTTCAGGTTTCATCCAGTGTTCAGACAAGCACAGGATGTGGATATCTTTGAGTGATGTTTGCAGAAGCATATCGATATGAACTAGTTTATTATTAAGTGACTGTACATTTTGGTGAAATATTCTGATTGAGGAACTCTGTGCATTTGTACTGTTGTTAAGCTTGGGGATTATAGTTCTTGCAGGAGCACTTACCTCTGTTCTAAAAAACTCTCGCCACCAAGTGAATTCACTGATTCTACAGTAGTCGGACTTGCAGTATGCGGTAGTGGGATGACTGGTCCGTGGGAGTGGAACTTTTTGTTGATTTCCTCCGCTACTTGTGAACAGATCTGTTGCTTTCCTTTGGTGTTTAAGTGAAGACCATGTCGGGTAAACAGTTCTCTTGGTACATCAATATCAAGAAAGTGAACATGCTGATATAGTCTGGATAGTGCTCTAAGCTTTTTGTTCGTCCTCTTGACCTCCTTGTTGACACACGATTCTTCCATTAGATCATGTCTGAGTGGGATGCCTAATAGTATAACGTTTGTACCTGAAAGTAGTGGGAGCTTATCTTTGTAGGTTTGTATTGCACCATTCGCTTCGTTTTTCGCTACATCGTTCGTACCCCCCCACAAAACAACATAATCTTCATGAGTAAGGTTTCTGCACATTTCAACACAATTTTCCAGAACATTTTTAACTCTAGCGCCGGGTTTGGTGACGCTACTTACCGCAAAGTCCCTTGATACTTTTAAATTGAGCTCTTCTGAACATCCTTTCCCATGACTGTCACTAAGGAGGAGTACTTTCCTTTTTGAGGTTATGTACGTGGCTAACTTCCGCACTTTTTCCGGCTTACAGTTTGTTGATGCCCTTCTATGTGGTGTTTCTTCTGAGACGGATTCAGTTCCAGCAAGAACATCGTACATATTTTTTGTGGGAACAGCTTGGCTAAATGTTTCCCGCACACGTGGTTTAGGCCTACATTGGCGTCCGCGATTTGCCACCACATTCCACGAGTCCGGCGATGACGGGAGATTGTTGCGGTCGTTTACGTTATGTCTGAGTACACTGTTTTCGGCTTTTAATTTAGATAGTTCTTCTTGGGTGTGCTTAAGGTCCCTATTCAAAATGTCGATGATTAACTGTAGAGATTTCACACTCTCACTCGATGCCTTGCCACACAGCGTGCACAGTATATCACTCGTATTTACACCTAAATGAACCTCTGATCGTTTACTATCAATGTCACACATACTAGGTGTCTTCCTACACGATATTTTATCACTGGCGTTAATTACGGAACTGTCCTCGTCTACATTTTCGATATCTTTAAGAGAGCGGTATACTCTGTCTACATACGCGGCAGCCATCTTGCCTACCTTTTAAATTAAGTGCAACCGTGTTGACCGACTGAAAGACATTGAATATTTCGTTTACTAAGGCAGCACTGAAATATGGGTTCCAACACGATATGGACTTGGAACTTATGTTCGCTTAACAAAATAATGATACATCAAAAAGTCATCCTTGTAATCTCTGCAAATAATAAAAATATTTCCCATCCAATATAGGCCTATTCATGTTGAACGGTAGAAAGTTATCAAACTTTATTAAGGCAACACTGAAAAATGTTCATTTCGATCTGGCCTACTTACTCAGAGTCATCTGTATCAATGTCCCTAGAGGTTCCGTTTTTTTTAATTCTCCCTTTCCTATGGTCAAATAACACATGGATGTTCCCTATTTTTCTTAAGGGGATTCAATGATCTTATGCTGAACTAATTAAGAATAGGGCATGTACCCCAACCCCTTAAAATATGAAGTTATCAGGATAAAAATAATGTCCATAACCATCAGAAACTTGAGAACACAGATCAGGAGAATGTTGATCGAACATGGATGCAAGACCAGAAAGTCTTAAAGAGGAGGGTTTCATTCAGAGGCTTGGAACATCATGGTCAAGACCCCTGTACTTGGGTGTGTGCTCAATTTGTTTGAAAACCCGTTGACAGATCATAAGTTAATCTGTGGCTGGAATCCACTCCCTCCTATGCTAAGCTGTGAGTACTGGGCACCTTTAGTGTTCTGTGACTACTGTATCAATTTCTGAAAATTGTGTCATAGGCCTATGCATAGACAAGTCGCTGAGAATGTTCTCTGAATGGTGAATACTAGTAGGCTAGCCTACTTAGCTGCCTCCTTCATAAGCATTTCCAGGCACCTGGTTAGTTGGTAAAATGAAATAGAAAAATCACTTGAATGATTCAAGTTGTCCTTGATTGCCATCATGGGACAGTGTACCCCATTCCAGATCTTAGTTCAGAATTAGTTTCCTTGACGGAGTTGAAGAAACAGTCACCATACCTATGGTATTACTAGACCTAGTACGGTACATGAAGATGGAAGCAATGTGAGACCAACCACTAGGTAGCTATGTCCCATTAGTTGGGAGTGTTAGGGAATGGGAGATTGGTTCAACATGTCAGCCTATGTTGTTGTATATTTCATTAATGTATGTGGTCTAAAAGAGTATCATAGGAATATTAAAGCAAGCCATAATATATTACCAGTTGGTCAATTGGATACAACAATTCAATGAAACATTCTGTTAATAATTAGGAAGTGTCGTAGGCAACCAGAGAAGCGACACAAGAAAAAACACCTGAGCCTTCCAGGCAGTTGTCATCAACTGCATTTCACATAGAGAAGAATGACTAAAATAGTTCCTCATGAAAAAAATAACTGGTCAATGGCTTGAAAGACAGTAGTAAGGACTTACATGCTGTCAGTAAAAGTGGAGTTAAGAAAGATGTCTGGAATATTTAAATCAGTACCGGTCTCCCATAAGTCCAACCCCTCGTCCACGTCGTGGGAGACGGGCAACGGCACAAAGTAGGGGATTGCCTGTAGGGGCGAAGTACAGTGGGGACTTCGTGTGCCCCGGGACCGTTACGGTAGCTGTGAAGGTCCTACAGGAACCCTGAAAAGTGACGGCTAACGGGGCTCTGGTGAAGCTACGATAGGCCCAGCAAGCCAGTAGTGGATAAAACCAAATGCTTTCAAAAATGGAACGAGCCTCGGACAGGATGGATTTAATAGACGACGACACGGCTGTACACACGGACTAAGATTTGGAACTTTAAACCTAAGAACGCTGACGGGGAAGGTGGAGGAGATAGTGGATATGATGGAAAGAAGGAAGTTGGATTTATTGGGATTGGCAGAAACAAAGTGGAAAGGGGAAGGAAGGAGAGTACTGAGAAAAGGCTATAGACTGTACTGGAGTGGGAACGAAGAGGGAAAGAGGAATGGAGTGGGAGTAGTAGTACGAGATGGTTTAAAAGAAGAAGTGAGGAGAATAAGTGATAGGATGATGAAAGTGAAAGTAGCACTGAGGGGAGAGACCGTAGAAATAGTGCAAGTGTATGCTCCACAAGTAGGCTGCGCTTCTGAAGAGAAGGAGGAGTTTGAAGAGGAATTGCAGAAGCAGCTGGTAGGAAGAAATATGATTGTTATGGGGGACCTCAATGCCCATGTTGGAAGAGAAAGACAAGGTTATGAGAGTGTTCTAGGACCAGAAGGTTGGGGTGGAAGAAATGAGGAAGGAAAGAGACTGTTGGACTTCTGCCAGAGGAACAGCCTGCTAGTTGGGAACTCCTGGTTTAAGAAAAGAGAGAGCCACACAATCACATGGTACAGTGATGACTTGACCAGGAAGTCGGTGGTCGACTATATACTGTATGAGAAAGAACTAAATAAGAACATCACGGACATCAAGGTTATACCATCGGAGAACCTGGATAGCGACCATCGATTACTGGTAATGAACCTGAGAGGGAGTAAGGAGAAGAAAGGGACTGAGAACCAGGAAAGACGTATAAGGATATGGAAACTGAAAGAAGGGGATAGAAGGGTCGAGTACCTCAAAATGGTAAAGGAAGGAATTCCAACAGATGAAGAAAGAGGGGTGGAAGAGGAATGGGCTAGATTTAAGAAGACACTAGTGGGTGCAGCAGAAGCAGTATGTGGGAGGACAAGTAGTAAGAAGAGGTGGAAGGAAACACCATGGTGGAATGAGAAGACAAAAGATATAGTAAGGGAAAAGAATACAGCCTTTAGGAGGTGGTATCAAAATAGGACGGTAGAGACAAGGGAAGAGTACCAGGAAAGAAAGAAGGAGGCGAAGAGAGTGGTGGCTGAGGAGAGAAGGAAGTGGATGGAAGAGTGGACAAAGATGATGGAGGAGGATAGTGAAGGTACAAAAAAGGTCCTGTATGGGATGGTAAAAAATAAGAGGCGGAAGGATCCTACGGATTATGTTAGAATGGTGAACAAAAGGGGACAAGAGATAGAAAATAGGGAAGAACTGAAGAAAATGTGGAAAGAATATTTTGAAGAACTTCTGAACCCAAATGGAAAAGATGGTGAGGAGGAAGAAATCGGGGAAGAGGAAGATGAACTGCAAACAGAAAAGGACTTAACATGGAAAGAAGTGGAAGATGCAGTGAACAAGATGAAAGGAGGGAAGGCACCGGGTGTGGATGAGTTGAGTGTGGAGATGGTGAGAGCAGCAGGAGAGGTGGGGATACAGTGGCTGTACCGAGTGATGAGGACAGCATGGAAGGAAAGGAAGACCCCAGAGGACTGGAAAAAAGGAATAATTGTCCCGATCTTCAAGAAAGGTAGTAGAACAGATTGCAGAAACTATCGGGGAATAACACTGATGAGTCATTGTGCAAAGATCTTCGAGAAAGTTTTGGAAAAGAGAATTAGGACAAGGATAGAAGGAGGGATGAGGGAAGAACAACATGGCTTCAGAGCAGGAAGGTCCACAGTGGATTTGATTTTTGCTGTAAGGCAGTTACAAGAACAGCACTATGAGTATGGAACAGATCTACTGATGGCCTTCCTGGACATTGAGAAAGCATATGACAGTGTATGCAGAAACAAAGTATGGAAGTCCCTGGAGGATAGAGGAGTAGAGAAATGGACTATAAAGAGGATAAAGGAGATGTACAAGGGAAGCGTGAGCTGTGTGAAAGTGGGAGGAGAGAGATCTGACTGGTTGGAACAAAGAAACGGCCTGAAACAAGGAAGTGCACTGTCACCGTTACTTTTCATTGTGGTGATGGATGACATAATGACCCGAGTGGCACAAGTAATTGGGGACGGAAAGATGAAAGCAATGGTGTTTGCAGATGATTTGATGATTTGGGGAAACAAGGAGGAGGAGGTACAGGAACAGTTGGACGTGTGGGAAGGAATAATACAAGGATATGGGATGAAATTTAGCATAAATAAGAGTGAGATGGTGATCACAACAAGGAAGAAGGAAAGAATCACAACGGGAATAACAATTGGTGGGGAACAGCTGAAGAAAGTGGAGAGTTTTAAGTATCTGGGAAGCCTGATACAAGATAATGGAAGAAACGATAGAGAAATAAATGAGCGGGGGAGGCAGGCAGAAGCATTTCGGAGGAGTGTGAGAAGCATGTTATGGAGCAAGGATGTCCCTCAGAACAGCAAAAAGATCATATATCGGACGTACTATGTCCCTATCCTAACGTATGCCTCGGAGACCTGGGTTATGAAAGGAAGGGAGAAGAGCAAAATACAGGCCTGTGAGATGAGGTTCTTGAGAAGCAGTATTGGAGCTACAAAGATGGACAGAATAAGAAATGAGAGGACCAGAGAATTAATGAAGGAGGAACCATTACAGGATGGTATAGAGAAATCTAGACTTAGATGGTATGGACATGTAAAACGAATGGAGGAGAAGAGGATACCCAGGAGAGTACATGAGACGAAGTGGGAAGGAAAGAGACCGAGGGGAAGACCGAGAGACAGGTGGCTGAAGGGGGTGGAAGAAAGCGTGAAGAAGAGAGGAGAAGACTGGACAAGGGTGGAGGCTGAGAGATGGTGGGAAGACAGAAGACGTTGGAGAGGCTTGTGTTCCAAACAGACCCGGCCAGTGGCTGGAAACTGTGCAAGATGATGATGATGACCGGTAGTTGATAGCCAGGATTTTTAAAATTACCGTGGGTAATTGCACCATATTATGATTAGTAGCCTATGTGCAAGATTTTAAATGGTAGGTTTTCCTGTGAACCAAAAAACAGCTCTTAACATGGATTATGTTCAGGTCAGGCCTACAAGTTATTGGGAGGGAGGTTTATTCTACATGGCTGTTGCACATAAAATGAGCTTCTCATTAGAGCTCTGTGGGAATGTTTAAATGGATTGATGATACAGGGTTTATCAAGCCACTTTCTATGCATCTTTTAAAAACATTTTAGCAATTCATAAATTACTGTCATCATTGCTAATGCTGTAATCTGTCATGTTTATTTATGCAGCATGAGGAATTAGGAAACATTGGTAGGATTGGTATATTGAGTGGAGATATAGTAGGATAAAATGCAACTGTGTCATGGAAACCTAAGATGTATTTTTATTTCTCAACTTTATTTTCTGTAGACTCCAACACCACCAGGGGAAAAAAAAAGTATTGGTGATGTTTAATGAGAGCAAATCTTGAAACACTGTGATTTGTGGTTGGTATCAAAAGCTGTATAGGAAAAATGAAAATGTGAAGTCACGCCCAAGTTTATGAAGCCTTGCCAGACTAGGCTGAAATTATCTTCGATGCAAATCAAGTCTCAATAGTTACAACTTTAGGACGACCTTTGACATGAGCACTATAATAGGCCTACATTTAGGATCGACATAGCTTGCAGTAGGCCTTATGCTACTGTATGCACCTGGGCATGTTTAAAAAAAACTCAGCCTGCAGGTTAATGAAATGAAAATCCACAGCCTGCTTCCCGTCTCCGACCGGGTCAGGAATGGAATGAATGAAGCTCCCATCTAGCGGCGAGGATATGAACTTGTGCCGGCTGCCGAGGCCTGACGCACTCCACTGGGGCAATGGTTAAATGCATGACAGATGAAATGACATGATAGTGGAGAGTGTTGCTGGAATGAAATTTTGACAGGGAAAACCGGAGTACCCGGAGAAAAACCTGTCTGCCTCCGTTTTGTCCAGCACAGATCTCACATGGAGTGACCGGGATTTGAACCACGGACCCAGCGGTGAGAGGCCGACGTGCTGCCGCCTAAGCCACGGAGGCGCACCCTGCAGGTTAATAAGGTAGTATATTACTATAAATCTATCTCAAGCAAATCCAAGAAGTTACCAGACTGAGAAACTACATATCAATATTTAAAAAAAAAGAAGGGTGGCAGTGCCAACTGCACTTTTAATCCTTGCTTCATTATTTAAACCATAATATTTGTACATAAATACAGTAAGGACTTCACATTACAAACGGCCACTTAAATTATATGCCTTATTAGGCATAACCTACAAATTACATGTCATGAAATTGGTAAATATAAGCAGACAGCAACATCAATATGCAATGGTCTATAATGTAGTTTTATAGTGCACAAAAGGTTATTGTACTGAATGTATTTCGAACTGATGAATAAAACTGGTGGAAACGACAGCCAATTGATTTACATCCAAAATAGTAGAAACTTTCAGTTGATTGGCAAGCGTGTTGATTTGTACTTTTATTTTCACAAATTTTGATGAACAGTGTCACGCTTCAATTTAAATATAAACGTACATACAATTCCTCATAAATAAGTGATTTGCACTTCATACTGTCTTGAACTGGAATAGATTTCTAGCAATTTAATTGATGTAGAAATATATTCCTCTCGCCGCCATGTTGGTGATAATTGTAAACAAACCCGCGGGCAGCCAATGGCTGGTAATAATTGCCAGCCAATAACAAGCCAGGATGACGCGGATCAAAATTCGCGTTTCACTCTCATTGCGTTTTAACTTGAGGTGAGGAATCAGCTGTTCGTTAACGCCACGGGGTGCCATTATTAAAATTTTGGGAGATAGAAACACACTCTAGCAGAGTAAACGTCACTCAATGTACTGTATGTGAAGCATTTTTGATAGTTTTCGGTTCACTAGAATCCAAGGTGAAAACCGAGCAAACACTTACCGGTAGGTACCTTCTCTACTGCTCGAGCTGTATTTGTCCGAGGAATGGGATCTCTTGTCTGTTAATCCAGATATATAGGCCTTGAGCCGCAGTGCCTATCTGAAGTGAAACTTTAACACACCTGAAACAGGAAAATAGATAGCATCGTTACACTGTTCTCACCAAAGTGAAAACAACTTAAAACAACAATAACAAACTAATTGTATTAAGAAAAATATTTAATACAGTTAATTCTCCGACCTCTGTGTACCAGCTTAGAATGATAAATTGAATCGTATCAAATACCTTCATACTTGGATTATATCCATGACATATGGCAGCAATGTTATAACTACAAATTGTTATCAGCATCAGAGATGTCATTAAGGATGATAGTAAAAATAAGTGAAAGCCAAGATCTCTTTACAATGTTCTAACTAAAGATTTGCCTTATTTGTTCCTACTAGAGATTTTGCTCCATAGTTCTTAGTAGAGAGGCAGTAATGGTCCTAACGGGTGTTATGACCACGCCTTAGCTTTTAACCTAACCTAGCTCACATAACCTAACCTAGCTAACCTAAGCTAAGTTATCCTAACCTACAAAACGGCTGCAGTAGCCTAACCAAACCTAGTCTAAGCTAACCTAAGCCAAGTTATCCTAACCTAGCAAGATGGCTGCAGTAGCTTAACTTAACCTAGTCTGACTAACCTAACCTAACCTAAGCTTACCTATGCTAACCTATGCCAACCAAACCAAAGCTAACCAAAGTTTAACTTAACTTTTCCTTTCCCGAGGTCAAGTCATTTTTACGCTTAGGGCCTAAGTACAAAACGCGGCTGGTGGATGCTATCATGGGCATGTGGGTAGGAAGAGGGGTGGTTACTGTAGTGGGTTGAAGTATTTTTAGAAGTCGTTTTCCATGGTTGTTCCATGCAAATACAGGAGTTGCATGCGGAGCCTTAACCTACCATCACCTAGCCTAAACTGAAAGAGATCTGTAATGAGCGATCATCATATTGAATAAGGATGGTAATCATTCGATCTCCACGTTTCATTACCTAGCCAAACCTGAAAGAGATTTGTGAAGCGAGATCGGGGAGTTGGAGGAACAAGCTCACGCTACAGGAACCGAGGTGTTAAGCTACAGGAAACAGATGTGAGAAACACGAGTTTTGGAGAGACAAGCTGAATCCTGTCACGATGCAGTGTATGACGTCACAATTTGATACAGGTGTGCGCGTGAGAACTCCTTATCGGCAGTCATATATCCGATGCAGGTGTTAATCATTCCACGATTGTCTCAGCGAAACATGAAGCAACTTGTCAAGGCGTGAGAACGCTGCATCAGCAGAAATTTGATGTGATGCAGGTGTGCGCTTTATCAGCACACATATGATGCAATGCGGGCCGTGTGACAGTGCATATTGGTATTTGAAGATATTCTGCACAAATGTTATGATAATTGATGAAGATTTATTCCGCAATTAAAGGCTGGTTATGTGCAATGATGAAAGCTACGTGTATTTGAAAGTATTTCCAAAAGAATGCGATGTATAAATTACGCAGGCGTCGTAATAAGTACAATGTGAAGATTTATGCCACATGTTGAAGAAAGTGGAGTCCATATTTTTGAGTGAGGCTTAATTAAATGTAAGATTGTTGTACATGGTGTCCACAGAATTTTCAATGTCAATTTTCCTGACTTTTCCTGACCATTTTTCAACAAAATGCCTGACTCGTGAAGTCATCTTAACATCGGAAAAAAGGTTTATTGAGCAAACAAATGTTTTTATTTGCAACCTCCACCATCTCCATACATGGTGTCCACAGAATTTTCAATGTCAATTTTTCTGACTTATCCTGACCATTTTCAAACAAAATTCCTGACTCGCGAAGTCATCGTAACATCGGAAAAAAGGTTTATTGAGCAAATATATATATATCTTTTTTATTTGCACCCTCCACCTTCTCCATAGCTGCCCAACGTTTGACTCTTTATTCATTTAAAATATAAAATAAAGTAAATTATAATGCAATAATACATAAATCAAAGTACTTAATAACCTAAACTATAGTGATCCCTACACCAACGCCAAAAAAAGCATACAAAAATAGGTAAAAGAGGTTTTTACTATGATGTGCTGTAAAAATGGAAACTTACTATAATGTCTAGCGAGTTATTGCTTTCTATCTTCAGAGATTAGTTGAACTAGTAACATCAAAATATGGGTGTAAAACACAAAATACTGTATGGTTAATATAAAATTCCTGACTTTCTAATACTTTTCGCCATTTTTTCCTGACTCAGGCCATTTTTTCACACTTTTTCCTGACTTTTTCTGACCAAAAACAAAATTCCTGACTTTTCCTGCCTGTGGACACCATGTTGTAAAAACAGCTGTTTATTTTATTTAAATTGATCACCGAAGTGTTTTGAAGTGTATTAGAAAGTGGATGTAATTTGCAAGAATTGTTGTTGTTTGAGTCTTCAGTCTTTTGACTGGTTTGATGCAGCTCTCCATGCCTCCCTGTCCTGAGCTAATCGTTTCATCTCTACATAGCTACCACACCCTACATCCGAGGCAATCTGTTTAACATATTCTAACCTTGGTCTACCCCTACAGTTCTTGTCCTCGACCCTTCCTTCCATAACTAAGCTTGCTATTCCTGGGTGTCTTAGTATGTGTCCTACCAACCTATCTCTTCTCTTCATTAGCAGTCGCCAGAAACATCTCTCCTCTCCCACTCGTCTTAATACCTCTTTGTTTGTAACCCTATCTACCCATCTGATCTTCATCATTCTCCTGTAACACCACATTTCAAATGCTTCAATTCTCCTCTTTTCTGCTGCACCAATAGTCCAAGTTTCACTTCCATAGAGCGCCACGCTCCAGACAAAGGCTTTCAAAAATGACTTCCTAATACCTAAATCTATATTCGATGTCAGCAGATTCCTTTTCTGAAGAAATGCTTTCCTTGCCTGAGCCAACCTACTTTTTATATCCTCTTTGCTTCGTCAATTAAACTTATTGATATTATTGATTAAGTCATTACAACAATGCTAAGCTTGGGCTATTGAAGCCAGGATGGTTGGTTGGTTGGTTGGTTGGTTCCTTAGTTTAGTGGCTGCGACAACGCGGTCATGTAGGCCCGTGTACTTTGGGTGTGTGTAGAATCTGTCTGATAACCGGTGTTAAATGTGATGGCTGTATTAGTGTGTGTATCGAAGCCAGGATGTAACGATATTTAATCTGATGTGAAAGGGTAGCGAATTTAAATATTATCTCGTAAAACTTAAATGTGTGTGAAAAGATTCTCTGAAGAGAATTATGAACATTCGACAAAATGAAACGGTAGAATTACAAATATCGTAAACGCAGTGTTGTATATAATTGTACAGGAGGCTAATAGTTTTAGTTTTAATCATATTTTATTTTTTTAGATGAACAGTTGAGAGTCTTAAGAACTTTATCAAATTAGGAATTTCTGTATAGTGTAAAACATTATTGTAAATTTTAGATGTGTAGGAAGGACAGGAAATGCCTTAAATAATTTCTTTTTTATTTTAATTTAATTAGTCGTAATCCGAATAATTTATAATGGTTTTTATTTTCGTCGCCTCGGTAGCGTAGCGGTCAGCATGGTTAGCTGCCGCCCCGGAGGTCCTGGGTTCGATTCCCGGCTCTGCCATGAAATTTGAAAAGTGGTATGAGGACTGGAACGGGGTCTACTCAGCCTCGGGTGGTCCAAATGAGTAGAGGGGGTTCGATTCCCACCTCAGCCATCCTCGAAGTGGTTTTCCGTGGTTTCCCACTTCGTCTTCGGGCAAATGCCGGGATGGTACCTACTGTAAGGCCACGGCCGCCTCCTTCCCTCTTCCTAGCCTATCCATCCCAATCCTCCATCCCTTCCCATCCCTCTTGAGGCCCCTGTTCGCTTTGCAGGTGAGGCCGCCTGGGCGAAGTGCTGATCACACCTCCCCAGTTGTATCCCCTCCGACCAGATGTTTCAAGCTCCAGGACACTGCCCATAGAGGCGGTAGTGGTGAGTTCCCTCGCTGAGTCCGTGGGAACAACCAACCTAGAGGGTAAATTGACTAAATAAATTTAAAAAAATCATTTGTACACTCCTAAAAGTGGTAGGAACTCACTTGAGTCAGCTGCTATTGGAACAGCGAGGTCACAGTTTTAATTATTATTAAAATGTTATTTTTCACATTTATTTAATGATTTATTTATTTAGAAATTTCTTTAAATTAATTTAGGAGAATGTATTCTTATTTGTATGTGTTATTTGATTTAGAGAAATTCCATCTTATATTTACAATAGTTAGAGCCCGGAAGGCGGCCGGCTCTCTGGGATTTCCTTCATTGTTGTTCAATGTAAAGATTGAAAAGTATGGGTGATAGGTTGCAGCCTTGCCTTACACCTTTCTGAATACTAGCTTCTCTCACATGTCCTTCAGCTCGAAAGACTGCTGTCTGGTTTCTGGATAGATTATAGATCACCCTCCTATCCCTGTACTTCATTCCAATCGTTTTCAAAATGTCAAACAATTTAGTCCAATCAACGTTATCAAAAGCCTTTTCTAAGTCTACAAATGCCATGAACGTTCTCTTATCTTTCCTTATTCAACTTTCCAAAATCGGCCTAAGACTTAGTACAGCTTCCCCTTTTCTTACATTTCTCCTGAAACCAAACTGGTCTTCACCCAACTCCACTTCTATCTGGCTTTCCAACCTTTTGTAAATTATTCTAGACAGAATCTTTGAATCATGAGTAATCAAGCTGATTGTACGGTAATCTTCACATCTGTCAGCTACTACTTTCATCGGTATAGGGATGATAACATTCTTCTGGAAATCATAGGGTACCTCGCCTGTCTCATAAATCCTACACACCAAGTGATATAACCTGATCAGACATTCATCACCTATGCAGCGTAGCAACTCAATCGGTATATCATCTATGCCTGGTGCTTTGTTCCTCCTTACGTCTTCCAATGCTCTGTCAAATTCTGATCTCAATATTAAATCTCCTTTCACGTCCTCTTCCCTTTCCATTACATGATTCACAATCCCCTTTCCCTTATACAAACACTCGATGTAAGCTTTCCATCTCTCAACCATTTCTTCCCTATCTGTTAGAGGCTTTCCAACTGTGTCCTTAATATTATAGCACTTAGTCTTCTTTTCCCCAAAAGTATTCTTAATCCTTCGATAAGCTGTGTCTACTTTTCCTAATTTCAGACAATTTTCTATACCTGCACATTTCTCTTTCAATCATTCTTTTTTCGCTTCCTTGCACTTCTTGTTAACCTCATTTCTCAGACGTCTGTATTCTGCTTTCCCCTTTTCATCTCTTACATTCTTGTGTTTCCACCTTTCATTCATTAATTCTAGTATCAGTTATCCTGAGTGATCCACGGTTTTCTACCTATTCTTTCTTTCCTACCAATGCTTTCTTCTGTGGATTTTGTTATTTCATTCTTCAAAAGAGCGCATTCGTCTGCAATTGAAGTTTGTTTAGGGTTTTTCATTAGACCTTCCTTTATACTCTTCTTGAATCTTTCGTTTACATCCTTCTCTTTCAGTCTGTCTATTGCCCACATTTTTGGCTTTTAACTTTCCTTCAATTTCCACCCATATATCCCGAGATTTAGGAATCTCATGTCCGAGCTTAGTTAGATTTCTGTGTTTTAGGTGATTCCATTGATCACCATCACTTTCCATCTTTTAATACATGTATGAAAATGAGCTACTTGTCAGCGTTGCATTGCCGGGGACTTCAGTGCTTCTGCGATCCTTTTTCCAACTGTGGATTGACAAGTCACGAGGATGCCCGGGCACATTGTTTAATTGGCAGCCCAACTAATGTATCGAGCGAAGGGAGACATGAGAATTCTATGTTGATCCTACCGTCGATTTGAATTTCAACCGGCTAGTGATAAATAAGGTCACGTAATAATTAAATTTAAATTGTAAGGTTAATATTGGTAATTAAACTATTGGAAATATGAGAGGAATAATAGGTAGGTAGGATATTAAGGATAGGGTATGCTAGAAAAATCTCCACATGGTAATAAAATGGTCACTCTGCAATGTTCAGCGATTTCAGCTTCCCAGATTTCACAAGATAAGAAGATATTATATCGACGACAGACATGGAGGCCATGTTTAAGGTGGTTCAGGAGAACCAAGTGCAGATTACTGGTGACGTTGTTGCGTTGCACAAGTAAGAGAATACAGGAGGAAATCAAAAAGACTGTAGACACTGCTAAGAATAGCAGGTTAAGGCAGCTAATAAGAACAACATGGCACTTATTCAAAATGAATGTGGACAGTCACAGGAGGACACTCAGAAGTTAGTACAGGAAGAAGCTGGAAAGTCCCAGGAGGATACTAAAAGGTTAGTGCAGGAAGAAAGTAGGAAAGTTAGGGCTGAATTAAATGATAAAATAAATCATTTTCTGATTGAAACAAGAGAAGATCAGGAAGAGAGTAGGAAGGATGCTATCCAGATTCAGGAAAGCATTAATAGGCTACAAGATGAAAGCATTCAAATTAAGGAGACCAATGCTCAACTACAGAATAGCTTTGATAACCTAGAAAGTAGTTCCAGAATAATCCAAGAAGATGTTCTGAGATTACAAAGAGAAGTTAGGGAACACCAGACACACTCTGAACAAATAGCTACTGAAAACATACTCAAATTTCAAGGAGAGGTAGAGATAGTTTTGGAAAAGAGTAAGGTAGATACGAATTTCATTGTTCAGGATGCTATTAAAGAGAATTTGAAAGAGTTACGTGTAGATATCACTAACAATACTACAAAAATTCAGGCAGTTGAAACACAAATGAACCATGTATCAAACACTATGAAAACTTTACAGGTGCAGGTTGCTGATGTTGTTAAGCGTACTGGGAACCAGCCGAGAGCCTGGATACTTGACGAAGTGCACCTTATTGGAATACTTACCGACTTACTCTTCGCAACCAGTGGAAGGTCCTTCGTGCAGCTGAAAGCATAAGCGACTTGTTACTGCAAATATTAGGGTTACAATACGTCCTTCATAAAAATGAGGACCAACCTTATCAATAAAACCGTGTGGTATACAGCTTCAGACTACCCAAAATCAAAACAGTGACCTCTGTGGTTATTCTAACACTATAAATGCAGTATTTTGGTCACAACATTATTGACTTTCTCTCTTTTACGCCACGAATCTGTCCACAGTGTAGATTAAGGCTGCCACGGACCGAAATACTATTAAAGGTGAAAATAAAATTAAAATTCTAGACGTTTCGAGAGGAACCTTCCACATCACACGGCAATATCCCAAAAGTATGAACAACTTTAACAGTATCTGTCCACAGTTTTTGGTTTCCCCACACGATGCCCCACTTTAGCCTATTTTCAATTATGAAACAAGTATACAGCCCATTTTCATATAGACCAAATCAGGACCACAATTAGTGTATTTTTTTTAAATTTATGAAAGTTCTAATTAAACATAGTGTTTACATACCAAAACGTTTCAGAACTTACAAATCCAATATGGCGGCTGTGCGAAACCATTACTGATATCACCCTGACATTGTGTACGGTGATAAAGGGCACACCTATTTGACCTTCAAGAACCTGTTAAGTACAGAATGAACATGCGAAGGTGAAACATTTCTCGCGATTTAACCATCCGCGTGCAGTGAAACTTGGCACAGGAAATGTTTATACAGGCACTGGCATCTAATTTAGCTCAACTGTTTACATAACCTCAAGATGGCGGCTGTGAAACATTTTAAAATTAAGTTTTTATTTCTAGTGTCCTAATCATGCAATTGAAGTCAGCGGAATAACGAATCTATTCAATAATCGTCATCTGTCCAGCCACGTGGCTAAATGGTTAGCACGTTAGGATTTGGCCCGAAGTGCCAAATTTCGTATGCGCTTTGTGTACCATAACAAATATGACTATGCGTATTTTTGAGAGCCAGCAGGGCTGCCAACTGTTAATAAATGCTCTGCCTATTTCTTTTTTATTCTAATACCAATATATCAGAAAGTATGCAAGCCAACACCTCTAAACTCTGCACACGTATAGAACCTGCCATTCAAGATTAATTTGGAGTAACTCATTCATTCATTTATTTCCGTGTCCGGTCAACATTTCCAAAAATCTGCAGCTGCGATGGCCTTGTTACTTCCTATAAAAACATCTTCCATTGAGCATGGGTTGTCCAGGAGAGGGCAGACATGTAGGTGGCTTGGGTCTTGCTCAGCTCCACATTCACAAGAGGTGTCTGCATCTGCTGGAAGGATCCCCCATTTTTGCAGGTTGGTCTTGCATCGAGGGACACCCACTCTTAAGCGGTTGAGGGACCTCCACACAGTATAAGGTAGGTCGGCGCCATGAGCCAGTTCTTCTTTTGGTAATATGTCTGTGGGCAGTGAGCTCCTCCATCTGTTGAGACGAGTTGTCCCTGGTGTCCTCTCCAGCGGCAGAGTCCTAGCAAGGAAACTCTTACGGGATCTGACGCGAGACCTTGCTGCCTGGTTACCATATAGTGGATGTCGATGGTCATTCTTCTGCTTTGTTCTCTCGGCGTCCGCAGCAGTGGCCCTCGGGATGTTGGGTGGGGCTATTCCAACAATAGGGTATAGTTTGTGCACTGGTGTTGGTTTCAGGCATCCCGAGATTATCCTTGCAGTGTCGTTGACCGCAGTATCAACCTGCTTAGCATGTGATTAAGAGTTACACACAGGAGCGGCATAATCAGCGGCTGACACACACAGTGCAAGTCCGGAAGTCCTCAGGATGTGCGGGCTGGCTCCCCAGGTGCTGCCGATCAGCTTCTTGAGTATGCCATTACGAGCACTGACCTTCTGTTTCGTGTTCAGACATTGCTGACTGTACGTTAGAGCGCGGTCTAGTGTGACACCTAGGTAAACTGGTGTTGGGCAATGTTTCAGTCGCTCCCCTCGCCATGTGATGTCCAGCTGTCACCGTGCTTCCCTGTTTCGTAAATGGAACGCACACAGTTGTCTTATTAGGGTTCGGCTTCAGATGGTTGGCATCATAGTACTTGGAGAGTTCGTCCATCGCTGAAGTCAGCTTTCCTTCCACTTATTCAAAGGATGAGCCCTGAGCAGCTACTGCTGTGTCATCGGCATAGATGAAGAGCCTGGTACTTGCTGGAATTTACTGATCATTTGTGTAGATGTTGTACAGCGCTGGAGCCAGCACGCTACCCTGAGTGAATCCGTCCTTCTGGGTTCGCCATCTACTCCTTTTACCCTGTAGCGAGACTTGGAATCTTCTGTTCTGAAGGAAGACGCTGATTAGGGATGTTAGTTGGTGGTCCTTGGTAAGGTCATACGCTTTCTTTGACAGCTTCCGATGGTTCACAATGTCGTATGCAGCTGTTAAGTCAACGAAGGCGACTCCCGTTATCTCACCGCGCTCAAAACCATCCTCGATGTGTTGGGTGAGATTCAAGATCTGGCTGCAACATGATTTGCCAGCACGAAAGCCTGCTTGTTGTGGAATAAACTTCTCTTCGAGGATGCTACTGATTCGGTTGAGTACCGGACGTTCCAGTATCTTGAAGGTATGGCATAACAGGGAAATAGGTCGAAAATTTTTCGGGTCGTTTGGTTCTTTCCCAGGCTTGAGTAGTGCAACTGATATACGACGATACTGCCAACCTGATTCTAAGCCAACTGATAGGTTCAATTTTAAATGCATATAACTTGTATACCAAAATTCGATTTCAACCAAATTTCGTATGTGCTTTGTGTACCATAACAGATAATACTACACGTATTCTTAAGAGCCATCAGGGCTGCCAACTGTTAATAACTGCTCTCTCCAGTTTTTTATCCTCATTCCAATATATCAGAATGTATGCAAGCCAACAGCTCTAAATTTTGCACTCGTATAGTACCTGACATTCTAGATTAATTTGCAACTACTTGAAACCCGCCAAAACATGACGGTCAATTGGAAAATATTTATATTGAAGAATTTCCTTATATACATTCTTTGTACGATTATATTTTGGCTCTATTGGAACTTTAAGGGTGTCAAAAGATTGCACTCTCGACATTGAAAAATGCTGCTGGCCATGACTGAAAACTTGATGAGGAAATTTGAGACCTATGCGTTCCAGAGTTTCCCCTTGAGCTTTATTGATTGTGATAAAGTATGCCAAGCTAATAAGAAAATGTTGCCTCTTAAAAGAAAATGATAGTGTTTTATCGGATGGTGTTAAATCAAGTCGAAGGATTAGACTTCTTTGCCTAATTTCAACTGCACTTATTATTTCCAAATCCAAGCAATATGGAGCATTTAGGAGCCCTTGGGAAACGTTCAGATTTCTAAGGAGCATAACTATGGGTCAAGCGTTTGGAGTATGTGGAGGCAAATCATTTAATTCCAAGGAATTCAAGAATTCTGAGAAGTCTTATATATAACTGGCCGCAAACCGTTGCTTATAATTTTGGAATATAACGAAGAAATGCAATGTTGTGCAATTCCAAGCATTTTAAAACAATATGGACCTTATGCATTTGGCACAGTAATATTGGCGCCATATGATACGAAGGACATAGCATTGTACTGCCGATTATTCTCTCTGAAATTCCTTGAGATAACATCTCTAGTGAAAA
Organism: Meconema thalassinum; assembly: GCA_946902985.2. Lineage (NCBI taxonomy): Eukaryota > Metazoa > Arthropoda > Insecta > Orthoptera > Tettigoniidae > Meconema > Meconema thalassinum. The sequence goes on from OX336391.1 coordinate 695,479,239, forward strand.
ATAATTGTTGCAGCCTGTCAAATATTTTATATTTATTCAGATCAATTTTACCATTACAACAGAAAAGGTCAAGTAACCAAGTGTAGATTTCTCGATACAGAAATATAGTGCAGAACAATGTTTACATTTGTTCGTCAAGGACTCTACACTGTAACGGCATAATATCTGGAATTGTTTCTGAAATGGCATATTTATATTGGATTTTAAAAGTGGCTTCGTATTTTTCTCCGGTTGCCCACATTTTTGCGGCTTATGTTCTATTTCATCAAATGGGTTTATTTATAGTAGCATTTCTCCATAACGTCATATTCAATAACACTATAATGGCCTGCATCAACGCAGCCGCCAAATATTAAATGGCAAATAATACTTCCACTGCCAAAATCAACAGCGTGGTTAGACTCATTGTTATGTACTCGAAACAAATAATCAATAAACAATAATATTCACTTATACAATGAAGTTCAGAGACTTCCATTCTAAAGTTGGTTGCTGATGAGAATGCGATGAGATTATCCCTGCTAGCAACAATTTTTGCAATTTGCTTGCAAACGCAGCTCAGGATGATGTTCTTCATTTTGAAGTAAACAGTACGAAACTGCTCTAAATAAGCAATTTCCATCACCTGTTGTAGGTACAATCCTTTGCATTTCCATGACAGTAAATTATGCAAGGGAGCATAGAATCACTTCGCCAGCTACTGGAATGAGCATCGACTCACTTCGCTTTTCAGAATTTATATGTATACTAAGTTCGAGGTTATAATGGAATTTGCTGGTAACTTGATACCCAGAGCGCAGTAGGCGGTTGAAAGTGGAACTTATATGGGCAGGATTTGGTACACAAACGTATGTCCATCCCTTATTATTCAGGGGCGCAGTGGCGCAGCACGGCGGACTGGGTTCGATTCCCGGTCAATGCATGTGAGATGCCATGTCCTAGGGTGAGGTCCCGTGACTCATGGTCGGTCACTTCCTTTTGTTTTCCCTCATTATTCAACGTGGTCGGGGACGAGATGCGATCAAAGTCTATGTGGCGCGTGATTTTTATAGACCGCCAACCTCAGGGGAGGAGTTATTGGGAGGTGAAATGAATGAAACTGTCAGAATGGAGTTGAAAATCTGAAACCGTGTCCACAGACAGCTTGGTCTCATGGCCTAGTGAGCGTAACTACCGCTGCCTATTCCTAATAACAAATCCCGTCGGAGATAGTCAATGCTGGTGTAATTATTCGCGCGGTTGTCATGTTGGATTGGTAAAAAGTATTAAAATTTGAAAGGCACAGTCGTGGTTGGACGAGATAATACTACGACCTCACCAAGTTCCATTGTAATCACTCGAGCCGTTCAGCGTTTATGAGGACACACACACGGATATAAGGTGATCTCACAAGTCTATATTTCATAAGATGAAAGTAAGCTCAAATTAATAATCTGGTGAAATAAAATTGAGAAAAATGCCACAGATATTAACATTGTATCCCAGGATTTCATTGGAGTGAATGGCTCCGTGGCTAAATAGTTAGCGCGCTAGGCTTTGACCCGACGTGTCCCGAGTTCGATTCCCGGCCGGGCCATCAAGGATTTATTCTCCTAGAGTTAATTCGCATGGCTCGGGGAGTGGGTGAATGTGACGTCTTCATCATCAGTATGGCGCACAGGTCGCCCACGGGTGTCAACTAGAAAGACCTGCACTCGGCCTCTCAGGAGACCACACGATCATCATCACTTCATCCTCAGTATAGCGCATTGTCTGGCTGCGTGGCTCAGGGGTAACGTTCTCGCTTGCTGAGCCCAAGGTTGCAGGTTCGAAACCTGGCGCAGTCAGCTGGCATTTGAGGGTGCGCAAATGCGAGGGAGCCGTGTCAGTACATTTACTGGCACGTTAAAGATCCCCTTCAGGGCAAAATTCCGGCACCCCGGCGTCTCTAAAAGCCAGTGTAGTTAAAAGGGACGTAAAACCAATAACATTATTATTATTATTATCAGTATCGCGCACAGGTCGCCCACGGGTGTCAACTAGAAAGACCTGCACTCGATCATCATCATTCATTGGATTGAATAAGACAAACTCGTCATTAAGAGTGCCATTCCGCGGTGAATAAACCGTAATTATAGTGATTACATTTCGCTTCATATAAAATTCTGTGGATTTATTTTCTTCACGTCGGAATTGAATGAAATGCTCGTTGGAATGAATGTGTATGGATTTAATTTCACTCCGGCCGGAATAGAATTGTTGTTGTTGTTTGAGTCTTCAGTCTTTTGACTTGTTTGATGCAGCGCTCCATGCCCCTTGTCCTGAGCTAATAGTTTCATCTCTACATAGCTACCACACCCTACATCTGAGGCAATCTGTTTAACATATTCTAACAATGGTCTTCCCCTACAGTTCTTGTCCCCGACCCTTCCTTCCATAACTAAGCTTGCTAATCCTGGGTCCCTTAGTATGTATCCTACCAACCTATCTCTTCTCTTCCCTTCTCTTCATTAGCAGTCGCCAGAAACATCTCTCCTCTCCCACTCGTCTTAATTCAACTTCGTTTGTAACCCTATCTACCCATCTGATCTTCATCAGTCTCCTGTAACACCACATTTCAAACGCTTCAATTCTCCTCTTTTCTGCTGCACCAATAGTCCAAGTTTCACTTCCATAGATCGCCACGCTCCAGACAAAGGCTTTCAAAAATGACTTCCTAATACCTAAATCTATATTCGAAGTCAACAGATTCCTTTTTTATAGAAATGCTTTCCCTGTCTGAGCCAACCTACTTTCTATATCCTCTTTGCTTCGTGCATCACTGGTTATTTTGCTTCCTAAGTAACAGAAGTCTCCTACTTCCTTCAGCTTTTCACCTGCCAATTTGATGTCCATAGAGGTTTCTGATTTATTTCGGCTGCATTCCAATATTTTTGTTTACATTTATTAATTTTCATCATGAATTCTTTCCTCAAGACGGAGTCCATACCATTCAAAAACTCATTCAAATCCTCAGGCGTGTCGGCGAAGATGACGATGTCATCGGCAAATCTCCGAGTTGAAACTATTTCTCCTTGATTCTTCACTCGCACTTTCATTTTTTCTCGAATTATCTTCATTGTTTGTTTAATGTAAAGATTGAAAAGTATGGGTGATAAGTTGCAGCCTTGCCTTACACCTTTCTGAATACCAGCTTCTCTCACATGTCCTTCAACTCGAGTGACTGCTGTCTGGTTTCTGTATAGATTGTAGATCACCCTCCTATCCCTGTACTTTATTCCAATCGTTTTTAATAGAATTAAATTGTATGAATTCAATTTCACTCCGTCCGGAAGAGAATTAAATGTTTGTTCATAGTTTCATTCCAACAGGAATTGAATTCATTATATGAATTTAATTTCACTCTGACTTCAAGATATAATTTAGTTCCACATTTAATTTCACTCCGACCTCAAGATTGAATTTTATTCCGCATTTACTTTAATTCCAACCTCAAGGTATAATTTCGTTACACATTTAATTCCATTCCATATTCAACATTTAATGTTATTCCACATATAATTTTACTCCGAGTTCAAGAATTGATGATGATGATGATAATTGATGTTTTAAGAGGCCTAACATCTAGGTTATCGGCCCCTAATGGTCTGGGTGATAGCGAAAATGACAATGAAGTGGAAACCAGAATGAAAATCAAGTGAGACGGAAAATACTTACAAAAATAACTCAGATTGAAACTACTCACAAAATGGAGAGCGGTAATACTTACAAAAGGGAATTTAGAACGAAAATACTCACAAAAGGAATAGATTGAAAAATACGCACGAAATATAGGTTAGGTTCAAAATACGTACAAAATGCAACCAATATTCAAAATACTTACAAAATGCAAATGAGATCGAAAATACGTACAAAATGCAATTGAGGTTCAATATACTTACAAAATACAATTGAAATTGAAAATACACAATGCAATTCAGATTGAAAAACTCCCATTTCAGATCAAAAATACTCACAAAGTTCTATTGATATTCAAAATACTTACAAAATGCAATTGAAATTGAAAATGCTTACAAAATGTACCGTAGATTCAAACTACTCATTTGGATGGACAATACTTACAAAATGTAATTTAGATAGGAAATACTTACAAAATGTAATTTAGATTCCAAATACCCCCAAAATGCAATTGAGATTCAAAATACTTGCAAAAATCAATTTAGATTATCAATACTTACAGAATGCAATTGAGGTTGAAAACAGTCTCAAAATGCAATTTAGATAGAAAAGACTTACAAAATGCAATGCAGATTGAAAATACCTACAAAATGGAGTGTAGATGCAAAAAAAATCGCTAAAGGGAATTTAGATACACGAGGAGCCAATTAACAAAGACAAGCCGGGAATCTTAGAGAGAATAGGATATATATAATGAAAAGAAAACAAGAGGTATGACCCCTCGAAGAAGGAGGGATCAGGAAAGGTGAGACAAGGGCCAATTAAGGCGGGAAAGTTAAAGACTCCCTAGGCCTCGGATACCCTAATACCGTCGGGGTCGGAAAAGAACAAGAGTTGACCAAGGGAGGTCGACAGGAAAGAAGACGGAGAGGAGCCCGGCACAAGTGGAAGCAATGCCGGAATCAGCTGGGGTCCCGTGGTCACCAACCCACTTCCCACTAGATGTGAGCCCCTGGGGGGAGTTCAAGAATTATTTTTATTACAGATTTCATTCACTTAAAGTTTCACTCCGTGCATTTCGTTCTTTTTTATTATGAATGGAGTTTTATTATTCACATTTCATTCCTCACATTCTATTCCTAAGTTAATTCCTCTTCGAATTCCATTCACTAAACCATTTTCTCTTTAATACAGTTCTACGAATCGCGTTTAATTTCGTTCCTTTCAATTCTGTTCCAATTAAATTACTTTTATTTTAATTCCTCTTCACATATATTTTCATTCCAGACTTGTGTATGTGTAAACCTTCTAATGTCACTCCTTTTTACTTTAATTTCGTTCTCTTTTCCATCCCTGGCTTTGCTTGAGCGAGTGAAAAGTAACTGTGACATGGGGAAACACACAACAACATTATTTATTATTTTAGGATGTAAACGCCAAGATATTCCATTTCCCCGCAATGCTGGCGGCGCATGCGCAGAAGTTTGCCTGGGCAAAGGAAGCTTCAGTGCATTCGAATTCCTTACTTATTATTGATTATGATACGCACCTGATCCAGCGTACAGCCTCCAACTATACCTTGGTCGTCTCTCAGGGGGTGGACCCTGTGAAAGAGAATTGGTTAGTTAGTTATAATTGCTTTAAGGGGCGGAAAATCAAGGTCATTTGCCCCTCTCAAGAAAGATATAATTTACACAAATTAAATATGTGTAGAGGTGGTAAAATTTCAATCCGGACGTAAACTAGTCCCCCGTTCGGATCTCCGGGTGGGGACTACTCGAGAGGGGGTTAACATCACAGAGGTGACAAAGAGGAAATCTGACATTCTACGAATCGGAGCGTGGAATGTTAGAAGTCTGCTGGGAAGTGGAAGGTTAGAAAACTTAGAAAGGGAAATGGATAGGTTAAGCTTGGATTTGGTTGGGATTAGTGAAATGCGCTGGCAGGAAGAGCAGGACTTTTGGTCAGGAGACTATAGGGTCATTAGCACTAAATCAAACAATGGCCAAGCAGGGGTTGGTCTCAAATTGAGTAGGAAACTTGGACAACGTGTGGAATATTATGAGCAATATAGTGAACGGATTATTGTAGCAAAAATCAATACTAAAACTACGTGCATCACAGTGGTACAAGTCTATATGCCTACCAGTCAAGCTGATGATGAGGAGGTTGAAAAGGTCTACGAAGAAATGTACGAAATCCTGAGGTATGTCAAGGGTGATGGAAATGTTATAGTAATGGGAGATTGGAATGCTGTGGTAGGAAAAGGAAGAGAAGGGAAGATAGTAGGAGATTTTGGATTAGGTGAAAGGAATGATCGAGGAAGCAGGCTGATGGAATTCTGTACCGAGCACGAGTTGGTCATAGCTAACACCTTATTCAATAACCACAATAGAATAATATACACATGGATGAGACCAGGAGATATAGGGCGTTACCAAATAGACTTCATTATGGTCAAGCAGAGGTTTCGAAACCAGATTTTGGATTGTAAAGCATATCCTGGTGCGGGCATAAACTCTGACCACAATCTAGTTGTTATAAAATGCAGATTAAAGTTGAAGAAACTGAAGAAAAGTCAAAAGCCAAAAAGGTGGGCAATAGACAGACTGAAAGAGAAGGATGTAAACGAAATATTCAAGGAGAGTATAAAGGAAGGACTAACAAACTTCAATTGCAGACGAATGGGCACTTCTGAAGAATGAAATAACAAAATCCGCAGAAGAAAACATTGGTAGGAAAGAAAGAATAGGATCACTCAGGATATACTAGAATTGATGGACGAAAGGCGGAAACACAAGAATGTAAGAGATGAAAAGGGGAAAGCAGAATACAGACGTCTGAGAAATGAAGTTAACAAGAAGTGCAAGGAAGCGAAAGAAGAATGGTTGAACGAGAAATGTGCAGGCATTGAAAGTTGTCTGAAATTAGGAAAAGTAGACACAGCTTATCGAAGGATTAAGAATACTTTTGGGGAAAAGAAGACTAAATGCTGTAATATTAAGGACACAAATGGAAAGCCTCTAACAGATAGGGAAGAAAAGGTTGAGAGATGGAAAGCTTATATAGAATGTTTGTATAAGGGAAAGGAGATTGAGAATCATGTAATGGAAAGGGAGGAGGAAATTGATGAGGATGCAAAAGGGGATTTAATATTGAGATCAGAATTTGTTAGAGCTTTGGAAGACTTAAGCAGGAACAAAGCATCAGGCATAGATGATATACCGATTGAGTTGCTACGCTGCATAGGAGATGAAGGTCTGATCAGGTTATTTCACTTGGTGTGTAGGATTTATGAGACAGGTGAGGTACCCCCTGATTTCAAGAAGAATGTTATCATCCCTATACCAAAGAAAGTGGGAGCTGACAGATGTGAAGATTACCGTACAATCAGCTTAATTACTCATGCTTCAATGATCCTGTCTAGAATAATTTACAAGAGGATGGAAAGCCAGATAGAAACGGAGTTGGGTGAAGACCAGTTTGGTTTGAGGAGAAATGTAGGAACAAGGGAAGCTGTACTAAGTCTCAGGCTGATTTTGAAAGGTAGATTAACGAAAGATAAGAGAACGTTCATGGCATTTGCAGACTTAGAAAAGGCTTTTGATAACGTTGATTGTGCTAAATTGTTTGACATTTTGAAAATGATTGGAATAAAGTACAGGGATAGGAGAGTGATCTACAAACTATACAAAAACAGACAGCAGTCATTCGAGCTGAAGGACATGTGAGAGAAGCTAGTATTCAGAAAGGTTGTGGTGTTTGAAGCCATATTTTCAGTGTTGCCTTAGTAAACAAGAGTTTAGTGCTTTTCAGTCGGTCAACACGAATGTACCCAAAAGAGATGGGTTATGCCCTAATCCTGAAATAAATTACATTAGATTAATAAAACACTAGGATGACCAGTTTCGATCGTCAAGCGATCATCATCAGATCCAATACACTTAGGCTATAAAATCTATGTTTGAAATACAGGTGAAAATATTTACAATATGTACAATTATTTAGTTGCAGTATTGGTACTGCAACTGTCAGTGTATGCTAAATGCAGTATATATGTTAGGTGAAATGCTAAATGGTGATGGCTATCCGGAGATTGTACTTTAGAGAGATTATATGGTTGTAAACTATGGTTAAACTATACAATTTTAGGCTAACTACTTATCTGATTGTCTTCCGTACTACAGCTATTCGCAGTTTCCGTGCTCACTTGAACTCGCTGTGCGGCCGACTGCGGTGGTTATCTTAACGACTGGTTTTTCCCTGCCTTCCCCCCCTGTCCCTACGTGCTGTGGGGAGTGATCGCGATGTGTTTATGTGAGGTGTTGCCAACCTAGATAAGATGTATGTTATTGAATGAGGTGGATCTACAACTATTAAAGACCGTGGATTAGTCCTCGCCACGCGTGGAGCATAACCCATTCGAACTAAGCGTTGACGGTCTTATGAGGACGTCCCGGCACCTTTAATACTGCCTCTAATATGGGCCTTGGTTTATTGCAGAAGAAAAAGTACATCGTACACCTGATCCAGATAACATTTACCTATTAAAAAACCCCTAATTTCCCCCCTTTTTTTTATCTAGCTTGGCTGTGTCGCTAAATTGAGTTTTGTTTCCGACAGGGTGTGTTTTTTAGTAGCGTGAAGAGGGGTGAGCTCTCCATGAACGTGTGTTCATTTAGATTGTTGGGATTGTTTCGTTTGGCTAGGTGTATCTCGATTGCTTCCTTTATGTCAAGAGCTCTGCCTTTCGATTCGTGATGGATTATTTTAAGGTCCGACTCTATGTTGGTAAAGCTATGCCCTGCGTCACACATATGTTCGCACACGGCTGAATGTGTTCCGTATCTTATCGCATTTCTATGTTCATTATAACGTGTGTCTACTCGCCTTCCACTCTGCCCGATGTAATTAGCTTGACAATCGGTGTCTTGGCACGTTATAGAATATACCCCTGACCTTGAATACGGGTCACGTTTATTTAGATTACTATTTAGGAGGTGCCTAGCGGTTGTGTTTTTCGTTGTGAAAGCTATCTTTATGCCTTGCTTTTTGAATAGGTTAGTGATTTTATATGTATTCGCATTCACATAGTTGAAACGCGCAAATTTTTTCTCATTACTGTCCGGTTTGGGAATCGTTTTATCTTTATTTTTATGTTTGGCTATAATTTGATTTATTTTGCTTGGCGAGAAGTTGTTTTCCCTTGCTATTTGCATAATAGTTCTTATTTCCTTATTATAGTTGTCTTTTGACATGGGTATGTTTAAAGCCCTGTGCACCATTGAATTGAAACCCGCTAGTTTGTGCGTACTGGGGTGATTAGACTGATTGTCGATTGCATGCGAGGTTTGTGTTGCTTTCCGGAATATGGAATATGAAAGGTCGTTGTCTTTACGTTCAATAGTTATATCGAGATAATTTATTTTCCGGTCTATTTCGGATTCCTTAGTGAATTTGATAGAATGGTGAAGGCTATTAATGGATTGGAGAATTGTTTCTTCGCTAGTTAGTTCAGTATCGTAGATGCAAATTACATCATCTACGTATCTACGTATCTTATTCAGAAAGGTGTAAGGCAAGGCTGCAACTTATCACCCATACTTTTCAATCTTTACATTGAGCAAGTGATGAAGGAAATTGGAGAAAAGTTTAATGTGGGGGTGAAGATTCAAAGAGAAATAATTTCAACTCTGAGATTTGCCGATGACATCATCATCTTGGCCGACACGCCTGAGGATTTGAATGAGTTTTTGAATGGTATGGACTCCGTCTAGAGGAAAGAATTCATGATGAAAATTAATAAATGTAAACAAAAATACTGGAATGCAGCCGAAATAAATCAGAAACCTCTATGGACATCAAATTGGCAGGTGAAAAACGAAAGGAAGTAGGAGACTTCTGTTACTTAGGAAGCTAAATAACCAGTGATGGACGAAGCAAAGAGGATATAAAAAGTAGGTTACCTCAGGGAAGGAAAGCATTTCTACAGAAAAGGAATCTGTTGACATCGAATATAGATTTAGATATAAGGAAGTCATTTTTGAACGCCTTTGTCTGGAGCGTGGCGCTCTATGGAAGTGAAACTTGGATTATTGGTGCAGCTGAAAAGAGGAGAATTGAAGCATTTGAAATGTGGTGTTACAGAAGAATGATGAAGATCAGATGGGTAGATAGGGTTACAAACGAAGAGGTATTAAGACTAGTGGGAGAGGAGAGATGTTTCTGGCAACGGCTAATGAAGAGAAGAGATAGGTTGGTAGGACACATTCTAAGACACCCAGGAATAGCAAGCTTAGTTATGGAAGGAAGGGTCGAGGGCAAGAACTGTAGGGGTAGACCAAGGTAAGAATATGTTAAACAGATTGCCTCAGATGTAGGGTGTTGTAGCTATGTAGAGATGCAACGATTAGCTCAGGGCTGCATCAAACCAGTCAAAAGACTGATGACTCAACCCAACAACATAGGTGGTGGCTGAAATAAGATATTTTAAAAAATGCCTAAAATTAATTAAAAACTATAATTATAATCACTAAAACTAAGAATGAATGATACGTGTCTGTGCCTTCATAGACTACTATTCATACGATTGCGACGTTGTTGTGCGCACTCGCACGATGGTTTCTGAATAGTAAATCAGTTTTACTGTTACAACAAATGAGTGTTAGCGCGCGAATCGTTTCAACAAAAGAGTGAATTTCTAGTGGCAGGTTACACACAGCAACATTTCATATGCCACAGATGGCAACGAGGCACTACATGTCTGTGGCAAAGATATCTTAGTATTTGTACCATCGATGACGTAAGCACATCCCGACTTCTGGTCCACCTTCGAACCAGCCGTACAGAGGATTCCAAAGTCAGGAAATTGGTGAACTATGACATGAACTGCCTCCGAAAGACGGAGGCATCCGTGTGAGAAGCAGTGGCACTGGGTGTTGCAATATTTTCATTAAGGGGGAGGTAGGTGGTGCTTGATATCAGAGAAAACTGTATCCAATTGCGCCGTATGGATTATAAGTTAGTCTACATGAAAACCTTCACGAAAACAAAAAACGCATGTTATATACAAGGGCGAGAAAGACCAAACAGACTAGCGCTTTCTCAGACAGTTCAAAGTAACTTACTGTGAGATTACCTGAAATACAGCCAATGAACAAAATTATGAATTCCTAAACATATAAAAGGAAACGTACAGCTTTTATTACTAAAAATATTATTACGGTATTAATTGCCTTTCTTGAATTAATCTGGTCGTTGTGCAACCACTTGTGAGAAGAAAATCAACAGCAGAACGATCGGTGATAAATGCAGGAAGCTGAAATATTGCCGTTATTTTGATAAACAGGTATTAAAGAAATTAGAGTTGAAAACTACAAAAAATAAACGGCCGAAGACAAACAAAAGAAGACAGTTGACCGCAGTGGGGAGCGCGGAGTTCGTGAACAAACGAAGGGTGGACAAGGGCAGTAAGTAAAAGCAGACGATTCTGGCGCCCTAGAGAGGAACGGAGCAGGTAGCAGCTCAGGAGAACAATAGACCGTGGATCGCAATCAGGATGGTGTTTGTCGCAATGCTAGCGAAGCTGAAGGCACAAAAGGAGACTTGAAGGACAGTGGCACTCCCTTTACTTCAGCGGACCACAACCAAACAACGCAGGATGTGCGCCGAGACTCAGCTGAGTGCATAGACAGAAACGTGCGTAGATTCCCCAGGTCCAGCCGCCTGTTCTGTCCCTCTACCGCTAGTGGTAGCGGAGCGGAGCCCCAGATGGTGTTGTAAGAAACTAGATCAACCAGCTGAGTATGTGATGAGATGTAAAGGTTAAATACTATTGCCATTACAGGGAAAGAAGTACCAACTGCAGGTGCACCTCTTCACTAAGGAGGCTAGAGTGGACTCAGTTTGAAATTAACCTTTATTGTCCCGTGCCCAGGAAGAAACTCGGATTTAAAAGTTTAAAAGGATTTAGAGGTTGCCGTAAAGGATAAAATGTGTTAACGTATCTCAGCGAGATGTGAAAAGTACCTGTTACAGTTCTACTATAATAAACACAAAGTGTGTTGTCGTCTACTTATCCTTGACTGTTGGTCACCCGTCTCCATTCTTGGGTGGATATAAAGGAGGAGAAGACGAAGCGCTATCTTGAGTGCAACACGGTGCTTGTCGGTCTTATCCTCTCTCGTGTTGATGGGCCTTCTCCAGGTCCTAAGACTGGTTGTCAATCCCTTCAACCGGCGATTGCGTCTATTCGGGCATGTAGTTGGTCCCTACCCACAGACGATAGTTCCTGTACGACTGATGGTAGTGACAGTGTGGATGCCTGAGCTGCCTTGTCCGCTCTCCGCCGGTGATCTTTCTTTTCTGTAGGGGAGATAGGTTTGGCTTTGCTCCCTTGATGGTCATGGGAGCGGAAGGGCCAGTAGGTACAGGAGCTTCGGGTCAGCGCGGTCTTCTTCCCCCAATGGCTGGGGAAGACTTCTTTGCCGACCTTTTTGGGGATGAAGAGGACATTTTCTCCAATGGAGCTAGTTTACTGGCCCCATTTTCTCGGTGGCCGGGAAGGGTAGAGGGGAGATTTTCCAACAGCTGAATGAATGGACGTCGAAGGTACTACACATGGGTGATTCATGGCGTCGCTGCATCTACAAACTATATCCGGAAGTCGAGAGCATTCATGTCACGGTACCTCTTACGAGCGGCATGAAATGAAAGCCTGTCAAGAGTCCGGATTTTCTGGATCTTTGCTTCCTTACTGATCTCATGGTACTGCTTAGATCATGGAGAGTGGCTTCTTTGGCTGTTAGGACATATCGGAGGAGGACCCATGATGCCCTTACCACACTCTCTGCAAACGGCCATGGCAGTGCACCTGGCAGAAACATGCCCGAATTTCTGGTATTTGTAGCAGCTCTTAGGTGGAGGTATGTGCGGCCCAACTTCGCAATGATACGATGTGACCTTCAGTTGTTTAGGTACAACATCACCCTCAGAATAGGAAATGAAAGTGACGGTGTCGACACTAACCTCTCCTATGTTTTTGGGTGATGCCTCTATTCCCCAGATCCAGCAGTAATTCCGCATCGCTGTTTAGAATGAGGGTGCGATGGAATATAACCCCGCGTTTCGTGCCACTCGACCTTAACGGGAATTTCACCGAACTGCGTGCAAGTCAGCAACGGTATACAGGGTGTAACAAAATGCAGGACACATTCCTCACACGTAGACAAAGAAATTATGTGATATGAACACGAGTCTGGAAACGCTTTGTTTCCGCGTTACAACTCATTTTCTGCAACTCATTAATCATGGGAAGCACACAAGAACAAAACAATAGAATCATGGAGAACATGAACTCTTGGTTACATTGCCATTACCGTAGATGCACGGCCAGTGTTTTGTTTTACATGGTCCTGTTGCCAGGCGACTTACTGCTTTGCTTGTTTACAGCTGGGCGACAAATCATTTACTTCATGCATGCTGGAGCACCTCATTTTAGTGTTAATGTTCATCGACTTCTAAATAAGAGATTCGGTGACAGATGGACAGGTAGAGGTGGAGCAATTGCCTGGCCTCTGCGCTCTCTGGATCTTAAGCCACTGGACTTATATTTGTGGCGGCATTTGAAAGCTCTTGTGTATCAAACCCCAGTATAAGATGTTGAGAGTGTCCGTGCCCGTTTTATAGAACGCAATACTCCAGGGATACATCAGCGCATCTGAGATTCACTAGGACGGCGGGTTGATGCGTGTATCTATACGCACGGAGAGCATATTGAACATCTCCTGTGAGAAAGAGCTGCATGTTGTATGCTGGTACGTTCTGTTCTTGTGTTTTTCCCATGATCAAGGAGTTGAAGATAATGAGGTGTAACGTGGAAACGAAGAGTTTCCGGACCCATGTTCATATAACATAATGTATTCATCTACGTGTGAGGAATGTGTCCTGCATTTTGTGCCGTACATTGTTGTTACACCCTGTATAGCAGGAGCTGCCCGATCCGGAACTTGGAAATCCAACTGAGGTCTCCAAATTTCCCCTCGATTTCCTCGGAAAAAAAAATGGTAGATTTCACCAGCTCAAATTATCCCTCGTCTGTTTCGTTAACTACCAGGTAGCGGGGAATCTTGCGTTGTATGCTTCACCCCAAAGAGTGTACACCATGGGATTCAGACGACACTCTAGAGACGAATTTTTAAGGGGGGGCACCATATGATGATTTTGTGGTTCATTCTGCAATCATCTTCTCCCAATACTACCTACTGCGAACGACGGCCATCACTGCGGGCGTCATCCAGCCAAGGGGCCCTAGTGCGTCAAACAGGCACATACCACTTGGCATGCACAATGATCTATTCCGTCAAGCAGGGCATTTCGTTGCAAGGAGGATAGTACCGCTAGGGTACATGGCACAATATGGGCAATACCGTCTAGGCTTTCTGGCCAGATGGACAAGTCGGTGGCCCTTCCCCTAACGGCATGTGCTTTTCTGCTGGTCAAACCAAAGTTGGGCCCGGAAAATCGAAATTGGTCCTCTCGTACGGCAGGCAGTTTATTCTGCCCTCCACCCATAGGGGATCTGTCTATAGCGAGCAGTCTTGGAGCTCCAGGTTAGATATCCATCTCATCCATCCTGGATTGGTTTTTCTCCCGTTTCCTACTTCTACTCTAGGCAAATGCAAATGCCGGGATAGTTCCTAATTTAAGACCACGGCCGGCTCTTTATCAATCCTTACCTGAATTATAAATATAGAAACTACTACTTTCTACTCAATAACACAGGTTATCGAAGTATTATATATAAACAACCCAAGTACAAAGGCTAAGTACGTAAAATTTGGTTTAGAATGGTGAAACGGTGTACATTTGTGCCAAAGGGCCTTAATGTAGCGAATGGAGAGAGCTATCCGAAATTTCAAGGTATCAGTGTTAATCGCAGGAATCTACAGGGTAAGAATGTAAAATTTGGTTTAGATCGGTGAAACGGTGTAGATTTGTGCCTAAGGGCCTAAATGTAGGAAATGGAGAGAGCTATCCCAGATTCCAAGTGAACAGTGTTACTCCCAGGTATCCACAGGGTAAGTGCCATACGTAAAATTTGGTGCAGATCGGTGAAATGATGTAGATTTGTGCCAAAGGGCCTAAATGTAGGGAATGCTGCGGGTTGTCCGAAATTTCAAGTGCACAGTGTTACTCGTCGGGTTCCAAAGTGTAAGTACGTAAATTTTGGTTCAGATTGGCGAAACGGTGTAGATTTGTGACATAGGGCCTAAATGCAGGGAATGGAGATGGCTGGTTGAAATTTGAAGTGGACAGAGTAACTTTTCGAGTTCCAAAGTGTTAGTACATAAATTTTGGTTCAGATCGGTGAAACGGTGTAGCCTAGGTTTGTGCCAAAGGACATAAATGCTGCTTGAAATGTGAAGTGGACAGTGCTACTTGTCGGATTTCAGAAGATAAGTATGTAACATTTGGTCTAGATCGGTGAAACGGTGTAGATTTGTGACAAAGGGCCTAAATGCAGCTTGAAATGTGAAGCGGACAGTGTCACTTGGGTTTATGTAGATTTGTGCCGCAGAGCCTAACTACGAACATTGAGCTCCGCCCCCAAGCCCCCGGTGCGTTTGACAAACCGTTTACTTTTAGGGAAAGTAATGGGTTGAAGTGTTTAAACATACTGTGAAATGAAATGAAAATCCACAGCCTGCTTCCAGTCTCCGACCGGGTCAGGAATGGAATGAATGAAGCCCCCATCTAGCGGCGAGGATATGAACTGTGCCGGCTGCCGAGGCCTGACGCACTCCTCTGGGGCAATGATTAAATGAATGACAGATGAAATGAAATGATAGTGGAGAGTGTTGCTGGAATGAAATTGTGACAGGGAAAACCGGAGTACCCGGAGAAAAACCTGTCTGCCTCCGTTTTGTCCAGCACAGATCTCACATGGAGTGACCGGGATTTGAACCACGGACCCAGCGGTGAGAGGCCGGCGTGCTGCCGCCTGAGCCACGGAGGCTTGGGATAGAAATTATATGGAACAATTTTATGGACAAAAACCTAGACACTAGACAGCATTGGGACTGTGCAAAACAGCAAAATCAAGACTGGTATATTATCTTTTAGAAGAGAGACGTTTCTAATTGAAGACATCAGGGTGCAATTTATGTTACAACACACAAGGGCTTTTGAATACCAGATACTAATCATGGAAGACCAAAGAGCATCTGTCTGGGCACCGAAGCCATGACGAATCGGGCATGGACGGCTCCAAAGCACGAGATGCGCCACGTCGTAACTAGACTGTCTACACTCGGTTTCCACCATCTAATATGCCAAACCAAGAATTACCATGACCGAATGCCGACGTGTGTATGTGAATTATGCAACCAAATCTGTGAAAGATATCACATAGAACTCTGTACAAAAAGACGAAAATCAATAAGCGAATACGCAAATATGTGAAAATGTTATCAGTATGTACTGTAACCTTACATGGCTATCTAGCTGCAATTATTAAATTATTAAATATTAATATAGTGCAGTAATTGTATTGGAAATGGTGCGATGGCCAAGAAATGATTACGCAAGAGGATTACAACACTGTTTGGTGAAAGCAACACGTGAAATTAATAATCAGTTATTAGTGAATATAGGAAGAGTGAGCCTATATCTATAATCCATGATAATTGACACCAATACCTACATTAAAGCGCATGATCAGTGTTGCCAACAGCTGTTATCTTTAAAAAAGAATGTCACAAAATGACAGCTCTCAAATTAGATCATCGAATTACGACGTTGGGTATCCCCTTGAGATCCGGGTTTAATTTCCAGCTCTGTCAAGAAATTTAATTCTGGTGTGAGGATTGGAACGGGGTGAGAAGAGCTGGGTTCCATTCCCACGTCAGCCATCCTGGAAGTAACTTTCTGTGGTTTCTCCACTTAAGGCCACGGCCACCGCCTTCCCATCTCTGTAGATTAATGACCCGTAAATCAATTCCTTAGGGACAAAACTTAAAATTGTTATACCGTGACATTTCCGGTGACCTTGCGTGACCTTATCACCTCTGATCTAGAATCACAACACACTTTCTGGGGGCCGAGGTCAAAACCAAATTTGGATAAACTGGAATTCTCAAAAAGTATTTAACCCTTAGACTTTCAAGGTAACGATCTGTCGTTATGTCCTGTTCGTGCCAAACCTGTCAGGGTCCGGCCTTTATTATTGATTATTTCGTTACTTTTACACTTGATAGCAGCAATTTTCAGGAAATATGAAGAAGGCAATTTTAACTCAGAGAAATGAGGAACTTTGTGTTGGCGGGAACTCCCAAGATTAATTTTGCCATTATGAACACGGCCTACTGAATTCAAATGGGTTCTTTAACATGCCAACATCGTATGACATGCATGTCATGATTTTTGTCACCTTTCAAACATCACTTACCATGGCCAGGAGCGAACCTGAAAGCCTGGGGTTGGTAGTCCGACACGATAACCACTCACCCGCAAGTTCACGCATTATTAAATTAATAAAAATGCACTAATTCTTCGTCAAATAAGCATCAAGTTTCAAAAAATATGCACTCTGAAATAACTACGGCCATTATGGTCATTCCGTATTCTTTAGCGTTTCTATTCTGAATAATAAAATAATATGAACAGACGGACATTAAGGCTTCGCACAGGTCTTGAGAAAATTCATTAAGTTTGGTTGCAGGGAAACTAATAGCATTTGTTAACAAGGGCTGAATTGATGTGTTTATCCTTTTCCTTTTTCTTTTACGACATTTCGTTTATGTTCGACGGTTTCCAAATGTTGAGTCACTGAAAACTTTCTCGAACTCCTTACATTTGTTTCAGAAATCTCGACTTAGTATAAAACAAAGTCCCCGATTCTTGAATATCACGGGTAATCACGAGAACCACTGGATGGATTTTGATGTGATCTAGATGGAAGGTTTCTGTAGAAAAGTATTTATTTATGATCAAAGGAAGCCAAGTAGTGACGATTTCAGTGAAAAAGTCGAGGAATAAAACCGGCGTCCGTGCGCTTTTTAAATCTTACGCTTGACAAAACGTTAAAAATATCAATATACTATGAGTGTAAGTATTGTTCAGCATGAAAAGTTCTAAAGAAAAGTCCGGGGGAGCATATCTCTATCTTAAATACATCGCACACTACAGTACAAGTGTTTTTAAGTTTCCATTTCTTCCAACAATCTCCATTCAATTACTGAGGCGAAAGTTTACAGAGCGAGCCTCTCACACCAGTTACAGCTTAGCTAGCGGACGAGCCTATTCTCCCAGATACAGCTAGCAGAAACATGTCGAGTCGTGTTGAGTTAAGACTTCAGAGAAGAGTGGTTGTGTTTGGAGTTTCCCCGAAAATGCAACTCGGCTTTTCTTCATTTCGCCTGTGAACTTTTCGTTCCACAAAATACACAGTCAAGTTAAGATAGGATGGAAGGGGGATTTGTGTTTCATGCACCTCGCCATTCTTAAATTACGTCTGAAAGAATTCGTTGCACATGCATCTCCATGATAATATAATTAATAGTCCAGTCAATGATTTTACCCATCATGCCGAGACGTCAAACGGATATTGGTCGTTGTCCAATGACATTGGAAAAAAAAAGCGGTTATCACGTAATGCATTCATAACTGTTCCCGGGCGAAGACAATAAAATATACCATCGTCGGTAGAAAAAATTTATCTTCCAAATGATTTCACGAAATTTTGCAACTTAACAACGTCGTTCGCTTTTATTAGAGCCATAACTCCGTGCTTGCTGTGCTTGACGGTAAGCAGCTTGGCAGTTCACTGAAGGTCAGCAAGAAGGAATTTGAGATAATAGGTCCACGTAATATTTCTGGTTATTCTTGGTCATTCATAAGCTGAAATCCTACTGTGAAATTGTAGTAAAGCGAAAGGAACAAATCTGTACTCACAGACAGTGCAAACTATGTTATAAATAGGGAGGTGAAAGAAACTTTCTTAATAACAAGGAAATGTTCAGGCTTTGACCAACCACGAGACTGTCGGAGTCCGAATCCAAATATACGACTTGAAGAACATGAAGTATCAAAAAGCGCTTCTTTTACGCCCTTCTCAAGCAGAGATAACATATGTAGTCTACCTAAACAAGCGAAGGAGAAACATATGATGCATTGTGCCACAATAATCAAAATATGCATAAACTAGCGGACCCGTACAAGAAATCTCGTATGTTCATAAACCACACTTTCCCCAATAGGTTTATGAAGTATGTTATGTTTTTACTCCTACCAAATGCTTATAGAACACTACTGTTTCTGAAATCCATGCAAAATGATAAAGGAAAGACCTCAGAATGTTAAAATGACATGAAACAGGTGTTACAGTGACCAAAAAGTGAAGTGGACAGCAATTATGGAGCGTATTTTCCTACAGCAACAGTATCTGCAAATAGCACACCTCGTACATTTTTTAAGAGTCATTTTTTAAAAGGAATTATAGATATTTATGAAATTATAGTTATTCGTCACTGCTAATGTCTATTCTCTTTCATATGAACGTTCATTTGTCAAAATGTGAAGTGGACAACAATTATGGAGCGTATTTTCCTACAGCAACATTATCTGCAAATCACACACTTCGTACATTTTTTAAGTCATATTGTAAAGAAATTATAGATATTTATGAAATGAGAGTGCAATTCGTCACTGCTAATGTTTATTCTCTTTCATTTGAATGCTCATTTGTCACAGTCGGTAGCTTGTGAGCACCGCAGGAGGGATCTGAAAATCCACAGCCTGCTTCCAGTATCGTTCTGAATTTAAGGTTTTTATGTTTGCTGCGACTGTCTAATAAAAATAAAGACTAATATGTTTCATGCAGATTTTCCTTTGATGTAAATAATTTAGTTGATTCGTGGATGTCACCTACCGAAATAAATTATGGTCAACAAGAGTTTAGTGCTTTTCAGTCGGTCAACACGAATGTACCCAAAAGAGATGGGTTATGCCCTAATCCTGAAATAAATTACATGAGATTAATAAAACACTAGGATGACCAGTTTCGATCGTCAAGCGATCATCATCAGATCCATTACACTTAGGCTACAAAATCTATGTTTGAAATACAGGTGAAAATATTTACAATATGTACAATTATTTAGTTGCAGTATTGGTACTGCAACTGTCAGTGTATGCTAAATGCAGTATATATGTTAGGTGAAATGCTAAATGGTGATAGCTATCTGGAGATTGTACTTTAGAGAGATTATATGGTTGTAAACTATGGTTAAACTATAAAATTTTTGGCTAACTACTTATCTGATTGTCTTCCGTATTACAGCTACTCGCAGTTTTCGTGCTCACTGGAACTCGCTGTGCGGTCGACTGCGGTGGTTATCTTAACGACTGGTTTTTCCCCTGTCCTTACGTGCTGTGGGGAGTGATAGCGATGTGCTTATGTGAGGTGTTGCCAACCTAGATAAGATGTATGTTATTGAATGAGGTGGGTCCACAACTATTAAAGACCGTGGATTGGCCCTCGCCACGCGTGGAGCATAACCCATTCGAACTAAGCGTTGACGGTCTTATGAGGACGTCCCGGCACCTTTAATACTGCCGCGAATATGGGCCTTGGTTTATTGCAGAAGCAAAGTACATCGTACACCTGATCCAGATAACATTTACCTATTAAAAACCCCCTAATTTCCCCCCCCCCCCTTTTTTTATCTAGCTTGGCTGTGTCGCTAAATTGTGTTTTGTTTCCGACAGGGTGTGTTTTTTAGTAGCGTGAAGAGGGGTGAGCTCTCCATGAACGTGTGTTCATTTAGATTGTTGGGATTGTTTCGTTTGGCTAGGTGTATCTCGATTGCTTCCTTTATGTCAAGAGCTCTGCCTTTCGATTCGTGATGGATTATTTTTGTAACAGGCTCTCATCCCCCCCTTACCCTGATTATAGCCAAAATGATAATAATAATAATAATATTAGCATATCAAAATTTCAATTTAATTTTCGCTAGGTCACCTGAGTTCACAGCAAAGAACCTAGGCAGAGAATATTCCTAGTTTCATGGTATTGTGGAAATACTCTGGTCTAATTTAGAAAAAGGGAAAGACGGGATGTAACCCGGGTCAAGGCCAGCTTGTTGAATGGAAAGTTGGGCGTACCTCAGTAGGCCGTATTAAAATAACCCTGCCAAAAGATGAAGGAAAGGAACAGAACAAGGTGTAATCTTCCTACCGACTGCACGCATTAAATGAGATAATCAAGTTCCAATAAACGATATATTATAAAATCAGAATGATGTTACATTACTATAGATCCCCTCACCTCTTACAGCACTAACAAATCTGAACAATATAGTGATAAAACCTATACAGTTCTTAGTCTAACATATAAATACGAACACGATGATTCCCTTAAATTGATAGCCAACAAGGACTAAATAATTGGTCATTTGCCCGCATGGCAATGTACGCAATTACATTAGAGGTTAAAGCATGAATTTCAAAATGGATCCGGAAGAAGAAGAGAAAAAAAAAGGAAAACAACATGAGGAAGGCAATGCCTTCTCAAAACAATGCTGCATCAAACAACCGAAACGCCCCTTAATGGAACGGAAAGGTCTGACAACCTCCACAGTCCAGTTTTGACTGTCCCGTCAAGCCTGTCTGACCAAGAAGTAAAACCCACGAGGTTCCTATCCAGCTAACGGGAAATAGGGCAATAATAACCCACCCTGCAGTAATTACATATAAAGGTACCAACCCTTCCAAAATATTACATACTAAAATAAAATGTCAGTCCGCTTAAAATATGGTCCACCGTCACATGGCCTTAACGACATAGCAAAATGACACAGTTTAATGTTCCATCAAACGGTTGCCCCTTCTAACAAATTGAGTTCATACCACCTGGTGTATTTCGGCCCTCCGGAGGAACTGGCTTCTCCGTTCCTCCGGAGGCGATCGCTTTAAGTCCTTCCGTCTCCAAGCTTCCTCTCGTACTGTTTGTCGAGTCACCGATTCCACCCCTAGTATTCCAGAGTCCCCCCACCACTCGACTCCAGTAATACCACACGCGATTAGTGGCCCAACCCGCCAACACAAGGGCCAGAGCCCGAGGTTTGAGTTGGTATCATAGAATACCAGCCCACACAGGTTAGCACGTAGAAACCTTCCAGGAGCTGAGGGGTTACACAACGATCTTGTAAGAGTGTTCTCAGAACAAGGCTTGGCGAATGCAGCTGACAAGAAACGTTCACCTTTCAAAAGTTCACGGATCAAAGCTTGACTTATCCCTCTTTTCCATCAGCGATAATACCTTAAGTGACAGTTCGCACGAAGGGTAGAAATCCTGGCAGAAAGGCTCGGCGAATGAAACTGACAGGAAATGTTCACCTTTCAAAAGTTAACGGATCAAAGCTTGACTTATCTCCCTTCCATCAGCGATAATACTTTAAGTGACAGTTCGCACGAAGGGTAGAAATCCTGGCAGAAAGGTTTGGCGATCCCATTTCACCAGTAGCCAGGCGCCAGCTTGCCGAAAGGAATTCTCAGAAGAGGCCTGGTGTGTGCTCTCATGATAATCCGGCCAGACCTGGAGCTCCTGCTGCGTCTCGAAGATAAGATGAACATGTACCGATTTGCAAAATTGGTACATCCTCCTCCTCCAAAGGAAGACGATGGGGAGATGATGAACAGGGTGATGGTGTCCAGCTGGTCTCTTGGCAGCTGAAGAGGCTACTCCAATCTCCGCCAGCGGACCTTGAAGTAGATCTCCTCGGGTAGAATGATGCCATGGGACCTAGATGATACCTCCAAACTGGGCCCAGATTGGTAGTACACTTCCCACATAGTGACCACTGAAACACACATCAGAACAGCAGCGTATGGTCCAAATACAGTTCCCTTAGAGGGAACAATCGTTCCAGGCCAGCCAACCAGCCCATAACAGCTGAAGTTATCCCAGGAAGGATAAAAAAAAAATCACACGAAGCATTAGTGTGCCATCGAAGTTCACTTAAGAGTCTTTCAAATCACAAGGGATACTTGATGCTTCAAACAAGGTTCTGCGCAAAGAAATAGTGTCCAGGGCATAATTAAAGGTCCACTGAAGTATGAAAAACACACGAAAGGGGCAACCAACTATACGATATGACTGACGTTAACAAGCTTAATTGAAAGTTCACTACAATACTTAGCAAGAATAACTAAATCAACTTATATCAATCAATTTTTGACTAAAACATCCAGAAACCATAATATTTACAAAATTTCAGATATTTTCCCACCGAAATTCCCTGAAATTTTTATGGGCAACACCATCAAAATAGAAATAAAGCAAGGGGGAACTCACTGGTACCCTTCCAAAACAGTTAAACATACCCCAAAATGAATTTACATTTACTTTGATGGCCTCACGCAGTACCGTAGGAAAACAGAACACATTTAGGAAACACCAAAACATTTTAAAACAAACACAACATACCATAATCAAACCATATGGATCGTCTCAGGTATGTGACACATATAAAAACATAATGAATATCAAAAGCCACTGTCTCACTTCACCAGTCGCTGCCCCTAACCGTCCACGGTGGCCATCCGACGAACGACAGAAAACAGCAACTACCTTCCACGAGAACAATAACCAAATGGGGAGACCACGTTAAATAATAGACACCACGATCCAACCAATTCACATACAAGCACCTAACCAAATTTCACCAAATAACTTCATCGCTACTCGCCAACGCATCCTAACAGTCTACAAACTCCCAAGAGTTCCTGTAGGATGACCAACCGAACTCAGGACACTAAGGTGATCACACCTATCCTGAGAACCAACTTACCACAGTTACACCAAATGTTCAAAATTAAAACATCTTCTCAAAATCAAGATGCCATCTTCTAGGCACGGAACCCAACCAATATCAAACCAACAACAACTACCAGCCCGGTGCAGAGGCTACACTAATTCTACACCCAAAGCACATAGCTCAGCAGAATTAGACACAAATTCAAATTGGTACCAACCAATTTTCAAGACATACCTAAACGAACGTGGCTCCACCATTTAAAAGAACACAAATTACTTATAACGTTTACTCTCACCCAGACAACAAACCACTTCCATGGTCCCACACACAGATCTACCTTACTACATCGAACACCCATAGGTGTCATGTGACACATTTCTACAAGCACAAGGTGATTAATATCCTCAAAACTTCAGATTCTCTAACCTAGCGGTCCTCGACATGCCACAGCATGCTCAAAATACAGAATTACAGGATCACAGATGTGATGGCATGATAATTTTTTTAAATGCATGGGGCGGTTACTGTCCCCAAATTCACATGTTCTCCACCTTCAACATCTCGCACACACTGCATCATGTTCCACACACAGAATTACAAGGTCACTGAGGTGACAAAAATGATAAATTTTCAAAATGCACGGGGTGGTTAATAGTCCCCAAAGAAAATGCACCTTACACAGAACGAGAGTTAGCTCACCGACTAATAGATACCTCAAATTTCTCCAGAACAGGTACGACATCTCCAGTGCAACACTATCTCGATGCATAGAAGAACTGACTAACGCTATAGCCTGGCTACCAGCTCGAAGCTGATGCTAATCGAACTTAATTTTTCTTTTTCACACCCAAGTATATGGGGATACATGAACTATGATTCCAACTACAATCCCATGAACGTTGTGACAATACCAGCAAGTCAGCAGTCTAACAGTATATACCGCAGATTACAAGTAACCTACTGACTAACCTAACCAGATACATTTTCAACCGACAAGAGATTGCTATCCGAAGATTTTCCAGATCACTGATACAATTTCTAAAGCCCTCACGTCAGCAGCTGAACAACACAGCGAAATGAGCATCACTCTGAAGCATTACACCTATTTTCACACAAAATCGAAATTTCACTACCAACCTAACAAAATTATCACTAAATTATCCAAAAAATTTACTCAAAAATATCAACCACGAATACGATGAACAAAACTCAGCTAACAGAAGCAGATCACAGCCTTTCTTGAGGATTACTAAAAATGACATAAGAGATTTGACTTCAGCGGAACAACTAGACCATCTCCCATCGCTCTGAACTTCATATCATCGCATTCACAGGAAATAGAACATCATAATTTCACCTTTTACACATCTCGAGTTTCACGTTCACTAGCAGGTTTACAATTCGATATATGAGTCCTAAAAACACGTTTCCTAGACAGATCCTCTAATAACACTGTTACTTCAGAAGGAAAGGACAGAATCTCATAGGGGCCCTCATATTTCGGCTGCAGTTTACCTGATACCTGACGACCTGGGGCCTTAGCCCAGAAGTTTTTTGCATACACAAAATCTCCGACAGAATATCCACCCTGTTTTCGGCCCAAATTATATCTCTCAGCCAGCTTATCATGCGAGATCTTTATAGCAGCTTTGGCCTCCTTCCAGATTTCTCTGACACGATCAGGAGAGGGTTGGTCAGGAAGCAGATCATGAAGTGACCACAGATTCGTTAGAGGGGAATTTGGGACGAACGCATACATAAGTGAGAACGGCGTTTTCCCATGGGATTCATGCTCAGCAGTATTGAAAGCGTAGGGTAACCAATGTAATGACGAATCCCACTTGGCATGATTGTCACGATGATATGCGATAAGTGCAGCTCTCAAATTTCGGTTAACTCTCTCTGCCAAACTAGGGTTGGGGTAATAGGGTGTCGTGGTGACATGAGAAATAGCATAATCAAAACAAAATTTTCTAAACTGATGAGAAACAAAGGCCTTGGCATTATCTGACACCAAGTATTGACTAGGACCAAAGGAAGAGAAAACAGACTTTAAACATCTTATGACAGTAGCAGAGTCACAATTTCTAGTGGGAAAAATCCATGAAAAGCGAGAGAAACCATCGACACAAACAAAAGCAAAACGGTTACCCAGTTTAGACCTCGGCATGGGCCCAACGAAATCCACATACAAGCGTTCCATGGGCCTAGACGCAGATTCAGAAGCTAACTTACCAACCTTACCACTGACGGTAGGCTTACTTACTTTACAATCATGACACCCCAGCACGAACTTTCTCACATCCTTATCGAGACCCTTCCAAACAAAGGACTGCCTTATTTTCTGTCGAGTTTTGAAAATCCCTAGGTGGCCTCCAGCGGGTGACTCGTGAAAATACATTAGCATGCCATTTATCAGCTGAGTAGGCAAAACAACCTTAGGCTTTCTATCACGCCTAGTTACACAACATAATACACCAGACTTTAAAATATAAGGCTTTATCTCTTCTCCAGAAACTAATCGAGCAATTAAATCACACAAGACGGGATCTTCCTTCTGATGGTTAGCAATGTCTCCAAACAATAACGGTGAATTTACTAACATGTGTTGAGCTGAATTAGCCTCAACAACACCAGGTTCCTCTAAAGAGGGAGTTTCACACCTGTCAGGAATTTCTCCATAGAGACGCTTAAGTGACACAGCACAAATATTTTCATGATTTTCCTCGGGAACGAGATTCTTACATTTATTAGGAGCTTCTTCATACATGCGGCTAAGGGAGTCGGCTATGACATTTTCACAACCCTTTATATGACGAACGGTGAACTGAAATGATGAAATACGGGTTGCCCACCTAGCGATTCGCCCAGTGGTTCGAGGTCTAGCCAGGACCCAGCTCAGGGCCTGGTTATCGGTTTCAAGTTCGAAAGGAACATGTTCGACATACATTCGGAATTTCTCCAGTCCAAACATCACTGCGAGCCCCTCAAGCTCATACACGGAATAATTTACTTCAGCAGGGGACAGAGTTCGAGAAGCAAAACCAATAGGTCGTCTACCTAACTCACTTTCTTGTAACAACACAGCAGCTACAGCACCGAGCGACGCATCAGTCTGGATTATAAACTTCTTACTGAAATCAGGGACAGCGAGGACAGGAGCGCTACACAGTGCCTCCTTCAAATCGTCAAAAGCTGCTTGCTGCGACGGACCCCACTCAAATTTCACGTCAGACCTTCGCAGATAATTAAGTGGCAACGCCCGCTGTGCAAAATTTGGTATAAATTTGCGCAGAAAGCCAACCATTCCCAGGAATCGGGCTACTCCTTTCACATTTTTAGGGGGTGCAAAATCTCTAATTCCTTGGGTTCGGGAGTCATCGACCGAAACACCTTCAGCAGAAACAACATGTCCAAGAAAGGCAATTTTAGGTTTAGCAAGGGACACCTTAGACAACTTTACGGTTAGACCAGCAGATTTTAACCTCTCAAATACTTCACGAAGATGGCGCACGTGGTCTTCGAACGTCTCGCTATAAACAACAACATCGTCCAGGTAGTGATACAAATAATCAAATTTGATGCCAGAAAACACGT
The DNA here is from genome assembly GCA_946902985.2 of Meconema thalassinum. Classification (NCBI taxonomy): domain Eukaryota; kingdom Metazoa; phylum Arthropoda; class Insecta; order Orthoptera; family Tettigoniidae; genus Meconema; species Meconema thalassinum. The sequence goes on from OX336391.1 coordinate 695,506,310, forward strand.
GATCAAGAAGCCTACTAAGCACAGCGCCCCCTGTAGAGATGCCAAAAGGTAATCTGCAATACTCATAGAGATTCCAATCGGTGGCGAATGCAGTCAGATGCTTAGATTCTTCAGCTAACGGAATTTGAAAATATGCCTGCGTCAGGTCAATGAGGCTATAATAGGAGGCGTTTTTGGACCAGGAAAAACAGCTATGTAAATCAGGAAGAGGGATGGATTCTAAAACAATCTTTTTGTTTAACCTACGATAATCTACGACCAGCCGAAAACCACCATTTGGCTTAGGTACTAAGAACACAGGTGAGGAATATGCTGATGTGGAGGGTCGAATCACTCCATCTAGTAACATCTGATCGATTAATTTCTTTAATTCCAACATTTTGGGTGGACTCAAACGGTAGGGAGGATGTCTGACGGGTATAGTATCCGTTACTTCAATTTTATACTCCAGGATCTTAGTCATTCCTAATTCGTCAGTGAACACCTCGGGAAAATACCCACACAAATCTCGAATCTCTTTAGCTTGAGCGCCAGATAAATTACTTAAATCCAAGGATTCAACCCCGGTGGACAGGACGGGTTCAGCATCACGATTGGCAACATGAGCACTCGCGCTAGGGACAGCAGTAGAAAAGAATTTAAATTTTACCTCAGAACAAAACCTGAACCAGAATGATTCGTGTTGCATATCTAGCAGTAAGCCAGTATGAGCAAAAAAATTAGCGCCCAGAATAATAGGACATGACAAATTCTTAATGACCCAAAAGGAAAATTTCCAACAAAATTTATGAATCCGAACCTTAAACTTCACAGAACCAAGAACGTCCAATTGAGCACCATTGGCAGAAACCAACTTAACATCTACATTTGACAGGTTACTTAATTTACAAATGAGTTTCATAGACAAATACCAATTCTCGCTAACCAATGAAGTGGCACTTCCTGAGTCTAACAAAGTTATTACACAGGCGTCATTAATTGCAATTTCAACCATAGGAGAGGGTAGAACTACATCAGAAACTTTAGAACAGACACCATTAGCTCCGATAACTTTGGCATCATCCCTCGTCACCTCATTTCCCAATGCACATCGCTGATCCTTGGCAAGGAGGATTTCAGGATGCTTGTCTCGGAATAGTCAATTTCTTTTTACCGGACAGTTCCATGCTATGTGGCCCTGCTGCCCACAGTTGAAGCACGTCACAGGACGGTTACCACTACCCCTAGGCGAATTATGGGAAGGACGACCGGCCCCAGGTGGTGGTCGAACCGAGGGAGGTCGAACAAACGGAACAGGGTTAATGAAAGGAGGGGGCATGCTAGTTGCATACCTTATGATATCAACCGAACGCACGGATTCGGCCTGAATAGCGGCTTCACGTAGTTCCCTAATCGTACTTGGATTAGTCCCAACACATAGGCAATTCCGAAATTCCGGCGTAGCACCGGCCAAAATAAGCCTTACCACTTCTGCCTCTGGCATATCTACTCTAAAGACTTTTACGAACCTGGATATGTCCACAATGTATGAATTTAACGGCTCGTTAATACCCTGTGCTCGGTACAGGTAACGTCCCTTCACAGTATCGAGCGACCTGATGGGCACAAATACTCGCAACACCTCGGACATAAAATTCTCCACACTCCAACCTTCACACATGGCACTAGTCACATAGGCCCCCAACGTATCAGACACATGGGAGGATATGAATTGAAAGACCACTTGGTCGCTGACACCGAATTGGATAGCACACTCATGAATATAACCAATATTCTCAAAAAATCAACGACGCCTTCAACCGTGTCCATACTTTTACCCGATAACTTTGAAACAAAACCCAAAATGGGGTGACTGATAGAACCAAAGCTGGCCTTAGAAAAAACAGAATAATTAGAATGCTCGACATTGGACACGTCACGCCCCGGCATTTCGGCACAGGGATTTCCTTGCACATAATTTTGGTTTCCGGAACAAGATAAAGAAACGAGGTTATGCCCTGAATTTGAAACACTCCCCTGAGGGTCTCGATAAACAGAATTTAAATCCCTAACCGGTTCGGAAGGAGAATTTTGTGTCACTGTAGGCCCCTGATGACCTGAGTTACCCGGCACTTTAAATGATGAAACAGACCCGGAATTATCTCTAGAATTTACTTCCCGAGCACCGACACTAACAGGATTACAACTAGATGAGGGGATATTTAAGACAGACTGGGGTTCGATTACCGACCTCCTTACACGAGGCGAGCCGACAACAGCAGAGAAGGAGTTACAAGTTACACAGTTACAACTACAAGTACAATTTTCACGTCCGGGGAGGTTGAAGGTTACGTTGCTGGTATTATTTGGCACAGAAGTCATCACAGCATTAGGGTTAATGGTATTCGAAACTGGTACCACCGTATCAAGACCTAACGGTGCCTGGTCAAACCCAGAATTTGTTGTCACAGTTTCATGATTAAAGGTACGCTTACCGACAATAGGAAGAATCTCTCGACTCTCACAGCTGTTGGGCAGGCGCGCTATTCCATTGCCACGGAGCGCGGCAGGTTCAGTGACACGATTACCAACTTGGCCAGTGGCATTTTCAGCCAGACTGGCGCCTAGATTAGTCGAGACATTACGGCTACATGCAGGAGTCGAATTCAATAAATCCCCACTTCCACTAACACGATTAGCAGTGTCCAAAGTCTGAGCACATTCCACTAAATTAACTTCAGCCTCTAATAGACCTTTCAAATCGGCGATGGGACGTTCTTCATCAGATTGTAACAAATCCACACATCGGAGATATAGGTAATCAATTCTAGCTTCCAATTTGGTGAGATCAACAGGGCTACATTCTACTTCACTGAAACAATACTTAATTACATTACAAATTTCCCTAATTGCATCACATAACCTTGACTCACCGAGTTTGAATTCAGCAGTTGACAGCTTTGGAAGGGTTGCTGCAAAATTCACGGCATACTCTAGACTCTGGCGCGCTTGTTCTGCGTCCCTGGGCACTTCAAGGTTACGTAACAGCAATTCGTAGGTTACCTCTTCATCCGATAAGTATTTCACGATGATTTTGCGGGAAGCCATCGTACATAAATTTCATGTAACAGAACACAAATTAATCATTACACAGAGTTTAAATCAATCCTACCTATGTGGAGAAAAGATTAATAAGGAGGACCCAATCTACATTAATTAAGTTACTGAATTTAATTTTTAATTAATTACTGCAATCAGTCAGCAGGAAAGATTATATGCTAATGGCAAGATCACAGAACAAACCACGCGCACTGCTACCACTGTAACAGGCTCTCATCCCCCCCTTACCCTGATTATAGCCAAAATGATAATAATAATAATAATAATATTAGCGTATCAAAATTTCAATTTAATTTTCGCTAGGTCACCTGAGTTCACAGCAAAGAACCTAGGCAGAGAATATTCCTAGTTTCATGGTATTGTGGAAATACTCTGGTCTAATTTAGAAAAAGGGAAAGACGGGATGTAACCCGGGTCAAGGCCAGCTTGTTGAATGGAAAGTTGGGCGTACCTCAGTAGGCCGTATTAAAATAACCCTGCCAAAAGATGAAGGAAAGGAACAGAACAAGGTGTAATCTTCCTACCGACTGCACGCATTAAATGAGATAATCAAGTTCCAATAAACGATATATTATAAAATCAGAATGATGTTACATTACTATAGATCCCCTCACCTCTTACAGCACTAACAAATCTGAACAATATAGTGATAAAACCTATACAGTTCTTAGTCTAACATATAAATACGAACACGATGATTCCCTTAAATTGATAGCCAACAAGGACTAAATAATTGGTCATTTGCCCGCATGGCAATGTACGCAATTACATTAGAGGTTAAAGCATGAATTTCAAAATGGATCCGGAAGAAGAAGAGAAAAAAAAAGGAAAACAACATGAGGAAGGCAATGCCTTCTCAAAACAATGCTGCATCAAACAACCGAAACGCCCCTTAATGGAACGGAAAGGTCTGACAACCTCCACAGTCCAGTTTTGACTGTCCCGTCAAGCCTGTCTGACCAAGAAGTAAAACCCACGAGGTTCCTATCCAGCTAACGGGAAATAGGGCAATAATAACCCACCCTGCAGTAATTACATATAAAGGTACCAACCCTTCCAAAATATTACATACTAAAATAAAATGTCAGTCCGCTTAAAATATGGTCCACCGTCACATGGCCTTAACGACATAGCAAAATGACACAGTTTAATGTTCCATCAAACGGTTGCCCCTTCTAACAAATTGAGTTCATACCACCTGGTGTATTTCGGCCCTCCGGAGGAACTGGCTTCTCCGTTCCTCCGGAGGCGATCGCTTTAAGTCCTTCCGTCTCCAAGCTTCCTCTCGTACTGTTTGTCGAGTCACCGATTCCACCCCTAGTATTCCAGAGTCCCCCCACCACTCGACTCCAGTAATACCACACGCGATTAGTGGCCCAACCCGCCAACACAAGGGCCAGAGCCCGAGGTTTGAGTTGGTATCATAGAATACCAGCCCACACAGGTTAGCGCGTAGAAACCTTCCAGGAGCTGAGGGGTTACACAACGATCTTGTAAGAGTGTTCTCAGAACAAGGCTTGGCGAATGCAGCTGACAAGAAACGTTCACCTTTCAAAAGTTCACGGATCAAAGCTTGACTTATCCCTCTTTTCCATCAGCGATAATACCTTAAGTGACAGTTCGCACGAAGGGTAGAAATCCTGGCAGAAAGGCTCGGCGAATGAAACTGACAGGAAATGTTCACCTTTCAAAAGTTCACGGATCAAAGCTTGACTTATCTCCCTTCCATCAGCGATAATACTTTAAGTGACAGTTCGCACGAAGGGTAGAAATCCTGACAGAAAGGTTTGGCGATCCCATTTCACCAGTAGCCAGGCGCCAACTTGCCGAAAGGAATTCTCAGAAGAGGCCTGGTGTGTGCTCTCATGATAATCCGGCCAGACCTGGAGCTCCTGCTGCGTCTCGAAGATAAGATGAACATGTACCGATTTGCAAAATTGGTACAATTTTAAGGTCCGACTCTATGTTGGTAAAGCTGTGCCCTCCGTCACACATATGTTCGCACACGGCTGAATGTGTTCCGTATCTTATCGCATTCCTATGTTCATTATAACGTGTGTCTACTCGCCTTCCACTCTGCCCGATGTAATTAGCTTGACAATCGGTGTCTTGGCACGTTATAGAATATACCCCTGACCTTGAATACGGGTCACGTTTATTTAGATTACTATTTAGGAGGTGCCTAGCGGTTGTGTTTTTCGTCGTGAAAGCTATCTTTATGCCTTGTTTTTTGAAAAGGTTAGTGATTTTATATGTATTCGCATTCACATAGTTGAAACGCGCAAATTTTTTCTCATTACTGTCCGGTTTGGGAATCGTTTTATCTTTATTTTTATGTTTGGCTATAATTTGATTTATTTTGCTTGGCGAGAAGTTGTTTTCCTTTGCTATTTGCATAATAGTTCTTATTTCCTTATTATAGTTGTCTTTTGACATGGGTATGTTTAAAGCTCTGTGCACCATTGAATTGAAACCCGCTAGTTTGTGCGTACTGGGGTGATTAGACTGATTGTCGATTGCATGCGAGGTTTGTGTTGCTTTCCGGAATATGGAATATGAAAGGTCGTTGTCTTTACGTTCAATAGTTATATCGAGATAATTTATTTTCCGGTCTATTTCGGATTCCTTAGTGAATTTGATAGAGTGGTGAAGGCTATTAATGGATTGGAGAATTGTTTCTTCGCTTGTTAGTTCAGTATCGTAGATGCAAATTACATCATCTACGTATCTTTTCCATATTACTATTCCCTTTGTTGAAGTCTTTTCTAAGAACGCATTTTCTAGTGCATTGATGAAGATGTCAGCGATTAACCCACTTAGTGGCGATCCCATTGCTAGGCCTTCTCTCTGTGTGTATATTTTATTGTCGAATTGAAACACGTTTTGGGTGAGAACGACCCTCAGTAATCTCACAATCTCTTCAATTTCTTTTACCGAATTGTTGGATTTTAAGTTGTTTCCGATAGTGTTGATTGCTTCAATAATCGGAATATTGGTGTACATGTTAGTTACGTCGAAGGATACTAGCCTGAAGCAAGGTTTCATTTGTAGGGTGTTCAATGCTGTTGTGGACCCACCTCATTCAATAACATACATCTTATCTAGGTTGGCAACACCTCACATAAACACATCGCTATCACTCCCCACAGCACGTAGGGACAGGGGGGAGGAGGCAGGGGAAAAACCAGTCGTTAAGATAACCACCGCAGTCGACCGCACAGCGAGTTCCAGTGAGCACGAAAACTGCGAGTTAGCTGTAATACGGAAGACAATCAGATAAGTAGTTAGCCAAAAAAAATTATAGTTTAACCATAGTTTACAACCATATAATCTCTCTAAAGTACAATCTCCGGATAGCTATCACCATTTAGCATTTCACCTAACATATATACTGCATTTAGCATACACTGACAGTTGCAGTACCAATACTGCAACTAAATAATTGTACATATTGTAAATATTTTCACCTGTATTTCAAACATAGATTTTGTAGCCTAAGTGTAATGGATCTGATGATGATCGCTTGACGATCGAAACTGGTCATCCTAGTGTTTTATTAATCTCATGTAATTTATTTCAGGATTAGGGCATAACCCATCTCTTTTGGGTACATTCGTGTTGACCGACTGAAAAGCACTAAACTCTTGTTGACTAAGGCAACACTGAAAATATGGCTTCAAACACCACAATAAATTATGGTAATGGTCTGAATAAAATTTTAGTTTTGCTTTGTTATAATGTTTCCATAAGTCTGTACTGTCTTCAGTGTACGAGGTCCCACACATTTGTTGCTTGTAAAATGTTCAGATTCTTTTGCACGTGCCCTTAAGTTCATAAAATACAGTAGGCCTACGCTTTAACTGATAATATTTGGATACGAGTCCAAATTTTAATTCTCAATAGTGTTATTGCCTCTTTTTGAGATCTCTTTTCCCTCTAATTAAATTGATTTCCAATTGAAGAAGGAATGTGCGCACTGCTATGTTTTAGGTCTGTTAGGACATGGCTGGTCCTCTAGTATGCTTCTAGTTATAATAATATGGTGGGGAGTTTTGTCAAGGCATGTCCCCTAACCTACTGCCAGTTATATCAATGCGGGAAGATTTGATAAAGCAGGTCCCCTAGCAAAACAGTCTGTTTTAGATTGTGTGGTGTGGCTAACGGGATCCAAAATGTCGATGCGCTGCTGTTCAGAACATGCAATATAATAACACAGTAACAAATCCCAGAAACTGTAAATTTCTCGGAACTAAGAAACGTACACGCATGCATAACCTCCAGTAATTAGTTTACAACATTACGCATATTTACAAAGATAGATTCTTATCCCCATTCAGTTCTTTATGTGGTTGGCAATAACATTTGACTTTCTATTCCGATTATTATTATTATTATTACTATTATTAAAAAGGGGACGTGGTGGTGCTTGCCTCTTACCAAGGCTGACTGGTTTCAATTCTCATCGATGCACGTGAGATTTACCAACTGAAATATCAAGTGCTGTGGTTGGGAATCCACACAAAAAATGGTGGTCCCGTGTCTCATGTTCAAGGGATTAACGGTCACGTCAAATTACAAACGTCCTTCCATTTTCACTAATATGTTGTGTAGACTATATGGGTCTTAACTCATCCGATTGTTAATCACAGGAAGAACAAGTAGTTCCGTGAAGAACTATATAGCCTATTTTCATATATCCTACTTAACGTTAATTGCCTCTATCAACTTACAAAATTTAAGTTTGATTGCTGTAATACATTCGTAGATATTGAGAACCGACTAAATATGTTCGATGGTCGCCATGTTGGATTTTTATGTATGTAGGTCTTAGAGTTATGTACTGTTACATGAAGATTATTGTGTACGTGTAGTATTCAAACTTCAATCGCATGATGATGACACAAGAAGTAAAACGAGATTTTGAAATTTCACACAGCTGCCATCTTGTGGTTATGGAAACAATTGAAATAAAGTATATGCCAGTGGATTAACATTCGTATAAGGATTTACTGTACCAAGTTTCACTGCACTCGAATGGATACATTGCGAGAAACATCCATGTGAATATTTTTAATTCGCGTCGTCGCCATGTTGGATTTGTGATCACCAGGTTATTGAAAGTCCTATAGGTGAACTTGTGTTCATAGCCCCTATGAACATTGAATAATTCAGTTTGTTTGCTGCAATAGATTCGTAGATATTGAGAACCGTCTAAATATTTCGGATGGTCGCCATGTTGGACTGTTTTATGTATATGCCATAGAGTCACGTACCAATAAAGGAAAAGTATTGCATAGGTTCATTATTCAAACTTTCACTTCGATCGCATGATTACGACACAAGAAATAAAAACTTAAATTTTAAAATTCGCACAGCCGCCATCTTGAGGTTATGTAAACAATTGAACTTAATTAGATACCAGTTCATTACAATTTGTATAAACATTTTCTGTACCAAGTTTCAATGCATTTGACTAATTCAATTGCGACAAAAGTATGTTTCAAACTTTCAAATTCGCATGGTCGCCATGTTCGTTTTGTAGTTAACCGGTTTTTGAAAGTCTCATGGATGAACTTCCAGAAGTGCCCTTTATCTCCGTACAACATTACAGGGTGATACCGGTAATAGTTTCAGAGATATTGAATGCTGGTGAAATACAGAATTTTGCATAGCCGCCATCTTGAGGTTATGTAAAAAATTGACGAAGTTAGATGTCGGTGCATTATTTATATGTGTATAAACATATACTGTACCAAGTTTCATTGCGTTTGGTTAGTTAAATCGCGAGGAACGTCTATTTAAAAGTCGCAAATTCGCTTGGCCGCCATGTTGGTTTTGTAGTTACCAGGTTTTCAAAAGTGACATACGTGAACTTGATCACCGTACAAAATTCCAGGGTGATATCGGTAATAGTTTAAAAGATATCGAATGCTGGTGAAATATTTCGCACAGCCGCCATGTTGGATTGGTGAGACGTAACAAAATTTGAAGGGCACGATCCGGGTCGTCTGGTAGAGTGCTATGAACTTACCGAGTTTCATTGAAATCGATCCAGCCGTTTAGATGTTATTAGGGGAGAGGGGACACACACACACACGAATCACACACGCACACACAGACAAAAGGTGATCTCATAAGCTAAAAACAAGATCTTCAGTAAAGAACACATAGCCTACTTTCTCCTAAATGCATGGGTATTGTTACAACTCTTTGTCCTTTTGAAGGAGTATAATTGAATATTGGTTGTAATACTGTAGCTTGTTGAAATACAACTTGTTATACGGATATTAAACATGAATATGAGGTGTCCTTTGCTAGTGCTACCTCTGTACAAAATTTCACTCAATTCGGTTTCACCGTGCTTGAATTGATATAGTGAATCGATTTGCACTCATACATGGCCGCTATCTGCAAACTATCGGGTTGATGACCTTGTAGTTCATTCAAAAGATGCTTCCCACAAAAACTTATGTTGTTGCAAAATTTGGTAGAGATAAAATGATTAGGTTGGTCGTGATTTGATTTAAGCTTTTAACATTTGGGTGGCCGCCATTACGTTTCCGTCAAGATGGCGGCGATATAGACCATGACACTGAGGTGCCCTTTGCTAGTGCTACCTCAGCATAAAATTTCGTTCAATTCAGTTTCGTGTTTAAATAGATAGGGGGAATCAATTTGCACACATACATGGCCGCCATCCATAAATTATTAGGCTGATGACCTTCTAGTTTGGTCAAACGATTCTTCATACATCAAGGTATAATGTTGCAAAAATTAGTAGCGATCAGATGATTAGGTTGGTCGTAATTTTATTTAAGCTTTTAACATTTGGGTGGCTACCATTACGTTTTCGTCAAGATGGTGGCGACATAAAACATGACACTGAGGTGCCCTTTGCTAGTGCTACCTCTCTACCAAATTTCGTTCAATTCGGTTTCACCGTCTTTGAATTGATAGGGGGAATCGATTTGCACACAAACATGGCCGCCATCTGCAAACTATTGGGCTGATGACCTTGTAGTTTAGTCTAAAGACGCTCGCACACATAAATATATGTTGTTGCAAAATTTGGTAGAGATCGGGTGATTAGGTTGGTCGTAATTTGATTTAAGCTTTTAACATTTGGGTGGCTACCATTACGTTTTCGTCAAGATGGTGGCGACATAAAACATGACACTGAGGTGCCCTTTGCTAGTGCTACCCCTGTACCAAATTTCGTTCAATTCGGTTTCACCGTGTTCGAATTGATAGAGGGTGGGGGGTGCTAGACATTCAGAGTACACACACACACAGACAATTTTTAGCCTATTTTCATTTATGAAAAAAAATAGGCTTATGAGATCACCTTTTGTCCGTGTGTCTGTGTGTGCGTGTGTGTGTGTGTGTATAATAACTTATAAACGGCTGGAGCGATTTCAATGGAACTCTGTAAGTTCACAGCACTATCCGGGCGACCCCGACAATGTCCTTCAAATTTTGTTACGTATCACCAATCCTACATGGCGGCTATGCGAAATATTTCCCCAGCATTCAATGTCTCCGAAACTATTATCTATATCACGCTGAAATTTTGTACGGTGATAAAGGGAACTACTAGAAGTTCACTTATGTGACTTTTGAAAATTTGCTAACTATAAAACCATCATGGCGCCCAAGCGAAGTTGCGACTTTTAAATAGACGTTTCTCGCGATTTAACCAACCAAACGCAATGAAACTTGGTACAGCGACATCTAACTTTGTTCAATTGTTTACATAACCTCAAGATGGCGGCAGTGCGAAATATTTCACCGGCATTCTATATCTCTGAAACTATTACCGGTATCACCATGAAATTATGTACGGAGATAAAGGGCACTACTGGAAGTTCGTCTATGAGACTTTCAAGAACCGGTTAACTACAAAACGAACATGACGCCAAAGCAAGGTAGAAAGTTTTAAATAGACGTTTCTCGCGATTTAATGATCCAAACGCAATGAAACTTCGTACAGCAAATGTTTATGCATATTGTAATGCACTGGTATATAATTTAGTTCAATTGTTTACGTAACCTCAAGATGGCGGCTGTGCAAATTTCGAAAATTAAGTTTTTATTTCTTGTGTTCTAATCATGCGATCCAAATTAACATTTGCATAATGAACTACACAATAATCATCATCTAATATTACATAACTCTATGGCCTACATATATTAAAATCTAACATGGCGACCATCTGAAATATTTAGACGGTTCACAATATCTATTAATCTACTACAGCAATCAAACTGAAATTTTGTTCGTGTATAGAGGCTATAAGCATAAGTTCACCTATGGGACGTTCAATAACCTGGCGAGCACAAATCCAACATGGCGGCAAGGCGAAATTTAAATATTCAAATGGACGTTTCTTGCGTTTTAACCATCCGAGCACAGTGAAACTTGATACGGTATATGCTTATACAAATTTTAATCGATTGGCATCCAATTCATTTAAATTATTTTCATAACCGCAAGATGGCGGCTGAGCGAAATTTTAAAATCCCGCTTGTATTTCTTGTGTCCTAATCATTCGATTGAAATTTGAATAAAACACCTACACAATAATCTTCATGTAATAGTACATAAATCTAAGACCTATAACATAAAAATCCAACATGTTGACCATTCAAAATATTTAGACAGTTCTCAATATCTACAAATCTATTACAGCAATCAAACTAACAGTTTGTATGTTGATAGAACTACTTGTTCGCCCAGTGTTGATCTCATAAGTCTACTTTCAGTTTTTGCAAAAAACGAGCACTTACCTATTATTATACTTGGGAAGACTTATAGAGCAGCACTTAATGAAGCACTATCCAACCCCACTATATAATGACACGTAACGAGAATAGATGAACACATCAAACACAACACCATAAATAATAGCTGAAGCTGCCAGCTTACTGGAGACCGTGGCGTTGGCTGTTGCCGGGTCTGAGCAATACGTCATCAGCCGGGGGAGTAGAGCGCATGCGCGCGGAACGAGACAACCTCTTGGTCGAGAAGTACCCTATCAATTTTGATTCTCATGATGTGTACATGTGGCTTTATAAAGAAGGAATCTGATCATGCTTGAAAAATTCTATCACCCAAAGAAGAGAAAAAAAATCGCAAAAAAGAGCAAAATAACATTACGGTTCTCAACCTAAAAATACCTAATCGAATGAATGTATTCCTAAAATCACAAATTTGGAAAATTTATTCGGTTCAAACAGCTCGAAAAACTTAGAAAAATTGCAGCCAGAAATCTAAAATCGTAAATTTCTCCCTTATGCATTAAAATAGCTCCATTCTGGCAACTGATTATTAGCCAGAGACTCGCGTTATCAAACATGTACATAATGCATATCAAGATCGTAGGTCTTAAAATGTAAATTTTGATTATTTTTTTTGCTAGATTGAGCCACCTTAATATTATCTCAAATGCAAAATTTTGACATTTCGTATTTTTTCAACCGGTTGCTACCAACGTTCTACCAACATAGCAAATTTCAGCTCTGTAGCTGAGCTTCTATTCCCAAGATCGCGGGTTCAAACCCGGCCGAAGAGCGTTAAAATTCCCTCAGGGGAGGAGGGGATGTAAAGCCGGCGGTCCCATGTTATAGATTTATGGCCTGAAAAGGAACCTTCCACTAATTACACATGTGGAAGTAAAAATTTGTAGGTTAGTTTGATAACGTTCTATTAGTTTCAACGTTCGCCACCAGGTGCTGACTGCGATGGCATTTAGTGGCCGCGTCCAAAGCTAGGTGTCATGGATGGTAGCATTTATTTAAATCGTTTGCAGTCCTTCTATCTGAATCACAGATAGCAGACACTAATAGAGCCATCACAATTAACACCGGTTATCAGAAAAATTCTACACACAACCAAAGTGCAAGGGGCTACATAACCGTGTTGTCACAGCCCCTAAATTAAGGAACCAACCAACCAGACAACAGTTACCCATGGGAAGAATGGTTTTGTCTAAATGTACACCTGCTGCTGTTTGCGCTTTGTTAATACAGTAGTCTAGTAATTGCGAATATTGTTTGAAGAGGAAAATTCACTCTTGCACACAGGAATGGCAAATCTATCGGAATACCGGGAATTAAAAGCATTTTTCCTTAAGCTATTCAGGGTGTAATTTTCCCACGATTATTTGAACGTCAACATGTCGCTATTAACTGACCTATAGTAACATAACTATCATCTTCGTCGCTGATGTACATAATTATATCAACATGCTTCCCATCAAAACCAATTGATTTATGGATAAAATACAAAGATGATATGTGTGATGATATCTTTCATGAAATGCGCATTACAACAGGAAGTCCACATTTACAAATCAGTGAAGAAATGTACAACGATCAACGCTTTTAATCAAGAGTTGCAACGCGAAAAAATGCACGATCTCGATGCTTTATGAGAATCTGTTGAACCAACAAAAAAAAGTATGTATTTGAAAGTTGTAAATGATCGAACTGGAGGGAATTACTTCTTGTATGCTCCCGGGGGTAAAATAAATATTTTAAGCAAACATTCGCTCACACAATGAAATTCCACTCGCACTTGCTCCATCGGGTATAGCAGCTACGTTGTTGGAACAGCCCATTCAGCGCTAAATTGCCGTTGAATATGAAACTCCGACCTGCAACGTCACGAAGAACTCTGCAATGGCAAAGGTTTTGCAGTAATGTAAATTGATAGTGTGGGATGAATGCACGATGGCACATAAAAAGTCTTTGGAGGCATTAGACCGAATGATGCAAGATCTGCGGAGCAATCAAAATCGATTTGTTGGTGCGATGATTTCGTTAGCAGGAGATTTTCGTAAGCATTGCCAGTGATTCCACGATCAACGTCAGCTGATGAACTCAATGCATAAAGTCCTCCATTTTGTGGAAACTGATCAAGATACTAAATTTAAGCAAGAATATGAGTGTCGAGTAGCAAAATGATGCACCTGGAGAAATATTTTCAAAACAACTTATTGATATTGGAAATGGCAAATTCCCTGGCTCAGTGAGGGATTAGAAGATCTGCCAAACAGTTTCCATCTACGCAACAGTCAATCAGGGTTATTTCTGGGTAGTGATATGCTGATATCTTTTCGAGCATTTCCTTAGTCACTACGAAGATATTAATATTGCAGCTACTGAAAACAAATAGTTTCTTAGAAACTTTTGGTAGCAGTAGAAAATTAACTCATTTAATGTTGATGATGTAGTGTTCTCCATTATTCTGACTTTTGCGTGTAGTACAGACTGAATTGGAGTTCAATACATTGTCATTTATTTTGACAGGACGACATCTGTCCAGTCATCTAGTATATTAAATGGATGGAAAGCTGCCTATGTGTTAATCCAGGGTATAAGCTATCAGTGCAATCTGCAGTGTTTCAAAATATAAGTACGTACAATTTGGTTCTGTTCGGTTAAACGGTATAGATTTGTACCAAAGGGCCAAAATGTAGGGAATGATGGAGAGGACTGTCCGAAATTTCAAGTGCAAAATGCTACCTGCAGGAATCCAAAGGCTACGTGCTTAAACTTTGGTTTAGATTGGTGAAACGGTGTACAGTTGTGCCGAAGGGCCTAAATGTAGGGAATGGAGAGGGCTGTCCGAAATTTCAAGTGAACAGTGTTACTCGCAGGAATCCACAGGGTAAGGACGTAAAATTTGGTTCAGATCGGTGAAACGATGTAGATTTACGCCAAAGGGCCTGTTCAGGATTGCTTCTAGTGGGGGCAGTGTGTTGCCGACCCACACGTCAGTGGCGCTGGATTAGAGACTAGACGTCAGCTAAGCTCGCCAGCGGCTATATGGACAACTAATCAACAGCTCCGCCCTATCTGTTAGCCATTCCGATTTTGTAGTCCTTGATTTTCCTTTGTTGTTTTACAGGTATTATTCTGAGAGTGTTATGTCGTCGTAGTTCTGGCTCAATAAAATAATTAATACAACTCTGTGCATTTGTGAAATAATTCAGTCCTAGTAAGATTTACAGTCCATTTGCATTATCATCATTCAACCTTTTGGTCCTCCGGCCCGGACGCACAGGGTAATTTAATTAATTATCTCAAGCTCATATGCAAATCGACGGAGAGTGATATCTGGCAATCTGTGTGACGTGTTATGCTGTATTTTTTATCATCTTCGACAATATCGTGACCCGCTAGCAGCTTGCTACACCAACCAGATCATCTCTCCACCAAGGGACGAGCAGTAAGCTAGGGTCTTAATTTATATTTAGTAGCTTGTGTGTAGTACGGAAAACATATCGCTAAATCCAAAGTCACCAACATCCAAAAATATATTGATTCTCTAACAGATGACATTGATATATTTAATATTAAAATCAGACGCGAAGCTCTGCAACAAGCTTGGGACAGTAACAATACTATTGAGGATGAACTTTAAGTAGAAGATCACGCAGCTGATAGGGAATTATTTTCAGGTATCTTTTACGAGCTATACGCAAAACTGACGAAATTAATTGAAACTAGTGACAAAGTTGATAATGAATCACATATAAGCCTACATTCTAACACTCCAACGTCTACCTGCAAATTAAAATTGCCTATGATACAACTACCAACATTTAGCAATGACGTGATAGATTTCCGGCATTTCCATGACACATTTCAGTCTTTAATTGTTCGCAATGTATCGTTAGATGACAATCAGAGACATTATTACCTTCTAGCTTCTGTATCAGGTGAGGCACACACATTAATTGCCAATCTCTCAGTTACATCTGACAATTTCAAAATTGCATGGGCTTTAATTTGTGAAAGGTACAATAATCCTCAACTTGTTGCAACAACACATATCAAGGCTCTGTTAGCCTCTCCTGTCATAGCTAGAGAATGCCCGGAACTACTTCGAGAGTTACTCAGCCATTGCAAAAGCAATATTAACGCCATTCAGGCATTAGCTTTAAAAATACAATCGCATGAATTAATTATTTCCCAGTTATACTTGGAGAAAAAAGTGATTGCAATACTAGAAAGGACTAGGAATTTAGGCCTCGTTCTCAACCCACATTCTTGAATGATTTTCTGCAATTTCTAGAACAACAGTGTCAGGCCCGAGAACTTCCGGGTTCCAGGAAGCCCTCTAAATGTTCAGAATTGGACACGACTATGAATAGAATTACCAAGGATACAAGACATACTTATGTAGCAACCAAAAATACATGCGTTCTATGTAATAATGTGCATTACTTGTATAAATGTTCTAAGTTTCATGAATCTAATTTACAACAAAGACTTAGTATCGTGAAGCAAAATAATATCTGTTTCAGTTGTCTATCCAGTGGACATAAGGATACCACTTGTCCATATGAACATAGAAGTCGCTAGTGTAGTAGGAAACATCACGCATTAATCCACATACAAGAGTCGCAAGCAAGCTCACAGCAGATGGTGTCAGCGTATTGTTCATTTAAGGAAAAACCAGTTACTCAAATTCTCGTAGCCACAGCACAAGTCATGGTGTATGACAGCGCAGTGTAGGGCACTCTTAGATGCTGGGTCACAGATGAATTCCATACCAGAAAATCCAGTTCAATGCCCTTAGACAGCATTCGCTACCAAGCAGCCGAGCAAGCGACAAGCTACAGCGCCGAGATGCGCACCAATTGATGCAACTGATGATCCAACTGCCTTCCAGTAGATAATTCATCACCACCGCTAAGCTTCACCTAGCCATTAACCAATAAACCTCTCCCGCTCCCAAGTACAAGCAACACCGTTACCCATTGTTAAAGCCACTTCCCTTAACCAAGCAAATAGCTCACCATCAACCAATCCACGTCACACTCAACTACTAGGTACTCATCCCTCCTACCCTCCAAGCAGCCCAATAATTAATTCATTCAGTAATTAATTATTTAAATTTGCATAACCAGCTCGCTCACTGTCACGGCACCAACCGATCAACTGGTAACTTTGAGCGACTGGTTATTTCTCTTGGACGAGGCCTACCATACCATAGCATTTGACCCCCATCAAGCATACCCAACCACACATAAACAAGAGCTAACCCTGAGTACCACCAACACCGTGCAGGGGCTGTGGTACGAATCGCCCACCCTCAGAGCCCCTAAGAGCACGCCCACCATACACTAAAACTACCTGAGCTCACACTTAGAGGAGCAATAATCAGCGTGCTCACACCCGTTGTGAGGTTCATCGCTCAAATTGAGGAACTTCGCAACCATCACACCCACCAGTGACACACGCCTCAACACCATCATGAGTCACCCTCCTATCCCCACATAGACTCTCAACACCCCCTGGAAACAACAAACGAAACCGCACAGACCCAAACAGAAGACACGCTCACACCAAAACAACACATCACAACAGCTCCCAAATCCACACAAACAATTCCAATCCCCCCACCTATGCCCAAATCCACTAACATGAAACATGCACAATACCATAGAAATACAGCACAAAACCACTCAAACAGTCGCTGACACAGGCGAGCGCTTCACGCAGACACCAAGGCGTAAAACCAAGCACACAGACCCTATAGGCCTCGTGCGAATGAAGCCGTTTGGTACTTGTGGCGCCCCTAGCGGCGAGGAAAGGCGAAGCTAGTCGGGAGAGTAGCGAACGCACGTAGTAGGCAATCGTTAGTCTGAGCAGCATTTCCATTAATACGAGTAAGCGGATATGTGTTCAACAGGCAAAATAACTACAGTTATCTGCGTGGGGTTTGAGGTTGTGAAATGGGACCCGGCTTATTTCAGGGATTCTACCGTAAGGAAAGGACAGCAGTTGAATGACAGTTGAATGACAGTAGAATGACGTAGAAGAAAGATCGGGAGAAATATCTGGCCTGTGTTTACCGGAGACAAACATTAATAAATCACCGTATGTGGTGAAGATAAAAGTAAGTTTTGTTGCATACTTCCATTTATTAATACATTGTAACTGCGTTGTAAGTTTATAAGTAATAATATGAAATATGATCACCATGTAATTCTCATGAAATTAGACCTTAATCTCCTTTCAAAACACAATAGCCTACTCTATAAAGGATATTAACTATTAACACATTTTCTGTTTACAATTATGTTCAGGTAGACTCAGACAGGTGTCTGGTATCTGGGAACTGTCAATGTAAGGCAGGCTTGTCAGAAAGGTGCAAACACATTGCTGCCTTGTGTTTATTTGTAAATAGTGAGAGAGACACTTCCAAAACTACGCGCTTGCAAGAATGGGAAAAACCAATGCGTGCTCGAGAACAGTTATATGCGAAAGGTGAAAAGATAGGGAAATTATTCAAGAATGAAGCACGCCGTAGCACCACTGAACTAGCTGCAAGGGAGATTCAAAGCAGAAGCGAAATGTATGACTTAGTAAGACATGTAGATTGTGCCTTCTCCAAGATTTTAAAAGTTGAATGTGAAAGTGAAAACTACGTAATCTGCAAATCAAATCCATTACATACAGTTTAGTAGATAAGGCAGCTGATCTTAGTGAAAATGAAGCTTCATTTCAATTTCTTTCTGAGCTAGAGAGCCAAAACATTCGTGATGTATACAGGTGTTACGTAGTTCGGAGTTTATTAAATAACAAGTTAACTCTAATTCCGGTAAACTACCTCAACATGTTGCCTGAAAATGTACGAATATTCTACAACAATCATGTGAAAGTAACAACAATACAGAGACACGAGATCGCTGTTGAGACAAGACTTCAGTCAAAATGCCCCACATGGTTCCAGGAAAGAAAGTTGCGCATTTCTGCAAGTCAGCAGGCACACAGGATTATGACATGGAAATCAGCTGATTATGACCAACTTGCAAGATCTCTTCTCGTTGATAGAGTACTGAACACCTCAGCTGTGAGGTATGGAAGAGAGAATGAACATTCGGCAATATTCCATGTTTAATAATAATTCGTCTGTGCGCCACCTAGGACTGTGTATTAAGAAGGAACAACCGTGGTTATGCTGCAGTCCAGACAAGATTGTACCTTCTTCATGTGGATACACATTATTGGAAGTCAAATGTCCTTTCTCGTGCAGAGACAGAGCAATTATACAAGACGGCGAATGTGGTGTGCCTTATCTGTACGTAGCTGATCAAGGAGGAGTCGGGATTAAGGAAACGCATGTATATTACACGTAGGTACAGGTCTCCATGTACATATTAAATATAACTTCCTGTGATTTATTTATTTACTCACCAAAGGGAAGTGTCAACGTAAACATTCGTAGAAATGAAAAGTTCCTTTCTGCTATCATTCCCGCCTTAGAAAAGTTTTATTTCCTAAATTATCTGCCATTGGTGTGTGGGACTGCACATTAGCATGGGTATCTTACGGAATTCAGCCTTAAATTTGCAACAGGGATACTGAATATTGAAGGATTCTTAATTTTTACCAGTCATGTAACATGCCTGGCCCTTACTAAAACACCAAAATTGTAATTAAAATTAGTTTTAAAAAATAGTAAAAAACTAGTTCTTAACAATGTTAATTAAGTCTAATAATAATTTCAGTACAATGTGAATGTCATTAAAATTAATCATTCATCTTAATTAGTGGAGGACTAAAATTTGCTAGAACTCCGGCAATGTGTACAATTTTATCAATATGTGGTAATAAATCAACTGTAACTTTGCTACTCAATATTTTGTATAGTTTCATTCTTTGTATAGCCCTTTCTATATGAATGCGAACAGATGCTATGTTGTAAGTAGTATCCACTTCTTCCACTGTTAATTGCGGGTCAAATGCAAAAGGAGGCATCACCATTATAGCATCTTTGTTTTCAATACACTTCCTTATTTGTGGAAATCCTTTGTCACACATTACAGTATCGCCTGCCTGAATATAATCAAGTACACCAGAATTAACTGTAATGTAACTATCTGTTGCTCTCCCACCATAACACTTTGATAGGAAAGAGATAAATCCTGACGGCGTTATTGCAACAAGAAATTTCACTGTGAACGAATTTTTATAATGTGAAAACATCATAATTCTTTTCCTAACACTTCCTGGTCTTTCACACGGTATTTCACTAGTCTAGTAGGCAGGTGCATTTTTCAAAATGCTTTTTAAACGCAGGAGGCATTGTACTTTCAATACTAGACATATGGGGCCAGAATATCCAGTCCTTTGTTTTTACGTACAAATGGTGAAGTATAAACTTGAACGTTGCGGAAACTGTTGTTCTATGACACCTGAACAGGACGCCAATGGCAGCAAAACTTATTGCAAGCTTCATCTTCATTAAAAACAGAAGTAACATATTTTCTTTGCGTAATTTGCAGTTGTGATGCAAAGTCGGTAGCAGGGATAAAAGGATATGAAACACTGCAAATTTTACGCCAGCTATTTCAAGGAGATGTTGTTCATTTTCCTTCACTGTTTCATATCCAGAAAATGATTGTCCCCATTCACTGAAATCTGTTCCGGTATTTGCGTCTATTTTCAATAAATTGTCTGTCATTGTCTGATTGTTAACTGGTATTGGGAGGTTAGTTTAGATACCGACATCATTATTTTCTAATGAGCAAAACATAATATTCAAACTGTTTATCTTATTGGTCTGGGATGCGTACTTGCGTCAGTAACTGCCTGTGTAAGTTTCCGCTGTGTTGCCAATGCCATGCCTTCTTTTGTAACGCTCAGCAATTATGTTCTCTTGCAATTCACCTTTACTGTTTGAATTTGGTGTCAGAAATAATCTAGGTACATACCCAGAGCTGTCAGGATCTCTTGAGGGCATTCCGTTTACAAAATGACGGCTGCAAATACGAGAATTGTTTGTAGGTGTCCATGGTTTTCCATTCTTCGTGTCTCGTTTCAAAGCTGCTATCCATGCTTTCCTTCTGATCACATGTTGTTTGTCATTGGGAAACTTAAAAAACTTAGTTCCAGAAGGAGAGTTCCTGTACGTAAAATTACACCCTACTACGGAACAATTGTTGTTACTTTTAGAACTAGTGGAACCACAATCAGTTTCGTACATTATATTACAGAAGATAGAAGCTAACGACTACGCAAACTGCATGCAACAACACAGCAAGCAAGCACAGATCTCCCGATGAGGAATGCCATGCTTGCCAACAGAGCGCAGCACAGTTCATTCGCACGAGGCCTATTCCAGCTACACAGCCAACAGAACAAATACACCAAGGCAGCCAAACAACACCTCAAAGATAAACAAAGCACACTTAGG
The DNA here is from genome assembly GCA_946902985.2 of Meconema thalassinum. NCBI lineage: Eukaryota > Metazoa > Arthropoda > Insecta > Orthoptera > Tettigoniidae > Meconema > Meconema thalassinum. The sequence goes on from OX336391.1 coordinate 695,527,623, forward strand.
CTCACGCACTCAAACACAAAGCTCCATGCACGCAAACCACATCCAAATCAGCTATCTCACAGACAACCACTTCTCCATCAGAGAGTGACGTCACACTTGCCACTCTGATTGAACGGTGCCTGGAAAATCCCCCACGTGCGTACATTATGGAGGGACGCACGCAGCCTCCTATTCAGGGTGCAGGCACATCAAATCTGGCATCAAACACCGGCAATTGAAGTCCAGACAACACTCCTAACATATTCCCTCTCTATTCTCACTACCTCATACTCCCTCTCATGCCCCACACGCCACTGCACTCGCACAACTCCTACACCTACTCCAACAACTCTCTGCCATCTCCATGTAAACACACCACCTGAGATCAAAGTCAGGACCCACGGTTTCGCTGTGTGCCTGCCTGGTCTACGGACCGGGGGACCACCAACAGCCCATTACATCAATTCATAAACAAAACATCCCGCTGATTAAACACTAAATAGCAGTAAAACAAATCAATCATTTCTAGCAGCAGAAACAACTAACATTAATAACAATAGCGCATAAAACCAATCAGACTCGGTCCGGCGACCTAAATCACTCAATTTTCAATAAAATCTCCCCAAATCAATTTTACAGCATACCTACACCTCGAAATTACACTAATTCAGCATAAAACCACAACATTATTACCCGGAAATACACCAAATCAACCCAAAACCAACCACCAATCATAGCACACATCTCAATACCAACATTCATATTCATTATTTCCCCCAAAAAACAAGGTTTATTTATTAATGTCAACTTTTATTTTTTAAACAACCAAACCTACCCTAGGTCTATGTACCATATTTCATACTTCAAACCAATCAACCCACTAGCGGTCTGTCTACATTTCCTAAAACATAACTTTAAAACTTAAACCTCAACTTTCTTCTTCTTCTTTCGAATAACCCATTTGGAGGGTACGATGAATCAACGTTGGCTATTGTCCATTGTATTCAATTTCCGTTGTTTCCAAATTTCTTTCATCGTTCTAGAGTGACGATCTTTCTCCTCCTGAGTCCACTTTCTGCCAGTTCTTTGTTTCTTCCTTTCTTGAAATTTTGCGTTTTGAATAGCTTCTCTGAAGAGTGATCTGTTTGCTATTGTGTCTGTCTGAATTTTGGCGTTTGTCAAATCTTTGTCAATTTCAATGAACCATGTGGGTTTGGACTTGTAACTAGTCAGTAAGTTGAAGATCTGTTTAGTTAGTCTACTATTTTCCATTCTATAGATGTGCCCAAAAAACTGTAATCTTCTCTTTCTCATTACATCAGTTAATTTTTCACATTTCAAATATAACTCTCTATTTGGTCGTAACCTATATTCTGCGTTATTATTTCGTTTAGCTCCCAGTATTTTTCTCAGAATTCGTCTTTCAGTCTTCTCTAATTTGTCTAAATCACCAAATCTTGTTAATTTAAGTGTTTCTGCTGCATACAGAGTTTCAGGTCTGACTACTGTTTGATAATGCCTTAATTTAGTGTTCCAGGATAAGCTTTTTTTATTATATATATCTTTTGTCATATGAAAACACCTTTGTAATTTATGCATACGTGTTTCTATTGCTGTCTTTTCCTGTGAGTCATTCATTATCCACTCTCCTAGGTATTTAAAGGAATTTGTTTTACATACTGAACTGTCATGAATTGTGATACTTTTGGGGGCATCGGTGATGTTTGTCATGAACTTAGTTTTTTCAAATGATATTTGTAGTCCGACTTTGGCTGCCTGTTTTTGCAACTCTCTAATTTGTTCTTGGGCAGTATCCAGTGAGTCAGTAAGTAATGCAATGTCATCTGCAAAAGCTAAACAATCTACAGTGATTTTATTTGGATGTCTTCCTAGTTGAACGCCTTTAGTATTGATGGCTTTCCTCCACTCTCGAATTACCTTTTCCAATGCACAATTGAAAAGCAGAGGTGACAGACCATCTCCTTGTCTCACACCTGACTTTATTTTGAAAGATTTTGAAACCTCAACTTTATTATTATTATCAATCTGAAGCTGCTGCTGCTGACACGCCACGGCGGGATGAGCGACGGTTAATGTGCTCGTCTTAACACTCTTCTATACAAAATAAGATACCAAATTAACCAAATATTAAAAATAATTAAGAAACTTCACCCACAACGTCAGCTTAAAGCTTAACAACTTGAAACCACGCAAGGAACCGCCTGAGCTGCCTCAAGCGGGTATCTCTATTATTAAAAATTATTACACTGTTAAAATCAAAATTAACCCCCCCACCTTGCAGAGGAGCGCAATGACGCACCGGTACCTGGCACGCACATTTCTTGAGACTGGATAGTTCAACACCTTCAATTGAAGAAAGTTCGTAATCAGATTCCCATTCAAGGGATTAATAAACCGACCTCCAAGACTTGAATAGCAACATTATATGTTCTGTATTACTCATGCCCTCTACATCACTGAATTATTCAGCTGGCTGATCCTACATTAATACTGTTGGGTGCTAAGCTATTCTTTACTTCCTGATAGAAGAACTAGGCCCGGAAACTATCCCGTTCTACAAAATACCGAATTGGGATGGATTCTGTCTGGATGGATCCAGGCTTCACACCCGAAAATCTTATCACTCAATCACACTGTTTATTCCTACTTCGAAATGATGCGTCTTTAGATCAGCAGTTACAACGCTTTTGGGAAATAGATCTTCCATTGAAACAGTTGACGTCCGATGAAGAATTATGCGAACATCATTTCAAACAGAACACCCCAAGAAACTCGATTGGTCGTTACATGGTTCGACGGCCACGTCGGACAGAGCAAGTTAAACTTGGTGAGTCTTTTCACCTCGCCAAACAGAGATTGCTGCAAATAGAACGTCGGCTGTTCAAACAACCTGAAGTACGTCAGGCTTACAACGAATTTATGTGCAAATACGAACTATTAGGACACATGAAGGAAGTTGAAATTGGTACTACTGTACTCGTGAAATTATTGAGACTTTCTATTTGCCCCACCTTGCAATATTTAAGTCCTCAAGTACAACTACCAAAACACGAGTTGTCTTCGATGGATCTGCACGCTCTAGCAACGGACTGTCCCTAAACAATACCTTGTTAGTTGGGCCCATAATCCAACAAGGTTTATAGTCCATTGTACTTCGTTTTAGAATGCACACCATCGCTTTCACAGCTGACATTGCTAAAAGTTGGTCAAGATCGGTGAAACGGTGTAGATTTGTGCCAAAAGGCCTAACTACGAACACTGAGCTTTATTTATATGGAGAAAGGCAGCCTATATTTTAATCCAGGGTATAAGCTATCTCCATTTCTGTCCAGCCGTTTTAGTGTGAAGAGGTAACAAACACACTCACAAACTTTCACAATTATAACAGATATTGGGATACAGGGATATAGGGATTAGCAACCAGCCCCGACTTCGCCCGGAAACGGAAGCATCATGTATATAATTTATGGAGGATTCTTCCTTGTGACAAAGGAACTTTGGGGATGACTCCTTTTGTCTTTGTGAATTCTTTCTTTCTCTCTCTTGTGACAATAGAGAAATTATTTGTTGCTCAGTATCATTGTTAACTGATGAGCATATTTTATTTCGATGTCAATGAACTACGACCTATATCCTTTTTCCGTCTCGGCATGATGGGTTAAAATATTATATTATCATGGAGATAGCATGTGCAACGAATTCTTGTTAGACGTAATTTAAAAATGACGAGCTGCATGAATCTCAAATCCCCCTTCCGTCCAATCTAAACTTGACTGTGTATTCTGCGGAGAGGAAAGTTGACAGGCGAAGTTGCCAGACCGCCCGCTACATTATTACAGCTCGTGGTGCTGTCTGTGGCTCTCAGTGGAGATGTGGAGATGAACCCAGGACCGAATAAGGTGTGTATAATTTGTGATTCGAAGGGTCGTGTGAATCAGTTATTTGTGACATGTACATCTTGCCTCTCTCAAGCGCACAGAACTTTTGCAAAAATCAGTGCTTCAAAACACAAAATTATCACCTCTGGGAAACAATCGTGGCTGTGTTGGAACTGTTATTTACCCCAGTTCTCTAACTCATTTTTAATACGTCGACACAGAGTGCAAATAGTGTAGATAGTGACGTAACACCCTCGGATGGCAAGGCTTTGTCCATTTTTTTCTTCAATGCCCGAAGTGTAACATGTCCCTCCAAACAACCGGACCTACGTTCTTGTCTCACAGCACTTAATCCCTCAATTGTGTGTTCAGGGGAGACATGGCTGAAAGAATCCACCAACGACCCAGAAATATTTCCACAAACATACACCATGTTCCGCAATGATCGAACCTGGACATCAGGGGGAGGGGTACTAATAGCCATGAAACCTGAGTTAAGGCCTGTTCGCCAACGGGAGCTTGAAACTGATGCTGAGGCTGCGTGGGTGGAATTCACGTCTGCGAACAATACATTTCTAATAGGCTCTGTATACCGTGCTCCAAATTCAACTCGTCACATCAATGATGAACTTTCGGAGTCTCTCCGTCGTGTACAATACATACAGCACAAATACAAGGCCATTTACATAACAGGCGATTTTAATTTAGAAATAGACTGGCAAAACTCTCCTCCCACTCCCAAGGATCCCATAGCTAATGAATTCCTTACCGCATTCTAAGACTTATTCCTTGACCAATTAATAACCGAAGCAACTCATATCACACAAACTACATGCTCACCCATACCTTTCACATTCTTTAACCATTCTGTGATGATTTTTTCCAGTACGATGTTGAACAAGAGTGGTGATAAACCATCCCCTTGTATTTATCATTTATTGTTTTATTATTTTTATTTTATTATTATTATTATTATTAGTTATATAAGTACTGTCTTGTCCCTCGTAAGAATACTAATGGGGAGGATAGAATCTGTTATATATTCCTATCGCGCGCAGGCTATTAACAACGAATGTACTCGTCATGTAGGATATGAAACAGCTCATTCATCAGATGATTTGTGCGAGGCATTATATTTCCTTATTCCTTATTCCCAGGACATAAGCGGAGGCGGTGTGCCGCTGAATTGTGTGTAAGCAGTGTCTGCACTGCATTTTGTAAATGTGATGTGGGACTGTGCATATCATGCTTCTTGCCGTTCCACACCATGTAACTAGTCACTTGACTATATGATCGAAGGTTCAAAGGTGTCATAATACTTGCTCAGTGCTTTTTAAAGTGTAATATTATCAAGATAAGTATTTAGCAACAAATATGAAATACGGTAGATACATTATTGTATTTATAAATCGCCATTCAAATAACAGTACAGTAAGTATGTAGTTAGTTTTAGTTGTAAGTAGGTAGTTAGTTTGTCTATTAGATATATGTCATTGTTCTATTAGACTGTGGTGTGTAAGTGTGTCTGGTAGCAGTTGCATTGTTTATTAGTTATAGTTCATTGTTTCAGTAGACTGTGATGTGTGAGGGTGCATGTGAGTGTGCCTGGTGACAGACTGTTTTAGTGGTAGTATTTGTTGTTGGTGGAAATTTAATATTTTTTGTTTGTTAGTAGAATATTGGTATTTAATTGTTAGTACGGTAGAAGGTTAGTATTTTTGTTAGTAGAATTGCTCTTTACTTATTCTGAAAGGGAGTAGCAGCCTTTCAGAATAAATCAATTCTTTACTAGTCTTATAGACGGTTAAGATATTGATAATATAAGCCAAATAATGGCTACACTGCGTCCTGCTGCACGGCTGAAAGCAACGGGAAACTACAGCCGTATGCTTTTCCCGAGGATATGCACCTCTCTATGCATAATTACATGTGATGATGGCCTCCTCCCTTGTAAAATTTCAATCCGGAGGTATACTAGTCCCCCGTTCGGATCTCCGGGTGGGGACTACTCGAGAGGGGGTTAACATCACAAAAGTGACAAAGAGGAAATCTGACATTCTACGGATCGGAGCGTGGAATGTTAGAAGTCTGCTAGGAAGTGGAAAGTTAGAAAACTTAGAACGGGAAATGGATAGGTTGAGGTTGGATTTGGTTGGGATTAGTGAAATGCGCTGGCAGGAAGAACACGACGTTTGGTCAGGAGACTATAGGGTCATTAGCACTAAATCAAACAATGGCCAAGCAGGGGTTGGTCTCATATTGAGTAGGAAACTTGGACAGCGGGTGGAATATTATGAGCAATGCAGTGAACGGATTATTGTAGCAAAAATCAATACTAAACCTACGTGCACCACAGTGGTACAAGTCTATATGCCTACCAGTCAAGCTGATGATGAGGATGTTGAAAAGGTCTACGAAGAAATAGATGACATTCTGAGGTATATCAAAGGTGATGAAAATGTTATAGTAATGGGAGATTGGAATGCTGTGGTAGGAAAAGGGAGAGAAGGGAAGATAGTAGGAGATTTCGGATTAGGTGAAAGGAATGATCGAGGAAGCAGGCTGGTGGAATTCTGCACCGAACATGAGTTGGTCATAGCTAACACCTTATTCAATAACCACAATAGAAGAATATACACATGGATGAGACCAGGAGATACAGGGCGTTACCAAATCGACTTCATTATGGTCAAGCAGAGGTTTCGAAACCAGATTTTGGATTGTAAAACATATCCTGGTGCTGACATAAACTCTGACCACAATCTGGTTGTAATGAAATGCAGATTAAAGTTGAAGAAACTGAAGAAAAGTCAAAAGCCAAAAAGGTGGGCAATAGACGGACTGAAAGTAAAGGATGTAAACGAAAGGTTCAAGAAGAGTATAACGGAAGGACTAATGAAAAATCCTAAACGGACTTCAATTGCAGACGAATGGGCACTTTTGAAGAATGAAATAACAAAATCCGCAGAAGAAAACATTGGTAGGAAAGAAAGAATAGGTAGAAAACCGTGGATCACTCAGGATATACTAGAATTGATGGATGAAAGGCGGAAACACAAGAATCTAAGAGATGAAAAGGGGAAAGCAGAATACAGACGTCTGAGAAATGAGGTTAACAAGAAGTGCAAGGAAGCAAAAGAAGAATGGTTGAAAGAGAAATGTGCAGGTATAGAAAATTGTCTGAAATTAGGAAAAGTAGACACAGCTTATCGAAGGATTAAGAATACTTTTGGGGAAAAGAAGACTAAGTGCTGTAATATTAAGGACACAAATGGAAAGCCTTTAACAGATAGGGAAGAAAAGGTTGAGAGATGGAAAGCTTACATAGAGTGCTTGTATAAGGGAAAGGAGATTGAGAATCATGTAATGGAAAGGGAGGAGGAAATTGATGAGGATGCAAAAGGAGATTTAATATTGAGATCAGAATTTGACAGAGCATTAGAGGACTTAAGCAGGAACAAAGCACCAGGCATAGATGATATACCGATTGAGTTGCTACGCTGCATAGGAGATGAAGGTCTGATCAGGTTATTTCACTTGGTGTGTAGGATTTATGAGACAGGTGAGGTACCCCCTGATTTCAAGAAGAATGTAATCATCCCTATACCAAAGAAAGTGGGAGCTGACAGATGTGAAGATTACCGTACAATCAGCTTGATTACTCATGCTTCAAAGATCCTGTCTAGAATAATTTACAAGAGGATTGAAAGCCAGATATAAACGGAGTTGGGTGAAGACCAGTTTGGTTTCAGGAGAAATGTAGGAACAAGGGAAGCTGTACTAAGTCTTAGGCTGATTTTGGAAGGTAGAATAAGGAAAGGTAAGAGAACGTTCATGGCATTTGTAGACTTAGAAAAGGCTTTTGATAACGTTGATTGGACTAAATTGTTTGACATTTTGAAATCTATTGGAATAAAGTACAGGGATAGGAGGGTGATATACAATCTATACAGAAACCAGACAGCAGTCATTCGAGCTGAAGGACATGAGAGAGAAGCTGGTATTCAGAAAGGTGTAAGGCAAGGCTGCAACTTATCACCCATACTTTTCAATCTTTACATTGAACAAGCAATGAAGGAAATTGGAGAAAAATTTAAAGTGGGAGTGAAGATTCAAGGAGAAATAATTTCAACTCTGAGATTTGCTGATGACATCGTCATCTTGGCCGACACGCCTGAGGATTTGAATCAGTTTTTGAATGGTATGGACTCCGTCTTACAGAATGAATACATGATGAAAATTAATAAATGTAAAACAAAAATACTGGAATGCAGCCGAAATAAATCAGAAACTTCTATGGAGATCAAATTGGCAGGTGAAAAGCTGAAGGAAGTTGGAGACTTCTGTTACTTAGGAAGCAGAATAACCAGTGATGGACGAAGCAAAGAGGATATAAAAAGTAGGTTGGCTCAGGCAAGGAAAGCCTTCCTACAAAAAAGGAATCTGTTGACATCGAATATAGATTTAGGTATTAGGAAGTCATTTTTGAAAGCCTTTGTCTGGAGTGTGGCGCTCTATGGAAGTGAAACTTGGACTATTGGTGCAGCAGAAAAGAGGAGAATTGAAGCATTTGAAATGTGGTGTTATAGGAGAATGATGAAGATCAGATGGGTAGATAGGGTTACAAACGAAGAGGTATTAAGGCGAGTGGGAGAGGAGAGATGTTTCTGGCGACTGCTAATGAAGAGAAGAGATAGGTTGGTAGGACACATACTAAGACACCCAGGAATAGCAAGCTTAGTTATGGAAGGAAGGGTCGAGGACAAGAACTGTAGGGGTAGACCAAGGTTAGAATATGTTAAACAGATTGCCTCGGATGTAGGGTGTGGTAGCTATGTAGAGATGAAACGATTAGCTCTGGACAGGGAGGCATGGAGAGCTGCATCAAACCAGTCAAAAGACTGAAGACTCAAACACACACGCTCCACAATAGACCTATTCCTCACAATCCTTCCTTCCTCCGTACAGAAATCTGAAGTCATCCCCGGTTTCAGTGATCATGCAGCCATCTTTACCACATTGCATTACAACAAACCACGCAGCAAGAGCACAGGCAGACTGGAAACTGTTATCATCTTTATTCCTCAAACACCTTCCCACCCCATGTATTGTGGACACCAGTGACATCAACTCAGTGTGGCACGCCTGGCAAAATTGTTTCTTTGAATGTGTGGATATAGCTATACCGAAAATAATCATTAGTGGGAAGAAAAATTCTCCTTGGGTGATGAAGGAAGTCATTAAAATGATTAGGAAAAGAAACATTTTATACAAGAAATGGAAAAGTTGCTCAACTGACATCATGTGGGAAAAATACAAGAACATCAGGAACGAAACAAAGAAATTAATTCGCGAAACATACAACAATTACATTCACAAAATAAGCAGCACCAGTGAAATGTGGAAATTGTTGTCCAGAAGACGTGGCACCGCAGCGCCAGCCTCCTTTCACTGTAACGGTACATTCCTCAGTGCAACCCAAGATATTGCAACAGCCTTCAGTGACAGTTTCAAGCAGAACTTTTCTAAGCCGGATATAACCATGAACCTGCTTCTGCCAAGTTCATCAGTTCCACCCCTCCCACTCTCCAACCTGTACTTCACAACAACTGAGGTGACTCAGAGCCTGCGGAAGATTAGACCACATGCGGCGACCGGCCCAGATGATGTTCCCGGACAGATCCTGCTGCAGTGTGCGGAAGCATTAGCGCCCTCTCTGTGTGCGTTATTCAACCTGTCTATCAACCAAGGTTCTGTGCCGTGTGGGTGGAAATGAGCTAATGTGGTGCCAATCTATAAGCAAGGTGACAGAGAAGATGTTGCAAATTATAGACTGGTGTGTCTAACATCTATAATTTGTAAATGTATGGAGCGGCTAGTAGCAAACAGTGTGCTGGAATTCCTCCGGGAGAACAATCTGCTCGACCCAAATCAGCACGGTTTTCTTCCAGGTCGTTCTTGCACTACGCTATTGACAAAAGTCATTGATGAGTTTTAGTTCTACTTGAATCAGCCAGAAGTGAAACAAGTAGACTGTATTGCACTGGATTGGGCTAAGGTCTTCGATCAAGTGTCTCATGAAAGACTTTTGTTAAAGCTACAGCAGCTTAACATATGGGGTAGCTTACTGGCATGGGTGAGGTCACTCCTAGAGGGTCGAGCGCAGTGTGTGGTGTACGGAGGAGCTCGATCACAGGCTGATCAAGTTACTTCTGGAGTGATCCAGGGTTCTGTGATCGGACCTCTTCTCTTCCCTATGTGCTCGATCTTCCTGGCTGTGTCACCTCATCAATGTCGCTACATGCAGATGACACCGAGCTATACAGGGGCATTAAAAGTGAAGAAGATTCCCTCTGTCTTAAATCAGATCTAGATAACTTATCGCTGTGGTTTCTGTGAATAATTTAAATATAAATGTACAAAAATGTAAACACATAAGAATAACTAGATCAGAAAAAACCATTGAGAATGAATACAAAATTATGAACAGTGTCATCCCACAGTGCACAAACTTAAAGTTATTAGGGGTAACAATCTCCGACACCCTGAATTGGAACATTCAAAGTGAAGAGGCAAGATGTAAGGCCACCAAAGTTCTGGGTTTCTTGTACAGAAACATGAGAGGTTGTAAACCTAGAGCCTTCAGGACGGCTTACATATGCATGGTCCGTCCGATATTAATGTACGGCTTACCTGCTTGGCATCCCACTACAGCGGAAAACATGAACAAGCTCCAGCGCAGAGAGGCTAATAGCTCGTTATTCCCCCTCCCCTTCCCCTTTGTCAACATTTCCATCTATAGAGGCAACAGCCAAACAAATTGATCTAATTTCTCTAAAAAAAATCCCTTACAGGTTCCATTAATATTGACCCCTTTTCCCGACTGTCATTGGCATATCGCTCAGTTCGAAGAGGACGAGGTGTAACTCTAGTGCCGCCCTTCACACGTAGCAATGCTTACCTGACAGGTTTCTACGGCCGCTCTGCGCGGTTATGGAACGCGCTGCCAGCTCGCTGAATGAATGAGTGTCTGAATGGAATGAATGAATGTATGGAGTGATTGAAGTTATGAAAGTGCGTGCGTGAGAGAGTGCGTGAACAGGAAAAAGGTACTATGTCAATATTCTAAATATGTAAATACTGCAAATATCTTTGTAAAACATGTAAATATTATTAAAACAAATGTAGGCTAGATGTAAACTGTGCCTGTGAAGCATGAAATATGTATGTGGGACTTGCCCTTTTTTACTAGGCCTTCCATACTTCTTGTACGATTTATGGTAAATAAATAATAATAATAATAATAAAGTAAAGGAAAGCTGAGTTGCACTTCCAGGGAAACTACAAACACATCCACTCTTCTCTGAAGTCTTGACTAGAAACGGCTCGACACGGAACGGCCCGTTCGCCAGCCAGCTGTCTCAGTAATTAAATGGAGATTGTTGGAAGAAATGAAAATGTAAAAACACTTAGTGGGAGATATATTAAAGATAGAGATATGCTGTCGTGGACTTTTTTTTGTAGAACTTCATGCTGAACAATTCTTGCACGCATAGTATATTGATATTTTTAGCGATTTGCCCATAAGTCCAACCCCTAGTCCACGTCGTGGGAGACGGGCAATGGCACAAAGTAGGGGATCGCCTGTAGGGGCGAAGTACAGTGGGGACTTCGTGTGCCCCGGGACCGTTACGGTAGCTGTGAAGGTCCTACAGGAAACATGAAAAGTGACGGCTAACGGGGCTCTGGTGAAGCTACGATAGGCCCAGCAAGCCAGTAGTGGATGAAACCAAATGCTTTCAAGAATGGAACGAGCCTCGGACATGATGGATATTATAGACGACGACACGGCTGTACACACAGACTAAGATTTGGAACTTTAAACATAAGAACGCTGACAGGGAAGGTGGAGGAGATAGTGGATATGATAAAAAGAAGGAAGTTGGATTTATTGGGATTGGCAGAAACAAAGTGGAAAGGGGAAGGAAGGAGAGTACTGAGAAAAGGCTATAGACTGTACTGGAGTGGGAACGAAGAGGGAAAGAGGAATGGAGTGGGAGTAGTAGTACGAGATGGTTTAAAAGAAGAAGTGAGGAGAATAAGTGATAGGATGATGAAAGTGAAAGTAGCACTGAGGGGAGAGACCGTAGAAATAGTGCAAGTGTATGCTCCACAAGTAGGCTGCGCCCCTGAAAAGGAGGAGTTTGAAGAGGAATTGCAGAAGCAGCTGGTAGGAAGAAATATGATTGTTATGGGGGACCTCAATGCCCATGTAGGAAGAGAAAGACAAGGTTATGAGAGTGTTCTAGGACCAGAGGGTTGGGGCGGAAGAAATGAGGAAGGAAAGAGACTGTTGGACTTCTGCCAGAGGAACAGCCTGCTAGTTGGGAACTCCTGGCTTAAGAAAAGCGAGAGCCACACAATCACATGGCACAGTGATGACTTGATCAGGAAGTCGGTGGTCGACTATATACTGTATGAGAAAGAACTACATAAGAACATCACCGACATCAAGGTTATACCATCGGAGAACCTGGATAGCGACCATCGATTGCTGGTAATGAACCTGAGAGGGAGTAAGGAGAAGAAAGGGACTGAGAACCAGGAAAGACGTATAAGGATATGGAAACTGAAAGAAGGGGATAGAAGGGTTAAGTACCTCAAAATGGTAAAGGAAGGAATTCCAACAGATGAAGAAAGTGGGGTGGAAGAGGAATGGGCTAGATTTAAGAAGACACTAGTAGGTGCAGCAGAAGCAGTATGTGGGAGGACAAGTAGTAAGAAGAGGTGGAAGGAAACACCATGGTGGAATGAGAAGACAAAAGATATAGTAAGGGAGGTGGTATCAAAATAGGACGGTAGAGACAAGGGAAGAGTACCAGGAAAGAAAGAAGGAGGCGAAGAGAGTAGTGGCTGAGGAGAGAAGAAAGTGGATGGAAGAGTGGACAAAGATAATGAAGGAGGATAGTGAAGGTGCAAAAAGGTCCTGTATGGGATGGTAAAAAATAAGAGGCGGAAGGATCCTACGGCTTATGTTAGAATGGTGAACAAAAGGGGACAAGAGATAAAAAGTAGGGAAGAACTGAAGAAAATGTGGAAAGAATATTTTGAAGAACTTCTGAACCCAAATGGAAACCACGGCGAGGAGGAAGAAATCGGGGAAGAGGAAGATGAACTGCAAACAGAAAAGGACTTAACATGGAAAGAAGTGGAAGATGCAGTGAGGAAGATGAAAGGAGGGAAGGCACCGGGTGTGGATGAGTTGAGTGTGGAGATGGTGAGAGCAGCAGGAGAGGTGGGGATATAATGGTTGTACCGAGTGATGAGGACAGCATGGAAGGAAAGGAAGACCCCAGAGGACTGGAAAAAGGGAATAATTGTCCCGATCTTCAAGAAAGGTAGTAGAACAGAATGCAGAAACTATCGGGGAATAACACTGATTGTGCAAAGATGTTTGAGAAAGTTTTGGAAATGAGAATTAGGACAAGGATAGAAGGAGGGATGAGGGAAGAACAACATGGCTTCAGAGCAGGAAGGTCCACAGTGGATTTGATTTTTGCTGTAATGCAGTTACAAGAACAGCACTATAAGTATGGACCAGATCTACTGATGGCCTTCCTGGACATTGAGAAAGCATATGACAGTGTATGCAGAACCAATGTATGGAAGACCCTGGAGGATAGAGGAGTAGAGAAATGGACTATAAAGAGGATAAAGGAGATGTACAAGGGAAGCTTGAGCTGTGTGAAAGTGGGAGGAGAGAGATCGGACTGGTTGGAACAGAGAAACGGCCTGAAACAAGGAAGTGCACTGTCACCGTTATTTTTCATTGTGGTGATGGATGACATAATGACCCGAGTGGCACAAGTAATTGGGGAAGGAAAGATGAAAGCAATGGTGTTTGCAGATGATTTGATGAATTGGGGAAACAAGGAGGAGGAGGTACAGGAACAGTTGGACGTGTGGGAAAGAATAATACAAGGATATGGGATGAAATTTAGCATAAATAAGAGTGAGATGGTGATCACAACAAGGAAGAAGGAAAGAACCACAACGGGAATAACAATTGGTGGGGAACAGCTGAAGCAAGTGGAGAGTTTCAAGTATCTGGGAAGCCTGATACAAGATAATGGAAGAAACGATAGAGAAATAAATGAGCAGGGGAGACAGGCAGAAGCATTCCGGAGGAGTGTGGGAAGCATGTTATGGAGCAAGGATGTACCTCAGAACAGCAAAAAGATCCTATATCGGACGTACTATGTCCCTATCCTGACGTATGCCTCGGAGACCTGGGTTATGAAAGGAAGGGAGAAGAGCAAAATACAGGCCAGTGAGATGAGGTTCTTGAGAAGCAGTATTGGAGCTACAAAGAGGGACAGAATAAGAAATGAGAGGACCAGAGAATTAATGAAGGAGGAACCATTACAGGATGGTATAGAGAAATCTAGACTTCGATGGTATGGACATGTAAAACGAATGGAGGAGAACAGGATACCCAGGAGAGTACACGAGACGAAGTGGGAAGGAAAGAGACCGAGAGGAAGACCGAGAGACAGGTGGCTGAAGGGGGTGGAAGAAAGCGTGAAGAAGAGAGGAGAAGACTGGACAAGGGTGGAGGCTGAGGGATGGTGGGAAGACAGAAGACGTTGGAGAGGCTTGTGTTCCAAACAGACCCGGCCAGTGGCTGGAAACTGTGCAAGATGATGATGCCCAGCGTAAGCTTAAAAAGCGCACGGACGCCTGGTGTTTTTCGACTTTTTCACTGAAATCGTTAGTGCTTGGCTTCCTTTGGTCATAAATAAGTTATTTTCTACAGAAACCTTCCTCGAGATATCCTTTACAGAATGGCGAAAAACGTATCAAAATCCATCCAGCGGTTATAGAGATTACCCGTCACATCCAAGAATCGGGGACTTCGTTTTATACCAAGTAGAAACACTGAGTAGGAGTGCCTGCTCCAGCTTACCTCAGTCTCCCCTCCTAATGTTCCGGAGACTTGCAGATCTCTGAAACAGAAAGAGCGAACTTCAGAATACAATTCACCGGTAGAGTTCATGACGTCGCTTTATATTCCACGTTATTTTATTGTCCTCACCGTGACCCTCCTGATGTTCCGGCGACTTGTAGATCTCTGAAACAGAAAGAGCGAACTTCAGGATACAATTCACCGGTCGAGTTCATGAAGTCGCTTTATATTCCACGTTATTTTATTGTCCTCACCGTGACAATTACAGACCGCGCTCGTTGTTCGCGTGGCAGTTTTAAGAAGGAACGAGTTACATATTAAAGGGGAATATGCTAATACATAGACTGCAGGAGGGAATTAATATATATTCACAAGCTGGGAATCTATATAAGGTGATTCTTGTAACCGCGAGATTGAGAGAACGGCAGAACCAAATTGACTTCGTAAAGCACTCCGAGGAAAGCTGTACATTTGCAGAGTATCTTTGATAGAAAAAAATATGTTGCTACATATTTTTAAATTATTAGAGGAAAATGTAATATTTATGGTAGGCGTACTCGCGTTACCACATTCGTCCTGGACAGACATGGTGGTGGATAGATGATACACCCCTTTACTGGGATGGTTGTTCATGAGAATTTTAAAGGAGAGGAAATATTGTTTATAATGTTCCCATGAGATTTATTGCAATTGAGTGATGAAGGGACAGACGAAAACACTTGTGTTCGAAAATGTACTTACCAAGACGGTACAAGTATAAATACTGAGCTCCACTGCTCGGTTTCGAAAACAAAGAGAATAATGAATAAACTCATATTTTCATCTTCACTTATGGCAGCTCTGTCACAATATCTGCTTTATGGAATGGTATGTGCATTTCTAAAGTCGTCTCCATTCAAACATTGTCTTCGGAGATCATAAATTTATAAAACCAAACAGAAAAAAAACGTATATGGAAACCATAAACCTTAAATCAACTTTATGCAAAGCTAAACATAGTCGTCATTAATTTATACATTGAAGAATCTCCGATCTCTTCCTATCAATATTTATATACATCAAACAACTATCGCACAGATGTCATCGGATGCTATCATCAATCCCCTTACATAATTTACTTTTATATACAAAATACAAGACCATTTAATCATCATCTACCATGAACATGAGTTTCACTTCCATAACTCATCCCTGCACCTTTCTACTGTCAAAGCAACAACTATATTCCAACCACTTTCCTCGCTTACATCGAAATCGTGAAACATATAGCCGTACATTTAAGTCTAGCTCATGTCTTTATGACATCAGGTTTAATAAATTAATAATGATGATGGTTCAACGACATGTGGAATAATACCTCACATAAATTTACAATAAGACTGATCTTGGCACGCTTCAGTTCTCAATAATCATCATCATCATCATCCTGAAGCAACTCCAGTTGCCCGGGTGTGGTATATGAGCCCCCTCCTCCACCAACTTGTCCCAACCATGACCTCTCTGCGTACATCGTTCTTGACTGTATCTATCCACTTCTTTCGTGGCCTTCTCACGGGTCGTCTTCCTTCTACTTTTCTCTCAAATTCCTTCCGTACAGTTCTGTTTGCTTGCATCCTCTTCATGTGACCAAACCACTTCAGTCTTGAGATCTGGATCTTATTGAGGAGAGAATCATCCTCTCTAATCTTCTCATTGCTGATCTTGTCTTTCCTGGTCTTCTGAATCATGGTACGTAGGAATTTCATTTCGGCTGCCTGGAGTTTAGAGTTGGTGTTGTGGTTTCGAGACTGTGTATAATAGGACTTGTACAATGTCCTGGGCATTTGCTCATCCCACAGCAGGTGTCTTAAATTGTGTTGCCTTATTAATTCGATTGTTTACCTCATGTTTTGCTAGGTTGTCACTTGATAGAATGCTACCCAAGTAATTGAAAACTTGAACGCTGTCCAAATTGGCTTCATTTAGCATGACTATTGGTTCTGCTCCTTCCTCATACACTTTCATCGCCACCGTCTTTGTCTCGCTGATGTTTAAACCATATTTCTTACACTCCTCATTCCAACTTTGCAGCCTCTCACCCAGTTCTTCCTCTGATTCACTCCATATCACAACATCATCTGCAAATGTGAAGGCTCTAATATCTCCATGTTCAGTTCTCAAATGACCTCTTATTCCAACTTTGTACATCTTAACAATTTCCAAATAATTACTGCAACTACAAATATTCCCACCGTCACCTTGACCGATTGGAATCCAAATTCATTCAAGTCCAACTTAATTTGTGCTTCAATACAATTTACAGTGCGTTCTTACATCATTTAACATTATGCTTACTGTTTATCGTAAGATGTATTTCCTGTACTTGGTAGTACTTCAAAGTGTTTTAATATTTACAACATTCACATCATGAGTTAATACAAATATCTCAAAACTCCCTAAACGTTCTATTTGACAATTCTTAACTACTTTCAACTTTCTTTAACAAAACAGTCTCACGTTGAGTTAAGCTGATTAAATTCTCTTACTCTTATAAACTAGACCAATCTCACGTTGCCTTCAAAATATTCAAATTCGTTACAATATAATTCGTACAATCTTTGACAATTCCTTTCCTTAATGAAGGTAACAAAACCTTTACCGCATCTGTCGCAAATCATGAACAGTCCTGAATGACATTTTAGAGATCAGCTGTTCTTGACTAGCATCGAATAAAACATCTTTATCTGAAAATTGACCAAAGTCATGCATGATCCAAATCCATATCGAACAAAACTAGCATATATTTAAACTGTCCAAATCTAACACTTCCTAAAACGTTTCCTAAATAATTTAACCCTATCGAGCCATAAAAATCTCCGAACTGAAATAAAGCTAGGTCGAAAAATATAAGTTATGACAAAATCCTAATGCAAACTGTAACAAAGGAACTAAAGAAAAAACGTTGCTCCAATAACCTCTACTACAAATTCAAACATGAAAACCCTAAAAAAATATTCAAGAAGAACCAAAACATCGAAGAACGGTCCTCCAGTTTTTCCAAAGTTCTACTGCAAATCTACATAATCTGCTACCTTTCGCCGTACTCTGCTTCTGATGAAGGAAATAGCGGAATGATTACCTCTCATAGCCTCGATGTTGACAGTAGCTGGATTTCCAAATCTCTTCCCACTGCTAAGGCTCCATGATCTGGTCTCCTAATCTATTCTCGTCCTATTTCGAACTGGGTTCTTCAAGCTTTGAGCTGGGATCGCCCTTGCTCCATCTGCTTCTGCTCTTGTTAGCGCAGACCTGAACTGATGTTCTAGAAATTCCTTTCTCATTCTTATAATTTTATAGAGTGGCTTTAAGTAGCTCTGGCATTTTTGTCAAATAAATTGCGTAATAATGTTAACTTACCTGGATTTTCGACATTCTCATTGCAGTGTTCCTTTCTCAGAACCAGAAGGACTCACGCACTAGTTGTGAGCCCCTAGAGATACATACTAATGACAGACTACCACAATGTATAGTTCACCTAACTGAGAAGAACTTACAATCAACAGCAACCAACTATGGCGAATTTGTTGAACTCGTTAAGGCTGCAAAAGCAAACATTCCTAGGGGTTATAGGAAGGAATAAGGACAGTGAGGACTTGTATAAAGAATATCAAAGTGTATGTATGTCTACCCCTTATTATTCCCGTTTTTCTTACGGGGTCGGGGATGAGATGCGATGGAAGTCTTTGTGTCGGATGATTTTTACGGCCGGATGCCCTTCCTGACACCAACCTCATGAGAGGAGTTAATGAGAGATGAAATGAATGATTTTGAATGAAACTGGGCAAGGATGTGGAAGGAAGCGGCCGTGGCCTGTCAGAAGGTACCGTCCCAGCATTTGCCTGAGTTGAAAATGGGAAACCACGGAAAACCATTTCAAGGACGGCCGACGGTGGGGCTCGAACCCACGCGTCTACCGAGTCAGCAGAGAGCTTGGCCCCATGACCTAACGCAGCGCTTTAGCGAGCGCAGCCACTACTGTCGGTATAAAGAATATCAAAGTACTGGAGATCAATCATTAGGCACTCAGCTACTACTGTCCCTCAATAAAAGCAGGAGAGAGAAGTGGGAAGCAACTGTTACAGAAATGAATTTTGTAAAGTCGAGCAGAAAAGCTTGGAGAATACACGGACTGACTGGTAAGAAAAACTCCAGAAAGACATACGGTACTTTAAGTCCTGACACCATTGCTAATAGAATGGTAGATCTTACAAGGGCAAACCGAGACAAGTGTCACACCAAAATGGTGAAACATAACCTCACTCTCCTCAAAAAGAACGCCCAGAGAAATAATCAACTATCCAGGGCGTTTTCTGTTGAAGAAGTTGTAGTAGCTATCAAGCAGTTGAAGACCAACAAGGCAGCTGGTCCTGATAACATCAATAATGAATTCATCATACACATGGGTCCACTCAGTATAAACTGGATTACTTCTCTTTTCACATATATCCTTGAAAAGAATCATCTACCCAAACAGTTTAAACTATACAAATTTATAGCTACTAGTTGAAACCCGTCAATACATGACGGCCAATAATAAAATATTTACTGAAGAATTTTATTATATACGTTCTTTGTACAATTATTTTTTGGCACTATTGAAACTTTAAGGGCGTCAAAAGATTGCACTCTAGACATTGCAACATACTGCTGGCCATGATTGAAAACTTGATGAGGCAAATTGAGACCTATACGTTCCAGAGTTCCCCCTTGAGCTTTATTGATTGTGATAAAGTATGCCAAGCGAATCGGAAAATGTTGCCTCTTAAAAGAAAATGATTGTTTTATCCGGTGGTGTTAAATCAAGTCGAAGGATTAGACCTTTCTGCCTAATTTTAACTGCACTTATTTCCAAATCCAAGCATTTTCATGCTTATTTCATATTATTAATATGGAATCAAGTCGAAGGGTTAGATCTCTCCGCCTAATTTTAACTGCACTTATTATTTCCAAATTCAAGCAATTTTCGTACATATTTCTTATAATTAATATGGTACCATTTAGATGCCCTTAGGAAACTTCAGATTTCTCAGGAGCATATCTATGGGTCAATCGTTTGGAGTATGTGGAAGCAAATCACTTAATTCCAAGGAATTCAAGAATTCTGAGGAGTCTAATATATACAACTGGCCACAGGAACCGTCGCTTATAATTTTGGAATATACATTAACGAAGTTCTCTCTTAAATTCCTTGAGATATCATTTCCAGTGAAAAATTGTTGCGGTCTGTCAAATATTTTATATTTAGGAAGATTAATTTTGCCATTACAACACCAAAGGTCAAAGTAACCAGGCGTAGATTTCTCGCTACAGAAATACAGTGCAGAACAATGTTTACATTTGTTCGTCAAGGACCATACACTGTACGGCATAATATCTAGAATTGTTTCTGAAATGGCATTTTTATATTAGATTTTAAAAGTGGCTTCGTATTTTCTACGATTTCTCACGTTTTTGTGGCTAATATTCTTTTTCGTCAAATGGGTATATTTATTGCAGCATTTCTCTCCAAATTAACGTCATATTCAATAACACTATAGTGGCCTGCATCAACGCAGCCGCCAAATATTAAATGGCAAATAATACTTCCATTGCCAAAATCAACAGCGTGGTTAGACTCATTGTTATGTACTCTAAACAAATAATCAATAAACAATAATATTCACGTATACAATGAAGTTCAGATACTTTCATTCTCAAGTTTGTTGCTGATGAGAATGCGATGATACTGATCGCCAATAATAAAATCCTTATAATTATTCATGCCAGCAACATTTTTTGCAATTTGCTTGCAAACGCAGCTCAGGATAACGTCCTGCATTTTGGAATAAACAGTATGAAACTGCTCTAAATAAGCAATTTCCATCACCTGATGTAGGTACAATCCTTTGCATTTTCATGACAGAAAATTAAGCAAGGGAGCATACTTCGCCGACTAATGGAATGAGCATAGACTCACTTCGACAGCCACCGTAATGGAGGGAGTTTAAGAGTTAGACTATATGCTCAGTGCTTGTCAAAAATCGTATTAACACAGGGAAGCCCAATCTGAAGGCTACATTCTGAGCTACCGCCCCGGATTCCAGGTTCGATCCCTGGTTTGCCAAGAAATTTACTTCTGGTCTGAGGGCTGGAACGGGGCACACTCTTGAGGCAAAACTCAGAAGAGCAAGGTTAGATTCCTATCTCAACAATCTGGGATGTGATTTTCCGTGGTTTGCCACGTCCACTGCAGGCAAATACCGGGATAGTTCGTAACTTAAAGCCTCGGTCGTCAATTCCCCATTCCCAACTTGAATTACAAATGCACACATCAGTACAGCCATCACAATAACACAGGTTATCAGAGAAAATTTTACACACACACACCAAAGTAGACGGGGCTGAGTGACCACGATGTCTGAGTCCATCAAATGAATTATATTCGTCAATTGTCTCTTATGGCGAAAGCGATTGTGGCCATCTTTTATTTAATAATTTAAAAGTATATGGGAACGTAAATCGTGGAGAATTCCTTACTGTAGGGGAATAACGAAAGTAAAATATGTTAAGACAATGAATTACCAATAGCCAGAAAGAATAATTGAGAAATAAAAATACATGTCTGAGGTGAGACTCCTTCGACTATGCAAAATTCATTCCTGGGTCCGCAATGTTACCCCTGAGCCACCCAGTCAACAGACTTCTAAACCAATATTAAGTTACTTAAACAACAAACGAACTCAAACGCCTGTTGAAGTTCTTCAATCTCCTCTTTTTAATTCTCAAAAACAAAGATCACACTACGATACGGTGAATCCTTTATCCGCCATTTCTCTAGAACTGTAATTCTGGTCTGAGGGCTGGAACGGGGCGCACTCTTGAGGCAAAACTAAGAAGGGCAAGGTTCGATTCCCATCTCAACAATCTGGGATTTGGTTTTCCGTGGTTTGCCACTTCCACTGCAGGTGTAATTCTGGTCTGAGGGCTGGAACGGGGCGCACTCTTGAGGCAAAACTAAGTAGGGCAAGTTCGATTCCCATCTCAACAATCTGGGATGTGGTTTTCCGTGGTTTGCCACTTCTACTGCAGGTAAATACCGGGATAGTTCGTAACTTAAAGCCTCGGTCGTCAATTCCCCATTCCCCACTTGAATTACAAATGCACACATCAGTACAGCCATCACAATAACACAGGTTATCAGAGAAAAATTTACACACACACACCAAAGTAGACGGGGCTGAGTGACCACGATGTCTGAGTCCATCAAATGAATTTCTACTGCAGGTAAATACCGGGATAGTTCGTAACTTAAAGCCTCGGTCGTCAATTCCCCATTCCCCACTTGAATTACAAATGCACACATCAGTACAGCCATCACAATAACACAGGTTATCAGAGAAAATTTTACACACACACACACACCAAAGTAGACGGGGCTGAGTGACCACGATGTCTGAGTCCATCAAATGAATTATATTCGTCAATTGTCTCTCATGGCGAAAGCGATTGTGGCCATCTTTTATTTAATAATTTAAAAGTATATGGCAATGTAAATCGGGGAGAATTCCTTACTGTAGGGGAATAACGAAAGTAAAATATGTTAAGACAATGAATTACCAATAGCCAGAAAGAATAATTGAGAAATAAAAATATTTGTCGGAGGTGGGATTCGAACTGCTTCCATTGCGCGATGCATAAATTAAGAATGTTGAACGCTACCGTCTGAGCTACCGAATCACTGGTGGAAGGGTGCAATATTAAGGTACTTAAAGAACATTCACTCTCAAGACTCCGTATAAGTTCTTCTACATTTCCCGTTTTTATAATATTCTATTCCTGTTTATATCGTGGAAACTTCATAATCAATATTCCCCTCCTTTATTATAATTCTTATAACTAACTATTGCATTAAAACGCGGTGGACATCCGCCATGTCTGTCATTAACCAAGATGATTCTGCGCATGCGCTTGAACCAATAATTTTGCAGTTTTGTTTATAAATTTTAAAATATGTGGTAACATATTTGTTTATTTTAAAGACACTCTGCAAATCTACAGGCCTACAGCTTTCGACAGATTGCTCTACGAAGTGAATCGGTTCTACCGTTCCCTCAATCTCGCGGTAACAAAAATCAGCTTAGTGTTTTAAATATATAGATTCTGAAACCAGGTAAATCTGAACACAATCCTGAAAGCTATCGTCCCATTGCCCTGCTTAGCGCCATGTTTAAACTTCTGGAATGTGTCCTTCTGAACAGGATAGCACCGTACATTGAAGATGTCATACAACCTGAACAAGCTGGCTTCCGAAACGGTCGTAGTTGCACAGATCAAGTTCTTGCCCTTACAACACATATTGAAGCAGGTTTCCAAAACCATCTAAAATCCACAGCTGTCTTCATTGATCTCACGGCAGCCTGTGATACTGTCTGGAGACAAGGGTTACTTTTCAAACTGTTTCAAGTTATTCCATCTTTTGAAATTGTGAATTTGTTATCAAACATTCTCAGTGAATGACAGTTTGAGGTGTTCTTGGGTGACTCTAAAAGTCACAAGAGGAAGCTGAATAATGGACTCCCACAAGGATCTGTTTTGGCCCCAATCCTTTTCAACCTGTATATTCATGACTTGCCAAATACTAAGGCAAGAAAGTTCATTTATGCTGACGATATTGCGCTAGTAACGCAGAGCAGAAATTTTGAAGATGCAGAAGACACCCTTACTGAAGACCTTAAGAGTGTCAGCTTTCCTTCAGTCCTGGAGATTGATTCCGAGCCTGAATAAAACAGAAGTATCTTGCTTCTACCTTGCACATCGGCTTTCTAATTACAAACCAAATATTTTGCTTGACGGACAACTTAGATACAATCCCTTTCCTACTTATCTTGAAGTGACTTTGGATAGAACCCTGACCTACAAAGAGCATCTCACCAAGCTCTCCCATAAAATTGCTGCAAGAAACAACATCCTACATAAACTTAGTGGTACTTCCTGGGGAGCCTCTGCCGACTGCTTACGCCTAACTGGCATTAGCCTTGTCTATTCAACAGCAGAATACTGTGCACCCGTGTGGTTGGAAAGTGCACATGTGTATAAAGTAGACTCAGGATTAAATGACACAATGCGATGCATCACTGGTACTATTAAGTCAACGCCTTGCCATTGGCTGCCTGTGCTGAGCCACATTCCTCCACCACATCTAAGAAGGAAACAAGCATTGTTGAGAGAGGCTAAGAAGATCAGAACTTCACCTACTTTACCACTATACCATGAATTTTGCCATCCCTCACAACAGCGACTACAGTCTAGGAGGCCAACGTGTGTTACTGCAGAAATACTGTATGTGGATGGGTTTAATTTAAACCAAAGTTGGAGAAACGAGTGGTCAACTAAAACAGCGGGGACAAGTGCCCATTCTCTTGATCCTACAAAGGAACTGAAAGGTTCTGACGTGCCAAGAAAACTGTGGTGTCGTCTTAACAGATTCAGACCGGCCATGGCTGCTGTAAATTCCTTCAACACAGATGGGGCTGGACCAGTTCAGCAATGTGCGACTGTGATCAAGAGGAGCAGACAATGGATCATCTGCTCCGACGCTGCCCTCTGTTCTCGTTCCCTGGGAACCCTGCTGAACTATTTCATGTCACTCCAAATGTCATAACTTGGTTGCAGAATGTGGATAATGTTGTATAATGTAAATTTTGTATATAATTCACCATGCGATTAAATAAATAACCACAATGTACTCACACTGTATCTTGTAGGCACTCTGAAACCAAAGAGAAAAGTTCTGGTTAGATTAGTTTCCTTTTGACAATTTTCACTCAAATGGCTTGATATCCAAAATTAAGATTGTTAATTACATATGTAAAATTGTGACATATGCGATTTAGTCGAATCATCACAGTTCCTTAGCAATATTCAATATAATTTTGAATTTGCTTCAACAGCTCAAGAAAAATCTCTGAATTACATTTGAAAAATAATTCTGAAGCTTTCATATCATCAATTTCTAAAAGCATACGTCAGATTTTTAATCTATATTCAGAGAATGATTACTAAAATTATTGAATCAATAAAATGGAAATTGCATTATGTGGACCATACTTTCTGGAACCATGATTATGAAAAAAAAAAAAAAATTAATATCTCCAAAACTATTAATGCTAATGTTGCTACTTTGTACACAGATGTTTCTCAACAAGGTGTGAATTCTTATAAACTTTCAGCTTTGTATCTTCAAAACTGTGGGAATTTCAAATTTCACAGCAATCACATATTGTTGTACAAGTTTCCTAACCAGTCACCTTAGCGGCTTCGGTGGCGTAGTTGCTAGCATGCTGAACTGCTGTGCCCAAGATAGCGGGTTCAAACCCGGCTCAAGTCGTCGGATTTTTAAGAGCGTTAAAAATCCTTCTGTGTGTCTCCGTTCGGAGGGGAAGTAAAGTCTGCGGTCCCATGTCATAGATTTATGGCATGTAAAATATCCTTATCCCTTTTACAGACTAAACTTGTGTGGAGCTAAATTTCTAGGTTAGATTTCGTTGGAACGCTCCATCAAAGTTCCAACCTTCACCACTAGGTATCATTGACATCTGGTAACGAAAGTTGGAACTATTTGAAATTGAACGGAACGTGTAGCTCACCCACTGGGTGTCCGCTGGAAGCAGCTGCAGACTCTGGCGGGCCGAACATGTCCTCGGACACTCCTGGCACTAAAAGCCATACGATAAAATAAAAATAAAATATAAAAAACGGGTCTCCTTCACATTTGATACCGTGCTATCTCCACCGTACACATTGGCCTGGAAAACAGACACATTCTACAGGCTTATGGACGGCATACTCATTCCTTTAAGACACAATCTGATCTCGGGAATGGGACAATGAAGCTTCTTCGTGATAAACTCTTGGGAACAAATAAATAATATAACATGAAAAGTGATTATGTTCTGTAAATGTCCACAATTTAGGAAGACTTTGAGCTGATAGTCGGTCAACACTAAACAAGTATTCATACACCCTAACCTCAACGAAATATTACATAAGACTAGCGGACCCAAGTCGCACTTTCCCCAATAGGTTTATAATGAGAGACTTAAGGAGAACCAAATGATTATAGAACACTATATACATCATCATCATTGTATTGGGCCAAATGTCCCATTACGGTCTTGCACTTTCCCTCCATCTCTTCATCGGACGTCCTATAGATCTATTTCCCTGTGGCAGGTAGCGAAGGATCTCCTTTGGAAATCTTCCAGTTTCCATCCTTTAGACATGTTTCCAGTTCTCTTGGTAGTCACAAATGTATGTAGTTAGTGGTTTCACTTTTAGTTCCTTCAGCACATTCTCATTTCTCTTATGATCCCATTTAGTATAGCCTGCTGTTCGGCACATGAAGGTCATTTCGCGTGCTGTGAGTCTGGAGATGTCCTGAGATCTTATTGTCCATGCCTCGCTGCCATATCACAGGGTCGGTCTGGCTAATGTGTTATACAAACGCAAGCGTGTATGCCTTTGGACAGGAGATGGCTTCATGACGTGATTGATAATTCCTGTTGTTCTGGTATAATTTGTTATTTTTGCAGTTGTCTCATTCTTCTTGAAAAGATAAATTATATTCTAAATACTTGAATTCATTAACTCTTTCTAAAATGTTACAATCCAGACAAATTTTACTGGGGATAGGGTCTTTACCCTTAAAGTATTATTTTATTCATATTTACTGTTCCGCCAATCAATACAAAACAATATGCGTCATTAGGCGCTAATCACGGTACATATTTCGAACCCTTTTAAATACGGATCTTCATTTTTTATTTTTTTATTAATAGGTACTGTTACAGTTAGGCAAAACCTGGTGGTAACAAGATATTTACATGCTGCCTATAACTCAATTTCTCTCCATAATGTCTCTGGGTTCCTTGAATGCAACATTTAATTTCTTCTTGAAAACTTTTAAACGGTTAGGAAAAGGTTCTAAGACTTCTTAAGGTAACTCATTCCATGTTTGAATACCCCTGCTTATAAAAGAATACTTAGCTAAGTTTGTTTTTTGAATGATGGGCCTAATTTTGTATTCGTGATCTCTCCTACCCATATAATCTGGATCATGCATTCTGTTTCGCAACTCATTCCAGGCCGGCTCCCCTGTGTATGCTTTGTACATATCCTGCAGTCTTCTTTTATGTCTTCTGCTGTGTAGGGATTCCCAACCCAATGACTTTAACTTGTCCGAGACACTGTCCGTTTGGGAGAATTTGCCAAGTACGAATCTTGCAGCTTTCCTTTGCACCATCTCCAATTTGATCGCTAGAGTTGATTGGTAGGGCTCCCACACACTCGTGGCGTATTCCAAAATTGGTCTCACAAGACATTTGTAAGCCAATTCTTTGGCCTGAATACTGCTATCCTTCATGTTTCTCATAACAAAGTATAATGACTTTTGCGCCTTATTAGCAACGCTCTCAACGTGCTCACCCCAGTGTAACCTTTTATTTATGGTAATCCCGAGATAGCTGCATGACTCCACTCAAAGAATAATTTTGTTTCCTAATTTATAATCAGCTATTGTCCCTTTTCTGCTGTTAGTAAAAATACAGGCATTTACTTTTTTCTGCACTTATCCTCATGTTATTTCGGATAACCCAGTATTCTATACGTTCCAAGTCTTGTTGGAGGAGCGCAGTGTCAACTTGATTATTGACTTTTCTATACATTATACAGTCGTCAGCGAATAGTCTGACATCGATTTAACATATTCTGCCAGGTCGTTTATATATAGAAGAAATAACAATGGCCCAACTACACTTCCTTGTGGAATTCCAGACGTGACTTTTGTCTCTTTCGAAAATACTCCCCCAACTTTGACTGTCTGGGTTCTGTTTTGGAGAAAGTCCCAGATCCAGAATACCACTCTTTCAACAAGACCCAAATTTGTAAGCTTATGTAACAGGAGGTCATGTGGAACCATGTCAAAAGCCTTAGCTAAGTCAATGATTACACTGTCCACCTGGCCTCCTGTGTCCATGACTTCTGCTATATCTTGACAAAAACCCACCACCTGTGATTCACATGAATATCCTTTCCTGAATCCGTGTTGTCTATCATACAACCAGTTATTTTTCTCCCAAAATTCCCTTTTATAATCTGCAATTATTTGTTCCATTTGTTTACAAACTACTGCTGTCAGACTCACTGGTCTATAGTTTACCGGCATGGTTCTGTCCCCTCCTTTATAAACTGGAACTACAATAGCTTTCTTCCAGTCGGACGGGACTGACCTATTGTTCAGAGACTGTGAACAATACCCTAAGGAAGGGAATTATTTGTTCTCCGCCTATCTTGAGAATGTCGCCAGACACCTCATCGAGTCCTACTGACTTGAATTTTTTGATTTTCTTCAGGTTTTTTCTAACCTCCCTGTTATGAATAGTGAATGGTTTAAATGTATTTTCCTTTAATTTTGAAGAATCGGACATGCTAGCTTTCGCAGTAAAAAAAGCTACTATACCACTCATTAAGCACTTCAGCTTTTTGTGGGTTTCCTGTGACAAGATTTCCTTCTGAGTCCCTCAGAGACTTAATGTCATCTTTGTTTTTTTTTTCGTCTCCTAAGATAATTATAAAAAGTATTTGTATTTCCCGATTTTAGTATAGTCTTCATATAAGAATCGTGAGCTTTACGTTTTTCTGTGTTCAATTCCTTGATAATTAGTTGGTATTGTCTGTAATAGTTCCTATTTGATTTTAGTCTGTTGTGTATTTTTCTAGCCTTTCTCTTAGCACGTGAATTGTAGTATTCTGGATCCTGGTTTCCCTTCACTCTATATTTTGGAACGTATAGCGATTGGCCCGTATGAATAATATTTTTGAAATTTAACCACATATCTTCAACGCTAGCGCCAGTCGATGCCCATCGAGGAAAATTTACTTTTAAGTAATTTCGAAAGCCTAAAGTGTCCGCCTTGTTGTATTTCCAAACAAACATTTCTTTAATATCTTGGCTGCGTTCCAGTTCCCAATGGAATAACATTTCGACAGCCTGGTGGTCACTAATTCCCGGAATATTTTCAACACTGATCAGATTGTCCACAGGCTTAATGAGGAAAACATCTAGTATATTTCTACCCCAGGTGGGTCTTTCCACTACTTGTGATAGTCCGCACTCCTGCTTTTTTTTTTCTTTTTTCGGGGGACCCCGAAATGGTTTCCCGCACCCCCCGCGTGGCACCCGACCTTACTACTGGTGCCTCCGACATGCAATCAGTCTACATAGTAGAAGAGAAGGCATAGGGGATTGGAAAGAGAAGGATTGCCCTTTGAGGCTTTGCGCCTGTCCCATCGCGGTGGCGATCTGATGATGATGATGATAATTGTTGTTTTAAGGGGCCTAACATCTAGGTTATCGGACCTTGAGGTCGCGATCTACCAGGCATCATAGGTATATATTAACATTGGTATATTATCATATATGTGCACATATAAATATGTACACATATATAACGGTAATCAATGAGTTCGCTATTTATTGTTCCCTCCCCCCTAGCATTTTATCACCTGACCAATCGACACTTGGGAGATTTAAATCCCCTGCTAAGATAAGATCTTTGTCCGGCCCAAGCTCTGAACAAATGCTAATTAGCTTGCAAAGGATGTCGATGTTTTCGTTTGGAGCTCTGTACACCCCAATTATTCTTAGTATCTTACAGTCAGTGGTTCTAAGAAGTTTTATGCCGAGCGCTTCGTATTCCTCATCTATCCAATCTAATTATGTCAAGTCATTTTTAACGCAAATAAAAATACCTCCCCCTCTCCTTAATCTATTTCTCCTGTACACAGTGAAGCCAGCCGGGAAGAATTCATTATTTCCTAGTTCATCTTATAGCCAAGATTCCGTTCCGATGACTACATCGGGCTTGTGTAATTCAATCAAAGTCGAAAATTTTATACTTCTGTTCACAATACTTTGACAATTGACCTGAAGAAATCTTAGAACCTTACCTGTCTGAGAATGTCCTTGGAGATCTGTCGCCACCTCCAGGCTGCGGTATTGGGGTGCTTCACCACTCGCCCGTCCCGTTAGTTGGGGTAGTTGACCTCTCTCCGTACACCCTTCGAAAGCTGCAGTAACCCCCGTGGCGTGCTGTTGAGTTTGTTCACCTCTAATCTGTCCCGTTAGTTTTCCTGTTGCCCGAAATGGCGCACCACATTACACAGGAGAGTTCCCATCTTCCGTGAACCACGTCTATTCAAATGGACACCATCACGTCCCAAATCATTGCAATCTATCCAGCAATTTGGATCGAAATATCCGAGACCCAACCGATTGCAGACCCAGTCAATGTTTTCATTTACCGAGTCCGTGTACTCGATTTGCGTGTCCTTTCTCCTTACAATTCCAGCTATCACAACTTTTGCTTTTTTAAAACACTTTTCTTGCAGCCATCCCTAAGTCCCATATTTCCCCCATTATGTGATCAGCGGATCTTGAGCTCCTTAAATTGTTTGTTCCTACATTTAGCACTACCACTTTTTCTTCCCTTTCTTCATCCCTGTCTTCTATCTGGCGAGCCATTTGTTCTATCCTTATTCCCGGGTAGCATTCAACGGCTGCTCCTTGCTTCCTGCACTCTTCTGCACTGAATCGGATCATTGAGTCCCCTAATATACGCACTGCTACAGGTTTGCTTTCAATTTTTTGTTGAGGCTTTTTTACCCTGTCCCCCTTCGTCACTGTGGCCCAGCTGCCTTTCGAATTTTCTTCTTCTCTAAGAATGTCTTTTAGGACTTTGTTTTCATCTTCTACTTCCTTTATGATTTTTTTCGCCTGTTCGAGCTCTTTCTGTAACTGCACAATCATATCTTCCTTGCGTTTCATTTCCGCGCTTGAAACGACAACAACGCACAGTCATTACACTTCCAGGCATCTGTTACATTCACTTCATCGTTCATACCTACACACTTAAAATGGAACCATTTTTCACATGTAATACACTCAATTCCGTTTTTTAGATTTCTGGCACACACTTTACACTTAACAATTTGTTTCCCTGCCGCGTCATTGTTAACTCGGTCTTGGCTAATTTAAATGGGAGAGCGCAGGTCTACACGTCCGTCTCCGCTGAAGGCGTTTGAGCATACTAAGATAATACAACAAATATATACATCATTCAAAACATATTAAAAACTTTTGCAATACATGATATTAAAACACTATTAAAATGTGGCCTGTCACAATTCCTTTTCCCTTCAAATGACATGAATAGTCCAAGTTTATTTCTCTCTCTAGGAAACCTTCATACTAGGTTTAGCAGTGAGATAGTTCATATCACATAAACACGTTAAAACATTTTAAAACCACATGTGTACTATTGGTTCTATTTAAAAGTCACTGTTCATTAAATAGCCCAATGCCTGTTGTTGCCTGTCCATAAAATTCTTCACCCGAAGTAGGTAATGAAGTTCTACTTGTTATAGAGAAGAAATGTTGTCAAACGGGTCTAAAAGATGGAAAGCTTATCCCAAATGAGCGGCTCTTGAAGTGGCCTAGTAGTCCATCCTGACAGTTAAGGCAGTCCTAAATTGAGTAAATTTAAATAGTGTCAAAAATGATGAAAATATGAATGCAAGTGTGATAGCCAGAAAATAAATGAAAAAGCAACGACAACCCGACATCCTTACCTTAGTGAGAACATAGCACATACCAGGTCAAGCCGGGTCAAACTTAATGCAGCGGGGCAGGTCGGGGCGGGTCTAACAACATAAGGAGTGGGGCAAGAGTGACAGGAGAACAACAGGGAGTTAAGGAGAGGGGAAATGGGTGAGGGAAAGGTTGGTCATCAGGCACGGTCTCTATGGTTTTTTTTTACGTTTTCTATTGGTGACTTAATTCGTCAAAGTTTCGTATAAAATGTTGCAGTCAAAGTTAATTTCATTTAAATTACAAGCCGGATTATTCCTTAAGGCCCGTCAATTTCAATTTGCTCAAGAATATTGAGCATCACCCCTTTACTGCAATAGTGCAGACTTTCCAGATCTTCGTTGATGTTAGAAAAACTATGGTCGAACTCCACCATGTGGTCCCCAATGCCTGAAAATGTTATGTGCCTTGTCGCATTAATATGTTCGTTATATCTGATTTTGAAACTACGTCCCGTTTGACCTATATAATCCGCATTGCGATTTTTGCATTTATTCTGTAAATCCCTGATCTTTGAAATTTATGTGATTTGTCCTGCATGTTAATCTCCTTAGAATTGAATATTTTTTTGGTGGTATTGACTGTTCTGTAGGCTATTTTCATTTCTTGTTCCTTAAACACGTTTGTGATGTTGTCAGTAAGTTGATTTGAAAATGTAAAAACTGCGAGGGACTTGTTCTTTTTTTCCGGCCGCAGTTTTGTTGCAGGTTTGTTTTTGATTTTATTTAAAAGAGCCTTGGCATAGGGTCTATTGAAACCATTAGCCCTGGCAATTTGGTGTATGATGGAAAGTTCAGTTTTCCAATCCTCCTCTGAGAGGGGCACTTTAACTGCTCTATTTATGAATGCTCTAAAAGTGGCTCTTTTGTGGCTAGCTGGGTGGTTTGAATCTTTCCTGTTGACAGTATGTGTTTGGGATGGTTTCCTATAAATTTTAAAGCGTAGGCACATCTACTGACCGTTAAATCAGGTAGTTTAAAGATAGTTCGACTTCGGAAGTTGTGGTAAATTTAATTTTATTGTCAATTTGATTGAGTTCTGTTGTAACGTGATCAATACTGATGATATCGTTAACTATTATAAGAAAAACGTCGTCGACGTATCTTACCCAAAATCTAATTTAATTTACTAATATATTTATTTTCCAAATGGTCGATGTAAATGTTGGCCATTATACCTAACAGTGGGGAGCCCATGGCTAGTCCCTCTACTTTGCGATAAGGATAGCGTGAATGAAGAGAAGAAACATGTTTGGAACACGCTCCTAGCTAATGGCTACAGCAAAGGACAAATAAATAGGGCCACACGGAAGGTAGAACAAAGCCGAAGAACTGGCAAAAAGAACAAAGATAGGCCCTATCATAAAGCCTTTCTGCCGTACGTACAGGGGTTGACAGATAGAATCGCCAGGCTGCTTAAGAAACATGATGTGACAACTGTGATGCATCCTATAAACAAGCTGACGCAAGTGGTGCGTAAATCGAACGAGATAAAGCTGCCAAACCAGGACGCAGGAGTTTACAAAGTGCCTTGCTCCTGTGGACATGTTTATATAGGGCAAACAAAAGGACGTGTTTCCATTAGGATTTCAGAGCACATTTGAGTCACGAAACAGATGGACTACAGATCTGCAATAGCTGAACATGCTGACGTCACGAGACACGCCATTGAATTTGATAAGGCCGAAACTGTTGCTAAAATTCCCAGATATCAAAACCGGTTAATTAGAGAGGCAATAGAGGTCATGAAGCATCCCAATAATTTCAATCTCGATGATGGTTTCAAACTTTGCAACATTTGGAAAGTTCTACTAGCGCGTGACTGCCAGGGGCGGGGACCAATCAGCGAGCAGCGTGACGACAATGCAGAGCAAGCAAGCACATCTGACTGGCAATAACCGTTAGTTTGAGTACGGACACCACCTCGAACCTACCCACTGATTAAGGCTGCTGTAATGTCAGCCAAAACGTCGAGAAATAATAACCGATATGCGACGCGGCTCAATCCCGTAAGCCAAGATGATCAACCTCAGAGTAATGTTTCAGTAATTTGTATTCAGAGTTATTATTTCTCTATCTTTCATATTACCCTTCTTATGAAGAGGAACAACTATTGCCTTTGCCAATCTTCTGGAGGCCTGTTACCCATCCAGATTAAATTCATTAATCTGAAAAATCTTTTCTTGAAGGCATCGCCTGAATATTTCAACATTTCTGCATTTATTGAATCTTCTCCAGGTGTTTTCCCATTTCGAAGTTTCCTCGAGACCTGTTCTAATTCTTCGAGTGTAATATTTTCCGAAGACTTATTGTTAGATGCTTGTAAAACAAGTTGTTCAATATTTGGACTCAACCAAAGGCTCTGAAAATACTCAAGCCGTTCTTTGTGAGATATTGCATTAATTTTTACATCTTCTTTTACTTCCTATTTAGTTCTTTCAAAATGTTATAAGTGTGTGTTTGTGGTCTTGTTATGTCAGTCTCCAGGTACGAGACAAAGTTTTCCCAACTTTTCCTATGTTTCTTACGGACTTTACTCTTTGCTATTGCTCTGTTATGATGGTATTCTATTATATCTTCTAATTTACCAGTTGACAGAAACTTTTTATATGCATTTCTTTTTTCGGAGATTACTTTTGCAATTTCTTCATCCCAAATTCTTAATCCCTTTTTTTTGCCATCTCCTTTTTTCTGCCAAACCCTCAAATGCTGACTGTTTTAGAGCTGAACTCAAATTGGACCACTCGTCTTCCATATCGTCAAAAAGTGGAATCATCTGAATGTGATTATCAAGCCTGTTTAGGTATAGCCATTTTATACTGGGATCATTTAAAAGGTTACCGTAACCTTATATAACTTTTCGTTTTCCTGTGTTCTTTGTTTCTTTTTCTTGAACCACCGTGGTTTTAAACGAATAGGAGCAACTAATAAATAGTGGTCTGTTTCCAATTCAGGTCCTCGATAAACTCTTGTATCCAAAACTAAATCTGCCAATTTTCCATTACAAATGATATAATCAATAATCGACTTCTGATTTCTTGCGGACCACGTATATTTATGACTGTCCTTGTGTGGAAACAGTGTGTTCATAATCCGAAACTGATTGAAGATAGTGAAATCTATTAATTTTGTTCCATTATTATTGTGGGTTACCTCTCCATGAATTCCAATGTTATTCTGAATTTTCTCATTACCAACTCTGCCATTAAAGTCTCCCATTAACAGTATCATATCTTGTCTATTAGTAATGTTGATTATCTTCTGTAGATCATTAGACAAAATATCCCTTTCCTTCAAGTAGCCTTCAACCGGTGCATATGTACCCCTCAAACTGTCAAATATCCTCTGGATAGTTTTATTCTTACTTGAATGATCCTTTCATTCCAAAAAGTATAGCTATCAATCTCTTGTGAACTATAAACATCACCCCTGTCTGTGCTCTAACATTTCGTTGAACACCACTATAAAACTGTAAATAATTTCTTGTCTCTTTGGATCCCTGAAGCCTTTTCTTTGTTTCAGAAATAACTGCAATTGAAATATCTTCTTTTGATAGAATATCGTCTAATTGATCATCTTTGTATCCAATACCCTGAACATTCCAGGTAGCATATCTAATAATATCCGTTCTTTTCCAATTCGTGTCCTTTCCTTTGCCAAGTTCGACAACTGTAGAATCTGTCCGGTTTTTTCCTTTACAAGACTTGAAAGCAATGGAAATGTCCTTCCAACGGGTTGCTAGCCTGAAGAAAGTAAGTCCATTAATGGGGATGCCATCTCTCAGCCCAAGTTCTACCTTCCCTAGAAGGTTATTCGATTTTATGAAATTATACGATTTGAGTACTCATTCCTTTGATTTACTGTTACTGAAATCCATGAAAAATGAGGAAGGAAAGACCTCAGAATGTTAAAATGACATGAAACAGGCGTCACAGCGGCCAAAATGTGAAGTGGACAGCAATTATGGAGTGTATTTTCCAACAGCAACAGTATCTGCAAATTGCACACTTCGTACAGTTTCTTAAAAGTAATTTTTTAAAGAAACTATAGATATTTATGAAATTAGAGTGCAATGCGTCACTGGTAATGTATATTCTCTTTCATTTGAATGCTCATTTTTCATGATCGGTCGCTTGTGAGCGCTGCAGGAGGGATCTATACTACTGAAATAATATATACTAGCGGACCCGTGCGAGAAATCTCGCATGTTCGTAAGTCATACTTTCCCCAATAGGTTTATAATGAGTGAATTAAGGAGAAAGGTTGTTATGGTTTTAATTCAACCAAATTATTATAGAACACCATTGTCATTTCAGTCCTCGGGGGAGCCTGTTAACCACTCGTCCCCAGGTGGCGGATAGGGGGCTCACAGAAATGTGGGCTGGTTCAAATACCTCGGAAAATGAACCCGCAGACCAACAGGCAGCCCAGTTCCTGGGGGCTTTAAAATGCTGGGACACCCTCTCTCCAGGGGCCATGAATATGGAGGGCCCAAGCCCAGGGTTATGGGCGAAGCCCCAACGGTATCGGCGGCGGAGAGGATGGACTTCGGTACGGCGTCGATGGCGGAAGAGGGAATTCTGTAGCGTCTGTACTCTAGAGGAGCGGCTACAAAAGGCGTCTGTTATCCAGTGGATCGGCCTAAAACAATACCTGGCAGTAGGTCATAAAATGCCTTTGAGTGTGGCGAACTCATCGTACTAATAGCCTATAAAATGAGTGAGTGTGAATTGAGGCCTCGGAAAGTGCTAGGGCGTCCCCTGCAGGCGACGCGCAGTTCCCAGGGGTCTGGGGGAACTGTGAGAAGTAGGCTACCAGACACCACAAACATCGCCTTCATAAACGTGATGAGCTTAAATGGCAAGACAGAAGAATTGGTGGACTACATGGAAAAGAAGGAAATAGCAATGATGGGAGTCAGTGAAGCGAAATGGAAGGGAAAAGGTGAGAAAGAAGTCAAGAAAGGGAAGGGATATAGAATATATTGGAGTGGAGGAAATAAGGCAATGAATGGTGTTGCAATAATATTGACAGAAGACTTAGTGCAGTATGTTGAGAAAGTAGACCAAATTAATGACAGAATGATGAAAATTAGACTAGGACTTGAGAGTGGAACAAAGGATTTTATACAGATTTACGCACCCCAGACAGGGAAGGTAGATGAATGTTTAGAGGATTTCTTAGAAGAACTGGAAAAGTGTATAGAAGACAAAGAGGTTATAATAATGGGGGATATGAATGCACATGTGGGAACAGATAGGCAGGGAAAAGAAGAGATAATTGGCCCATTTAGCTATGGAAATCAGGATGAAGAAGGAGAAATGTTAATAGATTTCTGTAGAAGGAATGGATTAATTGTTGGAAATACATGGTTTAGGAAAAAGAACTCCCAAAAAATAACTAGGTATGGATGGGGAGACAGAAAGACAAAAACAATGATCGATCTTATCCTAGTGGAAAAGGATAAACGTAGACAACTGGTAGAAGTGACAGCTATGCCAAGAGGAGATTTTGAAGGAGACCATAAAGTGGTGATAGCCAAATTAAGGCTTGGGAAAATCACGAAGCTTGCGGAGAAAAGGGAAAGAAAAATAAAGGTGTGGAAGCTAAAAGAGAGAGAGGCAATGGAAAAGTTTCAAGAAGACTTGAAAAAGGAAATTCCCAAAGACGAAGCAAAAAGTGTCGAACAGGAATGGACATGTTTTAGAAATTGTTTTGCGAAGTGTGCAGTAAACACTTGTGGAAGACTATCAGGGAAGAAAAAGGAAAGGGAGACTCCTTGGTGGAACAACAGGGTAAAGGAAGCTGTTAAAGAAAAACAAATGGCATGGAGGAAGTGGATAGGCAGTAAGAATGCAGAGAAATGGCAAAAATACAGAGAAGCAAAGAAGGCATGCCAAAAAATTGTACAAGAAGAAAAAAGGAAAAGTTGGGAAGGTTTCACGGAAACTTTGAAGGAGGATATCCAAGGAAGTAAAAAGGTTCTATATGGATTGGTGAAAAACAGTGTAAAAGGTAGGGAAAACACAAAATTTGTAAAAACTGAAGCAGGACAGATATTGTATCAAAGAGATGATATATTAAAAAGATGGGAAGAATACTTTTCAAAGCTACTAAATGTTAAATACATTGAACTGGAAGATGAAAAAGAACAAGAAGAAACAATGGAAGAAGAAGAAGAACAAGAAAAGGAGATCACTATGCTAGAAATAGAGGAAGCCATACAGAAGATGAAGAGCGGTAAAGCAGCAGGAGAGGATGAGGTGTCCGCGGAAATGATAAAAGCAGCGGGACCAATAGGTGTACAGTGGTTGTATAGATTATTTGGAAGAAGAAAGAGATTCCAGAAGAATGGGGAAAGGGATTAATTATCCCGATTTTTAAGAAAGGTGACAAAAAGGAATGCAATAACTACAGAGGGATCACTCTTATCGCTCATGTAGCTAAGATCTTTGAGAGAGTTCTGGAAGGCCGACTGAGGAGGAAGATAGAAGGAGAGATGGAAGAAGAACAGTATGGTTTTAGGAAAGACAGATCAACATTTGACCTAATCTTTGCATTAAGGCAAATGATGGAGAAAAGATGGGAATTTGGAAAAGACAGGGTGATGACATTTATTGATATTGAGAAAGCGTACGACAGTGTGCCTCGACAGGTGGTTTGGAATGTATTAAAGAAAAGAAGAGTTAATGGAGCTGATGTCCAAATGTTAAAAGCTATGTACAAATATTGTGTGAGTAGCGTGAAGACCAGTATAGGAGAAACAGAATGGTTTAAAGTGGAAACAGGTCTCCGACAGGGAAGTGTATTGTCCCCCTTACTATTCATCATAGTCATGGATGAAATTCACAAGAATGTTAAACAGAGATTGGGACAAGAGGCAACAAAGGCCATGCTGTTTGCAGATGATATAGTTATATGGGGCGAGGATAAAAAGGAAGTACAAAAACAACTAGATGTATGGAATCAAGAAATAGAGAAATATGGGATGAAAGTAAGCACAGAGAAGAGCAAGACAATGGTAATGTCAAGAGGAAGGAAGGAAGGAAGAGGAAAGATAGAATTGAATGGGAAAATTCTAGAAGTGGTTAAAAGTTTCAAGTACTTGGGAAGTGTGATCACAGAAGAAGGAAGGATAACTGAGGAAATTGGAAAGAGAATACAACAAGCGAACAGTTTTTACCAGAGCATAAGGGGTATTCTGTGGAACCGAGATGTCCCAAAGAAATGTAAAAATGTATTATATTCAACCTACTACAGACCCATACTAACATATGCAGCTGGAGCGTGGACTACTACAAAAAGAGAGGAGAGTAGAATACAAGCCGCGGAGATGAAATTCCTAAGAGGTATAGAGGGCAAGACCAGAAGAGATAGAGTTAGAAATGAAGAGATTAGAAAAAGGACAGGAATCTTGAAGCTGCAGGACAGGATAGAAACAACAAAGTTAAAGTGGTATGGACATATGATGAGAATGGGAGAGGAGAGAGTACCAAAGAAAACTTTCTGTGAAAAGATGACAGGGAAGAGACCACGAGGAAGGCCCCGAAAGAGATGGGCAGATACAGTGTGGGAGTGTGTAGAGAAGAGAGGAGGAAAACCTGAAGAAGTACTAAAAACAGGAGAGGAGTGGTGGAGAGACAGGAAACATTGGAGGTCCTTAATTCACAACCCGACCCAGGAAGCTGGAAACGGGAAATGAAGATGATGATGATTGTCATTTCAGTTAGAATTCCAAGCTGTACGTTCTCTAACTTAAGAAGGCAATCACTGAAAATTCGATCATCAAAGCACTCACCAGTTATTCGATATTTATCAAAGCATCTTGGTCAAGATGTCCTACTTTATCTTGTTGGCTGAGGAGCCTCTTTCTCCCTCATCAAGACAGCCCTCGTTAGGAAACTTCTTCACGCCCCACTTATAGTGAGGCTTCCTTGTTCCTAAGTGCAACGATCAGCGTTAAACTTATTCACACACTGCCTGCAGGGCAGCATTCCTGGTCCTGTGTGGGAGCGCTCAGCGCTTAACTCCTTTGCACGTTACCTACAGGGGAGCTTTCGCTTTCCTGAGTGGAGCGTCAGCATGAGAGCGTGCTGTGGCTGGTTTCTTTCTTTGATATTTATGAAATTAGAATGCAAATCGTCACTGTTAATACCATTTGTGTGCTGAGTCCATTGATAGAAGCTTAGCCGTAACACTCACCGGTTATCCGATACATTTCAGTCAGAATTCAAAGTTGTATGCTCCCTAACCTAAGAAGGCAATCACTGAAAATTGGATCATCCTAACACTCACCGGTTTTTCGATATTTATGAAATTATACGATTTGAGAACGATTTGAGTACTCAATCCATTGATTTACTGTTTCTGAAATCCATGCGAAATGATAGAAGAAGAACTGTAAGAGAATTAACGTTCATTGGTTTTAATGTTTTAGATGACAATTCATAATTGCAGCATGTTACAGCAACAGTATTTGCAAATAGCACACTTCTTACAAAAATTGTTATTTATGAAATTAGAATGCAATTCGTCACTGCTAATTTATGAGGCCTATATGATGATGATGATGATAGTTTTAAGGTTTTAGACGACAACTCATATTGTAGCATGATACAGCAACAGTATTTGCAAAAAGCACACTTCTTACAAAAATCGATGGAATTAGAATGCATAAGAAAAACCTGTATCGCGGCATAGGCCTATTAACAAACCTGGAATTTAATAAATCCATTGCTTAGACGGGTGAGCTTAAATCATGTGTGCTAAGTCCATTGATTGAAAGCTTAGCAGTAACACTCGCCGGTTATACGATTTGAGTACCCAATCCATTAATTTAGCCTACGATTCTGAAAACCATGGGAAATGATAGAAGAAAGAACTGTAAATGAATTAACGTTTAAATCGAGATTTATGAAATTAGAATGCAGAAGAAAACCCTGTATCGCGGCATATTAACAAACCTGGAATTTAACAAACCTGAAATTCCATAAATCCATTGTTTTGACGAATGAGTTTAAATCATGTGTGTGCTGAGTCCATAGACTGAAAGCTTAGCAGTAACACTCGCCGGTTATACGATTTTTAGTAGGCCATTGACTTACATGTATAGAGTAAAGATTATTGTTTAGAATTTAGTGCAGTCGATCTATTAAGATATTTAGGAATTTTAAGTACTTTTGTCACTCTAATACGGCGAGAAGGTATCAAGTAGATAATATTTAGTTTAACCTTCAAAGCAGGAGACTTCAGTTTATTTTATTTTCAGTTAGAATGTTTTTTTAGGGTGCATTTTTTATTTTTATTGTTGTGTTCGTCTTCGTTAAATTAGTTATATTATTAGATTTTTATAAAAAGGGACACGTCGTGATTTATATTAGTTATAGTGTCAGACATCTCTACCAGACGACAAGGAGCTGTGTTCAAGTCCAAACCAACAGATCAAAGTGGTTTGAAACCAAGAGTGGTGTTCAACAAGGTAGATGTCTTCAACTCTTCATTAATATTATGGTTAAGGTAATAAAGGCTGTAAAGAAGATAGATAAGACACCAAATGCATTAGTCTTTGCCGATGACGTCACGTTATGGTGCGAGACTGAAACAGAAGTACAAAATATGAAGTAGATCTTTGAAGGGACTAAGCATCAGCCGACTGAAGACAGTTGGCTTGGTAATGAGTAGGAAGCCCGAAGTATTTGGGCAGCTATGTCTCTGCGGATAACACTATTACACATAAATCAGGAATAGAGTACATACGGCATCACTCTGTATGCAATTTACTGTGGGAGGAATCCTTTCCTCTAACATCCAAAATCACACTTTACAAAACCTATCTCGTGCCAATATTGACGAATGGACTTGAACCAGCCACTTTAACAGCACCTGACAGTAGCAGACTTCAAGCTACTGAAATGAAGTTCCTCCGATCTTGTCTACAAGGGGAGTCCTCGAGACATTTGGGAGAAGCAAATCAGGAGAGACTTGGCCAACAGGGATGCAGATTGGAGCGCAGTGTGTTGGAGGACCGGACAAACTGGAAGAGGCTCATTTATACCCATACCCGGCTTGACAGAGCGGAAAGTGGATGATGATGAAGATAGTATGATTGTGTCGGATTTTGCTACCCCTTTTCCATCCCGTTGCTCCCCGAGAACCGTACGTTTCTCACTCTCCTTCGAGTAGTTACAGAGGAATCTGTGCTCGTATTGTAATTCATTAGTGTACCGTAATCTAAAATGAGTACGCTAGGTGAGACAGAGACAAGAGGGCTACTAAAGAAGATCGACGGCAGAGAGGGTTCTTCGAGAGTAAATCTCACGGTATGCAAGTGAAATAAATAACTTCTAAGTGTTTTAACTGCGGAGATACAGGGCATAAGTCAGCTAGTTGTCCATCCAAAGAAAAGGGTTTGAAATGATTCCGCTGCAACAAGTTTGGTCATAAATCAGTTGACTATACATTCAAGCCAAATCAGGATGATAGGAATCCCGTTAGGTGTATTTCGAACACAGCTTAGATGAAGAAAACAATCCAGATAGGTCTCAAAACAATGGAAGCCTTGATAGACACTTATCTCAACTTAATCCCATTGGGTCACCCTCCTCAATCAAGACTGGTATTACGCTGACAGGTTTTGGGTAAACTTTCATGTCGCCACGAGGATACTTTCATGCCAAACTCCAGATAGATGAAGAAATATTTCAAGTTGACATATACGTAGTATCCACAGACATGATGAACATGTTACCGGCAATTATCTTTTAAGCCAAGCAGAAGTGACTCTATCAATCGTGATGGTGTCCGCTTATCCATGAATGATTCTACGAATTCTTCATGAATTGTGTTGCTGCCTTGCTGATTGCCGTAATATCGGCTCGTTTTTGTACTCTGGATCTCTACCGAGCCGTGCCGTTGGGAGCCAAAGCCAATGCATGTATTTGTGGATTGAATAAAACACTGTTGCGTTCACAATTTGATAAAAACCTTTATTGTGTGCTTACTTTTCCTCGTAAGCTTTAACAATTCAAGACAATTGATTCAAAGCACCCGCGAGTTCACCTAACCGATCGATACGTAATCGATTATTTCCATTAAATATAGAAGGGATGAAGTCTACTCATTAAATTGACACCCCCATTAGCTCTTCTGATGTTCAACGCAGTTTTAGTCAATATTAATCTGTCCTTATATGTGATATAGTTATTACATTACATATTACATATTATTAGACCTTGGGAA
Organism: Meconema thalassinum; assembly: GCA_946902985.2. Lineage (NCBI taxonomy): Eukaryota > Metazoa > Arthropoda > Insecta > Orthoptera > Tettigoniidae > Meconema > Meconema thalassinum. The sequence continues at coordinate 695,570,427 of OX336391.1, forward strand.
GCTTAATTCTTGAAACATTTGCTATTTTGAACCTGTCATGGTGTGGTTGAAGCTAGGGTTCCCCACCATCCCGCAATAGCCAGGAGAAAGAAGAAATACGTACTTCTAGGGCGACTGTGATAGGAATCAATTCAGTCCCTTTAGGGCTGAAGTCTCAATACGTCAATTAAGATAGACCCATTAACAAATAATAAACACTCACCATTTGTCCTTTTCCTTGAGGAGTTAATTACGCGAACCTAAGGAAGAAAAATAGGTTCTGTTATTACACATTGCACAATAAACACTCCTACCACACAACTGATACCATGGTGATGGAATCCTAGTCTGCGTCTGTTGAAATTGAAATGTATTTATTTTAGGATAATTACAATTGGGACTAAAAGCTGCAACTAACTGCCCCCACTATACAGACAGTGCCTGCACAAAGTTTAGGGACTGGTCTAAATTTCGTTTGATGCCCATTTTTCCCTAAAGCACGGTAACAACCTTTCAGTCATTGTTTTACATGATGATATTAGACATAAATTCGAGGGGCTTACATTTAAAATTTCGCTGCTCTAACTCTAATACTTTTGGAGATGGAATGTTTTACTTTTTAGTAAATAGGGCTACCAAAACCCTGTTTTTCTTACTAAAATGACTTTTCTGAAAAACTGCTAGTCCTACAGCTATGCAATGTTTACTGCTGTTTTCCTGCAACATAGCAATCATAAAAATACAACCTGGGGAAAAATTACTAATTTGGTCACCTCTAGAACAAATATTCTTCCCTGGTAATTTTGGCGTCAAAATTGGTAAATTTCGTTCCGCGATAACTTCCGATTGGCAAAGCTTCGAGCTATTCTGACTGTGCAGTTGTTGTATCCATGTCTTGTTTGTGATGGATCCGCTGTGGGCAATTTCTCGAAGTATTGCCAATCGGAAGTTATCGCAGAACGAAATTGACCAATTTATCTGCCAAAATTACCGCCACTGTGACCATGTAAACCCCAAGATCATGTGACTTCACGAGGAGGGTTGCCAACTTTGCAGCATGAAATTTCCCTAGAGAGGGCCTAGAGCCCTAACTTCGCCACAATAAAGGCACCAATAAATAAACAAATCCACCCGATTTTCCCATAAATCCACAGATTCTAATTTTTTTGTGAAATGGAGACAGATCCATTAAATTTATCCACATTCTTTAACAAACAAATATCACGATTAAACATTTTCGTAAATGATCCATGAAATAAACCAAACTGATTGCCATGGTGAGTCAGTGGCCATTCTTCACCATCGATTTGGCCCTCGTACAACACCAGTGTGAAATATGTGATTTACAATTTATAATTACAGACATTTTTCATTTAAAAAAGAAATTAGGGTAAATTTGACTCTAAAAGGTTGGCAGAACCGAAAATCAAAGATAGCTGTCGCTTGGCTACCTTGGGAACCATTTTTGTGGTAGCCCCCCAACCGTAATACTCTGAAGTGGTCCGTATTAAATTTCTTCTCTGGCCCTCTACAACATAATAACTACTAGGCCATCTGTAACCTACTTAAGAGTTTTACAATTGGTTGAGTTCGTAAAAACTGTTTTACCAAATTGCTAGGACTTTCACCTCGGTGTAGCAGCCTACTCTAGATATCGTTGTAGCCGTAAAACCTATTGAGAATTATTTTATACTAGCAGTAGTGCCCGGCTGCGCCCGGTGGGATGATGATAATGTCTCAAAGTCTCCTTAGAAATATAATGGACTTAAAATCTAGGTCATTTGCCCCCAAAGACAATGAGGGCGTAACTTCTAGGTAATTTGCCCTACTGATCACGATTACATTGAAAGTTACTACAGAACTGACATATGAAAGTTAGAATATAATAGAAAAATAGTTATTTCTAGGAATCACAAAGAGCTTCCACTTAGATCGCTATCTGGTTAAAAGTTTCGTCTTGTTATGGTTTCACCTGTACGATAAATGTCCGAAGCTATTCCTCCAAGAGAAGCTTCCAGATTTCGCAGTCGATATAATAACGTTCCTGAGCATCCAGACGACAACTGAAAGGGTATATCAAACTTACAAACTATTTAAAAAACATATTTATAAAATCTCAGGCGAGGAAGACTATGTGGTGTTGCTTAGTAGTATAATGGACGTAACATCTAGGTCATTTGCCCTTTTGATAAGGATGATAATGAAGACGACGACTAAACGGGTATATCAAACTTACAAACTAATAAAAAACATATTTATAAAATCACAGGTGGGGAAGACTATGTGGTGTTGCTTAGTAGTATAATGGGCGTAACATCTAGGTCATTTGCCCTTATGATAAGGATGATAAGGGAAACTACTACCGGTACTGAATTGACACTTCAACTTACAATGTACACAATGTACTGTAATAAAAATAAATATTTTAAAAATCACAGTCGAGAAAGACTTTATGCGGTGGTGATTAGTGGTATGATGCGCGTAACATCTAGGTCATTTACACTTAGGATGATAATAATAAGGTAATGAAAAAATGACCACTAAACGAACATGGCGTAATTTTAAAACTGATATAGGTAATTCAGATGTCTAGCTTCGGTGTCTTCCAAAGTCTCAACTTTATTTCCTGGCTTAGGCCTGTACTCGATGCGTCTAGTGAAATAGCTCATGGCGTACTGCTCGGGTCCAAGCTGCACGAACCTGATATGATCGCAGATGATGACGAAATATGATGACACACGTTCGGGGTTCCCCGTCCTATTTAGATTGGCCGGGGAATCACTCACTCTTTTGCAATACCACAGTGGCTTGAGTAACGGCCATCTGCTGGCATCAGCATAGACAGCAGATTACACGGCGGGCTCTGGACAGTTCTCTCATGTCACCTCGCGATGAATCAGCAAGCTATCCTCTCAACTGCCCCCCCCCCCAGGGACTCACAACTTGTGGGACTTGGGTCGGCGACCACGGGATTCCAGCTGAGTCTGGCATCGCTTCTACTTCCTGGTGCCGGGCTCCTTTCAGTTCTCTTTCCTGTCGGCCTCCCTTCGTCAACTCTTGTTCTCTTCCGACCCCAGCTGTATTAGGGTATCCGAGGCCTAGGGAGTCTTTTACTTTCCCGCCTTAAGTGGCCGTTGTCTCATCTTTCCTGATACCCTCATTCTTGGAGGGGTCAGCCTTCTTTTCCTTTTCATAATATCTCCTGTCTTCTGCTCAAGGCCCTCAAGGAGACAGGGTGTGTGTAGCCCCACCACTTCTGGTACACCCTCAAAGGCTCATGACTGGTGAGTTAGGAAGCTGGCAACCCCGAGGAATTCCTGAGCTGGGTCCGGTTTTACCCCTTTTTTCCATTGCCTTTGGGATGGACCCCTCTCCTCTTTCTCCTTCCAAGTCCCTCAATTCGCATTTATCCAGGGTTGAGGGCATTTCCCTTCCTCCTGTCTTTTATTTCCCTTATTACTTTCTTTTGTCCTTATCTTCTTCTAGCCCGTACGTTTCTTAGTTAGTTTTAGTTGTAGTTTCATTTTCACGATCCCCCAAACCATTAGGGACCGATAACCTCGATGTTAGGCGCCTTAAAACAACAAATATAATCATCACAACTGGCATTGTGCAATTGGGCTACTGTGGTATTTAAAACTTCTCAAGTCCCTCACCTTTTTGTGTTACATAAATAATTTGTAGCTAGAAACCTTCCCTCGAATCCATACAACTTATCCAAGTTTTCCAAAGGGTAATTATGTAAAATTTGGTTCAGATCGGTGAAACGGTGTAGTTTTGTACCAAAGGGCCTAAATGCAGGGGATGGAGTGGCCTCTCCGCAATTTCAAGCAGACAGTGTCAGTCGCAGGCTTCCAAAGGGTAAATATACACATTTTGGTTGAGATCGGTGAAACGGTGTAGATTTGTGCCTAAGGGCCTAAATGCGGGGAATAGGGTGGTTTGTCCGAAATTTTAAGTGGACAGTGTTACTCGCAGGGTTCCAAAGGGTAAGTATACACATTTTGATTCAGATCGGTGAAACGGTGTAGATTTGTGCCAAAGGGCCTAAATGCAGGAAATGGAGTGGTCTGTCTGCAATTTCAAGGAGACAGTGTTACTCGCAGGGTACGAATTTGGTTCTGATCGGTGAAGCGGTGTAGATTTCAGCCAAAGGGCCTAAATGCAGGGAATGGGGTGGTCTGTCCGAAATTTCAAGTGGTCATGGTTACCCGCAGGGTTCCAAAGGGTAAGTATACGAATTTTGGTTCAGATCGGTGAAACGGTATAGATTTGTATACATAACAGACAGACAGACAGACAAACATTGTGCTTTATATATATAGAAGAAGATCATACTGCTTACCTGATGTTCGGAGGATGGTCTAGCCGTGACTTCGTGTCTGAAACAGAAAGTGCGAACTTCAGGATACAATACGTCACCTGTTATGACAAGTACAGACCGCGTGGCAGCTTTGAGTTCTCTTGTTAAACTGCAGGAGAAAGTTAATATTGTTCACTTGCTGGGAATTATTATTTAAAAAAGCTTGCCACGGTGGGTGTGTGGTTAGCGTGTCGGTCTACTAACCCCAAGATTGCAGGTTCGCTCCTGGCCGTGGTAAGTGATATTTTTTTAAGGGCGGCAAAAATACGACACACATGTCATACGATGTTGGCATGTCAAAGAACCCATTTGAATTCAGTAGGCCGTGTTGATAATGGCAAAATTAATCTCGGGAGTTTCCCCCAACACAAAGTTCCTCATTTCTCTACTAGAAAGCGCTCTAGTGTTCAAGGAGCTTAGATATCTAACCTCCTTGACTTTCATAGTGATTCAAGGAACAACGAAATTTGACATGCAAGCTACCCTCTGGGTGTCAAATAACAAAGCTTGCACCTGGCCCCCGAGGCCAAACAATATTATTATTATTTAAAATATTTTGACTAACATTCTAACTGCAAAATACAAAAGAGTCCTCGCAACTTGTAAAAACTGTGTAACGTTCTAGTTTTCAATCTTTAGACTAGTACGATGCTTCAACCCATGCGTCCCTGACCTGAGCTAATCGTTTCATGTCTACATTGCTACAATCTGTGCAATATACAACTCTAGCCCTCAGTAGCCTTCTCCTCACATTTTAAATGCTTCTGTTCTGCTGTTTCCGGATGCACCAACAGTGCGCCATGTTCCCACCACCTCGCAGTGTAACGGCTTAAATTCTTGGCTGCTGCCCCGTAAGTCCGAGTTCGATTCCCGGCTCTGCCAAAAAAAATGTTAATTCTGGAGCGAGGGACGGCTCGTGGTACACTCTGAAGAGAAGGGTTTGATTCCTATCTCAGCTGTCCTGCAAGTTATGGCCACGGGCGCATCCTTGCACGCACACACTTCACATTAACACCCAAAAGCTGAGGCAACATGACCACGATGTCGCAATGCATTTAATACTTAAATTAATCAATTAAGAGTGCATTTCTTACCAGTGGTGACCTATTCTTTATATCTTATTTCCTTCGCCCATCACTGGTTATTTTGCTTCCCAACGAACAAAAGTCTGCTTGAGTTTCTCACCTGTCTAAGATTATTCTGGCTCAAAATTAATATTTTATGGAATTTGAACAGGCAGCCTTTCCTCAAGGAACATAGTTATTATTGAATTCCTTCATTGCTTGTTCCTGTATTCAGAGTGTAGTGCACTGTGTATTCACGAGCTGTACCGGTGGGGAAAGGTGCAACATCGTCCTATCGAAGACGTAAGCCAGATTGATCAACCTATCGACCCACCATTCCGATCCACGCAGAAGACATTGCAGCCTCCATCACAGAACCCTTGCCCAAGATGGTAATATATGTGAGTCCAAAATGGAGGAGCACTTGTAGGACGAAGATTGACGCCTCGAGTTGGATGTTCAAAGAATATGACCGGGGGTTCATTGTTGAATGGAAATGCATTTTGAAGTCATTATAAAACATGTTGAAGTTTTTACGTACTTGGAACGTAACTTGTATTAACCTGTGAGGCTCGTAGAGCCGTTAACCAACTTGAATCGATATTGGGAGCATTGTATAACTGTAGCGAAGAATGGCTTGCAATGCGACAAAGGGCGACATTGAGTTTATGGAATTATGAAGCGATCGCGGAAAGATACAGGATCAGCTGTTTGTGATAGGCTGTTATTAGTGAGCCAAGCACACGACTGAGAGTATGGTAGGCCAAGGGCCTTGCTACGTTTAGATACTGGATCAGCTGTTTGTGATAGGCTGTTATTAGTGAGCCAAGCACACGACTGAGAGTATGGTAGGCCAAGGGCCTTGCTACGTTTAGATACTGGATCAGCTGTTTGTGATAGGCTGTTATTAGTGAACCAAGCACATGACTGAGAGTATGGTAGGCCAAGGGCCTTGCTACGTTTAGATACTGGATCAGCTGTTTGTGATAGGCTGTTATTAGTGAGCCAAGCACACGACTGAGAGTATGGTAGGCCAAGGGCCTTGCTACGTTTAAATACTGGATCAGCTGTTTGTGATAGGCTGCTATTAGTGAGCCAAGCACACGACTGAGAGTATGGTAGGCCAAGGGCCTTGCTACGTTTAGATACTGGATCAGCTGTTTGTGATAGGCTGTTATTAGTGAGCCAAGCACACGACTGAGAGTATGGTAGGCCAAGGGCCTTGCTACGTTTAAATATTGGATCAGCTGTTTGTGATAGGCTGCTATTAGTGAGCCAAGCACACGACTGAGAGTATGGCAGGCCAAGGGCCTTGCTACGTTTAGATACTGGATCAGCTGTTTGTGATAGGCTGTTATTAGTGAGCCAAGCACACGACTGAGAGTATGGTAGGCCAAGGGCCTTGCTACGTTTAGATACTGGATCAGCTGTTTGTGATAGGCTGTTATTAGTGAGCCAAGCACACGACTGAGAGTATGGTAGGCCAAGGGCCTTGCTACGTTTAGATACTGGATCAGTTGTTTTTGATAGGCTGTTATTAGTGAGCCAAGCACACGACTGAGAGTATGGTAGGCCAAGGGCCTTGCTACGTTTAGATACTGGATCAGCTGTTTGTGATAGGCTGTTATTAGTGAGCCAAGCACACGACTGAGAGTATAGTAGGCCAAGGGCCTTGCTACATTTAGATAACGGATGAGCTGTTTGTGATAGGCTGTTATTAGTGAGCCAAGCACACGACTGAGAGTATGGTAGGGCAAGGGCCGTGCTACGTTTAGATACTGGATCAGCTGTTTGTGATAGGCTGTTATTAGTGAGCCAAGCACACGACTGAGAGTATGGTAGGCCAAGGGCCTTGCTACGTTTAGATACTGGATCAGCTGTTTGTGATAGGCTGTTATTAGTGAGCCAAGCACACGACCGAGAGTATGGTAGGCCAAGGGCCTTGCTACGTGTAGATACTGGATCAGCTGTTTGTGATAGGCTGTTATTAGTGAGCCAAGCACACGACTGAGAGTATGGTAGGCCAAGGGCCTTGCTACGTTTAGATACTGGATCAGCTGTTTGTGATAGGCTGTTATTAGTGAGCCAAGCACACGACCGAGAGTATGGTAGGCCGAGGGCCTTGCTACGTTTAGATAACGGATGAGCTGTTTGTGATAGGCTGTTATTAGTGAGCCAAGCACACGACTGTATGGTAGGCCAAGGGCCTTGCTACGTTTAGATACTGGATCAGCTGTTTGTGATAGGCTGCTATTAGTGAGCCAAGCACACGACTGAGAGTATAGTAGGCCAAGGGCCTTGCTGCGTTTAGACACTGGATCAGCTGTTTGTGATAGGCTGTTATTAGTGAGCCAAGCACACGACTGAGAGTATAGTAGGCCAAGGGCCTTGCTGCGTTTAGACACTGGATCAACTGTTTGTGATAGGCTGTTATTAGTGAGCCAAGCACACGACTGAGAGTATGGTAGGCCAAGGGCCTTGCTACGTTTAGATACTGGATCAGCTGTTTGTGATAGGTTGTTATTAGTGAGCCAAGCACACGACCGAGAGTATGGTAGGCCAAGGGCCTTGCTACGTTTAGATACTGGATCAGCTGTTTGTGATAGGCTGTTATTAGTGAACCAAGCACATGACTGAGAGTATGGTAGGCCAAGGGCCTTGCTACGTTTAGATACTGGATCAGCTGTTTGTGATAGGCTATTATTAGTGAGCCAAGCACACGACTGAGAGTATGGTAGGCCAAGGGCCTTGCTACGTTTAGATACTGGATCAGCTGTTTGTGATAGGCTGTTATTAGTGAGCCAAGCACACGACCGAGAGTATGGTAGGCCAAGGGCCTTGCTACGTTTAGATAACGGATGAGCTGTTTGTGATAGGCTGTTATTAGTGAGCCAAGCACACGACTGCGAGTATGGTAGGCCAAAGGCCTTGCTACGTTTAGATACTGGATCAGCTGTTTGTGATAGGCTGCTATTAGTGAGCCAAGCACACGACTGAGAGTATAGTAGGCCAAGGGCCTTGCTGCGTTTAGATACTGGATCAGCTGTTTGTGATAGGCTGTTATTAGTGAGCCAAGCACACGACTGAGAGTATAGTAGGCCAAGGGCCTTGCTGCGTTTAGATACTGGATCAACTGTTTGTGATAGGCTGTTATTAGTGAGCCAAGCACACGACTGAGAGTATGGTAGGCCAAGGGCCTTGCTACGTTTAGATGAGATGAAAGATTAAAAAGCAATGCTTATACAATTAATAACTGCAAGGGATAATACTATTTAACTAAATACATTGCTTATCGACAGATTCATCCTAAAATGTGCCATAAGAAAATGGACACATGACCGCGAGCTATGGTGAGACTATAACAGGAACCCTATTGTATGTCGTGATACGATGAGAGAACATCGCGGACATCTTGTGTCAGTACAGCATTAGGAGGGTAATTAGTGCAAATAGTATGTTTATGTTCGACGATATCGAAATGTAAATATTATATTTCAGAAAATTGTATCATGATGAGGGTCATTGAAGTACTAATTTTCATTATGAAACGGTTTCTCCAACCAATCTGAACTCATTCATTGACCAATTAGGTAACGATAGCTTCACACATGCGCTCAAAATCCAACATGTCGGACATAAATTACATGATTTGAAAGTTGACAATGTATATTGGATCAACCATTGTGGTTACAATCCCAAACACAAAGACAAAATCAGCACGAACCTTTACGGTAACAAAGATAATACTATGAAATATGCGAGAAATTTATGAATCTACATCCAGAAGATTGCAACACAGCATCCTTCTATATAAATTACCGACATGGTAAGTGCACCGTCCCAAATGTTCGCGTAAATAAACTGGCGAATATGGGAAAAGAAAAAGCACTGTACCTTAATATCCCCAACCCCAATTTCTACTCAGGGCATTGCTTTCGTAAGACTTCGGTGACAGTTTTAGCGGCTTCGGTGGCTTAGTTAGGAGCATGCTGAGCTTCTATGCCCAAGGTCGCGGGTTCAAACCCGGCTGAAGTCATCCGATTTTTTAAGAGCATTAAAATCCCTCAGTATGCCTTCCTCCGGAGGGGAAGTAAGGCCAGCGGTCCCATGTCATAGATTTATGGCATGATAAAGAACCTTCCAGTAATTACACATATGTGAAGCTAAATTATAGCTTAGATTTTACCTACACTCTTGGGTTCCAACGTTCTTCGTCTGGAGCAGACGGCGGTGGCATCTAGTAACCAAGTTCAGAACTAGTTGGTCTTTGATGGTGGCATTTGATAGCAAAAGTTGGAACTACTTGAAAATTGAATGTCTGCAGTTGTTACTTAAATTAAAAACAGATAACACACACTAACACAGTCATCACAATTAACACCAGCTATCAGGCAGATTCTACTCGGGGCTACTTGACCGCGTTGTCACAGTCCCTAAACTGAGAAACCAGCCATCGGTGACAGTTTGAGTGAATGCTGGTCAGTGGCGTAGCTAGACCTGGCGGGGCCTCGGGGCAAGAAGTCGAAATGAGTCCCCCTCACTATCTTTTGAAAACTTGACCTAACTGCAGGCCTTTACTATCAATAATGTTCGAAGATAAGAACTTATCAAAGCGACTTTATTCACTTTTCGAATTCCTCCCCTCTTGCCACTTCCCTTTTTCTAGAAATATTTAATTTATACTTTGGCTGTTGGCTCCATAAAATGTCCTAAATAATTATGATAAATAATAGCTACCGCATTTCAATTTGTGAAATTGTGATATCGTAATAAGAAAAATACGTCTACACAAATATCAATTAGAAAGAGAAGAGCTGCATGTAAATATATTTTATAATTATACATATTTGATCTTTTATTACTGACAATAGTGAATCTAGAGTAGAAAACGAAAGGGAACAGATAGGATCGTCTATGAAGTATTAGGCTTTAAAAATAAAATACACGCCAGATCAAAAGCTCAAAATTATAAATGTATTGTACAATTAACTTGAAATAAAATAAATCTATAAATTTTTACTCATTGTTTACAAAAAATTGTTGAGTTTTTATTATTAAACAAACTATTTAAAACAAATAAACTTATCAACTAACCTAATTTACACAAAACTTTTTGTCCTACTCTTTGCATCTGCAAACATGTTAATTACATGTGCGAAGTGAAGTTTTCAATCGATAAAAGGGCCAACCCACTTACTTTCTTGGTTCATTGTGCTTCTTAGGTAGGACTTGATAATTTTCGGCTTGGAAAAAGATCTTTCTGCTTCAGCCACTGTGAGAGGTACCGTACAGTCAAGAACATAAAACAAGCAGTACAAACGTCAGGATAGCTTGCAACCAGAATGTGATTTTCATTGTAGAGGACTGTTGCATAACAGTCGACATTTTCTTAATTTTAGAGGAAAAAGATGAACGCACGCTGGAAATTTGTGTAAGAAATTTTGGCGACACATCATCAGAAAAAGTCTCTGCGAAACCTTTTGCCTCTTAAACAGTTCGTCATCTGGAGACATTTAGATACGAAGTTCAGTTGCTGCAAAATCTTTGTTTGTACAACTAACAGAAGCACAAATTCAAAACTTTCAATTTTCTTTTTCAATCCTATCGCATCATTCCTTTCTTTTGCCTTATTACTTGTCAAAATGAGTTTGGATAGCTCTCTTAATACATCGCCAAACCTCTCCTTTAAAGAAGAAACTGCTTTGTACCTTCCCGACCATCTTGTTGGGTTGAGTGTTTTTAACGTTATGTTTGCATTTTCAGATGCATCTTGCAGCACCAGCCATTGTTTGATACTGTGTCCAAAAAAGTTGTAGATATTTAGTAAATCCTCAAAAACTGTGATATTTCACGATTGGCATCTACAGCGTCCTTCAACACCAGATTTAAATTGTGACTTGTACGAAATATGCATGTGGCGCAACTTCTTGAATCTTTTTCTGCACTCCATTGTATACTCCGCTCATTACGTTTGCGCCGTCATAATCTTGGCCAAGACATTTTTCCAATTCAAGACCTTGATCTTTAATAGATTCCACTATTTTACTTGCCAAACCAAATGCACTTTGATCTTCAACTTTTGTAAAATAAGTAAACGTCTCGCAAATCTTTATTTCTTTGGGTTTATTTTTTTCATTATTTACAACTTTGACATACCTGAAAACTTCACTTAACTGATCAACTTTACTTACATCCTGTGTTGTATCCATAATAACAGAGAAAAAAGGATAGCCCTGTATTTCATATTTGATTTCTTCAGTACTTCATTTCCCATCAAAGAAATAACTTCATTTTGGATGCTAGAGCTTAAATAGTTTACACTTTCCGCTGGCTTTTAAAAAGTTTCTTTAGTACGGGGTCATAGTCAGACAGAAGTTCTATTATAGACAAGAAATTTCCTTTATTTGGATCTTCCATTTTACTACTTCTTCCGCGGAAAGAAAAGTTACGGGTGGCCAAAGTTACGGTAATGAAACATTAACTATTCTTTCTAGAACGTTCCTCCAGCAATTTTTCTCTTCTTTTAACTGTTTTTCTAAAGCATCACTCATTGTTTCATCATTCCTCCATTTCTTAAATATAACACAAGAAAATATGTGGTTATCCGATTGTTCATGAGTTTTAATTCTATCAGAAAGATGTTTTCAGTCGTTTAGTCCCGTACTACTGAAAGTGTTCTCTGAATGTTGTGGGAACAGCCAACATGGTTGACAGAAGACACGGTCTACTTTTGCGAATAGCAAAGCCAGAGTCTGTTACATTTCATCCCAGAACCTGATATAAAACTGTAGTAATTAGTTGAAAATGATCTTTTACTTCCTCGTCCATCAGGCTGTTATGGGAAGGGACCAGGTCCTGATGCTATGATTAACCTTTTCATTGCTGGATTATTGCCGGGACTGGGAAATTCAATTTTGTCTTGCAAAACATAATTTTCATGGTGTCCAGTTTCAGCCAATCTTACTGCGTCCATGTTATTATCGACTGACTGATCAAGACATGAAAGGCCACTATGAATGGTCGGAACATCGATTCTATGTACTTCAGACTGTTGATGAGCGTCAAAATCTGAAAGAAATACATAGTGAATAATATTGAGTAATAAAATTTAGTGTAGTGGTTTATTTGTTGATTGCAGTATTTTATTTGTAGAAACAGATTCCACTAACTGTTGAATTAAGCCGACTAACTGATTATCGGTTCGTTAACGGGACAAAGAGACTGTGTCACCAATGATAGTCGTCCGTTAAAACGATGCATACTGTATACCCGATACAGTGTGATTTTTAATGTGAAGTGAAAAACGAACAAATGTGCTCAGTCCAAGTGAAGTGAATCAACCGTCGCAATTCGCAAACCGGCTTCATTGTTTGTTTTTATCACACATTCTATGCTCTTTATAATATTAACGTATTATGAAATTAGTTTGTTATAAAGTATTACGTCCTGACCAAAGTGTTAATGGAACTCTTAATAACAATAATTTCACTTTGCTTAACAACTTATAACACTTTTACAATAAGTTATAGTTAACTTTGGTTTCTTCTTACCTTCATTATTTTCATTTTCTTCGTTTTGTTCCTGTTTCTGCACCGAAAAATACTCTAAACCTGATTGAGTTTGAGGGTGCAACCATGCAGTTAACGATTTAGTACAAGCACGAACCGTCTCCTCTTTTTTTCTTTTATCCTTCCTTTTTCAACTCAACTTTCATAAGTACATTTCATAGCATCGTTAAAAAAAGCACAATGCAAGCCACTTAACCGGGAACCGCTGTGGCGACGAACCAACTTCACTACTCCTACTACTCTGCTACTGTGCATTGCTGTGGTGTGATGCCGCAGTGGAGGGGGAAAGGGGTGGAACGATGAGTCATGGTCATGCGCTGAATGGGGAACAATGCATTCATTGTCTGCCCGGCGCCTGGGTCGGGCGCCCGGCTATCAAAAATACTCATAGAATATCACACAAATCGATGGATATATCTTACATACAGATTGCATTGAACGTAACTAGTTTCTAAACACAAGTTTAGACGCGTAGTTCAGTACAATGGGGCCCCTGAACTAAATTGAATTCTCAAATATGTTTTCTAGGACTGCTTTTATTTATTATTATTATTATTTATTTATAATATTTCTTTTAGGGTTTGGGGGCCCCCTAACCTCGGGGGCCCCGGGGCAGTGCCCCGCTTGTCCCATTGTAGCTACGCCACTGATGCTGGTGCAGATCGCCAGGCTGTAAACATATGACATTGTCAAGCAGAAAGAGCGCATGCGTGGGTCAGAGAACTTGTAAAGGACAGATAGCAAACCCAGTGCTTGCACTCCGATCACTAAAGTCAAGTGACTGAATCTCGACAGATATTTATGGATATTTATGATACAACATATAATAAAGTTATAATTACTATTTGGTTTAGTCATGGTTCCGTATTGATTGTTAATTAAATATATTAAAATGAAGAAAGACTCCGCCTGATCAATACGTTTTATAAATAAAAACACAATGGGTTATATTATACCAATATGGTACATATTTCGGGGTTTATATTAACCCCTTCATCAGCCATACATCGAGAAAAACACTTGTCAATATCATTAAAAATATCCTAAAAATATGAATCTAACGTGAAATGAATAAATGAAATGGATGAAAGCGACACCGAAAACAAATGGGAAATGATGTGGTGCAACAGACATATCCAACAACGGGGGAACATAGAACTAGTACAAACATATGAGATAAAAAACACATTAAAATTAACACATTAAAATTTGATCACTGAAAGTTCATGTTGGTAAATGTGATTTGCCATGTTCACATTGGGTCCTTATGGCCCTGAAAATATTAGATACGGTCCAATGTTTTTTATATAAAAACACTCCACTAAGTTTAAAATGGTCTGTTGACAACTGCTGGTATCATTGAGGCTCTAGAAGTTTGTAATCTCCTGCTAGAGGTGCGACAGCTGATTATTGAGTAAATCTAATACTTCACCAAAAATCCGAAAGAAGAACAGGCCCAGCTAGAAATGTATCTCTTGAATATGGGGCTTTAGGGGGGTCATTAGAAAATAGCACTGGTGCTTCCGAGTTGGCGATCCAACCGGGGGGGGGATTCTCTCTCGAGGTGACAAGTCGTTGTGTGAGTAACTAAGAATTAAAACAAAAAAGAGAAAGAGCTGGTGTGAGAGGGAGGGCAGTAGGTAGGGGGATAGGGGGGGGGGGAAGGCGAGGATGGAGGTTCAAGGTGGTTTATTTTTATCTTTCGACACTCTATCGGATTTCATCGTGTCAATAAAAAAAGATAAAAATAAACCACCTTGAACCCCCCCCCCCCCCTCCCTATCCCCCTACCTACTGCCCTCCCTCTCACACCAGCTCTTTTTCTTTTTTGTTTTAACTCTTAGTTACTCACACAACGACTTGTCACCTCAAGAGAGAATCCCCCCCGTTTGGATCGCCAACTCGGAAGCACCAGTGCTATTTTCTAATGACCCCACTAAAGCCCCATATTCAAGAGATACATTTCTAGCTGGGCCTGTTCTTCTTTCGGATTTTTTGTGAAGTATTAGATTTACTCAATAATCAGCTGTCGCACCTCTAGCAGGAGATTACAAACTTCTAGACCCTCAATGATACCAGCAGATGAAGGGATCATTATAAATTCGATCCCGAAACATGTACTATAATAGATGTGATATCTAATTACATTTTAATTAAAGGTATTGACTGGGCGGACCCATAATTACAAGAATAATTATTTATTCTAGTTATATAATCTCGTCAACACGGAACAATGTCAAATATCAACAACCTTGATGTTAACATGTCTGATAATATTAAAGCAAGCCAAGCTATCAAAGCTAAAAAAAAAGCTAGATATAAATTTAAATATTTGAAGGTAAAATTGACCAGCATTGTTAAAGATATTGCGTTCCTAAAGAATTGTAAAAAACTCAAAATCATTCCAAAACATTTTAAATCCTTCCAAAGAAAAAGGCCTTTGAATCACTATGAACGGAAAACCCAAAACATTATTAACAATAGAGTTTTTCAAAGGGAGATTAAGTTCCTTTACTTAAAGCAAACCAAAATCAGCAATTTTTTATATCATAAGCATCTGGAAGCTGCTAACCTTTGCAACAAAAAAGTATGGGACAATTTTTTAAATGGGGTTGACCAAATTTTATATTCTAAAATGAGTAAGGAAACAAAAAAAATTGGACAATAAATTAAATAATCTACAGAACATTCAAACAGTCCCCCGGTCAAATGACCACATGCCTGCTTTCAAACCTCCAGTAGAAAATCTCACTAATGTTACTTTTACTGAAACGGAATTGTGCATTCTAGGAAAAGGACCCAAGCATAATTGGCCAGTGGACTTAAATAGAACAACCCTCACGAACATGTTGGCCGAAACAGAAACTGCCATTAAAAAACTTCCCATTGAGGAACATAACTCTGCTAGGCATGAAACTAATAAAGAAATTAAGAAAATCATTGCCTCCAAAAAATCATCTACAAGTAATGATTTCAAGTTAAAGTCCGAATTAAATCAGCTCAAAAAGAAAATCAGGAATAATAACATCGTGACGAAGGCAGACAAGGGTAATACGGTAGTACTCATCGATAAGAACAGCTATATCGAAAAAAGCAATGATTTTTTCAAGAATAAAAATTTTGAGGAAGTTAAAAAAGATCCAACTATGACCACGCAAAGGAAACTAAAAAACATCCTCAAAAATACCATATTTATTCTTGACGAAAATCAAACAGGCCGCCTCGTCAACATGAATCCTAAGCTCCCCACGCTAAGATCTCTACCGAAATTACATAAAATAGGCATTCCTATTAGACCGATTGTCAATTATAGAGGTCCTTTATACAAGTTAGCTCAATTTGATAAAAAAACAAGATGTTCAGTAAAGAACATATAGCCTACTTTCTCCTAAATGTATGAGTATAGTTATAACTCGTTGTTATTATCAAAGAGTATAATAGAACTACTCTTTGTTGAAGACCTTAGAAACGATTTACCTCTACCAAACGCCACAACCTAGATAAAAACTGCTACCATCATTGAAGAAAGAAAGATAAGAAATATATCAAGAATGTTATGGATCTGGAGACATAATCGACCGGACTGGCTGCGTGGCTCAGCGGTAACGTTCTTGCTTGCTGGGCCCTACATTGCAGGTTCGTATCCTGGCGCAGTCAGCTGGCATTTGAGGGTGCACAAATGCGAGGGAGCCGTGTCAGTACATTTACTGGCACGTTAAAGATCCCCTTCGGGCCAAAATTCCGGCACACCGGTGTCTCTAAAAGCAGCAGTAGTTAAAAGGGATGTAAAACCAATAACATTATTATTATTATTATTATTATTATTACATATACGACCTGCCGTGGGCAACATCCAACTTTGAGTTGAGGCATGTCTTTACACGTCTGGTTCTGCATGGCTTTCACAACCCTAATTGAATTAACAAATCTTTCCATGACCCTACAGAGACGTGTGTATACAAACTATGTGGATATTTTCGATTGCTATTTGCCTGAAATAAAAGTAGTAATTAATAACCTGAACTAACACCAACGGCTTGAATTCAGTTACTATGTGAAATCGTTTTGTTCTTTACTTCAAATAACATTTTCAAGTAACGCAAAATAGGCTGTTACAAACCCTTTAAAATAAAAAGTAAAAATGTATCGTAGTATCATCTTGTCATTCTTCAAATTCGATGCGCATAGAATGCCAATGGTATAGTAATCAATGGAGCCCCACGTAGACTAGTCGTGACATCTAGTGGTGAAATATCGAACAATATAATCCTAACAGAGCGAGTGCATTCTAGCGGCCAGAAGAAGAAACTTTTCAATAAAATCTGGAAGTTAATAAGTAGGTCGGCGTGCAGTTACCTTTTTGGCAGCTAGATGTCTTGAGTAAATCTGCTGGCGAATTATTTTTTAATTAAATATATATTTTACACCATAATATGCACAATATAATGCTTAATTTTAAAACGTCTGAGTCATTACAAAACAATAAACATATAACATTTCAAGCAAAAAACCTAGCTCTGATCGGGTTTGAACCATAGGCATTTGAGCGATAGGCTAACGCTCTACCACTGAGCTAATTGTGTCAACGAATATCGTTCTATATAAAATGACTTACATAGAACTTGTTAGCAAATAATGATTTATACTAAACGATTTCATCACTGGAGTATATTATTTATTCCCATAAGTCCAACCCCTCGTCCACGTCGTGGGAGACGGGCAACGGCACAAAGTAGGGGATTGCCTGTAGGGGCGAAGTACAGTGGGGACTTTGTGTGCCCCGGGACCGTTACGGTAGCTGTGAAGGTCCTACAGGAACCCTGAAAAGTGACGGCTAACGGGGCTCTGGTGAAGCTACGATAGGCCCAGCAAGCCAGTAGTGGATAAAACCAAATGCTTTCAAAAATGGAACGAGCCTCGGACAGGATGGATTTAGTAGACGACGACACGGCTGTACACACGGACTAAGATTTGGAACTTTAAACCTAAGAACGCTGACGGGGAAGGTGGAGGAGATAGTGGATATGATGGAAAGAAGGAAGTTGGATTTATTGGGATTGGCAGAAACAAAGTGGAAAGGGGAAGGAAGGAGAGTACTGAGAAAAGGCTATAGACTGTACTGGAGTGGGAACGAAGAGGGAAAGAGGAATGGAGTGGGAGTAGTAGTACGAGATGGTTTAAAAGAAGAAGTGAGGAGAATAAGTGATAGGATGATGAAAGTGAAAGTAGCACTGAGGGGAGAGACCGTAGAAATAGTGCAAGTGTATGCTCCACAAGTAGGCTGCGCTTCTGAAGAGAAGGAGGAGTTTGAAGAGGAATTGCAGAAGCAGCTGGTAGGAAGAAATATGATTGTTATGGGGGACCTCAATGCCCATGTAGGAAGAGAAAGACAAGGTTATGAGAGTGTTCTAGGACCAGAGGGTTGGGGTGGAAGAAATGAGGAAGGAAAGAGACTGTTGGACTTCTGCCAGAGGAACAGCCTGCTAGTTGGGAACTCCTGGTTTAAGAAAAGAGAGAGCCACACAATCACATGGTACAGTGATGACTTGACCAGGAAGTCGGTGGTCGACTATATACTGTATGAGAAAGAATTAAATAAGAACATCACGGACATCAAGGTTATACCATCGGAGAACCTGGATAGCGACCATCGATTACTGGTAATGAACCTGAGAGGGAGTAAGGAGAAGAAAGGGACTGAGAACCAGGAAAGACGTATAAGGATATGGAAACTGAAAGAAGGGGATAGAAGGGTCGAGTACCTCAAAATGGTAAAGGAAGGAATTCCAACAGATGAAGAAAGAGGGGTGGAAGAGGAATGGGCTAGATTTAAGAAGACACTAGTGGGTGCAGCAGAAGCAGTATGTGGGAGGACAAGTAGTAAGAAGAGGTGGAAGGAAACACCATGGTGGAATGAGAAGACAAAAGATATAGTAAGGGAAAAGAATAGAGCCTTTAGGAGGTGGTATCAAAATAGGACGGTAGAGACAAGGGAAGAGTACCAGGAAAGAAAGAAGGAGGCGAAGAGAGTGGTGGCTGAGGAGAGAAGGAAGTGGATGGAAGAGTGGACAAAGATGATGGAGGAGGATAGTGAAGGTACAAAAAAGGTCCTGTATGGGATGGTAAAAAATAAGAGGCGGAAGGATCCTACGGATTATGTTAGAATGGTGAACAAAAGGGGACAAGAGATAGAAAATAGGGAAGAACTGAAGAAAATGTGGAAAGAATATTTTGAAGAACTTCTGAACCCAAATGGAAAAGATGGTGAGGAGGAAGTAATCGGGGAAGAGGAAGATGAACTGCAAACAGAAAAGGACTTAACATGGAAAGAAGTGGAAGATGCAGTGAACAAGATGAAAGGAGGGAAGGCACCGGGTGTGGATGAGTTGAGTGTGGAGATGGTGAGAGCAGCAGGAGAGGTGGGGATACAGTGGCTGTACCGAGTGATGAGGACAGCATGGAAGGAAAGGAAGACCCCAGAGGACTGGAAAAAAGGAATCATTGTCCCGATCTTCAAGAAAGGTAGTAGAACAGATTGCAGAAACTATCGGGGAATAACACTGATGAGTCATTGTGCAAAGATCTTCGAGAAAGTTTTGGAAAAGAGAATTAGAACAAGGATAGAAGGAGGGATGAGGGAAGAACAACATGGCTTCAGAGCAGGAAGGTCCACAGTGGATTTGATTTTTGCTGTAAGGCAGTTACAAGAACAGCACTATGAGTATGGAACAGATCTACTGATGGCCTTCCTGGACATTGAGAAAGCATATGACAGTGTATGCAGAAACAAAGTATGGAAGTCCCTGGAGGATAGAGGAGTAGAGAAATGGACTATAAAGAGGATAAAGGAGATGTACAAGGGAAGCGTGAGCTGTGTGAAAGTGGGAGGAGAGAGATCTGACTGGTTGGAACAAAGAAACGGCCTGAAACAAGGAAGTGCACTGTCACCGTTACTTTTCATTGTGGTGATGGATGACATAATGACCCGAGTGGCACAAGTAATTGGGGACGGAAAGATGAAAGCAATGGTGTTTGCAGATGATTTGATGATTTGGGGAAACAAGGAGGAGGAGGTACAGGAACAGTTGGACGTGTGGGAAGGAATAATACAAGGATATGGGATGAAATTTAGCATAAATAAGAGTGAGCTGGTGATCACAACAAGGAAGAAGGAAAGAACCACAACGGGAATAACAATTGGTGGGGAACAGTTGAAGAAAGTGGAGAGTTTTAAGTATCTGGGAAGCCTGATACAAGATAATGGAAGAAACGATAGAGAAATAAATGAGCGGGGGAGGCAGGCAGAAGCATTTCGGAGGAGTGTGAGAAGCATGTTATGGAGCAAGGATGTCCCTCAGAACAGCAAAAAGATCATATATCGGACGTACTATGTCCCTATCCTGACGTATGCCTCGGAGACCTGGGTTATGAAAGGAAGGGAGAAGAGCAAAATACAGGCCAGTGAGATGAGGTTCTTGAGAAGCAGTATTGGAGCTACAAAGATGGACAGAATAAGAAATGAGAGGACCAGAGAATTAATGAAGGAGGAACCATTACAGGATGGTATAGAGAAATCTAGACTTAGATGGTATGGACATGTAAAACGAATGGAGGAGAAGAGGATACCCAGGAGAGTACATGAGACGAAGTGGGAAGGAAAGAGACCGAGGGGAAGACCGAGAGACAGGTGGCTGAAGGGGGTGGAAGAAAGCGTGAAGAAGAGAGGAGAAGACTGGACAAGGGTGGAGGCTGAGAGATGGTGGGAAGACAGAAGACGTTGGAGAGGCTTGTGTTCCAAACAGACCCGGCCAGTGGCTGGAAACTGTGCAAGATGATGATGATGATGCCCACATTGGAGCACCAAAAATCAAACCTGATATACAAAGTCTTCCAATATTTCAAATAATAAGTTGAGTTCTTAATTCTTGATAATTTTTTCATTTCCCAATACTTCTTCAGTCTGGAAGATCTTGCAGCTCGTTCTTCTTCTGATATAACATACTGCTTACGCTGTGAAATTTTGAATGTTAGTCGAGTGTATTTGTTATTCAGAAGCCGTTTCTACTCTCTATGTTCAATTTGATGTTGAGTTATTTTCAATTCGTCTAAATCCATTTGTATTTCTTTAAACCATGTGATTTTTGTTTTACTGTTCCAAAAGAAGTCAAAAAGCTGTTTCAGGAGTCTAGTATTTGGCAAGCGGGATAAGTGTCCAAAAAACGCAATCCTTCGTTTTCGCATCGTGTCAATGATAGATTCATTTTCCTTGTAAAGTATTGAATTGGGCAAAAGTCTCCACTGGCCCTCAACCTGGTGTTTTTTATTGACTATTGTCCGAAGAATCCGTCTATCAACCTTCTGTAGTTTGTCAGTTGTTGATCAGGTGTTTAGTTTAAATAAAGTTTCACTTGCATATGTTGCTTCTGGCTTAACGACGAGGAAATAATGTCGAAGTTTAGCATTAATCGAAAGAGACTGTTTCTTATATGTTGGCCAGGTAATCTGTTGTGCTCGTCGCAATTTTAGAGTTCTATTATCTATTGATGCTCTCTCATTGGCATTCCAAGTGATGATCTCACCAAGATATTTAAATTTTTTCACAATCCTTATTTTCTGGACATTATGCAGTACAATATGTGATGTGTCAGCTTGAAAAAATGGCATCATTTCTGTTTTCTCAAAGGAAATTTTCAACCCAACCTTTGCTGCTAATCGTTCCAATTCCTCTACCTGGAATTTAGCTTCTTCGATACTAGTTGCTAATAATGCTAGATCATCAGCAAAGGCGAGACAATTTAGTCGAGCATTTTTTCCAATCTTGACATTCGGTGGACAAACCTTATTCCATTGACGCATAACTTTTTCCAGCACACAATTAAACAGCAATGGAGATAATCCATCTCCCTGCCGAAGACCAGTATGGATTTCAAATGACTCAGAGGTTTCACTTCTAAACCTAACTCTAGATTTAGTATTCTTAAGAGTGACCGCAATAAGGTTAACAAGTTTTCGATGTAAACCAAATTCAGTAAGGACATTTAATAGAGATTCACGATGGATACTATCATAAGCTTTTTGAAAATCAACGAATGTGATCACTAAATCTTTGCTCCTAATCCTGTGATGTTTTATAATCCATTTGAGACTGATAATTTGATCTGGACAGCTTCGTCCTGGACGGAAACCACCCTGATATTCACCAAGTTCATGATCAAGTTGTTCGTGAATTCTGGAATATAAAATCTTTGAAAAAATCTTATACGTGACATCCAGCAACGATATCCCTCGATAATTGCCAGGATCTGATCTATCGCCCTTTTTGTGTATGGGATGTATAATTGCAATATTCCACTCTTCAGGCAATTTTTCTGTATTCCAAATGTCAATAAGATGTTTATGTAGGTTATGAATAGTCTGTACATTAGCATTCTTCCAAAGTTCTGCTACTACTTTATTCTCTCCTGCCGCTTTAAAATTCTTAAGTGAATCAATCGCTGTACGCACTTCATCGTAAACCGGCGGTATGATCTTTTCCAGGGGTGTTTTATTTCTAGGATAGGGATCGAATTCAAAAGAATCTTCAGGTTCATCACTATTAAGTAATTTTATGAAGTAATCGGCCAAAATTATTGCATTGTCATAATCATTATGGGCCACCTGCCCGTTCGTATCTTTCATCAAAAGAGTAGGGGGAGTAAATTTTGATTGGTATTGTTTAAATGTCCTGTAATAGTCCCTTGTTTTATGGCGATTGAAAGCTTCATCAATAGATTTTAATGTTTCCTTCTGATATTCTCTTTTAACCCTCCTGATTTCTTTGGCCGCTAACCTTCTAGCATTGATTAATTCTTTCCTAGAACTTTCTGTTTTTTGTTGTTGGTCCTACAACCAAGCTGAATGCCGGCGTAGAATTGCTAAATCACAATCCTCATTCCACCATGCATGTTTCTTTCGTTTTTTAATGGGAGCAATGTCTTCTGCTACGGCTTTTAATTTGTTAACAGTGGTCCCCAAGTTGTCACTCAAAAGCGTGATGGATTGCTCAAAATATACTGGATTATTGATAACTGAACTAGGATCATACAATCTTTTGCTATTGAATTTTTGAGGTTTATTTCTCCTTTTAGGAGTCAATTTGATTTTAATCTTGGAAATGTAATGATCCGAATCAACATCAACACCACGAAGGACTTTTACATTATAAATTTCTTTGTGAAATTTCCGATCCATGGCCACATGATCTATCTGAAACTCTCCTAACTTAATATTAGGACATTTCCAAGTCATTAATTTATGTGGTCTCCTCTTGAACCTTGTTGTCTCCATAATTAGACCATGGTTAATACAAAATTCAATTAACCGTTCACCATTCTTGTTTGTCAAGTTATGTGCTGGCCATCGCCCCACCACTAGGCGAAATTTCCTCTCACGTCCAATCTTTGCATTGAAATCTCCAAGTAAAATTTTAATATTAGCATCAGGTATATTCGTTACCAATTGGTCAAGTTCATCCCAAAATTGATCCGTCCCTTCAGTATCAGTTCTATTTTTGTCATTTGTTGGTGCATGAACATTTATCAATGTGTATATCTTGTTTTCCACTTTAACTGTTAACAATGCAACTCGTGGGGAATTTGAGGAAAAATCCGTAATGGAATCTAGTATTCTATGGTGTACCAAGAAACCTACTCCAAATTGAGGGACATTTTTCATTACCCTTTCTCCGGGAGGCCCTTTATAGAGACGATACCCACCTGATTCAATTGGGTTCTGATCAGTATTACGTAATTCTTGAAGAGCAGTGATCACAATTTTGTGTTGATCCAAGATATCAGTTAGATGCTTTAACTTACCAACCTTCATCAAAGAATTAACATTTAATGTTGCCAAATATGAGAACTTTCCCGGCTTGTTGAATTTAAGTACGTTCTTAGTGTGATTAGTCTGCATGCTTGGTCATTGTATCTCGAGGCGCTCCGACTCGCCTTAATTATATTATTTATATATAAAGCATTTCATACAAAGTTTATTTATTTTGTATCAGTACGCTATATTGCATGCAATACTCAAATTAATGAAATATAAGTCAGGCACAAGATATCCGCTGCCATCTTGTCTTATTACTGAATCGGCTTTAATGGATAACTCTAATGCCTGACGTGAATCAATGGTTTTGTTATTGTGTATATATTGTATATATTATGTATATAATTTCCTTGCCATACGCTAATAATAATAATAATAATAATAATAATACTGAATCGGCTCAGCTTTTTAAAATCACGTCTGCACTATAGTATTACAAAATAAACTTTTAATTTCGAACGTGCCTCTTCCTTCAGAACAGTTAAAACGATTCTCGGCTCGATAATCGGAACTGGTGGGTCCCATGATATGGATTATAAAGTTTGCATAATTCGCACGGCCGCCATCCTGAAATGGTATGGCGGACGACCTTGTAGTTTGGTCACAAGACGCATCCTATACGAAGGTATGTTGTTACCAAATTTGGTAGAGATCGGATGATTTGGTTAGTCGTTATTTGATTTTACGTTTTGAACGTTTGAGTGGCCGCCATTCAGTTTTAGTAAAGATGGCGGCGATATAAAACATGACACTGAGGTGCCCTTTGCTTGTTCTACCTCTGTACCAAATTTCGTTCAATTCGGTTTCACCGTGTTCGAATTGATAGGGGGGGACAGACATTCAGAGTACACACACTCGCACACACACACACACACACACACAGACTCACACACAGACAGACACACTTTTTTTCGCCCTGTAGTGATCTCATAAGTCTACTTTCATTTTTTGCAAAAATCGAAAGTAGGCTAAAAAAATTGAAAACGCACTACCGCTTTCTAGCAAATAAGTCGTTCACAAATACTCATGTTTTTTGCAAACAATCAATGAAATTAAAGTTAAAAGATGAGCACTCATTGTATAGTGTTGACATTAAGGACATGTACACAAACATACCAATTAATGCTACAATTGAAGTCATCAAGACCGGTCTCCTAGCAAACAGTAAGCTATCAAAGGTAGAAATTGAAGAGTTCGTCACTATACTCAATTTCATCCTCAGCAATAACCATTTCTCCTTTAATAATAAGATTTACAAACAAAAGGAGGGATTAGTAATGGGGTCGCCTTTATCCGGTATATTAGCCAATATATATATGGACCTTTTAGAACAAACTAAGATAATTGACAAAATAAAAGGAATTTTCTTTTGGGGTAGATACGTGGATGACATTAACGACAAGGTCCAAAACATAAACCAATTTGTGAACTCACTGAATAATTTAGATCATCATCATCATCTTGTACAGTTTCCAGCCCCAGGCTGGGTCTGTTTGGAACATAAGCCTCGCCACTTAGTCCTTTCTTCCCACCATCTCTCCGCTGTCACTCTGGTCCAGTCCTCGCCTCCCTTCTTGACACATTCCTCCACTCCTTTCAGCCATCTATCTCTTGGTCTTCCCCTTGGTCGTTTCTTTTGCATCTGCATCTCATGCAGATGCAGAACTGAGGAAAGGGTACCGGTTATACTGGAGTGGGAACAGTGAAGAAAGGAGCAGCGGAGTGGGAGTAGTTGTGAGAGATGGAATGAAGGAAGAGGTAAAGGGAATAAGTGACAGGATCATGAAGATCAGAGTAACTGTAAAGGGAAGAAGCCTGGAGATAGCCCAGGTATATGCCCCTCAAGTTGGATGTACAGCTCAAGAGAAGGAAGACTTTGAGGAGGAGCTACAACAGCAGTTGAATGGTCAGAGCATCATTGTCATGGGAGATTTGAATGCACATGTAGGAAGTGAAAGGCAAGGATATGAAAATGTATTGGGAGCAGAAGGATGGGGTAGCAGGAATGAAGAAGGAAGAAAGTTGCTGGATTTTTGCAAGAGAAACGGTTTAGTGGTAGGCAACTCCTGGTTCCGGAAGAAAGAAAGCCACAAGGTAACGTGGTACAGCAGTGATTTAACAAAGAAATCTTTGGTAGATTACATGCTGTACGACTGGGAAATGAAGAGAAGTGTCAGAGATATAAAGGTAATACCATCAGAGGCCTTAGATAGCGACCACAGAATACTTGTAATGAACCTGGGAGTTGTTAAGGAGAGCAAGAGGACAGAGTACCAGGAAAGGAGAATCAAAGTATGGAAACTCAAGGAAAAGGAAGTCAAGGAAGAATTCCAGAAGAAAATAAGGGAAAGGATGCCAACAGACAATCCTAAAACAGAGGAAGAGGAATGGAAGCAATTCAAAAACACAATGGTGGAAGCTGCAGTGGCAGTATGTGGAAGAACAAGCAACAGAAAGCGGTGTAAAGAGACACCATGGTGGAATGAGAGAGTAAAAGAAGCTGTGGGAAGGAAGAACAAGGCTTTCAGAGTGTGGTTCCGGGAAAGAACTGATCTGGCAAGGGAAGATTATAAGATAAAGAAGAAAGAAGCAAACAAGATTGTCGCAGAGGAGAGGAAGAAGTGGATGGTAAAGTGGACAGAGATGATGGAGGAAGACAGCAGAGGAAATAAGAAAGTACTTTATGGGATGGTCAAAAGTAAGAGAAGAGGTCTGCGAGAGGATGTGGTAATGATGGACAAAAACGGAAATGAGGTACACAACAAAGAGACATTCAAGACAGTGTGGAAAGAGTACTTCGAGGATTTGCTGAATCAAAATGGTCATAGGGAGGAAGACAATGTATTGGTAGATGGAGAAGACAACACAGGAATGGAAAAGGACCTGAATTGGCGAGAACTGGAGTAGGCTATAGGCAAGATGAAAGGAGGAAGGGCACCAGGTGTGGATGAAGTGAGTGTTGAAATGGTGAAGGCAGCAGGGGAGGTTGGGAAACAGTGGCTGTACCCTGTGATGAGGGTGATATGGAAGGAGAGAAAGACCCCAGAAGATTGGAAGAAAGGATTAATTCTCCCAATATTTAAGAAAGGAAGCAGAAAGGAGTGCAGAAATTACAGGGGAGTCACACTCATACCTCACTGTGCCAAGATATATGAAAAGATATTAGAAAGTAGAATACGAGCCAAAGTGGAGAGAAAATTGAGAGAGGAGCAGTATGGATTCAGACCTGGGAGATCAACAGTGGATCTCATATTTTCAGTGAGACAGCTCCAGGAACACCACTATGAATTTGGAGAGAATCTGTTGATGGCCTTCCTGGACATCGAAAAGGCCTATGATAGTGTGTGTAGGGAGAAGGTTTGGAAAGCAATGGAAAACATGGGAGTGGAAAAAGGGACTGTAGGCAGAGTGAAGGAAATGTATTGTGGAAGTGTGAGTTCTGTGAAAGTTGGAGGGGAAAGAACAGACTGGTTCAGACAAATGAGTGGCCTGAAACAGGGTAGTGCGCTGTCACCCCTTCTCTTTATTGTGGTTATGTACGAGGTAATGACACGGATAGCAGGAAAGATAGGAGAAGATAAGATGAAAGCAATGGTGTTTGCAGATGATCTCATGGTCTGGGGAAACAGGGAGGAGGAAATTCAGGAGCAACTGAAGGCTTAGGAAGAAACAGTGGGGGAGTACGGATGGAAGTTCAACATCAGTAAATGTGAGATCCTGTTAACGACCAGGAAAAAGGACAGACCAATGAGTGGGATAACACTTGGAGGTGGACAGCTGGAGAAGGTGGAAAGTCTCAAGTACTTGGGAAGTATAGTGGAGGAAAATGGGAGAAATGACAAAGAGATTACGGAACGTGGCAGACAGGCAGAAGCATTTCTGAGAAGCATTAGGAGCTTAGTGTGGAATAAAGATGTCCCACAAAAAAGCAAGGAAGTGTTATACAGAAGCTACTATATCCCGATACTGACCTATGCTTCAGAAACGTGGACAATGAAGAAAAGAGACATAAGCAGAATACAGGCAGATGAAATGAAGTTCCTGCGAAGTAGGATCGGAGTAACAAGAAGAGACAGGGTGAGGAATGAAAAGGTCAGGGAAATGGTGAAAGAGGAGCCCTTGCAAGGTAGGATTGAGACATCAAGACTGAGGTGGTATGGACACTTAAAGAGAATGGATGAGAAGAAGATTCCCAAGAGGATACATGAGATGCAGAATAATTTAGATGACAGTATTAAATTCACTCATGAATCGGCTGTCAATGGTAAAATTAATTATTTGGACACAACAGTCTCAAAGAAAAATAGCAGACTCAGTTATCAAATTTTCCGCAAACCAACCCAAACCAATTCAATAATCAGAAATGATTCTAATCCTCCAGGAGCTCAAAAAAAAGCCACTTTCAGAAGTCGTATCAATAGAGCGATGAATCTACCTTTATCCAAACAAGAATTTAATAAAGAACTGAGTATCATAGTGCAGATTGCTAAAGTTAATGGATTTAATAAATCTTATGTTCTTAATATATTGAACAGCATTAAAAATAAACCTAAACCCCGTTTATGCAAAGACACCAATGATAAGGAGAGAACTACTTATTCGTTTCAAAAAGTTATATATGAAAATAGCATTAAAAACCGGTAGCACAAACAGCAGAATATTTTTCAACTCCAATGAAGTTCACAATTCAAGTAAATTTAGTAAATCAGGCGTTTACCAATTAACATGTGATAATTGCAAAGTCAATTACATCGGTCAAACGGGACGCAGTTTTATTTTAAGATACGGGGAATATTTTAACGCCATAAAATACTGAAAATTTTCAACGATGGCCAATCATATGAAGGAAACAGGCCATTCTTTCACTAATATGGAAAAAGACTTTAAAATAGTACATTATGCAACAAAGGGCATTTTCCTAAACGCACTGGAGGCTTTAGAAATTAATACGGCGCAAAGAGCTTTAAACATGGTAAATTTGAATGATATTAACTTCGAGGTTAACACCCTTTTTGACACTTTAGCTGACCATATCCTTCTAAATAAATCTAAACATAGAAGGAAACCTCCTTAATTCATAAAAGTGGTCCTCTGTATACGAGTTTTGTTGCTATATATTTTCACTACACACACCCCTCTATGTCTGCTTTACCCCGAGACCCAGTTGGTCATTGACCTCAGCGGGAACTAGACTCACTCGCTTCCTAGCACGCGTCACTGCTGACGTCACCCTCACAACGTTCCATATGCGTTGGCTGTCAGTACAACCAGTTTTAATCATTCGCTTCCAGACTGGGGCATGAGCAACACCTAACTATCACCTCTGATAAGACCATGTAAGTTTCTTGGAGGATTCATATTATTCTTTATTAAGATCGTAATTATCTTTATTTTTCTGTTAATTCATTCGGCGTATTTCTTCATTTCGCAGTTACCAACAATATCTCGGATCTGGCTCATTATACTGTTCCATTCTGCAACACTTGCAAATAGAAAACGCATCTTATTAATGGTATAACAGTAAAGGACAATCAAGGCTTGGATTGTGAAGTTAAAACAACAGTGCATACTTCAAGATTTTTATAAACTTCATGACTTATAATCAGCACAGTGTGGACACGCAAGAATTAGAGTTTTATCATGACAAGGAATAACCACTTCACGAAGAAACATTTTATCCTAATAAAGACAAGGAAAGACAGAGTGAGGATTGAAGATGTTAGGAAGGAAGTTGGGATGGGAAAACTAAATGAGAGAATTGAGAAGGAGGTGGTTTGGACATGTAAAGAGGATGGAGGAAAATAGAATACCAAGGCAGATTCTGGAGGCGAAGTGCAAGGGTAAGAGAGCAAGAGGAAGACCTAGAACAAGGTGGATTGAATCAGTAAAGAATAGCGTAAGAAAAAGAAATCTGGACTGGGACAAGATCGTGGAAGAAGAATGGTGGAAGGAAAGAGGAAAGTGGAGAAGTGCCATAAATACCCTGACCCGGCAGGAGCTGGATAAGGGGAAATGATGATGATGATGCTGAATTTTAGGCAATTTTAACGAACTGGGACATGCTATTTCAGCTTTCAGTGTTCTTTTCTTTAATTTTATTATTTCTGTGATTTGACTATGTTCTTTTGAGTGTAATAAGGTTCAATGTATGCCACATCTTGCCCATATGTTTTCACGCACCATACATTCCAGTTTCATTTTATCACCCTGTTTTAATATATGTTTTTACAAAGGAACATTATCTTAATTTTGATGGGCCTGTCTTATAAAAGCTGATGAAGGGATCATTATAAATTGGATCCCGAAACATGTACTATAATTTTAAATATATGTGATATCTAATTACATTTCAATAAAAGGTATTGACTGGGCAGACCCATAATTACAAGAATAATTATTTATTCTAGTTATATATATATATATATATATATATATATATATATATATATATATATATATATTGATGGTCGGACTTACGGCATGTTGCGGATTTCTGAAACCAAAGAGAAAAGTTCTAGTTAGATTCGTTGCCTTTTGACTTAACAAAGTAAACACATATTCTTGTACATGTTTTCTAACAGGTAAGTTAGCGGAGTTTTGTGAAGGTCACCTTCACATTTGATACTATCCCCAGTATCTCCACTTTACACATGTACAGGCTTATGGGCGGCTGCGTGGCATACTCATCCCTTTAACACACATCTCTGATATCGGGAATGGGGCAATGATAAACTCTTTGTATTAATGAGCTTTAAATCCAATAGCGACCAATATTCCACCATGAGAAGTGATTCTTAAATTAGGCTATATTCTGTAATCGTCCACAAATTAGGCGAAACTTGAAGCTGATACAATTGCAAGGTAATTTTATTGAATAAATCTTTTCCAGTCGGTGAACACGAATTATTGTGCCCAGTTAGTTAAACACCGTACCGTAATCATAAAGAATATTACCTTTACATAAGATGTTTATCACAAAATCACATGCCCTTAGGGGTGTGGCTCCTTAATTTGATGATAGTTTGGATTATAATCCACGACATTACGATCAACTACGAGGGTTGGGGCAAAAGTCATGGCAACTATTATTTTCTTGTAGGTATGTGAACGGATCACAAACGTATATGTGTCGTGTGGAAGGTCTGCAGGCATAGTGTGTATGCAGAACAACAGATGGCTCTGTGATAGCTGGTAGTAGTGCAGCGAGGGCTGTGAAATCAAGTCAGTTGGTGAGTGTCGTGCGAGATGGAACTAACCCATGTTGAGCAGCGCGCTTACATCAAAATAGCCATTCTCCATGGGAGAAATGCGATGGAATGTCACAGTGAGTTAGTGGAAGCCCTTGGGAATAATGCCCTACCATACCGTACAGTAGCACGGTGGGTAGGAAAGCATCAGTAAGGACGTGTGTCAACCAGTGATGAGCAACGTTCGGGACGAACTGTCAGTATGCAGACCGCCGTGGCAAGTGCCGTCATCGAGCAGCTCCTGGATGAAAACAGACGATGGACTCTACTGGAGTTAGAGAGGGCAAGTGGCAGCGAGAGACGCACCGTCCACAGGATATTGCGTAATGAGCTGCAACTGCCCAAAATCGCATCGCGGTGGGTACCGCATGCACTGACGGAAGTTCAAAGGTCGGTGAGCTATGCAATACGCTCCGACCGCCTTGCACGCTGGCAACAGGACGGCGATCAATCTTGTCACGAATAATCACCATCGATGAATTTTCGGCCAGGGCAAATGAACCAGAACTGAAACGTCAGTCCGCGGAGTGGCGACATGCTGGATCACCAAGGAGGCAGAAGTTGCGTCAGAATTCTTCCCCAGTCAAATTGATGGTGATCGTCCCGTATGACGTCCGGGGAGTCATTGTTTGCCACTTTTTTCCACATGGCAGAAGAGAGACCGCACAGTACTACAGGGACTTCCTGGTGCGACAGGTACGACGTGGCGTTCGGGAGAAACGTCCGGATCTTGTGGACAGTGCAATAATTCTGCACAACCCCATAAAGCAGAGTGTGTAGGGCAGCTACTGCGACGTTGGGGCTGGGAAGAATTGGAGCTCCCACCGTACTCTCCCGATATTTCGCCCTGTGACTTTCATGTCATTCGGAAGATTAAGGAACCACTACGTGGTAGGCGGTTTGCAACACGGGAGGACATTGCTAATGCTGTGCGCAACAGGTGACCCGATTCACACATGGTGCGGCAAATGCTGAGGCAGATGGTATTCAGCGCCTCCCACATCGTTGGCAGCATGTGGTGATAGTAGCAGGGGACTACTTCGAGAGTCATTAGGCCCAGGTTTGTCAACTGTATGTGTACTGTGTTGTCATATTTTGCACGGTGAAGGCCATATTGCGCTGTATACTACCAGAATAAATTAGTGTGTTACGATATTTCATTGCCCACACATGTAGTTCACACCTTGTCTCTCCTCTGTATATGTCACATTTTCCAACCGGACTGGTATCTTCAAGAAAAACACAGTTGCCACGACTTTTTCCCCATTAGATAGTAAATGTATGTTTTAAGGGGCATAACAGTGAAGTCAGACACCTTAACACAGATTAAAGTATACACATTTTGAAATGAATTGAAAATTACAGGTTGCTGCCTAAATATGAAAAAAGTTCAGAAAATAATAACACATAAAATGAAACATTCGTAATAAATATAATATTCATCGAAAAATTCTGGAATTCAAAGAACACAATTCAAAAGGAAACAAAATTGAGTCAGTGATTTCTTGCAGGCTGGCCAGAACGTACTCTCCCATAGACCAGCAGCCACCACATCATCTGGCCAGAACCCACTCTCCCATAGACCAGCAGCCACCACATCATCTGGCCAGAACCCACTCTCCCATAGACCAGCAGCCACCACATCATCTGGCCAGAACCCACTCTCCCATAGACCAGCAGCCACCACGTCATCTGGCCAGAACCCACTCTCCCATAGACCAGCAGCCACCACATCATCTGGCCAGAACCCACTCTCCCATAGAGCAGCAGCCACCACATCATCTGGCCAGAAACCACTCTCCCATAGACCAGCAGCCACCACATCATCTGGCCAGAACCCACTCTCCCATAGACCAGCAGCCACCGCATCATCTGGCCAGAACCCACTCTCCCATAGACCAGCAGCCACCACATCATCTGGCCAGAACCCACTCTCCCATAGACCAGCAGCCACCACGTCATCTGGCCAGAACCCACTCTCCCATAGACCAGCAGCCACCACATCATCTGGCCAGAACCCACTCTCCCTTAGACCAGCAGCCGCCACGTCATCTGGCCAGAACCCACTCTCCCATAGACCAGCAGCCACCACATCATCTGGCCAGAACCCACTCTCCCATAGACCAGCAGCCACCACATCATCTGGCCAGAACCCATTCTCCCATAGACCAGCAGCCACCACGTCATCTGGCCAGAACCCACTCTCCCATAGAGCAGCATCCACCACGTCATCTGGCCAGAACCCACTCTCCCATAGACCAGCAGCCACCACATCATCTGGCCAGAACCCACTCTCCCATAGACCAGCAGCCACCACGTCATCTGGCCAGAACCCACTCTCCCTTAGACCAGCAGCCACCACATCATCTGGCCAGAACCCACTCTCCCTTAGACCAGCAGCCACCACATCATCTGGCCAGAACCCACTCTCCCATAGACCAGCAGCCACCACGTCATCTGGCGAGAACCCACTCTCCCATAGAGCAGCAGCCACCACGTCATCTGGCCAGAACCCACTCTCCCTTAGACCAGCAGCCGCCACGTCATCTGGCCAGAACCCACTCTCCCATAGACCAGCAGCCACCACATCATCTGGCCAGAACCCACTCTCCCATAGACCAGCAGCCACCACATCATCTGGCCAGAACCCATTCTCCCATAGACCAGCAGCCACCACGTCATCTGGCCAGAACCCACTCTCCCATAGAGCAGCATCCACCACGTCATCTGGCCAGAACCCACTCTCCCATAGACCAGCAGCCACCACATCATCTGGCCAGAACCCACTCTCCCATAGACCAGCAGCCACCACGTCATCTGGCCAGAACCCACTCTCCCTTAGACCAGCAGCCACCACATCATCTGGCCAGAACCCA
The DNA here is from genome assembly GCA_946902985.2 of Meconema thalassinum. Lineage (NCBI taxonomy): Eukaryota > Metazoa > Arthropoda > Insecta > Orthoptera > Tettigoniidae > Meconema > Meconema thalassinum. The sequence goes on from OX336391.1 coordinate 695,604,390, forward strand.
CTCTCCCTTAGACCAGCAGCCACCACATCATCTGGCCAGAACCCACTCTCCCATAGACCAGCAGCCACCACGTCATCTGGCGAGAACCCACTCTCCCATAGAGCAGCAGCCACCACGTCATCTGGCCAGAACCCACTCTCCCATAGAGCAGCAGCCACCACGTAATCTGTCCAGAACCCACTCTCCCATAGAGCAGCAGCCACCACGTCATCTGTCCAGAACCCACTCTCCCATAGAGCAGCAGCCACCACATCATCTGGCCAGAACCCACTCTCCCATAGACCAGCAGCCACCACGTCATCTGGCCTATATAAAATCAAAGAAAACTGTAAACCAGGGCGATACACACATCCCGTTAAAATGTGCGACGTGGTGAATACGGCTCCACAGGTACAAAGTGAGTGGGTGGATCTTGTATGACATATCCTCAGTCTACACAAAATGTCGGACTCCCTCTGGCTAGTAGTTCGTGGTTTCTCTGCCCTAAGGGATGTTGCGGAAAACATCTCGATTTTCTTGCGTATAATATTGCGATAATGTCCTAACAAGTTATACTCGGACAAGTTGGAAGGACATTAAGTTCCCTATAAATGTTGGGAGATTGCCACGGGGTTCCCAATCAAGAACGGTAGAACGGATTCCGTAGTGCCATGCAGTGTCATAGGCTTTCTCAAGGGCAAAGAAAACCGTCACTTCTCCGTGTGGGAGTGGGGTTGAATACTCCAACGGTATTCTCTACCTGTTGTAGGAGGTGACTAATAGGGCCCACATCACCGACTGACATGAATTACTTTGTTTTAGAAGACCCCTTGTGGATGGGGAGGGCAGAATGCATCCACGGTATCCCCTGCCTGTTGTAAGAGGCGACTAATTGGGGGACTTTTTAAAATTCTTTATATATTTTTCGTCCCAATTTTGGTGTCGCCCTTAGAAATACAAATGCATGATGTTAGGGCCATGCTGGCCAGAAAGCCTAGACGGTATGACCCATCCCGTCAGGTGGGTGCGCCATGTACCCTTGCAGTAGTGTCCCTGGATAGATCACTGTGGTATGTGCCTCTTACTATAGCCGGGTAGGTATCGTGACCACAGTGAGGGCCTCGTATTCGGGTAGGATGTGTCCGAGATGACGCGTGGGTGGCTCCCTTAGACTGAACCCCAAGGTGCAGAGAGAAAGTGATGAAACTACCGCAGGCCCAGTGGTTACAACAATTAGACTCTCAGCACAGGACCTTCAGGACTCTCACTCGGGATAGCCGGATGGACATATCAATCGCAATGAATGGCAGATTTTCACAGAGCTCCCACTCGTGAAGCGTAGGAAGGACTTTGCAGTGCCATGTAGTGTCACTGGCACTTTTGATGTCGGAGAAAAGCTCCCTGAATGGTGATCTCAAGTCGGTGTTGGAGCTATGTGATCAGAAGCTTGGCTTCTTTGTAATGCTGACTGTGACTGGACCTCTGTCCGGCATCTCCTACTGGATCGCTCTTAAGCATTCCTCCATGCATACGTTTTTGTTCCAGTTTCTTGTTTTCATAAGAACCAATCACTAAGACACTGCTACTTTAATTCACTCTGGCAAGTACTATTAATATTATTACCTCCATCTATTATAATAATTAACATACAAAATGTGGGCCACGGGAGGTTTAATTCTTGAAAACCGGTACCACTCGTGTTTTGAACCTATAATGATATGTTTGAAGCTAGGGTTGGCCACCATCCCCCAATTGCCAGGAGAAGGGAGAAGATCGGGAGATATAGCCTACTGTACTTCTAGGGTGACAGCGGTAGGAATCAATCCAGTCCCTTTAGGGCTCATATCTCGATTCATCGATTTAGATAGAACCATTAACAAATAATAACGATAAACACTCACCACGCGCCCTCCTCCTCGTCACTGGGCCAGTGACCTGGGCCTAAGGAAGAAAATAGGAGCTGATATTACACATTACACAATAAACACTCCACATTGCTACTGCACAACTGATACCAAAGTAGAAAAGTAGTATCGAAATGACGGAGATTACTGTTGAATGAACCTGGTTGAACTTGATCGAAGAAGTCTGGAAGTCTTGTAGTCTTGTAGTAGGTAGGTTTGTAGACAGATGTCTAAAGTGGTGAATGGATAGCGGTATCATCCGCGAATTGAAATAAACGGGAGAATTTATTAGGTTGGGGCATATCACGGAGAGCAATAGGCGAGCCTTGGGGACAATGATTGATAAGATTACACCTCGTTGTCTTCTCCAGATCGAGCATTAGTAGGGCTGCAGGGAAGCCCTTATTAGTGTGGGCAGTCATTAAGCTTGTAAGGGCAAAAAATGGGAATGTGTGGAGAATTTGGGCCGAAAACCTGCTTGAGTTGGTGGGAAGACAAAGTTATGAAGACAAGAGGCAATAATTGCTTAGAAGATTTTGGAGAAGACCGTTATGAGGCTGATAGGCCGGTAGGAGGGAGGCTTGCCTACTTTAGGAAACAGAATGATTTTGGCTGTCTTCCAATGAGAGGGTGAGCCATGTTTAACATATCTGTTTATTCCTTTGGCCGCCGTCCCGGTCGAGTCAGACGCCATGTGACCTACTTCCTGTGCGGACGTGCCTTTAGGCTCTCCACTTTATTCATTTAAAATGTGATATTTTTCTTTATTATTTAACATTGTCAGTACACCGAAGCCTTCCATTAACTCATGTAAGTAATTCTAACCTTGTTCCTACTATGCTCATCCTTTATCCGTTTGGTCTTCGTCGTGTGCCTGGATTTGCTGTGGGACCAATAATCCCCTGTTTTGTTTAGTTTGGGTCTACGGTTTAACCTTTTATTTGTGCCATGAAATATATCTGCAAGTGATTTTGTGAGTGTATGTTTTTCTTGCTGCCAGGTGCATTTACATTATATTTGATTGGGCATGTCTTCGAGTGTGTCTCCCGTAATTTGTGGATGTTGGCGTTTCGACCATTCTCCCAACACGAAGCATGACACCATATACTAAGCCCTTATGTTTCCCTTTATTCCATGCTTCGGACATTTGAATCACGGCGGTAATTTTAAGTAGGCCTTACCGTATTCAACTCGAACCTGGAAAGTAAGTAGGGGACCATATTCTGCTTCGCTAGACTACCTACAAGCACGAGTTGCTTTGTATTTCATTTCTGCATCGTCGGCTGGCATATTGTGTGATTCAGTGTACTCGATATGGGTTTGTACACCACGTGTAGTGACTGCGTGTGTGCACCTTTGATATATTTCACGGACACTTAACGTCATTTGTTTCATCTTTGTTGTATCATTTATGTTTGCTCCGTTCATTTGATTTCACATGTCTTTTCTCTGCCGTCATTTTGGTATTTGGGACTGCCAGCTCGATCGCATCCTTCCTGGCTGCGTTATTGGTCGCCACAGCTTCTAGGACACAGCCCCTTGTGTTTATAATTGCTCCGGCCTGTTATTGTCGTCGCCATGACTACACTACATTACCCCTGAGCAAACACTATGTTTATATTTGCTCCGGCCTGTTATTGTGGTCGCCATGACCACACTACATTACCCCCGAGCGAACACTATTTATTGTTCTTCTTCTTCTTCTTCTGCTTTTACGGCCTCATTGGACCACTTCAGTCAATCATTTCTTGGTCCTCTTCTTCAGTAAGTTTCCTTTCCGAGTCGCCCAGTAGCTCTTCATTCGCTCCGATCTTCTCAGGCGTTCCTCATCTGTAAATACCCTTTTTACTGTATTACGTTTGTCTATTTTAGCCTGAAATCTTATTTTTATATCTCTCAGTTTTTTTAATTTTGTTGTTTTGTTTTACAAGTCATCCAAGTTTATTTCCAATTCTTTCATATCTTCTCTAATTTCCTTAATCCATCCTACTTGTTGTTCCATATTCCAAAGTTTCACTACAATTTTTCTAGATAACCTGGTTTCTGGTGTCCTCATGATGTGACCAAAGAAAGAAATCCGTTTCTTCCGAATAGTATCAGTGATGGGCTCCAGTTCTCTGTATACCATTTCATTTGGTACTATCCGCCACTGTCCATCTTTCTGATATTTTTTATTTATGCATGTTCCAGCTATTCTTCTTTCTACTTTTAAAATTTTGTCGATTCTGATTTTCTGAGTAACTTTAGAGTTTCACTTCCATATGTCACGTCTGGTTGAACCACAGTCTTGTAATGTTTTAATTTTGTTGCGATTGATAGACATTTTCTTTTATATGTAGACCATGTTAATTTTTGGGCTTTTATCATTTTATTAGTTCTTTCTTGCCATGCAGGTTTCTCATCCAAGTTGTAAGTTATAATTTCTCCTAAGTATTTAAATGGCTTCACTATTTTAACTTTCTTGTTATTTACTGTTATGTGATTGATTACAAGTGGATTTGCTACCATTATCTCTGTCTTTTCATATGATATCTGAAGTCCAATTTTTTGTGCTATATTTTGTTGGCTTATTATTTGATTTCTGGCTTCTTGAATATTATTAGCCAGTAACGCTAAGTCATCTGCGAATCCCAAGCAATTTAAGTCTATTTGATCTTTCTTGGTTCCAATTCTTAGGCTCCTAGGATTTTCCCTGTACCATTCCCTTATTACATATTCCAAAGCACAATTGAAAAGTAGAGGCGATAAACCATCTCCTTGTCTTAATCCTGTTTTAATCGTAAACGGTTCAGATATCTCTCCTCTGAATTTAACTTTAGATTTGGTGTTATTGTTCTATTTCATATTTCATTAAATATTCATTTCTTTTCTCCTGTGTCTCATTTAGTAGTGCTCTCTCTAGCTGTCTCTTCACATCTATACTTATTCTAGTTTTCAAACACCACGAGCCCTCGTCGTGGGACCACCTTCACGGAGTCTGGAGTCGCTCGGCACATCTGACCCGTAAATACGAGCCCAGCGCAGGTTAGGAATTAACATCAACTTCCACTGCGTAGTCGGTTCCAGTGATTGTTTGTGCAGTTTCGTATGATTTGAGGTGAATCGTTGTATCGTCGTCGTCATCGGCTTTAACTCGTTTCCGAGTATACATCTTCTTCCAAAACAGTCTAAAATAATCTAAGGTTGAGGTCTGTGGGCATGTTTGCGGTGACTGAACAGCCCAATGCATGCATGAAACAAACGTCCACACAGATCACACAGAACTGTTGGTGGAGGGCGTGACTGTGCTGCACGGAGCTTTCGTGCTTGTCGCTTGGCCTTAACAATTCTACGACGTTCTTCTTCAAACATTTTGACAGCAGCCGGGATGGTCTGGCGCCAAATTGAACGGTCTTTAACAAGCTGGTCCCAGGTTTGTGGATCGAGTCCTGTCAACTTCATATTCTGCTTAAATTGGTCCGTGTAACGTCTCTTAGGGCCTCTATGAGGTCTGGTGCCGGAGGTGAGTTCACCATACAGAACCTGGCGTGGTAGTCTCGTATTATCCATCCGATGGACATGACCAATCCATCTAAGTTGATGACCAATGATGGATGATTCTATACTAATAGCAAGCGCTTTCTCAAGAACATCAAGATTGGTGATGTGCTCTTCCCACTTTATCTTAAGGATGGATCGAAGTTTCTGTTGATGGAAGCGCTCAAGCTTTCGGAAGTCATGTCGATAGAGGGACCAGGTTTCACAGCCATACAACAATGTTGAGATGACAACAGCTTGGTACACCATGAGCTTCGTCTTCACGGTCAGATCTTTATTCAAGAAGACCCGGTGCGATAGTCGCCCAAATGCTGCATGGACAGCACCGATTCTCTTCTCAACATCGTTGTATACATCAGTTAAGTATCAGCTTTGTTTTGGTCTGAGAATGGATAGCCGTTTGGTCCTCTGTCCTTGGTTGTTTGTCCTGTTAGAGATTTGAAAGTTCTCCAGAAGGGCCGAGCATTAGTCTAATTGGGAGCAAGATTCATTCCAATTCTTTCTCTAAAGAGCTTTGATATAGGACCTAACTTGTCTACGTCGCGGTAGTAGGTCTATGTCTCAAGTTCTAACGAAGGCCCTATAATAGCTCCGAGAAAGGTGAAGAAGCTGGTTGGAATGTGACGTTGGTTCAGTCAGCCTGGATGAACTGTGTGACAAAAGGCTCAATGTAAGGCCTACAAGACAGCTGTGAGGCCAGCCTTGATGTATGGTGCGGAGACATGGGTAATGTCATAAGCTGGATGTGACAGAGATGAAGATGCTGCGCTGGATGAGTGGCGTCACTAGGATTGATCACATCACAAATGAGAAAATCAGGAGCACAGTTAAAGTAACAGAAGTCTCCAAGAAAATCCAGGAGAGAAGACTGCTGTGGTATGGGCAGGTTATGCGTCGGGATAACAACTATGTAGGGAGGAGAGCGATGTCTCTGGTTGTGGATGGCACGAGGAATAGAGGCAAACCTCGAAGAAGATGGACTGACAATATCCATGAAGACCTAATGGAGAAGCAGTTAGGGAACGACGATGTGTGGGACAGAATAAAATGGAAAAGACTTGCCAGAAACATAGACCCCACTTGAAGTGGGATAAGATGAGAAAGAATGTGACGTTAGTCTGCGACAGATTGGATGTCCCCAACAATGTTAGCAAAGCTGTGAGATGAGATTGTTCTGCGGGACTGATAAGGATTCCGTGATACAGGAGCGATAGGCTTTAGGTAGATTCGCTCTTATGAAAGAGGGGGATGGAGAAGGCAAGGAAGGGAAGTATTACCTGCAGGGCCAAGTAATTTAATCGAAGCTCTTTGGGAGAGAGAGGAGGAAACAATAGCAATTTCCGGAGTACTCAGAGTGTGTGGGGGAATAGCAACTCTGACACCGTTCTTGGTATCGAGTAAATCACTGTCATGGGCATACAATGAATTTCTATTGATGTCACCTGCGAAGACGTAATGATGAAACGTTGAATCAAGAAAGTCGATGCATGTAAGGGGAGGACTGCACATCACAGCCGTAGTGAAGATAACTGGGTTTCTGGGGAAATGTACCATGAAGTTAAGAGCTCAGGAACATAATAATCACCCTATACAACTACTTAACCAAAGAAATGAGTTTTGTAATTTGTTGAGTTCGTAAAAGTGCTAGGACTATCACCTCGGTGCAGCAGCCTACTCTAGACATCATTGTAACCGTAAAACCTATTGAGAACTATTTTATATTTCATACTGCTTACCTGGACCATTCCAGAAGGCCCGGCAACTGCCATATCACTGAAACAGAAAGAGCGAACTTCAGGATACAATACGTCGCCTTATGACAAGTACAGACCGCGTCGGTTGTTCGCATGGCAGCTTTGAGTTCTCTTGGTAAAGGTTAATATAGTGTCAATAGACTGCAGGACTCAATTCCTGGGAATTATTATTTAAAATATTTTAAAATCTCTAACAATTCATGTTTGATTAACATTCTAAATGCCACAAACAATAGATTCTTCGCAAAATCGTTCAAACTGTGTAGAGTTGGAGTCTTCAGTATGATGCTGCCAACCATGACAACTCTCATCCGAGACCATCTGTTTAACTTATCGTATTCTAACCTTGGCTTTTCTAGAGCTCCTGCCCTCCGTAACTAAGTTTGCTATTCTTTAGTATGTGTCTTACCAACCTATCTCTTCGTATATATATTGTAAAATTAAGAAAATATACAATAAAAGAGATGATCATTACAAGTATATGTTGAAATTTAAACCCTTATCGAGAGAGCACGTACTATCGTCCATCCTTCCAAGCCCTGCTTCTTAGCTCTACTGATGCTCTCAATGTTTAATGTGGACTCAAAGTCCGTGTTTGGAACTGTCCGTCCTGAAAAGGACAATTACTTGATTCCGAATTGTGGCCGTGAGGCCCTGAAGGGCAGTATTGTTGCTTTCTTAAGACCACCCAGGGGACACGTGTTGGGTATTTTAAGGTTTCACCTACGGACGTGCTTTGCCTCCCCTGCCTTAATAATGCCTGGCTCTTGTGCTTCAAGACTTTCTCCATTGCCAATATAGGCCTATAATCTACAGATCCCAGAGGCCGTGCTGGTATTTTCAGAAAGCAGACTGGACAACTCATTAGATGGATTAAACCAGAACCACAAAACTATTTGCGGTTCACAGGACTAATAAAGGCAGCAGCCAAACGAGCTATTACAAGAGGTTTTAGAAAGGTGTATATACCAGGCTGGAATGAGGAGTCAAACAGACTGAACGACGGATAGGATGCAAATAGCAGTAGGGAGAAAGCTACTCAACTATTCAAATCACTTGACAGAGCTAGAAGAGATAGGTGGATATATACAGTCAAAGGTTTAAACTTCCAACATTCTAGCAGACAGGCATGGTCTCTGTTAAGGAAGCTAGATTCTGCTTCCATACCAACTACAAAACCTTCATGTACTAACGTAAATGAGATAGCTAACCATCTACAGTACCGGTAGTTCAAACCTCTCAAACAGGAAAGGACAAGAAGTTCACTAGACCGGTGAAATCACAACTTAGTCAAGCCAAATCCACTATTCAGCCTCACGAAACATATTCCAAGCCATTCTCCTTGCAGGAAGTGGAGGAAGGCTTAAAATCTCCGAAAAATGGGAAAGCTGCTGGTTTAGATGGGATTTATCCGGAATTATTAATGATCTGTGGTCCGGCTACAAGGCGATGGCTGGTACTGTTTTTCACCTCCATACTTACATCAGGAAAGTTACCTGTGTGATTCAAGAAAAGCAAAATCATTGTTCTTTTGAAACCTGGGAAAGACCCTACCTTACCTCTAAGTTACCGTCCAATAGCATTGTTCTCTGTGACGTACAAACTTTTGGAAAGATTGATCCTCAATAGAATAGCTCCAACGATTGAGGCATTGATTCCTGTTGAGCAAGCAGGATTTCGACCGGGCGGGGATTGCGGTGACCAAGTTCTTGTGGAAGCCGGGATTGAGAAAAAATTGAAGAGCATATCAGTGTTTCTGGATCCCAGCAGCGTACGACACGGTCTGGAAGGACGGTCTACTTTTCAAACAAATAACGGCTGTACCCTGTATAAAGAGCTAAGTAACAGACTGTTCCATGTACATGCTGATCTCAATAGAAGTCACTTCCGCAATTTGGATAATGGTCTCCCTCAAGGCTCAGTTCTCTCACCTACACCCATGACTTTCCAATAACAGTGTCCCACAAGTTCATTTATGTGGATGATTTCAATCTCACTGTACAGCGCACCAATTTGGCAGAAGCAGCGGATATTATTGCAGAAGATCTCCAAGCTGTGGATGATTTCTTCACAAAATGGCGCTTACAACCCAATCCTCAGAAAAGTGAAATCACAACTTTCCATCTAGACAATAGACAGGCAAACTTCCACCCTAGAGCCTTGCTCAGAGATAAAGAATTACGATACAATAGTACCCCTAAATATCTAGGGATGACACTGGATCGCTCTTTGACCTACAAAGACCATTTACACAGAGCTGCTGCAAAATTGAAGAATCGCAACAATATCCTTTAAAGCCTTGCTGGAACATCGTGGGGGGCAGATTCTTACACTCTGAGAACAACTACTGCTCTGGCGCTTGTTTATTCACCAGCTGAGTATTGCTCCGGAGTATGGCTTACTCAATGAGTGGATGTTCAACTTCATCGTAGTATGCGAATTATATCTGGAACACTACTTACAACTCCGATCCAGCGGTTACCAGTGCTCAGTAATATCCCACCTCCTCATATCAGACAGGCGCGGATTTAAGGGGTGGGAGACACGGGGGTCATGACCCCCCCCCCCCCCCCCAAACGGTGATCACATTTTTTTTTTGCAAACTCAAAAAACGAAAACACATTAACCAGACGGATAAAACTTAACGAATTTGAACTGAAAAACAGTTTTTTTTTTTCATTTTATTCAATACTGAAAATATCTTTATTGCAATTATTATGTTCTGTTACAACTGTACATATTTACAACTTCATACCTGTTAAATAAAAACGATTATTTATATAACAAAATCAACTCGTCTATTTTGTTTAGCAAATCTTGTGATTACCGAATCGATGTTTATAGAGATGTCACGATGAATGTGCAGCAATGCATGGATAGAAATTTGGGGCTTTTTTCACACCAAAAAATTTTGCCGACGTCCAAACTGCAAGCTTGGTTGGCAATTTAAGCTGTGACTTTCTCCCTTTGTCGGTACCAACTCGACTTGCCGAAACTGTAACGTACCTTGATATTTTTCTCGAAGCTCGATGTAAAAGTCGCAAAACACGCTGTTGCAATTTGTACGAATATTTTTGGTGCGCTAAACACAACAAATTTCTATCCATGTAGCTTGCAAAAAAATTGGTCTGGTTTTGTACGTTTGGTTATTTTGTGATTGCGTTTTTAGTGATACCATTTTTCTTAACAATTTTGATTCTCTGAGCCCCCCCCCCCCCCCCCCCCCAAAGCCAAACTCTAGATCTGCGCCTCATATCAGAAGACAGAAAAATCTTGTTCATCTTTGGTCCAGAATACAGAAGAATCAGACACTTCCAATCCATGATGACGTTCAACAGTTGGGCCCTTCTAGACTGAAATCCCGCAAACCTGCGTGGAAAATAGCCTTAGAACTAACAAACGGCAATTTCAAATCCAATACTAGCTGGCGGACTGAGTGGACAAGAGTTCCTCCTCGAGGCATCGTACAAGTTGGGAACCCAACTACAATTTGCCGAGACCTACCTGGAGTAGACTCAATCGTGTGGGAAGACGACATACTTGGGGATGGAAAGATTCGCTATACTGTGACTGTGATAGTGTTTGATTGTCCCTGCCGAGCGGTCCCGGGGAGTCATTGTGCTGCTCCAGAAGCAGTGAATTGGTCAAATAGACTGGATGGTGATTTAGGATATTTTCAACTTTAATAGTTACCGGTATATCTCTTGTTGGGACGCATGTCTTTGTTTTCTTTACTGTGTTAGCATCATACGATAACAACAAAACCACGCATATATATTACTTTAGGATGGCGATCCAAAAGAACACTCACAAAACGAGGGAAGCACACAGAAAGAAAAGAAATCACAAAGAAAAAAACAAAATAATAGTGGTTCCTAATATTGCGCTCGCCACGATACAAACAGAAACTATCAATAAAGAGATCAACCGATCAAACATTAGCAAAATAACTGTATTTCCAGTGCCTTACTTAGCCTTATTCTTGACATGTGAAGTCAAGGGATCACGCTGCATTGGCACTGGCGGGAGTGACACAACACTATTAACAAACATACAATTGTGGCATTTCTTCACAATGCCAACACAGAAAGAAAAACACTTCCTCCCTATTCACAAAAACTATATCTACTTAGTATAAAACAAAGTCCCCGATTCCTGGATGTCACGGGTAATCTCGAGAACGACTGGTGGATTTTCATGCGGTTTTCACCATTCTGTAAAGCAGGGGTCTCCAAACTTTCCAGCCTTAGGGCCATACTGATTACTCCAGTAAGTTCCGAGGGCCAAAACCATATTATCATTGTTGCCGGTGGTAAAAAGTGAAATAGTCCACTGATGAAAAAAAAGTCCGAAAAAGTACGCAACGTTGAAAAAAGGCTGCAAATCGGACTAAAGTCCGCAAAACGGCAACACTGCATATTATTAATTTTCCTGTCATTATCTGTAATTTCTAGATTAGTCGTAGAGTACGAGCCATGAGGAGTAACGTGACACGACATCTGGTGGACACAAGCGGAAATAGGTAGTACCTTCTATCGCTAACAGATGGCGCTAATAGCACGTACAGAGTAATCTCGTTGGTTCGAGAGAGTTCTGGTGTCTTCCACTCACTTCTAGATGGCAGTAATTGGAATATATAAGAAGGCTAGTTGCGCAACCACAAGTCAGTTCCTATGACACTGTTGTGAAATAAAATAGTGCGTACCTCCTTAAAACGTGTTTGTGCGTGTTTAAGTTTAAGACATCTTTGTAACAGTATTTTGATTTGAATTGTTGCTTTTGTGTGTGATTTAGTAGTATGGATAAGAAGCGAAAAATTGATAGTGAATTTCAGAAAATTCAAAGATGAGTGGAACATTCAGTATTTCGTAATTGAGTCCAGTAACAAGGCGCTATGTTTGATTTGCAATGAAAGCATAGCCGTTCTCAAGGAATATAACATTAAACGTCATTATGAAACAAAACATTTTCAAAATTACTCAAAATATACAGGAAGTTTGCGGACAGAAAAATTCGAAGCTATGAAGCGCGGATTGAAATCGCAGCAATCTTCATTTACAAAACTCAAAACCGAACAAGAGGCTGCAACTCGTGCCAGCTTTCGTGTGGCTCTTGAAATTGCAAAACGTGGAAAACCATTCACCGATGGAGAAATGATCAAAGAATGCATAATTGCAGCAGCCGAAGAAATGTGCCCTGGAAAGGTAAATTTATTAAAAACTGTCAGTATGTCAGCAAACACTGTGGCTCGAAGGGTAGAAAACATCGCTGAAAATATATCCTCTCAACTGTTCGACAAAAATGGAGATGTTGAGTGGTTTTCTTTGGCCTTGGATGAGTCAACGGATGTGTCAGATACTGCTCAGGTGTTGATTTATATTCGAGGAGTAGATAAAAGCTCTGAAGTGCATGAAGAACTTCTTGATATGTATAGTATTCATGGCACAACTACTGGTACAGATATTTTTAAAGGAGTTGAAATGGCCATTAATCAAAAGAACCTTCGATGGAAAAACTTGAAATGTATTACAACTGATGGAGGCATAAACATGAGTGGGAAAGATAAAGGAGTGGTCGCTCTTGTGTCAAAGGCTGTAGAAAATGACGGTGGTTCAAAACCATTAGTCTTACATTGTACCATTCATCAACAGTCTTTGTGCGGAAAATGTTTGGATATGTCTGAAGTTCTGAAACCAGTCATATCAACTGTTAATTTTATGAGATCTTTTGGGCTGAATCACCGACAATTCCGACAATTTATTGAAGAGATTGGAGAAAATGACTTACCTTATCATACTGCCGTACGTTGGCTTAGTTGTGGGAAAGTCCTTCAGCGCTTTTTTGAACTTCGAGCAGTGATCGAAATTTTTTTTAATGAAAAGCATCGCCCTCTTACTGAATTACAAAACAACGCATGGCTGTGGAAGTTAGCATTCTATGTTGATTTGACAAAACATGTGAACGAACTGAATTTGAGATTGCAAGGAGAAAACCAGCATCTTCCTGATTTATACACTAATATCAAATCATTCCGGAAGAAATTGATACTGTTTCAATCACAACTACGAAGTAAATGTTTTTCACATTTTAAAACATGTGAAATATTCAGCCACACCACTGAGACTGAGTTTCCTATCGATTTTGCAATCGAAACTTTGAGTGCTTTGAAAATAAATTTTGATACTCGTTTCTCGGACTTAAATGCCTTTGCGAATCAAATTAAGATTTTTCAGGATCCTTTTGATACTGACATTGAAACCCTAGCCCCGGAACTTCAAATGGAAATGATTGAACTACAGTGCAGTGATATAATTAAGAACAAATATCAAAACTCATCTTTGTTGGAATTTTATAAGAGTCTTCCACTGACACAATTTGATAATTTGCATAAATTTGCTCGTGGGCTGTTTTCTGTTTTTGGTACTACTTATTTGTGTGAGAAGACCTTCTCCAAAATGAAGTACACAAAAAATGTTTACAGATCTAAATTAACTGATGAGCATCTTAAATCTCTTTTAATAATTGGTACAAGTAAAATTAGTCCACAACTACAAACTATTGTCAGTGGAAAATCTCAATTACATAAATCTCATTAGTATTTCATATGTCTGCATGTTATACATGTCTTTACTCATTACAATTCTGTGTTTCTTTATCCAACTTATCACAAAAACAATAACAATAAGCCTACAACAATGTTATGAGTAGTTAGCCCATGACCATATCAATGTAGATGTCATATTAATAATTATTCAACATAAAATTAGAATACTTCAGTAAACTAAATTTAATTTGCTATAAAAAAAATATGTTCTCTAAAAGGAGTTTTCAAGTATGCTAGCTCTCCGCGGGCCGGACAAAATCTGTCCGCGGGCCGGATGTGGCCCTCGGTCCGTAGTTTGGAGACCCCTGCTGTAAAGGATATCAAGAGGAAGGTTTATGAAGAAAATAATTTATTTATGATCAAAGGAAGCCAAGCAGTAACGATTTCAGTGGGGGAAAAAAACCAAAAAAGAAACCTGGCGTCCATGCGCTTTTTAAGCTTACGCTTAATTTGTAAACCGTTAAAAATATCAATATACTATGAGTGTAAGAATTGTTCAGCATGAAAAGTTCAACAAAAATGTCTGCGACAGCATCAATACCTCCAATAAATCATTCACTAAGTGTTTTTACGTTTTCATTTCTTCCAACAATCTCCATTTAATTACTGAGGCAACAGTTTACGAGCTAGCTAGCAGGCGAGCCTATTATCCCAGCTACAGCCGGGCCAGCGGGCGAGCTTATTACCCCAGCTATAACCAGCAGCAAGCTGTCGAGACGTGTTGAGTTAAGATTTCAGAGAAGAGTGGTTGTGTTTGGAATGCTTTTCTTCATTTCGCCTGTGAACTTTTCGTTCCGCAAAATTCACAGTCAAGTTAAGATTGGACGGAAGGGGGATTTGTGTTCCACGCACCTCGCCATTCTTAAATTACGTCTGACAAGAATTTGTTGCACATGCATCTCCATAATATAATTAATAGTCCAGTCAGTGATTTTAACCCATCATGCCGAGACGTAAAATGGATGTAGGTCATAGTTCATTGACATTGAAAGTAAAGCACTTATTACGTAATTCCTGGGTGTAGCCGGGACGGGTTGCTAGTGTAGGCTACACATAAAATAACTCGTAGCTTCGCAACTATGAGATTTAATGCACTTATAACCACTCGGGCTATATAACAGATGCTCAGGCTTAGTACTACAGATGCTAGCTTATTATTATCGGCTCAGATCCTAGTCTAAAGTGACGCGAACTGTCTCTTGGTCGGTTGGAGGGTGGCTTTATACCCGCCCGGTCAAACACAATGGGATGTTCTCAGCTAAATTCTCGTTCCATCAAGCAATGGTCTCGGTGGATCGTCCATCAGATCGATAAAAACACAGGGATCCCACCGGTGTCTCTTGTTCTTGAATTCGATCGTAAAATCGTATAATATTGTCAGTGTATCATCCAGGCATTTGTCGCTAGCTTCAACTGGCGTGGGTCGGACATATTGGCTCCTTCGAATCAGGCCAATGGCGCATGGCAGCTTCAGAAATAGTTTTAAATTCATATCTCGCTTCGTACTGAGCCAGTATTTTGCATTGGATTAGAACCTGGTCATGTTAGAAAGACACAGCTGGTATTTTGGCAATGTTTCAATTGCAAGCGAGAGCGATGACTCTCTGACGCACGCCTAGAGGTTGTATTTGCAACCTGCATTACAGACTTGACCACGTGACTAGCCAAGGTACAGTTATTTCAACAAGATGGACGCCGTGGAAACGTGAAACGCTATTATAAAGCATTACTGAGATCACAGAGGGGATCGACAAGTGGCAATTACATCGTACTACAAGCAGAAACGACTTGAGAACAATTTTGGGATTATAAATACACATCTTAGAATATCAGATGGTTATCGCAATCATACTGTGTCGACTTCAATTATCATATCTTTTGAACCCAAGGTATTCTGGGTAGACTGGCAAGTCTTAGGCCTACAAAATACGAAGTTTATCAGTTTCCAAAGATACGATATTTTACTCTTCCAAGATATCTCCATTCCCACGACGATAATAGTATCGAGTCCAGATAAACAATCTTTTCTATCATGTTTTCACAAACGGAAGACTGCCAACATCTAGGAAGGCAAGAAAATTACAGTCATGCATACTACGGGAAGAAAGGAGCATTACCTGCATTCTTGCGGTTCCATTTTCCAACTTACATGCAGAGGCCTAGCGCTTTGAAAAATGTTGCCACCTAACGGCAGACAACGAAGTTATAATGTCGCAGCGCCTTTTCAAATATCATCACAGACCACATTTCGTATCTCAAACGTAGAATTGAGACAAGAATTGGCTCAGACAGTATGAATTAGTCATATTTTAGAATGTCCTTCTTTCACCAATTTTTATTCAGTAGATAGAAAATGCATTCTAGGGCTAGATCTGATACTTTCGTAATTTCTGTCCAAGCATGTATTTTACCTTGTAGTTAAATTTAATGTGATGTTATTTTTAGAGCATTACTTTTCTTTTTCTAAATTACTTTGGCAATAAAGTGAGCATTATAATTAGTTGTGAAGATACACGATACAAGAAGAAACAGGGCCAAGACTACGGTAACATTGTATAAGAATAGTAGATAGCAAGAGATGACCGATATTCCACTTAACTTGAACATTTTTCGGAATAAATTCTGTGATAATATGAGCAACGAAACAGAATATTTTAGACATTCCATAAACATTATTTAATTAATGACAGTCTATTATACGACGAGTTCGATATAGACTTGGAAATATAGTAATTTTTGGTGTGAACAGTTACGATTTTTGGATAAGCTTTAGCAGTCTACATTTTTTTGAATTTCTTGTTGATTATAGACACTTTTCTAGTTCGTTCAGTTTTTCAACTTTCTCTATTCTTTTGGAATACTCCTACTTGGTTAAACACACATGGTGTCAACATCAAAAGCACCCAAGCAAAGAGATCACACCAACAAGATTAAACGAGAGCTTAAAGTCTTAAAAGCAAAGGGTTTAGAAGATAATGAATTATCTTGTCCATTCACATCAGAGGACATTTCAAAGGCACTAAAAGATGTCAAACCAGGTAAAGCTCCAGGCTTTGATGGTATCCACCCAGAATTCCTGATCCATTGTGGAAAATATGCAAAAGTATGGCTTGCACGATTCTTCTCTGATATCCTGCAAACTGGGAACATACCTCCTGCACTTAAAAGAACAAAGGTTATCGCCATATTGAAACCAGGCAAACCAAATGATTTACCTCAAAGCTACAGGCCAATTGCACTACTCAGCGCAGTGTACAAGCTACTAGAAAGACTTCTTTACAACAGGATAAGCTCTTTAATCCTTGAACAAGTGCCTATGGAACAAGCTGGATTTCGACCAAATCGCAGTTGTGTCGATCAAGTACTATCACTGACCACCCACATAGAAGCCGGATTCCAGAAAGGGCTTAAGACATCAGTTGCATTCATTGATCTGACATTGCTTATGACACTGTGTGGAGACATGGCATGATCTACAAACTCCTACGCACAATACCTTGCGGAAGAATAGCCAGACTTGTGGATAACATGTTAATGAATCGCAGATTTCAAGTAATTTTGGGAAACACCATCAGCAAGGAGAAGAAACTTGACAATGGATTGCCTCAAGGCTCCGTCTTGGCCCCACTTCTCTTCAGCCTCTACATCTCCGATATGCCTGCAACCAGTTCAAGAAAGTTTGGATACGCCGATGATTGGGCAATTGCTACCCAGGAGAGACAAATCGAAAATACAGAACATACCCTAACTATTGATCTACGCATTCTTGATGAATACTTCCGAAAATGGAGGCTGAAGCCGAACCCAAGCAAAACTACAGTGACATGTTTCCACTTATGCAATAAGCTAGCTAATCGTGAACTAGAAGTGTACCTAGGTAAAAATCGCTTGACCCACACCAATGAATCCAATTACCTGGGGGTCATCTTAGACAGAACTCTCTCCTTCAAGAAACACCTGAAGAAAACGGCAGAAAAACTGAAGTCTAGAAACAACATACTTCAAAAACTATGTGGCACTACATGGGGTTCGTCAGCCGACACTTTACGCACCACCGCCCTCAGTCTGGTCTTCTCAACAGCTGAGTATTGTTCTCCAGTGTGGCTAAATAGCAGTTATACCAAACTTGTCGATGCCCAATTGAATCAGGCAATGAGAATGATATCTGGCACAGTAAAATCAACACCAACATTTTGGTTACCAGCACTGAGTCATATTCCACCAGCGGAACTCAGACGCAAACACGCCTTACTCCGGGAGTATAAGAAGATAAATGCCAACGATCAGCTACCAATACACCAGGACATCACTGCTGCTGAAGTGAGACGTCTACGCTCGCGAAACCCCTCCATCCGGACAGCGAGACACCTGGTGAACCAAAACTTCAACCTGCTGCAAAACTGGAAAGAAGAATTGGTGGAAAACATTCCAAGTCAGCTGCCAGATATCACAAACTCCACAACATCACCAAGTGGCTTCCATCTACCCCGGAAAACATGGTCAACGCTAAACAGGATAAGAACAAACCATGGTAGATGTGCAGATCTTCTCTACAAATGGGGATATATATCTTCACCAGAATGCAGTTGAGGTGATCCCAGGCAGACCATACGGCATATAGTGAATGACTGCCCGACGCATTCCTACAGTGGCAACTTCAGTGACTTTGTGGAAGCAGGCCCAGCTGTGATAGACTTTATTAACAACTTGAAAGTGAAACTAATGTTGATATGTACATCCAAACGCTAAATAAATAATCTAATGGATTATTTGTACCTTCTGAAGGTAGGCTCTTTTTCATGGTCTAGTTTCTTGCGAATTTCCTTGGAGGAGGAACTCCATTTCGAATTATGTTTAGGGAAGACTGAATTGTTTCTTTTATAGTGATAAATCTATAATTCTTTGAAAGATACATTTGTGAAATATGAGAGTATAATGAAATGAAATATTGTTGAAAGAAAAGCAAACTTATGTATAAAATATTTTCGTCATAAAACGAAATGACAGTTTTGGAAAATCATGAATACTATTATTCAAGCATGTAAATACGACATTATTAACACAGTTTTGAAAGAAGTAGTCCATGACACGCTAACTTTTTGTGTATTATGAAAAATGGTATTTTACAATGATTGTATAAAAGCTTATGGATTTTAAAAATGTTTGGAAATTATTGATAGCTATTGAGAGCTAATGTACGTGTAGAGCAATTAATGTTTGCGTGAATTGAAGTATTTTGAGGCGGGTATTTGACATCGATGGATGGTCAATATCGAATTTTCAGTATTAAATAAGCTGATAAGCTATTGCTGATTGAATTAATAAAGTATTATTGAACGTGAATTACAGTCACGATTACAGTTACTAGAAAGCTAGTAGATTTATGAATCCAACATTTAAAACCAATTCTTGCATTGTAACAATTTATCTAAAATGGATTGCTAATA
Organism: Meconema thalassinum; assembly: GCA_946902985.2. NCBI lineage: Eukaryota > Metazoa > Arthropoda > Insecta > Orthoptera > Tettigoniidae > Meconema > Meconema thalassinum. The sequence goes on from OX336391.1 coordinate 695,623,615, forward strand.
GTGACATGTGTTTCAGTGGAAAGCTACGATTTGAAAGACTTGAAATAATTGTATAACATTGAAATAATAAGTGAAAGTTTAATTGAAGATAATTTAAATATTTATGTGAGATGATTTAAGCTGATTGAAATAATTTACTGGAGCGATATTACATTCGATTACCTTCATTGTTTGTCGGATATGACCGAATAAGACTATTGGCAACTCAAACTAACACTTGGGGCGCTGCAATCGGTCTGGATAAGTAGGGTAAAAATACTCGATAACACGCGTTTGATATGGAACACTTTTAATTTTTCGGTTATAATCAGTAAATGTTGTCCCTAAAATAATGACAGTGTTATTTTCAATTGTATATATGTATAAATGTGCGATACACGTGATCTAATTTGTGTGCTCCACTGGATTTTAAGTGTCAATTGCATATTATCACTGCCTTCGTAATGTACAGGCCGTATTGTAGCTCCGGTGACGTCACTCAAAGAGGCGATCAGCTAGCTCCGTTAGACCCGCGCAATGCAAGTAAACATCGTAGTTATGCGATACAATTTGTATTTTAGTTAAGAAATATTGACGAATGTTGCATTAATATAACAAATGAAAACCTTAACACTGTGATCTTTTGAAATATAGTAAATAAGGCCGACATAATTTCAGGAGAAGTAGGTTTAAAACGTGATAAAAACAGTCAAAGCATAATGATTGCCTTACTTGTGCGCCACCTAACAAATCTTATTATGAATTAATAAAAGCATGGAAACAACGAACGTACAAAAATAATAATAATAATAATATATGACATTACCTCCATACATTTAGTTGTCCATAAATACAGCAGCTTTCCTGGTTTTCTTCTTGGAACTTCCGGCATTATCCTTCCAAGATCGTTTTGAGCCACTTTCTTCCACACAAACATTTGTTTGATTTTTAGTATAGTTATTTAGGAATACGTTCGCCCAAATGTTAACACACCGGCCAGCAAGATATGCTAATGTTTTTCCACATTCACATACAATTGCAGAGGAACTGAGTTGCATTGCTTCTAGTACCAGATGATTACACACAGATTTTGGGTCATCAGAATATAAAAATAACATTTTGTAACTATCAGAAACAAGAACTTCAAAAATTTTATATGCCTGAATTCCAATTTCAAGTGAGAAACTAAATGGATACTTCAAACCTCCACGATTTAAATAGTTTAAATAACTCACTTCAGGGGGTAATTCACACACTAAGTCTGAAGCTGTAATTAAAGTTGCCTTACACATCAAACATTCACATCTGAGAGAGACTTTAAAGCTAACGTAGCCAGCTAGAAATATTATTATTTCTAAAGTAGAGGATTCCATTTCAATTTCCTCACTTTCGTTTATAACATTGTCATATTTAGCAGACAAAAGGAATTCATTGGATATGTCCTGGTCTCAAGCTGCATTAATGTCTTTGATCATCTCAGTAACATTGAAAATTGCTTGCCTGGACTTTAACTTCAGTAAATTTGTAACTTTTATTTTCCTCTCAGATTCTATTATCTGCTGAACTGAAACGTTGTAGTTGCAGCCACTCATCTGCCTATATTTTCCAAATCTTTGTTCCAAGTCATCAGTTTGAAAAGTTCCTAACAAGACATAATGCAACTTCAGACCATTCAGAAGGTATTTACATGATTCAAGCAAGGTCTCAGTGGTATGTAACAAAGCTGAAAATGTCTCCCTACTGAGCTTTCCACAACTTTTGGGAGAGTCAATGATAACAATATCATTCCAGCTTTTGAGCCAGGAGCAAAAAGAATACAAATATCGAACACTTTCCTGATCCATGTTTGTAATAGGCTCAGCATATTTCTCTCTTAAACGAATCCCCTTCTCAGGATGTTTCACATTAACAATCATCCACCACTTCCTGATCATTTGCAACCAGTCTTTTGTACCCTCGGCACCCTGGATAGTCGAGAATGCAGCAATAGTTTTATCATCAAAAAGCGCTACAGCATAATTAACATTCTGTCATTCAAAACTGTTTGGATAGCACACTCAAAAGGAAAGTCCTGGAGCGTGTTTTACAAGATGAAGCTTCTGGTCCTGATAAATTCTTCTGACATCCTGAAATTTACACAACTGAATTGTGTTAACATCGTTCATTGATGGGTAGATGAAAGTACTATCCCTCTCGTTTAACCAATTGTTTCTTAAATTCTTCAATAGATGTACTGTATCAAAGACAGAGTAAGAAGCACTTCTTCTGACTGTCACAAGGGTTAGTGATAAAAGGATGGATCACACTATCACTACTTAACAGTTTGTAACACTTAACATTAACCTTAGCATTGTCTGCAATAACAGCAACAACCTCATAGCCTGCTTCATGAAGTGTGTGCAAAACATTTATTACTGACTGATAGAGAAAATCAGCATCCACATTTTTTACTGGCAGTAAAGCTACTACATCTTTCTGTTTTGACAAAATAGATTTAATCATGAATGTCTGAACAGTGGTTGCTGATGTCAGGTCCAATGAATTCCTTGCCATGCCAACAATTTTGTTGCCTTTGTATGTAATTTTTGGTTTAACATATATTTCATCTAACAACAGACATACCAGTTTTTCATGGGCTTCCAGGGCATCACATTTTACTTTCAGATATTTCTTAAGTGAACCATTAACATCAGAACTAATGCAAGATAAAGTGAACGTTTTGAGATAAGAGGGATGTGGCAACACAAGAATTTCCAAATTCCTCAGAAATCTGTAAGCAGCAGGAAATGAATAAAAAAAGCTGCAGGCAAAAACTAAAGTATCAACAGAATATCTCCTCTGATTGGAAATTTGTAGTGCAAGCTGTTCACTAATGAAATTCAGTGCAGCTTTCATTCTGCTTTCTTCACAAATATCAACACACTCTTTAAGAACAGCCTGGATATGTCTAATTTTATCCTTAATTGTAACATCTTTACCTTCAAGAGTGTTTACTGCTGTTAACAAATTAACCAGTTTAGAGTAAGAGTTACATAAAAGCTCTGGGCCTAAAATACATGAAAACTGACCTACCTCAATATTTATACCATCAACAATAATGCTAACTTTTAACTCTTTATCAATGGTCACAGTTCTTTTAAGGGACGCACATTCACTGAAATCTACATTCATAAAATACAATTCCTCATTTTTACCTTTGACAATCCAATCTAAATGACTATACTTTGATTCATTATTTAAAATCTGATCTAAATTTGAAATTTCATCTTCTGACAGCCACTGAGTATATTTCCTATTTTCGTTCTCATTATAAAATTTCCTTCTTTCCTCTGGATCTTTACGATGAACACGATTGTCTGCAGTAAGGTACTTTGGTAAATTTGGAAATATTGATGGCACGGCATCACTTGTCAGATCCAATTTCTTGCGTGGTACCACCAGTTCAGAACCTAAGCAAAAAGTTTACCCATTTGTTGTTGTCTACAAGATGATCATCATTCTTACTAGCAATAGATTAATTTTTCAGTGTTAAAATAATGCCAAAATCATTTAACGAAGGTTAGGATTTATAAACTACATTTAGTTCTATATTTTAAGCTGTCTTTTAATCTTACTTAGCTTCATGGGGAAAAGGGCGGCTTATTCTCAATATTCCCTACCCAAGGAACACTACAAATTCAGGCTCAGTTACTATCCTTTTAATTACTTGTAAGCTTGTTCTGTATCACATAAGACTCACTACTATAAATCTGAATAACAACAACAACAACAACAAGAAAGACAAAAGCAGGACTCACCATCAGCACGGGTTGCTCTGATTTCTCTCACAATTTGATCTTCAGGAAAATGAATGATGCATACTCCCGTATTCCTAGTAACTGATAAATTTTCCCTTGGTATTTTCCTCTTCCATAGGTTAACTCTTTCCTCGTCGGAAGGAAATGAAAATATTGGTGTATATCCACCCGTGTAGTTGGATTTGCATCCTGGCACACAACAACTTCTAGGCATAGTGACACTTGCTTGTTTTCACACACACTTCTACACACAGCACATTATATTTACACAAAACGGTGCTATACAGTAAATATTCAATTATTATATACAACAATGAGCAATATATCCTCTGAATTAACTCGACTCCATACGTGGAGATAGCATACCTAACCTAAACGGCATAGCCTCACTATTTCAATATTACAGCTATTTATGTGCATCTTGATGTGATAAATTATGATAATTTAGAAAGAGAAAAAGGCATTTAACATACGGTACTTAAAAATAAATAACTGACTCTGAACAACCCCAATAATTCACAAAAAGCTTCCAATAACTTCGCATTACACTTACAAATACAACTCGGAACATTCGCCTTAATCGATCAGCTGATTGTCTTCGCGCGCTTCCTACAGTACGGCCTGTTACATTACGAAGGCAGTGATATTATCAAGCATCAGTTGACTGCTGGTATTTGTTTTTGTGCAGTTCGAGTCATGGCGCTGTTACGTTTAAAAGCTAGATTTGAGTTTGCTCACTGTACCATAGACTCTAGAAATTATTTGCTGCTTGGTAGGGCGAAGGGATGAGTTTAACTTGTATTAAAACTCGGGGTAGACAGGAATTGCTTGATTTGGATGGTAGGTATTAACCCTGCGAAGTCAAATTAGGCCTATATGACTCGAAGTGGAATGGCTCGGATATCGCAGATCGAGGTGATGGCGGCTGGTAGGGTTATTGGAAATGAACTAGGGAGCGAGGAAGGATACCTGACTGATGAAGCTTGGCTGTCCTTGGCTGGTGTAGGCCTAGGCAAGGATCATGTAAGTATAAGGGCCTAGGCTCGGCTGTCTTGGTACGGCTTGGCTCGGCGTAAGTGAACAACCCGTCCTGTCGTCAGTGAGTGTAGTGGTGAGTGGTCCAACCCGCTCTTATTGCCCGTATTTATTTGGTATCGTCACCTTTCGGCTATTGCTATTTGCATCTTTTGGAAAGTGATGAAAACGTATATCCGCCGCCCTCTTATACATCGACTTACAGCCGTAAACTGAGCAATATACTTTGCTTTTACTCATTTTGCACTCTTATCAACGAGTAAAACTTATAACTTATGTATAAACACGAAGAATTTACCACGATCTGCTTACCAATACAAGAAACCATTATACAAACAGTCACCACGTGACAAATGTACCCTACTTGGTAAGTTTCTCATTTTTACCGCTAGATGTCATATCAGATAGCTGGAGTTGCCAATGAGAAAACTTAAACAATACACTTGTCAATGGAATCATGAATAGAAACGGAGTAATTCGAACAACGAATTAATTGTACATTTGTAATTATGTTAATATAAATTTATTAGGTTTTATTTTGGTGTAAAATAACTTGTAACGACATTGTTAGTGTTAATTACGTTTACGATTTGAACTACACTTAATGCTGAAATTTACAAGCAGCATAACTTAGCCAAATTCGAGGCTATTGGTATATTTGACTACCATGTGCTTCAGTGAAGCAAATATATTTTTGTTTGGTGGATGGAATTCCACAAGCTACAGTTTTAGTCAATAAACTGTTGATTTAATTTTAAATTTTCTACGGATGACTTGGTGATTTATATTAAAACCAGGATGTGCTACGAGGACCAGTGGGTTATTTTAGTGAATGCTTAGCCTTATGCCCGAGATTAATTTAATTTTTAAGAGTCTTGTAAGTTCATTTTGAGCCGATTTTCATTTTCGTTTCTTCAACCACTGGCATCTTCTTATCGCATTCTTTTATATTGAGGTATCCTTATCCCTGGTTGATCCTAGTTGGTAGAGTTTTGGGGGTTATTTCAGCCGGGTACTTCCAGATTCTACGATCCAGCTCTTCCACCGGATTTCAACAGGTAAGACCACGTGGATACGGGTACAGTACACAACAATTAGTACTGCGAGTATGAGTGTCTGCCCCTCCTAATTGGTCTCCCGTGCGACTGATAACGGCTTACCCTTTGTCACAGTAGCCTTTCTCTGAAATTCAAAGGCCAATGCTGCTTGCACTAAGCAATGCACAGGAATATTTGCTATTGCGACCAAATGATGCGCTGAGTGTTGATGACTATTGTTTCCTACTAGATCCTTGGATCCAAACTCGGTGCATTCAAAATGTTAAATGTTGTAATTAATCATTATGATTATTATTACTTAGGTGCAGTGGTACAACTTGATGCTGCTCTCCCGTATGGTGGAGTCTGGACCCTACTCCACCAATAGGCAACATGGATATCGGCAAGGTAACTCATGCGAGATACGGATGCTATCACCTTTTCAGGATATTAGCGAATCGTAAGACAATGGAGTTGCCGTAGTTATAGATTTTGAGAAGACGTTTGATGAAGTGCCACATGACATGCTACTTCTTAAATTAGCTTCAACGAAGCTTGATAGAAGAGTAATTGTAAGGAACCAAGAATTTTTGACGGGTCGTTCCCAAAAAGTTCAAGTATAGCCTATTCTCGGATGAAATTACCGTAACGTCGGGTGTTGGGTGTTCCTCGGGGCAGCGTGATCGGAACTTTGCTATTTTTGGTGTTTATAAATTACTTACCAAATGGGGTTCGCAATGACTGTCGATTGGCTGCGGATGATTGTGTAATATATCGAAAGATACACGACTCACAAGACACACAGTACTTCAAGATGACCTGAACCGGTTCTATACGCGGGCGGTTGAAAATGAAATGAGAATAAACACAAGAAAATGTATTCTCATAAAAACAGGGAAAGGGCGAAGGTAAGATTTCCAATATAACATTGGCTCGGAAATACTTGTAGAAGAAGATTCATGCAAATATTTGGCGTTCACGTAAGGAATGATATAGTCATGTAGGATGCGTATCACTGTATTTTGTAATGAGGGTCTTAAAAGGAAGAAGTAATAATAATAATAATAACCCTTGGCACTACAGCCCGTGAAGGGCCTAGGCCTACCAAGTGTCCGCAACCTAGCCATTTGACCTGCAGATATTGGGGTGACGCGTGGTCAGGGCATAGGGTCCCCTCAGTCGTTAATATTGGTTTTCGTGACCGGGACGCTGCCTCACTGTCAGACAGCTACTCAATTGTCCTCACGAGGCTGAGTGCACCCCGTTCCAGCCTCACGTCAGTTTCTAAAATCCTTGACGGAGCCGGGAATCGAACTTGGGGCTTCCCGGTGAGAGGTAGGCACATTACCCCCAACACCACGGGGCCGGCTAAAAGGAAGAAGTACCTCTGCTAAAGAATCAGGATATTTGTCACTTGTAAGACCTATTCTGGAATACGCCTCGGCGGTTAGGGTCCACGTCAAGTAGGGCTATTCAATGAGTTGGAAATGCTACAGCGAAAAGCCGCTAGATTTGGGTTCAGGAACTTTAAATCCAGGTTTTCAAATGATCATTCCAGACGTTCAGCCAATAACATAATTATTTTTTTAATATAATCTTATGAATGAGATTCATCCTCCGAATTCATGTGTTTTCTTTACAGGAAAAAAAAATAATTCCATTCAGACTGGTATTTCTTGTTAAATCGTGTTTTTGTGATCCATGACGTTTAAAGCATCACAAATATGTCCCTACCAATATGCAATACTGTTCACCTTCATATATTAAATAAAAGCCCTAAGTATTAACTCTAACAGAATTCTATGTTATATATTAGTGTGTGAGCCCCCTTAATTCTAAATGAATGAAGATGGAGATTTTTGAAAGAGATTTTGTGAAGGCTGATTTAAATATGTGAAGTAAGTGTGGATTTAAGGGTGTGATTATTTATATGGGAAGAAACCATTTTTAGTTAAGGTAATAATGTTATATTTGCCAATTAAAGATTGAAATGACAGATACCGAACGTCATGATGAAGGTTTAGTGTCTAATAAATAATTTACCTCATTGTCAGTAGTCTTCCTGGATCTTGGCCTGCTAAGGTATCGAGCTGTTTGTTCATGTGTTTCAACATTTCCATGATCTCATCCAGCTTTTCCTCTGTTGGCATGGTTGATTTTTATTAATTAAATTAGATTTTTATTAAATCCATTTGATCAATTACATGTATACAATACATTTTTGATATAGGACACGTCAGTAATTACATCTATAAAATAAAAGAACTAACAGGTATATATTACTAACTATTTATAACTTATTATAATAACGGATCTTAAGAGATACAATCTTATTGGACAACAATTTACAACTTACTCTATTATCATAATATGAAAACTTAATTCTATAAATACAACAACTCACAGCTAGGTATTACAATTAAAATAGGAAAGTAAAACATAATTATAGATTCCATCGCTCCTATACGCTAAGATATTCAACTACAGAGTAAAAACAATGGCACTGCAGATAAGCTTTCAACATTCTATCAAAGGTTTTATAATACTGGGGTAGTTTATTGTATAATTTAACTCCTGTGTGAAAAGTTCCTTTTTGATATATGCTTGTGTGTGTGTGTGAAATATGAATGATTTGATTTTGTCTTGTGTTATGTCTATGAACATCATTGTTTGTTTTAAGGAAAACGTCTTTATTCATTAAATTCTTTTTAAGAAACATAATGCTTTCAAAGATATATGTATATGCAGGGCAGTGGGAGAGGTGTATATGATTCTCTAGTGTTTCCATTTGCCATAATTCTAATCGCCCTCTTTTGTATCCTAAACGTGCTTAGTACATCTGGCGACATACCCCAAGATGTTGTTGTTGTTTGAGACTTCAGTCTTTTGACTGGTTTGATGCAGCTCTCCATGCCTCCCTGTCCAGAGCTAATCGTTTCATCTCTACATAGCTACCACACCCTACATCCGAGGCAATCTGTTTAACATATTCTAACCTTGGTCTACCCCTACAGTTCTTGTCCTCGACCCTTCCTTCCATAACTAAGCTTGCTATTCCTGGGTGTCTTAGTATGTGTCCTACCAACCTATCTCTTCTCTTCAATACCAGTCGCCAGAAACATCTCTCCTCTCCCACTCGTCCTAATACCTCTTCGTTTGTAACCCTATCTACCCATCTGATCTTCATCATTCTCCTGTAACACCACATTTCAAATGCTTCAATTCTCCTCTTTTCTGCTGCACCAATAGTCCAAGTTTCACTTCCATAGAGCGCCACGCTCCAGACAAAGGCTTTCAAAAATGACTTCCTAATACCTAAATCTATATTCGATGTCAGCAGATTCCTTTTTTGTAGAAATGCTTTCTTTGCCTGAGCCAACCTACTTTTTATATCCTCTTTGCTTCGTCCATCACTGGTTATTCTGCTTCCTAAGTAACAGAAGTCTCCTACTTCCTTCAGCTTTTCACCTGCCAATTTGATCTCCATAGAGGTTTCTGATTTATTTCGGCTGCATTCCAGTATTTTTGTTTTACATTTATTAATTTTCATCATGTATTCTTTCCGTAAGACGGAGTCCATACCATTCAAAAACTCATTTAAATCCTCAGACTTGTCGGCCAAGATGACGATGTCATCAGCAAATCTCAGAGTTGAAATTATTTCTCCTTGAATCTTCACTCCCACTTTAAATTTTTCTCTAATTTCCTTCATTGCTTGTTCAATGTAAAGATTGAAAAGTATGGGTGATAAGTTGCAGCCTTGCCTTACACCTTTCTGAATACCAGCTTCTCTCTCATGTCCTTCAACTCGAATGACTGCTGTCTGGTTTCTGTATAGATTGTGTATCACCCTCCTATCCCTGTACTTTATTCCAATCGATTTCAAAATGTCAAACAATTTAGTCCAATCAACGTTATCAAAAGCCTTTTCTAAGTCTACAAAAGCCATGAACGTTCTCTTATCTTTCCTTATTCTACCTTCCAAAATCAGCCTAAGACTTAGTACAGCTTCCCTTGTTCCTACATTTCTCCTGAAACCAAACTGGTCTTCACCCAACTCCGTTTCTATCTGGCTTTCAATCCTCTTGTAAATTATTCTAGACAGGATCTTTGAAGCATGAGTAATCAAGCTGATTGTACGGTAATCTTCACATCTGTCAGCTTCCACTTTCTTTGGTATAGGGATGATTACATTCTTCTTGAAATCAGGGGGTACCTCACCTGTCTCATAAATCCTACACACCAAGTGAAATAACCTGATCAGACTTTCATCTCCTATGCAGCGTAGCAACTCAATCGGTATATCATCTATGCCTGGTGCTTTGTTCCTGCTTAAGTCTTCCAAAGCTCTATCAAATTCTGATCTCAATATTAAATCTCCTTTCGCATCCTCATCAATTTCCTCCTCCCTTTCCATTACAAGATTCTCAATCTCCTTTCCCTTATACAAACTCTCTATGTAAGCTTTCCATCTCTCAACCTTTTCTTCCCTATCTGTTAGAGGCTTTCCATTTGTGTCCTTAATATTACAGCATTTAGTCTTCTTTTCCCCAAAAGTATCCTTAATCCTTCGATAAGCTGTGTCTACTTTTCCTAATTTCAGACAATTTTCTATACCTGCACATTTCTCTTTCAACCATTCTTCTTTCGCTTCCTTGCACTTCTTGTTAACCTCATTTCTCAGACGTCTGTATTCTGCTTTCCCCTTTTCATCTCTTACATTCTTGTGTTTCCGTCTTTCATCCAACAATTCTAGTATATCCTGAGTGATCCACGGTTTTCTACCTATTCTTTCTTTCCTACCAATGTTTTCTTCTGCGGATTTTGTTATTTCATTCTTCAAAAGTGCCCATTCGTCTGCAATTGAAGTTTTATTAGGGTTTTTCATTAGTCCTTCCTTTATACTCTTCTTGAATCTTTCGTTTACATCCTTCTCTTTCAGTCTGTCTATTGCCCACCTTTTTGGCTTTTGACTTTTCTTCAGTTTCTTCAACTTTAATCTGCATTTCATTACAACCAGATTGTGGTCAGAGTTTATGTCAGCACCAGGATATGTTTTACAATCCAAAATCTGGTTTCGAAACCTCTGCTTGACCATAATGAAGTCGATTTGGTAACGCCCTGTATCGCCTGGTCTCATCCATGTGTATATTCTTCTATTGTGGTTATTGAATAAGGTGTTAGCTATGACCAACTCATGCTCGGTGCAGAATTCTACCAGCATGCTTCCTCGATCATTCCTTTCACCTAATCCGAAATCTCCTACTATCTTCCCTTCTCTCCCTTTTCCTACCACAGCATTCCAATCTCCCATTACTATAACATTTTCATCACCCTTGATATACCTCAGAATTTCGTCTATTTCTTCGTAGACCTTTTCAACATCCTCATCATCAGCTTGACTGGTAGGCATATAGACTTGTACCACTGTGGTGCAGGTAGGTTTAGTATTGATTTTTGCTACAATAATCCGTTCACTATATTGTTCATAATATTCCACCCGCTGTCCAAGTTTCCTACTCAATATGAGGCCAACCCTTGCTTGGCCATTGTTTGATTTAGTGCTAATGACCCTATAGTCTCCTGACCAAAAGTCCTGTTCTTCCTGCCAGCGCATTTCACTAATCCCAACCAAATCCAACCTCAACCTATCCATTTCCCTTTCTAAATTTTCTAACCTTCCACTTCCTAGCAGACTTCTAACATTCCACGCTCCGATCCGTAGAATGTCAGATTTCCTCTTTGTCACTTTTGTGATGTTAACCCCCTCTCGAGTAGTCCCCACCCGGAGATCCGAACGGGGGACTAGTTTACCTCCGGATTGAAATTTTACAAGGGAGGAGGCCATCATCACATGTAATTATGCATTGAGAGGTGCATATCCTCGGGAATAGCATACGGCTGTAGTTTCCCCAAGATATGACACCATATTTTAAGTATGAATGGAAATAAGCAAAATAAGTATTTCTTAATGTGTGCATGCTAGTGCAGGTTTACAAAATACGTAACGCAAAGCACATCGAGTTCAGTTTAGTATTCAGATATTGGATATGTTTATTCCATTTCAAGTCATGTTGTATCCATAGTCCTAAAAACTTTGTTTATTTTTTATTTTCTATTTGATGGCCATTTAATATTATATTGGGCTTCGCAGGATTCCTATTCTGTATAGTGTGGAAATTTAGAGATACTGTTTTTTTATAGTTTATTATGAGGCGATTATCTTGTGACCATTTGGTCACTTGTTGCTGAAGTATCCGCTGGTGATGCTGAATTCCTTGGCTTTGTTTACACGAGCCACTGTAGTCTTCAAAATCTCCTCATCAAAACATTATATGAGAGAATTTTGAATTGTTTTACTGGTAAAGAGGCTTCTTGGACCAGCCGTTCCTAGATGTTCTTCAAGAGCATAAATGTAAATTAATATGCAAATGGCCACATATCATTATAAAAGGTAGTTACACTTTTAAAGGTCTGTAAATATTAATATTTCAAGAGCTTCGGGTTCCATGTTTAGTGAATATTTAAGAAATTGCATGATTTGTTTCCAGACTTTTAATACCAGTAACCAAAAAATGTTCAAATAACATTCTAAGATACTAGCAAAATTTGTCCAGGGGGGGGGGGGGCGGTCGCCCCCTCCGCTACCCCTTTAAATCCACCCCTGACAGATACATATTAGGGTGTGTAATTGTATGTTCATATGATCTATGTGCCACAGATACATATTAGGGTGTGTAATTGTGTGTTCATATGATCTAGGAGCCACAGATACATATTAGGGTGTGTAATTGTTCATATGATCTAGGTGCCACAGATACATATTAGGGTGTGTAATTGTGTGTTCATATGATTTAGGTACCACAGCTACATATTAGAGTGTGTAATTGTATGTTCATATGATCTAAGGGCCACAGATACACATTAGGGTGTGTAATTAATTGTATGTTCATATGATCTAGGGGCCACAGCTACATATTAGAGTGTGAAATTGTATGTTCATATGATCTAAGTGCCACAGCTACATATTAGGGTGTGTAATTGTATGTTCATATGATCTAGGTACCACAGCTACATATTAGAGTGTGTAATTGTATGTTCATATGATCTAGGTACCACAGCTACATATTAGAGTGTGTAATTGTATGTTCATATGATCTAGGTGCTACAGCTACATATTAGGGTGTGTAATTGTATGTTCATATGATCTAGGTACCACAGCTACATATTAGAGTGTGTAATTGTATGTTCATATGATCTAGGTACCACAGCTACATATTAGAGTGTGTAATTGTATGTTCATATGATCTAGGTGCCACAGCTACATATTAGAGTGTGTAATTGTATGTTCATATGATCTAGGTACCACAGCTACATATTAGAGTGTGTAATTGTATGTTCATATGATCTAGGTGCCACAGATACATATTAGGGTGTGTAATTGTGTGTTCATATGATTTAGGTACCACAGCTACATATTAGAGTGTGTAATTGTATGTTCATATGATCTAAGGACCACAGATACATATTAGAGTGTGTAATTGTATGTTCATATGATCTAGGGGCCACAGCTACATATTAGAGTGTGTAATTGTATGTTCATATGATCTAGGGGCCACAGCTACATATTAGAGTGTGTAATTGTATGTTCATATGATCTAGGTACCACAGCTACATATTAGAGTGTGTAATTGTATGTTCATATGATCTAGGGGCCACAGCTACATATTAGAGTGTGAAATTGTATGTTCATATGATCTAAGTGCCACAGCTACATATTAGGGTGTGTAATTGTATGTTCATATGATCTAGGTACCACAGCTACATATTAGAGTGTGTAATTGTATGTTCATATGATCTAGGTACCACAGCTACATATTAGAGTGTGTAATTGTATGTTCATATGATCTAGGGGCCACAGATACATATTAGAGTGTGTAATTGTATGTTCATATGATCTAGGTACCACAGCTACATATTAGAGTGTGTAATTGTATGTGCATATGATCTAGGGGCCACAGCTACATATTAGAGTGTGTAATTGTATGTTCATATGATCTAGGTGCCACAGCTACATATTAGAGTGTGTAATTGTATGTGCATATGATCTAGGGGCCACAGCTACATATTAGAGTGTGTAATTGTATGTTCATATGATCTAGGGGCCACAGCTACATATTAGAGTGTGAAATTGTATGTTCATATGATCTAAGTGCCACAGCTACATATTAGGGTGTGTAATTGTATGTTCATATGATCTAGGTGCCACAGCTACATATTAGAGTGTGTAATTGTATGTGCATATGATCTAGGTGCCACAGCTACATATTAGAGTGTGTAATTGTATGTGCATATGATCTAGGGGCCACAGCTACATATTAGAGTGTGTAATTGTATGTTCATATGATCTAGGTGCCACAGCTACATATTAGAGTGTGTAATTGTATGTGCATATGATCTAGGAGCCACAGCTACATATTAGAGTGTGTAATTGTATGTTCATATGATCTAGGTACCACAGCTACATATTAGAGTGTGTAATTGTATGTTCATATGATCTAGGGGCCACAGATACATATTAGAGTGTGTAATTGTATGTTCATATGATCTAGGTGCCACAGCTACATATTAGAGTGTGTAATTGTATGTGCATATGATCTAGGGGCCACAGCTATATATTAGAGTGTGTAATTGTATGTTCATATGATCTAGGTGCCACAGCTACATATTAGGGTGTGTAATTGTATGTTCATATGATCTAAGGGCCACAGATACACATTAGGGTGTGTAATTAATTGTATGTTCATATGATCTAGGGGCCACAGCTACATATTAAGAGTGTGTAATTGTATGTTCATATGATCTAGGGGCCACAGATACATATTAGAGTGTGTAATTGTATGTTCATATGATCTAAGGGCCACAGATACACATTAGGGTGTGTAATTAATTGTATGTGCATATGATCTAGGGGCCACAGCTACATATTAGAGTGTGTAATTGTATGTGCATATGATCTAGGTACCACAGCTACATATTAAAGTGTGTAATTGTATGTGCATATGATCTAGGGGCCACAGCTATATATTAGAGTGTGTAATTGTATGTTCATATGATCTAGGTGCCACAGCTACATATTAGGGTGTGTAATTGTATGTTCATATGATCTAAGGGCCACAGATACACATTAGGATGTGTAATTAATTGTATGTTCATATGATCTAGGGGCCACAGCTACATATTAGGGTGTGTAATTGTATGTTCATATGATCTAAGGGCCACAGATACACATTAGGGTGTGTAATTAATTGTATGTTCATATGATCTAGGGGCCACAGATACATATTAGAGTGTGTAATTGTATGTTCATATGATCTAGTTGCCACAGCTACATATTAGAGTGTGTAATTGTATGTGCATATGATCTAGGGGCCACAGCTATATATTAGAGTGTGTAATTGTATGTTCATATGATCTAGGTGCCACAGCTACATATTAGGGTGTGTAAATGTATGTTCATATGATCTAAGGGCCACAGATACACATTAGGGTGTGTAATTAATTGTATGTTCATATGATCTAGGGGCCACAGCTTCATATTAGAGTGTGTAATTGTATGTGCATATGATCTAGGGGCCACAGCTACATATTAGAGTGTGTAATTGTATGTTCATATGATCTAGGTGCCACAGCTACATATTAGAGTGTGTAATTGTATGTTCATATGATCTAGGTGCCACAGCTACATATTAGAGTGTGTAATTGTATGTTCATATGATCTAAGGGCCACAGATACACATTAAAGTGTGTAATTGTATGTGCATATGATCTAGGGGCCACAGCTACATATTAGAGTGTGTAATTGTATGTTCATATGATCTAGGTGCCACAGCTACATATTAGAGTGTGTAATTGTATGTTCATATGATCTAGGGGCCACAGCTACATATTAGAGTGTGTAATTGTATGTTCATATGATCTAGGTACCACAGCTACATATTAGAGTGTGTAATTGTATGTTCATATGATCTAGGTGCCACAGCTACATATTAGAGTGTGTAATTGTATGTTCATATGATCTAGGTACCACAGCTACATATTAGAGTGTGTAATTGTATGTTCATATGATCTAAGGGCCACAGCTACATATTAGGGTGTGTAATTGTATGTTCATATGATCTAGGTGCCACAGCTACATATTAGGGTGTGTAATTGTATGTCAACAACATTCTATCTGTGTAATGAAAATGCAGTATCCTGCAGATAGATGGTAGGTCGATTTTTTTGAATATGAAATTTTTGTTTTTAAAGATTTTGTTGTTTCTTACACTCGGCCCGCGTCCGAGCTGTAACAATGTATCTCCATATTTCATATGTCAAGGATTGGTTGAGGGCCAGTGTAGCTGCAACTGCCTCAAAACACGATCTGCGGTTGGCACCATCACGTTCAAGGGTGTTATGTCTGCCACTTTTTCAAACTGCACAATACATTTGTGAATGTCGTATTGCGTTGCTGTGTTATTTACGTTATTACTGATGATGTTCATTGCCAACATAACACTAGCCTAGGGGAGTGTGAATAAAGGAAGAAGTGGACGAAGTGATCAGGCCACTGCAGTGTGAGATAATGTGTGCATTAATGATTCCTGTGATATAATGGAGGAAGGTGTTAACCGTGGCCTTAGTTGGAAGTGAGAACTTGGAGCCCCTTTAGGGACGGAGCCTAAACAAGTAATAACAAGCACTCACCCACTTGTTGTTGGTGTTGATTACGTGGCGAAGTCGTCCTCCGTTTTGCCTAAGGAAGAAAGAATATGCTGTTATTGCTGCTTCATCCCAAGGTGTATATACCTAGGAATGATTTCCAACTTCAAAAATGGCTTTTGAATGGGGCCGTTCGAGCTGAGGCATCCTCCACGAATCCAAACTGTGGGCGCCACCCAGCCTGGAGGCCCGGGTTCGATTCCTGGGTCTATGGTCCGAGGGTTGGAAGCCTCGTGAGGCAAAAGTGAGAAGAGGCGGGTTCAATTCCCACTTTGGCCATGTTGGAAATGGTTTTCCGTGGTTTCCCACTTCCACTCCAGGTGAGTGGCCAAGGCCACCTCGTTCCCAATCCTCATTTGAATTGCACTAATACAGCCATCGCAATAACACAGATCTTCATACAAATTTCACACACACACCCAAGTACACGGGACTACAAGACCACGGCGTCACAAAGCCCCTAAATGAATCAACAACAACATCTATTCCAAATTACCGCAGCAGGAATATCCAAAATTGCACAAGTGTTATCAATGTACAGTATGTCTGCGAAACGTTTCTCTCTGCATTGAAACTTACTAAATCCCGGCCTCGGGCTCTAATGTGTGTCGATAAACTGCGAAATAGCCTCCGTTTGATTGTTTTTCAAACACTCGTACCGAACATTGTAAATATGAAAACAAATTGAAACAAATTGAAAACAAGACAAGAAGTTCCGTGACGAACTAAAGAGCCTACTTTTCTTAAAATTTAAGATGCATACCAATGATTAATCTATAAGGATCTATCTGAAATAATGACGAAATTAAGTTGGTAATATCGAAATTTCCAATTAGTTCGAAATACTGTATACCTGGCATAATGTAGCCTACTAGGGAACTACAGTTGGCAGCCCTGGTGACTGAATATATTCTTAGTTCCATCTCTTAAGGTACAGAATACAAAATTTGGTTGATGTCCAATGGATAGCATGGACGTAACATGCAGTTAAAAATTGGATCTAACAGAGCGCGTAAAATCATGTTGGCAACAATGACATACATCTATTGGTCAGAAATAATCTGAAATAATATGATCTATTGTTGTGTCAATTTTTAATAAAATCCATTAGTTAGTATAGAAGTTACATGCATTTTAAAATTGGACCTATCAGCAGGCTTAGAATCATGTTGGCAGCACTGGCGTAGGCCTATATTAGTTACTCCAAATTAATCTAGAATGCCAGGTATTATCCGTGTGCAAAGTTTAGAGCAATTGGCTTGCATACTTTCTGATATATTGATATTGGGTAACAAAAATAGAGACAGTATTTATTAACAGTTGGCAGCCCTGGTTACTCATAAGAATCGGCATAGTCATATCTGTTATGGTACACATAGCTCACACGAAACTTGGTTGAAATCCAAATGATAGTATAGAAGTTATATGAATTTAAATTTGGACTTCTCAACAGGCTTAGAATCATGTTGGTAGCACTGACGTATATAAGTTACTGCAAATTAATATAGAATGTCAGGTACTATACGTGTGCATAGTTTAAAGCTGTCGGTTTGCATACTTTCTGATATATGGGTATTTGGATACAAAATATTGAGAGTATTTATTATCAGTTGGCAGCCCTGGTGACTTTTAAGAATACGCTCAGTCATAACTGTTTATGTACACATAGCACATACTAAATTTGGTTGAAATCCAATTGATGGTGTAGAAGTTATATGCATTTAAAATTTGGACCTATCAGCAGGCTTATAATTATTTTGGCAACACTGCCATGAATGGCCTCGTGGAAATTAAACTGCCATATTATTTTATATACGTGTGCCAATTTTGAAATAGCTCCCATTCATACCTTCCAAGATATCCAACATGGAGCTCAAATTTCAATTGCGATTTTTCAGCAGTTGGTAGCACTGACATCATTTTCAAATATGGCTGTGAGATATTCAGGTAAGGATCTTTACTCCTACCAAAGTTTGTTTCGATTGCTGCAGCCGTTTAGGAGTTGATAGGGGGGGGACACACACACAGACAGACAGACAGAAGGACAGACAGACAGACAGACACACATTTGCCCGATCTCATAAGTCTACTTTTTCCTCATTTTTGCAAAATGTGAAAAGTAGGCCAAAAATGTGACCAAAATGGCAATGTCTTAAATGACTCCCTTGATACCGTATCAATATTTCTGACTGCTTTAATGCTGAGCACGTAATCTTCCCGTACCGGTACGCGGAGAAACGCGAGAACACAATATGCATGTGTTGGACAACCAAAGCGTTGCATGAACACGTCCGGCGCGAAGGCAATCCCAACTTGACTCGGTCCAACACGCCGGCACTCAGGGCAGACAGAAGCCAGCCTACCGGCGTCTGGCACGAAGGCGATCCCAACTTGGCTCGGTCCAATGCGCCGGCACTCAGGGCAGACAGAAGCCATCTTACCAGCGTCTGGCACGAAGGCGATCCCAACTTGGCTCGGTCCAACGCGCCAGCTATCAGGCCAGCAGAAGCCAGCCTGCCGGCGTCTGGCACGAAGGCGATCCCAACTTGACTCGGTCCAACGCGCCGGCACTCAGGGCAGGCAGAAGCCAGCCTACCGGCGTCTGGCGCAAAGGCGATCCCAACTTTGCTCGGTCCGACGTGCCAGCTATCAGGGCAGGCAGAAACCAGCCACCGGCACGAAGGCAATCCCAACTTGGCTCGGTCCGACACGCCAGCTATCAAGGCAGGCAGAAGCCAGCCACCAGCACGAAGGCAATCCCAACTTGGCTCGGTCCGACACGCCAGCTATCAGGGCAGGCAGAAGCCAGCCACGGGCGTCCGGCGCAGCATAGCCGGCACGTCCCAGCACTAGGCCCTTGGCTATATCTCTAAGAAACACTAAGAATGGAGTTTCACCAATCCTTACCTTCTTTATTTCCCTTACTTGCTGCTCTCTCTCTGGTATTACTGGTCTTGTTATACTATCCTCCTCTCTGCAACAAAGTAATGACCACTCTAGAATACGGTAAAAGTCAATCATTCAACAAAATTATGTTAAATGGTCCGGCTAAGCTCAAATAATGTACAGCGTTTCGCCCCAGTGTACCATTGGGCCCGTCAGTTGGTACTGTACACCTCACCTTAGTGCTCACTGAGCAGGCCAATCAAAGACATCATGATACACATCGACGCCACGAGCAATGGCAAAGCACTACAGGAAGTATAGTCTTCCTTCCAAAGCAAATGCAAACCTTCGAGAACATTCATTCGACATAAAGTCAATCATGACGATACTCTTAAACCTTGCAGTGCCAGGCTGAAGGAGCCAATAACCAATCCACACGGCCCGCTTTTTATAACAATTACCAGCCACGCCCCTGTTTTAAAAAAGAGAACTGGATTCATAATACGTGCTCCCGTACGTGTTAGTGTATCTAAACTCGGGTTAAACACTCAATTAACTTTAGATAACATTTCCTTATTAATTAAAAGAGAAAACCTATTTTCAATGAAACAAAATATTATTTAGCATCCAACACGTTTAGAATGCATTTACCTGCTTGGCAATTTTATTTGATCAGAAACTTGTAACATAACAAGAAGCTGCACCAAGGGTTCCACTGAGTTGTTGCTTCCCTTTTGTTAGTACATTCCTTCTGTTCAGGCCGGAATTGCTTGCTTCTACCGTTATTGTTGTTATAAGGGACGGAACAGCGAGGTCATCTGCCGCTCTTAACTCAGATTAGATTATACAAATTTTGAATACTTAAAAATTTAGAGGTGGACTATATTTATAAAACAGAAAATTAAATTAAACTAATAAATTGTGATCACAAAAAATAAGGAAAAACAAAAATTCAGAGTTCAAATAATGGATAGTTACGAACTCGAACAGTTGGTACACCCGAGAAGGTGGATTTGTGCAAACAACCGAGCTTCATAGATGGCAACGAGCTCTGCAGTGAAGACACTACAGGCCTCAGGCAAGAGGATTATGATATTAGCACCATCAATAATGTAAGCACGACCCACCTTCTCGTCCACACTCGAACCATCCGTGTAGAGAATACCAGTGACCGGAAATTGGTGAATTCTGCTGTGGAAACGTCTCCGATAAACGGAGGCACCTCGCTAGGTGTCCGGATCATACAGGGACCTACACGAGCTATCGAGTCTAATACCAACCGGCCGAGTGGCACGGAGCTGGTTGTCGTTCCTAAAGTAGCAATAGTGGCGCTACATAAAGCGCGATTACGTGCTGAACTATATATGCCTACCCGTCATCAACTCTCCTTCTTTTTTTTCTCTCCTTCCCCTCACCAGCTCCTGGAAAAAGAGAGAAATGACGTCATTAACAACACCCTCCACAGAAGGAACAACTTCATAAGTTTCTCGTCTCTAGCAGAAGAGTACAAGATTTGACCAAGCGAGGTAAGGAGACCCACCTAAGCCACAATAACAAGTATTTGATCCTGCAGTCACCTGTCACGCTTACCCACGTCATACAACGGATCTTAATAACATTCAAGAACAAATCAATCCATTTGACGAAAACTGCTCATACGAGTAAGTTAGTTAGTGTTGTTTTAAGGGGCGGAACTAAGAGGTCATCTGCTCCTCTTAACACAGATAAAAGAATACAAATTTGGAATTGAATTTAAAATTTAGAGGTGGACACCTAAATTTGAAAAGACTTAAAATTAATAAAAACAAAAAATTAAATAAAAATAATAATTATAAAAATAAACAAAAATTACGGAAAAACAAAAAAATTATCATTCAAAAACGAACAAGTCGTTGAATCAAAGTTCACTGGGAAATTTAGATTGCTGGCCCTAACCCACTCTCACTTATAAAGCGGATAACGCGATCAGCAGCCACCGCGTCATCGGCTAATATAAGTTTGAGTGTCATCTGCAAACCAAGGTTTCTTCGTAAGTCAGCAATATCCACACACTCGGTGAAAATGTGGGCCACGGTGAAAACGGCTCCACAGGTACAAAGTGGGGGTCTTCCCTTCTCATTAGGTACGAGTGGGTGGATCTTGAATGACCTATCCTTAGCCTACACAAAATGACGGACTCTCTCCGTGCCCGGAAGGAGCTCCGCCACACGCGAGTAGTTCCCTTGATCGCTCTCAGTTTACTGGGCAGTGGATCAGCTAGCCACTGACTCTTCCAAAGAGCCGGAACTTGTAGGCGTAACTGAGCTGCTCATATGAGGATGTGAATGTTTGCTATAGATTACAATGCTTTCTGGGGACCTGATAGGAGACAATTTGGTTCTGATCGGGTTTTGATTGATTCATTACACGATAACGTCTTGAGTTCCCACGATGGTACTTCAGTCGAATATGTTTGAAAACTTGTTGGAGGCGTTTTTACTGCGAGCGGGATGCTGAAGGCTTCAACTTTCTGTCGTCAGATGAATCTCCTCAGTATCTGCCTTAAACACCAACTCATCCACTCCAAATTAAGTATTGTTGTAGAACACTATGTTTGATTCTATTTGATTGCAAAACACGCACTACGCTTGCTAAACAAGAAGATCAACAGACGAGCAATTATGAAGAGAAAATTCACACGAAGAATAACGACTGCAAGCAGACGGGATGAAGAAATACTAGGCCAATCATTTGTACACAAGTGACTTAAGTGCTCCAATGAAGGCCATTGTATAATAATAATATATGCGACAAACAGCAGGGGTCACTAAGTGGGATCGCAAACGAAACACTGAAGTGCTGAATGGTCTTAACAGCAAACCTATATTGGAATACATCCATGAATACCAAAGAAATTGGCTAGGACAGCTCAACAGGATGGACAGAAGCAGAATCCCTAAAGCAGTCGTTAACTACTGCCCCGGTGGGAAGATATCTCTAGGTCGCCCCAGGAAAAGATGGCATGAAAATTCAAATCCTTTGTGTAGACCGTAACAGTTCTTCTAGGACTAACACATGAAAGGAGGAGGATGATGATGATGATGATAATAATAATAGGGACAGCCCGAAATGGTCTCATTCAGAAGATCGGAAGAGGGCACTGCGTGACGGGATCAAGACATGGTTGATTGTAGACACCTCCGTATATTCGTGTGAGTCTTCGTGACTCTTAGAACTATTATACTAGTGTTGCACAATTCGGCTGGAAGGTTATAGATACTTACATTGGTCGAGGTTGTAGTGATACCGCTATTTGAGTGAGTATTGGTGGATCTGTAGTGGACATGCACTATTAAGAAGGCCGTTCTCTTTGGAACTAGAGACAGAAAAAAAGGGGAGAGTGGCAGGGATTCTTGTTCTTAGAAAATAAATGTGAATGAAGTTAGTTGGTTAGTTGTTTTAAGGGGCGGAACTAGGAGGTCATCTGCCCCTGAATGTGAATGAATCAGATATGAAAATGAGAGTGTTTTATGTCAAGTAAAGGCAGTTTAATGAGTAAGTGCTTGTAACTGGTGACCACCGATTTGATACGTGATATGGACACACTAAGTGATCTTATGAATAAACTTTCAGCTCTCGAGTGTCAAATAGCAGCTCTTCAGGTAGACCAGTGGAACAATCCAAGTCGGAGTCCTTACCGCAGAAGCCCAATGCTTGCCCGTAGCCACAGTTCTAGTCGTACAAGACAATGATTTGATCCAAATGGTAAGTATTGAATTCCGGATAAATGTAAGCAGCCATGTGCATGGAAGACATCGGAAAACTCCGATCGGCAGTCGAATTAGCGGCAAGTTCAACTATCAACAACTATGACAGAAGCCGCAAACACTGATAACAAAAATACAGGTCTGCGGTTTCTAGTCGATAGCGGTGCAGATGTTCCAATTATTCCCGCTGGGAAAGGTGATAATCTTGACCATACATACAAACTCTATGCTTCAAATCAGACTGAAATTGAAACTTATGGTGTCAAAATCTTGAAAGTATATTTGGAACACCAATTTCAATCATTACAGACCAAGGAAAACAGTTTGATCTGAGCTATTCCGAAACTTAGCAAAGCTTTGTGGCGCAAACGTTCAGCATACCACTCCTTATCACCCGCAATCAAACAGGAAAATAGAGCGGTTGCATCGAACTCTCAAAACAGCGATCAGAGCTCACAACAATGTTAAATGGACTGAGACTCTGGCAACAGTTCTGCTAGGCCTGCGAGCAGCTCTGCGAGAAGACTACAAGTATTCAATTTCTGAGATGATATATGGGAAACCCATCAGACTTCCAGTCAGCAGCTGTACGTACAGAATTAGATAACCTTCTGCCTCAACTGCGAAGGAACATGATACAGCTGCAACCTCGGGAAACACGAAAAGCTCCATTACGATCCACAAAGACCTCTATTCTACCTCACATGTATTTCTCAGAAGACAAAGGGTCAAAAAAGCCCTAGAATCCCCGTTGAGGGACCATTCCTTATTGTTGATAAGCATGATAAATATTTCACCATTGATAACAGCGGTAGAATGGTTAATGTGTCTATCGACAGACTCAAGCCCGCATATCTTCTAGCAGAGGAAGGAATTGTTCCTACACAAACTCATGTTATAGTGGTAATCAATCATACGCAAGAGAAGAAAGTGAACACACGAAAACCTCCAGGAGAGGAAGGAATATTACATTTCCTGCCAGGTACAGACAGAGTACATTTTAGTTTATCTGATCTAGTGTTTAAATTGTAATTATGTATTGTTATTTATCTTTCTTCTTTCTTTTTATAATCCTGGTTCATGATGTACAAGTGTCCTACAACGGTAACTAAATGTAACTCAGTTACTGGCAAGGGAGTGAGTAGTGGACATGCACACATTCTCTTTGGAACTTGAGACTGATAAAAGAGAGAAGAGAGGCAGAGATTGTTGATCTCAGAAAATAAATGTTGAATGAATCAGATATTAAAAAAATCCTTCTCGGCACGCCGGAAGGCGGAGGTAGATTTCACCGGGTAAATTAGGGAATAGGCGAAAATGGGCAAAATATAGAGGTTTTCGTAGAAGGATCGGACCTTATTTGACACACCTCATTGCAAGAAAGTATTATAAAATTGGAGCTTAATTAACTTTGTTTTTCCTCCTTTTATGAATATTTTTAACATTTGATTGTCTTATTGTCTTATTGACCTTCTCGTCTTTTGGGGTCCATTTTTAGCCTATTTTCATCTTATGAAAAAAATAGGCATATGAGATCACCTTTTGTCCGCGTGTGTATCCCCCTCTAAAAACTTCTAAATGAAACTCGGTCAGATCATAGCACCATTTCGGCCGACTCTGACCGTGTCCTACAAATTTTATTACGTGCCACCAATCCAACATGCCGGCTGTTCGAAATATTTCACTGGCATTCTATATCTCCGAAACTACTACCGTTATCACCCTGAAATTTTGTACGGTGATAAAGAGCACTGCTAAAATTACACCTACAAGACATTCAAAATCCTGGTAACTACAAAGCCAACATGGTGGCCAAGCGAAGTTGAAACTTTAAATGGACTTTTCTCAAGACTTAACTATCCAAACGCAATGAAACTTGATACAGCATATGTTTATACACATTGTAATGCACTGGCATCTAATTTAATTCAATTGTTCACATAACTTCAATATGGCGGCTGTGCGAAATATTTCATTGGCATTCTACATCTCCGAAACTAATACTGATCTCACCCTGAAGTTTTGTATGGTGATAAAGGACACTACTAGAAGATCACCTATGAGACTCTCAAAATCCTGTTAACTACAAATAGAACATGGCGGCCAAGTGAATATGACACTTTTAAATAGACTTCTCCCGCAGAGATGTTGGTTCCTCAGTTTCGGGGCTGCGACAACGCAGTCATGTAGCCCCGTGTACTTTGGGTGCGTGTAGAATCTGTCTGATAACCGGTGTTAATTGTGATGGCTGTATTCATGTAAGGACTGCAGACGGTTAATTTTAAGTAGTAGTTCCTAATTTTTCTACCAAATACTACCATCAACGACACCTACCTGTGAACTTGGCTACTAGATGCCACTGCAACGAACATTGGAACTTCCTCTCCAAAGGAAGGCATACTGAGGGATTTTTAACGCTCTTAAAAATCCGACGACTGCGGCCTGGTTTGAACCCGCGACCTTGGGCATAGAAGTTCAGCATGCTACTGATATTGATTCCCACAGAGATAAGATGGATAACTGAATGTGATCTCGTGCAGTGGCGTTGTCATGGCAACCTCTGATGGCTCATCCCTCATCAATTTAGTAGTGTTGTCATGGCAACCTCTGATAGCTCTTGCCATTTTCTTATAATTCCGAAATCATTTTCATCACCCCTTGGCATAATGGTGGGTCATATCAAAAATTCTTTCAGACAAAAGTTTTAGGTGATTATTAGGGAAATATTGTCCACTCTGTACGGTTTTGATATTGTGCCTATTAAGAGAGATATGAATAATGCTTCCCGAAAAACCCACTTTTTCGCACCCCTTTGGTCAATGGTTGGTGCTATCAAAAAACTTTTCGAACATAACAATTTGGCCCTTATCCGACACATAGTATGAACCTTTAATGGATTCGATATTTCACATACTAAGAGAGTTATATAGATATTTCACTTTCCCCCCCCCAAAAAAAAAAACCATTTTCACCCCCGTCGACCGATTGTGCCCATTAACGAACATGATGGAGATTTTAAAGGGATACATATTATGTAAAACATTCAAAGTGATTGGTGCAAAATTGCAGTAGTTATCGTGTCCACCAGAAAGTGACATGTATAAACTTTTTGGACTGACGGTGGTTTTGGGGTCTGGGGGATGTGAAACGCGAAGATATTATGTCAAAATTTTCCGGAAGTCGAAACATGGTACCCATTGCAATAGTTAGCTTTCCAATGAAATCTACCTAATTTCGCGTCGCCACCATGTTGGATATGTGCTCACCAGATTATTCAATGTCCCATAGGTGAACTTATGTTTATAGCCTCTATCAACATATGAAATGTCAGTAAGATTGCTGTCATACATTACTAGATACTGAGAACTGTCTAAATATTTTGGATGGTCGCCATGTTGGATTTTAATATTTAACCATAGAGTTATGTCCTATTAGATGAGGATTATTGTGTAGGTTCATTATTCAAACGTTGACTTCGATCGCATGATTAGAACACAAGAAATTAGAACTTATTTTTAAAATTTCGCACAGTTTTGTAATTAACAGGCTTTTGAGAGCCACATGGGTGAACGTCTAGTAGTGCCCTTTATCGCAGTACAAAATTTCTGGGTGAAATGAGTAATAGTTTCGGAGATAGAGAATGCCAGTGAAATATTTCGCACCGATGTTGGATTGGTGAGACAGAATAACATTTGAAGGGCGCGGTCGGGGTCGGCCAAAATAGTACTATGATCTTACCGTGTTTCATTAAAATCGCTCCGGCCGTTTAGAAGTTATTACGGGGACACATACATACACACACGCGCAAAAGGTGATCTCATAAGCCTATTTTTTCATAAATGAAAATAGTCTAATAAGAGTGTTTTATGTCAAGTAAAGGCAGTTAGATAAGTAAGCGATTATAACCTTGTAGTTTAGCCAAAAGACGCTTCCCACATTAAGGTATATTGTTGCAATCTTTGGTAGAGATCGGATGATTAGGTTAGTCGTAATTTGATTTAAGCTTAGAATATTTGAGTGGCTGCCATTCCGTTTCTGTCAAGATGGCGGCATATATAACATGACATTGAGGTGTCCTTTGCTAGTGATACCTCTGTACCAAATTTGGTTCAATCCGGTTTCGTCATGTTTGAATTGATATGGGGGGGGGGGGGGACACATATATACACACATACAGACTGACAACTTTTGTCCCATGTACATCTCATAAGTCTACTCTTATTTAAAAAAAAAAATCGAAAGTAGGCTAAAAATCAGAATGAAGGCATCACGGAGGGAACGGAATGAGGTCATGGAGTAAGGTGCGGCACCGTTAGCAGAACCCAGTCTCGGTCCATCTGTCTGTTGGCTGGTTGGATCCTCAAAAAGCACCGCCGTTAGGTTATGTGGGTCGACACCCAAGGCAGCGCTATATTGAGGCGTACTAGACAAGATGAGTGAGGTAGTTTGCCATTGCTTTCCTCACCGAGTCAGAACAGCAGTACTAACCCTATGAGTAGAACCTTTCACAGCATCCACAGGCACTGACTGTGCCCTGAATGTCATTACTAAGCACCACCCATAGCTCAGTAGCTTCCATATAATCAGACCTCGGTGAAAAGCCACATTTTACTCTAGCCTGTGCCAAATGTGTGGTGGGCTGGCTGCGTGCCTCTGCGGTAACATTCTCGCCTGCTAAACCCAAGGTTGCAGGATCGTATCCTGGCGCAGCCAGTTGGCATTTGAGGGAGCCGATTTACTGGCACGTTAAAGATCCCCTTCGGTGCAAAATTTCGGCACCCCGGCGTCCCCAAAAGCAAATGTACTGCATACATCAAGAGAAGGCAAACAGGCCTTCATGGTCCATAATGGATAATCTTATTAACAGCACTGACCTTGACATTTACGCTTCATCTTGAAAATATTCTCAATCGAATCAGTGTTGTCCGGCAACGAGCCAACATTGTGGTATCGAGGCATTGTTGACCCAACAGATTAGTTTAGTTACCGTAGTTGCTGTTGTTTTATTATTGCAAGAAACGCGCACAAACTGTGCCAAGATAAGAATACATAATTAGAATACATAATTCTATACAGAAACCAGACAGCAGTCATTCGAGTTGAAGGACATGAGAGAGAAGCTGATATTCAGAAAGGTGTAAGGCAAGGCTGCAACTTATCACCCATACTTTTCAATCTTTACATTGAACAACCAATGAAGGAAATTAGAGAGAAATTTAAAGTGGGAGTGAAGATTCAAGGAGAAATAATTTCAACTCTGAGATTTGCTGATGACATCGTCATCTTGGCCGACAAGCCTGAGGATTTGAATGAGTTTTTGAATGGTATGGACTCCGTCTTGAGGAAAGAATTCATGATGAAAATTAATAATTGTTAAACAAAAATACTAGAATGAAGCCGAAATAAATCAGAAACCTCTATGGAGATCAAATTGGCAGGTGAAGAGCTGAAGGAAGTAGGAGACTTCTGTTACTTAGGAAGCAAAATAACCAGTGAGGGACGAAGCAAAGAGGATATAAAAAGTAGGTTGGCTCAGGCAAGGAAAGCCTTCCTACAAAAAAGAAATCTGTTGACATCGAATATAGATTTAGGTATTAGGAAGTAATTTTTGAAAGCCTTTGTCTGGAGCATGGCGCTCTATGGAAGTGAAACTTGGACTATTGGTGCAGCAGAAAAGAGGAGAATTGAAGCATTTGAAATGTGGTGTTACAGGAGAATGATGAAGATCAGATGGGTAGATAGGGTTACAAACGAAGAGGTAATTAGAAGAGTGGAAGAGGAGAGAAGTTTCTGGCGACTGCTAATGAAGAGAAGAGATAGGTTGGTAGGACACATACTAAGACACCCAGGAATAGCAAGCTTAGTTATGGAAGGAAGGGTCGAGGACAAGAACTGTAGGGGTAGACCAAGGTTAGATTATGTTAAACAGATTGCCTCGGATGTAGGGTGTGGTAGGTATGTAGAGATGAAACGATTAGCTCAGGACAGGGAGGCATGGAGAGCTGCATCAAACCAGTCAAAAGACTGAAGACTCAAACAAACAATTAGACTGAATAAATGTCAGTTGGTTTTTTTTTTAGCGTATGGCTTTTAGTGCCGGGAGTGTCCGAGGACATGTTCGGCTCGCCAGTTTTTGTAGCTGCTTCGAGACGGACACCCAATGGGTGAGCTACAAGTACCGTTGGGGAGGAAGTTGGAAGGGAGGGTCGAGGAGTTGGAAGGTAGCGGCTGTGGCCTATAGTTAAGGACCAACCCCGGCATTTGCCTGGAAGGAAGATGGGAAACCACAGAAGACCATCTTCAAGGTTGCCGGCGGGGGGATTCGAACCTCCTCGCCTCCCGGATGTGAGCGACTGCCAACAGTCATGCCGCAACGACCTCGGCTAACTCACCCGGTTAAATGTCAGTTCTGGCAATAGACTAGACAACATGTGCTGATCACAGAGTTTACACGTTAAGGTGCACACTTTGTGGTGATAACAGTGCACAAAGTGGCGGAGTTCCTGGTTTGTACCAGTATACCCTCACATGTGTAAAATACAGGTCAGATATCCTTCCTTTTCTGTTCTCTGTCATCCAGCAATGTTTCCCAGCTGTTTGTTGAGGGTAAGTCTTAGATCCTGTATTAGGAAGCATTCTCTTGCGAGTTCATAGGCTAATAGAGCGACCTTCAGGAAGTGAGCTTTGAGCGGAGCAGCTTTTCCCATGTTATCTCTATTCCACACATGAGAATAGGGACAAAGAGGGTCATGGCAGAGAGACTAGTTATTGTGGCTGCTGCTGCTCATTGTTTGAAGAGTTAGTCCTAAATATTTGAATGTATTCCCAGTCCGGTCCCTACTGCGGGGAGAGTCCTGCTCAATGTCTTGTGACCCTATAACTATGGCATCAGCGTAGATATTATATCTGAACCACTTTCCTTATTGCCTGTACAACATCGTGTGTGAATACATTGAATAGTAAGGGGCTGAGGGGTCCCCCTGGGGTACGCCGTTAGTTTGCGTCGTTGTCCTTGACTCTGATGTAGTTGTTCCTCAGCATGTTGTGGGTCCTTGTCTCTCTCTACTATCTGGTCTAGTTTGGAAGATATGACGGTTCTGTCTGGGCTGTCAAACGCCTATTGTTTTAATACCAGTAATTAATTATTAATGTTAGTTTGCCACGCTGGGTGAGTGGTTATCATGTCGGACTACCAACCCCAAGCTTGCAGGTTCGCTTGGCCATGGTAGGTGATTTTCGAAAGGCAACAAAAATCACGGCATTCATGTCATATGTTGTTGGAATGTTAAAGAACCCATTTGAATTCAGTAGGGCATGTTCATAATGGCAAAACGCCAACACTAAATTTCCTCCTTTCTCTACTAGAAAGCGATATAGTGTCAAGGAGTTAGAGATCTAACCTCCTTGACTTTCATAGCGCACTAAGGAACAACAAAATTCGACATGCAAGCTGCCTTCCGGGCGTCAAATACCAAAGCTTGCACCCGAGGCCAGACGATATTATTATTAATGTCAGCACAGCTCATATGGAGATCACTTTGGGTTCACACGGTGCATCCAGTCTCTCTACCACAACGTCACAAGTCACCTACTTTCCCCAGCAAGGTTCTGCTCACATACAAACACCTCATCCATGGGCAATCTTATATGTTGATGATGTATTTCTCGCCGATCAAACTCGTGTAAATCTCGAGAATCGTGCTCTGTGCTCGAAAGGTCACCTGGGCAAAGATGGTTTATAACTGCAATTTTGCACACAGACTAACGGTGCCAGTAACATTGAAGTACCTTGGTTCTCTCACCACTTCGGACCATTCTCGAGTAAACGCTGCGTGGATGAAATGGCGCCAAGACACTGGACTACTGTGTGATCCACCTGAAAGGAAAAGTTTACTTGACCATGATAAGGCCAGTGGCACTTCACGGCACAGAATGTTGGTCGGCTTCAACCAAAGACGAACAAGCCCTCCATGGAATGGAAATGAAAATAAAGCTAGTTTGAAATCTATTATATAAAACTAAGTGACCTGACTGACGCACTCATCATCGCCCAGCCAAAGCTATTCAAGTTAGAAACATGAAATCTTGGGGATATGTTCGCTGTAAGTCGAAATCGCCCACTAAGGAAGGATTTTCGGATATTCAACTTCTAAAGGGGTGTTAAGGGGGTTAAACATGCATTTCATTGAATAACAATATCTCACGAGTGGTTTCATTTGTGGATGTGATACTCGGCACATAAACTAATCATTACAAATAAGCAGACACGAGTGTAAGGGTTTTTCAATGTGGTGTATATTATGAGGTGAAAGGGGTGAAATGTGGGGGTTGAAGAATTCTTAAAGGAGCATGTATCTCTTAAACGACATAGTCGAGAAGTTTGAAACTCAGCGGGAAAAAAAACCAGCTGAGAACTAGTTTACAAGAAACAGAAATGTTAAAAGGTTTTGAGCGCATGTTTGGTAGCATCAGTGTCTTATCAAGTACTAGTCCATCAAATAACAGCAAAGGGAAGGCCTCCTCAAAGAGATTACTGAAACTAATTTCATTCTAGTCTTGGGTTTGGTGGCTGATGTATTACAAGAGCCCTCAGCTTTGCAGTATTGATCTAAGCTACGATAGCTGCTTTGTTTGAGGAAAGAAAATCAGTTCCGGGATTTAAGTCATCGATGGCTAAAGAAACAGTTAACAGGTTGTCTATTTTTGGAGTTTCTCTTCACAAAAATGAAGGTAGGAAAGATCACCAAAAACAATTTACGAGGCATTTAATAATCTATTGAAACAAGACTGCTCAGTGCTTGCTGGCCACTAAATGTCCCAATAACGTTAGGGGAAAATGAAATGAGGGAACTCAATGAAAGGCCCATTGGCCTCCTCTTCGGCTCTTGCACCCAGTATGTTGAGCCGTCAACAGACAACAAGTATGGACACAATTACACAGCACACAGTTTGTCGATGATGAGTTTAAACAGACACTGGAAGCTCACCTGTTACTAAGGGAAGATTTGTGCGACTCATGTCGACCCTATTAAGTTCTTGCAAATAAAATAAGTAAATAGGTGTTCGACCGTTCTTTCATAAATTCAATTTAAGGGGACCATGGGGGGAATGAATGTTTGAAGATTTTCACAAATGTCAATGAGGAGTTGTTGACGTACTGGGCTACTTACGTTGGGTATCTGCACCAGCACTTCCCTCATGGCGCTGGGTTTCACCTCACATCTGGTAAGACCCGGCAGCGGCACGCATTCCCGCGGGAGAGTACAGCGTGAGCAGCCATCGCCACGTCTTTCAAACAAGCAAACAATGTGCGAGTTATTCCAATGTTACCCCAAGTAACAGACTGTGGTGTATACCTTTAATATCCTCATCAGTTCCGGTCAGCAGCTTGTGTAAGATATCGGCACGGGCCTCCGGGTTCGGGACACAATCTATCCTGGTACAGGAAGTAAGAGAGTAAAAAAATTAAATAAATAGGTAAATAAAAAATGTCCATCTTTTGGCTTTATTTAAATGATTTGTAGATACAAAATAAACATAGCTTTTGGCGTTATTTATACTGCACTTATGTGCAAACTATAAAATCTCGCTATTCCAGCCGATGTGCTTGCTAGTAGAATCACACTACAAAATAAAATGGAAAGGAACTATAAAATTATGGTTAATTTATTAAGGTTAAAACTGGTGATGGCTTGTCGCCATTTCTGTTTAATTGAAATGGTAATGCGAGATGTCCGAAACAGAGTCAACGCTGCATGGCTGAAATGGCGCCAAGTTACTGGAGTCCTTTTTGACCGGAATGTGCCACTATATCTGAAGTCGAAAATTTACAGAACCATCGTTCGACCAGTAGCACTGTACGGTACTGAATGCTGGCCAGTAACGAAGAGACATGAACAACAACTACATGGCATGGAGATGAAGATGATTCGCTGGACACAGGGCCTTACTAGACTGGACCGCATCAGGAATGACAATGTTCGAGCTACATTTGGTGTGGCTCCAATCCATGAAAAAATGCGGGAGAGCCGTCTGCGTTGGTATGGCCATGTACTGCGTAGCAATCACTCTTCAGTCGCGAGAACTGCTCTTGACATCAGTCCAGAAGGCCGACGACCACGAGGGCGACCGAGAAAGCGCTGGCTGGATACTATGCGGGAGGACATGCCACAACTAGAGACGCTCAAGATCGAGCAGTATGGAAGAAAAAGTGCAGAAAAGCAGACCCTGCAATAAAGCGGGATTAATGCTAGGAAGATGATGATAGTAATGCGAGAATGGTTCCAGAGATGCCCTCCAAATATAAAAGTAGGTAGGAAAATTCAAACAAACTCCCTTGGCTTTGCAGATGACATGGCGTTACTCGCCACAAATTTGGAAGAAGCAAAAACATAGATATCAGAGCTTCACACCATTGCAAATAAAATTGGCCTTGGATAAGCCAACGCCATTAAAAGAAATACCGGTACTTATTAATGACATTAAAATTAAAATCGTAACACAATTCAAATATTTAGGAGAGTTAATAATAACTAATCTAAATGAGAAAGCATTGATTCAAATAAGAACCAAGAAGTTATCTAAGGCACAAAAATTACCATGGAAAAACTCACAAAGAGAAATAAATGCCTATCCATAATGCAAAGTTAAACATACAGTCATTACACCAGAAGCAACATATGCAGGAGAAACATTATTCCATCTAAATGAACAATCCAAAACTGACATTACAGAAGAACGAAAGACGAATTGGAAGAACGTGTATTAATAAAAGATATCAAAAAGATGGACAATGGCGAATAATAGCTAACAATGTTATACCATATAACAAGCTAATGAGACTTCTGAAACAGCCACTACAGGACAATCTTGCTAACAACTGGGTGTAGATGGATAAGAGAAGACCCGCAAGCAATTAGACTAACACCAGAAAACATTAACCACAGTACTTAAAACTATAACTTTTCATTTTGCACTTACAAAATAGAAACTTCCAACAAGAATATTTTCCACACAAGACAGTCACAGTTCATGCCAAACTAATGGCTTGATTAAAGTGATCGCATGTAGTCTCAGGAGAAGAATTAATGTGTGGGCTTGCTGGGAACAAGGCTGCCCAGTTTTGCCGGCGGTAATCATTGTTCATTGCATATTTCAGAGCACCACTGACTCCCACAAGATGCTTTCCCTTAATAGACTGGATAAGCTCTTACATTCCTCAACATTTAGCCATCCCCTCCTTCGAGGTCTAGTTACGACTTCTTTCTTGAGTCCCAAAGTTTTCTCAGACTTGGTTTTGTAATTTGGAAAGAATTTTCGCAGAATTAATGTTTGGCCGCTTACATATCTTGTCTATATTGTTGCTCTCAGGGAGGCTATCGAAGAGTTGTGCCCGGACATCATGTCCCCATGATAAAGTTGGTACCCATATACAAAGTGACACCCCTATGATTTAGTTTTATAATCTATGGTTGAATCAATCATACCCAGCACATATTCGCCCATCTAGTCCCTCAAGGCACACCTGCAGCTCTTATACCTTTCATGGTCTGTATTGAAACTATCAGAAATGTAATCCGTACTTTCCTGTTCTCAATATGGCGAAACCTGAGGGTGCAGCCATCTGACTATAAACCAACTATAACCTTCCTTTTCTTCTGCTTTTACGGCCTCATTGGACCACTTCAGTTAATCTTTTCTTGGTCCTTTCCTTCAGTAAGTTTTCTTTCCGAGTTGCCCAGTAGCTTTCCATTCGCTCAGATCTTCTTCTCAGGCGTTCCTCATCTGTAAATACCCTTTTTATTGTACTAAGTTTGTCTATTTTTGCCTGAAATCTTATTTTTATATCTTTCAGTCCTTTTAATTTTTTAGTTTTGTTTTGCAAGTCATCCAAGGTTATTTCTAATTCTTTCATGTCTTCTCTAATTTCCTTAATCCATCCTACTTCTTGTTTCATATTCCAATTTTTCTAGATAATCTGGTTTCCGGTGTCCTCATAATGTGACCAAAAATGAAATCCGTTTCTTCCGAATAATATCAGTGATGGACTCCCCTTCATTTGGTACTATCTGTCATTGTCCATCTTTTTGTTATTTTTTATTTCTGCATGTTCTATTTTTCTTTCTACTTTTAGAATTTTGTCGATTCTGTTTCCCTGAGTAACTTGAAAAAGAGTTTCGCCTCCAAATGTCACGTCTCATTGAACCACCGTCTTGTAATGTTTTAATTTTGTTGTTATTGATAGACATTTTCTATTATATGTAGACCATGTTAATTTTTGGGCTTTTATCATTTTATTAGTTCTTTCTTGGCTAAATAAAGAGGAAATTGTTCCGCCCAGTCAGTACAAACTGAATGCTTATCACAACATAAGGTACATGTTTCTTCAGCCTAGTGAACATTGTATTGGGCAGCACTTATAAAGGAGAAACCTTGTCATTAAAAACTAGGGATTGGGTGAAAGGAAATGAGAATAAGTGAAAATTAGATGAATGATTACCGTACAAACACATTATCAAGGTTACAAAAAAATCATGAAAACGTCAGTAAAAAACAATTCACAAAGTTCATTAAACCACTTCACTGGAACAGTCTAATTGTTAATGTTTCAAAAAGTGCAGATATAGGCATGTAAACTTTCCCATTAATAAACATCATCTCTGTGGAATGCAGTAGAATCCTCTTGTAAAGGGAGGGGTCATTAGCAATATTCTCAAAATCAGGTCAACGCAAAGATATTTTGTCCATTTTTCTTGAGAGATCATATGTGCCAAAAGATCTGTCGCTAAACTTGAAAAGGATAGAAATGAAATTGTCAGCTCCATGGACTAATCCGACGTCATCAGAAATGCCCCATGAATTCTATAATAGAAATAAATAGAAAGATAGGAAGAATATAACCCCGGTGAATATAGAAACCTAATAAGAGATAAAGACTTACCCCATACTATCTGCATGACAGCTTAGGCAGTGAAGATGTTGTCAAGAGAGCTGTATCGAGGGGATCGTTTCAGTGCAAGTGAGGGAGGGAATGGGGGCGGGGCGGGGGTGATGGAAGTCTCAGTCTTTTCAAATGATATCTGAAGTCCAATTTTTTGTGCTATATTTTGTAGGGTTATTATTTGATTTCTGGCTTCTTGAATATTATTAGCCAGTAACGCTAAGTCATCTGTGAATCCCAAGCAATTTAAGTCTATTTGAACTTTCTTGGTTGCAATTCTTATGCTCCTAGGATTTTCACTGTACCATTCCCTCATCACGTATTCCAAAGCACAATTGAAAAGTCCATACAAAACTTAACTATAAAAATGAGAGTATAAACATTTGCTAATCACCAAACAAACAAAACATAAAGTAGAATGTATTTTCCAAAATATTCCCTCTACTTGTATCCAACAGATGAAGCAGAGGTCAAGTCCATCATCACAAATTTAAAGAATAAAAAGAGCTGTGGTTTAGATAGGATCAAGACAAATTTCATTAAAAACAATATGCAATCATTTGTTAAAATCTTGGTTGAAATGGTTAATGAGTCCTTAGTTACTGGCATGATACCAGATGACTTAAAAGTGGCCAAAGTAGTTCCTACATTTAAGGGTGGTGACAAAAGAAATCCAAATAGACCTGTTTATATTTTATCGGTAGTTTTCAAAAATTCTGGAAGAAGTGGTAAAAACAAGATTGCTTTCATTTCTGAACAAGAATACATTCTTTCATAATATGCAATATGGATTCAGGCAGCAACTATTGACCTCATAACAATGCTACAACAAACTATTGACAAAAATAGTATGGCAGTTGGGTTATTTATTGATCTCACAAAAGCCTTTGATACAGTAGATCATAAAATACTGTTATCAAAATTAGAAAATGCTGGTGTCCGAGGTATAGCTCTAAAATGGTTCGAAAGCTACCTTATTGGAAGAAAGCAGCATGTAGCTTTGAATAAACTCATAAGTTCGGGAAAATATATAACTCAAGGACCTACATTATTCTTAATTTATATAAATAATATTGTGGAATGTAATTTGAGAGGGCATATCAACTTGTATGCAGATCATACACTGGGAAAGACATAATTGAAATCATACAAAATGTGCAACAAGATAATACTCTCTCACAATGGTTCCAGGCCAATAAATTAACAATGAACCTACAGAACACCAATTACATGGTAATTTTAAAACAAAGCATGAAGGAAATCACACATGACAAAATATATGTAAATAATATTGAAATAAAAGATGTTAATCAGGCAAAGTATATAGGTCTAATCATCGACAAACACCTGACTTGGATTGAACACGAACGAATTGCTAAGAAACTCTCACCTATAGTAGGGATCCTAAGGAAACTTCGGTATCTTATTCCCCTAAACCTTGTAAAACAAATCTACTATTCACTTGTACATAGCAAGCTCCAATATTTAAATGTTATTTGGTGCTCACTGCAGGAAATCCACACTGAATGATTTAACGACTATTCAGACTAGGGCTATTAGTAGAGATTGGAATTTTTCGGTGATTTCAGAGTGTAGAAAGCGGTATTTTAAAGTGGCAAATTCGGTGGTTTCAAGTGCACTTTTCGGTACTTTCAAAATCATAAATTTTAGGCGGGATTTTTTTAATATCGTGGATAACATGCGTAGCATAACACATTTCAGTCGTCCTTCAAAGTATACTTCAGTGAAGAGATCCAAATTCTCTTGTGACAAACGGTGACGCATATCACTTAACGTGCTAGTGTAAGCTGAAAAACAAAAGTTCACAGCATTTGAACAGGGGATCCAAATGGTTTTCAACACAGATTCTGAGAACTTTGGAAATACAAATGTCATTCCTTGCAAAACTCCAACAATGACTGTCTTGGTCCTGCTGCTTCTTGATTAAAGTTTGCAGTTCTTTGTATCCTCTTAACACCTCACTTTCTTCCAGTGTTCCACAGAACGGCAACTTCTTAATTTTCTTTGCAATGTCCTCATTGATGTTCATTGGCACTATTTCTGCTGATCAAACGCACACATTTGTAAGTCTTGTTCCCGGGGTCAACGGATCTCAAGCTGATTAATTTTCCAAGAGCATGGGATCCAGTGTTTACTAAAACTGAATTTATTTTCCCTCTTTTTAACACATTTCCACAACCCTCCAACTGCTCCTTAATGTTGGTACCGTACTTTCCAGAAACAGCAAGTTTAAGGGCTTGCTGAATTCTCCGTAGATTTCCATCAAGAAGGTGAACAGTTGGATGTGGTCTTCTAATAAGGGGATGAGTTCAGTGGTGTCCGTGCCAAATTCTTAGAATCTCAAGTATTTTTTCGTCATGTGAAACATTGTTGAGAAAATCAACACCAGAGTTATCAGTCCCTACTACTTCACTCATAAATTGCAAAATATCTTTCAAGCACTCTGACAGGCACACTACAGAATGAAACCAAGAAGACCACCTGGTGAATACTGGTTCAGGAAACAGTGGCACATTTTGATCTGGATACTTGCCATCGAGATATTCATGTCTGAAAGGCGCACTATATGACGCCACACGTCGAGTAGTTACTAGGATGAAGGGGCAGATGACCTTGCTGTTCCGGCCCTTAAAAGCTCAATAACTAAGTACTGTAACTTACTAAGATGACCACCCAGATTGATAGAGAGGCCCGCAATCTACCGTTAAGTTTCCAATCTTTCCGTGTTTGTTGGATGCTCTCCATGCAGTCAAGTCATGGGAGAAGATTACCGCTACTACACTCGCACAAAAACATGTGTTTGTCGGCTTCTGTGACGACGATATTTTAAAAGGGCAAGGTGGTCTCACTACGATGACATTAGGGCAAAATCTGGATGAATGTCAAGATGCAGAAGAAAGTGACAGCCAGTAGTTAAATTTCAATAAAGATAATCATGGTTTCAGACTTGAAAGCGATGAGCATATTGTACGGAATTTGACTGTCGGTGAGGTAAACAGTGATCCAGTACATATCGAGTGATGCAACGGAAATCCCGAAAGTTCCCACAGTCAAGCTAGTGTGTCTATAGTCGCTCATCTCTTATATAGAAAATCGAGATGAATTTTCATTCTCATATAGCCTATTGTTTTCTTCAAAATTGTACAATATGAAATTAGCAAAAATAAACCATCTAAGAAACAAAAAGTGATGACAGTCATTTTTCTTAGTTTTTAATATTGGTATAATCCACATAGTGTGTCTTACAATACTATGTTATAAAGTATTATATTTTTATTTTTTTGCATGTTCATAAAATACATTTCAATATTTTAACCAATAGTTTTCTCTTTGCTAGGCTTAAAAACATTACTGTGGATAATTCGCGGTTTTCAATAATTTGTGGAAATTCGTGCATTAATTGCCGCGAATTATCGGAAGTGGACTGTTAAGAAAAAAAAGCTAAAATTCGCGTTTTCATACGAAATTCGCGTCTTCATGCGAAAATTTCGCGAGTTCAAAAACCATTTCTTTTGCCATTTTTAGGGTTATTAAAACACATTAACACATGTGTATTACAGTACTTCATTTGATCATTCGCGAAATTCGCCATTGCGAATTTTTCCTATCCCTAGCTATTAGAAACATATTTCACCTTTCTTACTGCACTCCAATAAAAGATCTGTACCGGTACATCAGAAGTCAAATTTTACCTCTCAGCATAAGTGCAGATCTCCGAGCAGCTATGCTGATATACAAGATTAAACACAACACAATACTCTATAGCTCTCCCTACATCTTGAACTCAGACAATTATTCTTATGGAACTAGGCATGCGAAGGACATAGCCTTATATATCATTCACTCTTCTAAATACGGTAGAAATAGTTTCAAGTTCTCTGCATCACAGTCATATAATAAACTTCCTGATGAAGTAAAAAGTGCACCAACTTTATCAGTATTTAAGAGGAACACAGCCTTGGAGGCTGGATTTAGACAGCTCCTTAACCCGGTCCATGAGGCAATTATAATTGGCTACATGGATAATTCTTGCCAGGCGCGTCTATGTCGCGGGGAGGGCAACGGTACTGTAATATACCATGGAACTACAGTACCGGCTAAGTTCTGGTGAGGACCCAGTCCTATGGGGTATAACATAGGCCCCGTGCACAGGGTTATGTGCGAAGACCTCAACGGAATCTGCAGCGGAGAAGATGGACTTCAGAACGGTGGAGATTGCGGAAGAGGCAACCCAGTACTCAGGGAATAGTATGAGTACAGCATCAATCGGCAGCGTCTGTTTCCCATGTTAGGGGCGGCTGCAAGGGCGTCTGTTCTCCATGTTAGGGGCGGCCTGAATAATAGCTGGCAGTAGCTTCATAAAATGCCTTTGGGAGTGGCGACCCCATCGTAATAATAGCCTAAAATGGAAATGGCACTTCAAATGATTCGGAGAAGGTTAGGGCATACCCTGCAGGCGACGCGCAGTTCCTTTGGTACTGGGGAAACTGTGAGAAATGGGCGACCAGTTACCGAAATGAAAGTGGGAATCATGAATGTCATGACCCTGACAGGCAAGGTGGAGGAGGTGGTAGACTTCATGGAGAGGGAGAAGGTTGGAATGATGGGGCTGAGTGAAGTGAAATGGAAAGGTAAAGGAAGGAAGAAATTGAGGAAAGGATATACATTATACTGGAGTGGTGGCCAAGAGGCAAAAAATGGCGTGGGACTGATAACCTCGAAACAACTGGAGGAGTATGTTGAAGTGGTCGAGTGTGTGAGTGACAGAATAATGAAAATTAGAATGAAGATGAAAAATGACGTGATGGACTTCACACAAGTGTATGCACCACAGACTGGAAACAGAGAAGAAGATATTGAAGTATTCTTGGAGGATGTAGAAAGAGTAATTTCAGATGTAGAAGTGGTGATCATGAGAGATATGAATGCACAAGTCGGAAACGAGAGACAAGGAAAGGAAGAAGTCATTGGACCATATGGATATGGGAAAAAGAACCGGGAAGGAGAGGAACTTGTAAACTTTTGTGAAAGGAATGGACTGATAGTGGGTAATTCATGGTTTCGGAAGAAAAACAGCAGGAAAATTACGAGATATGGTTGGGGCGATAGAAGAACAAAATCAGTAATTGACTACTTTCTGGTGGAAAGGACTAGCCGCAGAAAGCTGATAGATGTGACAGCTTTACCAGGAGAAGCATTTGATGGGGACCATAGAGCTGTGGTGGCAAAATTTAGATGGGAAAAGTTGGAAAACCTAAAGGAGATCAGAGAAAGTAAAATAAAAGTATGGAAATTGAAAGACAAAACTGTACAGGAAGATTTTCAGGAGAGATTGAAGCAACAAATCCCAGTTACCGAAGTGGAAAACATAGAAAAGGAATGGTCCCACTTTAAAAAGGCATTTGTTGGTGCAGCAGAGAGTGCTTGTGGTAGGACGTCAACAAGAGTGAAAGAGAAGGAGTCACCGTGGTGGAATGAGGAAGTGAGGAAAGCAGCGAAAGAAAAGAAGTCTGCATGGAAAGAATGGAACCGAGATCAAACAGAAGAAAGCAAAAGGAAGTATCACGACAGCAAACGGAGGTGTAAGAAAGTGGTAGAAGAAGAAAAGTTGGGAAGAATTTACACGAAGAATGGAAACAGATGTAAGTGGCAGTAAAAGGATGCTGTATGGGCTTCTAAGAAGTAAGAGGAAAGAAAGAGTTACCACAAAGCTGGTGAAAAAGGAAGATGGAGAGTTGTTAACACACCCAGAAGAGATAAAGGGATGATGGAAGTGACACAACCTGACGACTCTATAACAGAAGATGATATAACAATGCTGGAGGTGGAATTAGCAGTACAGAAAATGAAGATGGGAAAAGCAACAGGGGTGGATGAAATCAGTGTAGAAATGATAAAGGCTGCTGGACCTGTTGGTATGCAATAGTTGTATCGACTGCTAAAGTGTGTGTGGAAACGGAAATGAGTACCAGAAGACTGGGAGAAAGGGCTAATAATACCAGTGTTTAAGAAGGGGGACAAGAAGGTGTGTGATAACTATAGAGGGATCACCCTCTTATCACAGATAGTGAAAATACTGGAAAGGATATTAGAAAGAAGAATGAGAAGAAAGGTGGAAGGAGAGTTGCAAGAGGAACAGTATGGCTTCAGGAGTGGAAGATCCACAGTGGACCCAATCTTTAGCTTGAGGCAGGTGATGGAAAAGAACTGGGAATATGGAGAGGATTTGATCATGACGTTCATAGATCTAGAAAAGGCATATGAAAGTGTCCCCAGAGAGAAGGTATGGGAAACCATGGTTAAGAAGAGACTGGGAAGAGAAATGTTGGAAATGGTGCAAGCAATGGACAACTGTGTTAGCAGGGTACTGACCCCAGTTGGAAGGACAGATTGGTTTAGGAACAAGACTGGACTAAGACAGGGGAGTGTGCTGTCACCTCTCTTGTTCATAATGGTGATGGATGAAATTGTAAAGGAAACAAAGAAAGCATATGGACATAAAGAAATGAAGCTACTGTTATTTGCAGATGATATTGTGGTCTGGGGAAGGAACACCGAAGAAGTGCAAAAACAACTAGATGCACTGAACGAAAATATTCAGAAGTACGGCCTGAAAATCAGTATAGAGAAAAGCAAGACCATGGTGATGACAAGAGGGGAAAGACAAGGAAAGGGCACTGTGAAAATTGGAAGTAAGTGTTTGGAAATTGTGGACACGTTCAAATACCTAAGAAGTGAATTGATGCAAACTGGTAGGTTGGACATGGAGATTGGCAGGAGGGTACAGCAGAGCAATGCATTCTATCAAAGTGTAAGAAAACTTGTTTGGGATAAGGAAGTACCAAGGAAAAGCAAGGAGGTAATGTATAAAGTGTACTATGTTCCCATATTAACTTACTCTGGGCAAATTTTAAGGAAATCATTTGGGAGGGTGAGAAGATATTTGTACCTATTAAGAAGGGAAAAACAACCTCAGACCCTGTTTACTATACAAAGGACATACGAAAAT
The DNA here is from genome assembly GCA_946902985.2 of Meconema thalassinum. Lineage (NCBI taxonomy): Eukaryota > Metazoa > Arthropoda > Insecta > Orthoptera > Tettigoniidae > Meconema > Meconema thalassinum. The sequence goes on from OX336391.1 coordinate 695,666,829, forward strand.
TAAAAAGGAAATGTAGAATGGTAAACAGTCAAATCAAAGAGGGCAGGGGAAACAGAGAAACCAGAAAGCAGCTAATAAAGGAGCTCGATAGGTTGAAAAAGGAAGCAAAGGAAAATTACATGAATGGCATACTTCATGAGGGTAAAGACCACATAGGGAAATGGAAAAAGCTGTATTCATATATTAAAAACCAAAAGGGAAACGGAATCCACATTCCCACTATGGAGGGAGAAGGGGGTGAGCATTTATTTGCAGATAATGAGAAAGCAAACCTATTTAGTAGGGAATTCATAGATTCAGTGGAAGATTGTCAGGAGTTGGAAACCGTAAATGAGACTGGAGAGGGTGAAACACATAAGGACACAAGAAGCTTCACCTTTACAAATGAGGATATTTTTAGAGAAATCAAACTGCTTCAGCAAGGAAAAGCAGCAGGGTGTGATCAAATTATTGGGGAATTAATAAAGGCAATGGGGTGGTACATAGTGCCTTATTTAAAGTTTCTTTTCGACTATGTCATGAACAATAGTAGAATACCAAAGGAATGGAAGGAATCTATAATAATACCAATTTATAAAGGAAAGGGAGATAGAAGTAAACCTGAGAACTACAGACCAGTAAGTCTGACCAGTGTAGTTTGTAAAATCTTGGAGAGTTTAATAGTAAAATATATTAGAGGGGTATGTGAAGATAAAAATTGGTTCCTGAGGAGCCAGTGTGGATTTAGAAAGAAATTTTCTTGTGAGGCACAACTGGTGGGATTTCAGCAGGACATATCAGATCGGTTGGATCTAGGGGGACAGTTGGACTGCATAGCTATAGACCTTTCCAAAGCTTTTGACAGAGTGGAACATGGAGTATTATTAAAGAAAGTGGAGAGAATGGGATTGGACTCGAGGGTTGTACGTTGGATAGGAACATTTCTAAATTCAAGGGTTCAGAGAGTCAGAGTAGGTAATTATGTATCACAGGAAGAGAAAGTTAAAAAGGGAATTCCACAGGGTAGTAAAATTGGTCCATTGCTTTTCCTAAGATATGCAAATGATTTAGGGAACAATATAGCATCAAAAATAAGATTGTATGCAGATGACATTATCGTCTATAGGGAAATAAATAATATAGAGGATTGTAAAATATTACAAAGGGACCTCGACAGTATCCAACATTGGGTTGAAGAGAACCACATGAAGGTTAACGGAGGTAAATCAACTGTCACAATATTCACAAACAAGAGATTAAAAACTGAATTTCAATATACATTGGATGGGGTAATCATACCAAAAGATGACAAGTGCAAATACTTAGGTGTGAGATTTGATAGTAAATTGCACTGGAAGGGTCATGTTGGAGACATTGTTGGGAAAGCATACAGATCGTTGCATGTCATTATGCGACTACTTAGAGGATGCAACAAAGAAATAAGAGAGAAAAGTTACCTAAGTTTGGTTCGTCCAATATTGGAATATGCAAGCAGTGTATGGGATCCGCACCAGGAATACCTAATAAAAGAAATTGAGTGTGTTCAAAGGAAAGCAGCAAGATTTGTGATAGGGGATTTTAGGAGAAGAAGCAGTGTATCAGGTATGTTAGAGAAGCTTGGGTGGGAAACATTAAGTAAAAGAAGGGAGAAAAACAGACTTGTAGGGTTATATAGAGCATATACAGGAGAGGAAGCATGGGGGGAAATCCGTGAGAGGCTTCAATTGGAAAGTAATTATATTGGCAGGGCAGACCACAAATTCAAAATTGGATGGCACTTTAGAAGAAGCGATTGGGGTAAATTTTCATTCATTGGGAAGGGTATGAAGGAATGGAACAGTTTACCAAGGGCGGTGTTTGATCCCTTTCCAAAATCAGTCCAGTTATTCAAGAGCAGAATAGACAAAACCAGGGAAAAGAAAGAAGTGGTATAACTTAGTGCTGTATTCCTAGAAACATTATACGTGCTATGTAATTCCTACAGCAGTTGTGAGAGGGGAGTTCAATCAATGTGTGAATAGTACATTAAGTTACTGTATTCTTTTAATATTGTGTAGTGTTTGTAAATTATGTACCTCATTTGCCACCGAGGTTGACACCTCATAGCAAATAAAGTGATTTTGATTTGATATGCAGCTGAGACTTGGACCCTGACGAGCAGGCAAGAGAGTAGAATCCAAGCCAGTGAAATGAAATTCCTAAGAAGTATGATAGGAAAGACAAGGAAAGAAAGAGTGAGGAATGAAGATGTTAGGAAGGAAGTTGGGATGGGAAAACTAAATGAGAGAATTGAGAAGAATAAACTAAGGTGGTTTGGGCATGTAAAGAGGATGCAGGAAAATAGAATACCAAGACAGATGCTGGAGGCCAAGTGCAAGGGTAAGAGAGCAAGGGGAAGACCTAGAACAAGGTGGATTGATTCAGTGAAGAACAGCGTAAGAAAAAGAAATCTGGACTGGGACAAGATCGTGGAAGAAGAATGGTGGAAGGAAAGAGGAAAGTGGAAAAGTGCCATAAATACCCCGACCCGGCAGGAGCTGGATAAGGGGAAATGATGATGATGATGACTATGAAAATAGTGGGAAAAATTCGATGCATCTTAATACATCAAATAAGTTATGTATAAGCTTAAAAATCCAAAGTGGTTATCATTTTAAGGGACCTTGGTCTAAAAAATCTTACGGTATATATATCAGCTTTACTAAAAGGCCTATGCACTTATTCATCAATTTATGTTACCTTCAGACTTTTCTACCATGGTTTGTGAAAACACATATTACTGTACAATTCCTCTGTACGAGCCTATTTCTCCTTGGAATTAATTGAATAAAATATCTATCTATCTAAGCTGCTTGATGTTGATACGGACCGGCAAGGGCCCAGGGAGTTGGGCTTGCTGGTGGTTGCTGGCACTAGGTTGGGCCCACAGGGGTCGCTCCGGAGCCCGTCCATGAGCGTGGCGAGCATAGAGACCAGTCTATTGTCCTGGTCGGACTGTCCACCTCGTCTATGACCAACATGCTGGGGTCAGCACCGTCGCTCTGAGTCCGTGGCCAGAGCTTCTGCCAACAGCGACTTGCCCGTCCAGCAAAACACCACGGGTCAGTGTTACACAAGGTAGGCTTGCCACAAGTCCACATTTACACGGATATTCAACCTTTTCTGCTAATGTCCCCATTTTTAGCCTACTTTCTCATTTTGTCGAAATGAGGAAAAAGTAGACTTATAAGATCGATCCGGGAAAATATGTGTCCTAAACGGCTGCAGCTATCGAAACAAAATTTGGTATGATTAAGATCAATGCCTGAATATCTCACGGCCATATTTGAAAATGACACAGTGCTACCAACTGCTGAAAAATCACAATTGAAAGTTGAGGTCTATGTTGAATACCTCGAAAGATATGCATGGGAATTGTTCCAAAGTTGACACACACATAGATCATACGGAGGTCAAGTCATAAGTGATGGCAACTATTCTTTTTCTCACGAACAGGAGACAACACGGCAAATCTACGATATGCATTTGGAAACGTACGGTATGTACTTGCGTAGGATGCCGCTAGATGGTGTATGTAAACAACAGTGTGGGTCTGAGCATGCCCCCAAGGTCAGTGTGTGACAGAGCGTCACACAATGGAAGTCAACAAGCAGGAGCAAATCACAGTTCTCCGCAGCAGAAATGCACGCCAATGCCATGCAGAGCTGCGGGAAGCATTAGGTGAGCATGCGATGCTCTATAGAACAGTGGCGGGGTGGGTGGAGACGTTCAAACGGGGTAGAGTATTAACTGCCGATTTAACTCGCCCAGTCCGTCAAGTGTCCATGAACAAAGATGTACGGATAATGGTGATTGATCAGTATTTACAGGAGGACAGGCGCTGGGCTATAGCAGAATTGCAAGAACATACAGCAATACCAGCAGCAACAATACGGCGCATTTTACACAAGGACCTACAGATGCGTAAAATTTGTGCAAAGTGGGTGCCACATCACTTAACAGAGGTGCAGAAGTGGACTCGTTACAAAACATGTCGCATCAATCTGGAGAGGTTTCATCAGGAAGGACAAGCCATGTTGAATCGCATTATTGCAGTCAATGAAACATGGGCATGTGCTTATGAACCTGAACTGAAGAGACAGTCAAGTGAATGGCGTCGTCAGGGCTCACCACGGAGACACAAGGTTCGACAAAATCCATTGCCCAATAAGGTTATGGTCATCCTCGCATACGATGTTTCAAGGTGTTCTTGTGTGTCGTCCAGTGCGCGAGGGGCACACTATCAATGCAGTGTATTACAATTCCTTTTTGTTGTACCAATTGCGCCGTGCAGTGCAAATCAAACGTCCTGATCGTTTGGTAGACGCCATAATCCTACACGATAACGCGACAGCTCACACAGCGGCCATCGTTCAGTGTCGCTTACAACGGTGGGGATGGGAGGTTCCTCCAAAACCGCCTTATTCGCCTGATCTGAGCTCATGTGACTATGATCTAATCCCCAAAGTCAAGAAGCCACTACGCGGAAGACGGTTTGCTAACAAAGAAGACATCGTAACAGCATTTCGGAGGGAGGTGTAACACATTAGCGATACACATGCAGCAAATGGTATTCAGTGCCTGCCCCACCGCTGGCAGCGCACAGTAGACACCTTGGGTGATTATTACGAAGGACTGTAACCAGTGGTGACCTGTCCTTTGTGCGTAGTCTTGTGTATTTGTTGTCTATACCATAATTAAACAATGTTTACTAATGGCCTGTGTTCTGTCACTTACCTACGAGCATCTCCTGATGTCAGAATTTATCTTCAGACACTATGCCCTATATTTCCAAATGCATATTGTAGATTTTCCGTGTTCGCATAATAGTTGCCATGACTTATGACTCGACCCTCGTATTACATCAGGAGCCCATACATGATAGTGTTGCCAACATGATTCTATGCTTGCTGATAGGTCCTGTTGTGGTTAATAGAAATGGATAACGGGAACACTACAACCTGATCTTTATTTAGTATAACCAAGATGTCACAAGTCAAGTAGTAACAATAAAAACAAAAGACAAACATAAATCGCAATCCATAGATTGTCTCAATTCCCCACATCCTCCCCACCCTGGTCAACCTCCAGGGGGATGACCAGCTGAATGGGGCGGGTTATTGTGGCTCCGGTAGGGGTACGAAGAACCACCGTCCTGACGACTGCACTTCTACCAGCACGGAGCTCCTTAATGCGGACCTTTGCCCACATGTGCCTCGGCGTCTTGTCTTCCTGGAGAAGTGCCTTTTGCAGACATCGCTTGGTGGTGCCCACCATCCTCCCCACCAAGACGCCTTCGGAGGAATAAATCGCCAGGTGATGTTATGATGAGCGAAGTACTGATGTGTAGGAGGGGCTGTGAGAGAAGTCCAGATGGACTCGAGTTCTCTGTTGGTCGCGTGAAACGTCTGAGCATTATCAGTATATATCGTGTTTGGTATTCCTCGTCTATCAAAAAGCTCTGAACCTCCAGAAATGGGATGAAGCGGGCTATTCTTGATTCATTTGGCAGAGCTACACCGTCTCTTAGAGCCAGATATTCTGCAGGGAAACACTCTTTTTGTACGGTTTGAATCCAATATTTGCGCGAGTTTTGAAGCTCTGGTGCTGTTAACTCCCCAGAGAACCGTTCTTTTCTTCGAACATTTTGCAAGAAACGAAGTATCCACGCAGTGATGCGAAGTAATCTCCAGTAGGAACTGTATCTGGAAAGATCTAATAGGGGTGAAATTTTCTCAAATTTAAGGATATTGAAGATGGTCTTCTTTTCTTCTGGCAGTTGTACGCGGGAGGATAGTTGGATAGGCCAATTTTCTGGTTGTTGTTGTAGCCATGAAGGCCCATGCCTCCATCCATCAAGACTTTATCTGTACCACTGAAATTCCTCTCGACAAATGATCTGCTGGGTTTTCTCCCCCTGGACAGTACCTCCATTGAGATGGAGTAGTGTTAGATTGGATTTCAGTTACCCGGTTGGACACAAATGTCTTCCAGCGATTTGGGTCACTCTGTACCCAACTCAGTGTCACTTTAGCATCTGTCCATAAAGTCGCTGCTGAAGAGCTCAAGTCAGTTGCTTTGCAGAAATAATTTAAGAGTCGCGCTCCCACCAGAGCAGCTAACAGTTCTAGTCTCGGAAGCGCGATCCTTTTCACGGGAGCGAGTCGATTTTTGCTGCAAGCCAAACGGACAGTAACACTATGACCTTGAGTGGTTCTGACATAACATACTGTGCCATAGGCCCTTTCACTTGCATCGCAGAAGATGTGAATTTCACTGTTGCTTCTTTCAGAAATGCCGATCCATCGAGGAATCTGTAGCTGCGATAACTGTGAAAGACTCGAAATCCAATTATGCCAACGCATGCCTATATCATGTGGTAAGAGTTCGTCCCATCCAATCCCTTTGCACCAGGTTTCTTGGAACAGTATTTTCCCAATAATCGATACCGGTTTTAAAAGTCCCAAGGGGTCATAAAATCGGGAAGTAGTTTGTAACAGTAATCTCTTACTAGCGGGTTCCTGCTTGAGATTATCGGTGATATCATGGTTGTCTATGTAGAAAGTGTCAGTTTCAGTGGACCGTTTCACTCCTAATACTTGCGTATTGGTCTCTAGTACCCGACCTTCAGATGTCCGGATGCACTTCAGTTGTTGAGAGTTGGTCGCCCATTTCGCCATGGGCATGTGAATTGTGTTTAGCAGTCCTGTGTGTTCATAATAAAGTTTGATCACTTAGTTCTCAGTTTCACCGCCGGTTACAAAGTCATCCATGTACGTACTACAATCTATAAGGGCGGCAGCATTTGAGAAGGCAGAGTCATGCATATTGGTTAGTTCCTTTAGTGTCGCTGAAAGTAAAAATGGACTGCAAGTAAGACCAAAGGGAACGCGAGCAAAACGGTATATTACAACTTCATCTGTTGTTTCGTACACCCCTTCGCCTTTGTCAATCACATCGTACCAGAAGAATCTGGTCAAGTCTCGATCTTTGGAATCGAGTACAAGTTGTAAGAATGCCTGAGAGACATCACCAATGATGGCTACCGGGTAGCTTCTGAATCTGAGGAGAACAGAAAGTATCTCAGGCAGTAAATTTGGCCCCATTTCGAGGGCCTCGTTAAGGGACGGACCACCTCCTTGACGAGAAGACGCATCAAACACAATCCTCCATTTCGTTTTCCCAGATTTACACTTCTTAACTAAATGGTGAGGCAAGTAGAACGTATCACCAGTTGGTTCAGAAGGAGCATGTTCAACATGGCGTTTTATAATATAGTCCATCATCTGTGAATAATAAATCTCCTTCAAAGGTTCATTCGCCTCTAGTCTCTTTTGCAATGCGTTGAATCGTTTTACCGCATTAGCATGGTTATTGGGCAAGATGATACCTGATTTTCTAGGAAGAGAGACCACACGCCGATGGTCTTCTATTCGGTAAGAATCATGAAATTCCTTAAGTATCACAGAGTTTTTGGAACTGAAATATTTATCCTGACTTTCCCTGATTCCCATTGTTTCCAGATCCCAGAACTGTCTGAGTGTCTCATTTAAAGGTGAGGGTATCTGTTCAGAATGAATATGGTTTACCAGTGATGAATTCAAAGTGATGCCTGATCGATTTCCAGTCAATACCCATCCAAACATGGTTGGTATGAGTACCACGGAGGTGGAAATGCGCACTGGTGAAGTGTCCTTTATGATTTTCCAATAACAATCTCCTCCAATAAGTATTTCGATAGGCAAAGGTTGCTCTGATTCATTCTTTGGGTCAGCCAACTGTAGTTTTTGAGTGTGTGCTAACATATTAACATCAGGAACGACCGGATGAGCTGAAAAGGCATGGCTACTCTCAAATGCAGTAATATTTGTGGCCGAGTTTGTCCAGATGCTCTTTATGGAAAACTTAACAAGGTTACGTACACTCCGATTGGTTGGAGACGATTCAAAGGCGCCAATAGTTAGGTCTTGGCGGCCAATAACTTCGAGTTTCAGTTCGTTAACTAGAGACTCAAGGATAAAACTGGATTGACTTCCAGCATCCAGTATGCAACGCGTCTGTTTAGTTCGCCCATTGGGACCCGTAACCCAAACTCGCGCGGTCTGCAGGTAAGTAAAGTCGGATGGAAGAGAATCTATCTTGTTAACGGACGTAATGGTTGCCGCTGCATATGTTTCTACTGCAGACAGATCTGTGATGTGAGGCTTTGCAGGAAGAACAGAATGCCTTACTCTTTCGGTTGCAGTTCTTCACGGAGTGTCCGCGGTTCAAGCATAGAAAGCAGCGGTTTGTGTTCCTGAGTTTGGTAAGTCTATCGTTAAAGTTAGAAACTGTCTTGCATTCTTGCGCCCAGTGTCCGCAGGATTCGCAAAAGACACAAAATGTTTCTGGCGCAACCTTCCTATTGGATTGTTTCTTATTTGAATCAACGTGCAGTGCTGCTGTTAATCTGTTATTTGAAGTATCGAATGATTTTCGGTCAGGTGCTACTAGGATCGCTAGTGTCGACGCTTAGATTGTGTGAAATATTACTATGGTCAGTTTTATATTATCTATGGCCTGCGCTCCGATTTTATAATATCTATGATTAGCACCAGATAACACTACAATTTGCACAAACGAAACATAATGTTATTACACACATACATAACCAAACAAGAAGTTATTAGGGTCATTCAACAGTTATTCGGTTTACAAATGTGTAGCTTTGTCACTTATCTGTAGTCGGTTGCGAAGAAGGAAACCTTCCGTCCAGTATAGTGTAATTGCAAGTCTTCCCTCAGAGTCTGGAGGTTCCGTAATGCAATTGCAGAGTAAAAACTTACGAGAGGCTTCAATTCCTGCAGTATAGGCCTAAACAGATTATTCCTTAAAATCAGTTGATATCATGCGATATCCCGAGTGTTTTCGGCACCAAATGTTGTGGTTAATAGAAATGGATAACGGGAACACTACAACCTGATCTTTATTTAGTCTAACCAAGATGTCACAAGTCAAGTAGTAACAATAAAAACAAAAGACAATCATAAATGGCAATCCATAGATTGCAACTCTCAAGAACTCTCAAGAGTTCCAACGTCTCAATTCCCCACAGGTCCAATGTAGCTTCCATACTATCAATTGGATTTCAACCAAATTTGGTACTGTATGTGATTTGCACACTAGAGCAGATATGAATATGTGTTGCTTTTTTTTAGTTTCAACAGGGCTGCCAATTGTTGAAAACTGCACACTCTACTATTTTATCCTAATCTAGGCCTATATCAGAAAGTATGCAGGCCAACAGTTCTAAACTTTGCATACATATAGACCTGCAAATGTACGTTAATTTTCGGTAACTGATATACGACAGTGCTGCTAACATGCTGATAGGTTTAATGGTGAATCACATGTAACTTCGATACTAATAAATGCAGTTTTTTCAAAATTGGCACATATATAGATCATGATATTAGTATCCCATTTATGGCAGTGTTGCCGACCTGATCTTACGCATGCTGATAACGTGCATGTGCATTGTGTGCTCCTCCAAAGATGGAACTAGGAATATAGAGTCGCCAGGTCTGCCAACTGTTGATATAGGCTCTTTAGTTCGTCACGGAACTACTTGTTTATTCTTGTTTTCATCTCGTATCGTCAACAAGTTGGATATTTATTTTATATTGTTTATTAAACTACACAGCACTATGAGTATGGAACAGATCTACTGATGGCCTTCCTGGACATTGAGAAAGCATATGACAGTGTATGCAGAAAGAAAGTATGGAAGTCCCTGGAGGATAGAGGAGTAGAGAAATGGTCTATAAGGAGGATGAAGGAGATGTACAAGGGAAGCGTGAGCTGTGTGAAAGTGGGAGGAGAGAGATCGGACTGGTTGGAACAGAGAAACGGCCTGAAACAAGGAAGTGAACTGTCACCGTTACTTTTCATTGTGGTGATGGATGACATAATGACCCGAGTGGCACAAGTAATTGGGGAAGGAAAGATGAAAGCAATGGTGTTTGCAGATGATTTGATGATTTGGGGAAACAAGGAGGAGGAGGTACAGAAACAGTTGGATGTGTGGGAAGGAATAATACAAGGATATGGGATGAAATTTAGCATAAATAAGAGTGAGATGGTGATCACAACAAGGAAGGAGGAAAGAACCACAACGGGAATAACAATTGGTGGGGAACAGCTGAAGCAAGTGGAGAGTTTCAAGTATCTGGGAAGCCTGATACAAGATAATGGAAGAAACGATAGAGAAATAAATGAGCAGGGGAGGCAGGCAGAAGCATTTCGGAGGAGTGTGAGAAGCATGTTATGGAGCAAGGATGTCCCTCAGAACAGCAAAAAAGATCATATATCGGACGTACTATTTCCCTATCCTGACGTATGCCTCGGAGACCTGGGTTATGAAAGGAAGGGAGAAGAGCAAAATATAGGCCAGTGAGATGAGGTTCTTGAGAAGCAGTATTGGAGCTACAAAGAGGGACAGAATAAGAAATGAGAGGACCAGAGAATTAATGAAGGAGGAACCATTACAGGATGGTATAGAGAAATCTAGACTTAGATGGTATGGACATGTAAAACGAATGGAGGAGAAGAGGATACCCAGGAGAGTACACGAGACGAAGTGGGAAGGAAAGAGACCGAGAGGAAGACCGAGAGACAGGTGGCTGAATGGGGTGGAAGAAAGCGTGAAGAAGAGAGGAGAAGACTGGACAAGGGTGGAGGCTGAGAGATGGTGGGAAGACAGAAGACGTTGGAGAGGCTTGTGTTCCAAACAGACCCGGTCAGTGGCTGGAAACTGTGCAAGATGATGATGATGATTAAATTACACCATTGTTGCATCATCAACCCTCCTCCCAAAATGCCAGCTGGCCTAGTGTCTTCTCTAGTCCAATATTGATCTTTTCTGAAAGTTAGGGGAACATGACACAACCCTGTACCAGTGAGCTCATTCCTGGTGACCCGGACAAACCTTGGTATTGGAAAACTATAATCTCGAAATACTGCGATTAAAAATTAAAACTGATGAAGTTCCATAGCAATATAAGTGTGTGTTTCGGCAATGCCAGGCTGGTCTGGCCTATTGCAATGGGAACCATGTCACTTCCGGGAAATTTCCACATATCTTCACGTTTCACATCCCCAAACCACCGTCAGTTCAAAACTTTATATATAATTTATATACATGTAAATAACTGTTTTGTGGACTCAATAACTACCGCCACAATCATAAAGTATTGAGGTCGTTAATGGGCCCAAGGGGGGTTCATGTGGCACTCTGTCGATGTACAGGGTGTTGTGTGGTTGCCAGGTCTAGAACCTTCCTGACGAGGTGTATGCTCCACCCAGCGTCTTCAACTCCTTAATACTGCATAATATATGATGGTGGTTGCTGTTGCTTTAAGGGGCCTAACATCTAAGTTAATGGTTTTGGTGACCCCCACCCCTCCTTTAACTACCGCAGTACCACACAGTCTGCACAACACAACGGTAGTTTTGCCCTAACCACCAAATCTCCAGACGACAACACTGCTACCAACACACCAAGACAGATGTGATACCAACAAGTGCAGCCCCTTCTCTGGGATGACAAGAAGAAGTAATGACTAGGGCTAGGATTTTTAGGTGCTAAAAATCGGGAAAATATTTTTTATTTATTGAAAATCCATGAAATATGTGACAAAAAAGTAAAAATATTTAATTATAATTTAGTTTATTAATGTGAATATAAACAATATGCACTGTGTCTCACTGACTGCTGAAGCTTTACAATACACAACGAGATACATCACAAATGACCGACGATTATCGCGAAACACTTATCTGAAGGCGCGAAACTGCGGCAATATGTTTCTTGCCCTTGAGGTGTTGTGTAACTTGAGATCGCTGTTCAGCCTTGATTGCTTTCCCTCATGGTTGGCAGAACAGAACGCCCCCATCAGAAGTAAGTAAAATTATCTTTAAAATCTGCAGCAGATGATAACTTGTAGTTGTTTTTACTTTAGGCATCGTAGAACTGCCTTACACTTCACAGTGACAGTAATGAACTGCATGTGAGTGACACTGGTTCCAGGTAACTGGGGGAGGGGGAGGTCTAGCATGTGGTCCAATATGGCTATGGACAAGGAAATCCCCGGCTTCCACAGTGAGTGGCACGGGGCGACAAGTTAAGAATAACCCAGTTGCAAGCTGACATACGCTCAGCATGAAGATTATATAGCTCACAGGTTCTTCCCCGTTGAAGTAACACAGAACAAAAATGCAATAAACTGAAAGATCTAGCACACTGATTTTAAAAAATGTAAATATTATATCTTTTTATGTGCTAATAAGTGAAAAGCAGGAATTTATGTATTTATAGAAAAATTCTTAAAATATGTATTTATATAAAAATATATTTATTTACCTAAAAATCCGAGCCCTAGTAATAACGAACTAAAATGTTAATGGGAACAGAACTATGACGACAACGAGAGTATTCGAAATGACATAACATCAATCTTGTGGGGGAGATTAACATATTCGAAGCACTGAGGTCAAAGCGAGTGACTGAGCGACCTCAGCTGGCATCGTCACTTAACAGGGGAGATGCAGGTTAAAGAACCATAGCATTTTATGACTGTACTTGTACAACATATTTTAAAATGACATCAGTGCTACCAACTGCTAAAAAATAACTATTGAAATTTGAGCTCTATGTTGAATACCTCAGAGGTTACGCATGCTAACTGTTCTAAAATCGGCACCCACAGAGATACGGTAATAACATTCTAGATTAATTTCCAGGAGCCCATGCCAACATGACTCTGAGCCTGATGATAGGTCCAATATTAAAATGCATGTACCTTCTATACTATCAATTGGATTTCAACCAAATTTCGTATGTGCTTTGTGTACCATAACATATGAAAACCCCACGGGAAGAACGGGGTAAGTCAATTTTTTGGGAAATGAGTTTATGGCGCATTCTGGTGGCCAGCCATCGTCACTACAGATCAGTTGAAATTGATTTCAAATTAAGAGGTAAGTCACCGAGATACAGAGGTTTTTATTTTTAGTGGAAACGGAAAGAGCGTCCCATATCCTCGCACTTTATAACAAGCATATTGCTTACCCTCAATTGGGGTTTTTTAAGTATTTTCTTTTTAGTGTCTAAAGCTTAAATTGGCTCTCCTGAGAAATTTTCCCCTTTTTTCCCGTGGAGTCTTCATTATGAGTATGCGTATTCCAATGAGCCAGCAGGGCTGCCAACTGTTAATAAATGCACTCTGGATTTATTTATCCATATACCAATATATCAGAAAGTATGCGAGCCAACAGCTCTAAACTTTGCACACGTATAGTACCTGACATTATAGATGATTTTTTTTTTTTCATACAGAGGATGTTCTAGAGGGCAAGGCCCTATAGTAGGACTATACATTGTTATATAATAAGGAATATTAAATATTATTTAACATACAAAAACAAAAGTTACTAAGTATTTTACAATGACAAAAGTTACTATTCAAAGCTTTATTCATTTTATAAATTAGGAAGTATCAGAGTGTAGTTGTGAAGAATTGTTTGCAGGCTTTTTTGAATTTTAAGACAGGATTTATTGTCTTTATATGTGCTGGGAGAGCATTATAATCCTTTATAGCCTGGTTAAATATACTTTTGGAGCCGTATTTAGAGGTGCAGACCCTGGGAATTGCAAGGGTCTTGGAATTTCTGGTGTTATACTCATAGTTTTGTCCTTGTAGAGGAAACTTTATTGTGCCTTTATACGAGAGTTCTCCACTTTTATGTATGAACAGAGAAGCAGATACTTTTCTACAGGTTTCTAGAAGGGGGATTCCTGAGATTCGAACTAAATCTGCTGTACTGCTTTAATTGGCCTTTTATGGAGTGTACTTACTTGATTTAATAATGTAGTAGTGCATCTTCCCCAAATACTGCACACGTATGTTATATGGTTATGTACTAGACTGTAATACAGTGTATTTAATATATGAGAATGAAGAACATGTTGTAATTTGTATATTGCTCCTATTGCAGAAAGAACTTTTGCTTTACTTTGTATATCTGTTCTTGCCAGCTCAGATGTTCATCAAAATTCAGGCCGAGATATTTTATTGATGAGACCCTTTCAATTACTGTATTATGTAGTGTTACAGGAATCATGGTTTCTTGGCTGTTGCTACCTACCTAAAGACTGGACTAAAGCAACCATCATTCCAATCTTAAAACCAGGCAAGCCAAAAAACCAAGTCCCCTCGTACCAACCTATAGCACTTACCTCCATTCTGGTAAAAATTCTAGAAAGGATGATTACAAATAGACTCAATTAGTACTTGGAAACAAAATCTCTTCTATCAGAAGAACAAGCAGGGTTTAGACAAAACAGGTCCTCCTCCCACCAAATAATGAAATTTACACAAGCTGTTAAAGAAGCCTTTAACAAAAGGGAAAGTGTTCTTGCAGTTTTCATCGATTTTAAAGGAGCCTATGATACTGTATGGTGAAACATGCTGCAAAAGAAACTTACCAACTTCAAAGTAAATGGATGTATGTTAAACTGGTTTTCAAGATTCCTTTCACAAAGAATGATCAAAGTTCGTTACAACAACAAAATTTCAGGTTGCAAGCAATCAAAACTAGGCCTCCCACAAGGAGCTGTATCAAGCACAACTTTATTCAATGTGTACATCAACGATCTTCCAAAAACAATAAAGATAGTAGGTAATGTGAATATCAGCATGTTTGCAGACGATGTTATCATTTGGACCACAGCACGTAACAGCCCAAATCAGCAAACGCTTCTTGAACACAGAATGAACCAGGCACTTATAAAACTCAAAAACTGGACTGAAAACAATAATATGGAAATCAAACTTCCAAAACAGTATACCAGTTTTTCTCCCTGAGACACCACAATCCAACTTTTAGTCTCAAATTAAGTAATCAAGACCTTCCAAAAAGTGAAAGTACAAAGTACCTAGGTATCATCATGGACAAGAAGCTGAACTGGACCAAACACATAAAACATGTGGAGCATAAGGTAAGCAAACGGATGAAATTACTGAAGAGACTAGCAGGAGCTACTTGGGGGAGCACTCAAGTCACACTCAACAAAACCTACAATACTTACATCAAACCTATCATAAAATATGGCAGTGAAGTACTCTCTACAGCACCCCAGTCAAACATTGATCGCCTCGAGAGGTGTCAGAATAATGCCCTACGAATCATAACAGGTGCAATAAAAACCACACCTATAACCGCCTTGCAATTATATACCCACAACTTACCAATAGAAGAAGAGATGAAACATCAAACAGCCAATGCATATCTCAGTATACAAAGACTACCTAAAATGACATGTATCAAAAAACCAGTTTCCAGCCCCAATCTTAAAACACAAAAAAATCCCTTAAGTCTCGGCAAAGAATATATCAATAAGAGCAATCTGCAAATAAAACTTGAACCACTCTGTATGCCAGTCAACCACACTGAATATATACAAGTGACTACAGATCTTACTTTGCTAGAAGAGGTCTGCAAGAAAGACTCTTCACCACAAGATCTAAAACAGCTGGCCCTCTGTACAATAGAAGAAAGATATCCATCTAATCAATGGCTAAAAATATTTACAGATGGCTCACAAGACAAAGAAAATAGAACTGGAGCAGGAATACATTCATCTCTCTTCTCACTCTACTTCCCAGTAGGCCAAAACAAAACAAACTTTGATGCTGAGATAAGAGCAATTTCACATGCACTCCATCAGTTATTAGGCAGAAACATTGATTATCAAAAATGTGTTATCATTACAGATTCAAAAGCAGCCATCCAAGCCATCTCGTCAAATTATAAGCCCCAAAATAAAGAACTGAAAGAAATTTTTTGTATGATAAAAACCCTTCAAAGACTCCACAAACAGATCTCATTTCAGTGGATCCCTTATCATGTTGGAATAGCAGGAAATGAAGAGGCAGACAGATTAGCAAAAAAAGGTACCTCACTGCAACAACCTGTTAGTCAGACTGATTTTATGTCAGCAAAAAGGATCTTGAAAAATACTATCAAAAACAGGTATGAAGAAATGGCAAAGAAAACAGCAGAAACCAAATTATGGAATGTCATTGATGCTAAATGGGATCAATATAAATTAACACCAAGAAGAGAAGCTGTAGCCTTCTTCAGACTTAACACTGGCCACGACTGCCTTGCAGCTCATCTGAAACGAATCAACATCCTGAGATCTGAAGAATGCACACTTTGTCACGAACCTGGAAGTAAAATGGATAAGGGGCACCTGCTACATTGCAACAAACTTGATGTGACTGCTAGAACTTCAGGAAACCTCACACAACTCTATTGGAACGCAAGAATGCTGATAGATTGGAATCCGGGCTAGCCATAGGAAACAACAACAACAGGTTTAGTGAAATATATATAGTTTGTCTTTTTTGTGCTAGGCAGCAATCCATTTAATTTACACCAGTTGTCCAGGACTTTTAAATCATCATATATTTTTGTTGCAAGTTCTTGTTTGGATTTTGGAGTAACTAATATACATCAACACTGCCAACATGATTCTAAACCTGCTGATTGCTCCATTTTTTAAATGCATGTAACTTCTATACTAACAAATGGATTTTATCCAAAATTGGCACAACAATAGATCATAATAGCTCTGATTCTCAGCAACACATACATACCTGCCAACCTTCGGAAGTCGAAAATAGGAAGATTTTTTAAAATTATAGATTTCAACATGCGCAATATACCGTTGCGTGGGCGAAAGAGGTACACAAAAGACCTGCGTGTCTTTATTGGCAAAGCATGAATTCAGCATAAAATTCACAAAAATGTAAACATTCATCAATCATCGAGTAGTAGTATGGCCAATATTTAAACGTAAGAGAACATAATCGTGTGTTAAAAGAAAATGCATACAATCATTCTTATGGATTACACTTCGCATTCGCTACCACATAAACACGTTTTGTCAGACTAAAGTTAATTACCATGGACAACTTACCTAATTATGATTAGGTGATCTATATACATGTGGATGGTAATCTTGAGACTGCTTACTGATTTAATGCAGACCTTGTAGCCGACTTTGCTCTCTTCAAAAATGCCCCGTCATACTGCTGCTCGTAGCAATTTCCACTTAGGCTTGATTTAACCACTAACAGTTTGTTGAGGTTTTCGTCATTCAGAGATGATCGGAATTGTGTCCTCGTCTTCTTCACCTGGTTAAACAATCTCTCACATTCAACATTGCTGTGTGGGATTGTTAATATTGACAGCATTACTCTAGCTAGTCTGTCATATTTCAGACACCCATCTCCACCTCGTATATCCCCTATTGCAGATCAAGAACAATCTGCTCTTTTTCCTTCCACAATAGAAGATGGCAAATCCTCCACTTGGAGAGCACAAAACTGGCATTGTAATGCATCCATTGCTTGGTGTTCATCTTCACCGTCTTTTTTTGGCAACATAATTGGAAACTTAAGAGATATAATACTTCACGGCACTAAAGGAAGCAGTTGACAAAGACCTTATCTGTGCCACTTGAGCATTAACAGAAAACTCACTGTCCAAATTAAATTTATGAATAATATAATCAGAGGCTGCAGTGAAGTAGTTCCTGACGTGCAAAAAAAAGACCTTCTACGATGAACGCCGTGGACAAACATTCTGCTCGAATGGCAGCATTGTCTTCATTCCCATGAACAAAAAACGTACCTAAATTTTTGTTCTTCTGTAAACAACTAGCACTGTCCTTGTGTTTTAGAGTGTTGCTGTGAGTTACAATGTCAGTTTTTCCACCATGAGAAATATTTATATCACAACGACACATGGAACAAAGAGCAAAATGGTTTCCTCTACTAGATTGTAAAATGAATGGAAATTCAGTTTTATAGCTTTCTTTGAACACTTGGAGATAAAGTTTCTGAGGTTTTGTCGCCATAACGTGACGAGAGAAACTTAAAACACATGACACGAAACAATAATCGACACAACTCGTTGAAATAATTATCTACCGACACACACATTAATACCTCAATTAAATGCACTAAACGTGACGCTAGCAGAGTATAAACACGTGACGTCAAACGGAGCAAGTCACAATCGCTGCGCATAGCATACAAGGTTTCAGTCACATTCTGCACAGTCACGTGGCCAGCCTCGACTAATGAGCGTAGGCTTGATACCTGTTTGTCCGTAAAATACCATTAATCAGTATGCGGTAGGCCGATCAGCTCACTCACCATTCCGAGATCGCAGCTATGGAGCTCACTGCCAAGCGAGGAACTTAAACAAACTTACACAAAAAACAATTTAAGGTTACGCAAATCACAAAAGCAATTACGACTAACTAGAGAATCTCCTTGAGAATGGAAATTATTTGCAGTTCCTTTTTCTTTTACAATATATCACTGGGGCCCGAAATTCGGGAGAAATAACAGTAATTAAGAAGATCGGAAGACGAGGTGAAAATTCGGAAAGTTTCCGAATAAATCGGAAGGGTTGGCAGGTATGTACATATATGACATTGATGCCAACATGATTTTACGCACGCTGATAGATCCAATGTCTGTCTGCATATAACGTCCATACTATCCATTGGACTTCAACCATATTTGGTATGTGCATTCTGTACTTGTAACTATGAATATATTCAGAGTTACCAAGACTGTCAACTGTAGTGCTCTATTAGGCTACACTATTTCAGGTATATTTCAAAATAATTAGAAATGTCAGTGTTACCAACTTAATATCTTCATTATTATAGATAGGTATAGGCCTATATAGAATAATCATTGGTATGCATCTACAATTTTAATGAAAGTAGGCTCCTTAGTCCTCCACGGAACTACTTGTTCCTTTTTTAATGTGTTTAAACTTTGCAATACAAAATGCAAGTGTATAAAGTTAACTATAATACCTTTAATTATCATCATCATCATCATTTCCCCTTATCCAGCTCCTGCCGGGTCGGGGTATTTATGGCACTTCTCCACTTTCCTCTTTCCTTCCACCATTCTTCTTCCACGATCTTGTCCCAGTCCAGATTTCTTTTTCTTACGCCGTTCTTCACTGAATCCATCCACCTTGTTCTAGGTCTTCCTCTTGGTCTCTTACCCTTGCACTTCGCCTCCAGCATCTGTCTTGGTATTCTATTTTCCTCCATCCTCTTTACATGTCCAAACCACCTTAGTTTATTCTTCTCAATTCTCTCATTTAGTTTTCCCATCCCAACTTCCTTCCTAACATCTTCATTCCTCAATCTGTCTTTCCTTGTCTTTCCTATCATACTTCTTAGGAATTTCATTTCACTGGCTTGGATTCTACTCTCTTGCCTGCTTGTCAGGGTCCAAGTCTCAGCTGCATAAGTTAATATGGGTACATAGTACACTTTATACATTACCTCCTTGCTTTTCCTTGGTACTTCCTTATCCCAAACAAGTTTTCTTACACTGTGATAGAATGCATTGCTCTGCTGTACCCTCCTGCCAATCTCCATGTCCAACCTACCAGTTTGCATCAATTCACTTCCTAGGTATTTGAACGTGTCCACAATTTCCAAACTCTGACTTCCAATTTTCACAGTGCCCTTTCCTTGTCTTTCCCCTCTTGTCATCACCATGGTCTTGCTTTTCTCTATACTGATTTTCAGGCCATACTTCTGAATATTTTTGTTCAGTGCATCTAGTTGTTTTTGCACTTCTTCGGTGTTCCTTCGCCAGACCACAATATCATCTGCAAATAACAGTAACTTCATTTCTTTATGTTCATATGCTTCCTTTGTTTCCTTTACTATTTCATCCATCACCATTATGAACAAGAGAGGTGACAGCACACTCCCCTGTCTTAGTCCAGTCTTGTTCCTAAACCAATCTGTCTTTCCAACTGGGGTCAGTACCCTGCTAACACAGTTGTCCATTGCTTGCACCATTTCCAACATTTCTCTTCCCAGTCTCTTCTTAACCATGGTTTCCCATACCTTCTCTCTGGGGACACTATCATATGCCTTTTCTAGATCTATGAAAGTCATGATCAAATCCTCTCCATATTCCCAGTTCTTTTCCATCACCTGCCTCAAGCTAAAGATTGGGTCCACTGTGGATCTTCCACTCCTGAAGCCATACTGTTCCTCTTGCAACTCTCCTTCCACCTCATTCTTCTTTCTAATATCCTTTGCAGTATTTTCACTATCTGTGATATGAGGGTGATCCCTCTATAGTTATCACACACACCTTCTTGTCCCCCTTCTTAAACACTGGTATTATTAGCCCTTTCTTCCAGTCTTCTGGTACACATTTCCATTTCCACACACACTTTAGCAGTCGATACAGCCATTGCATACCAACAGGTCCAGCAGCCTTTATCATTTCTACACTTGTAACGTGTTTTTCGAGGGGTTTTTATGCAACTGGCATAAGTCAGTAGGAAGCCATTCTATATTTATTTATGCGGCAAATTGTTCAGCCAAGAGAATTTTTCATGGTAATTTATTATTATTATTAATTTATTATAATTATTATTAAGGTATTTTCGGAGCATTTTATAAAAATTATTAGCATACAGATAGGTTTTCTATGTCTTAGAAAACGCTATCAAGCAAATTATTACGAACGACGATATCATAGAAAATTATCTGATTACGGAATTTTACGGAGTTTTGTCAGTTAGGGTATTTGAGAGACGTGACTCACTGGGATTTCAAGTACAAGCTGATTCCTGTCGAGAAGTATTACGCAAGGCTGGGTCGCAAGGTCTAGAAAAGGCGAATTGTTGGAACGGAAATCGACTTCTCCCTCTCGCGCACCGAGTGTAATGAGGCAGAGGAGGGGAACTAGCGGCGTGCTCAGCCAATCAAGGAGGACGACGTAAGCTGGAAGACGGTACCATG
Organism: Meconema thalassinum; assembly: GCA_946902985.2. NCBI lineage: Eukaryota > Metazoa > Arthropoda > Insecta > Orthoptera > Tettigoniidae > Meconema > Meconema thalassinum. Next base: position 695,687,758 of record OX336391.1, read on the forward strand.
GTGGGGGAGCCAACGTGTGGATATATCGTTCGACGCGCCGTGAAACGGGGACTATCTGTGAAATACTTGAGGAGTATGGGTGCAAGTGCGTGTCGCTCCGATGTTCAGGGGAGTTAGGGACTATCTGTGTAGAACTTGCGGAGTACGGTTGCAAGTGCGTGTCGCTCCGATGTTCAGTGGAGTTAGCGACGAACTTTTGTAAAACTTGGTTGTACGAGTGTTTGGGTCCGAGGTACGGACCATAGAATTATCTAATCTACCAGAATATCATCAAATTCCGACGGAGATGACGACGTCCAGGAGACTGTGGGAAGCTCACAGCATCATCAAGTACGAGGGAAATGCTTTGGCAATTTCCAGTGGTAAGCGCAAATGACGCAGAAATACGCAATCTCTCATTTTTCTTTGTTTTACATTTCATATTTCAGTAACTTCATAGCTTGGAAATAAGAGTAAAATCAATTTATCAGACTCCGTTTTCACGTAATTTTCTATCGGTAATATTCAAATCACAGCGCTCCAATTTAAATTTTGTACTTATTATTATTATTAATTTTGCTATACTTGTTTTATATAATAAATTCATTTCTTTTACAATGCAATCTTTGCTTTCAGTAGGTAGCATTAGATATAGACCAATTCCTTCTCCTGATACAATTGTTTGTTGGGTTAATGATCAAATCATACCACGATCTGAGTGAATAGTGTCTTGAAGGTGTTCTGCCAGAGCTAGACGTTGTTAAATACAAATTTAGATTTCAACATTGCATTGAGGTCATGGCGCCCATTGAAACAACATAGCTTAGGCAAAGGTAAACAATTACATTTTCTCCCAACAGTGTGGGCTAGCCAAACTGCCACATTGTACGCTCAACGTGTGGGCTGTCAAAAGGTTACATTTGTCGCTACCAACATGGGGCACTAATTATTTACGGTTACAATTGGCGCCCAACGTGGGGATGAAAACCTAATAACATTTGTGGAAGGAGAAGGGTATATATTTCTGTGCCTGTATTTTGGGGGTTATTTGTCTGTATCAGTGTATATCATTATGGGGGATGAGAAAGAAAGACAGATGAGGTTACATAGTGGTCATCAACGGGAGAGTGATGATACGAGCAGTATGTCGAGTGATGGTAGTAGCGGAGGTAAATCCCGATACTGAAACAGGGAGTGTAGGCGGCCAACCAGAATTAAAAACTTTACTTCTCGAGTTCATGTATCAGAACAAAGTTAGTAGTGATGCCTTAAATGCAAAATTAGAACAGAATAATGCAAAATTAGAACAAAACAGTAGGGAAAATAAAGAAAGTACAGACGCTTTAAATGCTAAACTGGAACAAAACAACGCTAAATTAGAACAAAACAGTAGGGAAAATAGAGAGAGTAATGAAACATTAAACGCCAGATTAGAACAAAACAGTAGGGAAAATAGAGAGAGTAATGAAACATTAAACGCCAGATTAGAACAAAACAGTAGGGAAAATAGAGAGAGTAATGAAACTTTAAACGCCAGATTAGAACAAAACAGTAAGGAAAATAGAGAGAGTACTGAAACTTTAAATGCTAAATTAGAACAAAACAGTAGGGAAATGAGTGATAAATTCGAACTGATTAGAGGTGAGATCAGGGGGGTGATGGAAGAAAAGGCTAAAGAGATTATTGCAGATGTAGACAGAAAATTAGGAAAAGTACAGGAGGAGTTGGAAATTAGAATCAGTACACAGGCTGAAAATTTAAAAGAACTAGTGCAACTGGAAACACAGCAGGTCAAAAAGCAATTGGGGGGAGAAATTGACAAAATTCAGGTGGCTACTAAAGAGGTTAAGGAACAGCTAGGGGGTAGAATTGAGAAAGTCCACTCGCAAATAGTTGCAGAAGTAAATGATTTAAGAGAGAGTAATAGAGAGAGCATTAGCAAGATTGAGGAGAAACAAGCAAAGCTATATGATAAAGTAGAAGAATCAGAAGGAAACATTAAATTAACAGTAAACAGTATTGAGAGGAAGGCTGAGGAGAAAATCACAGAATTAGAGTTAAAATTAAAAGCTAGGATCAGGCAAGAAAATAGTCAGAATAGGCCAGTTTTTGTGAATAGCACACACAGGGAGGTAGAACTGGGTAAGTTCAGCAATCGACAGGGGTGCCCAATGGAGTTCATGAACACTATAGAAAATAAATTCGGGGAGAGGTTGGAAAATGGTAGTATTGAGTGGTGCCAGGTAGTTGAAATTTCAGAACAAGTGTTTGTGGGGGAAACGAGGAATTGGTTTGCTGTCTACAGAGACAAGTTTACTGATATTAATGATTTTAAAATGAAATTCTGTGAAAAGTTCTGGAATGAGGTTATTCAGTCGCAGCATCGTGAGGGAGTAGTGTGTGGTAAATATAACCCTAAAGGAAGCTCCACCATGACCGAATACTTTTTAGGGCAGGTATTAGTGTGTAAATATCTGGATGGCTTGAAGGAGGAAAGTGATGTGGTGAGGTTGCTACTTAGGCACTTTCCCTATAGGATCAAGGAGGCTGCTTGTATCCAGAATGTAAAGACAATATCACAAGTAGAAAATTTGTTAAGCACATTTGATGCACTAGGGAGAGGGGGTTATGAGGACAATTTCAATCGGAACCAGGGTAATAATAATAATAGACCTAATGAAGCCAGGCATCAGGAAGTTCAAGGGAACGGTGGCGAAGGGGCCAACGCTCAAAATAGAAATAATAGTAATCAGCTAAATCAGAATAGAGGAAATGGCTATGGTAATCAATATCAAGGGAGGAATAATGATTTCAGGGGAAATCAAGGGAGGAACAATGATTACAGGGGAAATCAAGGGAGAAACAATGATTTCAGGGGAAATCAAGGGAGAAATTATAATGACAATAATTACAACCAGAATAGGGGTCAAGGAAGAGGACAGCCTAGTGGTAGTAATATACAGCCAAACAATGACAACATAGCCCAGAACAACCAGACCAGTTTAGTAGTTAGTAGTACTACGGCCAGCTGTAGCGGTTCTTTAAACGCGAACCAGGCTGCGAAGTAAGGTCAGAATCTCAGTCTGTAGCATGCCCTGTCCATACAATTATACAGGAACCCTATGACCTAAATGTGAGAAATGAATTATTACATGAACTAAATGATGAAGGTATTATTCAGGAAGTGGTTAGTAAGAGCCCCATAGTTAAATTTAACGTGTCCGAGGCGTACACAGATGTTTTAATTGATAGTGGTTGTATGAAGAGTTGCATAAGTAGTGCATTTTATGATAAAATGAAAGGAACTGGAGTAAATTTTGAGGAGATGCCAATTAAAAGCACTTTTGTTATCACAGCTGTTGGGAAGAGGTCTAAAGTAATTTCTAAGCAAGTTTTAGTAGACATTAAAATTAATAATCATGTAGAGAAGCAGATTTGCCTTGTAATTCCAAATTTAGTATTCAGTGTTATCTTGGGTTCAGAGTGGCTAAGTAGAGTGTCTGGTAACTTATGTTATGATGTAGGGAGTTTGAAATTTAAATGGGGAGATTCTGAAGTAGAAGTAGCGTTCAATGACCTTATTCAGAGGAGTAGTATTGTAGGTGTGATTTGTACTTTAAATGAGATATCGCCAGCCGTAGAGCGGGGTTCTCCATGTTTTGTGGGCAGTGTGATTACGAACGGAAGTCTAGAGGACTCGTTACGTGAGGCTGCATTTCAGGGAAATATAGAGGATGAACAGTGTGTTCGGCTCTATGATGTGTTATGGTGTAATAGGAGAGTTTTTGAGGATCGCATTGGTATGGCCAATTGCTATACACATTCATTGAACGTTATTGATAGGTCAGTATTCACAGGACATAGATATCCTGTACCTTTCGCTTATCAGAGTGCAGTTGAGGCACAAATTAACCAGATGCTTGAAGATGGGATTATTGAGCACTCTAACAGTCCATATGTTAATTCTTTGATCACGGTACCCAAGACCGACGGCACTGTTCGTATTTGTTTAGACGCTCGTTTGGTTAACAGTAGAATTAGTTCAGATCAGCTGAAATCTATGTCAATAGAAGAATTAATGCAAACATTTGAGGGGAAGAAGTATTTCACTTGTGTAGATTTGAGTTCCAGTTTTTGGCAAGTGCCACTTATGTACGAAGATAGACCATTTACAGCTTTTAGTCATAAATATAACCTTTATCAATTTTGTAGAACACCTTATGGGTTAAAGAGTAGTTCAGCAGCTTTAATTAGGGCTTTAAACATCGCATTAGGGGATGACACAGGAGAGTTTGTAACCATTTACATAGATGATATGGTAATTAGTTCACGCAGTTTTGAGGAGCATCTACTTCATTTAGATATAGTTTTTCAGAAGTTAGATCAGGCAGGGTTCACTTTGAAGCTGTCTAAGTCGTCATTCTGCCAGTCAGAAGTGACATTTTTAGGTCATAGAGTGTCAAGTAGAGGTGTAACACCAGAAGAAAGTAGGGTTAATAAGATACTTAACGCAGAGGTGCCACAGAATGTTAAACAGTTAAAAACTTACCTGGGAATTTGCAACTTTTTCAGGAGGTTCGTTCTTAAATACTCAGGGTTGGTAGAACCATTCAGGGAATTGCTTAAAAGTGGGACTCGGTGGAGATGGGAGTCCAAGCATGATCAGGCTTTTAGAGCGCTGAAGGAAGGATTTGAGAAAGCTGTAGTGCTGAAATATCCGTTAAAAGATAAGGAATATGTGGTTATGACAGATGCTTCACATATAGGCATTGCTGGAGTATTATGTCAGAAAGATGATGAGGGTAATCTGTGCATTGTATCTTTAGCTTCGCGAGGACTGACTGCAGCGGAGAAAAGATACACGATTACTGAGTTAGAGCTTTTAGGTATTGTTTTCAGTTTAGGGAAATTTAGAATGTATTTAGTAGGGGGGAAATTTGAGATCCACACAGATCACCATGCATTACTGTATATGAGGACTTGTAAACTCAGTTCTAACAGAGTTAGTAGGTGGATTCTTGCTCTGCAGGAATACGAATTCACAGTAAAATATATTTAAGGTAAAGATAACATTCTTGCAGACATGCTATCGAGGGACACTAATTTATGTAGGGATTATCCTGTGGTTAAAGCAGAGGACGGTATTTTAATATGTGCATGTGTGGACAGTAGCAACAGGGCATCGTTACAGACACTGAGAAATATGCTAGTGGAGCAACGTGATGACGTTAAGTTAAAGGAGCCACTGGCTAGGTTGGAAATAGGTGAAGAAGAGTATGTGAAAGTAGGACGGTTCACGTACAAGATGCAGGATGGGCTTCTTGCAAGGAAATGTAGGAATAATCGGTGGGCAATATGTGTTCCTGCCACTTTGCGGGAGGAGCTAATTTGGTTCATTCATAGGGAATTAGGACACTTTGGTGCTGCCAAGGTCTTCTATGAAATTGGTCGTGACTTCATTTGGAGTAAAATGGGAAGGGACGTTAGGAGGATTTTAGCTAAGTGTGACACCTGTCAAAGGAGTAAATATCCAGTTAAATATTTAGTGGGGGAGAGATCTGCAGTTCTCACCAGTAGTCCCGGCGAACTACTGTGTGTGGATTTATTTGGCCCGATCGTTAAAGGACAGTACGGCTACGAGTACATTTTTATAGTTATTGACGCTTTTAGTAAGTATGTCAAGCTATATCCGCTAAGGAAAGCCACGGGACTAGCGTGTAGCCGTCTGATCATTAATAAGTATATACCTGAGTTTGGCATTCCTCTCAGGATACTATCTGACAGTGGACCACAGTTTACTGCAAAGAAATGGAGAACCAGTATGCAGGAAGCTGGTATAACACACGTTCATTCCTCTGTAAGGTACCCTCAGGGTAATTCTGCAGAGCGTCCATTAAGGGAAGTGGCTCGTCTTTTTCGGACTCTAGTGCATGACAAGCATGCGGCCTGGATTGGACATCTTCCCAAAGTCGAGACTTGGCTGAATTCTGTCCAGCATGAGAGCACGAAATTGACGCCATACGAAGTTCACTTCGGAAAAAGACCACAAAATGAACTAGCGAGGGTGTTGGGATTAAATGAGGGTAAGCAACCGGGGATGGATTACATTGTCCAGTTGGCGAAACAGAATTTATCTAAGTGAGCACAAAAGAGAATTCGCCAACAAAAAGAAACTAAATTTGACCTATTCGAGCCGGGAGACAGAGTCTTACTTAGAGTGCCGAAACAGTCAAATAAGCTAGAGAAAGTCATGTCCAAGTTCTTTTATCTCTACGAGGGCCCATTTATAGTTTCCAAACGTATTGGCAAAACAGCATATGTGCTGGAGAATAGTGAGGGAAACAGATTATACGGGACGTATAATATACATAGTCTCCGAAAGTATGTGTCATAAAGTAAGGATGTTTAGCTGGCGAGCCAGCCTATCAAATGAGTAAGTGTGGTGTCTGGTGCGTGGAAGATCTGGTCTTAAGGCAGGAGTATCAAAAGTCACACAGGGGGGTAGTATGTAAGTAAATGAGAGTTTTTAAGGTACAGGGAAATATGACGGGATTGTCGGATGCTGTTGAGCACTAAATTGTCTCGATGCACCAAGGCCATTTTGGCAGCGCTGATGGGTTCCCATTTATCTCCAAGAGATGGGGGATCGCTTGTATAGGGCTTGTTAGCTTAAGGCGTCCACGAGATAAAAGATGGGCCATCAGAATGCGAGACAGTCCTTCATGAAACTCATACATATCAGCACACGTGATTTCTGTTTACGGCCTCGCCATGTAAGATTTGTTAGGGTGTAATTTAAGATAATTTGTACAATGGTATTATTTGTGTGAGGAGAAATGGTCTGTGTTGAGAACTAGTATTAAGTAGAATATGGTTAACGGGAACTTAACAAGACAGGGCGATTACGGCACAGAAATATTTGGTGTTATATGTAATGCGCATTTACTGTTTTTTTTTCCAGAAGTCAATATTAATTTAATCTACTTTAAAGAGAGATTAAGTATTATGGTCACGAGGCGCTGCCACAATAGTGTGATCGTGTGCTCAGTGATAAGTGGAATTAAATGTCACCATAAGGAGGGGACCTCCAGTGAAATTAGGAAGTTCTATGGTGATATAAATATATCAGAACACCTTCAATGCGTGTGATATGACATCATAAATACATAGTGCTCACACATTAATTATGTCTATTTCTCCAACATAGAGAAATTTGAGAGGCGGAAATATCCATGGAACACTATTCTATATGTAAAACATTGGACTGGTTGCAAAGTGCAATCCATAGTGACAACAAACTTTGACGCAAAGTGCGTGAAGAAAAATTATGAGTGTATACATCTGTAATTTAGGGTGATTTCATTTATGTAATATGTATTTTGGATGGGGTTTATTAACGTGTCTGGGATAATCGGATAATGGACCGTTGTCACGGTAAATCATCCGATGATCCGAGGCGAATATGTAACGTGTTTTTCGAGGGGTTTTTATGCAACTGGCATAAGTCAGTAGGAAGCCATTCTATATTTATTTACGCGGCAAATTGTTCAGCCAAGAGAATTTTTCATGGTAATTTATTATTATTATTAATTTATTATAATTATTATTAAGGTATTTTCGGAGCATTTTATAAAAATTATTAGCATACAGATAGGTTTTCTATGTCTTAGAAAACGCTATCAAGCAAATTATTACGAACGACGATATCATAGAAAATTATCTGATTACGGAATTTTACGGAGTTTTGTCAGTTAGGGTATTTGAGAGACGTGACTCACTGGGATTTCAAGTACAAGCTGATTCCTGTCGAGAAGTATTACGCAAGGCTGGGTCGCAAGGTCTAGAAAAGGCGAATTGTTGGAACGGAAATCGACTTCTCCCTCTCGCGCGCCGAGTGTAATGAGGCAGAGGAGGGGAACTAGCGGCGTGCTCAGCCAATCAAGGAGGACGACGTAAGCTGGAAGACGGTACCATGGTGGGGGAGCCAACGTGTGGATATATCGTTCGACGCGCCGTGAAACGGGGACTATCTGTGAAATACTTGAGGAGTATGGGTGCAAGTGCGTGTCGCTCCGATGTTCAGGGGAGTTAGGGACTATCTGTGTAGAACTTGCGGAGTACGGTTGCAAGTGCGTGTCGCTCCGATGTTCAGTGGAGTTAGCGACGAACTTTTGTAAAACTTGGTTGTACGAGTGTTTGGGTCCGAGGTACGGACCATAGAATTATCTAATCTACCAGAATATCATCAAATTCCGACGGAGATGACGACGTCCAGGAGACTGTGGGAAGCTCACAGCATCATCAAGTACGAGGGAAATGCTTTGGCAATTTCCAGTGGTAAGCGCAAATGACGCAGAAATACGCAATCTCTCATTTTTCTTTGTTTTACATTTCATATTTCAGTAACTTCATAGCTTGGAAATAAGAGTAAAATCAATTTATCAGACTCCGTTTTCACGTAATTTTCTATCGGTAATATTCAAATCACAGCGCTCCAATTTAAATTTTGTACTTATTATTATTATTAATTTTGCTATACTTGTTTTATATAATAAATTCATATCTTTTACAATGCAATCTTTGCTTTCAGTAGGTAGCATTAGATATAGACCAATTCCTTCTCCTGATACAATTGTTTGTTGGGTTAATGATCAAATCATACCACGATCTGAGTGAATAGTGTCTTGAAGGTGTTCTGCCAGAGCTAGACGTTGTTAAATACAAATTTAGATTTCAACATTGCATTGAGGTCTTGGCGCCCATTGAAACAACATAGCTTAGGCAAAGGTAAACAATTACATTTTCTCCCAACAGTGTGGGCTAGCCAAACTGCCACATTGTACGCTCAACGTGTGGGCTGTCAAAAGGTTACATTTGTCGCTACCAACATGGGGCACTAATTATTTACGGTTACACACTGACTTCATCCACCCCTGTTGCTTTTCCCATCTTCATTTTCTGTACTGCTAATTCCACCTCCAGCATTGTTATATCATCTTTAATTATATTAATACAAAATACTTACAGCCATTTAGATGTTCAATTTATCGGTTGATATGTGCAACTCAACAGGAAGTAATTGTATGACTCGTCTTAACCTTCTCAGACCGCCTACTAAAGAACAACATATATTCTGAACAATATCTATTTACTGCGCTGGGAATATGACACACAAAATGAATAAACAATTAAGGTTTATACCTACCAGTTCCAAGGAATGGCACTGATACTTTAACATTGGGTACAAGAGGTACTTCGGCATACTAGTGTCATTTGTTTTCATCTATTTCATTTACGTCTCCATTCATCTCATTTCACGTAGTATAAGATTTTACTAATCAAGAGTGTATTTAATATCATCTATTTCATATATGTTATCATTCATTTCATTATTTAGATTTTAAGAGGGCCCTTGTCTTTGCAGATGACGTCATGATTTGGGGAAAAAAGGCCAGAGAGGTACAAGAAAAACTGGATTCATGGGACAAGCTGTTCAAGGAGTATGGGTTGAAAATAAGCCAAAGTAAGACAGTAGTGATGACAACAGGACTGTCTAATGCAACCATTTACCTGAATAATCAGCCTCTACAAATTGTTGATCAATTTAAATATCTTGGTAGCACACTGTGTAAGGATAACAACAGCAACAATGAACTAGTAATGCAGCCACCTTCTATGCACAAGTTAGAACACTACTGTGGGATAATGAGGTGCCCAGGAAGTGTAAACATGTACTACATCCCAATTCTAACTTACGGAGTAGAAACATGCACCCTGTCCAGAAGAGAAGAAAGTAGGATTCAGGCATCCAAAATGAAGTTTATAAGAACAATGCTTCAAAGGACAAGGAGAGACAAAGTAAGGAACGAAACAAACAGGACAGAGGCTGGCATAGATATCAGTGCTACAAAATATTTGCAGAAGCAACGATTAGGATGGCATGGGCATCTTCAAAGAATGGGAGATGAGAGGACACCAAAAGCTTATTTCAACAAGATTATCCCAGGAAAAAAACCAGTAGGAAGACCAAAGAAGAAATGGTTGGACCAAATCAAGGATGAACTTGAAGACAAAGGGCTAGGACCCATGTAGACCAACTATTCATGGACAGGAAAAGGTGGCGAGGGCTCATTAACAGCACCCGGGTGACTGGAGCTGGAATTTGATGATGATTTATTGTTTAGATGTAAAGTCTGGTTTGTGCCATGGGAAGTTGCGACGTGTAATGCCTTTGTGACATTATAAAGATGGCTGCTATCACAGTGGAACCTATTCTAGTGGTGATACGGAGAACTAAAAATTGTGTGGCCAAGGAAATGTGTTTTTCCCTTTCCTATAGTGTTTGTCAACTCTACTTACTTAAGGACCTTTGGTTTGACTTATTCTCCATCCTCCTCCATATCCACACTTCCAGGCGTTTCATATCATAAGCCATATAACAAAACACTCCACACAAACATTTTGACGAAATCTTTCCTAATTTTAGTCTTTATGTGTTTGTTTGCCTGCTTAGCTAGAGCACACATTGTCGTGTGCGGTGCCATCATTTATCTTGATGTTTGTTGGTATGCCTTCATTTGCTTTCCGGACAACTAATCATTCTGTTTTCGAAATGTTCACTTTCATTATTGATTCTGGTTGGTTCTTAAGTTTAGGGGCTGCGACAACGCGGTCGTGTAGCCCCGTGTACTTTGGGTGTGTGTAGAATCTGTCTGATAACCGGTGTTAATTGTGATGATGATGATGATGATGATAATTGTTGTTTTAAGGGGCCTAACATCTAGGTTATCGGCCCCTAATGATCTGGGTGATAGCGAAAATGAGAATGAAATGGAAACCAAAACGAAAATTATGTGAGACGGAAAATACGTACTGAACCCTTATTGATTTGTTCTTTGCAAGGGTTCAGTACAAAGAGAAACTCAGATGGAAACAACTCACAATTTTGGTCTTACAAAAGGAAATTTAGAACGAAAAGATTCACAAAAAGAATAGATTGAAAAAGAACCACAAAACGTAGGCTAGATTCAAAATACGTACAAAATGCAATGTAGCGTCGAAATACTTACAAAACGCAACTGAAATTCAAAATACTTACAAAATGCAAATGAGATCGAAAATATGTACAAAATGCAATTGAGGTTCAAAATACTTACAAAATGCAATTGAAATTGAAAATACACCATGCAATTTAGATTGAAAAAGGCCGGTTCCAATCCAAATTATTCACAAAGTGCAATTGAAATTCAAAATACTTACAGAATGCAGTTGAAGTTGAAAATGCTTACAAAATGCACGGTAGATTCAAACGACTCGTGTGGATTGACAATACTTACAAAATGCAATTTAGATTGAAAATACTTGACAAAATGTAATTTAGATTCAAAACACCCACAAAATGCAATTGAGAATCAAAATATGTGCAAAATGCCCACCAAACAAAATAAATTTAGATTCAAAATTCATCCGAAATGCGGTTTTGGGTGAAAATACTTACAAAATGCAATTGAAATTCAAAATACTCACTAAAAGGCCCGGCCACCTGCATTGAAAGACTTACTAAAAAGCAATTTAGATTGTCAATCTTTACAAAATGCAATTGAGGTTGATAATAATCGCGAGATGCAATTTAGATCGATAAAACTTACAAAATGCAACGTAGATTAAAAATGCCTTAAAAAATCGCAATTGTGATGACTGTATTAGTGTGTGTATCTGTTTTAATTCAAGTAAGCACTGCAGACGATCAATTTTCTAGTAGTTCCTACTTTTGCCGCCAAATGCCACCGTCGACGACTACTAGTTCAGATCTTAGCTACCAGACGTCACCACAGTCGGCTCTTGGCAACGAACATAGGAACCTAGGAGCGTTGTTTACATTCTTAACCTATACAATTTAGCTTCACACAGGCGTAATTAGTGGAAGGTTCTTTAATATGCCATAAATCTATGACACGGGACCGCCGGCTTTACTTCCCCTCCGAAGGAAGGCATACCGAGGGATTTTTAACGCTCTTAAAAAATCCGACGGCTTCAGCCGGGTTTGAACCCGCGATCTTGGGCATAGAAGCTCAGCATGCTACCCACTACGCCACCGAAGCCGCCCATTATTGATTCTTGTAGGGTTGATGCCAAAACTCGTAGTTTTACTCAGTTCCCCGTCCGAATCTGCAGTTAACAGCACATCTTATACAATGGATTTCTAGTCTATTCATTGTAATTCCTTTGGTCTTTGTTTAAATTTTGATACACTTTTTTCAATGTACATGTTGAGCAAATATACACAACCTTGTCTCACTCCCGTTCTAATGGATGCTGTTTTTACTTTTCCATTAATTTCAATGATAATAGTATAATTAATATCATCATCCTCATCTTGAGCAGTTTCCGACCCCTGGTCTGGTCTGCTTGGAACATAAGCCTCTCCATCGTTTCCTGTCCATCCACCATCTCTCGTCATTTACTGTGTCCCAGCACACTCCTCCTTCCTCCACACTCTTCTTAACTCCTTTTGTCCATCTGTCCCTTGGTCTTCCCCTTGGCCTCCTTCCCGTCATTTCCATTCCAAACATCTTCTTCGGTATCCTCTCCTCTTCCATCCTCCTCACATGTCCATACCATTGTAGCCTAGATCGCTCTATTCTATTTTGCAATGGTTCCTCTCTGACTCTCTCATTCCTTACTCTGTCCATTCTTGTCACTCCTACCCTACTCCTCTGGAACTTCATCTCCACTGCTCGAATTTTATTCTTGTCCCTTTCCTTCATCACCCATGTTTCTGAACCATACGTCAAAATTGGCACAAAGTAGGTATTGTAGATGATTCCTTTACATTTTTGTGGTACATCTTTATTCCATATCATCCCCCTAACACTCTTGAAAAATCCATCTGCGCACCTTCCCCTTTCATTTATTTCCATCCTATTGCCTCCCTTTTCTTCAATTATGCTTCCCAAGTACTTGAAGCATTCTACTTTCTGCAACTGCTGTCCTCCAAGTGTTATGCCCAAATCCAGTCTGTTCTTCTTCCTCGTTGTGATGACCACTTCACTCTTTTGTGCTGAGAACTTCATCCCATATGATAACACTACCTTCTCCCACTCATCTAATTGCTCTTGTACTTCTTCCTCATCCTCTCCCCATACCAGAAGGTCATCAGAACTAACATCAAAACGGCTCCAAAATTTATAGAAGTGAATCATGGGAAAATCAAGCGGGTTGTGAAATTTAAGTATCTTGGTGAATGGATAGACCCTACAATATCTGAAAACGAGGCTTTTGTGTCACGCTTGAATAAAATTGAAATGGCTTACCGTCTAACTAAGAGTCTGTACAACAAAAGATCTATATCCCTGAAAGCAAAACCCAAGCACTACTGCACGGTCATCCGGCCAGAAGCTTTGTGTACAGTGGAATGTCTCGCCATGAATAAAAAAGCCATAATGGAAAATCTGGAGGCCAAGGAAAGGAAGATTTTGAGAAAAATCCTGGGTCCAGTGAAAGAACACGGCGAGTTCCGAAGACGCCACAACCGAGAGTTGTACACACACGTAGAGAAAATAACTGACGTGATGAGGAAAAGGAGGATACACGGCTATCAAACCGAATCTCCATGAGAAAAAGACAAAGGGGGCCTGGTTCAGTGAAGTAGAGAAAGATCTGTTGGAGATTGGGATAACATGTGGGAGCGTGGCCCACTTTGGAAAAAGTTCAAGGAATCAGAGTTTTTAACCTAAGCCGAAACTAAAAACCGGGAAGGCATGGGCGACAGAGATAAAGGTGCAACATCGATTGCAAATGAAAGAGTACAGGGCCAACATTAAAATGCAGAAGAAACAGTTGACATGACGTGGCTCATAGTTGGCCGTAACAAAGCAAGAAGAAGAAGAAAGATATTTATATTAATTCCAGTAAAGCCACTTTCATGAAGAAGTTTATTTTTTAATTGAACGTGATGAAACAAAAGTACATAGGGGCTTTGTAACTACCCATTGGGGGGAACAGTTTGTATATTAGTGTGCCCTGCATTGTTGTGATGGCTGTAATCTTTCCTTTGTGTTCTTTTCCGTGTGGCTTACTGAGAGGCCGAGTGCAGGTGTTTCTAGATGACGCCCGTGGGCGACCTGCGTGAGGTAAGGAGGATGAAGACGTCACATACATTCAGTCCCCGGGGCACAGGAATTAACCCCAGGAGATAAAAATCCCTAATGGCCCGGCCGGGAATCAAACTCGAGACCCTTAGGGCCAAAGCCTAGCACGCTAACCATTTAGCCACAGAACCGGACAGGACTGTAATAACGAGTGTAACTCTGACAGGGACAGGGGCAGGGTGGGCGCCCTGGGACTTGAACTAAGATACTATTCCGACATTTCCCTGGAGACAGTGTGGAAAAGAACGGGTAAAAAATACGCCGTGGGGAATTCTTCCTTGCAGTATACAATAATATGAACAGGGTTCAATTTGAGGTGGAATGAACCGGAACGGCGTTCCGATACCTCTCTTTAGAGAAAAAAGAAACTATAGATAAAAACATTTATTGAAGAGTAAGGAGACTGTCAATCTTGTAGGATGGGCAGACAACCTAAACAATAGTGAAACTGTGCTTTCTTACTGCTTTTATTACTTGACTACAACCCATTTTTGCAAAAATTGAAAGTAGACTTACGAGATCAACACAGGGTGAAAAAATCACCGCCATCTTGACGAAAGCGTAATGGCGGCCACCCAAATGTTAAAAGCTTAAATCAAATTACGACCAACCTAATCATCTGATCTCTACCAATTTTTGCAACATTACACGTTTATGTATGGAAACTCTTTTGACCAAACTACAAGGTCATCAGCCCAATAATTTGTGAATGGCCACCATGTATGTGTGCAAATCGATTCCCCCTATCTATTCAAACACGATGAAACAGATTTGAACGAAATTTGGTACAGAGATAGCACTAGCAAAGGGCACCTCAGTGTCATGTTTTATATCACTGCCATCTTGATGGAGACGCAATGGCGGCCATCCAAATGTTAAAAGCTTAAATCAAGTTACGACCAACCTAATCATTTGATCTCTACCAAATTTTGCAACAACATACCATTTTGTGGGAAGCATCTTTTGACTTAACTACAAGATCATCAGCCCAATAGTTTGCAGATAGCGGCCATGTATGTGTGCAAATCGATTCCCCATATCAGTTCAAATACGGTGAAACCGAATTGAATGAAATTTTGTACAGAGGTAGCACTAGCAAAGGGCACCTCATATACATGTTTAATGTCCATATAGCCCATTGTATTTCAACGAGCTACTACAACCAACATTCAATTATACTCCTTGAGAAGGACAAAGAGTTATAACAATACCCATGCATTTAGGAGAAAGTAGGCTATATGTTCTTTACTGAACATCTTGTTCTTTGATCCTTTTAGAAATTCATGTAGAAGGGATTGATTGTTGGCTGCTTTCTTTATGTCTCTCCTATACAAATTGATCATGCCAAGAAATTTCGTAAGTTCTCGTACAGTTACAGGGAGCTTGTATTCTTGGATTATTTGAACTCTTTCCGACTGTGGTTTTGTGCCTGCTGGTGTTATCAGATAGCCCAGAAATTGAATTTCATTTACACCAAACACTGATTTACTTAAATTAAGTCTAAGGCCATATTAATTCAGTCTTTGACACACCAGGTCCAAATGTTCGACATGTTGTTCTGGAGATACAGAAGCTATCAAAATGTCATCAATATAAACAAAACAAAAATCAAGTCCTTGTAAAACACCATTGATGAATCTTTCAAATGTTGATGGTGCATTTCTGAGTCCATAAGGCATACGGTATGGTTGAATTCAAAAAGACCGAACGGTGTGATTATGGCTGATTTATCTTTATCTTCTTCAGCTAATGGAATTTGGTAATGAGCTTGGAACATATCTAATTTCGAGAAAACTGTCTTGCCTTGTAATATGTAGCTAAAGTCATCAATGTGTGGTATGGGATAACGATCAGGTATGGTACGCTCATTCAGTCCACACGCACGCCATGTGACCAAATGCACAGGACTTGACCATTGTGATTTAGAAGGCTGTATTATGTTGTGATCTAACATGAATTGGAAGTCCCGTTTCGTGATGGCTAGCTTCTACCCTATCCGATACGGACGTTGGCTACCACCATGGCGAACACCTTCTTATCCTGTGCAATCCTGAAGAGTTCCGTGGAAGACAGCCCAAACCACATTCTTAAATTATCCATCCAAGTTATTCGTCTCCTTCCAGGTCCACGCTGACCTTCAATTTTACCCTGAAGTATAACTTGGAGCAGACGGTATTTTGGATTCCTCATCATGTGTCCCAAGTATTCCAATTTGGAAATGGAAATCCACAGCCTGCTTCCAGTCTCCGACCGGGTCAGGAATGGAATGAATGAAGCCCCCATCTAGCGGCGAGGATATGAACAGTGCCGGCTGCCGAGGCCTGTCGCACTCCTCTGGGGCAATGATTAAATAAATGAAATGAAATGATAGTGGAGAGTGTTGCTGGAATGAAATTTTTACAGGGAAAACCGGAGTACCCGGAGAAAAACCTGTCTGTCTCCGTTTTGTCCAGCACAGATCTCACATGGAGTGACCGGGATTTGAACCACGGACCCAGCGGTGAGAGGCCGGCGCGCTGCCGCCTAAGCCACGGAGGCTACTCCCAAGTATTCCAATTTCCTCTTCTTAATTGTGTTTAACAGCTCAGGTTGGCTGCTCACACGCTGAAGAACCTCGGCATTACTCACATGTTCTGTCCATGAAATTTTAAGAATCCGCCGGTATATCCACATTTCAAAAGCTCGAATCTTCTTTTCTGTAGCTACGGACAAGCTCCAAGCTTCAACACTATAAAGAAGGGTGGAGACAACATAACACTTCACGATTCTTTTCTTAAGCGTCATACTGAGATCTCGACAGCATAGTAGTTGTTTCATTGTCATAAAGATGGATCTAGCCTTCTCTATACGGCATCTTACTTCAACCGAAGGATCCCAATTCTCATTAATATTCTGTCCTAAATAAACCAAACTCTTGACTCGCTCAATCTGATGTCCATCGACTAAAAGGATTTGTGACATTGCTGGTTTTCACGATATTATCATATATTTTGTTTTCTTAATGTTGAGGTCAAGGCCATATTGTTTACTATTTTGATACACCATAGTAACAATCTCTTTAAGTCCTTCGAAACTATTTGCAATCAATACAGTATCATCTGCATACCGTCAAGGCTTGCTAAATACAGGAGGACCATTAGTAGTGGTGATAAAATGCTTTACATCATGTTTGAGTATTGGTTTAGTTATATCAGGATATTTCTGCAACAGGTCATGAAATACTAAACCTTCTTGAAGAGTACTGACTGTATCAGAATCAGATATAGCGGCTACATCAGCTGTGACACAGAGTTTTGTTTTGCCATCAATTATCCTTCTATTTTTAATGTCAATAGTCAATTCAAATTGATGTAAAAAGTCTGCTCCTAGTATGCCTTTGGTTGTTTTTGCTATAACAAAGGGCCATTCGAATTTTCTTTTTAAGCCTAGATCGACACTAATAATTTTGGTGACAAAGGTAGGTTGGTATCTCTGTCCCATTAGCAGCATAAATGTTAAAGTATGAGGACACATTTTTAGAATCACTATTAGCTGGTAATACAGAAGTATCTGCTCCACTATCTATTAAGAATTCTTGACCAGAATGTCGATCTTGAATAAACAATCTAAAATTCTGGCCTACTTGATGATAATTGTTGTTTTAAGGGGCCTAACATCTAGGTTATCGGCCCCTAATGGTCGGGGTGATGGCGAAAATGACAATGAAATGGAAACCAGAACGAAAATCAAGTGAGACGGAAAATACTTACAAAAAGGAACTCAGATTGAAACAACTCACAAAATGGAGAGAGTTTTTTTTTTTTTTTTCTCGTGTAGCCTCCTGAGAGGCCGAGTGCAGGTCTTTCTAGTCGACGCCCGTGGGCGTCCTGCGCGTCGGGATGAGAGAGGGAATGGATGAAGATGAATGAAACTGGGCAAGGATGTGGAAGGAAGCGGCCGTGGCCTGTCAGAAGGTACTGTCCCAGCATTTGCCTGGTGTTGAAAATGGGAAACCACGGAAAACCATTTCAAGGACAGCTGACGGTGGGGCTCGAACCCACGCGTCTACCGAGTCAGCAGAGAACTTGGCCCCTTGACCTAACGCAGCGCTTCAGCCCGCGTAGCCACTACTGTCGGTGGAGAGAGGTAGCCTACTTACAATAGATTGAAAAATATGCACAAAATATAGGCTAGGTTCAAAATACGTACAAAATGCAATGTTGAGTCGAAATACTTACAAAATGCAATTGAAATTCAAAATACTTACAAAATGCAATTGAAATTCAAAATACTTACAAAATGCAAATGAGATCGAAAATACGTACAAAATGCAATTGAGGTTCAAAATACTTACAAAATGCAATTGAAATTGAAAATAAACAATGCAATTTAGATTGAAAAAGGCCGGTTCAGATTCAAAATACTCACAAATTGCAATTGAAATTCAAAATACTTACAAAATGCAATTGAAATTGAAAATGCTTACAAAATGTACGATAGATTCAAGCTACTCATTTGGATTGACATCATCATCATCATCTTGTACAGTTTCCAGCCCCAGGCTGGGTCTGTTTGGAACATAAGCCTCGCCACTTAGTCCTTTCTTCCCACCACCTCTCCGCTGTCACTCTGGTCCAGTCCTCGCCTCTCTTCTTGACACATTCCTCCACTCCTTTCAGCCATCTATCTCTTGGTCTTCCCCTTGGTCGTTTCTTCTGCATCTGCATCTCATGTATCCTCTTGGGAATCTTCTTCTCATCCATTCTCTTTAAGTGTCCATACCATCTCAGTCTTGATGTCTCAATC
The DNA here is from genome assembly GCA_946902985.2 of Meconema thalassinum. NCBI lineage: Eukaryota > Metazoa > Arthropoda > Insecta > Orthoptera > Tettigoniidae > Meconema > Meconema thalassinum. The sequence continues at coordinate 695,706,672 of OX336391.1, forward strand.
CTACCTTGCAAGGGCTCCTCTTTCACCATTTCCCTGACCTTTTCATTCCTCAACCTGTCTCTTCTTGTTACTCCGATCCTACTTCGCAGGAACTTCATTTCACCTGCCTGTATTCTGATTATGTCTCTTTTCTTCATTGTCCACGTCAGGTCAGTATCGGGATATAGTAGCTTCTGTATAACACTTCCTTGCTTTTTAGTGGGACATCTTTATTCCACACTAAGCTCCTAATGCTTCTCAGAAATGCTTCTGCCTGTCTGCCACGTTCCGTAATCTCTTTGTAATTTCTCCCATTTTCCTAAACTATACTTCCCAAGTACTTGAGACTTTCCACCTTCTTCAGCTGTCCACCTCCAAGTGTTATCCCACTCATTGGTCTGTCCTTTTTCCTGGTCGTTAACAGGATCTCACATTTACTGATGTTGAACTTCCATCCGTACTCTCCCACTGTTTCTTCCCAAGACTTCAGTTGCTCCTGAATTTCCTCCTCCTTGTTTCGCCAGACTATGAGATCATCTGCAAACACCATTGCTTTCATCCTATCTTCTCCTATCTTTCCTGCTATCCGTGTCATTACCTCGTCCATAACCACAATAAAGAGAAGGGGTGACAGCGCACTACCCTGTTTCAGGCCACTCATTTGTCTGAACCAGTCTGTACTTTCCCCCAGGCATCAGTTTTGTCGCCACTACTGTTTAATCTATACATCTCTGATCTTCCAGAAACAATATCCAGAAAGTTCTGCTATGCTGATGACTTGACCCTGGCCACACAACACAAGATCATTGAGAAAACTGAAGACATTTTGATTAAGGACTTATCCACCCTGACAGAATATTTCAGGAACTGGAGACTCAGACCCAGTGCAGCCAAGACGGAGGTCTCTTGCTTCCATTTGAGTAACCGGCTTGCTAACTTCAAACTAAATATTACCTTTTCCAATAGAGTACTTAATCACAATAGGTTTCCGAAATATCTTGGTGTTACCTTGGATCGGACTTTATCCTTCAAGCAACATCTTTTGAACTTGTCGAAGAAACTGAAAACCCGAAACAATATTAATCAGAAGCTAACTGGTACTACCTGGGGATCTGCTGCGAACATCCTGCGCTCTTCAGCCTTAGCACTGGTTTTCTCTACTGCCGACTATTGTGCTCCAGTGTGGCTTAATAGCCCGTATACGAAGTATATTGACCCACAATTGAATACCAGCATGCGTCTTATATCTGGCACCATCAGACCAACTCCAGTCCACTGGATTCCACTATTGTCTGGTATAATGCCACCTGACTTACGAAGATCCAGTGCTCTTGTTCGAGAGTACAACAAGATCTGCAAGAATCCTCTGCTACCTGTTCTAGGCGACATACCAGCTCTTAGTCTCCAAAGATTGAAATCACGACATCCACCTCTTTGTGATGCAGCTCTGAAGACATCCACCAACTTCGATGCTTTGGAGGAATGGAAAGGCCGCTGGAATAACTCCACTGACTTGCCCCTACATAACTTCTTCAGAGGTGAAAAAATTGCTAACGGATTCCAACTACCGCGTGCAACTCGGTCCAGACTGAACAGGATCAGGACAGGTCATGGAAGGTGCAGGGATTCCCTCTATAAGTGGAACTTTGTATCTTCTCCAGAATGTGATTGTGGAGCCCCTCGCCAGACCATTCCCCACATTTTAAGCGAGTGTCAACTACGGGCCTATCCAGGAAGATTGGAAGACTTTGTATCACCAAAAGCGGAGGCACTGCAGTGGGTTCAAAAGTTGGACATTCAGCTTTAATGGATAACTCTAATGCCTGACGTGAATCAATGTTTTTTTGTTATTGTGTATATATTGTATATATTATGTATATAATTTCCTTGCCATACGCTAATAATAATAATAATGTACTTTCCCCTCCAACTTTCACACAACTCACACTTCCACAATACATCTCCTTCACTCTGCCTACAGTCCCTTTTTCCACTCCCATGTTTTCCATTGCTTTCCAAACCTTCTCCCTACACACATTATCATAGGCCTTTTCGATGTCCAGGAAGGCCATCAACAGATCCTCTCCAAATTCTTAGTGGTGTTCCTGGAGCTGTCTCACTGAAAATATGAGATCCACTGTTGATCTCCCAGGTCTGAATCCATACTGCTCCTCTCTCAATTTTCTCTCCACTTTGGCTCGTATTCTACTTTCTAATATCTTTTCATATATCTTGGCACAGTGAGATATGAGTGTGACTCCCCTGTAATTTCTGCACTCCTTTCTGCTTCCTTTCTTAAATATTGGGACAATTAATCCTTTCTTCCAATCTTCTGGGGTCTTTTTCTCCTTCCATATCACCCTCATCACACGGTACAGCCACTGTTTCCCAACCTCCCCTGCTGCCTTCACCATTTAAACACTCACTTCATCCACACCCGGTGCCCTTCCTCCTTTCATCTTGTCTATAGCCATCTCCAGTTCTCTCCAAGTCAGGTCCTTTTCCATTCCTGTGTTGTCTTCTCCATCTTCCAATGCATTGTCTTCCTCCCTCTGACCATTTGGATTCAGCAAATCCTCAAAGTACTCTTTCCACACTGTCTTGAGTGTCTCTTTGTTGTGTACCTCATTTCCGTTTTTGTCCATCATTACCACATCCTCTCGCAGACCTATTCTCTTACTTTTGACCATCCCATAAAGTACTTTCTTATTTCCTCTGCTGTCTTCCTCCATCATCTCTGTCCACTTTACCATTCACTTCTTTCTCTCCACAGCGACAATTTTGTTTGCTTCTTTCTTCTTTGTCTTATAATCTTCCCTTGCCAGATCAGTTCTTTCCTGGAACCACACTCTGAAAGCCTTGTTCTTCCTTCCCACAGCTTCTTTTACTCTCTCATTCCACCATGGTGTCTCTTTACACCGCTTTCTGTTGCTTGTTCTTCCACATACTGCCACTGCAGCTTCCACCATTGTGTTTTTGAATTGCTTCCATTCCTCTTCCCCTGTTTTAGGATTGTCTGTTGGCATCCTTTCCCTTATTATCTTCTGGAATTCTTCCTTGACTTCCTTTTCCTTGAGTTTCCATACTTTGATTCTCCTTTCCTGGTACTCTGTCCTCTTGCTATCCTTAACAACTCCCAGGTTCATTACAAGTATTCTGTGGTCGCTATCTAAGGCCTCTGATGGTATTACCTTTATATCTCTGACACTTCTCTTCATTTCCCAGTCGTACAGCATGTAATCTACCAAAGATTTCTTTGTTAAATTACTGCTGTACCACGTTACCTTGTGGCTTTCTTTCTTCCGGAACCAGGAGTTGCCTACCACTAAACCGTTTCTCTTGCGAAAATCCAGCAACTTTTTCCCTTCTTCATTCCTGCTACCCCATCCTTCTGCTCCCAATAAATTTTCATATCCTTGCCTTTCACTTCCTACATGTGCATTCAAATCTCCCATGACAATGATGCTCTGACCATTCAACTGCTGTTGTAGCTCCTCCTCAAAGTCTTCCTTCTCTTGAGCTGTACATCCAACTTGAGGAGCATATACCTGGGCTATCTCCAGGCTTCTTCCCTTTACAGTTACTCTGATCTTCATGATCCTGTCACTTATTCCCTTTACCTCTTCCTTCATTCCATCTCTCACAACTACTCCTACTCCGCTGCTCCTTCCTTCACTGTTTCCACTCCAGTACAACCGGTACCCTTTCCTCAGTTCTCTGCGACCTTCTCCTTTCCATCTTGTTTCTGCCAAGCCCAGTACATCCAGTTTTCTTCTCTCCATCACATCTACAATCTCCTCCACCTTTCCTGTCAGTGTCTGTATGTTTAATGTCCCAACTCGTAGTCCATTAGCATATCCGGGTCGTTGTCGTTTGCATCCGTCCTTTCCGAGGCCTGTTCCTGTTTTGAAAGCAAATATGATATCCACTACTGGCTTGCTAGGCCTATCGTAGCTTCACCAGAGCCCCGTCAGCCGTCACTTTTCAGGGTTCCCATAGAGCCTTCACAGCTACCGTAGCGGTCCCGGGGCACACAAAGTCCCCACTTTACTTCACCCCTACTTCATGCCGTTGCCCGTCTCCCACCACGTGGAGGAGTGGTTGGACTTGTGGGAGACCATTTGGATTGACAATACTTACAAAATGCAATTTAGATTGAAAATACTTGACAAAATGTAATTTAGATTCAAAATACCCACAAAATGCAATTGAGAATCAAAATACTTGCAAAATGCGCACCATACAAAATGCAATTTAGATTTAAAATTCTTGCGAAACGCGGTTTTGGTTGAAAATACTTACAAAATGGAATTGAAATTCAAAATACTCACTAAAATGTCCTGCTCCTACATTGAAAGACTTACTAAAAAAACAAATTTAGATTGACAATCTTTACAAAATGCAATTGAGGTTGAAAACACTCGCGAAATGCAATTTAGATCGAAAAAACTAACAAAATGCAACATAGATTAAAATACCTACAAAATGGAGTGTAGATGCAAAAAATTCGCTAAAGGGAATTTAGATACACGAGGAGCCAAGTAACAAAACAGTGCGGGAATCTTAAAGAGAAAAGGAAATATAATGAAAAGAAAACAAGAGGTATGACCCCTCGAAGAAGGAGGGATCAGGAAAGGTGAGACAAGGGCCAATTAAGGCCTCGGATACCCTAATACCGTCGGGGTCGGAAAAGAACAAGAGTTGACCAAGGGAGGTCGACAGGAAAGAAGACGGAGAGAAGCCCGCCACAAGTAAGTGGAAGCAATGCCGGACTCAGCCGGCTTTATTGAGGTGCGACGGCAGAATATGAGGCCGCTAGTGATTCAGCCGACTGGAGTTTCCCTCATCTTTCCACTGGCAAGGTGGAGTGCACTTCCCTGGCATGCAATTAGCATCAAACCATAGCAATATTTACCATCTCTGTTGAAGTTTTGCTCGCTCCTGCTCCGACTGTGATCGCATTTCATCCTTCAGCTCACGTTCCAATTCTTAAATCCTGACCAACTGATCTTGCATGGTTACGGATGAACTGTAGCTGTCTGAAATTCTTCGACATGCTTCATCTCACAAATTCGATCAGCCATTTGCACTACGTTTCCTACGTCTTCATTAGATATTTCCAAAATATTACATACATTTATTGGAAGTTTATCTAACCACAATGTTTTCAAAACCTTGTCCGAGATATTGGTACCACCTACTCCTTTCATTTTTTGTAATAGTCGACTTGGTTTCATGTCCCCTCTGTATTTCACTAACGAGCTTCTCTTCACTGTCCTTAAAAATGGTTAACAATCGTTCTTTGGGTACAGTATACTTGTGCAGTTCGTTACTTGCTACTAGATCCCAGATGTTCTCCACAAATCTTGGTTCCAACTGTGCGAGCAGATAAAGAAATCTTGACGATTCCGTAGTTATTCCGACGATCTTGAATTGGACTTTGGCTTGGCAAAACCAAATGTCCGGTTTATCAGTCCAAAAAGGTGGTAGCTTGACGCTGACTTTTTCCACTTCACTTTTCAGCTGCATTTCGGATTTTTTGCTGTCCATCATCACATCAAGGGTCACCAATTATGTAGCGGCAGCCACACTCAATAATATTAACCTTAAAGGACGTTCTTCAAATTTATTAAATTTATTTTGAATGAATTTTAAAATATCCACCTTTCAATACTATTGGTTGGTTCCTCAGTTTAGGGGCTGCGACAACGCGGACATGTAGCCCCGTGTACTTTGGGTGTGTGCAGAATCTGTCTGATAACCGGTGTTAATTGTAATGACTGTATTAGTGTGTGTATCTGTTTTTAATTTAAGTACTGCAACTTAGAATTTTTCAAATAGTTGCTACTTTTGCTGCCAAGCGCCACCGTCAGCGTTCAGAACTTAGCTACTAGACGCCACCACAGTCGGCTCTTGGCAACGAACATAGAAACCTAAGAGCGTTGTTTACATTCCTAACCTATCCAATTTAGCTTCACACAGGTGCAATTAGTGGAAGGTTCTTTAACATTCCATAAATCTATGACATGGGACCGCCGGCTTTACTTCCCCTCCGAAGGAAGGCATACTGAGGGATTTTTAACGCTCTTGAACCCGCTATTTATTTATTTATTTATTTATTTATTTATGTTGTGAACATTACAGGAAGCCCCAATTACATTGCTCACTACTAAAATCATATAATATACAACAATATATAAATAGAAAAACAAAAGATACATAAAGAGAAGATATAGATAGAGAAACACGTTATAAATAATAATAATAAGAAGAAAATGAAGGTTAGGTATGAGAAGGAAATGGGCTGAATACAGTACAATATATTACAAGACATCTTGCAGTTTATCACAGGACGCTGCAAACTGGTTTTCTGACATACTGAAAATATCTAAGTCAAGATGATGAACTTTATTATAGTGGGATAAAATTCTGTTAATCGGCGAGTTTTTATGGTTGTCTGTGTGAACTCTCGGAATAAAGAAAATGTTTCGGAATCTACTAGGTTTCACAGCTGGTACATATAACGTAATTCTCTCTCGAATTTTAGCGTCGTCAATTTTATTGTTTACTATTTTATAGAGAAAAAGCAGGCCCTGACAATTTCGCCTGTGAGATAGTTTTCTGACATTGAAGGACTGTAATATAAATGTGTACGATTCGTAAGAGGGATAATACCCAAATCTTTTGTAATATACATATTTTAAGAATTTCTTTTTGATGTTCTCTATAAGCTTATTATGTTTCAATGTGTATGGATTCCATATAACTGAAGCATATTCTAGTTGTGATCTGATGAAGGCATTAAAGAGCAATATTAAAATCCCATAGGAGAAATTAAATGAATTTCTTATTACAAATCCCATACATTTATGTGCTTTAGAGACAATTTTCTCTATATGTCTTTGAAAATTCAGATCATTGGTAAATACAATTCCCAGATCCTGAACTTCATGAATTTTTAGTAAGCTTTCCCCGTCAATGTCATAGTGAAACTTTATGTAATTTTTTCGCCTAGTAAAATTAATTTGCTTGCATTTACTGATGTTAAATGGCAATTTATTTTCTTTCGTCCATAGGTTTAGTTCATTTAAATCATTTTGAAGTTTGATACAATCGTAAGGGTCACGTATTGATTTATATAATTTTATATCGTCTGCGAATAATAAAATTTCTGAGTGTTGAACTTTATCAGAGATGTCGTTTAAAAATAATAAGAATAGTAATGGTCCTAAGTTAGATCCCTGAGGAACTCCTGAGTTGGTGGGAAATGTTTTGGATAGTTGCGTTTTATATTTCACAACTTGTGTTCTGTTCTTCAGTATGAAATCAGCAGACGAAACAGTGGTTCAGAAAAATTATACGTTGATAGTTTAGTGATGAGTACGTCATGATCCACTTTGTCAAATGCCTTTTGAAAGTCAGTATATATTACATCTACTTGGCCTTTGTGATCTAGCTCCATGGATACAAATTGCGTAAAATTAATAAGGTTAGTCACAGTTGACCTGTTTGGTATAAATCCATGCTGATTTGGGGAAATGATCACTTTAACATGTTGAAAAATATGACTATACAAAATACTCTCAAATATCTTAGCCGGAGATGACGATACAGCTACAGGTCTGTAATTCTTAATCTGAACTGAGTTTCCGGATTTTAGAATTGGTGTTACTTTTGTATGTTTCCATTTATCTGGAAATGTGCTGGTCTTCAGTATGAGATTGTATATTATAGTCAGTGGTTTAGTAATATATTCCTTACAGCCTTTAAAGAGGTATGGTGGTAACCCATCAGGCCCCGCTGACTTTTTTGGTTTTAGTTTCTTAATGGCGAATTCAACCATATCCTCGGTGACTTCAGATATAACCAAATAATTTTGAAAATAATGTTGCTTTACGTTATTGCTGTTTGTGTTCAAATTATAGTTGGGAATAGTTTGCGAATATACTGATTTGAAATAGTCAGCGAAACAATTGGCAATTTCCAGTGATTTACAATATTCTTTACCTTCATATTCCATCGCCAATCCTGATCCTTTACGCTCCTTTCCGTTTTTTATAAAGTTCCAGAAGCTGTTGCTATCTTTTTCCATGTTCCGCTCAGTAAGAGCTACATAGTCATCATAGGCTTTTTTATGTCTATTTTAGTTTTAGATCTAAGTTGAGTATAATTATTTAAGTAATATTCGGATAAATTTTTCTTTTTTCTATATTTTTCCTTTAGCTTTAAATTTGATATTATGGACTGAGTGAACCAAACAGGATATGTGCGCTTGTAATGTTTAGTCTTTGGAACGCACTGGTCAATTATAGAGTATATTTTGTCATAAAAGATATCAACAGCTTCGTTTACATTTCTACAATTGAGGCGTTGACAGGGGAAAGGTAGTAAGTGCCAAAAATGAAATTTTTCAGGAGAAGCAAAAAACGATTTGCGATCATTTTGTTATTCACTTTATTGCACAAAATACTTCCAAATTGAAGAAATCCACTCACTTAACATATTGAAAAGCAATATTCAGAATTAGGCATAGCATGGTGGAAAAATAATTTGTCTATACAATGTTTAAATAGAGATTTCTACACAATCAGTACTAGGCTACCACTTGAAACTGATTTTGTTAGGCACAGATATCCCTGTAAAATGCATGATACTTCTTATCCTGGAAGTCCATCATTGGTAATAAATCCTCCTTTTTTGCTTCATTGATGAATATTCTTCTTTCAAGGGGTTGCAAAATCTTAATATTGGTGATGGCCTTGAATGACTGATGCCTTTTGAATATAGCATGTTCCTTCAACATTTCAATTTCATTAAATGACTGTCTTGTTTCAGTCACGGGGAATTCTCTTGGAATTCCAATCCAGCCTGGGGCGTGGTGGCACGATGGTCAAGCTGTTGGCCTCTCACCAAGGTGGACAGGGTTCGATTCCCGGTCAATGCATGTGAGATTTTCGAAGTGAAATGCCATGTTCCGTGGTTCGCATTCCACGTATAAAGAAGGTCTCATGACTCATAATCACAAGATTAACGGTCACGTAAAACTACAATCTTCCTTCCAATCCGTCCGACGGTGCTTATTTCAAGAGCACCCGTACTAAAAAAACTTGTCAGATTCAGCAGGAAAGTCAATGACGTTATCATTGTTCATCATAATTACATTATTGGGCTTGAAAACATTAGCACTGCAAATCATTTCAGCTATTTCTTCTGGAACCATTAGCTTACATTGTTTCTTTCTCTTTTCATTGATGCTAAATTTCCTTTCACGGGGCTTTTAGGAGTGTCCGGAAACCAGGAATTTTAATTCAACAGAATGAAAATAGTTTATGGCATTGGCATAAATCATAACCATTAACACCATTCGATTTTTATTCTGCCCTGCGCATTGTATTATTGTATTTCCCATTTCCCAGAATGTTGACAACGTTAATCAGGCCCACGATATGTACCTTGCATGACTGCTATCTGTCTCCTGAAATCGGTGTGGTGTTTGCTTATTTCTTCTTGAGTGAAACTGGGGCACTTGTAACAACATTTACATGTTGCCTGGAAAAGTAGAAAATATTGGTTAGATTAGCCTATGACTGTTTCCTAACCTGCCTGACCCTTGCAAGCGAAGTCGGTGTTCGACGAGTTTGCATTGTTACACGTCAATTATGAAGTGAGAAAACATATCTCTTAAGAAGTGTCATTTAACTTAACATTTTGAAAGGACCACGTTTTGTAGGCATGTTGATTTTCACAATAATTTGAGTATCACTTCCACGCAACAAGCGGAAACTTGTTTGGCGCGCAAAAGGAGTTACTACGTTCTCTGCGCCAAGAGCCTCGTACTTGCCACAAGAGCGATCTAGTGGCAACAATTTCAAGCTGTTCTAATCATCCATCGACTTCCTACTTTCTCTGCGGTGTTGGACTTGGTTCTTACTACCTTCTTCACGAAAAAAAAACGAAAATTTCATTTTTGGCACTTACTACCTTTCCCCTATCATCATCATCTTGCACAGTTTCCAGCCACTGGCCGGGTCTGTTTGGAACACAAGCCTCTCCAACGTCTTCTGTCTTCCCACCATCTCTCAGCCTCCACCCTTGTCCAGTCTTCTCCTCTCTTTTTCACGCTTTCTTCCACCCCCTTCAGCCACCTGTCTCTCGGTCTTCCCCTCGGTCTCTTTCCTTCCCACTTCGTCTCATGTACTCTCCTGGGTATCCTCTTCTCCTCCATTCGTTTTACATGTCCATACCATCTAAGTCTAGATTTCTCTATACCATCCTGTAATGGTTCCTCCTTCATTAATTCTCTGGTCCTCTCATTTCTTATTCTGTCCATCTTTGTAGCTCCAATACTGCTTCTCAAGAACCTCATCTCACTGGCCTGTATTTTGCTCTTCTCCCTTCCTTTCATAACCCAGGTCTCCGAGGCATACGTCAGGATAGGGACATAGTACGTCCGATATATGATCTTTTTGCTGTTCTGAGGGACATCCTTGCTCCATAACATGCTTCACACACTCCTCCGAAATGCTTCTGCCTGCCTCCCCCGCTCATTTATTTCTCTATCGTTTCTTCCATTATCTTGTATCAGGCTTCCCAGATACTTAAAACTCTCCACTTTCTTCAGCTGTTCCCCACCAATTGTTATTCCCGTTGTGGTTCTTTCCTTCTTCCTTGTTGTGATCACCATCTCACTCTTATTTATGCTAAATTTCATCCCATATCCTTGTATTATTCCTTCCCACACGTCCAACTGTTCCTGTACCTCCTCCTCCTTGTTTCCCCAAATCATCAAATCATCTGCAAACACCATTGCTTTCATCGTTCCGTCCCCAATTACTTGTGCCACTCGGGTCATTATGTCATCCATCACCACAATGAAAAGTAACGGTGACAGTGCACTTCCTTGTTTCAGGCCGTTTCTTTGTTCCAACCAGTCAGATCTCTCTCCTCCCACTTTCACACAGCTCACGCTTCCCTTGTACATCTCCTTTATCCTCTTTATAGTCCATTTCTCTACTCCTCTATCCTCCAGGGACTTCCATACTTTGTTTCTGCATACACTGTCATATGCTTTCTCAATGTCCAGGAAGGCCATCAGTAGATCTGTTCCATACTCATAGTGCTGTTCTTGTAACTGCCTTACAGCAAAAATCAAATCCACTGTGGACCTTCCTGCTCTGAAGCCATGTTGTTCTTCCCTCATCCCTCCTTCTATCCTTGTCCTAATTCTCTTTTCCAAAACTTTCTCGAAGATCTTTGCACAATGACTCATCAGTGTTATTCCCCGATAGTTTCTGCAATCTGTTCTACTACCTTTCTTGAAGATCGGGACAATGATTCCTTTTTTCCAGTCCTCTGGGGTCTTCCTTTCCTTCCATGCTGTCCTCATCACTCGGTACAGCCACTGTATCCCCACCTCTCCTGCTGCTCTCACCATCTCCACACTCAACTCATCCACACCCGGTGCCTTCCCTCCTTTCATCTTGTTCACTGCATCTTCCACTTCTTTCCATGTTAAGTCCTTTTCTGTTTGCAGTTCATCTTCCTCTTCCCCGATTTCTTCCTCCTCACCATCTTTTCCATTTGGGTTCAGAAGTTCTTCAAAATATTCTTTCCACATTTTCTTCAGTTCTTCCCTATTTTCTATCTCTTGTCCCCTTTTGTTCACCATTCTAACATAATCCGTAGGATCCTTCCGCCTCTTATTTTTTACCATCCCATACAGGACCTTTTTTGTACCTTCACTATCCTCCTCCATCATCTTTGTCCACTCTTCCATCCACTTCCTTCTCTCCTCAGCCACCACTCTCTTCGCCTCCTTCTTTCTTTCCTGGTACTCTTCCCTTGTCTCTACCGTCCTATTTTGATACCACCTCCTAAAGGCTCTATTCTTTTCCCTTACTATATCTTTTGTCTTCTCATTCCACCATGGTGTTTCCTTCCACCTCTTCTTACTACTTGTCCTCCCACATACTGCTTCTGCTGCACCCACTAGTGTCTTCTTAAATCTAGCCCATTCCTCTTCCACCCCTCTTTCTTCATCTGTTGGAATTCCTTCCTTTACCATTTTGAGGTACTCGACCCTTCTACCCCCTTCTTTCAGTTTCCATATCCTTATACGTCTTTCCTGGTTCTCAGTCCCTTTCTTCTCCTTACTCCCTCTCAGGTTCATTACCAGTAATCGATGGTCGCTATCCAGGTTCTCCGATGGTATAACCTTGATGTTCTTATTTAGTTCTTTCTCATACAGTATATAGTCGACCACCGACTTCCTGGTCAAGTCATCACTGTACCATGTGATTGTGTGGCTCTCTCTTTTCTTAAACCAGGAGTTCCCAACTAGCAGGCTGTTCCTCTGGCAGAAGTCCAACAGTCTCTTTCCTTCCTCATTTCTTCCACCCCAACCCTCTGGTCCTAGAACACTCTCATAACCTTGTCTTTCTCTTCCTACATGGGCATTGAGGTCCCCCATAACAATCATATTTCTTCCTACCAGCTGCTTCTGCAATTCCTCTTCAAACTCCTCCTTCTCTTCAGAAGCGCAGCCTACTTGTGGAGCATACACTTGCACTATTTCTACGGTCTCTCCCCTCAGTGCTACTTTCACTTTCATCATCCTATCACTTATTCTCCTCACTTCTTCTTTTAAACCATCTCGTACTACTACTCCCACTCCATTCCTCTTTCCCTCTTCGTTCCCACTCCAGTACAGTCTATAGCCTTTTCTCAGTACTCTCCTTCCTTCCCCTTTCCACTTTGTTTCTGCCAATCCCAATAAATCCAACTTCCTTCTTTCCATCATATCCACTATCTCCTCCACCTTCCCCGTCAGCGTTCTTAGGTTTAAAGTTCCAAATCTTAGTCCGTGTGTACAGCCGTGTCGTCGTCTATTAAATCCATCCTGTCCGAGGCTCGTTCCATTTTTGAAAGCATTTGGTTTTATCCACTACTGGCTTGCTGGGCCTATCGTAGCTTTCCCCTGTCAACGCCTCAATTATTCATGTTATCCCAATTGCATTTTTTCACTAATTCATACAATTTTAAGAAGTCTGCCCTGAGGAAGTTATATTCATAGGTTGAACTTTCATGTGATCTGGTTATTTTCCCCTGTTTGTATATAATTTGCAATGCTGGATGATTTTCATCTAATCGGACTAAGGGGTCAGTTTCTTCCTGGATATGCAACTGGTCAATGTTACTGATTATTAAATCAAGAGTTCTCCCATTAACATTCTTAATATCGTTAAACAGCCTGGCATTCAGCAGGTGCAAACAATTCTGTAACTCTTTGGATTTGTTTGAACCCTTCAATGGATTGTAAGATTTATCAGTTACTTCCGGTAAATTAAAGTCACCAATGATACAAATATCGTAATCTTTAAATAACTGCATATTTTCTTCTATTTTCTCATAAAATGATTTGTATGCTTCTATATTGGAATTCGGCGGAAAGTATGGAACACATATATAACATTCCCTATTGTTGAGTGAAACTTTAATCCATAATGATTCGGTATCCGATTCTAACATTGGCATTCTCTTCGAATGTATTGTACTTTTAACACTTATTAAAATTCCACCACCATCTTTCTTGGAACTTAAAGAAAAATCTCGGTCTTTCCTATAAACAATATATCTGTCATCAAAGAGCTCAGAACTGCTTACACCCTCAAGAAGCCATGTTTCTGAAAGACAAATAATATCATAGTTATTTGACAGTGTATTTAAAAATAAAGTATTGGATTTGGTCCGTAGTCCTCTTACGTTCTGGTAGTAAATGATGGTTTCTTTTTTCTTATGAGTCATCTTCAATGTTCAGGTTAAAGTTTGTCAAGGTCCTCTTCAGTGTTGATGGAGATTACCTGAGAGTGGTCGTGTTTCCTCATGAGTATTCTGCCATTCTTTGTCCATAAGTGCTTTAGGTCCTTCGCTCGTTTCACTTCCCTTGCCTTTGCTAGAAGTTTTTTCCGCTCCCCGCAAAGGCTTTCATTTATATACACCGGGTTGTTGTAGGTGTATCCAAGGTCAAGGGTACTCAGATTACGTTTAATTCTCCGTTGTCTGAGGATTTCTTCTTTGTAGTGACGTCTTGTAAATTTCACGATTATAGGCGCAATCTGGGAATTGTTACGAGGGGGAAGTCTGTGGCAAGCGTCAATATGTTCCTCTTTCAGTTCCACGTGGAGTGTTCGCGCGACTTCTTGAACCAACCTGCTTGTGTCCTCTGCAGGGTTTGACGGTATACCATGTATTTCTATCATATTGATCCTTGAGTATTGCTCAGAATCAGTAAGTCTTGATTTTAGTTCCAAGTTTTCTTTCTTTAACTTTAGGTTCTCCTGATGCATCTCTTCAATCGCTTGCCTGCAATCTTTAATAGTTTCTGCTTGTTTCCGCAGGGTTTCCTTATTTTCGTCCAATTTCTCGTGCACCAGATCTAACGACCTCCCCAAATCAGTTTCCCTCTGTTTACACAATTCCTTTAACTCAGAAATTTCTTTGTTTAAATTAGTCAATAAGTTAAAAACTTCCGTCGTTGTTAGGTAGGGCTAACTGATTCTTTCCCTCTTCATGTAGGCTAAGCTTCTTCTTGGGACACTTATTACATTTCCATTGTTTGTGCGAAGAAATTATGGACTTGAGATCATCTTCTTTTAAATTTACACAATAATTATGATACCAGTTTTTACATACAGCACATTGAATTTTTGCATTGATGTCTTGCCTGGACACCGCCTTGTTGCACTCGAAACAGACACCCATTTTTGCACTGGCTCCTAATAATGCTACTAGTATTGTAAAGGCACTGCTTTAGATGTGAAAGATGTATTATTAATTCTTTGGCAGTACGTAACTCGTCACTTCACTGTTTAATATTTGTGCGAGAGCTCACTAGCGCTGATGCGGACAAGGATGTAGGGTAGCGTTCAAGTCGGAAATTTGTTTGGGAGTGGTTGGCAGAAACAGTTGACTGTTGGGGTGCACTTGAGTCACAGATTATTGTTTCGCTGGGTGGTAGCACTGTTGTTCAAACGAACAGTTGAAAGTCGCTTTTGTTGGTTATGCATCCACACGCTTAGAAAATATCCTAGATGTTGCTAGTCCATTGATGTTGTATTAAGATTTGGGCATAGAAGCTCAGCATGCTACCGACTACGCCACCGAAGCCGCCTTTCAATACTATCTTCATGTGATTTACATGTGCTTGTGAATATGGAAAGTGCAGCCCTCGAAACATGTACCTGTAAGTAGCATTGAAAGGCAGATATTTTAATATTCACGGACCATAATAAGCGGCATTATGAATCAAATTTCTTATGTTTATCGCTCTAAAAAGAATCACATATTTTAACAAGAATCATCACAGAGAATATCTGTCCGTTACCAGGGAGAATGTATTAATGTTCACTGTTCCATGGTGCCTGTAATAAGGCAGCCATCTTATGTCCAAATGTCTCATGTTGTAGCATTCAATATACACAAACAGCATTACAATCACTGGAAATTCTTTATCTGACCTTCTACAGTTATGTGACAACAAAGAGTTACAAGACTACTGACGGTACTTGCAAGTTCACAAGAAGTATAACACAATTTTCACTCCCCAAATCAATACTTTACTTTACTAAAAATACTAAAGGTACTTTTTTCGGAAACTTGTTCCTTCTTCAGCCCATATGTTGGTGTGAAACATCATATGACATCGAAATCCTAACCAAAAATAAAAATACAGTTCGTACTTTTTCTCTTGTTCTTCATTTGTTGAGCCTGTGTCATTAGACATATTAATGTCAACCATGGAATAAGCACTTATTATTTGAAGTGATGAATGAGTTACGTGGAAACATTAAATATTTATTCCTTGTAAGGATGATTGGGTGTGGCATCAAGAAATTTTGATCAAATCAGGATATATGTAGGAATTAATCTATTACGGCGGGGGTTAAGGAGGCAGTTTTCTTTTTCTGTTATTTAAATGATCTGCTAATGTATCAAATAATACGTTAGTCTCAAAGTTAATCTCGTTCAGATTATTGCATTCATTAGATCTCTGATAAGTGTTGATATGAATATTTTCCAAAACATTCATTTAGTTGCCTTTCGACGCGTAATGCAAAATTTTGACATCATTATTTATGTCCGTGAACTTATGTCCCGTTTCTTCCATATGTACCGCCATGGCTGAGAACTTCCTGTGCTTTATGGCCGAAACATGCTCAGCATAACGAGTGTGTATGCTCCTACCTGTTTGTCCCGCGTAGTTTGATTTGCAAAAATTACATCTGAGCTCATAAATTCCCGATTTGAAATGTTTATCAATCCTGTTGACTTTATTTGTATTGAAAAATTTGTTGAAGTTTGAATTATTTGTTTTAAAGGCGATGTTCATATTGTGTTTCTTGAGGATATTGGTTGCTGTGTACACACTTCGATCCACGTAGGTGAAGGTAGCAAAAGTCTTCTTAGATGTGTCCAAGTTAAAATATTAGCATTTCCTTAGATGAATCAACGATTATGCCCATTTTTATGAGTCGAGTACATTTAACACTACATACACTTACGCATCTTTCTTAGACCATGAGTAAATACGAGGATTACTAGTACTCCAAACATGCTAGAGAGTGGTTGCCAGATAGTAAACCACACTTTATTGTGTGTTTTCCAAAGGCCGGTATTACACTATCAAAGAAATGTTATCAAATATTTGATAAAACTGAACTTTTATAAAAGTTATTCGAAGCAATAATCACACCATTACACTACATCAAATATTGTATCATAGTTCACCAAAATGGATGAAGGACAGTCCTTTGTTCACTTTACTGTATTACGGTAGTTGAAATTCTGTGGTGGCAATACCGGTATATAAAAGAAACGGAAAGATAAAGTGAAAGTCTATGGGTTAAACCATGGGTCGCCCACGTGAAAGTGTATTACGAGTAAAATCTTGGTGAAAGAGCTGCAGTACGAGCACTAGAGAAATTACATTAATATTTAATTATTAATAATTATGATGAAATGAATGATGGTGACGTTCGAAAAAACCACTGCCCGAGCAAAGAAAATTGAAACATACGAAGTAAAAAATTACGCCTTAAGTGGGATTCGATCCCAGGTACCCTCGAACCAGAGTCGAGCGCTCTACTCATTCCGCTAACTAGACACTGCCACATGTTGGTTGGTTAGATGCATTACGTACCTGTAAGGATAAAGTGCTTATTTACACTTGTTTATAATACCATAAGTGAAATTGAAAAATTACAATACAAATATTATATCATAAAATGTGCTATTATTCACGGCTTATTTCAGCCTATTTAACTATTTAATTCCTGTTTATATCCTGAAATGCGCATCCTTTATGTGCAGCGCATATAGCCTCGGCTATTTTTACCTACAGTTTCTATGTGTTATTTATGTTTTATATTGTATACCATTCATTATGTAACATATTATGTAACATTTGATGCATTTCACACTCTGATATGAGCATATTTGCTGTGGTAATATTCCAGCTGTTATGATCTGCCATTTTGGTTTGAACATTTATCAAAGATAGCGTCTCCCACAAGTCCAACCACTCCTCCACGTGGTGGGAGACGGGCAACGGCATGAAGTAGGGGTGAAGTAAAGTGGGGACTTTGTGTGCCCCGGGACCGCTACGGTAGCTGTGAAGGCTCTATGGGAACCCTGAAAAGTGACGGCTGACGGAGCTCTGGTGAAGCTACGACAGGCCTAGCAAGCCAGTAGTGGATATCATATTTCCTTTCAAACCAGGAACAGGCCTCGGAAAGGACGGATGCAAACGAGGACGACCCGGATATGCTAATGGACTACGAGTTGGGACATTAAACATACAGACACTGACAGGAAAAGTGGAGGAGATTGTAGATGTGATGGAGAGAAGAAAACTGGATGTACTGGGCTTGGCAGAAACAAGATGGAAAGGAGAAGGTCGCAGAGAACTGAGGAAAGGGTACCGGTTGTACTGGAGTGGAAACAGTGAAGGAAGGAGCAGCGGAGTAGGAGTAGTTGTGAGAGATGGAATGAAGGAAGAGGTAAAGGGAATAAGTGACAGGATCATGAAGATCAGAGTAACTGTAAAGGGAAGAAGCCTGGAGATAGCCCAGGTATATGCCCCTCAAGTTGGATGTACAGCTCAAGAGAAGGAAGACTTTGAGGAGGAGCTACAACAGCAGTTGAATGGTCAGAGCATCATTGTCATGGGAGATTTGAATGCACATGTAGGAAGTGAAAGGCAAGGATATGAAAATGTAATGGGAGCAGAAGGATGGGGCAGCAGGAATGAAGAAGGGAGAAAGTTGCTGGATTTTTGCAAGAGAAACGGTTTAGTGGTAGGCAACTCCTGGTTCCGGAAGAAAGAAAGCCACAAGGTAACGTGGTACAGCAGTGATTTAACAAAGAAATCTTTGGTCGATTACATGCTGTACGACTGGGAAATGAAGAGAAGTGTCAGAGATATAAAGGTAATACCATCAGAGGCCTTAGATAGCGACCACAGAATACTTGTAATGAACCTGGGAGTTGTTAAGGATAGCAAGAGGACAGAGTACCAGGAAAGGAGAATCAAAGTATGGAAACTCAAGGAAAAGGAAGTCAAGGAAGAATTCCAGAAGATAATAAGGGAAAGGATGCCAACAGACAATCCTAAAACAGGGGAAGAGGAATGGAAGCAATTCAAAAACACAATGGTGGAAGCTGCAGTGGCAGTATGTGGAAGAACAAGCAACAGAAAGCGGTGTAAAGAGACACCATGGTGGAATGAGAGAGTAAAAGAAGCTACGGGAAGGAAGAACAAGGCTTTCAGAGTGTGGTTCCAGGAAAGAACTGATCTGGCAAGGGAAGATTATAAGATAACGAAGAAAGAAGCAAACAAGATTGTCGCAGAGGAGAGGAAGAAGTGGATGGTAAAGTGGACAGAGATGATGGAGGAAGACAGCAGAGGAAATAAGAAAGTACTTTATGGGATGGTCAAAAGTAAGAGAAGAGGTCTGCGAGAGGATGTGGTAATGATGGACAAAAACGGAAATGAGATACACAACAAAGAGACACTCAAGACAGTATGGAAAGAGTACTTTGAGGATTTGCTGAATCCAAATGGTCAGAGGGAGGAAGACAATGTATTGGAAGATGGAGAAGACAACACAGGAATGGAAGAGGACCTGACTTGGAGAGAACTGGAAATGGCTATAGACAAGATGAAAGGAGGAAGGGCACCGGGTGTGGATGAAGTGAGTGTTGAAATGGTGAAGGCAGCAGGGGAGGTTGGGAAACAGTGGCTGTACCGTGTGATGAGGGTGATATGGAAGGAGAAAAAGACCCCAGAAGATTGGAAGAAAGGATTAATTGTCCCAATATTTAAGAAAGGAAGCAGAAAGGAGTGCAGAAATTACAGAGGAGTCACACTCATACCTCACTGTGCCAAGATATATGAAAAGATATTAGAAAGTAGAATACGAGCCAAAGTGGAGAGAAAATTGAGAGAGGAACAGTATGGATTCAGACCTGGGAGATCAACCGTGGATCTCATATTTTCAGTGTGACAGCTCCAGGAACACCACTACGAATTTGGAGAGGATCTGTTGATGGCCTTCCTGTACATCGAAAAGGCCTATGATAGTGTGTGTAGGGAGAAGGTTTGGAAAGCAATGGAAAACATGGGAGTGGAAAAAGAGACTGTAGGCAGAGTGAAGGAGATTTATTGTGGAAGTGTGAGTTGTGTGAAAGTTGGAGGGGAAAGAACAGACTGGTTCAGACAAATGAGTGGCCTGAAACCGGGTAGTTTGCTGTCACCCCTTCTCTTTAATGTGGTTATGGACGAGGTAATGACACGGATAGCAGGAAAGATAGGAGAAGATAAGATGAAAGCAATGGTGTTTGCAGATGATCTCATGGTCTGGGGAAACAAGGAGGAGGAAATTCAGGAGTAACTGAAGGCTTGGGAAGAAACAGTGGGAGAGTACGGATGGAAGTTCAACATCATTAAATGTGAGATCCTGTTAACGACCAGGAAAAAGGACAGACCAATGAGTGGGATAACACTTGGAGGTGGACAGCTGAAGAAGGTGGAAAGTTTCAAGTACTTGGGAAGTATAGTAGAGGAAAATGGGAGAAATGACAAAGAGATTACGGAACGTGGCAGACAGGCAGAAGCATTTCTGAGTAGAATTAGGAGCTTAGTGTGGAATAAAGATGTCCCACAAAAAAGCAAGGAAGTGTTATACAGAAGCTACTATATCTCGATACTGACCTATGCATCAGAAACGTGGATAATGAAGAAAACAGACATAAGCAGAATACAGGCAAGTGAAATGAAGTTCCTGCGAACTAGGATCGGAGTAACAAGAAGAGACAGGGTGAGGAATGAAAAGGTCAGGGAAATAGTGAAAGAGGAGCCCTTGCAAGGTAGGATTGAGACATCAAGACTGAGGTGGTATGGACACTTAAAGAGAATGGATGAGAAGAGGATTCCCAAGAGGATACATGAGATGCAGATGCAGAAGAAACGACCAAGGGGGAGACCAAGAGATAGATGGCTGAAAGGAGTGGAGGAATGTGTCAAGAAGAGAGGCGAGGACTGGACCAGAGTGACAGCGGAGAGGTGGTGGGAAGAAAGGACTAAGTGGCGAGGCTTGTGTTCCAAACCGACCCAGCCTGGGGCTGGAAACTGTACAAGATGATGATGATGATCAAAGATAGCATGATGCTCATACATTTTATAAAAGAAATTTTATAAAACCACCTTTTATAAAAGATTTCCCCATTACACTGTCATATCTTTTATAAAAGATGTTTTAACAAAGATCTTTGACAAATTTATTTGATAGTGTAATACCGGCCTTACACTTGTAAGAACCAACAGTAGGCAAAAGGTTAAGGCAACAAAACTAACTAAAGTAAGAACCAGAACACAGCTTTAATCAGTAAACACAACATGGTACATTGTATTGAGTATTCAGAGGCAGAACACGCAGCTTTCATCACAAGGATCACAAGAAACAGCTCTGCACCCTTGGTCATCTAGGCTGATTATATGGTGATAGGATTAACCCACATCAAGGAACTTCAAAAGATCGTAAACGAACTTGAGGCATTACTGCTTTACTTAAATCACTAGAGAGTGTATTTTTCTTTTTTGAACTTTAATATTCTTTGCACAATTGTCGCACCCTGCATTTAGCCTATAAATATCAGTGGCGAAGCTTCATTCATGCAACTGGTTACGGTTTCTAAAGTTCATAATTCCAGTCGTCGTGTTTTCCGCTCAGCAAAGATATCAATGATGCGTTCTTTGAAGATGTCATCCCTGGGAAGAGTTCACCAAACTATTCTCAATAGCCAGAGTGTTCAGTCTAGAATCTGACATGGAGTTCCTTAAAAATGTCTTAACTCTCTTCAAGGCTGTCATACTTCGTTCACTAGAAGCAGTAGAAACAGCGAAGGTAAAAATCAGTCCCTTGATATATTTTTTCTAGACTGTTGTTCAAAAAATATTCTCTTCATAGGACAACGAAGAAAATGGTTTTGATTTTAAATACACTATTAAATCACTACTCTGATCCATGTTTTAAAACTTGTGCTGAAATACTGCCCGCCTCACGATTGCACTGCTTGGAGCCTAGGCTCTTGCTCACACATTCAGCTATCGACCTGCCGCTAGGCGCATGCACAATTGCCTTCTCTACCCACAGAGACTTGAGCCCGTTCAAAGACTACTCAGTCCCGCGCTCAGAAGCTGGCGTCACCCCACCATGGCTACAGAGAATAATACCGAAAACTAGAGATTTCATTTGCCGATGCCAATGAAAAATAGAGAAATTTAAAAGTGCATATTCCTTGACAATGAAATGGGTACTCGAGCTTCGCCACTGATAAATATGTGAGGAAATATGCTATGGGTTATAGATTTCAGACGAGCAAATATTGCAGAATAGAATCCTATGTTTCCCACATGATGGCCAACTGAACGTCATTAATTAATTGTTAATAAGGCGGCACTGAACATGGCTCCAAAGAGATCATGCAACAACAACTCTATCTGGACAAACATAACTCTAGAACATAACTCATAATGAAGAATAACACTGTAGAATACAAGGATTTCACTCATTTTGAAGACTTTTCCCTGCCCAGTGAAAAACCTTGATTTTTCCCATAGTTAAAAAAAACCTGACACACCTGCCTTCTCAATTTCTAAGGTCTGTAAAATGTGGAACGTGGAATGTGGAATGATGTCACAAGGGAACAGGGATGGAGGACACCTGCTGTCACATAGCTGCAGAGCGTGAAGAAGGCCAAATGACTTGCTTCATTTCTTTAAGAGAAGGTCCATGTATGCCCCAGCTATGAGATCCTCATTCTTCACACCCAGTTTCTCCATGAGAGAATCTGCTATTCTTTGCCCTTCCTCCAGAGACTGGCTTTCAGACAACATCACCTGCAAGCACAATAAAGCTTCCATAAATAACAAGCCACTAGAAAGCATAACATATTCTCTCTCAAAACTCAGCAATATTTCTAGGTTTGTGCCGTGTCTTGTGTGGAACACCAAGCTGTCTCATCAGCGGGCTCTTGGTGTCCGCGCCCGGACCCCACAAGAGTAGCGAACGGTGCACTACCTCCCTTCTTATGAAGCGAACATGCGCCTCTTTACCGTGAGAGCTAAAAGCTCAAGCAGCCATAACCTGCCTATGAAGAATTCCAAAAGGATGGTATATTGGCTTTCACGGCCCGTGAACTAAAACTCAGCACCAAGAGCCCGCTGATGAGCCAGCTTGGTGTCCTAGGCGAAACCTCACACAAGACACGGCACAAACCTAGAGTTTTAATTGACGGGCAGTGAAAGCAAATTCTCTCTCGTTTGATGAGCAAGGACCAAATCTTCTTGTTATCCATCGTGTTGTGTCTCCAAGTTCTCATACCGAAGGCTACCCTTACTGCTTGTTCTGCGGTGACATTCATAACATGTTCCTACTTGTTACCAGGTGTCAGCAGTCACAAGCCCATCAAATAATATGGCCCAAACAGATGCTGCCCATATATTAAGTTCCAATGGGTTGTTTAGAATTTCGGAAGTGAAGTGAGGAAAGAGATATGGCACACTCACCAGGTAGTTATTGTTGTTTTAAGGGGCGGAACTACGAGGTCATCAGCCCCTACACTCACCAGTGAACAATGATATGTTGCTCAAAGAGTCCGACATGCATCAAGGCGCTTCTTCATGTCTATGTCAGACAGCTATGGATACAACATGACTTGAAATGGAATAAACATATACAATATCTGAATACTAAACTGAACTCGATGTGCTTTGCGTCACGTATTATGAAAACCTGCACTAGCATGCACACATTAAGAAATACATATTTTGCCTATTTCCATTCATACTTAAGATATGGGGTCATATTTTGGGGTATGTCACCAGATGTACTAAGCATATTTAGGACACAAAAGAGGGTGATTAGAATTATGGCAAATGTAGACTCTAGAGAATCATGTAGACCTCTGTTTAAAGATTTAAACATTCTCCCACTGCCCTGCATTCATATCTTTGAAAGTATTATGTTGTTTTTTCAGAATTTGATGAATAAAGACATTTTTCTTAAAACAAACAATAATGTTCATAGGCATAACACAAGACAAAATCAAAACATCCATATTTCACACAAACACACAAAAGCATATATCAAAAAGGAACTTTTCACAGAGGAGTTAAATTATACAATAAACTATCCCAGTATAAAAAATTGGCCCCAAAAATAAAAACCTTTGATAGAATGTTGAAAGCTTATCTGCAGTGCCATTGTTTTTACTCTGTAGTTGAATATCTTAGCGTATAGGAGCGATGAAATATATAATTATATTTTACTTTTCTATTTTTATTGTAATACCTAGCTGTAAGTTGTTCTATTTGGTTGGTTCTTAAGTTTAGGGGCTGCGACAACGCGGTCATGTAGCCCCGTGTACTTTGGGTGTGTGTAGAATCTGTCTGATAACCGGTGTTAATTGTGATGACTGTATTAGTGTGTGTTATCTGTTTTTTAATTTAAGTACTGCAACTTAGAATTTTTCAAATAGTTCCTACTTTTGCCACCAAGCGCAACCGTCAATGACTACTAGGCCAAGTTCAGAACTTAGCTACTAGACGCCACCACAGTCGGCTCTTGGCAACGAACGTAGAAACCTAAGAGCGTCGTTTACATTCTTAACCTATCCAATTTAGCTTCACACAGGTGCAATTAGTGGAAGGTTCTTTAACATGCCATAAATCTATGACATGGGACCGCCGGCTTTACTTCCCCTCCGAAGGAAGGCATACTGAGGGATTTTTAATGCTCTTAAAAAATCCGACGGCTTCGGACGGGTTTGAACCCGCTATCTTGGGCATAGAAGCTCAGCATGCTACCGACTACGCCACCGAAGACACGTTGTTCTATTTATAGAATTAAGTTTTCATATTATGATAATAGAGTAAGGTGTAAATTGTTGTCCAATAAGATTGTATCTCTTAAGATCGATCATTATAATATGTTATAATTGACCCGTTAATAAAATTAACTCGCATCCAAACCACTCCGTGGGCGGTTGTTGGAGTTATCCTGACCTTCACTGTACCGATAATTGTCGGACTAAACTTGTATCTCGCCTAACTTCCGCGAGGTTCTGTACTGTCGATGGCTCGATTTAGTGGCAAATGTTTGTACCTTGACATGTTTGTACCTCGGCGAGTCTCTGTCCAGTAGATGGCTCGACCTAGTGGCAAAAGTTGGAACTTAATTTTTGAAGTGTACGAAGCATGCCGATCGGGTCCGTTGGTGCCCGAACGAACTCTTATCGTCTCCGTTGTTGACGAAAACAAAAGTAAGTTGAAGGAATTCTTACAAGAGGAAGAGATGTGAGAACTAAATCTCTGGTGTAAATTGGGGATTATCTGGCCGTAGGCCAGATAAATCTCCTTTCCCCGATATTATTTCATCACTACATGATGTACATTTATCGTCCGCCGTGGGGAAATCTATATCATAGGGTTAAATATGTAGACATGAAGGAAAACGTAATGTATGAAGTTTGGCTACAACAGGAGTACATCTCTATAAGGTTGGTTATGTGTTAAAAGTTATTGGAACTATTTGTGACCTGGAAAGGTGAATTGGTCGTCGGTACGAGTATACTGTGTTGGTATTATTCTTCATATTTTTATGTTGCAGTCTAGAGCTGTTGAATAATTGTCTTAGTGCAGTTGGCATATATTTTGCTATTGGTAAGTCTCTTGGCTTGGAGAACCGAGTGGGCCTAAGCATGAAATGAAGGTTCCAATAAGTTAATTTTTTAATCTGATGTAAGACATATATTTATATGTATTTTAGGGGCTGTGTTTAATCTTTTATTTCTGACGTGCCGAGCTGTGTAACGATCAGATCTCATTTTGTGTTGAGCGAGGAATTTCCCTAACCTTAAAATATTTTCTTAATAATTAATTTTCTTTTCCTCGTCTCAATTAGTTTGGTCTCTTATAGACTGTTTAATATATCACTTCTTATGATGTGTATTTTATTATTTCGTCCGTTGCCTGGAAAATACTTCGGGATTGTTAATTTTTTCATGTTTCTCTTGGAAACAATGTGGTTATATTTTTCCAGTCGAGTTGTGGTCAGTCATTTTGCAATTGCTTGCTGTACGCACGTATTTGAGGTTGGTCGTGAATAATTAATTGATTTAAAGACTCGTTCAATTTATTTGAAGGGAATATTCTCTAAACGCTTTGACGTTGTCATTACTTCGAAGATTTTTGTGGATATTTATGCATTTTATTGAGATCGAATTCTACTGTTCTGGAATATAATTTGTTCTTCGGTTATTAAAAGGATAAATACTTACTTCTCCTTCCCACTTGTGGGTTCCTTGCTTCTTAATTTTAATTAATTTGTTTTCTTTATGTTTATATTTTATATTATGTTCATCTCACTGGCCTGTATTTTGCTCTTCTCCCTTCCTTTCATAACCCAGGTCTCTGGGGCATACGTCAGGACAGGGACATAGTACGTCCAATATATGACCTTTTTACTGTTCTGAGGAACATCCTTGCTCCATAACATGCTTCTCACACTCCTCAGGAATGCTTCTGCCTGTCTCCCCCGCCCATTTATTTCTCTATCATTTCTTCCATTATATTGTATCAGGCTTCCCAGATACTTGAAACTCTCCACTTTCTTCAGCTGTTCCCCACCAATTGTTATTCCTGTTGTGGTTCTTTCTTATTTATGCTAAATGTCATCCCATATCCTTGTATTATTCCTTCCCACACGTCCAACTGTTCCTGTACCTCCTCCTTGTTTCCCCAAATCATCAAATCATCTGCAAACCCCATTGCTTTCATCTTTCCTTCCCCAATTACTTGTGCCACTCGGGTCATTATGTCATCCATCACCACAATGAAAAGTAACGGTGACAGTGCACTTCCTTGTTTCAGGCCGTTTCTCTGTTCCACCCAGTCCGATCTCTCTCCTCCCACTTTCACACAGCTCACGCTTCCCTTGTACATCTCCTTTATCCTCCTTATAGTCCATTTCTCTACTCCTCTATCCTCCAGGGACTTCCATACTTTGTTTCTGCATACACTGTCATATGCTTTCTCAATGTCCAGGAAGGCCATCAGTAGATCTGTTCCATACTCATAGTGCTGTTCTTGTAACTGCCTTACAGCAAAAATCAAATCCACTGTGGACCTTCCTGCTCTGAAGCCATGTTGTTCTTCCCTCATCCCTCCTTCTATCCTTGTCCTAATTCTCCTTTCCAAAACTTTCTCGAAGATCTTTGTACAATGACTCATCAGTGTTATTCCCCGATAGTTTCTGCATTCTGTTCTACTACCTTTCTTGAAGATCGGGACAATTATTCCCTTTTTCCAGTCCTCGGGGGTCTTCCTTTCCTTCCATGCTGTCTTCATCACTTGGTACAGCCACTGTATCCCCACCTCTCCTGCTGCTCTCACCATCTCCACACTCAACTCATCCACACCCAATGCCTTCCCTCCTTTCATCTTCCTCACTGCATCTTCCACTTCTTTCCATGTTAAGTCCTTTTCTGTTTGCAGTCCATCTTCCTCTTTCCCGATTTCTTCCTCCTCGCCGTGGTTTCCATTTGGCCCAAATGTAATAGAAGTGGTAGAAATGACAAGTGAGAGAGGAAGGCAAGCCCGTGGTTTCCTGCAGAGCGAGAGAGGTCTGGTATGGAGCAGGGACGTATGTCCCAATACTCACCTACGTGGGTTATGAAGAAGAGACAGGTGAGCAGATGAGGAATAACAAGAAGGGATAGAGTAAGACATGAGAGATTGTGGAAGAGAATCCCTGAGTTGGTACGGACATGTTAGAAGATGCAGGAGGGCAGGATACCAAGGAGGATGCATGAGATGGAAATGGAGGGCGTGAGACCAAGGGATAGGTGGATTGTGGGAGTGAAAGAAGGAGGGGAGTGCGACAGAGTGAGGAGTGAAAGGCGGTGAGAGGGTAGAAAACGATGGAGAGGCTTATGTTCCAAGCAGACTCAGCCAGGGGCTGGAAACTGTAGGAGACTATGATGATGAATGATTTTTCTAGGTGGCAAACACCCTTATATACAATACCTCGAGTTCCATGAAGTCGCCCAGGCCTTCGACCCGATCAATATGAACTCTCGTCTGATCCACCATGAACAGATGTCGAGTCTTCTTCACAGTTCCCTTCTCTCCCAATGCTCGGGTTAGAACCGAACATAACTTTGAGGGTTCAGTCACATCACACTTCTCGTACTGACTTAGTTTTGGTCCATCTCCATCCGGGCGGTCGTAATATATCAGCTCTGAATGCTGTCCCTGCAACAGAAAACAAGATATTTCCTTTACTGCTGAGCAAGACTTGGATTCAACCCCAAATATCAGGACACACAACACATTTCCTGTAGACAGTGCTGTGAGGATATTTTATATAATTGACATCAGAGTCACCTGTGTGCCTAAAACAAAATCCACTAACCTCACAAATAATTAGGCCCAAAGGACCACTGATGATAGAAGATATGGCAAGAAAAGCAGAAGAGAGAGTGGTTAAAGGAGACACCAAAGAGTTGAACCAAATAACTAAACAACTATCTAATAAGAAGTTTAACTTGAGGAAATCCATCAAGGATGCTGCAGGAAATATACTGACAAACACCCAAGAACAATTGATTCATTGGAGGGAGTTCTTTGCACAGACCTTCAACAGAGAGATACCACCAGCCACTGAATCAGTTGAGGAACATGATGCACCCCAGCTACATATTACAAGCCATATCACCAAGGCTGAGATAGAGTAATAAAAGACTGTAAAAGGGGCAAAGCACCTGGCATAGATAACATCCCAGCAAACGTACTTAACACCGAGACTGGCCTTATCGCAGAGGAATTGCTTCCTCTTTTCAGCCTAATCTGGGACTCCGAAGTACTGCCTGCAGAATGGACAAACTACCAAAGAATGGAGACTTAATGGAGTGTAATAACTGGAGAGGCATCACATTGTTGTCTACGCCTAGTAAGATTTTCACAAGGATTATTTTGAGAAGGATTCGGAAAACACTAGATGCTAAACTGAGGAAGGAACAGGCTGGGTTCAGAGAGAGTAGATCCTGCACTGATCAGATCACTACACTGAGGATAATCATTGAGCAGACATTGGAATATCGGACACCATTGTATCTCTTGTTCATAGACTTTGAGAAAGCGTTTGATAGCGTGAATAGCGTGCTTAATTTTGAAGAGCTATGGTATACCACAGAAGATCATTCAGCTCGTTAAGGCTATGAAGGATACAGTGCACAAGTTGCTCACGAAGACCAACTCTCAGAACCATTTGGGTTGTCTGCTCTCACCAATCTTATTTTTGGTGGTACTGGACTATGTCATGAGAAGGGCTACAGAAAGAAAAGCTCGAGACATTCAATGGGGACTAACACAGCGACTAGAAGATCTGGACTTTGCCGATGACATATGTCTTTTGTAACAGGCACATAGAGACATGCAAGAGAAAGTTAACTTTCTGAAGGAATAAGCAGAGAAAATTGGATTGAAAATTAACATCAACAACATCAAAGAAATGCGTATCAATTCTAAGAACGCCAAACCTGTCATGATGAATGGGAATGAGATTGAAGGTGTCAATATTTCTGCTATCTTGGGAGTAAGGTATCAACAACTGGAGGCACAGAAGAGGACATCGCAAATTGGAATAGGAAGGCAAAAGCAGCATTTGCCAAGTTACGACCGGTGTGGAGATCCAAAGAGATTTCGCTGAGGACTTTTTTTTTTTTTTTTTTTTGCGTATGGCTTTTAGTGCCGGGAGTGTCCGAGGACATGTTCGGCTCACCAGTTTTTTTGTAGCTGCTTTGAGACGGACACCCAATGGGTGAGCTACAAGTACCGTTGGGGAGGGAAGGAGGGAAGTTGGAATGTATGCACGAGGAGTTGGAAGGTAGCGGCTGTGGCCTATAGTTAGGGACCAACCCCGGCATTTGCCTGGAAGGAAGATGGGAAACCACAGAAGACCATCTTCAAGGTTGCCGGCGGGGGGATTCGAACCTCCTCGCCTCCCGGATGTGAGCGACTGCCATCAGTCATGCCGTAACCACCACGGCTAACTCACCCAGGACCAAATTGAGATTGCTGGACACCAACGTGAAGTCTGTTCTCTTCTATGGATGTGAGACATGGAAGGTAACAGCAAAGCTAAAACAGTCCATACAGACGACCATAAACCGATTCCTGCGGACTGTTCTGGGCATACGGTGGCCAGATGTCATTTCTAAGATGGAACTGTGGCAGAGAACGGGACATAGTCAATGTGAAACCTAGATCAAAAAAAGAAAATGGAGATGGATAGGCCATACCCTAAGAAGGAGCCCAACGCAAATCCCAAGGCCAGCTTTGGATTGGAACCCACAAGGCAGCCGGAAAAGAGGAAGACCAAAGAAAACCAGAAGAAGAACTGTGAAAGAAGAACTTTCCACCATTGGGAGGTCCTGGAACGGGGTGAAGAAGACTGCTGTCAACAGAGTTTACTGGATAGCTCTTGTGGAAGCCCTTTGCTCCTTGGAGGAGCTTAAAAGGACATCAGTCAAGTAAGTCAAAGGACCACTGCTGCCCAGTTTATAACCTACGGATTATGGGGCACTTCCTCCCATATCACGTCCTTACTCTGTCTCTGCCCTCAAGTTAGGTTTTCAAAGTGAAGCTGGGAATCCTCTACTCCAGAGCATATAGCTATGGTGTAGTCTGCGACTTCATGGTCAATCCTCTCTCCATCCAAGACTTGATCAAGGCATGGCCGCAAAGTGGCTAAACACAACTGCTCAGATGGCAAGAGATTTAGGTTCGAATTCCAACTGTTCAAGTCTTGATTTCAATTAGAGACCACATTTCATTATTCAGCCTAGTCTTCAAGCTTCCATATTTACCATTCTCATTCTATATTATAATTATAACAATAATGATGGTATGAAATAACAACTAGCCATTGACCAAGAAAATCTGGTACGAGTTCAGAAGAGGTACTTTTCGCTCCAAAATTCTTAAATTACTGAAATTAACCAAATTATCTGAATTAATGATTGGGAAAGTATTCTGAATTTGAATTTATTGTTTCTCTTATACAGGCCACTGAGGCTACAAAGCCTCTTTATGCAGCTCTCTTCATTCAGAGGGCGGTTAAATACAATAGAATAAATGAAGAAAGAAAATACTTAACCTATACATACAGTTGACAATAGAAGTTCTTGTTATTACATCCGTTCACCTTGAACATGATAATTGTATAGCTGATAGATTACAATGAAGGGAGTGTTTTATCGCTCTGATAGGAAGTCCTGAATACTGGTACAATTTATATTTATTCCAGAGAATACTAGCTGAAATACGGAATGAACCTTTGCATTCTTCGGTTCTGTGATGAGGTATCTGGAGCATTTGTGCAGTGTGTCTATTCGCACGGTTATGCACTGATTGCATGGGAGTTAGTTTGCAGTAAATATAAGACGGAATTTTGAATTTTAGAATTTTTATCACAGTCAGAGCCATGGCATGCTGTCTTCGTTCCTTTAACTTTAGCCATCCAATCTGGACGTAAAATGGAGTTATATGAGACTCTCTTGGTACATTGAGAACAAACCGCAAGCAAGCATTTTGCATTCTTTGCAATTTTGTATTGAGGACCTCTCCCATATCATGGTAAATTATAGATCCATAGTCAAATATTGGTAATATCAAACTCTGTATCAGTATCTTTCGTACATTTTGAGGCAAATAGAAGCAAGTTCGCCTAATTTGATATAATGACGATGCAACCCTTTTCAGAATCATGTTTGTGTGATCCTGCCACGATAATCGAGAGTCAAAAATAACTCCCAGATTTCTTACTGCTGACTGGTACGGAACTGTTTGGGATGCAAGCTGTAAAGGTGGTACTGGGTCAGGTAGGGAACTGAGTAATTTGGTATAGCCGATGATGATCGGTTGCGTTTTTTCGAAGTTAAGTATTAGATTATGATCGAGTGCGTACTGAGATAGGCTTTGAATGTCACTGTTAATTAGAGCTACCTTCAAATGAATGGATTTCAGATCCGTGTGTAGATATAGCTGAAGGTCATCTGCGTACATATGATGTTGACAGAATTTAAGGACAGATGGAAGGTCATTTATATACACGGAGAACAGGAGTGGACCAAGGACCGAACCCTGCGGCACACCTGTTATTACTTCACACCATTCTGAAACATTGTCATCTGCTAGGACTACTCTCTGACATCTGCCTGTTAGGTAAGACCTAAACCAGTTTGTTACTGACTTTGAAAGGCCTAGATTTCTAAATTTAACTAGTAGGATCTCATGGTGAACTCTGTCAAAGGCTTTGCTGAAATCGAATAGAGATAATATACACACATCAAAAAAAGTTTTGCATCACCTCGGTTCCCAGATCTCCGGCATATAGACGTTGACTGTGTATATTGTATCCAAGATACAGTCCCTTTGACTGTTCATAGATGTCACTAAAACTGCTCAAAGATGTAAACAACCATGCATGAGCAGGGCCTATTAGACGGAGGGGGTACGACAGCCGATCAGTTCCAGTCATTCCACCAGGACGAAGGTACGCTGCTCATGTTGTCTGTAGTTCTACCATGCCTAGAAGGTCAATACCGCAGTTCGATCACGTCCGCATTGTTACTTTGTGTCAAGAAGGGCTCTCAACAAGGGAAGTTTCCAGGCGTCTCAGAGTGAACCAAAGCGATGTTGTTCGGACATGGAGGAGGTACAGAGATACAGGAACTGTCGATGACAGGCCTCGCTCAGGCCGCCCAAGGGCTACTACTGTAGTTGATGACCGCTACTTACGGATTGCCGCTCGGAGGAACCCTGACAGCAATGCCACCATGTTGAATAATGCGTTTCGTTCAGCCACAGGACGTCGTGTTTCAACTCAAACTGTGCGCAATAGGCTGCATGATGCGCAACTTCACTCCCGACGTCCATGGCGAGGTCCAGCTTTGCAACCCCGACACCATGCAGCGCGGTACAGATGGGCCCAACAACATGCTGAATGTACCCCACGGAATTGGCATCACGTTCTCTTCACCGATGAGTGTCGCATATGCCTTCAACCAGACAATCGTCGGAGACGTGTTCGGAGGCACCCTGGTCAGGCTGAACGTCTTAGACACACTGTCCAGCGAGTGCAGCAAGGTGGTGGTTCCCTGATGTTTTGGGGTGGCATTATGTGGGGCCGACGTACGCCACTGGTGGTCATGGAAGGCTCCGAAACGGCTTTACGATACCTGAATGACATCCTCCGACCCATAGTGCAACCATATCGGCAGAATATTGGAGAGGCATTTGTCTTCATGGACGACAATTCTCGACCTCATCGTGCACATCTTGTGAATGCGTTCCTTCAAGATAACGACATCTCTCGACTACAGTGGCCAGCATGTTCGCCAGACATGAACCCTATCGAACATGCCTGGGATATGTTGAAAAGGGCTGTTTATGGACGTCTTGACCCACCAACCACTCTGAGAGATTTACGCCGAATTGTCGTTGAGGAGTGGGACAATTTGGACCAACAGTGTCTTGATGAACTTGTGGATAGTATGCCACGGCGAATACAGGCATGCATCAATGCAAGAGGACGTGCTACTGGGTATTAGAGGTAGTGGTGTGTACTGCAATCTGGACCACAAATGCTGAAAGTCTAGCTGTATGATGGTACAACATGCAATGTGTGGGTCTCATGAGCAATAAAACGAGCTGAAATGTTGTTTGTGTTGATCTCTATTCCCTTTGTATTTAACGGTTCCGGAACTCTTGGAACCGAGGTGATGCAAAACTTTTTTTGATGTGTGTAGTTATTTCCTTCCGGTCCATTGCTAGACGAATGTCGTCTGTGACTTTGATAAGGGCTGTCAGAGTACTATGTTTTGATTTATATCCAGATTGGTTCGCGTTTAGGATATTGTTGGAATTTATATATTCATAAAACTGATCAAAAACAATCCGTTCTAACGCTTTCCCAATTGCACACAATATACTTATTGGTCTAAAGTCACTACAGTTTAAGGCGTTCGTGAATTTTGGTATTGCTTTGATGTTGGCTTTTTTCCATTGTGTCGGATAAATACCCATTTGCAGGCTATAGTTAAATATATGCAATAAAACTGGCATGAGGAGGTCCATATTCCTTTTCAATAGCGTAATAGATATACGATCTGGTCGTGGTAAGTGATTTTTGAAAGGCGGAAAAAATACGACACCCATATCATACGATGTTGGCATGTCAAAGAACCCATTTGAATTCAGTAGGTGGTGTTCATAATGGCAAAATTCATCTCGGCAGTTTCCGCCAACAAAACTTTCCTCATTTCTCTACTAGAAAGCGCTATAGTGTCAAGGAGCTTAGATATCTAACCTCCTTGACTTTCATAGTGATTCAAGGAACAACGAAATTCGACATGCAAGCTACCCTCTGGGTGTCAAATTACAAAGCTTGCACCCGGCACCGAGGCCATACGATATTAATTAATTATTAAATTGGTTGTAATCTTATACTCAACTCCCCCTGCGGCAACCATGGGGTGGATTGAGTAGCTCCATGGGTGTCGTTGCCGGTCCCAAGCCCGAAGAAAGGAGGAGGGTTAGGGAGACCAGTCTCAACTCTCCCTGTAAAGAATTTGTGAGAGACATAGCAGACCATCTAGCTATAATGGCATGTGCTTAGGCCATAAGGTGGCAGCCCCACTAAAGCACTCGGGGACTATGCGCTAACAACCTGCATCTCTTAAAATTTATTGTTAAAGAAACTTCAAGAAGCAAAAGCCGGACGGACAACAAGTTGACAACCTTTGGAATGAAATGGACAACGAGGATCGGATTTTGGAATGTACGGACACTTTACGAGAGTGGAAAGTTACATCAAGCTGTAGCAGAGTTTATCAACTATAAACTAGACATAATGGGAATGAGCGAGGTACGCTGGAATGAATTTGGAGAAAATAGACTACCAGAGGGGATGACCTTTCTGTATTCAGGCAAACCCAATGCCGAGGACGACCATGTGAATGGTGTAGGCCTAATTCTAAATAAAACGGCAAAGAAGAGTCTGCTGGAATGGAGACCTATATCAGACAGAATCATAACAGCGCGGTTCAAAGGGCAGGTACGAAATGTAACTATCATCCAATGTTACGCCCCAACTGAACAAGCAGACATGGATACCAAAAACTACTTCTATACAGAGCTGCAGGCAACATTGAATGGGGTGAAACGAGATATTGTCATTGTGATGGGAGACCTAAATGCGAAAGTGGGCTCCGAAAACCTTGGGATAGAAAATATAATGGGGAGACATGGAGTTGGAGAGGAGAATGAAAATGGAGGACTATTTAAGGAGTTCTGTGCGAGCAATGAGTTGACCATCGGAGGAACGGTGTTCCCACATAGAAAATGTCATAAAATCTCATGGGTATCACCTGATCACAGGACGCAGAATCAGATTGACCACTTTGCCATAAGTGGGAAATGGAAAAGATCATTGTTAGATGTCAGAAACAAAAGGGGAGCCGACATAGGTAGTGATCACCATTTGATGTTAGCCAAGGTGAGCATTAAAATCATAGCTGCAAAGAAGAAATTTGATGTTCCAAAAAAGCGGTTTGATGTTCAAAAGCTGAAGGACCCCAACGTCAAACAAGAATTTAGATTAGAACTGCGTAACAGATACGAAATACTAAATACAAGAGAAGATGGAGTAGAAGAAGAATGGCAGAAAATTAAAGGAGCAATCCTAGAAACTGCAGAGAAAGTAGTGGGATTCAGAGATAACAAAAGGAAGGATTGGATGAGCCAGGACACCTGGGAAAAGGTGGGAGAGAGGAAGAAACTGAAAGCAAAGATGAATACCACAAAAACTAGGAGACAAAAGATGGATCTTCATGCCGAGTACACGAGAGTAGACCGGGAGGTGAAAAGGAGTGCAAGATCAGACCGAAGGAAGTGGGCAAGTGATCTCGCATCAAGGGCGGAGAGGGCTGCCAGAGAAGGAAACATGAAGGAACTTTACCAGACCACAAGACTGCTAGGAAAGAGGAAGGACCTATAGATCGTCCTGTGAGAAGTAAAACTGGAGCGTTGCTGACTACTGAAGATGAGCAATTGGAAAGATGGCGTGAACATTTTGCAGAAGTGCTGTATAGAGAGGTACGAACAGAGGAAGAAGAGCAACAGGACGGAGAAGAACAGGGAGGTGTAGATGAAAATGCAGAGGAAGATGGAAATCGAAATGAATGTGACGTTCTTGGTAGAATCAAGAGTGGAGCACCTAGTAGAGAAGAGATCAGAGCTGCTCTAAAGCAAACGAAAAGTGGCAAAGCGCAGGGAACAGATAACATCCCGCCAGAGCTCTTGAAAGAAGATCTAGCAACAACAGTAGATTTACTGTACCCTCTGTTTGAAAAAATCTGGAACCGGGAAGAAATACCAGAAGAATGGAAGACCGGCACTTTAGTTAAACTTCCGAAGAAGGGCGACTTGACAAATTGCAATAATTGGAGGGGAATAATGCTGTTATCTATTCCTAGCAAAGTGTTGTCACGAATCATCTTCAACAGAATGAAGGACTACCTTGAAATCCACCTAAGAAGAGAACAAGCAGGGTTTCGCAGAAACCGATCGTGTGTCGATCAGATTAATACACTCCGCATTATCCTTGAACAGAGCATGAAATTTATGGCCAGTCTATATCTAGTGTTTATAGACTTAGAAAAGGCTTTCGATTCAGTAAACAGAAGAAGCATGTGGAAAATAATTGCAAATTATAGTATTCCGGGAAAGGTTATCAGAGTTATGCAAGAAACGTATAACGGATACTCGTGCAAAGTAATGCACCAAGGGAAATTGACACCATCCATTGAAGTAAGAACAGGTGTAAAACAGGGGTGTGTTCTCTCTCCATCAATCTTCCTAATTGTGATAGATGAAGTGATGAGGAAAACAAATGAAGGTAAAAGAAGAGGAGTAAGTTGGAATTTAACAGATCAACTAGAAGATATAGATTTTGCTGATGATGTGTGTCTCCTCTCACAAAGTTTTTGGCACATGAATGCCAAACTGAAAGATCTACAGGAACAGGCAAGAAGGCTAGGGTTAACTGTAAATTCAGGGAAGACCAAATCGCTAAGATTAAACGTAACAAGCGATAGGAAGTTTCAAATAAACGGAAGAAACGTAGAGGATGTTAAAGAATTTACGTATCTTGGTAGCATCGTTTCTAAAACTGGAGGAGCAGAAGAGGATGTGAGCAGCAGGATCAAGAAAGCAAATGCAGCCTTTATCCAGTTGCATCCTATCTGGAAAAGCAATGAGATTTCCACACGTACTAAACTCCGAATATTCAATAGCAATGTAAAATCAGTATTGCTATACGGATGTGAGACTTGGAAAGTAACAAAATCTATCATAAAGAAAATCCAGGCCTTTATAAACAGATGCTTACGAAGAATCTTGAGGGTGTTTTGGCCAAATGTAATATCCAATGAAGAACTATGAAATCGTACAAACGAGAAGCCCGTGGACTTACAGTTGAAGGCAAGAAAGTGGAAGTGGGTTGGACATACACTGCGCAAAAACCAGATGGCAATAGAGAGGCAAGCCCTGAGTTGGAATCCTCAGGGACATCGCAGAAGAGGAAGACCGAGGGAAACTTGGAGGAGGACAGTGGAGAGGGAAGCTGCAGAAGCGGGGAGAACGTGGGGAGAAGTGAAGGCAATGGCACGCAACAGAGTCCGATGGCGATGCTTCGTTGAAGCCCTATGTTCCAGCGATGCGAACAACAGGACTTAAGTCAATCTTATACTCTATGCCGTTGTTTTGTTTTATGTAATTTTATGTAATTTAAGTCCAAATTATTGACGAAGAGATCTGTCATTATATTATATTGTTATTGCTATTAACAATAATGGGTAATAAATGTTCCGATATTATTGCCTACTCTATGTGGTTTGTTTTATGTAATCCCAGTCCATATCGGTGATTCCTAACAGTATTTTCTCTGAATCTCTCAGTATTATTATTTACAATAATATTGTTGTTTGTTGTTTGAGTCTTCAGTCTTTTGACTGGTTTGATGCAGCTCTCCATGCCTCCCTGTCCTGAGCTAATCGTTTCATCTCTACATAGCTACCACACCCTACATCCGAGGCAATCTGTTTAACATATTCTAACCTTGGTCTACCCCTACAGTTCTTGTCCTCGACCCTTCCTTCCATAACTAAGCTTGCTATTCCTGGGTGTCTTAGTATGTGTCCTACCAACCTATCTCTTCTCTTCATTAGCAGTCGCCAGAAACATCTCTCCTCTCCCACTCGTCTTAATACCTCTTCGTTTGTAACCCTATCTACCCATCTGATCTTCATCATTCTCCTGTAACACCACATTTCAAATGCTTCAATTCTCCTCTTTTCTGCTGCACCAATAGTCCAAGTTTCACTTCCATAGAGTGCCACGCTCCAGACAAAGGCTTTCAGAAATGACTTCCTAATACCTAAATCTATATTCGATGTCAGCAGATTCCTTTTTTGTAGAAATGCTTTTCTTGCCTGAGCCAACCTACTTTTTTATATCCTCTTTGCTTCGTCCATCACTGGTTATTCTGCTTCCTAAGTAACAGAAATCTCCTACTTCCTTCAGCTTTTCACCTGCCAATTTGATCTCCATAGAGGTTTCTGATTTATTTCGGCTGCATTCCAGTATTTTTGTTTTACATTTATTAATTTTCATCATGAATTCTTTCCGTAAGACGGAGTCCATACCATTCAAAAACTCATTCAAATCCTCAGGCTTGTTGGCCAAGATGACGATGTCATCAGCAAATCTCAGAGTTGAAATTATTTCTCCTTGAATCTTCACTCCCACTTTAAATTTTTCTCTAATTTCCTTCATTGCTTGTTCAATGTAAAGATTGAAAAGTATGGGTGATAAGTTGCAGCCTTGCCTTACACCTTTCTGAATACCAGCTTCTCTCTCATGTCCTTCAACTCGAATGACTGCTGTCTGGTTTCTGTATAGATTGTATATCACCCTCCTATCCCTGTACTTTATTCCAATCGATTTCAAAATGTCAAACAATTTAGTCCAATCAACGTTATCAAAAGCCTTTTCTAAGTCTACAAAAGCCATGAACGTTCTCTTATCTTTCCTTATTCTACCTTCCAAAATCAGCCTAAGACTTAGTACAGCTTCCCTTGTTCCTACATTTCTCCTGAAACCAAACTGGTCTTCACCCAACTCCGTTTCTATCTGGCTCTCAATCCTCTTGTAAATGATTCTGGACAGGATCTTTGAAGCATGAGTAATCAAGCTGATTGTACGGTAATCTTCACATCTGTCAGCTCCCACTTTCTTTGGTATAGGGATGATTACATTCTTCTTGAAATCAGGGGGTACCTCACCTGTCTCATAAATCCTACACACCAAGTGAAATAACCTGATCAGACCTTCCTCTCCTATGCAGCGTAGCAACTCAATCGGTATATCATCTATGCCTGGTGCTTTGTTCCTGCTTAAGTCTTCCAAAGCTCTATCAAATTCTGATCTCAATATTAAATCTCCTTTCGCATCCTCATCAATTTCCTCCTCCCTTTCCAT
Organism: Meconema thalassinum; assembly: GCA_946902985.2. Lineage (NCBI taxonomy): Eukaryota > Metazoa > Arthropoda > Insecta > Orthoptera > Tettigoniidae > Meconema > Meconema thalassinum. The sequence continues at coordinate 695,745,871 of OX336391.1, forward strand.
TACATGATTCTCAATCTCCTTTCCCTTATACAAACTCTCTATGTAAGCTTTCCATCTCTCAACCTTTTCTTCCCTATCTGTTAGAGGCTTTCCATTTGTGTCCTTAATATTACAGCACTTAGTCTTCTTTTCCCCAAAAGTATTCTTAATCCTTCGATAAGCTGTGTCTACTTTTCCTAATTTCAGACAATTTTCTATACCAGCACATTTCTCTTTCAACCATTCTTCTTTCGCTTCCTTGCACTTCTTGTTAACCTCATTTCTCAGACGTCTGTATTCTGCTTTCCCCTTTTCATCTCTTACATTCTTGTGCTTCCGCCTTTCATCCATCAATTCGAGTATATCCTGAGTGATCCACGGTTTTCTACCTATTCTCTCTTTCCTACCAATGTTTTCTTCTGCGGATTTTGTTATTTCATTCCTCAAAAGTGCCCATTCGTCTGCAATTGAAGTTTGTTTAGGGTTTTTCATTAGTCCTTCCTTTATACTCTTCTTGAATCTTTCGTTTACATCCTTCTCTTTCAGTCTGTCTATTGCCCACCTTTTTGGCTTTTGACTTTTCTTCAGTTTCTTCAACTTTAATCTGCATTTCATTACAACCAGATTGTGGTCAGAGTTTATGTCAGCACCAGGATATGTTTTACAATCCAAAATCTGGTTTCGAAACCTCTGCTTGACCATAATGAAGTCGATTTGGTAACGCCCTGTATCTCCTGGTCTCATCCATGTGTATATTCTTCTATTGTGGTTATTGAATAAGGTGTTAGCTATGACCAACTCATGCTCAGTGCAGAATTCTACCAGCCTGCTTCCTCGATCATTCCTTTCACCTAATCCGAAATCTCCTACTATCTTCCCTTCTCTCCCTTTTCCTACCACAGCATTCCAATCTCCCATTACTATAACATTTTCATCACCCTTGATATACCTCAGAATTTCGTCTATTTCATCGTAGACCTTTTCAACATCCTCATCATCAGCTTGACTGGTAGGCATATAGACTTGTACCACTGTGGTGCAGGTAGGTTTAGTATTTATTTTTGCTACAATAATCCGTTCACTATATTGCTCATAATATTCCACCCGCTGTCCAAGTTTCCTACTCAATATGAGGCCAACCCCTGCTTGGCCATTGTTTGATTTAGTGCTAATGACCCTATAGTCTCCTGACCAATAGTCCTGTTCTTCCTGCCAGCGCATTTCACTAATCCCAACCAAATCCAAACTCAACCTATCCATTTCCCTTTCTAAGTTTTCTAACCTTCCATTTCCTAGCAGACTTCTAACATTCCACGCTCCGATCCGTAGAATGTCAGAGTTCCTCTTTGTCACTTCTGTGATGTTAACCCCCTCTCGAGTAGTCCCCACCCGGAGATCCGAACGGGGGACTAGTTTACCTCCGGATTGAAATTTTACAAGGGAGGAGGCCATCATCACATGTATTTATGCATAGAGAGGTGCATATCCTCGGGAATAGCAAACGGCTGTAGTTTCCCCTTGCTTTCAGCCGTGCAGCAGGACGCAGTGTAGCCATTATTTGGCTTATATTATCAATATCTTAACCGTCTATAAGACTAGTAAAGAATTGATTTATTCTGAAAGGCTGCTACTCCCTTTCAGAATAAGTAAAGAGCAATTCTACTAACAAAAATACTAACCTTCTACTGTACTAACAATTAAATACCAAAATTCTACTAACGAAAAAATACTAATGTTCCACCAACAACAAATACTACCACTAAAACAGTCTGTCACCAGACACACTCACATGCAATCACACATCACAGTCTACTGAAACAATGAACTATAACTAATAAACAATGCAACTGTTACCAGACACACTCACACACCACAGTCTAATAGAACAAGGACATATATCTAATACACAAACTAACTACCTACTTACAACTAACTACATACTTACTGTACTGTTATTTGAATTGACAATATTTACAAAATGCAATTTAGATAGAAAATACTTACAGGAAGAGAGAAAAGATAATGCCAATGGTTATCCTTCGTATAGGAGAAGAAGATAGGTTTATAGATGAAAATGAAAATCCACAGCCTGCTTCCAGTCTCCGACAGGGTCAGGAATGGAGTGTAACTGTGTGGTGACTATTGAAGTGGGTAATTAAACAAAGTGGGCAAGTTAAACCCGTGTGGGGAATTGCCAGTTACCTCCATCGGGCGCGTCCCCATTGGAATTGGGGGAAGTTCGCCAGCTGTGCAGCCAGCATAGCTGGAGGTTAGTGGGGAAGTAAAAGCCTCGCCGTGAAAAAACATTACGCACATGTTCATTTCACTTCACTCTAAGGTCCCGCATTTGCTGCACGTTTTCCAGCTCCCTAAATGTGGTGACGGTCTTCTTAGTTCCATCAGGGAGGTGTATTAAAACGCGGCCGTCCTGGGTCCAGACTCGGGTGGGTCCGAAGTGGTCTACCAAATTGTTGTAATATTGCACTTTAGGCGGGATGTATTATTACTATTATTAATAATAATCATCTTCATTTCCCCTTTTCCAGCTGACACTGGGTGGGGGCAAATATAGTTCCTCTCCACTTTGTTCTGTCGTTCCACCATTCCTCTTCCGACATGGTGTTCCAATCCAGGTTCCGTTTTCTAATACTATTCTCCACCGAGTCCATCCAACGCATTCTTGGTCTTCCTCGTCCTCTCTTCCCTGTCATCCGTCGTTCCAGTGCTCGTCTTGGTAGCCTTACTTCATTAATCCGTATGACATGTCCAAACCATCTCTATCTGTTTTGCTCCAGTTTTGGTGTATTCTTTGGAATACACGGTAAGATAGAATAAGCTTTTGCTTCTCTTTGCTATAGTTCATCCCTTCCTTTTTTTTCTCAAACACCAACAGTGATCTTCTGTTTTCTCCTTGTTGGTTATGTCTCTCATGTTACCTGTAAGTCTGTTCTAGATATATATCTTCCATGACCCACCTAGCGTCATCTATCAGCGAATCTCTGAAGTTCCTCAATTCTTCACTGTACAAGAGGACTTCATTATCAATATAGCCACCAGATCTCGTCGCCATCGCCAGCTATCATCTCCGTGATCAAGAGAACTTCATCTACTTTTTCACCCTCCAGGCTGCGCTAGTGTTGCCTGCTATCAACTCTTTGAAGATCATTTCATCAAAAGAAATTAACATTTCAATGTTGGTTATTCTTATATGTATTCCTTTTGTCTCCTACCCCCACTCTTTTCCCTTCCCTGGTCCCTCCGTGCTTCGTTGAGCGTGTCTCACTTGTACGTCGGAAGTCGACCCAGTCAGAGCTCCACTAAAGCTCGCCTCCTCAACTCGAGGCAAACTTTTAAATTCTACGCCATGTTAGAATTTTAGTATCAACCGTCAAAAGGAACATCGCCTTCGTCATGAAGCAAAGCTAAATACTACTTCTACGTTCTTCAACTTATTTTAATTGATTTTAAATAGCTACATGCTTTTTTAATGATCAGCGGCTTCGGTGGCGTAGTCGGTAGCATGCTGAACTGCTATGCCCAAGATAGCGGGTTCAAACCCGGCCGAAGTCGTCGGATTTTTTAAGAGCGTTAAAAATCCTTCAGTATGCCTTCCTTCGGAGGGGAAGTAAAGCCGGCGGTCCCATGTCATAGATTTATGGCATGTAAAAGATCCTTTCACAGACTAAACTTGTGTAAAGCAAAATTTGTTAGGTTAGATTTCGTCAGAACGCTCTATCAAAGTTCCAACGTTCACCACTAGGTATCATTGATATCTGGTGGCGAAAGTTGGAACTACTTGAAATTGAACGGAACTTGTAGCTCACCCTTTAGGGTGTCCGCTGGAAGCAGCTACGGACTCAGGCGAGCCGAACATGTCCTCGGACACTCCCGGCACTAAAAGCCATACGATAAATAGATAGATAGATAGATAAATAAATAAAATTTTAATGATCATTTTATAGGCAGTGTGAGATTTCTATATTTGGGGCAATAATCATCCTTCGCGGGATTTTCTATGTTGGGCTTTGGTCTATCTAAGCCAATCTTAACATGAAGCAGCATTTCTTATGCTTATTAAATGAGAGATTTTCTCACAACGTGGGATACCATCAAATTACCCACTGTCTATAAAATACTTAGCTCGTTTCACCGCTGGACTAACTTTTGCCCTATTCTTCAGTCATGATTGCTCTGGAACCTTCCAGAATCTGCACTCTATCTACCAGTTATACTGTCATGTATTTTCCACTCACATATGGGAATACTTTTTCAAACTAAGGAATCTTCCTTATGAACTGCCAACCAATAACTAATTTTTTCTTCCTCCGTTGGGATTTTCTCTGGCACATTCAACTATAATCTACAACTTTCTCAAGCAATAGACTCTCGCAAATCTAGTGTAACTAGTTATTTTCCACCATTGCAATAACTTTCTTTGCCATAAACTTTTTGTGCTACTACAGTGAACTTTTCAACTATATCAACAGACTATAGTGAAAAACAGTGCTTGTTCAACCTTTCATCCGCGTCGCGCTCGTCCGAATACAATAAATACGGCCATGAACACTTTTCCTCAATCCCATTTGATCTTTCCCAAACCCTTTACTCATCATCATCATCATCATCATCTTGTACAGTTTCCATCCCCAGGCTGGGTCTGTTTGGAACATAAGCCTCGCCCCAAACCCTTTACTAACAAACCAAAATAATAAAATTGTTACTTTAGGTCTTTTTTTCAATGAGGTGTTACTCTCATAAGTGCCCTCCCTCTCTTGCTTTATGTACAACGAATTGAAAATGAAAATCCACAGCCTGCTTCCAGTCTACGACCGGGTCAGGAATGGAATGAATGAAGCCCCAATCTAGCAGCGAGGATATGAACTGTGCCGGCTGCCGAGGCCTGACGCACTCCTCTGGGGCAATGATTAAATGAATGACAGATGAAATGAAATGATGGTGGAGAGTGTTGCTGGAATGAAATGTTGACAGGGAAAACCGGAGTACCAGGAGAAAAACCTGTCTGCCTCCGTTTTGTCCAGCACAGATCTCACATGGAGTGACCTGGATATGAACCACGGACCCAGCGGTGAGAGGCCGGCGTGCTGCCGCCTAAGCCACGGAGGCTTCTCTTTATGTACAACGAATTAATGTCTGTAAAACTTCGTGTCTAGTACATGCCTTAAATTATATTGTTTCTCCCTTCTAATTAGGGAATACAATCCTTTCAACTCATAAGTGAGTTATCTCTAGGTTTCACGAAAGGGAAACTTGCCCCATTTTCTCGTGATCCCTACTTAAACATAGGAGTTCTAGAAACTTCCTTTCGATTGTTCTCTTCAGGTTTCACAATAAGTGACCTGCCCTATTTGCATAATCTTCTATGTACAATCATTAAAAGTAATTCAGTATCAATATAAGAAGTTATAGAAACTTCTATTTGGGCCGATAGCCTAGATGTTAGGCCCCTTAAAACAACAATTATCATCATCAAACTTCTATTTTATTCTTCCTGCTTTTTGTTGTTGTTACTTTCGAAGTTGTTATTATTTCTAAGATACTTATCTAGAAATCCTTAAAGTACACACCTTGTACTTGATTTATCGTCTAACTTTAATTACGTCAGTTACCTTTAAATTTTCCATTTATTTATCTTTGTCATTTCAAAATCTTGCGAAGATTTTAGTACTTATAAAAGGTTTAAAACCAAAAGAATTATCAATTGCCTGGCGCAAGCTTTAGATGTTTTTGGAGGTCTGCGACCCCAATTGTTTATAGAAATCAAAATTATATATCTGTTACAAAAACTACTTCCTTTTGCATTGTTAAATAAATCAAATATTTGTTTTTCGCTTCATCATTTCTCTAACATAACAGTTAGGAAAGATCCTGTCTTCCTTGACTCTTACTATTCAATAAAAACAAATCTATTGATAGGGTTTTCACCACTTGTTGCATTTGAGCAAGAACTCTTAGTTGGTAACTTAGTAAAGTCTCTCTTAGCTTTAATAGCTAATTCTAACTGGCCAGTAAGGCAAGCATAGCTCGCTACGCCAGCTTCCTGCTTGTGGAGATTCTCTCCAACACTTATGGTTGGTTTTTCGAAATATAAATGTTTCTCATTGTCTAAACTTTTAGTCGGCGCCTTGCTGGGTAAAAGCTTAGCCATTTCTAAATGAAACTATTGGTATACTTACCAAAATTATTCCCAAAGGTATAATTGCTTTATCCCCATCCTTCTTGGAAGCATTTGGTCGCTCTTTAGGAATTCTACAATTCCAAAAACTAAAATATCAAAGCCGATTCAAATTATTGGCATTCCTCAAATTACTTGTTTAGAAACAAACTCCTTTGAACAGATACACAATAAATCCGTTACTCTTTGTCTTGTCAGACCATCACCCTTCCCCATAGTAGGCATATGTATGCTTGAGAGGGAATACACTAAAGCAGCTTTCTTGAGAACAGCCCAAGCTCCAACTGCGTTTCCCGTTAGCTTTGCCCAGGTCCCTACCCATTTTAGGTATCGGAGAGTGGATTTGCAGAGGCAGCTGCCTTTGAGTATATTTAAAGTTAAAATTATAACTTCTTTTGGACTCTCTTCCTATTTTTCCATCCTTTTTCTCCAGTCCGAAACCCACTTCCTTTTCTTTATCATCTTCCCTTGGGGGTTAGGTTATTTCCAAGCTAATAATCTACCCAAGTTTGTCATTTAGTTTCTGTACTCCCAGTTCTTTCCGTATATCTTGATGTTAAAAGTAATAGGCCAACATACAAAAGCATTGACATTATTGCAGCATATAACCCCAATAGAAGCAATGCCATACCCTTCTTAAATTCATTTGAAAGTTTTCTTAGCCAGATAAACAATAAATTATGCATCTTCCTCGGAGATACCAACATTGATATCCTAGCTGATGATCAATTAAGAAGGAAATATCTGAATTTAATAGCATGCTATGGTTTTAAACAATGCAACACTAAATATGCTACACGACTTTGTGACACTGCAGCTACCTTAATAGACCACGTGTCACTAAACAATTCAGAATTAAGTTATAAAATATCAAATGTCAGCAATGATATTAGTGATCACAGTATATTAATTCTTGATATTTCCAAGACCAATTATAGCACGTACACTCTGTCACATAAGCCGACAAAATCAACAACACACGAGGACTCTTGGGATAGGCAACACACTCCTGAAACTAATATATCTATAAATGCAGATTCCCATAATGATGCAGATAGTACTGTTAACTCTCTATATAACTCTTTCATCAAACAATTGAATCTAAGGAACAGGCATAGCCAAAGAAAAATAACAAACAATTCTAACAATAACAGACAGACTACTAACTTACCATGGGTCACAGCTGAACTCCTTACACTTATAAAACAACGAGACACTCTGCATGCAAAGCTCAAAAATCCCCTTCACAGAAATAATAATGATATGAACCAAGAATACTGTAGATGCCGGAATAATGTAACAAACTTAAAAAGAAGACTAAAGTCAAATTACTACTCAGATAAATTCAGAACATATGGAAACAATTCTAATAAAACTTGGGAGACTATCAAAGAAATCATACACAACAAAAAACCAACAGTTGAGACATGCACTTCACTTGAAATAGACAACAAAATTATCACAGACAATCAAGAACTATGTGAATCATTTAACTTGTTCTTCACAAACATTGCTGGAAGTCTAGCAAAAGCTATTCCTGAACAGAAGGAAATCCTCAGTAAGGACCACAATCAGTCAAATTCTCTCTACTTATATCCGACAGATGAAGCAGAGGTCAAGTCCATCATCACAAATTTAAAGAATAAAAAGAGCTGTGGATTAGATAGGATCAAGACAAATTTCATTAAAAACAATATACAATCATTTATTAAAATCTTGGTTGAAATGATTAATGAGTCCTTAGTTACTGGCATGATACCAGATGACTTAAAAGTGGCCAAAGTAGTTCCTATATTTAAGGGTTGTGACAAAAGAAATCCAAATAATTATAGACCTGTTTCTATTTTATCGGTAGTTTCAAAAATTCTGGAAGAAGTGGTAAAAACAAGATTGCTTTCATTTCTGAACAAGAATACATTCTTTCATAATATGCAATATGGATTCAGGGAAAATTCTAGTACTGAGGCAGCAACTATTGACCTAATAACAATGCTACAAGAAACTATTGACAAAAATAATATGGCAGTTGGGTTATTTATTGATCTCACAAAAGCCTTTGATACAGTAGATCATAAAATACTGTTATCAAAATTAGAAAATGCTGGTGTCCGAGGTATAGCACTAAAATGGTTCCAAAGCTACCTTATTGGAAGAAAGCAGCATGTAGCTTTGAATAAATGCATAAGTTCAGGAAAATATATAACTCATGGAGTTCCACAAGGATCTATACTTGGACCTACATTATTCTTAATTTATATAAATGATATTGTGGAATGTAATTTGAGAGGGCATATCAAATTGTATGCAGATGATACAAATATCTTCTACACTGGGAAAGACATAATTGAAATCATACAAAATGTGCAACAAGATATAAATACTCTCTCACAATGGTTCCAGGCCAATAAATTAACAATGAACCTACAGAAGACCAATTACATGGTAATTTCAAAGCAAAGCATGAAAGAAATCACACATGACAAAATATATATAAATAATATTGAAATAAAAGAGGTTAATCAGGCAAAGTATTTAGGTCTAATCATCGACAAACACCTGACCTGGATTGAACACGTTGAACGAATTGCTAAGAAACTCTCACCTATAGTAGGGATCCTAAGGAAACTTCGGTATCTTATTCCCCTAAACCTTGTAAAACAAATCTACTATTCACTTGTACATAGCAAGCTCCAATATTTAAATGTTATTTGGGCTCACTGCAGGAAATCCACACTGAATGATTTAATGACTATTCAGAATAGGGCTATTAGAAACATATTTAACCTTCCTTACTGCACTCCAGTAAAAGATCTGTACATCAGAAGTAAAATTCTACCCCTCAGCATAAGTGCAGATCTCCGAGCAGCTATGCTAATATACAAAATTAAACACAACACAATACTCTATAGCTCTCCCTACATCTTGAACTCGGACAATCATTCTTATGGAACTAGGCATGCGAAGGACGTAGCCTTATATATCATTCACTCTTCTAAATACGGTAGAAATAGTTTCAAGTTCTCTGCATCACAGTTATATAATAAACTTCCCGATGAAGTAAAAAGTGCACCAACTTTGTCAGTATTTAAGAGGAAAACTACGAAAGTATTGTGGGAAAAATTCGATGCATCGTAATACATCAAATAAGCTCAAAAATCCTGTGCTTATCATTTTAAGAGACCTTGGTCTAAACAATCTTAGATATAGTATCAACTTTACTAATAGGCCTATGCCCTTATTCATCAATTTGTGTTACCTTCAGAATTTTCTTCCTGGTGTGTAAACACACATATTACTGTACAATTCCTCTGTACGAGCCTATGGCTCTTTGGAATTAATTGAATAAATATCATTCAAATATCATCTTCATTTCTCACTCTGTCTCTCCTCGTTTTCTGGACCATACTTCTCAGGAATCTCATCTCAGCTGCCTGTACACTGCTCTCATCCCTCTTAGTCATTGTCCAAGTTTCTGCTGCATATGTCATTATAAGAACATAATATGCTTTGTACATAACTTCTTTAGCCTTAATTGGTATATCCTTGTTCCATACTAGTCCCCGTACCTGTTTGTAGAAAGCACTCCCGAGTTGTATTCTTCTGCTAATTTCCAAATCTAGTCTTCCATCTTCAGTCAGTTCACTTCCCAAGTATTTGAAGTGTTTCACCACTTCCAATTCCTTATCTCCTACTTTGATTACTCCTTTTCCTTCTTTCTTATCTCTACTCATCACCACTGTTTTACTCTTCTCCACATTTATCTTCAATCCCCATTGCTCAATCTTTTCATTTATTACGTCTAACTGTTCTTGTACCTCCAACTCATCCTCGCCCCAGATCACAACGTCGTCTGCAAACAACATTACCTTCATCTTTGCCCTACTATAGTCTTTCATTGCTGCCTTCATGATGTCATCCATCACCATTAAGAACAATAAGGGTGACAACACACTTCCTTGCTTTAGTCCAGTGTCAATTTTAAACCATTCCGATGTCCCGACTCTAGTCTTTACACTACTGTAGCAATCCATGCACATTCCATTCATCATGCCTCTCCGTTCCTTGTCTATCCCCCTATTTGTTAAGCTTTCCCAAACTTTTGTTCTAGGGATGCTATCATAGGCCTTTTCTAGATCAATAAAAGTCATTACCATATCCTTCCTATTCGTACAATCACTCATGGTTCCGTATTGATTAAAAGTCAAATATAAAGGGACAGGAATTCCGACTGATCAATACAAAACTTTTCAGTCAAGGGGCTATATTATACCCATTTGGTTGGTACATGTTTCGAAGCCTTCCATGGCCTCTTCATCAGCCATACACATAAACATATTGTCAGTACAATCTTGGAATAACAGTGAAAAGGTTAAAACTAACATGAGAAAACTTGATGAAAATGAGACATAAAAAAACCATGAGGACAGTTGTGGTACAAATACATTGAGTAAAACTTATCCTAAGAAAACCTAACGAATATTACAAACAAATGGAAAAACACACTAAAAATAGTATGTGTTAAAATGTAAACTTAAAATGCTATTTATATGACTTTTGTAATAATCTTAAGAGTTTTGATAAAATATAATAGCAGGATTCCGTGTCCGAAAATCTAGGGAATTCGACCCATAGAAAGAGTTAAAAGTATGTTAAAAACTGATAGTCATATAAAGACTTTGTTGACTTCATACGAAAGATCGTTGGTAGAAAGAACAATACATCGCCATGCATGAAAGTCAAATCGGCCAAGGGTCGAATTCCCTAGATTTTCGGACACGGAATCCTGCTATTATATTTTATCAAAACTCTAAGATTATTACAAGAGTCATATAAATAGCATTTTAACATATACTATTTTTAACGTGTTTTTCTATTTGTTTTTAATATTCGTTAGGTTTTCTTAGGATAAGTTTTACTCAATGTATTTGTACCACAACTGTCCTCATGGTTTTTTGTCTCATTTTCATCAAGTTTTCTCATGTTAGTTTTAACCTTTTCAATGTTATTCCAAGATTGTACTGACAATATGTTTATGTGTATGGCTGATGAAGGGGCCATGGAAGGCTTCGAAACATGTACCAACCAAATGGAATATTCGTTAGGTTTTCTTAGGATAAGTTTTACTCAATGTATTTGTACCACAACTGTCCTCATGGTTTTTTGTCTCATTTTCATCAAGTTTTCTCATGTTAGTTTTAACCTTTTCAATGTTATTCCAAGATTGTACTGACAATATGTTTATGTGTATGGCTGATGAAGGGGCCATGGAAGGCTTCGAAACATGTACCAACCAAATGGGTATAATATAGCCCCTTGACTAGAAGTTTTGTATTGATCAGGCGGAATTCCTGTCCTTTTATATATCCTTCCTATACAGTATTCCCAACTCTTTTCATTGTTCTCTCTCAGAATGAAAATGGGTTCCACTGTTGACCTGCCCCCTCTAAATCCAAACTGCTCCTCCACTATTTGGCTTTCTACCTTTACTCTAATTTTTTTTATTAGCATTCTTTCCATTACTTTGGCAACATGCGAGATGATGGTGATTCCTCGGTAAATACCACACACCTTCCTGTCTCCTTTCTTAAATATTGGCAATATTATTCCCTTTTTTCCAGTCTTTAGGAACTTTCTTCTCTCTCCACACACTCCTGAGAAGTCTGCATGTCCACTGCAGTCCTACTGGTCGTGCCGCCTTGATCATTTCTATTGCCACTTTGTCGATTCCCACAGCTTTCCCCATCTTCATCTTCCTAACTGCCCATTCCACTTCTGCCATAGTAATGTCTGGTTCTTCTTCTATTTTTTCCTCCACCGTTTTGGCTGTTTGCGCAACTTCTCCGCATACCTGACGTCTCACCTTCAACAGCTCGCTGAAATATTCTTTCCATCTGTCCGTTATCTCTTCTGGTTTTGTCAATATTTCACCTTTTTGTTTTTCACGAACCCAGTGTTCACCTTTTCATTCCTTCTACTTTTTATAATTCCAAATAGCAATATTTTTCCACAATTAAAATCCTCCCTTATTTCCTGGGTGAATTCTTCCCAGCTTTTCTTCTTTTCCTCTGCAATTACTTTCTTGCAATCTCTGTTTGCTTCTATATATTTTGCTCTACTTTCTTCAGTCTTTTTTGTTTTCCAATCCTTCCAAGCTTTCTTCTTCTCTCTTACCTTTTCTTTCACTCTATCATTCCACCATTTTGTCGCCTTTTCCCGTACCTTTCGTGATGTTCTACCATATGTTTTCTCTGCACTGTTTACAAATGTACTCTTAAACTTTATCCATTCTTGTTCCACATAAGTAATATCCGTCCTTGGTATCTGTTCTTGCAATTCTTTCTTAAACTCTTCTGCAACCTCCTTTTCCTTTAGTCTCCAGACCTTAATCTTTCTTTCCCTTTTTTCTGGTAATCTCATGACCTTTCATAATTTTAGTTTTGCTACCACTGCCCTATGGTCTCCTCCAAAGGCTTCCTCTGGCATGGCTGTGACATCCATTAGCTCTTTCCGATGTCCTTTTTCGACTAATTCATGGTTTATCAGAGTTTTCGTTCTTAAATCTCCCCATCCATACCTCGTTATTTTCTGACCTATTTTTCTTTCTGAACCACGTCATCATCATCTTCATTTCCCGTTTCCAGCTTCGTGGGTCGGGTTGTGAATTAAGGACCTCCAACGTTTCCTGTCTCTCCACCACTCCTCTCCTGTTTTTAGTACTTCTTCAGGTTTTCCTCCTCTCTTCTCTACACACTCCCACACTGTATCTGCCCATCTCTTTCGAGGCCTTCCTCGTGGTCTCTTCCCTGTCATCTTTTCACAGAAATTTTTCTTTGGTACTCTCTCCTCTCCCATTCTCATCATATGTCCATACCACTTTAACTTTGTTGTTTCTATCCTGTCCTGCAGCTTCAAGATTCCTGTCCTTTTTCTAATCTCTTCATTTCTAACTCTATCTCTTCTGGTCTTGCCCTCTACCTCTTAGGAATTTCATCTCCGCGGCTTGTATTCTACTCTCCTCTCTTTTTGTAGTAGTCCACGCTCCAGCTGCATATGTTAGTATGGGTCTGTAGTAGGTTGAATATAATACATTTTTACTTTTCTTTGGGACATCTCGGTTCCACAGAATACCCCTTATGCTCTGGTAAAAACTGTTCGCTTGTTGTATTCTCTTTCCAATTTCCTCAGTTATCCTTCCATCTTCTGTGATCACACTTCCCAAGTACTTGAAACTTTTAACCACTTCTAGAATTTTCCCATTCAATTCTATCTTTCCTCTTCCTTCCTTCCTCCCTCTTGACATTACCATTGTCTTGCTCTTCTCTGTGCTTACTTTCATCCCATATTTCTCTATTTCTTGATTCCATACATCTAGTTGGTTTTGTACTTCCTTTTCATCCTCGCCCCATATCACTATATCATCTGCAAACAGCATGGCCTTTGTTGCCTCTTGTCCCAATCTCTGTTTAACATTCTTGTGAATTTCATCCATGACTATGATGAATAGTAAGGGGGACAATACACTTCCCTGTCGGAGACCTGTTTCCACTTTAAACCATTCTGTTTCTCCTATACTGGTCTTCACGCTACTCACACAATATTTGTACATAGCTTTTAACATTTGGACATCAGCTCCGTTAACTCTCCTTTTCCTTAATACATTCCAAACCACCTGTCGAGGCACACAGTCGTACGCTTTCTCAATATCAATAAATGTCATCACCATGTCTTTTCTAAATTCCCATCTTTTCTCCATCATTTGCCTTAATGCAAAGATTAGGTCAAATGTTGATCTGTCTTTCCTAAAACCATACTGTTCTTCTTCTATCTTCCTCCTCAGTCTGCCTTCCAGAACTCTCTCAAAGATCTTAGCTACATGAGCGATAAGAGTGATCCCTCTGTAGTTATTGCATTCCTTTTTGTCACCTTTCTTAAAAATCGAGATAATTAATCCCTTTCCCCATTCTTCTGGAATCTCTTTCTTCTTCCAAATTATTCTAAATAATCTATACAACCACCGTACACCTATTGGTCCCGCTGCTTTTATCATTTCCGCGGACACCTCATCCTCTCCTGCTGCTTTACCGCTCTTAATCTTCTGTATTTCATATTCACCACGTATTCACTATAATTAATTGGTCCCGCTGACAGAAGTCCATTAAGAAATCCCCTTCTGGATTCTTAGTGCCATAACCTTATGGCCCCAAAATCTCCTCTCTTCCTTTTCTGTCTCTTCCCACTTGTGCATTCAAATCTCCCATTAAGTTACCATTATTTCCTTATCCTCTATATAATTTTTCACATCTTCTAGGAATTCTTCTAAGTTCTCTTCTTTATTCCCCGATGTGGAGCTTTAGGTACTTGAAACAGATCTTTTGTCCCTGTCTGGAACTGTATCCTTCCTATGATCATCCTGTCACTTATCTTCTTCACCTCCTCCACATACTCGAAGACATTCCTACTCCATTTCTTGCCTCCTGTCCTCCACTGTAAACAGCTTGAATCCTTCCTTTAGTTTTCTTTCCCCTTTTCCTTTCCATTTCGTTTCACTGAGACCAAGGATGGCTATATCCTTCTCCATCATGGAGTCCACTAGCTCCTCAGTCTTGTCCGTCAGTGTTAAGATGTTGACTGTCCCCATTTGGATATATTATTAATATTAAAAATAATAATCATAATATACACAAAAACAATTACACCAACAACATTACCGATTACGGTATAATAACCCTAAACAATCTTTAATGTTTGCTGGCTAATAATCCTCTTGTATTCATCGTAACACAAGATATCAAGGGAGGAACGTGGAACTATAAGTCCAAGCAGTTCCGAAAACCGTTGTTAGATGGCGTTAGTGCATCAGTGGAGTCAACACTAGAGTCGAGTGTATCGGTTCAAGGGGCAGCAGTCTCGACTCTTCGCGACTCCGTTCGCAACCCATCCCTATTCATTGCCTCATCTAATCATTTAAGGTGTGGACTTACTCTGTTTAGCAGCGTGAATAGTGAGGGTCCTTCTAGATACATGTGTTCGTTCAGATTCACTGGATTATCTTGGCTATATACATTTCTATGAATTATTTAATGTTGATTTAATCATCTTTATCCATACTAAACGTTTCGGTATCCCACATGTTGGCAACAGTAATGTGACGTCAATGTGTGCGCCCCGGTAACAGTTGAAGAGACCTCATGTGCCTAACATGGCTGCAGTCTTTGAATGAGCAAGAAATTAAAAAATTACGTAATTTAGCACATATTTCCGGTGCAGTAGTAATATTTTATAGGAATTTCAATTGGTAATGACTCCCAGAACATGAAACAAGATATGAAGATCATATGGGATTAGTATAGACCGCGAGTCCCGGCGGCACCAAATTCCCCTAAAACAAAATGGCGGCATCCATGACGTTATCAATGACGTCACGAAATACTCCTCTAGCAAGCTTACGGGAAAAGCCTGGGGAATAGGGGGTTTTGGGTGGGGAACAACAAAAAAACGATCACGATACAAAGAAAAAGATCCCCATTTCACCGCATTTTTTATAAAAGCCGGTATCGCGATCTTTACTTGAGCCCCCCCGCTCAAGTACAGATCACGATACCCATCACAAATTTGCCATTTCTGCTCATTTTCAAGCAATTGCGCTACGCAGACAAAAATAAAGATCGCGATACCCATCACAAATTCGCCATTTCTGCTCATTTTTAAGCAATACATGCACGCAGAGAAAAATAAAGATTGCGATACCCATCACAAATTTGCCATTTCTGCTCATTTTCAAGCAATTGCGCTACGCATAGAAAAATAAAGATCGCGATACCCATCACAAATTTGCCATTTCAGCTCATTTTCAAGCAATCTCGCTACGCAGACAAAAATAAAGATCGCGATACCCATCACAAATTTGCCATTTCAGCTCATTTTCAAGCAATAACGCTACGCATAGAAAAATAAAGATCGTGATACCCATCACAAATTTGCCATTTCTGCTCATTTTCAACCAATTGCGATACGCAGACAAAAATAAACATCCCGATACCCATCACAAATTTGCCATTTCTGCTCATTTTCCAGCAATCACGCTACGCAGACAAAAATAAAGATCGCGATACCCATCACAAATTTGCCATTTCAGCTCATTTTCAAGCAATAACGCTACGCATAGAAAAATAAAGATCGCGATACCCATGACAAATTTGCCATTTCTGCTCATTTTCAAGCAATTGCGCTACGCAGACAAAAATAAAGATCGTGATACCCATCACATATTTGCCATTTCTGCTCATTTTCCAGCAATCGCGCTACGCAGACAAAAATAAAGATCGTGATACCCATCACAAATTTGCCATTTCAGCTCATTTTCAAGCAATTGCGCTACGCAGACAAAAATAAAGATCGCGATGCCCATCACAAATTTGCCATTTCAGCTCATTTTCAAACAATCGCGCCACGCAGAGAAAAATAAACATCGCGATACCCACTACCAACTTGCCATTTCCGTCCATTTTTAATATTTCACACACACACACACGGTATTTGTCAATAGTTACAGCCTAACCCGCCCAGAGGAATTGATTTTTGGTGCCCCTCTATGTGCCCACAGCCAAAGGCCGCACCTACCCACAGACTTCTAACCTTCGTTGCGTCCTATCCAATGGTTTTGTCAATGGTTACAGCCTAACCGCCCAGACCAATGGTTTAGTGTGAACAGTGCCCCACTAGCTGCCGCACACCTAACCACAGACTTCTAACCTTCGTTGCGTCCTATCCAATGGTTTTGACAATGGTTACAGCCTAACCGCCCAGACCAATGGTTTAGTGTGAACAGTGCCCCACTAGCTGCCGCACACCTAACCACAGACTTTTAACCTTCGTTGCGTCCTATCCAATGGTTTTGACAATGGTTACAGCCTAACCGCCCAGACCAATGGTTTAGTGTGAACAGTGCCCCACTAGCTGCCGCACACCTAACCACAGACTTCTAACCTTCGTTGCGTCCTATCCAATGGTTTTGACAATGGTTACAGCCTAACCGCCCAGACCAATGGTTTAGTGTAAACAGTGCCCCACTAGCTGCCGCACACCTAACCACAGACTTCTAACCTTCGTTGCGTCCTATCCAATGGTTTTGACAATGGTTACAGCCGAACCTCCCAGACCAATGGTTTAGTGTGAACAGTGCCCCACAACCTGCCACACACCTATGCACAAACTTCAAACCTTCATTGTCTGGGACTTATACCCCAGACCCCCTTGTTTTTAGCTCAATCAATCATTTCCATTCAAATGGTGCTGTGACCAATACTGTATACCCATTCCAGTCCAGAAAACAGTTCAGTACTAACAAGCAAGAAATCTCAGCACAGAGCATATTTTATGTTCGTTCCATTCGTTGAAACACAATGTTAATCACCTTACTTCAAACACATAAAAATGGTGTATAACATGCAATGACAATCTCCATAAGAAACAACACCAACTTACCTAATGTAGTCCATATGCCGAAATTAACAAAGGGGCCCTCTTTGAACGGCAGTAATCAAAAAAAATTGTAAAAACTGGTAATATGAGGAAGTAAAAGAAATCTGAATGATAAAAAACTGACAACTAAATATGATGTAATGGGGCACTGTAGTGAACTCAAGAAGGTACAACACACATACAACACATTCATTCCTTAAAGTAATCATTAACCCCCACCCCAAAAATCATTCAACAAATAACAAACTAAACAAATATGAATCCTCACTCCCATAAATTTATAACAAATCATGTACTGGACATAAAACAAAACAAAAAACTAATATTAAGGTAACTTCCCTTAATAATCAAATACAACAAAATAAGAGTACATTAGTGTAAGCTAACCTGACTTACAGAAATAAAAGAAAACAGTAAACAATGTAACATGAAATAAAAAGGTACTTGCCTGCATGAAATGAAATAAAAAAGAATCGAACTCTCCTGGCTCAATGAAACCAAATGAAAATAACACTGGCCTTAATTCCAACCATAGAAAAAAATTATAAAATACGGAAAATTAATAAAACAAACACATTCTCTAAATATTAATACACTTTACACTCACTCAGTCATGCACCCTGGGGTTATATAACTTCCGGCAATCACTCACGAAACGTTCAAACTCACACACCCCGGGTTCTATACTTTTCCTCCAAATATACTCATTAAGATGAGCCTGCAAGAACATTTCCCTACGTTTACCCTTCCCAATATTATGCTTTACAGCCGACCAAAACCCCTCTATAGTGTTCGTGCGGGCCCCGGTGGAAGAATCTTTAAAAGCTACTTTGTGGTTAACACCAAGATGTTGAAAACCCTCATGATCCAACCCCCCATAAGCAGCCCATTTATCCCTGTAAATTGTTGAACCCACCCTGATATATGTCTTAATTATTCTAAAAAGTGTATCCCTGTCCCTCTTCTTCACAACCTCAAAAAAACTATCCCTACCATGTGATCCCTGTACCACCCCCCGAAAACCCACGTATTTTTTGGCAACCTACCCCGATTATATTTCCTTTTCCCAAAGCAGCTTTCATCGATTTCACCCCCCCCCCGAAAGATGATCGCTCACGCACCCACGCAGAGCAAACTTCCCTGGCAAAAACAAACCAGTCCACTACAGTGACCTTTGAAATACCCAACTCATGCACTGCTGCATAAATGGGCATTCGGCGACAAAAGAAATAAGCAAGCAACAGAATGTTCCTGATCGAAAGACGTGAACGTTCAAAGAAGGACCCCTTTCGAATGGACCGCCACACGGTACACTTCCTACAGAGCCACATTTGGCAGTCCATGCTGCGAGTGGCAGCAACTTTAGTGGGCGACATGAGTTTCTGACATTTTGGGCAAGAGTATGACTTCGCTAGAAGCCCCTTCTCCCGAGCATATTCAATACTGCTCTCGATGGTGCCCAAGAAACTCAACAGCAGAATTAAAGTCATGTGCCCTACACCAGACCCAACTCCAGACTCAGAGCCAGAGCCACTGTCAGAACTGTCACTACCACCGCTGTCAGATTCGCGAACACGCTTCTGACCACAAAGGCCACTGGGCAATCACAATCGAGACAATGAATTTCTTCTCACCAACCAGGTAAGTATCTTTACCACGTCATAGGTGACGTAATTGAGATCACCAAAAGCCCACTAAACCCCGGGACTGGTGATATATACCATAGCCGATCAGATACCGGTATTAACCCTCTAAGCGCCAACGTCCTTTTGAAAGCCCGTTTGGTTTTCATCTGAAAAATGCCAACGTCCTTTCAAAAGGACGCTCAGTATTTATTTTTTATTATTAATAGTAACAGTCATTTCCTTTCAGAATTTCTTAATATAGTTAGTTAAAAACTTACTGTTTTTGCAATAAAGAGCCTCTTTTAATTTTAATGCCATTGTTTCAGTATATCAGTCCACGGCTTGCCACGGTGGGTGAGTGGATAGCGTATCGGTCTACTAACCCCAAGATTGCAGGTTCGCCCCTGACCGTGGTAAGTGATTTTTGAAAGGCGGCAAAAATACGATACGCATGTCATACGATGTTGGCATGTCAAAGAACCCATTTGAATTCAGTAGGCCGAGTTCATAATGGCAAAATTAATCTCGGGAGTTTCCGCCAGCACAAAGTTCCTCATTTCTCTACTAGAAAGCGCTATTGTGTTCAAGGAGATTAGATATCTTACATCTAACCTCCTTGACTTTCATAGTCAAGGAACTACGAAATTCGACATGCAAGCTACCCTCTGGGTGTCAAATAGCAAAGCTTGCACCCGGCACCCGAGGCCATACGATATTATTATTATTAGTCCAATCAGCAGCCATATTTTTTGGCGCGCTTTACATGGCGCGGCATCAACACTAACAGTCTTGCTGTGCACGTTGTCCGCTCTGTGTCTAGTTGCTCTCGATCTTTTACTTGTTCGTTTTTTTTATTGCTGTGAAAATGAGCCGATCTCCTGTTAGTTAGAACACTATTCGTAATATGATCGAAGAAGAATTTTTGGTTATTATTATTTTTATTATTATCAGTATTATTATTGTTATTATTATTTGTAATATGTTATGTAAGTGTTATGTAAAAGAAGTTTGTATTGTATTCCGTAAGTATTGAAATATAAACCAAACGAATGTAATAAGACTTTTTTTGTACTTTTGGCTCATTTGAATATGTATATTAATTATTTTTATTACAGATTTATTTTAGGTTCAAAATGAATGAAATTTTCAATATAGCTTCATAATAAGTCATACTATTCAATAAGTAGGTTCGCGATGTATAAAAATATTTTTGTTCTACCAAAATTTCATTGCTAAACTTTGGTTTTGTTTTATTTTTAATTAATATTTTTGGGTTCTGGCTGCCAAATGTTTACAAATGGTCATAAATGAACTGAGTAAGGCTTTATTCGTATAGGCCATCATATTAGTAAACAAATAACGAAAATTTCAAGAACTGGCCTTGGCGCTCAGCGGTAGGCAAACCGTAATAGGGCGCGGCGCTCAAAGGGTTAAGTTATCCAAGTGTAAGCGTAAAAGGCACGCTCGGCTCTCCTGCATAATCACGACTTTCATAGTAAAATTCCAGCTGATTCCGCCATTAGGTCTATCAATACTCCTTATCCAGACCAATGGTTTGTTGCCTAGACTAATATTTACTAGGTAAAAAAGGGCACCGTATGCTTAAGCTAACCTCAATGTTCCTCAGTTTCAGTCTTCCATTAGGTACAACATAGAATGTGTCAGTCTGGTTTATAATCTCTCCTTCAGAACTGCTTAAAAGTTTAGCTTTTGAAATTATTCCTGTCACATCCTTAACAGCAGCTTTGATTTCTACATTTCGCAGCATAATTTCAGTTTTATTACTTGCAGAAGGCCTTCAAACACAATGAGATCACAGGAACCTATTAAAAGCACTATTCATACTAGTTTTATAAAATTTGGGTGATAGTTTGCTCTACAAACATGAGGGATACTGTTCATAAACTAGACAGATGAATTAATAATGCAACTATAACCACTATAATATTATAATCCAAACACAAAATTCAACCATTGTTGTTGTTGTGGTAAGGTTGGTGGACACAGTTGAACTCTTCGCCCAATATCTTCTGTATAGAATTCACCAACGTTGCACATCACATTCACACGCCATGTTTTTGTTGTTGTTGTTGTTGTAGTAAGGTTGGTGGACACAGTTGAACACTTCGCCCAATATCTTCTGTATAGAATTCACCAACGTTGCACATCACATTCACACGCCATGTTTTTGAACACCGACGAAATATAACTAACCTAATCATTCACCTTAGAAAATAATGATGTAGATACGTTCCGGAGCACACTGATACGCACGTAACTTTGGAATGGGGTCAGAAAAATCAGTACATACATACTTCATGACATATCATAAACCATGGCGAAAAAAAGGGGCGGGGAAAACTTAACTTATAGCATAAAAGGTAGATGATCTAAATATTCCATTATGGCCTCGACCAATGGAACTACAGGACTATGCATCAAATTGGACATATTTAATGGTAAGATATATCCTAAAGATCTTAACTTGTGTAGCATCACCATCCTCGGCTCATTGAAAGCATCACACTGGAACATCAAATGACTCTGTGTACCACGCGTCTTTTCACACACACAACTCGCATTCTCGCGCAGGCCCATGCGTGCCATTTGATCAGGTGTCATGGCATTCTGAAAACGTAACCGTATTATGGTAATAATGTGCCGTCTAGTATATATGCCAACCCGAAACCAAGGTATTGTTCGAATCGTAGGTTGTATCGGAAAATAATGACGCGCCTTGACGGGACCGATACTATCCCAAATCATTTGCCATTCATGAATTAGCTGTGCATGGATAATGGGCTGAAAGTCTGTATAAGGTACAGCGACATTATAAACTACCCCAAACCCCTGTGCTGCCCACTTTGCCATGCGGTCGACATCCTCGTTTCCTGGTATACCCGTATGCCCCGGGATCCAAGTGAGCATAACTTTCTGCTCCCTAATCTGAAATTCATACAACATTTGAGCAACTTGATACACATACCAATTGTCGGAGCTACTCGGATTCGATATTGCCTGAAGGACACTCATGGAATCCGTGCAAATCATTGCTGGTGAAATACTGTTTTGACGTATATACTGACAAGTTTGACGAATGGCAAATACCTCCGCTGTAAAAATCGTTAGATATTTCGGCAAACTATATGTTCGTATAATCTGTCGATCTGGAGCATAAAAAGCCGCTCCCATGCCAGCTGGTGACAACATTCTTGAGCCGTCTGTATAAAAAAAGGTATACTGGGAATATTCATTGACAATTTCCCGAAAGCATCGTAAAAGTACTTGCGGCAAACGCTGATAGCTCCGGAATAGCGCCGGTAAGGAAGTGTACAGTATTTTTGGCTTGTATGACCTTATATGAAATCGTGTATGGTAAGGGTTTAAGTGTCTGCAGTATATCTGTCCGAAAATCTTTCAAGCCTTCATACGCCTGTACCAAAGCCGGCTTCTTCAGACGTGTAAAACGATTTTGCTCATAATACTCCACAAGCAGCTGTACTTTATTGAGAATGGGTGAAGCAGACAAGGACATTTTAGCTGTCAGGTACTTACTTGCTAAAAATCTCCGTCGTAAGTTCAAAGGTAACTCACCAGATTCAACTAATAATGCACAGGTTGGGCTGGACGATAGCGCCCCTAAAATAATACGTAAAGCCCGATACTGTAACCTGTCAAAGGTGACCAACCTACTATTCGCCATTATGTCATAGAAAAAGCAACCATAATCCATCTGGGAATGAATAATATTCTTGTATACCGTAAGTAATAAATGAGGATCCGCCCCCCACCTACGCCGTGCTAGTGCTCGAAGAACTTGGAGTCGTTTTTCAATTTTCACCGCGAGGATCTGAACCTGGCGCGACCACAGTAATTGGTCATCAACATGTAATCCCAAATATTTGATGCTACGAACTACCTCAATGGCGCCTTGTTCAAATAAAATTGGAGAGCGATCAACTTGCCTTTGTGGGGTGATAATGATAGCAGCATTCTTACTCGCCGACGTTACAAATCCGTGATTATGGAACCAAATATGGGCTGCAGTTAATGCATCATATATATCCTGACGACAGCGCTGAATATTATCACGCGAACAATAGATAAGAAAATCATCTGCATATTGTATAATTCGTGCATGTGGAATAACAACTGATTCCAATGTCTGAGTATACAGAGAAAAAAGAATACCGCTTAAAATATCTCCTTGAGGCAATCCACGTGACGTCTGACGGTTATCCAATACACCAGAGGGGGTGTGTAAAACTAGTCGACGATGATGTAAAAAATTCCGTATTAAACATATGAAAGGTAATGGGAAAAGCAGTTCCCCTAGACGATGTTGTAATATGACCGGATCCACTGTATCATAGGCCCCCTGAATATCCAAACCTACAGCAATCGTGTGTTGTTTGCGAGCTTTCGCTAATAATATATCCGTCAAGAAAATCGTAAGAGCGTCGATTGTTCCTAACCGTTTACGAAATGCAAATTGTGATCTTGAAAACAAATTATAATACGCCATACACCATTGCAATCTACGTAATAAAATCTTTTGAAATAATTTTCTTAAACACGAACCGAGATTAATTCCACGATAGCTGAGGGGGTCTCTGGCATCTTTCAAAGGTTTTAATATCGGTAGAACTTCAAAGTGATTCCATTCCGCAGGATATGTCCCATTTGTCAGTACCTTATTGTATAACTCAAACAAGACCGTCAGTGCGCGGTCCGGGAGATGGGCAAGCATCCCATACGTTATGTAATCCAGACCCGGACTCGTGGATGTCGTATGACGCAACACAGTCACGATATCATGACGTGTGATTGGGTATTGTAAACACTGAAACTTATTCGAAGTCAAAAACGATGGTACCGATACATGACCAGAAACTGAATCGGGCGTTAGTGAATGATAAAAAATTTGAAAACCTGTAGGCGTGAGACCCGTACGTGGACGAGAGCTACGCGTATTTGATAATTGTTTGACCAATGACCATAAGGTGTTTAAAGAAGTATGGGAATTAAATGTACTGATATGTTTTTGCCACGCCAACCGTCGTTTTTCATTAAATGTCTTCTGCAGTTGCGCAGTGAGACGTTTGTCTGTCTGTCTGTTGTCTGTCTGTTAGGTAGTCAGCCCGAAGGCTGGTTGGATCCTCAAAAAGTACCGCCGTTACGTTATGTGAGTAGATACCCACAAAAACCCAAGGCAGCACTATTTTGAGGCGTTCTAGGCAAGAAGAGGAGTGAGGTAGTTTGCCATTGCTTTCCTCACTGAGTCAGTATAGTAGTCCTAACCCTATGAGTTGAACCTTTCACAGCATTCACAGGCACTGACTGTGCCCCGACGTTTGTAACTTAGATAATTATCAACCGTCCCATGTATTCGATATCTTTTTAAAAGTGCCTTCCTCCTACGCACGAGCAAAGAACACTCTGCATCCCACCAATGGACCGTGCCCGGATGCTGTGACGAAGACAAAGTTAACATGCGCTGTGGGTGATATCGATCAAGAAAGCTTTGTATTATCTGTAATAAGGAATTATACTGGTGATACGTCGATGTTCGAGAAGTCCCCAAACCATCATTTATAATGTGTTGAAAAAGTTCATAATCGAGATGCCTTAAATTCCGCTTTACGGTAAAATGACATGGTCTCTCAAGATTCTCGCCAGATTTCGCATAGTATATTAGAATTGGAAAATGATCACTTTGATGTGTGTCCCCCAATGTGCGCCATTCCAAATGATGAGCAATATCTGCTGTGGTAATGGTCAAATCTACCGCACTCTTTGGACGCCCCGGTGGAGTTATACGCGTAGGCGACCCATCATCGAGAATATTCAAAGCATAGGTTTGAATTGCTTGCACAATGTGTCTACCTTTTGGATTGACTCGCTCACTGCCCCAAAGACCATGATGGGCTTAAAATCCCCAAGAACTATATGTTTCGGATATTGTACAATATAGTTGAAATACATTGACCATTGACGTTGTGATCCCTGAACTTGGGGAGGGCAATATAAATTACTAAAAATAGTATTACCGATTTGAAAACACTGATGAAAACTTCTTGGTAATTGATAAGAAATCGGGATCTCGGTAAAGGGAATATCATTTCGAATGAGGGTACTTATACCGCCATAACCAGGCCCATCTTCTCTCACAATAGTATATAGTGGAATCGTAAATCTATAGGGTGGTGATAACCAAGTTTCTTGTAAAAAAAATAACATCTGGGTTATAGTCAGCAATTAATTTGAGTAATTCATGTCTCTTGTTGACAATACTCCTGCAATTCCATTGAAGTATCCACACTGCTCCTTAAAAAGAAACGGAAAGTAAACCCAGTGAAATTAATGACCCAAGGTCATGTTGTCTTTCCGTACTGATTTTTCCAACGGGGGTAACAAAGGTAATACCCTATCTAACAAATTTTTGACACAATGCGCCCATTGCGCATTGTGCCCTAACAATTCCATAAGTTTCGTGAATTCTGCCAAAATAGTTTTGGTAGGCTCCGATTCAGGCAACCCTGAACCTGCCCCTGTATTGTATAGAGAACTTGTCTCCATCGTCTTAGCTTCGAAGACCGGTGGAGACTTTTCCAATCGCGGTTGTTGAAAAATCTGACAATAAGCGTTCCTATCATAACCCAACGGCTGGACCACTTTAGGGGCCGCGTGAACTATTTCTGTAAACTTGCGCTTACGTGCCGGCTCATGCTGTCTGACACTTGGAGCTGGACTTAATGGAGGAAATTGTTGGGGTACGGTTAATGGATTAAATGCGGGCCCCTTTTGACCTTTCATGATTTCATTATATGATTTATTTTCCACACACATTCTTCTTTTTATCTCAACTTGCTGTTGATGGATATCGCAGCGAATGGCACCCGCTGGGTGATTCTCTGCACAATTGGCACATTTGGCTAATACTTCCTTGCATCCCATAGTAAAGTGCTCAGCTGCACAATTGCCACAGCGTGGGGCTCGCGTCCGACAATGTAACTGTACGTGCCCGTAGCGTTGACACTTAGTGCAACGTAGGGGCGAGAAAATATACAATTGAACTTCCAACATTACATTAAATATACTGACATATGGCGGAAGGTTCTGTGTCTCAAAAAATATTTTCACCGTTCCAGTAGCTATCCGCTCCGTCTGTCCATCTATCGTTCTATTACGAAAGAAGCGCTGTACCCGTAAAATGGGAACAGGAGCCTCGAGATACTTAATTAATTCCTCATTTGTAAGTGAGGTGTCGACCCCGCGCACCAGTCCAACCCGTTGGACATTTGAGGATGGTATACAAGCAGTCAAATTCCTCTCCCGGAGGATCTTATTTTCCAAAAAAACATTAGCTTCACGATAGGTTGCGAAATGTATTTGGATTCTATTGCGACCCTTCTTCTGAATTTCACGTATACCTGGTATTTTGCGGTCATAGAATAGCCGACCCAAGGCCATTGGATGTAAATTTCCAACGGCCTGAGCCCCCTCTCCCTGAACAAATACGATATATGGTCCAGTATGAAGGTGTGGATACCGATATTCCGTGGCCGGGGTTCGTGCTTGTTCCTGAGAGGATCCCGTTATCGGGGTCGTTGTTTCCTGAGTGGAAGTAGTCGGTTGATCATTAACGAGTGATATTCCCTCCATAGGGACTATACCATCCACTATAACATTGCCGGTATTGTCTGGGGGTAGTCCCATCAACGTCCCATCACTCTGGGCCGCCATCTCGACCGCACCCAACTATTATATAATACTTATTACCAGCCTATGATAGAATGGCACTGCACACCAGAACAACCACTAACGAAACACGAACTGAAAAGAACACTCCCACAGATCACACACAAAAAGCAAGCTGCAAGCTTTAGAGGTGTTGCTGTGAGAACAGCTGTCGTGAGACTGGTCCGCAATCGAAAGAAAGAAAAAAGCGACGAAATATAACTAACCTAATCATTCACCTTAGAAAATAATGATGTAGATACGTTCCAGAGCACACTGATACGCACGTAACTTTGGAAAGGGGTCAGAAAAATCAGTACATACATACTTCATGACATATCATAAAACATTGCGAAAAAAAAGGGCGGGGAAAACTTAACTTATAGCATAAAAGGTAGATGATCTAAATATTCCATTATGGCCTCGACCAATGGAACTACAGGACTATGCATCAAATTGGACATATTGAATGGTAAGATATATCCTAAAGATCTTAACTTGTGTAGCATCACCATCCTCGGTTCATTGAAAGCATCACACTGGAACATCAAATGCCTCAGTGTACCACGCGTCTTTTCACACACACAACTCGCATTCTCGCGCAGGCCCATGCGTGCCATTTGATCAGGTGTCATGGCATGCTGAAAACGTAACCGTATTATGGTAATAATGTGCCGTCTAGTATATTTGCCAACCCGAAACCAAGGTATTGTTCGAATCGTAGGTTGTATCGGAAAATAATGACGCGCCTTGACGGGACCGATACTATCCCAAATCATTTGCCATTCATGAATTAGCTGTGCATGGATAATGGGCTGAAAGTCTGTATAAGGTACAGCGACATTATAAACTACCCCAAACCCCTGTGCTGCCCACTTTGCCATGCGGTCGACATCCTCGTTTCCTGGTATACCCGTATGCCCCGGGATCCAAGTGAGCATAACTTTCTGCTCCCTAATCTGAAATTCATACAACATTTGAGCAACTTGATACACATACCAATTGTCGGAGCTACTCGGATTCGATATTGCCTGAAGGACACTCATGGAATCCGTGCAAATCATTGCTGGTGAAATACTGTTTTGACGTATATACTGACAAGTTTGACGAATGGCAAATACCTCCGCTGTAAAAATCGTTAGATATTTCGGCAAACTATATGTTCGTATAATCTGTCGATCTGGAGCATAAAAAGCCGCTCCCACGCCAGCTGGTGACAACATTCTTGAGCCGTCTGTATAAAAAAAGGTATACTGGGAATATTCATTGACAATTTCCCGAAAGCATCGTAAAAGTACTTGCGGCAAACGCTGATAGCTCCGGAAGAGCGCCGGTAAGGAAGTGTACAATATTTTTGGCTTGGATTGTATGACCTTATATGAAATCGTGTATGGCAAGGGTTTAAGTGTCTGCAGTATATCTGTCCGAAAATCTTTCAAGCCTTCATACGCCTGTACCAAAGCTGGCTTCTTCAGACGTGTAAAACGATTTTGCTCATAATACTCCACACGCAGCGGTACTTTATTGGGAATGGGTGAAGCAGACAAGGACATTTTAGCTGTCAGGTACTTACTTGCTAAAAATCTCCGTCGTAAGTTCAAAGGTAACTCACCAGATTCAACTAATAATGCACAGGTTGGGCTGGACGATAGCGCCCCTAAAATAATACGTAAAGCCCGATACTGTAACCTGTCAAAGGTGACCAACCTACTATTCGCCATTATGTCATAGAAAAAGCAACCATAATCCATCTGGGAACGAATAATATTCTTGTATACCGTAGGTAATAAATGAGGATCCGCCCCCCACCTACGCCGTGCTAGCGCTCGAAGAACTTGGAGTCGTTTTTCAATTTTCACCGCGAGGATCTGAACCTGGCGCGACCACAGTAATTGGTCATCAACATGTAATCCCAAATATTTGATGCTACGAACTACCTCAATGGCGCCTTGTTCAAATAAAATTGGAGAGCGATCAACTTGCCTTTGTGGGGTGATAATGATAGCAGCATTCTTACTCGCCGACGTTACAAATCCGTGATTATGGAACCAAATATGAACTGCAGTTAATGCATCATATATATCCTGACGACAGCGCTGAATATTATCACGCGAACAATAGATAAGAAAATCATCTGCATATTGTATAATTCGTGCATGTGGAATAACAACTGATTCCAATGTCTGAGTATACAGAGAAAAAAGAATACCGCTTAAAATATCTCCTTGAGGCAATCCACGTGACGTCTGACGGTTATCCAATACACCAGAGGGGGTGTGTAAAACTAGTCGACGATGATGTAAAAAATTCCGTATTAAACATATGAAAGGTAATGGGAAAAGCAGTTCCCCTAGACGATGTTGTAATATGACCGGATCCACTGTATCATAGGCCCCCTGAATATCCAAACCTACAGCAATCGTGTGTTGTTTGCGAGCTTTCGCTAATAATATATCCGTCAAGAAAATCGTAAGAGCGTCGATTGTTCCTAACCGTTTACGAAATGCAAATTGTGATCTCGAAAACAAATTATAATACTCCATACACCATTGCAATCTACGTAATAAAAATTTTTGAAATAATTTTCTTAAACACGAACCGAGATTAATTCCACGATAGCTGAGGGGGTCTCTGGCATCTTTCAAAGGTTTTAATATCGGTAGAACTTCAAAGTGATTCCTTTCCGCAGGATATGTCCCATTTGTCAGTACCTTATTGTATAACTCAAGCAAGACCGTCAGTGCGCGGTCCGGGAGATGGGCAAGCATCCCATACGTTATGTAATCCAGACCCGAACTCGTGGATGTCGTATGACGCAACACAGTCACGATATCATGACGTGTGATTGGGTATTGTAAACACTGAAACTTATTCGAAGTCAAAAACGATGGTACCGATACATGACCAGAAACTGAATCGGGCGTTAGTGAATGATAAAAAATTTGAATACCTGTAGGCGTGAGTCCCGTACGTGGACGAGAGCTACGCGTATTTGATAATTGTTTGACCAATGACCATAAGGTGTTTAAAGAAGTATGGGAATTAAATGTACTGATATGTTTTTGCCACGCCAACCGTCGTTTTTCATTAAATGTCTTCTGCAGTTGCGCAGTGAGACGTTTGTAACTTAGATAATTATCAACCGTCCCATGTATTCGATATCTTTTTAAAAGTGCCTTCCTCCTACGCACGAGCAAAGCACACTCTGCATCCCACCAATGGACCGTGCCCGGATGCTGTGACGAAGACAATGTTAACATGCGCTGTGGGTGATATCGATCAAGAAAGCTTTGTATTATCTGTAATAAGGAATTATACTGGTGATACGTCGATGTTCGAGAAGTCCCCAAACCATCATTTATAATGTGTTGAAAAAGTTCATAATCGAGATGCCTTAAATTCCGCTTTACGGTAAAATGACATGGTCTCTCAAGATTCTCGCCAGATTTCGCATAGTATATTAGAATTGGAAAATGATCACTTTGATGTGTGTCCCCCAATGTGCGCCATTCCAAATGATGAGCAATATCTGCTGTGGTAATGGTCAAATCTACCGCACTCTTTGGACGCCCCGGTGGAGTTATACGCGTAGGCGACCCATCATTGAGAATATTCAAAGCATAGGTTTGAATTGCTTGCACAATGTGTCTACCTTTTGGATTGACTAGCTCACTGCCCCAAAGACCATGATGGGCATTAAAATCCCCAAGAACTATATGTTTCGGATATTGTACAATATAGTTGAAATACATTGACCATTGACGTTGTGATCCCTGAACTTGGGGAGGGCAATATAAATTACTAAAAATAGTATTACCGATTTGAAAACACTGATGAAAACTTCTTGGTAATTGATAAGAAATCGGGATCTCGGTAAAGGGAATATCATTTCGAATGAGGGTACTTATACCGCCATAACCAGGCCCATCTTCTCTCACAATAGTATATAGTGGAATCGTAAATCTATAGGGTGGTGATAACCAAGTTTCTTGTAAAAAAAATAACATCTGGGTTATAGTCAGCAATTAATTTGAGTAATTCATGTCTCTTGTTGACAATACTCCTGCAATTCCATTGAAGTATCCACACTGCTCCTTAAAAAGAAACGGAAAGTAAACCCATTGAAATTAATGACCCAAGGTCATGTTGTCTTTCCGTACTGATTTTTCCAACGGGGGTAACAAAGGTAATACCCTATCTAACAAATTTTTGACACAATGCGCCCATTGCGCATTGTGCCCTAACAATTCCATAAGTTTCGTGAATTCTGCCAAAATAGTTTTGGTAGGCTCCGATTCAGGCAACCCTGAACCTGCCCCTGTATTGTATAGAGAACTTGTCTCCATCGTCTTAGCTTCGAAGACCGGTGGAGACTTTTCCAATCGCGGTTGTTGAAAAATCTGACAATAAGCGTTCCTATCATAACCCAACGGCTGGACCACTTTAGGGGCCGCGTGAACTATTTCTGTAAACTTGCGCTTACGTGCCGGCTCATGCTGTCTGACACTTGGAGCTGGACTTAATGGAGGAAATTGTTGGGGTACGGTTAATGGATTAAATGCGGGCCCCTTTTGACCTTTCATTATTTCATTATATGATTTATTTTCCACACACATTCTTCTTTTTATCTCAACTTGCTGTTGATGGATTTCGCAGCGAATGGCACCCGCCGGGTGATTCTCTGCACAATTGGCACATTTGGCTAATACTTCCTTGCATCCCATAGTAAAGTGCTCAGCTGCACAATTGCCACAGCGTGGGGCTCGCGTCCGACAATGTAACTGTACGTGCCCGTAGCGTTGACACTTAGTGCAACGTAGGGGCGAGAAAATATACAATTGAACTTCCAGCATTACATTAAATATACTGACATATGACGGAAGGTTCTGTGTCTCAAAAAATATTTTCACCGTTCCAGTAGCTATCCGCTCCGTCTGTCCATCTATCGTTCTATTACGAAAGAAGCGCTGTACCCGTAAAATGGGAACAGGAGCCTCGAGATACTTAATTAATTCCTCATTTGTAAGTGAGGTGTCGACCCCGCGCACCAGTCCAACCCGTTGGACATTTGAGGATGGTATAAAAGCAGTCAAATTCCTCTCCCGGAGGATCTTATTTTCCAAAAAAACATTAGCTTCACGATAGGTTGCGAATTGTATTTGGATTCTATTGCGACCCTTCTTCTGAATTTCACGTATACCTGGTATTTTGCGGTCATAGAATAGCCGACCCAAGGCCATTGGATGTAAATTTCCAACGGCCTGAGCCCCCTCTCCCTGAACAAATACGATATATGGTCCAGTATGAAGGTGTGGATACCGATATTCCGTGGCCGGGGTTCGTGCTTGTTCCTGAGAGGATCCCGTTATCGGGGTCGTTGTTTCCTGAGTGGAAGTAGTCGGTTGATCATTAACGAGTGATATTCCCTCCATAGGGACTATACCATCCACTATAACATTGCCGGTATTGTCTGGGGGTAGTCCCATCAACGTCCCATCACTCTGGGCCGCCATCTCGACCGCACCCAACTATTATATAATACTTATTACCAGCCTATGATAGAATGGCACTGCACACCAGAACAACCACTAACGAAACACTACCTGAAAAGAACACTCCCACAGATCACACACAAAAAGCAAGCTGCAAGCTTTAGAGGTGTTGCTGTGAGAACAGCTGTCGTGAGACTAAAATTCAACCATTCGACTATTCTGCGGTATCAACGCAAAGAATAATAAAATGGGCATCAAAGAAGATAGGGCAGTCATGGACCAGCAAAAGATGAAACACGTGCCCTCAGTGGAGACAATTGTGTCACACCCCGAAAACGAAACTGCTTTTAAAATAATATATCTTATATTCTCGATAAATAGATACCCTATCGCAATAGTTAGGTCTAAACATTATATAATTTAATAAGATGCGCTCGAAAGAGCATTACTTAACCTACATAATACACCAAAATATAATTCTAAATACAATTTGATCTTACAATGCTACTGTATTTAGTTTTCACTGTAGTCTCTGATGGATTTAGTTCTTTTTACACACTTAGTTAAGTGATAACGGTCACATCTCTTGTCACACAACGAACATACGCAATCATCATCTGGCTGGTGAAAACCCTGAGTTAAGCAGATCTTATGGTGAAAACCATGAGTTGCAAGTCTCGTTACCACATGTCTTAGATCCTGTCCTGCCTCCGTCCATTGCCTATCCATCATTGCACTAGTGCTATAAAAATCAGGGTCAATGTCATTTCTCTTCCTCCGCCGCAGTTCGAGATGCGCTTGGTAAGGGCCGGTAGATGGCAGCGTGATTTGCAGTCTCAGGTCTTCCAAGAAGAAGCTTTCCCTGGCTAATTCGTATACAATCCTTGAGGGTGCATAAATCCCAACTCCCAAAGCACTCTTCAGATATCGTGATTTAACACTTTCTAAACGTTTGAAATCGCTACTCGAAAGCTTATCCCATATTACTTCTATTCCATATGAGGCAATTGGAGTTATTACTGTTTTGAACAATGACATTGCAGTGGGCAAAGAAAGTTGTCGGATATTTTTAATTCGATGAGTGGCTTTCGTAGCTGTTGAAGCCCTTTCCTGAGTGTGTATCCTGTAGGACGACAGTGTCGTTTGTAGATATATTCCTAAATACCGGAAATTATTTACTACTCTTAGCATATCTCCTTGCAGAGTTAAATGATCATCCAACGCCAGTTTGCCTCCTTTTCTAAAAGTCATGTGCACTGTTTTTTCTTTGTTGATCACTAAACTGTTTTCGTCAGCCCATAATTCAAGTTTCTGAAGAGCGGCACGCAGATCACTTATGCAATGTGAACCTAGAGCCATGTCGTCGGCGTACATGATAAGTTTCACTGTTGGGTAGTCTTGGACGGTGTTAATAATGTCAGCTGTCAAGATGTTAAAAAGTAGGGGACTCATAGGATCGCCCTGAAGTACGCCATTTGTCTGACGGACCTTTTCAGACAGAACTACACCGTCATTTAAAATGACATAGTTGTATGCTAGGATTACCTCAAGTATTCTCGCTAGGGGGTTAGAGTTTCCTAGCATCCCTTTAAGTTTATTTATGAGGATATTCCTGTCTATCAAGTCAAAAGCTTTACGATAGTCTATGAAGACCACGTGAAATTTCCCTTTCTTATACCTCAGAGCCTATTCCACTTCTTCTTGTAGTAATGCCACTGCTTGTAGAGTACTCCGTCCTTCTCGAAAGCCGAATTGACAATCTGGTATGTACATATCCACCTCCTTGGCTAGTCTTTTTGTTAAAATTTTAGAGAAAATCTTGAATATCGTGGGCTCTAGTACTATTCCTCTGTAAGAGTTGGGATCTTCAGTGTTTCCTTTCCCCTTGTACAGAATTGTCATTTGGGCCGTTCTCCAGCTTACAGGAATGACTCCTGTATACAAGCACTTATTAAATAGGTCTGTCCAGATGGGCAGAAGCAGATCTTGTGTCTCTTTTATGTGTTCTATGAATATCTTGTCAGGTCCTGCCGCCTTACCCTTCTTAGATGACGTGATATTAGTTTGTATTTCATGTGGTTATTTGGAGGAAATCATCAGCTATGCAATTTGTAGCAGAGACTTGGTGTTCTTCCAATGTTCCATTCTTGTTGAGGATCCCAGAGAAATGTTCCGCCCATGTCTCTATTGGTATTTCTCTTGCCTTAGGAGCTTGCCTCTTTCTTAGAGCTATGTAGGGATCTGATCTTGCTAGTTCCGCTGTTTCCCTTGCTTCGGCTTCAATGTGCTCGGTTCTTTTAGTATGAAGTAGTAGTTTATACTCTTTCCTCCTCGTAGCGTAATACTCCAAATCAGCTTTGTGGTTTGTGCACTTTGCTTTGTACAACGATTGTAGTGTAATTTTCCGAGTAATGTAGCACTCACTATCGAACCATTTTTGTGCATGTCTCTTTCTTCTGTAGACGAAGGCTTTGCTGATTAACAAGCTAACACACTGCGCCGCGTCATCTATTTGATCCTGAGCGATGAGGGCTTTTGCATCTTCAATACATGTTATGTCCTGCAATTTTGTCTGATCTAGGTTCCTAGAAGGGAGTTGCTCTGGAAATCGATATGCTATTGCAGTCTGTGACGCTATTTCTATCTCAGTGTGCACGGGGATGTGTTTTCGAATTGGAGAAGCACCCGATGCCCATAATCCTTCTTGTTTCACTATGCGAATCGCTTTTCCCCTGTAGAACACTTGATCGATGGCGCTTGCTCCATTGTGTGCGAAATAAGTTTGAAAAGTTTTTTAGTTTACTAACGTGAACCCTTCTTCTTCTAGGGTTTCCTAAACTAGATCAGTCTTTATACTTGGCTTGTCAGTTCTGCAGTTAATGTCGCCTGCTAATATTACATTCGTGTGACTTGTTACATGACCTATTGTTCTTAGAAGAACGTCTATTACATCTTCTGTTGCCGTAACTGGAGCGATGTATACCCCTATTAGAGTGAGCCTTGTTGTTTTGACTATTATGGCATTTGACTCTGTCTTGTACTCCAGTATGCTTCCAGCTGTCGGTTTAAGAAAGCAAGACACTCCGCCAGCTGGTCTGCCTCCAGTGGCATTTGCATAGGCATGTACCCCGTAGAAACCTGGTAGGTCTAAAGGTTCTTGTAAAAAGGTCTCTGTCATAATCATTATGTCAGAGTTCAATGTTAGATTTGGTGGCGTAAGTTGTAACGCGTTTCTTAGTCCTTCCGTGTTCCATAAAAGAAGTTTTATAGTTTGGTTATCCGAAATCAGCTCCTTCGGTAAATCTGTGGCCTCGAAAAAGGAATCTTCTAACAAGCACCCCTTTTGGCCAAAACTCTGGTTTCTCTAATTCGGCGAGATGATTAAAAGGAATGCCAACCTTAAAGGCTTCCTTAGAACCTAATGTGTTGAGCTTTTCACAAACAACTCCCTCGGTTATGTTGTTGCGTAATAGAAAGGTTCGAATTGCATTTTCGGTCGTTCCGTTCTTAGCCCTGCCCACATACAACCAAGCTGTTTTGTCTGCTGACTGTAAGTCTTCGTCGTTACCTTGTTTGGTACCGATAATCAGCAGGGCCGGATTTACCGTAAGGCAAAATAGGCACGTGCCTAGGGGCGCCGCAGTCCAAGGGGCGCCCCTTCGGTTAGGCAACCGGCAATGATCTTTACTGGAGGCGCCCTTTTGCTACGGCTTTAAATGTGCTAAGTTAGGATTATAGCAGTATATATGCTAAAATAAATATTGAGAAATGAGCAGAGACATTTAGAAATACTATCGTGTCTTTGTCGCATTCCCTTCCAATTCGCTCTTCGTTATGCCGGTCGACGCCCTTTCGTCCCGACAAGTGTGAGAGGGGCGGGGAGGCGGGCGCGCGCTGTTGTTGCGGTAGCTGGGTTTGCTTGCATTGTAGTAGCATCGAAGCGCCCCGCGCCCCACCCCCGTTGCCTGTGCTGTGTGGGAGTTCGATCTTGCGTTGTGTTTGTTGTGTTGTGATGTGATCTGCAAGTAAAAATTTTAAACTATGGGCAGCAAAAAGGTTGTCTGGTTACCAAAACCGTGTCCGCAAAGGTGAAGAGGATAAGAAAGCCGAGATTACACTATCAAAATGTCGGAAAATAAATGAGATGTTTAGTGCGCGTGTGAATCCTACGCCTCCAACGACAAATTCGGATAACAATAACAATTCGTGCTCTGCGGTTCACGACATTGACTGCGATGGAGTTCAGCAACTTGAGGTAAGCTACCTTACACGAATTACTTTACGCAAAGTAGGCCTTTCCCAATAGGCGATTCCTTGATACACTGTTGCACAAAGTGACATACGTAAAAACTCAGACTGGCCTCGATACCGTACCGTGCCTGAAGAGTATATTAACAGTTGTTCTTTTTAAATTTACTATGTTTGAAGTGCTCTAATTAATACGGAATTTTCCTTTTCAGCTCCAACAAGCCAAAATTGATGAAAAAGAGAATGAACATTCTAGGCCAACATTTAATTCAAAGACACCTTAGGGGGAGAAAGCAACAAAAATTTAAATTTGTCTGAGCGGACAAACAAAATGTTACGGCCAATGGTGAACCCAAAAAAAGGTTTCTAGGTTTTATGGCGAGCATCGGGCTCAAGTCAGAGCACTTTTTGATGCAGTAAAGGCTAAGTTGGAAGATCTGGATTTGAAAGTGGATGATATTCGAGGCCAATCTTACGATAACGCAAGTAATATGTCCGGCGAATATTCCGGGTTGCAAGCTTGAATAGCGGCCTTGAATCCCTTAGCTCTCTATGCACCATGCTCACCCCATTCACTAAATTTGGTTGGAACTCATGCCGCTGAATCTTGTTCAGAATCTGTAAGGTATTTTTTAACAGCTCAAGAGCTGTACAACTTTTTTACCGCTTCGACCTACCGATAGAAAATTTTAAAGAACATTATTGCGCGCGTACTAAAAAGCCCGTCAGTGACTCCCTGGTCGGCACGATATGACGCTTGTCAAGCTCTGAGGGAAGGCTGGTGTGGCGTCATGGCAGCTCTTGAGAGTATTCACGAAGACAGAAATCAAAAGGCAAACACTCGAAGTGAAGCCAAAGGCATCTTAAGCAATAAACTGCTTTCCTAGTTGTTTTTTGGAGTACCATTCTAAAAAGATTTAATACTGTCAGCCAGAAGCTCCAAAAATTTAGCACTAATTTGAGCACTGTGGTAGAATGTTACGCTTCGTTAGCGGAATTTGTGCAAAGTTTGAGATAATTTCGATGTCTATGAGAAAGAAGCCGAAGAATTAAGCGGTATTGCTCAATATTCCTACGACCTAAAGAGAAGACCGGAACGAATGACTAGGAATGATGAGACAAAGCAAGGAGAATATGTACCGTCAGAGGGCTCAGAAAATTTTCGCGTCAATGTATTTTATGTAATTCTGGATGTACTAAGTGCTGAGCTTAAGAGGCGAAGTGAGGCTTACAAATTCCTCCATAAGAGATTTTATTTTCTAGAAAACCTGTTAAACCTAGGTGGACCAATGATTAAAAAATTCGCTGACGATCTCTCAGAATTGTATGCGGATGACTTAGAAAGTGCACTGGCTGACGAGTGCTTGCACTTAAAG
This sequence comes from Meconema thalassinum, assembly GCA_946902985.2. Taxonomy (NCBI): domain Eukaryota; kingdom Metazoa; phylum Arthropoda; class Insecta; order Orthoptera; family Tettigoniidae; genus Meconema; species Meconema thalassinum. The sequence continues at coordinate 695,784,005 of OX336391.1, forward strand.
AAACATTTAAAAATTGAAGATTTTAAAGGTAAGTCAGCCTCTGAGCTCAGCACTTTCCTTCATGAAAAATATATACACGATATGTACCCGAACGTAAACATTGCTTTTGCGGATACTTCTCACCATTCCAGTGACCAATTGTTCTGGAGAAAGATAATTTTCGGTACTGAATCGCGTCAAGAACTATTTGCGGTCAGTCACTAAAGAAGAAAGGTTAAACTCTATTGCACAGACGCGTCTAGCGAGCGGAAAGTCTTGCTCCAGTGCGCATGCGTCAATGTTGAACAACCAAAGCTTTTTTCTCCGTGGCCAAAGTAACCGGAAGCTGCTTTATCAAATCAAAAATGGCGCAGTAAATAATGTTTGGCGATATGAAGCAATAATAAAGCATTCGCAAATTTTTCCAGGATGGAAACTGTGATAGCGACTGGCATTTACAGCAATCCATAAACTGCATTAAGTCTCGGAATAAAACTTCTTTAATGTGACGGTTCATTGTTTTCCACAATGATGAAGGCTACTGTGTACCGTAATGAAATTGTGGCGAGGAAGCCTTCTGTGATATTTTACTACCGTAAAATAATTATACTTACGATGGAAATGCAATTTTGGTCAGACAATTTATTATTAGACTGCACTTGTACATACTGTATCGAATGAATCGGTAGCGATATTTTTTCTGATAAAGATATTCTATCATGGAGGTTATGTATGGTATTGTTTCAATAAGTTTCAATAAAACTGTCCACTTTAAAGTATTTGCTGCTATATATACTGTAGATATTATGTATGACACTTATTTAGTGGTTTAGTTTTGTAATCTTCGACGCCACTGTTTAGAACCATTTTATACTCTGATACCATATCTGATAGAGAAGGTTAGGTTTTGTTGAAGATGTGGTTTTAAGGAACGTAACAAGTATCTGTCCTTAAATGTCGGAGATGACTGAAATGCTAGATACACGTGTAACCGGTACTTAAAACTTTTGTTATAGGCCTACAAAATGGTCGGTGATTATTATATGACCTATCTTTCTTGATATTTTATTTGAAGAAACTCACTGGCATCCGAGAGCAAATCCTAGATTTTGGGCTGGAGCAGGCCCAGTCGAGTACGGTAGTTCCTGTAATTTATAAGAAAGTTATGAAAAGAGTGATATGTTGTATAGGCCTACAATGTAGTTGCAAGTGGAGTCAAGTTGTAAATTCTGACCAGTTTTGCTCATGCATTGAAAGTATTAAAAAAAGGTATCTCAAGGTTACTCTCGAGCCATTAATTTCATCAGTACAGTGTAGTGTTGTGTGTGGAAATGGACAAACATGCAAGAACGAATATAATGCCCCAATAAAGAAACCCTTATTCCCTTCTTCATTTCACACCATGTCCTCTACAGCACCGTTCCAATAGTTCTGTCTTGCAGAAAGTCACCAAATACCAGGTTTATTAAAAATTGCTGCATTTGTATACTTTGCAAAAGCTAAAATAGTAATTGTGTACACCATGACATTCTTTATCTGAAGAATTATGGTAATTAACATAGGCTTATCGGAATCAGTGAACTACAGCTAAGTTATTTCATTTTGTTGAAGTGCAATCCACCTTGTTGCATAGTGACTAGAATTTTTGGCTGTCACCTTGAAGGTCTAGGTTTGATTCTTGGCTCTGGCAAGGAATTTAATTCTGCCTTGCATGGCAGAACTGAGCCAACACCACACGTACCACAGATTACCTACTGCCACGTACACAAGGTCACATGACCACAAAGTCAAAAACCTCTAAATGAATCAACAACACCAGGCTGAAGTACACAAAATGATGGTAGATAGCTCTCGAGATTGTGGTTAATGAATTTGATGCTTGGAAGTGTATGGAAGACTGCGATTATTACTTCATTGTGTAAACCTAACAGCTTTGATGTTAAAGGAGGAGAAAAAGGTACTGCTGTACTCCTGGAAGAGAGATTAACGTGGAGTACAGTTACAGTAGGGACTGGTGTGAACATTTCTGTAACAAGCAAAGTGAATGTTCCTCCACCTCACAATTGTGCTGCATCGTATGGACTCTCCTACATACGAAGCTCACTGTGTGCCAATGTGCCATCAAGTAATAATTGCAGGGTTCGTTCCTTCCCATATACCTCTATGTTGTCAAGTCGAAATAACTTACTCTTAAATGGTTGTCAATTAAGTAAATGGTCATATGCTTGTCATGTTCAGTTACACTGTACGGATTCATCAGCAAGTAATTGAAGAGATGAAATCTACTTTAAATAATGTGTTTCAATTGGCGATGGTCTTTCCTTTATTGGCAATTACGACATAAAACTCGAGTGGCATGAACTACAATTTATGTTAACTGTAATTCAGGTAAGGACTGCAGACATTCAATTTTAAAGTAGTTCCTACTTTTGCTACCAAATGCTACCGTCAATGGCAACTAGTTGTGAACTTGGTTACTAGATGCCACTGCAGTTGGCTCCTGGTGATGAACGTTGGAACTTAAGAGCGTAAAACAAATCTAACCTATAATTTAGCTTCACACAAGTGTAATTAGTGGAAGGTTCCTTTACATGCCATAAATCTATGACATGGGACCGCCAGCTTTACTTCCCCTTCAAAGGAAGGCATACTGAGGGATTTTTAACGCTCTTAAAAATCCGACGACTTCGGCCGGGTTTGAACCCGCAACCTTGGGCATAGAAGCTCAGCATGCTACCAACTACGCCACCGAAGCCTCCAGCCACCATTCTCTGGGCCATCATTTCAGTTAGGGCTTTGATATTTCTCTGCTCAAGTTAGTCCCAATCCTCTTGAAATGTTGCCTGCAGATCACATAATGCCTCTGGAGCACATTTTGAACTCTGTTCCATATTCCCAAACTTATCCCAAAGATCCTCTATGAGGGTTTTAGTTGGAACTGTGAGCTGGCTATGCACTGTAATACATATTGTGCTGCAGTGGACAAGTATTGTCATGCATGGACATGATTCCATCTCCAAAAAATAGTGTTATCGATGAGAATCTCACTGAGCCTGCCACTTTCAATGAAAACCAGTCTATCCGAGCCTACATGGCAATGCCGCCCCACAAAATCATGGAGTCTTTATGGATACTGTACACTCTGTATATCACTCTCCAAACTCTCTCCCTATCATCTGGAGATTTCAGGAAGAACCTGAGCTCTTCAAAAACAGTACACGGTTCCATTGGGTGTGCTGACAAGCAAACTGAAGATGGGTGACTGTATTCTCCGTCAGATCAGGTCCCATACCAGTTCACCTTGATCGAATACTTTGTTCTCTGAGGTGTTGTTGAACTGTCCCAAACCTACTGCATTCGACTCCAAGCCTCATCCGCGGTAGTGATGATCTCTGATGGCTCTGGCAATGCCTGCAGAGCTCGGAGGCATTGTTTCAACTGAACTTTACTACTGAAATGAAGGGTGTCAGCTATTCATTTCCAAAAGGTTGCTATTGTTCTCTTAACCCGGGAGAGGTCGCGTTGACTCGTCGGAAATGAGAGGTCGCGCTGAGTCATTTAGATCAGGCTGTTTCAAATGACACATTACTTTACTGTGATTATTATTTCCTAGTTTTGTATTTATTTTTTATGGTTTTTGTTTGTTAGATTCATTTTATTGTTTTAAACTTATTTTACAGGGAATCTTCTGGATTTTTGATAATTAAAAAACACGTAACAAAATTTGCTGAAAATCATAATACAGTCATATTCATTAAAACTGTAAACCAAACAACTATTTCTAATAATAATGAAAAAGCAATATCTGCAATAACAATACAACAACAACAAAATTTGTAATAGGCTACAGTACACTTCAGTTCCTCATTCGTCGTCACCGCCTTCTGTTGTGCATGCGACACATGTTGAAACTGTGTGCTGCACTGGGTTTGCGCCAATCACAGTAGGCACAACGACCAGGTCCGGTTTCCCGCCTTGATACTGCAGACTGTTCACATTGCACTTCAGTTGGTTCACTAAGCTCTTTTAGAATGCTGCCTATTCTCATCTTCATCTCCCCGGATAGGCAATAAATTGTTTCTCGATATTGTAAATATTCTAGACACAGTTCCCAGGAGAATTAAGGTTTACTGTGTATTTTCCCTTAGGACAATGAATGCGTTGCTCCCAGCAACATTCAATAACCCATAGAACACAGTGAGTGGCCATCGACAGCCAGCCCTTGAAACTGAATAGGTCCCTTTCAGTTCATCGACGGTATCCCGCCTCCCTTTGTCATGTTGTAGATGGTAGAACTCTCATCGATTGTGTCAGGATCATGGAAAGTGGAAATCAATAGGATGGCGTTATTTTTCTTGGAAGCATAAGAGAGCAGCCCTAAATCCAAAACTACTGCTGTTGACTGGCATTTTTGGTGCAATAATATTGGAGGAATCTCTTTCTTACTTTTCCGGAGTCTCCCTTTGTCATGTTGTAGATGGTAGAACTCTCATCGATTGTGTCAGGATCATGGAAAGTGGAAATCAATAGGATGGCGTTATTTTTCTTGGAAGCATAAGAGAGCAGCCCTAAATCCAAAACTACTGCTGTTGACTGGCATTTTTGGTGCAATAATATTGGAGGAATCTCTTTCTTACTTTTCCGGAGTCTCCCTTTGTCATGTTGTAGATGGTAGAACTCTCATCGATTGTGTCAGGATCATGGAAAGTGGAAATCAATAGGATGGCGTTATTTTTCTTGGAAGCATAAGAGAGCAGCCCTAAATCCAAAACTACTGCTGTTGACTGGCATTTTTGGTGCAATAATATTGGAGGAATCTCTTTCTTACTTTTCCGGAGTGTTCCGACAATATTTTTAGATGGTGGTTTTCAAGAAGAGAGATGGCCAGGGGGAAGGACATATCAATTGTCACATTCCTCCCACTGCCTAACATTGGCTGTACTATTCTCTCAACAATGGCTCGTAATGAATTTTCACTTCTAAAGGGTCCTTCTGGTTGTTGACCAGGATACATTTCCATATGAACTGTGTAATATGTTCTGGCACAAACTAAGGCAAAACTTGTTTATGCCATACTTGGCCGTTTTTTGCTTGGTATAAAAAAATCGAATTTCCCTTGAAACGACTCGACCATTTCGTCCACTGTACAATATTCACTTGGTGAATATGCCTGCGAGCATTGATCATCAAAAGCCTGAAATATCTCACGGATTTTAGAAAGAGGATCTGATTGAGTTCTCTTATCTCTGTCATGAACGTTATCGAATATCATAGCTCTAGGCAAAAATTTGAAGTGGCGCAGGTTAATTGTCGTTCCGAATATTTCTACACATGTCCCATCTGTTGACGACATGTCTTCAAGATTTTGATGCAATGAACGAAACGCCAACAAGGTAAAGCAGCCCAAACACAGCTTTCAATTTTCGAACATCTGTAGAAAGAACATCACATTCTCATGTGAAGTTCGCTCGTCTTTGTTCAATCCACATATTTGTAAATCCCACAATCTTTTCGATTTCTGAGTCTGGAAAATAAATACTCCAAACTTCTATCGGAGAGCGAGTATTGCGAGCATCACCCTTGGGTCCAGGTAGGTGAGAAATTAGATTGTGTCTGCGTGTCCTTCCCCTTTGTTAAGAGGAATGTACTTGCTATGTTGTGACACCTTCATTAGCCATGTACGCTGGTCCAGCATTACTAGTACTTCTTCCGGTAGAGGCAAAAAATGGTGCGTTTTCTGTGTGTTGTATCGTATTTGAATTATGCGACAGGTTACCACAATATTGTTCATCCATAGATTCCTCTGAGTCAGTGTTGTGTTCACTACAAGCCAAGTTGTCCTCTGCACTTCCATCATCATCTTCTTCAAACTTCCCTGCTCTCTGTTGTTCTACGCCAAACAGTTCCCTTCGTACTCTGTCTTATTGCACTCTGAGTACTTTGTTTCTGTTCCATTCTTCTTTCTCCACACTCTCTAAGAGCGTCCTAATTCCATCTTAATCTTCGGAGTCCATCATAAAATGAAAAACTCAACAGGTCGCGTGTGGTGGACAAGACCAGGTCTGGTATAATTGGTGAATAGTTCAACTTACCACGCAAAATTGGATTAGCGGACAGCAGGAAACTGTTGCTCTCCGTGACAATTACATGAAGTATCCTGGTGGGGGCGTGCAGCAAACAACAATGGTGACGTGAACAATATGAACCTGGTCTAAAAGACCGCAATGCAACCTCTTCCGGGTTAATGGAAAGGAGGCTATGTTTGTCGGGGTTGGCGAGTATGTAACCATCATTATATGCAGAAACGACGTAATTAACTAACTGTAAAACCACTGCTTTTAACAGTAATGCAAATGCTCTTTAGTTTTTCATGATGGAACAATTTGGGAATTATCCTAGATGCATGAAACAGGCATGGAGTGAACATATACTGTACTGTATTTCTTTTAGAACAGTAATGAGTAACCTTTAAACAAAGCCAGCCCAAGTGATTTTTCTTTGCTTCATTTAGAAACCCCTGCATTCTTGAATGTGTGTGGAATCTATCTGGTAACCTGGGTTATTGAACTGACGATACTAGAGCTCAGAAGAATGCTAGGCAGGGGAATGTAGCCAGCGATAACATTGTGATATGTCTTCCCAAAAACATTGTGCCATAACTTCCGAACAGTGTCCACTTGTCCTTCTGAGTGCACACCGGACCAATATACATTCTGCTGAGAAGGAAGCAGGTCGCCATAGCAACGAATGATTGTAGGCTATGTAGGGAACGCCCCTCCCCTTTTCCTCCACCTCCTCCCTCGCTCGCATTCTTCTGAGCTCCGTACAGTATTTGTAACTAGGAACGAAGTTGGGAAGGAATCTGCTGCGATCTGAATTTACTTTGGGAATCAGCGGAAAACCACTTCTACAATGGCCGAGAGTAGGATATGAATCCACTACTCTCCTCTCAACTGTCCTCTGGATGTTTGCAAACCTCATACTAGATTTAAAATTCATGACAGAGCTTGGAATTAAGCCTAGGCCACCATCGTAGAAATCTATTAGTCATTGCCAATTCATTCTGTTTTGCTAGATTACTGGAATTCACTATTCCATTCAAATCAAGCAAGCAATAGTCACAATCCCTAATTGATATTTTACATTATAGCCGATAGCTCCCCAGACCATAATGCCCAGAGTTGGTCCTGTGCCTCTCGACAATAATGTCTAAGCACTTCTCTCTTGGTATGTTGTCGCACACGATATGGCAATCAGTGCGAGAAAGACAGAGGAACAATTCATCACTAATGATGACACTATGCCATTTTTCAACCCACACTGGTTTTCTCAACAGCACATGAGTCTTCCACGTTGATTTTGTGGAGTCAATGGAACACCTGCAGGAACACTGGCTTGTAAGCCAACAGCACGTAGACGATTCTCCACTGTTTGTTATGTAATGTAGGGTGCTATTATTCCTCAAATTTGCGCTGCTGTTGTACGGGAGTCGATCCGGACCATCCTAATGATGCACCGAACCTCCCCCACAGTTGTCTGTCAAGTTGAGTCTGTGCCAGGTCTATAAGTGTGTGTACCTTCACTTGTCTCCGGGAATTTTGAAATCGTCTTTTTGGGTCCGTTTTGACAAGTTACAAAATATGGCAAAGATTTTGAGTATCCGCCTATTCAATACCTTAGTATTCCAAGATCAATTATAATACATTTCGGTACATGTTTTGGGGGCTATAAATGCTCCCTTCCTCAGCCATAGTGTTAAAATTGTTAGTACATTACATTAATAGAAACATTGATTAAAACAGTACAACACCACTAAAAAGGACATGCAATAACATAATAACAAACTTATAGATGTTTCTACAGTCTACTTCTAGCATCAAGGTATTTTCAAATTTCCACAACGGTGTGGAAAAATGTGTCCAAAAGAATGAAGACTATGTTGAAAAATAAACAAAAGTTTATAGTTTGAAATGCTGTATTCAGTGTATCGCAATGTTAGTAAACATATTTCTCCAAAAAATGTTCATGACTTGCAGTATGCCCCTTGTATAATTTTAATCCAACCCTTGTGATGAGGATATGATGATGACCGTGTGACGGTTGAAAAATGTTATCATAAAATCCCCCTTTATCAGTGAATAATATTAAGGTACATGCAATATTTTTTTCAGATAGGAAGTATATTGATGCTTTTGAGCTCTGTTGGAGCTGTGGTGGTGAAGGATACTGCATATTCCTTGGACAGCCAAGAAGACAAATATATGGGTAATTATAAAAATCAAATCAGGTCTGTCTCTTGAAGCTTAGTTAGTTAGTTAGTTAGTTATTGTTGTTTTAAGGGGCGGAACTACGAGGTCATCTGCCCCTCTTAACACAGATTAAAGAATACAAATTTTGAATTGAATTTAAAATTTTGAGGTGGACATCTAAATTTAAAAAGACCAAAAATTAATAAAACAAAAACAAACAATTAAATAAATAAAAATATAAACATAAACAAAAATTACGGAAAAAACAATACATTATCATTCAAAAACGAACAAGTCGTTGAGTCAAAGTTCACTGGAAAATTTAGATTGCTGGCCCTAACCCACTCTCACTTATAAAGCGGATAACGCGATCAGCAGCCACCGCGTCATCGGCTAATATAAGTTTGAGTGTCGTCTGCAAACCAAGGTTTCTTCGTAAGTCAGCAAGATCCACACACTCGGTGAAAATGTGGGCCACGGTGAAAACGGCTCCACAGGTACAAAGTGGGGGGTCTTCCCTTCTCATTAGGTACGAGTGGGTGGATCTTGTATGACCTATCCTTAGCCTACACAAAATGACGGACTCTCTCCGGGCCCGGAAGGAGCTCCGCCAAACGCGAGTAGTTCCCTTGATCGCTCTCAGTTTACTGGGCAGTGGGTCAGCTAGCCACTGACTCTCCCAAAAAGCCAGAACTTGTAGGCGTAACTGAGAGCGAATATCTCTAGCGGGTACCTCCATTGGTCGAGGTGGTAGTGATACCGCCTCTTTTGCAGCTTGATCCGCTAACTCATTTCCCGCAATTCCCATGTGGCTTGGAAGCCACAGAAAGGTGATTCGAGTGTCAGCGTGGCACAGCCCGGCTAGTAGGTCGTGGATTCGCTGCACTAGGGGGTGTTGCGGGAAACATGTAGCAATTGACTGCAACGAACTCAAAGAGTCGGTACACACGAGAAAGTGGATTCGTGCATCCTGTAGTGCAAACTGCAGAGCTTCATAGATGGCAACGAGCTCCGCAGTAAACACACTACAGGCCTCAGGCAAAGAGATCTTGGTATTTGCACCATCAATAACGTAAGCACAACCCACCTTCTCGTCCACCTTCGAACCATCCGTGTATAGAATGCCAGCGTCCGGAAATTGGTGAACTATGCTGTGGAACTGCCTCCGGTAAACGGAGGCATCCGTGTTCACCTTAGGACCTCGGTGCAGATCTAACCGAATTTCCGGACGCGGGACTTGCCACGGAGGCACCTCGCTAGATGTCCGGATCATACAGGGACCTACAGCCACTCCTATTTCGGTACACGAGCTATCAAGTCTAATACCAACCGGCCGAGTGGCACGAGGCCGGTTGGCGTACCCCTGGTGGTTTTGGGTACCGAAGAGAGCTTGATAGGTCGGGTGTTGCGGCATTTGACGCACATTGGCAGCATATGCTAACAGCATATGTTGGCGTCTATAATTTAAAGGTGGAACACCCGATTCGACGAGTAGGCTGGGTATCGGGCTGGTCCGGAAGGCACCGGTAGCCAGTCTAACGCCACTATGGTGGATACTGTCCAGCATTTTCAAGGTTGCCGGCCTTGCTGAACCGTATGCCGCAGAACCATAGTCTAGCCGGGACAGGACGAGGGCTTGGTAGAACCGTAGCAGCACCGCACGGTCAGCCCCCCACGTAGTGCCACTAAGAAACCTGAGCATGTTCAGTTTCCTGAGACATGTCATTTTCAATTGCCGTATATGGTGCTGCCACGTTAACTTGCTGTCAAAATGGAGCCCCAGGAAGCGATAAGTGTCAACCACCGGCAACGCAGCATCCCTGAGATGTAGTTCAGGGTGTAAATGTAGCCTCCGTAGCCGACAAAAATGGACGACGGAGGTTTTCGCTGCTGAAAAACGAAAACCCCGGTCGTGAGCCCACCTGTCGACCCGGTTGATGGCTAGCTGCAATTGCCGTTCAACGACTGCCATACTTCCAGAGCTGTAATGCAGAGCTAAATCGTCTACATACAGCGATGGAACTACCGCGGACCCGGCGGCGGCAACAATGCCATTAATGGCAATCGCGAACAAGGTGACACTCAGCACTGAACCCTGAGGAACTCCATTTTCTTGGGTATAGTACTGCGATAATGTCCTACCGACCCTTACACGGAAGAGTCGGACGGACATGAAATTCGCAATGAAAGTCGGTAAGTTACCACGGAGTCCCCACTTGTGAAGGGTGGAAAGGATCCCGTAGCGCCATGTGGTGTCGTAGGCTTTCTCGAGGTCAAAGAAAACCGTGACTAGGTGCTGCTTCCGGAAAAAAGCCTCCTGTATGGCGCTCTCAAGTCGCACCAGATGGTCAGTGGTGGACCTATGAGAGCGAAATCCACATTGGTACTCAGACAGGAGACCTTTATCCTCCAAGAACCACACCAGTCGACGGTTCACCATCTTTTCGAGCAGCTTACATAGGCCATTTGTCAAACAAATGGGCCTATAGCTGCTTACAAACTTGGGATCCTTTCCAGCCTTAGGAATCGGTATCACGATCCCCTCTCGCCATTGAGATGGAAACTCCCCTTCAATCCATATACGATTGAAGAGGATCAACAGTTCTTTCATACTGGATTCGCACAGATGTTTTAACATTTGATTATGTATGTTATCCGGTCCAGGAGCCGTATCCCTGCACAGTGCAAGCGCACTGCGCAGTTCCCATTCAGAGAATGGTACATTATAGGACTCCGAAGCAGCAGTGGCAAAGGACAAGGGGTGAGTCTCTGCCTCCCGCTTCAGAGTCAGAAATGTAGGATCGTAACTCCCGGAGCAGGATACATCGGAGAAGTGCGAGCCAATGCTGTTGGCAATGGCGAGATGGTCCGTGATGATGTCCCCATTGATGGACACTCCGGGTATCGATAGTGATGTCGGGAGTCCGGAGATCCGACGAAGCTTAGTCCACACTTGAGATGAAGGAGTATGCGCCGTCATGGACGACACATACTTTTCCCACGTCGTTTTCTTACTCTCCCGAATCAGATATCGGGCTCTAGCACGCATCCTTCTGAAGGTGATAAGGTTGGCCATAGTGTTTTGCCTCCGATAGCATTTGAAAGCACGTCGACGATCTTTAATGGCTGCTGCAATCTCGGCTGTCCACCAAGGGACGAGCTTCCGGCGTGAGTTGCCGGATGAGGAAGGTATTGTTTCCTCAGCAGCAGTCAAAATACCATTCGTTATGTGAATGGTATGATCGTCGACACTCTCAAAGGTATCTTCGGCAAACACCGCACGTGCCGTGAAAGTTGGCCAATCAGCCCGACGGAGAAGCCATCGACTTGGTAACTCGATGGCTCTCTGGTTCGGAAGAGTAACGATAATTGGAAAATGGTCACTATTACAAAGGTCATCGTGTACACCCCACTGTAGCAGGGGAACCAGCGCACGACTGCACAGGGTAATATCGATACTTGAATAAGTACCGTGCGCAATAGAGAAGTGCGTAGGTTCCCCTGTGTTCAACAGACACAGGTCCAGCCGCCTGATCAGCCTCTCAAAATCTCTCCCTTTACCGCTAGTGGTAGCGGAGCCCCAGATGGTGTTGTGGGCATTAACATCTCCCAGAAGGAGAAAAGGAGGGGGGAGCTGAGAGACTAGATCCACCAGCTGGTCGTAATCCGGCTGAGAATCAGGCGGGAAGTACACGTTACATACTGTTGCCATTACTGGCAACGAAGTACGAACTGCAACTGCCTCTAGCTGAGTACGCAACGGCACCTCTTCACTAAAGAGGCTAGAGTGGACGAGAGTGCAGACGCCACCAGCGGCCACAGCTCCGTCCACCCGGTCTTTAGAGAAGAGTTTGAAGTGACGCATTGTTGTCTCATGTCCAGGACGAAACCTGGATTCCTGAAGACAGACAATGGTTGCCGAAAACGAAGATATTAATTGTCGTAACTCAGCGAGATGAACAGAATAGCTATTACAGTTCCATTGTAATAGTGCCATGGTGTGGACTTAAGTAGAAATGGGTCTTCTACTTATGCTTGACCGTTTGCCACCCTTCCCCAGCTCTAGTTGGAGATGATGGGGCAGGAGAGCACACCTCAATCTCCACATCTCCGTCCGAAGACGAAGAAAATGGAGCGGGCGCTCTCTTGGGTTGCGCGCGGTCGTCGTCGGACCTCACGAGTCTCGCTCTTGGGGAAGAGCGAGAGCGGTGTCGAGGGACTTTCTCCCGGTCGGAAGACTGGGTGTCTGTCCCCGACACGCCCCGAAGAGATTTCTTCTTGGATCGGCGCCGACGCGTGTTTGGGGAAGTAGATGGTCCCTTCCCCACAGACGCCGGGTCCTTATAAAACAAGGTCGCTCCTGCTGGCACCGCTCCACTGGTAGTGGTGGGAGCGGGATGGTCAGCAGATACGTGAGCAGCCCTGCCTTTAGGAGAGGAAGAGAAACGGCGCTGAACCGTTCCCCTCTCCTCCGCCGATCTATTTTCTTTACTATAGGGGAGTTCCTCCATACGTACGGGCTTGGCTTCAGCAGGCCTCGCTCCCTTGGTGGTAATGGGAGCGGAAAGGCCAGCAGAGACAGTAGCCACCCCGTCAGCAGGAGGGCGAGAGAGACGGCGGCGAACCGTCTCCCTCTTCTCCCCTATATTTTTCGTATTAGGTGGGCTGGAAGAAGGACCAGCCCCGGTCGGCAAAGTCTTCTTTCCCCCTTTAGCTGGGGAAGACTTGTTCGCCGACCGTTTCGGAGAAGAAGAGGACTTCTTCTCCGATTGCGCCGGTTTAGATGGTATAACCGGCGCCTTCTTTTGCTGGGCCGAAGAAGGTTGTTGTACCTCCTTCGGGCTGACATTTTTCGCTGGTACAGCGAGGGGTGATTTTAATACAGCTGATAATACGGGCGTCGAGGGTACTACACTCGGTAAAGATGCGGCAGGGGTGAATGAGGGCGTCGTTGCAGCTGCAAACGATACCCGAAATTCGGGGGCATTCATATCACGGTACCTCTTGCGAGCGTCGTGATATGAAAGCCTGTCAAGAGTCCTGATTTCCTGGATCTTGGCTTCCATAATGAATTCAGGGCACTGTTTTGACCGTGGAGAGTGGCTTCCTTGGCAGTTAGGACAAATCGGGGGAGGCGTACACCTCTCACCCTCATGTGTCCCCTTGCCACACTCTCTACACACGGCCTTGGCAGTGCACCTGGCGGAAACATGCCCGAATCTCTGGCATTGATAGCAGCGCATAGGTGGAGGGATGTACGGTCGAACATCGCAGTGGTACGATGTGACCTTCACCTGCTTAGGTACTACATCACCCTCAAAATGGAGAATAAAAGCGCCGGTATCGACACTGTTCTCCCCAATCTTTCGGGTGATGCGCCTAATCTTGGTGACGCCTCTCTTCCCCAGATCCCGCAACAATTCCGCATCGCTATTTAAAATGAGGTCACGATGGAAAATAACTCCTCGGACCTCATTCAGCGTTTCGTGTTTTGAGACCTTAACGGGAATTTCACCGAATTGCGTGCATTCCAGCAACGCTTCGGTTTGCTTCCGATCAACGGTGTGCAGCAGCAGCTGACCGTTCCGGAGCTTGGAAATCCCGCTTAGGTCCCCAAATTTCCCCTCGATTTCCTCAGAAAAAATTATTGATTTTACTAGTTTAAAATCACCCCCGTCAGTCCTCGTAGCTACCAGGTAGCGAGGAGACCTATCAGCGGGGAATCTTCTATTAAAGGCTTCATCCCAAGGCGTATACACCTTGGGATTAGCTCGACACTCAAGAGACGGCTTTTTAAGGGTGCCACCCTGTACAGGTGTCCGTGATCGCTTTGATGGCATCCCGGACGAAATCCTCCCCGAATACTGCCCACTCCGAACGGGGGCTATCACTGTGGGCGCCACCCAGCCAAGGCAATACCTACCTGGCATAGCAGATATTGCCCGGGGTCCCAGTGCCTCAAACAGGCACTTCCCCCTCGGCATGCACAGGATTTATTCAGCTCCAGTATTCGGCCATGCAGGGACCTTCGTTGTAAGGCGGATACTACTGTAGGGTACATGGCGCACCCACCTGACGGGATGGGGCATACCGTCTAGGCTTTCTGGCCAGATGGCCAAGCTGGTGGCCCTTCCCCTAACAGCATGCATGTTTGTTTCTATTGGTCAAACCAGAGCTGGGACCAGAAAACCAAAATCGACCTTTATAAGGCCCCCTCTAAGTCGCCTTTTACGACAGGCAGGGGATACCGTGGATGAATTCTGCCCTCCCCATCCACAGGGGGTCTGAACAAATCAAAACTGGCAAGTTATTCGGCCATGTCGGCCCTATTAGTCGCCTCCTACGACAGGCAGGGCATACCGTGGGTGTATTCTATCCCGCACCCACACGGGGGTCTCTTGAAGCTTGATAACAAGATTACAGCTGTCATATTTTGGACACATTATGAGACGTTCTGATTCGTTGGAAAAGACAATTATGCTTGGAAAGAAAGGATGGAAGTTTGTAGTTTTACGTGACCGTTAATCTCGCGATCATAAGCCACGGGACCTCCGTTTTACGTGGAATCCGAACCACAGGACATGGCATTTCACTTAGAAAATCTCACATGCATTGACCGGGAATCGAACCGGGTGAGAGGCATACAGCTTGACCGCTATGCTTGGAAAGGTGGAAGGGTCTTGGAGATGAGGGCGGCCAACATTGAAATGGATCGACTCCATCAAATCCAACATGAATATGTCAGTGAAGGATCTGAAGTATATGGCTGAAGACCCAATCATATGGAGACAGTCCATCTATGCAGTCGCGACTTGATGGCACCTGATCGTCATCATTTTTTTTCCAGAAAAGTGTGATATATTTAAATTTACCCCGCCTAATCTAATAGGGTGAAAGCATTTTGACTGACTGAAAAGTATTAATTGATTATACAGGCAACACTGAGAAATGGCTTCGAAACCTCACACAGTTTCCCCATTTTCGACTCCATGCAAAAGTTGCCTTCAAGTAGACAACTGCCTCTACCTTCCAACTCTTTGCCCAGTTTCATTTACTTCCTCTCTTGAGGTTGGTGTCGAGAAGGGGATCCCCCTTCACATTACATCTCCAACCCAGTTGATATGGGAATAATACTGGGTAGACATACACGAAGGAGTATTTTAATTAAAAAGTAGATACTGATTTATAAAAGATCATCACACAGTACAGAATTCAGTTGTTTCTGGAATAGACTAAATGAAATGATGAGTTAGTGTACCTTTTTTACTAGTAGAACTTTCCATTTCTTTTGCTCGCCCCCTTTTTATTATCTGTTGGAGACACGATTGCCAATAGTCAAGTTAGGAACCAAGCAAGTGCTGACCTAGTGTTGGCGCAGCAGTCTCCCCCTGTCCCCCCTAAGCTGTATCATAAATGTAATTGTCCACTTTTCAATACAATTTTCAGTTTGTCTCTATTGGTACATGTTTTGGCACATCTTCAATATTCAATATCTTAAATGGTTGACAAAGGAAGGATTTCTGGAATAAATTTTATTTCAAGCGACATTTTAAGAATTTTAAATCTATGTAGATAAAACAATGTCATATGAATCAAAATTAGCTTTTATTTATTTTTTTATTTTTTTAAGGAATGTGTGATGAAAAATTGATGCTAATGCTGTAGTACTGTAGTTGTATGATAATATTGTAATAGGCTGAAGAAGGCACAGCACGTGTGCTGAAACATGTACCGATAGGGACAAACTGAAAATTGTATTGAAAAGTGGACAACTAGAAAATAATATTGATATCAATACGAAAAAACTGAAACCCAAATGATGAATGTCAAGGACAAGCCCCCTAAACTGAACAAACCGTGCACAGCCTTGCACTGTGGCAATTCTATCTCCATGATGAGGGTTGTTGAGGCAGGACAGCAAGGTCATATGCCCCTCGTAACAGTTTTAAAATATAAATTTTGTTCAGTTAACATTTAGAGATGGATTCCTAAAAATAAAAACAGTCCATTATTAATAAAAACAAACAAAAAAAATTATAATATCAAACAAAAATATAGTTTAACAAAAAGATAATAGGGCCTGAGAAACGAAACAATGGTACGTGCAGAAATGAGGATCTATATAGACAGGCAGAGAAGATCACGGACACCATGCGTAAGAGGAGACTGAAGTTTTATGGGCACCTCTTGAGAATGGATGAGAATTGAATAACGAAAAGAATATTTAATTACATCAGCAAGCAAAAGGTGACTACAATGTGGGTAGAAGAAACGAGAAAAGACATGGAGTAAGTTGGCGTACATACTAAAGACAGTGGAATAGGGCTGTGTTTCGAGCAAAAATCGATAACTTCAAGGGGTTCAAAGAAAGACCCAGTAGAACAACCAAGAACACCTGGTCAGAGGAAAGGAGGAGGAACCACAGCGAAAGGATGAAGAAATTCTGGGTGAAGGAAAAGCACATCAATTGTTTCCCGTGACCCACAGTAGGCCAAATTCAAAGAAAGAAAGAAAGAAAGAAAGAAAGAAAGAAAGAAGAAGAAACAAAAATATAGGGAATACCAAACAGCAGTGTCAAGGTCATGGGTTCGTTGCACTAATGGGTGTTGTGAGAAACATGAATCAATTGACTGCAACAAATTCAAAGAGTCGGTACACACAAGAAAGTGGAATCGTACATTCTGTAGGGCAAACTGCAGAGCTTCATAGATAGCAATGAGCTCCGCAGTAAAGAGGATATAAGTTTGTCCCAAAGAGATCTTCATATTTGCACCATCAATGATTTAAGCTCAACCCACTTTCTCGTCCACCTTCGAATCATCCGCAAAAACATCCAGAAATTGGTGAACTGTGCTGTTCACCTTAAGATCTCGATGTAGATCTAACCAAACTTCCGGACATACAATACCTCGTTAGTTGTCTGGATCATAAAGGGACCTGCAGCCACTCCTATTTCATTACACGAGCTATCAAGCCTAATACCCACCGCCTGGTTGGTGTACTTCTGGTGGGATCAGGTATTGAATAGAGATTGATAGCTAGGATAATGCATCATTTGATGCAGATTGGCAGCATATGATGAAAGCATATCTTGGAGTCTGACACAAAGAGGTGGAACACCTGATTTGGTGAGTAGGCTGGAAATCGGGCTGGTCCAGAAAGCATTGGCTGTCAGCCTAATTCTGCTATACTGTCCAGCATTTTCAAAGTTAATGACTTTGCTGAACTGTACACTGCAAAATCATAATCTAGTCGGGACAGGCTGAGGGCTTGGTAAAACAGTAACAGGACCAAAGCTATCTCAAATTCAGTAATTTGCTGCCTTCGGTTGATTTCAGGGTCTTTTTTGTTGTTGTGTGGCCTCCTGAGAGGCAAAGTGCAGGTCTTTCTAGTCGACCTCTGTGGGCGACCTGCGCAACGGGATGAGAGATGGAATGATGAAGATAATGAAACTGGTCAAGGATGTGGAGGGAAGCAGCCGTGGTCTGTCAGAAGGTACCGTCCCAGCATTTGCCTGGTATTGAAATTGGGAAACCACGGAAAACCATTTCAAGGACGGTCGACAGTGGGGCTCGAACCCACGCATCTACCGAGTCAGCAGAGAGCTTGGCCACATGGCCTAACGCTGCGCTTTAGCGAGCGTAGCCACTGCAGTCGGCATGTTTTAGAAGCTAGAATATTGTTATTGTGTACTTTTGTATGATACCAGAATAAAAACATATTATTGTGATGTCTGTATTAAGGTAAGATTCAGATGAAATGAGAAAATTGTGATTGGGCCGAATGAAGAATTGCTGGGTGCATCGCAAGAAGCAAACAGTACAACCTTCTAAGAAAAGTGCGTAGAACAGCTCAAGTGGTCCAATGTGATCAATAAAGTTAAAAAAATAAAAGTACATACTATACATTCATTTTAATTTGAGACTGTTTGTCCATCAGTATCCAGTCTAGTCTGCAAGCCTCTGTTTGCGAACAAGTTAGATCCATGATCCCGTATTAGCAGTCAGCACTGCGGCTTTCTCTTCTTCTACACCTCTCACTATGAAATTGCCTCCTAGGTCTACCTGTGCTTCTCTTTCTCTCTACAGCTGAAATTATTAACTTCTTTGGTAATATCTCTTCCTGCATTCTTTTCACATGACCCCACCATCTGAGTTGGCTCATACAAACAGCTTCATCTAGCGTGCTAATTTTTAACGAAGCCCTTATCTCTTAATTATGAGTACCTTCCTGCCAATGCTCCAACCTGTTTGTCCCAACAATCATTCAAGCTACCCTCATGTCAGTTACCTCTAGCTTATGTAACAGATATCCTGAATATACCCAGCTCTCGCTTCCATACAGCAAGGTCGAACTAAATACTGAGTGATATAGGGAGCGTTTCATTGCTACACTAACTTCCTTCTTGCAGAATACTGTAGATCACAACTAAGTACTCACTGCATTGGCTTTTCTGCACCTTGACTCTATTTCCTTCCCCATATCCACCATCCTGAGAGAATACACAGACTAAGTACCGGCACTTAATATGTTCCACCTGCTCCAATTTAGTTCCTCCTATTTGACATGCTATTTTCTTGTGCTTCTTCCTTGCCGGCATAACCATCATTTTTGAAATGCTGATTTTCATACCTACTTTATTTCCTACATTTATGTTCAAGTTCTAACATTTTGACTTGTAAGCCTTTGACGGAGTCTGTCATCACAACCAAGTCATTGGCATAGGCCAGAATGCTGGTTTCCATCTAATTGAATCCCAACCAATCAGTTTATGCCCTTCAGCAAATAGTCCATGTAAAAATAATCAGTAGTAGTAGTGGTGAGACATTACAGCCTTGTCTCACTCCTGAAACAACCTTGAACCAAGAACTAATCCTACCATCAACTCTCACTGCAGCCTGATTATCAACATAAATTATGTTGATTGTCTGTAGCAGCCTTCCCTCGATACCATATTCCCTCTGGATGCTCAGCATCTTCACCCTGGGTACTCTATCATATGCCTTCTCTTACTAGATCTACAAAACACAAATGTCTATTCCTCTTGTAACATTCCTCTATAACTTGGTGCATACTAAATATTTGATCTTGACATCCTTGTTGCGATCTAAATAATAATAATTTTATTATTGCAGCCAACGGCCATGTATTTTTCTTTTCAGGACGGGTCAGGGAAGGGATTATGAAAGGAAATCGGCCGTGGACCTATTGAAAGGAACCGTCCCGGCATTTGCCTGGTAGTGAAAATGGGAAACCACGAAAACCATTTTCAAGACGGCCGAGGTGGGATTCGAACCCATGCTCTCCCAATGCCAGCGAGACACGAGGTAGCGCTCTCGGCCACCGCGGCCGGTTGCGATCTAAAGCCACGCTGGTTTTCATCCATCTTACTCTCGGCCCTCCTTTCTACAATGCCCGGGACACTTATCAAAGAAATGCCACAATAATTATTGCAATCTTTTCTGTTACCTTGTTTATAAGTTGGGGCGATTACTGCTTTTGTCCAGTCAGGGGGCACATTTCCTAAAACCCATGCCAATTCGATTATCCAATGCAATCATTTCAGCCGTGCTTTCCTACTATACCTCACCATTTCTGACCGAATTGCATCTACCCCTGCCGCTTTCTCACATTGTAGTTTATTTACCACCCTCTCTACTTCTCAATGGTAACTGTTATTATTTGGGTAACTGTCCGGGATTGTGAATATCTATACTAATATAATAAAGCTGAAGAGTTTGTGCGTTTGTTTGTATGTTTAAACGCGCTAATCTCTGGAACTACCAGTCGGATTCGAAAAATTCTTTTTTTATATGATAGCCAGATTCAAGAGGAATAGTTTAGGCTATGTTAAATTTCGGACATATCACTCCATTCCCTACATTTAGGCCCTTTGGCACAAATCTACACCGTTTCACCGATCTGAACCAAATTTCACATAGTTAGGCCTACATTTTGGAACCCAACGAGTAACACTGTCTGCTTGAAATTTCGGAAACACCACTCCATTCCCTGCATTTAGGTCCATTGGCACAAATCTACACCGTTTCACCGATCAGAATCACATTTTGTACACGTACCCTTTGGAACCCTGCGGGTGACACTGTCCACTTTAAATTTCGGACAGACCACTCCATTTCCTGCATTTAGGCCCTTTATCACAAATCTACACCGTTCCTCCTAATTACATACACTTTGAAACCCTGCTGGTAACACTGTCCACTTGATATTTTGGACAACACTCCCCATTCCCTACATTTAGAATAACAAACAAACTGAACTTGAAAACCATGTATTAAGGCCCTAGAATCATTCATGTCCGTAGTAGTGTAACTGTAAGAGTATTTTAATAAGTCTATTGTTGACTGACAATTCGGGCTGTATCACGTCGCCCCTACCAGTGTTCTGGTGCAGAATGGCGAAAATAGTTAAATCTTGTGCTGCTTATAAATTGCAGTCACGGGGAGTAATTAGTGCAAAAAGATTTATTTTGTCCCTTAAAACAGTTATCATCATGAAAGTATTATACCTCTGTATAAGTGCAAATGGTGTTGGTGCAATACATTGAGGTTACCAGCTGCAATAAGCGTTGGTGCTTTCAAATTTACCGTAATTTATTCCGAAACTTATCGTTGAGCGCTATGTGGCCATAAATGATACTATAACTACTATTGCTTCCAAAGTGTTCTGATTATTTTCCTATGGCGCTCTGCGTCAAAAGACGACACTATTGGTCTCTACATTTCTAACAGACAATGAGATATAGGCCCTAGGCAGTGAATTTTATTTCACTTACTCCTCTTTCTAATCATTTTTAGAAATTTGTTTGTAAATTACATGTGTCAGTGCTGTAGTTAGTAAATAGCCGTTTCCCTGTTCATTATTATCATTAGGGGAAAATGATCTAAATGTTACGTCCATTATACTGTACTGCATATTACCCTCACTACAACCACCACCACCACCACCACCACAAAAAGTTTAGTTTAAGTATCATGTGCCAGTTCTGTAGTAGTATTCATTGTCATCCATAAAGCAAATAAATCCTCCGGGTGAAGCCGGGCACTACTGCTAGTATTACATAATTATGTATATTGATACAATTTACTAAGAAACTATAATCCAAGTTTCTCAATCTATTTTACCAGTGTTTCACTCCAGTACACCATTGGGTTTGTTAGTTGGTACAGTACACTTCTTCTTCTTGTGCCATACCCTCATTGGATGTTAGTTATTGATGTTTTAAGGGGTGAAACTACGAGGTCATCTGCCAATCTCATTGGATGTTGGTTGTCATCAGGGCGATTTCTTTTACCAGCTTGGAATAGTGCAGGAGTGTTGATTCCATACCATTCGCGTAGATTCTTCAGCCAAAATATTCTCCTCCTTCCTCGACCTCTCCTACCTTCAATTATGATATGTAGGAGTTAATATTTATCATTGCAAATGATATGGTCAAAGTATTCAAGTTTTTTCTGTTTGGTGTTATGCAAATCCTTCTGTTCTTTATGCAGGCGTTCCAGTACTTCCATGTTACGTCTCTATCGATCCATGACATTCTGAATAGGCGCCAATAGCGCCACATCTCGAAGGCTTGAAGTTTTTTTACTGGTGTTAGCCGTGGGGAGGGTCCAGGCTTCACTGCCATACAGCAGGATAGAGAAAATGTAACACCATAGTAAATGGAGACGAAGAGCAATTTTAATGTCTCTGTTGCACAGTAATTCTTTCATTTTCATGAATGCAGCTTTAGCCAATTCAATGCGGGATAGCACTATTCCAATAATGATCAAGTATGCATCCAAGGTATTTCACGTGTTGAGCTTGTTCCAGTGTTGTCCCAGCTACAGTAAGATTAACAGGTGGAATTACATGTTTCTTCAAAACCATTACCTTTGTCCTTTTTGTATTCAAATTTAGACCTGCTCTTGCACTGTGTTGTACTACAGAGTTTAGTAAGGTTTGTAGATCTTCAGCACTTGTTGCAAGCAGAGCTGTATCGTCTGCATACTGAAAATCATTTATGGTTCATCCATTAACAATACCTTCCTGTTTTCCTTCCAATGCTTCAGAAAATATTTCCTCAGAGTAGATATAGAAAAGATGTGGAGATCGAGCATAAGACTTGTCTCACTCCTTGTTTTACTGTATATTTTCTACACTACCGGTGTTGGTGCAATCTACTTTTACTGAAGCCATCTGATTCCAGTACTTACTTAGACTTAGTTCCTCCAATACTAGATAGCATATCAGGCAACAAGTTTCCTCCAGCGAACTCTATCAGCTGCCAGCTTCCTCCCAGTTCATATCCATGCATTCAAGATCCTTTGCAAAAGTTTGTTTCCAGGTGTTACGAGGTCTTCCTCTACCTTGGTATCCTTCCGTTGGTTTCCACAACAGTGTTGATTTGGGTATCCTTCTATCATTCATACGTAGAACATATCCCGCGAACTTCAGTCTCCTTTGAGCAACGATTTTGTGCTAGCTGCGTAGACCACTTCTTCTCAGTACTTCATTATTTGTTATGTGGCCACAATAACTGATCTTAAAAATTCGCCTCAAGCATCGTTGGTGAAAAACGTTGAGCTTGTGTGCTGATTTTACTGATATTTTCCAGGTCTCACATGCATATATGGCGATCGGTAAGATGATAGAGGAATATAGCCAAATCTTTGTGGACATACTTATAGAGTCTAATTGCCATATGGACCGCATTCGTTGAAAGATTGCCGAAGCTTTCCCAATTCTGCTGATGTCTGCATCTGAGTCCCTATTACTACAGATAAGGCTGCCAAGATATGAAAATCGATCAACATCTTGTAGAATCTTCTGTTGCACTATAATTTGTGTAGATACATTCCCATTTTTTATGCACATTATATTTGTCTTGTCACCATTTATCTATAGTCCAGCAGAACTGGCCATTCCATCCAGCTTGGTTGTCATTAATTGTAAACTTTGTGGTGTTTCTGCCAGAAGAACCATGTCATCAGCAAAATCCCGATCCGTTAGCCTAGATTGCTCATTCCAACGTATCCCCATATTGGGATTGTCCATAGCTTTTCTCGTTACAAAATCTATGACCAATATGAATAGGAATAGTGACAAAATGCATCCTTGTCTGACGCCTGTGAGAATGCTAAAGAAAGGGGTGTTCCTATCTTCTGTTCTTATACAACAGCTCGAGTGTAGATAGATAAGATAAGCCTGTAGATCCCTGATGGGCAAGGGCCTCCTACCGGAGTGGTGGGGTGGATCATATAGTCTCCCAAGAGGAGCCAGTTCTTGAGAGATGTCTTTCCTAATACATATTGACACACATTAATAAAAAAAAGTCCTCTCGGCACGCCGGAAGGCCGGGGTAGATTTCACCGGACAAACTTGGGGATAGACGAAAATAGGCAGAATATGCAGGTTTTCGTAGAAGGATCAGACCTCATTTATTGCGAGAAGGTATTTTATAATTGGAGCTTAATTAACTTTGTTTTTCGTCATTTTATGCTTATTTTAAACATTTTATTGTCTTATGGGAACGGTAACCTTCTTGTCATTTGGGGTCCATTTTTATACTTGTAGTCACACTGTCCTTATGCTAGGTTTCGACACTGATGTGTAACTATGTAACGGTCTGTTACTTCTTCACGCAAAATTATATCTCCCGCAGAGATTTTGGTTGGTTCCTCAGTTTAGGGGCTGCGACAACGCGGTCATGTGACCCCGTGTACTTAGGGATGGCTGTATTAGTCTGTAATTCAGGTAAGGACTGAAGACGGTCAATTTCAAGCAGTAGTTCCTAATGTTGCTACCAGGTACTACCGTCAACGACACCTACCTGTGAACTTGGCTACTAGATGCCACCGCAGCCAGCAACTCGCAACGAACGTTGGAATTTCCCCTCCAAAGGAAAGCATACTGAGGGATTTTTAGCGCTCTTAGAAAGTCCGACGACTTCGGCCGGCTTTGAACTCGCGACCTTGGGCATAGACATTCAGCATGCTTGCTACCAGTTACGTCACCGAAGCCGCTTCACACTTAGTCAGATGGAATTCTGAATATGATCTCGTGCAAGTGCGTTATCTTGGCAACGTCTGATGGCTCATCCCTCATCAATTTAGTAGAGTTGCCATGGCAAGCACTGATAGCTCTTGGCATTTTCTTATAATTCCGAAATCATTTTTCTCATCCCTTGGCATAATGGTGGGTCATATCAAAAATTCTTTAAGACAAAATTTTAGGTAATTATTAGGGGAATATTGTCCATTTTGTACGGTTTTGAGATTGTGCCTGTTAAGAGAGATATGATTAATGTTTCCCGAAAAACCCACTTTTTCCCACCCCTTTGGTCAATGGTTGGTGCTATAAAAAATGCTCTTCAAACATAAATTTTTGGGCTTTATCCGACACATAGTATGAACGTTGAACGGATTCGATATTTCACATATTAAGAGAGTTATAGCAATATTTCACTTTTTCGAAAAAAGCCCCCCATTTTCACCCCCTTTGACCGATTTAGCCCATTAACGAACTCGACCGAGATTTTATAGGTATACATATTCGGTAAAATGTTCAAAGTGATTGTTGCAAAATTACGGCAGTTATCGTGTCCACAAGAAACTGATATGCATATATATATATATATATATATATATATATATATACATACATAAATTATATATAAACTTTTGAACTGACGGTGGTTTTGGGGTCTGGGGGATGTGAAACGCGAAGATATGTCGAAATTTTCCGGAAGTCGAAACATGGTACCCATTGCAATAGTTAGCTTTCTAATGAAATCTACCTCTGGTTGGTTCCTCAGTTTAGGGGCTGCGACAACGCGGTCATCTAACACCGTGTACTTTGGGTGAGTGTAGAATCTGTCTGATAAACGGTGTGAATTGTAATGGCTGTAGTAGTCTTAATTCAGGTAAGGACTGCAGACGGTCAATTTCAAGCAGTAGTTCCTAATGTTGCTACCAGGTACTACCGTCAATGACACCTAGCTGTGAACTTGGCTACTAGATGCCACCCTAACCAGCAACTCGCAACGAACGTTGGAACTTCCCCTCCAAAGGAAAGCATACTGAGGGATTTTAGCTCTCTTAGAAAATCCGACGACTTCGGCCGGCTTTGAAACCGCGACCTTGGGCATAGACATTCTGCATGCTACTAGTTACGTCACCGAAGCCGCTTCCCACTTAGATGAAAATACTGAATCTGATCTCGTGCAAGTGCGTTGTCATGGCAACGTCTGATGGCTAATCCCTCATCAATTTAGTAGTGTTGCCATGGCAACCTCTGATAGCTCTTGGCATTTTCTTATAATTCGGAAATCATTTTTCTCATCCCTTGGCATAATGGTGGGTCATATCAAAAATTCTTTCCGTCAAATGTTTTAGGTAATTATTAGGGGAATATTGTCCATTTCGTACGGTTTTGATATTGTGCCTATTAAGAGAGATATGATTAATGTTTCCCGAAAATCCCACTTTTCCCACCCCTTTGGTCAATGGTTGGTGATATAAAAAAACTCTTCAAACATAAATTTTTGGGCTTTATCCGACACATAGTATGAACGTTGAACGGATTCGATATTTCATATATTAAGAGAGTTATAGCAATATTTCACTTTTTCGAAAAAAGCCCCTCATTTTCACCCCCTTCTACCGGTTTAGCCCAGTAACGAACTCGACCGAGATTTTATAGGTATACATATTCGGTAAAAAGTGATTGGTGAAAAATTACGGTAGTTATCGTGTCCACAAGAAACTGATATATATATATATATGCTTTTGAACTGACGGTGGTTTTGGGGTCTGGGGGATGTGAAACGCGAAGATATGTCGAAATTTTCCGGAAGTCGAAACATGGTAACCTACCCATTGCAATAGTTAGCTTTCTAATGAAATCTACCTCTGGTTGGTTCCTCAGTTTAGGGGCTGCGACAACGTGGTCATCTAACCCCGTGTACTTTGGGTGAGTGTAGAATCTGTCTGTTAAACGGTGTGAATTGTAATGGATGTATTAGTCTGTAATTCAGGTAAGGACTGCAGACGGTCAATTTCAAGCAGTAGTTCCTAATGTTGCTACCAGGTACTACCGTCAATGACACCTAGCTGTGAACTTGGCTACTAGATGCCACCCCAACCAGCAACTCGTAACGAACGTTGGAACTTCCCCTACAAAGGAAAGCATACTGAGGGATTTTTAGCGCTCTTAGAAAATCCGACGACTTCGGCCGGCTTTGAAACCGCGACCTTGGGCATAGACATTCTGCATGCTACCAGTTACGTCACCGAACCCGCTTCCCACTTAGTCAGATGTCAAAGTCAACCCCTGGCACCAACCAGCCCATGACGGGCTAAGGCCGACCAAGCGACCGCTGCCCAGCCATTTGGCCTGCAGATATCGGGGTGACGCGTGATCAGCGCGTCGGGTCCCCACGGCCGTTAATATTGGTATTCGTGATAGGGGTGCTGTCTCACTGTCAGACAGCTACTCAATTGTCCTCACGAGGCTGAGTGCACCCCGTTCCAACCCTCACGTCAGTTTTAAAATCCCTGACGGAGCCGGGGATCGAACCCGGGGACTCCGGGTGAGAGGCAGGCGCGCTACCCCAACACCACGGGGCCGGCTTAGTCAGATGGAAATACTGAATCTGATCTCGTGCAAGTGCGTTGTCATGGCAACGGCTCATCCCTCATCAATTTAGTAGTGTTGCCATGGCAACCTCTGATAGCTCTTGGCATTTTCTTATAATTCCGAAATCATTTTTCTCATCCCTTGGCGTAATGGTGGGTCATATCAAAAATTCTTTCAGACAAAAGTTTTAGGTAATTATTAGGGGAATATTGTCCATTTTGTACGGTTTTGATATTGTGCCTATTAAGAGAGATATGATTAATGTTTCCCCTAAAACCCACTTTTTTCCACCCCTTTGGTCAATGGTTGGTGCTATCAAAAAACTTATTTGACATAAATTGTTGGCACTTATCCGACACATATTATGAACTTTGAATGGATTCGATATTTCGCGTGTTAACCCTGCAACCGCTGACTATATTACCCTCAACTGCTAAGAATTTCTGGGAGCTTTGTCACAAAATTTTCATAAAATCATAAACAATGTGTTCTGTTCACTAATAATGAAGTGTTATACATCATTTTATTCAGAAAAAGTCAAAGAATATAACAATAAAAAATTAAACTCACCAATGCAACAGTGTAAGGCAGTATTGAAAAAGAAACACACACGCACACAAAAATTGTAAAAAAATTCAAAGTTCTAGGCAAAAACAAGTTCAAAAATATCGGTTTCCCAGTGTTAGTTGTAATGTATAAAATCTCCACAATTTTATGCTGATTCTAATTATATACACTTTTCATTATTTGTCACTACTGCAAATGTACAAAATTACCAAATATATTATTATGTACACAGCATTCCAACGCCTGAGTGTTTAGTCAGACACATCCTCAGCATCTTCATGGGTTCTCTTTCTTCCTGCCTTCATAGGCCTCCAATAATGTTGTAATTTGTGATAACATTGTTGATGGACACCACAATTACATCCTGGACACCAAAAGTGGCTACGGGATTTCTTCTCCGAGGTTGAACAGACAGGACACAACCGCAATTTCTTACCTGGGAGCCGTGTCAGCTGATGTCCCAAGTCTCCTCCTGATGGTCCAGGTTGATTATTTTGTAGAGTTTCTTCATCGACAAGGCCTTCAATAATGCTTACCATAAATATATCTCTTTCTAGGGGTCTGTCAGTGTTCAATCTGTAGAGGATATAAGCATCAAACATTGCCATATCCAGCAGGTTGAAAAATATTTTTTTCCAATACCTCCTGGTTGCTATGTCACATGATACACAGACTTGTCTTTGCAGTCTACTCCCCCCATATGTAAATTGTACTTGTGGATCAGAACTGGTTTGTTATTTTCCTTTCCACATTTGCTTCGAATAACTTTATCCTCAGCATGACACCCAGTTGTTATGAGATAAACTGGTTTTCGAGAAGGTTTTTCCTTGTATCCTACTAAAAGTATTTCTCTTTTCCTGAAATATACTGAAGTCCGGGGGGCAAGTTTTGTGTTTAGAACTAATTTAGATAGATCTTTAGAGTTTTTATTTATCGTTCCAGTAAGAAATGTATCACTTGCAAACAGTCGTTTTGCTAAAGGAATTTTAGTATAGAAGTTATCAGTAAAAACATGATACCCCTTATTGAAAAGATTTGACACTCTCAACAAGTGCACAACAACCTTTTCTGTGAATGGATCAGTCCAATCTGCTAAAAAATTCTTCCCACTGTACAATTCTGTGTGGATTATATAGTTATGTTTGCTGTCCACTACTTCAAACTTCTTTATTCCGAACCTAGCATGTCTCTTATTTGGCATATACATAATATGTACGAATCTATTCTTCATGCCTATCATAGATTCATCAATAGACAAGTTCTGGTAGGGTATAAAGTGCTTTTTGAATGAGCTATTCATTGAGTCCAGGAATGTTCTTACTTTATGCCATGGGTCATGTCCCTGTTGTCCAGGAGGAATGTACTGTTTTGAACTGATATGTAACATAGAGTTTATAATTTGAAATCGGTTTAGTGACATGACACCTGAAAAAAAGGGAATGTTTTGTGATTTATACGTGCTCCAATATCTTTCAATGTTGTTCTTGTGATTCATTCCCATATTTATCACCAAAGAAATGAACTTTTTCATTTCCGACACAGTCACATCTGTCCACCTTTGCAGTCGTGAATAAGGGCCCATAGTACCTGAATCCCTTTTGTTATGAATATTTTCACGCGCGTATTTATTGGTTTCCCTCACTAAAAGATTCCAAACAGCACTGGTGAAGAACAAATAGAAGTATAACAATGGAGGACTGTTTCTGGGCGGGCAGTTCTGTATACCTGCGTTTCTAACCTTGAATCTCTCTTCCACTTTTATTTCCGGCTCAGGAGGGTAAGCCCTTGTCCACATAGGTTCACTAGGCAAGACTATGTTATCATCATCACCATCAGTATCGCTTCCATCAGAATTCACTGTATTGTGTGGTTCAGTTTGTCCTAAATCATCATCAGTATCACTGTCTACATCACTTAGTCCAGGCTCGAAAAAGTCACCACTCGATGTAGATAGATCGTCATCTCCTTCTTCTATAAGCACATCACTATCTCCTTTACTTTCTAAATCAAATAAACAATCACATATCTCACTGCTACCCGATAATTCACTCATTTTGGACGACTAAACTAACACAAAAGCTGGAACACGTGTGACAACCACAACAGAGCGCGCCATATACATCACGCTGAGCAACTGCAAAACGTTATTGTTTTTCTAAGGCGTGCCAACTGTCTCCATTACTCTAAAATTCTTAAAACCAAAGATATACATGTGGATACACCTTTCCTCTTTTAAATTATGTATAATATGTGATAAATAAACAAACAATAAAGGCGCGAAGACGAGTTTAGTAAGCGCTGACGTAATGCATCGCGATCGCGACTTTAGCGCTGGAGCTGAGCAGAAATGGATCGCGATAGCGACGTTTAGCGGTTCCAGGGTTAAGAGAGTTATAGCGAAATTTCAATTTTTCGAAAAATGCCCCCATTTTCACCCCCTTCGACCGATTTTGCCCATTAACGAACTCGACCGAGATTTTATAGGGATACATATTATGTAAAAAATTCAAAGTGATTAGTGCAAAATTACGGCAGTTATCGTGTCCACAAGGAACTGATATACATATATACATATATATATATATATGTATATATATATGTTTTACAAGACCTTTAGAGAAAATATAGCAGGCTTTCAACCCCCTAGTTTATGCTTCCAACGACCTGATGGATCTCTGGAAACAAATACGAGCAATAATTGTGAAATTCTAGCTAAATATTTCAGTACACTCCTTAATTGCGAAGCACCTTCTGAACAACTTCAATTTGCAAAACCAGTGCCCAACCTTGATTCACTTCCACCATCACATGAAGAAATAGTGGACATAATCAAGTCATTAAAAAACAATAGAGCCCCTGGTGAAGATGGACTTATTGCAGAAGTTTGGAAATTGGATCATGAACACATAACACCAAAAATTCACAGAATAATATCAGATGTCTGGAAAACAGAGAAAATCCCAAAAGAATGGAAGAGTGCTTTGATACACCCACTCCATAAGAAGGGAAGCAAAACTGATCCGAATAATTATAGAGGAATTTCGCTTCTTCCAGTCGCTTATAAAATTCTCGCTAAAGCTTTGCTGAATCGACTCGAGCCACAGGTGGACCACCATATTGGAGAATATCAGGCAGGTTTCAGGAAGGGAAGGTCCTGTATTGAGCAGATCTGGAACCTCAAGACCATACTGCACATCCGACGATGCAGGAACACTACAGTCACATTTGTGGATTTCAAAAAGGCTTACGATTCGGTTGACAGACAAACCTTGTTTAACAGACTAGAAGAATTAGGAGTTGACAGGAAGACGAGGGCCATCATCCAGGAAACATTATTGGGAACTACCTCAAAGGTGAAATTCATGGGAGAAATCTCTAACTCTTTTGCAATACATACTGGAGTTCGACAAGGGGATGGTTTATCACCACTCTTGTTCAACATCGTACTGGACAAAATCATCACAGAATGGGAAAAGCATGTGAAAGGTATCCAAATTGGAAAGGAGAAAGGGAAAAGAGTCACTGTGAAATGCTTGGCCTTTGCAGATGATCTGGCCATCTTAACAAACAACAAGGATGAAGCCATATTAGCGCTAGAGAAACTACATGAAATCTCCAGTAAAACGGGACTTGATATTTCCTATGAAAAAACACAGTATATGGATACCAAATCAACAGGAAACATCACCTTGCGAACGCAATATGGAAAAATCTCGCAGGTCACTCACTTCAAATATTTAGGAGAAGCCATCCAACCCACAGGATTGAACACAATTTCTAATGCAGATAGAATAGTAAAATTGCAGAAGGCGTACAAGCTGACATGGAATCATTATAACAAAAGAGCAGTATCTCGCAATGCAAAATTGCGCCATTATAACACAGTTGTCTTGCCTGAAGCCTTGTACGCGGCAGAAACAACCGTCATTAGAGGAATGACAAGAATTCATGATATTGAGAAACAGGAACGAAAAATTCTTAGGAAAATCCATGGCGCTGTTTTCCGTAATGGAATTTGGGTCAGGAGACCAACAAAGGAACTTTATGAAAATACAGACACCATTGTAGATAAATTTAGGAAGAGACGTCTGCAGTTCTATGGACACATATATAGGATGGATGAGAACAGACTCACTAAGAAGATTTTCAATATCGTGAATGCAAGTAAATTAAAGACCAGTTGGATTAAAGAAGTACATGAAGACATGGAATTACTTAAAATCTCTGAAGACGACATTAAGAACAGAGAACAATTTAGAAATAAAATCAGAAACACGAAAATTGTACAAGTTTCAAGGAAAGATACATCAGGGAAAAAATGGACAGAGGAAAGGAAGAAAAAGCACAGTGAACTAATGAAGAGGTTTTGGGAAGAAAAGAAGAGAGGAAAAGGAAGTGAAGCTGTGATTGGCTCAAGTTCTCACGCTCTCCTGAAGGGGAATAATCGGAAATAATATGTATATATATATATACATACATTATATATAAACTTTTGAACTGACGGTGGTTTTGGGGTCTGGGGGATGTGAAACGCGAAGATATGTCGAAATTTTCCGGAAGTCGAAACATGGGACCCATTGCAATAGTTAGCTTTCTAAAGAAATCTACCTAATACATTAACACACACCCTTACTATGGTATTTACATTGTTACACTATTACACTGATCTGAATTTCCTTCCATAGCTTCCTATCCCTGGCATTTCTGGTCCATGTAACACCTGCCTCGAACCTAAATTCGTCCGACCATCTGCGACGGGGGCGTCCTCTGCTTCCCTTGCCAGCTCTTGGATCCCACATAGTCGTGGAGTAGGCTCATCTATCCTGGTTCATTCTGGATATGTGTCCACCCCAGCGCCATTTCAGTTGCCGAGCTCTTGTTGTTGTGTCCTCCAATCACTTCTTTTTCTCAGATCCGTGTTACTGATTCTGTCGCTTAGCTTAACGCCTAGGATTCTCCTTTCCATTTTCCGTTGACAGATTCCATATTGGCTCACAATATTCCATAATGATTCTCGGTGTAGACTGCGAGAAGAACAGGCTGGCTTTCGAACAAATATTTATTCTACAAAATGTAATAGAACAATGCATAGAATTTAACTGTCCGTTGCCCCTAAACTTCATTGTTTTAATATTGAGATCAGAGATTTGACAGAGCTTTGGAAGACTAAAGCAGGTACAAAGCACCGGGCATAGATGATACAATACCGATTGAGTTGCTACGCTGCATAAGTGATGATGGTCTGGTCAGGTTATTTCACTTGGTGTGTAGGATTTATGAGACAGGTGAGGTACCCTCTGATTTCAAGAAAAATGTTATCATCCCTAAACCGAAGAAAGTAGGAGCTGACAGATGTGAAGATTACCGTACAATCTGCTTGATTACTCATGCTTCAAAGACCCTGTCTAGAATAATTTACAAGAGGATGGAAAGCCAGATAGAAATGGAGTTGGGTGAAGACCAGTTTGGTTTCAGGAGAAATGTAGGAACAAGGGAAGCTATACTGAGCTTTAGGCTGATTTTTGAAGATAGAATAAGGAAAGATAAGAGAACGTTCATGGCATTTGTAGACTTAGAAAAGGCTTTTGATAACGTTGATTGGTGTAAGTTGTTTGAAATATTAAAAACGATTGGAATAATGTACAGGGAAAGGAGGGTGCTCTACAATCTATACAGAAACCAGACAGCAGTCATTAGAGCTGAAGGACATGAGAGAGAAGCTGGTATTCAGAAAGGTGTAAGGCAAGGCTGCAACTTATCACCCATACTTTTCAATCTATATATTGAACAAGCAATGAAGGAAATTGGAGAAAAATTTAAAGTGGGAGTGAAGATTCTAGGAGAAATATTTTCAACTCAGAGATTTGCTGATGATATCATTATTTTGGCCGACATGCCAGAGGATTCGAATGAGTTTTTGAATGGTATGGAATCCGTCTTGAGGAAATAATTCATGATGAAAATCAATAAATGTAAAACAAAAATATTGGAATGCAGCCGAAATAAATCAGAAACCTCTATGTACATCAAATTGGCAGGTAAAACGCTAAAGGAAGTAGGAGACTTCTGTTACTTAGGAAGCAAAATAACCAGTGATGGGCGAAGCAAAGAGGATATAAAAAGTAGGTTGGCTCAGGCAAGGAATTTGTTGAAATCGAATATAGATTTAGGTAT
Source organism: Meconema thalassinum (assembly GCA_946902985.2). Taxonomy (NCBI): domain Eukaryota; kingdom Metazoa; phylum Arthropoda; class Insecta; order Orthoptera; family Tettigoniidae; genus Meconema; species Meconema thalassinum. Next base: position 695,817,613 of record OX336391.1, read on the forward strand.
AAGGAAGTCATTTTTGAAAGCCTTTGTCTGGAGCGTGGCACTATATGGATGTGAAACTTGGACTATTGATGCAGCAAAGAAAAGGAGAATTGAAGCATTTGAAATGTGCTGTTACAGGAGAATGATGAAGATCAGATGGGTAGATAGGGAAACAAATGAAGAGGTATTAAGACGAGTGGGGGAGGAGAGATGTTTCTGGCGACTGCTAATGAAGAGAAGGGATAGGTTGGTAGGACACGCACTAAGACACCCAAGAATAGCAAGCTTAGTTATAAAAGGAAGGGTCGAGGACAAGAACTGTAGGGGTAGACCAAGGTTGGAATATGTTAAACAGATTGCTTCGGATGTAGGGTATGGTAGCTATGTAGAGCTGAAATGATTAGCTCAGGACAGGGAGCCATGGCGCGCTGCATCAAACCAGTCAAAAGAATGAAGACTCAAACAACATTAACTAGAAAAGCTATACAAAGTATGACAAAACATATTTCTAAATATTTGTATAGGCTAATCTTAAACTTCAACCCTAGGCTAGTGATCAGATGACCACGTGACGGTCGAAACGGGTAATCATAAAATTACATTTTATCAGTGATTAATTTTAATACGGTATAAGTAACTTTTTCATGAAAGTGTGTTTTATATACCGTATGTAGTTACCCCGCCTAATCTAATTGGGCAAACCCATATTGGCCGACTGAAAAGCATAAATTGATAATGGGAGAGGGAGACTATGAAAGACCATTTCAAGGACGGTCAACAATGAACTTCAGGCTCGCTCATCTACTGAGTCTGGAGGTTGCCTTACACTGCATAGCTATTACATTTGGTAAACTACTCCTTTGTATAATATATAAATTCAAATAAAAATAAATTCATAGTTGATGAAACCTACACACGATTACAGGCCAGTGTTCCTGCAGGTGTTCCATTCACTCCACAAAATCGACGTGAAAGACTCGTGTGCCGTTGAGAAAACCAGTGTGGGTTGAAAAATGGCATAGTGTCATCATTAGTGATGAATTGTTCCTCTGTCTTTCTCGCACTGATTGCCATATCGTGTGTGACAACATACGAAGAGAGAAGTGCTTAGACATTATTGTCGAGAGGCACAGGACCAACTCTGGGCATTATGGTCTGGGGAGCTATCGGCTATAATGTAAAATATCAATTAGGGATTGTGACTATTGCTTGCTTGATTTGAATGGAATAGTGAATTCCAGTAATCTAGCAAAACAGAATGAATTGGCAATGACTAATAGATTTCTACGATGGTGGCCTAGGCTTAATTCCAAGCTCTGTCATGAATTTTAAATCTAGTATGAGGTTTGCAAACATCCAGAGGACAGTTGAGAGGAGAGTAGTGGATTCATATCCTACTCTCGGCCATTGTAGAAGTGGTTTTGCGCTGATTCCCAAAGTAAAATCAAATCCCAGCTGATTCCTTCCCAACTTCGTTCCTAGTTACAAATACTGTACGGAGCTCAGAAGAATGCGAGCGTGGGAGGAGGTGGAGGAAAAGGGGAGGGGCGTTCCCTACATAGCCTACAGTAATTCGTTGCTATTTTTTTTTTCGTGTAGCCTCCTCAGAGGCCGAGAGCAGGTCTTTCTATTCGACGCCCGTGGGTGACCTGCGCGTCGGGATGAGAGATGGAATGGATGAAGATGAATGAAACTGGGCAAGGATGTGGAAGGAAGCGGCCGTGGCCTGTCAGAAGGTACTGTCCCAGCATTTGCCTGGCGTTGAAAATGGGAGACTACGGAAAACCATTTCATGCACAGCCGACGGTGGGGCTCGAACCCACGTGTCTACCGAGTCAGCAGAGAGCTTGGCCCCATGACCTAACGCCGCGCTTTAGCTGCGTAGCCACTACTGTCGGTATTCGTTGCTATGGCAACCTGCTTCCTTCTCAGCAGAATATACAGGGTCTTTATTTTTGCTTCGCAAGGCGACCTTCGCTGGCTGTTACAGGTTGGCGCGCGCGGTGCCCGGCCGTATTCCCACGCTCTTGCTGCGGTATATGTGTGAACTCCAAGCTAATTGGGTGTTTTATAAAGCTACTGTGTACTGTATATCGCATTGTATAGTGTCTTATTGTGATTGAGTATAGTGCTGTAATGCCCTATGTGAAATATTCGTTACGTGAACATGTATATCTGCACAATACGTACACAAAGTGCAGGAAATCGTGCACTAGAACAAGGCAAAAGTTTCGAGTGAAATTTCCAGGGAGACCCATTCCTATAAATCGGACAATAAAACAACTGGCTAAGAGATGCAAACGTACAGGTTCAGTAAACAATGAAAATAGACTTTGTTATTTCCTTACTGAAGCTACTGTAAATTAACCGGAGTAACCGGGACATGGGCGCCCGCAGGGAGGGGCAAGGTCGGGCTGTGGCCCCCCTCTGGAATTCCGAGAATGTTGATATTCGATTGGTCAATGTCACCAGTTATTTCATAAATTGAAGTTTCTGATAATCAACTGACAAATGTCACAATAGAAAACTTCATTAATGTTGCTGACATATATGTATTTATATTCAAAAATATATGGTTCTAATGATGTCATGCACTAGACCACCAACGGAAACATAGCTCCATTTTTCAATATGGTTATGCCTAGTGTGAATACCTTATGTTTACCCAACACTAGGGCCAGATGGCCTCGTAGTTCCGCCCCTTAAAACAACAATAATAAACTAACCCAACACTATCAAACGTGGTTAGGCCGGCTACTACTTTCGCCACCTCACTTTGGCAGTGACGATATGAGAGCACGTTCTGGAGATATTTTTATACATTGCAACACTGATAGCAGATTTCAGCCCTTAAAGTGAGGTTTTCTTTGCTGACTAGTAAATTATTGGTCCCTTAAGATCGCGCTTACAATATAGGGACATTTACTGTTTTGAGGTCCGTAATTACGGGGGAACAAACAGGGCAGCTGCCCAGGGCGGCAGGATTTAGGGGTGGAAGAAAATTTGGAAAACTGTACAAAACCGCTCGGGCATTAAACGCCAAGTTATTAATGTTTAATCCCCCTACACACACACACAAGAGAATTATTCATTGTCACACATTTGCAATGTTCATTATTTAAGGACACACAAAACGGGATTGTGTTAGTCATCGTGGTGTTCTTGCTTTTGAATCTGACTTGAAAGTGAAATTGGACTAATGAAATCCTAATCTTGTTTGCAAATGACAAGGCAGGAAGGAATCCCCTTGTTATTTAAATAATTGGTGTTTTTCTTTTTACGTATGGCTTTTAGTGCTGGGAATGTCCGAGGACATGTTCGCCCGAGTTTGTAGCTGCTTGTATGCGGACCCCCTTGGGGTGAGCTACAAACACCGTCACGTGTGGAATGTTGTCTGGGAAGGAAAGTGTGAATGTAAGGACGAGGAATTGGAAGGTAGTGGCTGTGGCCTATAGTTAGGGACCAACCACGGCATTTGTCTGGAAGGAAGATGGGAAACCACAGAAGACCATCTTAAAAGTCGCCGGCGGGGGGATTCGAACCTCCTCGCCTCCCGGATGTGAGCGACTGCCTGCAGCCACACCGTAACGACCACGGCTAACTCACCTGTTTTTGCCATTGGTTGTGTATATCTTTTGAAATTTAAATGTAAATTCTTTGTATTAAGTTCTTTTTTTTTTCAATTTATAAGTTTAGTCAACACATAGTTAAATACACTCTCATTGAAGAAACAGCTCCATAGGTAAAGGACACTTTAATAAATCAACATATATTAAATCGAGGGTAGCAAAGATTTTTTATTTTTCCTCAGGGGCTTCAGGAGCCCTAAATGCGGGCCAGACTGTGTTGTACACTCGTCTAAATTTGCGTCGTTCTGCCTTACTGCGATCGTTATTTATGCTGCAAAATGCCATACCGGTAAATTTTTATTCAAGGTGTGCCATACTACAACTGTGGTCCATTTCTTGAGGACAGAGCAATTATTGCTTCAAATGAACAGCAATCTACCATTGTTGTAGATTCTTAGCCTGTAGTGTTAAATCTTCTACGATCGAAGCAATTTACACGCTAATAGTTAAATAGTTCTGCGGTGTTTTTGTGCCGTTATCAAAGCGAGATCAGTTGAGACAAAATGGTGAATTCAGTGATAGACTTCGTTATGTTGTAGTCTATATGATTCCAATGGAATCTACTAGCAAGGCAATTTCCGATGCGCCAAAATGTAGACTTATATGAGTGGAGAAGCTAATTTAATCCTAATTTAATTGGGCTCGTAGTCGTATTGACCGACTGAAAGTTACAATTCAATATAGATCAATAGGTGACAACGCCAAAGTTGAAGGGGGGATTGATAATGATGTGCTTCTGAAAGAAGAAAATTACAGAATAGACATTAGCAGGCGTTTAACTCAAGGAACATTCATGTGACATTCTTAAGTGCAAATGTATAATAGGCCTAGTTAAATGATCCTGCGATGTTTGTCGTTATCAAAGCGACTAAGAAGTACATGATTTAGTGAGTTTTATATATTTTACTTTACGGTCAGCCATAATCAAATGAAATATTTTCTTTCTAACAGGAAAATTTGCTAAAACCAAGGGCGTCACAAGTACGAGTAACGTACAATACGAATTTATCATTTCGTACTAAATTCATTATGTTAAGAAGAGCAATGCGAAGTATTCCCCGTAACTTGTTAAAAAGAGGAAAAACGTGATGGACCCGCTGTAACGGCCAGTACAAACTAGATATTTGGAAACTGTGCTATTTGAATTATTAGGCAGATTCATATGTAGAGATATCTCCACAGTTCAATTTAACTCAGTAATTTGAAATTATCTGAAAATATGTCTTCCAGTTACCATATTTAGAAAATAGGCGAACTGGATTTACATTAGCATTTTAATAAACTGCTTGATTTTTATATTATTGTCGATACATGGTGATACCACTAATTTTTGCCTGTTTTTAAGAACTGTACATTATGACAATGAATGACAAAAGAAGAAACGCGAACTTCCATAGACAAAAACTGTGAACATAAAACAAAACATTCCTCCCAATCTAGCCATAAAGCAGCCAACGGTTTCAGTCCCGTCAAATAATGATGATTATGATAATTCTTGTTTCAAGGGGCCTAACATCTAGGTTATCAGCCCCAGTCAAATAATGAATTTCACAAAGCAAGTAAGAAATGAAACAAGAATAGCTGGTGGCAATGAAATGAAAATTATAACTTGGCCCCCCTCAGGAAAAATCCTGCGGGCGCCCATGAACCGGGAACTTCGTAAGGAGATGCCAATTGTTTGGCAGCGGGTGGGAAACATTTTCTGCGTCTACTGTAAACATGTGAGTAAAAATGCATGATACTGATTTTTAGCAACGTATTCTGCCGTACATATGCGCATGCGGTTGCTGGCAACTGAGCCGTCACTGGCGGAGCGAGAATGTCCTTGCCAAGCAAATATAAAGACCCTGTATATCTGTCCGTTGTGCACTCAGGACGAGTGGACACTGTTCGGAAATTATGGCACAATGTTTTTGAGAAGACATATCGCAATGTTATCTCTGGCTACATTTCCCTGCCTAGCATTCTTCTGAGCTCTAGTATCGTCAGTACAATAACCCAGGTTATCAAATAGATTCCACACATATTCAAGAATCCAGGGGTTTCTAAATGAAGCAAAGAAAAATCACTTGGGCTAACTTTGCTTAAAGGTTACGCATTACATTTCTGTCAAGGAAATACAGTATATGTTCACTCTCTGCCTTTTTCATGCTTCTGGGATAATTCCCAAATTGTTCCAACATGAAGAATTAACAAGCATTTGCATTGCTGATAATAATAATAGCCTTTATTGCAGCAAGTTGGCCATTGCTGTTAAAAACAGTGGTTTTACAGTTAATTAATTAATGTTGATTCATTTACAGGTTTTTGACTTTGTGGTCATGTGTACGTGTGGTGTTGGCTCAGTTCTGCCGCACAAGGCAGAATTAAATTCCTTGTCAGAGCCAGGAATCAAACCTAGACCTTCAAGGTGACAGCCAAAAACTCTAGTTACTATGCCACAAGGTGGATTGCACCAACAAAATGAAATAGCTGTACTTCACTCATTCCGATAAGCCAATGTTAATTACCATAATTCTTCAGATAAAGTAAGTCATGGTGTACACAATTACCATTTTAACTTTTTCAAAATATACAAATGCAGCATTTTTTTAATAAACCTGGTATTTGGTGACTTTCTGTAATATTGGAACGGTACAGTAGGGGACATGGTGTGAAATGAAGAAGGGAATAAGGGTTTCTTTATTGGGGCATTATATTCTTTCTTGCATGTTTGACAATTTCCACACACAATGCTGCACTGTACTGATGAAATTACAGGTCTGACGTTTGTTCTTGGCCGGCGGCCGTGAAATCCGCGCATCCACTGTGCTAACCGTTCAACCTCCTTCCTTCTTTCCTTCTGAGCATGCGTGCGTGCATGCAGTTGTTACTGCACATGCTCACAATAAGAAGGCATCCTGGCTGGTCGGAGACCTCTACGCAACAAGCAAGCACCGGCCAAAAACAAACGTCAGACCTGTAATGGCTCGAGAGTAACCTTGAGATACCTTTTTTTAATACTTTCAATGCACAAGCAAAACTGGTAAGAATTTACAACAGGATTCCACTTGCAACTACATTGTAGGCCTATACAACATATCACTCTTTTCATAACTTTCTTATTTCTTATTTCTGGCCCGGCTCCTTTGCAAATGCCGCCATAGCAAACCATTTTCCAGCCCAAAATCTAGGATTTGCTCTCTGATGCCAGTGAGTTTCTTCAAATAAAATATCAAGAAAGATAGGTCATATAATAATCAACGACCATTTTGTAGGCCTATCTCAAAAGTTTTAAGTACCGGTTACACGTGTATCTAGCATTTCAGTCATCTCCGACATTTAAGGACAGATGAGCTACTTGTTACGTTCCTTAAAACCACATCTTAAACAAAACCTAACGCATCTCAATCAGGTACGGTATCACAATATAAAATGGTTCTAAACAGTGGCATCGAAGCTTACTAAATTAAATCAAACACCACTAAAAAGTGTCATACATAATATCTATAGTATATATAGCAGCAAATACTTTAAAGCTTCGAGCATAAATACAATAGAGTGCGCATTGCCACACTGCGCCTGTACTGTGACGTGAAACCAACATCTCGATCAGCTGATTAAAGGGTAAACAGAGGACCTCGTAATGGAAGGTGATAGGAGTATGTGAGGAAATGATTTTTAATGAGGGTTTAAACACACATTTTCGTAATTTATACGGTATTGGGAAAAGCATCGCCTGTTTCTTTACGTACCGGAAGGTAGCAAAGCTTATGAATGTAACATATTTGGTGATAAAAGTGGCTGTCGTGTTCCGTAATACTCATACATCCAGGATCCGATCTTGTAAATAATTGATTACAAATCCAACTCTGAATTAGGCCTACTGATTTTTTTAACAGAATTGTGTTTGTATAAAAATTGGCTGTCGTGTTCCGTAATACTCATACATCCAGGATTCCCTTTTGTAAATACTTAATAACAAATCCAACTCTTAATTAGGCCTACTGATTTTTGAACAGAATTGTGTTTGTCTAGCTGGTCATTTTTGATTTTACGCCCGAAAACTTCAAAAATTAGTTCAATCTATTAACTTACTACATCATTTCCCAAGTTATTTTTCATCATTAGAAAATGTATTTTGGCTAATTTCAGAACCGGCACGTAAGAACATTTTATCGTACGATGAGCTCTCATTCAGCGTTACCTTTTAGGGATGCAATGTAGCCTATCCTAGAAGAATCTCAAAATTCCCTCAACCAAACGCACTGTCCATAACTTACGTTTAATATTTATTATCGAACACTACACAGTCACATCTGTAGCATAACCTGCAATTTGACACTGAACATGATTGACGACTGCATTGTGTAGTCAACACTACATTTAATCCAGCATAGGGACATAAAGCATTTTTATGTTCAGAGATGCATTTACTAGCAGTTTCAACAAAACACCAAGAAAAACGTCTAGCCTATGCACATGTAAATACTTGATACCTTCGAGCATAAATACAGGCCTGTTCAGTGGAGTAAGGGATAGGGTAAATTATAATAATTTATGATAAATTCCAGCATTTTCATGTTTAATTATTTTTCTTTCATGTTTCGGAGTTAAGAGAAAACGTAGGCTAAAGAAATGCAAGTAATTAAGTCAAGAATTTTAGGGTTATTTAGCAATGAATTAACATACGTATGGAAAGAAATGCCTGATCCTGTTCTAAACGTCTCCTTACATCCATACGCGACACAGTAATACACCATTCTGACTTGGTAATGAATAGAACTCACTTTAAATAACCCAATTCTATCATCACATGTAGTATTTCAGTGCTCCAAACTACCGCAGTTCCCTTGGGTCAGCTGATCGAGATGTTGGTTTCAACAACGTGACGTCATCAGCCATCTATTGGATTTATGATCTAAGCTTTAAAGTGATCAGTTTTATTGAAACCGTAACTGAACAATACCATACATAACCTCCATGATCGAATTTCTTTGTCAGAAAAAATATCGCTACTGATTCATTAGATACAGTATGCTCAAGTGCAGTCTAATCATAAATTTTCTGACCAAAATTGCATTTCCATCGAAAGTATAATTAATTTACACGGTAAAATATCACAGAAGGCTTCCTCGCCACAATTTTATTCCACAGTAGCCTACATCATTGTGGAAAACAATGAACCGTCACAAGTTTAATTCCGTGACTTAATGCAGTTTATAGATTGCTATAAATGCCAGTCTCTACCACCGTTTCCATCCTGGAAAAATTTGCGAATGGTTTATTGCTTCCAGATTGCTTCACATCGTCAAACATTATTTACCGCGCCATATTTGATTTTATAAAGCAGCTTCCGGTTACATTACTGACCACGGAGAAAAAGCTTTGGATGTTCACCACTGACGCATGTGCACTGGAGCAAGACCTTCCGCTCGCTAGACGCGTCTCTATTAGACGTCAGAAAAGTTGGATGGCGCAGCCACGCGGCAGAATGTTGAAGCTGTAACATTGTGACTGGTGAGATTTATTTAGATGGTGAAGCATTGACGTTGTGATGGAAACAGAAAGAAATTTGTCAAATTCGATGAGGTACTGCTCTGTATACGGTTACAAATCGTATAAAACGGCTACGAAATATCTTCACTACTTTCCTGTACAAAAAGTTCAGAGAGAAAGATGGGTTTCGGCGCTGTCAATTGGAAAACGTGTTACATGTTACATGACAGTGTGCAGTCTGAATTTTTGTGAAGACGACTTCTTTCCACCGGTACTGTTGATTATTGTTAATTATTGTCTCTAATTTGTATTCACATGGATTTAGCTACATCAAAAATACTGATAAACTTATAGCCTATTACTTCTGTGCCGTACAAAGAATGTAATCCGCTCTTCGTAAACTTATTTTAGGGGTTCTTCTTGCGATTGAAAAAGATATGACGATAAACTTGAACTGCGGCGCCATAATTAATGAATTTGCTGAAAAGAAGGCAAGAAGGAAACTTTTGAAGTAGTTCTCGTTGTGCTTGAGGCAGGCCCCGTTATGTCTTCATTCATGTTTTTAATCTGCACTTTAATTTCTCTAAAAGATATTGCAGGAAGATATCCAGTTGGCCTGATTTGTATTTTAGAGGCGCTTTGTTCAATTTAAAATGTCGTTCGTACTACTGCTCTTCATGCGTTTTAAAATTAGTGTGTGTTGTACTATTTTTAAATATATTTCGTGCTACCGCAGTTCATTCTGTTACAGCATAAATTAGCCTATGTTTTTATTTTTGAAGCTACTCTTCATTTTTGTTGTATGAATTAAGGCTAGACATTATTTTTGGAAAGGGTATTCATAAAGTGTTTTGGTTGCATAAAAGTTAAACTGTTTCATGTAGTTTTACTCCAAGCTGTTTTTTTTTTATTGAATTGGCTATGTTTTCCCTGCGTAAAAATTCAAGCATTAACTTATGCTGTCAGCCATATATTTGTTTATTCCTTTTTTCCGAACCTTACCTCATGTGGCTATGCCTTATCATAAAAATCGGAAGGGGTGGGGGGTGCTCAAGTGAGGAGGGGCGCTCAATGGAGAGGTGCCTATAGCGAAACTTTAGGTAAATCCGGCCCTGCCTCTGACTGCGACGTTTCCTGGGTGTCTTGAATGGCCCAGCTTCTTCTTCTTCTTGATCGACTACGAGTGTGTTTCTATCTCCCAAAATTTTAATAATGGCACCCCGTGGCGTTAACGAACAGCTGATTCCTCACCTCAAGTTAAAACGCAATGAGAGTGATAGTCTACTCTTAGCTATTTCGAGCGTAAGGCTGTGATCCAATGAGCTCTCATACAGTTAGTGTAGTTAGTCTACTCTTAGCTATTTCGAGCGTAAGGCTGTGATCCAATGAGCTCTCATACAGTTAGTGTAGTTAGTCAACTCTTAGCTATTTCGAACGTAAGGCTGTGATCCAATGAGCTCTCATACAGTTAGTGTAGTTAGTCTACTCTTAGCTATTTCGAGCGTAATAAGGCTGTGATCCAATGGTCACAGCAGTTTTAAATACGATCGTCATTAGTTGGGATGGATGAAATCCGCCGCGCGTCTCTGAAGTGAGGAAGAACTTACTCCTTGCATTCCTGTCTTGAATTACAATGTTAAGCACAACCTTACAGTTTTCTTAAAAGTTGGACATTGTCGGGTTTTCCATCAGCTTAATTTGTTTACAAACTGTTACATTTTATTGGCCACTATCGGCACGTGGAAAGTGTTGAGGCTTGGATTCATTAACAAAATAATAAATAGTAATTACGTCCTGGTTGATGGCACTTAAGGTCACTGCCACTGCCTTTTCCAATTTCAAATGCATATGCTAGTATTGACACTATAAAATCACAAGTTATCAGACGGATTACAAGCACACCTTAGTATACAGAGCTGATGATATCATCTCATAAACCTCTAAATGAAATATCCTTTGCTTCCTGCTCAAGCCGATGTTCAGTTCAGGGCCAGATCGGTTATTTTGACATTTTCACTTTTTTACACGTTAATAATATATTATTCATTCTGATTAATTTGGTATGTGTTTTATTTTAATAGTCTAATATTTACTAATCTTAATTCCTTTTTATTATATTACTGAAATCCTAATTTTTCTTAAAAAATTCTTGCAAGGTTTTTTTAAACATCATATCTCACAAACTACTTGGTCTAGAAGGCTGTGGATAGGCTTATATTTCAAAGGAAATCATTGGCCATTCTGTCGAGAAGAGTGTCAGAGGTCGATGGACCCCTGACACCCCTGTCTAACGGGTTGCTACTACTGCAACTAAATACCTTCACCCAAACCTTTATACATAGATTTTATAGCCTAAGTGTAATGGATCTGATGATGATCGCTTGTCGAAACTGGCCATCCAAGTGTATTAATTAATTTATTAATCTCATACAGTATATTTTATTTCGTGATTAGGGAATAACCAATCACAATATTGTAAAATATATTAACATATTAATTAGTTATAATGAATTCTGTTTTGAGTGACACTGTTAGCTGTAATATTTGTAGGGGGAAAGTGGAACTGTGTGAAAATGCTTCAAAACGAAATGGCCATTCTTTAACATCAATTTTCTCAAATTACTTTTTTCAAAATAAAACGGCTCGTTTTCTCAGGAAATACTGATGGTATCTCCATAATAATTTTGCCATATAATGTATATTGGACAACAATACTGTGGATGCTCGAAGAGTCAATTCGTTCAAGTAGATAGTAAAAAAGAAAGAAATCTCCAAATATTTAATGAAAAATTTGAGGTTCACTGAAAGATTTATTTAAAAAATTCTACTAAAGTTTTCGATATGAATGAGGATCGGTACACTGAGGAAGAACCAATAAACAGTCTGTACAAAAATTAACTCATATAATAGACTACCACTCCTGGTGGATGGTTCCTAGCTTAAGCCACGGCTGTCCCCTTCAACATCCACAGATGCTGAGAAAATGGGGCATTTATATTGTCATTTTATCACTGGCAATACAGGGCTTTACGACTCCCCTTAAGTGATAGTGCTGTTTCATTATTGGTACAGTAGGTAGCCATGATTTGCTATAATTTTAGAATAGTGCCACTTTATGCTAATAATTTCTGATTGATGCCACGTTGAAATTTCTTTTCAGAGTGGTGGAAGTGAACGTCAAATCCTTGCGGCAAATCTGGATGGGTTCTACCAGCATGTGAACCACACCACCAAAGCAAAACCGAGAAATTCTTAAACAAGTCAGTTATCATCCGTGGACAACCTAGAGGAGGGTGGAAAACTTATAAAAGCTGTCATTGAACATGTCCGTGATGGCTCAACAGTTCGTGCAATTCTTTTGCCTGATTTCTACCATATAACTCTCATGATCTCAGGTATTCGGTGCCCAGGATTCAAACTGGAAGCAGAAGGTAAACCAGATACAAACACAAAAGTTCCATACTTTGAGGAAGCTAAAATCTTTGTAGAGTCCACATTACTCCAAAGGCATGTAGAAATTATTTTGGAATCAGTAAACAATAACAACTTTGTGGGCAGCATCATGCATCCGAAAGGCAACATAGCTGAAGCATTGCTAAACCAAGGTTTTGCTCGCTGTGTGGATTGGTGCATAGTTTTTATGAAGAGTGGAGCAGAAAAGCTTAGTGCAGCAGAGAAGTCAGCTAAAGCGCCTTTGGAAGGATTACCAAGTCACTGGGCCCCAAATTTCAGGTAAAGAAACTGAATTTTCGAGTACAGTGTGTGAAGTCGTGAATGGTGATGATCTTATGGTGAAGTTAATAGAAAGTTTTCCTCGCCAGCATCAGACCTCCTAGACCACCTGAAGCGGCTCCACAACGACCACGACATTCCCTGGATGTTCGAGGCCCGAGCATTCCTCCGTAAGAGAGTGCATGATGTTGTGGACTATATTCAGGCAGCAAAGGACAAGTGTGCTGTGCAGTAACAATTGGTGGAGTGAACGCAGCTGAAACATTTATCAGCAAAGGGTTTGCAACTGTGGTCCGGTGATCAGAGATCATCCCACTATAACGACTTACTGGCTGTAGAAATAAAAGCTGCGAAGTCGGGCAATGGTATTCATGTTAGTTAGTTAGTTAGTTATTGTTGTTTTAAGGGGCGGAACTACGAGGTCATCTGCCCCTCTTAACACAGATTAAAGAATACAAATTTTGAATTGAATTTAAAATTTTGAGGTGGATATCTAAATTTAAAAAGACCAAAAATTAATAAAACAAAAAACAAACAATTAAATAAAAAATTATAAAAATAAACAAAAATTACGGAAAAAACAAAACATTATCATTCAAAAACGAACAAGTCGTTGAGTCAATGTTCACTGGAAAATTTAGATTGCTGGCCCTAACCCACTCTCACTTATAAAGCGGATAACCCGATCAGCAGCCACCGCGTCATCGGCTAATATAAGTTTGAGTGTCGTCTGCAAACCAAGGTTTCTTCGTAACTCAGCAAGATCCACACACTGGGTGAAAATGTGGGCCACGGTGAATACGGCTCCACAGGTACAAAGTGGGGGGTCTTCCCTTCTCATTAGGTATGAGTGGGTGGATCTTGTATGACCTATCCTTAGCCTACACAAAATGACGGACTCTCTCCGGGCCCGGAAGGAGCTCCGCCACACGCGAGTAGTTCCCTTGATCGCTCTCAGTTTACTGGGCAGTGGGTCAGCTAGCCACTGACTCTCCCAAAAAGCCAGAACTTGTAGGCGTAACTGAGAGCGAATATCTCTAGCGGGTACCTCCATTGGTCGAGGTGGTAGTGATACCGCCTCTTTTGCAGCTTGATCCGCTAACTCATTTCCCGCAATTCCCATGTGGCTTGGAAGCCACAGAAAGGTGATTCGAGTGTCAGCGTGGCACAGCCCGGCTAGTTGGTCGTGGATTCGCTGCACTAGGGGGTGTTGCGGGAAACATGTATCAATTGACTGCAACGAACTCAAAGAGTCGGTACACACGAGAAAGTGGATTCGTGCATCCTGTAGTGCAAACTGCAGAGCTTCATAGATGGCAACGAGCTCCGCAGTAAACACACTACAGGCCTCAGGCAAAGAGATCTTGGTATTTGCACCGTCAATAACGTAAGCACAACCCACCTTCTCGTCCACCTTCGAACCATCCGTGTATAGAATGCCAGCGTCCGGAAATTGGTGAACTATGCTGTGGAACTGCCTCCGGTAAACGGACGCATCCGTGTTCACCTTAGGACCTTGGTGAAGATCTAACCGAATTTCCGGACGCGGGACTTGCCACGGAGGCACCTCGCTAGATGTCCGGATCATACAGGGACCTACAGCCACTCCTATTTCAGTACACGAGCTATCAAGTCTAATACCAACCGGCCGAGTGGCACGAGGCCGGTTGGCGTACCCCTGGTGGTTTTGGGTACCGAAGAGAGCTTGATAGGTCGGGTGTTGCGGCATTTGACGCACATTGGCAGCATATGCTAAAAGCATATGTTGGCGTCTATAATTTAAAGGTGGAACACCCGATTCGGCAAGTAGGCTGGGTATCGGGCTGGTCCGGAAGGCACCGGTAGCCAGCCTAACGCCACTATGGTGGATACTGTCCAGCATTTTCAAGGTTGCCGGCCTTGCTGAACCGTATGCCGCAGAACCATAGTCTAGCCGGGACAGGACGAGGGCTTGGTAGAACCGTAGCAGCACCGCACGGTCAGCCCCCCACGTAGTGCCACTAAGAAACCTGAGCATGTTCAGTTTCCTGAGACATGTCATTTTCAATTGCCGTATATGGTGCTGCCACGTTAACTTGCTGTCAAAATGGAGCCCCAGGAAGCGATAAGTGTCAACCAACGGCAACGCAGCATCCCTGAGATGTAGTTCAGGGTGTAAATGTAGCCTCCGTAGCCGACAAAAATGGACGACGGAGGTTTTCGCTGCTGAAAAACGAAAACCCCGGTCGTGAGCCCACCTGTCGACCCGGTTGATAGCTAGCTGCAATTGCCGTTCCACGACTGCCATACTTCCAGAGCTGTAATGCAGAGCTAAATCGTCTACATACAGCGATGGAACTACCGCGGACCCGGCGGCGGCAACAATGCCATTAATGGCAATCGCGAACAAGGTGACACTCAGCACTGAACCCTGAGGAACTCCATTTTCTTGGGTATAATATTGCGATAATGTCCTACCGACCCTTACACGGAAAAGTCGGACGGACATGAAATTCGCAATAAAAGTCGGTAAGTTACCACGGAGTCCCCACTTGTGAAGGGTGGAAAGGATCCCGTAGCGCCATGTGGTGTCGTAGGCTTTCTCTAGGTCAAAGAAAACCGTGACTAGGTGCTGCTTTCGGAAAAAAGCCTCCTGTATGGCGCTCTCAAGTCGCACCAGATGGTCAGTGGTGGACCTATGAGAGCGAAATCCACATTGGTACTCAGACAGGAGACCTTTATCCTCCAAGAACCACACCAGTCGACGGTTCACCATCTTTTCGAGCAGCTTACATAGGCCATTTGTCAAACAAATGGGCCTATAGCTGCTTACAAACTTGGGATTCTTTCCAGCCTTAGGAATCGGTATCACGATCCCCTCTCGCCATTGAGATGGAAACTCCCCTTCAATCCATATACGATTGAAGAGGATCAACAGTTTTTTTATACTGGAATCGCACAGATGTTTTAACATTTGATTATGTATGTTATCCGGTCCAGGAGCCGTATCCCTGCACAGTGCAAGCGCACTGCGCAGTTCCCATTCAGAGAATGGTACATTATAGGACTCCGAAGCAGCAGTGGCAAAGGACAAGGGGTGAGTCTCTGCCTCCCGCTTCAGAGTCAGAAACGTAGGATCGTAACTCCCGGAGCAGGATACATCGGAGAAGTGCGAGCCAATGCTGTTGGCAATGGCGAGATGGTCCGTGATGATGTCTCCATTGATGGACACTCCGGGTATCGACAGTGATGTCGGGAGTCCGGAGATCCGACGAAGCTTAGTCCACACTTGAGATGATGGAGTATGCGCCGTCATGGACGACACATACTTTTCCCACGTCGTTTTCTTACTCTCCCGAATCAGATATCGGGCTCTAGCACGCATCCTTCTGAAGGTGATAAGGTTGGCCATAGTGTTTTGCCTCCGATAGCATTTGAAAGCACGTCGACGATCTTTAATGGCTGCTGCAATCTCGGCTGTCCACCAAGGGACAAGCTTCCGGCGTGAGTTGCCGGATGAGGAAGGTATTGTTTCCTCAGCAGCAGCCAAAATACCATTCGTTATGTGAATGGTATGATCGTCGACACTCTCAAAGGTATCTTCGGCAAACACCGCGCGTGCCGTGAAAGTTGGCCAATCAGCCCGATGGAGAAGCCATCGACTTGGTAACTCGATGGCTCTCTGGTTCGGAAGAGTAACGATAATTGGAAAATGGTCACTATTACAAAGGTCATCGTGTACACCCCACTGTAGCAGGGGAACCAGCGCACGACTGCACAGGGTAATATCGATACTTGAATAAGTACCGTGTGCAATAGAGAAGTGCGTAGGTTCCCCTGTGTTCAACAGGCACAGGTCCAGCCGCCTGATCAGTCTCTCAAAATCTCTCCCTTTACCGCTAGTGGTAGCGGAGCCCCAGATGGTGTTGTGGGCATTAACATCTCCCAGAAGGAGAAAAGGAGGGGGAAGCTGAGAGACTAGATCCACCAGCTGGTCGTAATCCGGCTGAGAATCAGGCGGGATGTACACGTTACATACTGTTGCCATTACTGGCAACGAACTGCAACTGCCTCTAGCTGAGAACGCAACGGCACCTCTTCACTAAAGAGGCTAGAGTGGACGAGAGTGCAGACGCCACCAGCGGCCACAGCTCCGTCCACCCGGTCTCTAGAGAAGAGTTTGAAGTGACGCATTGTTGTCTCATGTCCAGGACGAAACCTGGATTCCTGAAGACAGACAATGGTTGCCGAAAACGAAGATATTAATTGTCGTAACTCAGCGAGATGGCCAGCAGATACGTGAGCAGCCCTGCCTTTAGGAGAGGAAGAGAAACGGCGCTGAACCGTTCCCCTCTCCTCCGCCGATCTATTTTCTTTTCTATAGGGGAGTTCCTCCATACGGACGGGCTTGGCTTCAGCAGGCTTCGCCCCCTTGGTGGTAGTGGGAGCAGAAAGGCCAGCAGAGACAGTAGCCACCCCGTCAGCAGGAGGACGAGAGAGTCGGCGACGAACCGTCTCCCTCTTCTCCCCTATATTTTTCGTATTAGGTGGGCTGGAAGAAGGACCAGCCCTGGTCGGCAAAGTCTTCTTTCCCCCTTTAGAAGAGGACTTCTTCTCCGAATTCGCCGGTTTAGGTGTTAAAACCGGCGCCTTCTTAACCGTGGCCGAAGAAGGTTTTGGGACCTCCTTCGGGCTGACAGTGCTCGCTGGTACAGCGAGGGGAGATTTCAAACTCGTACTAAAAGAGGACATCGAGGGTACTGCACTGGAAACTTTAACGGCAGGGGTGATTGAGGGCGTCGCTGCAGCTGCAAACGATACCCGAAATTCGGGGGCATTCATATCACGGTACCTCTTGCGAGCGTCGTGATATGAAAGCCTGTCAAGAGTCCTGATTTCCTGGATCTTGGCTTCCATAATGAATTCAGGGCACTGTTTTGACCGTGGAGAGTGACTTCCTTGGCAGTTGGGACATATCGGGGGAGGCGTACACCTCTCGTCACCCTCATGTGTCCCCTTGCCACACTCTCTACATACGGCCTTCGCAGTACACCTGGCGGAAACATGCCCGAATCTCTGGCACTGGTAGCAGCGCATAGGTGGAGGGATGTACGGTCGCACATCGCAGTTGTACGATGTGACCTTCACCTGCTTAGGTACAACATCACCTTCAAAATGGAGAATAAAAGCGCCGGTATCGACGCTCCTTTCCCCAATCTTTCGGGTGATGCGCCTAATCTTTGTGACGCCTCTCTTCCCCAGATCCCGCAACAGTTCAGCATCGCTATTCAAAATGAGGTCACGATGGAAAATAACTCCACGGACCTCATTCAGCGTTTCGTGCTTTGTGATCTTAACGGGGATTTCGCCGAATTGCGTGCATTCCAGCAACGCTTCGGTTTGCTGCCGGCTAACGGTATGCAGCAAGAGCTGCCCGTTCCGGAGCTTGGAAATCCCGTTAAGATCACCAAATTTCCCCTCGATTTCCTCAGCGAAAATGATCGATTTTACGAGCTTGAAATCATCCCCGTCAGTCCTGGTAGCTACCAGGTAGCGAGGTGATCTGTCTGTCGCAAATCGTTGGTTAAAGGCTTCATCCCAAGGCGTATACACCTTGGGATTAGCTCGACACTCCAGAGACGGCTTTTTAAGGGTGCCACCCTGTACAGGTGTCCGTGATCGCTTTGATGGCATCCCGGACGAAATCCTCCCCGAATACTGCCCACTCCGAACGGGGGCTATCACTGTGGGCGCCACCCAGCCAAGGCAATACCTACCTGGCATAGCAGATATTGCCCGGGGTCCCAGTGCCTCGAACAGGCACTTCCCCCTCGGCATGCACAGGATTTATTCAGCTCCAGTATTCGGCCATGCAGGGACCTTCGTTGTAAGGCGGATACTACTGTAGGGTACATGGCGCACCCACCTGACGGGATGGGGCATACCGTCTAGGCTTTCTGGCCAGATGGCCAAGCTGGTGGCCCTTCCCCTAACAGCATGCATGTTTGTTTCTATTGGTCAAACCAGAGCTGGGACCAGAAAACCAAAATCGACCTTTATAAGGCCCCCTCTAAGTCGCCTTTTACGACAGGCAGGGGATACCGTGGATGAATTCTGCCCTCCCCATCCACAGGGGGTCTGAACAAATCAAAACTGGCAAGTTATTCGGCCATGTCGGCCCTATTAGTCGCCTCCTACGACAGGCAGGGCATACCGTGGGTGTATTCTATCCCGCACCCACACGGGGGAATGGTATTCATGCCAAAAAAAAAAAAAAAAAATTCCTACTCATCGTGTGGCAGATGTATTGGGAGATTTGGCTAAAGCAAAGAAGTTCCTGCCTTTCCTCCAAAGGGCACAGCGCACTGAGGCCTTGGTGGAGTTCGTGGCCAGTGGATCACGGTTGAGGCTCTATATCCCAATAGAGATCTGCCTTGTTGCCCTCGTGGCTCCCGTCCAGCACCTGGTAGCAATATGTCTTATATGGAGGGTGAACCTTATGGAGAAGAAGCTTTGGCACTTACTGAGGACTAGTGCTTACAGCGTGAGGTAGAAATTCATGTGGAATCCATGGACAAGGCAGGAAATTGTATTGGTTGGTTATGGATTGAAGGAGTAAATCTATATGTAGCCCTGGTTGAACAAGCCTATGCTTCAGTTCATTTCACTGCAGAGAGATCGGAACATTATCGAGCTCTTAAGGCAACTGAGGATGCAACCAAAACAGGAAAAGATAAGAATTGGAAGGATTACGTGGAAGAAAATGAAGAAGATAAAGTAGAAAGAAAAATAGATTATCAGAAAGTTTTTGTAATTGAAGTGACACCTGAACTTCGCTTCTACGTTCAGATGATAGACCAAGTTCGTAAATTAGAACAGCTGATGGCTAAGATCCAGCCCTCCTTTGCCAGGAGCTTACACACCCTGGAAAGGTGATTTCTGTGCTGAAAAATATACTGCTGATGACCTTCGGTATCGTGCGAAGGTTGAAAAGATATGAGGATCGAAGGCAATGGTATTATACATTGACTATGGTAACAGAGAAACCTTGCCAATCACTCGATGTGCAACCCTACCAGCTAGCTTAACATTGGATAAACCATTTGCTCAAGAATTTGGTTTGGCCTGTGTTCAGCTCCCTTTGATAATGAATACAGAGAAGAAGCTGTTAAGGCCTTAGAACAGGTTACTGCTAATCGTAATTTGTTACTCAACGTGGAATACAAGGTTGATAATATACCATATGTCATCTTGGTGGAATCCACTGTAAAGGGTGATGAAGACATAGTTAAAGCCCTTATAGAAGAGGTTTTCTAGGTTGATGAACTTAGAGAGAAGAGACCCGAATCACTGGTAAAGGCTTACAAGGAGGTACAAGACACTGCTAAAAAGAATCATTCTAAAATATAGCAATATGGAGATATCTCTGAAGGCGAGGCCACGGAATTTGGACTGGACCGTTAAATGTCTGGAAGAACTACAAGAGGGCAATGCTGGACAGAAACCACAACAGCAGAGGAGCAGCACTCCCCTCAGAGAGCAACAAGAGATGCAATTGAACTGACAGCAGATGGGTGCAGAAGAGCAGCACTCCCCTCAGAGAGCAACAAGAGATGCAATTGAACTGACAGCAGATGGGTGCAGAAGAGCAGCACTCCCCTCAGAGAGCAACAAGAGATGCAATTGAACTGACAGCAGATGGGTGCAGAAGAGCAGCACTCCCCTCAGAGAGCAACAAGAGATGCAATTGAACTGACAGCAGATGGGTGCAGAAGAGCAGCACTCCCCTCAGAGAGCAACAAGAGATGCAATTGAACTGACAGCAGATGGGTGCAGAAGAGCAGCACTCCCCTCAGAGAGCAACAAGAGATGCAATTGAACTGACAGCAGATGGGTGCAGAAGAGCAGCACTCCCCTCAGAGAGCAACAAGAGATGCAATTGAACTGACAGCAGATGGGTGCAGAAGAGCAGCACTCCCCTCAGAGAGCAACAAGAGATGCAATTGAACTGATTAGTTGTGATCGTACCACATTTAGCTTCAGACGAAACACTAGCTATTTGTTCCACATGGTCACAGCAACGATAAACCTTGTTGTGAATTTTTCTGGATGCACTTGGAGTAAATCAGAAATGGTTTTGTCCTTGAATGGGTTTGCATCGAGTGTCTATAATAAAGCATGAGAGGAAATCAAGATTTTTATTTACCTATACATACCTGCCAACTTTTACGGTTTATCCGTAAAATTTACGGAAATTGCAGCATTTTACGGTTTTACGGATGAACGGTGTCATTTTACGATTTCGCGGACAAAAATTTGAAAAGATAATTTACATTCGATAATACCGCCCACTTCCGTACAATCGATTGTTTGCGTGGGTCGAAGGCAAGTCCACGATAGTCGATAACTCGTTCTTTGATATAAACATTTAATGCAGCCAATGGCCAAAGAACATAAATACTAACTTAATACCTAAATACATGAATTATAACGTTAAAAAAACTCGCAATGTGCATTGGTATAACTAGTAATCATCCAAGCAGAACCGTGTTAGAGTCTCTCTCCTGTCTGGACACTTCAGCACATGATATCGTTCACAGAAATTGTTGCAACGCTTACACACGCATTCTGAGCACGGTGTGTGATACGATTTAGTCAAGCATAGGCGGTGATGGAAACCGTGTACTGCTAATCGGGTCACCAGGTGACGCAGCTCGTAGTTTGCTTGTGTCCAATCCTGTGTCATCATAGCATCTGTAGCGTAGAACTCGCTCCATATATCTTCCTTCTTCCGCTGCAGCACAGCAAGCCCTTGCGTGTAGCTGGCACTAGATGGCAAGAGCATTTTCATTCGAAGTTCTTCAATAAGGAACGGCTCTCTAGACAGTTCGTATACTGTGCGAGATCTGGTTGTTTTAGATACCCCCAAAGACTGTGTGGATATGTGAAGAAGTTCGATGGTTATGTTCGGAACTCTACACGTGGTATCACTCGTTCTTTGATATGATTCGTTCTTTTAACCGTGTGATGTTTGTGTCTTCATTGTAATTGAATTTGAAGCCGGGATAACCGTTCTTCCATGTGAATCTTAGGTGTCGACAGGCTCTGCTTCGCATATTCTTTGTTCCGCTCCGTTCGCTCGTTGCGATTTAAACCATATTCTTTGACCACGTGAGTTGTTCATTGTTCGCGAAGTTGGCGTTCCTTGAATGTTTTCGTCTTTTAAGGTTATGGCATATTTTAATGAAGCGTTCGAGTTTTTGTGCTATAACTTCGTGCTTCGCAGTTTCCTGTATTCCTTGGACTAATTACATTCGTTCCACGTGTGTGTGTGTTTTTTATTTCTACCATGTGCATATTCTTTCTTCACGTTGACAGTGACGTAATTAGGGCCGAGTGTCTGTTTACTTCCTTTTTGGTGGAACACAATGTGCCCTTAAGTGCGGCTGATCATGCGGGTGCTTTATTTAAGATGTTTCCCACATCAGAAGTTGCAAAGAAATATAGTTGTGGTCGCACGAAAACGACATGCTTTGTAAATAAAATGGCAAAAAATGCATCATCTGAAGTTGTTAAGTGCCTTCAGAACGGACCGGATACAGATAAATCCCTTTTCTTTCCATCAGTGAGAAACTACTGTTGTACTGCCTGTGACTACATCATCAACAAGTTTCCACTCAAGGATGACGTGTTAAAGAATGCTCAAGTTGCTAGGTTAGACAAAATTGAAGATGCACAGTTTTCTTCCATTCGTTTTTTCTTGGAAAAGTTTCCTATAATGTTATGCAAGGAAGAGGATGAAACTACAGATGAGGTGGTGAATGAGCTTCAGAGGCAGTTCACAGCTCTTCAGGTAGATGACACTTCGGCTGCACATCAAGATGCTGCAAGTGATTCTAGTTGGGCACAAATATCAAGAATTCGTGGAGCCGATAGACTTCTTAAGTATAACCGAATTTCTAGAGTAATGCTCTCTGTTCTCACCATACCCCATAGCAATGCAGAATGTCAACGTGTTTTTAGCCTTGTGAAGAAAAATAGAACACAGTTCAGGTCATCCATGTCCAATGAATCTCTGGAGTCTATTTCTATTTTGAAGACCAGGAGTTCTGGTCGCTGTTATGACAAAACATTTTCTCATGACTTTTTGCAGGAAGCTAAAAAGACCACAACCATGACTTTAAAGTCGAACTAGCATGTGATTTGCAGTGTGTATTATATTATTTCTTGCCTGTGTTACGTTAAACAAGTTTTATTGTGTAAAGCCTTTTTCAATTATCGCATATCAGCTTAATCTATCAAGGAAGTCCTATTATGTGTGCTCCAAACCAATATTCACCACGCCTGCTGCTGATTAACATGGATTTCTTCTGGATTGTTATGTTCATCTACAAATTATGTAAGTAGATATGATTTCATTGAAGTATCCTGGGTTCAACTATACATTGCGCTACAGCGGCGTCTGGGGAGTTTTCAGGGAGATCGGTGACGTCACCGTGATCTGACGGGGGTATATCGAAAAGCGTTCGATTTTTTGTCGCGCGTGAGTTTTACTGATAGCCCTTTTCAAAAGTTGGCAGGTATGCCTATATATGTGACCAGTATCTCCTTGCGAGGCGAGGAGGAATGAAGCAAGTATACTTCTGTTTTGGGCTGATTTTCAATCTTGGAAAGGGCATTTAAAATAATGTAAAAGAGTTTCAGGCCATTAATTGGCGGCTTCGGTGGCGTAGTTGGTAGCATGCTGAACTGCTGTGCCCAAGATAGCGGGTTCAAATCCGGCCGAAGTCGTTTTTAAGAGCGTTAAAATCCTTCAGTATGCCTTCCTTCGGAGGGGAAGTAAAGTCGGCGGTCCCATGTCATAGATTTATGGCATGTATGAGCTGGTGAACATGGAGAATTTGCAGAAAAATATGAAGCGCCTCACGTTTCTCGTCAAACTTGCCCTTCCAATCCGTATGCCTTCCATTTTACAGGAAATTCGTAAGGAAGGAAGTTGTAGAGCACGAAGTTGCCTTCAAGAATATATATGCTTATGCTAATTTATCTTAATATATTTAATCGTTATAGCGTTTTGACGTATCGGGGTTGGTTTCGAGATTTCGCTAGTAAACTGCTCATTATTTTACTTATGTTTTCAACGGCTTTAACTCTCTGTAACTCGTTATTTATTGATTATGTAAACATAAATGGTATTTATTACCCATATAAATAATGATATAGGCTATACCTAGAATGTATAAATGTATATGAACGCAGTGGCATATATATGGTTATGTTTTGGGGGAGCCCAAGATTTCGGAATACAATTTCGTTTTTATGGGAATGAAAACATGATCAAAATATAATAGTTTGCAGTCCAGCCCATCGGAGCATACCGGTATATATATCTTCTAAAGAGTTCGTTATTTTTCATTGTTTATATTCTTTAAAAAATTATAAGTTATAAATGCCTTTTTTAGTTAATGCCACTGTTACCCTTTGGGGGCTTAAGCTCCCCCCCCCCCCCAAAAAAAAAACTGGGAATGCTTGCAAAACTTGAATACGTCAATCAATTGTTTAAAATGTTCATACATTACTGACCAATTTCGTGGGGGGGGGGTTGGTTATAATCTGTATACGGTATGTTTGAAATGCGTACATTTTTCTTTCAGACTGTACCTAGCACATTTTGTACGTGTTAGTGCGTAAAATGGGTCACCTGATATGTCCCCAATTAGCGGTGTCCACTGTAAATATATGTCTGGAACCTTTACACCAAGGTACAAGAAGGCCACACTTAAAAAAGTGACCACCTAGGAATGAGACATAGAGAGGAATAAGTAACAACCCAAACATAATTCTATCACAGTCGTTTTTATTGACTACAAGCTGTACCCGGCATGCGTTGCAATGCCAATCAAAGAAAGTGTTGGCGTTGAAATTCTGTTTCTTGAAGTGCTTTTGGATACACAACCTGTTAACTGCCTCTAAGCTATCGTAAAATGGATTTTCTAATTTAGAACCATTCGTGGAAGCGTGCACAACAACTTTCAAAAGTTTCATCGCTGTCACTCATTTGTTGAATCTGCTCGTACGCTACCTGTTGTGAAATGGATTTACTAAGTCGAAACCCTTCCCTGGCGTGTACACAATAACTCATCAATGATTCATCGCAATCGGATGAATTGTATATGCACGTATACGGGGTTTTGTTTAAACGATTCGTGCGCTGTCACTCATTTGTTGAATCTACTCGTGCGCTACCTATTGAGAAATGTATTACTAAGTCTAAGCCCTTCCCTGGCGTGTACACAATAACTCATCAAGGTTTCATCGCAATCGAAGAATGTTATATGAACGCAATAGGGGATTTTGTTGAAACGCTTCGCGCGTCGTCACCCATTTGTTGCATCTACTCTTGCGCTACTTATTGTGAAATGGATTTACTAAGTCCCCTTCCCTGGCGGGTAAACAATAACTGATCAATGTTTCATCGCAATTGGATGAATAGTATATGAACGCATACCTGATTTTGTTTAAACGATTCGCGCTCCGTCACTCATTTGTTGAATCTACTCGTGCGCTACCTACTGTAAAATGTATTTACTAAGTTAGAAACCGTCACGTAAATGTCCACAACATCTCACCCAAGTTTCATCGCTATCGGACTAATGGGATATGAAGACATAGGGGACTGTATTGAAACGCTCCGCATGTCGTCGTTCATTTGTCGAATCTACTCGTGTGCTACCTACTGTGAAATGTATTTACTAAGCCAGAAACCTTCTTTGGAGTGTCCACCATATTTCACCCAAGTTTCACCGCTAACGGCAGAATGGTATATGACCTTATACGGGACTTTGTTGAAACGGTTCGCGCGTCGTCCCTCATTTGTTGAATCAACTTGTGCGCTGCATATTGTATAGTGGATTTACTAAGCCAGAAATTTTCCATGACGTGTACACAACATCTCACCCAAGTTTCATAGCTACGGACGAATGGTAGGCTACATGAATGCATACGGGACTTGGTTGAAATGCTTCGCGCATCGTCGCTCATTTGTTGAATCTACGCGTGCGCTACCTATTGTAAAATGGATTTACTAAGTCAGAAACCTTCCTTGGAGTGTACTCAGCATCTCACCCAAGTTTCATCGCAATCGGACGAATGGTATATGAACGCATAGGAGACATACATACCCACCCACAGACAAACTATCACGTTACATTGATTTTTAGCCTACTTTCGATTTTTGCAAAAAATGAAAGTAGACTTATGAGATCAACACAGGGCGAAAAAAGTGTGTCTGTCTGTGTGTGTGTATGTGTGTGTGTGTGAGTCTGTGTGTGTGTCTGTGTGTGTGTGTGTGTCTGTGTGTGTGTGAGTGTGTGTACTCTGAATGTCCCCCCCCCCCCTATCAATTCGAACACGGTGAATGCGAATTGAACGAAATTTGGTAGAAGGGTAGCACTAGCAAAGGACACCTCAGTGTCATGTTTTATATCGCCGCCATCTTGACGGAAACGTAATGGCGGCCACACAAATGTTCAAAGCTTAAATCAAATTACGACTAACCTAATCATCCGATCTCTACCAAATTTTGCAACAACATACCTTTATGGGGGGAGCATCCTTTGACCAAACTAATAAGTCATCAGCGTAATAGTTTGCGGATGGCGGCCATCTTTGTGTGAAAATCGATTCCCCCTATTAATTCGAACACGGTGCAAACGAATGGAACGAAATTTGGTACAGAGGTAGTACTAACAAAAGGCACCTCAGTGTCATGTTTTATATCGCCGCCATCTTGACGGAAACGTAATGGCGGCCACACAAATGTTCAAAGCTTAAATCAAATTACGATTAACCTAATCATCCGATCTCTACCAAATTTTGCAACAACATACCTTTATAGAGGAAGCATCCTTTGGCCAAATAACTAGGTCATTAGCCTAATAGTTTGCGGATGGCGGCCATCTTTGTGTGAAAATCAATTCCCCCTATTAATTCAAACACGGTGAAACCAAATGGAACGAAATTTGGTACAGAGGTAGCACTAGCAAAGGGCACCTCAGTGTCATGTTTTATATCGCCGCCATCTTGACAGAAACGTAATGGCGGCCACACGAATGTTCAAAGCTTAAATCAAATTACGATTAACCTAATCATCCGATCTCTACCAAATTTTGCAATTACATACCTTTATGGAGGGAGCATCCTTTGACCAATCTAATAGGTTATTAGCCTAATAGTTTGCGGGTGGCGGCCATCTTTATGTCAAAATTGATTCCCCCTATTAATTCGAACACGGTGGAACCGAATGGAACGAAATTTGGTACAGAGGTAGCACTAGCAAAGGGCACCTCAGTGTCATGTTTTATATCGCCACCATCTTGACTGAAACGTAATGGCGGCCACACGAATGTTCAAAGCTTAAATCAAATTACGATTAACCTAATCATCCGATCTCTACCAAATTTTGCAACTACATACCTTTATGGAGGGAGCATCCTTTGACCAATCTAATAGGTCATTCGCCTAATAGTTTGCGGATGGCGGCCATCTTTGTGTCAAAATCGATTCTCCATATTAATTCAAACACGGTGAAACCGAATGGAACGAAATTTGGTACAGAGATAGCACTAGCAAAGGTCATCTCAGTGTCATGATTTATATCGCCGCCATATTGACAGAACCGTAATGGCGGCCACACAAATGTTCAAAGCTTAAATCAAATTACGATTAGCCTAATCATCCGATCTCTAGCAAATTTAGCAAAAATATACCTTTATGGAGGGAGCATCCTTTGACCAAACTAATAGGTCATCAGCCTTATATTTTGCGGATGGCGGCCATCTTTGTGTGAAAATCGATTCCCCTTATCAATTCGAACACGGTGAAACCGAATGGAACGAAATTTGGTACAGAGGTAGCAATAGCAAAGGGCACCTCAGTGTCATGTTTTATATCACCGCTATCTTGACGGAAACGTAATCGCGGCCACCCAAATGTTAAAAGCTAAAATGTAATTACGACCAACCTAATAATCTAGTCTCTACCAAATTTTGCAACACCATATCTTTATGTGGGAAACATATTCAGACCAAACTGCAAGAACATCAGCCCAATAGTTTGCAGATGGTGGCCAAGTATGTGTGCAAATCGATTCCCCCTATCAATTCAAACACGGTGAAACCGAATTGAACGAAATTTGGTACAGAGGTAGCACTAGCAAAGGGCACCTCATATTCATGTTTAATATCCCTATAGCACGTTGTATTTCAACAAGCTACTACAACCAACATTCAATCATACTCCTTGAAAAGAACAAAGAGTTATAACAATACCCATGCATTTAGGAGAAAGTAGGCTATATGTTCTTTACTGAACATCTTGTTATATAAATAGATCAAACATTTCATACTCCTCACCGTCCAATTCTTCTGACTCGAATTGAATGGGAGCACTGTTGGTGCAAGCGCCATGGTAATTGCCACAGACAGGTGAGCAGTGGATGACGGCATGACGGCATTCCGGCATCCACATCTCATACCGCAGCCTGTGGCAGGCAGGGGCGCACCCGGGAGGGGGGGGGGGGGGGCTTAGGCTCCCCCCCCTCAAAAAAACCCTGGGAACACTTTAAAAACATTGATAATATCTTTCAAGTTAATTGATTGCTTAACGGGCTCCAGAATGTTTAGTGTTGGAACGTTGGAACATTTTGCAATTTTCTACTGGTTTAAAACAGAATTATGTTAGGCCTATATTTATGCAACACTTGAGTGATAATAATATATATTGTAAACACAACACGATCGGATATTTTCGGCCTTTGTCGTAACTATGCTCGGAGCTAGATGCGCGTGGGACAGCGGTGAAAATTTCTCTCCCCAATGTATTGTGCTGTGCTCTGTATCAGGCGTCAAGTCAGTAGTGGTGTTTGTAAAAGTTCATTCGTTGATTGTTGTTGTGTTTGTATTTTCTATTGGCTATTGGTGTTCGTAGTGTGTCCAATTGGACTAGTAGTAATGGGAGACAAAAGAAAGTCAAACATGCAAAACTACTTTAAACCGTTAAAAATCAATAAATATGATGTGGTTAGTGTTAGTGAATGTGGCAATCCTTCAACGAGTAAGGAACTGTTAACAAGGACTGCAAGCATAGAAAAACAGCCAAGTTGTTCGTCAGAGGAGGGCTTAGAGACAAGGCCTAAGGCCGTTGTAAGTAAACATAACATGGATTTGGACATTGGTTTATTTAAAAACAAAGTGTTGACGGACAATGAAAAGTTCAAAGTTTTCAATGACAAATGGGTTCCTCAGAGCAACTTTAACTTTCCTTTTAGATCGCATGGGAACCAACAACGAAAATTTTCGTTTTCATGGCTAAAGAAATATACCTGGCTTTCGTATTCTGGAATTGAAGACTCTGCATACTGTGTCAATCGTATGTTTTTTTAAGAAGTAGGTAAGGGTAACGCTCAACATACTGGACAACTTGTTGAAGAAGGTTTTTGTAACTGGAAAAAAGCACTAGAAAAGTTTGAAAAACATGCAAACTCGCAGTATCATAAAGACTCATGAGTAAGCGCAGCTAACTTTAAAAGAGTTATGGACTGCCGAATGAAACCGATTGACAAATCTCTGGCATTGTCGACCGCGTCTGAGGTTGTATTAATCAGGAACTGCTTTGTAATGGTGGAGAAGTTGTGGGATTTTTTAACACTCCTAAAAGACAAGCAGTTTTAAAACAGTGCATTGAATCTGAGGTAAATCTTGAAACCAACAAGAAAAAACTCCTGCAGCTTTGTCCAACGAGATGGGTACAAAGACACGATGCTATTTTTGTTATGAAAGAACTGCTGCAACCTCTTGAAGTAGCGTTAGAGGAGATTAAAAACTGGAATGATAGGGAACCTTCTTCAGGAGCTCTAATACTACTAAACACCTTAAGTCAAAGTGAATTTATAATTTCTCTCTTGACATCAGAAAAACTGCTTGGTTACACAGTAAACGTAAGCAAAAAGCTTCAGGGAACTGATTTAGATTTATCGTCTGCAATTACACACGCTGAAACTGTGATTGAAAGCATAAAATCTCTAAGAAAAAATGCGGATCAAGAATTTCACTCGTTGTTTGAAGAAGCTACCAAAATTGCTAATAACTGCGGTTCAATAATTTCGATGCCTCGAACAGTTGGAAGACAACTGAACAGAAGCAACATACCAGCAGAAAATCCAGAATTATAATATAAAAGATCCCTTGGATTGACTCTTTCATTATTTCATTGGAATCTCGATTCATCAAGCATAAAGATTTATTAAAGAGTTTTGAGTGCTTACTGCCATCAGCCAATGCATCACATACACATAAAGAATCCTTCCAAGAATACATGCAACTTGATTTCTTACAGCTGTATAATTTTTATCAGAATGACAATTGAAAGTGGAGGAAACAACGAAGGCCTGCTTATGGCTGAGTTTGAATTGTGGAACAAGAGCTTCAAGACCCACGCTAATATCCCTAAAAACGCAATCGATGTGTTGAATCTATAAGACAAGGACTTGTTTCCTAATATCCACACATTGTTGAGAATTTTGTGTACCATCCCTGTGACTACAAGCACTGCTGAGAGGTCATTTTCTACACTACGTCGGCTGAAAACATATCTTAGGAATACCATGGGTGCAGACAGGCTGACTGGACTAGCAGCACTGAATATTCACCGGGAAATTGAAGTCACCAGTACAGAGGTAGTTTCCGTTTTGAAAAAATCTGCTAGGCGGTTGGATTTTGTTCTGTGAAATTTAAGTTTCCACTTTATTCAAACAATGTTAATGTTAATTCATTAATACATGATTTACATTCAACTATTTGTTTAAGCTTGCATTCAGCCTGTGTAATTAAGTTCAACTTGAAATTCTAGAAATGTTTAAGATTTTTTATTATAATGTTAGTTATTAAGGAAAATTAAAATAACTTATATATTTTCACGTACAGTACATAAAATAATTTTTAGTTCCAATTAAATTTACATATTCAAAATCAAAATGTTATTATTAATTTCCTAAAACCTATAATAGTTCTTGGTATAAACAACTCAAAACTTAATAAATGATTGCAGATGATTGATGTTACACATCAATCTGACGATCCTGGTAGCTGGATATATAGTTATGATAATAATGAGCAGAGCAATCCAGTCGTTATCACTCCGATCGTGATCAAAAGTTAATTCTTGATAAAAATCATGCAGTTCCTTTTTATTACTTGTATAGTTTAAATAATCTCCAGTCCAATAGCATCTTTTGTATTGGTTTTAACAGAGCATTCTACAGTATGTTTTTTTGTTTGATCTTATAGAATATCTTTTTATGCATATGATCTCAAATATACATATTTACATACAAGACTAAAATGGACACATTCTCTTTCCATAGCTGAAATCATGTTATTGAGGAAAGCCCCCTCCAAACCAAAAGTCTGGGGTGCGCTCCTGTGTGGCACAACGGCAAAATATAGAATTGAGCATGCTGTCAGGTGCAATAGCGGTCTTGGGCTTAATAGGAGTCAGTTATCCCCCATCTCCCCTTGTCCAACCCCAACGTTTAGGTTCGAGTGTTTCATTTCCAAACCACTGCTGAACCTGTAGAAACACTCTGCACAAGTGATATAGAGCAGCATCTGGCGATGAAGACAAGTTTGCTTTCATCTTGGCTGACGATTTGACGAAGCACATGTACCTGTGAATAGAACATAATAAAATAGAATATGTATTTATCAAACAGCAACGAAGTTAGTACATGCAATACAAAATGAAATGTACCTGTGATGATAGAGGTCATGCTCGTGGAGTTGTGTCTAATACATCAGTAGGAACATTTGTTCCCCAGCTACAGCGATATCTCCTGGCGAAGATGTGGAGTCATAAAAAACTTCAGCGATGCTTTTGGTTTCGTTAGGTTATGGCTGCTTTACTTCCCCCAAAAATGGCAGAAGTGGTATCGTAGCCAGTGAAGCCATGGATTTATAGAATGTACTGGCAGAATGGCAAGGCCTGAAGTTGTTGGGAGGAGTACAGTCTGTCTTCTGTGTTGCCTCGTCCAGGCTTCATGAAAAGGACATTCGTGTCTCGTGGTGTGAGTGCCACGAGTAAGACGAGCAGGTCTACGTCCTCGCCAACTACCACCACAGTCGAAAGAGGGGTATTTTGTAATCCATACCTGACAATGCTGCAGTCAGAGTCTGCTTTGGCTATAGTGAACTGTATACCTTTTGCATCCAAGGCCTGCGCTAACATACTAATCAGCTTAATTTTGTTCCAATCGTTGGAAAGGAAGTTTTCCTGCTGTTCTCATCGAAGTCTATATCCACTGATGTTTTACTTATGCTCTCCGATGTTGTTCGACTCTTTTCGTGGAACTCGTGTTTTCGTAACCATCAAACACAACAGCAGAATTGTGGCCGTAATGGTTGATAACGTAGGACACATATTGATCGCAGATGGAGGCGAACTTAGTGTTGTTGTTCCACTTTACTGTTGTTGTTATTGTTGTTTTAAGGGGCGGAACTACGAGGTCATCTGCCCCTCTTAACACAGATTAAAGAATACAAATTTTGAATTGAATTTAAAATTTTGAGGTGGACATCTAAATTTAAAAAGACCAAAAATTAATAAAACAAAAACAAACAATTAAATTTAAAAAAAAAAATTATAAACATAAACAAAAATTACGGAAAAAACAAAACATTATCATTCAAAACCGAACAAGTCGTTGAGTCAAAGTTCACTGGAAAATTTAGATTGCTGGCCCTAACCCACTCTCACTTATAAAGCGGATAACGCGATCAGCAGCCACCGCGTCATCGGCTAATATAAGTTTGAGTGTCGTCTGCAAACCAAGGTTTCTTCGTAAGTCAGCAAGATCCACACACTCGGTGAAAATGTGGGCCACGGTGAATACGGCTCCACAGGTACAAAGTGGGGGGTCTTCCCTTCTCATTAGGTACGAGTGGGTGGATCTTGTATGACCTATCCTTAGCCTACACAAAATGACGGACTCTCTCCGGGCCCGGAAGGAGCTCCGCCAAACGCGAGTAGTTCCCTTGATCGCTCTCAGTTTACTGGGCAGTGGGTCAGCTAGCCACTGACTCTCCCAAAAAGCCAGAACTTGTAGGCGTAACTGAGAGCGAATATCTCTAGCGGGTACCTCCATTGGTCGAGGTGGTAGTGATACCGCCTCTTTTGCAGCTTGATCTGCTAACTCATTTCCCGCAATTCCCATGTGGCTTGGAAGCCACAGAAAGGTGATTCGAGTGTCAGCGTGGCACAGCCCGGCTAGTAGGTCGTGGATTCGCTGCACTAGGGGGTGTTGCGGGAAACATGTAGCAATTGACTGCAACGAACTCAAAGAGTCGGTACACCCGAGAAAGTGGATTCGAGCATCCTGTAGTGCAAACTGCAGAGCTTCATAGATGGCAACGAGCTCCGCAGTAAACACACTACAGGCCTCAGGCAAAGAGATCTTGGTATTTGCACCATCAATAACGTAAGCACAACCCACCTTCTCGTCCACCTTCGAACCATCCGTGTATAGAATGCCAGCGTCCGGAAATTGGTGAACTATGCTGTGGAACTGCCTCCGGTAAAGGGAGGCATCCGTGTTCACCTTAGGACCTCGGTGCAGATCTAACCGAATTTCCGGACGCGGGACTTGCCACGGAGGCACCTCGCTAGATGTCCGGATCATACAGGGACCTACAGCCACTCCTATTTCGGTACACGAGCTATCAAGTCTAATACCAACCGGCCGAGTGGCACGAGGCCGGTTGGCGTACCCCTGGTGGTTTTGGGTACCGAAGAGAGCTTGATAGGTAGGGTGTTGCGGCATTTGACGCACATTGGCAGCATATGCTAAAAGCATATGTTGGCGTCTATAATTTAAAGGTGGAACACCCGATTCGGCGAGTAGGCTGGGTATCGGGCTGGTCCGGAAGGCACCGGTAGCCAGCCTAACGCCACTATGGTGGATACTGTCCAGCATTTTCAAGGTTGCCGGCCTTGCTGAACCGTATGCCGCAGAACCATAGTCTAGCCGGGACAGGACGAGGGCTTGGTAGAACCGTAGCAGCACCGCACGGTCAGCCCCCCACGTAGTGCCACTAAGAAACCTGAGCATGTTCAGTTTCCTGAGACATGTCATTTTCAATTGCCGTATATGGTGCTGCCACGTTAACTTGCTGTCAAAATGGAGCCCCAGGAAGCGATAAGTGTCAACCACCGGCAACGCAGCATCCCTGAGATGTAGTTCAGGGTGTAAATGTAGCCTCCGTAGCCGACAAAAATGGACGACGGAGGTTTTCGCTGCTGAAAAACGAAAACCCCGGTCGTGAGCCCACCTGTCGACCCGGTTGATGGCTAGCTGCAATTGCCGTTCCACGACTGCCATACTTCCAGAGCTGTAATGCAGGGCTAAATCGTCTACATACAGCGATGGAACTACCGCGGACCCGGCGGCGGCAACAATGCCATTAATGGCAATCGCGAACAAGGTGACACTCAGCACTGAACCCTGAGGAACTCCATTTTCTTGGGTATAGTACTGCGATAATGTCCTACCGACCCTTACACGGAAGAGTCGGACGGACATGAAATTCGCAATGAAAGTCGGTAAGTTACCACGGAGTGCCCACTTGTGAAGGGTGGAAAGGATCCCGTAGCGCCATGTGGTGTCGTAGGCTTTCTCGAGGTCAAAGAAAACCGTGACTAGGTGCTGCTTCCGGAAAAAAGCCTCCTGTATGGCGCTCTCAAGTCGCACCAGATGGTCAGTGGTGGACCTATGAGAGCGAAATCCACATTGGTACTCAGACAGGAGACCTTTATCCTCCAAGAACCACACCAGTCGACGGTTCACCATCTTTTCGAGCAGCTTACATAGGCCATTTGTCAAACAAATGGGCCTATAGCTGCTTACAAACTTGGGATCCTTTCCAGCCTTGGGAATCGGTATCACGATCCCCTCTCGCCATTGAGATGGAAACTCCCCTTCAATCCATATACGATTGAAGAGGATCAACAGTTCTTTCATACTGGATTCGCACAGATGTTTTAACATTTGATTATGTATGTTATCCGGTCCAGGAGCCGTATCCCTGCACAGTGCAAGCGCACTTCGCAGTTCCCATTCAGAGAATGGTACATTATAGGACTCCGAAGCAGCAGTGGCAAAGGACAAGGGGTGAGTCTCTGCCTCCCGCTTCAGAGTCAGAAATGTAGGATCGTAACTCCCGGAGCAGGATACATCGGAGAAGTGCGAGCCAATGCTGTTGGCAATGGCGAGATGGTCCGTGATGATGTCCCCATTGATGGACACTCCGGGTATCGATAGTGATGTCGGGAGTCCGGAGATCCGACGAAGCTTAGTCCACACTTGAGATGAAGGAGTATGCGCCGTCATGGACGACACATACTTTTCCCACGTCGTTTTCTTACTCTCCCGAATCAGATATCGGGCTCTAGCACGCATCCTTCTGAAGGTGATAAGGTTGGCCATAGTGTTTTGCCTCCGATAGCATTTGAAAGCACGTCGACGATCTTTAATGGCTGCTGCAATCTCGGCTGTCCACCAAGGGACAAGCTTCCGGCGTGAGTTGCCGGATGAGGAAGGTATTGTTTCCTCAGCAGCAGTCAAAATACCATTCGTTATGTGAATGGTATGATCGTCGACACTCTCAAAGGTATCTTCGGCAAACACCGCACGTGCCGTGAAAGTTGGCCAATCAGCCCGACGGAGAAGCCATCGACTTGGTAACTCGATGGCTCTCTGGTTCGGAAGAGTAACGATAATTGGAAAATGGTCACTATTACAAAGGTCATCGTGTACACCCCACTGTAGCAGGGGAACCAGCGCACGACTGCACAGGGTAATA
Source organism: Meconema thalassinum (assembly GCA_946902985.2). Lineage (NCBI taxonomy): Eukaryota > Metazoa > Arthropoda > Insecta > Orthoptera > Tettigoniidae > Meconema > Meconema thalassinum. The sequence continues at coordinate 695,853,320 of OX336391.1, forward strand.
TCGATACTTGAATAAGTACCGTGTGCAATAGAGAAGTGCGTAGGCTCCCCTGTGTTCAACAGACACAGGTCCAGCCGCCTGATCAGCCTTTAAAAATCTCTCCCTTTACCGCTAGTGGTAGCGGAGCCCCAGATGGTGTTGTGGGCATTAACATCTCCCAGAAGGAGAAAAGGAGGGGGGAGCTGAGAGACTAGATCCACCAGCTGGTCGTAATCCGGCTGAGAATCAGGTGGGATATACACGTTACATACTGTTGCCATTACCGGCAACGAAGTACGAACTGCAACTGCCTCTAGCTGAGTACGCAACGGCACCTCTTCACTAAAGAGGCTAGAGTGGACGAGAGTGCAGACGCCACCAGCGGCCACAGCTCCATCCATCCGGTCTTTAGAGAAGAGTTTGAAGTGACGCATTGTTGTCTCATGTCCAGGACGAAACCTGGATTCCTGAAGACAGACAATGGTTGCCGAAAACGAAGATATTAATTGTCGTAACTCAGCGAGATGAACAGAATAGCTATTACAGTTCCATTGTAATAGTGCCATGGTGTGGACTTAAGTAGAAGTGGGTCTTCTACTTATGCTTGACCGTTTGCCACCCTTCCCCACCTCTAGTTGGAGATGATGGGGCAGGAGAGCACACCTCAATCTCCACATCTCCGTCCGAAGACGAAGAAAATGGAGCGGGCGCTCTCTTGGGTTGCTCACGGTCGTCGTCGGACCTCACGGGTCTCGCCCTTGGGGAAGAGCGAGAGCGGTGTCGAGGGACTTTCTCCCGGTCCGAAGACTGGGTGTCTGTCCCCGACACGCCCCGAAGAGACTTCTTCTTGGATCGGCGCCGACGTGTGTTTGGGGAAGTAGATGGTCCCTTCCCCACAGACGCCGGGTCCTTATAAAACAAGGTCGCTCCTGCTGGCACCGCTCCACTGGTAGTGGTGGGAGCGGGATGGCTAGCAGATACGTGAGCAGCCCTGCCTTTAGGAGAGGAAGAGAAACGGCGCTGAACCGCTCCCCTCTCCTCCGCCGATCTATTTTCTTTTCTATAGGGGAGTTCCTCCATACGGACGGGCTTGGCTTCAGCAGGCTTCGCTCCCTTGGTGGTAGTGGGAGCGGAAAGGCCAGCAGATACAGTAGCCACCCCGTCAGCAGGAGGGCGAGAGAGACGGCGACGAACCGTCCCCCTCTTCTCCACTATCTTTGTCTTATCAGATGGGCTGGATGACGATCCAGCCCCGGTCGCAGAAGTCTTCTTTGCCTCGTTGGCAGGGGAAGACTTCTTCTCCGACCGTTTCGGAGAGGAAGATGACTTCTTCTCCGATTGCGCCGGTTTAGATGGTATAACCGGCGCCTTTATCACAATGGCCGAAGAAGGTTGTTTAACCTTCTTCGGGCTGACAGGTCTCGCTTGGACAGCGAGGGGAGACTTTACGATCTCAGAGTAGTTCGTCGTCGAGGGTACAGCACGGGGAACGAAAGTGGCAGGGGTGATAGGTGGCGTCACCTTAGCCGTGAAAGATACCGGAAATTCGGGTGCAGTCATATCACGGTATCTCTTTCGAGCGTCGTGATATGAAAGCCGATCCAATGTTCTGATTTCTTGGATCTTTGCTTCCTTGCAGAACTCAGGGCACTGCTTCGACCGCGGAGAGTGACTTCCTTGGCAGTTAGGACACGTCGGGGGAGGCGTACACCCCACACCGTCATGTGTCCCCTTGCCACACTCTCTACACACCGCCTTGGCAGTGCACCTGGCAGAAACATGACCGAATTTCTGGCAATTGTAGCAGCGCATAGGTGGAGGGATGTACGGTCTAACGTCGCAATGGTACGACGTGACCTTCACCTGCCTAGGCACTACATCACCCTCAAAATGAAGAATGAAAGCGCCAGTATCGACGCTATCATTTCCAATTTTCCGGGTGATGCGCCTAATCCTGGTGACGCCTCGCTTCCCCAGATCCCGCATCAATTCCGCGTCGCTGTTTAAAATGAGGTCGCGATGGAATATAACTCCACGGACCTCATTTAGCGTATCGTGCTTCTCAACCTTAACGGGAATTTCGCCGAAATGCGTGCATTCCAGCAACGCTTCGGTTTGCTGCCGGTCAACGGTATGCAGCAGGAGCTGCCCGTTCCGGAGCTTGGAAATCCCGTTAAGGTCGCGATATTTCCCCTCGATTTCCTCTGAAAATAGGATCGATTTTACCTGTTTAAAATCTCCCCCGTCTGTCCTGGTAGCTACCAGGTAGCGAGGAGACCTGTCAACAGGGAACTTCTTATTAAATGCCTCATCCCAAGGCGTATACACCTTGGGATTCGGTCTACACTCCAGAGACGGCTTTTTAAGGGTGCCACCCTGTACAGGTGTCCGTGATCGTTTACTACGCATCCCGGACGAAATCCTCCCCGAATACTGCCCACTCCGAACGGGGGCTATCACTGTGGGCGCCACCCAGCCAAGGCAATACCTACCTGGCATAGCAGATATTGCCCGGGGTCCCAGTGCCTCGAACAGGCACTTCCCCCTCGGCATGCACAGGATTTATTCAGCTCCAGTATTCGGCCATGCAGGGACCTTCGTTGTAAGGCGGATACTACTGTAGGGTACATGGCGCACCCACCTGACGGGATGGGGCATACCGTCTAGGCTTTCTGGCCAGATGGCCAAGCTGGTGGCCCTTCCCCTAACAGCATGCATGTTTGTTTCTATTGGTCAAACCAGAGCTGGGACCAGAAAACCAAAATGTTCCACTTTACTCTATGAAGAAGAAAGCCGCCATCGATTATCGTGAAACAGTTCTTCAGGTTGATTATTTGACTGCATGAAGGAAAGGCATCTTAGAGAGCGGACGTTTTCGTTTTCCTCATCATCCCTTCATCAAAAAGAGTCATGGGATAGGGGGCTAACTCACACTTCAACAGCTCCTCTACATCCCCTTCAGTTCTCTTGTTTATAATGGTTCTCTGGAAAATCATTAAAGGCTCGACCAACACTACTTCGTTGTCCAGTTTGATAGTGTTGCTCATAGCACCCAAAGGGACTACTTCGTTCTTCTTACTCTTCTTAATTTCTGAAAAGTTCATTCCAACAAAAGTTCCCATTGTACGGGTTCCGATTTCCAATGCTTGGTAACAGTTGATGTTGCTGGTTCCTATTAATCCGGTTGAAAGGGACATCAAAGGATCACGCACAGCAAAAGGCGGCTGATCGGCCAACCTCTGTGCAAGCTTTCTTCTGTCTTGGTCATCTCTGCTTATACGTGATACTCGAAAGTCGACATGCTGTTCTCCACTTACAGAATGGACGCCGACGTGTGAGCCCCTCCAACCCATTTCGCCAGCACAGAATCACTCACGTGTTAGTCCCCCTTCTCTTTTCATGTCACACATCAGTGTCACTTCAATCGCCATATCAGACCACACTCCAGCCATTGGTGTACCAGTTCTGTTCACAGTGAAATAGCCACGATCTATAAAATCCTCTTTAACTTGCGGGTGGCGAGTTGCCAGTCCTGAACATAGTGATGAGTACATTTCGCGTAATGAACAATGCCCACTGTATGGAATCATCTGTTGGGCGCATATCAAGTGGCCTTCCCAGTCACCATTGCGCTGTGCTGCAATGGATTTTTTCATCCATACCACCATTTAAAAGTACTGGGCCCGTAAATCTGCTGTCGGCCCATTACCTTTCAAGAATAACAGCTTATTGTTCAATTTCTGTTGAACACTCGCAAGGGAGGCATTTGTGTTGATTTTCTCTGGAGTCATATCTTCCAAGGGTTAACATAAATTGAATACCGGTAGTTCTTGTTTTTCATGAGGAGTGACACATGAACCTTCCAAAATTATGTGAGCCAAAGCGGTTTGCACCAGTAAATGCCCTCTAACAGTTCTGCTGTAAGCCTTTATACTCAACATTTTATATACGGAGGAGCAAAAGCCCAGCACAACAGTTCCTTCAGCCCACTTCCTGCCATTGTTGGACCAATGCACCCCAAATAGGACATAAGCATATGAATTCCGCCAAGTATCATTTCCACATTGTATAGCAAGGGAACATCACAGCTGGAAGCAACGATTTCCCAAGCCGTCAGTCCCATGTCATAGATTTATGGCATGTTAAAGAACCTTCCACTAATTACACCTGTGTGAAGTTAAATTGTATAGGTTAAGAATGTAAAGAACGCTCTTAGGTTTCTACGTTCGTTGCCAAGATCCGACTGTGGTGGTGTCTAGTAGCTAAGTTCTGAACTTGGCCTAGTAGTCATTGACGGTGGCGCTTGGCGGCAAAAGTAGGAACTATTTGAAAAATTCTAAGTTGCAGTCTGTACTTAAATTAAAAAACAGATAACACATACTAATACTGTACAGTCATCACAATTAACACCGATTATCAGACAGACTCTACACACATCCAAAGTACACGGGGTTACATGACCGCGTTGTCGCAGCCCCTAAACTTAAGAGCCAACCAACGATTTCCCGAGCCTTCAGATACAGAGGTTGATCCATCGTGACGAAAGAAGTTGGGAAGCCTTGTCGATGGGCGTCTTCTGCGACATATGAGAGCAGTGTACACAGTGTCATAATCGCTGGGTGGTGAATTAATGAATGCACTTTTCTCAGCGTTAATTGGCTCAGACACCAGTTGCATGAAACCCTTCCACTCCGGAATCTCTAGTATCCCAGGGGTGTTCTGGAGTGAGAGCCATTTACCAACCATCCATAAAGTATCTTGAAGACTTAGTAAATGCGCATCCCTAGGGATAGGATGCAAAACCTTGAACAGTTCTCAAACCCTTTCTCTGAGCGTTTTCATAAGTCACCAGCAGTTGGAGCTGCTGTCAGTCGTCTGATCTCATCTAATTTAGGAAGAGCTGGAGAAGGGGTTAGACACTTTATGCCTCCTAAACTGTGAAACGTGTTGAGCCCATCCAGGGCGGCAACATTGAAGTCGGCGTTATCAAATACATATTACGAAATGTTTTATTAGGCGTAGGTTTCTCGGGATGTTAGAGGGATAAGAGTTCCAATTGCTGAGCCTCAAAGTATGACGCACTAAACCCCAAACAAGCCAGTAAATGTACCAAGCTCCGTGACCCGAATTTCCGTGTATGAAATAAGCAATGCCTGTGAGTTAGTTAGTTAGTTATTGTTGTTTTAAGGGGCGGAACTACGAGGTCATCTGCCCCTCTTAACACAGATTAAAGAATACAAATTTTGAATTGAATTTAAAATTTTGAGGTGGACATCTAAATTTAAAAAGACCAAAAATTAATAAAACAAAAACAAACAATTAAGTAAAAAATAAAAATTATAAAAATAAACAAAAATTACGGAAAAACAAAACATTATCATTCAAAAACGAACAAGTCGTTGAGTCAAAGTTCACTGGAAAATTTAGATTGCTGGCCCTAACCCACTCTCACTTATAAAGCGGATAACGCGATCAGCAGCCACCGCGTCATCGGCTAATATAAGTTTGAGTGTCGTCTGCAAACCAAGGTTTCTTCGTAAGTCAGCAAGATCCACACACTCGGTGAAAATGTGGGCCACGGTGAATACGGCTCCACAGGTACAAAGTGGGGGGTCTTCCCTTCTCATTAGGTACGAGTGGGTGGATCTTGTATGACCTATCCTTAGCCTACACAAAATGACGGACTCTCTCCGGGCCCGGAAGGAGCTCCGCCACACGCGAGTAGTTCCCTTGATCGCTCTCAGTTTACTGGGCAGTGGGTCAGCTAGCCACTGACTCTCCCAAAAAGCCAGAACTTGTAGGCGTAACTGAGAGCGAATATCTCTAGCGGGTACCTCCATTAGTCGAGGTGGTAGTGATACCGCCTCTTTTGCAGCTTGATCCGCTAACTCATTTCCCGCAATTCCCATGTGGCTTGGAAGCCACAGAAAGGTGATTCGAGTGTCAGCGTGGCACAGCCCGGCTAGTATGTCGTGGATTCGCTGCACTAGGGGGTGTTGCGGGAAACATGTAGCAATTGACTGCAACGAACTCAAAGAGTCGGTACACACGAGAAAGTGGATTCGAGCATCCTGCAGTGCAAACTGCAGAGCTTCATAGATGGCAACGAGCTCCGCAGTAAACACACTACAGGCCTCAGGCAAAGAGATCTTGGTATTTGCACCATCAATAACGTAAGCACAACCCACCTTCTCGTCCACCTTCGAACCATCCGTGTATAGAATGCCAGCGTCCGGAAACTGGTGAACTATGCTGTGGAACTGCCTCCGGTAAACGGAAGCATCAGTGTTCACCTTAGGACCTCGGTGCAGATCTAACCGAATTTCCGGACGCGGGACTTGCCACGGAGGCACCTCGCTAGATGTCCGGATCATACAGGGACCTACAGCCACTCCTATTTCAGTACACGAGCTATCAAGTCTAATACCAACCGGCCGAGTGGCACGAGGCCGGTTGGCGTACCCCTGGTGGTTTTGGGTACCGAAGAGAGCTTGATAGGTCGGGTGTTGCGGCATTTGACGCACATTGGCAGCATATGCTAAAAGCATATGTTGGCGTCTATAATTTAAAGGTGGAACACCCGATTCGGCGAGTAGGCTGGGTATCGGGCTGGTCCGGAAGGCACCGGTAGCCAGCCTAACGCCACTATGGTGGATACTGTCCAGCATTTTCAAGGTTGCCGGCCTTGCTGAACCGTATGCCGCAGAACCATAGTCTAGCCGGGACAGGACGAGGGCTTGGTAGAACCGTAGCAGCACCGCACGGTCAGCCCCCCACGTAGTGCCACTAAGAAACCTGAGCATGTTCAGTTTCCTGAGACATGTCATTTTCAATTGCCGTATATGGTGCTGCCACGTTAACTTGCTGTCAAAATGGAGCCCCAGGAAGCGATAAGTGTCAACCAACGGCAACGCAGCATCCCTGAGATGTAGTTCAGGGTGTAAATGTAGCCTCCGTAGCCGACAAAAATGGACGACGGAGGTTTTCGCTGCTGAAAAACGAAAACCCCGGTCGTGAGCCCACCTGTCGACCCGGTTGATGGCTAGCTGCAATTGCCGTTCCACGACTGCCATACTTCCAGAGCTGTAATGCAGAGCTAAATCGTCTACATACAGCGATGGAACTACCGCGGACCCGGCGGCGGCAACAATGCCATTAATGGCAATCGCGAACAAGGTGACACTCAGCACTGAACCCTGAGGAACTCCATTTTCTTGGGTATAGTACTGCGATAATGTCCTACCGATCCTTACACGGAAGAGTCGGACGGACATGAAATTCGCAATGAAAGTCGGTAAGTTACCACGGAGTCCCCACTTGTGAAGGGTGGAAAGGATCCCGTAGCGCCATGTGGTGTCGTAGGCTTTCTCGAGGTCAAAGAAAACCGTGACTAGGTGCTGCTTTCGGAAAAAAGCCTCCTGTATGGCGCTCTCAAGTCGCACCAGATGGTCAGTGGTGGACCTATGAGAGCGAAATCCACATTGGTACTCAGACAGGAGACCTTGATCCTCCAAGAACCACACCAGTCGACGGTTCACCATCTTTTCGAGCAGCTTACATAGGCCATTTGTCAAACAAATGGGCCTATAGCTGCTTACAAACTTGGGATCCTTTCCAGCCTTGGGAATCGGTATCACGATCCCCTCTCGCCATTGAGATGGAAACTCCCCTTCAATCCATATACGATTGAAGAGGATCAACAGTCTTTTTATACTGGATTCGCACAGATGTTTTAACATTTGATTATGTATGTTATCCGGTCCAGGAGCCGTATCCCTGCACAGTGCAAGCGCACTGCGCAGTTCCCATTCAGAGAATGGTACATTATAGGACTCCGAAGCAGCAGTGGCAAAGGACAAGGGGTGAGTCTCTGCCTCCCGCTTCAGAGTCAGAAATGTAGGATCGTAACTCCCGGAGGAGGATACATCTGAGAAGTGCGAGCCAATGCTGTTGGCAATGGCGAGATGGTCCGTGATGATGTCTCCATTGATGGACACTCCGGGTATCGATAGTGATGTCGGGTGTCCGGAGATCCGACGAAGCTTAGTCCACACTTGAGATGAAGGAGTATGCGCCGTCATGGACGACACAAACTTTTCCCATGTCGTTTTCTTACTCTCCCGAATCAGATATCGGGCTCTAGCACGCATCCTTCTGAAGGTGATAAGGTTGGCCATAGTGTTTTGCCTCCGATAGCATTTGAAAGCACGTCGACGATCTTTAATGGCTGCTGCAATCTCGGCTGTCCACCAAGGGACAAGCTTCCGGCGTGAGTTGCCGGATGAGGAAGGTATTGTTTCCTCAGCAGCAGTCAAAATACCATTCGTTATGTGAATGGTATGATCGTCGACACTCTCAAAGGTATCTTCGGCAAACACCGCACGTGCCGTGAAAGTTGGCCAATCAGCCCGACGGAGAAGCCATCGACTTGGTAACTCGATGGCTCTCTGGTTCGGAAGAGTAACGATAATTGGAAAATGGTCACTATTACAAAGGTCATCGTGTACACCCCACTGTAGCAGGGGAACCAGCGCACGACTGCACAGGGTAATATCGATACTTGAATAAGTACCGTGTGCAATAGAGAAGTGCGTAGGCTCCCCTGTGTTCAACAGACACAGGTCCAGCCGCCTGATCAGCCTCTCAAAATCTCTCCCTTTACCGCTAGTGGTAGCGGAGCCCCAGATGGTGTTGTGGGCGTTAACATCTCCCAGAAGGAGAAAAGGAGGGGGGAGCTGAGAGACTAGATCCACCAGCTGGTCGTAATCCGGCTGAGAATCAGGCGGGATATACACGTTACATACTGTTGCCATTACTGGCAACGAAGTACGAACTGCAACTGCCTCTAGCTGAGTACGCAACGGCACCTCTTCACTAAAGAGGCTAGAGTGGACGAGAGTGCAGACGCCACCAGCGGCCACAGCTCCGTCCATCCGGTCTTTAGAGAAGAGTTTGAAGTGACGCATTGTTGTCTCATGTCCAGGACGAAACCTGGATTCCTGAAGACAGACAATGGTAGCCGAAAACGAAGATATTAATTGTCGTAACTCAGCGAGATGAACAGAATAGCTATTACAGTTCCATTGTAATAGTGCCATGGTGTGGACTTAAGTAGAAGTTGGTCTTCTACTTATGCTTGACCGTTTGCCACCCTTCCCCATCTCTAGTTGGAGATGATGGGGCAGGAGAGCACACCTCAATCTCCACATCTCCGTCCGAAGACGAAGAAAATGGAGCGGGCGCTCTCTTGGGTTGCGCGCGGTCGTCGTCGGACCTCACGAGTCTCGCTCTTGGGGAAGAGCGAGAGCGGTGTCGAGGGACTTTCTCCCGGTCCGAAGACTGGGTGTCTGTCCCCGACACGCCCCGAAGAGATTTCTTCTTGGATCGGCGCCGACGTGTGTTTGGGGAAGTAGATGGTCCCTTCCCCACAGACGCCGGGTCCTTATAAAACAAGGTCGCTCCTGCTGGCACCGCTCCACTGGTAGTGGTGGGAGCGGGATGGCCAGCAGATACGTGAGCAGCCCTGCCTTTAGGAGAGGAAGAGAAACGGCGCTGAACCGTTCCCCTCTCCTCCGCCGATCTATTTTCTTTTCTATAGGGGAGTTCCTCCATACGGACGGGCTTGGCTTCAGCAGGCTTCGCCCCCTTGGTGGTAGTGGGAGCAGAAAGGCCAGCAGAGACAGTAGCCACCCCGTCAGCAGGAGGACGAGAGAGACGGCGACGAACCGTCTCCCTCTTCTCCCCTATATTTTTCGTATTAGGTGGGCTGGAAGAAGGACCAGCCCTGGTCGGCAAAGTCTTCTTTCCCCCTTTAGCTGGGGAAGACTTGTTCGCCGACCGTTTCGGAGAAGAAGAGGACTTCTTCTCCGAATTCGCCGGTTTAGGTGTTAAAACCGGCGCCTTCTTAACCGTGGCCGAAGAAGGTTTTGGGACCTCCTTCGGGCTGACAGTGCTCGCTGGTACAGCGAGGGGAGATTTCAAACTCGTACTAAAAGAGGACATCGAGGGTACTGCACTGGAAACTTTAACGGCAGGGGTGATTGAGGGCGTCGCTGCAGCTGCAAACGATACCCGAAATTCGGGGGCATTCATATCACGGTACCTCTTGCGAGCGTCGTGATATGAAAGCCTGTCAAGAGTCCTGATTTCCTGGATCTTGGCTTCCATAATGAATTCAGGGCACTGTTTTGACCGTGGAGAGTGACTTCCTTGGCAGTTGGGACATATCGGGGGAGGCGTACACCTCTCGTCACCCTCATGTGTCCCCTTGCCACACTCTCTACATACGGCCTTCGCAGTACACCTGGCGGAAACATGCCCGAATCTCTGGCACTGGTAGCAGCGCATAGGTGGAGGGATGTACGGTCGCACATCGCAGTTGTACGATGTGACCTTCACCTGCTTAGGTACAACATCACCTTCAAAATGGAGAATAAAAGCGCCGGTATCGACGCTCCTTTCCCCAATCTTTCGGGTGATGCGCCTAATCTTTGTGACGCCTCTCTTCCCCAGATCCCGCAACAGTTCAGCATCGCTATTCAAAATGAGGTCACGATGGAAAATAACTCCACGGACCTCATTCAGCGTTTCGTGCTTTGTGATCTTAACGGGGATTTCGCCGAATTGCGTGCATTCCAGCAACGCTTCGGTTTGCTGCCGGCTAACGGTATGCAGCAAGAGCTGCCCGTTCCGGAGCTTGGAAATCCCGTTAAGATCACCAAATTTCCCCTCGATTTCCTCAGCAAAAATGATCGATTTTACGAGCTTGAAATCATCCCCGTCTGTCCTGGTAGCTACCAGGTAGCGAGGTGATCTGTCTGTCGCAAATCGTTTATTAAAGGCTTCATCCCAAGGCGTATACACCTTGGGATTAGCTCGACACTCCAGAGACGGCTTTTTAAGGGTGCCACCCTGTACAGGTGTCCGTGATCGCTTTGATGGCATCCCGGACGAAATCCTCCCCGAATACTGCCCACTCCGAACGGGGGCTATCACTGTGGGCGCCACCCAGCCAAGGCAATACCTACCTGGCATAGCAGATATTGCCCGGGGTCCCAGTGCCTCGAACAGGCACTTCCCCCTCGGCATGCACAGGATTTATTCAGCTCCAGTATTCGGCCATGCAGGGACCTTCGTTGTAAGGCGGATACTACTGTAGGGTACATGGCGCACCCACCTGACGGGATGGGGCATACCGTCTAGGCTTTCTGGCCAGATGGCCAAGCTGGTGGCCCTTCCCCTAACAGCATGCATGTTTGTTTCTATTGGTCAAACCAGAGCTGGGACCAGAAAACCAAAATCGACCTTTATAAGGCCCCCTCTAAGTCGCCTTTTACGACAGGCAGGGGATACCGTGGATGAATTCTGCCCTCCCCATCCACAGGGGGTCTGAACAAATCAAAACTGGCAAGTTATTCGGCCATGTCGGCCCTATTAGTCGCCTCCTACGACAGGCAGGGCATACCGTGGGTGTATTCTAACCCGCACCCACACGGGGCAATGCCTGTGAGGATCGGGGAAATAAATGAGCGTGGACGAATTGCTGATATTATAGCGTGACTAATGCTTACTCTTTTCTTTGCCTCTTTCTCTTTACAACTCTTCCTCTGTGGGATTAGAGCATTCATGAAAGCTGTGAGGGTGTCAGGAATCATCTCTTCAGCACCATTCAAAAGATCATCGCTTGGAGGGTAACCCATTAATTCATAAGCCCTGGACTGGATATGTCTCATTATTGCAGCAGCCGTTTGGACAAATCTTATATTGCCATCCGAATTGCTGTCATTCCTAGCCGTATACCAAGCATCATCCAAAATTTGCTCACCTACATCTCGAAAACAGGCAACCGTTTTTCGCATATGGAGCTTTCTGAACACAATTCTATCTTCATACTTATCAGCGAGTCTGTTCATCACGGTCCTCACATCTGGTTTTTGCCCACTTATATTTTCCATAAGCTCATCCATGGAGTACTGACCTTTATCTTGACCATCCAAATATAGGAAAATCTCCTCCATGGCTACAGAAACTAATTCCTGCATGGATCTGCCGCTCTGTTGTCCAGTCGGTTTAAGCAAGAAAAACTTTTTGTTGCAGTCTTCATGATACATGGCATCAGCAGCATGTAAATCTCCCACGCCAATAATTCGGATCAAAACTATATTCCCCCAATCATCATTTCGAGCATTAGCCTGATTTCTAATGGTTTGGTCAAAAGCCATTGATCGAACATTGATCACTTCGCGACGTTTGTGGATTTTTTCTTTTTTCTTTTTTGTTTCGCGAAAAAGATGTCATCAATGTTTTCAGTACAGAAGAAACATTTACCTTTGAATTCAAATCCAGGCTGTGACGAACTATGCAAGGATGTAGAAGCACCTGAAACTAATGAAGAATAACATTCTTGTATATGAAAATTACAAGATTGTTTTTATTAAAGCTTTTTTTTACAACAAAACATTCTACACGGCGATCCATATAGACCTGAGCCAGTTTAATGGGTCTTAATTTCCTTATGAAAGCTCGTAGGAACGGGAAATTTGTTTTAATGATCTCAGTGGCTCTGGGAGAATCAGCACCACCCCTATTGGCAAGTTTGTTGATAGTTTCTGCGCATGTGCTCCTCTGTCCATTATTTGTGGAGCAGCTGGATGACGTCGAACTGACAAAAGTTTATTTTTAACAAGATGGAGCAACGTTTCATACGTCAAGCGCTTCCATACAACTTGTATAATTTCAAAAAACAAGTAGTTCCGTGGAGAACTATAGAGCCTATTTTCACATATCCTACTTATGTTATTTGCCACTATCAACATACAACATTTCAGTTTGATTGCTGTAATAGATTCGTAGATATTGAGAACCGACTAATCATTTCGGATGGTCGCCATGTTGGACTTTATATACGTAGGTCCTAGAGTCATGTACTGTTACATGAAGATTATTGTGTACGTGTAGCATTCAAACTTCAATCGCATGATTAGGACACAAGAAGTAAAAACGAGATTTTAAAATTTCGCACAGCTGCCATCTTTTGGTTATGGAAACAATTGAAAAAAAAATTAGATGCCAGTGGATTAACATTCGTATAAGGATTTACTGTACCAAGTTTCACTGCACTCGGATGGTTAAATTGCGAGAAACGTCCATGTGAATATTTAAACTTCGCGTCGCTGCCATGTTGGATTTGTGATCACAAGGTTATTGAAAGTCCTATAGGTGAACTTATGTTCATAGCCCCTATGAACATAAAAATATTCACTTTGATTGCTATAATAGATTCGTTGATATTCAGAGCCGTCTAAATATTTCGGATGGTTGCCATGTTGGATTGTTAAATGTACAGGCCATAGAGTCATGTACCATTAAAGGAAAATTATTGCGTAGGCTCATTATTCAAAATTTCACTTCGATCGCATGATTACGACACAAGAAATAAAAACTTAATTTTAAAATTAGCACAGCCGCCATCTTGAGGTTATGAAAACAATTGAAATAAATTAGATACCAGTGCATTACAATGTGTATAAACATTTTCTGTACCAAGTTTCATTGCGTTTGGAACATTAAATCGCGAGAAAGGTCTATTTAAATTTTCAAATTCGCTTGGCCGCCATGTTCGTTTTGTAGTTAACCGGTTTTTGAAAATATTATAGATGAACTTCCAGTAGTGCCGTTTATCTCCGTACAAAATTTCAGGGTGATTCCGTTAATAGTTTCAGAGATATAGAATGCCGGTGAAATATTTCGCACTGCCGCCATCTTGTGGTTATGTAATCAATTGAACGAAGTTAGACGTCGGTGCATTACAATGTGTATAAACATATACTATACCAAGTTTTATTGCGTTTGGTTGGTTAAATCGCTAGAAACGTCTATTTAAACGTCGCAACTTCCCTTGGCCGCCATGTTGGTTTTGTAGTTACCAGTTTTTCAAGAGTCACATAGGTGAACTTATAGTAGTTCCCTTTATCATCGTAAAAATTCCAGGGTGATATCGGTAATAGTTTCGGAGATATTGAATGCTGGTGAATTATTTCGCACAGCCGCCATGTTGGATTGGTGAGACGTAACAAAATTTGAAGGGCACGGTCGGGGTCGCCCGGAATAGTGCTATGAACTTACCGAGTTTCATTGAAATCGCTCCAGCCGTTTAGAATTTATTAGGGGGGGGGACACACACACACCTCTCTCTCTCTCTCTCTCTCTCTCTCACACACACACACACACGGACAAAAGGTGATCTCATAAGCCTATTTTTTCAAAATTGAAAATAGGCTAATAAGAGTCCTCCCGTTCATCTGATCTAACCTCGCCGGACTATTTCTTATGGGGGTGAATTAAAGGCAGAGTGTACAAAAAGAGACCTCGGACAACTGCTGAGGTCATTAGATACGAAATAACCAACATTGGTGAAGATATACTTCACAGAACGTCATGGAATATTGTGTATGGTTGCTGGTGGAGGGCACTTTCCACATTTACTGTGAGAAATCTACCAACAAGTTATTGTAACCAGTTTCCTTGGTGACCGAATAATCTCAAAAAATAAGTGCCCCCACCCCGTTCACATGATATAACCTCTACGGAGGACTTTCTCTTAGTATGCGATCTCCACATGTGTCCCATTATTTGTTTATGATAATGGTGATAATTGTTGTTTTAAGGGGCCTAACATAAGACTATCGGCCCCTAATGGCCTGGCTGAGAAAATGACAACGAAAGGATTGAAAATACGTCTTGCAAAATGTGGTTTAGGTTGAAAATACTCACAAAATGTAGTGTAGATTCAAAAACTTCACTAACTTAAAGGTAATTTAGATACACGGGGAGCCAATTCACAAAATCAGTGCGGGAATCTGAAAGAAAAAGAAAATATAATCAAAAGGAAAGGAAGGCTGATCCCTTGAAGAAGGAGGGATGAAGAAAGATGAGAGAAGGACCAATTAAGGCGGGAAAGTAAGAGACTCCCTAGGCCTCGGATACCCTAATACCGTCGGGGTCGGGAGAGAACAAGAGTTGACCAAGAGTGGTCGACAGGAAAAAAGACGGAGAGGAGCCCGGCACAAGTAAGTGGAAGCAATCCCGAACTCAGATGGGGTCCCGTGGTCGCCAACCCACGTCCCACAAGTTGTGAGTCCCTGGGGGATTATTTGTTTAAATGTTATGACTCATTAAAGTGGTTCAGGTCGTGGTTTACAGTACAAAAATAGTATTCTAACAATGAATACAAATGGTTGTTCACAGGTAAATGAGCATAACCCTTCATAGGAGCCTGCACAAACAGTATTTTCGCTGAAGTAGTAACTAATCTGTGTACGAAGTATGGTCGAAATTGGTAAACTGTGTGAATTTTGAATCCCCAGTCACGAAACCCATTATGAGGACTCCCTCGTTAGCAAGGAATGAAAGAGTCGACCAATAACTATTACTAGGCCTATATAGCCTACTACAATTACCTGACGTCGAAGGCTTTGAAAATTTGGCTGCTCTCTTGAGATCGGTAGGCCTTGTGTATCGTTTTCTGCACTCTGTGTGAACGACATGTCTTCCATCTCTTCTTGAGACTTAACAACGTTTCCATTCCTTTTGCACTCACTCGACTTGAACTCCTTTCAGCTAATTCATCACAGTCATAATAAACACTTTTCAATCATTTTGAATGCACAGCGTGACGACATACGGCCTAGACTACTGCTCAAGTCCAAGCTTTGAAAACCTCAGGGAAATGTGGATCCCGGCCGATGAGCAGAGATGTGCGGGATTTCCCAGTCCGTTTGTAGTAACAGAACCAAATGCAATGGTTCGTCACTCATTTGCAACACCACACTGGTATACGCAACGACCCTATGTTAGCAATATTGGAATAGACAGGAATTCCAGAACACGGCGGGCTGCCTCCCACGTCACCTCACAGAACTTGAAACCAAGCAGTACATAGCATGTGATATTGGAGTAACAATCCACTTCACCTCGTGCGCGCCTACTGTGCTGCGCTCTGGTGACAATCCACTTCACTGCTATTCGATTAAAGCTGATTCTACATTGCTGTAGTTTCTATTCTGCTATGTAGGCCGTTAACCCGGCCGAAGTCGACGGATTTTTTAAGAGCGTTAAAAATCCCTCAGTATGCCTTCTTTCGGAAGGGAAGTAAAGCCGGCGGTCCCATGTCATAGATTTATGGCATGTAAAAGAACCGTTCACTAACTACAATTGTGCGAAGCTAAATTCGTGGGTTAGATTTGATCAACGCTCTATAGTTCCAACGTTCGTCGCCAGGTGCCAGTTGCGGTGGCATCTAGCAGCCAAGCTCACAGGTGTCGTTGACGGCAGCATTTGGTAGCAAAATTTCTGACCCAGTGAGGAAAGCAATGGCAGACTACCTCACTCCTCATCTTGCCTAATACGCCTCAATATAGCGCTGCCTTGAGTTATTGTGGTTATCTACCCACATAACCTAACGGCGGTGCTTTTTTTTGAGGATCCACCCAGCCTTCGGGCTGACAACCTGACAGACAATATATTATATTAGTTATTAGTTAGTTAGTTATTGTTGTTTTAAGGGGCGGAACTACGAGGTCATCTGCCCCTCTTAACACAGATTAAAGAATACAAATTTTGAATTGGATTTAAAATTTTGAGGTGGACATCTAAATTTAAAAAGACCAAAAATTAATAAAACAAAAACAAACAATTAAAAAAAAAATATAAAAAAAATAATTATAAACATAAACAAAAATTACGGAAAAAACAAAACATTATCATTCAAAAACGAACAAGTCGTTGAGTCAAAGTTCACTGGAAAATTTAGATTGCTGGCCCTAACCCACTCTCACTTATAAAGCGGATAACGCGATCAGCAGCCACCGCGTCATCGGCTAATATAAGTTTGAGTGTCGTCTGCAAACCAAGGTTTCTTCGTAAGTCAGCAAGATCCACACACTCGGTGAAAATGTGGGCCACGGTGAAAACGGCTCCACAGGTACAAAGTGGGGGGTCTTCCCTTCTCATTAGGTACGAGTGGGTGGATCTTGTATGACCTATCCTTAGCCTACACAAAATGACGGACTCTCTCCGGGCCCGGAAGGAGCTCCGCCAAACGCGAGTAGTTCCCTTGATCGCTCTCAGTTTACTGGGCAGTGGGTCAGCTAGCCACTGACTCTCCCAAAAAGCCAGAACTTGTAGGCGTAACTGAGAGCGAATATCTCTAGCGGGTACCTCCATTGGTCGGGGTGGTAGTGATACCGCCTCTTTTGCAGCTTGATCTGCTAACTCATTTCCCGCAATTCCCATGTGGCTTGGAAGCCACAGAAAGGTGATTCGAGTGTCAGCGTGGCACAGCCCGGCTAGTAGGTCGTGGATTCGCTGCACTAGGGGGTGTTGCGGGAAACATGTAGCAATTGACTGCAACGAACTCAAAGAGTCGGTACACACGAGAAAGTGGATTCGAGCATCCTGTAGTGCAAACTGCAGAGCTTCATAGATGGCAACGAGCTCCGCAGTAAACACACTACAGGCCTCAGGCAAAGAGATCTTGGTATTTGCACCATCAATAACGTAAGCACAACCCACCTTCTCGTCCACCTTCGAACCATCCGTGTATAGAATGCCAGCGTCCGGAAATTGGTGAACTATGCTGTGGAACTGCCTCCGGTAAACGGAGGCATCCGTGTTCACCTTAGGACCTCGGTGCAGATCTAACCGAATTTCCGGACGCGGGACTTGCCACGGAGGCACCTCGCTAGATGTCCGGATCATACAGGGACCTACAGCCACTCCTATTTCGGTACACGAGCTATCAAGTCTAATACCAACCGGCCGAGTGGCACGAGGCCGGTTGGCGTACCCCTGGTGGTTTTGGGTACCGAAGAGAGCTTGATAGGTCGGGTGTTGCGGCATTTGACGCACATTGGCAGCATATGCTAACAGCATATGTTGGCGTCTATAATTTAAAGGTGGAACACCCGATTCGGCGAGTAGGCTGGGTATCGGGCTGGTCCGGAAGGCACCGGTAGCCAGCCTAACGCCACTATGGTGGATACTGTCCAGCATTTTCAAGGTTGCCGGCCTTGCTGAACCGTATGCCGCAGAACCATAGTCTAGCCGGGACAGGACGAGGGCTTGGTAGAACCGTAGCAGCACCGCACGGTCAGCCCCCCACGTAGTGCCACTAAGAAACCTGAGCATGTTCAGTTTCCTGAGACATGTCATTTTCAATTGCCGTATATGGTGCTGCCACGTTAACTTGCTGTCAAAATGGAGCCCCAGGAAGCGATAAGTGTCAACCACCGGCAACGCAGCATCCCTGAGATGTAGTTCAGGGTGTAAATGTAGCCTCCGTAGCCGACAAAAATGGACGACGGAGGTTTTCGCTGCTGAAAAACGAAAACCCCGGTCGTGAGCCCACCTGTCGACCCGGTTGATGGCTAGCTGCAATTGCCGTTCCACGACTGCCATACTTCCAGAGCTGTAATGCAGAGCTAAATCATCTACATACAGCGATGGAACTACCGCGGACCCGGCGGCGGCAACAATGCCATTAATGGCAATCGCGAACAAGGTGACACTCAGCACTGAACCCTGAGGAACTCCATTTTCTTGGGTATAGTACTGCGATAATGTCCTACCGACCCTTACACGGAAGAGTCGGACGGACATGAAATTCGCAATGAAAGTCGGTAAGTTACCACGGAGTCCCCACTTGTGAAGGGTGGAAAGGATCCCGTAGCGCCATGTGGTGTCGTAGGCTTTCTCGAGGTCAAAGAAAACCGTGACTAGGTGCTGCTTCCGGAAAAAAGCCCCCTGTATGGCGCTCTCAAGTCGCACCAGATGGTCAGTGGTGGACCTATGAGAGCGAAATCCACATTGGTACTCAGACAGGAGACCTTTATCCTCCAAGAACCACACCAGTCGACGGTTCACCATCTTTTCGAGCAGCTTACATAGGCCATTTGTCAAACAAATGGGCCTATAGCCGCTTACAAACTTGGGATTCTTTCCAGCCTTAGGAATCGGTATCACGATCCCCTCTCGCCATTGAGATGGAAACTCCCCTTCAATCCATATACGATTGAAGAGGAGCAACAGTTTTTTTATACTGGAATCGCACAGATGTTTTAACATTTGATTATGTATGTTATCCGGTCCAGGAGCCGTATCCCTGCACAGTGCAAGCGCACTGCGCAGTTCCCATTCAGAGAATGGTACATTATAGGACTCCGAAGCAGCAGTGGCAAAGGACAAGGGGTGAGTCTCTGCCTCCCGCTTCAGAGTCAGAAACGTAGGATCGTAACTCCCGGAGCAGGATACATCGGAGAAGTGCGAGCCAATGCTGTTGGCAATGGCGAGATGGTCCGTGATGATGTCTCCATTGATGGACACTCCGGGTATCGACAGTGATGTCGGGAGTCCGGAGATCCGACGAAGCTTAGTCCACACTTGAGATGAAGGAGTATGCGCCGTCATGGACGACACATACTTTTCCCACGTCGTTTTCTTACTCTCCCGAATCAGATATCGGGCTCTAGCACGCATCCTTCTGAAGGTGATAAGGTTGGCCATAGTGTTTTGCCTCCGATAGCATTTGAAAGCACGTCGACGATCTTTAATGGCTGCTGCAATCTCGGCTGTCCACCAAGGGACAAGCTTCCGGCGTGAGTTGCCGGACGAGGAAGGTATTGTTTCCTCAGCAGCAGCCAAAATACCATTCGTTATGTGAATGGTATGATCGTCGACACTCTCAAAGGTATCTTCGGCAAACACCGCGCGTGCCGTGAAAGTTGGCCAATCAGCCCGACGGAGAAGCCATCGACTTGGTAACTCGATGGCTCTCTGGTTCGGAAGAGTAACGATAATTGGAAAATGGTCACTATTACAAAGGTCATCGTGTACACCCCACTGTAGCAGGGGAACCAGCGCACGACTGCACAGGGTAATATCGATACTTGAATAAGTACCGTGTGCAATAGAGAAGTGCGTAGGTTCCCCTGTGTTCAACAGGCACAGGTCCAGCCGCCTGATCAGCCTCTCAAAATCTCTCCCTTTACCGCTAGTGGTAGCGGAGCCCCAGATGGTGTTGTGGGCATTAACATCTCCCAGAAGGAGAAAAGGAGGGGGGAGCTGAGAGACTAGATCCACCAGCTGGTCGTAATCCGGCTGAGAATCAGGCGGGATGTACACGTTACATACTGTTGCCATTACTGGCAACGAAGTACGAACTGCAACTGCCTCTAGCTGAGTACGCAACGGCACCTCTTCACTAAAGAGGCTAGAGTGGACGAGAGTGCAGACGCCACCAGCGGCCACAGCTCCGTCCACCCGGTCTCTAGAGAAGAGTTTGAAGTGACGCATTGTTGTCTCATGTCCAGGACGAAACCTGGATTCCTGAAGACAGACAATGGTTGCCGAAAACGAAGATATTAATTGTCGTAACTCAGCGAGATGAACAGAATAGCTATTACAGTTCCATTGTAATAGTGCCATGGTGTGGACTTAAGTAGAAGTTGGTCTTCTACTTATGCTTGACCGTTTGCCACCCTTCCCCATCTCTAGTTGGAGATGATGGGGCAGGAGAGCACACCTCAATCTCCACATCTCCGTCCGAAGACGAAGAAAATGGAGCGGGCGCTCTCTTGGGTTGCGCGCGGTCGTCGTCGGACCTCACGAGTCTCGCTCTTGGGGAAGAGCGAGAGCGGTGTCGAGGGACTTTCTCCCGGTCCGAAGACTGGGTGTCTGTCCCCGACACGCCCCGAAGAGATTTCTTCTTGGATCGGCGCCGACGTGTGTTTGGGGAAGTAGATGGTCCCTTCCCCACAGACGCCGGGTCCTTATAAAACAAGGTCGCTCCTGCTGGCACCGCTCCACTGGTAGTGGTGGGAGCGGGATGGCCAGCAGATACGTGAGCAGCCCTGCCTTTAGGAGAGGAAGAGAAACGGCGCTGAACCGTTCCCCTCTCCTCCGCCGATCTATTTTCTTTTCTATAGGGGAGTTCCTCCATACGGACGGGCTTGGCTTCAGCAGGCTTCGCCCCCTTGGTGGTAGTGGGAGCAGAAAGGCCAGCAGAGACAGTAGCCACCCCGTCAGCAGGAGGACGAGAGAGACGGCGACGAACCATCTCCCTCTTCTCCCCTATATTTTTCGTATTAGGTGGGCTGGAAGAAGGACCAGCCCTGGTCGGCAAAGTCTTCTTTCCCCCTTTAGCTGGGGAAGACTTGTTCGCCGACCGTTTTGGAGAAGAAGAGGACTTCTTCTCCGAATTCGCCGGTTTAGGTGTTAAAACCGGCGCCTTCTTAACCGTGGCCGAAGAAGGTTTTGGGACCTCCTTCGGGCTGACAGTGCTCGCTGGTACAGCGAGGGGAGATTTCAAACTCGTACTAAAAGAGGACATCGAGGGTACTGCACTGGAAACTTTAACGGCAGGGGTGATTGAGGGCGTCGCTGCAGCTGCAAACGATACCCGAAATTCGGGGGCATTCATATCACGGTACCTCTTGCGAGCGTCGTGATATGAAAGCCTGTCAAGAGTCCTGATTTCCTGGATCTTGGCTTCCATAATGAATTCAGGGCACTGTTTTGACCGTGGAGAGTGACTTCCTTGGCAGTTGGGACATATCGGGGGAGGCGTACACCTCTCGTCACCCTCATGTGTCCCCTTGCCACACTCTCTACATACGGCCTTCGCAGTACACCTGGCGGAAACATGCCCGAATCTCTGGCACTGGTAGCAGCGCATAGGTGGAGGGATGTACGGTCGCACATCGCAGTTGTACGATGTGACCTTCACCTGCTTAGGTACAACATCACCTTCAAAATGGAGAATAAAAGCGCCGGTATCGACGCTCCTTTCCCCAATCTTTCGGGTGATGCGCCTAATCTTTGTGACGCCTCTCTTCCCCAGATCCCGCAACAGTTCAGCATCGCTATTCAAAATGAGGTCACGATGGAAAATAACTCCACGGACCTCATTCAGCGTTTCGTGCTTTGTGATCTTAACGGGGATTTCGCCGAATTGCGTGCATTCCAGCAACGCTTCGGTTTGCTGCCGGCTAACGGTATGCAGCAAGAGCTGCCCGTTCCGGAGCTTGGAAATCCCGTTAAGATCACCAAATTTCCCCTCGATTTCCTCAGCGAAAATGATCGATTTTACGAGCTTGAAATCATCCCCGTCAGTCCTGGTAGCTACCAGGTAGCGAGGTGATCTGTCTGTCGCAAATCGTTGGTTAAAGGCTTCATCCCAAGGCGTATACACCTTGGGATTAGCTCGACACTCCAGAGACGGCTTTTTAAGGGTGCCACCCTGTACAGGTGTCCGTGATCGCTTTGATGGCATCCCGGACGAAATCCTCCCCGAATACTGCCCACTCCGAACGGGGGCTATCACTGTGGGCGCCACCCAGCCAAGGCAATACCTACCTGGCATAGCAGATATTGCCCGGGGTCCCAGTGCCTCGAACAGGCACTTCCCCCTCGGCATGCACAGGATTTATTCAGCTCCAGTATTCGGCCATGCAGGGACCTTCGTTGTAAGGCGGATACTACTGTAGGGTACATGGCGCACCCACCTGACGGGATGGGGCATACCGTCTAGGCTTTCTGGCCAGATGGCCAAGCTGGTGGCCCTTCCCCTAACAGCATGCATGTTTGTTTCTATTGGTCAAACCAGAGCTGGGACCAGAAAACCAAAATCGACCTTTATAAGGCCCCCTCTAAGTCGCCTTTTACGACAGGCAGGGGATACCGTGGATGAATTCTGCCCTCCCCATCCACAGGGGGTCTGAACAAATCAAAACTGGCAAGTTATTCGGCCATGTCGGCCCTATTAGTCGCCTCCTACGACAGGCAGGGCATACCGTGGGTGTATTCTATCCCGCACCCACACGGGGGATTATATTAGTTATATGGGTTAAATACCATTTATGTTTGCATAATCATAATAAATAACGGTGGCGTAGTTGGTAGCATGCTGAGCTTCTATGCCCAAGATAGCTGGTTGAAACCCGGCCTAAGCCATCGGATATTTTAAGAGCGTTAAAAATCCCTCAGCATGCCTTCCTTCGGAGGGGAAGTAAAGCCGGCGGTCCCATGTCATAGATTTTTGACATGTTAAAGAACCTTCCACTAATTGCACCTGTGTGAAGCTAAAATGGATAGGTTAAGAATGTAAACAACGCTCTTAGGTTTCTACGTTCGTTGCCAAGAGCCGACTGCGGTGGCGTCTAGTAGCTAAGTTCTGAACTTGGCCTAGTAGTCGTTGACGGTGGCGCTTGGCGGCAAAAGTAGGAACTATTTGAAAAATTCTAAGTTGCAGTACTTAAATTACAAAACAGATAACACACACTAATACAGTCATCACAATAAACACCGGTTATCAGACAGATTCTACACACACCCAAAGTACACGGGGCTACATGACCGCGTTGTCGCAGACCCTAAACTTAAGAACCAACCAACCGAAATAAATAACGTGATACAGAGTGTTAGAACTGTTGAAAACGGAAGTAAAATAATGAGCAGCTTACTAGCGAAATCTCGAAACCGACCCGATACGTCTAAACGCTCTAACGTTTAAAGATATTAAGATAAATTAGCAAAAGCATATAGGCTATATTCTTGAAGGCAACTTCGTGCTCTACAACTTCCTTCCTCACGAATTTCCTGTAAAATGGAAGGCAAACGGATTGGAAGGGCAAGTTTGACGACAAACGTGAGGCGCTACATATTTTTCTGCAAATGTTCCATGTTCACCAGCTCATATCTCGAAGACGGTAACACACAGGTGTAAAAATGAATATGCCATTTTGTAGGGCATTTAATTACCTTTCAGTTAGGTAAGTATAAACATTTCTGTAAGATATACCGTTTGAACGTTATGCGCCAAAAACTAAAAAGGGGGTCCTTCGAACACCCCCTGTCTCCCCGTGGCACTTGAAATCGACGGGACTTTATTAGGCGTTGTTCAGGTGACCTCCCTAGTTAGTTAGTTAGTTAGTTATTGTTGTTTTAAGGGGCGGGACTACGAGGTCATCTGCCCCTCTTAACACAGATTAAAGAATACAAATTTTGAATTGAATTAAAATTTTGAGGTGGACATCTAAATTTAAAAAGACCAAAAATTAATAAAACAAAAAACAAACAATTAAATAAAAAATTATAAAAATAAACAAAAATTACGGAAAAAACAAAACATTATCATTCAAAAACGAACAAGTCGTTGAGTCAATGTTCACTGGAAAATTTAGATTGCTGGCCCTAACCCACTCTCACTTATAAAGCGGATAACGCGATCAGCAGCCACCGCGTCATCGGCTAATATAAGTTTGAGTGTCGTCTGCAAACCAAGGTTTCTTCGTAACTCAGCAAGATCCACACACTGGGTGAAAATGTGGGCCACGGTGAATACGGCTCCACAGGTACAAAGTGGGGGGTCTTCCCTTCTCATTAGGTATGAGTGGGTGGATCTTGTATGACCTATCCTTAGCCTACACAAAATGACGGACTCTCTCCGGGCCCGGAAGGAGCTCCGCCACACGCGAGTAGTTCCCTTGATCGCTCTCAGTTTACTGGGCAGTGGGTCAGCTAGCCACTGACTCTCCCAAAAAGCCAGAACTTGTAGGCGTAACTGAGAGCGAATATCTCTAGCGGGTACCTCCATTGGTCGAGGTGGTAGTGATACCGCCTCTTTTGCAGCTTGATCCGCTAACTTATTTCCCGCAATTCCCATGTGGCTTGGAAGCCACAGAAAGGTGATTCGAGTGTCAGCGTGGCACAGCCCGGCTAGTAGGTCGTGGATTCGCTGCACTAGGGGGTGTTGCGGGAAACATGTAGCAATTGACTGCAACGAACTCAAAGAGTCGGTACACACGAGAAAGTGGATTCGTGCATCCTGTAGTGCAAACTGCAGAGCTTCATAGATGGCAACGAGCTCCGCAGTAAACACACTACAGGCCTCAGGCAAAGAGATCTTGGTATTTGCACCGTCAATAACGTAAGCACAACCCACTTTCTCGTCCACCTTCGAACCATCCGTGTATAGAATGCCAGCGTCCGGAAATTGGTGAACTATGCTGTGGAACTGCCTCCGGTAAACGGACGCATCCGTGTTCACCTTAGGACCTTGGTGAAGATCTAACCGAATTTCCGGACGCGGGACTTGCCACGGAGGCACCTCGCTAGATGTCCGGATCATACAGGGACCTACAGCCACTCCTATTTCAGTACACGAGCTATCAAGTCTAATACCAACCGGCCGAGTGGCACGAGGCCGGTTGGCGTACCCCTGGTGGTTTTGGGTACCGAAGAGAGCTTGATAGGTCGGGTGTTGCGGCATTTGACGCACATTGGCAGCATATGCTAAAAGCATATGTTGGCGTCTATAATTTAAAGGTGGAACACCCGATTCGGCAAGTAGGCTGGGTATCGGGCTGGTCCGGAAGGCACCGGTAGCCAGCCTAACGCCACTATGGTGGATACTGTCCAGCATTTTCAAGGTTGCCGGCCTTGCTGAACCGTATGCCGCGGAACCATAGTCTAGCCGGGACAGGACGAGGGCTTGGTAGAACCGTAGCAGCACCGCACGGTCAGCCCCCCACGTAGTGCCACTAAGAAACCTGAGCATGTTCAGTTTCCTGAGACATGTCATTTTCAATTGCCGTATATGGTGCTGCCACGTTAACTTGCTGTCAAAATGGAGCCCCAGGAAGCGATAAGTGTCAACCAACGGCAACGCAGCATCCCTGAGATGTAGTTCAGGGTGTAAATGTAGCCTCCGTAGCCGACAAAAATGGACGACGGAGGTTTTCGCTGCTGAAAAACGAAAACCCCGGTCGTGAGCCCACCTGTCGACCCGGTTGATGGCTAGCTGCAATTGCCGTTCCACGACTGCCATACTTCCAGAGCTGTAATGCAGAGCTAAATCGTCTCCATACAGCGATGGAACTACCGCGGGCCCGGCGGCGGCAACAATGCCATTAATGGCAATCGCGAACAAGGTGACACTCAGCACTGAACCCTGAGGAACTCCATTTTCTTGGGTATAGTATTGCGATAATGTCCTACCGACCCTTACACGGAAGAGTCGGACGGACATGAAATTCGCAATAAAAGTCGGTAAGTTACCACGGAGTCCCCACTTGTGAAGGGTGGAAAGGATCCCGTAGCGCCATGTGGTGTCGTAGGCTTTCTCGAGGTCAAAGAAAACCGTGACTAGGTGCTGCTTTCGGAAAAAAGCCTCCTGTATGGCGCTCTCAAGTCGCACCAGATGGTCAGTGGTGGACCTATGAGAGCGAAATCCACATTGGTACTCAGACAGGAGACCTTTATCCTCCAAGAACCACACCAGTCGACGGTTCACCATCTTTTCGAGCAGCTTACATAGGCCATTTGTCAAACAAATGGGCCTATAGCTGCTTACAAACTTGGGATTCTTTCCAGCCTTAGGAATCGGTATCACGATCCCCTCTCGCCATTGAGATGGAAACTCCCCTTCAATCCATATACGATTGAAGAGGAGCAACAGTTTTTTTATACTGGAATCGCACAGATGTTTCAACATTTGATTATGTATGTTATCCGGTCCAGGAGCCGTATCCCTGCACAGTGCAAGCGCACTGCGCAGTTCCCATTCAGAGAATGGTACATTATAGGACTCCGAAGCAGCAGTGGCAAAGGACAAGGGGTGAGTCTCTGCCTCCCGCTTCAGAGTCAGAAACGTAGGATCGTAACTCCCGGAGCAGGATACATCGGAGAAGTGCGAGCCAATTCTGTTGGCAATGGCGAGATGGTCCGTGATGATGTCTCCATTGATGGACACTCCGGGTATCGACAGTGATGTCGGGAGTCCGGAGATCCGACGAAGCTTAGTCCACACTTGAGATGAAGGAGTATGCGCCGTCATGGACGACACATACTTTTCCCACGTCGTTTTCTTACTCTCCCGAATCAGATATCGGGCTCTAGCACGCATCCTTCTGAAGGTGATAAGGTTGGCCATAGTGTTTTGCCTCCGATAGCATTTGAAAGCACGTCGACGATCTTTAATGGCTGCTGCAATCTCGGCTGTCCACCAAGGGACAAGCTTCCGGCGTGAGTTGCCGGACGAGGAAGGTATTGTTTCCTCAGCAGCAGCCAAAATACCATTCGTTATGTGAATGGTATGATCGTCGACACTCTCAAAGGTATCTTCGGCAAACACCGCGCGTGCCGTGAAAGTTGGCCAATCAGCCCGACGGAGAAGCCATCGACTTGGTAACTCGATGGCTCTCTGGTTCGGAAGAGTAACGATAATTGGAAAATGGTCACTATTACAAAGGTCATCGTGTACACCCCACTGTAGCAGGGGAACCAGCGCACGACTGCACAGGGTAATATCGATACTTGAATAAGTACCGTGTGCAATAGAGAAGTGCGTAGGTTCCCCTGTGTTCAACAGGCACAGGTCCAGCCGCCTGATCAGCCTCTCAAAATCTCTCCCTTTACCGCTAGTGGTAGCGGAGCCCCAGATGGTGTTGTGGGCATTAACATCTCCCAGAAGGAGAAAAGGAGGGGGGAGCTGAGAGACTAGATCCACCAGCTGGTCGTAATCCGGCTGAGAATCAGGCGGGATGTACACGTTACATACTGTTGCCATTACTGGCAACGAAGTACGAACTGCAACTGCCTCTAGCTGAGTACGCAACGACACCTCTTCACTAAAGAGGTTAGTTAGTTAGTTATTGTTGTTTTAAGGGGCGGAACTACGAGGTCATCTGCCCCTCTTAACACAGATTAAAGAATACAAATTTTGAATTGAATTTAAAATTTTGAGGTGGACATCTAAATTTAAAAAGACAAAAAATTAATAAAACAAAAACAAACAATTAAATAAAAATAAAAAAAAAATTATAAACATAAACAAAAATTACGGAAAAAACAAAACATTATCATTCAAAAACGAACAAGTCGTTGAGTCAAAGTTCACTGGAAAATTTAGATTGCTGGCCCTAACCCACTCTCACTTATAAAGCGGATAACGCGATCAGCAGCCACCGCGTCATCGGCTAATATAAGTTTGAGTGTCGTCTGCAAACCAAGGTTTCTTCGTAAGTCAGCAAGATCCACACACTCGGTGAAAATGTGGGCCACGGTGAAAACGGCTCCACAGGTACAAAGTGGGGGGTCTTCCCTTCTCATTAGGTACGAGTGGGTGGATCTTGTATGACCTATCCTTAGCCTACACAAAATGACGGACTCTCTCCGGGCCCGGAAGGAGCTCCGCCAAACGCGAGTAGTTCCCTTGATCGCTCTCAGTTTACTGGGCAGTGGGTCAGCTAGCCACTGACTCTCCCAAAAAGCCAGAACTTGTAGGCGTAACTGAGAGCGAATATCTCTAGCGGGTACCTCCATTGGTCGAGGTGGTAGTGATACCGCCTCTTTTGCAGCTTGATCTGCTAACTCATTTCCCGCAATTCCCATGTGGCTTGGAAGCCACAGAAAGGTGATTCGAGTGTCAGCGTGGCACAGCCCGGCTAGTAGGTCGTGGATTCGCTGCACTAGGGGGTGTTGCGGGAAACATGTAGCAATTGACTGCAACGAACTCAAAGAGTCGGTACACACGAGAAAGTGGATTCGAGCATCCTGTAGTGCAAACTGCAGAGCTTCATAGATGGCAACGAGCTCCGCAGTAAACACACTACAGGCCTCAGGCAAAGAGATCTTGGTATTTGCACCATCAATAACGTAAGCACAACCCACCTTCTCGTCCACCTTCGAACCATCCGTGTATAGAATGCCAGCGTCCGGAAATTGGTGAACTATGCTGTGGAACTGCCTCCGGTAAACGGAGGCATCCGTGTTCACCTTAGGACCTCGGTGCAGATCTAACCGAATTTCCGGACGCGGGACTTGCCACGGAGGCACCTCGCTAGATGTCCGGATCATACAGGGACCTACAGCCACTCCTATTTCGGTACACGAGCTATCAAGTCTAATACCAACCGGCCGAGTGGCACGAGGCCGGTTGGCGTACCCCTGGTGGTTTTGGGTACCGAAGAGAGCTTGATAGGTCGGGTGTTGCGGCATTTGACGCACATTGGCAGCATATGCTAACAGCATATGTTCGCGTCTATAATTTAAAGGTGGAACACCCGATTCGGCGAGTAGGCTGGGTATCGGGCTGGTCCGGAAGGCACCGGTAGCCAGCCTAACGCCACTATGGTGGATACTGTCCAGCATTTTCAAGGTTGCCGGCCTTGCTGAACCGTATGCCGCAGAACCATAGTCTAGCCGGGACAGGACGAGGGCTTGGTAGAACCGTAGGAGCACCGCACGGTCAGCCCCCCACGTAGTGCCACTAAGAAACCTGAGCATGTTCAGTTTCCTGAGACATGTCATTTTCAATTGCCGTATATGGTGCTGCCACGTTAACTTGCTGTCAAAATGGAGCCCCAGGAAGCGATAAGTGTCAACCAACGGCAACGCAGCATCCCTGAGATGTAGTTCAGGGTGTAAATGTAGCCTCCGTAGCCGACAAAAATGGACGACGGAGGTTTTCGCTGCTGAAAAACGAAAACCCCGGTCGTGAGCCCACCTGTCGACCCGGTTGATGGCTAGCTGCAATTGCCGTTCCACGACTGCCATACTTCCAGAGCTGTAATGCAGAGCTAAATCGTCTACATACAGCGATGGAACTACCGCGGACCCGGCGGCGGCAACAATGCCATTAATGGCAATCGCGAACAAGGTGACACTCAGCACTGAACCCTGAGGAACTCCATTTTCTTGGGTATAGTACTGCGATAATGTCCTACCGATCCTTACACGGAAGAGTCGGACGGACATGAAATTCGCAATGAAAGTCGGTAAGTTACCACGGAGTCCCCACTTGTGAAGGGTGGAAAGGATCCCGTAGCGCCATGTGGTGTCGTAGGCTTTCTCGAGGTCAAAGAAAACCGTGACTAGGTGCTGCTTTCGGAAAAAAGCCTCCTGTATGGCGCTCTCAAGTCGCACCAGATGGTCAGTGGTGGACCTATGAGAGCGAAATCCACATTGGTACTCAGACAGGAGACCTTGATCCTCCAAGAACCACACCAGTCGACGGTTCACCATCTTTTCGAGCAGCTTACATAGGCCATTTGTCAAACAAATGGGCCTATAGCTGCTTACAAACTTGGGATCCTTTCCAGCCTTGGGAATCGGTATCACGATCCCCTCTCGCCATTGAGATGGAAACTCCCCTTCAATCCATATACGATTGAAGAGGATCAACAGTCTTTTTATACTGGATTCGCACAGATGTTTTAACATTTGATTATGTATGTTATCCGGTCCAGGAGCCGTATCCCTGCACAGTGCAAGCGCACTGCGCAGTTCCCATTCAGAGAATGGTACATTATAGGACTCCGAAGCAGCAGTGGCAAAGGACAAGGGGTGAGTCTCTGCCTCCCGCTTCAGAGTCAGAAATGTAGGATCGTAACTCCCGGAGGAGGATACATCGGAGAAGTGCGAGCCAATGCTGTTGGCAATGGCGAGATGGTCCGTGATGATGTCTCCATTGATGGACACTCCGGGTATCGATAGTGATGTCGGGTGTCCGGAGATCCGACGAAGCTTAGTCCACACTTGAGATGAAGGAGTATGCGCCGTCATGGACGACACATACTTTTCCCATGTCGTTTTCTTACTCTCCCGAATCAGATATCGGGCTCTAGCACGCATCCTTCTGAAGGTGATAAGGTTGGCCATAGTGTTTTGCCTCCGATAGCATTTGAAAGCACGTCGACGATCTTTAATGGCTGCTGCAATCTCGGCTGTCCACCAAGGGACAAGCTTCCGGCGTGAGTTGCCGGATGAGGAAGGTATTGTTTCCTCAGCAGCAGTCAAAATACCATTCGTTATGTGAATGGTATGATCGTCGACACTCTCAAAGGTATCTTCGGCAAACACCGCACGTGCCGTGAAAGTTGGCCAATCAGCCCGACGGAGAAGCCATCGACTTGGTAACTCGATGGCTCTCTGGTTCGGAAGAGTAACGATAATTGGAAAATGGTCACTATTACAAAGGTCATCGTGTACACCCCACTGTAGCAGGGGAACCAGCGCACGACTGCACAGGGTAATATCGATACTTGAATAAGTACCGTGTGCAATAGAGAAGTGCGTAGGCTCCCCTGTGTTCAACAGACACAGGTCCAGCCGCCTGATCAGCCTCTCAAAATCTCTCCCTTTACAGCTAGTGGTAGCGGAGCCCCAGATGGTGTTGTGGGCGTTAACATCTCCCAGAAGGAGAAAAGGAGGGGGGAGCTGAGAGACTAGATCCACCAGCTGGTCGTAATCCGGCTGAGAATCAGGCGGGATATACACGTTACATACTGTTGCCATTACTGGCAACGAAGTACGAACTGCAACTGCCTCTAGCTGAGTACGCAACGGCACCTCTTCACTAAAGAGGCTAGAGTGGACGAGAGTGCAGACGCCACCAGCGGCCACAGCTCCGTCCATCCGGTCTTTAGAGAAGAGTTTGAAGTGACGCATTGTTGTCTCATGTCCAGGACGAAACCTGGATTCCTGAAGACAGACAATGGTAGCCGAAAACGAAGATATTAATTGTCGTAACTCAGCGAGATGAACAGAATAGCTATTACAGTTCCATTGTAATAGTGCCATGGTGTGGACTTAAGTAGAAGTGGGTCTTCTACTTATGCTTGACCGTTTGCCACCCTTCCCCATCTCTAGTTGGAGATGATGGGGCAGGAGAGCACACCTCAATCTCCACATCTCCGTCCGAAGACGAAGAAAATGGAGCGGGCGCTCTCCTGGGTTGCGCGCGGTCGTCGTCGGACCTCACGAGTCTCGCTCTTGGGGAAGAGCGAGAGCGGTGTCGAGGGACTTTCTCCCGGTCCGAAGACTGGGTGTCTGTCCCCGACACGCCCCGAAGAGATTTCTTCTTGGATCGGCGCCGACGTGTGTTTGGGGAAGTAGATGGTCCCTTCCCCACAGACGCCGGGTCCTTATAAAACAAGGTCGCTCCTGCTGGCACCGCTCCACTGGTAGTGGTGGGAGCGGGATGGCCAGCAGATACGTGAGCAGCCCTGCCTTTAGGAGAGGAAGAGAAACGGCGCTGAACCGTTCCCCTCTCCTCCGCCGATCTATTTTCTTTTCTATAGGGGAGTTCCTCCATACGGACGGGCTTGGCTTCAGCAGGCTTCGCTCCCTTGGTGGTAGTGGGAGCGGAAAGGCCAGCAGAGACAGTAGCCACCCCGTCAGCAGGAGGGCGAGAGAGACGGCGACGAACCGTCCCCCTCATCTCCACTATCTTTGTCTTATCAGATGGGCTGGATGACGATCCAGCCCCGGTCGCAGAAGTCTTCTTTGCCTCGTTGGCAGGGGAAGACTTCTTCTCCGACCGTTTCGGAGAGGAAGATGACTTCTTCTCCGATTGCGCCGGTTTAGATGGTATAACCGGTGCCTTTATCACAATGGCCGAAGAAGGTTGTTTAACCTTCTTCGGGCTGACAGGTCTCGCTTGGACAGCGAGGGGAGACTTTACGATCTCAGAGTAGTTCGTCGTCGAGGGTACAGCACGGGGAACGAAAGTGGCAGGGGTGATAGGTGGCGTCACCTTAGCCGCGAAAGATACCGGAAATTCGGGTGCAGTCATATCACGGTATCTCTTTCGAGCGTCGTGATATGAAAGCCGATCCAATGTTCTGATTTCTTGGATCTTTGCTTCCTTGCAGAACTCAGGGCACTGCTTCGACCGCGGAGAGTGACTTCCTTGGCAGTTAGGACACGTCGGGGGAGGCGTACACCCCACACCGTCATGTGTCCCCTTGCCACACTCTCTACACACCGCCTTGGCAGTGCACCTGGCAGAAACATGACCGAATTTCTGGCAATTGTAGCAGCGCATAGGTGGAGGGATGTACGGTCTAACGTCGCAATGGTACGACGTGACCTTCACCTGCCTAGGCACTACATCACCCTCAAAATGAAGAATGAAAGCGCCAGTATCGACGCTATCATTTCCAATTTTCCGGGTGATGCGCCTAATCCTGGTGACGCCTCGCTTCCCCAGATCCCGCATCAATTCCGCGTCGCTGTTTAAAATGAGGTCGCGATGGAATATAACTCCACGGACCTCATTTAGCGTATCGTGCTTCTCAACCTTAACGGGAATTTAGTTAGTTAGTTAGTTAGTTATTGTTGTTTTAAGGGGCGGAACTACGAGGTCATCTGCCCCTCTTAACACAGATTAAAGAACACAAATTTTGAATTGAATTTAAAATTTTGAGGTGGACATCTAAATTTCAAAAGACCAAAAATTAATAAAACAAAAACAAACAATTAAATAAAAAATAAAAAATTATAAAAATTAACAAAAATTACGGAAAAAACAAAACATTATCATTCAAAAACGAACAAGTCGTTGAGTCAATGTTCACTGGAAAATTTAGATTGCTGGCCCTAACCCACTCTCACTTATAAAGCGGATAACGCGATCAGCAGCCACCACGTCATCGGCTAATATAAGTTTGAGTGTCGTCTGCAAACCAAGGTTTCTTCGTAAGTCAGCAAGATCCACACACTCGGTGAAAATGTGGGCCACGGTGAATACGGCTCCACAGGTACAAAGCGGGGGGTCTTCCCTTCTCATTAGGTATGAGTGGGTGGATCTTGTATGACCTATCCTTAGCCTACACAAAATGACGGACTCCCTCCGGACCCGGAAGGAGCTCCGCCACACGCGAGTAGTTCCCTTGATCGCTCTCAGTTTACTGGGCAGTGGGTCAGCTAGCCACTGACTCTCCCAAAAAGCCAGAACTTGTAGGCGTAACTGAGAGCGAATATCTCTAGCGGGTACCTCCATTGGTCGAGGTGGTAGTGATACCGCCTCTTTTGCAGCTTGATCCGCTAACTCATTTCCCGCAATTCCCATGTGGCTTGGAAGCCACAGAAAGGTGATTCGAGTGTCAGCGTGGCACAGCCCGGCTAGTAGGTCATGGATTCGCTGCACTAGGGGGTGTTGCGGGAAACATGTAGCAATTGACTGCAACGAACTCAAAGAGTCGGTACACACGAGAAAGTGGATTCGTGCATCCTGTAGTGCAAACTGCAGAGCTTCATAGATGGCAACGAGCTCCGCAGTAAACACACTACAGGCCTCAGGCAAAGAGATCTTGGTATTTGCACCATCAATAACGTAAGCACAACCCACTTTCTCGTCCACCTTCGAACCATCCGTGTATAGAATGCCAGCGTCCGGAAATTGGTGAACTATGCTGTGGAACTGCCTCCGGTAAACGGACGCATCCGTGTTCACCTTAGGACCTTGGTGAAGATCTAACCGAATTTCCGGACGCGGGACTTGCCACGGAGGCACCTCGCTAGATGTCCGGTTCATACAGGGACCTACAGCCACTCCTATTTCAGTGCACGAGCTATCAAGTCTAATACCAACCGGCCGAGTGGCACGAGGCCGGCTGGCGTAACCCTGGTGGTTTTGGGTACCGAAGAGAGCTTGATAGGTCGGGTGTTGCGGCATTTGACGCACATTGGCAGCATATGCTAAAAGCATATGTTGGCGTCTATAATTTAAAGGTGGAACACCCGATTCGGCGAGTAGGCTGGGTATCGGGCTGGTCCGGAAGGCACCGGTAGCCAGCCTAACGCCACTATGGTGGATACTGTCCAGCATTTTCAAGGTTGCCGGCCTTGCTGAACCGTATGCCGCAGAACCATAGTCTAGCCGGGACAGGACGAGGGCTTGGTAGAACCGTAGGAGCACCGCACGGTCAGCCCCCCACGTAGTGCCACTAAGAAACCTGAGCATGTTCAGTTTCCTGAGACATGTCATTTTCAATTGCCGTATATGGTGCTGCCACGTTAACTTGCTGTCAAAATGGAGCCCCAGGAAGCGATAAGTGTCAACCAACGGCAACGCAGCATCCCTGAGATATAGTTCAGGGTGTAAATGTAGCCTCCGTAGCCGACAAAAATGGACGACGGAGGTTTTCGCTGCTGAAAAACGAAAACCCCGGTCGTGAGCCCACCTGTCGACCCGGTTGATGGCTAGCTGCAATTGCCGTTCCACGACTGCCATACTTCCAGAGCTGTAATGCAGAGCTAAATCGTCTACATACAGCGATGGAACTACCGCGGACCCGGCGGCGGCAACAATGCCATTAATGGCAATCGCGAACAAGGTGACACTCAGCACTGAACCCTGAGGAACTCCATTTTCTTGGGAGTAGTGGAGTAGTGGCGCTTCTGCCCCACTTCAAAACCCCCCTTGCTCTACTACTAAGCCTCAGCCATGTTAAATATCTCTTGAACGCATGGTCCGATTTTGACAAATGAGGTATTGTTGGACTCGGGCTGACGTCCTCTTTGCTATGGACCACTCATTATATTTTTCAAAATTTTTTTGAAAATTTTTGTTTTCGAAAATAGGCGATAGTTTGAAAACCAAACAGGATAGAACGTTGTGCCATGGCTCAAACGAACAGTCTTTATGACCTTTATTTTTTGTAATAAAAAATTTTTATTTTTTATATTTTTTTGAAAACACTCGAATTTTGAAAATCCTATATTTTGGAAACTAGGAACTCTACAAAAAAAATTGTTTAACGTAAATCAATGGTCCCTACCCCCTCTACCCCCAAAATAAATTTCAAGTCTCTAGAATGAAAACCTGCAGTAGTGGGATGGTGGGGGAGCTGCTTACAAAAGCAAGTGGTGAGCCCCTGCGACCTTGGAATGGAAAGAGCCATGCTAGGAGGGCGTGCTTGGATTCGTTTTTTTCGTCTCGTCGTGCTCTTTACGGGAATGTCGGTGTCGAAAATGTGAAAATCTGGAAACACAGTCTTTTTGGGGTAAAAACGTGATTTTAGACTTTTTGCTATATCTCACGAACCAATAACGCTAGAGGCGTGTTCGACAGGTCCAAGGACTCGGGGTAACGTCCTCTCTCCTATGGACCACTCGTTATAATTTTTAATAAAATTGGAAACTCGATTTTGGGGTAAACACATGTTTTTTGTGATTTTGCCGATATCGCACGAAGCAATAACGCTAGAGGCATGTACGATGGGTCCAAGGATTCGGGAAGACGTCCTCTTTGCTATGGACCACTCGTTGTAATTTTAAAAAATTTGGGAAACGCGATTTTGGGGTAAACACGTGTTTTTTGTGATTTTGCCGATATTTCACGAAGCAATAACGTTAGAGGCATGTACGATGGGTCCAAGGACTCGGACAGACGTTCTCTTTGCTATGAACTACTCGTTGTAATTTAAAAAAATTTTGGAAACGCGATTTTGGGTAAACACGTGTTTTTTGTGATTTTTGCCGATATCTCACGAACCAATAACGCTAGAGACATGTACGAGGTGTCCTAGGACTCGGGCTAACACTCCATTTCAAATGTGGTAGATATTTTTTTTCAAAAAAGATAATTCACAAAGGGCCTAACGCCATACATGTTGAAAAAACGTTTTCTTTTTCTTTACCTGTTTATAATGTTTATAAAGCGTGGTGGTTGAGAGAGAGAGACCATACGGCTGGGTGTGTGTGTTTCAACGAACCTGTCGCTAACCACAAGGACCATGCTTAATAGAACAATCGCTATTTCGACGGGTCGGTGTATGACAGAGCGAGCGTGCGTTTTTCTGATATTTTACCTTTAACGTGTAAACGGTAATGAGAGCTAGGTTCTATGTTGGTCGAAGCGAGTAGAGAAAACAAACTTGCCGAGGAGGTGAAGGTCATTTGAGCTTATTGGAAGGCATTGATCTGACTTGACAACAAGTGCAATGGAAAAAATGACCAAGACGCTTGAAGGTGAAATAATCTGACCATCGTGGTGGCAGGGGAGTGCGAAAGGCGTGCACACATGTGTGAAACCACAGGCACGCTAAACCAGTGACATCCTGTCTTGCTTCGTACGTGACAAAATGCAAGTCCATGTGAAATTTGATCTACCGCAGGTGTTCACCTTGGACGTTATCTGTCCACGTGCATGATAACTGTTAACAAGTCACATCCTGTTTTGCTTCGTACGTGACAAAATGCAAGTTCATGTGAAATTTGATCCGGCACAGGTGTTCGCCTAGGACGTTAGCTGCCCACGTGCACGATAAGAGAATGTTCAAAGCGTGGGAAAAAAAAAAGATTATACATGCAATGTGATATATAAAGACACGTCGCTGACATTTCCACTCGCACTTATGTGACTACTTTTGAACACGCTACAGCGTTGTGTGAAACACTTGGCCTTGTTTAACAGTTTTGGTGTTGGTGGAAAATACTTAACCTTGTTGTGGGGTAGGTGTTTATTTATTCATTTATACATTTATTGATTTATATATATATTTACATGCAATTATTTATTGATTAGATAATTAATGATTTTATTTATTTATTTGTTTGCAGATAACCGGTATACCTTACATGTCTGAGAGAGAAGAAACCATTGCACTTTTGAGCCCACTAGAAGGAAGCAGCAAGAAGCCACTGCAAGTAAAGGTGGGATTATTTTTTTAAACTAACTTGTTTTATTTTTGTTGTTTCATATTTTATTTTATGAAATATATGTATTAACCTGAATTTAGGTATTTATAACGGTTTATTTTATTATTTTTTAGAAACTTGGAAAGAAGAGCCTTACCGCCGTAGCAGTCGCTGAAAACCCGAGACGCAGTAAAGTGCAACCATTGTTTCCAGGCAGTGAACTATTTAAAACTCAGGTAAGTCCAACTTAAAAATGCTATTCCATTTTACCACTACTGAAAACTCGTAGACAAAAAAAAATGCATTACCTGTACATGACTGGGACAATGATTGCTTTCTTGATTAATGGCTATGTTGTTGTTGTTGACTGGGAAAAGTACAAGGCCATGTTGGATTTTCTAAAAATAAAATAATAAATTTAATTTATGGGTGGTTCCCTATGGACTCAACGAATATCCACAGGTTTGAACATGATAATGTGAACAAAATGACATGACATTCATTTTTGTTTATATATTGGTTAAAGGGAGGGTGGGGGAATGTAAATGACTGTAGCTTTATAAAAAAGAAAATAAGTACATGGGTTACTGT
Organism: Meconema thalassinum; assembly: GCA_946902985.2. NCBI lineage: Eukaryota > Metazoa > Arthropoda > Insecta > Orthoptera > Tettigoniidae > Meconema > Meconema thalassinum. The sequence goes on from OX336391.1 coordinate 695,891,369, forward strand.
TTGTGCCAACATACAGTTTATTTTTAATGGTGTTTTGATATATTAATGCCAATTAACGTTAACGTTTTATTTACAAGTATTGATTGATTGATTGATTGATTGATTGAGTGATGGGTTATTTTGTTTGCTTTTAGGTGTCGTCATGTGCCATTAACGTAATGAACAGACAGTGAACAAGCATGCATTATGCTTTAAAGTACTCTGTGCAATGTTAATAACTTACAATAAGAAAACGTTTTATTATAACACATGGCGTTAGTACCAAATACAACAAGTGAGCAAGTTGGTTTACCACGTGGGTTAAATTTAAAATCAGAACATGATCGATGGTTAACATTTGAATCCTGGCCTGTAGGCTTTTTGTCGACGCATGAACTTGCAAAAGCCGGTTTTTTTTACTTGAACCGAGGAGATGTGGTGCGCTGTGTGTTTTGTCGTATTGAACTTTCACACTGGGAAGAAGGGGATGATCCCTTTAGAGACCATTTGCGATGGTCTCCTCACTGTCCTTACATGCTTGGAAAGCAAGTGGGTAACCTACCCGTGCATTCATTTTACCGAACCACAAGGCCTATGGCCGCTACTTACGTTGCTGAATCACAAATAAATAATAATAATGATGTATTACCAGCCAACGGTAGTGTCGATATATGTGGTCCATATGCCATAGACAGTGTTGAATTGGCGTGTGCTTTTGAAAAATTGGGAGTTTGCAAGACTAAAGCACTAGCACACCCAGAGTACAGCTCTGTTGAAAAACGTTTCGAATCTTATAAAAATGTTTGGCCATTAATATTAAAACACCTTACCAAACAGCTAAGTGAAGCTGGATTTTTTTATACTGGTGAAGGGGATAAAACAATATGTTTTTATTGTGGATTTGCTTTAAAGGATTGGCAAATGACTGATGACCCTTTTGTGCAACACGCTCGTTGGTTACCAAACTGTAAATACATGGTGTTGCTTAAAGGTCAGGAATTTGTGAACACTATTCGTAAAGAAAAAGTGATTGCAGCACAAGACATAAAAGTGCCTTTAGAGTTAGAGCACGCGGAGCAAATACATAAGGCTGAAAGAAAAGACTTGTCTCACGAACAGATACAAAAGTGTGACCAACAATTATGTAAAATTTGTTATCAAGATGAACTAGGTGTTGTATTTTTACCCTGTGGACACATGATAGCCTGTGTCAAGTGTGCATTAGAACTTAACACTTGTGCTATATGCAGAAAAGTAGTATCTGCAACAGTTAGGGCATTTCTTGCATAACTAGTATAATTTATTCGCCATGGATAGTGCAAAATCCCTAATTGCACAATATTATTAAAGCTGTTTTAGAGTGTAATAGATATGCTTTTGTTTTGTTTATAGACTACTACAATGAATGTTTTGAATGCTGTGGGACAATCATGTGGCTTAGAGACAAAGAAGCTCAGCGAATTGCCAATGCATATTCCATTCCGCATTATCAAGATTCGGAAATTGAAAACAGCATATGGTGATCGTGTACTTTGTGTATGTGAAAACTTTGAGACATTTCTGCCTATACGGTTTAATGATATGTCGGAGAGTGTTTTTGATGAAGTCAATAATGCTGTGCAACCTGTACACTTAATTTATGAAGGTTTTAAAAACAATAGGTGCATGGTTCGTTTTAATTAAATAAATAAATAATGTGAAATAATAATGGAAATTATAAGTAATGACAATATACTGAAAAAGAAAGAAAATATGTGCATAGAATAGTAATGTTTTAGTGTTCAGTGTTGTCTTTAAAAATATTATGATGAAACCAAAAAAAATGTATATAAAGTTTGTAAATAAATGCAAAATGATGTTACAATGCTGTTTTATTTTATACAAAGTTAGTATATTTAACATTGCAGAGTATACATGATTATGACAATAAATGCATACTGAATACAAGCCTTTCTCACATTACAATAGTCTGTTATAGTTTTAAACACAAGGCTTGTTGTAGATCATTTTATAGCAATGTCCCTTTAATGTTGTTTTCGAAAAGTGGGGAAGCCACAATGGTTGTATTGACATAAAAACCTTATGGTTATTACTATTTAGTCACTTTGATCCCCTTGCAGATCAACAGTAGATGACCTAGTTGTTCCACTCTTTAAAACGACAACAACAACACTACCTCTTGCATAGTTTGTGATGTTGATGGCTCTTGCGACGTGGAAGATGGATTAAAAATAACTTTGAGAACAGGGGTTAAACGTTGATCATTAAACAATGCACTATTTTGAGTAGCAATATGGTTTTCTTGATTTTTTGTCGACGGCAACTGTGTTTCATGCGGTACACTACATTGATGATCACTGACACTTAAAACCTCACTATTTTTACTTTTTAGGTCACCACGACAATGTTTGGAACGTTGCTTTGAACAACGCCAAATAACAGTTCCATTTTTATTGGTTCGTTTCACAATATATGAATATCCTTTATAGTATGCGTAAGGCTTACCATACCTAGTCACTGATACTTCCATATCAACTGTCGAGCATAGACTAAGCTCTAGTAAAGTCAACTTGGTAATAAGAATACTAGTTTAATGTGAGAGCAAATATGGATCCAAAGAGTTCAGGTAAAAGTGAAAGCAAATAAGCAAATATTAGAAACAAGAGTTGGGGTGAAAGTGGTCGCAAAGTGGTAGACCCATTACACAATAATTTCAGCACGACGAAGCTCTTGTTCAATTTCTTTGATTTCCCAATCGTGACCAGTATGGCCAGATTGACGTGAGGCATGCAACAACTGTAGCCGCTGGACGAGCTTATTGGGATTGTGCCAGTATACAAATTTAACAAATGGATTTTTAGGTGTAAACAAAGCATTACCATTATCATGATCATTATCATCATCGTCATTATCATCATCATGATCACCATTATCATCATGACCATCATCACTGTTACTATATAGTCCTTTTTGATCCTCTTGCAATACCACTTTATTTATAGTCTGAGTTGATTTTGACAGTGTTGAAGGTTTCTTGGACGTTGACAACTGTCCTAACATGACGTTTTGAGGACATGATAAGTCCTTTTGAACAAACACTGTACTATCTTTAGCCGCAATATCGTTTTCTTGAACTTGCTTTTTAGCATTTTGATAATTGTTTGTAAACAGTAAGCGTGGTTCGTTTCGAGCACTACATTGATGAACACTCACACTTAAAACCTTTCCATTTTTACTTTTCAGATTGCCTCGACATTTTGTTGACCTCTCTTTTGAGCATCGCCAGAATATTATTCCATTCACATTCTGGCGATTATAGTTATAGGAGTAGCCTTGATAGAGTGCACGTAGCCTACCTTTGTTGGTTGTAATAAGTTCCATAGTAGTAACTGACCTGTCAGTACGATGTTCACACTACAAAGGTTACAACTGTTTTGCTGATGGAGTGACCTACTATAAGCTTATATATTGGCTTATGTGTTGGCTTTTTGTGTTGGCTTTTCGTGTTGGCTTTTGTGTTGGCTTATGTGTTGGCTTTTTGTGTTGGCTTTTTGTGTTGGCTTTTCATGTTGGCTTTTCGTGTTGGCTTATGTGTTGGCTTTTTGTGTTGGCTTTTTGTGTTGGCTTTTCGTGTTGGCTTTTGTGTTGGCTTATGTGTTGGCTTTTTGTGTTGGCTTTTTGTGTTGGCTTTTCATGTTGGCTTTTCGTGTTGGCTTTTCGTGTTGGCTTTTTGTGTTGGCTTTTCGTGTTGGCATTTCGTGTTGGCTTTTGTGTTGGCTTTTCGTGTTGGCTTTTTGTGTTGGCTTTTCGTGTTGGCATTTCGTGTTGGCTTTTCGTGTTGGCTTTTTTGTATTGGCCTTTCGTGTTGGCTTTTTGTATTGGCTTTTCGTGTTGGCTTTTTGTGTTGGCTTTAGTATTGGCTTTTGTATTGGCTTATTTGACAAGTTATTTGTGTCAATGTATTTAGTGGATTTTTTCTTGGTGTTGGAAAGTAGTTGAAAGAGAGGGAATATTTAAAGACTTAACCTCAGCTCACTAACCTAACCTAACCTTTCAACTCTCAGATGTTAATTAAATTCTGTGCATTGTCGAGTTGGAGCCCAAGACCTCAGGGGTTAAAAAAACAATTATTTTTGACGACTTATTTTGGTAACTTATTTTAATGGCTAACCTAACTTTACCTAACCTAACCTAACCTAACCTAACCTCAGCTCACTTTGGATATTACTAGTAAGTGTTCATATCCTCTGCTAGGTAGCATGCTAGTAGTACAGGTAGTGCTCATATTTACCGCTAGATAGCGGAAACATACTTTGCATGTTGCATGTGACACTTGTGAAGTTTAACCACATGCAAGACGTGCTTGTATAAGTTCTCTATTTAAACTCAATATACAATTAACCACTAAATGTTCAGAACTAACATGTATAGCCATGTTTAGGGTATATAGGAGACCCTTAGCAAGAAAGGCTGTCTAACCCACGAGTGTACAGCCTTGTCATACGCAGTAAGCCCCTGTTGGCAGAAAACAACAACAACAACAATTTGAGAAAGCCAACAGGGGCTTACTGCGTATGACAAGGCTGTACACTCGTGGGTTAGACAGCCTTTCTTGCTAAGGGTCTCCTATATACCCTAAACATGGCTATACATGTTAGTTCTGAACATTTAGTGGTTAATTGTATATTGAGTTTAAATAGAGAACTTATACAAGCACGTCTTGCATGTGGTTAAACTTCACAAGTGTCACATGCAACATGCAAAGTATGTTTCCGCTATCTAGCGGTAAATATGAGCACTACCTGTACTACTAGCATGCTACCTAGCAGAGGATATGAACACTTACTAGTAATATCCAAAGTGAGCTGAGGTTAGGTTAGGTTAGGTTAGGTTAGGTAAAGTTAGGTTAGCCATTAAAATAAGTTACCAAAATAAGTCGTCAAAAATAATTGTTTTTTTAACCCCTGAGGTCTTGGGCTCCAACTCGACAATGCACAGAATTTAATTAACATCTGAGAGTTGAAAGGTTAGGTTAGGTTAGTGAGCTGAGGTTAAGTCTTTAAATATTCCCTCTCTTTCAACTACTTTCCAACACCAAGAAAAAATCCACTAAATACATTGACACAAATAACTTGTCAAATAAGCCAATACAAAAGCCAATACTAAAGCCAACACAAAAAGCCAACACGAAAAGCCAATACAAAAAGCCAACACGAAAGGCCAATACAAAAAAGCCAACACGAAAAGCCAACACGAAATGCCAACACGAAAAGCCAACACAAAAAGCCAACACGAAAAGCCAACACAAAAGCCAACACGAAATGCCAACACGAAAAGCCAACACAAAAAGCCAACACGAAAAGCCAACACGAAAAGCCAACATGAAAAGCCAACACAAAAAGCCAACACAAAAAGCCAACACATAAGCCAACACAAAAGCCAACACGAAAAGCCAACACAAAAAGCCAACACAAAAAGCCAACACATAAGCCAACACGAAAAGCCAACATGAAAAGCCAACACAAAAAGCCAACACAAAAAGCCAACACATAAGCCAACACAAAAGCCAACACGAAAAGCCAACACAAAAAGCCAACACATAAGCCAATATATAAGCTTATAGTAGGTCACTCCATCAGCAAAACAGTTGTAACCTTTGTAGTGTGAACATCGTACTGACAGGTCAGTTACTACTATGGAACTTATTACAACCAACAAAGGTAGGCTACGTGCACTCTATCAAGGCTACTCCTATAACTATAATCGCCAGAATGTGAATGGAATAATATTCTGGCGATGCTCAAAAGAGAGGTCAACAAAATGTCGAGGCAATCTGAAAAGTAAAAATGGAAAGGTTTTAAGTGTGAGTGTTCATCAATGTAGTGCTCGAAACGAACCACGCTTACTGTTTACAAACAATTATCAAAATGCTAAAAAGCAAGTTCAAGAAAACGATATTGCGGCTAAAGATAGTACAGTGTTTGTTCAAAAGGACTTATCATGTCCTCAAAACGTCATGTTAGGACAGTTGTCAACGTCCAAGAAACCTTCAACACTGTCAAAATCAACTCAGACTATAAATAAAGTGGTATTGCAAGAGGATCAAAAAGGACTATATAGTAACAGTGATGATGGTCATGATGATAATGGTGATCATGATGATGATAATGACGATGATGATAATGATCATGATAATGGTAATGCTTTGTTTACACCTAAAAATCCATTTGTTAAATTTGTATACTGGCACAATCCCAATAAGCTCGTCCAGCGGCTACAGTTGTTGCATGCCTCACGTCAATCTGGCCATACTGGTCACGATTGGGAAATCAAAGAAATTGAACAAGAGCTTCGTCGTGCTGAAATTATTGTGTAATGGGTCTACCACTTTGCGACCACTTTCACCCCAACTCTTGTTTCTAATATTTGCTTATTTGCTTTCACTTTTACCTGAACTCTTTGGATCCATATTTGCTCTCACATTAAACTAGTATTCTTATTACCAAGTTGACTTTACTAGAGCTTAGTCTATGCTCGACAGTTGATATGGAAGTATCAGTGACTAGGTATGGTAAGCCTTACGCATACTATAAAGGATATTCATATATTGTGAAACGAACCAATAAAAATGGAACTGTTATTTGGCGTTGTTCAAAGCAACGTTCCAAACATTGTCGTGGTGACCTAAAAAGTAAAAATAGTGAGGTTTTAAGTGTCAGTGATCATCAATGTAGTGTACCGCATGAAACACAGTTGCCGTCGACAAAAAATCAAGAAAACCATATTGCTACTCAAAATAGTGCATTGTTTAATGATCAACGTTTAACCCCTGTTCTCAAAGTTATTTTTAATCCATCTTCCACGTCGCAAGAGCCATCAACATCACAAACTATGCAAGAGGTAGTGTTGTTGTTGTCGTTTTAAAGAGTGGAACAACTAGGTCATCTACTGTTGATCTGCAAGGGGATCAAAGTGACTAAATAGTAATAACCATAAGGTTTTTATGTCAATACAACCATTGTGGCTTCCCCACTTTTCGAAAACAACATTAAAGGGACATTGCTATAAAATGATCTACAACAAGCCTTGTGTTTAAAACTATAACAGACTATTGTAATGTGAGAAAGGCTTGTATTCAGTATGCATTTATTGTCATAATCATGTATACTCTGCAATGTTAAATATACTAACTTTGTATAAAATAAAACAGCATTGTAACATCATTTTGCATTTATTTACAAACTTTATATACATTTTTTTTGGTTTCATCATAATATTTTTAAAGACAACACTGAACACTAAAACATTACTATTCTATGCACATATTTTCTTTCTTTTTCAGTATATTGTCATTACTTATAATTTCCATTATTATTTCACATTATTTATTTATTTAATTAAAACGAACCATGCACCTATTGTTTTTAAAACCTTCATAAATTAAGTGTACAGGTTGCACAGCATTATTGACTTCATCAAAAACACTCTCCGACATATCATTAAACCGTATAGGCAGAAATGTCTCAAAGTTTTCACATACACAAAGTACACGATCACCATATGCTGTTTTCAATTTCCGAATCTTGATAATGCGGAATGGAATATGCATTGGCAATTCGCTGAGCTTCTTTGTCTCTAAGCCACATGATTGTCCCACAGCATTCAAAACATTCATTGTAGTAGTCTATAAACAAAACAAAAGCATATCTATTACACTCTAAAACAGCTTTAATAATATTGTGCAATTAGGGATTTTGCACTATCCATGGCGAATAAATTATACTAGTTATGCAAGAAATGCCCTAACTGTTGCAGATACTACTTTTCTGCATATAGCACAAGTGTTAAGTTCTAATGCACACTTGACACAGGCTATCATGTGTCCACAGGGTAAAAATACAACACCTAGTTCATCTTGATAACAAATTTTACATAATTGTTGGTCACACTTTTGTATCTGTTCGTGAGACAAGTCTTTTCTTTCAGCCTTATGTATTTGCTCCACGTGCTCTAACTCTAAAGGCACTTTTATGTCTTGTGCTGCAATCACTTTTTCTTTACGAATAGTGTTCACAAATTCCTGACCTTTAAGCAACACCATGTATTTACAGTTTGGTAACCAACGAGCGTGTTGCACAAAAGGGTCATCAGTCATTTGCCAATCCTTTAAAGCAAATCCACAATAAAAACATATTGTTTTATCCCCTTCACCAGTATAAAAAAATCCAGCTTCACTTAGCTGTTTGGTAAGGTGTTTTAATATTAATGGCCAAACATTTTTATAAGATTCGAAACGTTTTTCAACAGAGCTGTACTCTGGGTGTGCTAGTGCTTTAGTCTTGCAAACTCCCAATTTTTCAAAAGCACACGCCAATTCAACACTGTCTATGGCATATGGACCACATATATCGACACTACCGTTGGCTGGTAATACATCATTATTATTATTTATTTGTGATTCAGCAACGTAAGTAGCGGCCATAGGCCTTGTGGTTCGGTAAAATGAATGCACGGGTAGGTTACCCACTTGCTTTCCAAGCATGTAAGGACAGTGAGGAGACCATCGCAAATGGTCTCTAAAGGGATCATCCCCTTCTTCCCAGTGTGAAAGTTCAATACGACAAAACACACAGCGCACCACATCTCCTCGGTTCAAGTAAAAAAAACCGGCTTTTGCAAGTTCATGCGTCGACAAAAAGCCTACAGGCCAGGATTCAAATGTTAACCATCGATCATGTTCTGATTTTAAATTTAACCCACGTGGTAAACCAACTTGCTCACTTGTTGTATTTGGTACTAACGCCATGTGTTATAATAAAACGTTTTCTTATTGTAAGTTATTAACATTGCACAGAGTACTTTAAAGCATAATGCATGCTTGTTCACTGTCTGTTCATTACGTTAATGGCACATGACGACACCTAAAAGCAAACAAAATAACCCATCACTCAATCAATCAATCAATCAATACTTGTAAATAAAACGTTAACGTTAATTGGCATTAATATATCAAAACACCATTAAAAATAAACTGTATGTTGGCACAAACAGTAACCCATGTACTTATTTTCTTTTTTATAAAGCTACAGTCATTTACATTCCCCCACCCTCCCTTTAACCAATATATAAACAAAAATGAATGTCATGTCATTTTGTTCACATTATCATGTTCAAACCTGTGGATATTCGTTGAGTCCATAGGGAACCACCCATAAATTAAATTTATTATTTTATTTTTAGAAAATCCAACATGGCCTTGTACTTTTCCCAGTCAACAACAACAACATAGCCATTAATCAAGAAAGCAATCATTGTCCCAGTCATGTACAGGTAATGAATTTTTTTTTGTCTACGAGTTTTCAGTAGTGGTAAAATGGAATAGCATTTTTAAGTTGGACTTACCTGAGTTTTAAACAGTTCACTCTTTGGCAGTGGTTTCGCTTTAGTGCGTTTCTGGTTTTTTTCAGCGACTGCTACGGCGGTAAGGCTATTCTTTCCAAGTTTCTAAAAATAAATAAAATAAACCGCTATAAATACCTAAATTCAGGTTAATACATACATTTCATAAAATAAAACATAAAACAAAAAAAATGAAACAAGTTAGTTTAAAAAAAATCATCTCACCTTTACTTGCAGTGACTTGTTACTCTTCCCTTCTAGTGGGCTCAAAAGTGCAATAGTTTCTTCTCCCTCTGACATGTAAGGTATGCCGGTTATCTGCAAACAAATAAATAAATAAAATCATTAATTACCTAATCAATAAATAATTGCATGTATTTATATATAAATCAATAAATGTATAAATGAATAAATATATACCTACCTCACAACAAGAATAAGTATTTTCCACCAACACCAAAACTGTTAAACAAGGCCAGGGGTTTCATGCAACGCAGTGTGTTGAAAGGTAGTCCACCCAAGTGAGAGTGGAAATGATAACGACATGTCTTTATATATGCTACGTTGCATGTATAATCATTTTTTCCCACGCTTTGAACATTCTGTTATCGGTCACGTGGACAGCTAACGTCCCAGGCGAACACCTGTGGCGAATCAAATTTCACATGAACTTGCATTTTGTCACGTACGAAGCAAAACAGGATGTGACTTGTTAACAGTTATCGCGCACGTGGACGGATAACACCCAAGCGAACACCTGTGGAAGATCAAATTTCACATGAACTTGCATTTTGTCACGTACGAAGCAAAACAGGATGTCACTGGTTTAGCCTACATGTGGTTTCACAAATGTGTGTGTGCATGCCTTTCACACTCCCCTGCCACCACGATGGTCAGATTATTTCACCTTCAAGCGTCACCTGTTGTCAAGTCAGATCGGAGCCTTCCAATAAGCTCAAATGACATTCACCTCCTGCTCGTTTGTTTTCGGTACTCGCTTCGACCAACATAGAACCTAGTTCTCATCACCGTTTACACGTTAAAGGTAAAATATCAGAAAACGCACCCTCGCTCTGTCATACACCGACTCGTCGAAATATCAATTGATCTATTGAACACAGCCACCTTGGTCAGCGACAGGTTTGTTGAAACACACACATCCAGCCGTATCGTCTCTCTCAACCACCACGCTCCATGAAAATTATAAACAGGTAAAGAAAAAGAAAACGTTTTTTCAACATGTATGGCGTTAGGCCCTTTGTGAATTATCTTTTTGGAAAAAAAACTATCTACCACATTTGAAAGGGGGCGTTAGCCCGAGTCCTAGGACACCTCGTACACGTCTCTAGCGTTATTGGTTCGTGAGATATCGGCAAAAATCACAAAAAACACGTGTTTACCCCAAAATCGCGTTTCCAAAATTTTTTAAAATTACAACGAGTAGTTCATAGCAAAGAGGACGTCTGCCCGAATCCTTGGACCCATCGTACATGCCTCTAGCGTTATTGCTTCGTGAGATATCAACAAAATCACAAAAAACACGTGTTTACCCCAAAACCGAGTTTCCAATTTTATTAAAAATTATAACGAGTGGTCCATAGCAGAGAGGACGTCACCCCGAGTCCTTGGACCTGTCGAACACGCCTCTAGCGTTATTGGTTCGTGAGATATAGCAAAAAGTCTAAAATCACGTTTTTACCCCAAAAAGACTGTGTTTCCAGATTTTCACCTTTTCGACACCGACATTCCCGTAAAGAGCACAACGAGACGAAAAAAACGAATCCAAGCACGCCCTCCTAGCATGGCTCCTTCCATTCCAAGGTCGCAGGGGCTCACCACTTGCTTTTATAAGCAGCTCTGTCCTTACCACACTACTGCAGGTTTTCATTCTAGAGACTTTAAATTTATTTTGGGGGTAGAGGGGGTAGGGACCATTGATTTACGTTAAACAATTTTTTTTGTAGAGTTCCTAGTTTCCAAAATATAGGATTTTCAAAATTCGAGTGTTTTCAAAAAAATATAAAAAATAAAAAATTTTTATTACAAAAAATAAAGGTCATAAAGACTGTTCGTTTGAGCCATGGCACAACGTTCTATCCTGTTTGGTTTTCAAACTATCGCCTATTTTCGAAAACAAAAATTTTCAAAAAAATTTTGAAAAATATAATGAGTGGTCCATAGCAAAGAGGACGTCAGCCCGAGTCCAACAATACCTCATTTGTCAAAATCGGACCATGCGTTCAAGAGATATTTAACATGGCTGAGGCTTAGTAGTAGAGCAAGGGGGGTTTTGAAGTGGGGCAGAAGCGCCACTACTCCACTACTCTTGGGTATAGTACTGCGATAATGTCCTACCGACCCTTACACGGAAGAGTCGGACGGACATGAAATTCGCAATGAAAGTCGGTAAGTTACCACGGAGTCCCCACTTGTGAAGGGTGGAAAGGATCCCGTAGCGCCATGTGGTGTCGTAGGCTTTCTCGAGGTCAAAGAAAACCGTGACTAGGTGCTGCTTCCGGAAAAAAGCCTCCTGTATGGCGCTCTCAAGTCGCACCAGATGGTCAGTGGTGGACCTATGAGAGCGAAATCCACATTGGTACTCAGACAGGAGACCTTTATCCTCCAAGAACCACACCAGTCGACGGTTCACCATCTTTTCGAGCAGCTTGCATAGGCCATTTGTCAAACAAATGGGCCTATAGCTGCTTACAAACTTGGGATCCTTTCCAGCCTTAGGAATCGGTATCACGATCCCCTCTCGCCATTGAGATGGAAACTCCCCTTCAATCCATATACGATTGAAGAGGAGCAACAGTTTTTTTATACTGGAATAGCACAGATGTTTTAACATTTGATTATGTATGTTATCCGGTCCAGGAGCCGTATCCCTGCACAGTGCAAGCGCACTGCGCAGTTCCCATTCAGAGAATGGTACATTATAGGACTCCGAAGCAGCAGTGGCAAAGGACAAGGGGTGAGTCTCTGCCTCCCGCTTCAGAGTCAGAAATGTAGGATCGTAACTCCCGGAGCAGGATACATCGGAGAAGTGCGAGCCAATGCTGTTGGCAATGGCGAGATGGTCCGTGATGATGTCCCCATTGATGGACACTCCGGGTATCGATAGTGATGTCGGGAGTCCGGAGATCCGACGAAGCTTAGTCCACACTTGAGATGAAGGAGTATGCGCCGTCATGGATGACACATACTTTTCCCACGTCGTTTTCTTACTCTCCCGAATCAGATATCGGGCTCTAGCACGCATCCTTCTGAAGGTGATAAGGTTGGCCATAGTGTTTTGCCTCCGATAGCATTTGAAAGCACGTCGACGATCTTTAATGGCTGCTGCAATCTCGGCTGTCCGCCAAGGGACAAGCTTCCGGCGTGAGTTGCCGGATGAGGAAGGTATTGTTTCCTCAGCAGCAGTCAAAATACCATTCGTTATGTGAATGGTATGATCGTCGACACTCTCAAAGGTATCTTCGGCAAACACCGCACGTGCCGTGAAAGTTGGCCAATCAGCCCGACGGAGAAGCCATCGACTTGGTAACTCGATGGCTCTCTGGTTCGGAAGAGTAACGATAATTGGAAAATGGTCACTATTACAAAGGTCATCGTGTACACCCCACTGTAGCAGGGGAACCAGCGCACGACTGCACAGGGTAATATCGATACTTGAATAAGTACCGTGTGCAATAGAGAAGTGCGTAGGCTCCCCTGTGTTCAACAGACACAGGTCCAGCCGCCTGATCAGCCTCTCAAAATCTCTCCCTTTACCGCTAGTGGTAGCGGAGCCCCAGATGGTGTTGTGGGCATTAACATCTCCCAGAAGGAGAAAAGGAGGGGGGAGCTGAGAGACTAGATCCACCAGCTGGTCGTAATCCGGCTGAGAATCAGGTGGGATGTACACGTTACATACTGTTGCCATTACTGGCAACGAAGTACGAACTGCAACTGCCTCTAGCTGAGTACGCAACGGCACCTCTTCACTAAAGAGGCTAGAGTGGACGAGAGTGCAGACGCCACCAGCGGCCACAGCTCCGTCCATCCGGTCTTTAGAGAAGAGTTTGAAGTGACGCATTGTTGTCTCATGTCCAGGACGAAACCTGGATTCCTGAAGACAGACAATGGTTGCCGAAAACGAAGATATTAATTGTCGTAACTCAGCGAGATGAACAGAATAGCTATTACAGTTCCATTGTAATAGTGCCATGGTGTGGACTTAAGTAGAAGTGGGTCTTCTACTTATGCTTGACCGTTTGCCACCCTTCCCCATCTCTAGTTGGAGATGATGGGGCAGGAGAGCACACCTCAATCTCCACATCTCCGTCCGAAGACGAAGAAAATGGAGCGGGCGCTCTCTTGGGTTGCGCACGGTCGTCGTCGGACCTCACGGGTCTCGCCCTTGGGGAAGAGCGAGAGCGGTGTCGAGGGACTTTCTCCCGGTCCGAAGACTGGGTGTCTGTCCCCGACACGCCCCGAAGAGACTTCTTCTTGGATCGGCGCCGACGTGTGTTTGGGGAAGTAGATGGTCCCTTCCCCACAGACGCCGGGTCCTTATAAAACAAGGTCGCTCCTGCTGGCACCGCTCCACTGGTAGTGGTGGGAGCGGGATGGCTAGCAGATACGTGAGCAGCCCTGCCTTTAGGAGAGGAAGAGAAACGGCGCTGAACCGCTCCCCTCTCCTCCGCCGATCTATTTTCTTTTCTATAGGGGAGTTCCTCCATACGGACGGGCTTGGCTTCAGCAGGCTTCGCTCCCTTGGTGGTAGTGGGAGCGGAAAGGCCAGCAGAGACAGTAGCCACCCCGTCAGCAGGAGGGCGAGAGAGACGGCGACGAACCGTCTCCCTCTTCTCCACTATCTTTGTCTTATCAGATGGGCTGGATGACGATCCAGCCCCGGTCGCCGAAGTCTTCTTTGCCTGGTTGGCAGGGGAAGACTTCTTCTCCGACCGTTTCGGAGAGGAAGATGACTTCTTCTCCGATTGCGCCGGTTTAGATGGTATAACCGGCGCCTTTTTCACAATGGCCGAAGAAGGTTGTTTAACCTTCTTCGGGCTGACAGGTCTCGCTTGGACAGCGAGGGGAGACTTTACGATCTCAGAGAAGTTCGTCGTCGAGGGTACAGCACGGGGAACGAAAGTGGCAGGGGTGATAGGTGGCGTCACCTTAGCCGCGAAAGATACCGGAAATTCGGGTGCAGTCATATCACGGTATCTCTTTCGAGCGTCGTGATATGAAAGCCGATCCAATGTTCTGATTTCTTGGATCTTTGCTTCCTTGCAGAACTCAGGGCACTGCTTCGACCGCGGAGAGTGACTTCCTTGGCAGTTAGGACACGTCGGGGGAGGCGTACACCCCACACCGTCATGTGTCCCCTTGCCACACTCTCTACACACCGCCTTGGCAGTGCATCTGGCAGAAACATGACCGAATTTCTGGCAATTGTAGCAGCGCATAGGTGGAGGGATGTACGGTCTAACGTCGCAATGGTACGACGTGACCTTCACCTGCCTAGGCACTACATCACCCTCAAAATGAAGAATGAAAGCGCCAGTATCGACGCTATCATTTCCAATTTTCCGGGTGATGCGCCTAATCCTGGTGACGCCTCGCTTCCCCAGATCCCGCATCAATTCCGCGTCGCTGTTTAAAATGAGGTCGCGATGGAATATAACTCCACGGACCTCATTTAGCGTATCGTGCTTCTCAACCTTAACGGGAATTTCGCCGAAATGCGTGCATTCCAGCAACGCTTCGGTTTGCTGCCGGTCAACGGTATGCAGCAGGAGCTGCCCGTTCCGGAGCTTGGAAATCCCGTTAAGGTCGCGATATTTCCCCTCGATTTCCTCTGAAAATAGGATCGATTTTACCTGTTTAAAATCTCCCCCGTCTGTCCTGGTAGCTACCAGGTAGCGAGGAGACCTGTCAACAGGGAACTTCTTATTAAATGCCTCATCCCAAGGCGTATACACCTTGGGATTCGGTCTACACTCCAGAGACGGCTTTTTAAGGGTGCCACCCTGTACAGGTGTCCGTGATCGTTTACTACGCATCCCGGACGAAATCCTCCCCGAATACTGCCCACTCCGAACGGGGGCTATCACTGTGGGCGCCACCCAGCCAAGGCAATACCTACCTGGCATAGCAGATATTGCCCGGGGTCCCAGTGCCTCGAACAGGCACTTCCCCCTCGGCATGCACAGGATTTATTCAGCTCCAGTATTCGGCCATGCAGGGACCTTCGTTGTAAGGCGGATACTACTGTAGGGTACATGGCGCACCCACCTGACGGGATGGGGCATACCGTCTAGGCTTTCTGGCCAGATGGCCAAGCTGGTGGCCCTTCCCCTAACAGCATGCATGTTTGTTTCTATTGGTCAAACCAGAGCTGGGACCAGAAAACCAAAATCGACCTTTATAAGGCCCCCTCTAAGTCGCCTTTTACGACAGGCAGGGGATACCGTGGATGAATTCTGCCCTCCCCATCCACAGGGGGTCTGAACAAATCAAAACTGGCAAGTTATTCGGCCATGTCGGCCCTATTAGTCGCCTCCTACGACAGGCAGGGCATACCGTGGGTGTATTCTATCCCGCACCCACACGGGGGAACGGGAATTTCGCCGAAATGCGTGCATTCCAGCAACGCTTCGGTTTGCTGCCGGTCAACGGTATGCAGCAGGAGCTGCCCGTTCCGGAGCTTGGAAATCCCGTTAAGGTCGCGATATTTCCCCTCGATTTCCTCTGAAAATAGGATCGATTTTACCTGTTTAAAATCTCCCCCGTCTGTCCTGGTAGCTACCAGGTAGCGAGGAGACCTGTCAACAGGGAACTTCTTATTAAATGTCTCATCCCAAGGCGTATACACCTTGGGATTCGGTCTACACTCCAGAGACAGCTTTTTAAGGGTGCCACCCTGTACAGGTGTCCGTGATCGTTTACTACGCATCCCGGACGAAATCCTCCCCGAATACTGCCCACTCCGAACGGGGGCTATCACTGTGGGCGCCACCCAGCCAAGGCAATACCTACCTGGCATAGCAGATATTGCCCGGGGTCCCAGTGCCTCGAACAGGCACTTCCCCCTCGGCATGCACAGGATTTATTCAGCTCCAGTATTCGGCCATGCAGGGACCTTCGTTGTAAGGCGGATACTACTGTAGGGTACATGGCGCACCCACCTGACGGGATGGGGCATACCGTCTAGGCTTTCTGGCCAGATGGCCAAGCTGGTGGCCCTTCCCCTGACAGCATGCATGTTTGTTTCTATTGGTCAAACCAGAGCTGGGACCAGAAAACCAAAATCGACCTTTATAAGGCCCCCTCTAAGTCGCCTTTTACGACAGGCAGGGGATACCGTGGATGAATTCTGCCCTCCCCATCCACAGGGGATCTGAACAAATCAAAAACTGGCAAGGTATTCGGCCATGTCGACCCTATTAGTCGCCTCCTACGACAGGCAGGGCATACCGTGGGTGTATTCTATCCCGCACCCACACGGGGGTGCTGACCAAAAAACGGGACGGATCCCACAGGTTTTGTACTGATTACCGTAGGCTCAATAAGTTAGTCGAAAATGACAGTTATCCACTACCAAGGGCGGACACTTATTTGGATGCCCTTGGCGGAGCTAGCTGGTTCAGTTCGATGGATTGTTATAGTGGATTCTATTCAATCCCCGTCTATGAACCGGATAGGCACAAGCTGGCGTTCGTTACAGAGAACGGTCTATATACCTATACAAGGTTACCAATGGGCCTCCGTAACGCCAGCCAAACCTTCCAAAAGCTAGTGGATAAGACATTTTCAGGTCTAAAATGGCGTTCCGTATTAGTCTACGTGAACGACATAACGGTCTTCTCCAATACCTTTGACGAGCATATCGTACATTTGGAGGAGGCCTTCGCAAGGATCAGAGAGGCCAAGTTAAGGCTTAAACCTGCGAAATGTCAATTTGCCAGACAGCAGATTAACATATTGGGCCATATTGTAAACAAAGAGGGCATTATTCCCGACCCAGCGAAGACTGCCGCAATAACGGGCATCCCAATGCCCACAAATTTGAAACAATTGCGCAGTTTTATTGGGCTGGCATCGTATTACAGAAAATATATCTACAGGTTTGCGCACATCGCCCATCCCCTAACCGAGCTCACACGTGAAAAGACGCCCTTCAGCATTCGACAGGAACACATAGATGCCTTCAACACACTGAAGCAACTATTGACCTCACCACCATTACTGCAACACTTCCATAGTGGTAGGCCCACCTTTCTACTCGTGGATGCCAGCCTGTACGGGCTGGGGGCGGCCCTATTGCAGGAAGATGCTGAAGGGCGCATACGGCCCGTGGCTTATGCTAGTAGGAAACTAACGGCCGTTGAGACTAGATACTCTACCACAGAGCGGGAAATGCTGGCATTTTCATGGGGAGTGAACTACTTTCGGGTATACCTCTATGGTATCCAGTTCACGGTAGTGATTGACCACGCGAGCCTGCTTTTTTGGGACAAATTTAAAAACCCAAATTCGCGGCTCAATAGGTTTATATTCCGCCTGTATGAATATAACTTCGTGGTCAAGCACAAGAAAGGCGCTACACACCTAGATGCAGACGGGTTATCTAGGCTGCCAGTAGCCGACCCCCCAGATGACAGTAAGGACCACGAATGGGACGACATGCCCACTTTTGCCCTGACGGTGATTAACATCAAGCAGGAGCAAGAACGTGATCTGTACTTGAAACAGATTCTAATGGCACTAGAAAACTTGGATAAGGTGGACTCCAAGACAGCACGGCTGTCTAGGCGATTCTTCCTAGACAAAGACGGGGTACTGAAATTTAAGCCCACAGCCATGCACGATAATGCACCAATAGCGGTTCCGGAGTCATTGAAAGAGAATATAATGATCGGACACCACAATAGCCCACTGGCAGGGGCACATTTGGGCACGCATAAAACATACCTTAGAATACGGGACAAGTATTATTGGGTAAACATGAAGGCTGACATAGACACCTTCGTAAAGACATGTCATACTTGCCAGCGATTTAAAACAAGGCCTGGAAAGCCTCATGGGTTACTCAACCCAATTCCCGTAGGAGAGCTATTTCACAGAGTCGGGATAGACGTTAAAGGCCCCATTACGACATCTCAAAAAGGCAATAATTACATACTGGTTGCCACCGAGTATCTCACCCGGTACATGATAACAAAGGCCGTGCCCAAAGCAGACACAAACAGCATAGTCGAATTCTTATTCGACATAGTTACACGATATGGCCTATTCCAAACCTTACTATCCGACAGAGGTACTATTTTCACCTCGAGAGTGCTCCAACAGTTTTTGGAGATACTCAGGATAAAGGCATACACGACCACGAGTTTTTCCCCCCAAACAAATGGGCTCACAGAGAGTATGAACAAGATAATCGGAATTGCATTAGCTAAATTCACAGGGGACACAGGGACAGACTGGGATGATTATCTGCAGCCCGTCACTTTTAGTTACAATACTTCCATATCCACGGCTACAAAACACTCTCCACGCTTCCTATTGCACGGATACACGCCCAGAAGTCCCATAGACAATATATGCATCCCACAGGACACTCACACGGACAACGCCGCCCGGCTAGAGCACTTGCAGATAGCTCGCATGGACGCTAGAAAGAACATAGCCGCGGCGCAGAGAAAACAAAAAGAACGGTACGATCGGCATAGAAAGACCGTGGAATACACACCCGGGCAATTGGTTATGGTTTCCAATTCCGCCCGTAAGAAAAATGTGTCTGAGTTCCTCTTGCCACGTTGGTCAGGTCCCTTCAAAGTCTGCAGGAAGGTATCTGACCTAAACTATATCGTTAACGTGCGCCATGGACGCAAGCTCATTAAAGACACTATTCACGCCCGCCGTATGAAGGCATATCACACCCGCAAAGTTCCCACACCCACACGTAAAGGCGGGAACACTGTCAAAAGGAAGGGAAATGATCCCACTGGCAGACGGGAAAAGAAGGCCAAGAAATAGCCTCCGGACCCCGCTGACCGCACCGGGATACGACCCTAACACTTGGCAGAACTGTCCCGAAGACACAAGCCTGAATGGCACCAGGAATAATTACCCTGGTTAAAGACTGTCTCGAACCCGCAACCTCCTGGATACCAGGAGTGCAAGGTCGGGTAATTATCCAATGGAAGGATATAATAATAAAGGACAGTTCCACTAACACATATACATACGCACAAAACAATCAAATCACCTCCGACACCTGGTCACCAAACACGCAACTAGCGGCCCGGAGACACTCATGTATAGACACAGCCAAGTACCACTAACAGGGATATATTCGACTTACGCTTACATTAACACAAAACTTGGGGACACGAATGTATTTAATGGAAGGTTCTTTTCCATAACGGAAAGCCAGGCTCACAACATCGGAGCGGGCAATCAGGCTTCCACATACACACGTGCTGGACACAAGAACATTGTCAGACAAGTAATAGATAGTACACACGTCAATGTAATTAGATACTATCGCCGTCAGCGACAAAACACCCGTGACTGGGCGGCCTTCGCTAGCTACGGACAGCTAACATGCACGCAGCTCTGAAGATAAAAGACACCATCATTTACGGGAGTTTCAAAGCCCTATAACTTCCAAAATTACACTACGAGGAGCATTCCAAAACACCCAAATTTTTCACACCAAAGCGTATTTTCATCTGCGCGCCTCAAACTCACGATACACGTGCCATGGGATATACGATACAGAAATCGTAACACCAGCACCTTAAACCAAGGCGGGTGCGAACTCACGACCACACAACACAGTCGTGCCAAAAACAAACTAACCAACGGTATTTTTGGCGCGAAAAACACAATCAAAAGCCACACTGGGGACAATCAAATCCCAACAGACAACGCAGACATAGAACACGGAGAATTATATGGGATTGCGGGTCCGAATGCCCAGTAAACATCGGACACCGTGGAAAACAACTATCCAGACTCCCAATTAGACCGAAATTGGCCCCATACAAATACATAAACAGGTAATACCACATTTCCTCCGGCCAAACACCATGCAAAAATTTCGATTACACCAAACATAGGAAATAGATTTCCCAAACACAAGTATAGCAATTTCACAAGGCAAAGGTCTTATGAAATAAGTGTCCACACAACAGTGCTAGCAAAAACGGGACAGATTAGCACACTGGCACTCCCGGAATCCCAAACAATGACAACATGCCGACATTCGTAAAAGTCACGTTCCGACAGCCGACATACATAACGTCAGAGACTTCACGTACACAGACACATGAAAACATAACATGACAAAATACTGACTTGCAGATTCCACCGCATTGCAACACTGCTGTCGACAGACACTATTGTTATATGGGAAGTGACCATGAAATGACCAAAAACAAACCAATAATAATGCCATACATTTTTCAGCACTGTTACAACACTTGTGACATTTAGCAATGTACAGACATAATAGGCCGGACTTATCTTAGGGCCACAGGGACTTGTTCACAAACGCGATAACAGATTACACGCGCCGGCTGCCAATTAGCATCATGACACGATAAGACGTATCCGATAAGCGGCACGCGCGATAGCACGCTGCAGCGGAACGTCACTACAGTCACGCAAGCCTCAGTAATCACAGCCACGGGCACCTCCTCCCCCGCGCTCACAAATTAGGGGCGAATACGGACAAATTCCCTGAGGGGAACAAACCTCCCCAATAATTACTGCTCTTTTTACTTTTTAGTCCCAAAACCATCACAGGCGATCAGGACATGACCAGGCACACTACAACCACATATTACATTAACATTACAAATGAGAGGCCAGATTAGGCCGGGACGTCACATCGTCACCACATTTAACCATCCCCAAGAGCGGGTAGGAAACAGACATTGACCAAGTGAGGATGACAAGAGCAGAGATGGATAGGGCCAGCCAGATAGCCAATATACCACCTACAGGCTACCATCGTACCACCCTCCTACTGCCGTAACCTTCCCACTTACAACATTAGCCAACACAGACACATAAACACATAAAAACAGCTAAGCTACATACCAAAATATACATCGGGGTTGATAGACTTCATGCGTTTAAAGAGAGGGCTCACTACGCCCTGGCTCTCAATGCTAACACCTGAGTATTAGGGGTGTGTCGGAAAGAATGGCAAGCGTAATGCACATCTCTAAGCAAGAGATGAGGCCGAATTTATATTAACAATCCTTTTTTATTAAATAATCCCGCATGAAAGGGACATAGTATTATTATGCCTCAACCGATACCTATCCTTAAATGAGAGCAGATACGCCTCATATCCAGACACATGCATGGAATATCCCACCCACATGCCAAGGGTTATTATTATTGAACCTGCATGACACTTTGGGAAATTTTTGCAAACCTGGGAAATACCTACCCCCGTCCACTCACCGTAGAAGCATCCTGATAGCATCACCGGCCCCAGGCCACCATTAACATGGAGCCCAAAGGTGCGCAACCCCTTCCTACCATGCTTTAAGCCTATTCAACAGATAACAACCCCCGGAGCCCAATAACAGGGAACCCAACGCCATAAAATCCTATTAACGCCTCCATGAAAAGTAACAAGGCATTACAGCTGGAAGTCCGACATAGCACAGTAGACCTAAAGTAGTCTATGCACTTAGAAGATTCTACAACCCCAGAACACTTAAAAATTTTACATTTTCTACACAACAAATTATTTATACAGTACACTCATCTTTTTTATATAAGAAAGGAATCTGTGACACGCTGAATGATGATGACAGCGTAAGCGGAAGGCCAGAGGCACCACACAGGAACAAAGCTGGGCAAGGCGATGATGAGCCTTACCCTAGTTAACTCACTGACCCAGACCAAAGAGACGAACTACGTAAGGTCGAAGCGCCGATGACCTAGCACGGGCAAACGTCGGAGTCCCGGAAGGCCTAATCTGCCCCCGGGACAAAGAAAAGTTACACCCACCATGTGCTACGGGCATCGAAGCCAGACCTGCAGGGAAGACTTTCTGAGGATGGTGGGAGAAATAGCCAGCTCCACACCGGACTCAAGAGATGACCCTAGGGACGACCAAACCACGACTAGACTATTAGTAGCATGTAAGTAAGTAGAACTTCCAGGGCGGAAAGTAAGTCTCCTACGCGAAGGAGTGAAGCAGGATATTATTACTGCCAATATGGGCGAAGAGGACCCGGACGCCACCATTCCCGGAGGATATTATTACTGCCCATATGGGCGAAGAGGACTCCGGACGCCACCATTCCCGGAGGGTATTATTTTATCGGACGATGTCCAACGCCCACATAAATGGCTGACAACGGGTCACCAGAGCTTAAATGGTGACGCATCGGGCAGCCAAAGATATTAAATGAGGAGCATTGCGAGCACTCACAGGGGTACAGTGGGCAGACCCAACAATAATGAATACATCGATGACAACATGCAAATACAACGGCAATGAACAGGCAAGTACAACGAGCGATGCGGTTTGCTTTGTGGCACCGTAGTCGCCTGCAACTTTATTAATACTAGTTAGTAAGCATTAATATAAGTGTCGACAACTAGTATTAAGGGGGCGGAATCCGGCGGTTCTAGAGACAACCGGTGTTTCTAGAATACGTACGGGTGGTGCCCTGAGGAAGTAAATTGCCTCAGGCGATCGCCCTGGTGGAAATTTTAGCATGTAAGACAGTTGCATTTGACACGCAACTTAGAATTAAGCAAATTTACTAACCGCTGTTGCTAAATAATAGCACAGCATATTTCGGCAATAGACTAAGTTCAAACACTCTTTTTACTTATCATAATTAAGGTAAAATCTCTCGGCACCTGATGATCAACAACCCCGTCATCAGGGTAAGCCCGACAATACATTAAAATAAGTATGACTAAGGTAGAATATTTCGGCACCTGATGACCAACAACCCCGTCATCAGGGTAAGCCCGATAATACATTAAGTTAGATCATACTAGGATAAGTAAAGTTAAGGAAAAACATTACGGCACCGCCTAGGGTAAGACCGATCACACAATACTAATTATGGCATTTATTCCACAGGAAAAAGAGCTTCAGCCAGTGGACACACTGACACAGGAACCGATATAGAGAATATGCAATATTTACATGTTTTTTTCCACCTCTCCATTTTTCAGGCGGCGTCACCAGATATATGACACTGGTGACAATGATTTCACTGCCATATAGCAGCAACATGTTATTTGTGCCATGCCATTATTATGTACCATTTTTTACTCATTAATTTGCACTAATCCTAACACAATCTAACACACTCACCCCATTCCCTTACAGCAACACAAAAATCTGCACAGCAGGGCTGATACCTGGGGGTATCAGACTCGCTGGCAGATCAACATAAACAAAGAAAACAAAGCGTCAAAGATGCGACGCAACATACGGCAATGAGGGCACAACCGATCTGTGGCGGCGACTCTCACTGTCAAGTGTGAAGGCATTCGCCCACAGAGAATGATTCACAAGATAGGGGTATATATCAGCGGCACGACCACTAAACTGCACCGGGAAACGGCCGGACAGGATTAGCCGTGAGACGGCACATAAATACAAAGGGTAGCGTGCACGCCAGGTACAATAGACACGGCCGGCTAGGTATAACATAATTAATAATTAAGATAGATAGATATAAGTAAATAATGTAATAGAAAATACTGTGATATTGTTAAAAGGCACCGCATACAAAATTATTACCAATGATGCCACACATTGTGAATAAATATATTTTTATCACACACATGTACACAATGATTATGCTTTTGTATCTTTCATTTTTCTTCCTTCTAACGTCAAAATTTGTGAAGGTGTCCTGTTTTTTCTATTTCTTCCATCTTTTACATTGCAGGGAGAAATTTTTTCCCCAATACAGCGCCGGACGGCACAGTCACACGTCCAGCCATGGGATTTTTCCTCCCTGCACAATACCAATATATACATCATGGCTAAACCACATATTTTTTTTGCATATTAAGGCTTTCACGGCCCGGATTATTATATAAATAATTCATGCTTTTGGGATAATGCCGTGTGTATTTTTAATTTAAACCATACGTTTCGGAGAAACCTTGCCTCCTTTTTCAATGGAAATAAACAATGTGGCCAAAGAAAGTATATCAATGAGATTACAAAAAATATAGATAAATTCCTCTGTTCGTCACCAGAGAGCAGCTGCCAGAAATAACTGTATGGACCATGGTGGAACGGTGGACAGAGTAGTAAGTAACAAGAAGGTAAAGGGGGCGGTGTGAAAATATAGAAACTCCTCGAAGAATGAGGAGGGGGGGGGAGGTTGGAGGGTTAGATGGATATAAGGAAACATAGACAAAAGGGAATACTAGCTGAACGATACCTAACGTCATACAGTCAACGGCGAAAAAACAGATGGAAACTCCTCCAGTGACGAACAAAGGAGATCAAATCCAGGCTCTGAGCCCTAGAGGGAAAATGTACAATTTTAAATATGTGAAGAACAGAGAGACTGAGAGGAACTATCTCCCTAGATCCTTAATAACTGGTAGCCAAGTGTCACTTAGCTGATAACCAGTGTCTCTGTTAAAATTATTGGGATTTTTACGAATTTCAACTGCCTCCCTTATAATTCTAGACCAGTTGTGCTTAACAAGGGCAAGCGCATGAGCATCCTTGAAACATACATCGTGCCCTGAAGACAGGGCATGTTCAGCTATAGCTGATTTGTCAGGTTGGTTTAGACGGATGTTCCTTTGATGCTCTTTGATGCGAGTGGCAATGGACCGTTTTGTTTGTCCAATGTAGACTTTTCCGCAAGTACATGGGACTTCATACACCCCAGGTTGTAGTATTGGGGACAATTTATCTTTGTTTAATGCTAAACGTTGACCAATTTTCGTCATAGTGCCGAAAACTGTTTTTATCTTGTGCTTGCGGAGAATCTTAGCAACGCGGTCAGTGGTGTTGTGAATATAAGGGAGGTAAGCAGTTCCTCTCACGTCGGAGCTCTGAGAAGGTTGTCTATCCCTCCTTCTGGGATGTAGGGACCTATATATAGTGGATTCATTATAGCCATTACCCTTAAACATGGTTTGTAAGGCATGAAGAGTTGATGCCTCACAAATACGTTCCGCTCTTTTGGCTAGAGTTGTTATAATTCCTTGTTTTTGTGCTGGGTGGTGGTGGGAGTCCGCATGTAAATAACGGTTAGTGTGAGTTGGCTTACGGTAGACGCTGTGCCCCATGGAGCCATCCGCTTTCCTCCTCACAAGAACATCCAAAAAAGGTAAGTATCCACCTGACTCTAGCTCCATTGTGAAGTGTATTGAAGGATGCCGCTGATTTAGGTGGTTCAGAAAGTGGTTCAGTTTCTCAGAACCCTCCTCCCACACCACGAACGTATCATCCACATACCTCCACCAAATCACAGGTTTGAAAGACGCCGAAGATATAGCCTCCCCCTCAAAATGTTCCATGAAAAAATTTGCCACGACAGGCGAGAGTGGACTTCCCATGGCCACACCATCAGTCTGCTCGTAATATTTACCATCCCACAAGAAATAGCTGGAACACAAGCAGTGGTGGAATAATCGGGCAATGTCCTCAGGAAACAAATCCTTGATGAGTGACATGACTGAGTCCACCGGCACTCTGGTAAACAAGGACTCTACATCAAAACTCACCAAAATAGCATTTGGTTGAACGGCGATGGTTGACAATTTTTCGACGAAATGGGTTGAATCCCTAATGTAGGACTGTGTGTGCCCCAAGTGCGGCTGAAGCAACTTGCTGAGATATTGCGCAAGATCATAAGTTGGAGAACCTATTGTGCTAACAATTGGTCGAAGAGGGACGTCTTGCTTATGGATTTTTGGAAGACCATACAATCTCGGAGGAACAGCATCTCTCGGAATAAGACATCTTCCCTCTTCTTTTGGAATAGATGACAGTTTAACAAGCTTAGCAGTGGCATTGGATACACGAGTGGTTGGATCACGAGTGCACAGTCTGTACACAGGATCAGATAACAGAATCGAGATTTTACTTTTATATTCAACGGTATCCATCACCACTGTCGCATTTCCCTTGTCAGCATGAAGAATAGAAATGGTGTCATTATTTCTTAGTTCCTTCAATGCCTTTCTTTCACCCCGAGTTAAATTGGGTGGGGGTACTTTAGACGATCTTAATATCCTCACACTTTCTTGTCTAACTTCTTCAGCTTCATCTGGAGGTAAATTGTAGATGGCAGCCTCAACGGATGTGATCAACTCCTCTGTAGGAATTTTGGAGGGTGCGAGAGCAAAGTTGAGACCTCTGCTTAGTAAAGTTGTTTGGTAGTCATCTAAAGGGGTATTAGAAAGATTGACTACAACTTTACTAGTATCAAGAACCGTACGAGGAGCTGTTTGTCTCGAGGACAATCGAAGGAACTTAGCTCTTTGTCTATCTACAGCCCGACAAAAATTATTCTCGGCCTGAATAGCGGAGATACGTTCAAAGAACAGCCACAATTCCTCTGAGAGAATGCTACTAAGAAGCAGATGTAAGTGTAATAACTCACGGGAAACTGCGTCCAATTCAGTACGAGAGTTCTGGATCCTCTCGATAACGAGTGCCTTGCTAGCGCGCTGATAAATTCTCATAGCTTTATGAGTGTGTATAGTTTGCTTCAATTTTACACAGTTGGGAATGATGTTATGATCCCTGCATCTAAGAAAGAAGGACAACGATGAAAGGAGAGAGCTCCTTCTTCGCCTCAACTTACTAAATTTAGATGATTGTCGAACAACTTCCTCCCCATAGAGGTTTCTAATTTGCATATTAAGGCTTTCACGGCCCGGATTATTATATAAATAATTCATGCTTTTGGGATAATGCCGTGTGTATTTTTAATTTAAACCATACGTTTCGGAGAAACCTTGCCTCCTTTTTCAATGGAAATAAACAATGTGGCCAAAGAAAGTATATCAATGAGATTACAAAAAATATAGATAAATTCCTCTGTTCGTCACCAGAGAGCAGCTGCCAGAAATAACTGTATGGACCATGGTGGAACGGCGGACAGAGTAGTAAGTAACAAGAAGGTAAAGGGGGCGGTGTGAAAATATAGAAACTCCTCGAAGAATGAAGAGGGGGGGGGGGAGGTTGGAGGGTTAGATGGATATAAGGAAACATAGACAAAAGGGAATACTAGCTGAACGATACCTAACGTCATACAGTCAACGGCGAAAAAACAGATGGAAACTCCTCCAGTGACGAACAAAGGAGATCAAATCCAGGCTCTGAGCCCTAGAGGGAAAATGTACAATTTTAAATATGTGAAGAACAGAGAGACTGAGAGGAACTATCTCCCTAGATCCTTAATAACTGGTAGCCAAGTGTCACTTAGCTGATAACCAGTGTCTCTGTAAAAATTATTGGGATTTTTACGAATTTCAACTGCCTCCCTTATAATTCTAGACCAGTTGTGCTTAACAAGGGCAAGCGCATGAGCATCCTTGAAACATACATCGTGCCCTGAAGACAGGGCATGTTCAGCTATAGCTGATTTGTCAGGTTGGTTTAGACGGATGTTCCTTTGATGCTCTTTGATGCGAGTGGCAATGGACCGTTTTGTTTGTCCAATGTAGACTTTTCCGCAAGTACATGGGACTTCATACACCCCAGGTTGTAGTATTGGGGACAATTTATCTTTGTTTAATGCTAAACGTTGACCAATTTTCGTCATAGTGCCGAAAACTGTTTTTATCTTGTGATTGCGGAGAATCTTAGCAACGCGGTCAGTGGTGTTGTGAATATAAGAGAGGTAAGCAGTTCCTCTCACTTCGGAGCTCTGAGAAGGTTGTCTATCCCTCCTTCTGGGATGTAGGGACCTATATATAGTGGATTCATTATAGCCATTACCCTTAAACATGGTTTGTAAGGCATGAAGAGTTGATGCCTCACAAATACGTTCCGCTCTTTTGGCTAGAGTTGTTATAATTCCTTGTTTTTGTGCTGGGTGGTGGTGGGAGTCCGCATGTAAATAACGGTTAGTGTGAGTTGGCTTACGGTAGACGCTGTGCCCCATGGAGCCATCCGCTTTCCTCCTCACAAGAACATCCAAAAAAGGTAAGCATCCACCTGACTCTAGCTCCATTGTGAAGTGTATTGAAGGATGCCGCTGATTTAGGTGGTTCAGAAAGTGGTTCAGTTTCTCAGAACCCTCCTCCCACACCACGAACGTATCATCCACATATCTCCACCAAATCACAGGTTTGAAAGACGCCGAAGATATAGCCTCCCCCTCAAAATGTTCCATGAAAAAATTTGCCACGACAGGCGAGAGTGGACTTCCCATGGCCACACCATCAGTCTGCTCGTAATATTTACCAACCCACAAGAAATAGCTGGAACACAAGCAGTGGTGGAATAATCGGGCAATGTCCTCAGGAAACAAATCCTTGATGAGTGACATGACTGAGTCCACCGGCACTCTGGTAAACAAGGACTCTACATCAAAACTCACCAAAATAGCATTTGGTTGAACGGCGATGGTTGACAATTTTTCGACGAAATGGGTTGAATCTCTAATGTAGGACTGTGTGTGCCCCAAGTGCGGCTGAAGCAACTTGCTGAGATATTGCGCAAGAGCATAAGTTGGAGAACCTATTGTGCTAACAATTGGTCGAAGAGGGACGTCTTGCTTATGGATTTTTGGAAGACCATACAATCTCGGAGGAACAGCATCTCTCGGAATAAGACATCTTCCCTCTTCTTTTGGAATAGATGACAGTTTAACAAGCTTAGCAGTGGCATTGGATACACGAGTGGTTGGATCACGAGTGCACAGTCTGTACACAGGATCAGATAACAGAATCGAGATTTTACTTTTATATTCAACGGTATCCATCACCACTGTCGCATTTCCCTTGTCAGCATGAAGAATAGAAATGGTGTCATTATTTCTTAGTTCCTTCAATGCCTTTCTTTCACCCCGAGTTAAATTGGTTGGGGGTACTTTAGAGGATCTTAATATCCTCACACTTTCTTGTCTAACTTCTTCAGCTTCATCTGGAGGTAAATTGTAGATGGCAGCCTCAACGGATGTGATCAACTCCTCTGTAGGAATTTTGGAGGGTGCGAGAGCAAAGTTGAGACCTCTGCTTAGTAAAGTTGTTTGGTAGTCATCTAAAGGGGTATTAGAAAGATTGACTACAACTTTACTAGTATCAAGAACCGTACGAGGAGCTGTTTGTCTCGAGGACAATCGAAGGAACTTAGCTCTTTGTCTATCTACAGCCCGACAAAAATTATTCTCGGCCTGAATAGCGGAGATACGTTCAAAGAACAGCCACAATTCCTCTGAGAGAATGCTACTAAGAAGCAGATGTAAGTGTAATAACTCACGGGAAACTGCGTCCAATTCAGTACGAGAGTTCTGGATCCTCTCGATAACGAGTGCCTTGCTAGCGCGCTGATAAATTCTCATAGCTTTATGAGTGTGTATAGTTTGCTTCAATTTTACACAGTTGGGAATGATGTTATGATCCCTGCATCTAAGAAAGAAGGACAACGATGAAAGGAGAGAGCTCCTTCTTCGCCTCAACTTACTAAATTTAGATGATTGTCGAACAACTTCCTCCCCATAGAGGTTTCTAATTTGCATATTAAGGCTTTCACGGCCCGGATTATTATATAAATAATTCATGCTTTTGGGATAATGCCGTGTGTATTTTTAATTTAAACCATACGTTTCGGAGAAACCTTGCCTCCTTTTTCAATGGAAATAAACAATGTGGCCAAAGAAAGTATATCAATGAGATTACAAAAAATATAGATAAATTCCTCTGTTCGTCACCAGAGAGCAGCTGCCAGAAATAACTGTATGGACCATGGTGGAACGGCGGACAGAGTAGTAAGTAACAAGAAGGTAAAGGGGGCGGTGTGAAAATATAGAAACTCCTCGAAGAATGAGGAGGGGGGGGGGGAGGTTGGAGGGTTAGATGGATATAAGGAAACATAGACAAAATGGAATACTAGCTGAACGATACCTAACGTCATACAGTCAACGGCGAAAAAACAGATGGAAACTCCTCCAGTGACGAACAAAGGAGATCAAATCCAGGCTCTGAGCCCTAGAGGGAAAATGTACAATTTTAAATATGTGAAGAACAGAGAGACTGAGAGGAACTATCTCCCTAGATCCTTAATAACTGGTAGCCAAGTGTCACTTAGCTGATAACCAGTGTCTCTGTTAAAATTATTGGGATTTTTACGAATTTCAACTGCCTCCCTTATAATTCTAGACCAGTTGTGCTTAACAAGGGCAAGCGCATGAGCATCCTTGAAACATACATCGTGACCTGAAGACAGGGCATGTTCAGCTATAGCTGATTTGTCAGGTTGGTTTAGACGGATGTTCCTTTGATGCTCTTTGATGCGAGTGGCAATGGACCGTTTTGTTTGTCCAATGTAGACTTTTCCGCAAGTACATGGGACTTCATACACCCCAGGTTGTAGTATTGGGGACAATTTATCGTTTTTTAATGCTAAACGTTGACCAATTTTTGTCATAGTGCCGAAAACTGTTTTTATCTTGTGCTTGCGGAGAATCTTAGCAACGCGGTCAGTGGTGTTGTGAATATAAGGGAGGTAAGCAGTTCCTCTCACGTCGGAGCTCTGAGAAGGTTGTCTATCCCTCCTTCTGGGATGTAGGGACCTATATATAGTGGATTCATTATAGCCATTACCCTTAAACATGGTTTGTAAGGCATGAAGAGTTGATGCCTCACAAATACGTTCCGCTCTTTTGGCTAGAGTTGTTATAATTCCTTGTTTTTGTGCTGGGTGGTGGTGGGAGTCCGCATGTAAATAACGGTTAGTGTGAGTTGGCTTACGGTAGACGCTGTGCCCCATGGAGCCATCCGCTTTCCTCCTCACAAGAACATCCAAAAAAGGTAAGCATCCACCTGACTCTAGCTCCATTGTGAAGTGTATTGAAGGATGCCGCTGATTTAGGTGGTTCAGAAAGTGGTTCAGTTTCTCAGAACCCTCCTCCCACACCACGAACGTATCATCCACATACCTCCACCAAATCACAGGTTTGAAAGACGCCGAAGATATAGCCTCCCCCTCAAAATGTTCCATGAAAAAAATTGCCACGACAGGCGAGAGTGGACTTCCCATGGCCACACCATCAGTCTGCTCGTAATATTTACCATCCCACATGAAATAGCTGGAACACAAGCAGTGGTGGAATAATCGGGCAATGTCCTCAGGAAACAAATCCTTGATGAGTGACATGACTGAGTCCACCGGCACTCTGGTAAACAAGGACTCGACATCAAAACTCACCAAAATAGCATTTGGTTGAACGGCGATGGTTGACAATTTTTCGACGAAATGGATTGAATCCCTAATGTAGGACTGTGTGTGCCCCAAGTGCGGCTGAAGCAACTTGCTGAGATATTGCGCAAGAGCATAAGTTGGAGAACATATTGTGCTAACAATTGGTCGAAGAGGGACGTCTTGCTTATGGATTTTTGGAAGACCATACAATCTCGGAGGAACAGCATCTCTCGGAATAAGACATCTTCCCTCTTCTTTTGGAATAGATGACAGTTTAACAAGCTTAGCAGTGGCATTGGATACACGAGTGGTTGGATCACGAGTGCACAGTCTGTACACAGGATCAGATAACAGAATCGAGATTTTACTTTTATATTCAACGGTATCCATCACCACTGTCGCATTTCCCTTGTCAGCATGAAGAATAGAAATGGTGTCATTATTTCTTAGTTCCTTCAATGCCTTTCTTTCA
Source organism: Meconema thalassinum (assembly GCA_946902985.2). NCBI lineage: Eukaryota > Metazoa > Arthropoda > Insecta > Orthoptera > Tettigoniidae > Meconema > Meconema thalassinum. The sequence continues at coordinate 695,923,618 of OX336391.1, forward strand.
CCCCGAGTTAAATTGGGTGGGGGTACTTTAGAGGATCTTAATATCCTCACACTTTCTTGTCTAACTTCTTCAGCTTCATCTGGAGGTAAATTGTAGATGGCAGCCTCAACGGATGTGATCAACTCCTCTGTAGGAATTTTGGAGGTTGCGAGAGCAAAGTTGAGACCTCTGCTTAGTAAAGTTGTTTGGTAGTCATCTAAAGGGGTATTAGAAAGATTGACTACAACTTTACTAGTATCAAGAACCGTACGAGGAGCTGTTTGTCTCGAGGACAATCGAAGGAACTTAGCTCTTTGTCTATCTACAGCCCGACAAAAATTATTCTCGGCCTGAATAGCGGAGATACGTTCAAAGAACAGCCACAATTCCTCTGAGAGAATGCTACTAAGAAGCAGATGTAAGTGTAATAAATCACGGGAAACTACGTCCAATTCAGTACGAGAGTTCTGGATCCTCTCGATAACGAGTGCCTTGCTAGCGCGCTGATAAATTCTCATAGCTTTATGAGTGTGTATAATTTGCTTCAATTTTACACAGTTGGGAATGATGTTATGATCCCTGCATCTAAGAAAGAAGGACAACGATGAAAGGAGAGAGCTCCTTCCTCGCCTCAACTTACTAAATTTAGATGATTGTCGAACAACTTCCTCCCCATAGAGGTTTCTAATTTGCATATTAAGGCTTTCACGGCCCGGATTATTATATAAATAATTCATGCTTTTGGGATAATGCCGTGTGTATTTTTAATTTAAACCATACGTTTCGGAGAAACCTTGCCTCCTTTTTCAATGGAAATAAACAATGTAGCCAAAGAAAGTATATCAATGAGATTACAAAAAATATAGATAAATTCCTCTGTTCGTCACCAGAGAGCAGCTGCCAGAAATAACTGTATGGACCATGGTGGAACGGCGGACAGAGTAGTAAGTAACAAGAAGGTAAAGGGGGCGGTGTGAAAATATAGAAACTCCTCGAAGAATGAGGAGGGGGGGGGAGGTAGGAGGGTTAGATGGATATAAGGAAACATAGACAAAAGGGAATACTAGCTGAACGATACCTAACGTCATACAGTCAACGGCGAAAAAACAGATGGAAACTCCTCCAGTGACGAACAAAGGAGATCAAATCCAGGCTCTGAGCCCTAGAGGGAAAATGTACAATTTTAAATATGTGAAGAACAGAGAGACTGAGAGGAACTATCTCCCTAGATCCTTAATAACTGGTAGCCAAGTGTCACTTAGCTGATAACCAGTGTCTCTGTTAAAATTATTGGGATTTTTACGAATTTCAACTGCCTCCCTTATAATTCTAGACCAGTTGTTCTTAACAAGGGCAAGCGCATGAGCATCCTTGAAACATACATCGTGCCCTGAAGACAGGGCATGTTCAGCTATAGCTGATTTGTCAGGTTGGTTTAGACGGATGTTCCTTTGATGCTCTTTGATGCGAGTGGCAATGGACCGTTTTGTTTGTCCAATGTAGACTTTTCCGCAAGTACATGGGACTTCATACACCCCAGGTTGTAGTATTGGGGACAATTTATCTTTGTTTAATGCTAAACGTTGACCAATTTTTGTCATAGTGCCGAAAACTGTTTTTATCTTGTGATTGCGGAGAATCTTAGCAACGCGGTCAGTGGTGTTGTGAATATAAGGGAGGTAAGCAGTTCCTCTCACGTCGGAGCTCTGAGAAGGTTGTCTATCCCTCCTTCTGGGATGTAGGGACCTATATATAGTGGATTAATTATAGCCATTACCCTTAAACATGGTTTGTAAGGCATGTAACTCTTCCTGAAGAGTTGATGCCTCACAAATACGTTCCGCTCTTTTGGCTAGAGTTGTTATAATTCCTTGTTTTTGTGCTGGGTGGTGGTGGGAGTCCGCATGTAAATAACGGTTAGTGTGAGTTGGCTTACGGTAGACGCTGTGCCCCATGGAGCCATCCGCTTTCCTCCTCACAAGAACATCCAAAAAAGGTAAGCATCCACCTGACTCTAGCTCCATTGTGAAGTGTATTGAAGGATGCCGCTGATTTAGGTGGTTCAGAAAGTGGTTCAGTTTCTCAGAACCCTCCTCCCACACCACGAACGTATCATCCACATATCTCCACCAAATCACAGGTTTGAAAGACGCCGAAGATATAGCCTCCCCCTCAAAATGATCCATGAAAAAATTTGCCACGACAGGAGAGAGTGGACTTCCCATGGCCACACCATCAGTCTGCTCGTAATATTTACCATCCCACAAGAAATAGCTGGAACACAAGCAGTGGTGGAATAATCGGGCAATGTCCTCGGGAAACAAATCCTTGATGAGTGACATGACTGAGTCCACCGGCACTCTGGTAAACAAGGACTCGACATCAAAACTCACCAAAATAGCATTTGGTTGAACGGCGATGGTTGACAATTTTTCGACGAAATGGGTTGAATCCCTAATGTAGGACTGTGTGTGCCCCAAGTGCGGCTGAAGCAACTTGCTGAGATATTGCGCAAGAGCATAAGTTGGAGAACCTATTGTGCTAACAATTGGTCGAAGAGGGACGTCTTGCTTATGGATTTTTGGAAGACCATACAATCTCGGAGGAACAGCATCTCTCGGAATAAGACATCTTCCCTCTTCTTTTGGAATAGATGACAGTTTAACAAGCTTAGCAGTGGCATTGGATACACGAGTGGTTGGATCACGAGTGCACAGTCTGTACACAGGATCAGATAACAGAATCGAGATTTTACTTTTATATTCAACGGTATCCATCACCACTGTCGCATTTCCCTTGTCAGCATGAAGAATAGAAATGGTGTCATTATTTCTTAGTTCCTTCAATGCCTTTCTTTCACCCCGAGTTAAATTGGTTGGGGGTACTTTAGAGGATCTTAATATCCTCACACTTTCTTGTCTAACTTCTTCAGCTTCATCTGGAGGTAAATTGTAGATGGCAGCCTCAACGGATGTGATCAACTCCTCTGTAGGAATTTTGGAGGGTGCGAGAGCAAAGTTGAGACCTCTGCTTAGTAAAGTTGTTTGGTAGTCATCTAAAGGGGTATTAGAAAGATTGACTACAACTTTACTAGTATCAAGAACCGTACGAGGAGCTGTTTGTCTCGAGGACAATCGAAGGAACTTAGCTCTTTGTCTATCTACAGCCCGACAAAAATTATTCTCGGCCTGAATAGCGGAGATACGTTCAAAGAACAGCCACAATTCCTCTGAGAGAATGCTACTAAGAAGCAGATGTAAGTGTAATAACTCACGGGAAACTGCGTCCAATTCAGTACGAGAGTTCTGGATCCTCTCGATAACGAGTGCCTTGCTAGCGCGCTGATAAATTCTCATAGCTTTATGAGTGTGTATAGTTTGCTTCAATTTTACACAGTTGGGAATGATGTTATGATCCCTGCATCTAAGAAAGAAGGACAACGATGAAAGGAGAGAGCTCCTTCTTCGCCTCAACTTACTAAATTTAGATGATTGTCGAACAACTTCCTCCCCATAGAGGTTTCTAATTTGCATATTAAGGCTTTCACGGCCCGGATTATTATATAAATAATTCATGCTTTTGGGATAATGCCGTGTGTATTTTTAATTTAAACCATACGTTTCGGAGAAACCTTGCCTCCTTTTTCAATGGAAATAAACAATGTGGCCAAAGAAAGTATATCAATGAGATTACAAAAAATATAGATAAATTCCTCTGTTCGTCACCAGAGAGCAGCTGCCAGAAATAACTGTATGGACCATGGTGGAACGGCGGACAGAGTAGTAAGTAACAAGAAGGTAAAGGGGGCGGTGTGAAAATATAGAAACTCCTCGAAGAATGAGGAGGGGGGGGGAGATTGGAGGGTTAGATGGATATAAGGAAACATAGACAAAAGGGAATACTAGCTGAACGATACCTAACGTCATACAGTCAACGGCGAAAAAACAGATGGAAACTCCTCCAGTGACGAACAAAGTAGATCAAATCCAGGCTCTGAGCCCTAGAGGGAAAATGTACAATTTTAAATATGTGAAGAACAGAGAGACTGAGAGGAACTATCTCCCTAGATCCTTAATAACTGGTAGCCAAGTGTCACTTAGCTGATAACCAGTGTCTCTGTTAAAATTATTGGGATTTTTACGAATTTCAACTGCCTCCCTTATAATTCTAGACCAGTTGTGCTTAACAAGGGCAAGCGCATGAGCATCCTTGAAACATACATCGTGACCTGAAGACAGGGCATGTTCAGCTATAGCTGATTTGTCAGGTTGGTTTAGACGGATGTTCCTTTGATGCTCTTTGATGCGAGTGGCAATGGACCGTTTTGTTTGTCCAATGTAGACTTTTCCGCAAGTACATGGGACTTCATACACCCCAGGTTGTAGTATTGGGGACAATTTATCTTTGTTTAATGCTAAACGTTGACCAATTTTCGTCATAGTGCCGAAAACTGTTTTTATCTTGTGCTTGCGGAGAATCTTAGCAACGCGGTCAGTGGTGTTGTGAATATAAGGGAGGTAAGCAGTTCCTCTCACGTCGGAGCTCTGAGAAGGTTGTCTATCCCTCCTTCTGGGATGTAGGGACCTATATATAGTGGATTCATTATAGCCATTACCCTTAAACATGGTTTGTAAGGCATGTAACTCTTCCTGAAGAGTTGATGCCTCACAAATACGTTCCCCTCTTTTGGCTAGAGTTGTTATAATTCCTTGTTTTTGTGCTGGGTGGTGGTGGGAGTCCGCATGTAAATAACGGTTAGTGTGAGTTGGCTTACGGTAGACGCTGTGCCCCATGGAGCCATCCGCTTTCCTCCTCACAAGAACATCCAAAAAAGGTAAGCATCCACCTGACTCTAGCTCCATTGTGAAGTGTATTGAAGGATGCCGCTGATTTAGGTGGTTCAGAAAGTGGTTCAGTTTCTCAGAACCCTCCTCCCACACCACGAACGTATCATCCACATACCTCCACCAAATCACAGGTTTGAAAGACGCCGAAGATATAGCCTCCCCCTCAAAATGTTCCATGAAAAAATTTGCCACGACAGGCGAGAGTGGACTTCCCATGGCCACACCATCAGTCTGCTCGTAATATTTACCATCCCACAAGAAATAGCTGGAACACAAGCAGTGGTGGAATAATCGGGCAATGTCCTCAGGAAACAAATCCTTGATGAGTGACATGACTGAGTCCACCGGCACTCTGGTAAACAAGGACTCGACATCAAAACTCACCAAAATAGCATTTGGTTGAACGGCGATGGTTGACAATTTTTCGACGAAATGGGTTGAATCCCTAATGTAGGACTGTGTGTGCCCCAAGTGCGGCTGAAGCAACTTGCTGAGATATTGCGCAAGAGCATAAGTTGGAGAACCTATTGTGCTAACAATTGGTCGAAGAGGGACGTCTTGCTTATGGATTTTTGGAAGACCATACAATCTCGGAGGAACAGCATCTCTCGGAATAAGACATCTTCCCTCTTCTTTTGGAATAGATGACAGTTTAACAAGCTTAGCAGTGGCATTGGATACACGAGTGGTTGGATCACGAGTGCACAGTCTGTACACAGGATCAGATAACAGAATCGAGATTTTACTTTTATATTCAACGGTATCCATCACCACTGTCGCATTTCCCTTGTCAGCATGAAGAATAGAAATGGTGTCATTATTTCTTAGTTCCTTCAATGCCTTTCTTTCACCACGAGTTAAATTGGGTGGGGGTACTTTAGAGGATCTTAATATCCTCACACTTTCTTGTACAACTTCTTCAGCTTCATCTGGAGGTAAATTGTAGATGGCAGCCTCAACGGATGTGATCAACTCCTCTGTAGGAATTTTGGAGGGTGCAAGAGCAAAGTAGAGACCTCTGCTTAGTAAAGTTGTTTGGTAGTCATCTAAAGGGGTATTAGAAAGATTGACTACAACTTTACTAGTATCAAGAACCGTACGAGGAGCTGTTTGTCTCGAGGACAATCGAAGGAACTTAGCTCTTTGTCTATCTACAGCCCGACAAAAATTATTCTCGGCCTGAATAGCGGAGATACGTTCAAAGAACAGCCACAATTCCTCTGAGAGAATGCTACTAAGAAGCAGATGTAAGTGTAATAACTCACGGGAAACTGCTTCCAATTCAGTACGAGAGTTCTGGATCCTCTCGATAACGAGTACCTTGCTAGCGCGCTGATAAATTCCCAATAATTTTAACAGAGACACTGGTTATCAGCTAAGTGACACTTGGCTACCAGTTATTAAGGATCTAGGGAGATAGTTCCTCTCAGTCTCTCTGTTCTTCACATATTTAAAATTGTACATTTTCCCTCTAGGGCTCAGAGCCTGGATTTGATCTCCTTTGTTCGTCACTGGAGGAGTTTCCATCTGTTTTTTCGCCGTTGACTGTATGACGTTGGGTATCGTTCAGCTAGTATTCCCTTTTGTCTATATTTCCTTATATCCATCTAACCCTCCAACCTCCCCCCCCCCTCCTCATTCTTCGAGGAGTTTCTATATTTTCACACCGCCCCCTTTACCTTCTTGTTACTTACTACTCTTGTCCGCCGTTCCACCATGGTCCATACAGTTATTTCTGGCAGCTGCTCTCTGGTGACGAACAGAGGAATTTATCTATATTTTTTGTAATCTCATTGATATACTTTCTTTGGCCACATTGTTTATTTCCATTGAAAAAGGAGGCAAGGTTTCTCCGAAACGTATGGTTTAAATTAAAAATACACACGGCATTAGCCCAAAAGCATGAATTATTTATATAATAATCCGGGCCGTGAAAGCCTTAATATGCAAATTAGAAACCTCTATGGGGAGGAAGTTGTTCGACAATCATCTAAATTTAGTAAGTTGAGGCGAAGAAGGAGCTCTCTCCTTTCATCGTTGTCCTTCTTTCTTAGATGCAGGGATCATAACATCATTCCCAACTGTGTAAAATTGAAGCAAACTATACACACTCATAAAGCTATGAGAATTTATCAGCGCACTAGCAAGGCACTCGTTATCGAGAGGATCCAGAACTCTCGTACTGAATTGGACGCAGTTTCCCGTGAGTTATTACAGTTACATCTGCTTCTTAGTAGCATTCTCTCAGAGGAATTGTGGCTGTTCTTTGAACGTATCTCCGCTATTCAGGCCGAGAATAATTTTTGTCGGGCTGTAGATAGACAAAGAGCTAAGTTCCTTCGATTGTCCTCGAGACAAACAGCTCCTCGTACGGTTCTTGATACTAGTAAAGTTGTAGTCAATCTTTCTAATACCCCTTTAGATGACTACCAAACAACTTTACTAAGCAGAGGTCTCAACTTTGCTCTCGCACCCTCCAAAATTCCTACAGAGGAGTTGATCACATCCGTTGAGGCTGCCATATACAATTTACCTCCAGATGAAGCTGAAGAAGTTAGACAAGAAAGTGTGAGGATATTAAGATCCTCTAAAGTTCCCCCACCCAATTTAACTCGGGGTGAAAGAAAGGCATTGAAGGAACTAAGAAAGAATGACACCATTTCTATTCTTCATGCTGACAAGGGAAATGCGACAGTGGTGATGGATACCGTTGAATATAAAAGTAAAATCTCGATTCTGTTATCTGATCCTGTGTACAGACTGTGCACTCGTGATCCAACCACTCGTGTATCCAATGCCACTGCTAAGCTTGTTAAACTGTCATCTATTCCAAAAGAAGAGGGAAGATGTCTTATTCCGAGAGATGCTGTTCCTCCGAGATTGTATGGTCTTCCAAAAATCCATAAGCAAGACGTCCCTCTTCGACCAATTGTTAGCACAATAGGTTCTCCAACTTATGCTCTTGCGCAATATCTCAGCAAGTTGCTTCAGCCGCACTTGGGGCACACACAGTCCTACATTAGGGATTCAACCCATTTCGTCGAAAAATTGTCAACCATCGCCGTTCAACCAAATGCTATTTTGGTGAGTTTTGATGTCGAGTCCTTGTTTACCAGAGTGCCGGTGGACTCAGTCATGTCACTCATCAAGGATTTGTTTCCTGAGGACATTGCCCGATTATTCCACCACTGCTTGTGTTCCAGCTATTTCTTGTGGGATGGTAAATATTACGAGCAGACTGATGGTGTGGCCATGGGAAGTCCACTCTCGCCTGTCGTGGCAAATTTTTTCATGGAACATTTTGAGGGGGAGGCTATATCTTCGGCGTCTTTCAAACCTGTGATTTGGTGGAGGTATGTGGATGATACGTTCGTGGTGTCGGAGGAGGGTTCTGAGAAACTGAACCACTTTCTGAACCACCTAAATCAGCGGCATCCTTCAATACACTTCACAATGGAGCTAGAGTCAGGTGGATGCTTATCTTTTTTGGATGTTCTTGTGAGGAGGAAAGCGGATGGCTCCATGGGGCACAGCGTCTACCGTAAGCCAACTCACACTAACCGTTATTTACATGCGGACTCCCACCACCACCCAGCACAAAAACAAGGAATTATAACAACTCTAGCCAAAAGAGCGGAACGTATTTGTGAGGCATCAACTCTTCAGGAAGAGTTACATGCTTTACAAACCATTTTTAAAGGTAATGGCTATAATGAATCCACTATATATAGGTCCCTACATCCCAGAAGGAGGGATAGACAACCTTCTCAGAGCTCCGACGTGAGAGGAACTGCTTACCTCCCTTATATTCACAACACCACTGACCGCGTTGCTAAGATTCTCCGCAAGCACAAGATAAAAACAGTTTTCGGCACTATGACGAAAATTGGTCAACGTTTAGCATTAAACAAAGATAAATTGTCCCCAATACTACAACCTGGGGAGTATGAAGTCCCATGTACTTGCGGAAAAGTCTACATTGGACAAACAAAACGGTCCATTGCCACTCGCATCAAAGAGCATCAAAGGAACATCCGTCTAAACCAACCTGACAAATCAGCTATAGCTGAACATGCCCTGTCTTCAGGGCACGATGTATGTTTCAAGGATGCTCATGCGCTTGCCCTTGTTAAGCACAACTGGTCTAGAATTATAAGGGAGGCAGTTGAAATTCGTAAAAATCCCAATAATTTTAACAGAGACACTGGTTATCAGCTAAGTGACACTTGGCTACCAGTTATTAAGGATCTAGGGAGATAGTTCCTCTCAGTCTCTCTGTTCTTCATATACACACATCAAAAAAGTTTTGCATCACCTCGGTTCCAAGAGTTCCGGAACCGTTAAATACAAAGGGAATAGAGATCAACACAAACAACATTTCAGCTCGTTTTATTGCTCATGAGACCCACACATTGCATGTTGTACCATCATACAGCTAGACTTTCAGCATTTGTTGTCCAGATTGCAGTACACACCACTACCTCTAATACCCAGTAGCACGTCCTCTTGCATTGATGCATGCCTGTATTCGCCGTGGCATACTATCCACAAGTTCATCAAGACACTGTTGGTCCAAATTGTCCCACTCCTCAACGACAATTCGGCGTAAATCTCTCAGAGTGGTTGGTGGGTCAAGACGTCCATAAACAGCCCTTTTCAACATATCCCAGGCATGTTCGATAGGGTTCATGTCTGGCGAACATGCTGGCCACTGTAGTCGAGCGATGTCGTTATCTTGAAGGAACGCATTCACAAGATGTGCACGATGAGGTCGAGAATTGTCGTCCATGAAGACAAATGCCTCTCCAATATTCTGCCGATATGGTTGCTCTATGGGTCGGAGGATGTCATTCAGGTATCGTAAAGCCGTTTCGGAGCCTTCCATGACCACCAGTGGCGTACGTCGGCCCCACATAATGCCACCCCAAAACATCAGGGAACCACCACCTTGCTGCACTCGCTGGACAGTGTGTCTAAGACGTTCAGCCTGACCAGGGTGCCTCCAAACACGTCTCCGACGATTGTCTGGTTGAAGGCATATGCGACACTCATCGGTGAAGAGAACGTGATGCCAATTCCGTGGGGTCCATTCAGCATGTTGTTGGGCCCATCTGTACCGCGCTGCATGGTGTCGGGGTTGCAAAGCTGGACCTCGCCATGGACGTCGGGAGTGAAGTTGCGCATCATGCAGCCTATTGCGCACAGTTTGAGTTGAAACACGACGTCCTGTGGCTGAACGAAACGCATTATTCAACATGGTGGCATTGCTGTCAGGGTTCCTCCGAGCGGCAATCCGTAAGTAGCGGTCATCCACTACAGTAGTAGCCCTTGGGCGGCCTGAGAGAGGCCTGTCATCGACAGTTCCTGTATCTCTGTACCTCCTCCATGTCCGAACAACATCGCTTTGGTTCACTCTGAGACGCCTGGAAACTTCCCTTGTTGAGAGCCCTTCTTGACACAAAGTAACAATGCGGACGCGATCGAACTGCGGTATTGACCTTCTAGGCATGGTAGAACTACAGACAACATGAGCAGCGTACCTTCGTCCCGGTGGAATGACTGGAACTGATCGGCTGTCGTACCCCCTCCGTCTAATAGGCCCTGCTCATGCATGGTTGTTTACATCTTTGAGCAGTTTTAGTGACATCTATGAACAGTCAAAGGGACTGTATCTTGGATACAATATACACAGTCAACGTCTATATGCCGGAGATCTGGGAACCGAGGTGATGCAAAACTTTTTTTGATGTGTGTATTTAAAATTGTACATTTTCCCTCTAGGGCACAGAGCCTGGATTTGATCTCCTTTGTTCGTCACTGGAGGAGTTTCCATCTGTTTTTTCGCCGTTGACTGTATGACGTTAGGTATCGTTCAGCTAGTATTCCCTTTTGTCTATGTTTCCTTATATCCATCTAACCCTCCAACCTCCCCCCCCCCCCTCCTCATTCTTCGAGGAGTTTCTATATTTTCACACCGCCCCCTTTACCTTCTTGTTACTTACTACTCTGTCCGCCGTTCCACCATGGTCCATACAGTTATTTCTGACAGCTGCTCTCTGGTGACGAACAGAGGAATTTATCTATATTTTTTGTAATCTCATTGATATACTTTCTTTGGCCACATTGTTTATTTCCATTGAAAAAGGAGGCAAGGTTTCTCCGAAATGTATGGTTTAAATTAAAAATACACACGGCATTAGCCCAAAAGCATGAATTATTCACATATTTTTTGTTGTTGTTGTACTTTTCAATATTTCAATGTCAGCTTTTTTATGAACTATTTTAAATTATCACATGTATATGCATATATCCCAAAACCTACCCCTCTGAACACAAGCTGATCTCACATCTACACGACATCGCTACATCAACACGACATCACTACCTCTACACGACATCAACCCCGAAGAAACGACGAAGAGATACAAGGAGGATTCAACAACGACCTACTACATCAACACCCCCACTCCACGTTACGTTCCCGTTCGCGGGGACGCAAATTAATCAAAGGCGGAGACTTGTACAGGCCCCGGGGGGGGGCTGCACCCCATGAAAGCCACCCCCATCATCTATTAAAACCACCCCTAACTGGCAAACATCATAAGTCCAGAACAGTACTTTTTACACAGCAAGGGCGGCCGACCAGCTCGGGAGGCTAGCCAACCTCTTGCAACACACTCACAAACATCTACACTATAGCTAACTAGGGCAGCTATGTCAATGGAATGCTGACTGTACAACGGCAAGACCTATAAGAAGTAAGGCCTTTTGGGAGCTCTGTCATGCAGTGTGTGTCGCCAGAGGCTCTGCTACAGCTGCTGTCGTCAGGTGAGCATCAGCAAGTGTTCAGACAATCCTTTACTTTGTATCACTCATCCACGAACTTGTACACCTAATTTGTACCATTATTTACATTATTTACATTTCCCTAAAAGGGACTTACAATTTCATACTCACTGACCAATAAAACACTTGGTCAGTAAACTACACGTTGTACTCATAATTACACGCCTCTTCACATCCTAATACCCTTCCTGACTCTCGTCACGTTTGACCGTGACTAGTAGCCAGTAATCGCCTGCTCAAGTTCCATTGTGTTTCCCGCAGCGACTCGACTGCGTAGACAGCGAGCCGCCGGCATAGCTGACATCAGCACGTCTGTTATATAACATATTCCAACCAGCTGGGAGGCAGGTACGTTAACCTGCGTCCATAGGCTCATTCCCTAAGCGACACTTACGTCTTTATAGGAGCACCCCCTAGTATTTAACACCAAACAACACCCTACACTGGTAAGCTTACCCAGCTACGGGAAGCTGCCCTCTCTAGGAATCACCATCCAAATTAATACAATAACATATATGTTTTAGCCCTAACCAACCCCAGCTAAGGGATCTAAAACATTATGAACAACTATCACATAACCTTTTGGAGGTAGTCGGCCTAACTATTCACGCCGCGATATAACAGCTGTTTACCACAGCGCTAAAATCCAACGAGTAACGAGAATATCGACAGTATATCGTAATATGACGTATATCGTAGTATTACCCCTCGCGAAACTATACAATCGATCATTCTCTCGAATTGAACACCAACCAAATTCGATTATCGGCTTGTGGACTGGTAGCTGGTTACTAACAATTCCCTTTGTTGCTCAATATGTGCCTGGTAGAGAGATGGTTGGCACGAATCAGCAAACTAAATGTTAAAAGAAGTAATATCTTCCACCTAGGCTCATTACCAGATTGAATACAAATGAAACTACAGTACAGCAAAACTATAGGTATAGTTTTGTAACAAACATAGTTCATTCAGTCACCGTACAAGAACATCAGATCTTCTGTGGTCAGCAGGAAATACTGCTGTGTGATAGAATATGCAGATTATAAAGTGAAGCATCACTGTAATGAGGTGTTAAAATTCAGGCAAGCTGCGATAAGGTAAGAAAATATTGGACAAACTGGGTAAGTGCTGTGTTGAACAGTGCTCAATCTTTTCTGCTTGTGTAAGAAGAGAAATATATTTCTTGAGTTGCAGTACATAGGCCTAGCCATTACCAGCTTCTTGGTAGCCTACTGCAGTGAACCTAGGCTAGTGAGCTTACCTAATTGTAGCCTATACTGTACAGTACTAGCAGGCAATATTCATGAAACCTCACTCCCTTTAAGTTATCATTTTACTAACAATTTCCTTTACAGGTTACTAAGCTTGTAACTTAAAGCCTCCTTCCCAATCCTAGCCTCAGTTAAAAATACATGCACTAATACTGACACCACATTATTTTGAAATGTATCCTGTAGCCTAGGCTACTGTTAAAATATAGATCAATATGTAGCATACACACAAGAGAGTGAGTGAAATAAATTAGCCTTATGTCACAATTTCTAAATCCATTCTCATAATGCATTTTACTTAATAGTCAGTTCCTATTTGAGTACAGAGACCTAACCTATCCCCTGAGAGAAAATCATCGCTCGTTTGACAAAAGGAAGTCAAGGATGGAAATTTTGGTGTTGGATTAGTTGAAGCATGGACAAAATACAGTATGTGCATACAATAATTGTCACAAAATGTTAATACTCAGGCATGTTGAGATACCGTAAGTGAAGGAAATAAAGGAAAAACTGGGTAAGTGCTACCGTATGTTGAAGAGTGCTTAACTTTCTCTCCTTGTGTAAGAAAAGAAATTTATATACAGTATATATATTATATCTTGAGTTTCAGTGCATACTCATTCCCAGCTTCTTGATTTATGGTACTGGTAGCCTACTGCAGTGAACATTGGCTATTGAGCATGCCCGATTATAGCCAATGGTACCAGTACGGTAGGCAATATTCATTACATTGAAAGGAATGTGGATGTTTAATCTAGACCTGAACAGCAACCAAGAAGCAAGATAACTGTTAAGATAAGGCTGCTAATGCCATGAAAAGAAAAGTAGCCTAATGGTTACTGGTACTTGAAATGCTTACTAAGGGAAGCTGGTTTCTTTCAAACATAGAAACATATTTATAGGCTAGGGCCTATACATGACCATATTAACTTCATTCAGTCCAAGCTGAAAGCCAGGGGGGAGGCTAATCTAGACCTAAACAGCATCCAAGAAGCAAGAGAACTGTTAAGATAAGTCTGATAATACCATGAAAAGAAAAATACTGATAGGCTACTAGTATTTCCCAGTTATTACATTCTGATCAGCCAAACACTCAGTTTTCTATTGGAAGAATCACCTAATAATGCAGGCACAGACAGACCTACGGTAATTCTTATATCCTATTGCATACTAATCCTTAACCCAACAAGTACCGGTATCCTACGGTATTGAAATAATTCAGAATTTGGGGTAGGCCCAGTACAATGCAGGTATTTTTTATACAGTACCGGTAGCCCATGCTTGCTCCAAATGAAAGGTATTTTTTATACAGTATCGGTAGCCTAGAAGTTTGATTCTCTCTATACTGCCTACACAACAATATATTCGTCGAGGTACAGTATTTAGCCCAAAGCATAGGTTAAAATCGTATTTTCAGACCAAATTACCCCAGACAAGTGATGAAAAACGCTGAAACATTGATTTAAAATCTTTATAAATGCACATTGCCACTAAAAAGGAAACCACACACCTGAATTCATATAATTTTTAATACTTGGAACAAAAGAAAGGCTGTAACATCCGATATATCAGGTTATGTTGTTTCACACATAGGTTAAAATTTGTCGCAACTGCGGTCCGTAAATCGGAATAAAGATATATCACGAATTGAACTCAATGCAGGTCATTTTATAGGCTATAGAGGGACCGTGATGTTGTGTTCTTCATTATTATTTCAGTATTCATCAGTTTAGGAACTATTTTGAGCGATTTCCACAATGTTTACATTTGTTTTCAAATCTACTTCATCTATACGCCATGTTGGTTTTAAACATGTTCCGTGGATGGAGCGAAGTTTTTCTACGCTCCATAAAATGGCGTCCGCTCCATGGAACATGTTTAGGGAGCGCTCCATCACACCGCGTTCACAGCGTACTTTCTGCAACAGCTCATCAACTGTTTGCTACCGTGAACGCTGTTGGTCTTGATTAGGTTATATAAGAGGTCTCTTAGCAGGAATACAATCAGTTGATTACTACCTTTTGCAGTGTTCACATCGTGAAAGACCGTCTCACTGACCAGCCTACAGCCTTGTGATACGCAGTAAGCAGCTGTTTGCAGAAATCAACATCCATGATGAAATAAACCATGCCTAGCTATATGTGTAAAGGGTGTGGAAAGACTTTTCTTCGGAATATGATAGAAAGCGTCACGAAGTATCGTGTGGTATATTTTATGAGTGCAAAACTTGTGGCAGTAAATTTAACAATGCCTACAATGGACGTCGACATAAAGAATGTTGTAATGTTGTGTCAGCAGCTAAAAGACAAAAAACTGAGCCTACAAAACATTACCTGCTCTCATGGTTCCTGATAATATTGGACTTACTGAATTGAAACGTCTTTTCAAGGTCGTCTTAAATCCTATTTTATACGTTGTGATACGTGTAAAGATTTAAATTCATACCTTAAAGAGTCCAAACAGCAAATAATACAAGCTATACAGAAAGAACTAGCAAAACACAAGTCAATAGAAGTTAATCTTGTGGCTGAATGTAGATTCATTCGTACGTCTACGAATGAAATTACAGATCGTGCTTTTAAAACACGAAATCAGGCCCTATTTTTGGAAACAGACTTAAGTAGTTTCTTGGAAACACAATTTACAAAGTTAACTACTGAAATGGAAGAATCAGAGCTAAAAGGCAGTAATTGGGCTTTGTTAGCAGTGGAAGGAGTACGATTGAAAATAAATAAGTACAATCCCTTGCGTGGGAGCACATATATTCCATTACCAGTAGCTATACAAGCAAGAAAAGCCTGCGTTAATCCTCAAAACTTTAAGGACGAGAGGTGTTTTATGTATGCCATTTTAGCAAAACTGGTTAAAACGGATGCTAAACGCGTTAGTAAATACAAGGATCTGGAAAACAAGTATGATTTTTCAGTAATATCATTTCCTACATCGCTAGCTGACATTTCCAAATTTGAGAAAGCCAACGACATATCCATAAATGTATTTGGACTGGAAAAAGACAACAAAGTGTTTCCTCTAAAGGTTGTGGATCAAGAGCTACAAGACCATCGTGACCTCCTCCTGCTAAGTTCTTCATCTGGTCAGAACCACGACGTCTTTATCAAAGATTTTGATAAACTAGTAAGACATCAGATTACCCACCATGAACATAAGATATATACGTGTAAACGGTGTTTTACTCACTTTGATAATCAATATGGACAACAAGGAATGGAAAAATTGAAAGAACATAGAGCTTTGTGTGTCCAACATGACATTGCTAGGGTTGAAATGCCTATTAAAAACTCAATTGTGAAATTCTTAAATGTTGAAAAATGCTGAGAATACCTTACGTTATCTATGCAGATTTCGAAAGTATACTCTTACCATATCAAACATGTTTACCCAATCCTGAAACAAGTTATACAGTGCCATACCAGAGTCATGTTCCTATGAGCTTTGGTATATACGTTAAACCCTCACCTGCTGTGGAATACATAAAGACAAACCTTCCAAGCCAACCTGTTATTTATCGTGGACCTGACGCTGCAGAAAAGTTTATGGACTGTTTGATCTCAATAGCTAATGAAATCGATCGCCTTTACAGCTTAAATGTTCCAAAGGCCTTAACTCAGGATCAAGAAGCAGAGTTCCAATGTTCTGAAACCTGTTATTTGTGTCATAAACCATTTACCAAAGAGGACTGGAAAGTTCGAGACCATTGCCATATTACAGGGGAATACCGTGGAAGTGCTCACAATAACTGTAATTTGAGGTGTAAAACACGTATCCCCGTTCCTGTATTTCTACATAATATGAGTGGCTACGATGCAAATTTCATTGTAAAACAATTGGGATGTACTACTGAGAGAGTAGATGTTATCGCTAACTCCAAAGAAAAGTACATTTCCTTCACCAAATATGTAGGAAATGTTAAGCTTCGATTTGTGGACACGTTTCGGTTAATGCCAAGTAGTTTGGAAAACTTAGTTTCCAACTTAACATCATACCCTGAAACAGACAAGTACTTTGGAAAAGAAAATGCAATGCTCATGACTCGTAAAGGTGTATTTTGTTATGATTACATCGATTCATGGGAAAAGTTAAGTGAAACGTGTTTACCTCCAAAAGAGGCATTCTTTAACAAATTAAGTCAAGAAGATGTTAGTAAAAAAGACTATGAACATGCCAAAAATGTATGAAATCAGTTCAACATTAAAACTCTAGGGGGGTATAGTGACCTCTACCTAACTTCAGATGTACTCCTACTTGCAGACAGCTTTGAAACGTTCAGAAACAAAACATTAGAAACACACCGAGTGGATGCTGCACACTTCTTTTCTTCGCCTGGTTTAAGTTTCGAGGCAATGCTCCTTTACACTGGAATTGAACTGGAATTGCTACAGGATTACGATCAGATTCTTTTAATAGAGTCAGGAATACGTGGAGGCATATGTCAAGTGTCCCATCGGTATGCTGAAGCTAACAATAAATACATGGAAACCTATGATTCTGAGAAACCATCGCAGTTTATTACCTATGATGATGCCAACAACCAATATGGGTGGGCTATGTGTCACTCTCTTCCTTATGGTGGATTTCAGTGGGTTTCTCCAGATAGGTTGATCTAGAAACACTGAAGGAAGACGATCCTGTGGGGTACATTCTAGACGTTGATGTTGATTACCCATGCGACCTTCATGATCTACACAACGATTTACCTTTCCTACCAGAGTGTACACAACCTAAGGATTCGTCTCTCAAAAAACTAATTCCTCATCTTGGAAATCGAAGGCGGTACGTTGTTCAATACATGGCACTTAAACAGGCTTTAGATCATGGACTAAAATTGGTAAAAATTCATCGTGTGTTAAAGTTTAAACAAAGACCTTGGCTAAAGGCATACGTTGATTTTAATAACAACCTTCGAAAACAAGCCAAAAATGATTTTGAGAAAAATCTATTCAAATTACTCAACAATGCCATTTTTGGAAAAACAATGGAAAATATTCGTAAAAGAATAGACATACGTCTTATGACTGACAGTAAAAAGGCTGAAAAGCTAATAGCAAAGCCGACATTTATTGACAGAACAATTTATGGTCCTAACCTAGCTGCTTTCCACATGGCTAAACGTATTCAATAAGCCTATATATATTGGAATGTGTATACTGGATATTTCAAAAACTCTCATGTATTCCCACCACTATGATGTCCTGCTACCCTATTATGGCATGGGCAATCTTAAACTCATGTATATGGATACTGACTCGTTCATTTATTTGGTTAACACCCAAGATGTATATCAAGTCAAGTTGGATATTCTAGAACACCTGGACACATCTGATTATCCTACTAATCATATATGTTACTCTATATCAAACAAGAAAACGTTGGAGAAATTTAAAGACGAGGCTTGTGGACAAATTATTAAAGCATTTGTTGGACTTAGAGCTAAAATGCATGCTTTAGACATAAATGGTAAAGAAATCAAAAAGATTAAAGGTATTGGTAGAGGTGTTGTCAAAAATTGTATAAGCTTTCAAGATTATACGGATTGTGTCATGAAAAACAATGTAAAAAGAATACCAATGAACATTATCGCTTCTAAACAACATGCCATATCATCTATAAGACTAAACAAAATTGCTTTGTGTCCTGGTGATGATAAAAGAGTAATTGATATTAATGGTATAGGTACTCATGCCTATGGTCTTTACTCAATCATTGACCATGCTTAAAGAGTTAAGTTAAGAATATCAAAATCCTCTGCCTGCATATACCAAATACATAAAACAATTTAGGAAATAAAACAATAGCACTAAACATAGAAAACACAAAAAGAAAAAAAAAAATGGTATTCGTACGCAAACATAAATAAAAATAGAAAACAAAATAAAAACAACTGTAATTATAACAAATGTATTATGTGCAAATAGTGTAAATATATTTAAAATGAATAAAAAATATTGTATGAACACTGCTTGGAAATTTTTAATTACTACCCACCTCCCACTCCTAATCCAAACTGTTAACATCTAGTAATTTTGAGAAATTGCTTTAGTTAGCTAAACTAGGTACTCAAAAGTATAGTATATCCCATGTATTACCTATATGCTTTGGGATAAGGTATACAGCCTTGTTATATGTAATGAAAAAATCGTGTTTGGCAAATATGAACTTTAGACATGGACTAAATCAAAAACATGTAAACAACAAAATTGAAAAATCCATGTTTCCATACTGACAAAATTCAAAAAACTTAAAATTTAAAAAACTGTAAATTGGAATTTGACAAATTGCAATGTGTGAAATATGAAAATGAAAAGAAAAAAAATGAATAAAAGCTTTTACTTTTTAAAACTTAACTGACTTTGTAATCCTAAGCTGGTTGTGTGTAGCGAACATTTTGCACAGTAGCCACAGTGCAATTGTTAGCTTTACCTTACTCTCTATAAGACTAGCAAAAAGATAGTTGCATGTGCCCTTATATACTTTGAGTGTGTTGATTAGCCTTTGGCTTAGCTTTAAAGGTTAGGTTAGGTAAAGTTAGGTTAGGTTAAGTTAGGCGAGGTTAAGTGAGGAAATGCTTCGTTCGGTGAACTAAGGTTATGTTAGGTTAGGTAAGGTTAGATTAGGTTAGGTGAGGTTAGGTGAAGTTGGGTTAGGCAAAATGGCTGAGGTATGAATTAACCCCACTATTCTTAGTTTTTGCCTCACAAGGCTGAGTGTACCCCATTCCAACCATCAGACCAGAAATTAAATTTCTTGGCAAAGCCAGGACTCAGACCGGGGACTCCACAGTGACATCCAAGAATTCTGCCACTTAATCATAAAGTGGATTATATAAGGCTGGTCTTGATTGTACATGATTAATCAATAATTACATAATAATAATAATGATAATAATAATAATAAATATTCCATTTAGCGACTACACGGTCGAACTCCCCCTGTGACATTATTCACGGTCTCAGGGCGTGGCGTCCATTTTACACATTAGCCCCTGTGCCCGCTCTGAATGACCCCTCCATCAGAATAACATAGGACAGTTGCGCGCGGCGGCCATCTTGCGCATTAGCCCCTGCCCCAGAACCGCCTTATATTTTCTACTCATTATATAACACGTCACTTTACCCAGTTCAATATTTAGTTTATAATATCTCAGGCCAATGACCTTACCGTTTTGGCTTTTGCATACATGCAATTACTTGGTCGAGCGAATGTTATAGGTTTCCATATTCTACAACCATTTGCTGTGCCAGACAGTGGTCTCGCTTATTACCGTTTACTAGCATGTTAGAGATCCCCTTCAGGGTAAAACAATCCTAGCACACATTTTCAAATATTTGCCTCCATCCGTCATAGGAAATATCACAAAACCAACCGTCATAAGCTGCCCCGCCATCCCGCCAAAATAGCAATTCATTTCTTCCGGGCACGGACACCGAAATCGCCATAAAGGATTTTCGAAATATTCGTCATAGGAAATATCTGAAGAAAGCTACCCCTCGTTCTATCTTTTTGTCGCCCACTCGAAATAGCCATTTCCTGTATTCGCCATGGCTAGCGATAGCCTCGTTGTAACACATGTCCAGCGGTACCGTCCCTCTCTGTCTACAAACACTCTTTATTTTAAAAAATTAAAGAAAACAGGTAAACAAAAAGTTTCAAAATGCATAGTTTTTTGTCCTAGAGACTTGACTTTTATTTTAGTGGTAGAGGGGGTAGAGACATTTCATTTATATCAAACAAACTCTTTTGTAAAATTCTTAGTTTCCAAAATATATAACATTCAAAATTTCAGTGTTTTCAAAAAATCACAAAAAATAAAAAGTTTTATTATAAAAAATAAAGGTCATAGAGACCATTTGTTTGAACTATTGGACAATGTTCTATCAAGTTTGATTTTCAATATATTACCTACTTCCAAAAGCAAAAATTTTCAAAAAAAAAATTAAAAATATAATACGTGGTCCAGAGCAAAGCGCCCGTCAGCTCGAGTCCAACGACACCTCATTCGTTAAAATCCGACCATCCGTTCGCCAATTATCGCCAATGTTTGCGAGTAAGTAGGCTATCATTTTTTTACCTCCTACAAACTTCAAACTTGCTGTCCACCTAGAGGGCATAGCCACCTTTCATTAACGTCAAACAAACTTTTTTCTCATCTTCACCGTTTCCAAAATAGCGCCAATGACACAAACAAAAATTTTCAATTAAAAAAAAAAATACCAACACACATTCTTAGCAAAGAGGACGTCACCCCAACGCCAACAACACCTCGTTCGTTAAAATCCGATCATGCGTTCGGGAGATATCGGCGAAGTTTATATGAAAGTAGGGGGGGACTCAGAACTCTCATCATCCCACTACTCTTTTTGTATCTTTTATCCTAGAGAGTTGAAATTTATTTTGGGGGTTCAGGGGGTAGAGACCTTTTATTTATGTCAAACAAACGTTTTTTGTAAAATTCCTAGTTTTCGAAATATAGGAATTTCAAAATTGAACTGTTTTCAAAGAATGTCAAAAAGTAAAAAAAGTTTTATTATAAGAAATAAAGGACATAAAGACCATTCGTTTCAACCATGGCACATCGTTCTATCATGTTCGGTTTTTAAACTATGGCCTATTTTCAAATATTTTTTGAAAAATATAACCAGTGGTCCATAGCAAAGAGGACGTCAGCTTGAGTCCAACGACACCTCATTTGTCAACATCCGACCATGGGGTCATCAGATATTATTTATTTAACATGTACAGTCGGGTACAAATAAAATGGGTGAAGCAGAACCCCTGTCACTCCCCTACTAAAGTGTGTCCTGTCTTTAAATCTGGGAACATACAGTAGACCTATTTCTCTAATATGTGTCGCAGGTAAAATCTTTGAGCAAATACTCTACAGTCGTATTTTATCCCCACGTGAAGAGTTACATAAGTGAAAAGTAACACGGTCTTTACCATCGAAGGTCAACAACAACAAATCTAATTAACTCTGTACAGTATATTTCCAATGAACTAGATAACTCTAAAAGAGTAGATACAATTTATACAGTTTTCTCAAAAGCATTTGATAACACACTCTTCAGGAAACTGTCATTGTATGGACTTTCCCCACAGCTGTTAAAATTGGCACCATCTTACCATAAAGGTAGAAAGCAATTCGTAATGTATCGTCTTGCCTAACCATACTCTTATGTCGTGAATTCAGGAGTGCCACAAGTGTCAAACCTTGGACCATTACACTTTCTTTTGTATATTAATGATTTACCACAAGTTGTAAGGCACTCAGAATGTATGCTGTATGCAGACGATGTTAAACTATATAAAGCAATTAATAACGTGGGTGATATGTCAAATTTGCAAGATGATTTGAATAGAGATTGTTTGGGGCATAGAAAATGGACTTAACTTTAACATTAAGAACTGATGACAATGTCTTGGAAAAATGACTATCAGATACAATCCTATATTATTAACAGTGATGTCATTGAACGAGTATACGAATACAACGATTTAGGAGTAAAAATTTCTTATGAGCTCTCTTTTAGGCAACGTGTTGATAACATAGTGCTACAATCGTATAGAAACCTAGGCTTCCTGTTTAGAAATGCTAGAGACTTCCGAAATATAACATCACTGTTAATATTGTATCAATCCTTTGTTAGAAGCAAACTTGAATATGCATCTTCTGTCTGGCTTCCTAGTTATTTTACGTGTAAGAATCATATTGAAATAATTCAGAAGAAGTTCATCAGGTATAGAAAACATGGAACGTTTGCAATGGCAGGTGGAATCTCTTACGCTGAAATGCTTCACGAGTTCAATTTAAATAGCTTGTCGAATAGAAGAGAAATATCCCAAGAGATATTCCTTTATAAGCTTATAAATAATATTATTGATAATACCGAATTATATTAGGTTTAATACCAGTAGAATGAATCTTTGCTAGTCGCCCTTAAACCAAGAACGTGCTCGCCACTTTGTGCCGGACAGCTAATCTCATCAGTGTGCATTTCAAAATGTTCGATTTCACTTTATCTTTGCATCAGCTTAAAAAATACTAAGTCAGTACATAAATGAATAACACAAATACATGTTGGAAAATGTCAGATAAAATGTCGAAATCGATGTATCATACTTTATGTAACTGTAGAATGAACCCTGTTGTTTGTCGAATCCAGACCATCTGCGCAATAGTATCAAGTGATAATCACTGGGCGTCAGCAAATGTTATAGTTTGTTGCTTTCTTCCTTTACGAATCACAAAGTATTTATTTAAAGTGCTTAATTATGGGACAGTGGTGTCTATATTAACCGCCTGCCATAAGGACAGTTTATGCTTTCAAAGATGCTGAAATTTCAGCCAAATTTCGGAGAATTTTCATGCTAGTATTTCTAAAAATCAAATATTATATAGGTACGTATCTACTTGACGTAATGTGTTGGATAACATTAAAATATATATAAAACTAAAAGCATCAACAATTAAAGTGTAAAAATAAAATATAAATATAGAAATAAAAATCATAAAAATACGATTTTATTAATAAAAGAAATATAAAAATTAAAATAATAAAATAACTATAAAAATTATGAAAATAATTGTAAAAATCAATTATAAATTAGTTAATTAATTCAATAAAAGTACAAAATTAAATCTATGAGAATACAAATTAAAATACATACAGTAGGCCTATATAAACATTAACATTAGGGAAACAAAAAAAATATAATAATGAAAATAAATTACAGAGATGGCCAAATTGTTAGGGTAAAGCTCAACCGAATCAAATTCTTTATTGCAAATTAAGATACAATGCATTAAATGCGAGATTTAATTTGAGACCGATTATCCTTTGCAGGACATTTCTTGGTTGTATTTTGTCATGAATTCTCCAAAATGCGCTACAAGAGATCTTTTATGAACCAACATCACATTCATTTTGGCTTTCTTGTTACGCATTTAACATTAAAGTGCTTTATATATTTATATTTTCTATTAAACAATAGACATGAAATTGCGAATCTTAAGAAAGATAAACGGTGTGTTGTCGGAACTAAATGAAATCTGTCTTTTATTATTTTGTAACGAGTAGTGTATGTCATACGACTATCCTAAATACAAGAAATTATTTCACAGCAAATCATCGATTGGAAATCATTAATTTAATTAATTTCCAGTAGCGTTAGCTCAATTGGTTGTCTGGTTGGAACGCCACAAAAACACATTCTCTGCATCAAGATACAGGGAATCTATACATTGTTGAAGATTCTGTGAACCAATTAACAATAATAAATCTGGCTCTATTTAGCTTTACCGTAATATTTTGGCCACCTGTGTAAAATGTAAAACACATGAAAATAAAAGAATTACAGTAGTTCTGCTCTGGTCTAGCTTTGGTCAGTCTCCAGTGATTGGAATTTTATTCTGTTGGAGGAAATAGATAAATAAGAAAATCTTTCGATGTAGAAACAGCTCAAGCAGGAAAACTAATTGGTATCATGAAATAGAGGAAGAATTAAGGCAGGTGGGGATCGACCGGCAAATGATTGGAGACAGAGGAGAATTCAGAAACAACATTAACAATACAACATTTAAAGTAAATGAAAAGAAGAAGACGGGAAGATTGTAGACAGAACAACGGAAACAGGAGCACAGTCTAAGGATGAAGAGATTTTGCGAAGAGAAGAGGAAGAAAGGAGAGAACTGAAAATTGTGTCATCATGAGTTATTTCAGTTCAAACACTGTCCATAAGGGCAAACATGATATAATAATAATAATAATAATAATAATAATAATAATAATAATAATAATAAAATAAAAATCATCATCGTGAACTTCAGAACCAAGCAGCAAAGGCAGGCCACAATATCTCCTTCGAGAAAAACGTGTTTTTAAGTAATATAACGCTCGCACCTAGAGAACTAGCAATTGGAAGGGGAAAGGTCAAGTGGACAGGAAAGTTCAAATACCTAGGTGAATATATCTGAGAAGGAAGCTTTCGCATCACGAATGAGAAAAATGGAAACTGCATACGGTACCAGTCAGCCAAGGCAATCTGTAACAACAAATCATTATCCCTAAATGCCAAGCTTCAACATTACTGCACAGTCATCCGACCGGAAGCCTTATAATAAGATGCACAGAAAAGGTCTTATGGAGAAACTTGAAACCAAAGAAAGGAAGATCTTACCGAAAATCTTGGGCCCAGTCAAGGAAAACGGTGATTACAGAATATCGGTCCATACTGAAAGGGCCTCAGTCACAATTTTGGTGAAAATGAGTTATTGCCAGAATCTTATTACTTGGGACTAAACTTACATGCTATAACGAAGGGACCTCAGTCCCGTACTCAGAAAGCAGAGAAATCGATGCATAGGTTTCATAATTCCACAAAGAAATGGCCTCAGTCCATCGTCTTTATTTCATCACCCACACTAGGTAAACATCTGAATGTCAGGTTTTGTTATGAAATTATATTCAGCATAATGGTGGCTATGATAGCCTACTGGATAGCTTTTTAAAACTAAAGATACAGCTTAAGGAATTAAACAGTTTTTTTTGCATTTTACTCAAAACTGACTCAACTGGACTGAGGCCCTTTCAGTATGGACTGATTCAGATGGAGACACAACCATGAACTGTAGGCTACACACATGTTACCAAAATCACTGACGTGATGACAAAGAGGAGGATTGTGTTCTATGGTCATTTAACAAGACTGACCCCAATGCGATTCTCAAATAAACTCTTTACTTACGTTCTGGGTAAAAAGAACAAGGGAGCGTGGTTCACAGAGGTAGAAAAGGATTAAAAGAAGTGGGAATTACGTACAACGATATTCAGATGAAACTAAAAGAACAGGAAAAGCCTAAACTGGCAAGACGTGGACTGGAGCCAGTGTTAAAGCTCCAGTTGTTAGTTATTGTTGTTTTAACTACGAGGTCATCTGCCCCTAGAGAGAGCAGTTGAATTAACGAAACGTCAAGAAGAAGAAGAATCATCAGCGCCTGGAGCTGTCCCAATGGCTGGGATTTTTGGTGAAGAAGAAAGGAGATTTCCACTACCGGTACCGTATCGCTCCCGGTGAGAGCAACAGATGGATGGCTCCTTATAGGGCCCGCACAAGGCGGGATCGCGCCCACGAACCTCAGCGCCCACTACAAGGGTGGAGTCGGACCAGACAGCCCACGTATAAACATTTCAATACGACCAACTTGGGACCTGCCTTGTCAACGGCTGGCATCCCCTGGTAGGTCAGTCTTCCGGGCGTGCAATTCAAACTTTCAAACCTCCACCGGTCCGCGAAGCGGCATTTCCCCCTCCCAAACTAGGACTGTAGGCAGAGATGCGGTTCGCGAAGTACACCATTCTTTTAGAATCCCATATTTTTAAAATCCCCATTTTATCATGTTTATTTACGAGCGTTAAAAATCCCTCAGTGTGCTTCCTTCGGAGGGGAAGTAAAGCGGGTGGTCCCATGTCATAGATTTATGGCACGTAGAAGAACCTTCCACTAACTACAATTGTGTGAAGCTTAATTTCTAGGTTAGATTTGATTAACGCTCTATTAATTTCCAACGTTCATCGCCGGTTGCGGTGGCATCTAGTAGCCATGTTCACAGCTAGGTGTCGTTGACGGTAGCAAAAGTAGGAACTAGTTGAAAATGATCGTCTGCAGTCCTTACCTGGATTACAGATAACACACACTAATGCAGTCAACACAATATTAACACCGATTATCAGACAGATTCTACACACACCCAAAGTACACGGGGCTGCATGACCGCGTTGTCACAGCCCATAAACTAAGGAACCAACCAACCATTTAATAAACTTATACTATATCGTTGGTTGGTTGATTCCTTAGTTTATGGGCTGCGACAACGTGGTTATGCAGCCCCGTGTACTTTGGGTGTGTGTAGAATCTGTCTGATAACCAGTGTTAATTGTGATGGCTGTATTAATGTGTGTTATCTGTTTTTAATACAAGTAAGGACTGCGGACGATAATTTCAAGTAATTCCTGCTTTCGCTACCAAATGCTACCGTCCACGACATCTAGCTGTGAACTTGGCTACTACTAGATGCCATCGCAACTAGCACGCGGTGACGAACGTTGGAACTTAAGAGCATTAATCAAACCTAACCTACACATTTTGTTTCAGACAAATTTAGTTTGTTGAAGGTCCTTTTACATGCCATGAATCTATGACATGGGCCCGCCGGGTTTACTTGCCTTCCCAAGAAAGCATACTGAGGGATTTTTATTGCTCTTAAAAAATCCGACGACTTCGGCCGGGATTGAACCCGTGGCCTTGGGCATAGAAACTCAACATGCCACCAACTACGCCAACCGAAGCCGACCAGAATAGCAAGAACATCATTTGTGCCCAGTTTGCGAAGATTTCTTTCGCTCCTATTCCAGCAGTGGAAACGAAACTAAACAAAGGTCATTAAATCATAAGCTAGGAATCATAGCGGGATTTTATGTGTTGGCTATGAAAGACTCATCTGCTGGGCCCTCGTCTGAATCCCATGCTGGTTGCCCAGTAGATTATATACAATATACAAGAGCAGAGACCACTCTACCCCAATCTCCTAGCTTATTACGCTTCTTTAGTATCCCCGTAGTATTTCCATACAACCATAATCTACTAGAGTACTTTTCCTAGTACGAAATCAGCATTCGGGACAGCAAGCACATTAAAATGACGAAATATAGCAGCAATAGAAAGGAGTACTCTAACTATTTTGATTTTCAACAGGATCTATACGAGCCTTACAGTAGTCGCATATGATGTGAAACATGTGACATGTTATCCTACAATGTGTGTCCCGGGAGCGCAAATCCCTTGTTAACAGTGAACTCTGTTGGTCATTGAAATAACTACTTGTAAGACTCCAGTACCAACTCCTGACCGTAATGAATCATAATTGTTATGCCGTTGCAGAAGCCTACTTGATGCGAGCTGCGCTTTATTATACCGGCCAGTTAGTGAACCTATGCCAGCGATGTTATACGCTGCCGAAGTCAACGTCACTTCCGCTCCGTTGCTAAGCAACTGGAGCAATACATCATGGCTCCCTTGTAGCTTGCTTCAGTCTTCGAGCCGTCATTATTTCCTATTTGTATCGCATAAAACTGTACAAGCATGGATGCCGAGAGGCAAGAAAGCATAGAAAAGTATATTTTCCACAGTAATTTAACATAGTTGTCCAATAAAGTTGTAAAATATTGCGTACGAGATGCACATTAAGTCTTAGATCATAAGTCGCAGAGATGTGACCTACGATATTTACCTTAAATTAAGTGAAAACATGAAAATATAACATTTCAGGTTATTGTGAATCACGTCCCGTATGAATGATCAATAGGCCTACTACGGATAATAAAGTACCGTAGGCCCTACCAGTAAGTGACGAATAAAATGAACTAAAGGTCTATCAATGCATAAGGGAACAGTTTAAAATATTTGGATGAGAGTTTAGGTCAAATCTCATCAACGGCTATAGAAGAAACAAAGACTGCATTTCAATACAATTTGTGTGTTTACCACAACATCGCGTTTGATTGAAAACGAATCAAATTGACAAAGCCTAACCTGTGTGCTCAATAACAGGTTAGAGAAGTCTACAATTAAGGTCTATCATCCTACCTCGTTCTAAATAATGGGGCACTTTTCCTATCCTAGCTCTAAATATTAGGCCACTAAAACTGACATGAAAATATCCGAGGCTCTCACCCAATAAGTAGGCCTACACCAAGCTGATGACCACATTATCACACTGATTAATGTTACACATTAGCTGGTGTGCCACAAAAGAGAGAATTAGCTGGTTATATAGAGATTTAAAACAACAACAACAACAACAACAACAAAAAGCCACCCTTCATCTTCACGAGCAATCCTAGCAAACATTCACACATTATGTGTTGGACAGTCAAAGTGGTACAAGTAGCCTACTTGGTATGAAGTGGACCAAGAGTTGATGTAGGGAAATGCTAGTCCCGGTACCATAACGATGATCCGTGTGCTATGGTACTTGATGGCTCACACAGTTTCCAGTTACCAAATTGAATAGGACTTTCTACTAGCAACTTCAAACCTTTCCACAGACCACATATTATGCTCAGTTTGCAAAAAATAAAATACCGTATTTAGGCAGAAATTTTCAGTCTAGGATAGGCCTAATTGTTATTTGGAAACAATTCACTGCTTAAATAAATTAAGTGAAAAATCACTACTCAGAAAAGTTGTAGGAGAAAATTTATTGCTGTTAGTGAATCAGATGTAAGGTTATGTAGGTTGTCGTTTATAATACTTATAGTACAAACCATATTTAATTACAACTACACTGACCACATGAACCAAAAACCCCTTTATGTGACATATATGTCCTAAATATCTCTCTATTAGATATACTGTATCCACTAAATGATGTTATAAATAAATATTCATAATTTGTAGAACCCGCCATGCAATTCTTGCCTCAGGAGTGAGGTCGACTTTATTCATATTATCTCGCAAAATTCTCGTACTTTATCCATAAAATTTCACTTCTATTTTGTAGCTCCAACATTGTGGATAATCTTCACGGGGGGCGTTTGCCTTAATTCACGCTTATTACACCTTTTTATCAACGAAATTCAAGACACTGCGCAACGTTAATGCAGCTTCCTATGTATAAAAAACCTAGCAACCAGTTGTTTGGGTCCAATGTGGCTGCGCCCATACGGTTGCTAGGCGCGTCACTTCGGCAGCGTATTGAAAATGGCCTCGTTTTGCCGATCAGCGCATTGCCAAGTACAGGGGGATGACAGATCATAGGGAACACGTGGGTCGGGGTAAGGCCCTGTACTGGATGTTCTGCCAACCAATGAAGAATTAATTTTAACACTAAGGTTCCGTAGTTGGCACTCATGAACGTTCACATCAAACCGACTGGCGGAAGCGGGAATAGTCTGTTTTGATTGATTTTCCTCGTGGTGTTGTTGGTTGTTTTGATTTGTTCAGTATATTGATTGTTTACTTGAATAGGGATGTATAGAACTAGCACCGATAGAGCGCACTGCTGTTGTACTGGGTAAGCGCATGGCGCTCTTCATTTGTCTCCTGTGTTCTCATGCCGCTAATATCCACGAATTTAAGTTGTTTAAATTGCTATTTTCGTGACTATGCCGAGCTATTGCAGTGTTCCTCTTTGCAAAAATCAGGGAAATCCGATTTCGTGTCACCAATTTTCACAAAATAAAGAAATGAGGAAGAAATGGTTACATGCTATTAGAAGGAAACATTTCGGTGAAGAAAATCTGACCGAAAATATTAAAGTGTGTTCCCATCGTTTTCAACTCGATGACTTCACGAAAACTGTGTTGGGCAAGTGTGATTTACAAAGGGAAATAATTCCTACCTATAAACTGAATAGACATATCGATAACAACCACTGAATTTATGCGTTTGTATTTGAAGGTGAGAGAGCAAGATTAAAACCGGGCACTGTTCCATCGCTTTTTCCGTGGACCACGAACACAACAAAAATAAGGAAGAGGCCATACACAAGAAAATTGCCAGTTTACCACGATAAGCCTACAATATCGGAATCTGCATAAATTATCTCCATTGAAGTACGGTACGGGAAGAAATCGTCAATATACAGGAAGAAGTGAATGTAACATTTATGACTCCCATTTTCGAAGGCAAATACTTCGGACAAATACTTCAAGAATAAATGTCACAACATTAACAGCCAAAAACGTATTATGGTTGGTTTCTGGAAATCAGAATTAATCGTCAACTTATAGCTGCCCGACGGAGAATGTGGTACCGGTAGTGACTGACTTCTACATTCTTGAGTCATAGGCCTAAGTTAGCCAGATGAATGGAAACAGTTCATGGCCTTAAAACAGGGATTCTCAAACTTTTTAAATACTGTACCCCTAAGTCGTTTCCAAGGGGTACGGAAACGATTTGTATTAAGAAATTGACAAATTACAAAAGAACCAAACGTTGCAATGCATTTTGAGGTAAACAATACCGGTATCAACTTTCTTTGATTATGTTTACCTTAAAACAAGACCGTTTCATGTACGCTATCAACCAAAAAAATACACGAATCGATGTCTATGAGCAAGGGGAGCCAGTGAATATTTAAATCTTTATTTATAAAAGGAAGATTATAGTTTTACGTGACCGTTAATCTAGAGATCATAAGGCACAGAGGACTTCCTCTTTACGTGGAATCCGAACAGGACAAGGCATTTCACTTTGAAAATCTCACATGCATTGACCGGGAAATCTCTATTTATGATTTAAGTCTCATGGAGATATAGGCTATTTATCAATATAGGCCTACAATACTCAAGCATGCTGACTCCTATTCATAATTTGAATAATAAAGCGTGTTAGAATTTTGTTATTACCGCTGTAGCTTACTAATTCTTCCCTCCTCCCACTAGTTTTAGCGCCTCTAGTCCGTAGCTCATTTTACAGCTGTTTAACGCTTAAACGCTGAAAATCGTTCATAATATATTAGAGGATTTACCTATAGAATTAATTAATATAGTCTTGGAGTAAAATTAGAGAAGATATAATTTATTTTAGCTTAGAAAACTCGGTCACAATCTATACATTTCTCGTAGCTGACTGGGGGAAACATAGGACGATCGCCTTGCGCTTACCCAGTACTACACGAGCGCTATCTGGCGCGAACTTTCTCAGGCTACATCCCTATTGAATTGGGAGTCAATCATGCCACTGCAAGGGAGGAAAAATTGCCAAGCACCGGGATGTAAGAATAATAATGATAGTAAGAACAATACGGCAATTTTCATCTTCCTGGTGTTGACCATGTGTAAAACTAGTGGGCAATATGGACTACTCTCGAATAAAAATATATACCGGTAGAGAATAAATGTGTGCATTTCATCTCTTGTTTGTTTTCTCCTTTGCATTGCAATAAAATTTGTGGTTTAGGGCTACGGGGAGGGGTGGGTGGCAGCGGGCATGCTAGGCAAAAAGTGAGGTTATGGCAATATAGTGTGTGCATTTGGACAGTTTTCTTATATTCATCGAATATCCCAACAATTGTGTAGAGTATGAGAGCATTTTTAATTAGCCTAGAGGTGAATTAAGCTCTAGAACGGCATAACTGTGTCCTTCGAGACAAATCTATTGTCAACATTGATATATATCAAATGTATTATTTTCCTATCTGTACGTATATTTCAGTGCCTAGCGAAAGGCGCAGTTATGTTTGTGTTATTTTCATCAATAATCAATAACTCATCGCAGAACATACTGTTCAATTACATGTAATAAAGGCTTGACATTCATATGGCTCTTTACTTTTTATGTTGCCAGACTTGCCAGTACAATCCATAGCCTCAGGCGTTGCTCTCTCTCGGAAATTCTATAACCAAAAGTGACGAATCTCTTATACTTACATGGTCCTTGGCCAAGTATAGGCGCGATTAAAAATTAGGTGTGCGGATGGTATATTAAATGTGTTTCTCCCAGTGATATGTTTAGACCAACGAAGTTTCAATTATTGTTAGTAGCCGGCGTTAATATACTGAATTCCTACGTTGTTTGGAGTGTTTGTTGAAGCGATATAGATTCCACATAGCCACATGGCCGACAGTACATCGAGTGCTTACATTAAATAAGAATACAGCAAAAGTATAAAGATTTAATAAATCGAAATTGTTTTCAGCAAATATGATAAAATGAATATTTTCACACCAAAGAACGACAACTTCAAGATGATTTACGGTAGGATTATCTAAAATGGGGTCTCCAAACCTTGAACTAAACTGTATGCGATACACATTCGCCATAGCCACACGACCTAGCGTACGTCGTTGTACCGATCTCCGTCATCACGCGCGCTCATTGTTTCCGTCCCTTTTCCAAAATCACTCCCACAAAAATGTCCAGCTACCGAGTGGAAAGATGTTACACATCAAAAAGAAAAGAAGTTTCGCAGTCGGTAGGACTCGAACCTACGCTCCCAGAGGGAATCGGCCACGACTGCACTGGGTGCTGTGGTGAGCTGTACCGAGGTCACACAACTGCTGTCTGCTCTCAGTGGTACAAGCACGCTGCCACGGTGGGTCAGTGGTTATCGTGTCGGACTACTTCCAGGTTCGCTCCTGGCCATGGTAAGTGATTTTTGAAAGGTCACAAAAATTACGACACGCATGCCTTACGTTCTTGGCATGTTAAAGAACCCATTTGAACTCAGTGGCAAAATTCTCGGGATTTTCTGCCAACACAAAGTTTCTCCTTACTCTACTAGAAAGCGCTATAGTGTCAAGGAGCTTAGGTATATAACCTCCTTGACTTTCATAGCGCTCCAAGGAACAACGAAAAACAACTTGCAAGCTGCCCTCTGGATGTCAGATAACAAAGCTTGCACCCGGCACCCAAGGCCATACAACAACAACAACAACAACAAAAAAGTCAACCCCTGGCACTATACAGCCCATGATGGGCTAAGGCCGACCAAGCGACCGCTGCCCAGCCATTTGGCCTGCAGATATTGGGGTGACGCGTGATCAGCGCTTCGGGTCCCCTCGGCCGTTAATCTTGGTATTCGTGATCGGAGCGCTGTCTCACTGTCAGACAGCTACTCAATTGTCCTCACGAGGCTGAGTGCACCCCGTTCCAACCCTCACGTCAGTTTTAAAATCCTTGACGGAGCCGAGGATCGAACCCGGGGCCTCCGGGTGAGAGGCAGGCGTGCTACCCCAACACCACCGAGAAGGCCCCAGGGCCATACGATATTATTATTATTATTATTGTCTGAGATGGGAATCGAATCCCCTCTACTTATTTGGACCACCCGAGGCTGAGTAGACCCCGTTTCAGTCCTCATTCCACTTTTCCCTCGCACTCAGCGAGGGATCCCACCTTTACTGCCTCCAGGGCAGTTTCCTGGAGCTTGATATCAGGCGCGGGATACAACTGGGGAGGCGGGACTAGCAGCCTCGCCTGCAAAGCGAACAGGGGGCCTCGTGAGGGAGGGGAAGGTTGGATGGGATAGACAAGGAAGACGGGAGGAGGCGGCTGTGGGCTTACGTTACGTACCATCCCGGCATTTGCCTGGAGACGAAGTGGGGAAACCACGGAAAGCCACTTCGAGGTGTCTGAGATGGGAATCGAACCCCCTCTACTCATTTGGACCACCCGAGGCTGAGTAGACCCCTTTCCAGTCCTCATACCACTTTTCAAATTTCGTGGCAGAGCTGGGAATCGAACCTCGGACCTCCGGGGTGGCAGCTAAGCACGCTGACCACTACACCACGGAGGCGACAGTATTATTATTATTATTGTTACGTGTCGGCCAACCATGGACCACGCCATTTCAACTGTTTCCTTTTAGATTTAGAATTAGCCCAGTGTTCCTTCATTCGTAGACGGAGTTGTTCCTTTCTCTCCCTTGTCCATGCTTTACCAGTTGTCAGCGTCAGCTTAGGGGGAAGATACAGCTTAAGGGGCTAAAACCTTACAGTAGTCGCATATGATGTGTAACATCTGACATAGAAGAAACCTCACGTGAAATTGTTGATACACCGGTATTTTATAGTATTATTGGCACAAATATTAATCTATTGTAAAAGGGAGTGTTTATTGTAGTTTATAATACGGAACTCATTTTATTAGATGATTTGTAGCTTTCACCAGCTCTAGCCTAAATAAAGAATACGATATGGATCAACTAGATTAACAGACGCGACACCGCTCATAACTTTACATTCCTTATAAACAGGCCAACTTGCGAGTAAATGCAATGTGCACAGCAGTAGATCATGAAATGCTTGCCCAGTTCCCGGACCTCTTGATTCACAGACCAACACGTAATTTCATTTGGATTCTGTTAAAATGAGTCATATCCATATGATTAGCAGCAGAGTATCAAGAAGGCAGTGCGAGAGTAAAAATATCAAGTAGGCAGTGAAGAAAAAAAAAGAGAGTCTTGGAATCGTTATGTATTATTAGTGTGTAAATAAAACAGATTTTTGTGTGGTGATGAATGACCAGGAGGGATACGATCCAGCTGGCAGTGCGTCTTACACACTTCCGTTCGATCCACTTCCGTCCCATTTTTCAAAATCGCTCCCACAAAAAGATGTTACACATCAAAAGCGATTTTAATATTGTAACTGTGCTTTCGCTGCTCCTGGAGCATTCAATGTGTCCTTGTCCTTTGCCATGATGCTTCGAGTGTTTCGTAACATGAAAACAAAGTGTTAAGAAAAACCTTCGAGTTGGTACCAGAACTGGGAAACTTCAGAAAGAAGAAAAAGCCCAGAAATGCACGCACTGCATAACGGACCGGATGTGTTAGCATTAATAAGGAGCAGAAGAATAGAATGGCTAGGACATGTACTGAGAAGGGAAGAAGGGATGGTTAAAAGAGTGCTAGAAAGAAAACCACAAGGAAAAAGGCCCCTTGGTAGACCAAAGTTGAGACGGCAGGCCCTGGGAGCCAACGAGAATATGGCCGGAGACGGATAGAGTGAGGCAATGACTGCTAGCCCAGACGACAACTCTCGCCAAATCTTTTCGAAGTAATGAGCCTCCTTCTCTGTTCGCGATCTCCGATCAGAATGATATCGGCGCGATTTTTCTGTAGTGGGAGAAGTTCGCGCGGATATGTATTAATGCTTAATACATCGTACTGAGTACCACAATCGCCGTAATATCATTTAATCATGATGTATATTTAAATTAGGCTTATTTCCATTTAATAAAAATCTCTTCATAGGGCCTAAAAGTGTATTGATAACTATTATAGTTATTCCTTTAGGGTCTTCTATCACTGACATCTCTTCTGATTGGTTATTACAATTCCTTCTGTAAACTTGTGCGTACCGTTTTTGGCTTCGGTGACGTAGTCGGTAGTATGGTGTGCTTCTATGCCCAAGATAGCGGGTTCAATCCCGGCCGAAGCCGTCGAATTTTTTAAGAGCGTTAAAAATCCCTCAGTATGCCTTCCTTCGGAGGGGAAGTAAAGACGACGGTCCCATGTCATAGATTTATGGCATGTTAAAGAACCTTCCACTAATTGCACCTGTGTGAAGCTAAATTGGATAGGTTAAGAATGTAAACAACGCTCTTAGGTTTCTACGTTCGTTGCCAAGAGCCGACTGCGGTGACGTGTAGTAGCTAAGTTCTGAACTTGGCCTAGTAGTCGTTGACGGAGGCGCTTGGTGGCAAAAGTAGGAACTATTTGAAAATTCTAAGTTGCAGTACATAAATTTAAAAAAACAGATAGCACACACTATTACAGTCATCACAATTAACACCGGTTATCAGACAGTTTCTACACACACCCAAAGTACACGGGGCTACATGACCGCGTTGTCGCAGCCCCTAAACTTAAGAACCAACCAACCAACCGAACCATTTTTATCCTAATGCAGGCGCGGTGTTGGTTCGTTGCTAAGGTAAATTGACCCATAATGCACTGTCAACTTGCTATTGAGCTAAAATCAAGTTTTCTGACACACCTCCAGCATCAAAGTTTCAATGTAATTTCAATATCATTGAGTTGAAAATGGCCTCAAAATTCTCCTAAAATAATCAGAATTCGGCTCAGTACCTACTGTAAGGCCACGGCCGCCTCCTTCTCGCTTCCTTGCCTATCCATCCCCATCTTCCCATCCCTCATGAGGCCCCTGTTCGCTTTGCAGGTGGGGCCGCCTGGGCGAGGTGCGGATCACCCCTCCCCATTTGTATCCACTCTGAGCAGATGTTCCAAGCTTCAGGACACCCGTAGAGGCGGTAGTGATATATATTATCCATTTTTAAAGTTTGGTTCTCGCTTTGCGCTGACCTCCACCGCTTCCCTCATGTCCTCCATGTTTACAGGAAGATTTGGATGTTTTTTTTTTCAAGTGGGGGCTAAAGCTTCAACTACAACATGAAACTCACTCTAAACTTTGTGACTTTATTTACATTTTCTTTTCCTTCGTCTTTTCCCACTCAAGTGGGGTCGACGTTCCTGGCAAGTCTTCTCCATTTCTCTCGGTCCCATACGTCCTCTTCCCTTAGATGTTTCTCCCTCAAGTCATCTGGTATACAGTCCCTCCATCTTCCCCCTCCACTACCATTACTGTCATTCTCTTGCCAACACAAGTGTCGTCCCTTCTCATGATCACTGTAGTCTCCTCTCTTGAACCTTCCGTCACTTTAACACTGCCTCTTAGTCTCTCATTTCTAATCCTATCGGCCCTGGTGACGCCACATTTTCATTTCAGCCACATCCATTGCTTTGTGCCTTAGTTGGTACCCATAAATCATTACTGACTTTAGTCCTCAGGTTTATCCTTCTATCACACAATACACCTGCACTCTGCGGGCTATTGCCATGTCTGTTGAACCTAACTATCTACTTTCTTCAAGTCTTGCCCAACCAATTGGATTGTTTCTTCTCCTTGTCCTCCTAGGCACATGTACTCCGTTTTCTTCCTAATGATTTTCATCCCTCTGTCTTCCAAAGCTTTTCTCCAAATCTCCAGTCTCATTTCCAGCTCATCGTTTATGGTGCTACATAACACTATAGCGTCTGCGAACATCACAACCCTGTAACCTTTAATTAGATTTTCTATGAAACGTTAAAAATATCCTTGGAGTTTTTTCAGAATAAAAATAACGCTTAATGGATGAATTAATATTGTGGAAATGTTTGAGATTCATTTTGTAGAATGGGGGCGAATGTGATGGTGAGATAAAATTAACGGGGCTTTTACTGACGGCCGTTAAGCACACTTTCCTTTGCTGCATTGAAATACTCAAGTCTCAAACAACAACAACAACACCTTATACAGCAAGCTGCGCCCTGTGTTTCACCTTAAGTTGGAGACGCAGACTTTTTAAGCTTCCTCCCCCCAGGGGCTCACATCTAGTGGGACGTGGGTTAGCGACCACGGGACCCCAGCTGAGTCCGACATTGCTTCCACTTACTTGTGCCGGGCTCCTCTTCGTCTTCCTTCCTGTCGACCTCCCTTGGTCAACTCTCGTTCTCTTCCGACCCCGACGTTATTAGGGTAACAGAGATCTAGGGAGCCTCTTCCTATCCCGCCTTAATTGGCCCTTGTCTCATCTTTCCTGTTACCCTCCTTCTGCGAGGGGTCAGCCTTCTTTTTCATGTGTAACATCTTTCCACTCGGTTGCTGGATATTTTTGTGGGAGTGATTTTGAAAAATGGGACGGAAGTGTATCGGACGGAAGTGTGTAAGACGCACTGCCAGCTGGATCGTATCCCTCCTGGCTGCTGTGGAATGTATATCTCATACGGATTACTTCAAGGTTTGGAGGCGCCATTACAAATATTCCTACAATAAATCATCTTCAAGTTGTCGTTCTTTGGTGTAAAAATATTCATTATATCATATTTGCTGAAAACAATTATGATTTATTAAGAGTCTCTTTTTCAATCTCTGGATAATAGTGATCGCCATCCACTCCCCGAGTAACATTGCTCATTCTGACGGTAAACGCTCATGCGAACTCTGATGTCAACTGATTGAAACACAAAGCACATGGCACATGGCCGAAGTCTTCGTATCAGTATTTAAATGTTTTTTTTTGTCGTGTGGCCTCCTGAGAGGCCGAGTGCAGGTCTTTCTAGTCGACGCCCGTGGGCGACCTGCGCGTCGGGATGAAAGATGGAACAGATGAAGATGAATGAAATTGGGCAAGGATGTGGAAGGAAGCGGCCGTGGCCTATCAGAAGGTACCGTCCCAGCATTTGCCTGGTGATGAAAATGGGAAACCACGGAAAACCATTTCAAGGACGGCCGACGGTGGGGCTCGAACCCACGTGTCTACCGAGTCAGCAGATAGCTTGGCCCCATGACCTAACACTGCGCTTTAGCCAGCCTAGCCACTACTGTCGGTATTTAAATGGTAAAATGCCTTAATATCAAACATTGTAAGTAGTCGGCATTTGCCGGTATTATGTTTCTGCACAATGGCTATTCAAATATTAACCCACATAACGGTAATGCAGTCATCAATATAATATAATCGTTGTGGTAGCTTGCCACGGTGGGTGAGTGGATAGCGTGTCGGTCTACTAACCCCAAGATTGCAGGTTCGCCCCTGGCCGTGGTAAGTGATTTTTGAAAGGCGGCAAAAATACGATACGCATGTCATACGATGTTGGCATGTCAAAGAACCCATTTGAATTCAGTAGGCCGAGTTCATAATGGCAAAATTAATCTCGGGAGTTTCCGCCAACACAAAGTTCCTCATTTCTCTACTAGAAAGCACTATAATGTTCAAGGAGCTTAGATATCTATTATCTAACCTCCTTGACTTTCATAGTGATTCAAGGAACAACGAAATTCGACATGCAAGCTACCCTCTGGGTGTCAAATTACAAAGCTAGCACCAAGCACCCGAGGCCATACGATATTATTATTATTATTATTATTATTATTATTATTATCTTTGTTGTTATACGTGAACTAGGCAAGCCTTCACGAACTATTGCTGAAAACATTTTCTTTACGCACGAGGGCCTATTCATAAGGCTTTTTGAACTCAATTTCACGCAGGAACATTATCGAAACAAGCAAAATATAAATGAAAGTAAATTCCGTAATGCAGTATTATTGGTAAGTGAAAATAAGTCACTAACTTGTGCTCAATATTTGCGTGGTTGAAATAGCCGTGGTGATAGCGCCTTTTACTGTGAATCTAGAGATCTTGGGTTCGAATCCCGGACGGGATAGATATTTTTTCTACCAGATTATAGCTTTAAACGATATTTATCGTATCAATATGACTCATTTTAACAGAATCCATATGAAATTACGTGTTGGTCTGTGAATCAAGAGGTCCGGGAACTGGGCAAGCATTTCATGATCTACTGCCTTGCACATTGCATTTACTCGCAAGTTGGCCTATTTATAACGAATTTAAGGTTATGAGCGGTGTCGCGTCTATTAATCTAGTTGATCCATATCGTATTCTTTATTTAGGCTAGTGCTGGTGGAAGCTACAAATCATCTAATAAAATGAGTTCCATATTGTAAACTACAATATCTGTAAAACACTCCCTTTTACAATAGACTAGCAGAAGTACCCGTTCTTCGAACGGTGTTCGGTGTTAACACCAGACATTATCAATTGAGCTACTGTCGCAATGGTTAGCGGTTTGTAATTCCTTCATAAGTTTATCAGAAAGAAGTTAGTTTTCTGGGAATATCACACACACTGTTAATTTGAGGGCCTTAAAATGTGGTTTTCGGAGACCCTTTATAGACTCCCGAATGTTGTGTCTCACATTGAGAAGGGCAATATATGCTTTGATCGTCCTTCTAGGATACATTTTATATTTCGCCTATTTTAGCATGTATTTTGAGAAGTTTTCCCTATATCCACCCTTCTACTGTATGAAAAGTAGCTACGGCGAAGAGTTTAATAAATGATTGGTGTATTGACTCTCATGGTTACCATGCCTAATTTTACAATGCACCAAGCATCCAAACACGAGTTATAGGCGTACATAAAGATACACAGAAAGACAATTCTATTGTCTACATCATATCACCCTGATATCCAAATTAGGTATATCTACCACACAGTATCAAACAAAATCATCCTTACAATGAACCCGTATGTCGAAGAAAGAAAAAAAAAAAAAAAAAAAAAAAAGAGATTAGTTAAAATGTGCTCTCAAATTAAATTCACCTAACGTGTACTTCCTGACGTGAAATAGAATTGGAAGCCTTGTAGACGAAACGCAATACACGTCACATAAAAACTGACCCTCTACGTTGTGTTAGGTCCCCATACACAGGAAGATCCCTTTCATAAATTATAAAGGCTTGTGGTGCATAAAAATTCAGGTTCTTTAGCCTCAAATGGCCAAAATTCCTAAAAGCCGCAACAAATGCTGATTCAATTCAGGAATTTTTGAAAATAATGTTGCTGTTTGGAGATATAATAGACCTTCTGTACTATATGTCGCACGTGAAAATTGCATGATTTTTTTTAGGTTACCCTTTGACCCCCTTAATTGCATTGATGAATTATACAGTCTACGTAGGTTCAGTGATAACCTTATAGCCATTTGCAAACTTTCACACAAATGTAATAAATGGAGTAACAATGGCTTCTTACAGAAATAGATGGAAAGTTGGATGCCACCACTTGAGATAATGTTGTCATGGTTACCGGTTGGCATTCCTTCATTAGTTTGTTAAATTAAATTAAATTAGTTTTCTGGGAATATTTCAAAAACTGTTGAATTTAGATCCTGATAATGTAGTTTTCGAGGACCCTTTAGGGCCCCCGAGTTTTGTTTCTGGCCCTGAGGGGCTTTGTCTCGTCGTTGTACGCCATAATATAATACTAATAATCTCTCTTCTCTTAGTCGTTTCCCCTCCAGGTTGGTGGAACCCACGGACTCAGCGAGGGAACTCACCACTACCGCCTCTACGGTCAGTGTCCTAGAGCGGGGAACATCTAATCGGAGGGGATACAACTGGTGAGGTGTGATTGGCACCTCGCCCAGACGGCCTCACCTGCAAAGCGAACAGGGGCCTCTTGAGGGAAGGTAATGGATGGTCAGGATGGATAGGCAAGGAAGAGGGAAGGAGGCGGCCGTGGCCTTGATCAAGGTACTGTCCCCGTTTACCCGGATAGTAGGCTGTCAGATATCCGCCCCCTCAATCGGATTGCCAATAATCCACCGCGCCGGCTCAGCTACACCAATGAAAATGGCACTGACAGATACTACCGAGATTTGAGCACAGAAGTTAACAAGGAATTATTGTGGAACACACCAAAATAGACGGGGGTTCATACTTACCTCTACTTACCTCTTATAAATATCTCGGGGATTGGGTTGACAACAGGATCTCTAAAGTATGCTCCCACAATAATCTTCACTATGACATTTAAAAATGAACCAGAACGACGGCAAGAACTTTGAACTGTACAAAAGCTTTATTTCAAATAAAGGGTATGACTTTAACAAACTCAACAAAATAAATGTGGCTATCAGTAGCCCATGTCAATCTGACTATGTCCTCCTATAGGACTTGCAAAGTTAGCATACAACATGTTAGCTCCCCCGAGCTCAAAATAACGTAATATTCATAACACATTTGGACTGGATAAAGGAAGTCAGGATGAGACACATTTATAGAGCATTTGTTTTCTTTTAATAAACATGACACTTGTATTTATAGGTGCAAGGCCACAATGCAGACGACCTCGTCCGCTGATAACCAATTGTCTGGCCAGCTGCCATCTACCCTTCAAACCTGACGCACACCTGTCAAATGGGCTCACTTGTCAAGCCACGTTGCGTAAGAATCCAGCACTCTCTCAAAAGTTTTAAATGTCCGCAAGACATCACAAATATTGTTACGCAAATCTTTCCAATGCTTTACTCACATAACACTGGATTATTCTGACAATCCTTAAACTTGTTAAATTATCATTCAAATGTTTAATAAGCATTGTTTAGAGTATAAAACAAACCCTTAAATGTTTATAACAATTAGAAATTGTTCATAATAAAGTTAAAGACAAAAAGAATTTTAAACACGCCTCTAACATGACTTTCGTTCCACATTATTGTCAAAGATATTTACATTATTTATTTACAATATTAACATTTAAATTATTCAAATTATTAATTTGAGAAATACATTAACCACATGTTCATCCGGTTGGTAATTTCATAATCGTGTTGATATAATCGACCAATGAAGGTTAGTTATACATATTAATGTCACATTCTGGTTTAATAAAGGTTTAATAATTATTATAATTATTTGTGACGGTAATCTTCATTCAAAATCTTATCTCAAATTCTTTCAATACTCTTGTTAATTATAACAGTAAATTCACTTGATTAATTTTCAAAGGACAAATACAATACACTCCAGCGGTAAATACGTCGCTTACAAAAATAGGCCCAAAATTCATCATATATTAATATATACGGCATCAAAATCTTCCACAGAATCTTACAAAAACCTCCACTAACAAATTCTTTAACATCATTAATTACTGTGGGAACCTCCTTCATTTACTTCAAGGGCATTATACATCAGCGACTTTCAACACGTTCGCTGCACTAGCGATTATACATTCATAGTTCCACTTCAAAAATTCTTATAATCATTAATAGTTTCAAAACTGTTGTCATTTAACCTTCGTGGATTTCATTCATGAATCGAAATGAAGTAAAAATTTGCCAATCACAAACAAATTTAATAGTGAATACGCTTATATACGCCTCTCTGGTCTATCAAAATTTAAGATTATCATCTTCAAAGTATTGTAGTATAAAAATACTATCATCAAACAAATTGCGACTAAACTGCAAAATAGTCGAATAGAATCCAATTAGACTGTGGAATGCAAACATTATTATTCAAATCACTAATTGAGAAAAAACTCCTAACAAAAGTTCACGACTTTAATGCATTCAATAATTCATAATTAAAGTTCATCTTTCACAAAATTGTCTATGATGCAATGGTCGTTCATAACTGACGATAAATGTCTGTGTTGCAATCAATTTCAAATAACGACTAGTATTTCCAAGATCGTCGACAACGCAAGAGATTTTAACGCTCTAAAATCATTTAAATGTTCTTCCTTCTTGATGATGACAGAAAATTGGTCAAAGTAATTAAACTGGGGTAGAAATTACTTTAATAAAGTGACATGCTGTCTGAAGTTAAATCTGCCATGAAAATCATTAACTTATAGTCAAATCGTGACTACCAAAAATAAGCAAATTATTGAAATATCTAAATATCAGTCTCAACTGATCCAAAATCATTTAACTATGTCCATGACATAACAATGTCTTAATAAATCGTCGAAAAAGGCATAACTCATCAAGGTGTACTGAGAATATGAATCTCAAACAAGAATATAGGGCAAAATACATGAGGACAAAAATATGGGAAAATGGTTGCTCAGGTATTGCTAGAAAACTCAAATACAATAAACGTTCACGACTACCTTATCTGCCGATTGACGTTCCAGAGGAAAATTCCCCAAAGAAGACTGCTGATGGATCCATTTCACCAAGTTAAAGCTGAGCTCCATCCTCGAAACAGGAAACAGCACCCTCAGAGAATCGAACAGCTTCCTCCACCGGAAATTGCACTGCTCCATGAAGACGAAAGACATCCTTCCGGCAAAATTCTTCTTTGTGAGTCGGGACTACCCTGACCTCTCTTGAAAAATCCCTGAAGATCTTGTAGAAAATCGCCATGAAGTTTTTGTAGTAATTTCCATTGAAATATTCATATTCAGTGAGTATGAAATCGTTTCCATTGCTGTTTGATAGTATTCAGCGTTGAGCCACGAAACATGGGTGTAGATGGTTGTTCACCACATGTCCGCTTGTATGGAATAGCAATTAGCGAAGTTCCATTTTGCTATCTTACTCCAACAATGTATGTCCCAATCGCATTAAAGTCCTTTAGCCTTCCATCTTCTCTTCGGTTATGGTAATAGAAGAACAAACTGCCTTATTAAACTGCTCCATAATACTGTAGCGTTGTGTCACAAAAGCAATCAGAAGTCTCCCTGTTATACTAGCAGTGTCAGCCGTAGCGTAGGATCTGGCGATACAAAGTGCTTCTCAGGAGGCGAGAAAATCACTTTTGTCAGACGTCTAAAAGTGCTAATATCTTCTAAAATAACTCCTTGAAATTGTTCAAATTTACTACACTGCTTAATGTAGCACTGCACAATAGGATTAGCTTATAGGCAACCGCTAACTCTTCATAG
This sequence comes from Meconema thalassinum, assembly GCA_946902985.2. NCBI lineage: Eukaryota > Metazoa > Arthropoda > Insecta > Orthoptera > Tettigoniidae > Meconema > Meconema thalassinum. The sequence continues at coordinate 695,968,346 of OX336391.1, forward strand.
CTAATCTTGTAGACGCGTTATAATGTGCGTTTTAACTTCACCTAGTTTTACTCACAGTAAACTTGCACTGCTTGTCTGCTCGAATCTCGTTTAATGCGGTGGCTTCACCACGCGTTATAAAGACGACTCTCTCTACCAATATCACTCGACGTCCCACCAAAACGACTATATAAGCACTGATGCGGACGATTTGAGATATGCGATATGAGACGATTGAGACTCCTCTCTTCTGCGCAAGGCCTTTTATAAACTTCATAAGGGGCGTATCCATCCCTTCCATAGCGTGTTACTGCGTCATCGCTCGAAGTTCCAACTTCGTCAATACTTGACGGATTTTCAACATTCAAAAACTGGAAATAAATTTCACCAAAATTCCAGAACAATGCCTCAACTGCAAATGGATTTCCACAATCCTTCATTCCAAAAAGTATTAAAAATACCATAGTTTCAGCAATCTCCGTCTTCCTTCAAACAACCGTTCATTGGTTCAAGCCTCCCCTCCAATAGCATAATTTCTTCCTCAGCACAATTCCACGTTTCCTGCGACTGCGTCGTAAATCTCGGATCTTTCTCGAATAAATGCTGACGTCATAAGGAATCTCAGCTCAAGTAGCCTGCTGGTATAACGTTCGCGTCATCCGTGCTTACGTCATGACTACCCACGTCATAACTATGACAGCCTTAACTTTCTTTATATTTTCCAATATAGCCACCGTGGTCTCTATATAATTCAATTACGGGGGCATTTTTCCCTCACCACGTTTTAAAAACAGTTGCAAATTGTTTTTAAACTCAGTGTTACAAGTATCTCAACTTTCTTGAACACGAAATTGAATTATTACTGGCTTACTCGTATGATATTTCCTCTATGTTCCTTAATCATAAATCTCTTCTACTCTGGGTTGTGTGTGGTTAAATGCATTCTCTCCTCTCTACTTTCTCTTCTGTCCAGTATTTCTATTTTCTAAGTTCTGCTGGACTGTCGAAGGTCCAGGATCAATCACAACATCCTGCCTTTTCTTTTGATTTTCGGCTTCTTTTTCCCGTAGTTCTTTCAGGTATTGCTGGCTTTCCCTCTCTCTTTCCTGATACTGATCGGGTGTCATAACCTGACCTTGAGAATCCTGATTTCTATTTTGGTTCTGGTTATTTCTATTATAATTTCTGTTATAACCATTATTGTTGTAGTATCTGCCTCTTCCATTGTTGTAATTGCCTCGATTATAGTTCCAGCCTCTTCTCTGTTGATACGGACGGTAACCTTGCGATCTGTTATTCCTAAACTGATTATTCCTGTGAGGACCTACATTGTCAGTTTTCTCTTCATCTGGCTTGTCAGTTTGTTGGACTTGGTCCATATATACCGTATTTATTTCTTTAAAGTCATGCCTTTGACCTTTCTGTACCACGTTAGGCATTGGACTTGTGTAGTCTAACCTCCTCAGTAATTCATCCATGCTGGTCAAATCCCTTATGTTTGACGAAATGATTAGTCTCCTCACCTCCACAGGCAGCATACGAGAAATCGCATCAATTAATTGCTCCGTTGACAAAGGGGGTTGCAAAAATCTCAAGCGGGACAATTGACTCGTAAAGAAATCAGCGTACCGCGTTGGAAGAGTACCTGAGTATTTTCTTGAATAAACCTCCGCTCTTAACGAATTCTGCGCTTCGATGGACCAAAATCGTTTGATTAGCGCCTCTGCAAACTCGTCAAAGTTACTGAACGTGTATCTAACTGCGCGAAACCATTCGAGGGGTCCTCCAATCAAAAATCTTTCCACTATCTTCATCTCTCTCTCTCTGGGAATGTGAGCTTCGATGAAATAATCTTTGAGGTTCCTGACATATTCTATAGGCGTCAAACTATCAGTGTTGCTGAATTTTTGCGGTTTGTCTTCAAAATTCCTGATGACCGTGACATTCCTCGGATATGAATCCGGGTAGTTTTTCCCACTATCTCGATAGTTCCACTCAGGTTCCATATTCCTCTCGTCATCTTCCTCCCTGAATCTGGATATACGTTCTTCAGGAGTCACGTCTCTCTCTTCTGGATCTAGGTTATATCTTCTGGCATAATTCCTATTGGTTTCGCAAGCCAAGCCTACTGTATCCTTGTCATTAATCTCCGTTATGACTTTCTTGATTAACTCTTCTTTGTAGGTCTCCATCAAACTAGCTTCTCCTAGCTTCAAATTTTGCAGTTTACTCGTCGTTTCATTCACATCAGAGACAACTTTATGAATCTGTTCCTCTAATGCAGATTTTAATGCTTGCACATCCTGACCTAATTGTGTTCTATCTTCTACTTGTCTCTCGGATAGCGAATCCATCCTGACGCTTAAATCTTTCCTAATCTGTACTACTTCATTGTTAATATCAATTTGAGTACTGGCAAATTTTCTTTCAATACGGGGGCGTGGTGGCCCAGCTGTCTAGCTGTATGCCTCTCACAAAGGCGGTCCGGGTTCGATTCCCGGTCAATGCATGTGAGATTTTCGAAGTGAAATGCCATGTCCTGTGGTTCGGATTCCACGTAAAAAGGAAGTCCCGTGGCTTATGATCTACAGATTAACGGTCACGTTAAACTACAAGCTTCCTTCCTTCCTTCTTTCTTTCAATACGTTCTTGAATTTGGGTTACATGTTCCCCACTTGACCTATTCCACTCGTCTTTCCATACTGCTACATTTGCCGTTAACATTTCTGCTATGTCTACTTCGATATCTTCTTTAAGTAATCTATTATGGTCTAATACCTGGGTTCTCATGACCTCTACATCAAACTTTAAACCTGCTAAAGATGCTGTCGTTCTAACTGACTCATCAACTAGCCTAGTCGTTAATGCACTTATATTACGTGTACAAAGTGTTTTCGAATTTTCTATCTCTTCCCTGACTTTATTTACATCAGTTTGGACTTTAGCAATATCTACGAAAACTGTGTTGACTTCTACTTGAATTTTATTTATGTCACTTTGCATCTCATTTACATCCGAATGAATGTTATTAATATCAACCTGAACATTGGACACATCAGTTCTAACATTTTGGATTCCTCTTTGGACTTCCTCAACCTTGTCTTGGACAGTCGCAACATCATTTTTAACAACAACTACCTCAGCCCTAGCACAAGAAATATCACTTCGGACATTAGCAACTTCTAAATTCAACATTGTAAGATCTTTATGCACATTAGACACATCTATTTTAACATTGGACACGTCTGAGCGCATGTCAGTTACAGCATTCTCGATTCCTTGGGTATTAATCTGTAAACGCGACATATTATCCTCTAAGTTAGCAGAACTGGTCTGAATAACTTTCAAACTTTCATCCATGCTAGCTTTCAAACTAGCAGACATATTACTAGCATTCTCCTCCATTCGACTAGTATTCCTAGCTTCCATCTCCTTCATACTTTCATTCAGCATCTGCTTCATACTGCTATTCATGTTAGCAGACATCTCCTCTAACATCCTCCTAAGACTTTCATCTGCCATTACAATATTATTCAAAAATAGACTGCTGTAGGGACATACATCAATAGAGCAAATTAACAACATCTGAGCAACACTTTTCACCATATATAAATTTGATCAATTTTCTGTCTTAAATCTAACTTATAACTACCTTATAATTAACATTCGAAGACACTTCATGTTGAAACAAACTCAAGCACATGTTCAAATTTCCCTGGCCCATTTTAAAATATCCTAACACAAATAATTTACATTTACAATCCAAATAATTTAATTTTATCTTTAATATGACTAAAATGTCATAAGCCGGTCAAATAAAATAGGATTCCAGATCATAGGCGATTTTCCTAAGTTTCCAGCCTATTTAACCTTTCTCAAGTTGTATAAGATCTGATCTTTTCTGAGTGTAATTTTCCTACTACAATACAACATTTAATTCCTATATAATCACACTCTCAAATACTACAATTGGCCAAGACATCTAACAAAGAATCAACCTCTTTATTTGAGTCTAATCGATCCACACGTTTTAGGTTTGCCAATCCTACTGGCGTTCAACCTGGTGATCCACTTATGTTGAATCAGCCCCACGTTATAGGGTCCCCAATCCTTCTGTCCCCGTTTACCCGGATAGTAGGCTGTCAGATATCCACCCCCTCAATCGGATTGCCAATAATCCACCGCGCCGGCTCAGCTACACCAATGAAAATGGCACTGACAGATACTACCGAGATTTGAGCACAGAAGTTAACAAGGAATTATTGTGGAACACACCAAAATAGACGGGGGTTCATACTTACCTCTACTTACCTCTTATAAATATCTCGGGGATTGGGTTGACAACAGGATCTCTAAAGTATGCTCCCACAATAATCTTCACTATGACATTTAAAAATGAACCAGAACGACGGCAAGAACTTTGAACTGTACAAAAGCTTTATTTCAAATAAAGGGTATGACTTTAACAAACTCAACAAAATAAATGTGGCTATCAGTAGCCCATGTCAATCTGACTATGTCCTCCTATAGGACTTGCAAAGTTAGCATACAACATGTTAGCTCCCCCGAGCTCAAAATAACGTAATATTCATAACACATTTGGACTGGATAAAGGAAGTCAGGATGAGACACATTTATAGAGCATTTGTTTTCTTTTAATAAACATGACACTTGTATTTATAGGCGCAAGGCCACAATGCAGACGACCTCGTCCGCTGATAACCAGTTGTCTGGCCAGCTGCCATCTACCCTTCAAACCTGACGCACACCTGTCAAATGGGCTCACTTGTCAAGCCACGTTGCGTAAGAATCCAGCACTCTCTCAAAAGTTTTAAATGTCCGCAAGACATCACAAATATTGTTACGCAAATATTTCCAATGCTTTACTCACATACCACTGGATTATTCTGACAATCCTTAAACTTGTTAAATTATCATTCAAATGTTTAATAAGCATTGTTTAGAGTATAAAACAAACTCTTAAATGTTTATAACAAAACTCATAAATGTTTATAACAATTAGAAATTGTTCATAATAAAGTTAAAGACAAAAAGAATTTTAAACACGCCTCTAACATGACTTTCGTTCCACATTATTGTCAAAGATATTTACATTATTTATTTACAATATTAACATTTAAATTATTCAAATTATTAATTTGAGAAATACATTAACCACATGTTCATCCGGTTGGTAATTTCATAATCGTGTTGATATAATCGACCAATGAAGGTTAGTTATACATATTAATGTCACATTCTGGTTTAATAAAGGTTTAATAATTATTATAATTATTTGTGACGGTAATCTTAATTCAAAATCTTATCTCAAATTCTTTCAATACTCTTGTTAATTATAACAGTAAATTCACTTGATTAATTTTCAAAGGACAAATACAATACACTCCAGCGGTAAATACGTCGCTTACAAAAATAGGCCCAAAATTCATCATATATTAATATATACGGCATCAAAATCTTCCACAGAATCTTACAAAAACCTCCACTAACAAATTCTTTAACATCATTAATTACTGTGGGAACCTCCTTCATTTACTTCAAGGGCATTATACATCAGCGACTTTCAACACGTTCGCTGCACTAGCGATTATACATTCATAGTTCCACTTCAAAAATTCTTATAATCATTAATAGTTTCAAAACTGTTGTCATTTAACCTTCGTGGATTTCATTCATGAATCGAAATGAAGTAAAAATTTGCCAATCACAAACAAATTTAATAGTGAATACGCTTATATACGCCTCTCTGGTCTATCAAAATTTAAGATTATCATCTTCAAAGTATTGTAGTATAAAAATACTATCATCAAACAAATTGCGACTAAACTGCAAAATAGTCGAATAGAATCCAATTAGACTGTGGAATGCAAACATTATTATTCAAATCTCTAATTGAGAAAAAACTCCTAACAAAAGTTCACGACTTTAATGCATTCAATAATTCATAATTAAAGTTCATCTTTCACAAAATTGTCTATGATGCAATGGTTGTTCATAACTGACGATAAATGTCTGTGTTGCAATCAATTTCAAATAACGACTAGTATTTCCAAGATCGTCGACAACGCAAGAGATTTTAACGCTCTAAAATCATTTAAATGTACTTCCTTCTTGATGATGACAGAAAATTGGTCAAAGTAATTAAACTGGGGTAGAAATTACTTTAATAAAGTGACATGCTGTCTGAAGTTAAATCTGCCATGAAAATCATTAACTTATAGTCAAATCGTGACTACCAAAAATAAGCAAATTATTGAAATATCTAAATATCAGTCTCAACTGATCCAAAATCATTTAACTATGTCCATGACATAACAATGTCTTAATAAATCGTCGAAAAAGGCATAACTCATCAAGGTGTACTGAGAATATGAATCTCAAACAAGAATATAGGGCAAAATACATGAGGACAAAAATATGGGAAAATGGTTGCTCAGGTATTGCTAGAAAACTCAAATACAATAAACGTTCACGACTACCTTATCTGCCGATTGACGTTCCAGAGGAAAATTCCCCAAAGAAGACTGCTGATGGATCCTTTTCACCAAGTTAAAGCTGAGCTCCATCCTCGAAACAGGAAACAGCACCCTCAGAGAATCGAACAGCTTCCTCCACCGGAAATTGCACTGCTCCATGAAGACGAAAGACATCCTTCCGGCAAAATTCTTCTTTGTGAGTCGGGACTACCCTGACCTCTCTTGAAAAATCCCTGAAGATCTTGTAGAAAATCGCCATGAAGTTTTTGTAGTAATTTCCATTGAAATATTCATATTCAGTGAGTATGAAATCGTTTCCATTGCTGTTTGATAGTATTCAGCGTTGAGCCACGAAACATGGGTGTAGATGGTTGTTCACCACATGTCCGCTTGTATGGAATAGCAATTAGCGAAGTTCCATGTTGCTATCTTACTCCAACAATGTATGTCCCAATCGCATTAAAGTCCTTTAGCCTTCCATCTTCTCTTCGGTTATGGTAATAGAAGAACAAACTGCCTTATTAAACTGCTCCATAATACTGTAGCGTTGTGTCACAAAAGCAATCAGAAGTCTCCCTGTTATACTAGCAGTGTCAGCCGTAGCGTAGGATCTGGCGATACAAAGTGCTTCTCAGGAGGCGAGAAAATCACTTTTGTCAGACGTCTAAAAGTGCTAATATCTTCTAAAATAACTCCTTGAAATTGTTCAAATTTACTACACTGCTTAATGTAGCACTGCACAATAGGATTAGCTTATAGGCAACCGCTAACTCTTCATAGCTAATCTTGTAGACGCGTTATAATGTGCGTTTTAACTTCACCTAGTTTTACTCACAGTAAACTTGCACTGCTTGTCTGCTCGAATCTCGTTTAATGCGGTGGCTTCACCACGCGTTATAAAGACGACTCTCTCTACCAATATCACTCGACGTCCCACCAAAACGACTATATAAGCACTGATGCTGACGATTTGAGATATGCGATATGAGACGATTGAGACTCCTCTCTTCTGCGCAAGGCCTTTTATAAACTTCATAAGGGGCGTATCCATCCCTTCCATAGCGTGTTACTGCGTCATCGCTCGAAGTTCCAACTTCGTCAATACTTGACGGATTTTCAACATTCAAAAACTGGAAATAAATTTCACCAAAATTCCAGAACAATGCCTCAACTGCAAATGGATTTCCACAATCCTTCATTCCAAAAAGTATTAAAAATACCATAGTTTCAGCAATCTCCGTCTTCCTTCAAACAACCGTTCATTGGTTCAAGCCTCCCCTCCAATAGCATAATTTCTTCCTCAGCACAATTCCACGTTTCCTGCGACTGCGTCGTAAATCTCGGATCTTTCTCGAATAAATGCTGACGTCATAAGGAATCTCAGCTCAAGTAGCCTGCTGGTATAACGTTCGCGTCATCCGTGCTTACGTCATGACTACCCACGTCATAACTATGACAGCCTTAACTTTCTTTATATTTTCCAATATAGCCACCGTGGTCTCTATATAATTCAATTACGGGGGCAGTACTGAGACAGTATTTTGCTATTTATTTGAACCCTGATATGACAGCGAGACGTATTTGGAAGTTATTGCTTGACATTATTTTAACTGTAGACTTTGAGGTACAGTTTGCTTCTTATGCACTAAGGAGATGGATAGACTACCCCGCCACGCTCTTGATCACGTGCACAGGACATGCTCACGGACTTGCCATTGCAACTAGTTGAGGGATATATGAAATGATAATCGATTGGGTTCGATTGTCCACCTCGATACAGGTGTGATGCATCTTGGGTAGACTCACAGCTGGGTCTTGGATCAGCAGCTTTGAGACGACAGACACTTGAGTACAGCAGCCTATGCAGTGAACATGTTATCGTTCGTACAAGGAAGTTCCGTGTATCACGCGATAATACGAGTGCTTTCTACACGCAGCGCGATTCGAACGAGTGAGCTTAGCCAACACATGGACTTGTTAATACAGACTTCGATGAGGAAATCTGCTACGTATTGGTTTGAAATGCAAGAAAGCATTATTATCAAGAACATTATGACTGGATTTTCTTGTGAGAAACAAGCTATTGGAGTAATGATGTGCTAAACATATCGTTCAGGAATGTAATGCAGTAGCAGAGTTGATCATTTGGAGTGACATCCTTTTGAATTCTACAATGAAGAGAAAGAAAATGTTGGGAACGTTAGTTCAAATCCAGTGACTTTAAAGTAGCCAAGAATGAAGAAACAACTCCAAAGAAAGGAAACTACTTTACTGATAACGTCGAGGGAGCCTTGTGCAAGCAATATGCAGGAACTCCGTTTCGTGGACAGTAGTTTTCGGGTTAGGAGGAAGTTGGTTCGGCGACTTGCAGATCCAGCCATGAACTACTCAGGGATGATGGTTCAATTCCTGACAGGAATGTATATTCCTACATTTTCTTCAATTTCAACCAGAACTTCGCCCAAGGTAGCTGGAAAACTTTTCTTCTCTTGTAGACAGTAGAACTTGTCACCTTTAGTTCGATTCTTTTCACCAATATTTTATTAAATTAGTATGAATTTCATTCGAAGACTAGATCTGTTTCTTCTTTATCATTTCTGTCGGAGAGTGTAATTTTTTGTGTAGTTAACTGTAAACGTGATGCTATTTAGAGCATTACTTTGTTGCTTTTATTTTTAAAAATTTGGAAATAAAACCAAGCATTCAATTTTGTTGGGAAGATATTTGCAGCATAATTAGGACCAAGACGACGATATCTTTGTATAAGAATAGCAATTAGGAAGAAGATGGCCACACACTCGTGCACTTGAACTATTCCAAAAATATTTCAGTGATACTATTCGTTTGGACTTATGACATTCTAGTAGAAATTCTTTCTTTTAGAAATGATAGTGATTTTTCATCGTTCTTTTCCATGGTTATGGATTTATGGAAATCGTCCAGCGAAAACAATTGTGAATTGATTGCCAAGGCATTTGTAGCCTACTTTCATATATTTTTTTGATTAAAGATTTTTCTTTAAATGTAATATTTTTGTTCATTCGGTTTTGCTTGTGTTATCTCAATTCGTTTTTGGGAAGACTCTTGGATAGATCATCGTTTGATTTAATGGTTTGCGTGTATCTATTGATATGATAATAGACTCCTTTCCATGATGTAAGTCTCACGTGTTTTCTTCTGAGTAGTTGAGCCATTTTTCGAGTTTGGATAGGCGAAACTGAAACGACTATTTTGATAGTGTCTATTTACAATTTTTCTCTCACATATAAGTCATTATGGAAATATATATATAAATATATTGGAATTGTGAATCAAATTTAACTACTCACACTATTATAACAGACTTTTTCGTAGACTTTAAAGACGATTATTGTGGAAATGGATAATACAATTTATCTAACAAATTGTTGCTTCTTGTTTAATGAAGTTAGAAAGGAAGTAATCTGTGGCATTTCTATATTCGTCTATGATGGGGCATGATATTTTCAGAGCAATTTCTGAAAGGTTTTAGTTTAATAACGTTTGGGTTTAATTCTTGACAGCTTTGGAAAGCTGAATTGAGGTATTGCAATTTTGTGCATACGATTTATTGTGTTAGTGAAGCGAATATTTGACATCATTGGATGGTCAATATTAATGCTGGATATTGTTCTTGTAGTCTTTTGAGAAGACGTTAACGTAGTTATTGCGTTTTAGTAAGAGTGAAATTAGCTTTTGAGCTATCACCTTTTTTTGGATATGATGTTGTAGTTATCGTGAATTGGAATCACGAATGTTTTTCTTATATGCTTGTTTTATGCAAGTAGCCCTACGTTTTATTCTCGCCTAGTAGGATTTGCCGGAGATAAATTGTCTATATCATGACACCCATATTCAAGTAACACAGCTACTTCTTGAACAACTTTAACTAATTCATGCAACATAATAAATGTGATATTTCAGTAATTTTAGTAAAAATATACTGCATTCTTTGAAGCATATAAATAGTTAATAAACTATTTTCACAACTTGTAACACTATTCGATTATCTTAATTGATTGTTGAATACAACGAATTAAGGAAATGATAACCATGAAACATACTTGTAAAATTAAATGAAGATAGGCAGCGTTGAGAACAAAATCCTAATTGAGGATGTAACTTGTATATAAAGTGTAAAATATGTATAAATCTTTAAGGGTATAACATCAGTACATAATGTAATATTGTATTTTTCTTGTTATTTGTTCAGCGGATGATATGAACAATAAGATGGGGCCTTATTGTAGGCATTTATTTAAAACTACATTTTTCATCATTTGATCTAAAGAAGCTTTTCTTTAACTTTGTGTCTAATTGACGGACATTCATCATTAATCAGTCAATAAATTGAATTTAATTTTAAAGAATCTTAGAACGACTGGTGTTTTATAAAAGAAAAGGGGAGTGCGTTAGGAGGACCAGTGGGTGGTTTTCTTTGAGTTTGCTTAAACTTAACGCCCGAGATATTTTCATTTTATTTTAGAGTCTCTTGTTCGAGTTCTTTTGAGCTTTGTTTCATCGTAATTTTATACACCACTGGCATCTTCGTACCGCATTCTTTTATATCGACGTATCCTGATCCCTGGTTGATCCTAGTTGGTAGGTTTTTCAGAGGTCATTTGAGCCGGGAACTTCTAGAATCTACGATCCAGCTATTCCATCGGATTGCAACAGGTAAGACCACGTGGATTACGGGTACATCTATATATGGCGACCCAATCTATGGGGCTATCGAATTGGCATTCTCAATTTCTCCAATGCTAAACCCATGTGTGAGAATCCATTTTTATGAGATTATTGAGTTTAGCAGTTTTCGAACGATGTAGTCGTTAGCAAAATTTTCTTTGGCATTGCTACGATTATACACGTCGAATTCGTTGGGAATTCACGTTTCTTCAAATCGTGAAGATGAGTTTACTCAATCTACCTGGCATACAGATAGAATTATCGCCATTGCTTGAATTTATTTGTTTTGTGCGTGCCAAGTAAAATGTAATTTGATTGATTACGACATGACCATAAAAGAGATTTCTAGGAAATTTTTATGGATCAGCGTGGTCAGATGGGACATGACATGGGACCATTTTTCACTCCATGCTTGTCGGCCATTTTGTGTTCGTTACCGGCGATGACTTTTAGATCATCTGTAATAATAGAATCACTTTCTTTAATAATAATATAAATAATTCGTCACTTCAATTTTAATTTAAACCGTTTCTAATATAAATCACCGTCGTTGCATACCTCCTATTTTCTTATAGACTTAATTTATATAATAAGTTTAGAAGCAAAACAAAATTCAATGCTTGTATTGGTGAAAAGGGTCATTCTAAATGTGTCAATTCTGCTATTTATGTATTGCATTCCTGTGTTTTTTGTAATTGTATTTACCATGACAGCTGTGTCAAACGAGGACATTGCTAATATACTGATGGCAATGCAGGAGAAGATGGGTAGTCACGCCCATGAATTAGCCGAGATAAGGAGTAATTGCCAAACTAGTTTTGACAATATCAACTCCGTAGTCAACAAGAATACTGATTTAGTTCAGGGATCTGTAGGGGATATTAATCAAATGCACTTGTCCCTCAAATATCTTCAAGACAGTAATCGTAAGATTGCAGCTAACGCTAAAGATATAAAGGAAAAGATAATTGATGTAGAAACAGGCATCGACAGTGTGACAGCCGATGTCAAGCTTGTTCAACTGGACATTAGCAGTATTAATGTAGACGTTGGTCATGTTAGATCTAATGTTGCATCATTAGAAGTTAAAATAAATTCAACAGAAAGTAAAATTGATTCAGCTGAAGGCAAATTAGATGCAATACAGGGTAAAATAAATTCGACTGAGGAAAAGATAGATGCAACTCAGGCTAAAATTAACCTAACAGAAGGCATTGTAACTGGTATACGAGCTAGTATTTCTACCATAAAGGAGGATGTTAGAAATATTAAATCGGAACTAGATAGTAATCAGAAATAAAATAAAATTAGTTTAGATGCATTGCAATTGCAGTTTTCAAACGAAGCAAGTGCAACGCAAGAAACTCTAACCAAATTAGAGGGTGATATGGCCCAACTTAAAGAAAAGGTTGAAGATCACAACAAAGTCTTGAGAAAAGATATTGAGATCGATCTCAAGGCTATTGTTAATGATCAAGTGACCATCTTAAGGGGGGAAATCACGAAAATAAATGCAGATGTCATTAAAAGCATTAAGTCAGATCTTGAATTAAAGATTAACAGAACAGAATTAAGACTTAACCAAGATATTTCCCAGGCTAGAATAGACACTGACAAACGAATCGATTCAGTTCAGACTATGCAGGTCGAAAGCGTTACTGTTCTTAGGGAGGATTTAGAAACGCAGATTAAAGGCGTAATTCTGAAAGTAGACCAAGTTAAGATAGATCTAAACTCAGAGCGTGAAATGAAAACATCAGAATTAAACGAAATTAGACAAGAGTTTCAAACGTTCAGGTTGATGGATCATATAGACATAAATAAATTAAGAACGGAAATCAAGTCACAATTGGAAACGTTGGGGAAACCTATAGACTCCGATGGGGAAGGAAAGGTACACCATTTAAGGGACAGGATGGATACCACAACGCCAGCTAGGAACTATTTAGCGAGGTTGAATAAGGCACATGAATCAGAACAGGGTCACGTTAGATCAGAGATCCCGAATGAGGCTACGTCAGAAATAAATCCCAGAGATTTTAGGATATCAACGCCTAATGACAGATCTAATGTCATGATAGTGAGAAATTACGAGGAGAAAATTAAGAAGTTTTCAAATACGGAGGGTTTGACTCCTATAGAATTCATTAGAAATCTACAAGATCACTTTGCGGAACATCATGTTGCAAGGGACAGAGAACTGCGGATTGTTGAGAAGCATCTGGCAGATGCACCGTTAAATTGGTTCCGAGCTTTCCGATATACTTTCGATAACTTCGAACAGTTTTCGGAAGCATTTATTAAAAGATTCTGGTCGATAGAGATACAACACGCAGTGAGGGCGGAAGTCTATTCGAGGAAATATAGTAGTACTGGACCCACCAGTTATTCTGAATTCTTCACATCTCAGTTAGCCCGCCTTAGATATCTTCAACCCCCATTGAGACAGGAGGAAATTCTTGAGACAATTTCACGCCAGTTACCGGTGGAAGTTAGAAGGAATTTAATTTCATCAGGCATAGAGGATTTAGCGGCAATGGACGACTTGCTGCGTAGGCTAGACCACACTTCTATGTCACCTACCATAGTCAAAAGCGGAAGGACGGAAACTAAGGCCGTGAACGCGGTAGTCGTTGATCAAACTCAACAAACAGAAAGGTCGAATAGGACAGGATCTAGATGGGAAGGTCCGATGAGGAACAGTAGGACGTATAGTCGAAGATTTGAAGATAGAAACAACCAACGACCATATGGAAACTACCAACAGAGATACGATCGAGATCGGAATAGACCTATCCAAACCGATCGTATTCAAGAAAGATATAAACCATACGAAAGTAGAAATAGGAATGACAGGTACATGAATGGGAATCAGGAAAGAGAACAATACCAACCTAGGAATAACAGGTATCGAGGTTATCAGAACAATAACCGATACTATGATAATAGGGATAGACAAGGCCAGTATCAGCAACAGAATAGAGGTCAACAAGGGTTTGCCAGATATAAAAACTATCGAGACAAAAACTATCATAACCAGGAAGATAGAGAACAGTCTAGAAAGGACAGGGATAGGCGTGAAGAAAGGAAGGATCGAAGGGACACAGAAAGTGAACCAGAACCTAACACTAGCCATCACACTAGTGATAATGAAAGGGGTTCACAGGAAAAAAACGCCAATTTTGAAATCCCGGTAGGATTAAACAGCCAGCCGTCTCCATTTGATATAATTATACAAGATGTTTATGAGGTCACGGACGAAGATTTGTTATTCGAAGAAATGGAAGGAATTGTGAGTGAACGTGCTGAATTGCCTATAATTGAAATCTCTGTGGGCAATCAACATTGCAGGTCTCTTATAGACACGGGAGCGGTCATTTCAATCATGTCTGAAGATTGCTTTTTGAAATTAGAAAAGGAACAACAATTTACCACATTGCCAGCTTCATCGATCAAAGTGAGAGGACTATTTCAAGATAAATCGATGAAATGCAAATTACAAGTCCAGCTGAAGTTCAGTATAAATGAAAGATGTTTTGAACATATTTTTGTGGTGCTCAAAAATATTAATTTTGAAATAATCCTGGGGATTGATTTTATTACCCGTGCCAGAATTACCATTGACATGGACAGGAGAATTATCAGGTTCCCAGAGAAAACTATTAGGAAGATAGTACATGAAAATATTGATTCCAATGAGGATGTGGAAAATTTGATCAGGGAAGAAGTTTTAGAAAATATAATAAATCAGGCCGAACAAGAAAGAGAGCATTATGCACTTTACGTCGAGGGATTTGAAGAAAAAGAAAAAGAATTCAAAGACTTGATCGAGGAGTTTACAGATATCTTCGATGATAAGCCAGGTCTAATTAAAAATTTCAAGTATCAGATTAGATTAAACGATGATACTCCATACCAGGCCAAATTGTATCCCATTCCGGATAAGTATTATGAAGAGATCAGGGAGATCATTAAGAGAATGGAAGCAGAGGGAATAATTAAGAAACAAGCCTCTTCCTACTTAAATCCTCTTACAGTGGTAAAGAAAAGCAATGGAGAGCTTCGTCTATGTTTAGACGCTAGGAAAATAAATTCCCGGATATTTTTAGAAATGGACCGACCTCCCAAAATCAGAGATTTGCTACGGAAATTTAAAGGCAAGGCATGTTTCAGCGTACTCGATTTAACAGCATCTTTTTATCAAGTAGAACTTACCGAGGACAGCAGGCAGTACACAGGGTTCCTGTTTGACCAAACAACCTTCGTGTTTTGTCGCGTTCCGTTCGGTATGATTAATAGCGGTCCAGCGCTCATTACAGCTCTCGACAGTAAGCTTTCTGACGAAGTCAAACGCAGCGTCACATGCTATATTGACGATCTCATCATCGCTTCAGGAAATGTTGAAGAACATCTGAAAGAACTTAGGAAGTTATTCCTAGAGCTCCGAGAGGCAAATATCAAGGTCAACTACAATAAATGTCACTTCATGAAGGAACGTATAAATTTCCTAGGCCATACAATAGATCAATACGGTTATCATCCCAATCTTAAGAAGATTGAGGAAATTGCAAAATTCCCTAGGCCAAAAAGAATCAAGCACCTACGCCAATTCCTTGGGATGTGCCAATTTTTGAGTAGTCACTGCCCAGGATACTCAGTGACCATGGCACCATTATATGAACTGCTGAAGAAAAATAATCGGTGGAAGTGGACGGACTTAACTGAGCAGGCCTTCGAGAATGCGAAGACTATGCTGGAGGAATGCATTAAGTTAGAGTATCCGGAATTCAGCCGCACTTTTTATATTGAATCTGACGCCTCCAGAGTAGGTTTAAGCGCGGTCCTGTATCAGAAGGATGAACAGGGGAATAAACACTACATTGATTTTTACAGCAGGAAATTAAGACCTCATGAGGAGAATTATTTCACTACAGAGCTTGAAGCTCTGGCATTTGTCTCAGCTTTGCAGAAATGGAAAAAAATACTTCTAGGTCATCAAATTGTAATAATTACAGATCACAGAGCTCTGCAGTTCATGCTTCAGTCCGATTTGTCTTCTGATCGTCTGACGAGGTGGACGCTGTTTATACAGCAGTTTAACGCCACCATCAGACATCAGCCAGGCAAGGACAACCTTCTTGCTGATGCTCTTTCGAGAAACCCTTCTAATAAATTAGCAGTAAACTTGGTACAATTGGAGGAGGGAGATGAGGCAACCCTGGAAAAGCTACGCAAGTTAGCTGTGTCACAGAAGAGACACACTCCAATTAGGAACATGTACAGATATTTAAAGGGCTATATGGATGACTCGGATGAGGATTATCAGGTAACTAGGAGATGTTCTGACAGATTCGCTCTCTGTGGAGAAATTGTGTGTAAATATGTGGACAAGCACAAGAACAAACTTAGAATAGTAGTGCCTCCCAAATTGACTGTACCTTTGATCTGGTTAACACACAATAGTATCGGCCATGGTGGCCTGGATAAAACCATGAAAACAGTTCAGGAGACGTTCTATTGGTCTAAATTGCGTCAGTCCGTTGCGAGGGTTATTAGGTCATGTGACCGTTGCCAGCGGAGCAAATACCCTTCGGCATTATCTAAGGAGGAGCCGAGAGCTATTATTCCTTATAAACCACGTGAATTGATGGCTTGTGACCTGTTTGGTCCTTGTCCAAAAGGCGCCAGGGGTAACCAGTTTCTTCTTTTTACCGTGGATGTGTTTTCGAAATTCGTCACCCTAGACCCCTTGCAGAACGCAACAGCAACTCAAGTTATAAGTCGCTTAACCAAGAGTGTATTCAGAAAAGCCGGAAGACCAGAAACAATTCTTTCAGACCATGGATCTCAGTTTACTTCCCATGAATTCAAAGTCGCTATGGAGAGATTTGGAATACGTCACGTATTCTCCAGCATCAGATATCCTGAGTCCAACAGTTCGGAACGCCTAATGTCAGAGGTTGCCAAGTTTGCACGTTTATACTGCCCTCAAGATCATCCTAGTTGGGTAAAATATATACCTCTGATGGAGACATGCTTAAATACGACATATCATGAAAGTCTGAGAGATATTCCAGTGTTAGTTCATCATAATAGAAAGCCAGAAAGAGCTTGGGATGAAATAACACAATTCTTAACCAAAGATACTGAACCGTCAGAGCAGGAAAGGGTGGATAATGCCCGAGAAAGCCTGATGGATGCGGCGGAAAAAAAGGCAGAAAAGAAATGAAGGAAAGCGCTACAACCCGCCTCTAGAATCTAATGACTTAGTCCTTGTACGTAAATCTACTAAAACTGATGCAGCGGGGAAGATTTACACAAAATTCAGTAGCCTGTACATTGGTCCATTCAAGGTAGGCAGAGTGTACGGGAACAATAGTTACCAAGTCTTAGACATCCACACGAACGAGGAAATAGGAAAATTTAATGCGAAGAACCTCAGAAAGTACTTCAAGAAAATGGAATAAAACGCAAAATTCTGTTCATTGACGAATACCTAGAATGGTGTAATAAAAGTATTTGCACACTTTTATTAGCTAGGTTGGGAGGAGGATGAGACAGTATTTTGCTATTTATTTGAACCCTGATATGACAGCGAGACGTATTTGGAAGTTATTGCTTGACATTATTTTAACTGTAGACTTTGAGGTACAGTTTGCTTCTTATGCACTAAGGAGATGGATAGACTACCCCGCCACGCTCTTGATCACGTGCACAGGACATGCTCACGGACTTGCCATTGCAACTAGTTGAGGGATATATGAAATGATAATCGATTGGGTTCGATTGTCCACCTCGATACAGGTGTGATGCATCTTGGGTAGACTCACAGCTGGGTCTTGGATCAGCAGCTTTGAGACGACAGACACTTGAGTACAGCAGCCTATGCAGTGAACATGTTATCGTTCGTACAAGGAAGTTCCGTGTATCACGCGATAATACGAGTGCTTTCTACACGCAGCGCGATTCGAACGAGTGAGCTTAGCCAACACATGGACTTGTTAATACAGACTTCGATGAGGAAATCTGCTACGTATTGGTTTGAAATGCAAGAAAGCATTATTATCAAGAACATTATGACTGGATTTTCTTGTGAGAAACAAGCTATTGGAGTAATGATGTGCTAAACATATCGTTCAGGAATGTAATGCAGTAGCAGAGTTGATCATTTGGAGTGACATCCTTTTGAATTCTACAATGAAGAGAAAGAAAATGTTGGGAACGTTAGTTCAAATCCAGTGACTTTAAAGTAGCCAAGAATGAAGAAACAACTCCAAAGAAAGGAAACTACTTTACTGATAACGTCGAGGGAGCCTTGTGCAAGCAATATGCAGGAACTCCGTTTCGTGGACAGTAGTTTTCGGGTTAGGAGGAAGTTGGTTCGGCGACTTGCAGATCCAGCCATGAACTACTCAGGGATGATGGTTCAATTCCTGACAGGAATGTATATTCCTACATTTTCTTCAATTTCAACCAGAACTTCGCCCAAGGTAGCTGGAAAACTTTTCTTCTCTTGTAGACAGTAGAACTTGTCACCTTTAGTTCGATTCTTTTCACCAATATTTTATTAAATTAGTATGAATTTCATTCGAAGACTAGATCTGGTTCTTCTTTATCATTTCTGTCGGAGAGTGTAATTTTTTGTGTAGTTAACTGTAAACGTGATGCTATTTAGAGCATTACTTTGTTGCTTTTATTTTTAAAATTTTGGAAATAAAACCAAGCATTCAATTTTGTTGGGAAGATATTTGCAGCATAATTAGGACCAAGACGACGATATCTTTGTATAAGAATAGCAATTAGGAAGAAGATGGCCACACACTCGTGCACTTGAACTATTCCAAAAATATTTCAGTGATACTATTCGTTTGGACTTATGACATTCTAGTAGAAATTCTTTCTTTTAGAAATGATAGTGATTTTTCATCGTTCTTTTCCATGGTTATGGATTTATGGAAATCGTCCAGCGAAAACAATTGTGAATTGATTGCCAAGGCATTTGTAGCCTACTTTCATATATTTTTTTGATTAAAGATTTTTCTTTAAATGTAATATTTTTGTTCATTCGGTTTTGCTTGTGTTATCTCAATTCGTTTTTGGGAAGACTCTTGGATAGATCATCGTTTGATTTAATGGTTTGCGTGTATCTATTGATATGATAATAGACTCCTTTCCATGATGTAAGTCTCACGTGTTTTCTTCTGAGTAGTTGAGCCATTTTTCGAGTTTGGATAGGCGAAACTGAAACGACTATTTTGATAGTGTCTATTTACAATTTTTCTCTCACATATAAGTCATTATGGAAATATATATATAAATATATTGGAATTGTGAATCAAATTTAACTACTCACACTATTATAACAGAATTTTTCGTAGACTTTAAAGACGATTATTGTGGAAATGGATAATACAATTTATCTAACAAATTGTTGCTTCTTGTTTAATGAAGTTATAAAGGAAGTAATCTGTGGCATTTCTATATTCGTCTATGATGGGGCATGATATTTTCAGAGCAATTTCTGAAAGGTTTTAGTTTAATAACGTTTGGGTTTAATTCTTGACAGCTTTGGGAAGCTGAATTGAGGTATTGCAATTTTGTGCATACGATTTATTGTGTTAGTGAAGCGAATATTTGACATCATTGGATGGTCAATATTAATGCTGGATATTGTTCTTGTAGTCTTTTGAGAAGACGTTAACGTAGTTATTGCGTTTTAGTAAGAGTGAAATTAGCTTTTGAGCTATCACCTTTTTTTGGATATGATGTTGTAGTTATCGTGAATTGGAATCACGAATGTTTTTCTTATATGCTTGTTTTATGCAAGTAGCCCTACGTTTTATTCTCGCCTAGTAGGATTTGCCGGAGATAAATTGTCTATATCATGACACCCATATTCAAGTAACACAGCTACTTCTTGAACAACTTTAACTAATTCATGCAACATAATAAATGTGATATTTCAGTAATTTTAGTAAAAATATACTGCATTCTTTGAAGCATATAAATAGTTAATAAACTATTTTCACAACTTGTAACACTATTCGATTATCTTAATTGATTGTTGAATACAACGAATTAAGGAAATGATAACCATGAAACATACTTGTAAAATTAAATGAAGATAGGCAGCGTTGAGAACAAAATCCTAATTGAGGATGTAACTTGTATATAAAGTGTAAAATATGTATAAATCTTTAAGGGTATAACATCAGTACATAATGTAATATTGTATTTTTCTTGTTATTTGTTCAGCGGATGATATGAACAATAAGATGGGGCCTTATTGTAGGCATTTATTTAAAACTACATTTTTCATCATTTGATCTAAAGAAGCTTTTCTTTAACTTTGTGTCTAATTGACGGACATTCATCATTAATCAGTCAATAAATTGAATTTAATTTTAAAGAATCTTAGAACGACTGGTGTTTTATAAAAGAAAAGGGGAGTGCGTTAGGAGGACCAGTGGGTGGTTTTCTTTGAGTTTGCTTAAACTTAACGCCCGAGATATTTTCATTTTATTTTAGAGTCTCTTGTTCGAGTTCTTTTGAGCTTTGTTTCATCGTAATTTTATACACCACTGGCATCTTCGTACCGCATTCTTTTATATCGACGTATCCTGATCCCTGGTTGATCCTAGTTGGTAGGTTTTTCAGAGGTCATTTGAGCCGGGAACTTCTAGAATCTACGATCCAGCTATTCCATCGGATTGCAACAGGTAAGACCACGTGGATTACGGGTACAGTACCATCCCCGCATTTGCCCGAAGACGAAGTGGGAAACCACGGAAAACCACTTCGAGGATGGCTGAGGTGGGAATCGAACCCCCTCTACTCATTTGGAACACCCGAGGCTGAGTAGACCTCGTTCCAGTCCTCATACCACTTTTCAAATTTCGTGGCAGAGCCGGGAATCGAACCCAGGACCTCCGGGGCGGCAGCTAACCATGCTGACCGCTACGCTACGGAGGCGACCAATACTAATAATAACAATATAATATAGGGATAGGAATATATTAGACCTGCCGTACCACACCCGCAGTTGTAAATCGCGTGAAAAATTCTAGAGTACCCCTTGATCTCCTTAAGCGCATTATACGTATTGATGAATTTTACAGCTTAATTTGATTCCGTGATAACCTTCTAGCCGTTTGCAAACTTTCACACTAATGTAATTAATGGAATTGCAATGCGTCTTACAGCAATAGATGGACTTCTGAGAATCTGTTGCCGTGGTTACCGGCTTGCATTCGTTCATTAGTTTATTAAATGAAATTAGTTTTCTGGGAATATCTCAAGAACGGTTGGTTGGTTTTAGGGCCTTAAAATGTGGTTTTCGGGGATCCTTTAGGGCCCACGAGTTTTGTCTCTCACATTGAAGGGGCTGAAGATGAGCTATGTCTCGTCCTTCTACGCCTATTTCAGCTTGTATTTCAAGGGGGTAGGCCCCCTTAGGTACGGAGAAGAGTTAAATCAATGATTATTGTCGTGCCTCTGATGGATATCTGTACCAAATTTTACGTTGATACACCCAGCCGTTCTCAAGTTATAAGGGAACAAAGTTGTCCACAGACAAACAAACAAACAAACAAACAAACAAACAAACAGACAAAAACATTATTTTCGCGCGCATCCATCATAAAACAGTCTGAAACGCGTAAATAACTCAAATTCCGCAGAAATTCAGAAGAAAAAAAAACCAGACAAACTTTCAGTTTTATATATAGAGAGGTATACTGCACTGCTCGGTGTTGACCGTGTTTTATTGCACAAATTTAGGTTTTACTCGCTAACCGTTGGAGATACACGAAAAGTGATAAGGACCATTCGGTAATAAAATTAAATGTTAAAGCTCGTGTATGACATCAAAAGATTGCTATTTCTTAGCATTCTCTTTTTATTTGAAATGGAAATATGAAATTTTGAAACCAAAGGGTGTAGTGACGTCACAAATGTGGGTTTTACTCGCTAACCGATGGAGATACACGAAAAGTGATAAGAACCTTTCGGATAGGAAATTAAATTTTAAAGCTCATGTGTGCCATCAAAAGTTTGCTATTTCTTAGCGTTCTCTTTTTATTTGATATGGAAATATGAAATTTTGAAACCAAAGGGTGTAGTGACTTCACCAAAATGGTCGCCATTTCTTAATAATGCAAAATATCGAAATCAAAAGTATCCTATATGTAAACCTGGTGAATCAGCTACATCCATGCAAAATTTCATTTAAATCGGACCAGTGGTTCTTGCGTTATTGAGTAACACACAGACAGACAGACACACACCATCCCATTTTTAGCCAACTTTTCACATTTTGCAAAAATGAGGAAAAAGTAGACTTATGAGATCGATCCGGGAAAATGTGTGTCTGTCTGTCTGTCTGTCCTTCTGTCTGTCTGTCTGGCTGTGTGTGTGTCCCCCCTATCAACTCCTAAACGGCTGCAGCAATCAAAACCAAATTTAGTATGAGTAAAGATGTGCACCGGAATATCTCACGTCCATATTTGAAAATGATGTCAGTGCTACCAACTGCTGAAAAAACGCACTAGAAATTTGAGCTCCATGTTGGATATCTTGCAAGGTATGCATGGGAGCTATTCCAAAATTGGCACACATGTAGATAAGACTATTTCAGTTTATTTTCCAGGAGGCCAACCATGACAGTGTTGCCAAACTAATTTTAAGCCTTCTGATAGGTCCAATGTTTAAATGCATATAACTTCTACACTATCAATTGGATTTCAACCAAATTTTGTATGTAATATCTGTACATAAACAGATATGACTGAGCATATTCTTAAGGCCACCAGGGCTGCCAAATGTTAATAATTGCTCTCTCTATTTTTTTCATCCAAATACCTATATATCAGAAAGTATGCAAGCCAACAGCTTTAAACTACGCACACGTATATTCTGACATTTTAGATTAATTTGGAGTAACTTATATACGTCAGTTCTACCAACATGATTATAAACCTGCTGATAGTACCAATTTTTAAATACACACAACTTCTATACTATCAGTTGGTTTTCAACCAAATTTCGTATGTGCTATGTGTACCATAACAGATATTACTATTAGTATTGTTAAGAGCAATCAGGGCTGCCAACTGTTAATAAATGCTGTCTATATTTTTTTACCCTAATATCAATATATCAGAAAGTATGCAAGCCAACTGCTCTATAATTTGCACACGTATAGCACCTGACATTCTAGATTAACTGGAGTAATTAATACAAGGCAGTGCTGCCAACATGATTCTATGCCTGCTGATATGGCCAATTTTAAAATACATGTAACTTCTATACTAACAAATGTATTTCATCCAAAATTGGCACAACAAGATATCATAATATTTCAGATTATTTCTGACCAGCACACGCATGACATTGTTGGCAGCATGCTTTTACGCGTGCTGATAGATCCAATGTCTAACTGCATGTAACGTCCATTGGACTTCAACCAAATTTTGTATTCTGTACCTTAAGACTAAGAAAATGAATATGGAACTAAGAATATATTCAGTCACCAGGGCTGCCAACTGTAGTGCTATATTAGGCTACATTATACCAGGTATAATTTGAACTAATTAGATATTTCGATATTACCAACTTAATTTCGTCATTATTGTAGATAGGTTCATATTCTGTAGAATAATCATTGGCATGAAAATTAGGCTGTATAGTTCTTCACGGAACTTCTTGTTATATATTAGTATGATTAATACACACATCAAAAAAAGTTTTGCATCACCTCGGTTCCAAGAGTTCCGGAACCGTTAAATACAAAGGGAATAGAGATCAACACAAACAACATTTCAGCTCGTTTTATTGCTCATGAGACCCACACATTGCATGTTGTACCATCATACAGCTAGACTTTCAGCATTTGTGGTCCAGATTGCAGTACACACCACTACCTCTAATACCCAGTAGCACGTCCTCTTGCATTGATGCATGCCTGTATTCGCCGTGGCATACTATCCACAAGTTCATCAAGACACTGTTGGTCCAAATTGTCCCACTCCTCAACGACAATTCGGCGTAAATCTCTCAGAGTGGTTGGTGGGTCAAGACGTCCATAAACAGCCCTTTTCAACATATCCCAGGCATGTTCGATAGGGTTCATGTCTGGCGAACATGCTGGCCACTGTAGTCGAGCGATGTCGTTATCTTGAAGGAACGCATTCACAAGATGTGCACGATGAGGTCGAGAATTGTCGTCCATGAAGACAAATGCCTCTCCAATATTCTGCCGATATGGTTGCACTATGGGTCGGAGGATGTCATTCAGGTATCGTAAAGCCGTTTCGGAGCCACCAGTGACGTACGTCGGCCCCACATAATGCCACCCCAAAACATCAGGGAACCACCACCTTGCTGCACTCGCTGGACAGTGTGTCTAAGACGTTCAGCCTGACCAGGGTGCCTCCAAACACGTCTCCGACGATTGTCTGGTTGAAGGCATATGCGACACTCATCGGTGAAGAGAACGTGATGCCAATTCCGTGGGGTCCATTCAGCATGTTGTTGGGCCCATCTGTACCGCGCTGCATGGTGTCGGGGTTGCAAAGCTGGACCTCGCCATGGACGTCGGGAGTGAAGTTGCGCATCATGCAGCCTATTGCGCACAGTTTGAGTTGAAACACGACGTCCTGTGGCTGAACGAAACGCATTATTCAACATGGTGGCATTGCTGTCAGGGTTCCTCCGAGCGGCAATCCGTAAGTAGCGGTCATCCACTACAGTAGTAGCTCTTGGGCGGCCTGAGCGAGGCCTGTCATCGACAGTTCCTGTATCTCTGTACCTCCTCCATGTCCGAACAACATCGCTTTGGTTCACTCTGAGACGCCTGGAAACTTCCCTTGTTGAAAGCCCTTCTTGACACAAAGTAACAATGCGGACGCGATCGAACTGCGGTATTGACCTTCTAGGCATGGTAGAACTACAGACAACATGAGCAGCGTACCTTCGTCCTGGTGGAATGACTGGAACTGATCGGCTGTCGTACCCCCTCCGTCTAATAGGCCCTGCTCATGCATGGTTGTTTACATCTTTGAGCAGTTTTAGTGATGTGTGTATAAGTGCCAATAATGTTATTTTTTTAATTTTTTTATTTAGTCAATTTACCCTCCAGGTTGGTGGATACAACTGGGGAGGTGTGATCAGCACTTCGCCTCACCTGCAAAGCGAACAGGGGCCTCATGAGGAATGGGAAGGGAAGATTTTTGGGATGGATAGGCCTTACAGTAGGTACCATCGCGGCAATATTATAAAATACCGGAGTATCAACAATTTCACGTGAGGTTTCTTCTATGTCAGATGTTACACATCACATGCGATTACTGTAAGGCTCGTAAAGTTTATTTATTTTCATGTTATCTCCTGCCTTCTGCACAAGGGTGTATGTAGCCCCACCAATTCTGGTGCACCCTGGATAGTGCCACACCCTCACGGCTGGTGAGTTCGGGAGTTGGTGATCCCGAGGGATTCCAGAGCTGGGTCCATTTTTTCCCCTTTTTCCACTGACTTTGGGGCGGGCCCTCTCCTCATTCCTTTCCAATCTGCCTTTCATGGCTCTCCTTCCAAGTCCCTCAATACTCCTCCTTCGAGGGTTGAGGGCATTTCTTTTCTTCCTGTCCTTTATTTGCCTTATCCTTTACTTGTTTACCATTTCTTCTTCTAGTATGTAAGTCTGTAGTTAGTATTAGTTATAGTTTTCATTCTCATCTCATCTTTCACTATCACCCAACCCATTAGGGGCCGATAACCTAGATGTTAGGCCCCTTAAAACAACAATTATCATCAACATATTTCAGCTTTCGCAGTACTCTACTTGTTTTTATAATAATTCCTTAATTTCCTAAGTTGTTATCTGCGAGGCTTGTGTGTCCTCGGCACGCACCTGGCACTTGTAATTTGAACTCCACATCCGGTGAAGTTCGGTTACAAGAGCAGGTCTGCCCACGAATCACAGTGGAGGCGTGGCGACTACTCCCTAATTTGGCCATCGACGAATGTGGTTTCGGGTTCGAATCTTCTTCCAATCAACAGACTGGTTATTCTTTTGTCATCCCACGTCAACATGAACACCCGTAGTGTCCTGGAACTGCTACCAACTGCTGTATCGAGGGTCATCAGCACTTATACCAACATGTTCAGCAAAGAACATATAGCATGGTGTCCACAGGCAGGAAAAGTCAGGAATTTTGTTTTTGGTCGGGAAAAGTCAGGAAAGAGTGAGAAAAAATGGCCTGAGTCAGGAAAAAATGGCGAAAAGTATTAGAAAGTCAGGAATGTTATATTAACCATACAGTATTTTGTGTTTTACAGCCATATTTTGATGTTACTAGTTCAACTAATCTCTGAAGATAAAAAGCAATAACTCACTGGACATTATCGTACGTTTCCATTTTTACAGCACATCATAGTAAAAACCTCTTTTACCTATTTTTTGTACGCTTATTTTTTGGCTTTGGCTTAGGGATGTGGCGAGCCCATCACTGTAGTTTAGGTTATTAAGTAGCCTACTTATGTTATATGTTAGTTATTGTTGTTTTAAGGGGCGGAACTACGAAGTCATCTGCCCCCCATTAAAGTACTTTGATTTATGTGTTATTGCATTATAATTTACCTTACCTTATTTTTTATTTTAAATGAATAAAGAACCGAGCGTTGGGCAAATTCTGCAAATGAAAAAAGATATAAATATTTTTGCTCAATAAACCTTTTTTCCGATGTTACGATGAGTTCGCGAGTCAGGAATTTTGTTGAAAAATGGTCAGGAAAAGTCAGGAAAAGTCAGGAAAATTGACATTGAAAATTCTGTGGACACCATGTATAGCCTACTTTCTCCACATCAAGGAGTGTAATTGAATGTTGGTTGTAATTACTTGTTGAAATACAACATGGTGCATTATGCTATATGTTGATTTAATGTTGTTTTAAGGGGCGGAACAGTGCTGTCATCTGCCCCAGTGTTCAGCCTATATGTTATACTATGCTGAAGATTTCCCTGGTTTCCAATCATTACGGTACTTCCTGAGCCTTTTGTCGTCTTCCTAACTCAAGTGATCGAGTGGTCTAGAGATGCATGGCTCTCAGCCGGGGTAGGAATGTATAAAACTTGGTATATTTTAGTTTATTTTCTAATCTAATCTCTATAATTATATAACAAGAAGTTCCGTGACAAACTAAAGAGCCGACTTTTCTTAAAGTGAATCCCCCAGGGGCTCACATCTAGTGGGACGTGGGTTGGCGACCACGGGGCCCCAGCTGAGTCCGGCATTGCTTCCACTTACTTGTGCCGGGCTCCTCTCCGTCTTCTTTCCTGTCGACCTCACTTGGTCAACTCTTGTTCTCTTCCGACCCCGACGGTATTAGGGTATCCGAGGCCTAGGGAGTCTCCTCATTTCCCGCCTTAATTGCCCCTTCTCTCATCTTTTCTGATATCCTCCTTCTGCGAGGGGTCAGCCTTCTTTTTCTTTTCATGTATCTCCTGTCTTCTGCTCAAGGCCCTCAAGGAGGCCGGGTGTGAGTAACCCCACCACTTCTGGTGCACCCTGGATAATGCTACACCCTCAGGGGCTCACGGCTGGTGAGTTCGGGAGTTGGCGACCCCGAGGGATTCCTGAGCTGGGTCCGGTTTCCCCTATTGTCCCTTTCCTGTGGGGCGGACCCTCTCCTCTTTCACTTTCGTATCTGCCTTTCATGGCTCTCCTTCCTTCCAAGTCCCTCAATCCGCTTTTTTCGAGGGTTGAGGGTATTTCTTTTCCTCCTGTCCTTTATTTGCCTTATTCTCCTTTGGTTTTCCATTTCTTCTTCTAGTATGTAGGTTAGTAGTTAGTTTTAGTTTTAAGTTTGCATTTCATTTTCATTTTCGCTATCACCCAGACCATCAGGAGCCGATAACCTAGATGTTAGGCCCCTTAAAACAACAATTATCATCATCATCATCATTTCTTAAAGTTAAGATTCATGCCAATGATTATTCTACAGTATATGAACCTATCTAGAATAATGACGAAATTAAGTTGGTAATATCGAAAAGTCTAATTAGTTCAAAATATACCTGGTATAATGTAGCCTAATAGAGCACTACAGTTGGCAGCCCTGGTGACTGAACATATTCTTAGTTCCACCTCTTAAGGTACAGAATACAAAATTTGGTTGAAGTCCAATGGACGTTACATGCAGTTAGACATTGGATCTATCAGCACGCGTAAAGGCATGTTGGCAACAATGTCATGCGTGTGCTGGTCAGAAATAATCTGAAATATTATGATATCTTGTTGTGCCAATTTTGGATGATATCCATTTGTTAGTATAGAAGTTACATGTATTTTAAAATTGGACCTATCAGCAGGCATAGTATCATGTTGGCAGCACTGACTTAAATTAATTACTCCAAATTAATCTAGAATGTCAGGTGCTATACGTGTGCAAAATATAGAGTTGTTGGCTTGCATACTTTCTGATATATTGATTTTAGGGTAAATAAATATAGACAGCATATTTTATTAACAGTTGGCAGCACTGATTGCTCTTTAAAAACTTATAGTCATATCTGTTATGTTACACATAGCACATACGAAATTTGGTTGAAATCCAACTGATAGTATAGACGTTACATGTATTTAAAAATTGGTCCTATCAGCAGGCTTAGAATCTTGTTGGTAGAACTGACGTATATAAGTTACTCCAAATTAATCTAAAATGTCAGAATATACGTGTGCGTAGTTTAAAGCTGTTGGCTTGCATACTTTCTGATATATAGGTATTTGGACCTATCAGAAGGCATAACATTATTTTCGCAACACTGTCATGTATGGCCTCCTGGAAATTAAACTGAAATAGTATTATCTACATATGTGCCAATTTTAGAATAGCTCCCATGCATACCATCCAGGATATCCAACATGGAGCTCAAATTTCTAGTGCGTTTGTCAGCAGATGGTAGCACTGACATCATTTTCAAATATGGGATTGAGATATTCCGGTATACATCTTTACTCATACTAAATTTGGTTTCGATTGCTGCAGCCGTTTAGGAGTTGATAGGGGGGGGGGGGGGGGACACACACACAGCCAGCCAGACAGACAGACAGACACACATTTTCCCGGAATAAGTCTACTTTTTCCTCATTTTTGCAAAATGTGAAAAGTTGGCTAAAAATGAATGTTAGGTGATAGTTTGTATGTATGTCCTTTATGCGTTCATATAGGCCTACCATTCATCCGATTGCGATGGAACTTGGGTGAGTTGTAGTCTATACTCCAGGAAAGGTTTCTGACTTAGTAAATCCATATTACAATAGGAAGCACACGAGTACTTTCAACAAATGTGTAACAGCACGCGAATCGTTTCAACAAAGTCCGGTATGCGTTCATATACCATTCATTCCATAGCAATGAAACTTTTGTGAGTTGTTGTGTACATTCCTGCGAAAGTTTCTGAATTATTAAATCCAGTTTATAATAGTTTAGAGGCAGTTAACGGAAATTGAAAAAAAGAAATATTGTGTATCGTAAATCACGTCAACAAACAAAATTACAAGGCCAACACTTTGATCGGCGTTGCACCGCATTGCATGCCGGGTGCAGCTTGTATTCGAATATAATATCCTTGAGGATACCCTCGGCACGATAAGCCGGGCCTTGTTGGATCATTAGATGATGACCTTGTAGTTTGAGCGACAGACTTTAGTCACACGAGGTGGGCAGTAGGAGTCGTAAAGGAAGGATTTATTCACCTTGCGGCAGTGTGTTCTGTTGTCTCAAAGTGGAACTAATGTCTGTCTCATAACCAGGACTCGGATGTTTAGGTAAATAAATATTTTAAACTATTTGTCTGTAAATACATAAATTCCTGCTTTTCACTTATAAAATGACATAATATTTGATTTTTTTTAAATCAGTATGCTAGATCTTTCAGTTTATTGCATTTTTGTTCTGTGTTTCTTCAACGTGGAATAAGAGCTCTGTTTATTAATTTTAAGGTTCGACCCGGTCGGTGGACTAGAAGCAGGCTGTGGATTTTCTATTACAATATAAACAATATGCAGTACACACGAATGCAATTTATGCTATGCCTCACTGCTGAAGCATTACAAAACACAACGAGATACATCTTCAGGTTGTCCATCACAAATGACCGACGATTATCGCGAAACA
The DNA here is from genome assembly GCA_946902985.2 of Meconema thalassinum. Taxonomy (NCBI): domain Eukaryota; kingdom Metazoa; phylum Arthropoda; class Insecta; order Orthoptera; family Tettigoniidae; genus Meconema; species Meconema thalassinum. The sequence goes on from OX336391.1 coordinate 695,998,702, forward strand.
CTTCTCCTGAAGGTGCGAAACTGCGGCAATATGTTTCTAGCCCTTGAGGTGTGGTGCAACTTGAGATTGCTGTTCAGCCTTAATTGCTTTCCCACATGGTTGGCAGAACAGAACGCCCCCATCAGAAGGAAAATTATCCTTAAGTTCTGCAACACACTGCCTCAGACAATAACTTGTAGTTGCTTTTACTTTAGGCATCGTAGAACTGCCTTACACTTCACAGTGCCAGAAATGAACTGCATGTGAGTCACACTGGTTCCAGGTAGCTGTGGGAGGGGTGGGTCTAGCACGTGGTGCATTATGGCTATGGACAACGAAATCCCCGGCTTCCACAGTGAGTGGCACGGGGCGACAGAGTTGCAAGCTGGCATACGCTCTGTATGAAGATTAGATAGCAAACAGATTTATGGCAACTACAAAAAATTGGTAGTGTGTAGCCAAATTCGTAGGTTATATTTGGTTAGAAACGCTCCATCTAGTTCCAACTTTCACCGCTAGGTATCAGTGACAGTGGCACCTGGTAGCTAACGTTTGAACTACTTGAAATTGAACTTGCTGGGAAGCAATTAAAATACCCTGCTATGGCCATTGGCTACACGGCGGTCACCATGGCAACAACAGGCCTATGTTGCTGGTCGCGAGACTATGCTTCTCTAAAGTAACTAAGAGTCGTACAAAATTCGATTATGTTTTCTTCTAACGCTTCCGAGTGTCATTTATTTTTAATCAGTGCTACTAACATAAAATTTTAGTGTTAAAAATCCCTAAAAGTTGCCAAATTAGGGGCAGGTGACCTCGTCGTTCCGCCCCTTAAAACAACAATAACTAAGTTACCAAATTGAAATTTCTTTGAAAGTGTTTTATTTTAGGTGAGCGAGCGAGTTGTCTCATATTAATAACTAAGGCCTGCCGTTCATATGCACTAATTATATTACGGTATTGATCTAATATGAATCACGTTTCAAAATATGCACTATGAAATTACTACGGCAATTACGGTCACTCCGTATTCTTTAGCGCTTCTAATTTGAATATCAAGAAAATAAGAACAGACGGACATACTGTACAGAGAGTTTAGTTTGGATGTATCGGAGACCCTCGCTAGCCCGCTCGCCCACGGCGCGAGCCTGTCTCCCGCCACGCACTTTGCCGTTATGCGGCGCCCGCGTGGAATTTGTACTTACCTAGTTCACAGCTGGTGCTGAAAATGTTCGCCATTCACTGCTACACATCGCTGGCACCTTTTTATGAAACTGGCATGTACTCTCTGAAGTTCCTCAGCACCGATTGACTGTATTTCAGCTGTAATATAGTCCTTAAGCTCATTTATAGTGGAGGGTTTCTCGCATACACTCTATTTTTAAGCGTCCCTCACAAATAAAAGTCACATGGTGATAAGTCTGGGTTTCGCGGGGGCCACACGTTCCGACTTATAATCCTAGTACCAAAAATGCGACGCAATTCTGTCATGGATGCTTCGTCAGTGTGAGCAGTGGCAGAATCTTGTTGAAAATAAGTTGACAATCGCTCTCCGTAAGTCAGTTCGTCAAATAATTGGTCAAGGATCACATTGAAGTACAAATTTAAGTACAAATTCCTATACCCAATGACTCAGTGCTGCGCGAGTGCCGCATAACGGCAAAGTGCCTGGCGGGAGACAGGCTCGCGCCGCGGGCGAGCGGGCTAGCGAGGGTCTCCGATACATCCAAACTAAACTCTCTGTATAACTACACCTTCTTTAAAATATCTCAGCTAAGAAACAGTTCTAAATAAGCTTAGTAGGAAATGTTGTTTTATGGAACTACAATCGGTGTTGACCATAAATCCTTATTTTATTATGTTAATTTTTAAGTCTAACCGATAAACAATTTTAATAAACATTGAATTCTTTTTAAAATGAAAATAATTTTACAATAACATGGTGAATGCTGAATAAAAATAATTGATATTAACTTGCAAAAAGGACTGAAACGTACGAGTACTAAAATAATTTCAGTATTATTCTGTGTTGACTCTCGGAGTCCGAATATAAATATACGACTTTAAGAACATAAAGTAACAAAAAGCGATTCAAAACAACAGGAAATTAGAATATACGCTCTTCTCAAGTAGAGATGTGCACTTAAGGGGACACTATACCCAAAAAGATGTTTGTGCTCCCAGTGATCCAAACTGCACCAAATTTTATTTCCATACGACCAACATCTTTCATAAAGTAAAAATGAAAAATTATTCCTTTCAATTCATCAGTATGGGCAGAAATTACTAAAAGATAGTATTTTCCTGAAAAAAAAAATAAAAATAAAAAAAAAAAAATATATATATATACCACTAAAAATTACTGAAACTTTACAATCTCTTTACACTATGTACTCATTGAACAGACATTGCATGGGGTTGGGAAAATATGAAATATTTCCTTAAATAAAAAATATTTTTCACAAAATTAATTTTTATTTCCAAAAATTAAAGTTAAAAATTATTTAAAAATAAACGATAACTATTTTAACTAATAAGGATGAACAGAATTATGGGAGATAGGTATCTTCACATGCTACAAAAATATCATTGAGAATAGTTAATATTTGCTACAGAATAGTTGGTGTAAAGTCCAAATAATGAATTGTGCAGCAAAATAATTTTAAATCGTTAGAAAGTTTTTCTACTTCACCCACTGTCTAAAAGTCCCCAGAACCGTATGTTTCCCCTTCCTTTTCTTTTATGGCGTCTTCTTCACCCAATTTCATCTCCTTGGACTGTTTTCTCATTAATTTTATTTACTCCAGGCTGCGTCTAACACTCGGCTGTTGATCCCGTCCTCTGCAGAAATGTTGCTATGTGAAGATATTACAAGGAATGCGAATCTTAAAACTCAGCAATTTTTCTAGGTTTATGCGGTGTCTTGTGTAGGGTTTTGCCTAGGAACACCAAGCTGGCTCATCAGCGGCTCTTGGTGTCCGTACATGGACCCCCACGAGGGTAGCGAACTGCGTCCTACCTCCCGTTGTATGAAGCGCACCCGCGCCTCTTTACTGCGAGAGCTAAATACTCAGGGAGCCTTAACCTCCCTATGCAGGCTTTCAAAACTTTGAAGTTGCAGGATTTCCTTCTCCTGGCTGAATATAAAGTAAGACGAAGCATTCTGACAGCTGACTGTTGGGCACGCCCCCTGCAGACATAATTATATAGTGTTATTTGACCCATTTCTAATTTAAAAAATTCCTTCTGTGGCATGAAAGTAGGCTACTATAACTAAGGTTGAAAATTTGTAAGTAAAAAAAACACCACCAAACAAGCCTATTTTTGGGCTATAGTGTCCCCTTAAACAGGCAAAGGAGAAAAGTATGATGCATTGTGCCAAAATAAGCAAAAATATGCAAAAATATTATTTTGCATAAACTTCCGGGCCTTAATAATAACATGGTCCTCTACAGTTATGGAAGAGGTGTGTAGGATCACTCCTCAGCGAAACATTTATATAAATATTTCTTTTGAAATACGAATGGTACGTAACACCACATCAAGATCTTTCTTGGAGATTTCAATGAGCAAATTGACAGAGAACGGGAACACAAGAAGACGAATATGGATGGATATCGCTTCAATATAATTATGTGGAATGGCCTATCAAAAACTAATGTCCACACACTTTAAGAAATCACCACTACAAATGACTCCACATAAATCCCCAATAAACCACATCGGGGAATATCAAATCGATCATGTAGTGACAACCATAAAATTCTCTCCTGAAATCGTGAACGTGAGAGTTCGCTAAGGTTACGTAGAGTCCGACCACCATCTCTCGCAGATCAAAGTCCGCTTCATACCCAATCAAAACAAGTGTCAAAGAACTAAACCTCAACGCATAGATCCAGTACCTAAAAGAACACACACAGGAGTTTACACAATCACTACAGACTAATATAACAGCTTAGGCTTTCACGGCCGGCGTTCATAATTAAGTACAAGTTTTTCGGGCTTGTAGGCCGTGGTCCAGATAGGATATCTCCCGACGTTTCACCGGAAACTTTGTCCGGCATTATCAAGGGTTCCGCTCCTTTCCTTGGTCAGCAGTGGAATGAGGAAGAGGCTTGAAATAATGGGTAACGGTTTGTAGTGGGGTATTGTTGTTTGAATATGACTGTTGGCCGAAGCCGGAGCACGCACCGCACCCCGCAACATGCACGCGAGACCAGACGATCCAGCCGGAATGCGAAGAGAACGCTCGGCTCACCATGCTAATTTGAAACTCCAAAACTACCTTCCAGCCGTTAGTTCATCGCCAAGATTCACCCAGCCAACAGTCATATTCAAACAACAATACCCCCACTACTAACCGTTGCCTATTATTTGAATCCTCTTCCTCATTCCACTGCTGACCAAGGAAAGGAGCGGAACCCTTGATAATGCCGAACGCAGTTTCCGGTGAAACGTCGGGAGATATCCTGTCTGGACCACGGCCTACAAGCCCGAAAAACTTGTACTTAATTACTACAGACTAACACACAAACACTAGATGAACTTCTCGACACCATCCAAAATTCATCAAGAAAACTCGGCCAACCACCTAGTCAACGGAAACACAAATGGTGGACCCTAGACTGCGATAGAGTCCTGGGATCCCAAATCCGAGTCTGGAAGGCTCGGTATAGCAACCGACCACCATGAAATTGGCAGAAATTTCTAGAAACGTAGAAGCAAACATCAGACGAAATAGACGCGCGTACGACCTCAAACGATTAAGTGAAATCGATAATGACTT